>CM060934.1:978438599-980989849 GCA_030765085.1 Allium cepa
TGGTTTTTAGCAAATATTGATTCTTAAAATATAATACATAAAAACGTTATTTTTATATATGTCTAAATTTTAGATTTTTAAAATAATATGTTTTGGAAATTTTAATTTATAAGTTAGTTTGAATCTACCTACACCGATTCGTCCATTAATGTGACAACCCGTAAATTTTAAAGGTTTTATTTATTAAATTAATTGAAATTTTATGAAATTTTAAACAATAAAATTTGAAAATAATAATTTATTATTTGGAATACGTCTATATAAACATAGCAACTTGTAAATTTTCATCTGATAATATTGAAGTTTATTTTATTGTGTAATTCCATTTAAATTTAAATCGGTTAGAAGTTGATAATAAAATGTTTTTCAAATCTGAATATTTTTCTATAGAAAATTTCTAAATCTCTTTTGATTGAGACTTATCTTTCTTTCTTCAAAATTTGGACTTCTATTGTCCCGTTTATCTTAATTCTAGCAAAATAGCAGCATTTCGGTACGGATATCGACTTTTGATCGGATGATCGTACCACTGATATATGTGTACAGTTTTTGATAATCTCATCGTGTTGATCTTTGTAGTTTATTCATTTATATATTTCGAGGTCTAGTACATCGTGAAATCTGTAAAACGATTACTGTATCGGTAACCGTTTTCGAACCTTTTTGACTTTGGTGGCCATTCATTTGTCTACCGGCTGAGATTAAATAGCCACCTGATATCAATTTTCAATAAATTCAACTCGTGGCTCTTTATTTCCTACCTTTTCAAATTTCAATCTACTGTTTCATTCGTGACTTTGGTTCGTTGATATTTTTATATCTACCTTCTTTTATAATTGGTTCTGGTTCACGAAAGTTGTAGCCTTCTCAGCTTCCTTCCTCCACCATTCTTCCCCATGTTCCGTGCTCGTTCTCTTTTCCCATGCCCTTGAACTCGCACGCGCATCTCCTTGCACACATTGGCACAGGCCGACCTCCACGGTCGATCTCTCCATGCACCCATCTCCGACCCATGCAACACCCACACTCGCTCCACCGTCTCACATCGCAGCCTCCGTCTGGACCACCACCCGCTCTAGCTTCTAGCCGAACCTATTACCCACTATGCCTTGCTCCGATCTCCACTGTTCCTCCCTATTAATATAGGAAATGAAAGGTTGGTGGACATATATTGTCTTTCTGGTTGTTTTTTATTTGCTTTGCACAAGCTCTGTTGGGTTATAGTGCACTGTTTATAACATATATGTTGTATATGTTTTGGTATACTTAGTTTGAGCATATTTAAAACAGTTCATTTATTTTCCGAAATACATATATTATGTGTGTGTTTAGGTGTATATGCATATACAGTTTGGATTTATTTTTATTTTAAATTTTTTTTCTTTCTGTATAGTATATCGATTATATGAATATATATTGATTTTTTTATTAATTTAAAATGTGAGTTTTACTTAGTTTTTTTGAGTTTCCGCATGGTTATAGTTATATTTATAATTTTCTTGTATATGAAATTAAGCTAAGTTATATTAGTTTTATAATACTTATAATAGGAGTACTTAGATTAGCAAGCATATAATATAACAGTTTAAGAAGTAATTTCATGTTCTGGAATTTATAATACAATACAAGGGTATATATATTAGTCCATTTGCCGTGTGAAAGATTGTTATTGGGCACTGTATGTAGTCGATATGAGTTTCAAAATATGTTTATATATATTTTAGCCTATAAACTGTTAAAAAAACTTTTGCTATAGGTTTTGTAATCTAAGTAATTGTTGTTTGCATGTTTATAATATGAAAATTCTATATGAAATTATACGGTCTGGTATAGTATAATTATACGTTTATATATGTGAGTATGGAAGTTCATGGATTTTGTTTTCTATAAAGTTGTTTAAAATGGATGAGCTATATTAGCCTATATATCAAGTCGTATTATATGTTATGTTGTACGGTGATGGTTGATCTGTGGTTCCATATATATATATCTATAATTGAAAAAAAGAAAAGAAAAAGAAAAAAAAAGAAAAAAAAATTAATACCTATGTATGTTCATATATATAAGTCTGCTTTGCATATAGGATGTATTATATATACTTTTACATACGGTTTACATGATTTTTTGTTTTGTTTGTAAGTTGATTTGTAAGCTAGCTATATATATATATATGAGTTAAGTTAGATATATGTTAAACATAGATTTTTAAACCTTCCATTACTGTTAAGTTATATATATTATATGATAAATAGTTTATCAGTTGTACATTTTATGTTGATATCATATATCTAATCTGATTTTTTGTTTTGTTTAGATTTATTTTATATTAAAACACTTATTTGAAATGTTGGAATTTTATATCCATTTTTATCTTATTTATGTGTGTTTTGAACCGCATATTGGGTTTTGAGAAAATGTATAACAGTATAATTGACGTTCCTTTTTAATATATTCTAATCGTTTCATCGATTCTTATCTATCAGCTTTTCCATCGAGTCCGTATCCATCTAGCTTTGATTCGTGCTTGAATTTGTAACTCAACTTCATTGTCTATCCACCATCTCTAGCCTTGAAAGGTGAGAAATCACTCACGATTAATGTTCTTTTATTTATTAAATTTGATTTCAGTTAAAACGACAATTGAAAATGCTGTTGTTAGTTATTTACATTATTATATGTATATTACTATATGATATCTGTTTACCTGTGTCATCTGACACCATTATCTGTTATTTACATTGATGATATATGCATGTTATATTATTACTTGTTATCACTCTGCAAGTTCCCTGTTAGTATAGAATTCACTATGGGTTGTAATGATACATACCCGAAAGGACTTTAGAATAGAAGAAAATCGCTCTGGTTTGAAATGATAAACCCAAGCAATTTTCATTTGAATTGAATTGGGATTATGGGTCGAAATGATATCTACCCATATATATTTAATTTACGGATTGAAATGATAAATATCCATACCACTTAACCATATGATAGAAGTATATACAGACACCGTTGGTCCATATATAAATATTTTGAAAATAATACCTATGGTTTTAGGAAAGAAATATATGGTTTTAGTCAATATTGGAAATATTTTTTATATAAATATGTTTAACGTAAAGTAGATTTAATAATAAACTTTAATTTAATAAAGTTCGATTCAATTAGTATAATATTTTAAATAGATTTCCAATTATTTGTATAAGTTAAGGAAGATAAAGTTGAATTGATTTGAATGGTATTTAATTATGAATTTTATTTAATTAAATAAATTTGAAACTTATTGAATTTGAAAACATAAAATCTTGTTTCATAACATGACTTTGATTTTAGTGATTTAATGAATATTTCACATTTAAAGAAATTGAAGGAAAATATAGTGAATTGTAATATAAGGCTATATAAATAATATTGAGTGAGTATTTCAAGAATAAATAATAATGAAGTTAAATCAAGATCTATATGAAACTGTTAGGTTTAGTTTGAAATGTTGAATATTAAAGCTTTGAAAATATGGGAATTTAAATGGTTAAATTGTGATTCAGATCAGTATTTAAAATCTATATAATTTGAATTTGTTATTTAGAAAACTGAATTGAATGGGAACGGATAAATTGAGATTGAATTTAATTTGAATGGGAAGGTCGGGTTGATTTTGAAGTGATTTTTATGAAATTTGAGGAAATTATAAATACCTTACCTTCTAAATTACCTAATATATATGTATATTATTTTGAAAAATATATATACTTGAAAGAAAATGATATTTTTGTTTTGAAGTATAAATTAATTCGAAATGACCATGGTCTTATAGTGTATATTTCTACCTTGAAGATAGTTCCGCATATCCTTAGAGGATGGTTATCCCAAACATCCTTTAAGTTACTTGTGTTTCAGTTGATATTTCACTTGAGTTGAATTTATTAATATAAGAAGATTAATCCTGACTCGAGTGTTTTCTGTTTTTCTTTATGCTCGGGTCAGACCGAGTGTTACAACATTTGAGACTCGCCTTTGGCACTTCGTTTGGAGATCCAACTATCGATTCAGCTTTCAGTTTTTCCAGTTGATTTTTTCAGAGAGGTCCTCTGTTCGCATTGAAGACTTCACTGCATTGTGATATTCTGTTGTATTTTATTTCTAACTTTGATGTTTATATAGTAGCTTCATGAACTACTATTTATTTATTCCGCTGCGTATTATTGTTTCACTCTATGTCTGTGATTCTGTGATTGATTTATTTACTGTACATGCTGAGTTTTACAAAATTTAAATTAACAATATGGTATTTTGAGCAATTCAAGTCCGACATGTGTGGATGGGAATGGCTGAAAATGCCGGGTTATTACAGTTGGTGTCAGAGCTTTGGCTCTATGCAAAACTTAGCATATATTGTAAATTAATTTACGGAATCACTTTCGTTCGAGCTTAAATCTCTTCCTTTTTGACTCGGTTTCATTTAGATTTTGGAATGTTCCCTTCGGTTTCAAAATCTGAAGTTTTCCCTTCCTATTCATGTTCTCTTGATTCTGAGGTCTTCCACAGCTCCACTGAATGATTATAAAGGGGTGAAACTCCTTTACAATTGGTATTGATTCACCAGAGATTTATATATACCTCGATTTGGATGCTGCTATCTCTTGTTATGCCGAATTCTATCTCGGGCGATCGAATGTTGATTTGCTTTATAATCCCGCATCGATCATATTTCTGAAGTCACGGTTGACCCGGTCAAGGTCGACCCGGTCAAGGTCGCCCGCGATTTATATAAGTAAATCCATCTTCTATTTTGAAATTTATTTATCTCATCGATGATCGAGACTACCATTGAATCAGAATTCTAATTGAGTACGGTTCCTCTAATTTAAATCTCCATCTTTGCTTTGAAATCCATTCGTGAATCATCCTTTGAAGATCGGGTTTGTTTGTATTTTAGAAATTGTTATATATATCGAAATTATTATTTTGATAAGTAAGATTATATTCTATATTTATAAAAAGAGAAATGTTGTCGATAAGGATTATATACCTTTTAAAACGAAAATTTGAGGTTTCGAAAGGATTTAAATTTTTTATAAGAAACTTGATTTATCTAAAAATGATTTAATAACTGAAGGATTTTGAATTGGAAATTCGAGGAGTTGAATTTCGGTGTTTTGAATTGGTTTTTAGATTTTGGAAAATATATAATAATGTGGTTCGAAATTATTTTCCAAATAAGTAATGTTTCAAATGACTTCAAACGAGTTTCAATGATTTTGAAAACATTTCATAGAAGTTTTCAAGAAAATAGAAGTCCAGAACTCACTTATGTCGCTGGAAAATAATTTCAGTGATGAGTGCATGCATCATCGACATTAATTTTTGAGTTTCAGAGTGGGGAAGAGGCCACTTTAGTAGCTTTGTTATGGGAGTGATTTTGTGAAACCAATTTTGATTTCAAATTTGTGAAGTATGATTTGATATTCGAAAGATGTATGTATATGTATATGTGAAATGAATTAAAGTAAGCCGGTGTCCAGTCCTCGAGTTTCATAATTGTTTTGGTATAACCTTATCTATTGAAATTGAATTACTGATTTGTTGCTGATTTCCAACTTTTGGATTGGGAAATTTGATTTCTCCGACTATTTTGAATGTTCGAACACTTCCAAATCAAGGTTTAATTTTCAAATCTAAGTAATTTTCAAAAAGGTAAATTGGATCTTCCATATAGAAATAAATAGTTTAAAGGTTTTAAAAGGATGATTATAAATTTTGAGTATAATTGATTTTGAGAAAATATTTGGTTTTGAAAATAGATTGGATAGTAAAATTCAGTATTTATATGATGGTTTTGGAAATGAATTTGTTTGATTTAAATTTTGTTGATTTGGAAATCCGGGATTATTTTCTAAACCTATTGTTTTGAGAAACTTTGAAATTATATGTAATTTGGAAGAAATGATTTGGCAAAATCATATATGATTTTGAGACTAAAATGTTATTGAAAGGAATTGAAATTGAGAACCTTATTTTTATTAGATACTTGATTTGGGGGTTATCGAACTTATATAAAATTGATTTGTATAACTATGGAGTTGATTTGAGACTGTTGATTTGAAAAGGTACTCAATTTGTAAAGTGAAATCTTATATAATCGAAGTCTATATAAGTGTGATTTGATATACTATTGATTTGGAAAGTATTCGATTTGAAAATAAAATCTTATATATTATGGACTTTATATAAGTATGATATTTGAAAGTGATTTGAAAGGTACTGTATGATACATATTTTCAAAGTAAAGATATGGAAAGTGCCTTCTGCTTGATATCTGCTTTGTGGCCACATTGTGGATTCATTCTATCGATATTATTCTCTCTGATTTGAGTTTTCCGGATATGATACTCGAGTGTCCAATCGAATTCAATGGCGATCTCCATGGCCTTATGAGTGCGACTGCATAGCGTAATTCACCTGGCTAGATGGCCTAGGGTTACAGATGTTTCCTGGGGGATCTAGGCGGAACCATTGTGTATCCTGCGATCTATGTAGGTCCTATTAGTAGCGAAATACGCTACTTGAGATAGCTTAAGGGTACGGATGTTTCCCGAGGGATCCAAGCGTAACCATTGTGTATCTGCGGTCTACTAGTCATCATGGCGTAATTCGTAGGCTGAGATAGCTTACAGGTACGGATGTTTCCTGGGGGATCCAGGCGTAACCATTGTGTATCTGCGATCCATGGTTAGGCAAATGTTTTGGTTTGGTTGATTTGTTTGGATTGTACTTTCCATATCTATTTTTAAAAGGTTTTCCAGTATTTTCACTGGGTGTTGAAACAAGTCTACTAAGTACTTGGAGAATTCTAGCATTGCGCCTGATCAACACATGGCCAGAGTCTGCAAGAGCAAGGATAAACTTGTTGAAACATCGAGTTATAAAAGTATTTTATTATAGAAGTATTTCCAACAAAGGAATTTTTATTAATATTTGAAAGTGAAATTTAGTATGGTTTGAATTAATTATTCATGCCTGGTATTACTTTTGAATCTACCATATCTGCTCAGCTTTATTTATTCACCTATATATATTCTGTTTTATCAAATCCTCCTTCTTTTCCTTGTTTATTATATCCTTTTTAAATATTGTTTATTTATATACTACCTGGTTTAATAGTAAATTATTAGTGTTTTATGGAAGTAATTGATCTTTATATAAATAAGTGAATGGATTTAATAAAATAGGTTTAATCAAATTTATTGAATATTAATTATTAATTTAAATTGAAATTTATATGGTTTTAAATTAAATGATTCATTTTGTTTTCCAAATCTAAATTTTTACCTTTAGTTGTTCTATTCTTCTACCTCATTCCTTTTCGGGGATGAAAAGTTTTGAGTGGGGGAGAGTGTAACAACCCGTAAATTTTAAAGGTTTTATTTATTAAATTAATTGAAATTTTGTGAAATTTTAAACCATAAAATTTGAAAATAAAAATTTATTATTTGAAATATGTCTATATAAACATAGCAACTGGTAAATTTTCATCTGATAATATTGAAGTTTATTTTATTGTGTAATTCCATTTAAATTTAAATCAGTTCGAAGTTGATAATAAAATGTTTTTCAAATATGAATATTTTTCTATAGAAAATTTCTAAATCCTCTTCTGAGTGAGATGTTGTCTTTCATTTTTCAAAATTTGGACTTCCATTGTCCCGTTTATCTTAATTCTAGCAAAATAGCAGCATTTCGGTACCGATATCGACTTTTGATTGGATGATCATACCACTGATATCTGTGTACCATTTTTGATCATCTCATCATGTTGATCTTCGCGGTTTATTCATTTATATATTTCGAGGTCTAGTACACCGCGAAATCAGTAAAATGATTACCGTATCAGTAACTGTTTTCGAACCATTTTGACTTTGGTGTCCCTTCATTTGTCTACCGGCTGAGATTAAATAGCCACCTGATATTAATTTTCACTAAATTCAACTCGTGGCTCTTTATTTCCTACCTTTTCAAATTTCAATCTACTGTTTCGTTTATGACTTTGGTTTGTTGATATTTTTATATCTGCCTTCTTTTATAATTGATTCTGGTTCACGAAAGTTGTAGCCTTCTCAGCTTCCTTCCGCCACCTTTCTTCCCCTTGTTCCGTGCTCATTCTCTTCTCCCATTCCCTTGAACTCGCACGCGCATCTCCTTCCACATATTCGCGTAGACTGACGTCCACAGCCGATCTCTCCACGCACCCATCTTCGACCCATGCAACACCCACACTCGCTCCATCGTCTCACATCGCAGCCTCCGCCTGGACCACCACCCGCTCTGGCTTCTAACCAAACCCATCACCCACTGTGCCTTGCTCTGATCTCCACTGCTCCTCCCTATTAATATAGGAAATGAAAGGATGGTGGACATATATTGTATTTCTTATTGTTTTGTATTTGGTTTGCACAAGCTCTGTTGGGTTATAGTGCACTGTTTATAACATATATGTTGTATATATTTTGGTATACTAAGTTTGAGCATATTTAAAAAGGTTCATTTATTTTCTGAAATACATATATTATGTGTGTGTTTAGGAGTATATGCGTATACAGTTCTGATTTATTTTTATTTTATATTTTTTTCTTTCTGTATGGTATATCTATTATATGATTATATATATATTGATTTTTTTATTAATTTAAAACGTGAGTTTTACGTAGTCTGTTTAAGTTTCAGCATGGTTATAGTTATATTTTTAATTTGCTTGTATATGAAATTAAGCTAAGTTATATTAGTTTTATAGGAGTACTTAGATTAGCAAGCATATAATATAACAGTTTAGGAAGTAATTTCATGTTCTGGAATTTATAATACAATACATGGGTATATATATTAGTCTATTTGCCGTATACAAGATTGTTATTGGGTACTGTATGTAGTTGATATGAGTTTCAAAATATGTTTATATATATATTTTAGCCTATAAACTTTTAAAACAACTTTTGTTATACGTTTTGTAATCTAAGTAATTTCTGTTTGCATGTTTATAATATGAAAATTTTATATGAAATTATACAGTCTGGTATAGTATATATTATACGTTTATATATGTGAGTATGGAAGTTCATGCGTTCTGTTTTCTATAAAGTTGTTTAAAATGGATGGGCTATATTAGCCTATATACCAAGTCGTATTATATGTTATGTTGTATGGTGCCTGTTGATCTCTGGTTCCATATATGTGTCTATGATTGAAAAAAGAAAAAAAAAGAAAAAAAAATACCTATGTATGTTCATATATATAACTCTATTTTGCATTTAGGATGTATTATATATACTTTTACATACGGTTTACATGATTTTTTGATCTGTTTGTAAGTTGATTTGTAAGCTAGTTATATATATATGAGTTAAGTTACATATATGTTAAACATAGATTTTTAAACCTTCCATTACTGTTAAGTTGTACATATTATAAGATAAATAGTTTATCAGTTGTACAATTTTGTATTGATATCATATATCTATTATAATTTTTTGTTTTGTTTATATTTATTTATTTTAAAACACTAATTTGAAATGTTGGAATTTTATATCTATTTTTATCTTATTTATGTGTGTTTTGAACCGTATACTGGATTTTGAGAAAATGTATAACAGTATAATTGACATTCCATTTTAATATATTCTAATCGTTACATTAATTCTTATCTATCAGCCTGTCCATTGAGTCCGTAACCATCTAGGTTTGATTTGTGCTTGAATTCGTTACTCAACTTCATTGTCTATCCATAATCTCTAGACTTGAAAGGTGAGCAATCACTCACGATTAATGTTCTTTTATTTATTAAATTTGATTTCAATTAAAATGACAATTGAAATATGCTGTTGTTAGTTATTTACTTTACCATATGTATATTACTATGTGCTATCTGTTCACCTGTGACATCTGACACCATTATCTATTTTGTTATATTGATGATATATGCCTATTATATTATTATTATATGTTATCACTCTGCAAGTTCCATGTAAGTATAGAATTCACTATGGGTTGAAATGATACATACCCGAACGGTCTTTAGAATAGAAGAAAATCGCTCTGGGTTGAAATGATAAGCCTAAGCGATTTTCATTTGAATTGAATTGGGATTATGGGTCGAAATGATATCTATCCGTATATATATATATATATATATATATATATATATATATATATATATATATATATATATATATTACGGATTGAAATGATAAATATCCGTATCACTTAACCATATGATAGAAGTATATACTGACACCGTTGGTACATATATAAATATTTTGAAAATAATATCTATGGTTTTGGGAAAGAAATATATGGTTTTAGTTAATATTGGAAATATTTTATATATAAATATGTTTAATGTAAAGTAGATTTAATAATAAACTTTAATTTAATAAAGTTTGATTTAATTAATATAATATTTTAAATAGATTTCCAATGATTTTTATAAGTAAAGGAAGATAAAGTTGAATTGATTGAATGGTATTTAATTAAGAATTTTATTTAGCTAAATAAATTTGAAACTTATTGAATTTGAAAACTTAAAATCTAGTTTCATAACATGACTTTGATTTTAGTGATTTAATGAATATTTCACGTTTAAAGAAATTGAAGGAAAATATAATGAATTGTAATATAAGGCTATAAAATTAATATTGAGTGAATATTTCAAGAATAAATAATAATAAAGTTAAATCAAGATCTATATGACATTGTCAGGTTTAGTTTGAAATGTTGAATATTAAAGCTTTGAAAAATATGGGAATTTAAATGGTTAAATTGTGATTCAGATCAGTATTTAAAATCTATATAATTTGAATTTGTTATTTAAAAAACTGAATTGAATGGGAACTGATAAATTGAGATTGAATTTAATTTGAATGGGAAGGTCGGGTTGATTTTGGAGTGATTTTTGTGAAATTTGAGGAAATTGTAAATACTTTACCTTCTAAATTATTTAATATATATATATATACACTATTTTTAAAAGTAGATATACTTGAAAGAAAATGATATTTTGTATTTGAAGTGTAAATTAATTCGAAATGACCACGGTGTTATATTGTATATTTCTACCTTGAAGATAGTTCCGTAGATCCTTAGAGGATGGTTATCCCAAACATCCTTTAAGTTACTTGTGTTTCAGTTGATATTTCACTTGAGTTGAATTTATTAATATAAGAATGTTAATCCTGACTCGAGCGTTTTGTGTTTTGCTTTACGCTCGGGTCAGACCGAGTGATACAGCATTTGAGACTCATCTTTGGAGCTTCGTTTGGAGATCCAACTATCGGTTCAGCTTTCAGTTTTTCCAGTTGACTTTTAAGAGAGGTCTTCTATTCGCACTGAAGACTTCACTGCATTGTGATATTCTGTTGTATTTTATTTCTAATTCTGACGTTTATATAGTAGCTTCATGAACTACTATTTATTTATTCCGCTGTGTATTATTGTTTTACTCTGTGTCTGTGATTCTGTGATTGATTTATTTACTTTATATGCTGAGCTTTGCAAAAATTAAATTAACAATCTGTTATTTTGAGCAATTCAAGTCCGACATGTATGGATGCGAATGGCTGAAAATACCGGGTTGTTACAATTAACAATTCATATTTAATGCTCGTGCATCATTCATGCTAGCCTGTTCCTGTTCATTAAATACATAACAATATCATTTCTTTGAAAAGCTACTGTATTTTTGTATTCTTTTATCACCTACTCACTTTTCCATCTATTGGCTTTTCAATTTCCCACTAGAGAACAAAATCATGGTACCTACAGATTGTTTATCATTCCTCTATCTAAAGCTTTCTACTCACACGTCCTCCTTCCTCAAAACTACAGAAACTTCAAAATTTCTAAAACCACAAATTCTCAAACTCCAAACTCCTTCCCTCCTCTCTTCAAACTCCACCCTCCTATCTTGCTTCATCTCTCTAGAAAAAACTCAATTTGTTCAATTTGCATTGTTGTTCTTTGCTTTGCTATTGGATTGTTGCTATGGATAGGATTGGTTGTCGTGTTTGGATTTCAACTAGGATCTATCTATTTGTGTTGTCAAAACTCTCTAACATTGAAAGGTGAGCAATCACTCACAATTGACTTTTTCATTGTTAGGTAAATAAACATCGATTGAAACGTTATGAGAAATGTTTGCTTTAGATAGGAATATGTGATATATGTTGTTATGTTCCCTTGAATTTGTTTTATAATATTCACATGCACATGTTGTTTTATATGTCATAAGTAGCATGTTATGTTTATTTGATTAATTGTCACATATGTATATTAAATATGTCACATATGATACGCAAAAAATGTGTTATGTTTAAAAAATATATATATCTATATTTGCCATGTCGAAATACATCACATATGATATGTAAAAAAATGTGTTATATTAGACAAAAAATATTTATGCATGCCATGTTGAAAGACATTACATATGCTATGGTGAAAAAATGTGTTAGTTGATAAAATCATATGTTGCACATGCTATGTTAATAATATGTTGCTTATGCTATGTGGAAATAATGTGTTATGTTTGTGAAAAATGATATGCCATGTTATTCTATTGTAAATCATCTTGCAAGTTCCTTGTATATATGTCATGTTATATATTTATATGTTATGTTAGTCTATTACATGTTAGAATTTGAAATATTCACTTATGCTGTTTACGATATGTGACACATGTGATATGTTAGTCATGCATGTGTATATATTAAATTGTTAATTATGCATGCATGTTGGTCATTGACATGTTATGTTATTTATGTTATTATTGTTTTCACACTCCAAGTTCCTTGATAGTTAGAAAAATCACTTTGGATTGAAATGATATATACTCGATATAAAACCACTTTGGGTCTAAATAAATTGATTTAGAAATAAAATTGGAATATTGTAAGTTTAAATTTATGTTTGAACTTGAAATTATGAAATTGAAATTTAATTAATTTAATGAAAGTTTTAATTTGATTTTTAGATTTAAACTTGTTGTTTGATTATAACTTAATAGCTTTAAGTGAACAATTGAAATCTGAATTTGGATTTAATAATGAATCGATTGGAAACGAGCATAAAGTGTTACTTGAACTGAACCGATTTATAGCGTGAATGATGATGTTTATTGAAACCTAAGCATTTCACTTATTGAGTTATTTGTACATTTCACTTGAGTTGACTTACTTACATAAGAATGTTAGTCCTGACTCTAGTGTTCTTGTTTTACTTTACGCTCAGGTGAGACAGAGTATTTCAGTTTAGCGAAGACATTTATTTCTGAAGACGAAGTCAAGGATCGTATCTACTACTATTATAGCAATTGTTTATTCTGCCTGAAAAAAATGTAAATTCTGATTTTTTTTAAAGTAGTTTCATGAACTATTTATGTATTTATTTTTTGTATTATATTTCATCCTTCAGCAATGAGATTCTGTATTTTGTTCTTTGAATTATATTTCATTTGAAAAATCCAATTATTAATCTATCTTTTGAATGGTTTGAGTTAGACATGTGTGGTTTATCTTTGACTTAAACTGTGCAAAAAGGCAGGTCATTACACTTATTCATCTAGTTTGTTTAACGTTGATATTGATCCTTTTACTTTCATTTTCTTTTTTATGTATGTTGATTTATCCTTATATAACCTAGATCTAGACTTTCTTATCACAAACCCTTATATGCATATGTGATTTGAATTTATCATCGTTGTTAAAAAACACAAAACTAAATTGAATTTTGGAATACTCTTGTCAATGAATTAGCTTTCATATTAGAAGATTTAAACTTGAACGTTTACACATAAATTCTTATGTAAATAACACCTTGAAATAATTGCACTAATTAAATTTTTTATCCATATAATAGGATGCGTAATTGTGCTATGTTTTAAATCATTCTAAAACAAGCTGTGCTAATTGAAATAAAAAGGGAAATATTAAATTAATGTTTTGTTCATAGTTTTGCAATTGTATCCAATATAAGACTAAATCTTTGTTTAGAAGGAAACATTCTATTTCACAAACTACTTGTATATTTTTTATTTTATTTCAAAATTTTGTTTTGTTTATATGTGTACGTGAATTTATATATTTATATAATATCTTTTATGTATGCGTGCGTATTTGCATTTAGCTGAAAATTATCAAAAGGAGTTTTGTATAAAATATAATAACTGACATTTAAACTACTTTAGTAAGACTTTGTACTCTTTGATTTATTGCACGTAATATAAATAAAGTATATTTCAATTTGAACCCTTATGTGAAATATTTGTTATGTATATATATATATATATAAATTTATAAATGTAGACATATATATACATACAAATACATAAAAACATAAATAAATATAATAGTTGTAACATCCCGCTATTTTGGACCATTCAACTTGACAATAAAACCACATATGTTGGACTTGAATAATTCAAAAAAACAGTTTGTTAATAAATTTTGGGGCAAATAAAATCAATCTCAGAATCAATGACACAGAATATCAGAATAACTCACAACGGAATAAAATAAACATAGTAGTTCATGAAGCTACTAGATTCATAGTCTCAAAATAAATACACAATACCAAAGTCTAAAAGCAAATGCAACTAGAAATCCAAGCACATAAGTCCACTAATACATAAGCAAAGGCTAAATAGAAATAACTGAAATAGAAATAATAGATAGATAGCTAAATCTCCACCAGATCTCTAGCTCCAAAAGATGAATCCAAAGCTGTGATACTCAGGCTGACCTGAGAATAAAGCAATACACAAACACTCAGTCGGAACATACATACTTATAAAATGTAAATCAACTCAAGTGAACTATATAAAAATGCATCAATAGCTTAAAGGATGCTTGGGATCGCCCATCCTTTAAGGATCCTTTAAACTATCTACTTTGTAATAATATAGCTATTTTAATAATGTCCATCGTGAGATAAACTATTAAAATAGCGTTAAAGTGTTACTCATATCACCCTTAACACATTTTGTAGTGCCGTAGTCTATACAGTACCGTAATACCCCCGTAAACTGGAGGCTACTAGAGCACTCCATAGGTACGACACAAAACAAACTCATAGTAGGCTCGATATGGTAGGTGACACGGCAAAACTAGGCAACGCCAAGGTAGATATACCAATTACACTTCCGGGCTGTTGGTAACGCAAAGCTGCAGCTATCGCCCAACTCGATCCACACTCCCAAATCAAAGATGCGCACCAAATCAATCACAAAGTAATAGAATGGCAATTGAAGAAGTGAGTCCGATCGGAGGAGCTACCTAACTTGGCCCGTCATTTTCTCCTATTTTAGCCTCCTTAAGATAAATCACGGGAGTCGGGTCCATGTATATACCCCAAATAGAACGTCGCCAACCACCTACTCCATTCTGGAATCTCCACTGCGTACACGGTTGTTAAAGTGGTTTTTGGTATTGGCAAAGAGTATGACAATTACCGATCCCGGTCCCTTTAACAACCAAATGTTATTATAACCTGTGGCTATTTCATTTTCAAATAGTTTATATTTCATATCAAAAAACATATTCATTTCAAAACCATATAAATCCGATATCATTATTCTATAAAATAGTATTCATTTTCAAAAATTTATACACTTAATTATAACACTTTTGAAATCATAATATTTTAGAAACCATAAAACTTTAAAAATGTAATCTTTTAGAATCATAGCAATTCGAAAATATAACCTTTTAGAAATCACATCATTTCGAAAACATAACCTTTAGAAATCATAACATTTTGGAAACATAATACTTTCCACTATAATAGATTATATAATCAAAATATTATATATACTTACAATTTTTAACATAGTTATTTTATGGAATCTATTTTGTTATACTAAATTTTTTAATAGTATATTAAATAAACTATGATTTTAGTTAAATCTAATTTATTACTAAAATATCCAATTTAAAGCTATATTTTCCTATATGAAGTTAAAAGTATATTATTAACTTAAATTTTTATTATCATAGTAAAGAAAATTATATTTTTATTATTCAAAATATACTATTACATTAATTAAAACTTATGTTATTAAGTTAGATTAAAAAAATTATTATTAAGTCAAATTGGAATATTAATTAAATTAAATTCTTTTAAAATTAAATCTTAAATTACATTTTAAACATTTATTTACTTATAAAATTTTAACACATGTATATGTATAAAATTTATAAAATCATTAAATTAAATTTATTTAAAAATTCATATACATTTTTAAAATCCAAAATACTTAATAATTTTTGGAAAAATTATTCTAAAACTATGATAACCCAGAAATTCAAACATTTGAAATTTGAATATTTAATTGATTTAAATGTATAAAAGGTTAATTTTAACTTAAATTTTGAATATCTCTATTTATTGGATAAATTAAATTATTGAATTTAATAATTGAAAATTGGGTAAAGATATGAAATCTTGGTTTTTAAGCTTGTTAAAAATATTTTAAAGGCTTATAATATCTATATTGATAATGCTGAGGATTATAGAACCTTTAAATTCGAATTTAAAATGATTTGTTTAGTTTTTGAAAATATATCGTTTAAATTGATAATTAAAAATAGCCTTCTGGGGCACAATCTCGAATTTTAACGAAACCAGTTCCATTGAATCCATGATAATGTATTATTATCGGATTTCAAATTTCGTAGTGCTTGGAGTTATCGTGTGATCATACAGTAAGCAAACACATAAAAATCTATATTGAAAATTCAGTTTAATAACTAGAACCAAAAATCTTTCTTCTCCATACGATCAAACTAGAACTCAAAACATTTTCCATTGTGTTCAATATAGGGGTATAACATTATAGTGGCATGCTTCGATAGGAGGTCAGGATTGTGAGTTGCGTTTATCAAGGAAATTTGAACTTAAATTTGAGATATATATATATTTATGTTCTGGTTAACTTTCACCAGTAATCCTATCCACATCAAACTTTTTTCCTTTCAATTCACATCACTGTAACAAATTTATTTCGGCATGTCTACTTTGAGTTGAACTGTTAGAGAATATTATCGGCTCAAAGAGGTTCGGATTTGCGGGTTGTTACAAAAACCAACTACAGATTCTGTATAAAATTTTCTAACCTATGCTCAAGTAAATACGGATATATATCATTTCAATCCGAAATTATTAAATTCCTGGGTTTATATCATTTCGACCCCCAATCCCAAGTCAAATAAAAATTGCTCGGGCCTATCATTTCAGCCCATAACGATTTTTCCTTCATCTAAAGATCGTTTGGGTATGTATCATTTCAACCCATAGTGAAGGAACTTGCAGAGTGAGAACAGAATATGAAATAAATAGAATAATATATAATATATCATGGCATATGATCGTAACAGGTATAACATCAGGTAAGATAACATAACATAAGCATATATGAAATTACTAACATATGCATATCAATACAATTCAAATGACATCGATTCATCAAAATATAAATACGTAGTCGAGAGTGATTATTCACCTTCCTTGGTTAAAGAAATTGATTTCAAATGAAACATAACAACTTTGAATAAGCATGACAAACATGAATAAGCTTGAGTGGGAGGAGAATCCAAATCCAAAGCATAGAAAATAAATATATAAATAAATAAATTTACATAGATAAATAAAAGTATATATATTTTTTCATTAAAGAAGAAAATGAATGGGCTAGCCAAAAGGCTAATAGGCTCGGCCTAGACGGTGGTTTGGCTCGGCCTAAACTTAGCTAAATGGTTCGGCCTATGGGCATGGGAAGTAGTGGCAAAGGCTCGGCCAAAACGGCTTTTGGGTTCGGCCAAGGCTAGGCCAAAGGATTTGGTCATGGTTAGGCTATGGCAATACCCGGCCTAAGGCAAATACAAGGGACACAAAGGGTTCGGCCAACATGTCTATGGTAAATGGAAGGCCACGGCTCTGGTATGGGTTCGGAAAAACGGGGGTCGAAGAAAATGGAAAAGGAAGGCGAGGAAGTGGTTCGGCCTAGGGTTTCGCAAGGGGTGGCTAAGTGGATGTCACGGCCATGGTTTAGGTGAGTGATAGGGTTCGACTATGGTGCTAGAAGGGGTCGGCTTTGGTAAGAGAAGGAGGCCGAACTAAGCAAGGGAAAGAAGGATGTGACGCCCCACTCCGACAGCCTCGTTAACAAAGAGTATTACATAGATAATACTGTCGGCTAACGCGGACAATAGAGTATAATGGAAGCGACCATGTGTAATCTTACCTTAACTATTCACTGAATACGTCGAAAAGTAGAATCACATTAACATTTGACCTATTCAATAAATATTTAAAGCAAAACTACAATGGCTATAGGATCTATCAGAAGAAAATATAACAACTCAAATGTAATTCACATCACAGAACAGTCGATCATAATATACACATAAACAGATACACAACAGAGTATACAAAATAATACATGTCAAGTGGTACAGGAGACCACAATATACAGACGAGACGAAAAAAAAGTATAAATATCAGAGTTACAACAGATAAGGACCACAAAAGACGCTACAACAAAATGAAGCTAGCGAATAGTCCATGCGGAAGCAAAATAGGCTAAGTCCCAAAAGCAACTAACCTGAAACATCTCGGTCTGACCCGAGTATAAAATACACTGGTCAGTTTAGATAACAAATCAGTTAGATAAACTGAACAATAATAAACCTGCAAGGTCATACAGTATAACAAATATCTTTAGAGGAGATAACACAATCATCAACAAGAGATGAATCATATAGAACAAGCCTCATATCATCGGCAACATATAGAAACAAAGGATACAAATATCCCAAAACAAGCCAAAAGGCAAATAGCAAATACCAATAAGGTATACAAGTTCCACAAGGTAATCGTTATACATCATGCGGCTCAAACAGACCAACACGATGGGCGATACCAAGGGAATATATTATCAATGAAACATATGATTGATCGAGCTCAATACTGTACAACAAGGATCCATAAGCCCGAAGGCTCCAAACCCAAGTATCACCCATGCGGCACATAAGGCCAACATCAGAGCGAAACTATATAGGGCAACAAAACCGAAGGCACACACCCGAAGGCAACATACCCAAAGGCAACAAACCCAATATCACTCATGCGGCACATAAGGCCAACATCGGAGCGATACTTTATAGGGCAACAAACCGTAGTGGTGAAGGTCAGAGACCCAGTACTGGACACCACTAACTGGCGGAATGTGTCACAACTCTCGAAAAGGAATCCGAAAAGTGTTAACGTATGTCCCATAACCACTCGTTCGCACTAAACGGTTTACTATCCGTCAGTCACTTTCACACTCAAAGCAGTACAAAGTTTACCTCATATCATCGATAAACCAAACCCGAAGGTCCAAACGATCAATTGAATAGGTTGGGGATTAATCGGAAGGATAAACGCACAGATTCATGGTCCGTGTTTTGCCCAACCATTTAATCACCCTTCCACTTCGCTCGAAGTGTGAAAGTGTGTGTTTTAAATAGATTTTATAAATTGGAGAAACGAGCTTTTAAATGCGATTCGAGAGATTATTTTATAAAAACCCGTGGATGAAGTCAAGAGTAAGTTATCAAAGCCAAATATGCAATAACAACCACTAAAAAGCAACTTGAATCGATAAAATCCGGAAAATCAATCAAATATGCACAATAGGCAAAATAGGCAGAACAGAGCAGGTCGGTCGACCGGACTACAGGGCTCGGTCGACCGGCCAGATGCAGGAAACAAATACGGCTCGGGGCAGCAGGTCGGTCGACCGGAGCCTGCGCTCGGTCGGCCGAAGGCTGTTTTCCAGCACTTCCTGCCCTTATTTCAATGAAATGCAAATTCTTTCTAAATCCAAAGCAATGGCACATGCATACTTGTTAGGAAATCATACCCAACATCAATGATAGCAAGAGAGGTAGATGTGAGTTCAAAACTCACCTTTTTACACAAAATAAAGAAGATGAAGAAGCACAAATGTAAGGAATCAACCAACTACACTCCACTTCAACACTACAAGCTTCAATCTAGAATCAAAGCAAGTATTTCCTAAGTTAGGGTTAGGAAATTACCGAAATTGAAGAGGAGAAGAGATGGAGAAGATGGAGATGAACTTACCAATAGCTTCTCTATGATTTTGGAGCAAGAATTTTGGATTTGCAAGTAAACTAGGGCTAGGAGTCTCTAATTCGCATTCTCTTCCACCATTATCAGTTTTTAGCTTAAGTTTAATGAAATGAATAAGTGAATGGAAGGAGAGAAGGGCTGAGTTGGTTTATAGAACAGTTTGGGTGAAACCCAAACCCAAAAGCCCACTTGACAAATAGCAAAATTCGACTTACTCCAAATATATCAAAGCTTATACTCAAAAAGATCGCAAACGCCATTTTGGAACCAATGGAGGTAGTTTTGAGTTCCAATTCGGCCATTTGCAGAAAGTAACATTTCGGACCAAAATCCGACTAACGACGCTATATTTAAATTAAACATTTAAATATAAAATCGTTAAATATGCGGGTTGTTACAGATCTACCCTCCGTACCAAATTGCGTCCCCGCAATTCCCAGAGACGATATTTGTAACAACTACATACATACAACATTCAAAAGAAAAGAAAATAAGTTTGAGATGAAAAGATATACTCACCATTTCAAAGCAAGGAAAGAAAACCCGGATAAGATCGCTCAATAAATTCTCTTGTTTCCCAAGTACAGTCATTGGGATTAGCGGACCATTGAACTTTAACGAGCGGCACGTCCTTGTTCCAAAGGTGTCGCACCTCCGTGTCAAGCACGCGAATAGGTTACTGTACAATAGATAAGTCTGGTGAGACCTCAAGCTCTTGCAAATCAGGAGAAGTAATAACAGAATCCGACTCCCGAAGACACTTCCGAAGTTGCGAGACGTGAAACACGTCATGAATGCCAGATAAATAAGTTGGAAGTGAAACTCTATAAGCCACAGGGCCAATACGTTCAGTAATAGAAAATGGTCCTATAAAGCGAGGAGCCAATTTCCCAGTCGCACTGAAACGCATAACCCCTTTCAAAGGAGAAACACGAATAAAAACAAGATCACCAATCGAGAACTCGAGAGGCTTCCTACGGTTGTCCGCGTAGGATTTCTGGCGACTCTGTGCCTCTTTCATTCTCAACCGAATAAGATCAATCTTCTCGCAAGAATCACGAACAAAATCTGGACCAAGAATACGCTTCTCCCCAGATTCTAACCAACAAGAAGGTGATCGGCATGGCCTTGCGTATAAGGCTTCGAAAGGAGCCATACCAATACTAGACTGAAAACTATTGTTGTAGGAGAATTCTACAAGAGGTAGGTGATCCTCCCAACTACCACCGAAATCAAAGATACAAATACGGAGAAGATCTTCCAAGATACGATTCACCCGTTCAGTCTGTCCGTCAGACTGCGGATGATAAGCTGTAGAAATTTAAGCTTTGTTCCCAAAGCTTGCTGAAGACTCTTCCAAAAATGACTCGTGAATAAAGGATCACGATCACTCACAATAGAACTAGGAACACCGTGAAGTCTCACGATTTCCTTGACATATAACTTAGCCAAATGTGAAGCAGTCCTATTAGACTTAATAGGGACAAAATGAGCAGACTTAGTGAGGCGATCAACAATAACCCAAACGCTAGAATGGCCAGATCTCGAACGATGTAGGCCGTCAATGAAATCCATAGAAATTTGATCCCACTTCCACAATGGAATCTCAAGAGGTTGAAGAAGACCCGAAGGACGCTGATGCTCGGCTTTAAAACGCTGACAAGTTATGCAATTGCTCACATAACTCGCCACATCGCGCTTCATGCCTTCCCAATAATAAAGACGACGCATATTGGCATACATCTTGCTACTACCGGGATGAATGGTATACTTAGAACGGTGACAATCATCAAGAATGTCATGCCTAAGTGCAAGATCAGAAGGCACAAAAAGACGGTTCTTCTTGCGAAGACACCCATGAGAATCAATGTTGAAATCTTGCAACGCCTCATCACAAGATCCAGACTCACAAAGCTGAATAAAATGCAACAAATTAGGATCACACCGCTGAGCATCGGCAATACGATCCAATAAAACAGGTCGAGCTCCCAAACTAAATAATAGAATAGGAGAATCAGAAGATGAACCTCGATCACGAATTTCACAAAAAGATAGAGTTTCAAGAATATCCCATTCGGCAAACATCATAGAAATAACAGCCGAATGTTTGCGACTAAGCGCATCTGCAACACGATTACCCTTACCAGGGGTATACTGGATATCAAAGTCATAAGAAGCAAGAAACTCGAGCCAACGCTGTTGTCTCATATTGAGTTCCTTCTGAGTGAACAAATACTTCAAAGATTTATGATCGGTGTAGAGAATGAAGCGCTCGTCCAATAAATAATGTCGCCAAATCTTTAAGGCAAAGACAATGGCGGCTAACTCAAGATCATGAGTGGCATAGCGAACTTCATTCGGATGCAGTTGCCTAGAAGCATAAGCAACTACCCGATCCTTCTGCATAAGAATAGCACCGAGACCACTACCACAAGCATCGGTGTAGACAACAAGATCATGATTCCCTTCGGGAACCACAAGAATAGGAGCATTAGTGAGAAGTTCCTTTAATGACAGAAAGGAAGCTTCACACTTGTCGGACCAAACAAAACGAATGCCTTTCCGCGTAAGGCAAGTGAGAGGAAGCACAACACGGGAAAAATCCTTAATGAACCGACGGTAATAACCCGCCAATCCAAGGAAACTACGAATCTCATGAACATTCTCAGGCCTTTCCCAATTTTGAATAGCTTCTATCTTCGATGGATCGACAGAAATACCATCGGAAGATACAACATGGCCTAAGAACTTAACCTTATTCTCCCAAAAGTTTCACTTGGAGAATTTGGCTTTAAGCTGATGATGACGGAGAGTACTCAAGACAATTCTCAAGTGATTAGAATGCTCGGCTTCAGACTTAGAATAAATAAGGATATCATCAATGAAGACAAGCACGAACTTATCGAGATATTCCCGGAATACCCGATTCATGAGATCGACAAAGAAAGCAGGAGCGTTCGTCAAACCGAACAGCATAACGAGCCACTCAAAAGAACCATAACGAGTGCGGAAAGCGGTAAGAGGTATGCTATCCTCCGCAACTAGTAACTGATGAAAACCTGTGGCAAGGTCAAGCTGAGAAAAGACCTTAGCACCACTCAATAGATCGAACATGTCATCGATCCTAGGCAATGGATACCTATTTCTGATGGTTAACTCGTTAAGCTTGCGATAGTCAATGCAAAGCCTAAGAGTTCCATCAGACTTCTTCACAAAGACGACCACGGATCCTCACGGAGAAAACTAGATTGAATCAATTGCTTGGATTCAAGCTCTAAAAGCTACTTCTTGAGTTCCTCATTTTCCTTTGTAGACATCCTCGTGGGAGGACGACTAACTGGCTGCGCGCCTGGAATGAGGTCAATGCGGAACTCAATTGCCCGTTTGGGTGGCAAACCCGATACAGGCTTAAAAACATCTGAAAAGTCACAAGCAATAGGAATACGAGATATATCATCACCATCTCGCGAATCAAGAGAATACAACGCCATAACGGAATTATCCACATCCCGAAGAACAAGAGATAACCGAGTAGGCGAATCAGGATGACAAAGATACAAAATTCTCTCCGAACAAATAATCCTGGCATCATATCTCACTAGCCAGTCCATACCAAAAATCATATCAAATCCCAGACAAGAAATAACGTGCAGATTCGCACGAAAAGAAAAACCACATAAAACAATCTCAACATCATCACAAAGCAAACTAAGGGTCGTGGATCCCCCAATTGGATGCGCAATCCTTAAAGAAGTAACCAAACAAGAAACATCCAAAGATAAATCATCAACGAGCTTTTTCGATACGAAAGAACGTGAAGCGCCTGTATTGAAAAGAACTCGAATACTATGATCATGAAATAGAATAAAACCTTCCAAAATAGATGGAGAGATACCTTTGGATTGAGATGAACCTCTAGAAGCATTAGCCACATTGAGCTTGCCAGATTTTGCATTAGCAGGAGCAGTAGGACAAGCTGAAACATGATGACCTTCCTTCTTGCAATAACGGCAGAAGAGAGGCTTAGGACATGCTCGAATAATATGATCCGGAGAACCACAATTGAAACACTTTCGAACGAAGGGTGTTCTGGAAGACTGAGGCTGAGAGCTAGGACCACCGGTCTTCTTCTTCTTAGAAGGAAAAGGCTTCTTCTGAAACAGAAACTGCTTCTTGTTAGGGTTCTTGGAAACCTCAACATCCTCACCACTATCAAACTCCTTCTCGACAGCTTCGAGATGAAGTGCCGAATCAACCAATTCCTCGAAAGAAAGCTTAAGCTGGAGCAACAAGGACTTCTTAAGATATTTCTTAAGACCAGAGACAAACTTCAAATTCTTCTTGTAAGAAGTGCTGATGAATTCAAGACCATACTGAGATAAAGCCTCGAATGATGCGACATACTCAGAAACAGAAGATTTCCCTTGCTTCAACTCAAGGAAGCGACGGGCCAATAAAACTTTTTCAGATTCAGGAACGAACTTGAGTTCGAATCGTCCCCGAAATTGAGTCCAAGAAAGAGTAGACTCATCAATCTCGGCTACAAGAAGCTCATACCAATCAAGAGCACACTCTTGCAACAAACTAGAAGTCACAAGAACTCTATCATGGTCAGAAAGATCCATGCGAGAGAAAATACGCTCGCACGTGCGAAACCAAGCTCGGACTTCAAGAACGGATTCAGAACCCTTAAACGGTTTTCCTCCAAGATGAGCAAAATCACTGCACTGACGTGCAAAAGCAGACTTGCGAGGTGGAGACACTCGAGGAGGAACGGGAGGCTGAGTGCTCCTAAACAACTCCATAAACTGATCGACAGACATATAAACGCCATCCGGATGTGAGCCACTAGATTGCCCAGCATCCGAACGTCGACCTCTGCCTCTTCCAGACATAAGCTAAAAGTCAAGATAAGGAAAAGATTATTCACAAGGTAGATATTTCAATATGGGATACTACGGAATAATCCTAGACGTATTCCCAAATACTATCTAGCCTTGATGGGATAAAGAGACACGATGATTCAAAGATTTGTATCACTTGTACACTTTGATGTACCATAATATGTGCATCTATTCTGTGTTTATCATATTTTGTTCTGAACTCAGCTCTGATACCACGCTATGAATCCCCACTTCGAGAGCCTCGTTAACAAAGAGTATTACATAGATAATACTGTCGGCTAACGCGGACAATAGAGTATAATGGAAGCGACCATGTGTAATCTTACCTTAACTATTCACTGAATATGTCGAAAAGTAGAATCACATTAAAATTCGACCTATTCAATAAATATTTAAAGCAAAACTACAATGGCTATAGGATCTATCAAAAGAAAATATAACAACTCAAATGTAATTCACATCACAGAACAGTCGATCATAATATACACATAAACAGATACACAACAGAGTATATAAAATAATACATGTCAAGTGATACAGGAGGCCACAATATACAGACGAGACGAAAAAAAAGTATAAATATCAGAGTTGCAACAGATAAGGACCACAAAAGACGCTATATCAAAATGAAGCTAGCGAATAGTCCATGCGGAAGCAAAATAGGCTAAGTCCCAAAAGCACCTAACCTGAAACATCTCGGTCTGACCCGAGTATAAAATACACGGGTCAGTCTAGATAACAAATCAGTTAGATAAACTGAACAATAATAAACCTACAAGGTCATACAGTATAACAAATATCTCTAGAGGAGATAACACAATCATCAACAAGAGATGAATCATATAGAACAAGCCTCATATCATCGGCAACATATAGAAACAAAGGATACAAATATCCCAAAACAAGCCAAAAGGCAAATAGCAAATACCAATAAGGTATACAAGTTCCACAAGGTAATCGTTATACATCATGCGGCTCAAACAGACCAACACGATGGGCGATACCAAGGGAATATAATATCAATGACACATATGATTACTCGAGCTCGGTACTGTACAACAAGGATCCATAAGCCCGAAGGCTCCAAACCCAAGTATCACCCATGCGGCACATAAGGCCAACATCAGAGCGAAACTATATAGGGCAACAAACCCGAAGGCACACACCCGAAGGCAACATACCCAAAGGCAACAAACCCAATATCACTCATGCGGCACATAAGGCCAACATCGGAGCGATACTTTATAGGGCAACAAACCGTAGTGGTGAAGGTCAGAGACCCAGTACTGGACACCACTAACTGGCGGAATGTGTCACAACTCTCGAAAAGGAATCCGAAAAGTGTTAACGTATGTCCCATAACCACTCGTTCGCACTAAACGGTTTACTATTCGTCAGTCACTTTCACACTCAAAGCAGTACAAAGTTTACCTCATATCATCGATAAACCAAACCCGAAGGTCCAAACGATCAATTGAATAGGTTGGGGATTAATCGGAAGGATAAACGCACAGATTCATGGTCCGTGTTTTGCCCAACCATTTAATCACCCTTCCACTTCGCTCGAAGTGCGAAAGTGTGTGTTTTAAATAGATTTTATAAATTGGAGAAACGAGCTTTTAAATGCGATTCGAGAGATTATTTTATAAAAACCCGTGGATGAAGTCAAGAGTAAGTT
Source organism: Allium cepa (assembly GCA_030765085.1). Classification (NCBI taxonomy): domain Eukaryota; kingdom Viridiplantae; phylum Streptophyta; class Magnoliopsida; order Asparagales; family Amaryllidaceae; genus Allium; species Allium cepa. The sequence continues at coordinate 978,465,363 of CM060934.1, forward strand.
ATCAAAACCAAATATGCAATAACAACCACTAAAAAGCAAATTGAATCCATAAAATCCGGAAAATCAGCCAAATATGCAAAATAGGCAAAACAGGCATAACAGAGCAGGTCGGTCGACCGGACTACAGGGCTCGGTCGGCCGGCCAGATGCAGGAAACAAATATGGCTCGGGGCAGCAGGTCGGTCGACCGGAGCCTGCGCTCGGTCGGCCGAAGGCTGTTTTCCAGCACTTCCTGCCCTTATTTCAATGAAATGCAAATTCTTTCTAAATCCAAAGCAATGGCACATGCATACTTGTTAGGAAATCATACCCAACATCAATGATAGCAAGAGAGGTAGATGTGAGTTCAAAACTCACCTTTTTACACAAAACAAAGAAGATGAAGAAGCACAAATGCAAGGAATCAACCAACTACACTCCACTTCAACACTACAAGCTTCAATCTAGAATCAAAGAAAGTATTTCCTAAGTTAGGGTTAGGAAATTACTGAAATTGAAGAGGAGAAGAGATGGAGAAGATGGAGATGAACTTACCAATAGCTTCTCTATGATTTTGGAGCAAGAATTTTGGATTTGCAAGTAAACTAGGGCTAGGAGTCTCTAATTCGCATTCTCTTCCACCATTATCAGTTTTTAGCTTAAGTTTAATGAAATGAATAAGTGAATGGAAGGAGAGAAGGGCTGAGTTGGTTTATAGAACAGTTTGGGTGAAACCCAGACCCAAAAGCCCACTTAACAAATAGTAAAATTCGACTTACTCCAAATATATCAAAGCTTATACTCAAAAAGATCGCAAACGCCATTTTGGAACCAATGGAGGTAGTTTCGAGTTCCATTTCGGCCATTTGCAGAAAGTAACATTTCGGACCAAAATCCGACTAACGACGCTATATTTAAATTAAACATTTAAATATAAAATCGTCAAATATGCGGGTTGTTACAGATCTCCCCTCCTTACAAAATCGCGTCCCCGCAATTCCCAGAGACGATATTTGTAACAACTACATACATACAACATTCAAAAGAAAAGAAAATAAGCTTGAGATGAAAAGATATACTCACCGTTTCAAAGCAAGGAAAGAAAACCCGGATAAGATCGCTCAATAAATTCTCTTGTTTCCCAAGTACAGTCATTGGGATTAGCGGACCATTGAACTTTAACGAGCGGCACGTCCTTGTTCCGAAGGTGTCGCACCTCCGTGTCAAGCACGCGAATAGGTTGCTGTACAATAGATAAGTCTGGTGAGACCTCAAGCTCTTGCAAATCAGGAGAAGTAATAACAGAATCTGACTCCCGAAGACACTTCCGAAGTTGCGAGACGTGAAACACATCATGAATGCCAGATAAATAAGTTGGAAGTGAAACTCTATAAGCCACAGGGCCAATACGTTCAGTAATAGAAAATGGTCCTATAAAGCGAGGAGCCAATTTCCCAGTCGCACTGAAACGCATAACCCCTTTCAAAGGAGAAACACGAATAAAAACAAGATCACCAATCGAGAACTCGAGAGGCTTCCTACGGTTGTCCGCGTAGGATTTCTGGCGACTTTGTGCCTCTTTCATTCTCAACCGAATAAGATCAATCTTCTCGGAAGAATCACGAACAAAATCTGGACCAAGAATACGCTTCTCCCCAGATTCTAACCAACAAGAAGGTGATCGGCATGGCCTTGCGTATAAGGCTTCGAAAGGAGCCATACCAATAATAGACTGAAAACTATAGTTGTAGGAGAATTCTACAAGAGGTAGGTGATCCTCCCAACTACCACCGAAATCAAAGATACAAATACGAAGAAGATCTTCCAAGATACGATTCACCCGTTCAGTCTGTCCGTCAGACTGCGGATGATAAGCTGTAGAAATTTTAAGCTTGTTCCCAAAGCTTGCTGAAGACTCTTCCAAAAATGACTCGTGAATAAAGGATCACGATCACTCACAATAGAACTAGGAACACCGTGAAGTCTCACGATTTCCTTGACATATAACTTAGCCAAATGCGAAGCAGTCCTATTAGACTTAATAGGGACAAAATGAGCAGACTTAGTGAGGCGATCAACAATAACCCAAACGCTAGCCGTCAATGAAATCCATAAAAATTTGATCCCACTTCCACAATGGAATCTCAAGAGGTTGAAGAAGACCCGAAGGACGCTGATGCTCGGCTTTAAAACGCTGACAAGTTATGCAATTGCTCACATAACTCGCCACATCGCGCTTCATGCCTTCCCAATAATAAAGACGACGCATATCGGCATACATTTTGCTACTACCGGGATGAATGGTATACTTAGAACGGTGACAATCATCAAGAATGTCATGCCTAAGTGCAAGATCAGAAGGCACAAAAAGACGGTTCTTCTTGCGAAGACACCCATGAGAATCAATGTTGAAATCTTGCAACGCCTCATCACAAGATCCAGACTCACAAAGCTGAATAAAATGCAACAAATTAGGATCACACCGCTGAGCATCGGCAATATGATCCAATAAAACAGGTCAAGCTCCCAAACTAAATAATAGAATAGGAGAATCAGAAGACGAACCTCGATCACGAATTTCACAAAAAGATAGAGTTTCAAGAATATCCCATTCGACAAACATCATAGAAATAACAGCCGAATGTTTGCGACTAAGCACATCTGCAACACGATTACCCTTACCAGGGGTATACTGGATATCAAAGTCATAAGAAGCAAGAAACTCGAGCCAACGCTGTTGTCTCATATTGAGTTCCTTCTGAGTGAACAAATACTTCAAAGATTTATGATCGGTATAGATAATGAAGCGCTCGTCCAATAAATAATGTCGCCAAATCTTTAAGGCAAAGACAATGGCGGCTAACTCAAGATCATGAGTGGCATAGCGAACTTCATTCGGACGCAGATGCCTAGAAGCATAAGCAACTACCCGATCCTTCTGCATAAGAACAGCACCGAGACCACTACCACAAGCATCGGTGTAGAAAACAAGATCATGATTCCCTTCGAGAACCACAAGAATAGGAGCATTAGTGAGAAGTTCATTTAATGACAGAAAGGAAGCTTCACACTTGTCGGACCAAACAAAACGAATGCCTTTCCGGGTAAGGCAAGTGAGAGGAAACACAACACGGGAAAAATCCTTAATGAACCGACGGTAATAACCCGCCAATCCAAGGAAACTATGAATCTCATGAACATTCTCAGGCCTTTCCCAATTTTGAATAGCTTCTATCTTCGATGGATCGACAGAAATACCATCGGAAGATACAACATGGCCTAAGAACTTAACCTTATTCTCCCAAAAGTGGCACTTGGAGAATTTGGCTTTAAGCTGATGATGACGGAGAGTACTCAAGACAATTCTCAAGTGATTAGCATGCTCGGCTTCAGACTTAGAATAAATAAAGATATCATCAATGTAGACAAGCACGAACTTATCGAGATATTCCTGGAATACCCGATTCATGAGATCGACAAAGAAAGCAGGAGCGTTTGTCAAACCGAATAGCATAATGAGCCACTCAAAAGAACCATAACGAGTGCGGAAAGCGGTAAGAGGTATGCTATCCTCCGCAACTAGTAACTGATGAAAACCTGTGGCAAGGTCAAGCTGAGAAAAGACCTTAGCACCACTCAATAGATCGAACATGTCATCGATCCTAGGCAATGGATACCTATTTCTGATGGTTAACTCGTTAAGCTTGTGATAGTCAATGCAAAGCCTAAGAGTTCCATCAGACTTCTTCACAAAGACGACCGCGGATCCCCACGGAGAAAAACTAGATTGAATCAATTGCTTGGATTCAAGCTCTAAAAGCTGCTTCTTGAGTTCCTCATTTTCCTTTGTAGACATCCTCGTGGGAGGACGACTAACTGGCTGCGCGCCTGGAATGAGGTCAATGCGGAACTCAATTGCCCGTTTGGGTGGCAAACCCGATACAGGCTCAAAAACATCTGAAAAGTCACAAGCAATAGGAATACGAGATATATCATCACCATCTCACGAATCAAGAGAATACAAAGCCATTTCGGAATTATCCACATCCCGAAGAACAAGAGATAACTGAGTAGGCGAATCAGGATGACAAAGATACAAAATTCTCTCCGAACAAATAATCCTGGCATCATATCTCACTAGCCAGTCCATACCAAAAATCTTATCAAATCCCAGACAAGAAATAACGTGCAGATTCGCACGAAAAGAAAAATCACATAAAACAATCTCAACATCATCACAAAGCAAACTAAGGGTCGCGGATCCCCCAATTGGATTTGCAATCCTTAAAGAAGTAACCAAACAAGAAACATCCAAAGATAAATCATCAACGAGCTTTTTCGATACGAAAGAATGTGAAGCACCCGTATCGAAAGGAACTCGAATACTATGATCATGAAATAGAATAAAACCTTCCAAAATAGATGGAGAGATACCTTCGGATTGAGATGAACCTCCAGAAGCATTAGCCACATTGAGCTTGCCAGATTTTGCATTAGCAGGTGCAGTAGGACAAGCTGAAACATGATGACCTTCCTTCTTGCAATAACGGCAGAAGAGAGGCTTAGGACAAGCTCGAATAATATGATCCGGAGAACCACAATTGAAACACTTTCGAACGAAGGGTGTTCCGGAAGACTGAGGCTGAGAGCTAGGACCACCGGTCTTCTTCTTCTTAGAAGGAAAAGGCTTCTTTTGAAACAGAAACTGCTTCTTGTTGGGGTTCTTGGAAACCTCAACATCCTCACCACTATCACACTCCTTCTCGACAGCTTCGAGATGAAGTGTCGAATCAACCAATTCCTCGAAAGAAAGCTTAAGCTGGAGCAACAAGGACTTCTTAAGATATTTCTTAAGACCAGAGACAAACTTCAAATTCTTCTTGTAAGAAGTGCTGATGAATTCAAGACCATACTGAGATAAAGCCTCGAATGATGCGACATACTCAGAAACAGAAGATTTCCCTTGCTTCAACTCAAGGAAGCGACGGGTCAATAAAACTTTTTCAGATTCAGGAACGAACTTGAGTTCAAATCGTCCCCAAAACTGAGTCCAAGAAAGAGTAGACTCATCAATCTCGGCTACAAGAAGCTCATACCAATCAAGAGCACGCTCTTGCAACAAACTAGAAGTCACAAGAACTCTATCATGGTCGGAAAGATCCATGCGAGAGAAGATACGCTCGCACGTGCGAAACCAAGCTTGGACTTCAAGAACGGATTCGGAACCCTTAAACGGTTTTCCTCCAAGATGAGCAAAATCACTGCACTGACGTGCAAAAGCAAACTTGCGAGGTGGAGACACTCGAGGAGGAACGGGAGGCTGAGTTCTCCTAAACAACTCCATAAACTGATCGGCAGACATATAAACGCCATCCGGATGTGAGCCACTAGATTGCCCAGCATCCGAACGTCGACCTCTGCCTCTTCCAGACATAAGCTGAAAGTCAAGATAAGGAAAAGATTATTCACAAGGTAGATATTTCAATATGGGATACTACGGAATAATCCTAGACGTATTCCCAAATACTATCTAGCCTTGATGGGATAAAGAGACACGATGATTCAAAGATTTGTATCACTTGTGCACTTTGATGTACCATAATATGTGCATCTATTATGTGTTTATCATATTTTGTTATGAACTCAGCTCTGATACCACGCTGTGACGCCCCACTCCAAGAGCCTCGTTAACAAAGAGTATTACATAGATAATACTGTCGGCTAACGCGGACAATAGAGTATAATGGAAGCGACCATGTGTAATCTTACCTTAACTATTCACTGAATACGTCGAAAAGTAGAATCACATTAAAATTCGACCTATTCAATAAATATTTAAAGCAAAACTACAATGGCTATAGGATCTATCAGAAGAAAATATAACAACTCAAATGTAATTCACATCACAGAACAGTCGATCATAATATACACATAAACAGATACACAACAGAGTATACAAAATAATACATGTCAAGTGGTACAGGAGACCACAATATACAGACGAGACGAAAAAAAAGTATAAATATCAGAGTTACAACAGATAAGGACCACAAAAGACGCTATAACAAAATGAAGCTAGCGAATAGTCCATGCGGAAGCAAAATAGGCTAAGTCCCAAAAGCACCTAACCTGAAATATCTCGGTCTGACCCGAGTATAAAATACACCGGTCAGTCTAGATAACAAATCAGGTAGATAAACTGAACAATAATAAACCTACAAGGTCATACAACATAACAAATATCTCTAGAGGAGATAACACAATCATCAACAAGAGATGAATCATATAGAACAAGCCTCATATCATCGTTATACATCATATCCCAAAACAAGCCAAAAGGCAAATAGCAAATACCAATAAGGTATACAAGTTCCACAAGGTAATCGTTATACATCATGCGGCTCAAACAGACCAACACGATGGGCGATACCAAGGGAATATAATATCAATGACACATACGATTGCTCGAGCTCAGTACTGTACAACAAGGATCCATAAGCCCGAAGGCTCCAAACCCAAGTATCACCCATGCGGCACATAAGGCCAACATCAGAGCGAAACTATATAGGGCAACAAACCCGAAGGCACACACCCGAAGGCAACATACCCAAAGGCAACAAACCCAATATCACTCATGCGGCACATAAGGCCAACATCGGAGCGATACTTTATAGGGCAACAAACCGTAGTGGTGAAGGTCAGAGACCCAGTACTGGACACCACTAACTGGCGGAATGTGTCACAAATCTCGAAAAGGAATCCGAAAAGTGTTAACGTATGTCCCATAACCACTCGTTCGCACCAAACGGTTTACTATCCGTCAGTCACTTTCACACTCAAAGCAGTACGAAGTTTACCTCATATCACCGATAAACCAAACCTGAAGGTCCAAACGATCAATTGAATAGGTTGGGGATTAATCGGAAGGATAAACGCATAGATTCATGGTCTGTGTTTTGCCCAACCATTTAATCACCCTTCCACTTCGCTCGAAGTGCGAAAGTGTGTGTTTTAAATAGATTTTATAAATTGGAGAAACGAGCTTTTAAATGCGATTCGAGAGATTATTTTATAAAAACCCGTGGATGAAGTCAAGAGTAAGTTATCAAAGCCAAATATGCAATAACAACCGCTAAAAAGCAACTTGAATCGATAAAATCCGGAAAATCAATCAAATATGCAAAATAGGCAAAACAGGCAGAACAGAGCAGGTTGGTCAACCGGACTACAAGGCTCGGTCGGCCGGCCAGATGCAAGAAACAAATATGGCTCGGGGCAGCAGGTCGGTCGACCGGAGCCTGCGCTCGGTCGGCCGAAGGCTGTTTTCCAGCACTTCCTGCCCTTATTTCAATGAAATGCAAATTCTTTCTAAATCCAAAGCAATGGCACATGCATACTTGTTAGGAAATCATACCCAACATCAATGATAGCAGGAGAGGTAGATGTGAGTTCAAAACTCACCTTTTTACACAAAACAAAGAAGATGAAGAAGCACAAATGCAAGGAATCAACCAACTACACTCCACTTCAACACTACAAGCTTCAATCTAGAATCAAAGCAAGTATTTCCTAAGTTAGGGTTAGGAAATTACTGAAATTGAAGAGGAGAAGAGATGGAGAAGATGGAGATGAACTTACCAATAGCTTCTCTATGATTTTGGAGCAAGAATTTTGGATTTGCAAGTAAACTAGGGCTAGGAGTCTCTAATTCCCATTCTCTTCCACCATTATCAGTTTTTAGCTTAAGTTTAATGAAATGAATAAGTGAATGGAAGGAGAGAAGGGCTGAGTTGGTTTATAGAACATTTTGGGTGAAACCCAAACCCAAAAGCCCACTTAACAAATAGCAAAATTCGACTTACTCCAAATATATCAAAGCTTATACTCAAAAAGATCGCAAACGCCATTTTGGAACCAATGGAGGTAGTTTCGAGTTCCAATTCGGCCATTTGCAGAAAGTAACATTTCGGACCAAAATCCGACTAACGACGCTATATTTAAATTAAACATTTAAATATAAAATCATTAAATATGCGGGTTGTTACAAAGGAGGTAGAGGTGATGGCAAGCTAAGGAGAAGAAGAGTGGTGATGAAGAAGATTTAGGAATTTTAATTAGGAAGAAGACTTACTGTAATTTTTTTCTGAGCAGAAGGAATGAAGAATGAGAAGTTAGAAGGAAGAAAAATGTACGTATATGTTTCAACATGTGACTTCAACTCAACACCCTTTCAAGAGACCAATGGAATTCCTGGCCCAACAATCTAAGCCCAACTACAAACAAACTAACTAAATCTAAACCAAATCTAGGACACAAACCCAAAAATAAATAGGATAAATAAAAATATGAAAATAATTGCGTGTAATACGCTAAAGATTGCAAATTTTGAGAAGTAGAAATAGAATTTAATGAAACGAAAAGTAGAGAAAATGTTCAAATCAAATCGAGCTTCATAAAAAAGGAAAAAAAAATTTCAAATTTCAAATTTTCAACAGGAAGTCAAACTTTGACGAAGGTTAACCTTTTTAACTTTACTAAATTTGGAAAAATATTTCACATCAAACCCTGAAAATATATATTAAAATTCCAAATTTATCGATTTTGAAATAAATTAAATCAAAGTTTCAAATAAAATTTCATTTAAAATATTTACTGAATTTACGGCTCGTTACACTCTCCACCACTCAAAACTTTTCGTCCTCGAAAAGGAACAAGACACCGAAGTACAAAGAAAGATAAGATAGAATAACGAAGTACGTAGAACAAACATTTCCGGATTCGAAGTACGCTTTCCCTCCTCCGTTTCCCAGGTACAATCTCGATCATCAGTACTCCACTACACTTTGACCAAGTTGACAGATTTCTTTCTTAGTTGCTTCGTACCTCTATCGATAATACGAAATGGATTCTTCCCGACGGTAAGGTTTGGATCAACATCCAAACTCTCGTGAGCCGAACATTGAACAATCAAAGATGAATCATGAAGGTACCGACGAAGGTGCGAAACATGGAACACATTATGCACTCCAGAAAGATGCTTAGGCAAATTCAAATAATAAGCTAAAGGACCAACTCTCTCTAAGATGTGAAAAGGACCAATGAACCTAGGAGCAAGCTTCCCTTTTCAACCAAACCAAATCACATTCCTCAACGGAGAGATCTTAAGGAAAATCTGATCACCAACAGAAAACTCCAGACTCCTACGCCTATCAGCGTACTTATTCTACCTATACTGAGCAATCCTCATCTTTCTCCTAATTTCCTCAACCCTCTCAGAAGCTTCTAGAATCATATCAGAAGCAAGAACCAAATGATTACCAGATTCAATCCAGCAAGATGGAGATTTGCACTGTCGTCTGTAAAGAGCAGCAAACGGAGCCATTGCGATACTAGCCTGAATTCAAAAGATTAATAAGATAGATATATGTTTAAGACAACCTTAAACATAAGATTTGAGATTGTACTTGATAACTGTTGTTATAGGTGAAATCAACGAGATGGAGATGATCTTCCCAAGATCCTCCATAAACAAGGACACAGGCACGAAGAAGATCTTTCAGAATCTGATTCATTCTTTCCGTTTGACCGTCGGTTTGCGGATGGTAAGCAGTGCTCAAATTCATGCAAGTACCTAAAGATTCCTTAAAAGCTCTCCAAAACTGGCTGGTAAAGATGGGGTCTCCATCACAAATTCTACTGACCGGAACACCATGAAGTCGAACAGTCTCTCTCATATAAATCTCAGCTAAACTCGAAGTAGAACGCTTGGACCTAACCGGAATGAAATGAGCTGACTTGGTCAATCTATCCACAACTATCCAAATACTCTCATTATCCCTCCTAGTCCTCGGTAATCCATCAATAAAATCCATAGAAACCTATTCCCATTTCCAATTAGGAACCTCAAGGGGTTGCAATAATCCAGCAGTCTTCTGATGATCGGCCTTGACCAGTTGACAAGTCACGCACCTACTAATATAAAAGGAGATATCATGCTTCATACCACTCCACCAACACAGCTTCTTCCTATCCTGATCCATCTTCGCCACACCTGGATGAATAGAAAGTCTGGACCAATGATTTTCCCGAAGTAACTCTTGCCTCAAACCATCGACATTCGGGATACAAATCCGATTATTAATCCTCAAAATCCCTTTATCATTAATATGCCCAAGAAATAAACTTCATATATCCATAAATGGCATTTTGAGAATTTAGATTTCAACTAATGACTCCGAAGAGTCTCTAAAAAAATTCAAATGCGACTCATGCTCCGACTCTGACATAGAAAAGACAAGATTATCATCGATGAAGACTAGAAAAAATTTGTTAAGAACATCACAGAAAACACGATTCATAAGATCAACAAAGAAAGCTGGTGCATTAGTCAAACCAAAAGGCATAACTAACCATCCATAGAAACCATTCTCAGTACACAAAGCAGTTTTGGGAATACTTTCCTCGGCAACTCTGAGCTGGGGGAAACCGGTGGCAAGATCAAGTTGAGAGAACACTTTAGCTACATAGAGTTGATCGAATATATCATTGATACGAGGCATAGGATATCTGTTTTCATAGTGAGCTTATTCAGCTCCCTATAATCAACACTCATCCTCAAAGAAACCATCAGACTTAGTGACAAAAACCACAGCTACTTCCCATTCAGAATGACTAGGTCTATTCAGACCCTTGGAGAACAAGTCTACAATTGCTTCCTCAACTCAACTTTCTCATGGGGTGGCATTCTTTTGGGAGGAAGAACTACAGGTCAAGCTCCAGGAATAAGATCAATATGAAATTCGATTTCCCGCATAGAAGGTAAATAAGTGACTTCACCAAATACATTGGGATAGAGTTTGACCACAGGAGTTGAATTAAGATTACCAGGAGAAGAATCAAGTGAATAAATAAAACTGCAAGCATAATCCTAAGGCATTCGACACTTAATCGCCAAAGGAATACCGAAATCATCAACAAGAGAAACAGTTCATTTTTTACAAGAGATAACGGTTTCACGTTTCTTCAGCCAATCTCCTCGAAGCAACATATCAAAAGCATCGAAACTAAGAACATAGAAATCACCACAAAAGCGATGGTCGAAATAGAAGAGTTTCACTTTTTTACAAATCCTACTAAGGTTCACGGGACCACCAATTGGATTAGTAACACACGAAGGTTCAGTTGCATACTCAGATGAAAGGATATGCTCAAACTTATCACAAAGATCTACAAAAATGAAGCTATAAGAAGCTCCAGTGTCAAACAAAACATGAACAGGAAAATTAAACCAAGTAAAGGTGCCCTAGAGAGTACCTTGGGTATCGCTAGGAGTAGGTGGAGTGAAAGAGGTAACTACAAAGATACCAGATGGCTTGCCCTTCTGCTGAGTAGGACAATCCTTTCTGAAGTGGCCAGGCTACAAGAAAATATGGCAATGATCATGCCTAGTCATCTAAACTGAGGAATATAAGTTCTAAGTGAACTAGGAAAACTATTGGCATAATGCCACCTTCTGGTTACACTTGAAGCAAGTGACGGAGGAAAAATCAATAGGCTGCCTCTGAGAAGAAGATCCCAAACGTGGAGTCTTATGCCAATTCTTCTTCTGTTGATGGAAGTTAGGCTTCCTCTTCTTAGAGCTGCCAGAAAAAGGCTAAGATGAAGGTGCATGATCAATAGATGGTTCCTTAGAAGTGGGGTTCTCATATCTAATGGCCACATCTATCAATCCAATGAAAGGGCTGCGTACATGAGAAATCAAATGATTATAATACTCTGGGCGAGCTCCAGCTATAAACTTCTCATTCTTCTTAAGAGAGGTATCAATCAAGCTAAGACCAAACTTAGAAGTTCGTTGAACTTCTGCTCATACTCAGAAAATGACATATTCCCGTACTTAAGATCCATAAACTCCATGTATATCTGAGACTTCCCAGCTTTGAGCATCCACTTAGCCTCAAAAGCATCCCTGAAATACGATATCCAAAATTAAGAAAGATTCCAAAGAGATAACTAAACCAAGCTCAAAAACCAACTCAAGATAATACCTAAACTGTCCCCAAGAGATGTTTGCCTCAATGGTGAGGGCTGTAACAAACTCACCCAATCCTGGGCTGCCTCCTGCAACTAACTGACGCTTTTGAGTGTCGGTGATCGCAAGACCAGTGAAAATCCTCTCTAAATTCCTCAGCCACGGCTGAGCCTCAATGATGCTCTCTGCTCTATTAAACTTGGTACCACCAAGCTGAGTGAACTCCTTATAGAGAGTGGTGAACCAAATGGGCACAACGGGTTCTGGAACTAGGGCAATACCACAACCCTGACCGCTGGCATTCCTATGATTCATCCATGAAATTCAAGAATGAATTCAAGGACAAAGATAAAGGAAAAGATAAAAGAAAAGATTCAAACTAGAATGGAAATCCTAATCAAAGAATTCTACTAACAAGGTGGATTCAAAAAGAAGGAAATTCTAAGAAAGAATTAGATTTTTAAAGCAAGAAAATTTTATATTCAAAATAATCTTTTAAAATCATTTAAAAATCATTTTATACTTAAAAATATGTTCTCTCACAAGGAAGGATTCTACGACTGATTTCACTCATTCTAGGGTATTTCTACGCTCCAATGAGTTTTCATCCCATAGGCTAAGGTTTACCTAAAATCTCGCTTTGGTACGAAATGTGATATCCCGCTAATTTGGCCATTCAAATCGATAATAAAACCAAATATGTCGACTTGAATAATTCAAAACGACAAATTGTTAATAAATTTTAAGGCAAATAAAATCAAACACAGAATCACAAACATAGATCGCAACGGAATAAAATAACATAGTAGTTCATGAAGTTACTAGATATATAGTCTCAAAATAAATATATAATACCAGAGTTAAAAAGCAAATACATCTGGAAATCCAAATATATAAGCAAAGGATGAATGGAAATAATTGAAATAGAAATAATAGATAGATAGCTAAATCTCCAACAAAGCACTAGCTCCAAAAGGTGAATCCATAGCTATGATACTCAGGCTGACCTGGGCGTAAAACAAAACACAAATACTCGAGTCAGGACATACATACTTATAAAATGTAAATCAACTCAAGTGAACTGTATAAAAATGCATCAGAAATTTAAAGGATGCTTGGGATCGCCCATCCTTTAAGGATCCCTCAAACTATTTACTATGTAATAATATACGCTATTATAATATTGTACATAGTAAGATAAACTATTAAAATAGCATTAAGACATTACCCATATCCCCCTTAACATATTTTACAGTGCCGTAGTCTATACAGTACCGTAATATCCCCGTAGACTGGAGGCTACCAGAGGGCACTCCATGGGTACGACACAAAACAAACTCGTAGTGGGCTCGATGTGGGAGGTGACACAGCACAACTAGGTAATGACATGGAAGATATACCAATTACACTTCCGAGTTGTTGGTAGCGCAAAGCCGTAGCTATCGCCCAACTCGATCCACACTCCCAAATCAAAGGTGCGCACCAAATCAATCACAAAGTAATAGAATGGAATCGAAGAAGTGTATCCGATCGGAGGAGCTACCTAACTTGGCTCGTCAATTGCTCCAGTTTTGGCCACCGTAAGCTAACTCATGGGAGTCAGGTCCACGTATATACTCAAATAGAACATTGCCAACCACCTACTTCATTCTGAAATCTCCACCGCGTACACAGTTGTTAAAGTGGTTTTAGGCATTTGCAGAGAGTATGACAATCAATGATCCCGGTCTCTTTAACAACTAAACATTATTATAATTCGTGGTTATTTCATTTTCAAATAGTTTATATTTAATATTAAAACATATTCATTTCAAAATCATACAAATTCGATATCATTATTCTTTGAAATAGTATTCATTTTCAAGGTCGTAATACTTTCAAAAATTTATACACTTCATTGTAACACTTTTGAAATCATAATATTTTACAAACCACAACACTTTGAAAATGTAACCTTTTAGAATCATAGCAATTCGAAAACATAACCATTTAGAAATATTGCATTTTCAAAACATAACTTTAAGAAATCGTAACATTTTGGAAACATAATACTTTCCCTTATTTATATAATCAAAATATTATATATATACTTACAAATTTTAACATAGATATTACATGAAATCTATTTGATTATACTAAATTTTTTTATTAGTATATTAAATAAACTTTGATTTTAGTTAAATATAGTTTATCACTAAAATATCCAATTTAATGTTGTATTTTCTTATATTAAGTTGAAAGTATATTATTAACTTAAATTTTTATTATCATATTAAAGAAAATTATATTTTTATTATTCAGCATATACCATTACAATAATTAAAACTTATATTATTAAGTTAGATTAAAATTTTATTATTAAATCAAATTGGATTATTAATTAAATTAAATTCTTTTATAAACTAAATCTTAAATTACATTTTAAACATTCATCTACTTATAAAATTTTAACATAGGTAAATATGTATAATTTATAAAATCATTAAATAAAATTTAGTTAAAAATTCATATACATTTTTAAAAATACAAAATACTTAATAATTTGTAGAAAAATTGTTTTAAAACCAACCATGGAGTATGTATAGAATTTTCTAACCTATGGTCAAGTAAATATGGATATATAACATTTCAATCCGAATTTATTAAATTCTCGTATTTAAATCATTTCAACCCACAATCCCAAGTAAAATTAAAATCGCTCGGGCCTATCAATTCAGCCCGTAATGATTTTTCCTTATTCTAAAGATCGTTTGGTTGTGTATCATTTAACCTATAGTGAAGGAACTTGCAGTGTGAGAACAAAATATGAAATAAACAGAACAATATATAACATATCATGGCATATGATCATAACAAGTATAACATCAGGTGAGATAACATAATGTAGACATATATGAAATTACTAACATACACATGCATATCAATACAATTCGTGTGACATCGATACACCAAAATATAAGTATGTAGTCAACAGTGATTACTCACCTTCCTTCGTTAAAGAAAATGATTTCAAACGAAACATAACAACTCCGAATAAGCACGACAAGCAGGAACAAGCTTGAGTGGGAGGAGAATCCAAATCCAAAGCTTAGAAAATAAATAAATATATATGTGAATAAATAAATTTACATCGATAAATAAAAGTATATATATTTGTTATAAAGAAGCAAATGAATGGGCTAGCCTAAAGGGCTAATAGGCTCGGCCTAGATGGTGGTTTGGCTCGGCCTAAACTTGGCTAAGTGGTTCAGCATATAAACTTGGGAAGTGGTGGCAAAGGCTCGGCCAATATGGCTTTGGGTTCGGCCAAGGCTAGGTCAAAGGGTTTGGACATGGTTAGGCGATGGCAATGCTCGGCCTAAGGCAAATACAAAGGAAGGCAAAGGGTTCGGCCAAAATGGCTTTGGTAAGTGGAAGGTCACGGCTATGGTAGGGGTTTGGAAAAACGGATGGTGGCCGAAGCAAATGGAAAAGGAAGGCGAGGAAGTGGTTCGGCCTAGGGTTTGGCAAGGGGAGGCTAAGGGGATGTCACGACCATGGTTTAGGTAAGTTATAGGGTTCGGCTATGGTGTTATAAGCGGTCGGCTTTGGTTAGAGAAGGAGGCCGAACTAAGGAAGGGAAAAAAGGAGGTATAGGTGATGGCAAGCAAAAGAGAAGAGGAGTGGTGATGTAGAAGATTTAGGACTTTTAATTAGGAAGAAGACTTACTGTAATTTTTTTCTGAGCAGAAGGAATGAAGAATGAGAAGTCAGAAGGAAGAAAAATGTATGTATATGTTTCAACAAGTGACTTCTCAACTCAACACCCATTCAAGAGACCAATGGAATTCCTAGCCCAATAGTCTAAACCCAACTACAAACAAACTAACTAAATCTAAACGAAATCTAGACCATAAACCCAAAAATAAATAACATAAATAAATATATGAAAATAATTGCTTGTAATATGCTAAAAATTGCAAATTTTAAGAAGTAGAAATCAGAATTTAACGAATCGAAAAGCAGAGAGAATGTTAGAATCAAATCCAGCTTCATAAAAAAGATGAAAATTTTAATTTCAAATTTAAAATTTTCAACAGGAATTTAAACTTTGACCAAGGTTGACCAAAATTTGAATTTCTAGAAAAAATTTAATTTTACTAAATTTGGAAAAATATTTTACATCAAACCCCAAAAATATATATTAAAATTCCAAATTTATCAATTTTAAAATAACTTAAATCAAAGTTTCAAATGAAATTTCATTTGAAATATTTGTTGAATTTACCGGTCGTTACAATAGTTAAGCAGTAGTTTTGGTTCTGGACGTCTCTTGTCTGCTAACCTTAGGCCTCAATTGAAAAATGCACAAGACAAAATGATGGATCATCCCAATGATGTTGAAGCAGCATAGGAGGAGAATAGGGCTTTCCATGTACTCAATGCAGCTCTAGAATTGAAGCTTGCATGAAATGGCAATAGTTACATGACAAATGGATACGGGAAGTTAGTGAGAACTCTGCTTTCTTTCATGCCTCTATCAATATGAAGCAAGCTTAGCAACATATCCATAGCATTTATGATGAAGAAGAAAATCTGCACTCTTCTTCTGATAATGAAGATAAAGCTTTTGTGGACCACTTTACTCAAATTATTGGTAATGATTCTGACTTGTCTCCTGACTTGGACTTTATCTCATCCCTCGGCCTTCCTTCAATTAACCATGAAGTAGCCATTGCCTTAATCACCAAAGTGATAGATGAAGAGATTAAAAAGACACTTTTTCCATGAACTAGAAATTTGCAAGTGGTCCTCATGGGCTTAATGTAACCTTCTTCATCTCCACATGGTCTGCGATACGACCTGATTTTCGCAAGGCCATCCATAATTTTTTGACAAATCAAAACTTCTTGGAGAAGTCAACTCCATTAACATTGCATTAATCCCTAAGACCAATACTTCAACCTCTGTTACCTCTTTTAGACCAATATCTTGATGCAATGTGGTCTACAAATGCATTCCTAAAGTTCTTGCTACAAGGCTTGTTGCAATATTAACTTCTCTGATCTCCACAAATTAAGTAGCCTTTATACTAAGGAGGAATATATTGCATAACATTATTCTTGTGCAGGAGTTTTTGAAAGGTACGATAGATTCAATTCCACCCCTGCAGCTGCTCTTAAAATTGATATCTCCAAAGCTTATGATAGTGTTCATTGGTCTACAATTTTAGGATCATGGAAAAGATGGGTTTCCCCATGGTTTTTGTGTACACGTGCATTTCATCTCCTGCATTCCCTATCATCATTAATGGAAGATCGGTGGTTTTTTCAAGAGTAAACAAGGCATTCGCCAAGGTGATCCTATCTCTTCTTATCTTTTCATAATGATAATGGAAGTTTTCACTTCTTTTTATCAAATAAATACTCTAACAAGCTTGTTAAATACCAACCTAATTGCAGTCATTTGTAAGTTTCCTCGATTTTGTTTGTGGATGATGTTCTTTTATTTACTAAACCTGAGTTCTCCTCTCTGTTTTACATTGTTGAAACTTTGGAGTCCTTCTAAGATGACTGGCCTTAAACTTAACCCAAATAAATCCGGTATGCTTCTCTTTGGAGTCTCTATTGGTATTTCTTCTATTTTATATCAGGTTACTGGGTTTAATGGTATGGATGGAGACATGAAATACTTAGGGCTGCCTCTTATGACCAAATGAATCACACTAGCTAACCGCTTGCCCTAGTACATTAAGACTGCTGCATCTTTGAATTGTTGGTCGAACAGGAAACTCTCTCAAGCTGGTAGGTTGGTGCTTATTAAATATGTTACCTTCTCCATGATGGTGTAATAGGCTCGTACAATCGTTCTCCCTTTGAAATTAATTGATCTTGTTAGATCTGCCATGCTTAAATTTTTCTGGACTAGATCAATGCACTCTAGGAAACTACTACCTTGCTCTTTCTCAAAGTTTGAAGCACCACTTATCAAAGGAGGTATAGGTATTCCCAACGTTAAAACTTGGAACATTACAGTAACAAGAAAGCACTTCAATGAGATTTTGAATAGGAAGGACAGTGTTTGGGTCAACTGGGTGTGGCACTATAGCATTGGGAGAAAATATTTTTGGAACATGGAAATACCCCAGTCTTGTAGTTGGACATGGATGAAAATTTTAGGGTTTAAAACCTTGTCCGTACCCTATATTCAAACTCATTTTACTGGCAGATGGTGAATTAAATAGTTTGGTAAAACACATGGTACGGGACATGTGCGTTTATCTTATCGGTTAATTTCTGACTTGTCTATTTGATCGTATTGACCTTTGGGTTGAGTTTATCGATGAGATGAGGCAAACTTTTTACTACTTTGAGTGTGAAATTTACTAACGGTTAGTAAACTGTTTATTGTGAACGTGTGGTATGGGATGCACGTTAACACTATTCGGGTTCCTAAGAGTTTGTGACACATTTTCCATTGTGGCGTGCCAATACTGAACCTTCAGGTCATTGCCATTGTTACGTTTGCCATTGCGGCGTATTTTACTTCGACACATTTGCCATTGCGGCGTATTTGCCATAGCGGTGCGTTTTCCATTGCGGCATATTTTTCATCATGACGTTTTGCCTTCGAGCGAGGCACCTATTTGAGATAACAGTACTTGGAAAGGCTTCGACCACATGCACGTGCAAATGCTTTTGAGATGGTTTCTTTGACTATTTTCCTTAGTGTATCGCCCTTTCCGGAATTGGTCCTTTGAACCATTCGATATATATTTGTGGCGATTACCTTTTGGGAATTTGAACTCAAGTACTATTTTTGAGATTTGAATTGCCTACACTAGCGTTATTTGAAATTTTCCTTTTGGCGACAATATATGAGATTTGCCTTATTTTTTTTACTAAATTTTCCATTTCTTTTCAAACTTCACCAAAACACTTTTAAATGTTCATAAAACATTTCAAATACATTTTAAATCATTTTTAAGAGGTTTAACCATTCCATATACACCATTTCATAAATTCAAGGAAAGTGATTTCCTTTGTACCTATCGACGTGTAAATTCATGATTTGCATATATATATATATATATATATATATATATATATATATATATATTCAACATTCATATGAAAACAACCAAACTTGATGATCAAAGAATAATAAACATCCATTTGCAATGTCATATCAACATCCAACATATAGTATAATAGTTTAGTAGCTCTTACAGTAATAATTTAGAATTTACAGTAATCACCAAAACCAGGGTTGTCACAAACTCCCCCCATATGAAAATTTCATCCTTGCAATTTTTAGAGAAGAGTTTGTATTCAACACAATTATGTCATCGATTTAAAAGAAAACGACAAGATTGAGCTAAAAATATTCTCACCATCGCTATGCGAAGAAAGAAAACCAGGGTAGGATCGCTCAATAAACTGTTTGGTTTCCCAAGTGTAGTCATTGGACTCACGGACCATTGAACTTTAACGAGTGGCACGTCATTTGTCATGCCTGATAGTTGAACCAAAGATGGTTTCCAGGCCTGTATATTTTTGTTGTTTTCGAACTGTTGCAAACATGGCCTGAGCCCATGTTTGAGATAGCATAACTCTTTCATTTCGTACCGAAATTCATCGATTCTTTTTTTGTTTGAAAGATAATGTTTTCTACTATATACATACCAATTTTTAGCTCAATATGAGGTCTTCTGGTCCTCTATTTAATAGATATTTAAGACAAAGCCATAGATGGTTGCTCTAATTCTACCATATTCCCTGCATTAGCAGACAATATTACCCAGTAATAATCTTTATTAATGTGGGTCTCAGGGTGAAGTGTCCGAGCATAACTCTTTCATTTCTTTATGAAATTTATTGATTGAAGGCTTTGTATATAAGCACCCACTTCATAGTGTTTATCTGCGATCTGGGACTATCATTTCCATTTTGAAGGTGTGTTACAATCTCCCCCCTTTAAAGCCCAACACCCTCATTGGCTCATGAACACAACACCACCCAGGCGTCGTGGCTATAATATTATTTATTAATATAGGTCTCGGGGTGGGCAGTCATAGCTTGCCAATAATACCGCCAGCTTTTGGCATGATCCTTGGGCTAGTAGAAGTACATATTATCTAAAGTTTTAAACTATCAACAACTCTAATAGTCTGGAATACACTATCATGCTAAAGCTAATGATTATGTCAATAATGGCTTAGTTCATCTCCCATACATCTGCATTCAAAGCTGTCACTTCCTTGTACAAGCCACTATGCCAACTCCTGAAATCTCAAGCCTCATACTATTGATATTATGTATCAACTGCTAACTGACATTGTCTCCTTGCCTGCAAAAAAATGGTCTTCCATTATTTGAAGACCCGAATACTCCCCTTATAAAAATTTAATGTTGTGGAAGATGCTCAACTGTGCTTTATTAACTACTGACATCTTACATGGATATGGCATGACCTATTCTTGAGATTGTGTTTTCTGCTATATGTATATTGAGTCCACTGCTTATTTATATTTAGAATGTCCTTCTCTGTACAATTTGTGGTCTAAGATTATGATGAAAGCAGGAAGAAGGACTCCTTGTTTACCCTCTGGTCTTGAATGGAATTGTGTTTATCAAGCTATTAAATGGAAATCAGCTGGGTCGAGATTGATTATGATGGTAACTAAGATAGATCATGATACAATTTGGAAGGAAAGAAATGCCAAAATTTTTAAAGACAAAAGGAAGACGATGTAATGCCTTTGGAATGAGATTAGATGTAGAACTCACATGCATTTGAAGAGAGCTTCATCCAAGTTCGTTGTCAGTTATGCTACTGCTTGGGCTTGAATTCTCTTCAAATTTATCTTGGTTTGGTTCTATTTTTGTTTTATTCCTTCTGGCTTTATCTTTTAGCTCTTTTTCCTTTTTATTTTGATTCAAAGTCTGTTTTGAATCTTTTCCTTTTATTATTTTGTTGCAATAAAATCTAGTATAGGCCCAATCAACCTCGTCAGCTTTGCTAAAAACACATACACACACACACATATATATATACATATTAAAAAATTCATGTTTTAGGTGAAAAGACAACTATAGATGAGAAATGTGTCCATTGTAGTGTAAATTTGAACACATATACAACGTTCACGTTCCCATGCGCACGTTTTATATGTTGCACCTACACTATACACATAGGAGCATTTGATATGCTCATCACAATAACAATTAATTAAAATTAAATTAAATTAATTTTTTAAATAATTACAATAATATAAAGAAAATTTTAATAGGAAAATTTAGAAAAGTTGTAAATGAGTTTAAACTACATAGGCCCAACAAACATCCAATAGGAATTTTTTATAATTTACCCATTTTGTCCTTTGTAGGTTTGCTAGTTCCTTCAATGGTATCAGATCCCAAAAGCCTATATGGTGTAAATTAGTTATGTTAGGGCTAAATAATTAAACTTGCCTACTAAGTACAGTGTATAGTAGGATAATATCTAGTATTGGAATTGGGTAATCAAGTACAATGTCCAACATGGTTACTGACCTAGCTTGAAAGGTGGAGTGAATCCAATGGTTACTCCTAATTGGAAAGGCCCAATTTGAATTGGGACTTGGGTAAATTTTCAAAATTTCTTTGGAAACAAAAATCAAAAATTTTAAATTTTAAAGCTAATTTTAAATTACAAAATTAATTATTTTAAATGTTATAATATAACACATGTTTTTGAAATGTTTGAACACATAATTATATTTTCAAAATGTGTGAAAATATTTAAATACCAATTTTGAAATTTAAAATTTATTAATATGATTATTAAAATGAATTAAAATGGAATAATTAATTAACACTTATATACACATATTATATATATATATATATATATTGATATATGCTATGTGATTTTAAAATGTTTAGAATAATACAAATATACATATTTTATATAAAATAAATTTTCTATTTCGACGCCGTCTTTGAACACTCAACATTGTTCCAGACCTTGAAGTTGCCCCAAGCACCCCCAAATAAAAAGAAAGGTTGGAGGTTGAAATTAAATAATTTAATTGTAAATAAAATTTTAATTAATTAAATCAATTAATTAAAGGTTATTTGATTAAATAAAAATATACATATATTAGATAAATGTGTTATGCTATAAAGGTTATGGTTAGTTAATTAATTAAAATTTATCAAATGGTTAATTAATTAAATAAGATTTAATTAATATAATCTTATACATAAGATTATTATATATGTAATGAAATATAAAAGTTATATAATAATAAAACTTATATGATATGGACGTATAAACTAGATATGTAACATTGAAGAAACCCTATATAGACTTGATGAACAAATGTACGTATACCAAGATTTCTGATATTTCCGACACTTGAATCATGAGTGTATCTAATAAGAAATACATTATTCCATAGGTCAATATAATTCAATATAATATATTAAAGATTATGAAGCTTTAATATAAAGTTGTCCTCTATCATTTATACATTAATAAATTACTTGTATATTATTTAGTTATTGAGCTTTCATCATGACAATGATGTTCTATGTAGTAAAATTATTTTATTGAATAGACGGGGTAAGATAACTGCACATATTTGTTGAGCTTTCCTCAAGGTATGCGCA
The DNA here is from genome assembly GCA_030765085.1 of Allium cepa. NCBI lineage: Eukaryota > Viridiplantae > Streptophyta > Magnoliopsida > Asparagales > Amaryllidaceae > Allium > Allium cepa. The sequence continues at coordinate 978,488,007 of CM060934.1, forward strand.
TTATACTTAGGCTGTTGCAAAATTATAGGTCCGAGTGAATAATCTCACTTTACTTGCTGAGCTTTTCTCAAGGTAAAGGCAGGATTAGGATAGGGAACCATGAGTTAAGAGTTGTATATGATATAACCAATAATGAGTTATCCTTCCTATGTGGGCCTATGATTTGTTGAGTTTTCCTCAAGGTTAGAATCTTTAGGCATAACAGTCCTAACACCCACTAATGAGTCAAATGACTTCTATGTTTCACTTAAGATTTGGTGAAACATAAAAGATTAGTGGGAGCTTTATTACAAAAATGAAATGATAACACTTAACCTTTTTAATATTGTAAAAATATGTGCTATATGATGTTATAATAATATATATTGATAAATTTATGCATTTAATGGTAAAATGTTTATCAATTAATATATACAAATGAATTGAATTGAAAATTGATAAATAGAAAAATAATACACACACACACTTACTATTAAATACTTCTTGCATATCAATGTTTTCTATACCGATGCAAGCGCTTGATTTTACAGCTACTAAATGCATTCGTAAATTGGTCGCTTACGTGTTTATTTGGTCAAGACCGCGTATTTCATGCTATGAGTTTCGAACTTAAAAGCATTACCATACTATGGATATATGATCCATATACTATCACATGTAAGTGTTATATAGTGAATGATTACAGTTCATAATGCGTGCTTCATTGAAATTAGTCATTCGAAGCAAATAAGTAAACCGTACTGTGACATCAAGTATGCAATTTGATTGATTACAATAAAGATAGTATTTTTTTAAATATAACACTATACTAAAACTACAAGATAGATTTAACACCTCGATTGTTGAAACATCATTTTGATCAGTTTGTGGAAAGTGCAATACATTTGATGTCCTTAAATGTTAAGGATGATCGATTGCATTTTTGCAAAGAGTTCATTATGATATTAGAGTAATGGCTTTATTTTGAAAGGTTTGACTATCTAAAAAGTAAAATAAATGTATAAGAGGAGATGTGCTTTAAGGTGCAATTGGGACGAAGAGAGTGAATGGTTACTTCTACTTCATATAGAAACCACAGAAATGAGAATTGTAAAATAATAGTTGATACTTAATATTAGAATAAGAAATATGATTTCTATTCCAAATTATATTTTCAAATAGTAAATTGTTTTTTATGAGATTTATTTCTTTCAATTTAAGATATTTGATCAGAAAATTCTTGGTTGTAAACTAGTTATGATAAATAAAATAATAGCCTATATTAAGTGGTGAGATGAAGCTAGTATTTCATGTGTTGTTATAATAATGGTAGAAGTAGTGGGAGCATACCATATAACACTTAATAATTACATCAAATTACAACTATTCTTGTAAAACATACCATATATTATTTACGAAATAATGATTATTTGTCATTGTCGACTAAAAAAATAGACATGCTTAAATTTCAATGTGAAAGGTACGAATATTCGTTATGAAATAAAACTAAATGTGGTTTATTTACAAAAAAAAGTGATACATCAGAAAATAGTACCTAAAATTATTTACAATTGTTTTGGAACTATAGATTAAACTGTAGTTTTGAGAAATAATTTATATTATATAATTATAAATGATACGATACTAGATAATTATATCTTAAGAAATTAAGAGTTATGCACCTATTTAGTGAGAGTTTTATAAGAGTTGATGAACATTTCAAATCGATACATATGGAAATATGCAATAGTAACTCTATAAATACCATACGGATCCATGTACTTTGCCATATTCATCGATAAGTTATCACAGACATGGATATATGTACTTGATACATATGTGTAAGTCTATGTTAAGCTCATAGGATATAAAACTAAAGTAAATAATACAACATGCGGCAGAATTGATTTGATTTGATTGAATGGGTTAGTATATTGGAAATAGTTCCATATGCACCTAATATGAGTAAAGATTCAGTTTCAAAGATCGCTCCTTCTTATAAAACAAATGATGTATGATAAGGAGTAATCGAACTCAATTGGACAAAACACAATTAATTACGAGTGAACTTGAATTAAATTCTTTCTATAAGGTCTGCACTTAAGAGTGGAATGCAAGGTTAAAATTAATATTATCCAAAAAATAGTTTACAAAAGCATATGAGATAAAGATTTTATAAGAAACCCCAATACATCATAGGCCAAGGAGTTGGCAGGTTGTAATAATAATTATTTGTGAGTGATCTTGTATGAATCTCCCTAAATGGAGTTTAGAAACGATTGTCATTTGATTAACTATTTATGTTTTGAACATAAGTTTTGTGAACTAAAACCAAATCAGGATTATATATAAGACAATTCATAAAATGTTTATAAATATTTGTTTCATTACAATTAAAAACAAATATTGTTTTAAAATATCAACTTCATAGAAAAGGAATTTCTTTGAGAAAGTATTAGCATTAAAATGGATTTGGATACGATCCAATGGTGAAGCGATTACAGGGGAAGAAATGGTATTAACCAAACCAGAATGAACACAACGCATTAGAATGTCTAATAAATATTCTTGTACATTAAGAGAAACATTTAATTTCTTGTAAATGTCGAGAATAAATAATCTTTGATTGTTTAATTAAACTATTAAGACTATTGAATCTATAATATAGTATGATGTGTAGATTTGAGACGTATTCCAGTTACATTATCAAATATGATTTTAGTAGTTGTACGCAAAGGAACATGATTCGTTGGCTACAAGTGTGTCTTTAAGAGAAAGAAAAATGCAATTGAAATAAAGTGAGCCATATTAATAAAAATAATACTATGACAACCGCCCTACACCTCTGGCGACGGTAGCCAAGGTGTAAAGTAATAAAAATACAAGCTCAGAACCTATAAAACATCTCATAGTGCACAGATTAAATATAATATAATAATGTAATGACCTACCTTTTTGGACGTTTAAGCAGACTCACATGTCAAACTCAAACCATTCAAAAGAGCAAACTATTATGGGGTAAATAAGAAAAGGAGAAAGAAATAAAAAACACAGAATCCCGCAGTGGAATGGCAAAATATAATAATCGAATAAGAGTTCATGAAGCTGTTTTATAAATACATTTGAATACTCTTTACAACACAAACATCATAGTTACATAAACAGAAATAAATAAATAAATGTAGCAGACAACATGGTGTAGTGGAATAAAAATAATACTAATAATAGTACACATCTTCGTCTTCATCCTCCAGAAATAAGGTCTTCAACCTGATATTCTCAGGCTGACGTGAGCAAATTGAAAAGACAAAGCACTTGAGTCAGAACTAAAAGATCTTATGCAAGTTAAATCAACTGTAAATATGCATGGAACTACGTCAGAGATGTTTACGGGGTTTGACATCTCCTATCCAATGTCTAACGTGAGTGTAGTAACTTAAGACATGTTTGGGATTCACATCTCCTAAGGATCCATTAAACTATCCACTATGTTATACAATACGCTATTATAATATATCTACAGTAAAGTAAAAGTATTAAAATAGCGTTAAGGCGTTACCCATATCCCCCTTAACACATTTCTTATATTCCCATAGTTTATACAGCATTGTACGCTCCTCCTTAAACTGGAGGTTTACATTGAGGGCACCCCATATGTAACAGCCCAACATTTTCAACCATTCGCATACGCACGTGTCGGACTTGAATTGCTCAAAATACCGCGTTGTAAATAAAATTTGGCAAATCTCAGAATATACAGTAAATAAATAATCACATAACACAGACACAGAGTAAATAATAATGCAGCGGAATTAAAAGAGATAGTAGTTTATGAAGCTACTATATAAAAATAAGATACATCAGAGTTAAACAAGATACAACAAAAGAATAACAAGATACATCAAGTACAAATCAGAATAAAACACTGGAATCACTGTATACTGAAAGAAAATTAGATGGCTGGATCTTCAATAAAAGCTCCAACTCCGAAGGTGAATCTTGAAAGCAAAATCACTCAGTCTGACTCGAGCGTAAAGAAAAACACAAAACACTCGAGACAGGACATAAATACTTATGAACTGTAAATCAACTCAAGTGAACAGTAACAAAAATGCATCAGTAACTTAAAGGATGTTTGGGATTGCCCATCCTTTAAGGATCCGTTAAACTATTTACTATGTAGTAATGTTGCGCTATTATAATAATGTCTACAGTAAAATAAACTTACTTTAAAATAGCGTTAAGGAGTGACCCAATATTCCCCTTAACACGTAATAGTCCCAGTAGTCCATCCGGTATCAGCATATCTCTAGATCGAGAGACTATCCTAAATACTCCATGGGCTATGGGAGAAAAACAAACTCGTAGTAAGGCTCGCTACGGTAGGTGACACGGAACACAAGGCAATGCCAGGGTGGATATACCAATTATGCACACGGGCTGGTAGTAAAGTAGCAGCCACATACGCCCACCTCGGAACACACTCCCAAACAAAATCGGAGGAAGGCCATCTAATCAATCACAAGTAAGAGTATAGTATCGAAGAAATGTGTCCGATCGGAGGACTGACCTCACTTGGCCCGAGATTGCTCCTGTTTTAGCCACCTTATGCCAACTCACAGGAGTTGGGTCCACGTAGTATACCTCAAGAATGTCGCCACCATCCTACTTCATTCTGGAATCTCCACCGCATACACGTTTGTTAAAGTGGTTTTCGGAGTTGGCAGAGAGTACGACAACTTCCGATCCCGGTCTTTTTAACAACCAAACGTTATTATAACGCCGTGGTCATTTCAAAATAGTTTATACTTCAAAAAGATCAAATCATTTCATTTCAAACTATATTCCTTTCAAAATAGTTTATACTTCGAAACCAAAACCATTTTTATTTCAAAACTATTAATTCAATCAAAATAGTTTATACTTCGAAACCAAAATCATTTTTATTTCAAATTATTCAATCAAAATAGTTTATACTTCGAAACCAAAAACATTTCAAACATATATTCATTTCAAAATCATAATACTTTCAAAGTATATCTCTTTCGAAACCAAAAATACATGAAACAATTACACTTAGAAAATCATAACATTTCAAAATCATACATTTGAAACCATGAAGCATTCCTTTAATTCTTTACATTTTACAATTCAATCAATTAATCCCAAATTTCCAGTTTCCAACTTAATTCAATTCAAACCATCAGTTTTGATTAAATTTCCTAACAGCCATTTCAAATCATATCAATTTCAAACATAGATTTGATCCACAAATTAAATTATTCAATTTTTAATATATTTCAAAGCTTTAATATCCCGCATTACAAAACTAAACTTTATAATTTCATATATCTCAAATCTAGTTTCATTATTACTTAGTTTTGAAATATTCATTTCATAAATCCAATATTATTTAAATAAACTTAATTTACAATTAAACTAAATATCCTTTCATACCAATATAAACTTCAAATATTCATTTATCAAAAGTACATATCATTCCAATTCATATTCGTTATCAAAATAAAGATTAAATCATTTCCAAACCATTTCAATCATCAAATATCATATCTTTCAAAACCCCATTATTAAATCAGTATTTTAATTCAAATTCAAATATCTAAATTTAAATATATTATTAAGTCAAACAAGTCATTCATTTATTATTTCGAATATCATTACCAAAACACATTTCAAAAATTCCATTCAAAAATTCATTTAACACATTTCATCCTATTTAACACATAAAAAAGTAACCATTATTTAAATTCAAAATCAATTTAAATTCCATAAAAATTCAAATTTAAATATTAAATTACATTCAAAACTTCTTAAATTTCACAAATAATCAATTTAAAAGTTAATTCATTTAACACTTAAAAATATAACTCAAATTGTGTTAAAATCTATAACATTTCAAAACATTGCCAAATTATAACAACGACAGCATTAAAAAAAATGCTATCGTAACTTATAGTTTCAAAATAGTTTAGTTTAGGAATAACATGATTTATAAAATGCCGTAATAGATATTTAGTTATTTCAACATAGTTAAATTCAAAAACAACAGCATTTAAAAATGTTGTCATAAGATCACGGCATTTTTGGGAATGTTAGTAATAAAATTCCAAGTTTTATTATAACTTCAGAAACATTAAAACTCCAAATCTTTTTTTCTAATTTAAATTTATAAATCATATTCTTAGACTTCGAAATTTCATATTTAAAACCTTTTAACATATGATTTATCACAAAAAAATTAAATCAAATATCCAATTTAAAACTCACTTTCATTTGTTAGGTCAAAATTCACTATTTTCTTAACTTATACATTAAATAAAACTTAACATTTTATTTCAAATATCATTTCAAACTTTATATTTAATTTACATTATTTATTTACAATATAAATTTAAAGTCAAAATCGCAATCAATTCAAACTTACATACCTAAATTCACAATTTCAAGACTTAATATTTAACTTTCTTAAACCATAAAATTTATATTTTTAAAATCAAAATTTCATACTTTTAAAATACATATCTATATATAAATTATTTAAAAATATACCATGGGGTCTATATATAATTTTCTAACCTAGGTCAAGTGATACAGATATATATCATTTCAATCCGCAATTTAAAAAGAAAACCCGGGTTCTATCATTTCAAACCCGCAATCCCAAGTAAATAAAAATCGCTCAGGCCTATCATTTCAGCCATAACGATTTTTCCTTATTCTAAAGTCCGTTCGGGTATGTACCATTTCAACCCATAGTGATTCTATTCTAACAGGGAACTTGTAGTGTGAAACTATGCATAAACAATATAAACAATGTCAATGTCACAATATAATGTCATATATCAGATGTCAGGTGATAATTAATAGTTTTAACATGGTAATAACATGGCATAGATGATCATCACTAACTTGTATAAACATTTTATATTACTACCACTTGCCATCAATTTACTATTTCATAAGTAAATATGTCAGAGTGAGAAAGACTCACCTTTTACAAAGCTAGAGACCAAAACAACACACAAGCCCGATTCCAAGGGCACGACAAGCACGATTTGATTTGAATGAATGGAGAGCCTTGATAATGATCTTATATACAACAAATAAACAAGACAATATATATATATATATATGTGTATATGTATATATATATATATATATATATATACAATACAAATATGAATTTAAACGAAATGGAAATTTTGAATCAACAAAGAACATTACCCAGCTTTAACATAAATTGCTTGACGATGACAACATGGCTTGACACTTGATAAAATGGGCTTGATCACACCACACTAGGCTCTGCCTAGGTCTCAACATGGCTCGGCCATGACCATGTTATAGGCTTGGGTATGCATCATATATGCACAACAACATGGAGATGATGATGGTAGGAGATACAACATAAAGCATACAAAGGGTCTAGTGCAAAAGTTGGAGTTTTTTTAGCACAACAAGACTCGGCCATGTCATACATAGGTCAGGTTAGATCTGGAGCTAATGGTCAGAGGTGGCTAGAGATGAAGTAGCAGCTGGTGGTGGTGGCTAAGAGGTGGCCAAAGTGAATAGGAAGGGGAATGGTGAAGTATGTAGCTTGGTTAGGCAATTTGGAAGGGTTTGGTGCAAAGTTTGTGATGCTAACCTCCGTGGATGGGCATGGCTTGGTTAAAGTCAGAGGAGGGGAAGGATTAGCTTCTGTAGATGGTGGAGATGATGGTTGAGCTGATGGAGGTAGAGGCTAGCCGAGCAAACTTGAAGAGGAGCAAAGGCAAGACAAGGAAAAGAGGAGAAAAAGAATGAAGCCATTAGCATGTTTTTTTTATCCTCCATTGTCGTGAGTTTGTGAGAAGAGAAGAAGTATTTCACATGAATGAGGAAGAAAATTCATGGCTACAGCAAAAAAATGAACGGCTACAATGAAAATGAAAAAGGCAATTGGAAAATGAAGAGACAAGGCTATATGAAAAGACAATGGAAATGAAAGGTCTATGTCTCTTTGAATTTCTTTTTCTTTTAAACTAAAATAAACTATATATATTTCAGTAAATAAAATATAAAAACTGAACAAAATAAAGTAGAAAAAGAAAATAAATAAATATATTTTAGAAAAATATAAATAATTATTAAAATAGCACAATAATAGAAACTAGGGTGAAAAATTATAGATAAAATACAATAAACTTTGGAAAATTATAACATCACTTTAAAAATATTTTTAAAATGAAATTATATATATGACATGTCATATTACATGTAACGACCCGTAAAATTTGATGTTTATAATGAATTAAATTAATAAGATTTTTAATTTAAATTTAGAAAGAAATAAAAATCTTATAATTTATATGGGAGCGAATGTAGAAATTGGATGTATCAATTGTAATTAAAATTAACAATTTAAAATTTATATTGCAATTAATTGAAATAGTGTAAATTGACATACTTGGTTATAAGTTTAATACAAGAAACAAATGAATGGACATATTTGAATGGTAATTGACAATTAATGAATGTATTAAAATTGGAAAGGTCAAAAGTGATTGCTTTAAATAAATTTGGAATTTAATTTCACTAAAGGTAATTAAATATTATCTTAATGTAAAATTTAGTTAAATTTTGAAATTAATGCTAACTCCATTCAGAATATGACAATTGGTGTAACGTTTGGCGTGTAAGCATATATTTTGAGTCACCTGTTTAATTAGTTGTTGGAATTAGAATTTAAAATAAATGTTAAATAAAATAAATAAAAGTTACATTAATGTGAGAAGTAATACAATGTTAGAAGTTGTTAAACTAGAGTATATTTGGAAATAAAGATTCATTAATGTAAAACTTAATAAAAGGATAAATTGAAATGAAAGGTCAGGTGAGATATTGAAATTGTTATAATTGGTTATGAGATTTGAATTGTAAGAAACGAATGTAAATAATAAATTTCTAATGAAATAATAATATAGCTAATGTAATTAAATAATAGCAGAAGTATTTAAGAACTGTAACGGGGGCTTGATAATAGGGAACACATGAGTGTAATTAAAGGCATGGTAATACTTGTTATAATTTACCTGTTTATTTGGTTTAATAATAAAATTTGGAAATCAATTCGAGTTAAATGAACCTTAATGTTATATAAATAGGAATTAATGCAGTAACTAATTTAGTGCAAATAAATTTATGGAACAAATGTTAAGATCTTAACTGATGGTAACTAATAATTGGAGATAATGTAAATTCCGTTTATAATATGACTATTGGTTAATGTAAAGATTTTAAATCAAGGTTTGTTAATTTATTTGAATATAAAGAATAAAGGTATTTATTGCAATTAAGTAAAATTAAACATTTATTTTTACATTAATTGAAAATTAAGTTGAAATTGGAAAATATTAATGTAATAGCTTTGAACCCAATGTTAATTTCATCCATTTGACCATAATGGATTGAAAAATAAGAATGAATGGTGGATTCAATGGAATTATTGAAAATATAATTTATAATTGATGAATATAATGAATTTGAATTTACGCTGAAACTTATGATTGAATCAACATTTAATTTGATATCTAAATTTGTTTAAAATCATTGTAAATGATTAAGAAATTTAAATAATAAGAATTGCCAAATTTTAGAATTTAAATTGGAAATTTGATTTAATTAATTTATATATTAATTTATGTAACTAATGGAAAAATAGCCATTTAGGCCGCTGACTCGGATTTCGACGAGACCAGTTTCATCGGATCCGAAACGGTGAATCATTTAGGGTTTCAAGTTTCATAGCGATCAGACTTGTCATTTGATCGTACGGACTTGAAACGCCTTGGAATTAATGAAATTGAATTCAATCGAAATCAATTTGAAAAATATTGTTTTTAGCATAACTTCTTCATACGATGGAATTTGGACTTGAAACTTGTTCCATCACATTTAAAATATTTTAAAATATCTATTTTGATATATGGGTTGACCCAATTTTTTTTTTTTTGTCGAAACGGGCTTTTTGGACCACTTTGGAGTTAGCGCGTATATCCAACCTTATCCATCCATTCTAATTTCTGACCTACCTATATAAACCCCATTATAAACCCTAGCAGCCTCTATTCCTCATCTCTATATGTATAGAAACTTCTGTGCCCCTTTTCCTCAATGGCTGCAAACCCTAGATCCAATTGCAAATTCAAAAATCTAATGAAAATTCAAACTCCTTAGAAATATTCAAAAGAAATATATGTTAAAGCTCTTGAAGTGCGTAATTTTCTGGTGAATTTTTTTTTCGTTTTGGATTGTCATTTGACTGGTAAAAATCGAAGAAGTCTCGGCCGTCCATCACGCGTCGGTCAAAGTTGTCGGATCGTCGAACCCTTTCTGGGTATTGTAGAGGGGACCGAGGGGAGTCGATCTGTGCAGTTTGTTCGTGGAATCAACGGCTAGATTTGCAGGAAAAATTCAACTAGGGTTTCCAAGTAAGGGGCGGCGGCTGCAGTTTTGGCACGACATGGGCGTTCGAGCACGTGAAGGAAGAGGCGAACCTGGGCGAGGCGTAGGCTCGCGTGCGAGATGGTTGTGGTAGCGCGCGATGATCATCGATGGAGGAGTGAGGTTGCGATGTCGATTGGTGGAGACTGTTCGTTTGCGTGCTGTAGAGAAGAGGGGTTTCGGCCTGTAGTAGTATGGTGACATGGCAAATGTGTTTAGGGTGAGAAAGTGTTCTTTTCTTTCTTTTTATTAAAATTCAATCGCATTTATCATCATAACTTTTGCATATGATATCAGATTTACGCACATTTCTTTTATTAGAATCGTATTGAAATTCCGGAATTGATAATGCTAGTTTGGATGAATTCTGAGACGGTCAAATTTTTGGGTTTAAATTGAATTTAAATTCAAAAGGTGAGTGTTTCAACCCACTCACAACTTCTAAAATTTCTTATGTTTGTTAAATTGATATATGATGTGATTTAAAATTTATTTATGGTTGTTTGGCATATTTTTATCATCATCTCAGTTAATTTCATTTATTTAAATTAAATTGCTATTTAATTTATTCATTGCATTTAAACTGCCAGTTAAATTGTTATTTAATTATTCATTGCATATAAACTGCCAGTTAATTAGTTATTTAATTTATTATTGAATATAAACTGCTATTTAATACCTGTTGTTTATTATCCGTTCTATATTGATGCTATTGTTTGAATTTGATGATGATTGTGATAAATGGTTGATGGTTGACATTGGATGAATGGATGCAGTATATTATATTGTTATAAACTGCAAGTTATTATGCATTTTCATTTCATTCGGGATTACTGTTTGAAATGATATATATCCGTAGTTTTTATTTTAAATTACGGATTGAAATGACAAATATACGTATCACTTGACCATAGGATAGAAAATTTTATACAGACATCACAGACTATATATAAAAATATTTTGAAATGATTTTCTATGGTTTTGTAAAGAAATATATATGGTTTTATGAGATATTGATTCGGATATTTGATAAAGGTTATTTTATATATGGTAAAATTTTTGGTTTAAGCTATGTATAAAATTGGTTAATAAAATGAGTTTAATAATGGAGTTTGATTGTTTATATTATATGGTTAAGTACCTACTTAGATACTGTATATATAGAGTTTAAACGACTTAAATGAAATTTAAGTTGGAAAGTAAATATGATAGTGGTTTAAATTGAATTATTTGAAATTTGACTTAAATAAAATTTTATTTGAAAATAAATAAAAATGGAGCTTCTTAAAGGGTACGATTCTTATAACTTAATTTGGTTTAATGTGATTTAAATAAATATAAAGTTGAGATAAATGAATAAATCAAGTTAAATAAATTGAAAGAATATCCAGTTGTTTGAAGTCAAAAGTTTTACTTAAATGATATTGGGTTTATTAAGTAAACATTTCAAATCTAAATAATAGCAATTGAATTTGATATATATGGAATTATTAAAGAATTAGCTTTGAAATATATATAAATTGAAATGTTTTATTTGGATTTTTATCTATATTTGGAATTGTTTTGTGAAGGCGAAGAAACTATTTTATTATATAAAGTAATTTATGTTTAAACCATTTAAGTGGTGCGGTTATATTTCAAAGTTATGTAATTCAAAGTTTTATGTTTTGAAAAGCTATATTTTAAGCGTTTGGTTTAGAAATATTTTAACTATGAAAAAGTTATGGTTTTAGAAAAGGATATATTTGAAAAAGGTATCATATTGATTTGGTTTGAAAAAGGAAAATGATATCGTAATTATAGGGTATTGAAATGAATATTATATCCTGGTTTTAAAGTATAAATTATTTTAAAATAACCGCGGTGTTATAATAACGTTTGGTTGTTGAAGAGACCGGGATCAGAAGTTGTCATACTCTCTGCCAACTCCGAAAACCACTTTAACAACCGTGTACGTGGTGGAGATTCCAGAATGAAGTAGGTTGGTGGCGGCGTTTCCTTTAAGGTAAATACGTGGACCCGACTCCCATGAGTTGGCATAAGGTGGCTAAAACAAGAGCGATCGACGGGTTAATGAGGTAGCACCTTTGATCGGACATATCCCTTCGATATTATACTTTGACTTGTGGATTGATTCGGTGGCCACTTTTGATTTTTTTATTTGGGGATGTGGCTCGAGGTGGGCGGTAGCTGCCCGCTATGCGTTACCACCAACCCGGAAGCGTAATTGGTATATCTACCCTGGCATTGCCTAGTTGTGCCGTATCACCTACCCTATCGCGACTTTTACGAGTTTGGATTTCTCACATAGCCCGTATGGTATCCTCTGGTGGCTTCCGGATCAGGTGGGACCATGATATTGGATGGACTACTGGGACTATTACGTGTTAAGGGCTATATGGGTAACCCCTTAATGCTAAGAAAAAAGTAAGTTTATTTTAATATTAGACACTATTATAATAGCAAAATATTACAACATATAAATAGTTTAACGGATCCTTAGGAGATGTGAATATCGAGCATCTCTTAAGTTACTGCACTCATATTTATTTCTGTTAATTGAACTCACATAAGATCTTTTAGTTCTGACTCGAGTGTTTTGCCTTTTCAATTCGCTCGGGTCAGTCCGAGCATTTCAGGATTGAAGACTTTATTTCTGGAGGACGAAGACAAAGATTTCATTATTATTATTATATTTTATTGTTCCACTACACACTTTTTTCCGCTGCATGGATTTTTATTCGTTGGTATGTGCAACCCTGATATATATTGTATAGGTAAAATTAAATATTTTGTAAACAGCTTCATGAACTGTATGCTTGATTATTATATTTTATCCTTCCGCTGTGAGATTCTGTTTTGTTTTCTTTCTTTCTCGTTTTTCTTATTTACCCCTGGACAATCCGCCCTTTTGTATGTTTTAAGTCTGACATGTGTGGTTTATCGTCGATTTAAAGCGTGTGAAAAGGCGGGATGTTAAATCTGGTATCAGAGCTTTGGTTTAGCGATAAACCTTAGCTTCGTGGGGTCTGACTCTTCATTAATAGGATTGTAATACCCTATGGGAGTCGCTCAGTGTATATATGAGAGAGCGTACTTGTTAGTGTTATAAAAGGGTTTTAATATTGTGTTAATCTGTTCCGTTTTGTATTTATAAATTCTGGTTGATGCATGGGACGCTATGACATCAATAGGGATTTATAAACACTTAATAGGACAGACCGACACAATATTTGTTTTAATTAGGTGAATGAAATAATTTTGCCTATTATATTTTCTATATATAAAATAAAAATTTTGTAAAGGTTATATTTGGTTGTATTATATTGGTTGTTAGGTAATGAAATTTATAAATAATAGTTGAAATAAGGTTGAAATAAAATAAATGAAATTGGAAATTTTAGAACTTAATTTCTGGGGTTTTGAAAATTTCTTTCGAATAATTTTGGAATATAATAATAATATTATTTAGAAGTATTTTCTGATATAAATATTTCAATATGGTTTAAAAGAATTGTTTTGAAGAAATTCTGGAAAGAATAAAATTTGTACTCCCCTCTCTGTCGCTGGAAAATAATTTCGGTGATGAGCGCACGCATCATCTACATTCATTTTCGAGTTTCGAAGTGGGAAGGCCACTGTAGTAGTTTTACTACAGATTTATTTTGATAAACAGAAGTGAATTTTTAATTTGTTTTAAATATACTTGGATATAGATAAGTTGTAAGTATATTTATCTATTATTTTAAAATGAATTAAAATTAAGCCCGGTATTTGGTTCTTAAGTTCCAGTTAATTAATAGTTCAATTAAGTGTAGTAAAATGGAATTTTACCAATAATTGAAACCTTTAATTAAAATAAGAAATTTAATGCTAAGTTATAAATGGAAATTAAAAGAAATTGAAATGTGTAACATATAAAACAAGGACATTATTATTGGACATCAAATTAATTAAAAGAAATAGGAATAAACTTGTATAACTCTCAATTATATCCTTATAAACATATATAACTTACCGAATATTAAAATTTGAAATGTTAATAAGAAATTGTAATAGATATTATACAAGTAATGAACTTGGGATAATGAAAATATTCATTGAAATTCTTTAATAAATAAGAATTGGACGTTGTGGTGGTTGTAAACTTAAGTATATTTGAGATGATACTAATTAAAAATAATGAAAAGTAGGTATTGTGAGCAAGTAATCATAAACTTAAGTAAATAGATTGAAGTTGCTTCTGAATAAAATAAGAATAAAAGATGGAAAAAAATGATTAAAGACTTAAGTTAATAAATTTACCTGCTAAGAAATTTGAATTGTATATGATAATATAAATAAATGAATGTAATGCAATGAATAGAATTTGGCATTTTACAGATAGAAGAAAATGAATTGGTAAGTAATGAATAGAAATAGATAAAAATAAATAATGAATGAAAAAGAGAAATCAAACAACTAATGTATGAATGAATTAATATAGATAAACTAAATTTGTTGTAAAATTGTTGTTGTGTGTTTTGATTTTTTGGTTGTTTGGGTAAGGACACTGTAAAATTGTTTGGATGAATAAATAATCTATTTTGTTTCATCTAAAACTGTTGAGTAAATTGATGCACTTGATAGTTTATTTTTCATTCTGTGCAGTTTAAAGTTTGAACCCGAACACTATTTGCTTTGTTTGATATGAATGAATGTTTGATTTGTGTTGATTTTTATGTGACAAGTGATTGTTGGTTGTATTGATTTGTTTGTTTATGGGTGAAACAACTTTAATATTTCATTTATATAATTGCTAACCCTTTTAGATTATATAAGTGAAATGCAGGTAATGGAAGCAATTGCTACTACTTTTGGTTCCATAAATTAAGCGTTAATTGCCCGACTAATAGGTACGTTTTTGGATTATGGTTTATAGCGTTATTATATTTTTTCCCGGGTTGGGATATATATTATTTAGGTAAATATCTGTGGTATATTGTTATATTGATATTATATTTTCTTCTGAGCCTCTCCGTATAAAGGAGACTCTGCTGAAATTTTCCAAAAAGTTTGGACTTAGAAAATATTGAAAATGTTTCCAAACTTTATAAATTTGAATATAAAAGATTTAGTTAGTTAAAAATCTATATATTTTATTTAAATTATCCTACTCTGTAAAATTAGTTTTATGAATAATATTTGAGTAATATATATTGAATTATAAGTTCCTCTTTTCCCTTCTTTTCCTTTTCGAGGACGAAAAGTTTTGAGTGGGGGAGAGTGTAACGACCCGTAAAATTCAATGTTTATAATGAATTAAATTAATAAGATTTTTAATTTAAATTTAGAAAGAATTAAAAATCTTATAATTTATATGGGAGCGAATGAAAAAATTGGATGTATCAATTGTAATTAAAATTAACAATTTAAAATTTATATTGCAATTAATTGAAATAGTGTAAATTGTCATACTTGGTTACAAATTTAATACAAGAAACAAATGAATGGATATATTTGAATGGTAATTGACAATTAATAAATGTACTAAAATTGGAAAGGTCAAAAGTGATTGCGTTAAATAAATTTCGAATTTAATTTCATTAAAGGTAATTAAATATTATCTTAATGTAAAATTTAGTTAAATTTTGAAATTAATGCTAACTCCATTCAGAATATGACAAGTGGTGTAACGTTTGGCATGTAAGCATATATTTTAAGTTACCTGTTTAATTTGTTAATGGAATTAGAATTTGAAATAAATGTTAAATAAAATAAATAAAAGTTACATTAATGTGAGAAGTAATACAATGTTAGAAGTTGTTAAACTAGAGTATATTTGGAAATAAAGATTCTTTAATGTAAAACTTAATAAAATGATAAATTGAAATGATAGGTCAGGTGAGATATTGAAATTGTTATAATTGGTTATGAAATTTGAATTGTAAGAAACGAATGTAAATACTAAATTGCTAATGAAATAATAATAATAAGTTAATGTAATTAAATAATAGCAGAAGTATTTAAGAACTGTAACGGGGGCTTGATAATAGGGAACGCATGAGTGTAATTAAAGGCATGGTAATACTTGTTATAATTTACCTGTTTATTTGGTTTAATAATAAAATTTGGAAATCAATTCGAGTTAAATGAACCTTAATGTTATATAAATAAGAATTAATGCAGTAATTAGTTTAGTGCAAATAAATTTATGGAACAAATGTTAAGATCTTAACTGATGGTAATTAATAATTGGAGATAACGTAAATTCCATTTATAATATGACTATTGGTTAATGTAAAGATTTTAAATCAAGGTTTGTTAATTTATTTGAATATAAAGAATTAAGGTAATTGAGTTTATTGCAATTATGTAAAATTAAACATGTATTTTTACGTTAATTGAAAATTAAGTTGAAATTGGAAAATATTAATGTAATAGCTTTGAACCCAATGTTAATTTCATCCATTTGACCATAATGGATTGAATAATAAGAATGAATGGTGGATTTAATGGAATTATTGAAAATATAATTTATAATTGACAATATAATGAATTTTGTAACAACCCGCATATTTATTGATTGTATATTTAAATATTTCATCGTTCATTGGATTTTTGTCCAAAAAGCTACTTTTTGCAAATAGTCGAATTTGGACTTGAGACCACTTCCATTGAGTTCAAAATGACGTTTGAGACCTTTTTGTGTATAAACTTCGATATGTTTGGAGTTAGTAAAATTTTGCTACTTTTTCACTTTGGATTTGAGTTTGGGTTTCAACCCAATGTTCTATCTTAAGACCCTAGTTCACCCATCTCCTTTTCATGACTTCATAATTCCTAATACTCAAGCTTCATCAAAAATGGGGGAATGGGAAATAGAAACTCCAAGCCCTAGTTCCATTGCAAATCCAAGCTCTAACTCCAAAGTCAAAGTGAAGCTATTGGTAAGCATCCTCTCCTTCTTCTCCAAATCATTCTCTCTTCAATTTCAGAAATTCCTAAACCCTAGCTTAGGAAATGTTTTTCTTTTGATCTTAGATTCAAGCTTCTTGGGTTGGAATTGAGGAGTGATTGTTCTTGCCTTGCTCTATAGCTCCTTCTTCTTTGTTTTTGGGTTAAAGATGAGATTTTTATCTCACATCTAAGTCTATGATTATCTTTGATTGTTAGGTATGAGTTCCTAACACTTATTCATGTGCATTTGCTTTTGGTTTGGATTGATTGGGTATATATTCCAACTTTTGGTGCTTTGGAAGCAAAACCTATGAAAATCCTTTTATGGATGTTTGAACGTGTTTTTGGTGATGCATCGAAGAGCCTATAGGGCCGGGTTGCCGATTGGCATAAATCCCTAGCGCCATTGCTCGATCGGTCGCGAATTGGTTGGGTTTGCACGTCATTTTATAGGCAGAAAAAACTGCCTAGGTTCCAGTCAATCGACTGGACTTTGAATCCATTCGATTGGCTGTAGCCAATTGGCATACCAAAGGCAGATAACAGAGACAGGAGGTCTCTGTTTCCTGCAGTCAGTCGACTGAACTCATTGAGCCAGTCGACCGACCTGCTCTTAAATGCCTATTATGCCTATTTTTGCCTAATTCTCTTGGGTTTCCAAATTTAATCGATTCGGGTTTATTCCCACTTGTTGTATCAATTGTTATTCGACTTTGATGACTTCTATTTTGGGATCTTTGGAAATATCCATTTTGATGGATTTGATATTGATTTCTTTAGAATTAATTCACGTCTTCGTATGTGAATTTTGGTGATTGATTGTTTCTACAATCATTTTTGTGCTTTGTCACTTTAAAAATATAAAGGTTTCAATACTAGTCGTAAATATCAAAACTCTTTCATCAAAACGATTTCAACACTATTTTATTACAAAGCTCGTTTCTTAAACCGTTTTCCAATCTACTAGCATATACAAACCTTTATCTCACTCGTATGAGAAATCTAATTAAACGACTTAGTAGAACAAGTGGTATGAAACGCTTGCGTTTACTTCGTCGGTTAATTCTTGGACTTATTCGATTGAATCTCTTGTGACAATTTTCTAGTGGAGATCTACAATTTGTTCGTAAATATTTAAGTTAAGCTAGTGGTTATGGGACATGAAACTAAGCTCATATATTTACTAGCTTAGTGTAATTGACACTTTTATGATCGATGATGATCGTTTTATGGTTTAGACAAGCAATGTGTGATGTCTCTTTGTCCACGTGGGGGACAATACCCCGTTATTTTGAGCTATGCCTCTCTTTGTCCACGTGGGGGGACTATACCTCGATTTTGAGGAGCTTCGGCTCATCAGGGGGAGCTTCGGCTCATCAGGGGGAGCTTCGGCTCATCAGGAGGAGCTTCGGCTCATAGTCTGCAATGGGGGACTATAGCCTGTCAGGAGGAGCTTCGGCTCATCAGGAGGAGCTTCGGCTCATCAAGAGGAGCTTCGGCTCATCAAGAGGAGCTTCGGCTTATAGTCTGCAATGGGGGACTATACCCTGTCAGGAAGAGCTCCGGCTCATTTTTATGGGATAACGACCCATTTTGTGATACACGTGTTGGTGAGTTTTCATGCTCCTGTCTTGTGATAGGCCTCTTCTCCCCCTTTTTGTGATTTCTGGATTTCCATTGATGATTTCTATAATTTTTGTTTCACCAATTTTCGTGATTTTATTGATAAGTTTTATCAATATTTGTGCATTGGTGAATTTGTGTGTCATTAACTTTTGTGATTGGCATTGGTATAATTGTCAATATTTATGGTTTGGTGAATAAAAATAAAGAGTATGACATTCTTTTTGATCTTTGAGAAGATTCTTATGATATTGATTAATCTCTTGTTGATTTTCAATTACATACTTATCATAGTATGGTATTATGGTTTTTATACGTTTATGTCATGTCTCTTATTCTATATCATTATATTTGATATTTATAGCTAGACTGATCCGTTTATTATTTTCTTATTAAATAATACTTGGGTCAGACCGAGATGTTGCAGGTGCTTCTACTTGACTCCTCTTCTGGGGTTATTATTCTGACTCTTGGCTAACACCTTAGATTAGTAGTTTATTTTGTTGTATACATTTGAGATATAGACTACTTAGTGTATACATATTCTTTTGTCTAGCACTTGTAACTATTCTTTTGTGATATTGTGGATCTTGTTTGACCACTACTCTGATATACATTTTTAAGTGTTGTATATTCATATTTATTTCCGCCTTTGTGATATGGATACCTGTGAATGATTTGTGTTATGCTTATTTCTATATTTGTTTCCGAAGATTATATATAACCACTGTGCAGTAGCTTTGAGTTTGTATCGGCATGTCGGATTTCCTCTTGAAATGAAATGCATCTTAAACTATCTGACATATCGGTGCTTGCACAAAGCAATTACACGGATGGTCGCTCCTCAACAGCCTTATTCTCCGTGCTAGTTGACGGCATTACACCGTTGTGTCCTAGGCTAGCGTGGGTATAGAGGTGGGGCGTCACAAATTTGAATTTACGCTGAAACTTATGATTGAATCAACATTTAATTTGGCATCTAAATTTGTTTAAAATCATTGTAAATAATTAAGAAATTTAAATAATAAGAATTGTCAAATTTTAGAATTTAAATTGGAAATTTGATTTTATTTATTTATTTATTTAATTAATGGAAAAATAGCCATTTTGGCCACTGACTCGGATTTCGACGAGACCGGTTTCATCGAATCCAAATGGTGAATTATTATAGGGTTTCAAGTTTCGTAGCGATCGGACTTGTCATTTGATCGTACGGACTCGAAACGCCTTGAAATTAATGAAATTGAAATCAATTGAAATCAATTTGAAAAATGTTGTTTTTAGCATAACTTATTCATACGATGGAATTTGGACTTGAAACTTGTTCCATCGCGTTTAAAATATTTTAAAATATCTATTTTGATATATGGGTTGACCCAATTTCGTTCCGGAGTCAAAACGGGCTTTTTGGGCCATTTTGGAGTTAGCACGCATATCCAACCTAATCCATCCATTCTAATTTCTGACCTACCTATATAAACCCCGTTATAAACCCTATCAGCCTCTATTCCTCATCTCTATACGTACAGAAACTTTTGTGCTTCTTTTCCTCAATGGCTGCAAACCCTAGATCCAATTGCGAATTCAAAAATCTAATGAAAAATCAAACTCCTCAGAAAAATTCCGAAAAAATATATGTTGAAGCTCTCGAAGTGCGTAATCTTCTGGTGAAATTCGTTTTTCGTTTTTGATAGTCGTTTGTCCGGTAAAAATCGAAGAAGTCTCGGCCGTCCATCACGCGTCGGTCAAAGTTGTCGGTTCGTCGAACCCTTTCTGGGTATTGTAGAGGGGACCGAGGGGAGTCGATCTGTGCAGTTTGTTCGTGGAATCAACGGCTCGATTTGCGGGAAAAATTCAACTAGGGTTTCCAAGTAAGGGGCGGCGGCTGCAGTTTTGGCACGACATGGGTGTTCGAGCACGTGAAGGAGGAGGCGAACCTGGGCGAGGCGTAGGCTCGCGTGCGAGGTGGTTGTGGTAGTGCACGATGATCATCGATGGAGGAGTGAGGTTGCGATGTCGATTGGTGGAGGCTGTTCGTGTGCGTGTTGTCGAGAAGAGGGGTTTCGGCCTGTAGTAGTATGGTGATGTGGCAAATGTGTTTAGGGTGAGAAAGTGTTCTTTTCTTTTTTTAGATTAAAATTCAATCACATTTATCGTCATAACTTTTGCATACTATATTAGATTTACACGCGGTTTCTTTTGTTAGGGTCGTATTGAAATTCCGGATGTGATAAAGCTTGTTTGGATGAATTCTGAGACAATCAAATTTTTGGGTTTAAATTGAATTTAAATTCAATTTAAATTGAAAAGGTGAGTGTTTTAACCAACTCACAACTTTTAAATTTTCTTATGTTAGTTAAATTGATATATGATGTGATTTAAAATTTATTTATGGTTGTTTGGCATATTTTTATCATCATCTCAGTTAATTTCATTTATTTAAATTAAATTGCTATTTAATTTATTCATTGCATTAAACTGCCAGTTAAATTGTTAATTAATTATTCATTGCATATACACTGCCAGTTAAACAGTTATTTAATTTATTATTAAATATAAACTGCTATTTAATACCTGTTGTTTATTATCCGTTCTATATTTGTGCTGTTGTTTGAATTTAAGGAAGATTGTGATAAATGGTTGATGGTTGATATTGGATGAACGGATGTTGTATTTTATATTGTTATAAACTGCAAGTTATTATGCATTTTCATTTCATTCGGGATTGCGATTTGAAATGATATATAACCGTAATTTTTATTTTAAATTACGGATTGAAATGATAAATATCTGTATCACTTGACCATTGGATAGAAAATTTTATACAGACACCGCGGTCTATATATCAAAATATTTTGAAATGATTTTCTATGGTTTTGTAAAGAAATATATGTGGTTTTATGAGATATTGATTCGAATATTTGATAAAGGTTATTTTATATATGGTAAAATTCTTGGTTTAAGCTATGTATAAAATTGATTAATAAAATGAGTTTAATAATGGAGTTTGATTGTTTATATTATATGGTTAAGTACCTACTTAAGATATTGTATATATAGAGTTTAGATGACTTAAATGAAATTTAAGTTGGAAAATAAATATGATAGTGGTTTAAATTGAATTATTTGAAATTTGACTTAAATAAAATTTGATTTGAAAATAAATAAAAATGGAGCTTTTTAAAGGGTATGATCCTTATAACTTAATTTGGTTTAAAGTGATTTAAATAAATATAAAGTTGAGATAAATGAATATATCAAGTTAAATAAATTGAAAAAATATCCAGTTGTTTGAAGTCAAAAGTTTTACTTAAATGATATTGGGTTTATTAAGTAAACATTTCTAATCTAAATAATAGCAATTTAATTTGATATACATGGAATTATTAAAGAATTAGCTTTGAAATATATATAAATTGAAATGTTTTATTTGGATTTTTATCTGTATTTGTAATTGATTTGTGAAGGCGAAGAAACTATTTTATTACATAAAGTAATTTATATTTAAACCATTTAAGTGGTGCGGTTATATTTCAAAGCTATGTAGTTCAAAGTTTTATGTTTTGAAAAGCTATATTTCAAGCGTTTGGTTTAGAAATATTTTAACTATGAAAAAGTTATGGTTTTAGAAAAGGATATATTTGAAAAAGGTATCATATTGATTTGGTTTGAAAAGGAAAATGATATCGTAATTATAGGGTATTGAAATGAATATTATATCCTGGTTTTAAAGTATAAATTATTTTAAAATAATCGCGGTGTTATAATAACGTTTGGTTGTGGAAGAGACCGGGATCGGAAGTTATCATACTCTCTGCCAACTCCGAAAACCACTTTAACAACCGTGTACGCGGTGGAGATTTCAAAATGAAGTAGGATGGTGACGATGTTTCCTTTAAGGTAAATACGTGGACCCGACTCCCGTGAGTTGGCATAAGGTGGCTAAAACAGGAGTGATCGACGGGTTAATGATGTAGCGCCTTTGATCGGAAACATTCTTTCGATATTATACTTTGACTTTTGGATTGATTTGATGGCCACTTTTAATTTTTTTTATTTGGGAGTGTGGCTCGAGGTGGGCGATAGCTGCGCGCTACGCGTTACCACCGACCCGGAAGCGTAATTGGTATATCAACCCTGGCCTTGCCTAGTTGTGCCGTGTCACCTACCCTATCGCGCCTTTTACGAGTTTGGATTTCTCCCATTGCCCGTGTGGTATCCTCTGGTGGCTTCCGGATCAGGAGGGACCTTGATATTGGATGGACTACTGGGACTATTACGTGTTAAGGGCTATATGGGTAACCCCTTAGTGCTAAGAAAAAAGTAAGTTTATTTTACAATTAGACACTATTATAATAGCGAAATATTACTACATAGTAAATAGTTTAACGGATCCTTAGGAGATGTGAATCCCGAGCATCTCTTAAGTTACTGCACTCATATTTATTTCTATTAATTGAACTCACCATGATCTTTTAGTTCTGACTCGAGTGTTTTATCTTTTCAATTCGCTCGGGTCAGTCCGAGCATTTCAGGATCGAAGACTTTATTTCTGGAGGACGAAGACGAAGATTTCGTTATTATTATTATATTTTATTGTTCCACTACACACTGTATTCTGCTGCATCGATTTTTATTCGTTGGTATGTGCAACTCTGATATATATTGTGTAGGTAAAATTTAATATTTTGTAAACAGCTTCATGAACTGTATATTTGATTATTATATTTTATCCTTCCGCTGTGAGATTCTGTTTTGTTTTATTTCTTTCTCATTTTTCTAATTTACCCCATGACAATCCGCTCTTTTGTATGTTTTTAGTATGACGTGTGTGGTTTATCGTCGATTTAAAGCGTGCGAAAAGGCGGGACGTTACATTACACATATATTCAAATTAGAAAAAACAAAAATATTATTTATATAAACTAAAATAAACAATTTTGTTAAATAAAACAATGTACATACAATATTGTAAAAAGCATAACTTTCACAACATAAATCGGATTTCAACAAAACGAAAAGCAGTATTCTTGAAATTTTATTTTTTTCGTAATAAAAGATAAAAATAAAAAATTCAAATATTTAAATTTAAAAGTCAAAGTTTGACCATTTTGACCAAAAATCACATTTTTTGGAAAATATTCCATTTATTCATGTTGGAAATTCTAATTTACATAAAAATCAAAATTTATATTTAAAATAACAAAATTATTCATTTTAATAAATAAAATAAAGTTTTTAAATCAGGAATTTAATTTAAATAATTAAAATATACAATTAAAATAATCACAAAATACAGGGTTGTTACACTCTTCCCCACTCAAAACTTTTCGTCCCCGAAAAGGAATGAGGTCGGAAAAGCACAGAAAAAGATAGAATGAAATAGGATTAAGACAAGATGCAACGACCCGTAAAATTCGGTAATTAAATTTCTTAATTTAAGAAGATTTTGGTAACTTAATGTAGAAGGAAATAAAAATTTAGTGAATTATTAATGGAAATAATAACTTGGATAAGATTGGTAAGCTAATTTTTAATAACTTGAATGTAACAGTATAAATGTAAGTTAATTGTTAATAACTTGGATGTAATTCCAATAAGTGAAACAATGTAAATGTTATTATATTCTCATTGTAATAAAAGAATGTTACCAAGATGCAGTGATTAATTTGATTTAAAATCTTAATTAATTTGTGCATTAGTTTACAATAGGATATAAAAGGTAAATTAATAATTTAAATGTTGGCTTACTAATAAAATAATGTATAAGGAATGGAAATGGAATAAATTAGTGTATGATCTAATGGTAGCACTTGTTGTAAGCTAATAAATAATTAACTCAATGCAAACCCAATTGATTGAAACAACTATTTGGGGTGTAATTGATTATAAATATGAATATTTGGTAATAAATGAAATAATACAGGGTTAATGACAATTAATTCAAATTTGTGTTATATATGGAATTTTAACCTGTGTTGGTATGTAATAACTTACAAAAGTAAGTAAAGGTTACTTTAATGATAATTAATATTATAATGGAAAGGTGAATGTAAATTGAATAGAAGCGTAAGTTTGTTTATAAGGCAGTAATTGATGTAATAAAAAGTTGGAAACCAAGTAAATAATTTATTGAGGACATTTAATAGTAATTAATGTATATATTTGGCAATTAAATCAAATCCATTTATAGAAATCAATTTTAATTAATTGGAAGGAAATCTATAATAAATGAATTTATTTGTAAGAGACCGAAATTAATTTCTATATTAATTGGAAATTGGAATAAGATGGTAATTGTTAATGTAATAAGAGTAAGCCAATAATAATTCTTTCCATAAATTGATAATTGATTCAATAATGTAATACAATCCAGAATAGGGCAATTTGTTGAATTTAAAAGAATGGAAATGAAGACTTACCAATTTAATGGGGTTTGAACTATAATAATTGGATTTAATGGCGAATAAATGAAATTTAAATTTCTAAATATTATGGTAATTGTAATGAAGATGGATGTTAGAATGTTAATGTATAGACCTTGAATCCAAGGTTAATTTCATCCATCGATAATAATGAATGAAATAATTATTAATTCATTTAATTAAATGGAATTTGGGAATTTTATCTATAAAGCCTGAATTTAATGAATTGAGGTAAATACAGGAATTGATAAATTTATCAACTCTAAATTGACATATAAATTTGTTTAAATTAGTGTAAATGAATAAAAAAAATTAAAGGGGTAAACATTGTCGATTATAAAAGTGAAATTAAAAATTGGATTTAATTGATTGATTTTTAATTTATTTAATTAACATTAAAAATAGCCATTTTGGCCACTGACTCGGATTTCGACGAAACCTGTTTCATTGGATCCGTAACGGTGAATTATTGTAGGATTTCAAGTTTTGTAGCGATCGGGCTTGTCATTTGATCGTACGGACTCGAAACGCTTTGAAATAAATGAAATTGAAATCAATTGAAATCAATTTGAAAAATATTGATTTTAGCATAACTTCTTCATACGATACAATTTGGACCTGAAACCTTTTCCATTGTGTTTAAAATATTTAAAAACATGTATTTTGATATACGGGTTGATCCAATTTCGTTCCGAAGTCAGAACGGGCTTTTCAGACCACTTTATCGTTTAACGCGTATACCAATCTGATCCATCTATTCTTATCAACATTGTCTATAAATACCCGGTTATAATCCCTGGCCTACCACTATTTCTCATTTGTATGTGCATACAATCCCTCTTCGTCTCCTCCTCAATGGCAGACAATAAAATTCCACATCCAATTGAAATTCCAAATCAAATTCCAATCAAAAATTTCAAACTCCTCAGAAAAATTTAAAAAATATATATATCGAAGATTTCATCGAGACGAATCTACGCATAGCTTCTGTTTTTCCAATTGGTGCTCGAATCAACGGAAAATCTCGGTCAAAGTTCATAAATCGTGAAACCCTAAGTGTGATTTGGGCGTTTTCGATTTAGGCAGAAATCGAGAGATTGCTTTCTAGGTTTTGGAGAGGGAGCCTTGTGGAGTCGTTTGATGGTGGTCGTAGGTTGCGTAGAGGGAATGGTGCTGGAATTTGGCGAATTGGGGTTCGGCAGACCCAAATTGGAAGTGGCGGCGGGTTGCACCGGAGGGGTCGGGGCTGCGACGACATGTAGAGGGAGGCACGACAGGGTGGTTGGTGGTGGCGCCGTGACCTATGGGCACGCGTAGGTGGCGCAGCTGCGTGGTTAACGAAGGCTTTACGCGTGCATGATGGGTTGAAGACGAGTTTTCCTGTTGCGTGCGTATTTTTCTGTGAGAAGTGATGAAGTGACGTGGATGATGGTAGTTTATTTTTTTAATTTATTTAATTTCTTTTGTTTTCAAATGTTCTAATACCTATAACTTTTATATACGAACTCCAATTCACGCGCGGTTTTCTCCTCTAAGTTCTTATTGGAATTCTGGATATTTTGGCGCTAGTATGAATAAATTCTGAGACTGGTCAAATTTTGGGTTTAAATTGGATTTAAATTCAATTTAAATTCAAAAGGTGAGTGTTTTAACCCACTCACAACTTCTAAAATTTCTTATGTTTGTTAAATTTAATTTTCGTTGTGATTATGCATTTATTTATGATTGTTTCGTATATTCAAATCATCATCTCAGTTAATTGCATTTGTTTAAATTAAATCGTTATTTAATTTATTATTGAATATAACTGCCAGTTAATTACTTGTTAAATATTATCAGTTATATATTGATATTCATTGATTGTTTTGGATGATGATTGTGATGGATGTATAATTTATGATGGATGAATGGATATTTTATTTATATCATCATACTCTACAAGTTCTTTATTGATTGTCATTATTGATTTGGGATTGCGGTTTGAAATGATATATAACCATATTTTTATTTTAAATTACGGATTGAAATGATAAATATCTGTATCACTTGACCATAGGAAAGAAAATTATATACAGACACCGTCGATCTATATATATATATATATATATATATATATTGAAAATGATTTCTATGGTTTTGGAAAGAAATATACGGTTTAATAAATATTAAATTTTGATATTATATAAATATTATTTTTATATATAGTTAAATTCTTGAATTTAAGCTATGTATAAATTTGTGTAATAAAAATAAGTTTATTCATGGAGTTTGATTGTTTTATATTATATGGTTAAGCACCTGTTTAAGATATTATATATATAGAGTCTTAATGGCTTAAATAAAATTTAAGTTGGATGATAAATATGAAATTGGTTTAATTTGAATTAATTATGAAGTTTACTTGAATAAATTTGATTTGAAATTTAAATAAAATTGAGATGTAAAGGGAGGGATTCTTATAACTTGATTTGGCTTAAAGTGATTTAAATGAATATAAATTTGATTTAAATGAATATATCAGGTTAATTAAATTGAAAGAATATCCAGTTGATTGAAGTTAAAGGTTTTACGTAAATGATATTGGATTTATTAAGTAAACATTTAAAATCTAAATAATAGTAATTAAATTTGATATATATGGAATTACAAAAGAATTAGTTTTGAAATGGTGAAATATTTAAAGCTTTGAATTATATGGAAATTAAAATGGTTTAATTGGAGATTCAAATCGGTATTTTGGAATTGATTTGTGAAAATAAAGAAGCTAATTTATTATATAAAGTAATTTAATATTAAACAATTTAAGTATTGGAAGTTATGTTTCAAAGTTATGGGTTTCAAGGTATTATGATTTGAAAATGATATGATTTTGGAAAAGTATATATTTTGAAATAAAAATAATATCATATTGATTTGGGGTTTGAACAAAAATAATATCGTATCTATATGGTTTTGAAAGGGGTATTATATTCTGTTTTGAAGAATAATTATTTTAAAATTACCGCAGTGTTATAATAACGTTCGGTTGTTGAAGAGGCCGGGATCGGAAACTGTCATACGCTCTGCCAACTCCGAAAACCACTATAACAACCGTGTACGCGGTGGAGATTCCAGAATGAAGTAGGATGGCGGCGGCGTTTCCTTTGAGGTAAATACATGGACTCGACTCCCGTGAGTTTGCATAAGGTGGCTAAAACAGGAGCGATTGACGGGCTAATGAGGTAGCACCTTTGATCGGACACATCCCTTCGATATTATACTTTGACTTTTGAATTTATTCGGTGGCCACTTTGAATTTTTTTTGTTTGGGGGTGTGGCTCGAGGTGGGCGGTAGCTGCGGCTATGTGTTACCACTGGCCCAGAAGCGTAATTGGTATATCGACCCTGGCATTGCCTAGTTGTGCCATGTCACCTACCCCAGCACGCCTTATATGATTTTGTTTTGTACCATACCTGTGGAGTGCCCTCTGACGACGCCCAGTACGGAAGAGATTACGGTACTGTATAGACTATGGGATTATAAAAGTGTGTTAAGGGCTATATGGGTAACCCCTTAACGCTATTTTCAATATATTATACTTTACTTTAGACACTATTATAATAGTGTATATTGCTACGTAGTAGATAGTTTAATAGATCTTTAGGGGGTGTGAATCCCAAACATCTCTTAAGTTACTGCACTCACGTTGGACACTGGATAGGAGATGTCAAATCCCATAAACATCTCTGACGCCGTTACGCTCATATTTATTTCTGTTGATTTAACTCACATAAGATATTTTAGTTCTGACTCGAGTGCTTTTTCTTTTCAATTCGCTCGGGTCAGCCTGAGCATTTCAGGATTCGAAGACTTTGGCTCTGGAGGACGAAGACGAAGATTTATTATTATTATTATTATTTATTATAGTATTCCACAACATTCATACTGTTTCCGCTGCATTAATTATTATTCTCTGGTATGTGTAACTCTGATATGTATTGTATAAGTAAAATCGAATATTTTGTAAAATAGCTTCATGAATTATATATTTGAATATTATATTTTATTGTTCCACTGCAACATTCTGTTCTGTTTTATTTCTTCCTTCTTTTTTTTATTTACCCCATAGCAATCCGCCCTTCTGTATGGTTTAAGTCTGACGTGTGTGGTTTATCGTCGATTTAAAAATATGGAGATGATCTTCCCAAGATAATCTAGAATCACGAACACAAGCATGAAAAGATCTTCTAGAATCTAATTCACCCTTTCCGTTTGACCGACGGTCTATGAATGGCAAGCAGTGCTCAGATTCAAAATAAGTACCAAAATTATTAAAGATTATAGAAAGATTTCTAAACAAACTGGTATATGCACTAGCCTTCCATTCTGTAGCAAGATAAGGAAAATAAGGTGTAACAACCGGGTATTTTCAACCATTCACATCCATTATAAGTGTATAGGTAGACACACATGCCGGACTTGAATTGCTCAAAATACCGCGTTGTAAATAAAATTTGGCAAATCTCAGAATATACAGTAAATAAAATCACAGATCATGGACACAGAGTAATAATAGTGCAGCGGAAGTAAAAAATAGTAGTTCGTGAAGCTACTATATAAATATATCGGAGAATACAACAGTAGAAATAAAGTACAAAAGAAGTCTCAAAATGATAAACAAGTACAAAATGAATATAACACTGCGATCAACAGGATAACTAGAAGTGAAAAAGATAAAACTAGACAAGCAGATAATCTCCAGCGATTCTAATCTCCAGAAAGTGGAAATCCAAATCTATGAATACTCAGGCTGACCCGAGCGTAAATAAAATACAAACACTCGAGTCAAGACATACATACTTATACAATGTAAATCAACTCAAGTGAACTGTAGTAAAAGTACAAGTAACTTAAAGGATGCTTGGGACCGCCCGTCCTCTAAGGATCTGTTAAACTATTTACTATGTAGTATATTGCGTTATTATAATAATGTCTAATAGTAAAATAAACTTGCTTTTAAATAGCATTAAAGAGTGACCCAATATTCCCCTTAACACAAATAATACCAATAGTCTATACAGTACCTGCATATCTCCTGATCGGGAGACTACGAGAAGATACTGCATAGGTACGACACAAATAGAAACTCGTAGTAAAGGCTCGATATGGTAGGTGACACGGCACACAAGGCAATGCTAAGGTAGATATACCAATTACGACACTCGGGCTGGTGATAACGCAACAGTCACATACGCCCACCGCGGAACACATTCCCACAAAAATCGGAAGGGTGCCCAAACAACCACAAGTAATAGTATGGTATCGAAGAAATGCGTCCGCTACGAGGTGTGACCTCAACTGGCCCGAGACCGCTCCTGTTTTAGCCACCTTATGCCAACTCACGGGAGTTGGGTCCACGTAACATACCATAAGAACGTCGCCACCATCCCACTTCATTCTGGGATCTCCACCGTGTATACGGTTAGTCAAAGTGGTTTTCGGTATCGACAGAGAGTATGTCCATATCCGATCCCAGCCTCTTTGCCAACCAATCGTTATTATAACCCGTGGTTATAACTTTAAAATAATATTTTATACTTAAAATATAGATATCATTTCAATCCATATCTATATCAAAATAAGGATTAAATCATTTCCAAACCATTTCAATATATCAACATACCATATCTTTCAAATTCAAATATTTATCAAAATAAATATCAAGTCATTTCCAACCATTTCAATATATCAAATTATTATATCCTTTCAAAACTTTCTTCAAATCATTTTAATACATTAAAATATCACATCCTTTCAAAGCTTCATTTCCAAATCATTTATATCATATCTTTCAAAACTTCCTTTCAAATCATTTTAATACATTAAAATATCATATCCTTCAAAACTTCATTTCCAAATCATTTTAATATCAAAATATCATATCTTTCAAAACTTCATTTTTAAATCATTTTAGTATAAAAATATCATATCTTTCAAAACTTCATTTTTAAATCATTTTAATATCAAAATATCATATCTTTCAAAACTTAATTTCAAATCATTCAAATACATTAAAATATCATATCTTTCCAAATCTTCAATTTCAAATCATCATATAAGTACAAATCCAAATATTCAACTTTAAATACCTTTTAAATTCAAAGATAGCATTCATCTTTTTTCATTTTAAATCACCTTTTAAATAGCTTATATTTTAATCAAAATAATTCATTTAAACCATTTAAAATTTAAGTTTATATACTTTCAAATCAAGTATTCAATTTCCAAAGTTTTAAACCCTTCTGAGTTCATTTACTAAGTTAGAACCATAAACATTGAAAATTTCAGCCTTTCACAGCATTCAGAAAAAGCTGATGTAAGTTATACTTGAAAACATTTCAATTTAAACCATTTAAACATTATAAAAAAAATCATATTTTAACATTCAACGATGTTTATTAAAATACTCTTTTAACTAATGATTTTTATAAAGCAACATTTTATAATTAAATCAAATTTCACAAATCACCTTAATAAATTCAAGTGTAAAGTTTCCCATTTTTTCATACAACACTTTATTAACATTTACATTTTCAAATTATCATTTCACAAATTAAACTAAACTTCCAATTTATTTAATTAACTTAAACCCTTAATTAAAACCAAATTCACAATTCCAGGTCAAGTTCATTTTAAACTTACACTTTTAAGCATTCATTCATTTAACCATTTTAATACATAGAAAAATCAATAATATTTTAATAAATCACTTAAATTCAAATTCAAATC
Organism: Allium cepa; assembly: GCA_030765085.1. NCBI lineage: Eukaryota > Viridiplantae > Streptophyta > Magnoliopsida > Asparagales > Amaryllidaceae > Allium > Allium cepa. The sequence goes on from CM060934.1 coordinate 978,520,245, forward strand.
ATATTATCATATTTACCATTTTACAAATTAAATTAAATTTCCATTTTATTTATATAACTTAAATATCATTTTTAACCAAAACTCCAAATTTCCAAACATAAGTTATATTTCAACAATTCAACTTAACCATTTATTTATTTAACATTTTCCACTTATACAAAAATCAAAAATCCTTTACTTAAAACACTTTAAAAATCTATTCAAATCAAATTATCATAAATTTACATTTGAACCACTTAAAATTTTATTTATATAACTTAAATGTCATTTTAAAAGCCAAAGTCCAAATTTCCAATTTTAAGTTATATTTCAAAAATTCACTTTTTACCATTCATTTGAATTGCATTTTTAACTTCTAGAAAAATCCAAAATTTCTTTATTTAAACATTAAAAATCCAATTTAAATCAAATTTCTTAATTTTTCACTTTTAAAAAATATTTAAAATATTCAAAATACTTTATAAAATATGACCACGGGCCTGTATATAGTTTTCTAACCTAGGTCAAGTGATACGGATATATATCATTTCAATCCGCAGTTTAAAAAGAAAAATCCGGGTTCTATCATTTCAAACCCGCAATCCCAAATTAAAATAAAATAAAATAAAATAACAGTTCAGCCTATCATTTCAGCCCATAATGATTTTTCCATATTCTAAAGTCTGTTCGGGTATGTATCATTTCAACCCATAGTGATTCTATTCTACAAGGAACTTGCAGTGTGATAAACAGATATAAATAAACAGAATAGCAACATATAATAGAAACAGATGAGATGACATGTAATTTAACAGGTTTAACATCATATATAAATAATCACAGGCAGTTATAACATATCATAATATTCTACACATTCCATTGTTGTCAATTCACATTTGCATAAGTATAAATGTCCGGTGAGAATTACTCACTTGTTCAAAGCTGGAGATTGCCCCCAAAGCAAATAATACTGACACTACGAAGACATGACAATACGGAAAGGACTTGAGAGTGGACAGCCAAAGCTATATGCCTTGAAGACATATCCACAAAACAATACAATTATATGTAAGTTTGAACACAAATTTAACATCAAATAATAATAGAATTCAATGCCCAAAACAACAACAAATGAATTGCACTTGTTCTCAACCTCATGTGCTTCAGCTAGGTAGGGTATAAGCTCGGCCTAGGGGTGGAAAAGGGTCTGGTTTGGATCCAAAGTGGTCGGCCCACATTATTCTTTGAAGGTGAATAGGTCTAGGTGCAATACAACTAAACTACAAGGCAATAACATCATCACAAGGCTATAGTTTGGCTCGGCCAAAGGCTAGGTGACACGGCCAGTGGGTCCAGGTGGTGGTGCGTGATGTGGCAGAGGGTGGAGGTTAGGTCAGAGGTGGTGTTGGTGGAGGAAGTGGCGGCTAATGGTGGTAGAAGGTGATGTTGACAAATCTAGGCTAGGTTTGCATGTAGTGGATGGTTTAATTGGCTTTTTCGTGGTGATCTCTAGCCTAGATGGCTCGGCCTGGCCATGGTGGGGTACTAGGGGGTGGTTGATCAGAGCACAAGGTGGTGGAGGTCGGCCTAGATCTAGTTGAGGAGGAGTGGAGCCATGAAGTTGAGAATAATATACAAAAATCAAATAGAAAGGTTAAAAAAACAAAGAAATGGAAGAAGATTTTTACCCAAACTTTTGATCAATGATGGCCGAATTTTTTTTTCTTTGTTTGATAAATGATTAGAGATTCATGTGAAAATGAGAAAGTGGCTGAAATGAGAAAGAAACATACGGCCAAAAATCAAAAGATGTAGGTTGGAAAATGAAGAGGTGGAAGATAAAAGGACTTTGGAAAATAAAGAGTTAAAACCTTTCAAATTTCCAACCATTTATTTTAATTTTATAAATACATAAAAGGCTGATAATAAAGAGTAAATAAACTCAGAAATAAAGTAAAGAAATAAATAAAAAAAATTAAATTAATCAAATTAAATGAAGGAAATAGCAATATATATATAACTAGGCTAAATAAATTCAAATAAACTTCAGAAAAATTATGTTATCACTTTAAAATATTAAAAGAAAAAAATATACATACAATAACATATTAACACATATTAAAATAAAATATGACAAGGAAAATATAATTTTTTATAATTTAAGATAACCAAAATTGCTAAATAACTCAAATTGTACTCAATATTGAAATATACATAACTTTCACAATTTAAATCCATTTCCAACAAAACGAAAAGCAGTATTCATTTTATTAAATCTATTTTCATAATAAAAGGTAAAATTTAAGAATTTAAATATTTAAATTTGAAATTTAAAAGTCAAAGTTTGACCATTTTGAACAGAAATTCACCTTTCAGTAAAATATCCAATTTGTACCAGTTTGAAATTAAAATTCACATAAAAATCAACAATTATATTTTGAAATAACATAACTTATTCATTTTAATAAATAAAATAAAGTTTCTAAATCAAAATTTCAAATAAAATAATCAAAATAAACAATTAAAATAAATAAAAAAATTTAGTTTTGTTACACTCTCCCCCGCTCAAAACTTTTCGTCCCCGAAAAGGAATAAGGTACGGGAAAGCATAGAAAAAGATAAAGTGAAATAAGATTAAGAAAAGATGACAAGGAGATTGAAATTATACCTGATAACTATTTTTATAGGTAGATTTAACAAGGTGGAGATGATCTTCCCAAGATTCTCCAGAATCAGGAACACAAGCACGAAAGGTCCTCTAGAATCTGATTCACTCTTTCCACTTGACTGATGGTCTGTGGATGGAAAGCAGTTCTCAGATTCAAAATGAGTACCAAAGATTATTAAAGATTATAGAAAGATTCCTAAACAGACTAGTATAAGCAATAGTCTTCCCATTCTGTAACAAGATAAGAGAAATAAGGACAACCAAAAGATAGTTTGAAAAACAAAACAAGATAATAAATTTGAAATCATAATGCTTTGAAATCATAATACTTTGAAATCATAAAAATTTATAGATGTTATCATTTGGAAATCATACTACTAAAAATCATAAAACTTTGGAAATATTTTTTTTTTTAAAATCATAATACTTAGAAAATCATAACACCTTTAAAATAATCTTCATTTAAACCATTTAAATTCAAGGTCAAATAATATTCATTTCAAAATTGTAACATTTCTAAGTTCATTCATTCAATTATAAAATTTCCAAAACATTATATTTTCAGAAACAGCAGCACTTATAATATGCTACGTTAGATATATTAGTATTTCAAATCAGTTCAATTTTAGAAATATTCATTTGGATATCATTTAACTTACGATTTATTAAAACAACTTTTATGAATGGAATATCCAAATAAACTATACTTCATTTATTTAGTCAAAAGTTCATTATTTTACCTAACTCTTAATTTAACAAATAACCTAACACTTTATTTAAAATACCCATTTCATAAATAAGATATTCCTTCAATAAGTTACACTTGAAATTTCCATTTGAAAACCAAATTCTCAATTATCAAATTTTAGTGATATTAAAAATACATCTTAACTATTTAAATCAAAATTATTCATTTTACAAGCCATATCTATTTTACAAATAAAATATTTATCATAGCAAATATAACATCAAATTTCTTTAAAAAAAAATTCGATTTAGACATCAATCAAACTATGAGTCCAAGTTAAATAAACTTTATTACAAGATGCCCCATTAAAATGTATTTTATTTATCTATTCAAAGATACATTGTTTGTTACACAAACATGTTCATTACAGGAAATAACCTTTATTAAAATTTCTAGGTTAAATTTAAGGTTCCATATTAAATCAAACTTGATTATTAGTTATTTAAATAAAACTCTTTAAATTCCCTTTTCCTCTATTTATCTCTATTAATCTTTTATAACTAAAATTTAAGTGTATAACATTTATTATAACCACTCAAATCTTATTTATAAAATCTTTTTATTTTGTCTATTATCCAATTACATTGTTAACTTCTGAAATTAAGGTAAGTTATAGTTGAATGAAATTGTATTATACAAATAAAACTTTCCAATTAAATCATTTTTTATTGAAATTATTCTTTAAAATAAATTTTAAGAATTAAATTTTTGATTTCTTCAAACCATTTAAAGATAAATAAATGTATGTACATAATTTATCAAATCAAATTTAAATCATACATCTATATATATTATAAATCAAGTCATATTTTTAGAAATTCAAATCAATTTGATTTCCCAAAACAAAGCTGTAGCAAGACTATAGAGCAGTCTCTTCACTTCGAAACTTGAAAATGAACATCGATGATGCCGCGGTCATCACCGAAGTTATTTTCCAGCGACAAAGAGAAGAGCACTAATTTTTAAACTTTCAATTTCTTTGAAAACAAATTTATTTTCGAAGATACTTTAGATAATATAACCTTTTAAAACTTTAAACATAAGATTTGAAACCATCGGAAATTAAATTCTCAAATTTCTTGTTTTAAATTCATTTCAGTTCCCAAATCAATTTATAAACAACTACTTATAAATTCATTTATAGAACAATATATGATAAATCAAGTATTATCATTTCGAATAATCAATTTAAATCAACTTATTTATTTCCATAAATTTACTTCTATATCAAAATTTTCCATTAACCAAATTTTTAAAATAATATTGTGTCAGTTTGTTCTTTCAAAGTGTTTTAGAAATCCTATCGATAGCATTGATCAGACGAATCGATCGGAAATCCAAATCAACATCAACAACTAGACAACACAATACATAAAACAAACATAGATTTACAAGTACAATTTAAAATGTTTGGAAGATAGATTGGAAACAAAAGACAAGATGATTAAATAGCAGAGTAGGGAGATGGGTAAGCTTAAGTAAATCACGAGTAACCTTAACCGGGTCATCCATGACTTAAAGAACAAGATCGATGTGGATTTTCTAGGGTAAATCTACATTCGATCTTAATAGATAGAGTTTGGAATAACAAAATATATTAGCATCTAAATCAAGGATAGATATAAATCTCTGGTGAATCGATGCTAATTATAAAGGAGTTTCACCCCTTTATAAATCATTAGGATATTGGTGAGACCGCCAATTTACTATAAAGATCATTCAAAGCGGAGTTATGGGATACTCCAGAATCAAAAGAAAATGAATAGTGAGGGACATGAATGGCTTTTGGAACTGTAGGAAACGTTCCAAAATTCGAAGGAAATTCGAATCAAAGAGGAAAGATTCAAACTCGAACGAAAGTGATTCTGTAAATAATTTACCTTATATTCTAAGTTTTGCCTCAAAGCCAAAGCTCTGATACCAAATGTAACAACCGGGTATTTTCAACCACTCGCATCCACTATAAGTGTATAGGTAGACACACATGCCGGACTTGAATTGATCAAAATACCCCGTTGTAAATAAAATTTGGCAAATCTCAGAATATACAATAAATAAAATCACAGATCACAGACACAGAGTAATAATAGTGCAGCGGAAGTAAAAAAATAGTAGTTCATGAAGCTATTATATAAATATATCAGAGTTACATAAGATACAACAGTAGAAATAAAGTACAAAACAAGTCTCAAAATGATAAACAAGTACAAAATGAATACAACACTGGGATCAACAGGATAACTGGAAGTGAAACAGATAAAACTAGACAAGCAGATAATCTCCAGCGATTCCAATCTCCAGAAAGTGGAAATTTAAATCTTTGAATACTCAGGCTGACCCGAGCATAAATTAAATACAAACACTCGAGTCAGGACATACATACTTATACAATGTAAACCAACTCAAGTGAACTGTAGTAAACTCAAGTGAACTGTAGTAAAAGTACAAGTAACTTAAAGCATGCTTGGGACCGCCCATCCTCTAAGGATCCGTTAAACTATTTACTATGTACTATAGTGCGTTATTATAATAATGCCTAATAGTACAATGAACTTACTTTTAAATAGCGTTAAGGAGTGACCCAATATTCCCTTTAACACAAATAATGCCAATAGTCTATACAGTACCTGCATATCTTCTGATCGGGAGACTACGAGAAGATACTGCATAGGTACGACACAAATAGAAACTCGTAGTAAAGGCTCGATATGGTAGGTGACACAACACACAAGGCAATGCTAGGGTGGATATACCAATTACGACACTCGGGCTGGTGGTAACGCAGCAGCCACATACGCCCACTGCGGAACAGATTCCCACAAAAAACGAAGGGGCACCCAAACAATCACAAGCAATAGTATGGTATCAAAGAAATGCGTCCGCTACGAGGTGCGACCTCAACTGGCCCGAGAACGCTCCTTTTTTAGCCACCTTATGCCAACTCACGAGACTTGGGTCCACGTAACATACCATAAGAACGTCGCCACCATCCTACTTCATTCTGGGATCTCCACCGCGTACACGGTTAGTCAAAGTGGTTTTCGGTGTCGATAGAGAGTATGTCCATATCTGATCCCGGTCTCTTTGCAACCAATCGTTATTATAACCCATGGTTATAACTTTAAAATAATATTTTATACTTAAAATATAGATATCATTACAATCCAAATCTTTATCAAAATAAAGATTAAATAATTTCCAAACCATTTCAATATATCAACATACCATATCTTTCAAATTCAAATATTTATCAAAATAAATATCAAGTCATTTCCAACCATTTCAATATATTAAATTATTTTATCCTTTAAAAACTTCCCTTCAAATCATTTTAATACATTAAAATATCACATCCTTTCAAAGCTTCATTTGCAAATCAATTTAATATCAAAATGTCATATCTTTCAAAACTTCCTTTCAAATCATTTTAATACATTAAAATATCATATCTTTCAGAACTTCATTTCCAAATCATTTTAATATCAAAATATCATATCTTTCAAAACTTCATTTTTAAATCATTTTAGTATCAAAATATCATATCTTTCAAAACTCATTTCAAATCATTTTAATACATTAGAATATCATATCTTTTAAAGATTCAATTTCAAATCATCATATAAGTTCAAATCCAAATATTCAACTTTAAATACCTTTTAAATTCAAAGATAGCATTCATCTTCTTTCATTTTAAATCACCTTTTAAATAGCTTATATTTTAATCAAAATAATTCATTTAAACCATTTAAAATTTAAGTTTATATACTTTCAAATCAAGTATTCAATTTCCAAAGTTTTAAACCCTTCTGAGTTCATTTACTAAGTTAAAACCTTAAACATTGAAAATTTCAGCCTTTCACGGCATTCAGAAAAAGCTGATGTAAGTTATACTTGAAAACATTTCAATTTAAGCCATTTAAACATTATAAAAAAAATCATATTTTAACATTCAACGATGTTCATTAAAATACTCTTTTAACTAATGATATTTATAAAGCAACATTTTATAATTAAATCAAATTTCACAAATCACCTTAATAAATTCAAGTATACACTTTCCCATTTTTTCATTTAACTCTTTATTAACATTTACATTTTCAAATTATCATTTCAAAAATTAAACTAAATTTCCAATTTATCTAATTAACTTAAACCCTTAATTAAAACCAAATTCACAATTCCAGGTCAAGTTCATTTTAAAGTTACACTTTTAAACATTCATTCATTTAACCATTTTAATACATAGAAAAATCAATAATATTTTAATAAATCACTTAAATTCAAATTCAAATCAAATTATCATATTTACCATTTTCCAAATTCAATTAAATTTCCATTTTATTTATATAACTTAAATATCATTTTTAACCAAAACTCCAAATTTCCAAACTTAAGTTATATTTCAACAATTCAACTTAACCATTTATTTATTTAACATTTTCCACTTATAAAAAATCATAAATCCTTTATTTAAAACACTTTAAAAATCTATTCAAATCAAATTATCATAAATTTACATTTAAACCACTTAAAATTTTGTTTATATAACTTAAATGTCATTTTAAAAGCCAAAGTTGAAATTTCCAAATTTAAGTTATATTTCAAAAATTCACTTTTTACCATCCATTTGAATTACATTTTTAACTTCCAGAAAAATCCAAAATTTCTTTATTTAAACATTAAAAATCCAATTTAAATCAAATTTCATAATTTTTCACTTTCAAAAAATATTTAAAATATTCAAAATACTTTATAAAATATAACCACGGGCCTGTACATAGTTTTCTAACCTAGGTCAAGTGATACAGATATATATCATTTCAATCCGCAGTTTAAAAAGAAAAATCCGGGTTCTGTCATTTCAAACCCACAATGCCAAGTGAAAATAAAATAAAATAAAATAACATTTCAGGCCTATCATTTCAGGTCATAATGATTTTCCCTATTCTAAAGTCCGTTCGGGTATGTATCATTTCAACCCATAGTGATTCTAATCTACAGGGAACTTGCAGTGTTATAAACAGATATAAATAAACAGAATAGCAACATATAACAGTAACAAATGAGATGACATGTAATTTAACAGGTTTAATATCATATATAAACAATCACAGGCAGTTATAACATATCATAATATTCTACACATTCCATTGTTGTCAATTCACATTTGCATAAGTATAAATGTCAGGTGAGATTTACTCACTTGTTCAAAGCTTTACTCACTTGTTCAAAGCTGGAGATTGCCACCAAAGCAAACAATACTGACACTACGAAGGCACGATAATACGGAAAGGACTTGAGAGTGGACAGCCAAAGCTATATGCCTTGATGACATATCCATAAAACAATACAATTATATGTAAGTTTCAACACAAATTTAACATCAAATAACAATAGAATTCAATGCCCAAAACAACATCAAATGAATTGCACTTGTTCTCAACCTCATGTGCTTCAGCTAGGTAGGGTATAAGCTTGGACTAGGGGTGGAAAAGGGTCTGGTTTGGATCCAAAGTGGTTGGCCCACATTATTCTTTGAAGGTGAATTGGTCTAGGTGCAACACAACTACACTACAAGGCAATAACATCATCACAAGGCTATAATTCGGCTCGGCCAGAGGCTAGGTGACACGGCCAGTGGGTCCAGGTGGTGGTGGGTGACGTGGCAGAGGGTGGAGGTCAGGTCAAAGGTGGTGGTGGTGGTGGAGGAAGTGGCGGCTAATGGTGGTAGAAGGTGATGTTGACAAATCTAGGCTAGGTTTGCATGTAGTGGATGGTTTAATTGGCTTTTTGGTGGTGATCTCTAGCCTAAATGGCTCAGCCTGGCCATGGTGGGGTATTAGGGGGTGGTTGATCACAGCATAAGGTGGTGGAGGTCGGCCTAGATCTGGTTGAGGAGGAGTGGAGCCATGAAGTTGAGAACAACATACAAAAATCAAATAGAAAAGTAAAAAAAACAAAGAAAAGGAACAAGATTTTTACCCAAACTATTGATCAATGATGGCCGTATTTTTTTCCATTGTTTGAGAAATGATTATAGATTCACGTGAAAATGAAAAAGTGGCTGAAATGAGAAAGAAACATACGGCCAAAAATCTAAAGGTGTAGGCTGGAAAATGAAGAGGTGGAAGATAAAAGGACTTTGGAAAATAAAGAGTTAAAACCTTTCAAATTTCCAACCATTTATTTTAATTTTATAAGTACATAAAAGGCTAATAATAAAGAGTAAATAAACTAGGAAATAAAGTAAAAAAAAATTTAAATTAATTAAATTAAATGAAGGAAATAGCAATATATATATAACTAGGCTAAATAAATTCAAATAAACTTCAAAAAAATTATATTATCACTTTAAAATATTAAAAGACAAAAATATACATACAATAACATATCAACACATATTAAAATAAAATATGACAAGGAAAATATAATTTTTTATAATTTAAGATAACCAAAATTGCTAAATAACTCAAATTGTACTCAATATTGAAATATACATGACTTTCACAATTTAAATCCATTTCCAACGAAACGAAAAGCAATATTCATGTAATTAAATCTATTTTCATAATAAAAGATAAATTTTAAGAATTTAAATATTTAAATTTGAAATTTAAAAGTCAAAGTTTGACCAGTTTGAACAGAAATTCACCTTTTAGTAAAATATCCAAATTATACCAGTTTGAAATTAAAATTCACATAAAAATCAACATTTATATTTAAAATAACATAACTTATTCATTTTAATAAATAAAACAAAGTTTCTAAATCAAAATTTCAAATAAAATAATCAAAATAAATAATTAAAATAAATCGTAAAATTCAGGTTTGTTACATAAGGATATCCAAAAGATAGTTTGAAAAATCAAAATAAGATAATAAGTTTGAAACCATGAAAATTTCAACTCAAATTAAAAATTAATTTTACATAAGTTAAATAATCTTTATCATCTCTAATTTCATTATCTTATCATCCAATATCTTAAAAATCTCTAAAATCATGGATTTAAAAAATATCATTTATTATATTCAAAATGTACTCAATAAATTTAATTCTTATTTATTCCTAATTAACATTTAAATTTATTCCTTTCAATATATCTTATCACCTATGTTAAATATATTTAAACTTATTATAACTGCTTTAAATTTATTCTTAGTTCCTTTAACATCGTTTTGTATTGTAAATTATTCCATTACCCCTTTTCTCTATTTACCACTGTTAATCTTTTTATAACTAAAATTTATGTGTATAATATTTATTATAACCACTCAAATTTTATTTTAAAAAAAATCCTTTTTATATTTTATATTATCCAATTTCATATTCAACTTCTGTATAATTTAGGTAAGTTATATTGGAATGAAATTGTGTACTATACAAATAAAACTTTCCAATTTAATCATTTCAAACTTGAATATTTATCCAAATCTTGAAATTACACTTAAAAATTATCTTTCAAGATAAAATTTAGGAATGAAATTTTCGATAAATTCCAAACTATTTAGAGATAAATAAATGCACATATACAATATATATCCATTCAATTTAAATCATATATTAGCGTATGTTATAAATCCAGTCTTATTTTAGAAATTCAAATCAATTAAATTCCCCAAAACAAAACTGTAGCAAGACTACAGAACGGTCTCTTCACTTTGAAACTCGAAAATGAATATCGATGATGTTGCAGTCATCACCGAAGTTATTTCCCAACGACAATGAGAAGAGCACTAATTTTAAACTAAAAAAAAAATCTTTGGAAACAAATTTCTATTCGAAAATGCTTTAAATAGTATATCCTTTTAAAAATTTAAATACAAGGTTTGAAATCCATCGGAAATTAAATTCTCAAATTCTTGTTTTAAATTCATTTTAAATTTCCAAATAAATTTATAACCATGTTTATTGTTCAACTATATGAAACAAGAGAAATGATATATTAATCAAATATTATTTCTTAACAACCAATTCAATAAAAATCCAGAAATATTTATAATATAGTTACAAAATTTATTTCATTACCAAATTTTAAAAAAACATATTGTGTCAATTTGCAATGTTCAAGTGTTTTGGAAATCCTATCGATAGCGTTGATCAGACGAATCGATCAGAAACCCAAATCAACACCAACAACTCTAACATCACAATATATAAAACATTTTAAGTATTAGCTTACAAATACACTTCAAGAATGATTTGAAGATAAATTAGAAACAAAGATGAGATGATTAAATAACAGAATAGGAAGATGGATAAGCTTATTTAAATCGTGGGCAACCTTAACCGGGTCAACCGTGACTTAAAGAATAAGACCGATGTGGATTTCTGGGGTGAATCAACATTCGATCTCAAGAGATAGAATTTTAGGATAATGTGAGATTAGCATTTAAACCGAATATATAGAAATCTTTGGTGAATCGATGTTGTTGTAGAGGAGTTTCCCCTTTTACAAATAGATTTGAGATTGGCGAGCCCGCCGACTCATTATAAAGATCTTTTGAAGTGGAGTTATGGGATACTCCAGAATCAAAAGAAGATAAATAGTGAGGGACACGAACGGATTTTGGAACCACAGGGAAAGATCCAAAATTCAAAGGGATCGAGTCAAAAAGGAAGAGATTTAAACTCGAATGAAAGTGATTCTGTAAATACGTTTGCCCTATATACTGAGTTTTGCCTAGAGCTACCAAAGCTGTGATACCAAATGTAACAGCTCAATATTTTCAACCATTCGCATCCGCACATGTCGGACTTGAATTGCTCAAAATACCGCGTTGTAAATAAAATTTGGCAAATCTCAGAATATACAGTAAATAAATAATCACATAACACAGACACAGAGTAAATAATAATGCAGCGGAATTAAAAGAGATAGTAGTTCATGAAGCTACTATATAAAAATAAGATATATCAGAGTTAAACAAGATACAACAAAAGAATAACAAGATACATCAAGTACAAATCAGAATACAACACTGGAATCACTGGATACTGAAAGAAAAATAAATGGCTGGATCTTCAATAAAAGCTCCAACTCCGAAGTTGAGTCTTGAAAGCTGAATCACTCAGTCTGACTCGAGCGTAAAGAAAAACACAAAACACTCGAGTCAGGACATAAATACTTATGAACTGTAAGTTAACTCAAGTGAACAGTAACAAAAATGCATCAATAACTTAAAGGATGTTTGGGATTGCCCATCCTTTAAGGATCCGTTAAACTATTTACTATGTAGTAATATTGCGCTATTATAATAATGGCTACAGTAAAATAAACTTACTTTTAAATAGCGTTAAGGAGTGACCAATATTCCCCTTAACACGTAATAGTCCCAGTAGTCCATCCAGTATCAGCATATCTCCAGATCGAAAGACTACCCTAAATACTCCTTGGGCTACGGGAGAAAAACAAACTCGTAGTAAGGTTCGCTATGGTAGGTGACACGGCACACAAGGCAATGCCAGGGTAGATATACCAATTACGCACATGGGCTAGTGGTAACGTAGCAGCCACATAAGCCCGCCGCGGAACACACTCCGAATCAAAATCGGAGGATGGCCATCTAATCAATCACAAGTAAGAGTATAGTATCGAAGGAATGTTTTCGATCGGAGGAATGACCTCACTTGGCTCGAGATCGCTCCTGTTTTAGCCACCTTATGCCAAATCACGGGAGTTGGGTCCACGTAATATACCTCAAGAACGTCGCCACCATCCTACTTTATTCTGGAATCTCCACAACGTACACATTTGTTAAAGTGGTTTTCGGAGTTGGCAAAGAATATCACAACTTCCGATCCCGGTCTCTTTAACAACCAAACGTTATTATAACGCCGTGGTCATTTCAAAATAGTTTATACTTCAAAAAGATCAAATCGTTTCATTTCAAACTATATTCCTTTCAAAATAGGTTATACTTCGAAACCAAAACCTTTTTTTTTCAAAACTGTTTATTCAATCAAAATAGTTTATACTTCGAAACCAAAATCATTTTTATTTCAAAACTATTTATTGAATCAAAATAGTTTATGCTTCAAAACCAAAAACATTTCAGACATATATTCATTTCAAAATCATAATACTTTCAAACTATAACTCTTTCGTAACCAAAAATACTTGAAACAATTACACTTTGAAAATCATAACATTTTAAAATCATACATTTGAAATCATGAAACATTCCTTTAATTCTTTACATTTTACAATTCATTCAATTAATCCCAAGTTTCCAATTTCCAACTTAATTCAATTCAAACCATCAGTTTCAATTAAATTTCCCAACAGCCATTTCAAATCATATCAATTTCAAATATAGATTCGATCAACAAATCAAACTATTCAGTTTTTAATATTTTTCAAGCTTTAATTTCCCGCATTTCAAAACTAAACTTTATAATTTCATGTATCTCAAATCTAGTTTCATTATTACTTAGTTTTGAAAAATTCATTTCATAAATCCAATATTATTTAAATAAACTCAATTACAATTAAACTAAATATCCTTTCATACAAATATAAACTTCAAATATTCATTTATCAAAATTACATATCATTCCAATTCATATTCTTTATCAAAATAAAGATCAAATCATTTCCAAATCATTTCAATCATCAAATATCATATCTTTCAAAACCCCAATATTAAATCAGTATTTGAATTCAAATTCAAATATCTAAATTTAAATATCATTTTTAAATCAAATAAGTCATTCATTTATTAATTCGAATATCATTACCAAAACACATTTCAAAAATTACATTCAAAAATTCATTTAACACATTTCAACCCATTTAACACATACAAAAAAAGTAATCATTATTTAAATTCGATTTAAATTCCTTAAAAATTCAAATTTAAATATTAAATTACATTCAAAACTCCTTAAATTTCACAAATAATCAATTTCAAAAGTTAAATCATTTAACACTTAAAAATATAACTCAAATAGTGTTAAAATCTATAACATTTCAAAACATTGGCAAATTATAGCAACGACGGCATTAAAAAAAGGCTATCGTAGCTTATAGTTCCAAAATAGTTTAGTTCAGCAATAACGGCATTTATAAAATGCCATAATAGATATTTAGTTATTTCAACATAGTTAAATTCAAAAACAATAGCATTTAAAAATGTTGTCATAAGATCACAGCATTTTGGGAATGCTATTAATAAAATTCCAAATTTTATTATAACTTCGAAAACATTAAAACTCCAAAAATAATTCTAATTTAAATTTATAAAACATATTTTTATACTTCGAAATTTCACATTTAAAACCTTTTAACATATGATTTATCACAACAAAAATTTTTTAAATCAAATATCCAATTTAAAACTCACTTTCATTTGTTAAGTCAAAATTCACTATTTTCATAACTTATAAATTAAATAACACTTAACATTTTATTTCAAATATCATTTCAAACTTTAGATTTAATTTACATTATTTATTTACAATATAAATTTAAAGTCAAAATCGCAATCAATTCAAACTTACATGATTAAATTCACAATTTCAAGACTTAATATTTAACTTTCTTAAACCATAAAATATATATTTTTAAAATCAAATTTTCATACTTTTAAAATACATATTTGTATAAAAATTATTTAAAAATATACCACGGGGTCTGTATATAATTTTCTAACCTAGGTCAAATGATACAGATATACATCATTTCAATCAGCAATTTAAAAAGAAAACACGGGTTCTATCATTTCAAACCCGCAATCCCAAGTAAATAAAAATAAATAAAAATCGCTTAGGCCTATCATTTCAGCCCATAACGATTTTTTCCTATTCTAAAGTCCGTTTGGGTATGTATCATTTCAACCCATAGTGATTCTATTCTAACAGGGAACTTGCAGTGTGAATATATGCATAAACAATATAGACAATGTCAATGTCACAATATAATGTCATATATCAGATGTCAGGTGATAATTAACAGTTTTAACATGGTAATAACATGGCATAGCATATCATATGATCATCATTAACTTGCATAAACATTTTATATTACTATACACTTGCCATCAATTTACTATTTCATAAGTAAATATGTCAGAGTGAGAAAGACTCGCCTTTTACAAAGCTAGAGACCAAAACAACACACAAGCACGATTCCAAGGGCACGACAAGCACGATTTGATTTGAATGAATGGAGAGCCTTGATATTGATCTTGTATACAACAAATAAACAAGACAATATAAATATAGATATGTAACGACCCGTTGAAATTAATAATATTTAATAAATTAAATTAATATAATTTCTAATTTGTTTAAGAATAAATGTAGAAATTTGGTATAGTAGTTGTAACCTAGTGTAACAATAAAATTTTATGACAATAGATTTGGATAATGTAATTTGTCACTTTTTGTTAAAAGTAAATTTTAAGAAATCAATAAATGTTGAATTGAGAATATTAATAAAAAAATATTAACTAAAATGAGATTCATTAATATAAAATCAGTAGTGAAGATGTCACCTTTGGTTGTAATAAAGGTGAATGCTATTAGTGGATGTCAACACTTAATAAAATTTATTTAGAATAAAAAGAATTTAAATGCATGTTTGAATAGAGTATTAAATTGATAGATTAAGCGTAAGTAATTAGAATTTAACCCTATAAGATATGGAACTGAATGTATGAATATAATTTTGTAGAAATAGTTAATTAACAACTTATTTGTGCATACCCAATTTAATATAAATAACAAAAGGGCTAGCACTTGATGTGCCTAAGTATTAATATATTGGAACTATAATAAAATAGAGAGTTTGGTAGTGAATAGAAATAAAAAGACCGTTATTAACTAGTAAATTAATAAATGGATTCTAACAATAGGTAGTAATTAATGCGTGTATATTGGGCATTTGCGGATTACCAATTTTTCTACCTATTCATATAATTTATTTATGTAAATCTAAACCTACGGCAACATTTTGTTAATAAATGTTGGAAGTGAATTTGAATATATCAAAGGATAACAAGTGTTTAGGTTAACCATTTATTTTATTTAGTTAAGAAGGGAAATAGATTGAAATAAAGCTAATTTAATTTTTTTGGTTGTTAATGGGTATAGTTAAATAAGGAGAAGTTATAGGAAATAAAACGCGCACTAATGAGATGTAATATAATTCCAAAGTTATTTATACCCACAAATAGGTTAATTACTGTATAGAAAGAGTCTAAATCAATAAATGAATTTATTAAGATTACATTTATAATTTTATAACCTTTATGCTGATTTAAGTTCAATTAATTTATTTGGTTAAATAGTGCAGTAGCGTAGTTTTGTGCGGTAGTTGAAATAGCTAATTCTTTTAGGTGAAGTTAAGGCTAATTCTATGTATATATTTGACCTATTGTTGATATAGATTCTAGGAAGCAGGATCTATTAATTAAATGGAGTATTAGATTCAATAATTGCATTTATCGCATAAATAAAGAGAATATAACGGTTAAAATTGGCGTTATTGAAATTAAAAAGGAATGGGGGAATAATAATTTGAAATCATTGCAATAGATATTAATTTAAGGTTACCTTAAATAAATTAAGGTAATAAATGGAGGATAGTGTAAATATCTTTATAATACGATGATTTGTGTAGTTAGGGTAGTTTTGATTTGTCACTTAAGATGGAGGATTTTTATAAAATGTAATAAATGCAGTTTAAATTAAGGCATTGACGTTTGGGTATTTAAGAAGTGATAAACTAAAATTTATTTATTTATTTGAAAATTTGAAATCCAATTTGTGGATTTATTGCAAATAAGTGAAATTTGTGTTTAACCATTACATCGATAGGAATAAATTAAATTTAAGGTTATATTAATAAAATTTGGACTAGAGAAATGATATGAATCGGTTTTAGAAGCCTTAAATATAAAATGGGAAGTAGACGAGATTTCACGTTACAACCATTTTTAAAAAATCCTGATGTATGTAGAAATATTTATGAAATATAACGTAAACCAATGTTGAATCAAAAGAATAGAGTCAACACTTATTTATTCATTTAATGTGATATAACTACGAGTATGATTTATTGCAAATTACATGGAAATCTAATATATAGGACATTACCTAAAAAGGAAGAGTAGATAAAATTTATGATAAACATATTTGTATATGAAGGTTATTGATTTAAGGAGAAATTGGGCAAGTTTTATGTATTTGGGTTAAGTGCAACCTTTAATAGATAAATTTAGTGCAATTAAAGAAATTGACAATTAATATTTCGATAACCTAAAATTTGATGGGATAAGAACATTTGGGTAATGAAGGGATGACAAATATTAGCTATGATTCTAGAAGGAATTAAATAGATAATGAGAAGATTAAAATCAGGTTCTAAGCAATAATTATTAAATAACAGAAGTTTAGGAGTAAAGTGAGATAATTGAAAATTTTAATCATTCATATAAGTCATTTGTTTATTAATATGAGTTAGCTAATAAATTTAATTTGGGCAATACCTATATATTGGAAACACATTTGTAAAGTGTAATTAATTGAATTTGGTGAATTGGGAATGAATCCAAGGTTATAGGAATTGATGTAATACTACGCAAATAAAAGGTAACTGCATAAAATCAATGTTTCGTAATAAATTGTAATTGATAATTAAGTAGGAATGGGTTTGAATTTGACAAAAAGGAAAATTTATTATTTGCTTACCCATCTATTCAATCTATTAAATTTAATCAGATCCATTTGCAATTAAACGAATTTATTTACAAGTTAGTATGTATTTAGCTGATAACTATAAACCAATTAGGGCAATTGGGTATATATATATTACCAGTTAAGTTATATAAGATAATGGTTGACTTAATTAAGGGAGTTTATGTAATAATTTCATTTATTTTGTAAGTGGAAATAAAACGTTAATGATAACAAGTATTCAAAATTTACCATCTATTTAGTATATTAAGTATAATTGATAATCAACTGCAGCAAGTAATAAATAATAAATACGTAACGTTAAATGAAGTAATATTTGAAATTTAATATTTAGAAACTATGTAAATATAAGTGCAGATGAAATTGGGGATATTTACATATTGAAATATGAATCCAATGATAAATCAATCTAATTGACAATAAATAATGGAAAGTAAATTTAATTAAATTTTGGAAATTTAATATATATATACAGTTATAAACCCTAGCTCCATCCTATTGTCATTTGCTGTATATTCATTTCTTCATCTCCTTCTCCTCCTCAAATGGTTGCAAAACCTAGATCTACTTCAATCCAAATTTCAATGAAAATGCAAACACTTCAGAAAAATTCCACAAAAAAATATATGTTAATGTTCTCGAGGCACGTAATCTACTGGTGCAATTCGTTTTCTGTTTTGAACATTTGTTTGACCAGAATTAATTCAAACAGTCCGTGACCATTCATCATCGTCGTCGCAAACTTCGTCGGATCGTCAAACCTTTTCTGGGTTTTGTAGAGTGGACGATGGGGATCGCATCTATATGGTTTGTGTGTCGTTTTATTTATTTTCAATTTTGAATTCAATCATCATTTTTCGCCATAACTTTCTCATACGAAGTCGGATTCACACGAAATTTCTTTTGTTAGGATCGTAATTTAATTCCGGATTTGATGACGCTGGTTTGGACGAATTCCGAGAAGGGCGAATTTTTGGGTTTAAATCGAATTTAAATTCGATTTAAATTCCAAAGGTGAGTGTTTAAACCCACTCACAGCTACTAGAAGCTTTTATGTTTGTTAAACTAATTTTAGAAATTAATAGAAATTTATTTATGAGTATTTGGCATGTTTATTTTATTCATATCTGTTGAATTGCATTTATTTAATTTAACTGTTAATTTAATTAATTTATTGCGTATAAATTTACAGTTAAAATTTATTTGTTTGTATATGAACTGCTAGTTAACAGTTATATAATTTATTACTGAATATAGATTGTAGATTAATAGCTGTTAAATTTAATTTGAATAAAATTGCCAGTATTACCTGTTATGTAGTACCAAAAATAATATTGTTATTGATTGATACTGATTGATGATTGCGATTTGGATGATGGATGATGTTGATGAATGGATGCTTATTGTATATCATTAAATTGCAAATTATCATGCATATTTCATTTCATTCGGGATTGTGGTTTGAAATGATATACAACCGCAAAATTTTATATCTTTTAAATTGCGGATTGAAATAATAAATATCCGTATCACTTGACCATAGGATAGAAAATTATATACAGGCACCGCGGTATATATATAACTATTTAAAGGTGATTTCTATGGTTTGGATGGAATACGGTTTATAATAATCTTAAATTTTATATTGTATAAATATTATTCTTCCATATATATACATATGAAGTTGAAAATTTTGAAATTAAAAGGTGTATAAATGTCTTTATTAAAAATGGAAAAAATTTAAGAAAATGGAGTTTGATAATTTATATCATATGTTTAAATGTTAAGTTTGGAAATTTTAGGATATGATATTTATAATTGGATTTTTTTCCAAGATAAATTGAAATGAATATTCTAGTATAATTTGAATTGAAAAAATATATATTTTATTACTAGAAATTGGAGTTCTTATTTATTTATGGATTTTATGTGAATATTCAAGACTAAATAATAGAACATTTAATTTGGTTGAAGGAATAAATTCCAACTTTAGTTTTGAAATATTAATACTCCAAATGGATATATATATATATATATATGAATTGAAGTGGTTTTGGAACTTGAGAGAGATAATACAAATTTTGGTTTAGACTTTAATAAAGAAATGTATTTGTAAAGCCATGAGAACTATTTTCTTTACAAAGTAACATTTAAGTTAAACCTTTTAATTCATATACCGTTGAATATCCAAACCATTCAAGTTTTAGAAGTTATGGTTTTAAATTATGATTTTCAAAATACTATGCTTTGAAAATATTTGATTTTCAGACGATATGAAGTTAAAGCATTTTGATTTTGGAAAAGAATTATATTTGGGATAAGTGATAAAATATGGTTTTGGGTTTTGAAATGATATCGTATTCATGGTTATGAAATGGAATGTTTATTCTGATTTTTAAAGTATAACCTATTTTTAAATGACCGCGGTGTTATAATAACGATGGGTTGGCAAAGAGACCGGGATCGGATATCTGACATACTCTCTGTCGATACCGAAAACCACTTTGACTAACCGTGTACGCGGTGGAGATTCCAGAATGAAGTAGGTGGTGGTGACGTTTCCTGTAAGGTAAATACGTGGACCCGACTCCCGTGAGTTGGCATAAGGTGGCTAAAATAGGAGCGATTCTCAGGCCAATGAGGTCGTTCCTCTGATCGGACCCTCCTCTTCGATATTATACTTTGATTTTGGATTGATTCAGTGGCCACTTCTATATTTTGATTTTGGGGAGTTAGTCCGAGGTGGGCGGTAACTGCGGCTACGCGTTTCCACCAGCCTGGATAGCAATTGGTATATCTACCCTGGCATTGCCTAGTTGTGCCGTGTCACCTACCATACCGAGCCTTTACTACGAGTTTCTATTTGTGTCGTACCTATGGAGTATCCTCTGGTAGCTTCCCGATCAGGAGGTATTACGGTACTGTATAGACTATTGGCATTATTTGTGTTAAGGGCTATATGGGTAACCCCTTAACGCTATTAAAAAGTAAGTTTATTTTATAAATAGACACTATTATAATAGCGCAGTATACTACATAGTAAATAGTTTAACGGATCCTTAGGAGATGTAAATCCCGAGCATCTCTTGAGTTACTGTACTCATATTTATTTCTGTTAATTTAACTCACATAAGATCTTTTAGTTCTGACTCGAGTGTTTTTGTCTTTTCAAATTCGCTCGGGTCAGTCCGAGCGTTTCAGGATCGAAGACTTTAGCTTTGAAGGACAAAGACGAAGGAGTCGTATTATTATTATCTATAGTATTGCACCACACTCATACTGTTCCGCTGCATTGATTGTATTGGTAGGTGTAACTCTGATATTTATTGTATAAAGCAAATCAAGTGTTTGTAAACTGTTTTGAACTGTATATTTATTATTATATTTTATCCTTCCGCTGTGAGATTCTGTTTTGTTTTATTTCTTCTCTGTTTTCTTATTTACCCCATAACAATCCGCCCTTGCGTATGCTTTGAATTGGCACGTGTGTCGGTTTAAAGTGTGCGAAAAGGCGGGATGTTACAGTTGGTATCAGAGCTTTGGTTTAGCGATAAACCTTGGCTTTGTGGGGTTTGACTCTTTATTAATAGGGTAGTAATACCCTATGGGAGTCGCTGAGTGTATATATATATGAGAGAGCGTATTTGTTAGTATTAATAAAAGATTTTGATATTGTGTTAATCTGTTCCGCTTTGTATTTATAAATTCTGGTTGATGCATGGGACGCTATGTCATCAATAGGGATTTCTAAACACTTAATAGGACAGACCGACATAATATTTGTTTTTAATATAGGTGAATGAAATAATTTTGCCTATTATATTTTCCATATATAAAAATATTTTTATAAAGATATATTTTGGTTGCTATAGTTGGGTGTTAGGTAATAAAAATATTTGTAATGAATTAAAGCTAATTTGAATTTTAATAAATCAAATTAGAGATTTTAGAACTTACGTCCGGGATTTTTGAAATCTTCTTTCAAAGGATTTATGAAATATAATGATTTGGTTTATAAATATTTTCTTATATAAATATTTAGTATAATTCGAAAGAATTGGTTTAAGAGGATTTTGAAGAAAATAAGTTTGTACTTTCCTCTCTGTCGCTGGAAAATAATTTCGGTGATGACGGCCGCATCATCGACTTTCATTTTCGAGTTTCAAAGGGAAAGGCCACTGTAGTAAGTTCTACTGCAGATTTCTTTGAAATTATTTAAAATTTTAGTTGTTTAAAGGTAATTAGAGATATAAAAGTTGTAAGAAATTAATTATCTATTATTTTAAAGTAATTTTGGAATTTGACCCGGTATTAATTCTTGAATTTCCATTAATTAGTTGTAAAAAAAAAAAAAAAAAAAATTGAGGTTAGTAAAATAAAGGTTAAGTAATCAATGAATTAAAAGGGTTGAGATTAAACTTGTATAAGTTCTTTTGCTTTTTCTTTAACATAAATAACTTACCAAGTATAAAAAGTTGAAATGTAAATTAAGAGTGGAATAGAATATTATGCAAGTAGAATTTTTGAAAATAATGAAGTATTCAATAAATTACTGTTATAAATAAGAATTTAATGGTATTAACTTAAGTGATGATTGGAATTTTACTAAAATTAAAGGTTGTATTATTAATAGGTGATTTTAACCGTAAGAAAGTAAAAATGAAATTCCTTAATTTATAAAGTTTGATTGTAGGGTTATTAACTTAAGTACGCCTTAATTTCCCCTATTCTAATATAATAGAAAGTAGGAAAAATATAAATGACTGCAATCCATAGTTAATGAATGAGTAAAATCTTTCACTTATAGGAATGCAAGTTATAAGGTTAATAAATTAAGTGTAAGTAGAGGGTTACTGTAATTAAATATAATGGAAACTTCAACATTAAATAAATGAATGAGATTAAAGGTAAGTTGAAATTGTAGGTTATAAAACAAATATATATTAATTAAAGGAATGAAAAGAAACTTGTAAATTTTCACTTACATTCTTAAAATATATATAACTTACCATAAAATAAAAGTTGCAATTGCTAGTAAGAAAGTGTAAAGGGAAATCTTACAAGTGAAGCTTGAGGTAATTAAAGTATTCAATTAATTGCTGTTAAAACTTAAGCTAAATCGGAAATTTTACTATATAAGAAAGGTAAGTAGAATAAATGGGTGATATAAACTTTAGTCAATAAATTGGAACACAAATATGATAATTTTGTAATAAATGAAAATGAAAATTGTAAGAAGTAAAGGGATCACTCCATAAATGAAAGAAAGAAAATCAAACCATTGAAGCATGAGATAAATGTATAATAAATAAATTTGGGTGTTGGTTTGAATTGTGTTGTTTGATTTATGTTGTTGGGTAAGAAATTTGAAGTGGTTAAATGAATAAGTATCTATCTTTGTTCCATCTAAGACTGTTGAGTAAAGGATGCACTTGATAGTTAATTTCATTTCATACAAATTTCAAGTTTGAACCCAAACAACTATTTGTTTGATGGATTAAATGGTTGCTTTGTTTGTGTATGTATGTTGTTTGTAAGGTTGATGGTTGTTGAATTGTTTGGTTGATTAATGATTGAATCCACTTGAATAGTTCACTTTAAAATAAATAATATTTGAAATAAGATGTACTGTTTTATTCTTCCTTCTCCCTTCTTTTTCCTTTTCGGGGACGAAAAGTTTTGAGTGGGGGAGATTGTAACGACCCGTTGAAATTAATAATATTTAATAAATTAAATTAATATAATTTCTAATTTGTTTAAGAATAAATGTAGAAATTTGGTATAGTAGTTGTAACCTAGTGTAACAATAAAATTTTATGACAATAGATTTGGATAATGTAATTTGTCACTTTTTGTTAAAAGTAAATTTTAAGAAATCAATAAATGTTGAATTGAGAATATTAATAAAAAAATATTAACTAAAATGAGATTCATTAATATAAAATCAGTAGTGAAGATGTCACCTTTGGTTGTAATAAAGGTGAATGCTATTAGTGGATGTCAACACTTAATAAAATTTATTTAGAATAAAAAGAATTTAAATGCATGTTTGAATAGAGTATTAAATTGATAGATTAAGCGTAAGTAATTAGAATTTAACCCTATAAGATATGGAACTGAATGTATGAATATAATTTTGTAGAAATAGTTAATTAACAACTTATTTGTGCATACCCAATTTAATATAAATAACAAAAGGGCTAGCACTTGATGTGCCTAAGTATTAATATATTGGAACTATAATAAAATAGAGAGTTTGGTAGTGAATAGAAATAAAAAGACCGTTATTAACTAGTAAATTAATAAATGGATTCTAACAATAGGTAGTAATTAATGCGTGTATATTGGGCATTTGCGGATTACCAATTTTTCTACCTATTCATATAATTTATTTATGTAAATCTAAACCTATGGCAACATTTTGTTAATAAATGTTGGAAGTGAATTTGAATATATCAAAGGATAACAAGTGTTTAGGTTAACCATTTATTTTATTTAGTTAAGAAGGGAAATAGATTGAAATAAAGCTAATTTAATTTTTTTGGTTGTTAATGGGTATAGTTAAATAAGGAGAAGTTATAGGAAATAAAACGCGCACTAATGAGATGTAATATAATTCCAAAGTTATTTATACCCACAAATAGGTTAATTACTGTATAGAAAGAGTCTAAATCAATAAATGAATTTATTAAGATTACATTTATAATTTTATAACCTTTATGCTGATTTAAGTTCAATTAATTTATTTGGTTAAATAGTGCAGTAGCGTAGTTTTGTGCGGTAGTTGAAATAGCTAATTCTTTTAGGTGAAGTTAAGGCTAATTTTATGTATATATTTGACCTATTGTTGATATAGATTCTAGGAAGCAGGATCTATTAATTAAATGGAGTATTAGATTCAATAATTGCATTTATCGCATAAATAAAGAGAATATAACGGTTAAAATTGGCGTTATTGAAATTAAAAAGGAATGGGGGAATAATAATTTGAAATCATTGCAATAGATATTAATTTAAGGTTACCTTAAATAAATTAAGGTAATAAATGGAGGATAGTGTAAATATCTTTATAATACGATGATTTGTGTAGTTAGGGTAGTTTTGATTTGTCACTTAAGATGGAGGATTTTTATAAAATGTAATAAATGCAGTTTAAATTAAGGCATTGACGTTTGGGTATTTAAGAAGTGATAAACTAAAATTTATTTATTTATTTGAAAATTTGAAATCCAATTTGTGGATTTATTGCAAATAAGTGAAATTTGTGTTTAACCATTACATCGATAGGAATAAATTAAATTTAAGGTTATATTAATAAAATTTGGACTAGAGAAATGATATGAATCGGTTTTAGAAGCCTTAAATATAAAATGGGAAGTAGACGAGATTTCACGTTACAACCATTTTTAAAAAATCCTGATGTATGTAGAAATATTTATGAAATATAACGTAAACCAATGTTGAATCAAAAGAATAGAGTCAACACTTATTTATTCATTTAATGTGATATAACTACGAGTATGATTTATTGCAAATTACATGGAAATCTAATATATAGGACATTACCTAAAAAGGAAGAGTAGATAAAATTTATGATAAACATATTTGTATATGAAGGTTATTGATTTAAGGAGAAATTGGGCAAGTTTTATGTATTTGGGTTAAGTGCAACCTTTAATAGATAAATTTAGTGCAATTAAAGAAATTGACAATTAATATTTCGATAACCTAAAATTTGATGGGATAAGAACATTTGGGTAATGAAGGGATGACAAATATTAGCTATGATTCTAGAAGGAATTAAATAGATAATGAGAAGATTAAAATCAGGTTCTAAGCAATAATTATTAAATAACAGAAGTTTAGGAGTAAAGTGAGATAATTGAAAATTTTAATCATTCATATAAGTCATTTGTTTATTAATATGAGTTAGCTAATAAATTTAATTTGGGCAATACCTATATATTGGAAACACATTTGTAAAGTGTAATTAATTGAATTTGGTGAATTGGGAATGAATCCAAGGTTATAGGAATTGATGTAATACTACGCAAATAAAAGGTAACTGCATAAAATCAATGTTTCGTAATAAATTATAATTGATAATTAAGTAGGAATGGGTTTGAATTTGACAAAAAGGAAAATTTATTATTTGCTTACCCATCTATTCAATCTATTAAATTTGATCAGATCCATTTGCAATTAAACGAATTTATTTACAAGTTAGTATGTATTTAGCTGATAACTATAAACCAATTAGGGCAATTGGGTATATATATATTACCAGTTAAGTTATATAAGATAATGGTTGACTTAATTAAGGGAGTTTATGTAATAATTTCATTTATTTTGTAAGTGGAAATAAAACGTTAATGATAACAAGTATTCAAAATTTACCATCTATTTAGTATATTAAGTATAATTGATAATCAACTGCAGCAAGTAATAAATAATAAATACGTAACGTTAAATGAAGTAATATTTGAAATTTAATATTTAGAAACTATGTAAATATAAGTGCAGATGAAATTGGGGATATTTACATATTGAAATATGAATCCAATGATAAATCAATCTAATTGACAATAAATAATGGAAAGTAAATTTAATTAAATTTTGGAAATTTAATATATATATACAGTTATAAACCCTAGCTCCATCCTATTGTCATTTGCTGTATATTTATTTCTTCATCTCCTTCTCCTCCTCAAATGGTTGCAAAACCTAGATCTACTTCAATCCAAATTTCAATGAAAATGCAAACACTTCAGAAAAATTCCACAAAAAAATATATGTTAATGTTCTCGAGGCACGTAATCTACTGGTGCAATTCGTTTTCTGTTTTGAACATTTGTTTGACCAGAATTAATTCAAACAGTCTGTGACCATTCATCATCGTCGTCGCAAACTTCGTCGGATCGTCAAACCTTTTCTGGGTTTTGTAGAGTGGACGATGGGGATCGCATCTATATGGTTTGTGTGTCGTTTTATTTATTTTCAATTTTGAATTCAATCATCATTTTTCGCCATAACTTTCTCATACGAAGTCGGATTCACACGAAATTTCTTTTGTTAGGATCGTAATTTAATTCCGGATTTGATGACGCTGGTTTGGACGAATTCCGAGAAGGGCGAATTTTTGGGTTTAAATCGAGTTTAAATTCGATTTAAATTCCAAAGATGAGTGTTTAAACCCACTCACAACTACTAGAAGCTTTTATGTTTGTTAAACTAATTTTAGAAATGAATAGAAATTTATTTATGAGTATTTGGCATGTTTATTTTATTCATATCTGTTGAATTGCATTTATTTAATTTAACTGTTAATTTAATTAATTTATTGCGTATAAATTTACAGTTAAAATTTATTTGTTTGTATATGAACTGCTAGTTAACAGTTATATTGTAACGACCCAACTTCCATACTCCAGAAAGTTGCATCGTTAAGAAGAAAGAAAGGGATAGAAAAGAGAAAAGAAAGGAAAGAAAGAACAAACAACATCAGAATCTCACAGCGGAATCGAATAAATTATAATATATCACATAAAACTTTACATAGTATCTTATACATCAGAGTAATACAGCTAATACAACACAAAACTAGACAGTTATAAACATCTGTCTAGCTATTACAATCCAAGTACATCAGAGAGAATCAATACAACACAAACACAGCGGAACTACTACATATATCTACACGCTGAAGCCACCTGCTCCATTATCTCCTCCAGAACTCGTCAAAGCAATCCTGAAACACTTGACTACTCATACATAATATGAGTACCCAAGAGTTTAATAAAACAGAAAATAAACACTCAGGTCAGACAGGGGTCTGGTGTGAGTAAACGGGGATAAAAAGTTGCTTAACTTTAGAAAATCCTTTGAAAACAAAAGGTATCACGTAAGACTTCCCACACATAAACATGGAAAAGTTTTTACCTTACGCTAACCAAAACATTTGATAGGAAATCCAGTGATATTATAATAGTGTCTAGGGTTTTCAAAATAAAATACAGAAATAGCTGGAATGCTTGCATCTCACGTTCCAACATAGTTGGGCACAATCAAAACCGTACAGGCACTTATTGGATTATGGATTCCATCAATGGCAGGGCTACTGGGGTACCGCCCGTCACAGTACGTGGCCTAGATCACCGTACCGAGGAGCCACCCTAACTCCCCTGCAACACAAAGCCGGACCCGTTCCTTACTGAACAGTTCCGAACAAGACCACTCCGCAGATTGGTCGTCACCAACTGCCACACAGCCGAAATATAAAGGGACCTCTAGACAGGAGTAAATCTTGCTCTCAAGTGGGGGCTACCCACGAAGCTTTGCTGCACCTCCCCTGTTTTAGCCATTCCCGGTTGATGAGGCTTGAGGCTGCGATTACCTTTATAGGACCAATCATCTTAGAATGCTCATCGTCCGCCTGACGATGTGCTGAAAGCATTCAATCCATACAAGTTCGTTCCGGGTTCGAACGAAACCGAAGGCACTATCTCGTTGCACTCATTTTGGAATCACCCTCAGAGTCAACGACCATAGCCCTTGCACTCTGATTCACCATCTCGAATCTATAAGCACTATTCCGTCAAACTCATTACGGAATCACCCACAGAGTTATACTGACGTATAGCCCTTACACCTCGAGTCTTCACTTGCTCCACTTGGATTAACGACCTAACGTTTAATTGGAATCGATGTGGTTTTCGGATATCCAAATATGGAAACCCGATCCCGGTCTCATCGAAACCAAACGCCATCTTAATGTCCAAGTTGTACTTAAGGGTTTTAAAACAATTAATTTATCTCATTACTATATACTTTACAGAGATAGGTAAACTACATCTAACAATAGATAAGCACATTCATATCATAACAGATAATCTGTATCATCCATAAACAGATAATCATCACAACCAAACAATCCATCACAAACCATCATACTTAAACCATACATTCGTATCATACAAATACAACTCATCTCATTACTGAGATCACAACCATTCAATCAATAACATCCATAAGCAATGATTTACTAACCAACAATTTATAATTAATTTAAAATGAATTAAATTAATTACAATCATCTCTAATTAATTTAAAATAAATTAAATTAACTAACACATTTAAATCTTGCTTAACATCCATTAATTAATTAACTCAGTTAATTAAGCACTTCCTAAGTATTAAACTTGACTAATCAACTTTGATTAATCATTCACTAATTACAATAAGTAATTAGTCCTTAATTAATTTCCTAAATTAATTAACCTTAATCATAAGTAATTAACATATAATTAATTATATTTATTCTTAATTAATTACAATTAATTAATCACTTAATTGATTAATATTTAATCAAACAATCCTTAATTACATCATTAATTATAATAATTAATGATCTCCAATAAATTATTTAATTAAAATTAATTACATTTATTAATTAAGTCTAATTATTAATCACCTTGATTAATATTCAATTAAGTAATTAACTATCTTTAATTAATTAACCAATAATCAATCATTAATTAATTCCTTAATTAATTACAAAAGTAATTATCCAAATAACCAATTACATTCCAGTAATTAACATTATTACTTCATCAAGTAATCCTGCTCCACTAATTACATTAAGTAATTACATTCTTAAAATCATCTAATGATTTATTAAAATTAATTAAACTAAATTAATTAACTTAACAAATCACAATATTAAAATTTATTGACTTTAATTAATTACTTAATTATCCTTAGATAATTATCATCATTATTATTTAACACATTTCATTAATTATATACTTAAGAAAATTTAATTTAGATTAATAAATCATTTCTAATTAAAAATTAATCTAAACCATTAACTTTAAAATCAAATAATTAAGTAAATCCTTAATTATCAAATGACTTCATTTACATTCAAAATGTATTTACACCATACATTTCTAAATTTAAATTCTATTTTTAGAAATTTGATATTTTAAAATGTTTAACCATTTAAACATAAATCTAAATTAACACTTCATATTTTAAATTCAAATACTAAAGAAAACAAATTTCTTCAAGTTTTAAAACTTATTGAGATCAAGTTCATTTCCAAATTCATTTGGCAAACATTAGAATATGTTTATTTCTTTTAAATTTAAAAACTGTTTTGAAATTAAAAACTGAGTTTCAAAGAAACTTGAAAACAGTTTCAATTAAATTTCAAAACACATTTAAATCTTCCTTAAACCATTTAAATTTGTTTCAAATTTTAAAAACTAACAAAACTGTTTTAGCTTAATGTCTTAATTTGAAAGCAACCTGAAACTTATTTTTAAACTTGATTTAAACTAAATTAAATCTTGTTGAAATTTAAGATTTCCCATTTTCAAAAACTTTGAGTTTCAAACTATACTTGAATTCAGTTTAACTCATACTTAAATCAAATTGTAAAATTGAAAATATGAATTTTATTTAA
The DNA here is from genome assembly GCA_030765085.1 of Allium cepa. Lineage (NCBI taxonomy): Eukaryota > Viridiplantae > Streptophyta > Magnoliopsida > Asparagales > Amaryllidaceae > Allium > Allium cepa. The sequence goes on from CM060934.1 coordinate 978,550,804, forward strand.
ACAACAAACTGTAAAATTACATGTTCTAAGACCTGCACTGTTTTTAATATAGATTAAAAATCCAATTTAAACTTGTTTAAATTTAAATAATTTCATTTTTGAAAACTTTGAATTCCAAACTCTATTTGAATTCAAACTTAACTTGCATTTAAATTAAATTACAACTTAAAACATGAATTTCATTAAAACATTTAAAACTGCAACTCTCTGTTATAAAACTGAAACAGTTTTAAAAAATATTGATTTAAACAGCAATTAAACTTTGTTTAAATTTAAAAGTTTCATTTTTAAAAACTTTGAACTCAACTTCATTTTAATTTAGTTTCAATTTAAACTTAAATCAATCCCTGCACTTTTTTTAAAAAAAAACTACAAAAGCTACAGGTATAAAAACCTGTAACCCCTCTTACCCGAGAATCCCTCACACTACTTCGAGTTTTCATGCCACCAGCTCCGAGTCAAAAACTTAATAACCCGAGAATTGCTCCGAGTCAATTTAAGCCCAGCACATCTGAAGTTTACCAGACATCAAACATAAATGGTGCACATGCACCGTCGCCTCGGCGAACTTCAGCCACTCCATTCCACTGCTACAAGTCAACTACCATCCTCTAACATAGGTACTACCATCAGAACCCTACTGTAACATGTAATTCAAAGTTTTGAGAATCACTGCAAAACCTGAAACTCATCTCCCCCTTAAAAGTCCAAACCTGTCTCCATCTCCCAATCTCATCTCCCTCCATCAACACTCTAGAGACTCCGGCAAACCCTCCCTCAAGTCCACTCTACAACCTCTCAAATCCCCCTTCTACCCAATACACAGAGTGGATGAGGGTAACAAGAACTGCTATCACTGCTTGACCAAGTTTTAGAACCTGGAAACCAAATCCACCTGACCACAACAATTTCCAACTCCTCTCCCTCTCATCATCTATTATCAACTCACCTTATTCTTACCTCAGAATTTCACCTACAGGAAGTATCTCATTCCCCAAATTCAATTATCCTATTAGATTTTTTTCCAAATTTTCCACTTCTGTTTTAAAACAGAAATGGGTTTTTCCCAACTGTTTATTTGAAACTGTAGTTTTAGTTTCCTTCTTTTTTTTTCAGTTTCAAACATGTATTCTAGTTTTCAACTTATTCTAATATTTTAAGATATATGAGGTTAAGAACAGGTACATTTGTTTTCAGAGACAAATGATCTTTAATTAAACTAAATTTATCAAAAATCAAAATTTATAAACCTGAATCATGTTAACAATCATATTTGATTTACATAAAAATTTCTATCTGAGATCTAATCTTGTGGAAATGGATATCAAACAGCCTAGATAAGAAAACAGAATTCATGTCTGTAGACACTAGCATCACACATATATGCATATTAATGAACACACAGAATATCATCACATTATAATCAAGCAACATGCTTGTTTCAATCAGTACTCATGCAACAAGTAATTTAAATCCACTTTTAAAATTGTGAAGTCATTCACTAAACCAAATGGAAACAGAGTAATTTCAATCCTAGCAGTTTTGATTCTTAAAAAAAAAAAACAGTTTACATACAAAGCTTAAGTTCTGGCAATTTTGTTTAGCTTTGATTTAAAGAAAGAACTGTTTTTAAAATTAAAGGTTTACTCACCTATAAAATTTGAAGAATGCAGAAACAACCTTGGGTGCAGACTTCATTTCCAGGACCTATATTTGAAATGCATGATGAACTTGAATGCCATTAGCAAGTTGAAGTTGCTTGTTGCTTCTGTAATGATGATGCATGCAGACCTTCCAAATTATATGCTCATATTTGCAGAATTTAGATGCAGAAATATGGCATGCAGATCCAAATTCAGTTGCACAGATTGAAGGTAATTGTGCAGATTTTAATTTGTTTGAAGAAATTGATGTTTGCTTTATCTGATTACAGTTTTGAAGATTGGTTGCAGACTTGGTTTCTGGATTTGATTTGCAGATTATATTTGTATTGGGTTGCAGAATTGAATTTGTGGATTTTAAGATGAATGCAAATATGCAGTTTGTATGGGTTTTGATCTTACTGAAATTTAAATTTTCAGGTTTTCTAAAGAGAAAAGGGTTTGAACAAAATGAATTTCTAAATTTTCTTATCTAAAATAATTTATTTCAAAAGTAAAATTAACATGCCACTTGTTATCTTATAGTGTAGATTAATTACAAGTGTCTCTTCTATGTTCTAATAATTTAACACATATGCAAAACCAATTATTAAAAGAGAATTCTAAATTTATATATGTATTTAAATTATCTTAAACTATTTCAAATTATTTAAACATGTTTTATTTTTAAATGTTTATTAACATTAGCTTTGAAATACATACATATACTCTTACATTAAAATGTTTGTTTAATTATTTTTAAAATAATAATCTTTATAAACCAAATTTCAAAAGAGAAGAATGAATTAAATCTATTTCAAAAGAAAAGCAATTTAAAATAAAACAAATCAAACTTTTTATTATAAAACAAAATTTAACTATATTTATTCTATAAACAAATAAATACTTACTTACTAATTTAAATCAATTTACAAATTTACATTTATATATATAATAATTAGAAAATGTCCTTTATTAAATATAAATTAAAATTAAAACCAAATCTCTATTTACAATGTATAAACATTTATACATTATAAATAAAATAGCTTTAAATTAGTTAAGAAAGATTATTTATTACTTAAATATTTTTAACTTTTGAAAACAATATCATTTAACAAATTAAATAATTATAAATTTTCAAAAGAGATTTCCATTTTAAATTGAATTATTAAATCAATATCTTACATTTTAAAATAATTATCAATGAAATTATTAAATAATTATTGCCTAAATTTCCGGGACATCACATTCCTCCCCCCTTAAAAGAATTTCGTCCCCGAAATTTAAAAGCAAAGGTAATTTAATAATCCCATACAGATCTTAAATTTAAAAAGAGCAATCATATACTATCAACCAAATACTAGCAACCATAGCAACCAATCCAAACAAACAATTCTAATTATCCAGACAAAATTCTGGATAAGATTTCCTAGAGTTTCCCATGTACAAACACCGGGACACTCGCCCTACGAATTCTAAACTAACTACAGGACTACAGACAAGTCCTGATCAACTCCCAAATCTCAGAATTACTGATTCTAAAATCAGAAACAAACCATACACGTATTCCCTCAGAGATACGTGAAAAACAAAATAAATACCAACCATCCGAACTGGCAATTCAATCCTGTAGAACAAACACTTAATCTTTAAGAGAAACAGAAAGATCCAACACTCTTATCCACAAATCTCTCATATCGATCCTGGGCTACCTTCAACTTCTAGATCAACAAAATCCACCACACAATGTCTGCTACAAAAATCAGAAGACTTCAAACAAACTTCTCTATCTGGAAACAAACAGATACCAAATCAATCAGGTCTTCAGATCCAAAATAAATTTCCTATAGAAATCCTTTGATCCAAGACAAAACTCAAATTCCCAAAGAATCGGGTGCTTCAATTCAGGAATAGCTGCCACCATGCTTCCACTGCGCAACTCTGATTCGAGAATGCTGTCGATGAACACAAGTATAAACTTGATCAACTTATCCCGGAATATTGTTCATCAAATTCCATAAAATCTCAGTGACCTATCCGATTCAGTCACAAACATCACAACAAAATTCAACCAGAAAACTAGATCTGATAAATCCTACCAACTTAAACAGATCACACTCAAAGAATCTCCTACAATGCTGAACCACTGGTAAAGCTTCAAGAATCAAGTCGAAACAGAACTCAAATTCTTGACGGATGCAAATCTTAACTCCTTCGAAGATATCCAGAAAATACCACTTCGATAATTCAAACATCCTCCAAAGATGCTCCAATCCAAACAAAGATCACTTAGAGAAATTCCGAACCGTCGCAAGTCACTTTTGCGATTCCACCTAGTTCAGATCCCAAGAAATCATTCTCACTGCAACAATCAGAACAGCTAAAACCTTCAAAAGAAGAAACTAGTGGTCCACCTCTTAACCACTGACCTCACACCCATCTGAGCTCCAGAAGAAATGGATAAGCTCCACCATCTTCCCGGACTTCTGATAGAAGAATCAAAGAGACTTCTGAACCTTCGAAGAACAGGCCACTCTACCGCTTCCGGACTCCACCTCTAAGATACAGCTAAGCCAAGAAACTATCCTGATAGCACATTCAACACCTCCAAGCTGATACTGCTGCCAAAGACTTCTTATCCAAAATCTCAACGAACCTCAAAGTTACACCAGCCTCTTCATTAAAGAGCCTTCCAGATAGACAGATATCTCTCAGGAAACTCGCTCCCACCAAGCTCAAAACTTTTTGCCATACTGAGTCTCAAACTCAAAAACAGACAGAACTCCTTCCTGAAGTTGCCAAGATACCATTAGCTGGCTTCAGAACTCCCAACAAATCCAAACTCAAGAAAAACCACTCACACGAGTGCAACCAAGCTTACAATCCAAGATAAACTCCGAATCTTGAAAAGATTTCCTTCAGAGATTAGTGAAATCCTTCACCAACTGCAGAACTACTCAAGATGCCCAAACTGCCCTAGCAGACCACCTCCAACCTCAAACACTCGAACTCCAACCATTGGTAGTTGTGTTACACACACCACCACCCTATCTACCTTTATTACTTATTGGAAAACCTGAACAGGTAACCCAACAAATAGGCAGAAATAAACAAACATATATATATATATATATATATATATATATATATATATATATATTCAAAATTACAAATACGCTCTCTCAAGAAAACACCACTACAGAGCCTAGGTATTCACTCAACCTAATGCTCTGATACCACGTTGTAACGACCCAACTTCCATACTCCAGAAAGTTGCATCGTTAAGAAGAAAGAAAGGGATAGAAAAGAGAAAAGAAAGGAAAGAAAGAACAAACAACATCAGAATCTCACAGCGGAATCGAATAAATTATAATATATCACATAAAACTTTACATAGTATCTTATACATCAGAGTAATACAGCTAATACAACACAAAACTAGACAGTTATAAACATCTGTCTAGCTATTACAATCCAAGTACATCAGAGAGAATCAATACAACACAAACACAGCGGAACTACTACATATATCTACACGCTGAAGCCTCCTGCTCCATTATCTCCTCCAGAACTCGTCAAAGCAATCCTGAAACACTTGACTACTCATACATAATATGAGTACCCAAGAGTTTAATAAAACAGAAAATAAACACTCAGGTCAGACAGGGGTCTGGTGTGAGTAAACGGGGATAAAAAGTTGCTTAACTTTAGAAAATCCTTTGAAAACAAAAGGTATCACGTAAGACTTCCCACACATAAACATGGAAAAGTTTTTACCTTACGCTAACCAAAACATTTGATAGGAAATCCAGTGATATTATAATAGTGTCTAGGGTTTTCAAAATAAAATACAGAAATAGCTGGAATGCTTGCATCTCACGTTCCAACATAGTTGGGCACAATCAAAACCGTACAGGCACTTATTGGATTATGGATTCCATCAATGGCAGGGCTACTGGGGTACCGCCCGTCACAGTACGTGGCCTAGATCACCGTACCGAGGAGCCACCCTAACTCCCCTGCAACACAAAGCCGGACCCGTTCCTTACTGAACAGTTCCGAACAAGACCACTCCGCAGATTGGTCGTCACCAACTGCCACACAGCCGAAATATAAAGGGACCTCTAGACAGGAGTAAATCTTGCTCTCAAGTGGGGGCTACCCACGAAGCTTTGCTGCACCTCCCCTGTTTTAGCCATTCCCGGTTGATGAGGCTTGAGGCTGCGATTACCTTTATAGGACCAATCATCTTAGAATGCTCATCGTCCGCCTGACGATGTGCTGAAAGCATTCAATCCATACAAGTTCGTTCCGGGTTCGAACGAAACCGAAGGCACTATCTCGTTGCACTCATTTTGGAATCACCCTCAGAGTCAACGACCATAGCCCTTGCACTCTGATTCACCATCTCGAATCTATAAGCACTATTCCGTCAAACTCATTACGGAATCACCCACAGAGTTATACTGACGTATAGCCCTTACACCTCGAGTCTTCACTTGCTCCACTTGGATTAACGACCTAACGTTTAATTGGAATCGATGTGGTTTTCGGATATCCAAATATGGAAACCCGATCCCGGTCTCATCGAAACCAAACGCCATCTTAATGTCCAAGTTGTACTTAAGGGTTTTAAAACAATTAATTTATCTCATTACTATATACTTTACAGAGATAGGTAAACTACATCTAACAATAGATAAGCACATTCATATCATAACAGATAATCTGTATCATCCATAAACAGATAATCATCACAACCAAACAATCCATCACAAACCATCATACTTAAACCATACATTCGTATCATACAAATACAACTCATCTCATTACTGAGATCACAACCATTCAATCAATAACATCCATAAGCAATGATTTACTAACCAACAATTTATAATTAATTTAAAATGAATTAAATTAATTACAATCATCTCTAATTAATTTAAAATAAATTAAATTAACTAACACATTTAAATCTTGCTTAACATCCATTAATTAATTAACTCAGTTAATTAAGCACTTCCTAAGTATTAAACTTGACTAATCAACTTTGATTAATCATTCACTAATTACAATAAGTAATTAGTCCTTAATTAATTTCCTAAATTAATTAACCTTAATCATAAGTAATTAACATATAATTAATTATATTTATTCTTAATTAATTACAATTAATTAATCACTTAATTGATTAATATTTAATCAAACAATCCTTAATTACATCATTAATTATAATAATTAATGATCTCCAATAAATTATTTAATTAAAATTAATTACATTTATTAATTAAGTCTAATTATTAATCACCTTGATTAATATTCAATTAAGTAATTAACTATCTTTAATTAATTAACCAATAATCAATCATTAATTAATTCCTTAATTAATTACAAAAGTAATTATCCAAATAACCAATTACATTCCAGTAATTAACATTATTACTTCATCAAGTAATCCTGCTCCACTAATTACATTAAGTAATTACATTCTTAAAATCATCTAATGATTTATTAAAATTAATTAAACTAAATTAATTAACTTAACAAATCACAATATTAAAATTTATTGACTTTAATTAATTACTTAATTATCCTTAGATAATTATCATCATTATTATTTAACACATTTCATTAATTATATACTTAAGAAAATTTAATTTAGATTAATAAATCATTTCTAATTAAAAATTAATCTAAACCATTAACTTTAAAATCAAATAATTAAGTAAATCCTTAATTATCAAATGACTTCATTTACATTCAAAATGTATTTACACCATACATTTCTAAATTTAAATTCTATTTTTAGAAATTTGATATTTTAAAATGTTTAACCATTTAAACATAAATCTAAATTAACACTTCATATTTTAAATTCAAATACTAAAGAAAACAAATTTCTTCAAGTTTTAAAACTTATTGAGATCAAGTTCATTTCCAAATTCATTTGGCAAACATTAGAATATGTTTATTTCTTTTAAATTTAAAAACTGTTTTGAAATTAAAAACTGAGTTTCAAAGAAACTTGAAAACAGTTTCAATTAAATTTCAAAACACATTTAAATCTTCCTTAAACCATTTAAATTTGTTTCAAATTTTAAAAACTAACAAAACTGTTTTAGCTTAATGTCTTAATTTGAAAGCAACCTGAAACTTATTTTTAAACTTGATTTAAACTAAATTAAATCTTGTTGAAATTTAAGATTTCCCATTTTCAAAAACTTTGAGTTTCAAACTATACTTGAATTCAGTTTAACTCATACTTAAATCAAATTGTAAAATTGAAAATATGAATTTTATTTAAACAACAAACTGTAAAATTACATGTTCTAAGACCTGCACTGTTTTTAATATAGATTAAAAATCCAATTTAAACTTGTTTAAATTTAAATAATTTCATTTTTGAAAACTTTGAATTCCAAACTCTATTTGAATTCAAACTTAACTTGCATTTAAATTAAATTACAACTTAAAACATGAATTTCATTAAAACATTTAAAACTGCAACTCTCTGTTATAAAACTGAAACAGTTTTAAAAAATATTGATTTAAACAGCAATTAAACTTTGTTTAAATTTAAAAGTTTCATTTTTAAAAACTTTGAACTCAACTTCATTTTAATTTAGTTTCAATTTAAACTTAAATCAATCCCTGCACTTTTTTTAAAAAAAAACTACAAAAGCTACAGGTATAAAAACCTGTAACCCCTCTTACCCGAGAATCCCTCACACTACTTCGAGTTTTCATGCCACCAGCTCCGAGTCAAAAACTTAATAACCCGAGAATTGCTCCGAGTCAATTTAAGCCCAGCACATCTGAAGTTTACCAGACATCAAACATAAATGGTGCACATGCACCGTCGCCTCGGCGAACTTCAGCCACTCCATTCCACTGCTACAAGTCAACTACCATCCTCTAACATAGGTACTACCATCAGAACCCTACTGTAACATGTAATTCAAAGTTTTGAGAATCACTGCAAAACCTGAAACTCATCTCCCCCTTAAAAGTCCAAACCTGTCTCCATCTCCCAATCTCATCTCCCTCCATCAACACTCTAGAGACTCCGGCAAACCCTCCCTCAAGTCCACTCTACAACCTCTCAAATCCCCCTTCTACCCAATACACAGAGTGGATGAGGGTAACAAGAACTGCTATCACTGCTTGACCAAGTTTTAGAACCTGGAAACCAAATCCACCTGACCACAACAATTTCCAACTCCTCTCCCTCTCATCATCTATTATCAACTCACCTTATTCTTACCTCAGAATTTCACCTACAGGAAGTATCTCATTCCCCAAATTCAATTATCCTATTAGATTTTTTTCCAAATTTTCCACTTCTGTTTTAAAACAGAAATGGGTTTTTCCCAACTGTTTATTTGAAACTGTAGTTTTAGTTTCCTTCTTTTTTTTTCAGTTTCAAACATGTATTCTAGTTTTCAACTTATTCTAATATTTTAAGATATATGAGGTTAAGAACAGGTACATTTGTTTTCAGAGACAAATGATCTTTAATTAAACTAAATTTATCAAAAATCAAAATTTATAAACCTGAATCATGTTAACAATCATATTTGATTTACATAAAAATTTCTATCTGAGATCTAATCTTGTGGAAATGGATATCAAACAGCCTAGATAAGAAAACAGAATTCATGTCTGTAGACACTAGCATCACACATATATGCATATTAATGAACACACAGAATATCATCACATTATAATCAAGCAACATGCTTGTTTCAATCAGTACTCATGCAACAAGTAATTTAAATCCACTTTTAAAATTGTGAAGTCATTCACTAAACCAAATGGAAACAGAGTAATTTCAATCCTAGCAGTTTTGATTCTTAAAAAAAAAAAACAGTTTACATACAAAGCTTAAGTTCTGGCAATTTTGTTTAGCTTTGATTTAAAGAAAGAACTGTTTTTAAAATTAAAGGTTTACTCACCTATAAAATTTGAAGAATGCAGAAACAACCTTGGGTGCAGACTTCATTTCCAGGACCTATATTTGAAATGCATGATGAACTTGAATGCCATTAGCAAGTTGAAGTTGCTTGTTGCTTCTGTAATGATGATGCATGCAGACCTTCCAAATTATATGCTCATATTTGCAGAATTTAGATGCAGAAATATGGCATGCAGATCCAAATTCAGTTGCACAGATTGAAGGTAATTGTGCAGATTTTAATTTGTTTGAAGAAATTGATGTTTGCTTTATCTGATTACAGTTTTGAAGATTGGTTGCAGACTTGGTTTCTGGATTTGATTTGCAGATTATATTTGTATTGGGTTGCAGAATTGAATTTGTGGATTTTAAGATGAATGCAAATATGCAGTTTGTATGGGTTTTGATCTTACTGAAATTTAAATTTTCAGGTTTTCTAAAGAGAAAAGGGTTTGAACAAAATGAATTTCTAAATTTTCTTATCTAAAATAATTTATTTCAAAAGTAAAATTAACATGCCACTTGTTATCTTATAGTGTAGATTAATTACAAGTGTCTCTTCTATGTTCTAATAATTTAACACATATGCAAAACCAATTATTAAAAGAGAATTCTAAATTTATATATGTATTTAAATTATCTTAAACTATTTCAAATTATTTAAACATGTTTTATTTTTAAATGTTTATTAACATTAGCTTTGAAATACATACATATACTCTTACATTAAAATGTTTGTTTAATTATTTTTAAAATAATAATCTTTATAAACCAAATTTCAAAAGAGAAGAATGAATTAAATCTATTTCAAAAGAAAAGCAATTTAAAATAAAACAAATCAAACTTTTTATTATAAAACAAAATTTAACTATATTTATTCTATAAACAAATAAATACTTACTTACTAATTTAAATCAATTTACAAATTTACATTTATATATATAATAATTAGAAAATGTCCTTTATTAAATATAAATTAAAATTAAAACCAAATCTCTATTTACAATGTATAAACATTTATACATTATAAATAAAATAGCTTTAAATTAGTTAAGAAAGATTATTTATTACTTAAATATTTTTAACTTTTGAAAACAATATCATTTAACAAATTAAATAATTATAAATTTTCAAAAGAGATTTCCATTTTAAATTGAATTATTAAATCAATATCTTACATTTTAAAATAATTATCAATGAAATTATTAAATAATTATTGCCTAAATTTCCGGGACATCACATATATAATTTATTACTGAATATAGACTGTAGATTAATAGCTGTTAAATTTAATTTGAATAAAATTGCCAGTATTACCTGTTATGTAGTACCAAAAATAATATTGTTATTGATTGATACTGATTGATGATTGCGATTTGGATGATGGATGATGTTGATGAATGGATGCTTATTGTATATCATTAAATTGCAAATTATCATGCATATTTCATTTCATTCGGGATTGTGGTTTGAAATGATATACAACCGCAAAATTTTATATCTTTTAAATTGCGGATTGAAATGATAAATATCCGTATCACTTGACCATAGGATAGAAAATTATATACAGGCACCGCGGTATATATATAACTATTTAAAGGTGATTTCTATGGTTTGGATGGAATACGGTTTATAATAATCTTAAATTTTATATTGTATAAATATTATTCTTCCATATATATACATATGAAGTTGAAAATTTTGAAATTAAAAGGTGTATAAATCTCTTTATTAAAAATGGAAAAAATTTAAGAAAATGGAGTTTGATAATTTATATCATATTTTTAAATGTTAAGTTTGGAAATTTTAAGATATGATATTTATAATTGGATTTTTTTCCAAGATAAATTGAAATGAATATTCTAGTATAATTTGAATTGAAAAAAATATATATTTTATTACTAGAAATTGGAGTTCTTATTTATTTATGGATTTTATGTGAATATTCAAGACTAAATAATAGAACATTTAATTTGGTTGAAGGAATAAATTCCAACTTTAGTTTTGAAATATTAATACTCCAAATGGATATATATATATATATGAATTGAAGTGGTTTTGGAACTTGAGAGAGATAATACAAATTTTGGTTTAGACTTTAATAAAGAAATGTATTTGTAAAGCCATGAGAACTATTTTCTTTACAAAGTAACATTTAAGTTAAACCTTTTAATTCATATACCGTTGAATATCCAAACCATTCAAGTTTTAGAAGTTATGGTTTTAAATTATGATTTTCAAAATACTATGCTTTGAAAATATTTGATTTTCAGACGATATGAAGTTAAAGAATTTTGATTTTGGAAAAGAATTATATTTGGGATAAGTGATAAAATATGGTTTTGGGTTTTGAAATGATATCGTATTCATGGTTATGAAATGGAATGTTTATTCTGATTTTTAAAGTATAACCTATTTTTAAATGACCGCGGTGTTATAATAACGATGGGTTGGCAAAGAGACCGGGATCGGATATCTGACATACTCTCTGTCGATACCGAAAACCACTTTGACTAACCGTGTACGCGGTGGAGATTCCAGAATGAAGTAGGTGGTGGTGACGTTTCCTGTAAGGTAAATACGTGGACCCGACTCCCGTGAGTTGGCATAAGGTGGCTAAAACAGGAGCGATTCTCAGGCCAATGAGGTCATTCCTCTGATCGGACCCTCCTCTTCGATATTATACTTTGATTTTGGATTGATTCAGTGGCCACTTCTATATTTTGATTTTGGAGAGTTAGTCCGAGGTGGGCGGTAACTGCGGCTACGCGTTTCCACCAGCCTGGATAGCAATTGGTATATCTACCCTGGCATTGCCTAGTTGTGCCGTGTCACCTACCATACTGAGCCTTTACTACGAGTTTCTATTTGTGTCGTACCTATGTAGTATCCTCTGGTAGCTTCCCGATCAGGAGGTATTACGGTACTGTATAGACTATTGGCATTATTTGTGTTAAGGGCTATATGGGTAACCCCTTAACGCTATTAAAAAGTAAGTTTATTTTATAAATAGACACTATTATAATAGCGCAATATACTACATAGTAAATAGTTTAACGGATCCTTAGGAGATGTAAATCCCGAGCATCTCTTAAGTTACTGTACTCATATTTATTTCTGTTAATTTAACTCACATAAGATCTTTTAGTTATGACTCGAGTGTTTTTGTCTTTTCAAATTCGCTCGGGTCAGTCCGAGCGTTTCAGGATCGAAGACTTTAGCTTTGAAGGACGAAGACGAAGGAGTCGTATTATTATTATCTATAGTATTGCACCACACTCATACTGTTCCGCTGCATTGATTGTATTGGTAGGTGTAACTCTGATATTTATTGTATAAAGCAAATCAAGTGTTTGTAAACTGTTTTGAACTGTATATTTATTATTATATTTTATCCTTCCGCTGTGAGATTCTGTTTTGTTTTATTTCTTCTCTGTTTTCTTATTTACCCCATAACAATCCGCCCTTGCGTATGCTTTGAATTGGCACGTGTGTCGGTTTAAAGTGTGCGAAAAGGCGGGATGTTACAAGATATATATATATATATATATATATATATATATATATACAATACAAATGTGAATTTAAACGAAATGGAAATGTTGAATCAACAAAGAACATTACCCAGCTTTAACACAAATTGCTTGACGATGACAACATGGCTTGACACTCGATCAAATGGGCTTGATCACACCACACTAGGCTCAGCCTAGGTGTCAAGATGTCTCAGCCATGACCATGTTATAGGCTTGGGTATGCATCATATATGCACAACAACATGGAGATGATGATCGTAGGAAATAACATAAAGCATACAAAGGGTGTAGTGCAAAAGTTGGAGTTTTTTAACACAACACGGCTCGGCCATGTCATATATGGGTCAGGTCAGATCTAGAGCTGATGGTCAGAGGTGGCCAGAGGTGAAGTAGCAGCTGGTGGTGGTGGCTAAGGGGTGGCCAAAGTGAATAGGAAGGGGAATGGTGAAGTATGTAGCTTGGTTAGGCAATTTGGAAGGGTTTGGTGCATCGTTTGTGATGCTAACCTCCATGGATGGGCATGGCTTGGTTAAAGTCAGAGGAGGGGGAGGAGGAGCTGCTGTAGATGGTGGAGATGATGGTGGAGACGATGGAGGTAGAGGCTAGCCGAACAAACTTGAAGAGGAGCAAAGGCAAGACAAGGAAAAGAGGAGAAAAAGAATGAAGCCATTAGCATGTTTTTTTTAACCTTTCATTGCCATGAGTTTGTGAGAAGAGAAGAAGTATTTCACATGAATGAGGAAGAACATTCATGGCTACAGCAAAAATATGAATGGCTACAATGAAAATGAAAAAGGCAATTGGTAAATGAAGAGACAAGGCTATATGAAAAGACAATGGAAAATGAAAGGTCTATGTCTCTTTGAATTTCTTTTTCTTTTAAATTAAAATAAACTATATATATTTCAGTAAATAAAATATAAAAATAAAGAAAAAAAATATTGGAAAAATAAAATAAATAAATATATTTTAGAAAAATATAAAATAATTATGAAAATAGCACAATAATAGAAACTAGGGTGAAAAGTTGTAGATAAAATACAATAAGCTTTGGAAAATTATAGCTTCACTTTAAAAATATTTTAAAAATGAAATTATATATATGACATGTCATATTACGCATATATTTAAATTAGAACAAACAAAAATATTATTTATATAAACTAAAATAAATAATTTTGTTAAATAAAACAATGTACATACAATATTGTAAAAAGCATAACTTTCACAATATAAATCGGATTTCAATGAAACGAAAAGCAGTATTCTTGAAATTTTATTTATTTTCACAATAAAGGATAAAACTCAAAAATTCAAATATTTAAATTTTAAATTTAAAAGTCAAAGTTTGACCATTTTGACCAAAAATCACATTTTTTGGAAAATATTCCATTTATTCAAGTTTGAAATTCTAATTTACATAAAAATTAAAATTTATATTTAAAATAACAAAAGTATTCATTTTAATAAATAAAAATAAAGTTTTTAAATCATGAATTTAATTTAAATAATTAAAATATACATTAAAATAATCACAAAATACAAGGTTGTTACACCGTAGGTATTATACAAAACAAACTCGTAGAAGGCGCATTAGGGTATGTGAATGCGGCACTCAAGGCAATGCCAGGGTAGATGTACCAATTTCACTCTTGGACCGGTGGTAATGCATAATAGCTGCTACCGTCCATCTCGAAACAAATTCCCATAACCAAATCAAGTGTGGCCAGCAAATCATTCACAAAGTCCGAATATAGTATCGAAGGAATGTGCCCGATCGGAGGAATGACCTCACTTGACCCAATATAGCTCCTGTTTTAGTCACATCTAAGTTGACTCATAGGAGTCAGGGTCACTTCATAACTTATATCGAAATCGTACGCCAAACCATCCTACTTCATTTTTGGAATCTTGTAACGACCCGCGTAAATACGATGTTTAAAATGAATTAAATTAATAGGATTTTATTTTAAATTTAGAAAGAAATAAAAATCTTATTAATTTATATAAAAGAAAATATTGAAATTTGATGTATCAAGGGTAATTAAAATTTAAAAATTAAATTATATATTGCAATTAATAGTAATAGTGGAAATTGTTGCAAATATTGAATTTGTCAATGGAATAAAATATTGATTTACAGAAATTGAATATAAACGGAGGTAAAAAAGTAATGCAAGAAAATAAATAATGTAATGAGTACAATCCCTTTTATTTGTAAACTATTGTAAGGTGTTAATTAATTGAAATATGAAAATTTGGAAATAGATTCAAAATTTATGTTAGATAAATGAATTGCAAAAATCAAAGTTAGTAATTAATGGGTTAAAGGGAATACCAATTTATTCATAAATGAATATAAGTGAATGTAACAAAATAAATAGGAAACGCTAATTATTCATAAATGATGGTTGATGATATAAACGTTACTAACTATTAATGTAGTAACGTAAGATGTAAATGTATTTTCAACGGAAATGTAACCTTATTTCTAGGTAGAAATTGCAGGTAGATTTATGAAATGGAGTTTATGAGATAAATAGAATTGAATGTTTCGTTAGTATGAGTTTAAGGGAATATGGGGTAAATTGATTAAATAAATAAAAGACAATAAATGCAATGATGATGGGTTAGTAATAAAAGTGAATAGGGAAATGATTGTATAGTAAAAATGGAATTCCAACTTGTTGGAATGGAGTAAATACACTTAGTAATAAATTTAGGATAGGAAAACGAAATGGAAATATTGAATTGGTTAATTCGTATATATATATATAGAATGGCGATTTTTGGATTGTAAATAATAAACTTATTAATGGTGATCAAGAGTTGTGACCACAAGTTATTATGAGTGATACATATATATTTAATTCAATTCAATTGATTTGGAAATCATTGCAATAAATATAAATTAAATGTTACGTTGAATAAGTTAAGGTAATAAATGGAGAATAACGTAAATGTTCTTCATAGATATGATAATTTGAATCTATTGAAATTTATGGAATTTGAATATCACATTTTACGTTAATTGGAGATAAAAATGGAAATAGGTAATAATTGCATTAATTTGTAAGTAGAAATAAATCGTTAATGAGAACAAGTATTTAACATTAACCACCTATTTAGTATATTAAGTTATAACGGAAAATCAATTGCAATAATTAAATATATATTATTACATTAATGATAATGACGTAATATTTGAAATATTAAATAGGATGGAATTCAAATGTATATAACGATAGAAATGTGAAATTTGAGGAATACATTCAAAGTTATAAATGAGTTGTTAAAATAATACATAATAAGTGCAAATTGAATGAATCAATGGGAGCATAGATTTAAGTTTAGAAAACGATATTTTAGTTTAATTAAAGTATTGCAAAATAAATGAAATTAACGTTTAAATATTTCGTTTATAGAGATTAAACTAAAATTCAAGGATATTAAAATAATAGATTTTGAACCCAACATGGAATCCTTCTACTTAAAATTTTTAGATGGAATAAACATTTGATTTTTTAATTGAATAGAGAAAAAGATTTATTTAGTATGTAATTTAATGCTTGTTGGAAACTGTAATTTTATAAGCATGTTTGCTTGACTATAAATAAGGATTACAATGTTCACGTATTTATTTAATTGATTTCATCAATTATGGTCTGTTTTGAAGTAGAAGATTAAAATTAATTGGAAATAAACTTATTAAAATCTTTCAATTGAAAAAGGAAAAGAAACAAAGTGCAATTAATAAAATTAACGTAAGAATGTTTTCATTATGAATGTACATTATTTGGAAATATAAGAATGGATTTAATATTGTATAAGTTGATCATTTTAGAATATAAGAATGTTTACATTTATGAATTGCAAGTAACGAATAAGCATTTTAAGGAAAATAAAAGAATGTTGAGGAAATAAAGTGAACGTTTCCATTCTGAATATAAATATAACGTTGTAAAAAGAGAAATTGAATTTTTAAAACAACATTTTACGGTAGTTAAATAGCAGGCATAGGTTGCACGGAAGTGATTTTATTACTAACCTTGAAATTTAAAATAAATTAAATAATTGAGTTCATAATTACGTGTCGATAAAAATGTTATTTTTAAATTTAAAATTTTAAAATCATGGTTCATATTTTATTTATGTATCCGCTGTCCCCGTTATGTAAATTGGTCTTTTTAAATTTAGTTATGTCGTGGTAATTAAATCTTTAATGAGTGTCAAATTTGGTATGTTTGGGGTTAAAAAAAAATTAATTGGGTGAACAAATGTTTTGAAATTTGAATTCTAAAAGTTTGTTTATAGAGTAGAGTTGGTCCATTCATTCCCTTTCTAATTAATAATTGTCACACGTTTTTTTTCCTCATTTGTTCCATTACTCATTTCCATTTACATGGTCTAAAGCCTTTTCATTTCATGAACGTTACATACTTTTCATATTTTTATTTCTTTCTTTCACCTCTTTTAATATCTACCATTTTTATTGGGTTGTTTATATTTTTACTTTATTTCAATTCCTACTTTGTTTATATTTAGCTTTTCACTAGTTTCATTCCTCATTCTTGTAGCTTCATTTCATTTTTTTTAAATTTCATCTTCTATAGCTTCATTTTTGTCACTCTTCACCTTCCTTCTTCCTTTTTCATGTTTCTTCTTCAAATCTCCTTTTTTTTTCTTTTCTTTCCTCTTTCTTCTTCTTATTCTTCAAATCTTCTTCTTTATCAAAGTTTCCTTTTTTTTCTTTTTTTTGTTGTTCTTCTTCTTCTTTAAATTTTTCTTTTTTCTCTTTTAAACCTTATCTTCATTCCATGTCTTTTTCTTCAAATCCATATTTATATAATCTTCTCTTCAAAACTTTCTATAAAAATAAAATAAAAAAATATTAAGATAGCATGGAAACAAAACAAAATGAGAAAGTAGTTCCAGATCCAAATCTGGCTAAGCAAAAAGGTACGCAATACTAAAAATTCCATTGCAAGTTAAATAAATATATGATGTGATATATAATTTCTTTTTTCTTTTTTTGAAATTTCAATCACCATTAATGCGTATAACTTTCTCATACAACCTCCGATTTACGCGAAATTTTTTTGCTAGGATCGTAATAAATTTCCAGATCTGTTGACGCTGGTTTGAAAAGATTTGAAGACCGTCGAATTTTTGAGTTTAAATTGGATTTAAATCCAATTTAAATTCAAAAGGTGAGTGTTTTAACCCACTCACAACTTCTAAAACTTCTTATGTCTGTTAAATTAATTTTAGATATGAGTAGAAATTTATTTATGACTGTTTGGCATGTTTTATTCATTATCTCTATTAAATTGCATTTATTTAATTTAACTATTAATTTATTTTATTTATTGCATAAATTTGACAGTTAGAATTTATTTATTTGCATATTAACTGTCAGTCATAGTTATGTTAAATTTTTATTTCATATTAACTGCCAGTTAAATTTAGTTTTATTTTTGCATACAAACTGCCAATTAACAGTTATTAAATTTATTTTGAGTATAAAATGATAATTGATACCATTATTTATCACCTGGTATGTATTGATGATTGTTTGAAATTGGATGATGGCTGTGATAAATGGATGTATGATTTGATGGATGAATGGATGATTAATTTTATTAATTGCAAGTTGTTGTGCATTTCATTCATTCGGGATTGCGGTTTGAAATGATATATAACCGCATTTTTTTTTCCATTTTAAATTGTGGATTGAAATGATAAACATCCGTATCACTTGACCATAAGATAGAAAATTATATACAGGCACCGCGGTAAATATATAAAATTATTTTTGAAATGTTTTTCTATGGTTTTGTAAAGTTATATATATATATATATATATATATATATATGGTTTATGAGATATTGATTTGGTTATTGATAATGGCTATTATATATATATAGTAATTTTCGGTTTTTAAGCTTTGTATAAATTTGATTTGAAGTTTAAATAAGTTTGATTTTAAGATCAAATAAGATTAAAAATTTATTTAAAAATTTAATTTCTGGAGTTTTATGACTTAAATGAGAATAGATTTGGAAGATGAATATTAAGTTAAATTGAAATTTAATAAAAATTAGAATTTTTAAAGGATATGATTTTTATAACTTGATTTTTGTGTAAAGTGATTTTAATGAAAATCAGGTTGATTAAATGAATATATAATAAATTGAAAGATGATCCAGTTATATGAAGTTAAAGGTTTTCTTAAATTATATTGAATTCATTAAGCAAACATTTCAAGTCTAAATAATAAGTAACTGAATTTGATATATATATGGAATTGTCAGATGAGTCTGTTTGAAATGGTGAAATATTTAAAGCCTTGAAACATAAGAATTGAAATGGTATTTGGAAGTTTAAATCGATATTTGAAATTGATTTGTGAAATGTAAAGAAGCTATTTTGTTTTATAAAAGTAATCTAATATTTGACCATTTAAGAGATGGAAACTTGTTTCAAAGTTATGATTTTCAAGGTAGTATAATTTGAAATTTTATATTCAAGAGTTTTGACCTCTAAATATTTACTTTGAAAACCCTATGATTTTGGAAAGTATATATATTGGAATAAAATGATATCGTATTAATTCGGGTTTTAAAAGGAAATGATATTGGGTTTATATGGGTTTTAAATGGATATTTTATTCTGGTTTTAAAGTATAATTATTTTAAATGACCGCGGTGTTATAATAACGTTTGGTTGGCAAAGAGACCGGGATCGGATATGGACATACTCTCTGTCGATACCGAAAACCACTTTGACTAACCGTGTACGCGGTGGAGATTCCAGAATGAAGTAGGTTGGTGGCGGCGTTTCCTGTAAGGTAAATACGTGGACCCAACTCCCGTGAGTTGGCATAAGGTGGCTAAAACATGAGCGATTGACGGGTTAATGAGGTAGCACTTCTGATTGGACACTTCCCTTCGATACTATACTCTGACTTTGGATTTTTCGGTGGCCACCTTCACATTTGATTTCTTTGATGTGGGGAGTTTGTTCGAGGTGGGCGGCAGCTGCGCGCTGTGTGTTTCCATCGGCCCGGAAGCGTAATTGGTATATCTACCCTGGCATTGCCTAATTGTGCCGTGTCACCTACCCTAGCGTGCCTTATACGATTTTGGTTTTGTACCATACCTATGGAGTGCCCTCTGACGACGCTCGGTACGGGGGAGATTACGGTACTGTATAGACTATGGGAATATATTTTGTGTTAAGGGCTATATGGGTAACCCCTTAACGCTATTTAAAAGTAAGTTTATTTTACAAATAGACACTATTATAATAGCGCAATATACTACATAGTAAATAGTTTAACGGATCCTTAGGAGATGTAAATCCCGAGCATCTCTTGAGTTACTGCACTCATATTTATTTCTATTAATTTAACTCACATAAGATCTTTTAGTTCTGACTCGAGTCTTCTCAAATTCGCTCGGGTCAGTCCGAGCATTTCAGGATTTGAAGTTTTAGCTCTGGAGGACGAAGACGAAGATTTGTAGTATTACTATTATTAATTACTAGTGCACTACACTGTTCCGCTGCATTGGTATTGGTATGTGTAACTCTGATATGTATTATATAAATGTTTGTAAACAGTTTTATAAACTGTATATTTTATTATTATATTTTATCCTTCCGCTGTGAGATTCTATTTTGTTTATTTCTTCTCTGTTTTTCTTACTTACACCATAACAATCCGCCCTTCCGTATGGTTTGAATCGGCATGTGTGTCTATTTGAAGCGTGCGAAAAGGGGGGACGTTACAAATCTCCACCACATACACAGTTGTTGAAGTGGTGTTCGGTATTGGCAGAGAGTATGACAATATCCGATCCCGATCTCTTTAACAACCAATCACTTATTTCACACCGGATGGTTCTTTAACATTTCAAAAGTCAATTCACAATTTATATCAAAATATCATTGTCTCAAAACCAAACCACTTTCGAAATCATATTCACTTTGAAATCATATTCACCTTTTAAATCATATCTTTTCCAAAATCATAATTTCTTTCAAAAATCATATTTCCTATTAAGTTAAATCCAACTTCAAAATCATCATATTCAATTAATCATGACGTTGGAATTCCAACTTAGGTTATAACATCATTTAATCTTTCTTGCTTTTAAACCAATGAATTTGTATATAAACACTTTCCCGCTACGTAGTCTGAAAATCTGGAAGATAGTTTAAATAGTTATAAATGGTTAAATACTTAAAATAGTTTCGTTATAGATTTAAGATATTGTTAAATTGATTTAAGATAGTTAAATAGATTTAAAGTAGCCTAAATATAATTAAAATAGATTAAATGGCTTTGAAATAGATTAATTAGATTTAAAATAAGTTAAAAATGGGTAAACTAGTTTAAAATAAATTTAGTGGTTTAAAATAGGTTAAAGTGACTTAATGTAGTTAATATAAGTTAAAATAGTTTAATAGTTTGAAAATCTTAATATTTAAAGTCTTCAAAATAATATAATTTTAAAATAGTTTATATTAAAATATGAGTTTGAAATTAATATCAATTTAACTATTTATTTTATTCCAACATATTTGAAACATTACAATTCTAAATCAACAAAACCCAGTTTCGAATCTTCAATTCAAACTCTTTCCAATCCAATCCATGCTTGAGATATCAATTTAAATTATTCAAATTTCAATACATTTCAAAGTAAACTTTCAAACCAATTCAATAACTCAATTATGATAAATTTCACTTATTTTTCAAATTCAACTTTAAAATTTTAGTTTAATTCCATCAACAATTCCTTTCAAAACAATTTCAATTTCAACATAAAACTTGAATTTCGATAATAATTCAATTTACATAAATCAAATTCTTATTTCAAAATATCATTTAGTAAAATTCAAAAAAATTAAGGATTCAAAAAATCATTAATTTAACTAATCCGGTATCTGTATATAATTCTCTACCCTGGGGTCAAGTGATATGGATATTTATAATTTCAGTCTGCAAATTTAAATTTTACAGTTATATATCATTTAAAACCGCAATCCCAAATTAAATATTAAAATCCAAAGAATCGCTTGTGTCTATCATTTCAACCGATAACAATTTATCTCTAATCTATAGATCATTCGGGTATGTATCATTTCAACCCATAGGGAACTTGTAGAGTGATAACAGTACATAAATTAAACATATCATCCAATTATCTAATATTAACAATCAAACGTCCACCGTAATCACTATTCAATTCAATCAATAAATATCAGCAATTAACTAAATATCAATAACAGGTGTTTAACTGGCAATTTAAATCCATTAATACATTAAATAACAATAAATTCAAAATAAATTCAAATTAACTGGAATGACGATTTAAATATACCAAATAGCCAAAAATAAATTTCTAATCACATCATAAATTTTATTTAACTAATGTAAGAAATTTTAGAAGTTGTGAGTGGGTCAAAACACTTACCTTTTGAATTCAAATTGATTTGAAATTTGAAATAGGGTCCAAATTCAAACAGACTCAGAATTTGTTCAAACCAGCATCAAAATGTCCGAAATTTCAAAAGCATAGAATACCATGCATAAATCGGACCTCGTACATGAAAGTTATTAATTGTTACCTGGAGATTTGAATAGGGAACTAAGCACTCGGCATTTGCATACCGTTCGGCATCCTGAGCATTCGGCACAACATACTTGGTCGGCTTCCAAGTTCATTCGGCACAAATGGTTCGTTCGACATTCGAGTTCGATTGGCTTCCAGGGACGTTCGGCATTCAAGAGCGTTCGGCATTGAGAGTGTTCGGTATTGCATATCGTTCGACATTAAGTTCCGTTCGGCATCTATGGACGTTCGGCATGGTAGAGTCGTTTGGCATTCCATACTGCTCGACATCCAGACCTCGTTCGGCACTCAACCTCGTTCGGCATAAATCTCGGTCGGCATTCGAGAACGTTCAGCATCCAGAGGTGTTCGACATTCGAGATCGTTCGGCATCCAGAGGTGCTCGGCATTCATCCAATCTCGACCGGTTTTGATTATTGCTCGGCCTGCACTCTCCACTCAGCACGTCACTTCGTTCGGCATGAAGATATCGTTCGGCATTTTTCCGTTCGGTATCTATGGATCGGCATGCAGAACTCACTCTTGTTTGGCCGAGATATTTACTACCAGGCCCACCATGGAAGTCCAACCCATCTTTGCCTATAAATAGAGAGGCAGGGGCACAGTGAAAGGGACCCTTTTTCAAGAACACCAAGGAGATCTGCGTCATTCGAGACTCATTTAAGACTTATCTTCTTTTCTTAGAAATTGTATTTAAGTAATTGGTATATGGATTGTATCTGTAATCGATTATCGAGAAAAACAATAAACATCTACCTCAAAGTGGGCGTAGGCAATTACGCCGAACCACTATAAATCTGGTGTTTATTTTTTTCTGCATTTAAATTTACTTATTGTTCTCTTTTTAACTTTACTTTCTTCATTAATCTCTCTACACAATCTCTCTTAAGGGTATTAGAGACCAATTCTGGGGCTTACATTTTGGTGCTTTCACTGAGAATCGAATTCTCAGGACGATAGGATCTACTTTGTAGCTACTGGATTGAAAAATCCCCCAAAGGAGATCCAAATCATTCACAAGACATCTGTTGATTCTACTCAGAGTTAGAACCAATAACTCCACCATGGGAAGACCATGAACTAGATCGGCCTCTCATAACGCAGATGTCAATGAAACTGCTAGTGTACAACTGATATGACCTAACAATCAACAAGCAATTCAAGGTGTAGGAACCTCTACCCAGAACCAAGTGGAGGTCGTTTCCCGAACAGAGTTCAACGACTTGATAAGAAAACTCAGGGAAAGTAGAAGGCAACTTGCTGAGCAGATCCAAGCTAATACTAATCTCTTGACTCAGCTTGCCCAACAGTAGCATCAGAATGCTGGAAGTAGTCCTGCTCCTTATTCTTCATCTGATAGCTCGACCTCAGCTGACAAACCTCCTAGGCGTAGAAGCCGCAAGACAGAAGCTACATGGACAGGTGCCACTGATCGATCTGCCAGGGATCAGGCACGTGAAGAGACCGGACGCCCGGCTCATCAAGACACAAATCAAGCTGTCCTTCAGGACGCACATTTGGCTGACCGTCAACAGGCGGGACATCAACCCACACGGTCTCGTGGAGTAGAACCCAACCTCCCACCCTCCATACAAACTCCAGATTTATCAACCATGGTCAGGAAGTTAATGAGAGAGAACGAAGGCCTGACCAACGAAGATTGGGGAGTGTCCAGGAGTCATACTCCCTTCATAGACATTATCCTACAAGCTGAGTCCCCAAGAAATTCAATATGCCGACTATCCTAGCCTATGAAGGGAAGACTGACCCTAGGCAACACGTGATGAGGTACGAATGGATGATGGATTCGACAAGGGAGAATGACACGACTAAGTGTAGGTGCTTCCCAATCATTCTGTCTAGAATCGCCACTATGTGGTTTACTCGGCTCCCTCTGCGATCTATATCTAGCTTCGATGAGTTAGCAATGAAATTTGTTGAACAATTCAGGATACATGCTACTCGTCCAAAGGACGTAATTTCTTTATCAAGCGTAATCCAGGCACCGGGAGAGTCTTTGAAAGCATACTTACAGAGGTTTCATGTAGCCGCCACTGAAGTTAGCAATCCAAATGACCACGCAATTTTGATGGCGGAAATGTAAGGTGTAGATCCAGACTCAGAGTTTGGAGATTGGTTGGCGGAAAAGACCCCAACTACGTTGGAACGATTCTATTCCAAAGCTTACCAGTTCATACGAAGGAAGGAATCTCGATGGACGGGACGAGACGAGACAAGGCACCAGGGCATGTTCAGGAAACTGTGAAAAGTAACATCGCCGTGAAACAATCCGACGACAATTCGAGAAAAGTTCAAGTTAACGTCCAGAACATGCCTGGGCAAACTAAAGGATCCGAAGGTGGAAATCCCAGAAAGAAAAAAGAGACAGGGAGATGGAAGTCATGAATTTCGACCTATAATGAATACACCCCCCGAATACTTCTCTTGAAAACATTTATCAATATACCTGTAACACCTTTGAAAACAGAAAGCCACGCCCAAAGGAGTCCACTGAAGAACAGAAACGGACAGGGAAGTATTGTCGCTTTCATGAGACCCATGGGCACAATACCGAGGAGTGTGGACACCTCCATGACGCCATAGAAAGGTTGATTAGGCAGAAAAAGCTGCAAGAGTTTGTTAAGAACCCACCAGAGGGGGTAGGCAAGGAACGAAAGACCCCGGACCCGAGCCGGCTCCACGCCACCAAGAGGAACCTGCCCGGACCGCAGGTAGGTTGAATATAAACACTATAGTCGGAGGACCTCATCCTACAGACAAGAATTGGTATGAGATAGAACGATATGCTACCTCCCTGAGGCATGCAAATTATGAATGTTGTTCGAATGTGGAGGATGGAACCCCCGCAAAACAACAACGCATGATGACAAACGATATATTGTTCAAGAGTCGAGATGCAGACAAGGTGGAGGCTCCTACTATAGACCCAATGGTTATATCTGCAACGATCGAGCCAGCTTACGTAAAAAGAATTTTGATTGATTATGGAAGTTCTGTCAACATCATCTTCAAGAAAGCCTATGACCAAATGAAGATGGAGACAAAAGATTTGAAACCATGCAAAGCCCGTATCCACGGCTTTAATGGTGCTGCGACTGACGCAATGGGGTATATTGAGTTACCAGTTGAACTGGGGGAAGGTGAGCGTAGGAGAGTGCGAGTCCTACTGTTAATAGTGATGGATATTGACTCTCCATACAACGCATTTCTGGGTTGTCCTGCCCTGGCGGATTTTAGGGCCACTTTGGCCCCGTGGTGTTTGACATTAAAATTCCCAACAGACAAAGGAGTCGGTGTAATACATGGCGATCGGGCGACCGGTCGCGCATGTTATGTGGCGGAGTTGAGAGAAGCCCAGTGGAGAGAAAAAGGAAGGTTGCGGACAACTCCATCTGCATCCTAAAAACTAATGATTAACAAGTAGTGCCCGAGCCCTGGCTCGGGCGACATTCTCGGATCCTTAGAGACATAGATCCGAGAGATGATGATGGGGAATCCAAGGAAACGAATGCAGCACCGGCTGAGCTAACGATCGACATTCCAGTCAGCGGGATGACCCATCACGAGTTCTTAAGATTGGATCACAACTCGACCCTTCAATGGCCGAGGATCTTACCGATCTCCTTTGGGCGAATGTGGATGTTTTCGCTTGGATACACTCTGATATGTGTGGGATTTCACCTGCCATCGCAAACCATATGTTGAACATAGATCCAAAATACATTCCTGTGAAGCAGAAACGAAGAGGCATGGACACGGAGAGGTCCGCTGCTCTCAGAGAGGAGGTGGACAAACTCAAAACCAATGAGTTCGTCCGCTACACCCTCTAACCTGAATGGGTATCTAACCCTGTGCTGGTAAGAAAAGCGAATGGTAAGTGGAGAACTTGTGTTGATTACATCGATCTGAATAAAGCGTGCCCGAAGGATAGTTTTCCTGTACCTAGAATCGACCAGCTCATTGACTCCACCGCCGGACACGAATTGTTGTCATTTATGGATGCGTATTCGGGATACAATCAGATCCCGATGCACATTCCAGACCAAGAACACACCAGCTTTATCATAGATGTGGGGCTCTATTGCTATGTAGTAATGCCTTTTTGATTGAAAAACGCAAGAGCAACTTATCAATGTCTGGTGTCGAAGTTTAAAGACCATATTGGTAGAACGATAGAAGTCTATGTGGATGACATGCTCGTGAAGTCAGGGCAGTCAAATGACCACATCCGAGACTTAGCAGAGATGTTTGATATACTCCGGCATTATGGGATGAAGATCAACCCATTAAAGTGTTCTTTTGGCGTTGCATCAGGGAAGTTCTTGGGTTTTATTGTGAACGCACATGGAATTGAAGCTAACCCGGAAAAATTCAGGCTATTCGGGACATATAAGTGCCCATAATTATAAAGCAAGTGTAAAGCTTGAACAGAAAGGTGGTCGCGCTGAGTTGATTCATATCCAGAGCCACAGACAAGTGCATTCCTTTCTTTGATGTGATAAAGAAAGGAAAGAGGAATTTCGAGTGGACATCTGATTGCAAGGAAGCATTCCGAGCTCTGGTTAGACATCTAGAAAGTCCCCCGGTGCTATCAAAACCAATTGACCATGAAATGTTATATGTATACTTGGAAGTATCCCAGCATGCTATCAGTATGGCTCTGGTTCGCGAGGAGGACCGAGTCCAAAAGTCAGTATATTATGTCAGTAAACGTTTGACGGGGGCAGAAAGAAATTATCCCAGAATTGATAAACTGGCTTATTCCTTGGTGATCGCATCACGCAAGCTTCGCCCATACTTCCAGGCACACTCGATCAGTGTTTACACTGATCAACCCTTGCAACGGGTACTCCAATGACCGGAAACTTTTGGAAGGATGTTAAAATGGAATATCGAGTTGAGTCAGTTCGATATTACCTACCTACCTCGAAGGGACGTACAGGGGCAAGCGCTAGCAGATTTCATTGTCGAATTCACCGTAACAGACGAATCAAATGGTCGTAATGTCATACCTCCCATTCGATGGAAGATGTACACCGATGGGGCATCTAATGACCGTTGTTCGAGGGTTGGCATAGTTCTTGTCACTCCTGAGAACCGATCAGTTTGCCATGCGTTGAAGCTCGAATTCACAGCAACGAATAATGACGCCGAGTATGAAGCATTGATAGCCGGCTTAAGACTCATCAAAGAATTGGGAGTAGGATCGGTCGAAATCTTTTGCGACTCACAACTAATGGCGTACCAAGTACGGGGAGACTACCAAGAAGGGGGGAAGAGACTTGCCCCATATTTAGTCCGAGTTCAAGAGCTGCTAGCGAATCTCGAGTATTATGATATTTCACATGTCCCGCATGAGTAAAACAGAGCAGCCGATTCATTGGCAAAATTTGCAAGCACTGGCGATGCGCAACAGATGGGATTGTTTCCCATTGAAACCTTACATGTTCCAAGCATAAATATGATGGAGGTAGATTTCGTGTTAGAAACAGAAATCGAGAAGGAGTCATGGATAACCCAATTCAAGCAGTACTTGTTACACGGGGTCATGCCTGAAGGGAGGAGTGAAAGGCGACAAGTCATTCATAAGGCTTCTCGTTATGTAATGCAAGATGGGGTGATGTATGGAAGGGGATTCGCGACCCCCTTACTCCGATGCATTGCCCATGATGAGATAAAACGGGTCCTGAAGGAAGTCCATGAAGGTGAATGTGGCGACCATACCGGAGGGCAGACGTTAGCAAAGAAAATCCTCCGCTATGGATACTATTGGCCAACTGTAAATCGGGATGCCGCAAACTATGTGAGAAGATGCGATAAGTGTCAGAAATATCCAAAAATCCCGAGAGCTCCGCCGACGGAACTCACACAAAGGTTAGTCCCTGGCCATTTGCAATGTGGGGAATCGACATAGTCGGTTCCTTACCCCTATCCAAAGGTGATGCAAAATACGCGATAGTTGCGGTCGATTACTTTACCAAGTGGGCAGAAGCAGAGCCTTTGGCCACTATCACCTCCAAGAAAGTCATTAATTTCGTTGTACGAAATATTATATGCCGCTTTTGCCTTCCACGAACCATCGTTACAGACAACGGAACTCAGTTTGAAAGCAAAGAGTTTAAGGAATTTTGCCAAAAATATGGTATTGAGAAAAAGTTTGCAGCAGTTTCTCACCCAAAAGCCAATGGACAAGTGGAAGCCGTAAACAAAATAATCAAATCCATATTGAAAAAATATTTGGAGAAGGCTAGAGGCAAGTGGGTGGATGAGCTTCCAACGGCGCTTTGGGCTTACTGAACCACCCAAAAGTCCGCGACTGGCCACACTCCATTCGCATTGGCATACGACATGGAAGCTATCATACCCGTAGAACTTGAAGTTCCGTCACATCGACTAAATTATTATGACCATAAATCAAATCAAGATCTTTTGCTGGAATCATTGGATCTCATCGAAGAAAAACGTGACGAAGCTAATTTAAGAGTGGCCGCATACAAACACTGAGTCGCTCGATATTATAATAAAAAAGTCCGACCGAGAATCTTTAATGTGGGTGATCTTGTTCTGAAACGAGTTTTTCCAGTTCCATCACATATATGCTCCGCATGGGAAGGTCCATACATCATTGAACGGAAGCTTGGAGAAGGAACTTTCAAGCTAGCAACCGTTGATGGTGCGACACTCCCTCGAGCATGGAATAGCAAGAATTTGCGGCATTATTACACTTAGTTCGTTTCTTTCATATTTTAGTTAGATTTATTTCCCACAAGTTTTTATTCCTAGTTTATGGCATGTAATAAGACAATTTAGCTTGTTTGCATTAATAAAGGCTTGAAGCCGTTTTCTCTATGAATTTTCGATGTTTCTGTGTATGATAACGTTGTGACAAATAACAAAGAATACATTATTCTGCCTGACGTACGAACGCGCTTGAGCACTCAAAATCTCCAATTCCCCGGAGTGCGGACTGGGTAATCTGGGTCTCCGGAGTGCTGACCAAAGTATAAACGATTCAAAATCTCCAAGTCTTCGGAGTGCGAACTGGAGTATCTGAATCCCCGGAGTGTGGACCAGAGTATAAACGACTCAAAATCTCCAAGTCCCCCGGAGTGCGGACTGGAGTACTATGAGTCTCCGGAATGCGGACTAGAGTGTAAATGATTCAAAATATTCAAGTCCCTAGAGTGCGAACTGGAGTACTCTAAGTCCCCGAAGTGCGGACCAGAGTGTAAACGATTCAAAATCTCTAAGTCCTCGGAGTGTGGACTTGAATACTCTGAGTCCCTAGAGTGTGGACAAGAGTGTAAACGATTCAAAATCTTCAAGTCCCCGGAGTGCGGACTGGAGTACTCTGAGTCCCCAGAGTGCGGACCAGAGTATAAACAACTCAAAATCTCCAAGTCCCTATAGTGCGGACTGGAGTACTCTGAGTCCCCAGAGTGCAGACCAGAGTATAAACGACTAAAAATCTCTAAGTCCCCGGAGTGGGGATTAGAGTACTCTGTGTCCCCGGAGTGTAGACCAGAGTATAAACAACTCAAAATCTCTAGGTCCCCGGAGTGTGGACTAGAATACTCTAAATCTCTAGATCACGGAATAAAAGAATGTGCAATTGTAACGACCCGTATTTTTAGCTATTTTAATTAGAAAATTTAAGGTGATTATTGAAGGAAAATGATTATTAATGTAATTTGTTGAATAATTTAATATTTGAAATTATTTGAATAATTGGATAACGGGTTTAATATGATTAAAAATGATTTGTAAAATTCTATTTTATCATATTAAAGTTAGAATGATGTTGTAGAACTTTTAAAATCGACTTAAAAGTAAATTTGTGAAAATTGAATATTTTAATATTTAATTGACGAGTTAAAATAGCCATTTTTCAAACAGTCTCGGATTTCGACGAAACTTGTTTCATCGGATCCGTAATAGTAAATTATGATAGGATTTCAATTTTCGTAGCAATTGGACTTGTCGTTTGGCCGTGCGAGCTTGAAACGCGTAGAAATTTAATTTCAAATTTAATTAAAATAATCGACTTCGAAAAGCTATCTTCCATATATGATCGAATTAGGCCTTGAAACTAGTTCCATTGCGTCCGGAATGGGGGTAAAACCTTATAAACGCCTGGCGGCACGTCTCGATTGGAGTTCGGATGATTTTGGACCTACCTATATAAATACGCACGCAAACCGAGACAGTTTTATTATTATTTTAACCCAAAAACCCTAATTCTAAATCATGGCCGCCACCTATTCCATGGCCAGAAATTGCCGATCTTCTTTCCTTAATATCTCTCAATCCGTTCGACGAAATCGAAAAATTCCAAAAGCAAAAGTGTAAATCTCGACGAGCTCTTCAAATCCATACGGTTGATGTATGCTAAATTTTCATGAATTCGTCCAGATCTGACTTGGAAGTGTGTACGTATTTCCTTGGATTGCGTGCAAACGACGGCGAATGACGGGATGAAACTTGGCGCGTAGGTGGCTCTGGTGAAGGGCTTCGTGGTGGCGCTAGCTGATCGTTCTGGAAGTCGACGAGGTGGTCATGAAAATTGCTTGAAGATCGGCGGCTAATGGGTTTGCATACGTGAATTTCACGTTGGGGAAGAAGCGCCGGAATCACGGAGATGAGAGCTGCGCTGCAGTGCAGATCCGAAAGTGTTTGGAGCTCATTAAAATTTTATGTTAAATCGAACGTCGTTCGATTTGATTTAAAATCGTAAAATCAAGGTGAGTGTTTTATAACGCTAACAACGTACTGAATATCTTTATGCTAGTTAAATTTGACATTATGCATAGTTATGATTTTTATTTTTTGTTGTTTGATAAAATTTAATTATCATAGTGATTGTCATTTGAATTCACCGTTAAAAAAATTAAATTGACAGTTAAATTAAAATTAAAATTAAATTGCGATTAAATTACCTGACATTGATAAATATGAAATTGCCATGAATTGTATTGCCTATTGGATGATGTATTTCGATGGATGTTATTTGTTGATATTTAAATGTTTGGATGTTTATTTGTTTATATATATCCTGCTATGCATACATATGACACTGTGATTGATTTAAATGATATATTCATCCCTGACATTTAATTGTAATAACTAATCACTTGGCCATAGGTTAGAAAATTATATACGGACACCGAGTTGGATAAATTAAATGATTTTAAAAGTTGTTTTGAAATTATTTAAATGAATTGATTTTAAGAATAAAATCCAATTTATGGAAATTGAATTATTTTGAATTGGAGCTCGAAATGTTAGAATTTAAACTTGGTAAACGAAATTATTAAATAAAATCGAAGTTTAGATTTAAATTGAAAATTGAAATACGGTGTAAATTTTTGAAAGTTGATTTGTTTTAAAAGATTGGACTTTTAATCGAACTCTGAATATTTCTAAGAAAATTGATATGAAATGATATTTCAAGTTTGAGTTTGGAATTGAAAATTTATTTGAAATTTAGATTTAAATTAATTTGGAATTGAATTGAAATTTAAAGAAATTTGTGAATTGAAATCGAAATTTACGTGGAATAGAAAATTATTCAAGTTGAAATTGGAATAAATCGATTAAATCGAAATGGAATTTGGATTTGATTTGGATAGGAAATTTGGGAAGTTGACCGGTTTGACTTTGGAATTATTTATCAAATAATTTTTGACTTTTTCCAAACTACTTTATATATAAACCATTTTATATTCAAATTATTTTCGATTAAACTATTTAAATATTTTCTATTAAACTATTTTGAATTATTTAACTATTTTAAACTATTTAAACTATTTTCTTAAATTCAAACTGGTTAAAGAGACGGAAATGTTTATATTTAAACCTTTGGTTTAAATACAAACTAGGTTAAAGTAGAGATTATAACCTAAATTGAATTCGAATCAAATTTTGAAGTGAAATTGATTTATCGGACAAAATTGATAATTTTGAATATATGATGATTTTGAAATGGATTTGATTTTAAAGCGAATATGATATTTTGTTATCAATCATGAATCAATTTGAAATATAAAAGAGCCATCAGTGTAATAATACGTAGTTATTAAAGAGACCGGGATCGGATATGGACATACTCTATGTCGATACCGAAAACCACTTTAATAACTATTATACGCGGAGTGTTGATCCAGAATGAAGTGGATGGTTTGGTGAACGCGTTGATTGAAGAAAGAGAACGATATTGGATGACCCCTGACATGACTAAAACAGGAGCCGCGCCGGGCCATTGAGGTTCGCCACCTCTAGCGGACACACTTCTTCGATACCATATCTATTACATTTGTGATTTGATTTGGGTGCACCCCTTGATTTGGGAGTGTTGTTTCGCGGTGTTGAGGTAGTAGCTGCTATGCTCAACATCAGTCCGGATCACGCAACTACTAGTATCCTAGTTGGTATCGCCTCATGTACCTTGTCATACTGATTATCCTATTCGCGACCACTATGTTTTGGTTTGTACCTTGAGTATATGGATTGCCCTCTGGTGACTTCCGGTTTTGGGGAAACTACGGTCTTGTATATGCTTTTGGGAATATAAAATGTGTTAAGGGGTATTATGGTAACGCTTTAACGCTATTTTGATACTTTATATTACTGATAGACATTATCTACTTAGCGTACATTACTACCTAGTAGATAGTTTAATGGATCCTTGAAAGGTGGAAAATCCCGTAACATCTCTTAAGTTATTGCACGCACGTTGACACTGGATATGAGATGTCAAACCCCGTAAACATCTCTGACGCCGTCACACTCATATTTATTTACGATTGATTTAACTTTCATATGGATATTTTAGTCCTGACTCGAGTGTTTTGTCTTTTCATTACGCTCGAGTCAGTCCTGAGTTTTCATATTTTTGAAGATCTATTCTGGAGGACGAAGATGAAGATTTGGTATACTATTACTATTATTATCTGTGCATCATGTTGTCTACTGCATTATTTATTTGTTCTGTTGTATATGTATAACTCTGATAAATGTTGTATAAATAATTGTCTAAGTATAGTAAACAGCTTCATGAACTGTTTATTTGACTATTATATTTTATCGTTCCGCTGCGAGATTCTGTGTTGTTTCATTTCCTTTATTTCTTTTCTTTTCTTAATTACCCCAATAACCATCTGCCTTTTTTAATGGTTTGGAACCGGCATGTGTATTTGATCGTCGGTTTAAACTGTCCAAAAAGGCGGGTCGTTACAGTTGGTATCAGAGCTTTGGTTTAGCGATAAACCTTGGCTCTAGTGGGGAATAACTCATTGAAATAGAGGTAAACTATATGAATGAGTTGAGTGTATATGAGAGAGCGTACTTGTTATTTGATATAAAATGGTTTTATATTGTGTTAATTTGTTCCGTTGAGTATTTATGAATTCTGGTCGATACTTGGGACGCCAAGGCGTCGATAGGAATTTCTAAACACTCGAATAGGACAAACCAACACAATATCATTTTGGAATATATTTTATATAAAAGAATTATTTGAATATTTATTCATTTTGATTGAATTGATTGTTAGGAGATGATAATATTATATTATTATCGTTATTGTTTGATCAGTCAATATTTACAACAATTGATTAAATAACGATGGATTTAGGAAAATGAAATCTTGTAAACACAATTGATAATGAATATAAATGAATTTTAACTTGGATTTGGGAATTTAAATTCCGGTGTTTGAGATTGACTTACAAGAATTTGAAAATATAATATGAGCATTATATGATAGTATAATTGAGTTGAAATTGTTTTCGAAGGATTTTTTTTATGTGAAGTGTTATATTCCCTTCTCTTGACGCTAGAAAATGATTTCGATGATGTGTGCACGCATCATTGGCGTTTATTTTCGAGAGTCCGAGTGGGGGAGACCACTTAATAGCTTGTCTAAACCTTGTTTTGACTCAAATTTTATTTTGTTTTGCATTCTCTATAGTATGATTTGATATATAAATTATATAAGTATGTATTATTTCAAACCTTGATTTGAAATGAAACCGGGATTGGAATTCTTAAGTTCTTTAATAATTAATGATTTTTTTTTATGATTGAAATGAATTTAGACTTGAATCATTAAGGAACTTCTGAATTGTGAAATGAGAAATGAACCTAAGAGCTAAGTGAAAATATCAATTGAAGTAGAAATCCTTAGAATTAGGAAATTATGAACTTAAAATAAAATTGAAACTGTAAAACTCGCATAGTATTAAATTTCATTCTATAGCTTAGATATAACTTACCAAAATACTTAAGAAGTTCAAAAATGTTATATGAATTGTTAATTGGATAATATACAAGTATAGGTTTGAATAATGAAATATGCATTTAATTAATGGTTTGCAAATATAAATAAAATTGTTAGTAAATAATTGGAATTTAAATTAACATTTAAAGGTGATTCACAATTATGTTAATATAAAATGAAAATACTATATGTGAATGTAAATGTGAAATTAAATTATAGTGAAATTTAAGTAATGACTTAAGAATTGATAAATTGAAAATTCAACTTTAAATGAAAAGAAGTTGTATGTTGTTTAACTACATTCTATTTGCATAAATATAACTTACCAAATACTTAAAGGGTTTAAAATGTTAATAAGGATAAGTAGAGAAATAATATAACAGTGAGAGTGAAAAATAAAATGTAAAGATCTATTGATAGTTGTAAATATAAAAGAAATTTAAGCTGTAAAATGAATGATACATGTATAAGTGAATGAATAAAATTTACACTTAATGAAATATAAAATTGGTAAATGGAAACTAATTAAATTTGAATATAACTAAATGTCAATAAACTTGGAAGTGTATGAAATTAAAATTGACTTGGAAATGTATAATTGATTTAGTGTAGATTTTGGATGGATGTTAATGTTTGATATGCATCGGTTGTTAGATGGATGATAATTGATTAAGTAGAATTCATTAGTGTTAATGGAATTGAATAAACGGAATAAAAATTTTAAATAATTAAATTCAAATTGGGAGCAAATTGACTTGAATTAAAAATGTGAATGAAACAAACTTGAATAAATCGGAAACAAATTGAATGTAAACCTATTGCATGGATGAATAAGAAAATAGATGACTTTGTGTTTATGATTGTTCTTTAGAAAATTTGAAGTTTTGATGTTTTGTACTTTGAAATAATAAAAGCAAATTTTTGGAAAAAAAAAAATCCAACATTGTCCAATATATGCTGAAACGAAAACAACCATAACTTTTAAATGGCTAAACAGAATTCGACGATTTTGGACTTTTCGGAAAGCTTAGAAACTATAGCACAACTTTTGTTTAGATAACTTGAGAAAATTCCTTCGTCTGCTTGGTTAAAAACTTGAATGTTACTCGCTGTCCTGTGTAAAAATAAGTAAAATCAGTAGTATACACCCTTAGTATTTTCGCCATATCTTTTGACTGGTTTATCGGATTTTGATGATCTTTCACTTTATGGAAAGCTAAGAACTTAAGCTAAAACTTTTGTTTTAAGTGTTTTGTGTTTTGATATCGTTTAGAAGGTCGAAAACGTGGGTGAACGTCGCTGACCTGCGCAATTCATTGCCCAGGCTGAGGCGTATCCTCTAAGTAAAACGGCCGTAACTTTTGAATGTATGGTCCGAATTCGATGATTTTGGATATTCCGGAAAGCTTGAAATGAATACAACAACTTTTGTTTAGATTCTGTTGCCAAATTTTATAGTTTAGGTGACCTAAAACTGAGATTTGTTTGCTGTCCTGAAATTGGAATCTCAGTTTTGAAGCTAAATAGGTTATATATATGTTGTGTAGGCTAAATATATCGATCTATCTTTATATGCATGGTTCTAACTTAGTTATTGAGCATTTTAGTAGGTAGCAAAGGGGTTGCGCTTCGTTATAAAGCTCGCTTATGTGCTAAATACAAAATGTAAGTAAACTGCTAATAAATGCTAAATAAAAGGTACGCTTATGGTTTTATATGGTATTGGTGATATATATATGTTGTTTCCCCAGATATGGGATGCCTCATCATTGAGATGAGATGTATATTTGATATATATTGGTTATATTTGTGTTATATATTGAATTGTAAAATTTTTCGATCGAGCCGCGCAAAGGAGACCCTGCCGAAATTTTCCGTGAATCCGGGTGTTAGAAAATTTTTCAAGTTTTTAAATTTTATAACTTGTTTTGATAACTAACTTTTAAATTTAGAAAGCCGTTCGGAGTAACATTGTGGAAGCATAGTTATGACTTTATAAATGGAATTTCATTGTTTTATAAGTTGGTAACTTTGAATAAAATATATCAAATGTTGAATTCTATACTTAGTTTCTTTTCCCTTCTTTTCCTTTTCGGGGACGAAAAGTTTTGAGTGGGGAAGAGTGTAACGACCCGTATTTTTAGCTATTTTAATTAGAAAATTTAAGGTGATTATTGAAGGAAAATGATTATTAATGTAATTTGTTGAATAATTTAATATTTGAAATTATTTGAATAATTGGATAACGGGTTTAATATGATTAAAAATGATTTGTAAAATTCTATTTTATCATATTAAAGTTAGAATGATGTTGTAGAACTTTTAAAATCGAATTAAAAGTAAATTTGTGAAAATTGAATATTTTAATATTTAATTGACGAGTTAAAATAGCCATTTTTCAAACAGTCTCGGATTTCGACGAAACTTATTTCATCGGATCCGTAATAGTAAATTATGGTAGGATTTCAATTTTCGTAGCAATTGGACTTGTCGTTTGGCCGTGCGAGCTTGAAACGCGTAGAAATTTAATTTCGAATTTAATTAAAATAATCGACTTCGAAAAGCTATCTTCCAGATATGATCGAATTAGGCCTTGAAATTAGTTCCATTGCGTCCGGAATGGGGGTAAAACCTTATAAACGCCTGGCGGCACGTCTCGATTGGAGTTCGGATGATTTTGGACCTACCTATATAAATACGCACGCAAACCGAGACAGTTTTATTATTATTTTAACCCATAAACCCTAATTCTAAATCATGGCCGCCACCTATTCCATGGCCAGAAATTGCCGATCTTCTTTCCTTAATATCTCTCAATCCGTTCGACGAAATCGAAAAATTCCAAAAGCAAAAGTGTAAATCTCGACGAGCTCTTCAAATCCATACGGTTGATGTATGCTAAATTTTCATGAATTCGTCCAGATCTGACTTGGAAGTGTGTACGTATTTCCTTGGATTGCGTGCAAACGACGGCGAATGACGGGATGAAACTTGGCACGTAGGTGGCTCTGATGAAGGGCTTCATGGTGGCGCTAGCTGATCGTTCTGGAAGTCGACGAGGTGGTCATGAAAATTGCTTGAAGATCGGCGGCTAATGGGTTTGCATACGTGAATTTCACGTTGGGGAAGAAGCGCCGGAATCACGGAGATGAGAGCTGCGCTGCAGTGCAGATCCGAAAGTGTTTGGAGCTCATTAAAATTTTATGTTAAATCGAACGTCATTCGATTTGATTTAAAATCGTAAAATCAAGGTGAG
This sequence comes from Allium cepa, assembly GCA_030765085.1. Classification (NCBI taxonomy): domain Eukaryota; kingdom Viridiplantae; phylum Streptophyta; class Magnoliopsida; order Asparagales; family Amaryllidaceae; genus Allium; species Allium cepa. The sequence goes on from CM060934.1 coordinate 978,589,133, forward strand.
TGTTTTATAACGCTAACAACGTACTGAATATCTTTATGCTAGTTAAATTTGACATTATGCATAGTTATGATTTTTATTTGTTGTTGTTTGATAAAATTTAATTATCATATTGATTGTCATTTGAATTCACCGTTAAAAAATTAAATTGACAGTTAAATTAAAATTAAAATTGAATTGCGATTAAATTACCTGACATTGATAAATATGAAATTGCCGTGAATTGTATTGCCTATTGGATGATGTATTTCGATGGATGTTATTTGTTGATATTTAAATGTTTGGATGTTTATTTGTTTATATATATCCTGCTATGCATACATCTGACACTGTGATTGATTTAAATGATATATCCATCCCTGACATTTAATTATAATAACTAATCACTTGGCCATAGGTTAGAAAATTATATACGGACACCGAGTTGGATAAATTAAATGATTTTAAAAGTTGTTTTGAAATTATTTAAATGAATTGATTTTAAGAATAAAATCCAATTTATGGAAATTGAATTATTTTGAATTGGAGCTCGAAATGTTAGAATTTAAACTTGGTAAACGAAATTATTAAATAAAATCGAAGTTTAGATTTAAATTGAAAATTGAAATACGGTGTAAATTTTTGAAAGTTGATTTGTTTTAAAAGATTGGACTTTTAATCGAACTCTGAATATTTCTAAGAAAATTGATATGAAATGATATTTCAAGTTTGAGTTTGGAATTGAAAATTTATTTGAAATTTAGATTTAAATTAATTTGGAATTGAATTGAAATTTAAAGAAATTTGTGAATTGAAATCGAAATTTACGTGGAATAGAAAATTATTCAAGTTGAAATTGGAATAAATCGATTAAATCGAAATGGAATTTGGATTTGATTTGGATAGGAAATTTGGGAAGTTGACCGGTTTGACTTTGGAATTATTTATCAAATAATTTTTGATTTTTTCCAAACTATTTTATATATAAACCATTTTATATTCAAATTATTTTCGATTAAACTATTTAAATATTTTCTATTAAACTATTTTGAATTATTTAACTATTTTAAACTATTTAAACTATTTTCTTAAATTCAAACTGGTTAAAGAGACGGAAATGTTTATATTTAAACCTTTGGTTTAAATACGAACTAGGTTAAAGTAGAGATTATAACCTAAATTGAATTCGAATCAAATTTTGAAGTGAAATTGATTTATCGGACAAAATTGATAATTTTGAATATATGATGATTTTGAAATGGATTTGATTTTAAAGCGAATATGATATTTTGTTATCAATCATGAATCAATTTGAAATATAAAAGAGCCATCAGTGTAATAATACGTAGTTATTAAAGAGACCGGGATCGGATATGGACATACTCTCTGTCGATACCGAAAACCACTTTAATAACTATTATACGCGGAGTGTTGATCCAGAATAAAGTGGATGGTTTGGTGAACGCGTTGACTGAAGAAAGAGAACGATATTGGATGACCCCTGACATGACTAAAACAGGAGCCGCGCCGGGCCATTGAGGTTCGCCACCTCTAGCGGACACACTTCTTCGATACCATATCTATTACATTTGTGATTTGATTTGGGTGCACCCCTTGATTTGGGAGTGTTGTTTCGTGGTGTTGAGGTAGTAGCTGCTATGCTCAACATCAGTCCGGATCACGCAACTACTAGTATCCTAGTTGGTATCGCCTCATGTACCTTGTCATACTGATTATCCTATTCGCGACCACTACGTTTTGGTTTGTACCTTGAGTATATGGATTGCCCTCTGGTGACTTCCGGTTTTGGGGAAACTACGGTCTTGTATATGCTTTTGGGAATATAAAATGTGTTAAGGGGTATTATGGTAACGCCTTAACGCTATTTTGATACTTTATATTACTGATAGACATTATCTACTTAGCGTACATTACTACCTAGTAGATAGTTTAACGGATCCTTGAAAGGTGGAAAATCCCGTAACATCTCTTAAGTTATTGCACGCACGTTGACACTGGATATGAGATGTCAAACCCCGTAAACATCTCTGACGCCGTCACACTCATATTTATTTACGATTGATTTAACTTTCATATGGATATTTTAGTCCTGACTCGAGTGTTTTGTCTTTTTATTACGCTCGAGTCAGTCCTGAGTTTTCAGATTTTTGAAGATCTATTCTAGAGGACGAAGACGAAGATTTGGTATACTATTACTATTATTATCTGTGCATCATGTTGTCTGCTGCATTATTTATTTGTTCTGTTGTATATGTATAACTCTGATAAATGTTGTATAAATAATTGTCTAAGTATAGTAAACAGCTTCATGAACTGTTTATTTGACTATTATATTTTATCGTTCCGCTGCGAGATTCTGTGTTGTTTCATTTCCTTTATTTCTTTTCTTTTCTTTATTACCCCAATAACCATCTGCCTTTTTTTAATGGTTTGGAACCGGCATATGTATTTGATCGTCGGTTTAAACTGTCCAAAAAGGCGGGTCGTTACAGTTGGTATCAGAGCTTTGGTTTAGCGATAAACCTTGGCTCTAGTGGGGAATAACTCATTGAAATAGAGGTAAACTATATGAATGAGTTGAGTGTATATGAGAGAGCGTACTTGTTATTTGATATAAAATGGTTTTATATTGTGTTAATTTGTTCCATTGAGTATTTATGAATTCTGGTCGATACTTGGGACGCCAAGGCGTCGATAGGAATTTCTAAACACTCGAATAGGACAAACCAACACAATATCATTTTGGAATATATTTTATATAAAAGAATTATTTGAATATTTATTCATTTTGATTGAATTGATTGTTAGGAGATGATAATATTAGATTATTATCGTTATTGTTTGATCAGTCAATATTTACAACAATTGATTAAATAACAATGGATTTAGGAAAATGAAATCTTGTAAACACAATTGATAATGAATATAAATGAATTTTAACTTGGATTTGGGAATTTAAATTCCGGTGTTTGAGATTGACTTACAAGAATTTGAAAATATAATATGAGCATTATATGATAGTATAATTGAGTTGAAATTGTTTTCGAAGGATTTTTTTATGTGAAGTGTTATATTCCCTTCTCTTGACGCTAGAAAATGATTTCGATGATGTGTGCACGCATCATTGGCGTTTATTTTCGAGAGTCCGAGTGGGGGAGACCACTTAATAGCTTGTCTAAACCTTGTTTTGACTCAAATTTTATTTTGTTTTGCATTCTCTATAGTATGATTTGATATATAAATTATATAAGTATATATTATTTCAAACCTTGATTTGAAATGAAACCGGGATTGGAATTCTTAAGTTCTTTAATAATTAATGATTTTTTTTTTATGATTGAAATGAATTTAGACTTGAATCATTAAGGAACTTCTGAATTGTGAAATGAGAAATGAACCTAAGAGCTAAGTGAAAATATCAATTGAAGTAGAAATCCTTAGAATTAGGAAATTATGAACTTAAAATAAAATTGAAACTGTAAAACTCGCATAGTATTAAATTTCATTTTATAGCTTAGATATAACTTACCAAAATACTTAAGAAGTTCAAAAATGTTATATGAATTGTTAATTGGATAATATACAAGTATAGGTTTGAATAATAAAATATGCATTTAATTAATGGTTTGCAAATATAAATAAAATTGTTAGTAAATAATTGGAATTTAAATTAACATTTAAAGGTGATTCACAATTATGTTAATATAAAATGAAAATACTATATGTGAATGTAAATGTGAAATTAAATTATAGTGAAATTTAAGTAATGACTTAAGAATTGATAAATTGAAAATTCAACTTTAAATGAAAAGAAGTTGTATGTTGTTTAACTACATTCTATTTGCATAACTATAACTTACCAAATATTTAAAGGGTTTAAAATGCTAATAAGGATAAGTAGAGAAATAATATACCAGTGTGAGAGTGAAAAATAAAATGTAAAGATCTATTGATAGTTGTAAATATAAAAGAAATTTAAGCTGTAAAATGAATGATACATGTATAAGTGAATGAATAAAATTTAAACCTAATGAAATATAAAATTGGTAAATGGAAACTAATTAAATTTGAATATAACTAAATGTCAATAAACTTGGAAGTGTATGAAATTAAAATTGACTTGGAAATGTATAATTGATTTAGTGTAGATTTTGGATGGATGTTAATGTTTGATATGCATCGGTTGTTAGACGGATGATAATTGATTAAGTAGAATTCATTAGTGTTAATGGAATTGAATAAACGGAATAAAATTTTAAATAATTAAATTCAAATTGGGAGCAAATTGACTTGAATTAAAAATGTGAATGAAACAAACTTGAATAAATCGGAAACAAATTGAATGTAAACCTATTGCATGAATGAATAAGAAAATAGATGACTTTGTGTTTATGATTGTTCTTTAGAAAATTTGAAGTTTTGATATTTTGTACTTTGAAATAATAAAAGCAAATTTTTGGAAAAAAAAAATCCAACATTGTCCAATATATGCTGAAACGAAAACAACCATAACTTTTAAATGGCTAAACAGAATTCGACGATTTTGGACTTTTCGGAAAGCTTAGAAACTATAGCACAACTTTTGTTTAGATAACTTGAGAAAATTCCTTCGTCTGCTTGGTTAAAAACTTGAATGTTACTCGCTGTCCTGTGTAAAAATAAGTAAAATCAGTAGTATACACCCTTAGTATTTTCGCCATATCTTTTGACTGGTTTATCGGATTTTGATGATCTTTTACTTTATGGAAAGCTAAGAACTTAAGCTAAAACTTTTGTTTTAAGTGTTTTGTGTTTTGATATCGTTTAGAAGGTCGAAAACGTGGGTGAACGTCGCTGACCTGCGCAATTCATTGCCCAGGCTGAGGCGTATCCTCTAAGTAAAACGGCCGTAACTTTTGAATGTATGGTCCGAATTCGATGATTTTGGATATTCCGGAAAGCTTGAAATGAATACAACAACTTTTGTTTAGATTCTGTTGCCAAATTTTATAGTTTAGGTGACCTAAAACTGAGATTTGTTTGCTGTCCTGAAATTGGAATCTCAGTTTTGAAGCTAAATAGGTTATATATATGTTGTGTAGGCTAAATATATCGATCTATCTTTATATGCATGGTTCTAACTTAGTTATTGAGCATTTTAGTAGGTAGCAAAGGGGTTGCGCTTCGTTATAAAGCTCGCTTCTGTGCTAAATACAAAATGTAAGTAAACTGCTAATAAATGCTAAATAAAAGGTACGCTTATGGTTTTATATGGTATTGGTGATATATATATGTTGTTTCCCCAGATATGGGATGCCTCATCATTGAGATGAGATGTATATTTGATATATATTGGTTATATTTGTGTTATATATTGAATTGTAAAATTTTTCGATCGAGCCGCGCAAAGGAGACCCTGCCGAAATTTTCCGTGAATCCGGGTGTTAGAAAATTTTTCAAGTTTTTAAATTTTATAACTTGTTTTGATAACTAACTTTTAAATTTAGAAAGCCGTTCGGAGTAACATTGTGGAAGCATAGTTATGACTTTATAAATGGAATTTCATTGTTTTATAAGTTGGTAACTTTGAATAAAATATATCAAATGTTGAATTCTATACTTAGTTTCTTTTCCCTTCTTTTCCTTTTCGGGGACGAAAAGTTTTGAGTGGGGGAGAGTGTAACGACCCGTATTTTTAGCTATTTTAATTAGAAAATTTAAGGTGATTATTGAAGGAAAATGATTATTAATGTAATTTGTTGAATAATTTAATATTTGAAATTATTTGAATAATTGGATAACGGGTTTAATATGATTAAAAATGATTTGTAAAATTCTATTTTATCACATTAAAGTTAGAATGATGTTGTAGAACTTTTAAAATCGAATTAAAAGTAAATTTGTGAAAATTGAATATTTTAATATTTAATTGACGAGTTAAAATAGCCATTTTTCAAACAGTCTCGGATTTCGACGAAACTTATTTCATCGGATCCGTAATAGTAAATTATGGTAGGATTTCAATTTTCGTAGCAATTGGACTCGTCGTTTGGCCGTGCGAGCTTGAAACGCGTAGAAATTTAATTTCGAATTTAATTAAAATAATCGACTTCGAAAAGCTATCTTCCAGATATGATCGAATTAGGCCTTGAAACTAGTTCCATTGCGTCCGGAATGGGGGTAAAACCTTATAAACGCCTGGCGGCACGTCTCGATTGGAGTTCGGATGATTTTGGACCTACCTATATAAATACGCACGCAAACCGAGACAGTTTTATTATTATTTTAACCCATAAACCCTAATTCTAAATCATGGCCGCCACCTATTCCATGGCCAGAAATTGCCGATCTTCTTTCCTTAATATCTCTCAATCCGTTCGACGAAATCGAAAAATTCCAAAAGCAAAAGTGTAAATCTCGACGAGCTCTTCAAATCCATACGGTTGATGTATGCTAATTTTTCATGGATTCGTCCAGATCTGACTTGGAAGTGTGTACGTATTTCCTTGGATTGCGTGCAAACGATGGCGAATGACGGGATGAAACTTGGCGCGTAGGTGGCTCTGGTGAAGGGCTTCGTGGTGGCGCTAGCTGATCGTTCTGGAAGTCGACGAGGTGGTCATGAAAATTGCTTGAAGATCGGCGGCTAATGGGTTTGCATACGTGAATTTCACGTTGGGGAAGAAGCGCCGGAATCACGGAGATGAGAGCTGCGCTGCAGTGCAGATCCGAAAGTGTTTGGAGCTCATTAAAATTTTATGTTAAATCGAACGTCGTTCGATTTGATTTAAAATCGTAAAATCAAGGTGAGTGTTTTATAACGCTAACAACGTACTGAATATCTTTATGCTAGTTAAATTTGACATTATGCATAGTTATGATTTTTATTTGTTGTTGTTTGATAAAATTTAATTATCATATTGATTGTCATTTGAATTCACCGTTAAAAAAATTAAATTAACAGTTAAATTAAAATTAAAATTGAATTGCGATTAAATTACCTGACATTGATAAATATGAAATTGCCGTGAATTGTATTGCCTATTGGATGATGTATTTCGATGGATGTTATTGGTTGATATTTAAATGTTTGGATGTTTATTTGTTTATATATATCCTGCTATGCATACATATGACACTGTGATTGATTTAAATGATATATTCATCCCTGACATTTAATTGTAATAACTAATCACTTGGCCATAGGTTAGAAAATTATATACGAACACCGAGTTGGATAAATTAAATGATTTAAAAGTTGTTTTGAAATTATTTAAATGAATTGATTTTAAGAATAAAATCCAATTTATGGAAATTGAATTATTTTGAATTGGAGCTCGAAATGTTAGAATTTAAACTTGGTAAACGAAATTATTAAATAAAATCGAAGTTTAGATTTAAACTGAAAATTGAAATACGGTGTAAATTTTTGAAAGTTGATTTGTTTTAAAAGATTGGACTTTTAATCGAACTCTGAATATTTCTAAGAAAATTGATATGAAATGATATTTCAAGTTTGAGTTTGGAATTGAAAATTTATTTGAAATTTAGATTTAAATTAATTTGGAATTGAATTGAAATTTAAAGAAATTTGTGAATTGAAATCGAAATTTACGTGGAATAGAAATTTATTCAAGTTGAAATTGGAATAAATCGATTAAATCGAAATGGAATTTGGATTTGATTTGGATAGGAAATTTGGGAAGTTGACCGGTTTGACTTTGGAATTATTTATCAAATAATTTTTGATTTTTTCCAAACTATTTTATATATAAACCATTTTATATTCAAATTATTTTCGATTAAACTATTTAAATATTTTCTATTAAACTATTTTGAATTATTTAACTATTTTAAACTATTTAAACTATTTTCTTAAATTCAAACTGGTTAAAGAGACGGAAATGTTTATATTTAAACCTTTGGTTTAAATACGAACTAGGTTAAAGTAGAGATTATAACCTAAATTGAATTCGAATCAAATTTTGAAGTGAAATTGATTTATCGGACAAAATTGATAATTTTGAATATATGATGATTTTGAAATGGATTTGATTTTAAAGCGAATATGATATTTTGTTATCAATCATGAATCAATTTGAAATATAAAAGAGCCATCAGTGTAATAATACGTAGTTATTAAAGAGACCGGGATCAGATATGGACATACTCTCTGTCGATACCGAAAACCACTTTAATAACTATTATACGCGGAGTGTTGATCCAGAATGAAGTGGATGGTTTGGTGAACGCGTTGACTGAAGAAAGAGAACGATATTAGATGACCCCTGACATGACTAAAACAGGAGCCGTGCCGGGCCATTGAGGTTTGCCACCTCTAGCGGACACACTTCTTCGATACCATATCTATTACATTTGTGATTTGATTTGGGTGCACCCCTTGATTTGGGAGTGTTGTTTCGCGGTGTTGAGGTAGTAGCTGCTATGCTCAACATCAATCCGGACCACGCAACTACTAGTATCCTAGTTGGTATCGCCTCATGTACCTTGTCATACTGATTATCCTATTCGCGACCACTACGTTTTGGTTTGTACCTTGAGTATATGGATTGCCCTCTGGTGACTTCCGGTTTTGGGGAAACTACGGTCTTGTTTATGCTTTTGGGAATATAAAATGTGTTAAGGGGGATTATGGTAACGCCTTAACGCTATTTTGATACTTTATATTACTGATAGACATTATCTACTTAGCGTACATTACTACCTAGTAGATAGTTTAACGGATCCTTGAAAGGTGGAAAATCCCGTAACATCTCTTAAGTTATTGCACGCACGTTGACACTGGATATGAGATGTCAAACCCCGTAAACATCTCTGACGCCGTCACACTCATATTTATTTACGATTGATTTAACTTTCATATGGATATTTTAGTCCTGACTCGAGTGTTTTGTCTTTTCATTACGCTCGGGTCAGTCCTGAGTTTTCAGATTTTTGAAGATCTATTCTGGAGGACGAAGACGAAGATTTGGTATACTATTACTATTATTATCTGTGCATCATGTTGTCTGTTGCATTATTTATTTGTTCTGTTGTATATGTATAACTCTGATAAATGTTGTATAAATAATTGTCTAAGTATAGTAAACAGCTTCATGAACTGTTTATTTGACTATTATATTTTATCGTTCCGCTGCGAGATTCTGTGTTGTTTCATTTCCTTTATTTCTTTTCTTTTCTTAATTACCCCAATAACCATATGCCTTTTTTTAATGGTTTGGAACCGGCATGTGTATTTGATCGTCGGTTTAAACTGTCCAAAAAGGCGGGTCGTTACAGCAATGCCACAAAATTTTCAACTTACATGAAGACAAATCGAGAAGTTTTTGTTATTTATAACGGCTTGGATTTCAATCACAATCACGCAGAAGGCTGAACGATAAGAGTCTTTTGAAAGACAAAGGAACTAAATTTTATTCATCAGAAATAAGTTCCTACTACAACTCTTCCAAAATTCGGAGTCAAAAGTTTATTTACATGAACTACGAAGGTGACTAAAAAATAATTACATAATCTAAACTAGCTCTCGTTGAACGAGATCAACAACTACTTCTTCGACTTCATCGACCTTTTTCCAGACGACTCCTCTCCTGAGCGCTTGCCCTTGATAACTTTCTTTGACAGGGGAGTGACAGCTGAAGAAGTACGGGGAACTTCCATGGGCTTGGACCCGCCTGGGAGGATGACCTTCAATGGCTTATTCACAGGATCGTCCAGGCCCACGGCTTGAGGCTCGATTTTGATCTCGACTGTCTTTTTCTTCTCCATCTCAAGCTGCTCCTTCATGCTCAGTTTAGATGTGTGCTCAGAGGCGCCCGTAATTTCAATTTCATAACTCCTATCGATGGGAGTGGAAGTCGCAAATTTATCCTCATCAAGCGCTCCGATCACCTGAGCATCTGGACCGGGAGCGTCTCCTGCGTGAGTGGCCTCACTTGCCTTTTCCTTCACCCCCTTGGCGACATCGCTCCTCGAAGTGGGCTCAGGATCAGAACGGCCTGCACAAAATCATGAAAAGCAAGTATTAGAATGCGATAGCTTCTGGTGAAAAACGACGACTCTTGGAATGTTAAAGCAAAAGAGTTGCCTACCAGGTTTCGGCTGACTCTCAGCCGTCAGGGGGGGTCTCACCCTCTGGAATAGGAGACAAAATTTGAACGCCAAGGCCGGGGTCCTCCGGGTCATAGCCGATGTGCTATTCAAAGGGAGAGAGTATCGGCCGGTCGGCCGATTGAGTAGGCACACAAGCTGGAGACTCGATCCCGCATGGACCGACAATAACCTCTTTCCCTTTTGTTGAGGGGGAGCCTTTGCAGTAAAGGGCTTTGGTCGGTGACAGGTCTGAATGCTCGTTTCCCCTAAGAAATTCTTTTATCAAAGCCCATTCATCGACCTCCTTGGTACCATGTTCGGCCTTCCTGATTTCTATTAAGGTCTCCCACGCCTCGGCTAAAGATTCGAGATAGCCCTCGCCCGAGAAAGTTAAGTCCCGGTGCATGAGAACGCGGGCATTGAATTCTGCAATAAGCGGGTCGAACACGTTTTTGACCTCTTCCCTACCTTCTTCCTTAGCCGCCTCAAGATGAGAGTCGATCTCCGCAAATGCCATCTTTTTTTCCCTATTCATGGGCTTCATTCTTTAGCACCTCAACTTTAGAAATCTCATCCTCAAGTTTCGCCTTTAGGAGAGCAATGATCTCGTTGAAATACCGTTGCGACTCTTCTTGGGCGGCAGTCTTCTCTTCTTGCTCTTTGCAGAGTCGCTCCTCAAATTCTTTGACTCGGAGGCTGAATGCATCCCTCTCTTTTTGCACCGAGTCTTTCTCCAAAGCTAAGGCCCCACAGCGTTGGACCGCTTCGTTGATTTCTTTTTTGTGGGTTGATTCCAAATGAGTTATGGCTTCGGTAATGTCTTTGGCGCTCTGTTGGGCGGCCTCAAGCTGAGATTTGTAAGACGCAAGCTCTTCGTCTTGAGCTTTGATAATGTCTTGTCATGGATAGCCTCAAGTTTCAGGCGATCAATCTCATACTGGCGCTCTATGGAGATTTCTAGTACTATCTCAGCAAGATGAACGAATGCGTCATGTTGAACATAGACATCGTTGGTGCAGGCGATAGCGCTCTACTTGACATGTCCAGGAATAGGATGAATCGCCAAGAGAAATTTCAGGCCATCAAAGCAGAATTTTAGGAATTTAGCCTTGAGCTCGTTCAGTCTCTCTGGTATTATTGGATATGTTGCGGGAACATGAGGAGATGGCTTTGAAAGTTCAGTTCTCTTGTGAGTATCCCGGGACTGTCGTGTGGTGGAAGAATCAGAGTGTTGATTGCGAGGGACATCTGATTGCGACCCTTTATGGCCGTGCTTATCTTTGCTTTGCCCTAAGTGAAAAGGGGGATTATGATGGTATTTGGGCTGATAATACGATTTCTTCCGAGATGATGAATCTCGGGAATGATAATCCTTATCGTCGTCGTCATCCCTATCTCGACGTCTTTCGGAACCTGAGTCCCGTCCTGATTGATGGAAAATCGATGAATCGCGAAAGTGGTCAAGTCCATATGTGTGCCATATGTCACCTGCATAGAGTTTAAGTAACGACGAGTTAGTAAAAAGTAAGGTAATGACGGAAATTCAAGTGCAAAGTGAAGTGCGTGTGCTTGTGCGTGTCTTAGTGTTTCCCCTCGACAGACCAGTTTCTTTACTAATAGGAGTTTGTTCTCCCTCGCTTTGGGCTTGAGCATTGGAATCGCCTCTCGTGGGCGAGTGGAGCTTAAAGGCCTCGGGATCGTTGAAACCATAGTCGAGCAGATCGTCAAGTATCGTAAGGTTCGACAGACCTTTTAGAGAACTTTCCAAGTGCTGCGGGGAAGCTTCTTTCTCCGTTGGAATAAGGGTAACTTTAGAAGTCCCACCCACTTTCTCCTTCCTCAGCTTATACGTTAGTTTCTTCTTCCTCTTCAAAGGGGAAGACGATGTTTCAATATCGTGGACTTCAACTATTGGATCCTGAGGTGGACTAATAGTTTTGCCTTGTACTTCAGGTGTTTCGGTTTCCTTAATCTCCCCCCTCTTCTAGTGTGTCAAGGGCGTTGCGTGTCGAAGACTCGGCCAGTTTTTTCCCTTTGCCAACGGTAGGCCTGAGTATGGTAACGCCTTGAGGGAGGCTTATTCGGTGACCTTCCGCCAACAGCCCGAACCTTGAAAGCGACTCATTTGAAATGAGAGTTCTAATGTCCTGTTCTTTGACGGGAATTGCTCGAATAGCCTCGACGGCTTCAGAGTATCCGAGCCCCGCAGGACGTGGGTTAATGCCTGAAAAGATGAAAAAAGTTAGAAAAGGAACAACTTCGACCAAGCATAAGTATCGGTCCAGAGAGAAAACATACTTCCTTCCACCCATCTTGTAACAACCCGCATATTTTACGATTGAATATCTAAATATTTTTGTTTAAATATTTTATCGTTAGTCGGATTTTAGTCCGAAAAGTTATTTTTTTGCATACGGTCGAATTTGGACTCGGGACCACTTCCATTGAGTTCAAAACGCCGTTTGCAATCTTTTTGAGTATAAACTTTGATATGTTTGGAGTTAGTAGAATTTTGCTACTTTTTTACTTTGGGCTTTGGGTTTGGTTCAGCCCATTAGCCTAAACTATTAACTCAAGCTTATCCCCCTCTTCTCTTCATTACTTCACTTTCATTTCCTAACACTCAAGCTTCATCAAAAATGGAGAGAGGAATGGGAAATTAAAACTCCAAGCCTTGTTCATTTGCAAAATCCAAATTCTAGCTCCCAATTCTATGATAAGCCATTGATTCAAGCTTCTTGTGTTGAGATTGAAGTGTGGTTGATTCTTTCTTTGCTTTCAAGCTTCTCCTTTATTGATTTTGTAAAAAGGTGAGATTTTTATCTCACATCTAAGTCTATGATTATCTTTGATTGTTAGGTATGAATTCCTAACACTTATTCATGTGCATTTGATTTGGATTGGTTTTCTTAATATTCCAACTTTTAGTGTTTTGGGTTCAAATCTTTAAAAATCATAGCTTTGTTGTTTGATCATGCTTTTGGTGATGCATCGAGGAGCATATAGGGCCGGGTAGTCGATTGGCATAAACCCTTAGCGACGTTGCTCGACCGATTGCAAATTGAGTGAGAGTTTGCACTTCTGTTCCTTAGGTCGCTTGGCCTGCTATGTGTCGGCCTGTTAGGTCGCAACAACTTAGGTCGCTCGCCCGGGTAAGTCGCAACCATTTAAGTCACTCGGCCTGCTATTGGTCGCAACCACTTTGGTCGCTCGGCCTGTAAGTCGCAACAACTTAGATCGCTCGGCCTGGTAAGTCGCAACCATTTAAGTCACTCGGCATGTTATAGGTGGCACCCATTTAGGTCGCTCGGCCTGCAGTTAGGTCGTGCCATGTTGGGTCGCAACCATTTAGGTCGTTCGAACTGCACCAACTTAAGTCGCTCGGCCTGCTTTAAGTCGCACCCACCTTAAGTCGTTCTGAGGCTTAGGTCGCCTATGTCGCTTACGTCGCTCATTCCTTAGGTCGCTTGTTTCTTATCCCGCTAGCTCCTTAAGTCGTTCAGTTATGCCGCTATCTTCTTAAGTCGCTCAGTTAGGCCGTATGCTATTCCTTAAGTCGCTGATCCCTTAGGTCGTATGCCGTGGAGACGCATGAGTTGAGCCGCTGATTTCTTGTGTTGCATTGTTGTTAAGCCGTAAGTCGTGGCTGTTGAATCGCAAGGGTATTTCCACCTGGATGGATTTGGAATCGAGTTCTTTGGATTTTATTCACGTCTTCGAATGTGAATTTTTGTGATTTATTGTTTCTACAATCATTTTTTGTGATTCTTCACTTTAAAAATATAAAGGTTTCAATACTAGTAGTAAATATCAAAACTCGTTCATCAAAACGATTTCAACCCTATTTTATTACAAAGCTCGTTTCTTAAACCGTTTTCCAATCTACTAGTATATACAAACATTTACCTCACTTGCATGAGAAATCGAATTGAACTACTTAGTAAAACAAGTGGTATGAAACGCTTACGTTTACTTAGTTGGTTAATTCTTGGAGTTGTTTGACTGAATCTCTTGTGATAATTTTCTAGTGGAAACTTACAATTTGTTCGTAAATATTTAAGTTAAGCGAGTAGTTATGGGACATGAGGCTAAGCTCATATATTTACTAGCTTACTGTAATTGACACTTCTTGATGATCGTTGATGATCATTTTTGTGATTTAGACTAGCAAATATGCGATGTCTCTTTGTCTACGAGGGAGACTAAAACCCGTTTCTGTGGATTTTCGGCTCAATTTGGTGGGTTAGCGATCCATGGTCTTCGGAGCGTTTTGTGGAGCCTCGACTCAAAAATTAATGGTTAGCAACCATGGAATAGCGTTCCAATTTGTGATACACGTGTTGGTGAGTTTTCATGCTCCCGTTTTGTGATAGGCCTCCCCCTTTTTTGTGATTTATGGATTTCCATTGATGATTTCTAGAACTTGTGTTTCACCAATATCCGTGATTTACATTGATATGTTTCATCAATATTTGTGCATTGGTGAATTTGTGCGTCATTAACTTTTGTGATTGACATTGATATAATTGTCAATATTTATGGTTTGCTGAATAAAAATAAAGAGTATGACATTCTTTTTGATCTTTGAGAAGATTCTTGTGATATTGATTAATCTCTTGTTGATTTTCAATTACATACTTATCACAGTATGGTCTTATGGTTATCATACGTTTTTTTGTCATATCCCTTATTCTATATCATTCCATCTGATATTTAGAGCTAGACTGATCCGTTTATTATTTTCTTATTGAATAATACTCGGGTCAGACCGAGTTGTTACAGGTGCTTCTACTTGACTCCTCATCTGGGATTATTATCCAGACTTTTGGCTAACTACTTAGGTTGGTTGTGACGACCGCCCATGACTCCCGCACCAAATCAAGGAAATAATGCGCTAAAAGGTGTGCCAGGCAGCCATGGACGATAATCAGGGTAAAACAAAACAGAAGAATCTCTATCGCATAACTCACAGCGCATGGATAAAATACAATAGAGAAATATAATATAGTGAAGCTCCATAGAACAGAACATCATCATATAAGCATCACAGTAGTTTCATACAATCATCTACTCAAATCCATACATGAAAGCCTCACTACAAATCACTCAACCAAATACAGCAGCGGATACCCAGTACATATAGTAAGAAAACTAATATGCAAAGCCTCCTGCTCGTCTTCGTCATCTTTAGCGTAGAACTCCTAGCACAGCACCTGTCACCTGCTACCTAGTCTGCCCATCCCGACATGGATGAACAGCCCAAGGTAATAAGAGGAGACATAAAACCTTGAGTCAGACAAAGTCTTAGTGAGCAGTAAATCAACTATCAAGCATACCAAAAGAGCATAAAGGATAAAAGGAATAGGAACCAAACCATCCCACTCCACCTCTTTCTACAGTGATAGCCCCAGACATACACTAAGGAGAAGCAAGCATAACAACATAGACAATTAAGGTAAAGCGAATACCACTCGAGTCAAGGACGATGTTTTCCAAATACAAACCCCCAAGGCCTAAACCAAGATCAGATAAGCACCCAGAAAACACCGCTCTTGAAGCCGAATGATAATACAACCAAACATCCATGACTCTGGCTATCACTGTTATCCTTGCCTCGATTTCACCGTTAGTTGAATGACCATCTGTCAAGGGCTAATGGTAACCCCGGTTCTAACCATAACTCCGCACACTGCCTTGTGCCTAGGACTTATCTACTTTGCCCAGAGTACTCAACTACCTACCTGTAGTCTTTTGGGTGTCCCGACTACCTACCTGTAGTCGTTATGGGCGCCCCATGTACTCTTGCTTTTGAGCATGCTAGAACCTTCAACAACGACGAGATCCAAGCCTCCTAGCCATCCTTCTTGACGACTATCCTCATACAAGCTCAAGCTACCTCTTGAACAATCCATTATCAACCAACTTGAACTACTCTTCAAGTTATCAACATGCTTGGAATGATCCCTGCTTGGATTAAGCCAAGACTCACATCATACTTCGCTTCATCGCATCAAAGCAAAGTCTCAACTCAACAACATGGTTTGCCTCATCAAATCATGGCAAAGTCCCATCTCAACATCATCCAATCTATACATATGAGCTTCAACATCCGCTACATATGCCTTAAGCAGCTTTCACCATTCAAGAGCCTTCTTCCATAGCTTTTGAATCCTCTTTCATCATCTTGTTCCAAATCAACTACTAGCTAACTTGGAAACAATCAAATCAATCATACATTCAAATAATCAATCATTCAAACAAGATCTATTAAGCAATTTAAGCAATATCAACTATAATGGCAATTTCGTAAATAAACGAGCAAAAGTCCAACATATGTGAAATCATGGTTTTTAGCATAGATCTATCAATTATAAAACATGGGTTTTGTCTCTAATGCTTATTAAACAAACTTGCATAAGTAAACATCTTCAAAAACCATGGATCTAGACTTAGATCTAAGAAAAAAATGCATGAAATCTCTAACTTTAACACCCAAACATGCCACCAATCCAATATACTCCTTTGGATCCGCGTGAGAGATAACTACCACTCACCAAATCACCAAAACAACCTAAAATCAATCAACTTCAGATCTGGACAGCAAGGACTTGAGCTTGATCCGGAGAAATTTCACTTGAAACGGTGAAATCTAGCTTCTTCGGATGAAAATCTTCAACTTTGGCTCTTGATCTTTGATCTTGATCTTCAATCTTCAATGGATGTTAGCACTTGATAGAAGTAGAGAAAGAAGTGAAGAAAATACCGAAGTCGAGTTCCAAAATGGCAGCACTTCGTCGCTTCGAAATCCGGTGCCAAAAAGTGAGCCAAACCCCTCTATTTATAGGCTGGAATCCCCCTTAACTCGGCCAACTTCTTAACTCGGAGCTCGCTATTAGGTCGTCCCCGACTCATCCTTGCCGACTCATCCTTGCCGACTCACGACCTAAGCGACCCCATACGACCCAACACTCTGCCGACCTATACGACTCAACTACCTACGACTTATCCCCAAGACGCCGACCCAACTACACAACACATACAGGGTTACACGACCTAGTTCCTGCCGACCTAAGCCAAAGCCTTATCCCGACCTAACACGTATGCACGACTCAAAGGCCTAAGTCCCCAACGACTTATCTACTAAGTCGGCCCACCGACCTAACAACACAAGGGATAACGTACTCTACCGACCCAATCCCTGAGTCGCCCCACGACTCATCTCCAAGCCTAACCGAGACAACAACCTAGCTACACAACGGCTCTACGACTCAACGCTTCAATCAAACACGGCCGACTCAACCCTTTGCCGACTCAAGCCAACGACTCAACAACACGCTAACTCGGCCATACGAGTTAACTTTTAAGCCGGCCTCCTATGAGTCGTAACCCGTACACGACTCATCCCTTGACCCCTATCTCGCCTCTCATCTTAAGTCGGTAACCCCTATGCCGTTCTAACTCTTAACTCGGTCCAAATCCCTATCCAGTTAACTCCTATAGCTCGGCCCCTACCTTAGGTCGGCCATACGACCTAAACTTCCTTAGGTCGGTTATGCGACCTAGACTCAACTCGGCAACTCTAGACTCAGTCACGAGTTAACTCCATAACTCGTTCCAACTTATGAGTCGGTCACGACTCAATACTCCAACACACGAGTTACTCTCCATATGACTCAGGCTAGAGACAACACAAACAACACTAACAACCTGTAAATTCTACGATTTATCGACACGTAAAAATACGGGTCGTTACATTCTCTCCCCCTTAGGAATTTCGCCCCCGAAATTCCAAGCAAACAACAGCAATCAAAATTATTCCGCATGCCTATCATCCATGGCAATCAACAATCCATGCAACCAATTCTAACCTAGCATGCAGAATTCTAAGACTTAGAACAAGCTACAAATTCATGAGATGTCACGACACTTTAGGGCCATACCTCGAAGAGTTCGGGATGAGCTGCCTTCATCCTCTCTTCCTCCTCCCACGTACAGTCGTTAACATCATCACTCCATTGTACCTTGAGCAACGTAATCGTCTTCCTCCTAAGCTGTTTCGTATCGGTTTCAACAATACGAAGCGGCTTACGAGGTCTCGAAACAACTGGATCAACCTCCAAGTCTTCACAGCTATCAGCAGAAACCACCGTAGTTGGGTCGTGCATATACTTCCGTAGATAAGATACATGAAAAACACTGTGCACACCCGCCATCTTTTCCGGTAACTCCAATCTATAAGCGAGCTTTCCAATACGCTCGATAATCGGGAATGGTCCAACAAATCTCGGAGTTAACTTTCCTTTCTTCCCGAATCTAATGACACTCTTCAGAGGAGAAATCTTCACAAAAACCATATCACCTACGTCGAATTCCAAATCCTTACGACGATTATCGGCATAACTTTTCTGACGATCTTGGGCTGCCTTCATTCGTTGCCGAATGATCTCTATACAATCTGAAGTCTGTCGAATCATCTCTGGCCCAAGTATCAGCTTTTCTCCAGTTTCCAACCAACATGTCGGAGAGTTACACGGTCTTCCATATAATGCCTCATATGGTGCCATACCGATACTCGACTGATAACTGTTATTATAAGCAAACTCCACCAAATGAAGGTGATCTTCCCATGATCCTCCGAAGTCCAAAACACATGCTCTAAGAAGATCTTCCAAAACTCGGTTGACTCTCTCAGTCTGACCATCTGTTTGAGGGTGATAAGCTGTACTCAAACACAACTCAGTTCCCAAAACTTCCTGGAAGCTCTTCCAAAATCTACTAGTGAACAATGGATCTCGATCGCTCACTATACTCTTCGGAACACCATGGAAACGAACTATCCACTTCACATATAATTCAGCCAACTTCGATGCAGTCCTAGTCGATCGAACAGGAATGAACCTTGCACTCTTGGTCAAACGATCTACTATGACCCAAATCCCTTCATTCCCTGCTCTTGTCCTAGGTAGACCATCGATAAAGTCCATCGACACTTGCTCCCACTTCCATGTAGGAACCTCTAATGGCTGAAGCAATCCACTGGGCTTCTTCTGCTCAGCTTTCACCAACTGGCAATTCATACACTTGGAAATAAAATTTCCAACATCCTTCTTCATACCTTCCCAGTAGTAGGTTCTCTTCATATCCCGATACATCTTATTTCCACCTGGATGAATTGTCAACTTCGAGTGATGACTCTCCCTCAGAACTTCATCTCTCAATCCATCTACATCGGGAACAACTAGTCGCCCTTGCTTTCGAAGCCAACCCTCTCGATCGACTTCAAATCCTTTATCCTTTTCTGGATCCAATCCGGATTCCAAATCACGGATAATCTTGATAAGCTTATCATCTCTCCTTTGCCTCTCGCCAATTCTTTCCACAAGAGTAGGCCTTATCGATAAGTTTGCCAACATCTCAGGTTCCAATTCACATCTAGGCCTGAAATCAAATCCAGCCAAATACTCAAGACTCTTCCATTCCGAAAACATGGCTCCCAATCCTGCATGTCTTCGACTTAACGCATCAGCCACTGCGTTACCTTTCCCTGGAGTATAGGCTATACCAAAATCATACGATGCTAAGAACTCTAGCCACCTTTGCTGTCGAAGATTCAAATCCTTTTGGGAAAACAGATACTTCAACGACTTATGATCTGTAAACAGCTCGAATCTAACTCCCAATAGATAGTGTCTCCACATCTTCAAAGCAAACACAATCGCCGCTAACTCCAAATCATGAGTCGGATAATTCCTTTCATGCGGCTTTAGTTGTCGACTAGCATACGCAACAACTTTATGCTTCTGCATTAGCACCGCTCCTAGTCCAGTGCCACATGCATCGGTGTAAACCACCATCTCATCATTCCCACTTGGAATAGTCAAAACAGGAGCGCTCGTCAGTCGCTCTTTCAGGATTACGAAAGCTTGCTCACACTTATCATCCCATCTGAACACTTGGTTCTTCTTCGTCAATCCTGTCAACGGTGCAGCTATCTTGGAAAAGTCTTTGATAAACCGACGATAATATCCTGCTAATCCAAGAAAACTTCTCACATCAGATGCATTCTTAGGCCTAACCCAATCCTGGATCGCTGCCACCTTAGCGGGATCAACCGCTATTCCATTTCCAGAAATAACATGACCTAAGAACCTCACTTCATTCTTCCAGAAGTGACACTTCGAAAACTTAGCCTTCAGCTGATGTTTCCGTAAGATTCCTAAAACAATCCTCAAGTGCGTCTTGTGCTCTTCCTCAGTTCTGGAATAAACCAAAATATCATCCACGAACACAAGCACGAACTTATTCAACTGATCTCTGAACACTCTATTCATAAGATCCACAAAATATGCTGGCGCGTTAGTCAACCCAAACGGCATTACCAGCCACTCATAAAACCCGGATGGTGTCCTGAAAGCAGTCTTCGGCACACTATCCTTCGCCACTCTCAACTGGTGAAATCCCGTTGCCAAATCCATCTGAGAAAACACCTTAGCCTCGTGAAGCTGATCAAACAAGTCATCTATTCTCGGCAATGGATACTTGTTCTTCCTAGTCACCTTATTCAGCTCACGATAATCAACACACAACCTCAACGATCCATCCGTTTTGGTTGCGAACACAACGGGCGCACCCCATTCGGACACACTTCTCCGAATGAATCCTTTCCGCAAAAGGTCATCAACTTGCACCTTCAGCTCTTGCTGCTCCCTCGGTGCCATCCGCCTAAGAGGCATCACAACAGGTCTGGCTCCCTCAACTAGATCGATACGAAACTCGATCTCCCTATGCGGCGGCAACCCTTTGACTTCCTCAAAGACATTCTCAAACTCATTCACAATAGGCACCGATGACAGTCCATCCCGTGGAACAACTAGCGAATACATGAAGCTCATGAAGACGCCTTCTTCATGCTTACATCGTATCACAACCTTTCGCCCTTCCACATTCCCGACTGTCACCTCAAGCCTCTCACAATCAATCCTAGCCGCATACTTCCTAAGCCAGTCCATACCCAAAATAATTCCGAACCCCGCAAAGTTCAGAACAAAGCAATCACAAACAAACGAGCAATCATGACTCGACACAACTAGACCACGACATAACATACACAAACATGACGAACCCCCTACCGGATTAGTCACAACCAATGGCCTATCAACAATATCCGGTTTCATACCTAACCGGCTTACCAAATCATCACAAACAAAAGAATGCGACGCTCCAGTATCAAACAACACTCTAACTGGAACACCACAAATAGAAAGAGTACCTTGAACAACCACACTCTTCCCCTTCTCTTCAGCAGTAGGAGCTTTCGAAGACGATGGAACAGCCCCCAAAGCATAGGCTTGCACAACCTGCCTATCTTTCCTCGGTTCTGGACAATCCTTCTTGATATGTCCCAGCTTATCACAGTTGTAACACTTTCCCGGCACTTTGGGATTCTTACAATCTTTGTAAAGATGGCCCTTCTGCTGGCAGTTATAGCAAGTCACTTCACTCTTCGGCTTCTTCTGGCCATCCCTACCCCTCTGTTGCTGTTGTTTCCTCTTCTTATTGCCACTCTGCTGTGGTTTAGATCCTTCCCTGGTTACAGAAACGACAGAACTTTCCCTAGGAAACAAACTCTCATGCCTAAGAGCTTTTTCCACAAGCTTCTCAAATGGATCGTCCAGATGATCCACTAACTGCCTCCCAAGATAAGCATCCAGACCAGTCACAAACTTTTCATTCTTCTGGTAGGGAGAATCAATATACGATCTGGCATACTTAGACAAAGCTTCAAACTCAGAAATGTACTCAAGAACAGGCCTTCCCCCTTGCTTGAGCTCCACAAACCTCTTAAACAAGACAGATTTCTGGGAAGTAGAGATGAACTTAGCTTCAAATCTAACTTGGAATTGCTCCCAAGTAATCTCTTCTTCTGGAGTATCGATGGTGATAGAATTCCACCAATCAGCAGCTCTTCCCTGAAGCTGTCTCGATGCAAGCTTCCTCTTAGTTGCATCCTCAATCCCTAAGTCACCAAAGATTCTTTTGCAAGCATCAATCCATCTCTGCACCTCAATAGTCGACTCCGTCCCCAAGAAAACTTTCCCTCCAAGAGCAGTATAATCCTTGCAAAGCTTGGCAAAATCCACCGGTCTCGGAGCTTGGACTTGAACTCCCACATCCACAGATGATCCTGAAGCTGGTATTCTCCTCATGATTGAAGTCATCATGGCCTCAAACATAGGAGCATAATCAACAGCTTCCCTAGCATCACGGCTACCCCTCGCAGCTTGTCTCTCACTTCGACTCATCCTTAATATCTGTAAATAAGAATGATTAGAACACCTTAAGAAACAACTGCATAAGGAGTTCAAACCCTTCTAAACTACTATATTATATATAGTAATCATCCATCAAATTACAATTACGTCTCTCTTACGTAGTTACATCAGCGAGCGTTGGCTAAAATCGATTAACCAAAGCTCTGATACCAAATGTGACGACCGCCCATGACTCCCGCACCAAATCAAGGAAATAATGCGCTAAAAGGTGTGCCAGGCAGCCATGGACGATAATCAGGGTAAAACAAAACAGAAGAATCTCTATCGCATAACTCACAGCGCATGGATAAAATACAATAGAGAAATATAATATAGTGAAGCTCCATAGAACAGAACATCATCATATAAGCATCACAGTAGTTTCATACAATCATCTACTCAAATCCATACATGAAAGCCTCACTACAAATCACTCAACCAAATACAGCAGCGGATACCCAGTACATATAGTAAGAAAACTAATATGCAAAGCCTCCTGCTCGTCTTCGTCATCTTTAGCGTAGAACTCCTAGCACAGCACCTGTCACCTGCTACCTAGTCTGCCCATCCCGACATGGATGAACAGCCCAAGGTAATAAGAGGAGACATAAAACCTTGAGTCAGACAAAGTCTTAGTGAGCAGTAAATCAACTATCAAGCATACCAAAAGAGCATAAAGGATAAAAGGAATAGGAACCAAACCATCCCACTCCACCTCTTTCTACAGTGATAGCCCCAGACATACACTAAGGAGAAGCAAGCATAACAACATAGACAATTAAGGTAAAGCGAATACCACTCGAGTCAAGGACGATGTTTTCCAAATACAAACCCCCAAGGCCTAAACCAAGATCAGATAAGCACCCAGAAAACACCGCTCTTGAAGCCGAATGATAATACAACCAAACATCCATGACTCTGGCTATCACTGTTATCCTTGCCTCGATTTCACCGTTAGTTGAATGACCATCTGTCAAGGGCTAATGGTAACCCCGGTTCTAACCATAACTCCGCACACTGCCTTGTGCCTAGGACTTATCTACTTTGCCCAGAGTACTCAACTACCTACCTGTAGTCTTTTGGGTGTCCCGACTACCTACCTGTAGTCGTTATGGGCGCCCCATGTACTCTTGCTTTTGAGCATGCTAGAACCTTCAACAACGACGAGATCCAAGCCTCCTAGCCATCCTTCTTGACGACTATCCTCATACAAGCTCAAGCTACCTCTTGAACAATCCATTATCAACCAACTTGAACTACTCTTCAAGTTATCAACATGCTTGGAATGATCCCTGCTTGGATTAAGCCAAGACTCACATCATACTTCGCTTCATCGCATCAAAGCAAAGTCTCAACTCAACAACATGGTTTGCCTCATCAAATCATGGCAAAGTCCCATCTCAACATCATCCAATCTATACATATGAGCTTCAACATCCGCTACATATGCCTTAAGCAGCTTTCACCATTCAAGAGCCTTCTTCCATAGCTTTTGAATCCTCTTTCATCATCTTGTTCCAAATCAACTACTAGCTAACTTGGAAACAATCAAATCAATCATACATTCAAATAATCAATCATTCAAACAAGATCTATTAAGCAATTTAAGCAATATCAACTATAATGGCAATTTCGTAAATAAACGAGCAAAAGTCCAACATATGTGAAATCATGGTTTTTAGCATAGATCTATCAATTATAAAACATGGGTTTTGTCTCTAATGCTTATTAAACAAACTTGCATAAGTAAACATCTTCAAAAACCATGGATCTAGACTTAGATCTAAGAAAAAAATGCATGAAATCTCTAACTTTAACACCCAAACATGCCACCAATCCAATATACTCCTTTGGATCCGCGTGAGAGATAACTACCACTCACCAAATCACCAAAACAACCTAAAATCAATCAACTTCAGATCTGGACAGCAAGGACTTGAGCTTGATCCGGAGAAATTTCACTTGAAACGGTGAAATCTAGCTTCTTCGGATGAAAATCTTCAACTTTGGCTCTTGATCTTTGATCTTGATCTTCAATCTTCAATGGATGTTAGCACTTGATAGAAGTAGAGAAAGAAGTGAAGAAAATACCGAAGTCGAGTTCCAAAATGGCAGCACTTCGTCGCTTCGAAATCCGGTGCCAAAAAGTGAGCCAAACCCCTCTATTTATAGGCTGGAATCCCCCTTAACTCGGCCAACTTCTTAACTCGGAGCTCGCTATTAGGTCGTCCCCGACTCATCCTTGCCGACTCATCCTTGCCGACTCACGACCTAAGCGACCCCATACGACCCAACACTCTGCCGACCTATACGACTCAACTACCTACGACTTATCCCCAAGACGCCGACCCAACTACACAACACATACAGGGTTACACGACCTAGTTCCTGCCGACCTAAGCCAAAGCCTTATCCCGACCTAACACGTATGCACGACTCAAAGGCCTAAGTCCCCAACGACTTATCTACTAAGTCGGCCCACCGACCTAACAACACAAGGGATAACGTACTCTACCGACCCAATCCCTGAGTCGCCCCACGACTCATCTCCAAGCCTAACCGAGACAACAACCTAGCTACACAACGGCTCTACGACTCAACGCTTCAATCAAACACGGCCGACTCAACCCTTTGCCGACTCAAGCCAACGACTCAACAACACGCTAACTCGGCCATACGAGTTAACTTTTAAGCCGGCCTCCTATGAGTCGTAACCCGTACACGACTCATCCCTTGACCCCTATCTCGCCTCTCATCTTAAGTCGGTAACCCCTATGCCGTTCTAACTCTTAACTCGGTCCAAATCCCTATCCAGTTAACTCCTATAGCTCGGCCCCTACCTTAGGTCGGCCATACGACCTAAACTTCCTTAGGTCGGTTATGCGACCTAGACTCAACTCGGCAACTCTAGACTCAGTCACGAGTTAACTCCATAACTCGTTCCAACTTATGAGTCGGTCACGACTCAATACTCCAACACACGAGTTACTCTCCATATGACTCAGGCTAGAGACAACACAAACAACACTAACAACCTGTAAATTCTACGATTTATCGACACGTAAAAATACGGGTCGTTACATTGGTAGTTTATTTTGTTGTATACCTTTTCGATATAGACTCCTTGATGTATACATATTCTTTTGTCTAGCACTTGTAACTATTCTTTTGTGATATTGTGGATCTTGTTTGACCACTACTCTGATGAACACTTTTAAGTGTTATATATATTCATATCTATTTCCGCCTTTGTGATATGGATGTCTGTGACTGATTTGTGTTAGGTTTATTTCTATATTTGTTTCCGAACATATTATAGCCACTGTGTAGTAGGTTTGAGTTTGTATCGGCATGTCGGATTCTTCTAGAAATTAAATGCATGTTATACTATCTGACATATCGGTGCTCACACAAAGCAATTACACGGATGGTCGCTCCTCAACGGCCTTATTCTCCATGCTAGTTGACGGCATTACCCCATAGTGTCCTTGGCAAGGGTGGGTATAGAGGTAGGGCGTCATAGATTGGTATCAGAGCGAGACTTCGGAACAATGTAGAATAATCTAGCAAGGATCATCGTCCTAAGTCCTTCTTAGGAGTCGTGCTTTAGGATTTAATTCGAGTCTTCGTACCGATTCATCCTATTTTCTTCATGATTCCTTGTTTTATCTATCAAGATTGCATGATATTCATTTGGTGAATAACCTTTTCCTTCTTCTTTCTTTCTTTCTAAAGGAAGAGAAATGGTTAGACCTGGCCGTCCCAGCGCCGGTCAATCTAGTGCTACTCCCCAAGATGGAGTATTTATGTCTGCCCAGCAGCTTCTTGATCTAGTAAAGAATGCTCAAGCAGCCGGATCTAATCTGGAGTCTACTCACCCTAAGTTTGGATTTGCACGTTTGTGCAACAATTATACCAATTTGGGTGGGAAGCCATTCAAAGGATATGAAACTATTATTGAAGTCCAGGCTTTGCTGAGAACGTGCGATCGAATCTTTTCTCGCATGAATCTTGTTGATCTTCACCGTGTTCAGGTGGCCTCTAGTATGCTCCAAGAAAGAGCATTAGATTGGTATGAGCTTCTGATTTCTGAAATAAATGAAGCGGATCTTACTTGGGAGAAATTTCGGGAACGCTTCGAGTTAAAATTTGTGCCAGAAGCTGAGAAGGTGTCTTCAGCTCGTCGTTTCATAGACCTTGTTCAAGGTGAACCTTCCGTGGAAGACTATGTCGCATCATTCGAGTCACTTTCTAAATACGGGGTCGAGTACATAAACACCCCATTGAAGAAAAACCAACGATTTGTCTATGGCTTGAATAAAAATCTCAAGAAGCCATTACTTCTAAAATTAGAAGTTTCTTTTGATCAGCTCATTGATATCGCTCTTCGACTTGAAGAGGCTGATAGAGTAAGTGATGTTGAGGTTGGGAGTGCTAAATCGGACTTCACCAACAAGAAAAGGCTTAATAAGTTCAGAGGTCCTTATCCCAACAATAAGAAAGGGAAGCAAGCCTCTCCGGCAACCAAGACTTCTACCTCAGGTGGTGGGCAATGCTACAACTGTGGTTCTAAGGACCATTATGCGAATAAGTGTTCAAAGCCCTGTGCTTGTCACTATTGCAAAAGCTAGGACCATTATATATCTTCGTGTCCCAAACTTCAAAACAGGAAGGAGGGAAAGCTTAATGTGGTGCAAACTCCAAGTAACACTTCTCGTGGTCAAGGTATTTCTCATTCTATCCTTGATGGCATTATTTTATTTCGTAATCATCCTATTCGAGTTCTTTTTGATACGGGTGTGTCCCACTCTTTTATTTCAAAAGAACTTGTTGATACTTTTTCTTTGGATGTTTTGTGTTTAATGACTTCTTTGAGAATTGCGAATCCGGTTGGTGGATCTGCAACAATCAGTTTATTGTGTAAAGATGTCGGGATTATTTTATGTGATTTTTCTTTCCGAGCCGATTTGCATGTTATGCGCTACTTAGGCTTTGGAATGATTTTGGGAATGGATTGGCTTAACCGCTATGAAGCTCAAATCCTTTGTCCTGAGCGGACTATTCATCTTCGACATGGATTACGATTGATCTTAAAGATTCGGATTCCAGCTTGGCTGCATCTTTATATTCTTTAAATCCTCATGATGATGATAATGACGATGAGGAAGATGTCATTTCTCTTATTCGCGTTGTTCGTGAATTCTCTGACATATTTCAGCCCGTTTTAGGATTACCACCTAAGTGAGTCATTGAGTTCAGAATTAATCTCATCCTTGGAGCTCAACCTATTACTCGTCCTCCTTATCGTATGTCCAATAAAGAAAATGAGGAGATGCGCAAACAATTATCCGAATTGGAGACGAAGCAATTTACTCGCTCTAGTTCCTCGCCTTGGGGAGCTTCGGCTATTTTTGTGAAGAAATCCGACGGTCCACTTAGGCTTTGCGTTGACTACCGCAAGCTTAATGATCTTACTATCAAGAATAAATATCCTTTACCTCGGATTGATGATTTATTTGATCAGCTTAGTGGTGCTAGAGTCTTTTCACAATTAGACTTAGCAACCGGTTTTCATCAGCTTCGTATTGCAGAGGATAGCATTTCTTTGACATCGTTCCGTACTCGTTATGGATCTTATGAATGGCTTGTTATGCCATTTGGTTTAACGAATGCTCCAGCTTATTTCGTTGACCTTATGAATATAGTTTTCAAAGACTTCCTCGATCGGTTTGTTCTCATCTTTATTGATGATATTCTTGTGTATTCAAAAACCGAGGAGGAGCATGAAAAGCATCTTCAGATTGTGTTGGAAACTCTTAGGAGCAATCAATTGAAAGAAAATTTTTCGAAATGCCACTTTGGCAATCTCGTGTGAAATTTCTTGGTCATATTATTTCCGAATCCGGAATATCAGTGGATCCTTCAAAGATTGAAGTGGTTCAAAATAGGAAGAGGCCGGAGAGTGTGACGGAAATCCGTAGCTTCCTTGGGTTGGCAGGCTATTACCTTGTTTTATAAAAGACTTTTCAAAAATTTCCGTGCCTCTTACTAGTTTGACTAAGAAGGGAGTTAAATACATTTGGTCGGTCAAATGTGAAGCTTCTTTTCAGAAATTAAAAGAACTCCTTTCTGATGCTCCTATTCTTGTGATTTCCAAGGGAAACCAAGATTTTATTGTTTATACCGATGCTAGTCGCGTTGGTTTGGGTGCCATTATTATGCAAAGAGAACGTGTTATTGCTTATGCTTCTAGGCAATTGAAGCTAGCCGAGACTAGATATGCCACTCATGATTTAGAGCTCGCGGCTATTATTTTCGCCCTTCGTATTTGGCGTCATTATCTTTTGGGAGAAAAATTTATTCTTTACACCGATCATAAATCTTTGAAGTATCTATTTTCTCAAAAGGAACGTAATTTGCGTCAACAACGTTGGCTCGAATTTCTTGCAGCTTTTTATCTTGATATTCTTTATACTCCCGGAAAGGGAAATTGTGTTGCGAACGCACTTAGTCGTAAGCAACAAGCGGTTGTTTCTATGATGATATCTGAATGGAGCGATCTCGGGGTTTTATCCACTTGTGAGATTCGAGATCATGTTTCCGATTTATGTTCATCTCTTGTTTTATGTAGCCTTGAGGCTCATCCTTCTCTTATAGACCGCATTCTTGAAGCTCAAAAGCTAGATCCCGAATTGGCTCTTCTTGGCCAAAATTTTAGGGATAAAATGGATATTGAAGGTTTGAAAGACTTTGATATTGATTCACGTGGCGGTAATCGAAAATTTGTTAGACTTATCGTGCCAAATATTAGTGATCTTCGTAAAGACATTTTAGAAGATTCTCATCGTTCTAATTTACCATTCATCCCGGTAGTAGTAAAATGTACGCGGATATGAAGCGACTTTATTATTGGGAGGGAATGAAATCTGATATTGCTAACTTTGTTAAGTGTTGCATGACTTGCCAACTCATTAAGGCCGAGCATCAAAGTCCCGGTGGGTTATTGCAACCTTTAGAAATTCCAATTTGGAAGTGGGACCAAATTTCCGTGGATTTTATAGACGGCCTTCCCCGTTCTCGTTCGGGTCATGAAGGCTTATGGGTGATAGTCGATAGACTTACTAAATCCGTCCATTTTATTCCCGTTCGGTCCAATTGAATCGTGCCTCTTTTGGCCAAACTCTTTATCAAAGAAATTGTTAAATTGCATGGAGTTCCTACTTCTATTGTTAGTGATCGTGATCCATTGTTTACTAGTGGATTTTGGAAGAGTATTCAAAAAGCTTTGGAAACGAAGCTTAATTTTAGCACCACTTATCATCCTCAGTCCGATGGACAGACTGAGCGTGTGAATCAAACTCTTGAAGATCTTCTTCGTCCATGTGTTCTTGATTTTGGTGGAAGTTGGAAAGATCATATTTCTTTTGTTGAGTTTTCCTATAATAATAGCTTCCAATTTAGTATTGGTATGGCACATTTTGAGGCACTCTATGGAAGGCCATGCTGATCTCCTTCTTGTTGGCTTGAGGCCGGTGAGAAGCTGGTTTTAGGTCCAGATTTTATTCGTGATTCCACAGAGAAGATTGACCTTATTCATCATAGGATGAAAGAAGCCCAGAGAAGACAAAAATCCTATGCCGATAACCGGAGAAGGAAATTAGAATTTTCTGTGGGAGATCTTGTGTTTATTCGTGATTCGCCTATGAAGGGTGTTGTACATTTCAGTCGATCGGGAAAATTAGTGCCTCGATATATTGGGCCATTTCCTATCACCGAACGTATTGGCTCAGTGGCTTATCGCCTTTTATTACCGGCTCAGTTTTCTGCTATTCGTGACATGTTTCACGTTTCTCGATTACAGAAATGCCTTCGATATTCTGATTCTATTCTTGAGCCCGTTGTTGTGGAAGAAATTGAAGTTTCACCTAATTTAACTTATGAGCAACATCCTATTCGTATTGTTGCTTCGGAGGTCAAACGCCTTCGAAATAAAGATGTTCCGCTTGTTAAAGTTCAATGGTCCTCAAATCCTAAGGATTGCTCATGGGAATCTAGAGAGTTCATCGAGCGAACACATCCGGACTTGCAAAATCCAAATTCTAGCTCCCAATTCTATGAGAAGCCATTGATTCAAGCTTCTTGTGTTGAGGTTGAAGTGTGGTTGATTCTTCCTTTACTTTCAAGCTTCTCCTTCATTGATTTTGTAAAAAGGTGAGATTTTTATCTCACGTCTAAGTCTATGATTATCTTTGATTGTTATGTATGAATTCCTAACACTTATTCATGTGCATTTAATTTTGATTTGGATTGGTTTTGTTAATATTCCTATTTTTAGTGTTTTGGGTTCAAATCTTTAAAAATCATAGCTTTGTTGTTTGATCATGCCTTTGGTGATGCATCGAGAAGCATATAGGGTTGGGTAGTCAATTGGCATAAACCCTTAGCGCCGTTGCTCGACCGATTGCAAATTGAGTGAGAGTTTGCACTTCTGTTCCTTAGGTCGCTCGGCCTGCTATGTGTCGGCCTGTTAGCTCGCAACAACTTACGTCGCTCGGCCTGGTAAGTCGTAACCATTTAAGTCACTCGGCCTGCTATTGGTCGCAACTACTTTGGTCGCTCGGCCTGTTAAGTCGCAACAACTTAGGTCACTCGGCCTGGTAAGTCGCAACCATTTAAGTCACTCGGCTTGCTATAGGCCGCAACCATTTAGGTCGCTCGGCCTGCAGTTAGGTCGCGCCATGTTGGGTCGCAACCATTTAAGTCGTTCGGACTGCACCAACTTAAGTCGCTCGGTCTGCTTTAAGTCGCACCCAACTTAAGTCGTTCTGAGGCTTAGGTCACCTATGTCGCTTACGTCGCCCATTCCTTAGGTTGCTTGTTTCTTATCCTTCTTGCTCCTTAAGTCGTTCACTTATGCCGCTATCTTCTTAAGTCGCTTAGTTAGGCCGCATGCTATTTCTTAAGTCGCCGATCCCTTAGGTCGTATGTCGTGGAGTCGCATGAGTTGAGCCGTTGATTTCTTGTGTTGCATTGTTGTTAAGCCGTAAGTCGTGGCTGTTGAGTCGCAGGGTATTTCCACCTGGATGGATTTGGAATCGATTTCTTTGGATTTTTTTTCACGTCTTCGAATGTGAATTTTTGTGATTTATTGTTTCTACAATCATTTTTTGTGATTCGTCACTTTAAAAATATAAAGGTTTCAATACTAGTAGTAAATATCAAAACTCTTTCATCAAAACGATTTCAACCCTATTTTATTATAAAGCTCGTTTCTTAAACCGTTTTCCAATCTACTAGTATATACAAACCTTTACCTCACTCGCATGAGAAATCTAATTAAACTACTTAGTAAAACAAGTGGTATGAAACGCTTGCGTTTACTTAGTTGGTTAATTCTTGGACTTGTTCGACTGAATCTCTTGTGACAATTTTCTAGTGGAAACTTACAATTTGTTCGTAAATATTTAAGTTAAGCGAGTGGTTATGGGACATGAAGCTAAGCTCATATATTTACTAGCTTACTGTAGTTGACACTTCTTGATGATCGTTGATGATCATTTTTGTGATTTAGACTAGCAAATGTGCGATGTCTCTTTGTCTACGAGGGAGACTAAACCCCATTTCTGTGGAGTTTCGGCTCAATTTGGTGGGGGTGGCGACCCATGGTCTTCGGACTGTTTTGTGGAGCCTCGACTCAAAAATTAATGGTTAGTAACCATGGAATAGAGTTCCATTTTGTGATACACGTGTTGGTGAGTTTTCATGCTCTCGTTTTGTGATAGGCCTCCCCCCTTTTTGTGATTTCTGGATTTCCATTGATGATTTCTAGAACTTGTGTTTCACCGATATTCGTGATTTACATTGATATGTTTCATCAATATTTGTGCATTGGTGAATTTGTGTGTCATTAACTTTTGTGATTGACATTGATATAATTGTCTATATTTATGGTTTGGTGAATAGAAATAAAGAGTATGACATTCCTTTTGATCTTTGAAAAGATTCTTGTGATATTGATTAATCTCTTGTTGATTTTCAATTACATACTTATCACAGTATGGTCTTATGGTTATCATACTTTTTTTGTCATATCTCTTATTCTATATCATTCCATCTGATATTTTTAGCTAGACTGATCCGTTTATTATTTTCTTATTAAATAATACTCAGGTCAGACCGAGTTGTTACAGGTGCTTCTACTTGACTCCTCATCTGGGATTATTATCCAGACTTTTGGCTAACTACTTAGATTGGTAGTTTATTTTGTTGTATACCTTTGCGATATAGACTCCTTGATGTATACATATTCTTTTGTCTAGCACTTGTAACTATTCTTTTGTGATATTATGGATCTTGTTTGACCACTACTCTGATGAACACTTTTAAGTGTTATCTATATTCAAATCTATTTCCGCCTTTGTGATATGGATGTCTGTGACTGATTTGTGTTAGGTTTATTTCTATATTTGTTTCCGAAGATATTATAGCCACTGTGTAGTAGCTTTGAGTTTGTATCGGCATGTCGGATTCCTCTAGAAATGAAATGCATGTTATACTATCTGACATATCGGTGCTCGCACAAAGCAATTACACGGATGGTCGCTCCTCAACGGCCTTATTCTCTACGCTAGTTGACAGCATTACCCCGTAGTGTCCTTGGCAAGCGTGGGTATAGAGGTGGGGCGTCATACATCTCCTCGCGAAACCGGGGGCAACGCACATAAAACCATTGTTGTTTATACAGGGCAAACTTGCTCCATGCCCCAGTTAAGATTTGACATTTGTTGTGCGGCTCGAGAAACATAAAAGAGGGGTTATCCCTTTGCTTCTTGATGCAATATATATATCTGATATCGTCCGGAGTTGGAAGCCTGGAAAGGACACTCATGAAGAGGATACAGGTGTCGTAGATGAATACGTGGCTATTCGAGTGCAGTTGCGACGGGGAAATGTCGATATACTGCAGCACGTCTTGAAGAAACGAGTTGAACGATGGCACACTACCAATCCAGCACATGAATTTATTACAAGCTGTGTATCCGACTTGGGGCAAGTGCAGACGATCATGCCCCGATGGAACTAGCACGTCGTCGAAGGAAATTCCATGGACAGAGCATATCCGACGGAGTGTACTTTCATTAATCTTCGAAGCCTGTGAATCGATTGGGTTGTCCAAGAGAATTGCTGCCTCCAAAGCATCGGGAGCTAAGTTATGAGTAGGGGCAATTGACAGGTTTGAAGTATCTACAACTTCCGGTCTAGAGGATGGCCCAGGTCTGTCTGAGATCGTAGCAGAGCTAGATTTCCTAGATATCTCTAATAAAGATTGAATCTAGCGGAGCACCTGTTTGAACTATACTTGAAAAATAATCGACGTTAGACTTAACAACATAAATATTCCCCCCATGTGGTGTGTGAACTAGTGCAATAATTCAAATAAATGTGTTGAAAAATTGAAAGTCACTGAGTTGATGGTATAAAGTTGAACTTTGAATTGGTGTCTTTGAAGACCGACATCGTTGACCGTCTCCGAAAGCCTGCCTTGCAATATTTTCAATTTTGGACTCGGACATTGGCACTGTATGTTAAAGGCTTTTATCTATTTTTATCGATTTAAGTTCAGGCTTGTGATTATTGAAGCTAGGGAGTTATCAGTTCAGATTAGTTCGATATGCTGGTTCGCTTAAGTCTTTGTCCTTGTTTTTGTCATATAATTAGGCAAGAGGAAAAAGTGAATTCGACGAGGGTTATGTTCAAGTTGGAATGATTTTGACTGTTGTTATCAATTCATCAAGGGTCAAGGCCAAGCGACACTTGAAATACACGGCCTAAATGCCGTCCGGCCCAAATGCCATTCGGCCTAAATATCGATCGGCCTTCATTCTGTTCAGCCTTCATTCCGTTCGGCCTTCATTCCGATCGGCCTTCATTCCGTTCGGCCTTCATTCCGTTCGGCCTTCATTCCGTTCGGCCTTCATTCTGTTCGGCCCTCAATCTGTTCAGCCCTCATTCTGTTCATCCTAAATGCAAGTGTAGTTCGGCATGAGTATCACTCTTCCAACCCTTCTTGTTCGACGTTCGGCACGCGGCAAATCATGTCGAACCGTGCTTGTGTCGAGCCGCTTCGCTCGGCATTCTGCCCTTAACAACACTTCTTTTCTTTTCCTCCATCTCTCCCAACCGGCATGACCGAGTCCTTTGGTAAGCCATGCCGAACCATGGCCATGCCGAACCGCACCATCAGGCCTTATCTCCAATTCTATTCCCATGCACTCTTATAATTGCTCGGCATAAAAATCATGCCGAGCCACAACAATTGATCTTCCGCTAACTCCCACCTTCAAGCACCTCCGCCATTCATTTTTCTCCTCCCCATTCCACCCACCTCGAAATCTCTTAAAATCATACTATGTTCCAGCCCTAGGACGCGTCCGAACCTCAATTCGTCTCCCTCATCCAAGCACCTCCTACTTCCTATAATCTACAGAGGATTCACAATTCGAGTTTTGTGTTATGCTTCCTAATTTGAGAAAACGATCGAAAGGTTCTTACTGGAGAGAACAGCGGGAGCTGGGGGGTTTGTAAACTTAAGGTTGAATGTTGTTCGAACTTAATTTGGGAAGGAGCTATAGGAAGGGCTTGTTGGACTCAAGGTAGGAAGGGAGCTCGAAGAGGTAAACGAAATTCACGGAAGGTAAGTTACGTGTTCTTGGAAAATAACGGAGGTAAAAAGTGAAAAGAGAAGAAGAAGTGGCATACCAAGTTTTGTAGGGGAAGATAGGAAAACGAAGGGAAACTAACCGATAGAACCGGTCAAAACGCGTCATTCATTCGGCATCGGCTATATCGTTCGGCATCTAGAGCACTCGGCTTCGGCTATGCTGTTCGGCATTTGTATGTCGTTCGGCATGCATTGCCTAACCCAGTATTCACGAGAAAACACCATCAAAAAGAATAAGCAAAGGCTCGAAGCGAAGCACGGAGGACTCGTGATTCAAAGCGCATCACATTCGATCATATGATGCACTTTGGGGGAAAGTGTTACCTGGAGATTTGACCAGGCAACTAAGCACTCGGCCTTTGCATACCGTTCGGCATCCCGAGTGTTCGGCACAACATACTTGGTCGGCTTCCAGGTTCGTTCGACGGAAATGGTTCATTCAGCATTCGAGTTCGATTGGCTTCCAGGGACGTTCGGCATTCAAGAGCGTTCAGCATTGAGAGCCGTTCGGTATTGCATATTCCGTTCGGCATCTATGGACGTTCGGCATGGCAGAGTCTTTCGGCATTCCATACTGGTCGGCATCCAGACCTCGTTCGGCACTCAACCCTGTTCGGCATAAATCTCGATCGGCATTCGAGATCGTTCGGCATGCAGAGGTGTTCGGCATTCATGCCTTGTTCGGCATTCGAGATCGTTCGGCATCCAGAGGTGTTCGACATTCATCCAATCTCGACCGGCTTCGATTATTGCTTGGCCTGCACTCAGCACGTCACTTCGTTCAGCATGAAGATATCGTTCGGCATTTTGCCGTTCGACATCTCTGGATTGGCACATAGATCTTACTCTTGTTGGGTCGAGATATATAGCTACCAGGCCCACCAGGGAAGTCCAACCCATCTTCGTCTATAAATAGAGAGGCAGGGGCACAGTGAAAAGGATCCTTTTTCGAGAACACCAAGGAGACTCTGCTGCATTCGAGACTCATTCAAGACTTATCTTTTTTGCTTAGCAATTGTATTTAAGTAATTGGTATACGGATTATATCTGTAATTGATATCGAAAAAAGCAATAAGGTCTACCTCAAAGTGGACGTAGGCAATTACGCCGAACCACTATAAATCTGGTGTTCATTTTTTTTTCTGCATTTATATTTACGTATTGTTCTCTGTTTAACTTTACTTTCTTCATTAATCTCTCTACACAATCTCTCTTAAGGGTGTTAGAGACCAATTCTGGTGCTAACATTAATATTAGAATATTCTAATTGAAATTTAAATAAAACAAATAAAAAAAGGTTACCACTCAAATACTGCCATGACACCATGACAAACCGCCACGCTCACGCATTCGAACTCGCCCCTGTTTCAAGCGAAACCCTAGCCGCCACCGTTCCCACCAATTATGCCACCATTATGATCATCCATGGTCCAATCAGATGCCACCGTCTCCCACACCTTAAGTTGCCCCTTTACTGTGATCGTGGCTCCATCCACCTCCACAATTTGCCCAGTTACCACCATGCTATAATCGAAATTCATGGTAAATTCCATACACTATGAGGCAAGTGGCTACATCTTCGAGACCTGCTCGATGAGCTCTACCACTCGATGCCTCCTATCGAACCCAGGACGAAGATCTGCCGTCCGATCCAACAACCGCATACGAACGGCCGAGAATTCTTTGACATTGACTGATCACATGATGAACCAAAATGAAAAACGAATCG
Organism: Allium cepa; assembly: GCA_030765085.1. Classification (NCBI taxonomy): domain Eukaryota; kingdom Viridiplantae; phylum Streptophyta; class Magnoliopsida; order Asparagales; family Amaryllidaceae; genus Allium; species Allium cepa. The sequence continues at coordinate 978,625,983 of CM060934.1, forward strand.
CAGATCTGAGTCGCGCTCGTCGGCAGCTTCAAATCGATACATAATTTGATAGGGTTTGGAGAGTTTGAATTTTTTGGAATTGATTTTGAAATTGAATTTGCAATTTGGGAATTTATTTGTCTGCCATTGGAAAGTGAGAAACAAAAGGAATTGTACGTACAAACAAACTGAGTTGAGAAACACTAGGGTTTATAACAGGCTATTTATAGGTAGGTCAGAAAATAGAAAGGACAAACAAGATATATTTACCTGTTGAACGATAAATGACCCGAAAAGCCTATTCTATCTCCGGAACGAAAATGAGTCATCACATATATCAAATAAATGTTTTCAATTTTTTTGAACTCAGTGGAAACGGGTTTCAAGTCGTAATTCCATCATATGAAGGAGTTATGTTAAAATCAACATATTTCAAATTGATTTCAATTAAATCAAATTCTAGGCATTTCGAGCTCGTACAATCAAACGACAAGTCCAATCGTAACGAAACTTGAAATCTTATAATAATTCACCGTTACGATCTGATGAAACAGGTTCCGTCAAAATCCGAGTCAGCGGCCAAAATGTCTATTTTCACATTAAATAAATAAATTAATAATTAATTAATTAAATCACTTTTTCGTTCAAATTTGATAGCTAACAAATTTCACCATCTTTAATCACTTAGACATTTACAATGACTTAATACAAGCTAATGTAACAATTCAGCGTTGATTATTACATTAATTACAGCGATTCCGATGTAATTAAATTCAATTAATTATAATTCAATTTCAGTAAATTTATATAATTTGGTTTCGATCTTTTAATTCATTCAATTATTTATCCACATACATAGTTAACATTGTTATATGTTTTATTACATTAATATTTTACCATTTTCATCTTACTTTTCATTAACGTAATCTTTAATTACATTTAATTGTAATAAATTCACTTATTAAAGTTTAAATTCCAATAATTTGGTCAAACTTGATTCCAATTCCTTTTATCCAATCAATTACCGTATTATGCATAAAATTTTCATTGGTAGCATCTTATCGAGTTAACATTCTACAATTATCAATTTAACTTATATTAACTGCACTAATTAAGTAAATTAATTGCAATTGATTTCCTATTTTGATTTAATAGGCTAAATAAATAGATAACATATAATAATTATCACCATTAGCCTTTAACTAGATATATAAGTAATTATTTACAACCAATGTTACAATTGCTTACATACCACTGATTTTATCCAATCATCATTAACTATATACTATTTCACATATTAGTTCAATATTTACATTTGTTTTCTTATATTAAATTTATGACCAAGTAACATTTAAATTATTTTAATTTTGGAATTTCCATTAAGACTGTTACTAATGAAATTTAATTAACATTGTTAACTAATGAAATTTAATTAACATTGTTACCTTTCTTTTTTTTTTGTTATTATTCATTGATATATCACAAATTTTTATTTCTCCAAGTATTAAATAACATAATCTTATTTAAATTAACTATTTTTAATCATCGAAAATTACCGGTCGTTACACTCTCCCCCACTCTAAACTTTTCATCCCCAAAAAGGAAAGAGAAGGAAAAAGAAGAAATTAAGAAATCAACATATCTTGTTCAAAATATTAAATTTATAAATAAATAATTTACATAATTTAATAACTTAATCAAAATATATCAATTTATAACAATTAAATCCTTTTATACTCAAGTTAACAAAAATTTAGAAAACATTTCATAAAATTTTCTAAGTCAAAAATTTACAAAAAATTTCAGCAGAGTCTCCTTTGTATAGAGAGGCTCTGGGAGAAATAATAATATCAATATTAACAATATATATATATATATCATATTTTCAAAATAATATATCCCAACAGCGGAAAAAACAATGTAATATCGGTATAAAACTGTAGTCCGAGAGTCCTATTTGTTTGGCAAATAATGCTTAGTAGTAGCTAGTACTTCCATAAACATGTATTCCACTTACATAATCCAAAAAAGTTAATAATTATATAAAAGTGAAATGTTAAGTTGTTTCAACCAATAACAAAACAAATCAATACTACATAACAACAATCACTTGCAACCAAACAGTACAAATCATTTCAACAGAGAAAGCGATCATCCATCAATTATAACAGTACAAATCAATTATAAATAAACTATAAAGTAAACCATACACTCAACAGTCGCAGATAACTTTATAGATTATCCATACATCCAGACAATTAGAAGTATCCCTTCCCCAAACAATCCATTAGCCAAACAAATAGCAAATTCCAAATACTATTTAAGTTTATTCTTATTAATTTCATTTCATATTGTTTACCCTTCCTCGGTTTCATTCATACAATGACTATTTCATTTATTCACATTCATTTACTTTCATACGTTATTTACATTTTCTTACGTATGTTACTCCGTTACAATTATTTAAACATGTGTAAATCAATTCTTAAAGTACTATATAGGTTTCTTTGCAAATAATTTCATGTTCATTCATTCTGTACTTCTTTCATTTATTTCCATTCATTACTTACAAAATTCATTTTTTCCATTTATAATTAAAATTTCTTTTCAATACTTTACATTCATTTCTTACATAAGTTATATCCATTCAATTTTTTATTATAACCAATGAATTCATTATTCAAGTATTACATATATTTTTATCGCAGTTTACATTTATTAATTTATATACTTGATTTCTATTAGATATTAATATTCATTAACGCATAAATCATACTTAAGTTTCTTACTTTTTAATTTACACTCATTTCCTTATATAATGTTATCGAATATTATATCCTTTTCCTAAATCATTTCAACAATTTTTGAAATTATAATCATTTAATTTATTACATTATTCATTTTTCAATTCATTCCGATTATAAATGGCTTCCATCATTAACCTGAGTTTATAATCATCTACTTAGAGTATTTATCCTTTTTACTTATTTTAATTTTAAATAATTTCAAACATTTGCTTAAGTTTATAATCATTTACTTATAATACCTACTTTTCTATTACGTTTAATTAGTAGCATTTCAATTATAACTTAAGTTTATAACAACTACAATATCAAAGTTCTTATTTACAATGAACACTTTCATTACTTTAAGTTCTATATGCATAATATTCCATTAAATTTTCTTATTAAATATTTCAACTTTTAATCTTTTGGCAAGTTATATATATGTTTTAAGAGTGCAATTGAATATTACCCAAGTGTTTCTTATTTATTTTAATTAAGAAAATGTTCCATGATCATATCTTCTGGATTTTTTTCTATCCTTTGATTTACAGGTTACAAATTTAAAATTCCTTGCATATTTCATTTATAACTTAGCATTTAGTTTCTTATTTTCCATTTTAGAAGTTCCAATTATTAAATGATTAATATTTCATTTCATTTAAATAATTAAAATCTCTAATTTATAGAAATTTAAGAATTAAATACCGGATTCCATTTAAAATCATTTAAGACAATATATATAACCAGATCTTGTATATATCTCAAATCATATTAAAAGATAAAAATCAATATTTATTTAACAAACAAGCATGCAGTAAAACTACCACAACAGCCTTCCCACTTTGAAACTCGAAAATGAATATCGATGATTCGTGCACTCATCACCGAAATTATTTTCCAACGACAGAGAGGGAAGTACATAACTTATTTCCTTCCAAAATTACTTTAAAACATTTCCTTCAAATTTTATTAAAATATTTATATCGAAAATTACTTCCAAATAATACTAATATTATATTCCAAAATCTTTGAAAGAAATTTCAAACTCTCGGAACTTAAGTTCTCAAAGTTTCCAATTTCGAATATTTGATATTCTATGATGAATTATATTGATTATTGGAATATTGAATGCTATGGTTTGCTTGAATATTGTAACGTCCCGTCTTTTTGTACGCTTTAAATCGACGATAAACCACACACGTTAGACTTAAACCATATAGAAGGGCGGATTGTTATGGGCTAAATAAGAAAAAGAAAGGAAAAAAACAAAATAGAATCTTGCAGCGGAACGATAAAATATAATAATCAAATAAACAGTTCATGAAGCTGTTTTACAATAGAGAGTACACATACCAGAAAATAATAATTAATGCAGTGGAACAATGTGATGTAGTGGAATAATATAATATATAATAGTAACAAAATCTTTGTCTTCGTCCGCCAGAAATAAAGTCTTCAAATCCTGAAATGCTCAGGCTGACTGAAGCGAATTGAAAAGACAAAACACCCGAGTTAGAACTAAAAGACCTTATGTAAGTTAAATCAACAAGAATAAATATGAGTGGAACGACGTCAGAGATGTTTACGGGATTTGACATCTCCTATCTAGTGTCTAGAGTGAGTGCAGTAACTTAAGAGATGCTCAGGATTCACATCTCCTAAGGATCCGTTAAACTATTTACTATGTAGTAATATTTCGCTATTATAATAATGTCTATAGTAAAATAAACTTACTTTTAAATATCGTTAAGGAGTGACCCAATATTCCCCTTAACACGTAATAGTCCCAGTAGTCCATCCAATATCATAGTTCCCCCTGATCGGGAAGCCACCAGAGGATAACACGCGGGCTACGGGAGAAAACCAAAGTCGTACAAGGCGCGCTAGAGTAGGTGACACGGCACAGCTAGGCAATGCCAGGGCATATATACCAATTACGCTTCTGGGTTGGTGGTAATGCGTAGCGCGCAGCTACCGCCCATCTCGAGCCACACCCCCAAATCAAAAAATCAAAAGTGGCCACCGAAGCAATCCAAAAGTCAGAGTATAATATCGAAGGGATGTGTCTGATAAAAGGTGCTACCTTCTTAACCTGTCAATCACTCCTGTTTTAGCCACCTTATGCCAACTCACGGGAGTCGGGTACACGTATTTACCTTAAAGGAAACGCTGCCACCATCCTACTTCATTCTGGAATCTCCACCGCGTACAGGGTTGTTAAAGTGGTTTTTGGAATTGGCAGAGAGTATGACAACTTCTGATCCTGGTCTCTTCAACTACCAAACGTTATTATAACACCGCGGTCATTTCAAAATAATTTATACTTCAAAACCAGAATATAATATTCATTTCAAAACCATATAAATACGATATCATTTCCATTTTAAAACCAAATCCATACGATATTATTTTTATAAAAACCCAAGTCAATATAATATCATTTTATTTCAAATATATCCTTTTCAAAAAATCATAACATTTTCAATATTACAACACTTCGAAATCAAAATGCTAGAAATATAACCCTTTCAAATTAGTACTACCTCGAAACTCATAACTTCCACCACTGATGTGGTTTAAATATTTAAAATACTTTATATAATAAAAATAACTTCTTTAATTTTCACAAATCAATTCCGAACCAACCCGAATTTCTAAATTTCTAAATTTAATATATTTCAAAGCTTAAATATTCAATATTTCAAAACCAAATTTTATAATTCATTTATATACAAATTTCACTTTTACTATTATTTAGTTTTGAAATATTTGCTTACTGAAGCCAATATCCTTTAAATAAAACTTCAAATTTCAAAACTGAATATCCCTCAATTTTTTCACTTAATCACCTTAAACCTAAATTAAGTTATAAAACCATATTCCTTTAAATTAAGTTCCAAATGGATTCTTATTAAATATAGTTCTTAAGTAGATAAAATCTCAATCAATTTCAAACTATCTTCTCAACCTTGATTTATAAAAATCAATATAAAGTCTATATTAAAATATAATTTAAGTAAATCCTTATCCATATTATATTTTAATAAAATCAAACTTTATTATTAAACTTATTTTATACTTTAAACAAATTTTATTATAGCTTAACTAAGGATTTAACTATATATAAAAGAACCTTTATAAAATATCCCAATCAATATCTCCAAAATCATATATTTCTTTACAAACCATAGAAAATCATTTCAAAATATTTTTATATATAGACCACGGCGTCTGTGTATAATTTTCTACCCTATGGTCAAGTGATGCGGATATTTATCATTTCAATTCGTAATTTAAAATAAAAATACTGTTATATGTCATTTCAAACCGCAATCCCGAATGAAATAAAGTGCATAACAAATTTGCAGTTTAAAACAATATAAAATACAACATCCATTCATCCAATATCAATCATCATCCAATTTAAACAATAACATCAATATAGAGCATATAATAAATAACAGGTAATTACTGGCAGTCTATATTCAATAATAAATTAAACAATCTATCTAACTGGCAATTTATATGCAATAATAAATTAAATAACAATTTAATTCAATAAATTAAAATTTAACTGGAATGATGATAAAAATATACCAAATAGCAATAAATAAATTTCAAATCACACCAAAATTAATTTAACAAACATAAGAAATTTTAGAAGTTGTGAGTGGGTTAAAACACTCACCTTTTGAATTTAAATTGAATTTAAATCCAATTTAAACCCAAAAATTTCATAGTCTCATAATCCGTCCAAACTAACGCCAAAATATTCGGAATCCCAATACGAACCTAGTGGAGAAAACCGCGCATGAAACGGAATCTGTATGTAAGAGTTATGGGTATTAGAACGATTGGAATACAATTTAAATAAATAAAAACAAAAAAAAAGATACCAATACGAAGTTGCCACGTAAGCCACCCCTGTGCTCGATTGCGCGTACGAACTGCTTGAATCCACTGGAAATCATGAATACCACATCGCAGCTACCAGCAAACAACTTGCCGCCGACGCCGATCCCAACCAAGCTACCCTAATCCATGACAACCCCTCGCCTCCTCGTCCATGGCCGCTCCTCATAGGTGCGTGCGAGGGCCCCACGTGGCCAGAGCTACCCCGCCGCTGCGCAAAGAAAGTAGCCAATTCCGGTGACTTCGGTGACCATCTCAACGAACCAATAACGCAGATGTGTGTTGCTCATCGACGTCTACGATTCTGCACTTCCCAATCGAATCCTTGTTGAAGATCTACCGTCGAAATCAATAACCCAAAACTAACGGCCGAGGATAAACGGAAAATTTCTGATCAAATCGTGCTCCAAATCGAAAAACGCATCATAGAATTGGGATGCGCTCCTTGAGAGCTTTCCATGGATATATAATTTGATATATTTTGTGGAGTTTGAAATTTTGATTTGAATTTGATATTTTGGATCTGGAATTGTCTACCATTGAAATGAGGGAAGGAATTATACGCATAGACAAATGAGAAATAGAGGTAGGCTAGGGTTTATAACAGGGTATATATAGGCAAGTTTGAAATAGAATAGATGGACCCGATTTATAAACGCGCTGAACGATGAATGGCCCGAAAAGCCCGTTCAGACTCCGTAACGAAATTGGGTCAACCCTTATATCAAAATGGATGTTTTAAAATATTTTAAAATCAATGGAACAGGTTTCAAGTCCAACTTCTATCTTATGAAGAAGTTATGCTAAAATCAATATTTTTCAAATTGATTTCAATTTCATTGATTTCAAGGCGTTTCGAGTCCGTACGATCAAATGACAAATACGATCGCTACGAAACTTGAAATCCTACAATAATTCACCGTTACGCATCCGATGAAACTGGTTTCATCGAAATCCGAGTCAGTGGCCAAAATAGCTATTTTTACATTAATTAATTAAAATAATAAATAAACAAATTAAATCAAAATATCTATTTTTGCACTCTCCCCCACTCAAAACTTTTCGTCCCCGAAAAGAAAAGGAAGGGAAAAGAGGAACTTATAAATCAATATATATTATTCAAAACATTATATTCAAACAATAAATTTACAGAATAGGATAATTTAAATAAAATATATAGATTTATGAACAATTAAATCTTTTATATTCAAATTAATAAAGTTTGGAAAACATTTTCAAAATATTTTCTAAGTCCAAAATTTACGGAAAATTTCGGTAGAGTCTCCTTTGTACGGGAAGGCTCGGGAGAAAATATAATATCAAATATAACAATATATACATATATTCCAAAATAATATATCCCAACACGGGAAAAACAATATAATAACGCTATAAACCATAATCCGAGAACGTACCTATTTTTCGAGAAATTTACACTTATATTATGAAACCAAATGCAGTAGCAATTGCTTCCATAACCTGCATTTCACTTATATAATCCAAAATAGTCAATAATTATATAAAATGAAATGTTTAAATTGTTTCAATCAATAACAAACAAATCAATACAGACAACAATCACTTGCAACCAGGCATACAACCATCACATAGAATCAACCCAAATCAATAATTCATATTTAACAAGATAAATAGTTGTTCGGGTTCAAAACTTTAAATTGCACAGAATGAAAAATAAACTATCAAGTGCACCATTCACTCAACAGTCTTAGATAAAACTCGATAGATTATTCATACATCTAAGCAAATTTAACGTATTCTTACCCAAACAACCATAAACCAAAAACAAACAACAATTTCTAACAATAAATTAAGTTTCATTCTTATAAATTTTATTCCATACATTTGTCGTTTGATTTCCTTTTTATTCATAATGATTTATCCTTTTAATTTACAATTATTTCTTGTAAATCTCCATTTATTTTCATTTATTCACTATTTAATTTCATTCATTTACAGTATTCATCTTCCTACTTATTTTTAAAATAAATAACTTCAACATTTACTTAAGTTTATTGTCATTTCTTTACAACCTTTCAGTCATACTTAAGTTTACACAATTACAACATCAAATTCTTATTCATAAAAGAATTTCACTTAACATTCTATTACATAAGCTTTACTTGTACAATATCCACTACGTTTTCTTATTAACATTTCAACTTTTTACATCTTTTGGTAAGTTATATATAAGCCTTTAAGAATGTAATTAAAATCATACAAGTTTATCTTATTTCTTTTAATTTATTAAATGCTCAATAATTATATCTTTCATTTTATAAGATTAGAATTTCAACTTTCTTTTAATCTCATTTATAACTTAGCATTAAATCTCTTATTTTAATTGGAGGTTCCGATTATTAATTAGTTACAACCCATTTCACTACAATAATTGAAACAATTAATTAACAGAAATTTAAGAACTAAATACCGGGTTAAATTTCAAATCATTTTAAAATAATAGATAGATATGTATATACTTACAACTTATATCCAATTATATTTAAAACAAATTAAAATTTATATTTTTTATCAAAATAAATCTGTAGTAAAACTACTACAGTGGCCTTCCCACTTTGAAACTCGAAAATGAATGTCGATGATGCATGCACTCATCATCGAAATTATTTCCCAACAACAGAGAGGGGAGTACAGAACTTATTTCTTTCCAAATTTCTTTTAAAACATTTCTTTCAAATTATATTGAAATATTTATATCATAAAATACTTCTAATAATATTATTATTATATTCCAAATCATTTGAAAGAAATTTTCAAAAATCCCAGAACTTAAGTTCTAAATTCCTAATTTTCATTTATTTTATTTTCAATCTCATTTCAACTATTATTTATTAATTTTATTACCTAACACCCAATATTGCAACCAAATATATATCTTATTTATAAAAATTTATTTTATATATATAGAAAATATAATAGGCAAAATTATTTCATTCACCTATATTAAAAATAAATATTATGTCGGTCTGTCCTATTAAGTGTTTAGAAATCCCTATTGATGTCATAGCGTCCCATTCATCAACCAGAATTTATAAATTCAAAACGAAACAAATTAACACAATATTAAAACCTTTTTATAACACTAACAAATACGCTCTCTCATATATATACACTCAGCGACTCACCATAGGGTACTACTACCCTATTAGTAAAGAGTCAAACCCCACAAAGCTAAGGTTTATCGCTAAACCAAAGCTCTGATACCAGATATAACGTCCCGTCCTTTTGTACGCTTTAAATCGACGATAAACGACACATGTCAGACTTAAACCATACAGAAGAACGGATTGTTATGGGGTAAATAAGAAAAAGCAAGGAAAAAACAAAGTAGAATCTTGCAGCGGAACGATAAAATATAATAATCAAATAAACAGTTCATGAAGCTATTTTACAAAACATTTGATTATATTTATACAATACATATCGGAGTACACAAACCAGAAAATAATAATTGATGCAGTGGAACAATGTGATGCAGTGGAATAATATAATAAATAATAGTAATAAAATCTTTGTCTTCGTCCTTTAGAAATAAAGTCTTCAAATCCTGAAATACTCAGGCTGACCCGAGCGAATTGAAAAGACAAAACCTCGAGTCAGAACTAAAAGATCTTGTAACGATCCAGAATTTTTAATAATTTAAATTTGAATATTTAATTAATTTTAAATATTTATAAGTGAATTTATAAGTCAAATAAATTTTTATTTGAATTTTTGGATTTAATTGGATTATTAAATCGATAATTTAATATGTTAAATTATGGAAATAATTGAAAATCGAGTTAAAAATGATTGAAAATAATTTGGAAAATTTTATTTAATCATACTGGAGTTATAGAAATATTTTAGAACTTTTAAAATCGAATTAAAAGTTAATTTGTGAAAATTGAATATTTTAATATTAAAATGACTAGTGAAAATAGTCAATTTTTGAACAGTCTCAGAATTGAACGAAACCAGTTCCATTGGGTCCGTAATAGTTAGTTATTACCGGATTTCAATTTTCGTGTCAATCGGAGTTATCGTTTGATCGTGGCAGCTCGAAACGCATCGAATTATTTTTAATTTAAATTTGGCGAGTGAAAATAGCCATTTTTCAAAAAGTCTCGGATTTCGACGAAACCAGTTTCATCGGATCCGTAATGTGATATTATTGTAAGGTTTCAAATTTCAAGTCAATTGGATTTACCGTTTGTCCGGTACAAATTAAAACGCCTAGAAATCGATTTAAATCGGTTTAATTCAAATTGAGCGTTTACAGCCATAACTCGCACATACTTCCGAATTAGCTTCCGAAACCTGTTCCATTATGTCCGGAACGTGGGGTAAACCTTAGAAACGCTGGTTACGGCGTCTAAATCGGAGTTCGGAATTCCCGGGATGAATAGTGTTTACGCTAGCTCTTTCTATAAATACACCTCTCTCTTCACAAAATTAAAAATAAAAAAAAAATATCCTAAACCCTAAATTAAAACTGCAGCCGCCACCTATAGATGAATGGCCAGAATTCAATTTACTTCCTCCCTCAAAATCTCTCAATCCATTCATCGATTCACGAAGCCATCAACTACAAAGAGGTAGAGCGCATCGAGAGCTAGAGATTCAACGGCTGTGATGTAAAACGGAGCGATGTGGTGGCGTATAGGGGGCCGCGTTCACTGGAGCCTGCGCACGCGTTTCCACGCAGCACATGAGGCCGAGCTTCACCTAGGGGGGGGGCCGAGCATGGTGGTGGAGAGGGGCATTCGAATGGAACTTCCTGATCGAGATTTCGTCGAGTATAGGTGGGGTAATGTTTAACCCTAGTTTGTAAAAGTGGGTTCGGCCTCCATTGAGATGCCTGGAAGTATTGCGTGATGATGAGGGAGAAGGTGTTAACGGCCATGATGGAGTTGCAGTTGGATCCAAGGGCTATGGTCAGTTAGGGGTTAAAAATTATAATTAAAATGTTGTAATTTGTATATATAAATTGTGCACAATCTTGTAAAATTCATAACTTTTTCATACGAGGTCGAAAAAATGCAAACTCAGTTGCGTTGGAATCGTATGGACGAGCACTACGCGATGGAGTTGGTTTGGAGTCGTTTGGAGTTAGTGAGAATTTCGGGTAAAATTAAACGCGCGTTTAATTTTATTCGAAATAAAAGCTAAAACGGAAATTAAAACCAAGGTGAGAATTTCTCACTCAATCGAATCAGTTTCGATTTTATTTTAAATAGTTAGATTTAAAATATTTGAATGCATGTTTGAATGTTGGTTGATATCTATTGATTGTTAAAATAGACATTATACGCCGTTAGTAAGCGGATGTTATTTAATAAAAACATATACCGCGAATATTTCATAAACAGTGAAATTGGTATTATATATAATAGCAATATATATATATTGGCATATGTATATATTGGAGTTGATTGATTTCCCGTATTTTTTAGCGGATGAGACCCTATTACGCCGTTAGTAAGCGGATAATATTTAATAAAAACATGTACCGCGATAATTTCGTACTGGAGCGAAATTGGTATTGTGCTAATGTTTTTGGATGCAGGAAAACAGGTTGGAGGGATCCAACTGGATTCCTCAACAGTTTTTATTTGATTTCAGATATTTTGATATTTGATGGATTATCATATCGATATATGATATCGTTGTAGTCGTGATTGACTATTTGATGTGTAGCATCATTGGACCCAGATTTTGGGATTTTAAAATGATTTTTAAAGTGATTTTTGAAAATATACTATATTTTTGGAATTGATCCATTATAAATAAATAAACGTTATAATTTTTTAAAGTTATAAAAATTATGGTTTTTGTGAAATATAGTTAAAAAGCTGATTTTTAGAAATACGATTAAAAGTCGATTTTTGAGAAATATGAACTAATGATTTTATAAAATAATTTAGATTGGATTTTTGAATATATGATAAAAGTTTAAATATAGGATTTATAAAATTTGATTATTTTATAAATCGAAATGATGAAATTATAAAGGAATTTAAAGACGTTTTAGAATAATAATATAAACTGGTTTATATTAAGAGATTTATAAATGGATATTTATAAATTGAAATATAGACATTATAAAACGAGTTTTTATAAGTGTTTGAATGTAGCGAAAATGAATTTCATAAATGAATGAAATTTATAGAATTATAAACTGTGAAGTTATAAATGAAATTTATAAATAGTAAGATTTATAAATTTGTGAAGTTAATTGAAGAATAGATTTGGTTAAATAAATGAATCTTATAAGTTATAAGATTTATAATTATGAAGTTTAAAGAACGATTTTATAAAATAATCGTTTTATAAGTATTTAACTTATAATATAAACATTTAGTTTATAATTGAGTTATAAACTGAAATATGTTAATAAAGGAATTTATAAAAAAGAAGTTTTTATAAATAAATAGAAATGGAATTTATAAACGTTGTTTTATGAATTCGCAAACGACTTAATTTGATAAGTTAATTGTTATAACTTATAAATGGAGTTATATTCACGTTTTAGACAGTGAATAATCCTTTGAATTAAAATGAATAAAAGGATGGAATTTGTTAAAGAAGTATATTCACGTTTTTAAATAGTGAATAACACGTTAAAGAAAATGGTTTGAATGTGAATGTTTTAAATAGAATTAAAACGATCTAACGATGTTTTAAAAAAGGTGTTGAGATTCGAAACCATAGATTTTAACATTTATTGTTGAAATAGATGTTTTCGAGAAATAAAAGGAAATGGTGGACTATAACACTGTTGTTATAGTAAATGATTTCCGAAAGGAAATGCTTTGTAAAGTATTGGGATTTATATAGCTATTTTAAATTCGAATCCCTATGCTAGTGATTTTGGGTTGTCGTAACGATGTTTTACGCAACATTCGTTTTGGCCCAAATAAATATGTTAAGTGAATGATTTCCTTAAAGAATGAATTATATACTTAATTCGATTTAAGTATATTGAATATTTTCAAAGGTTGAAGATAAGAAGATTTGTGGATTACTTATGAATAAATAAGTATGGAAATGTTTTCCAATATGAAGTGAATATTTAGAATTTATCTTTTTGAAGATAAATTGAGAATGAATAATTGAAATCGGTTATTCATGGATATTTTTGAAATATAAATTCATTACGGAATTTATATGTGAAAGTGGAACTTGTTAAAAATAAATATTGATTTATTTTTGAAGTGTTGAAATTATATATCTTGTAAAGATATTTTGGAAAATAAATAATTTGGAAAATTATTTGGAATCTGGTGATGTGTGCATATCAATTGATAGTTCAATAACCGACTATCAGTATTTCCCTTTGAATGGGTATTTGATGTGAATTGATTGAATTTGAATGCACACTTATTTTTGAATAAGCGCTCACTATTCGGGTTAACCGGGAAAGGACCATGGGGTCGTATAACCCATTCCGAATATGTGATACGTCGTTATGAATTGCATTTGAAGATCGGTGTTGAAGACCGAGTATTTGTGAAAGCGATAGGATGACCTATCGATTGTCTCTGCACTGGGTAGCTCCTGGTATAGAGATCTCCTAAGTGATGGGAAATTCGATCGGGATTGTGAATACCCGTATTGCAAGGGCTTCGTAAGAAGTGCCTTCGGTTTTGTTCGAGCCCGGAACAGACTTGTATGGATTGTATGTCTGACATTACAAGTTGAGATATAAAGCCGATTTCTTTCAAATATATTTCTGTTGGTGGCGAAGAATTTATTCTTTTAGCTTAACACCCTTCTCTGAGACGTATGAGCTCAGAGGTTATGTAGTTGAATGTTATCAGCGATATATTCCCAATTTGGTAATGTGACATGCTGAGTGATGCTGAAATGATCATTGTGTTGATTATTTGTGATAGGATCATTTATTTGATCGTCTATCTTAGTGATCATTGTGTTGATCATTTGTTGACCCAAAGCATGGCTTTTGTATAAAGTATGTTTTTGTGGACGTGAATTCGTCGAGCCTCACACCCCGTGAATGGTCAAAACAGGAAAGAAGCGGCAAGGTTATGAGGGGTAGCACCCTTTAGGATGTGTCCATTTCCTTCTGGAAAAGGGTGGTGTCATGGTATGGAGCCCAGATACTTACTCATGTTGAAAACACTTTATGATTGTGTGAATTGATTACGAGCGCTTGGTGATAAAGGTTCCAAAGGACCGGGGGATGGCATATTCGGTCAGTTGTTACTCAGTTAGGAGTAACCCGGCCTTGTGTTGGTAGAGATCCGGTTTGGTTCTCGGGGATGTCCATCCAGAGGCATTCTCATGTGGCAATGGGAAGTTCCTTGGCCTGATCATTCGTTGGAAATCCAATTCCCAATACGAAATTTGTACGGTATTAGTTGTAGAACCTGCCATTCACTTATGGTGGTCACCACTGTTTGGATGGTAGCTATAGTAGGCATAGTTCGAAATGTCTATGTTGGCTAAGATTTATATTCTACTTTCGAAATATTTCTCTACACTATGCACTAGTAATAATATCAAATGTTATTTTAAATGCGTATCAAGCATCTTTGACTATCATAAGGAGAAATCTCCTCCGATTCTGCGTTTGCATGTGTGTGTGTGCGGGAGGCCTTATGGTAGTCTCATTTTTAAAAGCATTGCGAATTGACTTAAAAATATTCTTCTATTTTGATTTTAAGGTAAATAAACTGTTTTGAGTTCTCACACCAGTCTCATGACTGACTCGGAGTTTATTGTTTTCCTTCCTAAACTCTGGGTGCCCACCAATTTCCACACGGGCAGTTAAGAGTTAGGTTTATCAGGATATTCTGGATATTCTGGAGTTGCTGGAGGCAAGATGGATGGCATGGCATATTACTTATATAGTATTTCTTTTTCCGCTGCACTGTTTGATGTTGTTGATGTTGTACACTCTGATGATATGATGTAATGTAATGAAATGTAATGTAATAACTGATATAGTTCTTTGTTTAAAGATTATTCATTTATTATTATATGTTGTTCCGCTGCGAATTGTGAGATTCTGTTGTTGTTCTGTTATTTCTTTCTGTTCCGTTCTATTTTTAAAATTTTCTATCTTCTGTTTTTCTAATTCTCTGTTTTCTAAAAAAAAATTGTCTATCTTCTTTTCCCTCTATTTTTCTATTTTCTATCTCTTCTCTATCTTCTCTCTTTTTCTTTTCTTAAATTCTTTTTAAAACCCATAACTTCTCGGTTTTCGGCCTTCGATATTCGGCAGTCGATAAAGTGAGTGTCGATGTCGAATTTTCGAAGAACGAAAATCCGTGACGTTACATTTGGTATCAGAGCTGATGGTTAAGCGACAACCATGGTTCTGTTGGGTATTATTCATTAGAGATAGAGTCAGTAGTACTCTAGAATGAGTTTGAGTGTAATAATAGCTATGAGAGCGTATTTGTTAGTGAATATAAAATTGTTTTATATTGTGATGATTGGTTTATTGAGTGGCATATGAACTTTCGTCAGCACAGCCTCGAAACTGAGCCGAAGGGGTTTCTAAACACTTGAATAGAACAATTCGGCACAGTATTGTTTTAATTGGGTAAATGAAATAATTTTACCTTGATTATATTTTATATATAAAGAAATAATTTTTCAGAATTATTAAAGTGTATATAAGTTGATTGTTTAGTTGTTTGAATAATCTAAATAAAAGAATAATTGTATAAGTAAAAGAATTATAAGAATTGAAGTATAATTAAAGTGATTTACAATTGTGAAATAAACTTATATATATAAGAAGTTAATATATTTATGAATATGAGTTGTAAATAATCAAATGGATTAAATAAAATAATGAATATAAGTGTTGATTCATTAAAATCTAATGTTATTAGAAGTTGAATAAAAAAATGAATGAATATAAGCAAAGGAATTTGGTTGAAATTAATATACTTTGGTTGTTATATGATTGTTGATTGGTTGTATAAAATTCATTAAGTATTAATGAAAGTGAATTAATGAAATTGAAAGCTAAAGTAATTGAAATTCAAATTAGAAGTAAATAAATTTGAATAGAATTGAGTGTGAATTGGATTTAATTAGTGAATGCAAACTAATTGAATTGAGAATGAATGTTAGTAAATCCAATGTAAATGAATCAAATGTAATTTAAAGTGAAAACCAATTCATTAAATATGAATGAGAATATGAATGAATGTTTATTGGATATGGATGTTAGTTGGTTGATGGTTGAATATATATTGCAATTGTTGTTTAGTTGCATTTGCTATGTGACATATATAGTTGATATGTTGCTATATGTTGTATATTGAGATTATTTTCATATATGCATGATTCTCATGTTGTTTGTTGAGTGATTAGTAGGTGCGGATCGCGTTTGCTTCGCATTTGGAACTCGCTTTAGCGCTATATTAGCCGTATATGCTTGCTAATAAAATATAAGGTACATATCTCGGATTACATACCGTACTTTTACATTTTTTTCCCTTCGGGATGCCTCATTACTTGATGAGATGTATATTTGTGATATATATACTGTCATTTTTTTTTCCGGATCGAGCCGCGCAAAGGAGACTATGGCGAATTTTTCCGGAAATTTAAGGCGTTAGAAAAATTTGAGAAAAATTAGAAAATTTTGAAAACTTTAAACTTTGTTTTAAAGTTGAAAGTTAAATGATATAATTGTTTTTGAAAAGATAACTAAGTATGATTTGGAAAACTTAGTAAAGGTTTGTAAGCAGTTTAATTATGAATTTTGGAAAGTTAATAAATTCTGTAACCTTTCTTACTTGTAATTTCGAGGACGAAATTCTTTTAAGGGGGAAAGATTGTAACGACCCAGAATTTTTAATAATTTAAATTTGAATATTTAATTAATTTTAAATATTTATAAGTGAATTTATAAGTCAAATAAATTTTTATTTGAATTTTTGGATTTAATTGGATTATTAAATCGATAATTTAATATGTTAAATTATGGAAATAATTGAAAATCGAGTTAAAAATGATTGAAAATAATTTGGAAAATTTTATTTAATCATACTGGAGTTATAGAAATATTTTAGAACTTTTAAAATCGAAATTAAAGGTAAATTTGTGAAAATTGAATATTTTAATATTAAAATCGACTAGTGAAAATAGTCAATTTTTGAACAGTCTCAGAATTGAACGAAACCAGTTCCATTGGGTCCGTAATAGTTAGTTATAACCGGATTTCAATTTTCGTGTCAATCGGAGTTATCGTTTGATCGTGGCAGCTCGAAACGCATCGAATTATTTTTAATTTAAATTTGGCGAGTGAAAATAGCCATTTTTCAAAAAGTCTCGGATTTCGACGAAACCAGTTTCATCGGATCCGTAATGTGATATAATTGTAAGGTTTCAAATTTCAAGTCAATTGGATTTACCGTTTGTCCGGTACAAATTAAAACGCCTAGAAATCGATTTAAATCGGTTTAATTCAAATTGAGCGTTTACAGCCATAACTCGCACATACTTCCGAATTAGCTTCCGAAACCTGTTCCATTGTGTCCGGAACGCGGGGTAAACCTTAGAAACGCTGGTTACGGCGTCTAACTCGGAGTTCGGAATTCCCGGGATGAATAGTGTTTACGCTAGCTCTTTCTATAAATACACCTCTCTCTTCACAAAATTAAAAATAAAAAAAAAATATCCTAAACCCTAAATTAAAACTGCAGCCGCCACCTATAGATGAATGGCCGGAATTCAATTTACTTCCTCCCTCAAAATCTCTCAATCCATTCATCGATTCACGAAGCCATCAACTACAAAGAGGTAGAGCGCATCGAGAGCTAGAGATTCAACGGCTGTGATGTAAAACGGAGCGATGTGGTGGCGTATAGGGGGCCGCGTTCACTGGAGCCTGCGCACGCGTTTCCACGCAGCACATGAGGCCGAGCTTCACCTAGGGGGGGGGCCGAGCATGGTGGTGGAGAGGGGCATTCGAATGGAACTTCCTGATCGAGATTTCGTCGAGTATAGGTGGGGTAATGTTTAACCCTAGTTTGTAAAAGTGGGTTCGGCCTCCATTGAGATGCCTGGAAGTATTGCGTGATGATGAGGGAGAAGGTGTTAACGGCCATGATGGAGTTGCAGTTGGATCCAAGGGCTATGGTCAGTTAGGGGTTAAAAATTATAATTAAAATGTTGTAATTTGTATATATAAATTGTGCACAATCTTGTAAAATTCATAACTTTTTCATACGAGGTCGAAAAAATGCAAACTCAGTTGCGTTGGAATCGTATGGACGAGCACTACGCGATGGAGTTGGTTTGGAGTCGTTTGGAGTTAGTGAGAATTTCGGGTAAAATTAAACGCGCGTTTAATTTTATTCGAAATAAAAGCTAAAACGGAAATTAAAACCAAGGTGAGAATTTCTCACTTAATCGAATCAGTTTCGATTTTATTTTAAATAGTTAGATTTAAAATATTTGAATGCATGTTTGAATGTTGGTTGATATCTATTGATTGTTAAAATAGACATTATACGCCGTTAGTAAGCGGATGTTATTTAATAAAAACATATACCGCGAATATTTCATAAACAGTGAAATTGGTATTATATATAATAGCAATATATATATATTGGCATATGTATATATTGGAGTTGATTAATTTCCCGTATTTTTTAGCGGATGAGACCCTATTACGCCGTTAGTAAGCGGATAATATTTAATAAAAACATGTACCGCGATAATTTCGTACTGGAGCGAAATTGGTATTGTGCTAATGTTTTTGGATGCAGGAAAACAGGTTGGAGGGATCCAACTGGATTCCTCAACAGTTTTTATTTGATTTCAGATATTTTGATATTTGATGGATTATCATATCGATATATGATATCGTTGTAGTCGTGATTGACTATTTGATGTGTAGCATCATTGGACCCAGATTTTGGGATTTTAAAATGATTTTTAAAGTGATTTTTGAAAATATACTATATTTTTGGAATTGATCCATTATAAATAAATAAACGTTATAATTTTTTAAAGTTATAAAAATTATGGTTTTTGTGAAATATAGTTAAAAAGCTGATTTTTAGAAATACGATTAAAAGTCGATTTTTGAGAAATATGAACTAATGATTTTATAAAATAATTTAGATTGGATTTTTGAATATATGATAAAAGTTTAAATATAGGATTTATAAAATTTGATTATTTTATAAATCGAAATGATGAAATTATAAAGGAATTTAAAGACGTTTTAGAATAATAATATAAACTGGTTTATATTAAGAGATTTATAAATGGATATTTATAAATTGAAATATAGACATTATAAAACGAGTTTTTATAAGTGTTTGAATGTAGTGAAAATGAATTTCATAAATGAATGAAATTTATAGAATTATAAACTGTGAAGTTATAAATGAAATTTATAAATAGTAAGATTTATAAATTTGTGAAGTTAATTGAAGAATAGATTTGGTTAAATAAATGAATCTTATAAGTTATAAGATTTATAATTATGAAGTTTAAAGAACGATTTTATAAAATAATCGTTTTATAAGTATTTAACTTATAATATAAACATTTAGTTTATAATTGAGTTATAAACTGAAATATGTTAATAAAGGAATTTATAAAAAAGAAGTTTTTATAAATAAATAGAAATGGAATTTATAAACGTTGTTTTATGAATTCGCAAACGACTTATTTTGATAAGTTAATTGTTATAACTTATAAATGGAGTTATATTCACGTTTTAGACAGTGAATAATCCTTTGAATTAAAATGAATAAAAGGATGGAATTTGTTAAAGAAGTATATTCACGTTTTTAAATAGTGAATAACACGTTAAAGAAAATGGTTTGAATGTGAATGTTTTAAATAGAATTAAAACGATCTAACGATGTTTTAAAAAAGGTGTTGAGATTCGAAACCATAGATTTTAACATTTATTGTTGAAATAGATGTTTTCGAGAAATAAAAGGAAATGGTGGACTATAACACTGTTGTTATAGTAAATGATTTCCGAAAGGAAATGCTTTGTAAAGTATTGGGATTTATATAGCTATTTTAAATTCGAATCCCTATGCTAGTGATTTTGGGTTGTCGTAACGATGTTTTACGCAACATTCGTTTTGGCCCAAATAAATATGTTAAGTGAATGATTTCCTTAAAGAATGAATTATATACTTAATTCGATTTAAGTATATTGAATATTTTCAAAGGTTGAAGATAAGAAGATTTGTGGATTACTTATGAATAAATAAGTATGGAAATGTTTTCCAATATGAAGTGAATATTTAGAATTTATCTTTTTGAAGATAAATTGAGAATGAATAATTGAAATCGGTTATTCATGGATATTTTTGAAATATAAATTCATTACGGAATTTATATGTGAAAGTGGAACTTGTTAAAAATAAATATTGATTTATTTTTGAAGTGTTGAAATTATATATCTTGTAAAGATATTTTGGAAAATAAATAATTTGGAAAATTATTTGGAATCTGGTGATGTGTGCATATCAATTGATAGTTCAATAACCGACTATCAGTATTTCCCTTTGAATGGGTATTTGATGTGAATTGATTGAATTTGAATGCACACTTATTTTTGAATAAGCGCTCACTATTCGGGTTAACCGGGAAAGGACCATGGGGTCGTATAACCCATTCCGAATATGTGATACGTCGTTATGAATTGCATTTGAAGATCGGTGTTGAAGACCGAGTATTTGTGAAAGCGATAGGATGACCTATCGATTGTCTCTGCACTGGGTAGCTCCTGGTATAGAGATCTCCTAAGTGATGGGAAATTCGATCGGGATTGTGAATACCCGTATTGCAAGGGCTTCGTAAGAAGTGCCTTCGGTTTTGTTCGAGCCCGGAACAGACTTGTATGGATTGTATGTCTGACATTACAAGTTGAGATATAAAGCCGATTTCTTTCAAATATATTTCTGTTGGTGGCGAAGAATTTATTCTTTTAGCTTAACACCCTTCTCTGAGACGTATGAGCTCAGAGGTTATGTAGTTGAATGTTATCAGCGATATATTCCCAATTTGGTAATGTGACATGCTGAGTGATGCTGAAATGATCATTGTGTTGATTATTTGTGATAGGATCATTTATTTGATCGTCTATCTTAGTGATCATTGTGTTGATCATTTGTTGACCCAAAGCATGGCTTTTGTATAAAGTATGTTTTTGTGGACGTGAATTCGTCGAGCCTCACACCCCGTGAATGGTCAAAACAGGAAAGAAGCGGCAAGGTTATGAGGGGTAGCACCCTTTAGGATGTGTCCATTTCCTTCTGGAAAAGGGTGGTGTCATGGTATGGAGCCCAGATACTTACTCATGTTGAAAACACTTTATGGTTGTGTGAATTGATTACGAGCGCTCGGTGATAAAGGTTCCAAAGGACCGGGGGATGGCATATTCGGTCAGTTGTTACTCAGTTAGGAGTAACCCGGCCTTGTGTTGGTAGAGATCCGGTTTGGTTCTCGGGGATGTCCATCCAGAGGCATTCTCATGTGGCAATGGGAAGTTCCTTGGCCTGATCATTCGTTGGAAATCCAATTCCCAATACGAAATTTGTACGGTATTAGTTGTAGAACCTGCCATTCACTTATGGTGGTCACCACTGTTTGGATGGTAGCTATAGTAGGCATAGTTCGAAATGTCTATGTTGGCTAAGATTTATATTCTACTTTCGAAATATTTCTCTACACTATGCACTAGTAATAATATCAAATGTTATTTTAAATGCGTATCAAGCATCTTTGACTATCATAAGGAGAAATCTCCTCCGATTCTGCGTTTGCATGTGTGTGTGTGCGGGAGGCCTTATGGTAGTCTCATTTTTAAAAGCATTGCGAATTGACTTAAAAATATTCTTCTATTTTGATTTTAAAGTAAATAAACTGTTTTGAGTTCTCACACCAGTCTCATGACTGACTCGGAGTTTATTGTTTTCCTTCCTAAACTCTGGGTGCCCACCAATTTCCACACGGGCAGTTAAGAGTTAGGTTTATCAGGATATTCTGGATATTCTGGAGTTGCTGGAGGCAAGATGGATGGCATGGCATATTTCTTATATAGTATTTCTTTTTCCGCTGCACTGTTTGATGTTGTTGATGTTGTACACTCTGATGATATGATGTAATGTAATGAAATGTAATGTAATAACTGATATAGTTCTTTGTTTAAAGATTATTCATTTATTATTATATGTTGTTCCGCTGCGAATTGTGAGATTCTGTTGTTGTTCTGTTATTTCTTTCTGTTCCGTTCTATTTTTAAAATTTTCTATCTTCTGTTTTTCTAATTCTCTGTTTTCTAAAAAAAAAATGTCTATCTTCTTTTCCCTCTATTTTTCTATTTTCTATCTCTTCTCTATCTTCTCTCTTTTTCTTTTCTTAAATTCTTTTTAAAACCCATAACTTCTCGGTTTTCGGCCTTCGATATTCGGCAGTCGATAAAGTGAGTGTCGATGTCGAATTTTCAAAAGTCGAAAATTTTCGGAACGTTACAGATCTTATGTAAGTTAAATCAACAAGAATAAATATGAGTAGAACGGCATCAGAGATGCTTACGGGATTTGAAATCTCATATCCAGTGTCTACGTGAATGCAGTAACTTAAGAGATGCTCGGGATTCAAATCTCCTAAGGATCTGTTAAACTATTTACTATGTAGTAATATTTCGTCGTTATAATAATGTCTATAGTAAAATAAACTTACTTTTAAATAGCGTTAAGGAGTGACCCAATATTCCCCTTAACACGTAATAGTCCCAGTAGTCCATCCAATATCATGGTCCCTCCTAATCGAGAAGCCACCAGAGGATACAACACGGGCTACGGGAGAAAACCAAACTCGTACAAGGCGCGCTAGGGTAGGTGACACGGCACAACTAGGCAATGCCAGGGTAGATATACCAATTACGCTTCGGGTCGGTGGTAACGCGTAGCGCGCAGCTACTGCCCACCTTGAGCGACACCCCCAAATCAAAAAATCAAAAGTGGCCACCGAATCAATCCAAAAGTCAGAGTATAATATCGAAGGGATGTGTCCGATAAAAGGTGCTACCTTCTTAACCCGTCAATCGCTCCTGTTTTAGCCACCTTATGCCAACTCATGGGAGTCGGGTCTACGTATTTACCTCAAAGAAAACGATGCCACCATCCTACTTCATTCTGGAATCTCCACCGCGTACACGGTTGTTAAAGTGGTTTTGGGAATTGGCAGAGAGTATAACAACTTCCGATCCCGGTCTCTTCAACAACCAAACGTTATTATAACATCGCGGTCATTTCAAAATAATTTATACTTCAAAACCAAAATATAATATCCATTTCAAAACCATATAAATACGACAACATTTCCATTTTAAAACCAAATCCATACGATATTATTTTTATAAAAACCCAAGTCAATATAATATCATTTTATTTCAAATATATCCTTTTCAAAAAATCATAACATTTTCAACATTACAACACTTCGAAATCAAAATGCTAGAAATATAACCCGTCAATTTATACTACCTCGAAACTCATAGCTTCCACCACTGATGTGGTTTAAATATTTAAAATACTTTATATAACCAAAATAGCTTCTTTAATTTTCACAAATGAATTCCAAACCAACCCGAATTTCTAGATTTCTAAATTTAATATATTTCAAAGCTTAAATATTCAATATTTCAAAACCAAATTTTATAATTCATTTATATACAAATTTCACTTTTACTATTATTTAGTTTTGAAATATTTGCTTACTAAAACAAATATCCTTTAAATAAAACTTCAAATTTCAAAACTGAATATTCTTTAATTTTTTCACTTAATCACCTTAAACCCGAATTAAGTTATAAAACCATATTCCTTTAAATTAAGTTCCAATGGATTCTTATTAAATATAGTTCTTAATTAGATAAAATCTAAATCAATTTCAAACTATCTTCTCAACCTTGATTTAGAAAAATAAATATAAAGTCTATATTGAAATATAATTTAAGTAAATCCTTATCCATATTATATTTTAATAAAATCAAACTTTATTATTAAACTTATTTTATACTTTAAACAAATTTTATTCATAGCTTAAACCAAGGATTTAACTATATATAAAAGAACCTTTATAAAATATCCCAATCAATATCTCCAAAATCATATATTTCTTTACAAACCATAGAAAATCATTTCAAAATATTTTTATATATTGACCACGGTGTCTATATATAATTTTCTACCCTATGGTCTAGTGATACGGATATTTATCATTTCAATCCATAATTTAAAATAAAAATACGGTTATATATCATTTCAAACCGCAATCTCGAATGAAATAAAGCGCATAACAAATTTGCAGTTTAAAACAATAAATATACAACATCCATTCATCCAATATCAATCATCAACCATTTATTACAATCATCATCCAATTTAAACAATAACATCAATATAGAGCATATAATAAATAACAGGTAATTACTGACAGTCTATATTCAATAATAAATTAAACAATCTATCTAACTTGCAGTTTATAAGAAATAATAAATTAAATAATAATTTAATTCAATAAATTAAAATTTAATGGAATGATGATAAAAATATACCAAATAGCAATAGATAAATTTCAAATCACACCAAAATTAATTTAACAAACATAAGAAATTTTAGAAGTTGTGAGTGGGTTAAAACGATCACTTTTTGAATTTAAATTGAATTTAAATCCAATTTAAACCCAAAAATATCACAGTCTCAGAATCCGTCCAAACTAACGCCAAAATATTCGGAATCCCAATACGAACCTAGCGGAGAAAACCGCGCGTGATATGGAATCCGTAGTAAGAGTTATGGGTATTAGAACGATTGGAATACAATTTAAATAAATAAAAACAAAAAATGAAGATACCAATACGAAGTCGCCACGTAAGCCACCACTGTGCTCGATCACGCGTACAAACTGCTCGAATCTACTGGAAATTGCGAATACCACATTGCAGCCACCACCAAACAACTCGTCGCCGATGCCGATCACAGCCAAGCTACCCAAATCCATGACAACCCCTCGCCTCCTCATCCATGGCCGCTCCTCATAGGTGCGTGCGAGGGCCCCACGTGGCCAGAGCCACCACGCCACTGCGCAAAAAAAGTAGCCAATTCCGACAACTTCGGTGACCATCTCAACGAACTGATAACACAGATGCGTGCTGCTCATCGACATCTACGATTCTGCACTTCCCGATCGAATCCTTGTTGAAGATCTACCGTCGAAACCAATAACCCAAAATGAATGACCGAGGATAAACGGAAAATTTCTGATCAAATCATGCTCCAAGTCGAAAAACGCATCATAGAGTTGGGATGCGCTCGTTGAGAGCTTTCCATGGATATATATTTTGATACATTTTATGGAGTTTGAAATTTTGATTTGAATTTGATATTGAAATTGGATCTGGAATTGTCTGCCATTGAAATGAGGAGGTGAGATGGAATTGTACGCACAGACAAATGGAAAATAGAGGTAGGCTAGGGTTTATAACAGGGTATATATAGGCAAGGTTGAAATAGTATAGATGGACCCGATTTATAAACGCGTTGAACGATGAATGACCTGAAAAGCCCGTTCTGACTCCGGAACGAAATTGGGTCAACCTATATATCAAAATAGATGTTTTAAATTTTTTTAAAATCAATGGAACAGGTTTCAAGTCCAAATTCCATCGTATGAAGAACTTATGCTAAAATCAATATTTTTCAAATTGATTTCAATTTCATTGACTTCAAGGCATTTCGAGTCCGTACGATCAAATGACAAGTCTGATCGCTACGAAACTTGAAATCCTACAATAATTCCCCATTACGGATCCGATAAAACTGGTTTCGTCGAAATCCGAGTCAGTGGCCAAAATAGCTATTTTTACATTAATTAATTAAAATAATAAATTAACAAATCAAATCAAATTTTCAATTTCAAATCTAAAATTAAAAAATTTCATCATTTTTAAATTTCCAAATCATTTACACTAATTTACCCAAATTTAAATGTCAATTTAGAGTTGATTAATTCATCAATTTCAATATTAACCACAATTTCATTAAATTCAGAAATTATAAATACAATTTCCAATAATCAAATTTAATTAAATAAATTAATGATTATTCCATTCATAAATTTCAAATAGATGGATTTAACATTGGATTCAAAACTATTACATTAATTATTCTCACATTCCATTTCAAATAATGTAATATTTAGATATTTTAATTTCATTTAATTTCAATTAATCCAATTAAATTCCAATATATTAATAAAGATTTCTTTCCAATACTTATAATTCAATAAATTGTCCAATATGAATAACCGTAACGTTACTTACAAATATTACCTTAATTAACATCAATGCAATATTAAATTATAATTATTGTAACTGATTTCCAATTTTAAATTAACACTCTACATAAATAGGTAATATACAATAATCGTTACGCTAACTTTTAGTCACATTAATAAAATTTATTACACACAAATCAAAGTTCCCATTTATTTTCATTAATTGGCCTCTCATTCAATTCATTAATTATTAACTTTAATTAGCATTGGCTATATCTTGGCACATTAATATTTCCCAATTAAACCACTTTATTACATTTAAATTAATAATCTTTTCATGTAATTCCAATTAATCCACTTTATTACATTTACATTAATAATCTTGGTTCACATTCTTACTTTATTATCAAACAACAACTATTATAATTACTCTCTATCATTAATCCTATCACCTACAATTTATTACGTATTACTTCATCGGTAAATATAACTTTGAATTTGTTTCCCAATTTACTAATTTCAATCAATTATAACTTTACAATCTGTGTCAATTAATTGAAATTTCATTTTTTTAACATTTACTTCAATATAAATTATAATTTTTTTTATTTCCTCCTAAATTTAATTACAAAATTTTATAAATTCAACCAAATTAAAGTATCGAATTTTTCGGGTCGTTACAAATATATTTCGGTACACTGAGTTATCAAAATATATAGAATTGGATTTTTGAAAAGAAAATAAAAGAGTGAATTTTTAAGTAAAATAATTATAGAGAATTTGAATAAATTTAAGGATAACTGGATAAGAATAAAAGTGGTTTTAAAATTCTAATAATAATTCCGAGTATGGAAAAAGGGGATTTTGAATAAATAGAGAAATAATGAATTTTAAAACTTAAGTGATATTATTTTAAAGGAATAAATAATTATTTTAAAATTCAAGGTTTAAATTTATTTAAAAGGATAAATAAGGAATTTGGGAAATCTGAAATTGGTATTTTCAGCTAAAAGATGTAAAAACATAGTTAAGAAATAAAATCTGAAGTTAATGGGTTTTGGAATAGATGAGTAAGTAAAGGAAATTATTTCAAATTGGAGTAATTTGGAAATCAATCTGAAAATTGATTTAAGTGTTTGAAATTGGAATTATAAAGGAGGATGGGACTGAGAAATTTATAAACTGGGTTTATAAAAGTGAAGTAATATATCAGTGGATATTTGGAAGGATGAATTCATAGAGGGAATTTATTAAAGGAATGAGTAAATTTGTTTAAAAATAAATAGTGATTTTTTTTAAAGATGTGAAAGAGAAGCGTATTTCCTTGGATAGCAAAGTACGTTTTCAAAGAAATTTTTTAAGTACGAGTTAAAAGTTTAAAGTTGTTTTAAAAGCATGTTTTAGAAATTTATTACTGTTAAATGTTTAAATTTTGAAGTAAGTATTTTGTTCAAATTTATTTTAATAGTAATTATTTAAAGGTGACTTGTATTATGTTTAAAAAGGATAAAGATTTAGTTTTATTATTAAGTAGCTTTATTTTTAAATATTCTTAAAGCATATATCTTTGAATAGAGTATTAAAGTAATTTTTCTAAATTTAAATGTTAAAGTTGTTTTATAATAAAGTGTTTTAAATTATTTTAAAAATCTAAAGTATTGTACTTGGTATTTTCAGTGGAAATAAATAATTGGGAATTCATTCCATGAGAAGAGTGTGGTTTGAAAACTGTTTTCAAAAAGGTTTGGAAATGGAAATATATCTTGCGAAGATATTTTGAGATTAATAAATAATTTGGGAAATTATTTATTGCTGATGGTTGTTTGAGAATGTTAATTGATAGTTAAATAACCGACTATCAATATTGGCCAATGCGGTGATCGTTTCGAAGAGACCGGGATCGAGATTAATTTCTCGAAAAACCACTTCGATCCGGTTTGAACGTTTCGTGTGTAAAACAAGAGTTCGAAGTCGAAGATGGAGCAGTGAAGTGCAAGGGTTGGTTGCTACTAATCCTGAGGGTAATTCCAAAATGGATGTAGTAGGACTAGTGCCTTCGGTTACGTTCGACACCAGGACGGACTTGTATGGATGAATGCTTTCGGAACATCGTCAGGTGGACGATGAGCATTCTAAGTGATATGTTCTAAAAGGTAACGCTTAGCCTCGAGCCTCATCAACCAGGAATGACTGAAAATCAGGGGTTATGCAGCAAGGCTAAGTGGGTAGCACCCATTAGGGTGAGGTCATCCCTGTCTAGATGTCCCTTTTCATTCGGCTTAGTGGTGCGGTTGCTGATCCCAACTGTGGGGTGATCTTACTCGAGATTATCTAGTAAGGGGTAGTCCCGGTCTTGTGTTGCAGAGGATTGGGAGTAATCCTCGGTACGGTGATCTAGGCCACATACTGTGACAGGTGGTACCCCGGTGCCTAGTCATTAGTTGGAAATCCATTCTTTCTACGTGCCTTTCACGGTATTGTTTGTATTACCCACGACTGTGGCTAGTAGCTGGAATTTAATTAATGTAACAATTTTGGCTATTTTAATAAGTATTTGTAAATAGACCCTATTATAATATCATAGGATTTTATAAGAAATGTTTTAGCTATCGTAAGGTAAAAACCCGACATGTTTATTTATGGCGTGGTCTTACGAGATGCTTTGGTTTTCAAAGGATTTTGAAACTTTAATAATCCAATTAAGTGTGGTTTTTCTCACGCTGGTTTTCCATACTGACTTGGGTGTTATTTAACTATAATGCTCGGGTCAGACCGAGTATTATAGAATACAAGATATGATGTTGTGGAGCTCAGGAGACGAGCTGGATGGCGATACGTACTGCCATACTTGATTATTATTCCGCTGTGATGCAGTTGTGAGGACAAGTTTATATGACTGTCCAGTTGTATATTATTGATGTGGTTGAACTATGATGATGTATTCTGATGATGTATGTATAAAACAGATATAGTCTTCTTTGTGTAAAGATCTGTTATTATCTATTATATTTTATTCCGCTGCGATGGTTAGATTTTGATGTTGTTTTTATTTTCTTCTTATACCTCTTCTTCTTTAACCCAAATGGTTCATATTTCTGTTCATCTTGAGTTGAGTGATGGAGAATTGTGTCGACTCAAGGGGTATGGGTTTACGGGTCGTTACAGTTGGTATCAGAGCTTAGGTTAGTGATAACCTTGACTATGGTGGGGATTACTCATTGAAATAGAGTTCGTAGTGCTCTAAAATCTGTTGGGGTGTATTAATAAATATGAGTGCGTATTTGTTAGTGAATATAAAAGTTGTTTTATATTGTATTGACTTATCGGTTGAGTGTTTATGGATTCTGATCGATATGTGGGACGCCATGTCATCGATAGGGATTTCTAAACTCTTAAACAAGATAAACTGACACGGTTTGTTTTAAACTAGGGTAAATTAAATAATTTTACCCAAATTATTTTCGTATATGAAAGAAATAATTTTTCGTAAATTATTATAGTTATATATGGTTGCTTGGTTGTTAGGAAGTGATAATATTAAATTATTATCATTGTTGTATAAGGATTGAATAAGAAATAAATTCATATGCCAATGGGATTTGTAAATGTAAAATTGCAAATATGATTTATAATTTGAAATAGAATTCCAGAGAAATATTTGAAAATAAATTGTGAAGAAAATTCAAGAGTAATGTTTAAATATGAATTGAAAGGGTTTGGAATTTGAAAATTTTAAAAATTTAAATTAGTTTGAATTTGAAAATGGATTTCAAAAGGTTTTGGAAAAAAATATATATGTATTTGAGAAATATATTTGAATTGGATTTGAAATCTAGAGAGGTTTGGAATTCAAAATATTTGAAGGGATTTTAAGGAGATAAAAGCATTGAACTCTTTCGGTCGCTGGAAAATAACTTCGGTGATGACTGCAGTATCATCGATGTTCATTTTCGAGTTTCCAAAGGAGGAATTGCTGCTTGAATGTTTTAAATGGGAGATGTTTGCAAAAAACTGGGTTTGGTTTTGAAATTCAAAGAGGTAATTGAATTTACCAAAGAATTTTGGATATAATTGATTTCAAATGATTTTTGAAATACTTAAATGATTATTGAAGACTCTGGAATTGGTTTAAATGTTTTGAGTGTCTAAGTAATGGCTTAAGCTATAGAGGTTTAACTAAAAATGTTTATGGATTATAAAAAGATTTGGCAATTTATAAAATTTGAAAATTTCCTGGAATGGTATTAACTTGTAAAAAGTTAATGAGTTAGATTATAAGCCAATTAATTTAAGTGAGTTAAAAGAAGTTAGCAAACGGAAGGTAAATAAATTGGAGAACTTATAGAAACTTAAAATTTGAATGAAACTAGAATGTAACTAAACCAAGTTAAATAAAAAGTGAATGTTAGGAAATAAATCTAAGTAGGCTAAATGAAATAAGTTAATGAAATAAAATTTATTAGTTAGAAATGAATTTGTGAATGAATAAATGAGTTTAAACTCTATGGAAAAAAAGAATCGAAACTAAATGTTGAACTTAAGTTTGAATGGAAAATTAGTTAAGTTGGACCGAATCAAATAAAGTGTTGAGATTGAAATTAGTAAGTAACTGATTGATTTATATGGCGTGCGAATGAAATGAAATTTGAGTATTGGATAATGTTTGATTTGAAATTGCGTAAAATTTAGTGTAGAATTAGTTCAAATGGACTAAAATTAATTAATGTTTGGAAATAAAATTTATTGGTTGAAAATAAATTTGCGAATGAACAAATGAATGTATAATTGTAAGTAAACAAACTGAAATTGGTATTGGAAGGAGTAAGCCAAAATAAAATGTATTTGGTATTTTGGAAAGTGAAATAGAAATCTAAACTTGAATTATAAATTAGATTGATCTCAAGCAAAGTAATAAAGTGATTTTTGAAGATAAAAATCAAAGATTGAATTGTAAATTGGAAGTGAGCCAATTGGATAATTAATTATTTAATATGGAAATGGAACACTAGTTGGATAAAATAAAAGTTGAAATTTGAGTTAATGACGGGTTTGTAAATGAAACCAGAGTTATAAGTAGAAATTCAACTTGGAATTGTAAGTGAATTAAACATGAATTAAAGTTGTTATGGAATTGGATTAAAATAAGAATGATTTGAGTTGCAATAAGTCCAATTCGAGTATGAATGAATTAAATATGGCCTTGGATATTATTTAACGAATTGAGAATGGAATTAAAACTTTAAATGGATTATGAGAATGGTTAATTGAATTAAATGAGTCGTGAATGAATTGAATTTGAAAATTTAAAATTTGTAATGAACGAAACAAAAGAACTAATCAAATAAATTTGTAGATTGAAATGAGATTTGATTGAAATAGAATCAAGTTAAAGTGAAAAAAAAATTATTTGCGAATGAAGTGAGCTTAAGTTTTGAAGATGGAATAAATTGAACTAAATTAACTTAAGTTAAAATAATTAGAAGCTCAACTTCGAGTAAGAATGAAAGTTCATTAAATAAAAGTTTGATTTAAATTAATTTGGAAAGTGGTTATTAATATAAGAATCGAATGTTGTCAAGCTCAATAAAATGATTTTAAAATGTATGGCTGGTGAATAAACTAGAAATAGGATGGAATCAAATATAAAATGAGTTGGAATCAATTGGATGTGGATAAAAACTAAAATGAATATTCTATAAAGTGAATATCGTCAAATTGCATAGAATAAATTAGTCGTTCGACTTAAATGTACGTAAATAAAAATTCTATGAATTGGTAGAGGTAAATAAAATTGATTTTTGGAATCAATTGAAATAAATGTGAGTTGTTTAGGTTAAAAATGAATTGAACGTAAGCAATTTTGTTGCAAACCATTTAAATTGAATGAAGTTGTATACGAATTGGTTGTAAACAATTAAAATTAATGTCGGAACCCTATAAGTTGCTTATAAATATTGTTTAACCTACATTGCTTATAGAAACTCGTATGTTTGCTAGTTAAATATGTTAAATGTTGTTAAATTACATGATTCTGGCACTTGCATGTTTAAATTAAGTAAGTCCAGGTACCGGGAAGCCATTTGGTTGGATTTTGAGCGCGCAAATTGCTAAATAATAAGTCGCTTGCTTAAAATGCTAAACAGAGGTACGCCCTACGTAATAAATATAGGAAAGATGAACTGTTTTTGTTTTTTCGACCATGTGGGTCGATGTATATATATTTATATCTCTTGTCAAATTGCAAAAGCTCCTCCGTACAAAGGAGACTCTGTCAAAAAAATTCGGAAATTTTGGGAGTTAGAAAAAAAATTTGGGAAAATTTTTGTTAGCGACAAAACGATTTCAAATTGGATATTGAAATTTTTGTAAGGAAGTCAATAAATATTTTTGAATGTTGTGATTGGATACTATTGCTATGTAGGATATACAGGTATTATAAAGGAAAAAGGAAAATTGGTTTTGATTCCAGAAGAAAAAATTTGAATTGCTCGACAAAAAGGTATGTGTTTAAATTTCTGTATGAAATTTGATTGGGTTTGTGATCTAGCTACTTGGCCTTTTGTTTTCTTTTGTAATTTGGGAGCCCGTAGAGGCATTTTGTAGTTGTACGAAGCTAGCCGTGCAAAGGAGACGCTGGCAAAAGTTTTCGAAAATTTAAGGAGTTAGAAAATTTTCGAGAAAATTTTGATAATTCAAAATTTGGTTTTAAATTAAAATTTTAATGGTTGAGCAAATAGTATTGTTTAAAAACTATGGAAGAAGTTTGGAAAGTTAGTAAGGTTGATGATGTTCTTATTAAAAGATGATTTTGGGTATTGTTAAAAACTGTTTGGTTTGGGTAGTTGTTGAAACCAGATTGATTAGGAAAATAATAATGGATTATGGACCATTCTTTTTAATTAGTAATTTCGGAGATGAAATTATCTTAAGGCGATAGGAATGTGACAACCCGGAATTTTTGGATGTTTGAAATCGGAATATTTAATTGATTTTAAATATTTAAAAGTTAATTTTTAACTTGAATTCAAATATCACTATTTATTTGATAATTAAATTATTGAATTAAATAATTTGAAGTTGGGTAAAACGTTGAATCTTTAGCTTCAAGCTTGTTAAAAATATTTTAGAGGGCTTGTAAATTTTATATTGACAGTACTGAAGATAGTAAAAATGTTAAAATTTGATTCAGAAGTGTTTTGTTAAGTTTTGAAATTTTATCGTTTAAAACGATATTTGAAAATAGCCTTCCAAGGCGTAGTCTCGCAGTTCGACGAAACCAGTTTCATTGGATCCGTAATATTTTATTACTATCGGATTTCAAATTTCGTAATGTTTGGAGTTGTTGTGTGAGCGTACGATATATAAACGCGCTGAAAATTAGATCGAAAATTTTAATAACTGGGTTCAAAAAAGCTATTTTCTCCATACGATCGAATTAGGACTCGAAACCTTTCCCATTGCGTTCGGAATAGGGGCATAACATTATAAACGCCTTGCAGCACACCTTCATAGGGGTTCGAAATTTCAGACTGTGTAAATAGAGACAATTTGAATTTAATCAATATATATATATTGGTCAACATCAGCTGAAATTATATCTATATCAAACCTTTTCATCACTTCAGCTTTTACTTTCTTCAAGACACTGTAGCTTACCCTACACGCCACCTACCGCATACAAAGATACCTTTCTTCCTTTTTAAATCGTCCTGCCTCCTTCAATCGAGCATAAAAAAATAATAGTCGAAGATCAGTCGATTAAAGGGATCGAGCAAAGCTTCGAAAATTAAACCTCGTATCCACGTTCCTAATTGGATTTCGTATTGATCGAGAGGCTCCGAAACGCGGCCGGGGTTTCGTGCTAGATAATGGAGTTCGTGAGGAGGTGGCCAGCTCCGTTAGTTCGTGGTGGCAGTCGCGATTTTGGGTGATGGATGCTAGGGTTCGCACTCGCATTAGGGCAAGTCGCGGCGATGTCGAGGCTAGGGAGGTGGTCATGTCGGTCGCGGTGTCAGTGAAGTATCGCGTGCGCGAGCCTGAGTTAGGTCACGACGTCGTTTGGAGTTGCGATGTGACGCGATCGATGGTGGGAAGGGGACTCGACCTGGAAGTGGCTAGCGGCGGCTACTGGAAGTGATTGAAGTCAAGATGCAGGGTGGGTGTGTGCTCGGGTTTGATCACAGTATGGTAATTAAATTTTATTTTAGTTAAGTAAGTTTAAAACTCTCTGAATTCGATTTGTCCATTTATTAATATCAGCATATATATGTATATAACTCAGTATATTGTTTTTCAGTTAAAAAAAATGTTTACTGTTTAGTTTTAAAATTTCAAATTTATATATATATATACTAGAAATTTATATAAGATTTTGGAAGAAAATTATATAAGGGATTGGTGATAAAATTGTACAATTGACTTATTTAATTTATTTGGTTACTAAAAAATTTATAAAGGGAAATTATTAGTTTAAATTAAAATTATTAGTAAATTAAATTTTGTTAACGGTAATAAAATGTGCGGTTAATTAAATTTATCAAATGAAAATTTAATTGTTCAATTGACTCGAATATTAATAAAACATCTAATGTTTATACAAGGTCTAAAAATCATGGAAAACAAATCGAGATGAAATGGATTGCAACTTAATAACAAAGGCGAGTTAATCTCACTCTTCTGGATTGCTATTTAAATTTAAATGGTTAAATTTAAATAATTGGTTGAATGGTTGAATTGATTTGATGTGCTATATTATATATAGTAGTATATATATAGTATATATTGAAGTGATTGATTTCTCGCATTATATAGCGGATGAGACCCTATGCGCCGCATAATAGCGGATGATATTATATTAATCCCATATACCGCAATATTCTACCTCGAAGTGGAATTGGTATTGTGCTAAAGTCTGTGGATGTAGGGAAACATGTTGGAGGGATCCAACTGGATTCCTCAAAATTATTTAGATTGTTCAACTTTCTGTGTTATGAATATTTGATATTCTATGATGAATTATATTGATTATTGGAATGTTGAATGCTATGGTTTGCTTGAATATATTTCGGTACAAAAAATATATAGAATTGGATTTTTGAAAAGAAAATAAAAGAGTGAATTTTTAAGTAAAATAATTATAGAGAATTTGAATAAATTAAAAATGAACTGGATAAGAATAAAAGTGATTTCAAAATTCTAATAATAATTCCGAGTATGGGAAAAGGGGATTTCGAATAAACAGAGAAATAATGAATTTTAAAACTTAAGTGATATTATTTTAAAGGAATAAAGAATTATTTTAAAATTCAAGGTTTAAATTTATTTAAAAGGTAAAGAAGGAATTTGGGAAATCTGAAATTGGTATTTTCAGTTAAAAGATTTTAAATCATAATTAAGAAATAAAATCTGAAGTTAATGGGTTTTGGAATAGATGAGTAAGTAAAGGAAATTATTTCAAAATGGAGTAATTTGGAAATCAATTTGGAAATTGATTTAAGTGTTTGAAATTGGAATTATAAAGGAGGATGGGACTAAGAAATTTATAAACTGGGTTTATAAATGTGAAGTAATATATCAGTGGATATTTGGAAGGATAAATTCACGGTGGGAATTTATTAAAGGAATGGGTAAATTTGTTTAAAAATAAATATTGGTTTTTTTTAAAGATGTGAAAGAGAAGCGTATTTCCCTGGATAGCCAAGTATGTTTTCAAAGAAAATTTTTAAGTATGAGTTAAAAGTTGTTTTAAAAGCATGTTTTAGAAATTTATTATTATTAAATATTTGAATTTTGAAGTAAGTATTTTGTTCAAATTTATTTTAATAGTAATTATTTAAAGGTGACTTGGTATTATGTTTTAAAAAGGATAAAGATTTACTTTTATTATTAAGTAGCTTTATTTTTAAATATTCTTAAAGCATATATCTTTGAATAGAGTATTAAAGTAGTTTTTCTAAATTTATATGTTAAAGTATGTTTTATAATAAAGTGTTTTAAATTATTTTAAAAATCTAGAGTATTGTACTTGGTGTTTTCAGTGGAAATAAATAATTGGGAATTCATTCCATGAGAAGAGTGTGGTTTGAAAACTGTTTTCAAAAAGGTTTGGAAATGAAAACTTATCTTGCGAAGATATTTTGAGATTAATAAATAATTTGGAAAATTATTTATTGTTGATGGTTGTTTGAGAATGTTAATTGATAGTTAAATAACTGACTATCAATATTGGTCAATGCGTTGATCGTTTCGAAGAGATCGGGATCTGGATTAATTTCTCGAAAAACCACTTCGATCCGGTTTGAACGTTTTCGTGTGGAAAACAAGGGTTCGAAGTCGAAGATGGAGCAGTGAAGTGCAAGGGCTGGTTGCTACTAATCCTGAGGGTAATTCCAAAATGGATGTAGTAGGAGTAGTGCCTTCGGTTCCGTTCGACACCGGGACGGACTTGTATGGATGAATGCTTTCGGAACATCGTCAGGTGGACGATGAGCATTCTAAGTGATATGTTCTAAAAGGTAACGCTTAGCCTCGAGTCTCATCAACTGGGAATGACTGAAAATCAGGGGTTATGCAGCAAGGCTAAGTGGGTAGCACCCATTAGGGTGAGGTCATCCCTATCTAGATGTCCCTTTTCATTCGGCTTAGTGGTGCGGTTGCTGATCCCAACCGTGGGGTGATCTTACTCGATATTATCTAGTAAGGGGTAGTCCCGGTCTTGTGTTGCAGAGGATTGGGAGTAATCCTCGGTAGGGTGATCTAGGCCACATACTGTGACAGGTGGTACCCCGGTGCCTAGTCATTAGTTGGAAATCCGTTCTCCCTACGTGCCTTTCACGGTTTTGTTTGTATTACCCACGATTGTGGCTAGTAGCTGGAATTTAATTAATGTAACAATTTTGGCTATTTTAATAAGTATTTGTAAATAGACCCTATTATAATATCATAGGATTTTATAAGAAATGTTTTAGCTATCGTAAGGTAAAAACCCGACATGTTTATTTATGGCGTGGTCTTACGAGATGCTTTTGTTTTCAAAGGATTTTGAAACTTTAA
Organism: Allium cepa; assembly: GCA_030765085.1. NCBI lineage: Eukaryota > Viridiplantae > Streptophyta > Magnoliopsida > Asparagales > Amaryllidaceae > Allium > Allium cepa. The sequence continues at coordinate 978,664,040 of CM060934.1, forward strand.
TAATCCAATTAAGTGTGGTTTTTCTCACGCTGGTTTTCCAGACTGACTCGGGTGTTATTTAACTATAATGCTCGGGTCAGACCGATTATTATAGAATACAAGATATGATGCTGTGGAGCTCAGGAGACGAGCTGGATGGCGATACGTACTGCCATACTTGATTATTATTCCGCTGTGATGCGGTTGTGAGGACAATTTTATATGACTGTCCAGTTGTATATTATTGATGTTGTTGAACTATGATGATGTATTCTGATGATGTATGTATAAAACAGACATAGTCTTCTTTGTGCAAAGATCTGTTATTATCTACTATATTTTATTCCGCTGTGATGGTTAGATTTTGATTTTGTTTCTATTTTCTTCTTATACCTCTTCTTCTTTAACCCAAATGGTTCATATTTCTGTTCATCTTGAGTTGAGTGATGGAGAATCGTGTCGACTCAAGGGGTACGGGTTTACGGGTCGTTACAGTTGGTATCAGACCTTAGGTTGGTGATAACCTTGGCTATGGTGGGGATTACTCATTGAAATAGAGTTCGTAGTACTCTAAAATCTGTTGGGGTGTATTAATAAATATGAGTGCGTATTTGTTAGTGAATATAAAAGTTGTTTTATGTTGTATTGACTTATCGGTTGAGTGTTTATGGATTCTGATCGATATGTGGGACGCCATGTCTAGATGTCTCTTTTTATTCAGTTTAGTAGTGCGGTTGCCGATTCCAACCGTAGGGTGATCTTACTCGGGATTATCCAGTAAGGGGTAGTCCCGGTCTTGTGGTGCAGGGGATTGGGAGTAATCCTTGGTTCGGTGATCTAGGCCACGTACTGTGACAGGTGGTACCCCGGTGCCTAGTCATTAGTTGGAAATCCATTCTCGCTACGTGCCTTTTACGGTTTTGTTTTATTACCCACGATTGTGGCTAGTAGCTGGGTAATTAATGTAACAATTTCGGCTATTTTAATAAGTATTTGTAAATAGACCCTATTATAATATCAGAGGATTTTATAAGAAATGTTTTAGCTATCGTAAGGTAAAAACCCGACATGTTTATTTGTGGCAATGGTCTTACGAGATGCTTTTGTTTTCAAAGGATTTTGAAATTTTAATAATCCAATTGAGTGTGGTTTTTCTCACGCTGGTTTTCCAGACTAATTCGGGTGTTATTTAACTATAATGCTCGGGTCATACCGAGTATTATAGAATACAGGATATGATGCTGTGAAGCTCAGAAGACAAGCTGGATGGCGATACGTACTACCATACTTGATTACTATTTTGTTGTGTGTGCAGTTGTGAGGACAAGTTTATATGACTATCCAGTTTTATATTATTGATGTTGCTGAACTCTGATGATGTATTCTGATGATGCATGTATAAAACAGATATAGTCTTTTTTGTGTAAATATCTGTTATTATCTATTATATTTTATTCCGCTGCGATGGTTAGATTCTGATGTTGTTTCTATTTTCTTCTTCTACCTCTTCTTCTTTAACCCAAATGGTTAGTATTTCCGTTCATCTTGAGTTGAGCAATGGAGAATAGTGTCGACTCAAGGGGTACGGGTTTGCGGGTCGTTACAATTATGCTATGTTGACCCATAGTCCTAAGGACACTATGCCGAACCCCCTTGCTTCATTGACATATGCCACTTCATCATACTTGGAATATTATGCCGACCCATCTTACCTCTTAAACATATGCCGATTCATATACCATGGGCAACGCCAATCCCTCCATATGTTCATGTAAGTTTGCTATCCACTTGGCTCTTCATGTCGATCTGTAACGACCCGACTTCCTACGCCCAGGAAGACGTATCTTTTTTAAGAAAGAAAAGGGTGAGAAAATAGAAAAGATAGAGAAGAAAGAACAACAACATCAGAATCTCACAGCGGAACGAATAAATTATATTAATCACATAAGTATTTACATAATATATAACATCAATCAGAGTTATACAGATAATACATCACATACTAGACAGTTATAGACACCTGTCTAGTTATACAACTCAATACACAATACAACACAGAGATACTAACACAGCGGATCACTACATCTACGAATGTTGAAGCCTCCTGCTCCATTGCTCCTCCATAATTCGTCAAAGCAAACCTGAATCCCTTGGCTACTCGTAAAAATTTGAGTACCCGAGAGTTTAGGAAAACAGAAAATAAACTCCGGGTCAGACATGGGTCTGGTGTGAGTAACAGGTTAAAGTTGTTAATTTTGAAAATCCATTGAAAGATAGGTATCACGTAAGACTTCCCACACATAAACATGGAAAAGTTTTTACCTTACGCTAACCAAAACATTTGATAGGAAATCCAGTGATATTATAATAGGTCTAGGGTTTTCAAGTAAATAGAAAATAGCCGAAATTGTTACATTCATTAAATTCCAGCTACTAGCCACAAAAGTGGGTAATACAATCAAAACCGTTGGCACTTATTGGATTGTGGATTCCATACAATGGCAGGGCTACTGGGGTACCGCCCGTCACAGTACGTGGCTAGATCAACGTACCGAGGATCACTCCCGACCCCCTGCAACAGAAGGCCGGAACCATTCTTTACTGAACAGTCCCGAACAAGATAACCCCGCAGTTGGCTGCAGACAAACTGCCCACACAGCCGAATAAAAAGGGACATCTAGATGGGGGAAAATCTTGTCCTGCTTGGGCATGACCCACCTAACCTTGCTGCACCTCCCCTGTTTTAGCCATTCCCAGTTGATGAGGCTTGAGGTTATGATTACCTTTATAGAACATATCTCTTAGAATGCTCATCGCCCACCTGAGGATGTGTTGAAAGCATTCAATCCATACAAGTTCGTTCCGGGTTCGAACGAAACCGAAGGCATCATCTCGTTACACTCGTTTTGGAATCACCCTCAGAGTTAACGACGATAATCCTTGCATTCTGAATCTTCATCTTCACTTCTGATTCACGACCTATCGTTAATTTGAATCGATGTGGTTTTCGGATGTCCAAATATGGAAAATCCGATCTCGGTCTCATCGAAATCCAAAATGTATCTTTTAAGGCCAAGTTGTCTATTTAGTCTTAACAGTCAATTCAATATTATTCGTATACACACAGATAGATAATTCCCATTTCATAATAGATAATCACATTATCATCATAAACAGATAATTAATATCATCATCCAAACAAATAATTAAATATTATCATACTTAAACCATACATCCATATCACATAGATATTACCCATCTCATATCTGAGATCACAATCAATCAATGAAATATCAATATCATCCATAAGCAATGATTTATGAATCACAATCTATGATTAATTTAAAATGAATTAAATTAACTACTTCCATCTTTAATTAATTTAAAATAAATTAAATTAATTACTCATTCCATAAATCCTGCTCATCACCATTGATTAATTATAAATCAAATTAATTAATCATTCTCTAATTTCAATAAGTAATTTAGTCTTTAATTAATTTCTCAAATGAATTATTCTAAATCATTCATAGCAATTAACATTTAATTACTTCCCTATTAATCATTCCTTAATTAAACAATTTTTATTTACATCATTAATTATATTAATTAATGATCTCCAATTTATATTAAATTACTTTATTTAAATTAATTACATTAAGTGATTAATCTTTATTTAAACACAATTATTAATCACCCTTGATTAATAACAAACCAGTAATTACTTATTAATCATCCCATGATTAATTATTTCCATAAATTAATCCTTCGATTAATTACAAAAGAAATTACGCAAATTACTTCATTTACAAATCATCCTGTATTATTTTATCAAGTAATTATCATCTAATTACTTCCTTAAGTAATTATACTCCATTAATTACACTAAGTAATTACACATACCAAATCATCAAATGATTTCTTAAATTAATTAAACTAGTTTAATTAACTTAATTTAATCTTACCATCAGCTACTTATGTATTCCAATTAATCATCTTTGATTTAAATAACTTTTGCTGCATTACAGTAGTTTCCTTTAATTCATTTACAGAGATTAATCTTCGAATAAATCCATTAATTAATTACATTTATATAGATTTATTACCATTTAATTATCTTGTTGATTTATTATTCCCAAATTAATCAATTTCCTAATTACATCCTTAATTATAATAATTAATGATCTCTAATCAATTATTTTATTAATTAATTAAATTAAGAAAAACTTAATCTTCTAATCACATATATTAATCATCTCTGATTAATTTCATACAGTAATTAACTTTCCTTTATTAATTACTCTTAAATAAACAAACTTAATTAATCCCTCGATTATCTTCAAGTGATATATTCCAATTACTTCCATTAACAACATCATCCAATTAATTACATTCAGTCATTATCCATCAATTACTTCTCTAAGTAATTTACTTCCAAAATATCAAGTGATTAATCCAAATTAATTAAACTAAATTAATTAACTCAAATTAAATTAATTTACCCAATTAAGTAATTAATTTCTTAATTACTTTCGAAACAAATAGTTACATTTAAACTATTAAAATGATTGCTATTAAATTAATTAATCTAATTAATTATTAAAAATCAATCACATTAATTAATTATAAAATAATCTAGTTAATGATCTTCATTAACACTTATTTAAATATATTTTTCTAACATAATTAACTTATATTAATCATTATTAATTATAAGTTTGATTAACCATTTAAAATTTATTCATTTAAATAAATATCTAATCTAGGGATCTTAATTACATATTAGTTAATTAATTCATTATTTAACTTTAATTAATACATTTAAACTTATAATTAATAATTTAATTAATATAAATCGTTAATTATTCATACTTAACTAACTTAAAGGTTAATGAATATAAATTCTAAATCTTCATTAATTAAAGTAAACTATCCTTATTATGGATTAAATTTTCACTTTCAATATGTTCTAATAACATTTATTTCAAATTACTTCGTAAATAAATTCCAATTTATCCTTAATAAAGTTTAAGACAAATTTTTCAAACCCCTTTTTAAAACTCACATGTTTAAAAGCATATTTTAACACTTAAAACTTATTTAAATCAATTTAAATTATAAAACCTTATTTTATTTCTACATCTAGAATTTCAAATTTAAGTTCTGGTTTTCAATTTTGGAGTTAACTTGTTTCAATCTTTTCTTAACAATTTAAATTTCATTTTTGAATTCAACCTTTTTTTTTATTCACTTAAATATTAAACACTTTTAAGTTATTAAAATAATTTATATTATGAAACTTTATTATTCCCAACTTAATTTCAAAACTAACTTGAATTCATTATTGAAATTTGATTTAGAACTAGGTTTAACTTTGTTTTATAAATTTAATTCAAATTCAAAGCAACAGAACAGGTTTTGGCCTAAACTTGGAAAAATAGTTTATACCCGTGCCATTTCATGTTGCTTCGAGTTCAGATGCCCACTGCTTCGAGTAAAGTACTCGAATAACCCGAGCCATTTCAAGACAATCACAAATTCACACAGCACCCAACCCACAAACCCAGTCCCTCCAATCCCACCTCCGTGCACGTGCACAAGGTCGCCGATCAAATCAGACCGCCGCTGATGATCCCCTCACGTCAACAACCATCCAAACACCCAAGTATGATCACCAGATCGTTTCCCAAATCTCGAATGCAAATTCGAGAGCTCCATTCCAAACCTGGAAACACACTAGCCTCATCACCACCATACCTAAAACTTCCCCGACCTCGCCACCTCGTCCACTGGAACCCTTGAAATTTTGGTCACCGCTACGTCAACAACTCCCCTACCAAACCCCAGCTGCACTTGACACTCGATCGAACGGTGACGTCATACGGACGAAAAATCCACGGCACCTCAAAACTAGGTTACCAGAATTCAAACGCCTCCCGCCGCCACCATGGTCATCGGCCGACCATCGCGGTATTTTTTCTACACTCCCTGATCACTTCCCCATCACCAGCAAATACCTCGGCTTCCCCGAACCCATAGATCACCAGAAAAAGCTCAAAGTCCTTACTCCGGTCATTACCAAATTCCATACACAACATAGTATTAAAAGTCTTGATTTTCTTTTTTAAAATTCATATCTTCCAGAGACGAATCGATTTATATAACTGATTCATCCCATTTCATTATTTGATTTAACATGACGTTTTAATTTCTACTGATTTTCTTGATTTTCAGGGGATTTTCAAAACATAAATACTTGGAAGAAATTTTGAAACTAGATTTATGTTTAAACAGATTTATTTTATTTAAAATCCCAAGGTTCATATTGAACAGATAAATTGGTTAGGAATTTTGATTCAAAACCTCTAAGCTTGAAACAAAAAAACAAAGATGTTCAATGCCCAAATATACAGACCAGACATGCATGCTTTCAGATATTCATAACACTGAGTTATCACTTATATATGCATAAACAAGTATCATCCATCTCAGAACTTCACAAGCAAGCAGAAATCTATTTCTTTAGTTTTTGTTTAAAAAGTTACTCACCTTTGAAAAAAGAACAGAGACTCTTTTTGTTGAAGCAGGCTTTGATTTGTTTGCTGAAACATTTCTTAAATCCTCTTGAATCGTCTGATTAGTTGGGTTGCCTGGTTGATGTTGAGTGGTTTACTCAAGTTTTTAAATGAAGTTTATTTTATATTTTGCTCAGCTCGAACTGAAATGAAAGATGACATAAGAGAGTAGCTTACAGGTGATATTTATAAATAAGTTACAGTGGACAAAATTTCGTCTTTGGTACAGGTGATTATTATGTTTTAGTACAATACAGCATACATAATCTTTGTTTGAACTGATTTAAAACAGAGATATTTTATGATGGAGGCTGATATGAAATACATTGTGTGCTAGAAAGATTTACATTAATTGCTTTTGTATGTTTAAGAATACATAATGTTGTCTTCCTTAGCAAGCCTTCACATAATTTATTTTTTTATCTTTTTTTTTATTTCGGCCTGCACACATTTGATTTGTTTCTGGATGTCTTTAGCCAGTTTACAAACTTGAAGATTCTTTTGTTTTTAGTTTTATTGTTGCCTTTTTATTTTGTTTGTTTCTACTTACCTATTCATGTGTTATGAATAAATATGTTACTTGTTTTATATTTTTGAAATGTATGTGAATGTTATCACTTTTGTTTTGTTGTTCGTAATCTAAATAAATTTTATAGTTGTTATGTTATTAAATTTAGCCAATGTACTTACTTTATATTTTTCCTAATTTATCTTATAGTCTTTTATTTTTTTTATTTATTAACATTATTTAAAAGTAACACATTTATCAATTTGAAATGATTTATAAAAGAAATTATCCTTTTGTTATAAACTGCCCATTTTATTAATGTACCATTTGACAAAATTGCATTAAAACTCATATAAATTTTAAATCCATATTTTTATCAAGCTATACTAAAAACAAAACAAAACAAATCTTTTTGTTGATAACTTAAGCTAGAACAAGTCTTTAAACTATTTTAACATTTATCTTATGTATTTAAAATCACATATTTGTTTATTTAATAGCTTTAAAAAGTTTATATTAAATAAAACATAATTCCTAATTCACTAAAATGTATATATATAAATTTGAAAACATAATTTATTAGTTAAATTTTTAAAAACAATGCTCAACTATTTACAATGTATACAAATATATACATATATAAATAGAAAAACAATGGATTTATTTTAACAGATAAAATTTACCAATTAGATATTTATTAAAAGAAAAGTATCGATTCAGATCTAATTAACAAAGATATATCAAATCAATTTAATTTTTAATGCAGATTATTAAATTGATATTGCTCGAAAATTCCGGGTTGTCACATTCCTCCCCCCTTAAAAGAATTTCGTCCCCGAAATTTAAAAGCAAAGGTAATTTAATACTCTATTTAAGATTTTAATTTTTAAATCACACTCATATATCAATCATATGCTAACAATCATCACAGCCAATCTACTAAATCAACAAAGCTAACCATCCTAACAAAATTCTGGATAGAGCTCCCTAGAGTTTTCCCAGTAATACCAAAATACTCGATCTATAGAATCCAAACAGTCTATACTACTAATCTACAGAGCTCCTTTGAATCAGAGAAATTCATCCAAATCAAATCTACGACTCCCAAATCCAAATTCCTTCGTCTCTTATTCACCAAATTCCTCTGATGATCCAGAGCTGCCTTCATCCCTACTGATCAGCTCAACCTTTGCTGATAACTCCTAAAACAATCTGAATCCAAAAACAATCCAGTAGAATGATCTTCTCAAGACCAACCAAAATCAAGAACACAACCTTTAATATCATCAGTAGAAAACAACCTCTCCCTTCCAGAAAAGAAAAACAGATGCACTTCTAACTGCTTCCGCTGCACAACTCTGATCTAGGGTAGATGAAAATGCTGATCATGCACATAAGCATAAACTGGACAACACATTACAAAAATATGATTCAACAGATCCAAAATAAAAAATCAGAAGTTCCTCTAAAACCTGAGCCGCTTTACCCAATCCCCTCTCTAGAAACCATTCTACTACTAGACTGAACCATCGGAACTACTTCTGAAATCCAGTCGATACCAAACTCAACTCCGGTGCAAGGGCAACCCGATGACCTCTTCAAGGATATCCAGAAAAAGATTTTTGATCAACCAAGAGAATGCCCAACTATCGCAAGTCACTTTTGCGATTAACCTAAGCTAATATCCAAAGAAAACTGTTCTCTCCTTACCAATCCGAACAGCTTAAGCTTATCTAGCCAATCCATTGAAGAAATGGATCCACAAAACTGTCTCTGAACTTCCCCTCTAAAGAACTGCTGACAGATGACCTCCTCGCATGCCAGCAGAACAATCTAAGACGCAACACTGCTACTGATGCTAAAAACTTCTTAATCCAAAACTCCTCGAAAATCTCGGGCCTCAAAGCCAAACACAACGTTTAGCTGGACTCAGCCTCAAAACTAATGCAGAAGATCCTTGAGAACTTCTTCGAAAACAATCCATCGCTATTGCATCTCAACACACAACTACTACTTCTTGAGTTACCAAGATAATATTTCTAGCTTCTGCTCAACTGACAAAATCCAAATTCTACTCATCCAAACTTGTACTACAAAATGGACTCTAAATCTTAACAGGTTTCCTCCAGAGATTTGGTGAAATCCTTACACCACAAATTTACTCGAGACGGTATTAGGTCTACAGTCTTGTCAGATATACTTCTAACCACAGGTAGTCGTGTTACACACACCACTACCCAATCTACCCTTATACTTATATTGGAAAACCCGAACAGGTAATCCAACAAATAGATGAAATATATATATATATATATATATATATATATATATATCAAAATTACAAATACGCTCTCTCAGGAAAGAATCACTCAAGAGCCAAGGTATTCACTCAACCTAGCGCTCTGATACCACTGTAACGACCCGACTTCCTACGCCCAGGAAGACGTATCGTTTTTAAGAAAGAAAAGGGTGAGAAAATAGAAAAGATAGAGAAGAAAGAACAACAACATCAGAATCTCACAGCGGAACGAATAAATTATACTAATCACATAAGTATTTACAGAATATATAACATCAATTAGAGTTATACAGATAATACATCACATACTAGACAGTTATAGACACCTGTCTAGTTATACAACTCAATACATAATACAACACAGAGATACTAACACAGCGGATCACTATATCTACGAACGCTGAAGCCTCCTGCTCCATTGCTCCTCCAGAATTCGTCAAAGCAAACCTGAATCCCTTGGCTACTCGTAAAAAATTGAGTACCCGAGAATTTAGGAAAACGGAAAATAAACTCCAGGTCAGACATGGGTCTGGTGTGAGTAACAGGTTAAAGTTGCTTAATTTTGAAAATCCTTTGAAAGAAAGGTATCACGTAATACTTCCCACACATAAACATGGAAAAGTTTTTACCTTACGCTAACCAAAAAATTTGATAGGAAATCCAGTGATATTATAATAGGTCTAGGGTTTTCAAGTAAATAGAAAATAGCCGAAATTGTTACATTCATTAAATTCCAGCTACTAGCCACAAAAGTGGGTAATACAATCAAAATCGTTGGCACTTATTGGATTGCGGATTCCATACAATGGCAGGGCTACTGGGGTACCGCCCGTCACAGTACGTGGCCTAGATCAACGTACCGAGGATCACTCCCGACCCCCTGCAACACAAGGCCGGAACCATTCCTTACTGAACAGTCCCGAACAAGATAACCCCGCAGTTGGCTGCAGACCAACTGCCCACACAGCCGAATAAAAAGGGACATCTAGACAGGGGAAAATCTTGTCCTGCTTGGGCATGACCCACCTAACCTTGCTGCACCTCCCCTATTTTAGCCATTCCCGGTTGATGAGGCTTGAGGTTACGATTACCTTTATAGAACATATCTCTTAGAATGCTCATCGCCCACCTGACGATGTGTTGAAAGCATTCAATCCATACAAGTTTATTCCGGGTTCGAACGAAACCGAAGGCATCATCTCGTTACACTCGTTTTGGAATCACCCTCAGAGTTAACGACAATAATCCTTGCATTCTGAATCCTCATCTTCACTTCAGATTCACGACCTATCGTTAATTTGGATCGATGTGGTTTTCGGATGTCCAAATATGGAAAATCCGATCCCGGTCTCATCGAAATCCAAAACGTATCTTTTAAGGCCAAGTTGTCTATTTAGTCTTAACAGTCAATTCAATATTATCCGCATACACACAGATAGATAATTCCCATCTCATAATAGATAATCACATTATCATCATAAACAGATAATTAATATCATCATCCAAACAGATAATCAAATATTATCATACTTAAACCATACATCCATATCACATAGATATTACCCATCTCATATGTGAGATCACAATCAATCAATGAAATATCAATATCATCCATAAGCAATGATTTATGAATCACAATCTATGATTAATTTAAAATGAATTAAATTAACTACTTCCATCTTTAATTAATTTAAAATAAATTAAATTAATTACTCATTCCATAAATCCTGCTCATCACCATGGATTAATTATAAATCAAATTAATTAATCATTCTCTAATTTCAATAAGTAATTTAGTCTTTAATTAATTTCTCAAATGAATTATTCTAAATCATTCATAGCAATTAACATTTAATTACTTCCCTATTAATTATTCCTTAATTAAAAATTTTTTATTTACATCATTAATTATATTAATTAATGATCTCCAATTTATATTAAATTACTTTATTTAAATTAATTACATTAAGTGATTAATCTTTATTTAAACACAATTATTAATCACCCTTGACTAATAACAAACCAGTAATTACTTATTAATCATCCCATGATTAATTATTTCCATAAATTAATCCTTTGATTAATTACAAAAGAAATTACCCAAATTACTTCATTTACAAATCATCTTGTATTATTTTATCAAGTAATTATCATCTAATTACTTCCCTATGTAATTATACTCCATTAATTACACTAAGTAATTACACATACCAAATCATCAAACGATTTCTTAAATTAATTAAACTAATTTAATTAACTTAATTTAATCTTACCATCAGCTACTTATGTATTCCAATTAATCATCTTTGATTTAAATAACTTTTGCTGCATTACAGTAGTTTCCTTTAATTCATTTACAGAGATTAATCTTTGAATAAATCCATTAATTAATTACATTTATATAGATTTATTTCCATTTAATTATCTTGTTGATTTATTATTCCTAAATTAATCAATTTCCTAATTACATCATTAATTATAATAATTAATGATCTCTAATCAATTATTTTATTAATTAATTAAATTAAGAAAAACTTAATCTTCTAATCACATATATTAATCATCTCTGATTAATTTCATACAGTAATTAACTTTCCTTTATTAATTACTCTTAAATAAACAAACTTAATTAATCCCTCGATTATCTTCAAGTGATATATTCCAATTACTTCCATTAACAACATCATCCAATTAATTACATTCAGTCATTATCCATCAATTACTTCTCTAAGTAATTTACTTCCAAAATATCAAGTGATTAATCCAAATTAATTAAACTAAATTAATTAACTCAAATTAAATCAATTTACCCAATTAATAAGTAATTAATTTCTTAATTACTTTCCAAATAAATAGTTACATTTAAACTATTAAAATGATTGTTATTAAATTAATTAATCTAATTAATTATTAAAAATCAATCACATTAATTAATTATAAAATAATCTAGTTAATGATCTTCATTAACACTTATTTAAATATATTTTTCTAAAATAATTAACTTATATTAATCATTATTAATTATAAGTTTGATTAACCATTTAAAATTTATTCATTTAAATAAATATCTAATCTAGGGTTCTTAATTACATATTAGTTAACTAATTCATTATTTAACTTTAATTAATACATTTAAACTTATAATTACTAATTTAATTAATATAAATCATTAATTATTCATACTTAATTAACTTAAAGGTTAATGAATATAAATTCTAAATCTTCATTAATTAAAGTAAACTATCCTTATTATGGATTAAATTTTCACTTTCAATATGTTCTGAAAACATTTATTTCAAATTACTTCGTAAATAAATTCCAATTTATCCTTAATAAAGTTTAAAACAAAATTTTCAAACCCCTTTTTAAAACTCACATGTTTAAAAGCATATTTTAACACTTAAAACTTATTTAAATCAATTTAAATTATAAAACCTTATTTTATTTCTACATCTAGAATTTCATTTTAAGTTCTGGTTTTCAATTTTGGAGTTAACTTGTTTCAATCTTTTCTTAACAATTTAAATTTCATTTTTGAATTCAACCTCTTTTTTTTATTCACTTAAATATTAAACACTTTTAAGTTATTAAAATAATTTATATTATGAAACTTTATTATTCCCAACTCAGTTTCAAAACTAACTTGAATTCATTATTGAACTTTGATTTAGAACTAGGTTTAACTTTGTTTTATAAATTTAATTCAAATTCAAAGCGACAGAACAGGTTTTGGCCTAAACCTGGAAAAATAGTTTATACCCGTGCCATTTCATGTTGCTTCGAGTTCAGATACCCACTGCTTCGAGTAAAGTACTCGAATAACCTGAGCCATTTCAAGACAATCACAAATTCACACAGCACCCAACCCACAAAGCCAGTCCCTCCAATCCCACCTTCGTGCACGTGCACAAGGTCGCCGATCAACTCAGACCGCCGCTGATGATCCCCTCACGTCAACAACCATCCAAACACCCAAGTACGATCACCAGATCGTTTCCCAAATCTCGAATTCAAATTCGAGACCTTCATTCCAAACCTGGAAACACACTGGCCTCATCACCAACATACCTGAAACTTCCCCGACCTCGCCACCTCGTCCACTGGAACCCCTGAAATTCTGGTCACCGCTACGTCAACAACTCCCCTACCAAACCCTAGCTGCACTTGACACTCGATCGAACGGTGACGTCGTACGAACAAAAAATCCACGGCACCTCAAAACTAGGTTACCAGAATTCAAACGCCTCCCGCTGCCACCATGGTCATCGGCCGACCATCGCGGTATTTTTTCTATACTCCCTGATCACTTCCCCATTACCAGCAAAAACCTCGGCTTCCCCGAACCCATAGATCACCAGAAAAAGCTCAAAGTCCCTACTCCGGTCATTACCAAATTCCATACACAACACAGTATTAAAAGTCTTGATTTTCTTTTTTAAAATTCATATCTTCCAGAGACGAATCGATTTATATAACTGATTCATCCCATTTCATTATTTGATTTAACATGATGTTTTGGTTTCTACTGATTTTCTTGATTTTCAGGGGATTTTCAAAACATAAATACTTGGAAGAAATTTTGAAACTAGATTTATGTTTAAATAGATTTATTTTATTTAAAATCCCAAGGTTCATATTGAATAGATAAATTGGTTTGGAATTTTGATTCAAAACCTCTAAGCTTGAAACAAAAAAACAAAGATGTTCAATGCCCAAATATACAGACCAGACATGCATGCTTTCAGATATTCATAACACTGAGTTATCACTTATATATGCATAAACAAGTATCATCCATCTCAGAACTTCACAAGCAAGCAGAAATCTATTTCTTTAGTTTTTGTTTAAAATGTTCCTCACCTTTGAAAAAAGAACAGAGACTCTTTTTGTTGAAGCAGGCTTTGATTTGTTTGCTGAAACATTTCTTAAATCCTCTTGAATCCTCTGGTTAGTTGGGTTGCCTTGTTGATGTTGAGTTGTTTACTCAAGTTTTTAAATGAAGTTTATTTTATATTTTTCTCAGCTCGAACTGAAATGAAAGATGACATAGGAGAGTAGCTTACAGGGTGATATTTATAAATAAGTTACAGTGGACAAAATTTCGTCTTTGGTACAGGTGATTATTATGTTTTAGTACAATACATCATACATAATCTTTGTTTGAACTGATTTAAAACAGAGATATTTTATGATGGAGGCTGATATGAAATACATTGTGTGCTAGAAAGATTTACATTAATTGCTTTTGTATGTTTAAGAATACATAATGCTGTCTTCCTTAGCAAGCCTTCGCATAATTTATCTTTTTATCTTTTTTTTTATTTCGGCCTGCACACATTTGATTTGTTGCTAGATCTCTTTAGCCAGTTTACAAACTTGAAGATTCTTTTGTTTCTAGTTTTATTGTTGCCTTTTTATTTTGTTTGTTTCTACTTACCTATTCATGTGTTATGAATAAATATGTTACTTGTTTTATATTTTTGAAATGTATGTGAATGTTATCACTTTTGTTTTGTTGTTTGTAATCTAAATAAATTTTATAGTTGTTATGTTATTAAATTTAGCCAATGTACTTACTTTATATTTTTCCTAATTTATCTTATAGTCTTTTATTTTTTATTTATTAACATTATTTAGAAGTAACACATTTATCAATTTGAAATGATTTATAAAAGAAATTATCTTTTTGTTATAAACTGCCTATTTTATTAATGTACCATTTGACAAAATTGCATTAAAACTCATATAAATTTTAAATCCATATTTTTATCAAGCTATACTAAAAAGAAAACAAAACAAATCTTTTTGTTAATAACTTAAGCTAGAACAAGTCTTTAAACTATTTTAACATTTATCTTATGTATTTAAAATCACATATTTGTTTATTTAATAGCTTTAAAAAGTTTATATTAAATAAAATATAATTCCTAATTCACTAAAATGTATATATATAAATTTGAAAACATAATTTATTAGTTAAATTTTCAAAAACAAAGCTCAACTATTTACAATGTATACAAATATATACATATATAAATAGAAAAACAATGGATTTATTTTAACAGATAAAATTTACCAATTAGATATTTATTAAAAGAAAAGTATCGATTCAAATCTAATTAACAAAGATATATCAAATCAATTTAATTTTTAATGCAGATTATTAAATTGATATTGCTCGAAAATTCCGGGTTGTCACACGATCCCTCCATATGTTCATGTTAGTTTGCTATCCACTCGGCTTATCATGCCGATCCCTATCGATCCACCATACTATGCTGATCCCTTGAATGACCACCATAGCCGATCCTTATTATCTCACTTTGCTATACTGATCCCTTTGTTACCTCATCTATGTTGACAAATGACCATGCCTACCCCTATTCCATCTAAGCTAATCTTCATATTCCTAACGTCCTGTGTTGTCTATCTATCAACTATGTTCAATTAAGACTCCATATGACTGTCCGGGCTCTATTTTCGGATCCCTAGTCCGTTGCCTCACGATCAACCTTCTTGTCAACAGTCGAATATGTCTTGCGCGATTAGTGCAATATAACATATCGGGTAATAATATAAAAAGTTTGTTTGTAGTCAGAACAAATATTTGTACCAGTTTCTAAAATTTGCACTGTACTATGTATATAATTTAAGAATATGTATGACTTCAGTGACAGACATACTGAAATATTTAAGAGCGGGACTGACAGTCCCCCTCCACTACTGAACTTAGTTGTAGGCCAAAAACAGTGTTGAAGGTTGAAGACCACATGGATGAGTTTATTTTGATCATCTTAATTAATTTGTTGGGTTGAATCAAATTAGTTTGTTGAGCTAATTTGTTGAATTGAATCAAATCAACATTCTTATCCGTTCCTACTACAAGTTTGAAGAGAGCATTTTCTATCATGAATATAATGGAAACTAATTTATGACATCAGATCAGATATGAATGATTGAATGATAGTTTTTGTTGCATAAGTAGAAATTAATGAGATTAGCAATGATGCAATTATCCAACGCTTTCAAAACATAAAAATTCGTGGACAACTTTAAACTTGTAATATCTACATGTAGTTGTTTTAGTCTAAAAAATTGATAGCTGATCGACTTTGTAATGAAACATTAGTTTTAATACACATATTTGAATATGCAGGAATGAGAGGAGAGAGAAAAAAAAAGGTGACCCGTCAGACTTATATTCTGGCTAGGTCAGCGAGTATAGAAGTGAACAACTTACCATTGTTTATATATATGGTCGTGGACTCCAGATTTTTCAATGTATAATATGAATTTGTTGGAAAACTTCTAGACATGGATAAAACCAAATGTCTCAATACTGGTGTTAGTTTGTTTGCAGTTTTTGTCGAAAAAAACAAATGGACATTGTTCTGGAATTAAAGGAAAGCTTACTTAGTTGTATTGTTGCAGAGAGGCATAGCGTCCAAACGTGTCGGAGATATGTTTAAACCCAGAAATTTATGAATACGTGTTGTACAGATGTCGTGAAAAATAGAGGTAATGCGTGTAGGAAAGCAGTCCATATATAGATATCTTCTTTGTAGTGACTTGTGACCACTAGTTCTCTAATAAAAGATTTAGCTCCTGCGTGTATAACCTCTCATCGCCCACCGTCTTGTGCGTTAATTTTGCAGTTGGCACAAGCTTCTAAGTAATTAATCGCACTAGATTACAGACGTTCCTTTCTAATTCTTTATTTTATGGAGATTTGTTTCCATGTACGTATTGGAAAAGTGGTATTCTCTTTTCTAGTTGAGTATTTTGCTTTCCATACATGACAAATAGAAGATATTTCTTCCCGATGTTTTCTTTCACCCATTATCCAATTAGCCCAACCTCCTCATTTACAAAGATTCAAACATTTTAAATTGGGTAACAGCTTGGGCTCTGGGCCTTGAATATGAAAGACTAAAACTCAAGTCATCGTCTCTTATGAGTACCATGAGTTTATAACAGAAGAAATAAAATAAACACACAAATCAAACATAGAGCCACTTGTGCGCAATACTACCTAAAACATACCATACATATAATGAGACCATACTGCGAAGTGAGACGGGTTTTTCCCTTACTAATTCATCGACAATAGATGCTCATAAAATGTAATATCACAAGCATCATAATATGAACCATGTCATTATTGGATCGGGTGCGTTAGCGACAGAGCCAAAATGACGGCTTTAAAAAATGTCATTTGATTAAATTGCACAAAATCTTATTTAGAGTTTACGTGAATAAAATTTATTTATACTAAATGAAATTTAATATTTGTTCATAAAAGAGCAAGGGAAATATTTTTATATTTGTTTACTTTGCTTAAAACATTTCTTTGTTTGTCAATGTTTAAAAATAATATTTTATTATTAATTTAATTTAAAATTAATTTATTAATTTTATTTTATTTTATTCAATATTTTAATGTTTTGATGTTCATATTCAAAATTCTAACAGTATAATAATATCATAGTATAAGCTAACCTAGGGATATAAGGGGAAAATTGATTGTTGTGTTCTACAGTTAATAAATGTCAATATGGTAAAATGTAACACCTCTAATTTGTGCTACACATTATTCTGGATATATAATTAGGAAATAATTAAAAAAATAGTGTGGGAGAAAATAAATATATATAGATAAGTGTGAAATATTGCGATATAAATATGATTTGAATTTTAAACTTGAAATAGAGAATTTGTTTACAGAGAAAGAAATAATAAGGGCCTTAATTAATAGGAGAAATATAAAGAAATATGGATAACAGGAACCATTTATTCCTAAAACACAATCCCTCCCTCTCATTATAGTTCAGTGACATCTTTTCACAAAGGAAAAAACGAAAAATAACACAATACCGCATTAAAACAAATTCAACAAAGAAGATCAAAAGGAGGAAGAAAATGTAAGAAAAGGAAACTAAGGCAATTATCTTTACATACAACTAATCGAAGGTGAATAATATCTCTATATCTTTATTATATGTTGTTTGATTTCGGATTTGTGATGGAATTCGAAATGATTTGGTTAATATTTATCACCCATATGGATTAAATTATTATTTATATAAGTTTTGGTTGTCATTTGAGATTTTTATGCAATTTTCCTAAGAAGTTTTTGGTGCAAAAACTATATTTTGATCTTCAAATGTTTTAACATTTTTAAATGTTGTTTGGAATAATATTCGGAAGATGCATTTTTAATTTCATAATTTTTAGAATTATTATGAATTAAACATGAATTTTTTTAAGTGAAGAAAATAGATGATTTCTAATTTAATTATTTAAATAAGAAAAATAATTATTTTTTCCAAAAAATTTATAAATGTTAAAGAGGAAATTTTTGAATTTTAGGGATTTTTGATGATTTTTCCTAAGTAATTACAATTTTATATAAATTATTTTATGTAGAGGGTTTTAATTGCAAAAAGGTAGCTATTGGCACAATTAATAGGGAATTTATATTTTGGAAAAACAAAGGAATTTTTCCTCTTTGTTTTGCTGCAAATTTATGAATGATTTTGATTAACCGGTGAAAAATTGACAAAGAAATAGGTTTGGTAAAAAAAATATTAATTTTAAATGAAATAAATCATTTTTGCAGATATTTACAGAAATATCATTATCAACTTGCGATAGCTCATATTTTTCAATACGTGATAGCTATATTGTATCAACCTGTGATAGCAAGATGTTTTATAAACCTGTGATGGCAGTATGTTTTATCAATATGCGATAGCAGTATCTTTTACGAACTTGCAATAACATGTATTTGTCAACATGTTATAACCTTGAATTTTTCAACTTGAGATAGCAGTATTCTTGTCAACATGCGATAACATGATTTTATCAAATTGCGATGGCTATTTTTTTGTCAACCTATGATGACTATTGATTTTATCAACTTGTGATAGCTATTATTTTTACCAACATGCGATGCGATGGCCATTGATTTTCAACTTGCGATGGCTATATGGTTTCAACATGCGATAACTACATGTTTTCAACTAGCAATAGCTATATGTTTTCAAATTGCGATGGCCTTATTTGATATGTGATGGCTGCATTTTTCAATATGTGATAACTTCACCTATTGTAAACATGCGATGAGTATAATTTAATTGACATGTGATGGTCTATATTGCTGACATGCGATGGCTTAAGATTTTCAATGTACGATGACACAAGTTTTTGAGAAGAAATATAACTTATTTTATGACAATTGATAGTTATTAACTCAATTTAGCTATGTTTTCACTACAAAATATGTTTTTTCTCAATTATTTTTATTTCAAAGGAAAGAAAAGAAATTTAGGTCATATGTAAAGAGTTTTATGAAGGAAATTATCACTTTTTTACTAGTAACTTTTGTGTGAATTGCTATCGTATGGACATACACATATATAAATATATATCGTATGGATCAAATGGTATAACCTTGACCTTAAACATCATGTGGTCTTGGCCATGATAGTTTTGGTGGCATGCAGGATCGGTTATGGAGGTGGTGGAGAGAGGATGAGGTCGGAATTATGGTGGAGAGGTGAACAAGGTGGTGGCTGAACTAGCATGAAGAAAACAAAAGGAAAACAAAATGAAAAAGAGGAGAAAGAGAAGGAAGAAGAAGAGGAGGCCATGGAATTGAGAACTTGAATATATATATTTTTCACTCAAAAGAGAAATGAGAAATTGAGATGCTAATTTGTACGTGAATATCAAAGTGGCGGCTAGGGTTTCCCAAAGGATTTGAACGGCTAAAGGAAGGGAATGGCAAGGGAAATTAAATGGAAAGTTTAGAAAATGAGGAGGCAAAAGAGGAATGAAATGTTAGGGAATTATTTTGTACGTGATTTGTGGAATGAATACACGGCTAGAATATAATTAAGGAGGTAGAAAATAAAAGATAGGCAATTAAGGAGGCACAATTTAAGGGAAAGAATCTTGTCTATATATCTTTTTCTTTGTTTGCACGAAATGAAAAGGCAACAAATACATAAAACAGGTAACATATATCTCTTGAAATTTCTAAGCTATTATTATTAGTGAAATCAATCAAAAATCAAATAAATATATTCAAAGTGTATACAACCAAAATAGAAAATAAAAATTTGAGAAACAAACATAGGGAGATAGAAAATAAAATATAGAAAGTCATTGCGTGTAAACACTGTATTTTAATTTAAAAGTATAAGTTTTAAATTCCCAATAAATCCATATTAACATTGGTTTAGATACTAATTTATATCTTCCTAATTCACCCAAATTTTCAATTAGCAAAGTAATTAATTTCATTCTCTTACCATAAATCTATTTGTTATGAATTGAATTCCCATTTAATTTAATTTCCAATAATTGCCTTGCTTCAATTCTTTTCTTTTTATAAATCTATTATCACTCTATAAACCTAGTTATTATTTGTTTAAATATATATTCAAATTTTCATCTTTCTATTATAATAACTGTTATTTTCAATTATATTGAGTTTTCTAAATATGTGCATTTATTATAATTAAAACCCCAATCCATTTATCCAACTTGTTTTCATTCCTTTATTTCATCTTATGGATAAAATATATATTTCCATTTATGTCATTACATTCACACTTTACAATTACTGTCCTATCTCATGTAAATGAAAATTTACTTACATTTAAGTGTAATTGATTTCCTACTTTAAATTTGGCAGCCTAAATAAATGTAACATGCAATAAATGTTATCCTTATCTTATATTACACTCAAGTTTATTATGTCCACTAATTATCATAATTGCTTACATAATTTTTAATTCATTCAATTACCATAAATTATACACTAATTCATTTACCCACACAAACTTACATTTATTTACTTATATCCATTTTTATACCTAAATGTAACATTTACAACTAGATTAATAGGCCCATTAAATAGTAACTTACAACCGTTACTATAGCTTTTAATCACACCTTTGAATTCACTGTTCACAAACATACGTTACCATTCTTATATACCAAATCTTTATTCAATGGTCATTTATTTCATTCTAAATCATTTATAAATTTTAATGTTTGCATTTTTTTTCTTACATAAATTTATAGCCAAGTATAACAACTCACATTACTTCAATAAATTGTAATTTCATTTCAATTGTTAATAATTAGTTTTTTTTTAAAGTACATTCTTACATCTCATTTTGGCATTCATTTCATTATTAAATTAGAAAGTTTTTATTTCTTCCAAAATATTTACCAAAATCTTATTAAATTGACAGCTTTACGTATTGAAAATTTACGGGTCGTTACACTCCCCCCACTCAAAACTTTTCGTCCCCGAAAGGGAACAGGTAGGAGAACAGAAAAACCTAACAGAAAAGAGATTGGACAGCAAAGAAGATAATAAAATTTAAATCCATGGAAACTTCAACTTAAATTAATAATTGATTTCATTCATTTGATTTCACTTAAGTTAAATAAATCTTTAACTATTTCAAATTTTATTTTCTTAAATTAACAATTTTCCAAAGTCATGAATTTGAAAATCATTTATTATACTCATAATTTATTCAATAAATTTAATTCTTATTTATTCCAAAATTATTATTAAATTTATTCCACTTAATATATCTAATCATATATATTAAGTTTATTTACACTTATTATATTTGCTCCAATTTATTTATAAATTCCTTTATCACCATTATATTGTAAATTATTCAATTAACTTTTATTCTGTTTACCCCTATTAATCTTTTATAACTAAAATTTAAGTGTATAACATTTATTATAACTACTTAAATTTTATTTATAAAAATCCTTTTTATATTGTATTTTATCCAATTACATATTCAACTTCTGAATAATTTAGGTAAGTTATATTAGAATGTAATTGAGTACTATACAAATAAACCTTATAATTCAATTATTCAAGCTTAAGTATTTATTCAAAATTTTGATTCATTTAAAATTTTAAAGCATCCTTTAAGATAAAATACAAGAATTAATTTTCCGATTAACTTCAAACAATTTTTAGAGGTAAATAACTAAATATATACATACACAATAATATATCAAATCAAATTTACATCATATATCAATATATATTATAAGTCAAGTCATATTTTAGAAATCAAAGTCAATTTAATTCTCCAAAGCAAGACTGTAGCAAAACTACAGAATGGTCTCTTCACTTCGAAACTCGAAAATGAATGTCGATGATGCTGCAGTCATCACTGAAACTATTTTCCAGCAACAAAGAGAAGAGCACTGATTTAAAACTTGAAAATTCTTTAAAACTATTTCTAATCGGAAAATAGTTCAAATAATATCTTTTAAAACTTTAAACCAAAGTTCGAAATCATCGGAAATTGAATTCTCAAATTCTTGATTTTAAATTCATCTAAATTTCCAAATTAATATGAAACCATGTTTTATAGTTCAATTATTCATATATGAAACAAAAGTTAATGGTTACAAGCTATATATAAAGTCAAATATTATTTCTTAATACCCTATTCAATTAATTATCAGAATTCAGAAAATGAAACTCATACATAATATAATTATACAAAATTTATTATTACTAAATTTTGAAATCAATATGGTGTCAGTTTGCTCTGTTCAAGTGTTTTGGAAATCCTATCGATAGCGTTGATCAGACGAACCGATCGAAAACCCAAATCAACATCAACAACTCAAACAACACAATATAAAAAAAAATTGAATATAGGTTTACAAAGCAAGAATAGGGATTCAAATTTGATTGACTCAAATCAAGAGAATTCTGATTCGAAGATAAGTTGGAAACAAAAGATAAGATGATTAAATTGACAGAATAAGGAATGGATAAGCTTACATAAATTGCGAGCAACCTTAACCGGGTCAACCGTGACTTGAAGAATAAGATCGATGTAGAGTTCTGGGGAAAATCAACGTCCGATCTCAAGAGATAGAATTTAGGATAACAAGAGATACTAGCATCTAAACCGAGGATATATAAATCTCCGGTGAATCGATGCCTATGTTAAAGGAGTTCCACCCCTTTACAAGTCATTCAAAGATTGGCGAGACCGCCGACTCATTCTAAGGATCATTCGAAGTGGAGGTATGAGACACTCCAGAATCAAAAGAAGATGAATAGTGGGGACAAGAATGCATTTTGGAACCGCAGAGAACGTTCCAAAATTCAAAAGGAATCGAGTCAAAAAGGAAGAGAATCACACTCGAATGAAAGTGATTCTGTAAATAAATTTACCATACATGCTAAGTATTGCTTAGAGCCAAAGCTCTGATACCAAATGTAACGGCCCGATATTTTCAACCATTCGCATCCGCACATGTCGGACTTGAATTGCTCAAAATACCGAATTGTAAAATAAATTTGGCAAAACACAGCATAAATAGTAAATAAATAAATCCCAGATCATAGACACAGAGTAATAAATGCAGCGGAAGTAAAGAAATAGTAGTTCATGAAGCTACTATATAAATACATCAGAGTCAAACAAGATACAATAGAGATAACAAGATACAACGGAGGTGTCAACATGATAACCAGGTATGAATCATAATACATCAATGGAACCAACCAGATAACTGGAATCAACTGGATAACCGAAAGTGAAATAGATAGTTGGATCTTCAAGCAAAGCTTCCAACTTCGAAGGTGAGTCTCAAATGCTGTATCACTCAGTCTGACCCGAGCGTGAAGAAACACAAAACACTCAAGTCAGGACATACATACTTATACAATGTAAACCAACTCAAGTGAACTGTAATATAAGGTACAAGTAACTTAAAGGATGCTTGGGACCGCCCATCCTCTAAGAATCCTTAAACTATTTACTACGTAGTAATATTTTGCAATTATAATAATGTCTATAGTAAAATAAACTTACTTTTTCATAGCATTAAGGGGTTACCCATATAGCCCTTAACACGTAATAGTCCCAGTAGTCCATCCAATATCATAGTCCTTCCTGATCGGAAAGCCACCAGAGGATACCACACGGGCTATGGAAGAAAACCAAACTCGTATAAGGCGCGATAGGGTAGGTGACACGGCACAACTAGGCAATGCCAGGGTAGATATACCAATTACGCTTCCAGGTCGGTGGTAACGCGTAGCGCGCAGCTACCGCCCACCTCGAGCCACACCCCCAAATAAAAATTAAAAGTGGCCACCGAAACAATCCAAAAGTCAAAGTATAATACGAAGGGATGTGTTCGATCAAAGGTGCTACCTTATTAACCCGTGATCGCTCCTGTTTTAGCCACCTTATGCCAACTCACGGGAGCTGGGTCCACGTATTTACCTTAAAGGAAACGCCACCACCATCCTACTTCATTCTAGAATCTCCACCGCATACACGGTTGTTAAAGTGGTTTTCGGAGTTGGCAGAGAGTATGACAACTTCCGATCCCGGTCTCTTTAACAACCAAACGTTGTTATAACCCATGGATATTTATTTTAAATCATTTATACTTTCAAAACCAAACTAGCATATCCATTTCATAATCATATAATTTATTTCAAAATAGTATATACTTTCAAAACCAAAATATCATACTTATTTCAAAACCATATCACAATAGTATCATTTACATTTCAAAAATAATTCGATAATATATCATTTATAAAAACCCAAATTTTCAAATCATTGAATATTTCTTTCAATTTATTAAACTTGAAATATTCCTTTAAATTATCATAGCATTTTGGAAATGTTACCTTAAGGAATCTTAGCACTTTTGGAATGTAAGACTTTCAACTTTAACATTTTATATAATCAAAGTATTTATACGCTTACAAATTTAAAATGGTCCGTTTATCATGTCCTTATACTTAAATAAACTTTGTTACTGTAATATCCAATTTAAAGCCGAAATTCTTATGTTAAGTTAAAAGTACCTTATTAACTTACATTATTATTACAATAAGGAAACTTAAATATTTTAATCATTTAAAGTATGTCATTTACATAAATTAAAACTTGCTTATCAAATCTACTTTATCGACTTACATTTTATTATAACAGTAACATTTATCATTTTAATCAATTTAAAATACACCATTACATTGATTAAAACTTACATGTCAAATGTACGTTTTAACTTACATTTATTATAATAAAGAGCATTTACATTTTAATCAATATTACACTAATTAAAACTTATATTATCAAATGTATGTTTTAATTTACATTCCTATTACGGTACAGAGCATTTATTAATTTAATCAATACCACACTAATTAAAACTTTACATGTTTCTTTCATTAATTAAAACTTTACATGTTTCTTGCATTAATTAAAAAATTTACATGTTCTCACATTAATTAGGACTTTACACGTTTCTTTCATTAATTAGAAACTTACACGTTTCTTTCATTAATTAAAACTTACACTTTTCTTTCATTAATTAAAACTTTACATGTTTCTTGCATTAATTAAAACTTTACACATTTCTTTCATTTCTGTTATTACAATAAAGAACATTTATTATATTAATCAATTAAAATATTAATTAAACTTGCATCTCACATGTGTGTTTTACTTACATTTTCCATTTTAAAGTCATAGCTATTTATCTTACAAAACATAACATCTTACAAAAGAATATTTTATCATAGTTAAAACAATCAAATTCTTTACAAATTTATTCCTTTAGACATCAATTCCACTATGATTTCAAAACTTATTGCAAGATGTCACATACAAATGTATTTCATTCAAAAATACATTGTTTATTTTACAAAATATGTCCATCCTGGGAAACAACCTTTATTACAATTACTAGGTTAGATTTAAGATTCCAAATTAAATCAAACTTAATTATTAAGTTATTTATCATAAATAAGACTCTTTAAATTCCATTCAAAACCAATTAACTTATAAAAAAATTAACTTATAGAAAAATAATATTTCTTTACACTTTAAAGCATTAAATCAAATTAAGTTAAAATTTTCATATATTTATAATTTCAAATTACTTAATAATTTTCAGAAATATTTAAAATACTTAATAATTTTTTAGGAAAATGTCATTTAAAAATATAACCATGGGCCTGTATAATATTTTCTAACGTAGGTCAAGTGATACGGATAATATATCATTTCAATCCATAATTTAAGAAGAAAAATCCGGGTTCTATCATTTCAAACCCGCAATCCCAAGTAAAATAAATACAATAAAATCACTCGAGCCTATCATTTCAGCCCATAATGATTTTTCCTTAATCTAATGTTCGTTCGGGTATGTATCATTTCAACCCATAGTGATAGGGAACTTACAGTGTGATAAGCAGGAAATAAATAACAGTATAACAAATAAAATCATAACAGATGGTGTAACAGAGATATAGCAATATTTAACATCATATAGATTTATCACAGGCATATATGAACATAATGACATAACATATTAATTTATACAATTCACATGTCATCGTTTCACAAATTAAAAGTACGCATGTCTAGAGATATAAAACTCAACTTTTTAAAGCTAGAAATCAAATTTAAGATACAAATCTAAACTCTGCAAAGCACGACAAGGCACGACTATACTTGAGTGATGGAGAGTCAAGATCCAAATCTTGTACATAAACAAATACACAAATTATAAGGATATAATTCAACACAAGATTGTAAATCAAAAAAAATGAAAAGAATATGGATCAAATGGTATAACTTTGGCCTTAAACATCATGTGGTCTTGGCCATGATAGTTTTGGTGGCATGCGGCATCGGCTATGGAGGTGGTGGAGAGAGGATGAGGTCGGAATTATGGTGGAGAGGTGAACAAGGTGGCGGCTGAACTAGCATGAAGAAAACAAAAGGAAAACAAAATGAAAAAGAGGAGAAAGAGAAGGAAGAAGAAGAGGAGGCCATGGAATTGAGAACTTGAATATATATATTTTTTCACTCAAAAGGGAAATGAGAAATTGAGATGCTAATTTGTACGTGAATATCAAAGTGGCGGCTAGGGTTTCCCAAAGGATTTGAACGGCTAAAGGAAGGGAATGGCAAGGGAAATTAAATGGAAAGTTTAGAAAATAAGGAGGCAAAAGAGGAATGAAATGTTAGGGAATTATTTTGTACATGATTTGTGGAATGAATACACGGCTAAAATATAATTAAGGAGGTAGGAAATAAAAGATAGGAAATTAAGGAGGCACAATTTAAGGGAAAGAATCTTGTCTATATATCTTTTTCTTTGTTTGCACGAAATGAAAGGACAACAAATACATAAAACAGGTAACCTATATCTCTTAAAATTTCTAAGCTATTATTATTAGTGAAATCAATCAAAAATCAAATAAATATATTCAAAGTGTATACAACCAAAATAGAAAATAAAAATTTGAGAAACAAACATAGGGAAATAGAAAATAAAATATAGAAAGTCATTGCGTGTAAACACTGTATTTTAATTTAAAAGTATAAGTTTTAAATTCCCAATAAATCCATATTAACATTGGTTTAGATACTAATTTATATCTTCCTAATTCACCCAAATTTTCAATTAGCAAAGTAATTAATTGCATTCCCTTACCATAAATCTATTTGTTATGAATTGAATTCCCATTTAATTTAATTTCCAATAATTGCATTGCTTCAATTCTTTTCTTTTTATAAATCTATTATCACTCTATAAACCTAGTTATTATTTGTTTATCATTCATTACATAAATATATATATTCAAATTTTCATCTTTCTATTATAATAACTGTTATTTTCAATTATATTGAGTTTGCTAAATATATATATTTAATATAATTAAAACCTCAATCCATTTATCTAACTTGGTTTCATTCCTTTATTTCATCTTATGGATAAAATATACATTTCCATTTATGTCATTACATTCACACTTTACAATTACTGTCCTATCTCATATAAATGAAAATTTACTTACATTTTAGTGTAATTGATTTCCTACTTTAAATTTGGCAGCCTAAATAAATGTAACTTGCAATAAATGTTATTCTTATCTTATATTACACTCAAGTTTATTATGTCCACTAATTATCATAATTGCTTACATAATGTTTAATTCATTCAATTACCATAAATTATACACTAATTCATTTACCCACACAAACTTACATTTATTTAATTATATCCATTTTTATACCTAAATGTAACATTTACAACTAGATTAATAGACCCATTAAATAGTAACTTACAACCGTTACTATAGCTTTTAATCACACCTTTGAATTCACTGTTCACAAACATACGTTACCATTCTTATATACCAAATCTTTATTCAATGGTCATTTATTTCATACTAAATCATTTATAAATTTTAATGTTTGCATTTTTTTTCTTACATAAATTTATAGCCAAGTATAACAATTCACATTACTTCAGTCAATTGTAATTTCATTTCAATTGTTAATAATTAGTTTTTTTTAAAGTACATTCTTACATCTCATTTTGGCATTCATTTCATTATTAAATTAGAAAGTTTTATTTCTTCCAAAATATTTACCAAAATCTTATTAAATTGACAGCTTTACCTATTGAAAATTTATGGGTCGTTACATATATAATGGATGATGATGTGTTATTGTTAACACCACGGATTACATTGATTTTGATAACAACAACCATATAAATATTGGTACTAATGTTTAAGTTGTATAGAATATTTTGTAGGATGTTACATAGGCTTATACGTGTATAGGATAATCGAGTTTGAAGACTGACTAGTAAAGAGACTAGAGACCAAGATTCTGAGATAATCAAGACAATTCGAGACTCGTAAGTTTGAAGATAAAGACATGAAAAATTCAAGACTATAGATAATAGTTAATAAACATTAGATAAATTTGTTAAAGTCCTTGAATAGCAACTATCTTTTCTTTGAAAAACTCACTCACCAAAAATCTATTTTATTTTCAAAATATATTTATACAAATTTTTATAGAAGTTATATATATTTAAGTATTAAAAAACTAATTTTTAAATGATTTTAAAATTTTCAGAATTTTATAACACTTTAAAAATATTGTTGTTTTTTTCCAACATACAAGGATATGTCGACACATCCTATCTAAGTATGTTGGCATATGCATTGTTAGACGATTTTTTAAATTTTGTAGAGTTATGTTTTTTTCCTTCATAATTTTCTGAAAGCACATATCCTTTCAAACACTATATAAAAGGGACTGAAAACGTATTTTTTCTAGTTATTCACTTCATTCTTCTTAGTCTAAATTCTCATTATATTTCACAAAATCGTTTCTTATACTCTTCAAATCCACTCAAATTCAATACTTCACTGCTTTCATTCTCTATAATCTACTCACCGTTTTGCAAGTATTTAAATCATTTACTTGTTGTTCTAAACTTTTCTTTCACCAATTCAAATATCAAAGTTCTATAGGATATTTTGTATTCAAGTTACAACTATTTGCATTTGGAACCAACAACACTCTACTACTATTTTGTGTGGTTGTGCTTGTTGCTCATTCACTTGATTACTGGCCGTTCAAATCAAGTGTGTGTGTTTGTTGCTCGTTCAAATCAAGTGAATGTGCTTGCTGTCCATACAAGTGGGTGATCTTGTTGCCCGTTCAAATCAAGTGTGTGATCTTGTTGCCCGGTAAATCAAGAGAGACTACCCTGAGCTCGAAAAGTCAGGTGGGTATATCTTGTTGCCTTGAAATCAAGATTGTATTCTTGTTTGCTTGTTACCTGATTAAAGTAGGCATTGAAAGGAAATCTGTATTGATATTGTACATGATTGGATGTTGGATAGTCAATCCGAACTAGTAAAAATTTATAGTGTCATCTCTCTTACTTTTACTTTTTTTTACTGCATTTACACACACACACACACATACACACACATACACACACATGACTACCTGTTAATATATATCTGTGTTGATTATCTGATTTTGATTAAATCTTGAAATTATTTAGAAATGTTCTATATTAGTTATAAAAAACTATTAACCCTCTCCTATCTAGTGTTATAGTAATTTTAAGATCTGTCCACGCTAGTATAATTTATACTACATTGTTTCTCATATGTGGTATCAAAGCATTAGGTTTTCAAAAACTCGTTATTTGATTTTTGAATATTATAAATGGCTAACAACACTAGTAGTACACATTTTAACGCTTTTGTAGAAGGACAACCTATTGCTGGACCCTTACTAAATTATGGTAATAATTATGCTCATTGATCATGTAGGATGAAAATTTATTTACAATCCAATAGCTTATATATTTTGAACATTACACAAAGTGAATACGCTGAACTCCAAACTAAATATTCATAATGGAACATAGACCAAAAGACAGAAGCACTCAATAACTCAAAGGCCATGAATATTTTATTCTGCTCCTTAGATAAAAATGAATTTAATCGAGTTTATATTTGTAAATCTGCCTATGTAATTTGGAGATCATTGCAAGTCAAACATCAATGCACTAGTGAAGTAAAACAAATTAAGATTTACATGTTAACCAACTGGTTTCAACTTTGTAAAATGAAACAAAATGAGTCTTTTTCTAACATGTATTCTAAATTTCAAGATATAGTTCATTCATTAATATCATTAGGGAAAAATTTCATAGAAGATAATCAAGATAGAAAAATCCTTAATTCACTCTCTTCAGAATGGGACCAAAAGACATTAGCAATTGAGGAAGCCAATGGTATTCATACACTAAAAATTAAAGAATTAATTGGTAATCTAATGTCCTATGAAGAACAACTGTAGGGTAGAAAGGAAAGTCAGGCGACCGAAAAGAAATCAATTGCACTCAACACAACAACCGACGATCAAGATTCAAATAACGATGACAACGATGCGGATATTGCTCTTATGACCCGAAATTTCAAAAAAAAATACGAAATATAGAAAGGTGAACTTTGAAAAACTAAAAACGAATGTTTTGGAAATGGAAATGTTTTTAAATGTTTCGATTGCAGTGAATTTGACCAACTACGAAGAGACTGTCTGCATTAAAGGAAATGCAAAGTATTCACCAAGCACCGATTTATTTAAAAAAAGAAACAAGGCTTTTAATGAAACTTTGGATGATTCTCACACTAAAAATATCAACATGCATTTATGGATGGAAAATTAAATGAGTCAAATAAAGGAAACGACGAAATCAGTACTTTTACATTTCATATTTTATTCTTTTTGAATTTTTTTCTTTTAACTTTTGAACTTTTTATTTTTTTTACAAATATTTAATATAGGAATAAATATATAATAACAATAAGCATAAATAAATAATTATAATCTTGAACAACAATGTTCTGGCATATATGTCGATATATGCCACCATATATGTCGACATGTCATGAAAAAAAATGAAGAATCTTTTCAAATTTGAACTTTCGAACTCCCCTCTCTTTTACATTCAATTAAAAATTTTAAATGGCACCTTTTTGGCTATCACAATTCATTCAAACTCCATATATTCACACCATCTAACCTTATTTTCAACACATTCTTCATTTCAAAAATCAAACAAATTTTTCACTCTCTTTCTTCCAAAACAAACTCATAATGGTTTCTTTAAACCAACCATCTTCATCCAAAACCATTAGGCTTACCAAAAGAACCAAAAGTCAATTTTTTAATGATCAAGGGTCCATTGAAATGTACATTGAGTATATAAAATAAGGTAAAGTGTATTTGGGTAGATTTACTAATTTTTGTGAATTTTGTTCTTATGGTTTACAAGACCTTGCTTCAAAAAATGACATTTTTAGTTTAACTGATTTGTAACAACTAGTGTTTTAGGTCTTCAAGTTTGAATATTTAATTTATTTAAAAATTCAGATTCAATTTATGATAAATTATCTATTTCAAACTAAGGCTTGATTTTCAATGATGTATTTTTAATTTAGTTTTTAGAATTTTTCATAATTTTTAATTTGGAAAATAAGTAAATTTTCCTTTGACGTATTTTACGCCAAATGCTGGCATTTTGAGACTTCAGGGAATGTAATAAATTTTCTAATTTATTTTTGTTTAGTGATCGTATAACTTCCTTATACATGATCATGTTTTATTTTCTGTCAATCGCGACATGGAATTGGGCGCGATCTGGCATGGCGGGGTGCCCAAGTTTAATTTAAAAACAAACATATAGCACACACAGTACACTGCCTTTTTTCAAATCAACGGTAATTCTTTTTTTTCTAGCAACCATTTTGCCTCCTCGGCCGCCACTGTCCACCTCTGTCTCCCCCATTGGCAGCCATTTTGCCTGCTTGTCCATTGACAAAGTTGATCGGACATATATATGTATGTGTGTATGTGTACATATGTATGTGCATAGGCATATGTACATGAGACTTTATTTTTTTCCTCCTTCATTTTTGCTCTATTCATGTTTAGAACCAAATATTTTCATCAATTAAAAATCAATACAGCCCAACCTATCAAGTTTTAGTTCTGACCTCCAACATGAAAGTTGTCCGTCTACCCATCTAGTATTTTTAGAATTTAATTTCACTCGATTTCATTAAAAGACCAGCGAGATATCTAAATTTAACAGTAAGGATCATAAAATGTTCTTAAACGTCAAAAATCAAATTCGAGTTTCGCTCCGAATGGATCGACGCCATAGGCACCGTTGGGTTCGTGTGATGTCGTAGTACTTTTGTAGAGGTTTCGGTGCGATTTCATGTCGATGATCGATGCTTGTCGATTTCTAGGGTTTGGATTAATCTATGATTCGAGCGTCATTTGAAGTTTTAGAGCTTAGCGGTGGTCATGGAGGATAGGGCTTCATCGTGGAAAATTTTGGTGAAGATCAAAGCAAGAAGATGTTGCGACCTTTAATGGCGCCGTGCATTTTTTTGGTTACCTAGCATCGATTGGATTTTGTTTCGATGGGTCGGAGTTGGCATGGAGGTGTGCGTTTGGTCGAGGGCAGGAAGGGAGTCTTGTTGGTGGAGCTTGTTCATGGGTTCTGGTGGTAGGGTGCACGTGCACGCGTGCACGTTAAATGGAGGTTGGAAATAAAAGAACGGGAGGAGGAAGGAGAAGGTGCTCTGTATACTAGGTTACGGGTTGGAAGTATGAATGGGCTCGGCCCATACCGCCTTGGGGTGAGAAATGGCTATTTTTAATTGTTAAATATATATATATATATATATATATATATAACTAGTTAACTTTGAAATGGCATATCTCGACCATTTAAACCCATAAACCTAATTCCTTTTGCACTGTACTCGTATGAACGATTACAACATTATAGTGCAATTTATTGACAGATTTGGACATGTGAAAATTTATAACATATTTAAACAGGCAGGTTTTAAATTACATTTTTTAATTTAATAACGCCGTTTAAATTGATATAGTTAATTATCGATGTTTATTTGGCCAAATAAATTACTGTTGAGTTAAATTGCATTGGATATGATAATTGGACACCTGTTTAAGTGGAATAAAATATTGTTCCGCTAATTAAACTAATTTGGTAATTAATCAACAGGAATAAATCTCTGTTCTACTATTTTATGGATTTGAACATTTGATTATATACCTTTAATTAATATTCTACTTTGAATATGTGTTATATTAAATAATCATTGTTAAGAGTTGGATTTATTTACATAGTCGTTGATTATGTAAATGTATGTTATTAACTTGAAAAGTTAATTGAACAATATGGTAGCTTGTTTAACTAACATGGTGATCGTTAAGCTACTTCGAATTTGAAAAGCTAATTATTGGTTTGAAAATTATTTTAAGAATAATTATTTTATTATAAGGTTTAAAGATAATCGTTATTCAGTAATAAAATTTAAAAAGGAATGACTTCAATAATAGTATTTTAAAGATAATTTATAATTGTTTGAATAATAATTTAAAGTTAATTATTTTATTAATATGGTTCTTAAAAGTTTTCCTTAATGTTATTTAAAAATGTTTAATTACTATTTAAAAGTTATTTAGTTATGGTTTAAAAATGTTTTAATTATATTTTAATTATTTATTTAAAATGATTATCTATACTTTAATTTTTAATTAAATTTAATTAATTAAATTTTATTAATTATATTGATTTAAGTTATTTAAATATTGATAAAGGACTTACTATTGTTTTGAAGTTACTTACTAATACAATAATAGTGTTTAAAATTTATTTAAAATATTATTCATAAGATTTAAATTAAAGGAAAAAGAAGGATGTTTAAATATTAAGTTATTATTTTAATTTATTTTAAATAAAGTATGGTTTATCAAGGGAACCCTGTTAACTTAAGGAGTTTATTAAAGAGGTTTGTTAAAATATGAAAAGAGCTTTATAAAAAGGTCTGGTTATTTATAAAAGGAATTATAAATGAGTTTTACGGATTTAAAATGGAGAAGTTTTATAAATGGAGTTTTGAGATACATAGAGGATGTCTTATAAATAGGTGGAAGATTTTTAAAGAAGCTTTATAAGTAGGTTTGGAAATATTTATGAAATAAAGAGATTTTGCAACTAAATGATTGATTTTCATAGCGTAATTCGTGGGGCGGGGATTGCCTACACTTTACTATGGATTCGCTGGGATAGCGAGGTAACCATTGTGTAAACCGTGATCCATAGTCTATATTGAACGATGCATTCTATATCTTTTTTATGAGTTTTCAAGTTTCTAAGTTTTGAAAGTGAAATGGTTTATGAATATACTTATACCATTCAGATAAGTATATGGTTATATTTTCAAAGTATCGAAAATATAGTGGTTTGTGAATATACTTATCCTGTTGAGATAAGTATATGGGATTGATTTCCAAGTATTTGAAATATGATATTAAATTAATGAAAGTTTAATTTAAGAGACTTAGTGATTTCCATGGGAAATCTAATCTTTGTTTGAATGCTTGTTTATTTGGTAGTTAAATAACTGACTATCAAAATCTTGGCCTAAATAAGTAATCCTTCTTAATTTTGGTGGTAGGGAAGTATTTCCTACTTAACACCAAAGCATTTTAACTATAGAAATATCTAAGGGAAACACGAGGATTATATGGTATAGTTACCATCGGTGGTACTATACTGACCCAAGCATTATAAATTAATAACATCCGGATCAGTCTGGAAATACTAGCGTGAGATAACTTCAATATGGGGAAACATATATAAGTCTTTTGTGAGACCATGCCACCAATGCAGAATGGGTTTTTACCTCACAACAATAACATCCATATAGGTAAGAGCAAAAATGAATATCATAAAACAAAACCAAATTAGATTGAGCCTAAATAATATCAATCAGACTTGAAAGAATGGAAATAAACCGAGTAAAATCCAAACTGGACAAAATAGATAGAACAAGGAAAATAGTCCAACTCGATAGAATGGACTAAATAAGGTAACAGTCCAAACTCGATAGAATGGGCTAAATAAAGTGATAGTCCAAACTCGATAGAATGGGCTAAATAAAGTGACAGCCCAAACTTGATAGAATGAGCTAACGGTAGAATAGGCTAAATAAAGTAACAGTCCAAACTCGTTAGAATGGACTAAATAAACACTTAAATGTCGTGGTAAGGTGTTGACTCTACTCATGGAAATTTTAAAACTAAAACAGATTCAGGGATACGAATCAAATAAGGAAAGGAAATTTTCCAACAAATAACTAGGCGGTCCCCCCACAACGAAAGTATACCTCTAGAAATATACTTGAGAACTCTGAAGGCTCTCGGAAACCTCTAAGCTGGACCCTGCCAACTGCTACCGAGTATCAGAGTATTTCACATCTCAATGCGAACACCGAATCCAATCTAGAGTGGTTGCGAAGATACCCTAATGCAAGCAACTCTACATAGCTTGGCCCCAACTCGCTCTTTGGGTTTAGTCATTTTCGAAAAAGGATAACAAAGCTCAAACGAGTAACACATCGTCCTAGAGTGACGAAATAAAGTGGCTGAAGTAACCGATAGCTGAGATACCAACTATTGATGACATAAAATGATCGTATATGGAAATTAAGTCTTATATACTTATCACCACTCATTGAATTCAAACTTGTACTATTTCTAGGTTAACAATAAAACCGAACAAGTCAAGGTAGTGTTACCTCAAAGTCATGTCACACGATTATTCTTAACTTTCGAAATAGCGACAAGTCTACTTCTCCGATGTTTAGTGCTAATTATACAAATAAATCGTTTCCATATAAGTGATTCACTTTACAGAAATGATTCATTTCCATAAATGAATCAAACATATTCTTTTAAAAAAATGAAATGAATATTTTGGCTTGATTTCCGTATTAGTAAAACAATTTTAGAATTAGTTCCAAATTGTTAAAACGTTAAGAGAATAATTTTTCCAAGTGCATGACCCTAATGGCCTAAACCAACATTAGACCGAACACCCAGAAGATTATCCAACTTATCATCCCGATAACCGAGTTCCAATTCATTTTTATACTTTAAAAACAATATTAATTATCCCAAAAGATAATTAATTACATTTAAAATCCCTTCAAATAAACAATTCATTATAGATAATTATTCCCAAACACTTTTATAACGTTGGTAAATTAACTTTTAAAAATCTCCATTAGATTAGTCTATTAACTTTGAATCAGTTTATTAAATCAATTTTCATTATATTAGTTAACATACTTTAATCACCTTTATTAAATTATTTTATTAAAAATATTTATTAAATTCAAATAGTCATTAATTAAATGAATAATTAATCTCAAACATCATTATTTAAAATGATAAGTAATTCTAAATTCCATTGATTAAAACAATTAATTAAGTTCAAAATAATCATAAATTAATCGGATTAATTACATCTAAACTTCATTAGGCAAACTGATTAATTAACACATCATTTGTTAAAATGATGTATTTAATTATAAAACATCACTAATTAAAATGATTTAACTAAATTCCGAAAATCATTAGTCAAAACAATTAATTAAATTTAAAACAATCATTAATGATTAACTAAATTCAAAAATCATTATTTAAAATGATGTATTACTTTTAAATATCATTAATTAAAATGATTATTAATTTCAATTATCATTAATTGAAATAATTAATTAAGTTCAATAAGTTAATTAAACTCTATTATGATTAATTAAATAATTAATTAATTATTCGAACTCAACTAACCATTAGTTAAAACGATTAATCAAGTATAAAACATCATTAGCAAAAATGATTAAGTCAATCTAAATATAAAGCAATATTAATCATCATTTGTTAAATTGGCTAATTAATCTAAAATTAATTAATTTAAAAGATTAATTAACTTAAATTATCATTAATCAAAATGATTAATAAATTTTCAATATTCTTTCAGCGGAAACATAAGATCAAGTTCATAGGATAGAGTTTTGGGGATGAAAATTTAATAAACGTTGGTATAGCAAAAACCACTACAACGACATTTAAAATATTAAATGGAATATCAGAATTAATTTCAATTAATCATCAATAATAACATATGGATGTAAACAAATAATCTATAGGCGAAAAACCCCCTTTGGGTCTCTTTACATATTTTTCCTGCAAAACAATGGTTATGGATAACATATTGATAAACATATTGGTTTATAACGATCAAATTAATATGTCATCCATTTTCCAATCGGAAATGAAAAACAATCAAACAATTTAACTAACATCCATACAATCGATAAACATTTATAACATTATAAATATAGTATAATAAAATTAAATGTGAGTTAAACGCACATTGATTTTTATTCCAGCTAAAACGGCCCGACTTCGGATTAAATTCGAACGACGTTCGATTTTAGTCCGAATTTTCACTTTCTCCAAATCTAACCAAACCAACTCCATCATAAAGCTCTTGACGCACGAGTCTAACGCAACAAATGGCGTTCGAATCCGACCTCGTGTGAGTGAGATATGAATTTTAGAAGTTATCGATAATTTTTAAATTAAAATTAAAACAACTTTTATATAATTTACAAGTTTACCCTCCAACCATCTTCTCTCCCAAATTTTAAATGCATAGGACACGGATATGGGCGTGCATTGGTTGTGAACAACCTTGTGCATGCGCAGCCTATCTCTCTAACCACGCGATGAAATCCACCTCCGACTTGGCCAATGGCTATCTCTCCTCACTCTCCACTCGATGGTACCCTTCAAACCACGCCCCCACCTCGAAATCAAAATGCAACTGAGCCTTCCCCTTCACAACCTGCTGCCGTTCACGCATCAAAACCATTGCCGATCTTCCCAAAAATTCGACAACCCACTGCACTCCGCTACCCTAAGGCCAATTCCAAGCTTCGTTTTAGCTAAGTCCTACCCGATCAAAGCCAAATCAAAACCTTAGTTCTAAACCCAACCCAAACTCCATTGTCGACCCCTCAAAACATGGCTGCATCTCTCAAAAAGCACACTAGATCGAAGATCCCATCGAATTAGGGTTTTAAAACTTGTATTGGAATTTTTCATTGAGTAAAACTTGAGATATTAATTTTAGAAATTTGAATTTAAAGGGAAGAAGCCTCTGTTGTCTACTAGAACAAGGACAAAGGCAGAGGGCAATGTAGGAAACAGGGGAAAATGTTTGTGGGCTGATGTTAAGTGTTGGTCTATGATGTTGACCTGTGTTTATTTTATTTTTATTACCATTTCTCAATAAAACAAAAGCGAAAATTTCAAACTCCAAACGAAGCATGCCGCCTGACATTTCTAATATTTTACCCCTATTCCAAACTCAATGAAATTTATTTCAGGACCTAATTCGATCATATGTAAAAAATAGGTTTTTGGACCTAGTTATTATATTAAATTTTCGATATTAATTTTAACGCGTTTTGATCCCGCACGACCGAATTATACGTTTGATTGATACGAAATTCGGTGACGTAATATAATTCACTATTACGGATCAAATGAAACAGGTTTCGTCGAAATCTGAGACTGTGCCCTAAAAGGCTAATTTCACATATTTGAATGTTTAATTATCGATATTTAAATCCGATTTATCTATATTTTTAAATAAATTTACAAATTGAATCCACCAATATTATTTTTTAATTAAAAGGAGTTAAATAAAATTATTAAATCCATTTAATTGACATTTAATTCACAATTCAAATATTAATTATCCCCTATATTTGAATTATAAATTATTAAAATCCAAAATTCTATTATTTTAAATATTTAAATTTAATTAAGCATTTAAAATCAAATGTCAAAACTTTGGGTCGTTGCATTCCCCCTCCTTAAATGAATTTCATCCTCGAAATTCCTAGGGAGGAAAATGTTTCCAAACTATTAAGTTTAAAAATATTAATTAAAATGAGTTATTAAACTTATTTTCAAAATCCAGTAGCTGGAATAGATTCCAAAGTTTCTAAGTCTTTTAAATTCATTTACATATACTAACTAGTTTTATTCTATTCATTTATTTCATGATAAAATTCAGAAAATCAAATTTTAGTTGTTAAAATTTTTCCAGAATTCTCAAAAAAATTCTAATTCTAAAATTTTCGAAAAATTTCGCCAGCGCCTTCTTTGAGTGGCTTGATCGTACAACTACAAATTGCCTCGATGGGCTCCAAATCAACCAAAGAAAACAAAAGCCAAGTGGCATCCCATAACCGGGGCATAAAATCATCAATCAATTTAAATTTTCTAAATTAATTACGTATCTTTTAGCGTTTGATTTATATTTTGGCAAGTAATTTATTATCTTCTATGTAAATGCAAGTGCCCAAGAATCAAATAGCTCTCTTGCATACCTATGCTTACATAATCTAAAAGAAAATCAGGCTGACACAAACAAGGTGATGTAATTCTACATTCGAAAAGTGGCATTATACAAATCCACATGCAATCAACCATCTATATCTCAATCATATGCAACAAATAAGCGAATATTCCATAATAGATGTTATGCATCCAATTATTTTTAGACGACAAATTTAGATCCAAATACCCAGGTTTTTCAATTCAAAATTTTTATTTTCAAATTTCTTTGATGAGAAAAATCAAAGCTTAAAATCAATATGACATGGAGGGAATTCCTCCAAATAAATTATGGAGAAACTCTAGAATCAAAACAATATAGAGCGTCTAGTGGTATTCAGATTCCTCCAAAAATATCAACAAGAGTGAATAAATATCATTCCTTTCCAAAAATCTTCAAAAGTTACCTTTTTCAAAATCACCAAGATTTAGGTCTTAAGAAAAACAATTAAAAATCCTTTGTCTATATATTTAAACTTTATAGACAATGGTATATGAAATCACACAGCCAATCAATACAATTCAATCAAATCTAATCAATAAAATTCCACGAAGGAATAAATTTACACTAACAGTCAATCAAATTCCACAAGGGAAAACTTATCACTTAACATTTTTCAAAATCTCAAATGACTAACAAATTAGGTTCAAAACTTTCTTGATTGTCCAAAAATATAGATAATTTTCTAAGCATACTGTTTTGCTCATTATCCTTTGGTTATTGCTTGGAAAATTATCCAAATCTACTCGGACAAAATGGAAAGTTATGCTCTATATTTTATTAATTTCTAGATTACATTAAAAAAATTCAAATTCACTTATATTTTCACTTAGTATTTTATTCAATACTAAAATTATTTATGAATTATTTCATAAATTCTCACCCAAGTTTTTCAAAAGTATTTAATATAGTTATTTCTTTAAAAAACATCAAATCATAACTTATTTCCCATTATTTACGTTTTCAAATATCTAGATGGAGATCAAATTAAATTATGCTTCCCAAAAACCAAGTCAACCTATTACTCGTTTTTATTTAGAGTGTTAAATGAATATTATATATGGGTTGATCCAATCAACAAGTAGTTCATACTACTTAGATGTTTTAAACAATTATATGGTTTTAATAAAACAATATTTATCAAAACCTTCCTATTTAATTTAAACCTGTGTTAAATTTTCAAAACATATCTTTGAAATCATACTTCATATATATTTTTATATATTATAACTTCAAACAATTTATTTATGAAAACTCACTTTGGGTTTATTCGAATTTGAACTCATTTTGATCACGCAATGATAATGAGAATAATTTACTAAGTATTCCACAAGATCGCCTAAGCAAACATCTGATCGTCACTTAGGAGATTATTTAGATTACCACAAAACTGATCGAAACAATTTCCACCTAATTATCCCAAAGAAAATGCATCCCTTTAAAATTAGACTTCCTAAAATAATTTCATTTTCACTTACTTTCAAAAGTACTGCTATTTCATTTCTCAAAAATTCATTTGAAACTATAATTTTTTAATTTTTTTTCAAAAATTCTAGGATTTAGATTCTAAAATTTATTTTAAACACATTTCTCAAACCAAAGTTATATAAAATTTCCTTTGTATAAAAATCAATGCATATTATAATAATCCTTCTTTATTATAATAGGATTATCTTCAATATTTATTCTCTAAATATCTTATTCCACTATTTAGAATATATTACGAATTTTAATTCTTAACTCACCATTATTAAACAGTGAATTTTTACTTTCATCGTATTCTTCAAATACCTTATAGTCAAATTGTGAAAATCAGTTCACAAAGGGTTCGTTTAAATCAAAGTTATAAATGCTTCTAATTAAATCAAGCATAACTTAACAATTAACAAGCAAAAGTTAATGCTTTTAGATTATGCATAACCAAACAAATAATAGTGGTAATAAATATTATCATATTTGAACCAACACACTATATGACTAATAGAGTTTTTGAAATTATCCCTTTATATATATAAAATATAACCTAGGCAAAATATTAAATTTGCCAAATTTTCAAAAGTTTCAATACCATGTCTGTTGGCCTTGGTCAACTGTTTAAAAACCCCTATTGATACCGTGGTGTCCCACGTCTCGACCAGAATTCATAAAAACTCAATAGACCAATTAACATAGTACGCTTTTATAACATCAATTGTTTAAAATATCCTATCGATACCGTGGTGTCCCACGTCTCGGCCAGAAT
Source organism: Allium cepa (assembly GCA_030765085.1). Lineage (NCBI taxonomy): Eukaryota > Viridiplantae > Streptophyta > Magnoliopsida > Asparagales > Amaryllidaceae > Allium > Allium cepa. The sequence goes on from CM060934.1 coordinate 978,706,381, forward strand.
TCATAAAAACTCAATAGATCAATTAACATAGTACGCTTTTATAACATTAATAATACGCTCTCGTATATATATAATACTCTCAAACTCATTCTAGGGGTCGCTTACCTTATCTCTAGTGAGCCAAACCCTACCAAAGCCTATATTCTTGCTTAACCTTGTGCTATGATACCACTTTGTAATTGCCTGCCATTTTGACCATTGAAAGTCGACATCGAACACTACCACCATGCTCCAATGTCACGCATCTAATCGAAAAAAGGGAAGATTGTTAAGGTAAATAAAAAGAAAAGAACAGAGAACAGAGGAAAAGCATAATCATACAACAGAATCAACAACATATAATATAACAAAGACAGTGAAAACTATCTCTTAAAAATAAAAAGTATATCAGAGTTAAAACAAACTTATCAGTTGGACAGTTATAAAATCCTGACCTTACAAATGCCGGTAGGTATACTATATAATACACCGGAAAATAAAATACAACGATAGGTGAATCTTCAGCTCGCCTCCATGATTTCCATAACACCAAAGGCGACTTGGAAAAATATTTGGTCTATCTCGAGCATTATAAATAAACACCACCCGGATCAGTTTGAAAATACCAGCGTGAGATAACTCGAACAAGGGGTAACATATATAAAAATTCTATGAGCCATGCCACTAGCGCGGAATAGGTTTTTACCTCACAAGAATAACATCCATATAGATAAGAGCAAAAATGAATATCAGGAAACAAAACCAAATATGATTGAGCACAAATAATATCAACCAGACTTGGAAGAATGGAAATAAACTGAGTAAAATCCAAATTGGACAAAATGGATTGAACAAGGAAAACAGTCCAACTAGACTGGATGGACTAAATAAGGCAACAGTCCAAACTCAATAGAATGGATTAAATAAAGTGACAGTCCAAACTCGATAGAATGGATTAAATAAAGTGACAGTCCAAGTAACAGTCCAAACTCGATAGAATATGCTAACGATAGAATGGGCTAAATAAAGCAACAGTCCAAACACGCTGGAATGGACTAAATAAATACTTAAATGTCGTGATAAGGAGTTGGCTCTACTTGTGGCAATTTTAAAGCTAAAACAGATTCAGGGATACGAATCAAAGAAGGAAAGGAAATTTTCTAACAAATGACTAGGAAGGTTCTCCTCCCTCACCAAAAGTATACCTCTAGAAATATACTTGAGAATCCAATGGCTTTCGAAAACCTCCAAGCTAGACCCCGCCAACTGTTACCGAGTATCCGAGTATTTCACTTGCGCAGCACCGAATCCAATCTAGAGTGGATGTGAAGATACGCTAATGGAAGCAATCCCACATAGCTTGGCCCTCGCTTGCTCTTTGGGTTTAGTCATTTCTGACAAAGGATAACAAAGCTCAAATGAGCAATACATCAACTTAGAGTGATGAAATAAAGTGGCTGAAGTAACCGATAACTGAGATACCAACTGCCGAAGATATAAAATGATCATATATGGAAGTTAAGTCTTGTATACTTATCACCACTCATTGAATTCAAACTTGTAATATTTCTGGGTTAACAATAATACCGGACAAGTCAAGGTGGTGTTACCTCAAAGTCATGTCATACGATTATTCTTAACTTTCTAAATAGCAACAAGTCTACTTCTTCGATGTTTAGTGCTAATCATACGAATAATCATTTCCATAAACGAACCAAACTTTTCCTTTTTAAAAAAACGAACTGAACTTTTTGGATTGATTTTAGTATTGGTAAAATACTTTTAGAATTAGTTCTAGATTGTTAAAACATTAAGAGAATAATTTTTCCAAGTCCACGACCCTGAAGGCCTAAACCAACATTAGACCGAACACGTAGAAGATTATCCAACTTATCATCCCAATAATCGAGTTCCCATTCCTTATTATATTTAAAATATTAATTATCCTGAAAGATAATTAATCATATTTAAAATCCCTTTAAATAAACAATTCATTATAGACAATTATTCCCAAACACTTTTATAAAATTGGTAAATTAACCTTTAAAAATCTTCATCAAATCAGTTTATTAACTTTAAATCAGTTTATTAAAGCAATTTTTATTATATTAGTTAACTTACTTTAATCACTGTTATTAAATTAATTAATTAAAAAGTTTTATTAAATTCAAATAGTCATTAATTAAATGAATAATTAATCTCAAACATTATTAATTAAAATGATAAGTAATTCTAAATTCCATTGGTTAAAACAATTAATTAAGTTTAAAATAATCATAAATCAATCGGAATAATTACATCCTAACTTCCTTAGCCAAACCGATTAATTAAAACATCATTTGTTAAAATGATTTATTCAATTATAAAACATCATTAATTAAAATGATTTAACTAAATTCCAATTATCATTATCTAAAATAATTAATAAATTTAAAATAATCATTAATTAGAATGATTAATTAAATTCAAAAATCATTATTTAAAATATTTATAACTTTTAAATATCATTAATTAAAATGATTATTAATTTCAATTATCATTAATTGAAGTAATTATTTAAGTTCAATAAATTAATCAAACTCCATTATCATTAATTAAATAATTAATAAATTAATTAAACTCAAATGATCATTAGTTAAAACGATTAATTAAGTATAAACCATCATTAGCAAAATTGTTTAATTTAGTCTAAATATAAACCAATTTTAATCATCATTTGTTAAATTGGTTAATTAATTTCAAATTAATTAATTTAAAAGATTAACTAATTTAAATTATCATTAATCAAAATGATTAGTAAATTTTCAATATTCTTTTTAGCGGAAACACAAGCTCAAGTTCATAAGATAGGGTCTTGGGGATGAAAAATTAATAAACGGCGGTATAGTGAAAATCGCTATAACGACATTTAAACTATTAAATGGAAATCAAAGATTACTTTCTAATAATCATCAATAACAACATATGGATGTAACTAAATAATTTATGTATAAGAAATCCCCTTAGGGTCTCTCTATATATATTTTTTGCAAAACAATGCTTATGGATAAAATATAGATAATCATATTAGGTTATAATGATCAAATTAATATGTCATCCATTTTCTAATCGAAAATGCAATCAAACAATTTAACTAACATCCAAACAAGCGATAAACATTTATAACATCATAGGTATGAAATAATAAAATTAAACGTGAGTTAAACTCACATTGATTTTAGTTTTCGCTGAAACGGCTTGACTTCGGATTAAAATTGAACGACTATCCGATTTTAGCCCAAATTTTCACTTTCTCTAAATCTAATCAAACCAACACCATTACGAAACTCTTGGTGACACGATTCCAACGCAAAAAACGGCGTTTGAATTCGACCTCGTATGAGTGAGATATGAATTTTAGAAGTTATTGATAATTTTTAAATTTAAATTATAACAACTTTTATATAATTTACAAGTTTACCCTCCAACCATATTCTCCCCCAAATTTTAAATGCACAGAGACACGGCTAAGGCCGTCCATAACCTTGTGCATGCCCAGCCTATCTCCCCAACCACATGACGAAATCCACCTCCGACTTCGCCAACCGCTATCTCTCCTCGCTCTCCACCCGATGGTACCTACAAATCACGCCTCCAACTCGAAATCAAAATGCAATCGAGCCTTCACCTTTATGACTTGCTACTGTTCATGCGTCAAAAACCATCATCGTTCCTCCCAAAACTCGACGATCCACCGCACTTCGCTACCCAAAGACTAAATCCAAGCTTCGTTTTGCCTAAGTCCTACCCAATCAAAGCCAAATCAAAACCCTAGTTCTAAACCCAACCCAAACTCCAATGTCGACCACTCAAAACATGGCTACATCTCTCAAAAAGCATACTGGATGGCTTCCATCGAATTAGGATTTTTAAAACTTATGTTGGAATTTTTCATTGAGTAAAACTTGAGATTTAAACTTTAGAAATTTGAATTTAAAGGGAAGAAGCCTCTGTTGTCTACTGGAACAAGGACAAAGGCATAGGGGACAGCAGGAAATAAGGGAAACATTTTGTGGGCTGATGTTAAATGTTTGCCTATGATATTGACCTATGTTTATTTTATTTTTATTATTATCATTTTCCAATAGAACAAACCCAAAAATTTCAAACTCCAAACGAGGCGTGCCGTTTAGCGTTCCTAATGTTTTACCCCTATTCTGAATGCAATGGAACTTATTTCGATACCAAATTCGATCGTATGCAGAAGATAGGTTTTTAGACCTAGTTGTTATATTAACTTTTCGATATTAATTTTAACGCGTTTAGATCCTACATGACCAAACAATATGTCTGATCATACAAAATTCAATGACATAATATAATTCACTATTACGGATGTAATGAAACTGGTTTCGTCAAAATCTGAGACTGTGCCTCGAAAGGCTAATTTCACAGATATAAATATTTAATTATTGATATTTAAATCTGATTTATTTATATTTGTAAATAAATTTACAAATTGAATCTATCAATATTATTTATTAATTAAAAGGAGTTGTATGAAATTATTAAATGCATTTGATTGATAGTTAATTCAAAATTCAAATATTAATTATCCTCTATATTTGAATTATAAATTATTAAATTCCAAAATTCTATAATTTTAAATATTTAAATTTAATTAAACATTTATAATCAAATATCAAAATTTTGGGTCGTTACAAGTTGGCTCCACTTAGACGTTACCTACAGTTGTTATGCATGCGTGGGGCAATGCATTCGGTCTTAGCGAAACCAGCCATGTTTTTCCTATGGTACATCACTAGGGGCGTATGCTGCATTGGAAGGTTATCTCCGATCCTTGTGCAGGAGGACAGTTCCTCGAAGTACTAAGGGCACCTCCATGGAATCCTACACAATTATTGAACGTGCCTTATCATTTTCGATTATACCTAGTATTGTTGTGATGTACACTCATGAGCATCATAGCTACTTGATTATTATTATTTTTCCCTTAAACATTATTATAATATCACTGGATTTTCTGATATAAAAGTTTTGGTTTAAGGTAAAAACCACTCTTTGTTTATGTGCGGCGTGGTCTTACGAGATGCCATTGATTTTAAAGGATCTTAAAGTTGATAATAAATAAAATTCCTTGTGATTTAAGTTTTTGCGTTGGTTTTACCAGACTGACCCAGGCGTTGTTTTCCTGAAATGCTCAGATCAGACCGAGCATATTTTTAGGTTTAGTTGGACGTTCTAGAGCTTTAGAAGATGAGTTGGAGGCCCAGAGACGTATTCATGTAAATGATTATTTTTCCGCTGCAGTCATTATTGTGTTATCAGCAATTGTGAGGGCAGGTTGTTGTAACTGTCCATACTGAATGCGTTAGTATACTCTAATTGACATCTATATATACATATATTACAGTTTTTGTTTTTGTGTAAAGATTTGTTATTAATTATAGATTATATGTTCTGCTGTGTGATTCTGTGTTGCTTAGTTTCATCTTATCTTCTTTCTTCTTTCTTTTTCCCTAACTATCCACATTTCCGTTAAATTTATGTTGGACATGTTCGGTTTATTGTCAACTTGAACTATACGAAAAGTGAGTTGTTATAGTTGGTATCAGTGCTTAGGTTAAGTGCTAGGCTTGGTTGTGTTTGACTCATTTGAGATAGGGTAAAGGAGCCTAGTATGAGTATGAGAGAATATATTTAAGAGTGATTATTTTTTATTTTCATAAAAATATTTTATATTGTGTTCTTTAATCTGTTGAGTGGCTTAAAAATCCTAGTCGATGTGTTTGGCCAACGTTATCAATAAGGATTTCCTAAACAAACAAGATCAATTGACACAATATTGATTTGAAATCTGGGCAAATAAAATAATTTTACCTAGGATTATATTTTATATGTAAAAGAAGTGTCTTTCCCAAAATATATTATAGTTATTCTTGGTTCTGCTGGGTTGATAGAAAATGATAATATTCCATAACTATCATCTAGGATTTGATCGGTCATACTCACCCATTCCTGAGCATTGACTATTATCCATTAATCTACTTGGGATCTTCCTTTTCGAATCTGGATTGGTTAGATAGGAATTTTGAAAACACTGAAACGAATATCTTGTGAATTAAGTTTCATAATTTGAATATAATATGTTCATTGATAATATTGGGTTAAAATTGGATTTTCTTAGGGTTGTTTATCTAAAAGAAAATTTGAATATTTTGGAATGGATACTTTAGAAATGATTTTATATAAAGGATTAATCTTATAAAAAATTAATTTTTAATAAGTGTTGATTTATTAAAAGGAATACAGAATATTTTGAAATAAAATTTTGGAAATAATTGAATAAAGTTGGTTATTTTAAATTGGGGTTTTATAAAAGAAGTTTATTAAAGAAAACTTAAATATCGTTGAAGTAATACTTGAAAAATGAATTATATATGGAAGCTTGATATTTTTTGAAATAAATATTTGAGAAATGATTTCCTTTAAAGAGGGAATATTTTATAAATTCGATTAATACAAATATATCTTATAAATAAAAAGGAATCCGAGAGTTTAAATCCTGATGATTTTGGAAAATGGTTTTTCATGATTTGCAGGTTAATAATAGTAATTGAAAATGTTCTTGGGATAAAAAAATTTCTAAGTAGGGGATTACTACCATTAGGATCTCGCTATATAATTGTTTTGAACAATAAGTTTTTATTTGATTCCAAAAGTACGGTTCGATTTACTATAAAGTAAATGGGCATATTACTATTTCAAATGACTTTGGAGAATAGAAATAATAGTTTTAATTCATATAGATTGGAGTATGAATGATTTTGGATAGGGTAATAATAGTTTTCTTAAAGGGCTTTTGGTGTATCAATATTTTGGAAATAGTACACTTAGGAATATATTTTAAGTATAATTCTTTTGAAAAGGAAATTTTATAGAAAGATGGGTATTCCTTTGGATTTGGTTCGGGGAGTATGTCCCGATTTGTTTTATGGTGATCAGAATAATCTTCTAAGTGACGATCGGATGTTTGCTTAGGCGAATGATATTGTACACTTGGCAAATTATTCTCTTTGTCAGTGCACAATTAAGACGAGTTTGAATCTGAGCGAACCAAAGTAAGTTGGAAATGGATAGTTTGTTAAAACCATTTATTTGGAAATGTATTGATATGGTTTCAAAAAGGGGAATTTGAAATTTGGAAATTTTGTTTTTAAGTTAACTAGTTCGAGTGGCTCGAAAATAACTAAAAATGGGTAAGAGATACATTCGGATGGTAAACATTTCTCTTGAGTATTTTCCTTTTGGATGGAAATGAATGATACTGTTTGGTAGTACCCATTTCCACAGCATAATTTTTAGGTTACTCAGACTATATATATGTATTTTCAATGGACTAAAATATATAGGATTATTTCAAAGAGGTGTTTTGAGTAAAAACCCTAGTGTTTAAAATTCTTAAGTGAATTTAAAATAAAGTCAAAATCTGATAATGTTGTGTACCCTTAGGATGTAATAGGGTGTTATACTAGTTTTTAAAACTTAAGGTATGCTTTATGGAAAAAAATTCATAAATAAAGTCGTATCATCCAAAATATTTGAACCTAAGTTGGAATTTTTATGAAACGTTTTCATAAATAATTTAGTAGTAACAGAATTGGTATTAAGAATAACCAATTAAAATAAGTACTAGAATGGATGTTGATCATTTCTCCTCCTATATAGTTCTTATCTAATATTCGAGTACAAGGCTTGAGGTGTTTCACACCGTTCCAAATAAGGATCCATTACTCGATTTTCGACGGTGAGCACTTGGTGAGGGTTCTTAAAATGGAACCAAGGTTTTCTATCATAGCTACCGCTATGTAAGGAGAGCAGAGGTTCCTAATCTAAGAGCCTGATCAAGGTCCGCATAAATAAATCGGGTGAACAATACTGGTTTGGAGGTGAAGTCATGTATTCGAGTGGTGATTGACTCCAATTCTGTATATGGATGATCTATGAACATCATGCGGGCTTATGAATAATATTGAGTATTCTCGAGTTGGAATTTCGGGGACGAAATTCTTTTTAAAGGGGGGAAAGTGTAACAACCCGTATTTTGGGTCTTCAAATTCGAATATTTACTTTATTTAAATATTTGGATTTAAATTTAAGTTATGATAATAATCTATTTCGAACTAAACCTTAATTTTCAATGACATATTTTAATTTAATTTTTAGAATTTTTCCGTAATTTTTAATTTGAAAAATAAGTAAATTTTCATCTGACATATTTTACGCCAAACGCTGGCATTTTGAGACTTCACAGAACCTAATAACTTGTCTATTTTTTTAGTGATCGTGTAACTTGGTTATACACGATCATGTTTTATTTTCTATCAATTGCGGCTCAGAATCGGACGCGGCATGGCATGGCGGGGCACCCGAGTATAATTTAAAAACATACATGCAGCACATATAGTACACTGCCTTTTCTTTAAATCAACGGTACTTCTTTTTTTTTCCAGCAACCATTTTGCATCCTTAGCTGCCACTCTCCACCTTTATCTCCCTCATCAACAGCCATTTTTTCTGCTTGTCCATTGATAAAGTTGATCGGGGTGTGTATGTGCGTGTGTGTATGCATAGGAATATGTACACAGAGCCTTTTTTCTCCTCCTTCATTTTTGCTCTGTTCATGTTTAACAAACCAAAACCAAACATTTTCATTAATCAAAAATCAATACAGCCCAGACCGTCGAGTTTTAGTTTGGATTTCCAATATGAAAGTTGTCCGTCTACCAATATAGTTTTTTTGAAATTGGTCTAACTCGATTTCATCAAAAGACGAGCGAGATATCTCAATTTAATAGTAAGGAGCATAAAATGTTCTTAAAATTCAAATATCAAATCTCGAGTTTCGCTTCGAATGGGTCAATGTCGTAGGTGCCGTTGGGTTCGTATGGTGTCTTAGTATTTTTATGGAGGTTTCGGTGCGATTCTGCATCGATGATCGACGTTTTTCGATTTCTAGAGTTTGTATTAATCTATGATTCGAGCGTTGTTTGAAGTTTTGGAGCTTAGCGTTGTGGTTGTGGAAGAAAGGGCGTCATCGTGGCAAGTTTTGGTGGAGATCGGAGCAAGAAGATGCCGTGACCTTCTATGGTGTCATGCATTTTTTATGGTTACCTGGCATCGATCGGATTTTGTTTCCGTAGGCTGGAGTTGGCATGGAGGAGTGCGTTCGGTCGAGGGCAGGAAGAGGGTCATGTTGGTGGAGCTCGTTCGTGGGTTTTGGTGGTAGGGTGCACGTGCACGTGCACGCGTGCATGTTAATGGAGGTTGGAAATAAAAGAAAGGGAGGAGGAAGGAGAAGGTGTTGTGTATACTATGTTGGGGGTTGGAAATATGAATGGGCTCGGCCCATATTGCCTTGAGGCGAGAAATAGCTATTTTTTAATTGTTAAATATATATATAAACTAGTTAACTTTGAAATGGCATATCTTGACCATTTTAAACCCGATCAACCTGATTCTTTTTACGTTGTACTCATATGAATTAGTACAACATTATAGTGTAATTTACTGATAGATTTAGACATGTGAAAATTTATGACATATTTGAATAGACAGGTTTTAAATTACGTTACTTAATTTAGTAACGTCGTTTAAATTGATATAAGTTAATTATCGACGTTTATTTGGCCAAATGAATTACTATTTAGTTAAACTGGATTGAATATGATAATTGGACATCTGTTTAAGTGGAATAAAATACCGTTCCACTAATTAAATTAAATTGGCAATTAATCAACAAAATAAATCCTCGTTCTGCTATCTTATGGATTTGTACATTTTATTATATACCGTTAATTGATATTCCGCTTTGAATATGTGATATGTTAATTAATGATGGTTAGGTATTGGATTTATTTACATAGTCATTGATTATGTAAATATCTGCTATTAACTTGAAAAGTTAATTGAATAATATGGTAGCTTGTTTAGTGACATGGTGATCGTTAAGCCTCCATCGAATTTGAAAAGCTAATTATTGATTTGAAAATTATTTTAAGAATAATTATTTTTATTACAATGTTTAAAAAGATAATCATTATTTAGTAATAAGATTTAGAAAGATGATAACTTATTAATAATAACATTTTAAAGATAATTTATAATTGTTTTAATAATAGTTTAAAGTTAATTATTTTATTAATATGGTTCTTAAAAGTTAATCCTTAACATTATTTAAAAATGTTTAGTTACTATTTAAATGTTATTTAGTTATAGTTAAAAATGTTTTAATTATATTTTAATTATTTGTTTAAAATGATTATCTATACTTAATTTCAATTAAAGTTAATTAATTATGTTGATTTAAATTATGTAATTATATTTAAAGGATAATTAATTATCATATTAATATTAGTTTAAAGCTAATTAATCATTGTTTTAATGATGTTTGAAAGTTAATTAATTACTAACTTGATATTGTTTTGAAGTTACTTATTAATACAATAATAGTGTTTATAATTTATTTAAAATATTATTCATAAGATTTAAATTAAAGGAAAAAGAAGGATGTTTAAGTAGTAACTTATTATTTTAAGTAAGGTACGGTTTATCAAGGGAACCTTGTTGACTTAAGGAGTTTATTAAAGAGCTTTGTTAAAATATGGAAAGAGTTTTATAAATGGGTCTGGATATTTATAAAAGGAATTATAAATGAGTTTTAAGGTTTTAAAATGGAGAAGTTTTATAAATGGAGTTTTGAGATATACAGAGGATGTCTTATAAATAAATGGAAGATTTATAAAGAAGCTTTATACGTTGATCTAGAAATATTTATGAAATAAAGAGATTTTTGAAAGAACTAATTGATTTTCATGGCGTAATTCGTAGGGCAGGGATTGCCCACAATTGACTATGGATTAGCGATGTAACCATTGTGTAAGCGTTGATCCATAGTCGATATTGAACAGTACTTTCTATATCTATTTTTAAGAGTTTTCAAGTTTCTAAGTTTTGAAAGTGAAGTGATTTGTGAATATACTTATGCCATTGAGATAAGTACATGGTTATATTTTCTAAGTATCAAAAATATAGTGGTTTGTGAATATACTTATCCTGTTGAGATAAGTATATGGAATTGATTTCCAGGTATTTGAAATGTGATATAAAATGAATGAAGGATTAATTTAAGAGGTTTAGTGATTTTCGTAAGAAATGCAATCTTTGTTTGAATGCTTGTTTATTTGATAGTTAAATAACTGACTATCAAAATCTTGGCCTAAACATGTAATCTTTCTTAATTTTGGTGGTAGGGAAATATTCACTACTTAACACCGAAGGATTTTAACTCTGGAAATATCAAGGGGAAACACAGGGATTATATGGTAAATTTTCCATCGGTGATGCTTTACTGTACATATTAACTCATTACGCTCTTCTAGGACAAATGATAAGGAGATCCGTCCTCTTAAACGGTTAGGAGGTGATCCCCAGTCTTATGTATTGTCTGATTATTTCCTAAAGAACCGGTATTGAGCATTTCAGAAAATGGCGTTTGGTTTTGTGGAGCATCTGAAAAACGGAAGAGTGTACTCGTAAGAGATGACTCGAATCGTGATATAAAGATATTGGGATCCATGTGTGATTCCAAGACCCATTGGGGTATGGGAATCCGGGTGTGATTCCAAGATCTAATTGAGATGTGTGAATCTATGCATAATTCTGAGACCGTTGGGGTATTGGAATCCATGTGGGATTCCGTGGTCTATTTTTTGGCGATTTGTAAGCTAGAACGCTGGATGTAGCTCATTGCTGGCGTTACCCGACATCTTGGCCCATCTACAAAACAACATTTGAAGATATTATTGTTAGTACTAGACAAGATTCTGACCAAGAAGAGCCTAAAGATATACGGGTTTGATGCAGCCGACATGTTTTGGCATTTAAGTACGGTTCAGCAAGTACGGTTCGGCACACGTCGCTCGGTCCAAATGGCTCAGCAAGCCTTGTTCGGTCAGTTGAGTCATCGTCGCCCGGCATGTACCGCTCGGCCAAACGAAGTGGAGTAACACATGGCTCGGTTAAAGGAAGGGATTCCTCGTTTGGTCTGAATTATTCAAGATGCCTCTTTGGTCGAGATGGCTTGGCATTTCTCGTTCGGTCTTGGGGAGTCCCATTCAAAAGCAGCTCGGTCCGGGAGGACCAGTAAGTGTCGTTCGGCAAGAATGGACTGGCCAGCTCGCGATCGCCCTATATGAGCCGAGCCACCTCGGCCTTGAGGCCTACACAGGGAGTCCAGCCTATCTTCGCCTATAAATAGAAGGACATGGGCATAGTGAAAGGGACCTTTTTTCGGGAACACTAGAGAGACTCTGCCATTTTTTATACTCTCCTTTTTTTGATTCAAACTTGTATTCAAGTGATTTATTTACGGATTGTATCTATATTCAAGTGTTTGGGAAATCAATAAAGATTAAACATAAAGTGGACGTATGTAGTTACGCCGAACCACTATAAATCTGGTATTCTTGTTTCTTACAGTTATCATCGCATTCTACTATGTAATTCCTCAGTTTTAACTGACTCTATTCATTAATCTCTTTATATAATTCTACTCAAGGGTGTTAGTGACCAAATCTGGTTCTAACATTTTGGTGCTTTCATCGAGAATTGAATTCTCAGCTTGATTGGATCTCATCGTCTACTAGTGGATTTCCATATTCGCGAGATAGTCCAGTTGTTTACTAGAAAACTTCCTATTCTACTCAGATTTGAAAGAAATCTAAAGGAAGCTGATAGCTGTAGATTGGATTCACTGATGTACGCAACATCTGGGGATTGAATGTTGAAGTTACGCTCAAATTGAATGAAGGCCGACCCTCCTCTGAAGGCAATTCAACCGATCGCCCTAGAAAAAGTGTATGCCGATCGCTCATGAAAAGGCTTATGCAAAGCGAACCAATGCATGCCGAGTGATAGTACGCCGAGTGACCGGTGCATGCCAAGCGAGAGTATGCCGAGCGAACCAGTGCATGCCGAGCGAGAGTACGCCGATCGACCAGTGCATGCCGAGCAAGAGTATGCTGAGCGAGAGTATGTTGAGCAACCCAATGCATGCCGAGCGACCCAGTGCATGCCAAGGGAGAGTACACCGAGCGACCCAATGCATGCCGAGCGAGAGTACCTCAAGCGACCCAGTGCATGCCGAGCGAGATTATGTCGAGCGAGAGTATGTCGAGCGAGAGTACCTCAAGCGACCCAGTGCATGTTGAGCGAGAGTACACCGAGCGACCCAGTGCATACCGAGTGAGAGTATGCCGAGCGACCCAATGCATGCCGAGCGAGAGTATGTCGAGCGACCTAGTCCATGCCGAGCGAAAGTATGCCGAGCGACCCAGTGTATGTCGAGCAAGTGTTACCAATCGTGTGTATACCGACCCGTGCATATACAGAAAAAATATGGATCGGGTATGACCCCTATTTAAAAGAAATATGGATTAGGCAGCTCAGTGCACCCAGATAGTGAATTCAAAACTCAACATAATAAAGGAACATTCTATCCACTTCCCTTACATCCCATGATCAACCAGGGCATAGACGATCTAGCGATAGCTTCTGAATGACAACAAGGGAATGGACAAGCAACCGCTACTCAAACGATACTCCCAAAGGTTGGAGAACATAGATGATATGATTCTAGGAAAATGCTAAGATGACTACAAGCACCATTCTTCACTGACACAGCACTTCAAATTTAGTGACTCCAAGCAGACCAATGTTTTGCTCTAAGAAATTTATTCCAAATGCTAACAAGGATGTCATACTGATCGCATTTGAGGAAATTCGACCTCCAGATATATTTTGGCAGCTAGTTAGCTGGAGAGCCTCCTACGACCATGGATTGTTTCTGTTACAAAATGAATCAGAACGAAAGTGAGGGAAAGTGTAGCAGACTAGGGGAAATAACAATGCAGGCCCGTCGGCTAAGGACACTGATTCCAGTAGACAAAACAAGGTCTCAAAATTAGACTCATATGCTCTTTGAAAGATTCAGTCGATAGCCTCTATTTGGAGACTCACGACTCAAAGTGGTAATGAAAACTAACCTCGAGAGAGTCCATCGAAGTCCAGAGGAAATCTGGGGAATGTTGTATATTCCAAGATACACACTGATCCTAACACTGGCGATTACAAACACCTCCGAGGTATCATTGGAAAGCGGATTCAGAAAGAAAAGCTTCAATAGTACGTGCAAGCCTTGCAGAATGGCGAGTCAGGACCTTCGGATGCCCATCAATAAAGAACTCCAATTATCAATTGGACAATTGGTAGTCGACATCCCGCTGGAAGGGGCTAGGGGCAGAGTTGAATAGCGAGCACGCGATACTTCCCCTTTTATCAATGAGATTTATACCAATCTTCTTTGGATATGTTGATTTCAATTATGCTTTTAGTTACGATCGACTTGACCTAACTTCTTTCAAAACCACGTAGGTGACCGAGTACTCAGATTTGGCCACCAACCAATCCAAGTAGACCGTGATCGGACCTGTGGAGTTTCATCAAGACAAGCATGATTCGACCGCTCACCATCAACCATATGCCTTCGATTTGGGGCTATGGACTAGATATTGAAAAGCTCATCACGATCAGAGCCCAATACAAAGTGAACAAGACCGATCGTTTATTCGTCGACCTCCACATTTGACTTGAAGACCTAAGCAAGGCTTGAAATGAATATGGTCCAATCATCCACTCAAATCGAGTCATAAAACAAAGTTTGACAAAATACAAATGCCTCTCCTGAAGCTCAGTGACACCAGGATCTATCTAGAGTAGACGCGATTTGATCATCTACACATCAAATCCACCCTGAACACAAATGTTTGTTCGAAAGCCCGACTTGGAGTAGCTGTGATGGACTACCTACTCGCCAACCATCGCTCTCAATACATGGACACGAATGCACCTTGAAACATATGCAACTTACTTTATCTACTTAATAATTTATTATCCTTATTTGTTAGAAAGAGATATAAATGTGCAAGACTTGGTTATCTAACCAATCATGGATGTGATCCAATCATCTGTCATGTACCTCCTTCCTTGACTTGATTGGAAGAGCTATAATCACCAAGCGGACGAGAATCGACCGTCCATTCTTCAAGTTTCGTCCTTCATGCTAGGGGCAGAGTCCCATTCAATGAGCAAACGTGGTTCGGTTGTTCATTCGATAGCATTAGCCTCGATACGGTAAATGAAATAAAAATTAAAACAGTGGAAATACGACTGCTCTCGACAAAAAATCTCTAAGTCCTTGAAGGGGACTAGAATACTCTAAGTCCTCTGAGTGCGGACTAGAGTATAAACGACTTAAAAACCTCCAAGTCTCTTGAGTGTGGACTAGAGTAATCTTAGTCCTCAGAGCGCGGATTAGAGTATAAACGACTCCAAAATCTCAAAGTCCTTGAAGCGGACTAAAGTACTCTAAGTCCATTTAGCGCGGACTAGAGTATAAACGACTTAAAAAACTTCAAGTCCCTAAAGCGGACTAGAGTACTCTAAGTCCACTGAGTGCAGACTAGAGTATAAACGACTTAAAAACCTCTAAGTCCCTGAAGCGGACAGAGTACTCTCAAAGTCCCCAGAGTACGGACTAGAGTACTCTGAGTCCCCAGAGCGTGGACTAAATTATAAATGACTTAAAAACCTCTAAGTCCTTAAAGTGGACTATAATACTCTCAGTCCCCAAAGTGCGGACTAGAGTATAAAACGACTTAAGAAAAATCTCTAAGTCTCTGAAGCGGATTAGAGTATTCTAAATCCTCAGAGCACGGACTAGAGTATAAACGAATTGAGAAAAATCTCTAAGTTCCTGAAGCAAACTAGAGTACTCTAAGTCCCTAGAGCGCGAATTAGAGTATAAACGAATTGACGAAAATCTCTACGTCCCAAACTGTGGAATATAGCATAAACTGTTCGACAAATCTCCAAGTCCCCAGAGCGTGGACTGAAGCATGAACAAAAATCGGGCGTGAGTTGACCGGGGGGAGAATAACACAAATTCACTAGAATGCAAAGTGGTGCATAAACATCGATAAATAGACGAGTGGATTCCGACCGTTCTCTATTCCGCAAACTTCAGCCTAAAACCGATAGGAGGAGTATTAACTCGCTAAGGATGGAGTTCAACCATCCGATTAGTGGCCTGGCCAAATCAATGCTGGGAGCAGGAGTACAAATCACTAAAGGCTGAATATGACAGCTTACTATAGCTCTAGCTTGGCGTTCTTTACAACTTAAGGCAACGATTACAGGGAGGCCTCAATATAGAACCAATCGAAACGGCATCCGAAGCTACGGTCGACCGACTATATCATATCTCAGATCGAGGGTCAATACTGATCCGCACTAAGCACATACGAATGTGCCTCGGATATTCCTTGAAAAACTATGACCTCCATAGTGTGGAAAGGAGAGTAACCATGAAGACTTTGTCAAAAATTCTCCAGTACCCTGCTTCGATCCATCAGGAGGAGTATGAAACTGGATGAGCATGACCCGATTGCATTTGTACCAACTTTACCCCAAGATTTGATTACAGAGCATGAACCAAAGTGGACGTGGATGACCGTCCAGTGTCCAAATTATGCCCTGAAACTGACGAGGCATCGAAGTATTCCTCTTGGAATGAAAAACTACAATACAATCCAAGATGGGCAAGACCCAGCCTCCCATCAACCACCTTGATCCCCCGATTCAACGGGAAAGAGAGTAAAGCTAAAGTGGGCATAGCTGACCTTCCTACTTATCGGTATATGCCCTAGACCTAGGGGCACGAGCTAGAAGCAAGATGAATGTGAATCGACTATTCATCGATCAACTCTATGTTTTTGGAGTTTAGGTGGGCATATAAACATAGCTAGGACGAGACTCAACCATCCATGCAGTACATTTATCAACCCGAGACTGTGAGCAGACGCATGGTCATCTACAGACTGGCTGCGATAGCTCAGTATTGAAACTTATATATAGTGCTTACAGCTGCTCAAGGCTACGACCGAAAGAATATCTAAAGTTAGAATCATTAAATCGATACCTATGCTCATGGGCAACTGACTGTCACTCCAACCCGAAGGATGGGTAAAGGATCATGAATGCATTGAATAGAAAGTGCATTACTCAAATAGATAAGAAAATTCAAACTCATAGTAAGATCCAGCTATGCAGCTGCACGCAACTCGAGGCTGACCCCTACTCGACATTTCCTTCAAATTGCTTTTAAGCCTGATCTTTGGCAATTTGTTGATAATCGATTAAAGCAATCAGAGCCCTTCACTATTAGACTTAATAACTCATGACAAGACCCTGGGATTCGACTAGAGGAACCATCAGCATTGACATCCCAACCATATTTTACATTGAATGTTATGCAAAATAATTACATCTGAACTCAAAGAATCTAAGTGCTGAATATCGAATCACGGCTCAGTGCAATGATGATAAAAGAATTAGTTGGATTTTTCTGAATAAATGATGATATGTTCCCTTGGACCCCATTTTGACATGCATGTGTGATTTCACCAACTATCGCAAGCCATGCATTGGATATCGACCCGAAGCTACAAAAGCTAGCTCAATGTCTATTGATTTCATCATGAAAGCTCCACTCTTACTTTTGGGCTCACCCCATCAACGTCTATGCCTACTAGCTGTTGCGACCGGGCATACAACGACCTGAGACGTCTGAAAGACTACTTAAATAGAATATCGAACTAAGCCAATTCGATATCACTTATTTCCCTTGAAGGGCTATCCAAGGATGGAAATTAGCAGACCTCATACCCAAATTCACTACATCAGATGACTACCCGAAGGGCAGTAGAGAACCAACTGATAGATGGAAAATGTATGCAGATAGAGCATCAAGTGATCAGTGTTATGGCGCAGGAGTCATGTTAATGACTCTGGAGGAACGATCGATCTACTACGTCCTAAAATTCGATTTCCTGTAACAAACAACGATGCTTATTATGAAGCCTCGGCTGCCAACCTCAAACTTGCTAGAGGATTTGGAGTGGAAACTTTGCATATCTTTTGTGATTCATGATTGATAGTATGCAAAGTTAAGGAGGTTGATCTTGCTAAGGGGCATTGTCTTGCTCCTTATCTCGGCCAGGTCCAAGAGCTACTAGCCGACTTCACGTATTACATCATTACACACATACTCAGCGAACAAAATGAAAAAAGTCCACTCACTGACCAAGCTAGCTAGTTTTAGAGAAGCGCAACGGACATACATTATTTCGGTTGAAATAATTAATATTCCAAGCATTGACGGATGGAGATCGGCTAGATCTTAGAGACAGAGCCAGAAAAGGTGTCATGGTTGACACCTATCAAGGACTATCTATAACGAGGAATTCTTACGGAACGGAGGAATGGAAAACGACAGATGCTCCTCAAAGCTTCATGCCAAATCATCTAAGAAGAAGTCGTGTGTAGGAAGGAGTTTATCCATCCCCATGCTTCGATGTATCACCCATGATGATATCTTGAGCAAAGTCTATGAAGAAGATTGCAGCGATAACATCAGGGGAAAACCGTGATAAAGAAAATACTCTACTACGGGTATTGCTGGCCAGCTATCAATCCAGACGCGATTGATCATGCTAGACGATGCAACGAGTGCAAGATGTTTGCAAAAAATCCGGGAACCCTATAGATGGAAATTACTCAAATGGCTAGTCCATAGCCATTTGCCAATTGGGGGCATGGAAATCATCTTCTTGCCGATCCTAAAGGTGGTGCGAAATACACCATCATAGCAGTTTATTACTTCACCAAATGGGCAGATGAAGAACTTTTAACCACGACCAAGATGAAGAAAATAATCAACTTCATTGTCCGTAACGCCATCTGTCCTTATGACCTTCCATGATCTATTATAACTGCAAATGGACAGGTTGAAGCTGTGAACAAAATCATAAAGCCTGTATTGAAGAGAGTTTTGGAAAAGGCTAGAGGTAATGGGCGGATGAACTCCCAACAGCATTATGGGCTTATAGAACTACCCATGAGTCCATGACTGGACGTACTCGACTCGCCCTTGCTTACTACTCCGAGGTCATCATCCATGTAAAATGTGAAGTCCGCTCTCATCAAGTGGCTAATTACAAACCTTATTTCATAGAAAATACAA
The DNA here is from genome assembly GCA_030765085.1 of Allium cepa. Classification (NCBI taxonomy): domain Eukaryota; kingdom Viridiplantae; phylum Streptophyta; class Magnoliopsida; order Asparagales; family Amaryllidaceae; genus Allium; species Allium cepa. Next base: position 978,725,561 of record CM060934.1, read on the forward strand.
ACAAGGAATTGTTGATTGAACTGCAATTAAACTATATAGAATTGGTGATGACTTATGAGCATATAAGACATCCGAGAGCCAATGGCAAGCACATGTAGCCGAACATGCATGTATACGTCCGGAAAAGTTCGACTTCTTGAAATCAACAGAAACTGAATTCTCACTTAAGGTCTTAAGAAATGACTAGATCAGATAGCCGAAGCTTAATAGCACTATAGAACCGAACACGGATGGCTACTGATGAACTACAAACTTGGATTTATAATATTGGGAATCGACCAAGCGTCATGACGGCCAAAGATGGATACGACACCTTGGGAGGATAAATTGAAAGATAACGACTATTCAGGAAACACGATTGATTTCTTTTTGGAAACAAGGAATACTCGTTGATTCAAAGCATGTCATGTTGCTTCACACGACACACTTTGGGGGGGAAATGTTACCCGGCACCTTGGCCCGACTACAAAACAACATTTGAAGATATTATCATTAGCACTAGACAAGATTCTAACCAAGAAGAGCCTGAAGATATACGGTTTGATGCAGTCGACATGTTTTGGCATTTAGGTACAATTCGACAAGTACAGTTCGACACACTGGTCCAGATATCTTGGCAAGCCTCATTCGGTCAGTTGAGTCATCGTCACTGGGCATGTATCGCTCGGCCAAACGAAGTGGAGTAACACATGGCTCGGTCAAAGGAAGGGATGCCTCATTCGGTCTGAATTATTCAAGATGCCTCGTTCAGTCGAGACGGCTCAGCATTTCTCAATTGGTCTCGAGGAGTCCTATTCAAAAGCAGCTCAGTCCGGGAGGACCAGTAAGTGTCATTCGGCAAAAATGGACCAGCCAGCTCGAGATCGCCTTATATGGGCTGAATCACCTCGGCATTGAGGCCTGCACAGGGAGTCCATCCTATCTTTATCTATAAATAAGGGACCTTTTTCCGAGAACACTAGGGAGACTCTGCCATTTTTTATACTCTCCCCTTTTTGATTCAAACTTGTATTCAAATGATTTATTTACGGATTGTATCTGTATTCAAGTGATTGAGAAATCAATAAAGATTAAACCTAAAGTGGACGTAGGCAGTTACGCCGAACCACTATAAATTTGGTGTTCTTGTTTCTTACAGTTATCATTGCATTCTACAATGTAATTCCTCAGTTTTAACTGACTCTCTTCATTAATCTCTCTACATAACTCTACTCAAGGGTTATAGTGACCAAATTTGGTGCTAACAGCTGGAATGACTAAAACCAGAGATAGAAGGCATGGCCAATAGGGTTGGCAAACCCATAGTGTATAGTCTGCTCCACCTAGACGTTACCTACAGTTGTTATGCATGCATGGGGCGATGCACTCGGTCATACCAAGACCAGCCATGTTTTTCATCAATAGGGGTGTATGTTGCTTAGGAAGTATATATCTGATCCTTGTGCAGGAGGACTATTCATCGAAGTGTTGAGGACACTTCCATGGAATCCTACATAATTATCGAACGTGCCTTTTCGTTTTCGATTATATACCTAGTATTGTTGTGATGTAAACTCACGAGCATCACAGCTACTTGATTATTATTATAATTTTCGCCCTTAGACATTATTATAATATCGCAGGATTTTCTGATATAATGATTTTAGTTATCGTAAGGTGAAAATCCATCTGTGTTTATATGCGTCGTGGTCTTGCGAGATGTCTTTGATTTTAAGGATTTTAAAAGTTATAATAAACAAAATGCTTTATGATTTAATTTATCATGCTGGTTTTACAAGACTGACCCATGCATTTCTTTTCCAAAATGCACAGGTTAGACCAAGCATATTTTCAGGTTTAGTTGGATGTTCTAGAGCATTAGGAGATGAGTTGGAGGCCCAGAGACATATTCACATACATAATTATTTTTCTGCTGCAGTTATTGTTGTGTCATAAGTATTTGTGAGGACATGTTGTTATAACTGTCCGTGCTGAATATGTTAGTATATTTAGATTAACATCGTATATACATATATTACAGTTTTTGTTTTTGTGTAAAGATTTGTTATTTATTATAGATTATTCGTTCCACTATGAGATTCTGTGTTGTTTAGTTTCTTCTTGTCTTTTTTTTTCTTTTTCCCTAACTATGCACCTTTCCATTAAAATTAGGTTGGACATGTGTGGTTTATTGTCAACTTGAACTATACGGAGAAGTGGGTCGTTACATCATTTATCACAAAATAATTTTCATTACTATCTCGATTTGATCAAAATGTTTATGCTAATTTAAATGGAACGTATTATCGAGGAAAAGAAGGTCAAATTTGGAGTAGTATCAAAGATACAATTATTATTTTAGATTGTGATATTCTTGGTCAAATTTTTAATTGTAAAAATAGCGGAAATACCTCTGCACTTTTGAAATTGGTTATGAAAATAGAGAAGTTATGCATGATTTATTTTCAAATGATGAAAACTTGGTTTTAAAGGTAAAAATCTTTGGCCAAATGTAGGATTAGTGAGTCTTATTTTACAACAAAGTATTACACCTAGGAAGGAGAACTACAACAACCCACTCACAAAGTTTTCGAAGCCCTTTCTGCTACGTTTGGAAATTATGATATGAATTGAGCTCAAGTGATTTTGGATGACTTTATTCAAAAGAATTTTTTTGGATATGAAAACACACTTTATCATGATGTGTATCATATTAGAATTTTCAACTATTTTAGTAATGACTTAAGAGTTAAGAATGTTTGCCGCATAAATTTTTTAATAAACAAACATCTTCTCATAAAAATTCCTCTTGGATTTGTACCCTATAAATCACTTACTGAAAAGGAAAAATGATTGACAAGAGAAGAAGAGAAAAAGATTGTTCAAGAAGAAGAAGGTGATGAAATGGAACTAGAAGAGGAGGACGAAAAAGAAGACGAGGAGGAAATGGGTAATCTTTATGACAAACAGTCTCGCTATTCAAACAAATAGATTCTTAGAAATCAAGAGAATCTTTTTAATAATCAAAAGAAGCTTAAGTATTCATTTAGTTAGAAATTCACTAGCCTCTTGAACAAAGTAGACAAATACTTCGGGAAGATAATGAGAAATCTTGCTGGAAATTCTTCTTTTTCTTCATCATCTTAGATCTAATTAACTATTTTGTATTTTCTAGTTTTATTTATATCATTTCTTTGTATTTCCATTATGTTTATATATCCCTATATTTTTATTAAGAAAATTTTCTTAGAAACTTCATTTCATTATCAATCATGTTCTATTATTCTCAGGTATCATAAACTAAGATAATACAAAATATGAAACAAAAACAAAAACATGTAGTTTATATCAAGTATGTCGGCAGAACCTACATACATATGTCGACATATTCTGATATTTCCGAATTTTGAATTTCTAAAAGACTAGGTTATTTTAGTTGGAGGAATTCATTTTTAATCTGTCCCTACATCACTATAAAACAATATTTCTTCTAGAAAAACTCAAACATCAATTTGCAACGACCCGCAATTTTTGATAATAAAATTTTTGTTAATTTCATAATTCTTGTAATTTAATGTTGGAAGAAATAAAAATTTGTGATGTAATAATAAGTATATAACTGGAATAAATTTAAGGTAACTAATAACTGCTTTAAATGAAATTCAAATTTATCAAAAGAATTAAAGAGTTATAATTGATATAGATTGTCAATAAATTATAGTAATGTATATATTAATTGATAATTGGATTTAAAGAGGAATTGATAATTTAAAAGCTGATTAATTTATAAAATAATGCAAAATAAATTGTAATTGAATATAATTCTGCAGTAGTAGTAACTATAACACTTGGTTGTAAATAATAAACTTATAAATGTGATAAAATGTTAACGGTGACAATTATTATATGTTATCTATTTATTTAGCCTGTAAAACTAAAATTGGAAATCAATTGTAATAAATTTACTTAATTAGTCCGAGTTAAGACAATAACTACAGATTGTGAATGTAATAAAATGTATAAAAAGGTTAATTATATTCATAAGGAAATAACTGATTTAATAAAAGAGTGAAATCAACCTAAATAAATTAATTGGGATTTTAAATTTCAATTAATGTGAAAAATCAACAAAATTTCAATATAATGGAGATATAATGGTTAATACAAATAAAAGATGGAAATTGAAGAATATTAATGTAATGAAATATAAAGAAAATGTTAACTATGTTATTGTTAGATTCAAAATTGATTGAATATAAAGGTTGAAATCAAATTAAATCAAATTTATTGGAATTAAATTATAATTAAATTGGATTTAATTACAAATGAAATTGAACGCTACAATTAATGAAATTTTAAACACTGAAATTGATATCTAAATTTACTTTAAAATTATTATAAATGTCCAAGCAATCAAAAATGATGAAAATTGTTAGTTATTAAATTTGAAACATAAATGTGATTTAATTTATTTAATATTAATTTATTTAATTAACGTGAAAATAGCCATTTTGGTCACTGCCTCAGATTTCGATGAAACTAGTTTCATCGGATCCGTAATAGTGAATTATTATAGGATTTCAAGTTTCGTAGAGATCGAACTTATCGTTTGATCATACGGACCCGGAAGGCCTAGAAATTAAATTCAATTGAAATCAATTTGAAATAAACTGATTTTAACATAACTTATTCATACGATGGAATTTGAACTTGAAACCTAGTCCATTGAGTATGAAGTTTTCGAAAACATCTATTTTGATATATGGGGTGATCCGTTTTCGTTACGAGAAAGAACGGGCTTTTCGGGTCGTTTATCATTCAATCCAAATCGATCTGGTCCATTCTTTCTGTTTTCAGCTTTGCTTATTAATAGCCCGTTATAAAACCAAGCAACATTTTTACTTCTATTTCATATAGCTACTTTCTTTCTCATCTCCACTTTCCAATGGCAGACAAACAAAACCCTAATTCCCAAACTTCAAATTCAATTTCAAAATCCAATTCCAAAATCAACCTCCTCCAAACCCTATCAAATTATATATCGTTGGAAAGCACTTGTTGAGCGCATCTTTGATCTGCAATTCGCTTTTATCATCAAATCACTGTTTTACCAGAAATTAAGGATGAACTTCGGCCATTTGTTTTAGGGTTTTGACGATCCAACGGTGGATCGTCGTCCGATCGACGTTCGGAAGGAGGCGTTGTAAAGGTAGCGCGATGCAGGTCCTAGATCATGTGGTTGTTCATCACAAGGTAGCCTAGATTCTTCGCGATTAAAGGACGAATGAAGGTGGCCTCTTTACGCTCGAGATGGCCTATGGGGGGTAGCGCGTGACATCTCGGGCATGAGGGAGATTGGCTTGAAGTGGGGAGCAGGATGGTGGTGAGTGATCGTCGAGAAGGCGCCCCTAGCAGCGCCGCCAAGCGTTCGTATAGTGGCGGCTTCTAGGGTTCTGGTGTGATACGGTAGCCGAACGAAGATGTGTGGTTGGATGAGAGGCGCTGACGTGGTATGTATGTATTATTTTGTTTATTTTAATTTATAAAACGTATAATGTTCTAACTCACGTAACATTTACATACGAAGTCCAATTCACACGCGATTTGTGTCGTTAAGATCGTATTAAATTCCAGACATTTTGATAATGGTTTAGTCAAATTCTAAGACTGTTTGAATTTGGGCCTTAAATTGAATTTTAATTCAATTTAAAATCGAAGGTGAGTGTTTTAACCCACTCACAACTTCTAAATTTTCTTATGTTGATTAAATTAAAGTTGTGATTTGATTAGGAATTTATCTATTATTGTTCGGTATATTTAAATCATCATTCAGTTAATTTAAATTTATTTTGAATTAAATTGTTGTTTAATTTATTATTGAATTTAAATTGCCAATCAATTACCTGTAAATGATAACCGGTTATTTGCTGTAAATTATTGGTCGAATTGGATGATGATTTTGATGGGTGTTTGATTATTGATATTGGATGATTGGATGTTATGTTTGATCTATATACTGTTGTCACTCTGTAAGTTTCCTATGGGTTGAAATGATACACACCCAAATGATCTATAGATTAGGGAAAAATCGTTAGGGGTTGAAATGAAAGACTCGAGCGATTTTATGGATTTTAATATTTAATTCAGGATTGTGGTTTGAAACGATATATAACCGTAAAATTTTAATCTACGGATTGAAATGATAAATATCTGTATCATTTGACCCTAGGGTAAAGAATTATATACGAACACCGGATTGGTTAAATTAAATGATTTTAAATCCTTAATTTTTGAATTTTGTTAAATGATATTTTGAAATAAAATTTTATTTCTATGAGTTGAATTATTATCGAAATTCAAATTTTATGTTAAAATTGGAATTGGTTTAAAGGAATTATTTAAAGGAATTAAATTGAAAATTTAAAATTTGAATTTGAAGTATAACTGAAGTTATCGAATTGAGTTATTAAAATTGTTGAAATATAACTTTGAAATATATTGAAATTAGAGTAGCTTAAATTGATACTTCAAACATGAATTGAAATCGATGTAAAATTTAATATTTTATTGAGAATGTGAATGGAGACTTGAAATTGGATTTTGTTGATTAAGAAATTTAAATAGTTCTATTATGTTGGAATGAAATAAATAGTAAATTGATACTAATTTCAAAATTCATATTTTTAATATAAACTGTTTTAAAATATATTATTTTAAAGACTTAAATTATTAAGGTTTTCAAACTATTAAACTATTTTAACCTATATTAAATCCATTTAACCTATTTTAGACCATTTAACTTATTCTAAACTAATTAACCCACTTCAAATTATTTTAAATTTAATTAATCCATTTTAAAGCCATTTAATATATTTTAATTATATTTAATTTATTTTAAACCTATTTAACTATCTTAAATCAATTTAACAGTAGCTTAAACCTATAACTGAACTGTTTTAGAATATTTTAACTATTTTAACTATCTATAACTATTTAACCTATTTCCTAAATTTTCAGACTAAGTAAAAGGGAAGTGTATATATTCAAATTCATTGGTTTAAAAGCATATACGGTTAAATGATGTTATAATCTAAGTTGAAATTTAAATCTTATAATTAATTGAATATGATGATTTTGAAGTAAGAATTTAACCTAATAGGAAATATGTTTTTTTGAAAGAAATTATGATTTTGGAAACGATATGATTTAAAAGTTGAATATGATTTCAAAGTGAATGTGATTTGGGAAATGATATGGTTTTGAGAATATGATATTTTGATATAAATCGTGTATTGACTTTTGAAATGTAGAAGAACCATCTAGTGTAAAATAAGCGTTTGGTTGTTAAAGAGACCGGGATCGGATATTGTCATACTCTCTGCCAATACCGAAAACCACTTTAACAACTGTGTACGTGGTAGAGATTCCAAAAATAAAGTAGGATGGTTTGGAAAATGATTTCTTATGAGGTATGTTGTGACCATGATTCCCGTGAGTCAGCTTAGATGTGACTGAAACAGGTGCCACGCTGGGCCAAGTGAGGTCATTCCTCCTATTGGGCACATTTCTTCGATATCATTCTATTACTTTGTGATTGATTGGTGGCCACCCTTGATTTTGAATGGGGTGTGTTCGAGGTGGATGGTAGTAGCCGCTATGTGTTAACACCAGTCTGGATACACAATTGGTATATCTACCCTGGCATTCCCTCTGGTGCCATGTTGACATGCCCTAGAGCGCCTTCTACGAGTTTGTTTTGTACTATACCTATGGAGTGCCCTCTAATAGCCCTCCAGTTTACGGAGGAATTATGTTACTGTATAGACTATAAGAATGTATAAAATGTGTTAAGGGGATATGAGTAGCGCCTTAACACTATTTTAATACTTTACTTTATTGTAGACATTATTATAATAGCATATTGTACTACATAGTAGATAGTTCAATGGATCCTTAAGAGATGGGAATCTCGAACATCTCTTAAGTTACTACACTCACGTTAGACACTGGATAGGAGATGTCAAACCCCGTAACAACTCTGATGTCGTCACACTCATATTTACCGTTGATTTAACTTACATAAGATCTTTTAGGTCCGACTTAAGTGTTTTGTCTTTTCAATTCGCTCAGGCCAGCCTGAGCATTTCAAGGTTACAAACCTTATTTCTAGAGGACGAAGACTCATACTATTATTATTTATTATATTCCACTGCATCATGTTGGTTCGCTGCATTTATTTATTTATTCCTGTTTATGTAACTCTGATCTGTATTTTTAAAGGAATAATCAATGTATTTATAAAATAGCTTCACGAACTGTTATTTGATTATTATATTTTGTCGTTATGCTACGAGATTCTATATTTGTTTTATTTCTTTCTCTTTTCCTTATTTACCCCATAACAATCTGCCTTTTTGAATGGTTTGAGTTGGGCATATATATCTTCTTAAAACGTCCAAAAAGGCAGGTCGTTACAGTTGGTATCAAAGCTTCGGTTTAGTGATAACCTTAGCTTTGTGGGGTCTAACTCATTTGTAATAGGGTAGTAATACCCTAGAATGAGTCGCTGAGTGTATATATATGAGAGAGCGTACTTATTAGTGTTACAAAAGGTTTTTATACTATGTTAATTTGTTTTGTATTTATAAATTATAGTCGATACATGGGACGTTATGGCATTGACAAGGATTTCTAAACATTCGACAGGACTCACCGATATAATATTGTTTTGAAACATAGGTAAATGAAATAATTTTGCCTATTATATATTTTTGTATATAAAATAAAAAATTTATAATGATATACTTGGTTGTAACATATTTGATGTTAGGTAGTAAAATTTATAAATATTGGTTCAGAAATGAGATTGTAAATAAAATAAATATAAATTGGAAATTGAGAACTTACGTTTCAGGATTTTGAAATTTCTTTTGAAGGATTTTAGAATATAATATTAATATTATTTGGAAGTATTTTCTGATATAAATTTTTCAAGATGATTTGAAAGAAATGTTTAAAAGAATTTTGGAAGGAAATAAATTCTATACTCCCCTCTCTGTCGTTGGAAAATAATTTCGGTGATGAGTGCACGCATCATCGACGTTCATATTCTAGTTTCAAAGTGGGAAGATATTGTTGTAGTTTACTACACATTCGTTTTGATAAATAAATATTGATTTTATTTCTAAATATGATTATATATATAAAAGATATGAAAGGCGTATTATTTTAAAATGATTTGAAAATGGAACCCGGTATTTAGTTCTTAAGTTTCTGTTAATTAATAGTTTCAATTATTGTAATGAAATGAAATTTTAAATATATTTAATAATTGGAACTTTTAAATGAAAATAAGGAATTTGATGTTAAAATGATTTATGAAATGGATAAGAAACTGAAATTTTGAAACTATGAATAAAAAATGGGAATGAAAATAAGAAAATGTAACTATTGAACATTTTGATTTAAAATAAGTATGAAACTTGTGTAACCTTTTATTGCATTCTAAAAGACATATATATAACTTACCAAAATATTAAAAGTTGTGATGTAAATAAGAATATGTAATATGTCTTTATACAAGTAAACTTGGAAATTTGAAAGTATTCAATGGAATTACTTCTATAAATAAGAATTCTAAGGTTGTAAATTGATACAAACTAAAGTTAATAGTTTGAAATGCTCCTGATTAAATGTAATAAAAGTGAATAATGTAGGAAAAATATTTATAATCTTAAGTTAAAATTTTAAGTTATTTATAATCAGATTGAATAATGAAAGGTGAATACGCTAAGTAAAATAATTATAAACTTAAATTAATATTGAAGCCATTTATAATTAAGTGAGTACTATATTAATTGATTGAATATAACTTCAGAAAGCATTGGAAATGATTTAGACATAAAGTTAATATTCAATAATACTTTATATGGAAGAATAAATATGAAAAAGAAATAATTTATAAATGGTGAATTTAATTGTAAAGAAACTAACCTAATAATGTATAGTACAATAATTGAAATAAAGTAACTAATTTAGGCAATGTATGTAAAGTAATAAAATGAAAGAAAATGGTACCATATAGATAATGGAGAAATGAAATTTTGTGAGTAATAACGATTGTAAATCGGTGAAACTAACATTATATGAATATGAAAGGAAAAGTAAATAATGGGAAAAAATCCAACTAAATTGAAAATGTGAAGTAAACTGAAATAAAATGTATAAAACACTTCAATAATGAATTCATATATGATCAAAATAATGGAAATAGCTGTAACTTATGTAAGTAAAGAATGTAAATTAAAGAAATAAGCCTTACATGAATAAATGAAATTTAAAATTTTCTACGTAATGAACGTGAATTGAAGAAAATCATTGTATGAAACAAAATGAACAAAAAATAATGTGAAAAAGATAAATGGCGTAACTTAAAAATGTGTGAATTCCTTGCTTGCTTGATTTATGGATTGATTGGGAAAGGATACTTCATTTTGTATAGAGATGTATAAATAATATATATGGTCATCTACGACTATTGAGTATATGGTTACTTCATGGTTTATTTATCATTTTTATATGATTAGAAGCACTGAACCCGAACAAACCATTTGTTGGTTGCTATGGATGCATGTTGATTTCTTTGATTGCATGTGATGATATGATGATTGTGTTGTTGTTCGCAAGTGACTATTGCATGTTGTAATTATTTTGTTGACATTAGTTGAAACAACTTAAAATATTTCTCTTTTACATAATTATTAACTCTTTTGGATTATATAAGTGAAATACAGGTTATGGAAGCAATTGCTACTGCTTTTGGTTTCATAAAATAAGTGTTATTTGTCCGACAAATAGGTACGTTCTCGAATTACGGTTTTATAGCAATACTATATTGTTTTTCCCACTGTTGGGATATATTATTTTGAAAAATATGACATATATTGTTACTATTGATATTATTATTTCTTCCAGACCTCGTCGTCCAAAGGAGACTATTTCGAATTTTTTCGAAAAATTTTGGACTTAGAAAATTTTGTAGAGTGTTTTCCAAACTTTTATTAACTCGAATATAAAGGATATAATTGTTATAAATTGATATATTTTATTTAAATTATTTGATTATGTAAATTAATTGTTTATAAATTTAATATTTTGAATAAGATATATTAATTTCTTAATTCCTACTTTTCCGTTCATTTTTCTTTTTAAGGACGAAAAGTTTTGAGTGTGGGAGAGTGTAACGACCCTTAATTTTCGATAATAAAAAAATTGTTAATTTAATAAGTTTTGTAATTTAAAGTTGGAAGAAATAAAAATTTGTGACATAATAATGAGTATATAACTGGAATAAAATGAAATAGTGTAAATTTAAGGTAACTGATAACTGCTTAAAATGAAATTCTAATTCATTAAAAGAATTAAAGAGTTATAAATGATATATATTGTCAAATTATGGTAATGTATACATTAATTGATAATTGGATTTAAAAAGGAACTGATAATTTAAATGCTTATTAATTTATGAAATAATGTGAAATAAATTGTAATTGAATAAAATTAGTGTTGAACAAGTAATTATGAAATTTGGTTGTAAATAATAAACTTATAAGTGTGATAAAAACTTAACGATGACAATTATTATATGTTACCTATTTGTTTAGCATGTAAAACTAAAATTGGAAATCAATCGCAATAAATTTACTTAATTAGTGTGAGTTAAGACAATAACTGCAGATTGTGAATGTAATAAAATGTATAAAAGGTTAATTATATTCATAAGGAAATAACAGATTAATAAAAAAGTGAAATCAAGTTAAATAAATTAATTAGGATTTTAAATTACAATTAATGTGAAAAATCAACAAAATTTCAATATAATGGATATATAATGCTTAATACAAATAATATTGAAGAATATTAATGTAATGAAATATAAAGAAAATGTTAACTATGTTATTAGATTCAAAATTAATTGAATATAAAGGTTGAAATCAAATTAAATCGAATTTATTGGAATTAAATTATAATTAAATGGGATTTAGTTACAATTGAAATTGAACACTGCAATTAGTGAAATTTCAAACACTAAAATTGATATGCAAAATTACTTTAAATTATTATAAATGTCCAAACAATCAAAAATGATGAAAATTGTTAGTTATTAAATTTGAAATAAAAATGTGATTTAATTCATTTAATATTAATGTATTTAATTAACGTGAAAATAGCCATTTTGGCTATTGACTCGGATTTCAATGAAACTAGTTTTATTGGATCCGTAATAGTGAATTATTATAGGACTTCAAGTTTCAAAGCGATCAGACTTGTCGTTTAATCCTACGGACTCGGAACGGCTGGAAATTAAATTCAATTGAAATCAATTTGAAATAAGCTGATTTCAACATAACTTCTTCATATGATGGAATTTGAACTTGAAACCTATCCCATTGAGTTTGAAGATATCGAAAACATCTATTTTGATATATGGGATAAACCATTTTGGTTTCGGAGACAAAACGGGCGTTTTGGGTCGTTTATCATTCAATCCAAATCGATCTGGTCCATTCTTTCTATTTTCAGCATTGCCTATAAATAGCCTGTTATAAACGCTAGCAATATTTTTATTTTCTATTGCATGTATGTATATTTCTTTCTCATTTCCTCTTTCCAATGGTGGAAAAACAAAAATCTAATTCCCAAATTTCAAATTCAATTTCAAAACCCAATTCCAAAATCAAACTCCTTCAAACCCAATCAATTTATATATCGTTGGAAAGCTCTCGTCGGGCGCATCTTAGATCTGAAACTCATTTTTGTCATCGAATCATTGTTTGTCCAGAAATTGAGGATGAACCTCGGTCATTCGTTTTAGGGTTTTGACTATCCAATGGTGGATCATCGTCTGATCGACGATCGGAAGGCGGCGTTGAAAAGGTGGCACGATGCAGGTTCTACATCACATGGTCATTCGTCGCAAGGTGGCCTAGATTCGCGGCGATTGGAGGATGAACGGAGGCAGCCTCTTTACGTTCGAGTTGGCCTATGGGGGGTCGCGCGTCACATCTCAGGCATGGGGGAAATCGGCTTGAAGTGGGGAGCATGATGTGGAGAGCGATCGTGGGGGAGGCGCCCCTAGCGGCACCGACGAGCGTTCGTATAGTGGCGGCTTCTAGGGTTCTGTGCGATATGGTAGCTGAACGAAGATGTGCGGTTGGATGAGAAGCACTGACGTGGTATGTATGTATGTATTATCCTATTTATTTTAATTTATAAAACATATTATGTTCTAGCTCATGTAACTTTTAGATACGAAGTCCAATTCATGCATGGTTTGTTTCGTTAGGATCGTATTTAAATTCCGGACATTTTGACACTAGTTTGGTCTAATTCTAAGGCTGTTTGAATTTGGGCCCTAAATTGGATTTTAATTTGATTCAAAATCGAATGCGAATGTTTTGACCCACTAACAACTTCTAAAATTTCTTATGTTGGTTAAATTAAATTTATTGTAACAATGCGACTTTTCGACGCTCGAAAACCAACATCAATATGTCCACTATATCAACTGCCAAGCAATCGAAGGCCGAAAAACCGTACCGTTAGGGTTAAAGAAGAGGTAGAAGATAGAAGAAGAGAGAAAGAAAAAGAAAACAATAGAAACAATAACAGAATCTCACATATCGCAGCGGAACAACATATAATAAATAAATGAATAATCTTTAAACAAAGAACTATGTCAGTTATTACATTACATTACATCATCAGAGTGTACAACAACAAGCAACAACAAACAGCGGAAAAGAAATACTATATACTACTAATACGCCATGCCATCCAGCTTGCCTCCAGCAACTCCTGAATTCTAGAATATCCTGATAACCTGACTCTAGACTGCCCGTGTGGAAATTGGTGGGCACCCAAAGTTTAGGAAGGAAAACAATAAACTCCGAGTCAGTCATGTGACTGGTGTGAGAACTTAAAACAGTTTATCTTTAAATAAAGAACAGGATAATTTTTAAAATAGATTCGCAATGCTTTTTGAAAATGTAACTACCATAAGACCTCCTACCACACACACAATGCAAACGCAGACTTGAAGGAGATTTCTTCTTATGTTAGTCAAAGATGCTTACTACGCAAAATCAAATCATTTTTGATATTATTATTAGTGCATAATGTAGAAAACATTTCGATAGTAGAATATAAATCTTAGCCAGCATATGTACCATTATATTATGCCCGCTATAGCTACCTCCTAAGGAAGCAGGTTATACAATTTGCAATCGTAAAGGGTTCGTATTGTTTCTTTGGATTACCAACAAATGGTTAGGCCAAGGAACTTCCCATTTCCACATGGAAACACCTCTGGAAAGACGCCCCGAGAACCTAACCGGATCTCTGCCAAAACAAGGCCGGGTTACCCCTAACTGGGTAACTACTGGCACGAATATGTCATTCCCCGATCATAACCGATCTATATCCGAGGATCCTCGATTTCCATCAACCACAAAGCAATAAATTTGCAGCAACAACATAGGTTAAGTATCTGGGCTCCATACCATGATACCACCTCTATTCAGAAGGAATGACATACACTAAAGGGGCGCTACCCCCTAATAACCATGTTGCATCCTTCCTGTTTTGACCATTTTCGGGGTGTGAGGTCCGACGAAGTCTCGTCCACAAAGCCACGCTTTATACAAAAGCTGTGCTTTGATCATCAAATGCTCAACAGCACTTCATATGCCATATTACCAATTTGGGAATGTATCACTAGTAACCATCAACTACATAACCTCTAAGGGTGTTAAACTAAGAGAATAAATTATTCGCCACCAACGAAAATATATTTGATAGAAACCAGCTTTACATCTCAAATTCTAACGTCAGACACACATCCATACAAGTCCGTTCTGGGATCGAACGGAACCGAAGGCACTTCCAAAGAAGTTCTTGCAATCCAGATATTCACTAATCACGACCGGACTTCCTATCACAAAGGGTAATAAATTTCTATATCGGAGATCAGCCGATGCAGAAACATTCGACGGTAATCCTTCCATTTTCACAAATATCCGGTCTTCAACACCGGTCATCAAATGCAATCCATAACGACGTATCACATATTCGGAATGGGTTATACGACCCCAAGGTCCTTTCCCGGCTAACCCGAATAGTGAGCGCTTATTCAAAAATAAGTGTAGCATTCAAATTCAAGTAATCAAAACAAATACCTATTTAAAGGTAAATATTGATAGTCGGATTATTTAACTATCAATAGGCATGCTCAATCACCAGATTCTAAATAATTTCCCAAATTATTTACTTTCCAAAATATCTTTACAAGATATATAATTTCCACACTTCAACTGTTTGAAAACAATTTTCAAATCACTTTTCACCTTTACCACTTTTGAAAACCAATTTCAAACATTTTCCTTATGCGGAAATACTTTCATTTCAACATGGTTCATTTAAACCAATTAAATAAATCCTTAACGATTTACTTTATATTTACGTTTCAATTAAATAAATCAACGTTTATTTTTAAACAAATTTCTCTTTCTTTTATAAATTCCATAGTGAATTTTCAATTCCCAAAATATCTATGAATATACGATTTCCAAACCGATTTCTAATATTCATTCTCAATTTATCTTTAAAAGATAAAATCTCAAAATATTCATCTCATATTGGAAAACATTCCATACTTATTAAATAATAATAAGTAATTCACAAATCCATTTATTTTCAACACTTGGAAAATATTCAATATACTTAAATCGAAATTAAGTATATATTTCATTTTTAAAGAAAACATTCTCTTAGACACATTTGTTTGGGACAAAACGAATGTTGCGTAAAACATCGTTACGACAACCCAAAATCACTAGTATAGGGATTCGAAATTTAGATAGATATATAAACCCCAATACTATATAAAACATTTCCTTTCGGAAATCATTTACTATAACAACAGTGTTATAGTCCACTATTTCCTTCTATTTCTCGAAAACGTCTATTTCAACAATAAATGTTGAAATCTATGGTTTCGATAGTTAATCCATTTTAAAACATCTTTAAAACAATTAACTTCATTTTATAATACCACTTCCCCAAAAACATGTCCATTTTCTTTAATAATACATTCACTGTCCAAAATCGTGAATATACTTCACTAACCAAATTCAATATTTTCTACACATTTTATTTCATGGATAATTCGCCATCCGAAATTGTGAATATGTATCCTTTAAAAATCTAAAATAATTGACTTATTAAAATAAGTCATTTTTGGATTTATAAAACAATGTTTATAAATCCACATTTATATTTTTATAAGGACTTCAATTTACAAGATTTAAAAATCTTACTACTTATAAAATTCTATTTATAACCTCATTTTCAACATTAACAGAACTTCTTTTATAATTCCATTATTTCTATTTATAAAATGTATATTTTATAAATCTCATCTATAAACCATTTATACTTATTTGAAAATCTCAATTAAAATGCCAAAATCTGATTTATAAGTTAATTACTTATAAATCTTTTATTTTACAAAAATCTATTCATTTTATAATTTCACAATTTATAAATTTTATTCACTTGTGAAATCCATTTATACTTCATTTTAACACTTAATAAAACTCGTTTCACAATTCCTATATTTTTAATTTATAAATATTAATCTTAGAAATCTTTTATATAAACTGTTTATAATAATTCAAAAATCTCAATTTAAATAAACCAATCCTTTTAATAATTTACAAAACGTTATTTAAAATTTATATAACTCCAAAATCATACTTAAGTACTATTTTTCAAAAATATAACTTTTATAACAATAAAATTATAATGTTTATTTATTTTAACAATTCAAAATTTAATAAAACATATACTTTCAAAAATCACTTTAAAATTATTTTTAAAATCAAAAATCATTATTTTAAAACTTCAAAAATGGATCCGATGATGCAACAACACCAAATAGTCAAACACGACAACAAAGACATCATATATCAGTATATTATAATCAACAAATATCATAATATCTGTAATCAATTAAATACTGGTAAGGAATCCAGTTGGATCCCTCTAACCAGTTTCCCTGCATCCAAAAAATTAGCACAATACCAATTCCGTTCCAGTACGGAATTATCGCGGTATATGGGATTTATAAAGTATTATCCGCTATTATGCGGCACAATAGGGCCTCATCTGCTATATAATGCGGGAAAATCAACTCCAAGTACATATATAATACCAATTTCACTTTGCAGTGAAATATCCGCGGTATATGTTTTTAATAAATAACCTCCGCTTACTAACGGCGCATAATGTCTATTCCAACAATCAACAGATGATAATTTATCATTCAGTCACACAATCAAGCAAATTTTAAATCTAACTATTTAAAATTAAAATCGAAACTAATTCGATTGAGTGAGAAGTTCTCACCTTGGTTTTAGTTCAGTTTCGGCGTTTTATTTCGAATAAAATTAAACGGACATTTAATTTTACTCGAAATTTTCACTGACTCCAATCGCTTCCAATCCAGTTCCATAGCGTAATGCTCGACAAAACGAACTCGACGCAAGTCGTTTCGTTAGATTCCAACCTCGTATGAAAAATATACACATTTTTAAAGTTTACACAAATTTAAATATAATTAATTTACATATTTCTTTTCTTATTTTCAACCTCAACACATCTGGGCCTTAGGATTTCATAACTTCATATCGTGGCCGCTACCCCTATCTTCTCCTCACGCACGCGAATACTTCCTAGGTTTCGAACGAACCCATCATCGATCAAAACCCCAAATGCCACGGCCTCCACCACATCGTCGGAGATCGATCAACTAACCCCACGCCAAAGCCCATCGTGCCACCAACATCCGGCCCCAAGCTCGCCGTGCTCGGCCTCCTCCTCGCGTACAAAACCGCAAGAAAACGTACAGCCTTCAAACTAAAATTATCGTCGATCCGCCAGCTCGTTTTTGATCACCACCGTTGAAAACGTAGCTCTCATCGCCCTCTACAATATCGCAGTTGAACATTTCTCGTATTGATTAACGGATCTGAAGAAAATAAAGGAGGAACGAGATTGATTTTCGGCCATTGGTATTTCTAGGGTCGGCGGCTCTGAATCAGGGTTCGAGGGAGAGGGTGTTTGCAAATGAAAGAAGAAGGGTTTCCTTTTATAGAAAAATGAGGAAAAACACTATTCACTCCAAATTTTCGAACTCCAAATCTCGCACGGTGACCGGCGTTCCTAAGGTTTACCCCGCGTTCCGAACATAATGGAATAGGCTTCGGGAGCCAATTCGATCATCTATGCGAGTTACAGTAATAAACGATCGATTTCGATTTTAAATTAAACCGATTAAACTAATTTCTATGCGTTTCGGCTTGCCCCGGACAAATGGTAAATCTGATTGACACGAAATTTGAAACCTTACAATAATATTACATTACGGATCCGATGAAACTAGTTTCGTCGTAATCCGAGACCGTTTGAAAAATGGCTATTTTAACTCGTCAATTAAATATTAAAATATTCAATTTTCACAAATTAACTTTTAATTCAATTTTAAAAGTTCACAAACATCTTTCTAACTCCAACATGATTAAATAAAATTTTAAAAATCAATTTTAATCATATTTAACCCCATTTTCAATTATTTCTGTATTTTCACATATTAAATTATCAATTAATTATCCAATTAAATCCAATTATTCGAAATAAAATTTATTCGACTTATAAATTTCACTTATTAATATTTAAAATCAATTAAATATACAATTTTCTATTGACAGAAATTCTGGGTCGTTACAATCTTCCCCCCTTAAAAGAATTTCGTCCTCGAAATTACCAAGTAAGAAAAGGTTACAGAATCCATTGACTTTCCCAAAATCTGTAGTTAAACTTTTTACAATACTTTACTAAGTTTTCAAATCATGCTTAGTTATCTTTTTAAAACCAACTACTACTGTTTAACTTCCAATTCCAAATCAAATTTATAGTTTTCAAAATTTTCCCAATTTTCTCAAAAAAATTCTAACGCCTTAAATTTTCGGAAAAATTCGCTAGAGTCTCGTTTGCGCGGCTCGATCCGAAAAGAAAAAAATGACAGTGTATATATCACAAATATACATCTCATCAAGTGATGAGGCATCCCGCAGGGAAAAAAGTGTAAAAGTACGATATTTAATCCGAGATATGTACCTTATATTTTCATTAGCGAGCATATACGGCTAATATAGCGCGAAAGCGAGCTCCAAACGCGAAGCAAACGCCATCTGCACCTACTAAACACTCAACAACAACATGAGAACATGTATATATGAAAATAATATCAATATACAACATATAGCAACATAACAATTATATATGCCAACATAGCAATGCATTCAATCAACAAATGCAACCATCAAACAACTATCCAACCAATAAACATCCAACAGATCCATAACCAAATCAATATACATTCACTTTTCATTAATATTCAATTAATTTGTTTTCCAATTTAAATCACATTTGATTCATTTACATTGGATTTTATCAACATTCATTCATATCCAATTTCAATTAGTTTGCATTCACTAATTTATATTCAAGTTGGTCCACTTCCAAATCAAATTCAACTCTATTTAAGATTCACTTATCTTCCAATTTGATTTCAATCACTTTAGCTTTCAATTTTGCTAATTCAATTTCATTAACACTTAATGAATTACATACAATCAATTAACAATCATATTACAACCAATGTATATTCAACAGAACCAAATTATTAAATTTACTTCTCTTACATTCATTCAATTTGGTTTTAACACTTTTAATTCCAATTGGTTGATATTAAATTGACTTTCATTCAATTATTCAACTTCCAATAACATTAGCTTTTAATGAATTAACGCTTACATTTTTTTATTCCATATCAATTTATTTTACATTCAATTGATTAACATTCATTAATTCAATTGCTAATTCATTTAACAAATAAAGTTGAATTTTCTTTATGTAACTCACTTATTAATTTACTTCGACACCAAAATCAACTTTATTCAACATTATTTAAGTTATATTCCATTCCAAATTTCCACTTATAAATCCAATTCAGATTTTATTTCTAAAGTAAATTCCATTTACTTTGACCAAAGTCAAATTTTCATCACTTGTTCAAATTCAGATTTATTTTGCTTAATCAAAAATTGTTCAACCATTTTTAACAATTTGTTTCACTTTCATTTTCTCATTTTATAAGTTATGTAACTTATATTCAACAATTACCACTTGGATTTTTTTTTATTGATTCACTTATACCCCCTTTAATTTGACTCCATCCTTTAAGTTAAATTTATTCTATCAAAATTCAAATTGTATTAGTTATCAACTCATTTATCATTCCCATAAATATTTTAAATAAGATTCCAGAGTCTTTTCAACCTTTCAAAACCATTTTTGAAACCAATTCAATTATCCTTTGAATTTCTAAAACCAAATCCAAATTTTCAAACAACTTCCATTTAAAACTACTTGGCAGCAATCCCTCTTTTTGAAACCCGAAAATGAATACCAATGATGTCGTGATCGTCATCGGAATTATTTTCCAGCGACCGAAAAGAGTTTAGAGCTTTAATTTCTCCAAAACAATTTTCCAAAATATCAAATCCTTTCAAAACACTTCTCTGGAATTTTATTTTCAGATTATAAATCACATTTATAAATCTTTCACTTATATAATTTCACTTCTTATATATAAGATTATTTCACAAGTGTAAATCATTTTAATTATAATTCCATACTTTATAATTCAGTTGCTTATACAATTATTCTTTTAATTAACTTATATTTATTCTTACATTTTTAACGACCAAACAATCAATTAATAAATACTTTAACAATTCTGAAAAATTATTCCTTTATATACAAAATATAATCGAGGTAAAATTATTTCATTTACCCTATTTTAAAACAATATCATGTCAAATTGTTCTGTACAAGTGTTTAGAGATCCCTATCAACAACGTTAAGTACTCGTGTTGACCAGAATCCATATACCACTCAACAAACCAATCATCACAATATAAAACAATTTATATTCACTAACAAATACGCGCTCGTAGCTATTATTACACTCAAACTCATTCTAGAGTACTGCTGACTCTATCTCTAATGAGTAACTCCCAACAGAGCCATGGTTGTCGCTTAACCATACGCTCTGATACCAAATGTAACGACGCGACTTTTCGACGCTCGAAAACCGACATCAATATGTCCAATGTATCAACTGCCAAGCAATCGAAGGCCGGAAAACCGTATCGTTAGGGTTAAAGAAGAGGTAGAAGATAGAAGAAGAGAGAAAGAAAAAGAAAACAACAGAAACAATAACAGAATCTCACATATCGCAGCGGAACAACATATAATAAATAAATGAATAATCTTTAAACAAAGAACTATATCAGTTATTACATTACATCATATTACATTACATTACATCATCAGAGTGTACAACAACAAACAATAACAAACAGCGGAAAAGAAATATTATATACTAGTAATACGCCATGCCATCCAGCTTGCCTCCAGCAACTCCTGAATTCTAGAATATCCTGATAACCTGACTCTAGATTGCCCGTGTGAAAATTGGTGGGCACCTAGAGTTTAGGAAGAAAAACAATAAACTCAGAGTCAGTCATGTGACTGGTGTGAGAACTTAAAACAGTTTATCTTAAAATAAAGAACAGGATAATTTTTAAAATAGATTCGCAATGTTTTTTTAAAATGTAACTACCATAAGACCTCCCACCACACACACAATGCAAACGCAGACTTGGAGGAGATTTCTTCTTATGTAAGTCAAAGATGCTTACTACGCAAAATCAAATCATTTTTGATATCATTATAAGTGCATAGTGTAGAAAACATTTCGAAAGTATAATATAGATCTTAGCCAGCATAGGTACCATTATATTATGCCCGCTATAGCTACCTCCTGAGAAAGCAGGTTATACAATTTGTAATCATAAAGGGTTCGTATTGTTTCTTTGGATTTCCAACAAATGGTCAGGCCAAGGAACTTCCCGTTGCCACATGGAAACGCCTCTGGAAAGACGCCCCGAGAACCTAACCGGATCTCTGCTAACACAAGGCCGGGTTACCCCTAACTGGGTAACTACTGGCACGAATATGTCATTTCCCGATCATAACCGATCTATATCCGAGGATCCTCGATTTCCATCAACCACAAAGCAATAAATTTGCAGCAGCAACATAGGTTAAGTATCTGGGCTCCATACCATGATACCACCTCTATCCAGAAGGAATGACATACACTAAAGGGGCGCTACCCCCTAATAACCTTGTTGCATCCTTCCTGTTTTGAACATTTCCGGGGTGTGAGGTCCGACGAAGTCTCGTCCACAAAGCCACGCTTTATACAAAAGTTGTGCTTTGATCATCAAATGCTCAACAACATTTCGTATGCCACATTACTAATTTCGGAATGTATCACTAGTAACCATCAACAACATAACCTCTAAGGGTGTTAAGCTAAGAGAATAAATTCTCCGCCACCAACGAAAATATATTTGATACAAACCATCTTTACATCTCAAATTGTAACGTCAGACACACATCCATACCAGTTCGTTCCGGGATCGAACGGAACCGAAGGCACTTCCAAAGAAGTCCTTGCAATCCGGATATTCACTAATCATGACCAGACTTCCCATCACAAAGGGTAATAAATTTCTATATCGGAGATCATCCAATGCAGAAACATTCGACGGTAATCCTTCCATTTTCACAAATATCCGGTCTTCAACACCGGTCATCAAATGCAATCCATAACGACATATCACATATTCGGAATGGGTTATACGACCACAAGGTCCTTTCCCGGCTAAACCGAATAGTGAGCGCTTATTCAAAAATAAGTGTAGCATTCAAATTCAAGTAATCACAACAAATACCTATTTAAAGGTAAATATTGATAGTCGGATTATTTAACTATCAATAGGCATGCTCAACATCACCAGATTCCAAATAATTTCCCAAATTATTTACTTTCCAAAATATCTTTACAAGATATATAATTTCCACACTTCAACCATTTGAAAACAATTTTCAAATCACTTTTCACCTTTACCACTTTTGAAAACAAATTTCAAACATTTTCCTTAGGCGGAAATACTTTCATTTCAACATGGTTCATTTAAACCAATTAAATAAATCCTTAACGATTTACTTTATATTTACGTTTCAAATCCGTAAATTTATTCCCACACTTCAAAAATAAATCAACATTTATTTTTAAACAAATTTCCCTTTCTTTTATAAATTCCATAGTGAATTTTCAATTCCCAAAATATCTATGAATATATGATTTCCAAACCGATTTCTAATATTCATTTTCAATTTATCTTTAAATGATAAAATCTCAAAATATTCATTTCATATTGGAAAACATTTCCATACTTATTAAATAATAATAATTAATTCACAAATCCATTTATTTTTAACACTTGGAAAATATTCAATATACTTAAATCGAAATTAAGTATATATTTCATTCTTTAAAGAAAACATTCTCTTAAACACATTTGTTTGGACCAAAACGAATGTTGCGTAAAACATCGTTACGACAACACAAAATCACTAGTATAGGGATTCGAAATTTAGATAGATATATAAACCCCAATACTATATAAAACAATTCCTTTCGGAAATCATTTACTATAACAACAGTGTTATAGTCCACTATTTCCTTCTATTTCTCGTAAACGTCTGTTTTAACAATAAATGTTGAAATCTATGGTTTCGATAGTTAATCCATTTTAAAACATCTTTAAAACAATTAACTTCATTTTATAATACCACTTTCCCAAAAACATGTCCATTTTCTTTAATAATATATTCACTGTCCAAAATCGTGAATATACTTCACTAACCAAATCCAATATTTTCTACACATTTTATTTCAAGGATAATCCGCCATCCGAAATTGCGAATATATCTCCTTTAAAAATCTAAAATAATTAACTTCTCAAAATAAGTCGGTTTCGGATTTATAAAACAATGTTTATAAATCCCCATTTATATTTTTATAAGGACTTCAATTTACAAGATTTAAAAATCTTACTACTTATAAAATTCTATTTATAACCTCATTTTCAGCATTAACAGAACTTCTTTTATAATTCCATTATTTTGATTTATAAAATATATATTCTATAAATCTCATCTATAAACCATTTATACTTATTCGAAAATCTCAATTAAAATGCCAAAATCTGATTTATAATTTAATTACTTATAAATCTTTCATTTTACAAAAATCTATTCATTTTATAATTTCACAATTTATAAATCTATAAATTTTATTCACTTGTGAAATCCATTTATACTTCATTTTAACACTTAATAAAACTCGTTTCACAATTCCTATATTTTTAATTTATAAATATTAATCTTAGAAATCTTTTATATAAACCGTTTATAATAATTCAAAAAACTCAATTTAAATAAACCAATCCTTTTAATAATTTACAAAACATTATTTAAAACTTATATAACTCCAAAATCATACTTAAGTACTATTTTCCAAAAATATAACTTTTATAACAATAAAATTATAATGTTTATTTATTTTAACAATTCAAAATTTAATAAAACATATACTTTCAAAAATCACTTTAAAATTCTTTTTAAAATCAAAAATCATTATTTTAAAACTTCAAAAATGGATCCGATGATGCAACAGCACCAAATAGTCAAACACGACAACAAAGACATCATATATCAATATATGATAATCAACAAATATCATAATATCTGTAATCAATTAAATACTGGTGAGGAATCCAGTTGGATCCCTCCAACTTGTTTCCCTGCATCCACAAACATTAGCACAATACCAATTCCGTTCCAGTATGGAATTATCGCGGTATATGGGATTTATAAAATATTATCCGCTATTATGCGGCGAAATAGGGCCTCATCCGCTATATAATGCGGGAAAATCAACTCCAAGTACATATATAATACCAATTTCACTTTGTAGTGAAATATTTGCGGTATATGTTTTTAATAAATAACCTCCGCTTACTAATGGCGCATAATGTCTATTTCAACAATCAACAGATGATAATTTATCATTCAGTCACACAATCAAGCAAATTTTAAATCTAACTATTTAAAATTAAAATCGAAACTAATTCGATTGAGTGAGAGGTTCTCAACTTGGTTTTAATTCAGTTTCGGCGTTTTTACTCGAAATTTTCACTGACTCCAATCGCTTCCAATCCAGTTCCATAACGTAGTGCTCGACAAAACGAACCCGACGCAAGTCGTTTCGTCAGATTCCGACCTCGTATGACAAAGATACACATTTTTAAAGTTTACGCAAATTTAAATATAATTAATTTACATATTTCTTTTCTTATTTTCAACCTCAAAACATCTGGGCCTTAGGATTTCATAACTTCAGATCATGGCCACTACCCCTATCTTCTTCACACGCACGCGAATACTTCCTAGGTTTCGAACGAACCCATCATCGATCAAAACCCCAAATGCCACGGCCTCCACCACATCGCCGGAGATCGATCAACTAAGCCCATGCCAAAGCCCATTGCGCCACCAACATCTAGCCCAAAGCTCGCCGTGCTCGGCCTCCTCCTCGCGTACAAAACCGCGAGCAAACGTACAGCCTTCAAACTAAAATTGTCGTCAATCCGCCAGCTCGTTTCCGATCACCACCGTTGAAAACGTAGCTCTCATCGCCCTCTACATTATCGCAGTTGAACATTTCTCGTATTGATTAACGGATCTGAAGAAAATAGAGGAGGAAGGAGATTGATTTTCGGCCATTGATATTTCTATTGCCGACGGCTCTGAATTAGGGTTAGAGGGAGAGGGTGTTTGCAAATGAAAGAAGAAGGGTTTCCTTTTATAAAAAAACGACGAAAAACATTATTCACTCCAAATTTTCGAACTCCAAATCTCGCGCGGTGACCAGCGTTCCTAGGGTTTACCCTGAGTTCCGAACACAATGGAATAAGTTTCGGGAGCCAATTCGATCATCTGTTCGAGTTACAGCAATAAACGATCGATTTTAAATTAAACCGATTAAACTAATTTCTATGCGTTTCGGCTTGCCCCGAACAAATGGTAAATCCGATTGACACGAAATTGAAACCTTACAATAATATTACATTACGGATCAGATGAAACAAGTTTCATCGAAATCCGAGACCGTTTGAAAAATGGCTATTTTAACTCGTCAATTAAATATTGAAATATTCAATTTTCACAAATTAACTTTTAATTCAATTTTAAAAGTTCACAAACATCTTTCTAACTCCAACATGATTAAATAAAATTTTACAAATCAATTTTAATCATATTTAACCCCATTTTCGATTATTTCTATATTTTCACATATTAAATTATCGATTTAATTATCCAATTAAATCCAATTATTCGAAATAAAATTTATTCGACTTATAAATTTCACTTATTAATATTTAAAATCAATTAAATATACAATTTTCTATTGACAGAAATTCTGGGTCGTTACATTAATGATGTCATTAGAAATTTATTTATTGTTGTTCGGTATATTTAAATTGTTTTAAAGTGGAACATGAACAATACACTAAAGTGAAAGTGGAACACGAACACTGCACGGAATGCACGAACTCTAAAGCGAATGTGGATCATGAACACTACACTAAATAGGTAAATTAGAAACATATGATATTTTTAGTTCGACACACTTTTTTTATGTTTCCAGCTCCGAAACAGTTATGTAGTGTTTCCAAACCCATTTAAAGTGCTTATTATTTATTTTTCATTTTTAAACACTTTATTTTCATATAAAAGATTAGTAGGAACATCATCAACAAGATAATGTAATTAACAAAAATAAATAATAGTTCCCAACCCTAGTTACCATCTTCTTATTTCTATATCGATCCTTTTAAATCTTGCGATATTTTTCCTATCAAAAATAATTATTCAATTGATTTTATTACACAAACAGATCACCAAAACAAATCCAACCACCCCTCTAAATTCAACCTTTTCCAACCTTTTCAAATTTTATTCGTATGTAAATCGGAATTTTTTTTATCGATCGAAGTAGCAAAATCCTTTTCCAAAGTTAGCTCCCTATATCAGATGTGGCTAAGTTTAATGATTTCCCTTATGATTATGAATTGATTGTGCTTCATAAATCTACTCACAAAACAATAAGGTAATATTGATATGCCTTCCATTAAAGTTTGATTACTATATGTGTTTTAGATTTGGATAATCATTTATTACTGTAATCCTATGTTGTGCGATTTGGGATTACAATGAAATTTGATCTGGATTTTTTCGCCCTTTAAATTGTTGTATTTTTTGTTGTTGATTGAATTTATAGATTTCTCACTTCAACGATTTTTCTATATTTTTCAACATCTCGTTTAGGTGATTTTTTGCCACTATTGCTATATAGTAATATATTTTAGATTTTTAAGCAATATCAATAAATGGTCAAGTAAATAATAGTCAGCTTGTTATTTTCGTACACGTTTACGTAAATTGCCGATATGTATAATCCAGTTTGGGAACATTTGTTAGTTTTTACAGCACATTTTTACCAAGTTATAAATTCTGACATAATTGTGGCACGGTTACACATGATATACATGACACTAATACTATGCATGATCTCATTGCACGGCCTTAACGTATCCCTCAGCTGCCAATGAGATTTAGGGAATAGCAATTGCAACAAAATAGTTAGTATCACGACCCAAATTTCAGCGTTCGAAAATCGACATCCGTACTTTCCTTGTACTCGAATGCCGCAGATTAAAACGTCGAAAATTGACTCGTACCGAAGCTTATAACACATTAAGTACAACACACAAGGAAGAAAATGAATAATATCATTGATATACAATATTCGAATACAACAATTTGATACAAATGATATCAATATCAAAGATACAACAACAGAAACATAACTCTAATAAGATCTCAAGAGAGATAACATTAGCAGTAGCAGCGGAACACAACATCTCCAAAGCCAATCTCCAAAGCTCTCAAGCTATAAGCTCGAATCCCCATCAATGCTCAACTTGTAGCAAATGCGATCCCGAAAATCCAAAGACTCCAACGATTTCCAAAATCTATCGAACCGATGGCTGATGGCTATCGAATCTACGCCTACTATTGGATTATCTGAAAAAACCAACTCTAGACTGTCCGTGTGGAAAATTATGGGCACCAAGAGTTTAGAAAGGGAACAATAAACACCGAGTCAGTCATGAGACTGGTATGAGCAAATAAAACAGTTTTCTTTAAAACAAACAACAAAAGAATTTAAAACATTGAAAACCGCAATGCTTTTTGAAAAATGAAACTACCATAAGGCCTTCCGCCACACACACCATGCAAACACAGAATTGGAGGAGATCTCTCCTTATGATAGTAAAAAATGGTTGATACGCGAAAACCATTTGATATTATTATTAGTGCATAGTGGAAAACATTTGCAAGTATAATATTAATCTTAGCCAGCATACGTACCATTATAGTATGCCTACTATAGCTACCATATTAGATGGTAGGTTCTACAACTAAAACCGTACAAGGCACATATTGGTAATTGGATTTCCAACAAATGGTCAGGCCAAGTAACTTCCCGTTGCCACATGGGTACGCCTCTGGAGGGACGCCTCAAGAACCTACCCTGCTCTCTGCCAACACAAGGCCAGTTTACTCCCTTCCAGGGAGTAACACCTAAGATATGCCATCCTCGGTCGTTTGCGACCTTTATCCGAGGGTCCTTAATCACAAAACAACATCACACAGTAATAAAATTTACAGTGTCCACATGAGTTAAGTATCTAGGCTGCATACCATGATACCACCCTTTTCCATAAGGAATGGACATACCCTAGGGGCATGACCCCTGCAACCTTGCTGCATCTTTCCTATTTCGACCATTTTTGGGGTATGAGGTCCTGATGCAGTCTCGTCCACAAAGCTATGCTTTTTCACAAAGCCATGTTTCGGTTAACAAATGATCAGCAGCACTTCGTATGCCACATTACCAAATTGGGAATGTATCACTAGTAACCATCAACTACATAACCTCTGAGCCCGTACGTCTCAGAGAAGGATGTTAAGCTAAGAGAATAAATCTCCGCCACCAAACGGAAATGTATTTGATAGAAACCAGCTTTACATCTCAAAGTGTAATGTCAGACACACATCCATAAAAGTCTGTTCCAGGTTCGAACAGAACCGAAGGCACTTCCAAAGCATCCCTTGCAATCCGGGTATTCACAATCCCGATCGGACTCCCTACACATATGGAGATCTCTGTACCATAGCAACTCAGTGCAGAGCCATTCGATAGGTTATCCTATCGTTCTTGTAAATACCCGGTCTTCACCACCGGTCTTCAAATGCTATCCATAACGTCGTATCATTATTCGGAATAGGTTATATGACACAAGGTCCTCTCTCGGCTAAATCGAATAATGAGCGCAATAAAAACATATGGATAATGAGATTTCAGTTAAGGCGCAACTTAAAACCCAAAAACCTTTCTCTAAATGGTTTAAAACAAATTACCATTTTCAAATCTTTAAACAAAAAGATTTACTTCACAAAAATCACCAATCTTTCACAAAGATTCATTCGCGGCTTTTCAAAAACAATTTCCTTTTCAAATTGGATTAACTTATCTAATCATTAAATCAAAGACTCAAACCATAATTTTCAAAACCATTTCCAAATATTCATTCATATCTTTCAAAACAAATCCCATTTCAAATCTTTTATACAAAAGATACTTCAATTTCAAACAAAGTTCAACCATTTTCTGCAAAGATTTATTCATTGCTTTCAAACTATTTTCATTTCAAAAACACGAAATCCCTTTAACACAAATTGAAAATTCTTTCCTTATATGAAAGCTTTTATTATTTGAAAACCAATAGTTTTCGTTCGGAAAAATCTGATTTCATTTACACAAGTTAAAGTCCTTGGGTTAAATTCAAATTCCCAAAATAATACCTTTAAAATGGTTTAAAACCCATATAAACTTGTATAACCTTTCTTGAAATCATAAATTTTTCCAAACATAGAATTCAATTTCAAATCTTGAATTCAAATTCAAATCAAATTATTTAAATTTCAAAACTTTATCCGGTCATTCAAAGTAACTTTCAAAACTCCTTTTCAAAACCTTTTCACATTTAACCCAATTTCATTTCCAAAACTATTTTGGATTCAAAATTCTATTATAAAACTATTTCAAAAATCTGCGACTTAACCAATTTTCTTGTACAATCCATAATTGTGTGTGTATAGTGTGGTCCAAGGGTTTTACAGAATAGTGCAACAACATCAATCATCACAGATTCAAACACAATAGTATCGATAAGCGGTATAATCCTATAACGCTTATCTTTATTCACAGATTCACATATAAATGCATCACAAATAAATAAATAAATAAATTACACACAGCTCAATTCACAGAACAGAATATTATAGTCCAGAGATAACAATCAATTCAAGGCATTTTATACAATACAAACATTCATAAGCAATCCACGCATTCAATAATCATTTATAAGCAGGACTAATTAATTGTTTAATCCTAAGTTAATTCAATTAAATTAATTACTCATAATTAATTACTCAATCCTGATTATAACTTAACTTAAACCAGATTAATAAATTACCAACCCTGGTTAATTAACATTAATGAATTATAAACCATTTTAATTAGTTAACCTTTAATTATTTATTAATTGACCTTTAATAATAATTAATTAACCTTTAATTATTAAATGATTAACCTTTAATTATTTGATTATTCTTTAATTAATTAACCTTAATTAATTAACCAATAAAATAATTAAATTAATTATCTTTGGTTTACTACAATAAGTGATTATCCCTAATCACTTCCATTAATTAATCTTTAATTAATCAATTTTTCTCAAATTAATTACCTCTACTAACTAATCATTCAAATTAATTAGCCTTAATTAATTATTCTTAAATCGCTTGATTAATACCATAATTTAATCAACCTTTAATACATTAATAACATTAACCAAAATAACCTCAAATCATTTTAATTCATTAATCACATTAACTAATTATCCTTAAATTAATTACCCATTGTATTAACTTTACATTAATTACACAAGGTAATTATCCTTATTTAATCACTTGTTAACAGTTTTAATTATTAATTAATTACTTTTAATTGCCTACATTAATAAATATTAATTAATGAATAAATTATATTTAAAATATAAATTAATAAACCTTAATTATTAATTAATAACCCTTAGTTACAAATTAATTAATTCTTAATCATAAATTAATTTAAACTAATATATTACACTTTAATTGCCTTCTTAATTAACTAAATAATCTTAAATCATTAAAACTTAATTAACCTTTAAGATAAATCCTTTATCATATTAACGATTAAATTATCATTAACCTATGTATTTAAAACATTATACCTTTTTAATCAGCTATTTATTTTCATCTCTAATTAAGATTTAAAATACTTGCAAGCTTAACAAAATTTTAATTAACAAATGATATAACAATTATTTAAAAACATTTATTATATAAAGAAATAAATTCTGAGAAATAGTTTCAAACAAGATTTAATTTAAATTTTTAAAACTTGAACTTAGTTAAATCATTTCAAAATATTCTCGGTCTATACTCAGAAATCACGACTAGGAACCCGAGCGACAACCCACTTTCCCCGAGCATGTCCCCAAGTCACCCCTTATTATTATTTTCTTCCAGATTTTTGTTATGTTAAAATTTTCAACTTGCTGCAAAATCCACGTGAACTACCCTAACATAAACCCGAGACATTTCCACCCCTTCCTCGAGTTCATCTTCGAGTTCGAATTTCCTTCTTCTTCAATGAAAAAAATCCTGACACCACCAACATCAACATGCACGTGCACAAATCCCACGACCATCTCCGATCGACGCCGTAGCCACCCAAACATCATCGTCAATATAAACGATTCGAACAGCCAAAGACATGAAATCGTCATTAAATCAGAATTTAACAAATTGGAGGCCAATTATTTCTTCCAGAAACCCAATCGATCGGCTTAATTCACTTCGCTCCACCGCGACAAGACATCGGAAGCCATGCCATTCTGGCCGATGATGCTTCGACCATCCACGAATTCATCCCCCCCGCCCCGCGGTCCGATCGTCTGAAACGCAGTGAAGACGACGATAATGGTTCACGAATTCAACCAATAAAATGCAGGGATAAAACCCTTAACCAATTCCAATCTTCATCTACGATGAATTAAAAAATTATCTCGCATTTTTCTCGAGATCAATGATCATTCCAACACCTACTATCACGATCCCAAGGCAAATTGATTAAGCGATCATCAGAAACTGACAAAATTTCATTTTCTGTTCAACTTAACAATGCTCAATCATTTTGAGCTTAAAAATTATGAAGCCTTCACCTAAAATCATAATTTTGTAATACAAACATGATCCTATAATCAGATTATAAATTTGAAAAGTTTTATTTTGCTACTTTAAAATGATTTTACTGTAAATCCATAATTCATAAATATTCACTTAATATTTTTACTTGACATTAGTTTTAAATATTACTTGACATTATTTTAAACATCTGCTTTCCAAGAATATTAACCTGAATTGGTTAAAATAAAAAGATATGGGTTTATTTGATGGATTTGTGGCCTGTGAATATAAACAGAGAGTTGTATTCAAACATGCACAACCAATACAAACAAATATTCACACTGTCATGCTCGCACATTCACGAACATACAAACAGCTTCAAGTAACATAAGGATTTAAAGGTTTGCTCACCTGAAATCTGTGCAGTTAAAGCACTCGGCAGATTCAAAGCGGTTGAGGTGCAAAAAGTCATAGCGGGGATACAGCGAGGCTATAGCGGGATATAGCGGATAGCTCTAAAATAGCATATAAAACTCATACTTAATGTTTTTACAAATATATAAATGGTAATTAAATGCAAAATTATCGTTCAATTGAATTATAATCAATACATAAATGATTTTAAACAAAAAACATGTGCGAATATACTTTAAATAAACGTAAAACTGTTATATAACATAATTGAATTTAGTAGAATATTAGAGTATTTTCATTTCTGAAAATATATTAAAAATTAAATCAAATAAATTAGTTTCATAATTTTTGTAATGTATAAACGCAATTTTTTAGTTCATTTTATTAAAGAAGATATAGCGAAAATAGCAAAATATAGCGGGAATAACGGGATATAGCAGAAATAGCGGGGATTAAAGCGGAAAGGCTATATTTTGGGGCTATATGGAAAAATCATAGCGGTAGAAATCCGCAATGAGATATTGCAAGGTCATAGCAGGGTAATAGCAGGGCATTAACTACACAACCTGAATTGATGAAGACAGAGGACACAAAGCCTGGAAAATTATTTTGATCTGCTCTTTTGGAAGCCTGGATTTTTTTGATCTCCCTGTGTTTGATTTGGATCTTGTTTGTTTGTTGCAATTTGAATTGATCTGAATGCTTGTTTTATTCCTGATCTTTGCATTGTTATTTGATTTCCAGATTTTTTTCAAGGCTTCCAGATTTTAAATTCTTGTCTTAATTACTTCAGTTTGATTCTGCCTGAACCTGAAGTTGTTACTCAGGTTTGATTGAAGTAAAGATGGCATTTGATGTTGCTCTGGTTTGAAGATTTGAATTGAGTTTGATTTATTCTACTAGTTCCAGTTGAATCAGGTTTTAGTCTTGATTCCTTCTCAGGTTTGAATTTCAACAGGAACCACTCAATTGCTTTGTATTGCTTCAACCTTTTGAATTTTAAATCTGAAACTTGCTTTTAAGATTTGTGGGTGAGTTTTGAAATGGTTTTTTTCAGATCTGAGAAAAACATATAGATTTCTCACTTATTCATATTTTATAAAATTTTAAATCAAAAGTAGAATTTGCTTGCCACTTGCAATTTGTATATTTACACTTGTAAACACATAGTTTAAAACCTTACACTTGTTAATTTATATCATTAAGATTTTTACACTTGTTTTTATCTTATAATCTCAATTTTACAAATGTTCAAATGTGAACATTTGTGTTTAAACCCATTTCTTAAATTTTATTTAATTTATAAAACATGTTTTATGTTTTTAACCCATGTTTAATAAATTTAAAACTTTGTTTTAAACCCTCTCTTTATTTTAATTTTCAAGTAATGTTTTCTTTTTTATACTTTTGAATGTGTATATACATACATATAATTTATATTGATACAGCTTTTAAATAAAATGATTTAGAATCAAATTATACATTAATAACCATTTGTTTCTTAAAATATAACCTTTTAATAGCAATTCAAAAATTATGGTATTAATTTCAAAACATAATTTCCAAATCATAATTATAAAAAAAATCATAAATTTAAAATATAGAGTTTTAAATCCAATTTTAAAATATCTACAATTGAAAATATAGTGTTTTCAAATTCAATACAATTTTAAAATAAATATTATTTGATTTTCAAATTCAATTCTATTTAAAATCAATTTATATACATATATATAAATAAACAAATGTTTTACTTAATTTGGAAAAATTTAAATTAATTCACAATTTAATTCATAAAATTATTTTAATTGTTAATTTAAATTTGACTCAAAAATCGGGATCGTTACAGATCCTCTTTTACGAAAATCTCGTCCTCGAAATTTGCCAGGGAGACAACAATGGATGGATATTTAAAGATAGAGAAATATCTTTCCAGATCAAACAAAATATCTATTCTGTATTTGGCTCACCCAATCAGAATATCATCAATATGAGAACGAACTCATTTAATATCTCACAAGATACTTGGGTCATCCGATCTATGAATTATGCAGGGGCAATGGTTAGCTTGAATGGATAACTAACCACTCGTAGAATATATTTGGACCCAACAGAACAAACAATGGATACCCAATCCAGGTTGGAATATCCCAAAGTAGATATTAACTTGTCCCTCTTCGGACTTTGATACTCACAATAAATCATAATAGAATTTCAAATTTGGGTTTTAACCGAAATCATTTTATCGATACAAATTAATCTATCTTCATATTTTTGTTAACCAACTTATTTCAATTAAATTCATTAGAGTTAAAAACGAAAAGCTGATAAGAATCCGATGAAGAGAATATGAATAGAAACTTATCTACATCGATTTGCAGTGCCACCACCACACTAAAGCTTCTCCCTCGAGTTGCCACGAAGTCATCAAAGAATTGAAATCGAATCAAAGGAGAATGATAGAGATAGTTGTTTCCGTTGTTGCAGGGTATTGACCATTTGTAGTGGTATTCCCATGTCCCATATCTCGTCCTCTTCTTGCACTCATACTTACTATCAACGGATAGTAAGAGAATTTACTGAGGCATACGAACGGATATCTTAGAGATATACTCATTCTAGGGTATACTTCACCTTATCTCTAATGAGTTACCTAATGCGTTATACTCCTGAGCTAAAGTTCAACCTTCAGCTCTGATACCAAGATGTCACGACCCAAATTTCAGCATTCGAAAATCGACATCCCTACTTCGTTCGCACTCGAATGCCGCAGATTTAAACATCGAAATTTGACTCGTACCGGAGCTTATAACACACTAAGTACAACACATAGCGGAAGAAAATGAACAATATCATTGATATACAATATCCGATACAACAATTTGATACAAATGATATCAATATCATAGATAGAACAACAGAAAGATAACTCTAGTAATATCTCAAGAGAGATAACATCAACAGTAGCAGCGGAACACAACATCTCCAAAGCCAATCTCCAAAGCTCTCAAGCTATAAGCTCGAATCCCCATCAATGCTGAACTTATAGCAAATGCGATCCCGAAAATCCAAAGACTCCAACGATTTCCAAAAGCTATCGAACCGAAGGCTGATGGCTAGCGAATCTACACCAGCTATTGGATTATCTGAAAACCCAACTGTAGACTGCCCATGTGGAAAATTATGGGCACCCAGAGTTTAGGAAGGGAACAATACACTTCGGGTCAGTCATGGGACTGGTATGAGCAAACAAAACAGTTTTCTTTAAAACAAACAACAAAAGAATTTAAAACACTGAAAACCACATTGCTTTTTGAAAAATGAAACTACCATAAGGGCTCCCGCCGCACACACCATGCGAACGTTGAATTGAAGGAGATTTCTCCTTATGATAGTCAAAAATGCTTGATATGCGAAAACCATTTAATATTATTATTAGTGCATAGTGGAAAACATTTGCAAGTATAATATTAATCTTAACCATCATATGTACCATTATAGTATGCCTACTATAGCTACCATATTAGATGGCAGGTTCTACAACTAAAACCGTACAAGGCGCGTATTGGTAATTAGATTTCCAACAAATGGTCAGACCAAGGAACTTCCGATTGCCACATGGGTACGCCTCTAGAGGGACGACTCGACAACCTACCCGGCTTTCTGCCAACACAAGGCCGGTTTACTCCCTTCCTGGTAGTAACACCTAAGATATGCCATCCCTGGTCCTTTGCGACCTTTATCCGAGGGCCCTCAATCACAAAGAAACATCACACAGTAATAAAATTTACAGTGTCCACATGAGTTAAGTATCTGGGCTCCATACCATGATACCACCCTTTTCCTGAAGGAATGGACATACCCTAGGGGCGCGACCCCTGCAACCTTGCTGCATCTTTCCTATTGCGACCATTTTCGGGGTATGAGGTCCTGATGCAGTCTCATCCACAGCTATGATTTCTCACAAAGCCATGCTTCAATCAACAAATGATCAGCAGCACTTCGTATGCCACATTACCAAATTGGGAATGTATCACTAGTAACCATCAACAACATAACCTCTGAGCTCGTACGTCTCAGAGAAAGGTGTTGAGCTAAGAGAATAAATTTCCGCTACCAAACAGAAATGTATTTGATAGAAACCAGCTTTAAATCTCAAAGTGTAATGTCAGACACTCATCCATACAAGTCTGTTATGGGTTCGAACAGAACCGAAGGAACTTCCAAAGAAGCCCTTGCAATACGGGTATTCACAATCCCGATCGGACTCCCCCTCACATATAGAGATCTCTATACCGTAGCTACTCAGTCCAGAGTCATTCGATAGGTTATCCTATCGTTCTTGTAAATACCCGGTCTTCACCACCGGTCTTCAAATGCTATCCATAACGTCGTATCATTATTCGGAGTGAGTTATATGACACAAGGTCCTCTTCCGGCTAAACTGAATAATGAGCGCAATATTTAAAAACATATGGATAATGAGATTTCAGTTAAGTCGCAACTTAAAACCCAAAAACCTTTCTCTAAATGGTTTAAAACAAATTAGCATTTCCTAATTTTTAAATAAAAAGATTTACTTCACAAAAATCACCAATCTTTCACAAAGATTCATTCGCGGCTTTTCAAAAACAATTTCCTTTTCAAATTGGATTTACTTATCCAACCATTAAATCAAAGACTGAAACCATAGTTTTCAAAACCATTTCCAAAGATTCATTCGCATCTTTCAAAACAATTCCCATTTCAAATCTTTTATACAAAAGATACTTCAATTTCAAACAAAGTTCAACCATTTTCCACAAAGATTTATTCATAGCTTTCAAACTATTTTCATTTCAAAAACTTAAAATCCTTTAACACGAAATGGAAATTCTTTCCTTATATGAAAGCTTTTATTATTTGAAAACCAATAGTTTTCGTTTCGGAAAAATCCGATTTCATTTATACAAGTTAAAGTCCTTGGGTTAAATTCAAATTCCCAAAATAATACCTTTAAAATGGTTTAAAACCCATATAAACTTATATAACCTTTTTTTAAATCATAAATTTTTCCAAACATAGAATTCAATTTCAAATCTTGAATTCAAATTCAAATCAAATTATTTAAATTTCAAAACTTTATCAAGTTATTCAAAATAACTTTCAAAACTCCTTTTCAAAAGTTTTTCACATTTAACCCAATTTCATTTCCAAAACTATTTTGGATTCAAAATTCAATTTTAAAACTATTTCAAAAATCAATGACTTATCCAATTTTCTTGTGCAATCCATATTTGTGTGTGTATAGTGTGGTCCAGGGGTTTTACACAATAGTGCAACAACATCAATCATCACAGATTCAAGCACAACAGTATCGATAAGCGGTATAATCCTATGACGTTTATCTTTATTCACAGATGCACAGATAAATGTATCACAGATAAATAAATAAATAAATAAATAAATTACACATAGCTCAATTCACGGAATAGAAAATTACAGTCCATAGATAACAATCAATTCAAGGCATTTCATAGAATACGAACATTCATAAGCAATCCAAGCATTTGATAATCATTTATAAGCAGGACTAATTAATTGTTTAATCCTAAATTAATTCAATTAAATTAATTACTCATGAATTAATTACTCAATCCTGATTATAACTTAACTTAAGCCAGACTAAAAAATTACTAGCTCTGGTTTATTAACATTAATTAATTACAAACCATTTTAATTAATTAACCTTTAATTATTTATTAATTAACCTTTAATAATAATTAATTAACCCTTAATTATTAAATGATTAACCTTTAATTATTTAATTATTCTTTGATTAATTAACCTTAATTAATTAATTAATTAATTAATTAAATTAATTATCTTTGATTTATTACAATTAGTGATTATCCCTAATCACTTTCATTAATTAATCTTTAATTAATTAATTTTTCTCAAATTAATTACCTCTACTAATTAATCATTCAAATTAATTAGCATTAACTAATTATTCTTCAATCGCGTAATTAATACCATATTTAATCAACCTTTAACACATTAATAAAATTAACCAAATTAACCTCAAATCATTTTAATTCATTAATCACATTAATTAATTATCCTTAAAGTAATTACCCAAGGTATTAACTTTACTTTAATTACACAAGGTAATTATCCTTATTTAATCACTTGATAACAATTTCAATTATTAATTAATTACGTTTAATTGCCTACATTAATAAATCTTAATTAATGAATAAACTATCTTTTAATTACAAATTAATAAACCTTAATTATTAATTAATAACCCTTAATTACAAATTAATTAATTCTTGATCATAAATTAATTTAAACTAATTAATTACACTTTAATTACCTTCTTAATTAATTAAATAAATCTTAAATCATTGAAACTTAATTAACCTTTAAGATAAATCCTTTATCATATTAATGATTAAATTATCATTAACATATGTATTTAAAACATTATACCTTTTTAATTAACTATTTATTTTCATCTCTAATTAAGCTTTAACATACTAACAAGCTTAACAAAATTTTAAATTAACAAATCATATAACAAATATTTAAAAAAATTATTATATAAAGAAATAAATTCTAAGAAATAGTTTCAAACAAGATTTAATTTAAATTTTTAAAACTTGAACTTAGTTAAAACATTTCAAAATATTCTCGGCCTATACTTAGAAATCACGACCAGGAACCCAAGCGACAACCCACTTTCCCCGAGCATGTCCCCGAGTCACCCCTTATTATTATTTTTTCCAGATTTTTGTTATGTTAAACTTTTTAACTTGTTGCAAAATCCACGCGAACTACCCTAACATAAACCCGAGACATTTCCACCCCTTCCTCGAGTTCATGTTCGAGTTCGAACTTCCTTCTTCTTCAATGAAACAAATCCTGACACCACCAACATCAACGTGCATGTGCACAAACCCCACGACCATCTTCGATCGACGCCGCAGCCACCCAAACATCATCGTCGATCACCAGAAACGATTTGAACAGCCAAAAACACGAAATCGTCATTAAATCAAAATTTAGCAAATTGGAGGCCAATTATTTCTTCCAGAAACCCAATCGATCGCCTTAATTCACTTCGCTCCACCGCGACAAGACATTGGAAGCCACGCCATTCTGGCCGATGATGCTTCGACCATCCACGAATTCATCCCCCCTGGTCCGATCGTCAGAAACGCCGTGATGACGACGATAATGGTTCGCGAATTCAACCAATAAATGCAGGGTTAAAACCCTTAATCGATTCCAATCTTCATCTACGATGAATTAGAAAATTATCTCGCATTTTTCTCGAGATCAATGATCATTCCAACACCTACTGCCACGATCCCGAGGCAGATTGATTACGCGATCATTAGAAACTGACAGAATTTCATTTTCTGTTCGACTTAACAATGCTCAACCATTTTGAGCTTAAAAATTATGAAGCCTTCACCTAAAATCATAATTTTATAATACAAACATGATCCTATAATCAGATTATAAATTTAAAAAGTTTGATTTCGCTACTTTAAAATGATTTTACTGTAAATCCATAATTCATAAATATTCACTTAATATTTTTACTTGACATTATTTTTAAGCATTACTTGACATTATTTTAAACATCTTCTTTCCAAGAATCTTTACCTGAATTGGTTAAAATAAAAAGATATGGGTTTATTTGATGGATTTATGGCCTGTGAATGTAAACAGAGAGTTGTATTCAAGCATGCACAGCCAATACAAACAAATATTCACACGGTCATGCTTGCTCATTCACAAACATACAAACAGCTTCAAGTATATATAAGGGTTTAAAGGTTTGCTCACCTGAAATTGATGAAGACAGAGGACACAAAGCCTGAAAAAATATTTTTATCTGCTCTTTTGGAAGCCTGGATTTTTTTTGATCTCCCTGAGTTTGATTTAGATCTTGTTTGTTTGTTGCAATTTGAGTTGATCTGAATGCTTGCTTTATTCCTGATCTTTGAATTGTTATTTGATTTTCAGATTTTGTTTTCAAGGCTTCCAGATTTTTTACTCTTGTCATAATTACTTCAGTTTGATTCTGCCTGAACCTGTTACTCAGGTTTGATTCAATTAAAGATGGAATTTGATGTTGCTCTGGTTTGAAGATTTGAATTGACTTTGATTTATTCTACTAGTTCCAATTGAACCAGGATTTAGTCTTGATTCCTTCTCAGGTTTGAATTTGAACTGGAACCACTCAATTGCTTTATATTGCTTCAATCTTTTGAATTTTAAATCTGAAACTTGCTTTTTAGATTTGTGGGTGAGCTTTGAAATGATTTTGTTTCAGATCTGAGAAAAACATACAGATTTCTCACTTGTTCATACTTTATAAAATTTTAAATCAAAAGTAGAATTTGCCTGCCACTTGCAATTTGTATATTTACACTTGTAAACACATAGTTTAAACCTTACACTTGTTAATTTATATCATTAAGATTTTTACACTTGTTTTATCTTATAATCTCAATTTTACAAATGTTCAAATGTGAACATTTGTGTTTAAACCCATTTCTTAAATTTTATTTAATTTACAAAACATGTTTTATGTTTTTAACCCTTGTTTAAATAAATTTAAAACTTTGTTTTAAACCCTCTCTTTATTTTAATTTTCAAGTTAGGTTTTCTCTTTTATACTTTTAAATGTGTATATACATACATATAATTTATATTGATATAACTTTTAAATAAAATGATTTAGAATCAAATTATACACTAATAACCATTTGTTTCTTTAAAATATAACCTTTTAATAGCAATTAAAAAATTATGGTATTAATTTCAAAACATAACTTCCAAAACATAATTATAAAACAAAGTTTTCATAAATCTGAAATATAGAGTTTTAAATCCAATTTTAAAATATCTATAGTTGAAAATATAATGTTTTCGAATTCAATAAAATTTTAAAATAAATATTATTTGATTTTCAAATTTGAATTCTATTTAAAATCAATTTATAAACATATATAAATAAACAAATGTTTTACTTAATTTGGAAAATTTTAAATTAATTCACAATTTAATTCAAAAATTTATTTTAATTATCAATTTAAATTTAACTCAAAAATCTGGATCGTTACGGTTAGGAGGTAGGACTAAAAAGTCCAGCACTACTACTTTTTGATATCTTCTTTTATTTCAATTTCTGCAAGTTGTTTTGTTTACGTGGCCAATTATTTTACCACCTATATGAAGTTGTTATGGCACTAGTCTTGTATGTATGTATAAAGAAAATAGAAAAGAAGAAAAAGGACAGAATATGTTTGCTCAAAATTTCTTCTTCTTCCTCATTTAGGCTTTTCTTTTCTTTCTCTTGATATTTTCCTCTCTGTGCTATTTTAGCTCATAACATTTTGGTGCTTTCACCGATCTACTCTCCTCTCCTCACAGACAATATGACCAGGCAAGATGAAGCAATACAATAACTCAAAGAAACAACCATTTCTCATCCACAAAACATTAAAGCCATCCAAACGACTTTGTAGTCACATGGAACAACCCTCGATCAAATCACGGGATCCCTTATGGAACTAACAACAAAATCTCTACCATAACACCACCAACCAAACA
This sequence comes from Allium cepa, assembly GCA_030765085.1. Classification (NCBI taxonomy): domain Eukaryota; kingdom Viridiplantae; phylum Streptophyta; class Magnoliopsida; order Asparagales; family Amaryllidaceae; genus Allium; species Allium cepa. Next base: position 978,768,092 of record CM060934.1, read on the forward strand.
GTCCTCCATCTCGTCATCACAACAAAGCTCAAAAATAAAACGAACTCCAATATTACCTACTCTTAACACCATCAAAACCCAACCACCCAAACGTGACATAGCAATTTTCGATGGCTCAAATCCTTTTAAGGGGCTCTTTCAGGCAGAGCGCTATTTCAACTATCACAGTACACCGAAGGAACAACGAATCGATCTAGTAAGCTTTGTTATGAGTGATCAAGCTCTCACATGATTCCAGTGGATGCACTAGAACCAGCAACTTTCTTCATGGACTGCACTGATCAAAGCAATTGAACAGAGGTTTGCATCTTCGTCTTATCACAATCCTTAAACTGTTTTATTCAAACTATAAAAAACTTCCTATGTTGGAAACTATCAATCTACTTTTGAAGCAACCGGTAATTGAATAACAAACTTAGATACAGAAGCTTTGTTAATTGCTTTATTTTAGGTCTCAAACCATAAATAAAATATGAGCTGCTTTTACATCGTCCAACTTCACTCTCTGACGCCATTGATATGGAAAAACTGATTGAAACAAAGCAGGCGGATAATTGTGCTTACTACAACCGAAATACTTATTCCAAACGACAAGCCGCATCTATTCTGCCAACAAGTACATTCACCTTGAACCCACAAAACCAAAACTCACCTTACCCAATCAAACGCCTCACACAAGAAGAAATGGACCGATGACGAGCTAAAGGGCTTTGTTTCAATTGTGACAAACAATATCATTCCAAACACCAATGCGCAGTCAAGCGCATACTTCTCCTCCTCCCTGACAACCCCCTAAATCCAGATTTACTAATAACAGAAACAAATGAAGGACTAGATCCCGATAATAAAAAAATACAAAACATTTCTTTTCGTGCCTTGGTTGGATCTCCTCATCCTACAGCAATCAAACTTCCAGCTCACATCAATAATTGCCCAATTTCGATGCTTGCTGATATAGGGAGTACCCATAATTACCTCCACCCTCGTGCTGCTCGATTTCTCAATTAAATTCCAAATTGAGACTCTAATTTCGTGGTTACAGTAGGCAATGGCGACAAGCTTCAATGCCATGGATCATGCAAAGAAGTAGAAATGATGATTAAGAAAAACCGATTTAACATAGATTTTTATTTGCTGAAAATTGCTGGAGCTGATGGAGTTTTAGGAATTCAGTGGTTGCGTACGTTGGGGCCAATTACAACGGACTATGATAGTTTGACTATGACTTTCCACCATATTGACCAGCTCATAATACTAACAGGCCTCGTCAACCATACCAGCCCAAATCATATTTCTCTTTATCAACTGAAGAGAATGGATCAGACCTCCTCAATCTTTTTATACCCCATACCTAGCCCACTAACTGAAAACCCATTACAACATCATGATCCCACCTTACGAAACTTACTACACTAGTATTCCCACATTTTCAAACCATTCACAGACATTCCACCACACCGACGGTTAGACCATCACATCAATCTCCTACCTAATTCCATGCCAATCAATGTACGACCTTATCGCTATCCATATTTTCAAAAAATGAAATAGAGAAGCAAGTCTAAGAGATGTTACGTTCTAACATTATCCGACCATTAACGAGTCCGTTCTCTTCCCCATTTTTACTTATTACACGGAGATTTTGTGTCGACTATAGAGCATTGAATGCCATTATTATAAAAAATAAATTTCCAATTCCAACGATAGACGAACTATTGGATGAATTACAAGACTCAACTTATTTTTCTAGATTGAATTTAAAAAGTGGGTATCATCAAATTCGTATGCATTCATCGGATACTGCAAAAATGGCTTTTCGTACTCATGATGTAACTATGAATTTTTGGCGATGCCTTTTGGCTTAACAAATGCTCCATCAATGTTTCAAGCTGCCATGAATGACGTCTTTCGGCCGCATCTTAAAAAATTTATTTTGATTTTTTTTTTTTTTTTTAATACAAAGTGTGAATTTGGGCTAACTAGCATTCATTTTTTAGGCCATATTATTTCAGGAGCTGGTGTGCAAATGGCTTCGGATAAAATAAAAAATATCTTGAACTAGCCCAAGCCCTCATCCCCTACAGCAATAAGAGGTTTTCTTGGACTTACAGGCTACTATAGAAAATTTATACAAAATTATGAAGCAATTGCAGGCCCACTATCCGATCTTTTAAAGAAAGAAGCAGTCCAATGGACCAACGAAGCAGTCCAATGATTCAAGCTCTAACACTTTATCTTCCTAATTTTACACATCCAATTGAAATTCAAACTGATGCTTCAGGCACAGCAATTGTTGCAGTGCTCCTACAGAACAACCACCCAATTGCCTATCACAGTCAGCGCTTGCCGCCCCATATCCAACGCAGTTCAACATACTCGTGAGAAATGATTGCCATCACATCAGCAGTACACCAATGGAGGCACTATTTACTCGATCGATAATTCACTATTTTTACGGACCATCAAAGTTTGCGACAACTGACCACATAGACAATACAAACTCCATAACAACAGAAGTGGATGCAAAGTTATTAGGATTTGATTTCGCTATCAAATATAAGCCTGGCTCTCAAAATATAGTGGTAGATGCGCTCTCAAGATGGTCGGATGATGCTACGATGAATGCTATTTTTACTCCGGTCTGTCACATTACCGATGAAATCCAAACTTGTAAAGGATTGTAGTAGAAAATTATTCGACATTTTCATTGTTCAAAAGAAGGGGGTCACTCAGGCATTACGTCCACGATTGCAAGGCTGACAAGCATTTTTTTTGGCCTAAACTTGTAAAGGATGTTAAGGAATTTATCAAAAATTGCTCTGCATGTTTGCAATGTATATCTGAAACTACACGACCGAAGGGCCTTCTACAACCATTGGCCATAACAGCATAAATATGGAATGATGTATCAATGTATTTTATCACACATCTTAGTGTATCATCGGCTAAAATTTGTATTTGGGCAATTGTTGATAGATTATCGAAAAATGCACACTTTTGTGCACTCCCAACTTCAGTTTCAGCGATACAACTTGCCACTTATTTTATTCAGGAGTATGTTAGAATACACGGCTTTACTTTAACCATTGTGTCGGGCAGAGACAAAAAATTTCTCAACAAGTTTTGGAAAGAACATTTCCGTATTCATGGAACAGAGTTGTGCATCAGTAGCGTATACCATCCTCAAACGGATGGTCAAACTAAGGTGGTTAATCGTCGCTTAGAAACTTATCTTCACACAGTTGTTGGCGATATTCCATCTCAATGGATCAAATATATTCTATGGTCTGAGTGGTGGTATAATACATGCAAGCATTCGTCGCTTGTCATGTCCCCCTTTCAAGCAGTATATGGACGTTCGCCACCAAATCTATCAAATTACATTCTGGGATCGTCAACCATACAAAAAGTGGAAGACTGGGCTATGTCATGAGAACAAATTCTAACCATCATTAAACACAACTTATAACTGACGTAACTATGGATGAAAAATCATGCTTACCAACATAGGAGTGACAAAGAATTTCCTTTAGGATCATGGGTTTTTGTCAAATTACAACCTCATCGACTACATTCAATGTGTGTGACACAACACAAACTCTCCAAGATGTTCTTTGGACCTTTTCAAATTATTGAAAGAATTGGACTGGTTGCATATAAAATCCTAATGTCGGAAAATGCACGCATCCACCCTGTATTTCATATTTTAGTTCTAAAGCTCTGCCCCATCCAGAAAACACAATACCAGCACCACTGCATGCATCATTTCTTACCGATGGAGTTCAAATAGACCTTGAGGATAAAGCTGGGCTTCAAGGGAGGGGTAGTGATACAGTTACACATGATATACATGCAGGGCCAGCCCAATGGGCTGGGTTGCCCAAGGCCGAGTAAAAGGCCAAGAAAAAAATTGCAAAAATGAGAAAAGGGAAAAAATAAGAGCAAAACCACAAACAAGTCAAATATCCAAAGAGGGAATTGAACTTGGGACATTCAGCTCCACCTTCCACAACTTAACCACTCAACCAAATTGCATTATTAAGGTAAAATATTGTAGAATTTATTTGAAGCTGAACAAAGTTCTTTCCACTCTTTTTGCCCCAATAAGGGGGTTGCCCAATGCAATTGCCTCATGGGCCTTGCCCATGGGCCGGGCCTGTATACATGACAATAATATTGCATATGATCCCACTGCACGGCTTAAATACATCACTCAGCTGCCAATGAGATCCAGGGAATAGCAATTGCAACAAAACAGTTAGGAGGCAGGACTAAAAAGTGCAGCCCTGCTACTTTTTGATATTTTCTTTTTGGACAAATTTTCAAAAGAGACCAATTTTCAAAATCATTTGCAGATATAGGCTAGTTTTGAAACTAATTGCAGAAATAGGCTAGTTTTGGCCAGCTCAGCGATGAGCTGACCTTTTTTTAAAAAAATATATAAAGGGACGCATTTCTGAAATGCGCCCCTTTATATTTGCACTGGCGCATCTGCAAAATGCGACAGTGCAAATCTTTGCTGTCCAAACCTGGACAACAAACTATATTAAGCAATTCGAATTGAAATACACAAAATCGAAATTCAATTGGACAATCTTAAATGATAGCAAACGTTTATCAATATGCAAGCCAACAAATAAAAATACCATTAAATAAATTCCAGCATAACATAATTAAAATCCGATTACATTCAAATTAAAGTAGAAGTTATAGTTCGATTACAAAAGCAAATTAATAGTAAACTAAAAATAGGAGTGCTCATAATTAATTTCAAACTCTAGCGCTTCATTGTTAACTTCCATATTATCCATCCATGACATGTCATTATCCATTGAAGCAATTTGCATACTATCTATATACGGTGAACTACAACCTCCATCATCATTGTTAACATCTCTAGCATTTGTAGGAACGGAGTGTAAAAATTGATCATTTACTAATCTACAGCTTGAACCACCCGGATGCATCGTAAAACTGTGAAAGAAAGAGTATGAGATCAAAACGCTATAAATTCCAACTACTCGAATGTAAATACTTTAACAAATTACTTACTTTGTATTCACACAAGTATGAAATACTGGACTTGGATTGCTCTGATAAGGATAACTCGGAATAGTACCAAGAATTTGAGTAGAATGTTGGTTCAAATTAGTGGTATTTGCATCTTCAAAATGTCTCAACTTCTCTTTTATTACAAATAATTCGATCACTTTCATATTAACGGAAAACATAGCATCGGCATCTTCATCATCATTTACGTCGATAGCAGAAGATCCAGAATCAGTAATCCACTTGCTTACTAGTTTTACATCATATTCTTGTGAATTAAATTTTGTCACCCTATACACCGTTTCTTTTAGTTCATGATAGGAGCAAAAAATTTTAACCTTCGAACCTTTTTGTTTACCACCAACATATACCGGTGTATTGTTTTTTTTTATAGTCAATTTTCCATCAAAGTAGCAAATTATTGGGATGAAATCCGACATACTTCTAAAAAAGAAAACATTATTAATTTTAGAACAATCAATTACTACACAAATACTAATGACATAATAAAGCATAAAAAATGAAAGGATGGACATGTGAAAATTAGAATATGAAAATACCCAAAAATTGAGCTAGGGTTTGAGTTTTTACCTTCAAATTGATGCCAAGTAGCTGATAGAAGTAATCCGACTAGTAATCCTTGTATTTTGGAGATTTTAAGTAGATATTGATCAATTTTTGAGCTGAATGGAACAAAGGTTCGGAATTGGATTTTGGACTAGACTGTTTTGTTTTGAGTAATAAAAGTAAATTGGGTATATTGCTGCTTTCTGTTTTGTGCAGAAAGATTTGCGCTGGCGCATTTTGCAGATGCGCCAGTGCAAATATAAAGGGGCATATTTCCGAAATGCGCCATTTTATATTATTTTTTTAAAAAAGGCCAGCTCATCGCTGAGCTGGCCAAAACCAGCCTATTTCTGCAATTAGTTTCAAAACTAGCCTATATCAGCAAATGATTTTGAAAATTGGTCTCTTTTGAAAATTTGTCCTTTCTTTTATTATAATTTCAGCAAGTTGTTTTGTTTATGTGGCCAATATTTTGCCACCTATATGAAGTTGTTATGCCACTAGCCTTATAAGCATGTATAAAGAAAATAGAAAAGAAGAAAAATGGCAGAATATATTTGCTCAAAATTTCTTATTCTTCCTCATTTAAGCTTTTCTTTTCTTTCTCCTGATATTTTCCTCTCTGTACTATTTTAGCTCATAACAAATTGATAATGTAAAAAAATATTGCTTATATTTATATATTTCTTTCTTATAATTTTGTAATATGAAATTGTATTTGTATAATCCTTGAATTGTGTTGACTTGAACCAGACGTCAGAGCATATATTGGTAAACAATATTGAACTTCATACAATCTTAATTTTCTAGCCATGGTTTAGAAGCATCTCAACCGAGGTAAACATATTTATTTTCTATTTAAGAGTAGGAAGGAAGCATATGCTTCTTCATTATACTGTATCAGGTGCAAACTACAATATCCTCGGAGTAAACATGTACACACATATCAGTATTCTTGTCTTTACTGTACAAATCAGTTTTAATGATTATGCATGAAGACCTTGCCTAAAATTTATTTTTATGTTTAAAGTAATGTTGTCCTATTTTTTTTTTGAAAATAGGTACAAAGTTGGGTAAAAACCCAAACTAAAACATTACAAGGCCCAAGGCATGCTAGGGTTAGATAGAAATCGACATAGACAAAACTATAGAGAGCACAAACCCTAGCCACATCTCCAAACTCATAACTAAAGAAAAGAATGGTGTCTCCAAATAACTATGCCACCAGAAAAAGAAAGAAACTCTCGCAACCAGAAAAAAGTAACTCTAAAGGCCACTGCAGCCGGCTATGGAGGATCCTAGTACTTCGCTTCTTTATTACAATTAGCTTTGTGCCTGTCCGAGGTTGATTTACTATTAAAGATGTTAGATCTATCCTTATTAGCGATGAAATGCTCAGATTTTCTATAAAACAAGCTGCTTTCTCCCTTGTCATCACCATTAATGATAGCAATGCACCCTTTTGAGATCAATTTGCTGCTAATATTTCTAGATCGGTTCTCTTTAGCAGCCTAATGGTCTGAATTTCTATAAAGCTTGTTGCTTTCGTTCTCGTTAGCAACCAAATGGTCCGACTTGCTGTAAAGTTTGTTGCTTTCGCCCTTCTCCCACATAGATAAGTGATACAATTGTCCATTGAGCTTGCTAACGTAGTGATATTCACCGATTCTTTGAATGTTGAGATCTGAATGTTTTGTTTTGCTATGATTTAAGGGGTGCAACTGTTTCATCGGTTCTTGTAAGAAGAGCGGTAGCACCTGCAAAAATAGGGTAGAACAGAATTTGTAATTTTATCTTAGTTATAGTTATTTAATAAATTATAAAAGACCGAGTTATGTTTTCTTCCCTTGTAGGAGATACTCTTGGTTTTGGAGCTGGAATGGCCGCCACCTACATTAGTGCTAATGGAGTTGTTAGCTTCTCCCGCGAAGATCTGTAAGTCTAGTAATTGTTAAATTGGAAATGCCCATCATAGGAAATATCATTTTTGAAGTTCCAACTCTGTAAGTATGATTCCACTCTATTTTTATATTTATCAATGTCTTGGATATCTGAATAAAGATTTTGAGATGATGAATTTTCCTTGATTTCTTTCCCATTGAGAATTTCAAATTCTGCTTCAATGAATTTCTATGTTTGAATGATTTTGGCTTCCTTTTTGGAGTGCAACCTAGCATTCCTATCCTTGCATAAATAATATATGACATTTGTTAGCATTATGCTTGCTTTGTTGAATTCTTTCGATTTGATTTTGTAACATTGTTGAATACTGGCTTTGATGCTTTGCATTGGAATATTTTGGCTGATATTGAGCTTGCTCTTTGCGATGCACCAAATGTGTCATGTGTAATTACAGTCGAAGAATAAGTGTTCTACTATTTCATTTTCTGTTTTGCATAAGAGACATTTGATTTCTTCATTTTTACTCCACTTTCCGCATCAATCCCTGGTTGGCAATCTGTTTATCAAAGCAAAGTAGGCACAATGTGCCATTTTTGGACAGTTTGCCCTATTCGAAATAGTAACATGCCAATCCATTTCTGTTTCAAAGCCTTTAATATATTCCCAAGTAGATTTAAAAAAGAATTTATCTTTTGTCGAAAGTTTCCATTTCCAGCAATCTTTAGCTATACTTGAATCAATTTCAATACTTTCAATTGTTTTTTTGAATATAGAAGTTACTGGATGAAGATTTGTATTCCATCTGTGATTTTGGATGATACTCTCAACTTTTAAATTTTCTCCCTCAAACTGCAGTAAATTGGGCCAGCCTAATAAGCTTATTAAAGTTTTGCCTTTGATTCGTGGATCAAACCAGAGGCTAGTATTTTTTCCATCTTAGAAATTCCATTCCATTAATTTGACTCCATTGCTTCTGCTCTTTAGAATGCTTTTCCAAGGGTGGGAGTGATGGTTTTCAATTGGCATAGTCAATTTTTGTTTTTGTTTTTGACATATTTATTTTTCATTCATTTTGACCATAATGAACTGCCCTCCACAAACCTCCAAAATAATTTCAGATTACAAGTTTCTTTTAAATCCTTAATATTTCTTAAACCATATCCACTTGCCCTTTTGGTTTGCAAAGTCCCAAGAGACTATGAATTTTCCCTCTCCAAATGAATTTGGCACACATTTTTTCATTTTTTTGAATGGCTGATTCTGGAATATTGTGAATTTGAATCCAATACATTATGATAGCCGTGATGACAGTGTGTGTAAGTTCAAGTCTGCCAGCAATTGATAATAATTTGTTAGACCGGTTTTCTAATTTTCTTTGAATGATGTCCAAAAGCCTTTAGCAATCTTTGTCTGCAATTTGATTTATACTAAGAGAAAGTCCCAAGTATTTAATAGGAAATGACCTTCTTGAATTTTTAAAATCTGAAGAAATTCCCGCCTATTTTCACAAATTTTGCTAAAATAAGCTTTGTTTTTGCTCTCATTGATTTATAGGCCTGCATAATCATTTAAGTACTTAAAAGTTTTTGCAATTGATAAAGCACTGTTAGAGTCTGCATTCATAAACAATAGCAAATCATCATCATATAATAAGTGAGTAATACTAGACATATTTTTGTTTACTGGTCTAAGGTTGTCATTAATTTGTTTCACTTCCATTTGCAAAGATAAAAATCCCATAGCAATTGTAAATAAACAAGGGAAAAGAGGATTACCATGTCTAATTCCCCTATTGCTATTAATAAACCCAACAGGTGATCCACTAATTAAAATGGAAAAGGAGGCAATGTCAATGCATTCTTTAACTAAGTTGCAAAATTTCTCATGAAAACTCATTTGTCTCATCATTTGAATAATAAAATATCTTGATCTTATCAAATGCTTTGTGAATATCAATTTCAATACAAATTATATTTTTACAGCCCTTGTTGAAGTTTCTGATCATTTCATGTGCCAAAAGGGTATTTTCAATAATGTATCTACTTGGTATAAAAGCACATTGACTTTTTTGAAATCAAGTATTTAAAAAGAATTATTCTATTACTCAAAATATTAGCTATGATTTTGTAAATAAAGTTACGACAGGCAATAGCCCTGTAATCCCCTAATCCATTAGGAATTTTAACCTTAGGGATTAAGGTAATAATAGTATGGTCTAAATATTTCAAAAGCTTTCCAGTTGAAAAAAAATTTCATTTACAGCTTCATAAATTTTAAATTTAATATTTTCCCAATGTATTTTATAAATTTAGCACCAAACCCATCAAGGCCTGGGCTTTTATCTATATTAGAACCAAAAACAAATTTTTTTTAATGTCATCAATAACAACAAGGGCTAAGAGAATGTCTTTACTGTTTTCGTTAAGCAAAAATTTTGTTTCAATACTTGGGAAGTCTCTCTTATATGAATCAGTACTATATAGCTCGGAAAAATATTTTATTGCATTATGCTCTATATGAGAGACATCATTAAGATAATCTGATTATTATCTAGCAATTTTCTTATGTCATTGATATTTTTCCTATTAGACATCTTAGCATAGAAGAACTTGCTAGATGCATCACCATTAGTAAGCTAGTCTACGTTGGCTTTCTATCTCATGTTGATTGCTTGCACATACAAAATTTTACTTAATTTATCTTGATTTTGAGAATTGATTAACATGAGAATTATCGGAGCTATCAAAATCAATAATGTTTTTGAGAGACTCACACTCTTTCCTAATAATCTTAATATCATCTCTATCTCTACTTCTGTTCCAAATTTTCAGATTTTCTTCTGCATTCTTTAAAATATTTCTAAATTTATATTAGGCGGGGCTAATTTATATTGGGCAGGGCTATGGTGAGAAGAAATTATACTGTTTTTGACAGTATCCATATACTTTTTGTCAGGACACGATTCTTCGTCTTCCGAAAATTCGACATCGACACTCACTTTATCGACTGCCGAGAAATCGAACGACGGAAAACCGAACACTGAGGGTTTTATTTAAGAAAAATTTAGGAAAGAAGAAGAGAAAAAGATAGAAATTAGGGAGGAGAGAAGAAGATAGGAAAATTTAAAAATAGAAGAAATAGAAAGAAAAAGAGAATAGAGGAAAAAGAAAACAACAGAACAAAATAGAACGGGACAGAAAGGAACAGAACAACAACAGAATCTCACAATTCGCAGCGGAACAACATATAATAATAAATGAATAATCTTTAAACAAAGAACTACAGTTATTACATTTCATCATATTTCATTACATCATATCATCAGAGTGTACAACAACATACAACAACAAACAATGCAGCGGAAAAAGAAATACTATATACTAGTAATACGCCATGCTATCCAGCTTGCCTCCAGCAACTCCAGAATATCCAGAAATATCCTGATAAACCTAACTCTTAACTGCCCGTGTGGAAATTGGTGGGCACCCAGAGTTTAGGAAGGAAAACAATAAACTCCAAGTCAGTCATGTGACTGGTGTGAGAACTCAAAACAGTTTATTTATCTTTAAAATCAAAAAGAGGGATATTTTTAAATTCAATTCGCAATGCTTTTAAAAATGAGACTACCATAAGGCCTCCCGCACACACACACATGCAAACGCAGAATCGGAGGAGATTTCTCCTTATGATAGTCAAAGATGCTTGATACGCATTTAAAATAACATTTGATATTATTATTAGTGCATAATGTAGGGAAAATTCATTTCGAAAGTAGAATATAAATCTTAGCCAGCATAGGTACCATTATATTATGCCTACTAATAGCTACCATATTAAATGGCAGGTTCTACAACTAATACCGTACAAGTTTCGTATTGTTTCTTTGGATTTCCAACAAATGGTCAGGCCAAGGAACTTCCCATTGCCACTGAGAATGCCTCTGGAAAGACATCCCCGAGAACCAAACCGGATCTCTGCCAACACAAGGCCGGGTTACCCCTAACTGGGTAACTACTGACACGAGCACGCCATTCCCCGGTCCTTTAGGACCTTTTCAACCGAGCGCTCGATATCCAATTCACACAATCATAAAGTGTTTTCAACATGAGTAAGTATCTGGGCTCCATACCATGATACCACCCCTTTCCAGAAGGAAATGCACATACCCTAAGGGGAGCTACAGCAACCCCTAATAACCTTGCCGCATCTTTCCTGTTTTGACCATTTCCGGGATGTGAGGCTCGACGAATTCACGTCCACAAAAACATACTTTATACAAAAGCCATGCTTTGGGTCAATAAATGATCAACACAATGATCACTAAGATAGACGATCAAATAAATGATCCTATCACAAATAATCAACACAATGATCATTTCAGCATCACTCAGCATGTCACATTACCAAAATGGGATATATTGCTGATAACTTCAACTATATAACCTTTGAGCTCGTACGTCTCAAAGAAGGGTGTTAAGCAAAGAATAAATTCTCCGCCACCAACAGAAATATATTTGAATGAAATCGGCTTTATATCTCAAATTGTAATGTCAGGCATACAATCCATACAAGTCTGTTCCGGGATCGAACAGAACCGAAGGCACTTACAAAGAAGTCCTTGCAATCCGGATATTCACAATCCTGATCGGATTCACCATCACATATGGAGAACTCAATACCGTAGCTACTCGGTGCAGAGTCAATCGATAGTTCATCCTATCGCTTTCGCAAATACCGGTCTTCAACACCGATCTTCAAATGCGATTCACAACGACGTATCACATATTCGGAGTGGGTTATACGACCCCATGGTCCTTTCCTGGTTAACCCGAATAGTGAGCGCTTATTCAAAAATAAGTGTGCATTCAAATTCAATCAATTCACATCAAATACCCATTCAAAGGGAAATACCGATAGTCGGTTATTGAACTATCACTGGATATGCACACATCACCAGATTCCAAAAAATTTTCCAAATTATTTATTTTCCAAAATATCTTTACAAGATATAAAATTCCAACACTTCAAAAATAAATCAATATTCACTTTCACATATAAATTCCATAATGAATTTATATTTCAAAATATTCATGCATATTCGATTTCAACTATCCATTTCAATTTATCTCAAAAAGATAAATTCTCTATATTCACTTCACATTGGAAAACATTTCCATACTTATTAAATAAGTAATTCACAATCATTTATTTTCAACACTTAGAAAATATTCAATATACTTAAATCGAATTAAGTATATATTTCATTCTTTAAGGAAATTATTCACTTAAACATATTTACTTGGGCCAAAACGAATGTTACGTAAAACATCGTTACGACAACCCAAAATCACTAGTATAGGGATTCGAATTTAAAATAGATATATAAATCCCAATACTATTAAAAACATTTCCTTTCGGAAATCATTTACTATAACAACAGTGTTATAGTCTACCATTTCCTTTTATTTCTCGAAAACGTCTATTTCAACAATAAATGTTGAAATCTATGGTTTCGAATCTCAACACCTTTTAAAACATCACTAGATTGTTTTAATTCTATTTAAAACATCAAATCTAAAATATTTCCTTTAACGTGTTATTCACTATTCAAAAACGTGAATATACTACGTTAACAATTTCATCCTTTTATTCATTTTAATTTAAAGGATTATTCACTGTTCAAAATGTGAATATAACTCTATCTCTAAGTTATAACAATTAACTTATCAAAATAAGTCATTTGCGGATTTATAAAACAACGTTTATAAATTCCGTTTCTATTTATTTATAAAAACTTCCTTTTTATAAATTCCTTTATTAACCTATTCCAGTTTATAACTCAACTATAAACTACAAGTTCATATTATAAGTTAATTACTTATAAAACGATTATTTTACAAAATCGTTCATTTAACTTCCCAAATTATTAATCTTAACTTATAAGATTGTTTATTTATCCAAAATTCATTCTTTCGATAACTTTATAAATTTTATAAACCTATTGCTTATAAAATTTCATTTATAACTTCACAGTTTATAATTTCACAAATTTCATTCATTTAGGAAATTCATTTTCACTACATTCAAACACTTATAAAAACTCGTTTTATAATGTCCATAATTCAATTTATAAATATCCATTTATAAATCTCTTAATATAAATCAGTTTATATTATTATTCTAAAACGTCTTTAAATTCCTTTATAATTTCATCATTTCGATTTATAAAATAATCAAATTTTATAAATCCTATATTTAAACTTTTATCATATATTCAAAAATCCAATCTAAATTATTTTATAAAATCATTAGTTCATATTTCTCAAAAATCGACTTTTAATCGTATTTCTAAAAATCAGCTTTTTAACTATATTTCACAAAAACCATAATTTTTATGACTTTAAAAATTATAACGTTTATTTATTTATAATGGATCAATTCCAAAAATATAGTATATTTTCAAAATCACTTTAAAAAAAATCATTTTAAAATCCCAAAATCTGGGTCCAATGATGCTACACACCAAATAGTCAATCACGACTACAACGATATCATATATCGATATGATAATCCATCAAATATCAAAATATCTGAAATAAAATAAATACTGTTGAGGAATCCAGTTGGATCCCTCCAACCTGTTTCCTGCATCCAAAAACATTAGCACAATACCAATTTCGCTCCAGTACGAAATTATCGCGGTATATGTTCTTATTAAATATTATCCGCTTAATAACGGCGTAATAGGGTCTCATCCGCTAAACAAAAAATGCGGGAAATCAATCAACTCCAATATATACATATGCCAATATATATATATTGCTATTATATATAATACCAATTTCACTGTTTATGAAATATTCGCGGTATATGTTTTTATTAAATAACATCCGCTTACTAACGGCGCATAATGTCTATTTTAACAATCAATAATTTACAGTCATCATTCAAACATGCATTCAAATATTTTAAATCTAACTATTTAAAATAAAATCGAAATCTATTCGATTGAGTGAGAAGTTCTCACCTTGGTTTTAATTTCCGTTTTAGCTTTTATTTCGAATAAAATTAAACAATTTTACCCGAAATTCTCACTAACTCCAAACGACTCCAAACCAACTCCATCGCGTAGTGCTCGTCCATACGATTCCAACGCAACTGAGTTTGCATTTTTTCGACCTCGTATGAAAAAGTTACGAATTTATGAAGTTCGTACACGATTTATATACACAATTTATAACATAACTTTAAATTTTAACCCCCACCATTTCACAGCCCTTAGATCCAGATCCAACAGATCTTGGCCGTAGCTTGCTCCTTCCCTCTTCTCTCTACAGGCCGAGCACGACACCATGAAACCCATAGCTACAAATTAGGTTTTGAATTTGCTCTCCAATCACTCAACTAGAATTCGATCGGGATATACCAACGCGAAGCTCGCAGCAAGAGCTTCACTCGCCCCCTTCCTTGCCAAGCTCGGCCACCATATGCACGTTGGAATGCGTGCGCAGCCCCCCTAGGACGCGGCCTCCTATACCTCTCCACGTCGCACCAAACTCCATCAAATCCGTATGGATGTGAAGCCCTCGAGATTCTCAACAACTTTCATGTTAAACACCTTAGCTAATTCATTGTAGATTGAAAGAGATTGAGGGATGAAGTTGGAAAAAATCTGGCCATAGAACAGAAAAGTGGCGGCTAGCATATGTAAATTAGGGTTTTGGTTGTTATTTTTTTTTATTTGTGAATGGTGCTATTTATAAGAACGAGCAAGCGTAAACACTATTCATCCCGGGAATTCCGAACTCCGATTTAGACGCCGTAACCAGCGTACCTAGGGTTTATCCCGCGTTCCGGACACAATGGAACAAGTTTCGGAAGCTAATTCGGAAGTATGTGCGAGTTATGGCTAAAAACGTTCGATTTAAATTAAACCGATTTAAATCGATTTCTAGGCGTTTTAATTTGTACCGGACAAACGGTAAATCCAAATGGCTTGAAATTTGAAACCTTACAATAATATCACATTACGGATCCGATGAAACTGGTTTCATCGAAATCCAAGACTTTTTGAAAAATGGCTATTTTGACTCGCCAAATTTAAATTAAAAACGATTCGATGCGTTTCGAGCTGCCACGATCAAACGATAACTCCGATTGACACGAAAATTGAAATCCGGTAATAACTAACTATTACGGATCCAATGGAACTGGTTTCGTTCAATTCTGAGACTGTTCAAAAATTGGCTATTTTACAGTCGATTATTAAATATTAAAATATTCAATTTTCACAGATTAACTTTTAATTCGATTTTAAAAGTTCTAAAATATTTCTATAACTCCAGTATGATTAAATAAAATTTTCCAAATCATTTTCAATCATATTTAACTCTATTTTCAATTATTTCCATAATTTAACGTATTAAATTATCGATTAAATTATTCAATTAAATCCAAAAATTCAAATAAAAATTTATTTGACTTATAAATTCCCTTATTAATATTTAAAATAAATTAAATACTCAAATTTTAATAATTAAAAATTCTGGGTCGTTACAATCTTTCCCCCTTAAAAGAATTTCGTCCTCGAAATTACAAGTAAGAAAAGTTACAGAATCTATTAATTTTCCAAAATTCATAATTAAACTTCTTACCATAATTTTTACTAAGTTTTCCAAAATCATACTTAGTTATCTTTTTAAAAACAATTGCTATTGTTTAACTTTCAATTCCAAATCAAAGTTTAAGTTTTCAAAATTTTCCAATTTTCTCAAATTTTTTCTAACGCCTTAAATTTCCGGAAAAATTCGCCATAGTCTCCTTTGCGCGGCTCGATCCGAAAAAAAATGACAGTATATATATCACAAATATACATCTCATCAAGTAATGAGGCATCCCGAAGGGAAAAAAGTGTAAAAGTACGATATTTAATCCGAGATATGTACCTTATATTTTATTAGCAAGCATATACGGCTAATATAGCGCTAAAGCGAACTCCAAATGCGAAGCAACGCGATCCGCACCTACTCAACACTTAACAAACAACATGAGAACATGCACATATGCAAATAATCTCAATATACAACATATAGTAACATATCAACTATATATATCACATAGCAAATGCAACAATAGCAATATATATTCAACCATCATCCAATTACCATTCAACAAATTCATAACCAATATATTCATTCATATTTTCATTCATATACAATGAATTGGTTTTCACTTTAAATCACATTTGATTTGTTTACATTGGATTTACTAACATTCATTCTCAATTCTAATTAGTTTTCATTCACTAATTAAATCCAATTCACTTTCAATTCTATTCAAATTTATTTACTTCTAATTTGAATTCAATTACATAGCTTTCAATTTCATTAAATCTTAATGAATTATAAACAATCAACTAACAACCATATAACAACCAATGTATATTAGTTACAACCAAATTCCTTTGCTTATATTCATTCTCATTCAATTTATTCAACTTCTAATAACATTTGATTTCAATGAATTTATACTTTCATTCATTATTTCATATCAATTTTAATTACATTCAATTGATTAACATTCAATCCATTCATTCAATTCAATTACAAAGTTGAATTTCATTTACATAACTTAAGTTCATATTTCTTTTAATCTACTTGATTTATTTACTTCGATACCAAAATCAATTCCATACAACAACTCTTAAGTTATATTTACATTTAAACATCACTTAGTTTTACATAACTTAAATTCCCACTTGTAAATAAATTCAGATTCCAACTCTAAAGTAAATTTTCATTTAACTTTAAATTCATTTTTATTTACAACTCATATTCATATAATTGCACTTTTTATATATATAAGTTTATTTCACAATTGTAAATCACTTTAATTATAATTCAATTCTTATAATTCTTTTACTTATACAATTATTCTTTTATTTAGATTATCCAAACAACCTAACAATCAACTTATATACACTTTAATAATTTTGAAAAATTATTCTTTTATATATAAAATATACTTAAGGTAAAATTATTTCATTTACCCAATTTAAAAATCAATATTGTGCCGAATTGTTCTATTCAAGTGTTTAGAAACCCCTTCGGCATAGTCTTGCGGACCACGCTGACGAAAGTTCATATGCCACTCAATAAACCAATCATCACAATACAAAACAATTTTTATATTCACTGACAAATACGCTCTCATATCTATTATTACACTCAAACTCATTCTAGAGTACTGCTGACTCTATCTTTAATGAGTTAATACCCTACAGAACCATGGTTGTCGCTTAACCATCAGCTTAACCATCAGCTTAACCATCAGCTCCGATACCACATTGTCAGGACACGATTCTTCGTCTTCCGAAAATTCGACACCGACACTCACTTTATCGACTGCCGAGAAATCGAACGACGGAAAACCGAACACTGAGGGTTTTATTTAAGAAAAATTTAGGAAAGAAGAAGAGAAAAAGATAGAAATTAGGGAGGAGAGAAGAAGATAGGAAAATTTAAAAATAGAAGAAATAGAAAGAAAAAGAGAATAGAGGAAAAAGAAAACAACAGAACAAAATAGAACGGGACAGAAAGGAACAGAACAACAACAGAATCTCACAATTCGCAGCGGAACAACATATAATAATAAATGAATAATCTTTAAACAAAGAACTACAGTTATTACATTTCATCATATTTCATTACATCATATCATCAGAGTGTACAACAACATACAACAACAAACAATGCAGCGGAAAAAGAAATACTATATACTAGTAATACGCCATGCTATCCAGCTTGCCTCCAGCAACTCCAGAATATCCAGAAATATCCTGATAAACCTAACTCTTAACTGCCCGTGTGGAAATTGGTGGGCACCCAGAGTTTAGGAAGGAAAACAATAAACTCCAAGTCAGTCATGTGACTGGTGTGAGAACTCAAAACAGTTTATTTATCTTTAAAATCAAAAAGAGGGATATTTTTAAATTGAATTCGCAATGCTTTTAAAAATGAGACTACCATAAGGCCTCCCGCACACACACACATGCAAACGCAGAATCGGAGGAGATTTCTCCTTATGATAGTCAAAGATGCTTGATACGCATTTAAAATAACATTTGATATTATTATTAGTGCATAATGTAGGGAAAATTCATTTCGAAAGTAGAATATAAATCTTAGCCAGCATAGGTACCATTATATTATGCCTACTAATAGCTACCATATTAAATGGCAGGTTCTACAACTAATACCGTACAAGTTTCGTATTGTTTCTTTGGATTTCCAACAAATGGTCAGGCCAAGGAACTTCCCATTGCCACTGAGAATGCCTCTGGAAAGACATCCCCGAGAACCAAACCGGATCTCTGCCAACACAAGGCCGGGTTACCCCTAACTGGGTAACTACTGACACGAGCACGCCATTCCCCGGTCCTTTAGGACCTTTTCAACCGATCGCTCGATATCCAATTCACACAATCATAAAGTGTTTTCAACATGAGTAAGTATCTGGGCTCCATACCATGATACCACCCCTTTCCAGAAGGAAATGCACATACCCTAAGGGGAGCTACAACAACCCCTAATAACCTTGCCGCATCTTTCCTGTTTTGACCATTTCCGGGATGTGAGGCTCGACGAATTCACGTCCACAAAAACATACTTTATACAAAAGCCATGCTTTGGGTCAATAAATGATCAACACAATGATCACTAAGATAGACGATCAAATAAATGATCCTATCACAAATAATCAACACAATGATCATTTCAGCATCACTCAGCATGTCACATTACCAAAATGGGATATATTGCTGATAACTTCAACTATATAACCTTTGAGCTCGTACGTCTCAAAGAAGGGTGTTAAGCAAAGAATAAATTCTCCGCCACCAACAGAAATATATTTGAATGAAATCGGCTTTATATCTCAAATTGTAATGTCAGGCATACAATCCATACAAGTCTGTTCCGGGATCGAACAGAACCGAAGGCACTTACAAAGAAGTCCTTGCAATCCGGATATTCACAATCCTGATCGGATTCACCATCACATATGGAGAACTCAATACCGTAGCTACTCGGTGCAGAGTCAATCGATAGTTCATCCTATCGCTTTCGCAAATACCGGTCTTCAACACCGATCTTCAAATGCGATTCACAACGACGTATCACATATTCGGAGTGGGTTATACGACCCCATGGTCCTTTCCTGGTTAACCCGAATAGTGAGCGCTTATTCAAAAATAAGTGTGCATTCAAATTCAATCAATTCACATCAAATACCCATTCAAAGGGAAATACCGATAGTCGGTTATTGAACTATCACTGGATATGCACACATCACCAGATTCCAAAAAATTTTCCAAATTATTTATTTTCCAAAATATCTTTACAAGATATAAAATTCCAACACTTCAAAAATAAATCAATATTCACTTTCACATATAAATTCCATAATGAATTTATATTTCAAAATATTCATGCATATTCGATTTCAACTATCCATTTCAATTTATCTCAAAAAGATAAATTCTCTATATTCACTTCACATTGGAAAACATTTCCATACTTATTAAATAAGTAATTCACAATCATTTATTTTCAACACTTAGAAAATATTCAATATACTTAAATCGAATTAAGTATATATTTCATTCTTTAAGGAAATTATTCACTTAAACATATTTACTTGGGCCAAAACGAATGTTACGTAAAACATCGTTACGACAACCCAAAATCACTAGTATAGGGATTCGAATTTAAAATAGATATATAAATCCCAATACTATTAAAAACATTTCCTTTCGGAAATCATTTACTATAACAACAGTGTTATAGTCTACCATTTCCTTTTATTTCTCGAAAACGTCTATTTCAACAATAAATGTTGAAATCTATGGTTTCGAATCTCAACACCTTTTAAAACATCACTAGATTGTTTTAATTCTATTTAAAACATCAAATCTAAAATATTTCCTTTAACGTGTTATTCACTATTCAAAAACGTGAATATACTACGTTAACAATTTCATCCTTTTATTCATTTTAATTTAAAGGATTATTCACTGTTCAAAATGTGAATATAACTCTATCTCTAAGTTATAACAATTAACTTATCAAAATAAGTCATTTGCGGATTTATAAAACAACGTTTATAAATTCCGTTTCTATTTATTTATAAAAACTTCCTTTTTATAAATTCCTTTATTAACCTATTCCAGTTTATAACTCAATTATAAACTACAAGTTCATATTATAAGTTAATTACTTATAAAACGATTATTTTACAAAATCGTTCATTTAACTTCCCAAATTATTAATCTTAACTTATAAGATTGTTTATTTATCCAAAATTCATTCTTTCGATAACTTTATAAATTTTATAAACCTATTGCTTATAAAATTTCATTTATAACTTCACAGTTTATAATTTCACAAATTTCATTCATTTAGGAAATTCATTTTCACTACATTCAAACACTTATAAAAACTCGTTTTATAATGTCCATAATTCAATTTATAAATATCCATTTATAAATCTCTTAATATAAATCAGTTTATATTATTATTCTAAAACGTCTTTAAATTCCTTTATAATTTCATCATTTTGATTTATAAAATAATCAAATTTTATAAATCCTATATTTAAACTTTTATCATATATTCAAAAATCCAATCTAAATTATTTTATAAAATCATTAGTTCATATTTCTCAAAAATCGACTTTTAATCGTATTTCTAAAAATCAGCTTTTTAACTATATTTCACAAAAACCATAATTTTTATGACTTTAAAAATTATAACGTTTATTTATTTATAATGGATCAATTCCAAAAATATAGTATATTTTCAAAATCACTTTAAAAAAAATCATTTTAAAATCCCAAAATCTGGGTCCAATGATGCTACACACCAAATAGTCAATCACGACTACAACGATATCATATATCGATATGATAATCCATCAAATATCAAAATATCTGAAATAAAATAAATACTGTTGAGGAATCCAGTTGGATCCCTCCAACCTGTTTCCTGCATCCAAAAACATTAGCACAATACCAATTTCGCTCCAGTACGAAATTATCGCGGTATATGTTCTTATTAAATATTATCCGCTTAATAACGGCGTAATAGGGTCTCATCCGCTAAACAAAAAATGCGGGAAATCAATCAACTCCAATATATACATATGCCAATATATATATATTGCTATTATATATAATACCAATTTCACTGTTTATGAAATATTCGCGGTATATGTTTTTATTAAATAACATCCGCTTACTAACGGCGCATAATGTCTATTTTAACAATCAATAATTTACAGTCATCATTCAAACATGCATTCAAATATTTTAAATCTAACTATTTAAAATAAAATCGAAATCTATTCGATTGAGTGAGAAGTTCTCACCTTGGTTTTAATTTCCGTTTTAGCTTTTATTTCGAATAAAATTAAACGCGCGTTTAATTTTACCCGAAATTCTCACTAACTCCAAACGACTCCAAACCAACTCCATCGCGTAGTGCTCGTCCATACGATTCCAACGCAACTGAGTTTGCATTTTTTCGACCTCGTATGAAAAAGTTACGAATTTATGAAGTTCGTACACGATTTATATACACAATTTATAACATAACTTTAAATTTTAACCCCCACCATTTCACAGCCCTTAGATCCAGATCCAACAGATCTTGGCCGTAGCTTGCTCCTTCCCTCTTCTCTCTACAGGCCGAGCACGACACCATGAAACCCATAGCTACAAATTAGGTTTTGAATTTGCTCTCCAATCACTCAACTAGAATTCGATCGGGATATACCAACGCGAAGCTCGCAGCAAGAGCTTCACTCGCCCCCTTCCTTGCCAAGCTCGGCCACCATATGCACGTTGGAATGCGTGCGCAGCCCCCCTAGGACGCGGCCTCCTATACCTCTCCACGTCGCACCAAACTCCATCAAATCCGTATGGATGTGAAGCCCTCGAGATTCTCAACAACTTTCATGTTAAACACCTTAGCTAATTCATTGTAGATTGAGAGAGATTGAGGGATGAAGTTGGAAAAAATCTGGCCATAGAACAGAAAAGTGGCGGCTAGCATATGTAAATTAGGGTTTTGGTTGTTATTTTTTTTTATTTGTGAATGGTGCTATTTATAAGAACGAGCAAGCGTAAACACTATTCATCCCGGGAATTCCGAACTCCGATTTAGACGCCGTAACCAGCGTACCTAGGGTTTATCCCGCGTTCCGGACACAATGGAACAAGTTTCGGAAGCTAATTCGGAAGTATGTGCGAGTTATGGCTAAAAACGTTCGATTTAAATTAAACCGATTTAAATCGATTTCTAGGCGTTTTAATTTGTACCGGACAAACGGTAAATCCAAATGGCTTGAAATTTGAAACCTTACAATAATATCACATTACGGATCCGATGAAACTGGTTTCGTCGAAATCCGAGACTTTTTGAAAAATGGCTATTTTGACTCGCCAAATTTAAATTAAAAACGATTCGATGCGTTTCGAGCTGCCACGATCAAACGATAACTCCGATTGACACGAAAATTGAAATCCGGTAATAACTAACTATTATGGATCCAATGGAACTGGTTTCGTTCAATTCTGAGACTGTTCAAAAATTGGCTATTTTACAGTCGATTATTAAATATTAAAATATTCAATTTTCACAGATTAACTTTTAATTCGATTTTAAAAGTTCTAAAATATTTCTATAACTCCAGTATGATTAAATAAAATTTTCCAAATCATTTTCAATCATATTTAACTCTATTTTCAATTATTTCCATAATTTAACGTATTAAATTATCGATTAAATTATTCAATTAAATCCAAAAATTCAAATAAAAATTTATTTGACTTATAAATTCCCTTATTAATATTTAAAATAAATTAAATACTCAAATTTTAATAATTAAAAATTCTGGGTCGTTACACTTTTTTTTCAAAGTCCACCCATTAACAAACCTAAATGGGATATTTTTCCTAGAATTATAATATCCAGAAAGCAAATTTTGTATAAGAGTATAATCACTGGTGGCTTGGTGGAGAGTTGTAATGACCCGTACTTTTGACTACTGTAAGTTATTAAATATAATAATTTTTTTAGATAAATATGGGTATAAATAAATTATAATGATTAGTTAATATTGATTTATTGGATAATTTAATTTGTTTGAATTGAATATTGGAGAATGAATAATTGAATTCTGGAGTTAATGAGAATTGAAATGGCTATGAAAATTGATTTAAATTGATTTAAATACGCATGAAGATGGTTAACATTTAAAATTGGATTTAAATGTGAATAAGTAAAAATTAAAAATTTTATATTTTAACGAGAAAAATTAGCCATTTTGGCCACTGTCTCGAATTTCGACGAGACCAGTTTCATCGGATCCGTAATAGTGAATTATTGTATGATTTCAAGTTTCGTAGCGATCGGACTTTTTGTTTAGCCGTGCGAGCTTGAAACGCGTAGAATTTAAATTCGGAATTTAAATAAATAAATTGACTTTGAACCACATACGATCGAATTTGGCCTCGAAATTAGTTTCATTGTGTTCGGTATGGGGTAAAAAATTAGGATGCCAGGCATCACGTTTCGGTTAGAGTTCAAGAAATTTCGAACGTTTAACGCCATATATTTTCAAATTTAATAATAATAATAATAAATATCTGCATTCTCAAACTTGTTCAAGCCACGCCTGTTTGTCCACCTCCGTACTCGTTCCTTTATCCCTTTCTTCGAATTGTCTTTAAATAAAATTAAAAAAAAGAAGTCGCGGGGAAAAAAAACCATAGCCGATCGAAGGAAAAAAACGATACGATCGAAAAAAAAGGAAATCAAGTCGCGATCCTCTCCTATACTCCACACTTGTAAGGGGGACGGTTGATCGAAGCGAGAGGTGGCGCAGC
Organism: Allium cepa; assembly: GCA_030765085.1. Taxonomy (NCBI): domain Eukaryota; kingdom Viridiplantae; phylum Streptophyta; class Magnoliopsida; order Asparagales; family Amaryllidaceae; genus Allium; species Allium cepa. The sequence goes on from CM060934.1 coordinate 978,792,555, forward strand.
CACGGGACCGAGGCGGAGTCAAAATCGTTAGATTGGGGGGGGGGGGTTTCGTACTAGAGTTTCGCGCGCGTGAAGCGCCGCGGCCTTGGCAGGGTCGAAGCGGAGGGGGCGTTGGGGTCGCGCGATTTCTCGCGATGGCAACTGTTGATACAGCACTGAGTCGCTATTTTGGCGACGGATAGGGCTGGAATGCATGAGATGGTGAATCTCGATGGCTCGATCGCCTGCCGTTAGCTTGCACCTAGAAGAAATCAGTCGCGTTTGGGTTGGTTCGTGCATGCAGGGGAGCGTGTTCGAACGCGAGAAGATAGGTAGCGATTTTATTTATCTTATTTTGAGTTAATTAAATGTTATAGCTATCGTATATTAATAAATTCGTGTTGTGCACGTACGAGGTTCGATTTGGGCGAGGAGAAGTGTGTTGGAATCGTATTGGTTTTGTCTATGCTATGAAGTTGGAAGTGTTGCAATTCGCTTCATTCGAATTTTCAGATCCTACGAAGGTGAGTGTTTTACGCTCACAATTGACTGAAATACTTTTATGTTAGCTAAATTTATTTCGTGAAGTGACTGAAAATTCATTGATCGCTGGTTGATAAGTTTAATTGATATTTAATTGACATCTGAATTAAATGATGAATTTTAAAATCGACAGTTGAAATTGAATAAGAATTTAACTACTAGTAAAATTTCCGAAGTATAGATAATTGGTTAATCATTATGATTATTGACTAGTTGGATGATTGGTTGTGATGAATGTTATTGGTTGATATTTGGTTGTTTATTTATTTTGATATATCATGCTATCATCTTGTATATTGTTTATTGCATGTAAAACTGTAAACTGAATTATTTCGAATATATTAAGAAATGGGTTGAAATGACATATATCTATGACATTTATTTGGATTGAAATAATATATATCCATCCTTGAAATTAAATTGAAATAATTATCCACTTGACCGTAGGGTAGATAATTATATATGAACACCCGATCGGTTAAATTAAATGATTTTTAAAAAGTTTTTTTAAAATTATTTAAATGAATTGATTTTTAGAATAAAATCAATTTTATGGAAATTGAATTATTTTGAAATGGGAGCTCGAAATGTTGGAATTTAAACTTGATAAACAAGATTGTTTAATTAATCGAAGTTTAAATTTTAAGTTATAAACGAAATACGTCGTAAATTTCAGAAATGGATTTTTTTTAAAGATTGCACTTTCATTCGAACTTTGAATATTTTTAAGAAAAGTGATGATATTTCAAATTTGAGTTTGGGATTGAATTATAATTGAAAATTTGGATTTAAAATTTGGTATTGAAAGTAAATTTGATTTACGTGTTTAAATCGATGTTTTGAAATCGAACTTAGAATTGGAATTGGAGATTAATTTGAAATTGGAATTTAAATTAAATTGGAATTGGAATTTAAATTAATTTGAAATTTAAATTTAAATTAATTTGGAATTGGAATTGAAATTGGAAATTAATTTGGAATTGGAATTGGAAATTAATTTGAAATTAATTTGAAATTGAGATTTAAATTAATGTGAAAAGGGAGATTTAAATTGAAAGAAATTTGTGTGGAATCGAAATTTATTCCAGTTGGAATCGAAATTGAATCGACTAATCAAAATAGAATCTGGAATTGATTTGGGTAGGAAATTGGGAAGTTGACCGGTTTGACTTTGTAATTATTTTTAAAATGAATATTTTAGTATAAATGTTTTAAAGTCTATATTCTTTAAATATTCAAACTATTTTGATTTTCCAAACTATTTTACTATATAAACCATTTATATATTCAAATTATTTTCAATTAAACTATTTAAATATTTTCTATTAAACTATTTTTAACTATTTTAAACTATTTTCCAAAGTTCAAACTGGTAAAAGGGTAAATTGTTTATATTTAAATCTTGGATTTAAATACAAACTAGGTTAAAGTGAAGATTATAACCTAAATTGGGTTCGAATCAAATTTTGGAAGTGAAATTGATTTATCGGACAGAATTGATAAATTTTGAATATATGATGATTTTGAAATGGATTTGATTTTAAAGCGAATATCGGATGATTTCGAAATGGATTTGATTTTGAAACGAAGATGGTATTTTGATATCAAGTGCAAATTGTTTTCAAAATGTAAAAGAACCAACCAGTGTGTAAAATGACGATTGGTTGTTAAAGAGACCGGGGCCTCTTTTTGGCATACTCTCTGTCAATATTGGAACCACTTTAACAAACGTGTACGTGGTGGATGATATCTAGAATGTAGTGGTTGAATTGGCGACGTTTATTGGAATTAAGTAAGAGAACGATGATGGATAGCCTTGACATTCGTGTCATAATTAAAATGACTGAAACACGAGCCTATGTCTGGCCATTGAGGTTAGCTACCTATAGCGACGTTGATCCCTCGTATTACTATTGTGGTTTCGAATTCGATGGGTGCACCTTATTTGTCGTTTGGATTGATTGTCGCGGTCGACCACGGAAGGGTTACGACCAGCCAGAAAGGTTAAACTGGTAGAATCCTACATTGAGTATTGCCTTACGTGCCTTTTCATATTTATCCATATACGAGCCCATTACGATTTTGGTTTAAAACTGTAAAATGTGTTAAGATGGAGCAATGTAAAGCCTTAATGTCATTTTGATATTTATTTTACCGATAGACATTGTTTGTGCCAAATTTGGTCACAAACCCCAAATATCGTGAAAGCACCAAACTATGAATATAGATCGGCAATATTCAAGCACAAGTCTCAGACCTAAGCAATATCAAGTACAACAATTCAGGAATAACAAGCAGAAACACAAGGTTTATAGTGGTTCAGCTATCTCTAGTCTACGTCCACTTCAAAGTTTTATCTTTTATTGATTATCCTTGCTGGTTACAGATGACTACAGCGATTACAATGAAGTAATTTGAGTATAACAGCGATGGTAAGGTGTAGAATTGAATTCGGCAGAGTCTGGACGTCGAATAGCCAAAAGATCATTTTTCTGTAGGCCTCAGGGGGCTATTTATATGCGTAGGAGGCTAATATCGCGCTCAAACTTCGGGAGACTTCTTCTGGCACGTGAGTGGGCCCACGCGATCGGTCCCACCAAGTTTCGACTCGATCTGTGATCGATACGAATTGATTTCGTACCGATCAAGAAATTGTCAAATCAAGCTGAAACTTGGCAGAGACATTCTTGTTGAATATGCGATTATATGATTTTTGTTTGATGATAATAAACATATATATATTTGCGTAAATGTATTTGTTAATGTACTATTTTAGTTTTCATAGATTAAATAAATATTTGCTGAATAAAAATAAATAACATAGAATTTGAATTCAAACAGAATTTTTTATTCAAACAAATATTTATTACAATCTTTGAATAGTACAAAGTTCAAGCTCTCACCATATATATATATATATATATATATATATATATATTCAATTGCAGTACAACTTTGATTACATCACAATTTCATATTTACAATTGACCTCACTACATATCACTCACACTCGTTTTTATCTTCAACTTTATTCCAATGTGAATCCGGCATCTGAGAAATCTGCAAAAATATACATTGACGCGGTAAAATTGAAAATAAAATATTTTTGCAGTATAAAATAAAATGTGATTTTGAAAATAATATTTGCCTCAGTTATTTGGGTTGTTCGTCATCATTTAATTTTGAATCCATCATACACGAACAACTTGTGACATACACAGTGTATCACTGTATATGCCACAAGGCCGTGCACACCGAAATATACACTTGATTGATTTACAGGGACAAGTGAGCACAGGTCAAATCCAATATACAAGATTCAACTCAAGTGCAATAAAATAATGTCACAACTTTCAGCACAAGGTCAAATCCAAGCTACAAGCTGGATTCAACTCAGGTGTAATTCAAAAAACAAATCAAAATGAAATAAAATGGTCAGAGCATCATCGATGCAACATGACAATACAGTCTCAAGTGAAAATGCTTGATCAATATGAAAAAGGGCAGTGGACAGGACAAATGCTAGTATCATACTCGAGAACAAAAGCAATAGTACAACTCAATTTTACTGTAAGCAAGACTCATATATGCAGCCTCAAACCAGAAGCATGCTCGAAGCAAAAATCCAAACCAAGTTCAAGTTATACAAACAAAACCCAAAAATTCATATAGCTATGTTGACACAAGTATATACACACTGCAAATATAAGTGCAGATGGCTACACTAACCAGAGTACATCATGAAACCGAAGTGCACATGAATGCATAGTGCAAACTACTGCACCAAGTAAATGATAACCAAAATAAACACAAGCATCGGACTAAAGTATACATGAACCAGCCATGATATGGAAGCAAAACCAGTTCAGGTTAAAGCAAGAAAGACTGTACATGAAAATGAAACAGGTCTGCAACAAATGAAGCATATGCACCAGCATTTCATATCTCAAAACCAAGCACCAAAAATACAACATGCAGTATGTTGTGATACAAGGCAAGACCAACAAAACTAGAGGCAACTGGCAACAACAAGTATACATATACATGCTAACAGCAACTACAATGCAGCAAACAAAAGTATAGCCTCAATAATGAAGAGAAAGTGAAGATTCAAATATCAATGCCACTGCCTCAATAGTTATAGTGCAACAGGTTCAGGCAGCAAGTATTCATGAAACATAAATGCCAACTGAATGACTCAAGTGCACCAAAGGAATATCAACAATGCACAAAGGCTACAACAACTTGGCACAGTTACAAGACTAGTGAACTGCAAGTGTCGACCAGGTAGCAAGCAAGTTCAACATAGCAACCAAAATTAATGCAAACAGTTCAAAGTTAAAGTGAAGCAATACAAGATGAATCAGACCAGGCAGCAAGCATACATAAAGACATAAATGGAACCTAACTCAATATAACCAGATGAACAAGACACAGCAGAATCAAAGTAAACAAACAGTGGAAAATGCATATACATCAATGTGAACACATGAACCACAAGCTAGCATATCAAGCTTCAGATGGTATACGAGTGGTGCAGAATAATAAACAGTGAAGTAAATGCATGGACACTTGTATACATATATACAAGAAACAATACATGTGAACTCAGGACGAAGCATAACCGAAGTCACCAACGTATAAAACAATGAATCCAACAGATGCAAACTTCAAAAGGTATCAGACACGAAATAGAGACAAGTACACAAAGAATCCAGGTTTATAAGCTTTTCAAACATTGAAGTGCCAGATAGTATCAAGTACGAGACAATACCAAACCAGATGAAACTGCAACAGCAAGTAAAATCGAACAAGGTCGAAAGTGCTACCAGAGACAGTGAATAGCATGGAAAAAGTCGAACAAGACCAATACTTACTCTTTTCATCACAAAAACAAGTGTATAGTTCGAACAATATCACCAGAATTTTAAGAAATCAAATTGGCCGAAGTAAACACGACCAGTGTCAAGGCCGAAGTCATCAGAAAAATGGAAGACAAAGTCAAAATCGAAGCAGTGTTAACCAAGTCAAAAATATACAAATTGAAAACGTCAAAAATCAAATCCAAAATAAAATAGGAAAGTTACTACAGTAACGATCAAGGAAGGATCGAACGGTTTCAAACTAAAACCGTGATAGTGAAGTAAAGGAAATATACAATATGAACAAGTCAGAACATATCCATAGCATTAAAACAAAATCAAATGGCCGAGAATACTCAAGTGACGAATTCAATCAAATGGATACGAACAAAAATTCATGGGCATCGAGTTATATATAAGCAACATCATCGGCAGTTCAAAAATCATCGAGTTCAAGCATTAAAAACCAGAAATCAAACGCAAAAATCACGTACCCGAATCAAAGCAAAGACGAACTCAATCAAGCGGCCGAAAGCATCTCAAGAGACGATCAACTACGAAGCAAGGAAATCAAGTTGAATTGAGCATTTGGAATCGGCATCATCGAATTACCGAAAACCCTAGTTTCTGAAGATTGAACGAGCGCAGCCATTATCACAAAAAGCGGAACGAGCCGAAGAAATTGAAAAGGAGACGGTCCATATAAAATAAAAAGAAGGCCAACCCTTTGGTTTTTAAATTAGGGTTTTTGGCTTTTGTTTTTAAATTGCTTTTCAAATTTTTTTTTAAATTTTAAACTGTTGTAATCACTAGTCGTGTGACTAGGGCACAAACTACGTGGCGTAGTTTGAGAATTCGCAACTCAGTGGCTGAGTTGTGGTAGGGTTTTGAGCGTAGAGTTAGGTTAGTCAGTAGCGGGTGTCGCAAGTTTACGTGTTTAAGCATGTGACTACTTAATTTCTGGTAGAAACCTTGGAGGCAGCACGTAGGCAGGGTTTTGCCGAAGCTGGGTAAATTCTGTGTCGTTCTACTTCTGCATTTTATTATTCTGCTATTATCTGTGCTGCTATTATTCTATGATCTGTGTTGAAATTATTTTATAAGCTTCCGCAATTAATCTTATAATTATCAGTATCACCCTATTCACCCCCTCTAGGGTGAAATCGATCCTACAATTCTTTAGCATGTACGCAAGCTGCTGTGAAAATTTCATAGCATTTGGATCAGCGGTTTAGGAGATATGATCGATATGAACTTGGGCTGCTCGGTGGCTGTTTAGTTCGAATCCATTGATTCGAATCGAACACTTCGACTCAATGATAACTCATGTGAGCAGGTTGATGTGGCGCGCGCTCTTCGTGTCGATCCGTTTTTCACTCCGGTTTGATCGAGTCACTCCGAGTATTTCCCCGCGTTCGCATCCATAACTAACACGTCATCTCTGGCCTGTCTGACTCGATAGGTACGAACAAGTAACTATTCATGGATTTGAACAAGAACTCCTGATGGATACGAAGTGGTCACCGCCTGATGGATGCGAAGGAATTGTATCCTTGATCGATGCGAAGACGATGGATTCGAATGGAAGCGCATCCATGGATACAGACCGTGCCTAGCTGGTTGGATAAGAAACAGGACATAGCCGATCGATACGAAGCGCATGCCCTGTTGATGGATACGAACTTGATCGGTGCGAGCCGAGGTTCCACGATGGATTTGAACTCGATCGATGCGAAGTTGATGGATACGAATTGAGACGTGATGATGGATACAGATTCCATCGATACGAAGTTAATGCCATCTGATGGATATGAAAATATGACTTTTTCCTTCAACTTGCATCGATCATATCTTGAGCATATGAACTCGGATTGACCAGAAATTTGAAACGTAGGCTTCCATGGCTTTGCTTGTCATGTCTTGTCAATTGCAGCCCAATCCGGACTTGGACAAAATTCATTGATATCCATGGTTATCCTGCAATGCATAGTTGATATTCATGACTTGTTATTATTGATTTTCAGTTAATTTTTGGCTATCTCAGCTTTGCCAAAAGGTGGGATAACACTTTACCCCCCAAAACATGCCTTTTAGTAAAAGGCGTGTTTTGATCAGTCTCAAATCGAATGCGGTGAGTTCATGTTTTATTCAAAGCTTATAGCATTTTCAATCAAGTTCATGGTTGTTCGAAGCCGAATCGTTATCCATATCTTCCTGTGGGAGTTAAGAATGAAATTCTACAGTCTCTCCGGACTATTGGTGGTCACTCCGGACCCTTGCCAAGCCCATTCCAGACTTAGCGATTGAATAGAAAGATCCCATTGCAATCCGGCGTCGCTTTCTATCCCTTGCACTCTGGTCCCAGCTAGGGCGTATAGCGATGTCTTGGTTGTTCTAAACCGATCATAGCCTCTCCGGGCTCTTGCTAGATCCCATCCTATCACTCTTCGGTGAAGGGGAAGCAGCGTTAAGTGAGTCGATCCTGTCGCTCTCCGACGAAGCAACTCACTTCTTGCACTCCGGTTCAGTTTATCTGAACATTGAGCGATGTCATGGACTAAATCGTGGGCCGATCACACCCTCTCCGGGCTCTTATCGAATCCCGATCCAATCACTCTCTGGTGATTGGAAAACGACGTTAAGTGAGTCGATTCTGTCGCTCTCTGGCGAAGCAACTCACTTCTTGCACTCCAGACCCCGCATCTCCTAGTAGGGTTATAAAGTGATCGGTTTTATGTTGGTATTTAACATTCATCATTTAACTCTCCGGTCAAAGGTTTATTTCAAGAAATTAAAGTTTATTTATTAAATTCAAGTCCTAGATGTTCAATCTCAAACATCAGGAAAAAACTAAACATTGCCTCTCCGGGCGAAGTGGTCTATTACCATCTCAGAGCATGCCTGGGGATCTCTCCGGTTTGCATACATGAGTAAGTGGAATAGCCATTTTTATTTTGAAATAAAATCTAAGAAATCTAGTTAACCAAAGTTCAAATACTGAACTTGGCCCTTGCCATCATAATCAGTTGATGACGAGTCGCGATCCCGATCCAGGATCGCTCCTGTTAGGTGGTGGGGGTGGTTGTTCAGGTCTTACGGCCGCCGTTCGCTCTCTGATATACCATGGCAATATACCACTCCTGGCATGTTCTTCCACCTCATCTTTTAAGTAGCGACATTCATCGGTAATGTGCCCATCCAACTCGTGGAATAGGCAATATTTTCCATTTCTACGCTCCCGCTCAGTGGGATCTCTCTTGGGTGGTTTTCGATAGGGGGGTTGCCCCCAAGTTTCAGTGTAGATCCTTTCTAGACTTGCCGTCAGATCTGTGTATTGTCTGAATCTAGGCTCTTTGAATTTCTTCCGTTTATCAGGACCATCATATCTGTCATCCTACTTTCTTTTTCCTTTGTCTGCTCTAGACTGTTCTCTGGCGGTTCCTTCGCGCTGCACAACATTTATTTCTCGCCTTTCGACTCGTGATTCTTCCAGCCGAATGAATCTTTCAGCTTCATGATGAAATTTTTCAAGATCTTGTGGTGGATCTCTTGCTAAAGAATCTTTGAATTCAGTGCCTTCCCCAACTCCTGCCACCACTGCCATCAAAATCATCGATGGATCCGGATGATCTACAGAAGCCATCGTTGCATTGAATCGCAGTAAGAAATCTTTTATGGACTCTCCGGTCCTTTGCTTTATTGAAGCCAAAGTCATCACACTCTTGGGTCGTGTTACGTGGACCCTGAACTGTCTCATGAAGCATTCTACAAGCTCGTACCATGTTCTGATCGATCCATTCTCTAGCTGCCTAAACCAAAGCGCAGCCAAATCGGACAAGTATAGAGGGAAGCATCGAGCCATCACTTCCTCGGATGCCCCCAGCACTTCTATGTGCTTGATGTACCTGGTAATATGCATGGATGGGTCTGACTTCCCATCATAAGGATCCAGCATAGGCAGTTTGAACTTTGGAGGATTCCTTGCATTTTTGATATCCGGAGTGAACGGACTCCGACTGACTTCTTCCAACCCTCCACTCGACAATCCTCCTCTCATGATTCATCGCACTAGACCAATCATTCTTTCATCTCCATCCAGGGGTTGCCCCATTGTCATGTTTCTATCCTGCCCCCCAAGCCTCGAAGGGAATTCTAGTATATACACTTCATGTGGCTCAGTAACATTAGCATTGGCTCCAGCCTGTTGAGCTTCATCTATAGGTCTTCCAGTGTCTGATCATGAGGGTCTTCCCCCAAGTCCTTGTTGATTGCCTTTAGGTCCTGCATTCCGGTCATGAACCTGACCTTCATTGGTTTTCCGCAATCTTGACTCCTTGTCCTGCACTTCCAGCCACTATAGTTGGCCCAAGGTTCTGCACGTTCGCTGCTCTCATCTGTTCAAAGAAATTCTGCAGCATCACCTATTGACTCTTCATCATTCTTTCATGCATTAAATTAACCATAGCCTCCATCTCATCCCTGGTGATGTAGATTGAAGCTTGTCCTTCTCCAGCTCCAGAGGATGCTTCTTGACTTCCGTCCTGTTGGCTTCTCTCAGCCCTCTGTCTCCTTTTGGTTTGACTAGTCATTCTCTCTAAATCTGAATCCTTCAAGCTTTTAAAATCTCAACTTCAATCCGATGTAGCGGGTGCTAGTTCTTCTCAGTGAAAGCACCAAAGTGTTTGTGCCAAAATTGGTCACAAACACCAAATATCGTGAAAGCACCAAACTATGAATATAGATCAGCAATATTCAAGCACAAGTCTCAGATCTAAGCAATACCAAGTACAGCAATTCAGGAATAACAAGCAGAAACACAAGATTTATAGTGGTTCGGCTATCTCCGGCCTATGTCCACTTCAAAGTTTTATCTTTTTATTGATTATCCTTGCTGGTTACAGATGATTACAACGATTATAATGAAGTAATTTGAGTATAACAGCGATGGTAAGGTGTAGAATTGAATCCAGCAGAGTCTGGACGTCGAATAGCCAAAAAATCCTTTTTCTGTAGGCCTCAGGGGGCTATTTATAGGCGTAGGAGGCTGATATCGCGCTCAAACTTCGGGAGACTTCTTCTGGCACGTGAGTGGGCCCATGCGACCGGTCCCACCAAGTTTCGACTCGATCTGTGATCGATACAAATTGATTTCGTATCGATCAAGAAATTGCCCAATCAAACTGAAACTTGGCAGAGACATTCTTTAGCATGTACGCAAGCTGCTGTGAAAATTTCATAGCATTTGGATTAGCGGTTTAGGAGATATGATCAATACGAACTTGGGCTGCTCGGTGGCTGTTTATTTTGAATCCATTGATTCGAATCGAACACTTCGACTCGATGATAACGCGTGTGAGCAGGTTGACGTGGCGCGCGCTCTTCGTGTTGATCCGCTTTTCACTCCGGTTTGATCGAGTCACTCCGAGTATTTCGCCGCGTTCGCATCCATAACTAACACGTCATCTCTAGCCTGTTTGACTCGATAGGTACAAACAAGTAACTATTCATGGATTCGAACAAGAACTCCTGATGGATACGAAGTGTTCACCGCCTAATGGATGCGAAGGAATTGTATCCCTGATCAATGCGAAGACGATGGATTCGAATGGAAGCTCATCCATGGATACAGACCGTGCCTAGCTGGATGGATACGAAACAGGACATAGCCAATCGATACGAAGCGCATGCCCTGTTGATGGATACGAACTTGATCAGTGCAAGCCGAGGTTCCTCGATGGATTCAAACTCGATCGATGCGAAGTTAATGGATACGAATTGAGACGTGATGATGGATACGGATTCCATCGATACGAAGTTAATGCTATCAGATGGATATGAAAATGTGACTTTTTCCTTCAACTTACATCGATCATATCTTGAGCATATGAACTCGGATTGACCTGAAATTTGGAACGCATGCTTCCATGGTTTTACTTGTCATGTCTTGTCAATTACAGCCCGATCCGGACACGGATAAAATTCATAGATATCCATGGTTATCCTGCAATGCATAGTTGATATTCATGACTTGTTATTATTGATTTTCAGTTAATTTTTGGGTATCTCAGCTTTGCCAAAAGGTGGGATAACAGACATTATCTATTATAGCGTATACTATTATATATATATATATATATATATATATAGTTTAATGGATCCTTAGGAGGTGGAAAATCATGTAACATCTCTTAAGTTATTGCACTCATATTGTAATATTTATTTGACTTACATAAGAGTATATTTGTCCCGACTCGAGTGTTTTGTTTTTCTCATTACGCTAGGTCAGTCCTGAGTTTTTCAGTGTATTGAAGACTATTCTCTGAAGGATGAAGATGGAGTTTTGGTATAGTACTATTGTTATTATCCCTTGAATCATGGTAGTCTACTGCATTGATTATTTCTCCTTCTTGTATATTTATAACTCTGATGAATGTGTATGGTTTAAAACCCAATGTATAGTAAACAGCTTTATGAATTGTTTAATTGATTATTATATTTTATCATTTCCGCTGTGAGATTGTGTGTTTCGTTTTCTTCTTCTCTTTTAATTTTCTTATTTAACTCCATTGATTATCTACGTTTCGGATTGTTTAAGTCGGACATGTGTGGATTATTGTCGATTTAAACCTTCCGAAATGTGGGTCGTCATAGTTGGTATCAGAGCGAAGGTTTAGCGATAACCTTGGCATTGTGGGGTTTGACTCATTAGAGATAGGGTAGTAATACACTAGAATGAGTTGTTTGAGTGTATATATATGAGAGAGCGTACGTGTTAGTGTTATAAAATGTTTTATATTGTGTTCACTTTTCCGTTGAGTTGTTTATGAACTCTGGTCGATGTGCGGGACGCCGTGGCATCGATAGGGGTTTCTAAACACTTAAATAAGGTAAGTCGACACAATGTGTTTTTAAAAAAAGAGGGTAAATGAAATAGTTACCTAAATTATATTATATATATATAATGATAAAATGATAATTTTTTAATGAAATTGTTGTTTGGAAATGGTAACATTAATTATCATCAATTATTTGTTGAATTAAAAATAAAACGAATGCTTAATAAATTTTATTTTAGGAAGAATTTGAGGTTTAAATTGAATTGTAATAAAATTAAAATGAGAATTGATTAAAATGACCAAGTTGTAAATTAATGGATTATTTGGTAAATAAGTTAAGGAAATTTGTATAAGTATATTATAATATAGCTCATATATAGAAATGATTTTAGAAAAAAAATTGAGATTTTAGAATTTAAAACCTGTTGTTTTCAAAATTGTTTCCCAAAGCCTTAAAAAAATAATAATAGTATTATTTGAAAGTGTTTTGACTGGAAATATATTTTGAAAAGATTTTTAATAAATAAAAGCATTAAACTCACTTGGTCGTTGGGAAATAATTCTGAGGATGACTGCAGCATCGCCAATGTTCATTTTCGAGTTTATGAGTGATGATTGCTACCAAAGGAAATTTAATTTCGATTAAACAAGTTTGGATTGAGAAAATATATTATAATTGTGATTTAATAAGTATATGAAAATAGTTTTGAACTTATAATTGAAATTAGTATATAAGAAATAAGTTTGTAACTTATAAATTTGAATAGAAAAAAAGAGTTATAACTTGTAGAATTTGAAAAAGGAAATAAAAATAAATTTTAAAATAGTTAAATCTTGGTTGAACAAACGAAGGAAAATTTTGAATTTGAGAATGAAATAAAATATTTAATCTCAGGAAATGTTGATTAAATAAAGTTAGACAAATTAAGTATAACGTATTTGAAATAAATTAGAAAAATAAAATTTTGAATGAATAAATTTTATAACTTATAGATTTAGGAATATTAAGCTAAACAAATTTACATTTATTAAATGTGGATGATAAGAAAATTTAATCTTGAATACGATTAAATAAAATAAGTAATGAATTAAATTGAAATGAAGTTAACTTAATATTAAATAAGTTGAATTGGACATTAAGTGAAACTAGATAAATTATAAAGTGAATTAAATCCATTCAAGCTATAAAATGAATTAATCAAATGGATATGAACTTGAATTTAAACTGAAATGTGGTTTGTGTATGTAAGTAAATTTAATATGGTTAATTGAAAATAATTTAAATTGAGAAATTTTTTATTAATTGCAAGTGGAGCAGTTTAAATAAAAATTTGAATGTTAACTAATATAATATGGAAAAAGTTAAAAAAAATTATAAATTATAGTGGACTTAAGAGAAGCTGAATGAATTAATTGTGAAAAGAAGAAAAAAAAGGTTATTAATACGAATTGAGTTATAAAATGAAATTTACTTTGCTAAAAAAATAAGATGAATTTGAATAAATAAAGTGAATCGATGAATTAATAGTAACTTAAATATGAAGTTAAATAAAAGTGAGTTGTGTTGTATAAAATATTTATAATAAACTTAGCTAAGTTATAAATGATGTTAGTATAATAAAAAGGAGGATATACTAAGTGGAAATAAATTTAATTTAATGATTCACTAATGAATTTATATGAATAGATTGAATCAAAAGTGAAACAAATTGAAATTTCACAAATTGAATTGAATAAAATTGGTTATAATGAATTTGTAACGAATGTTAATGAATTTAAGAAATCAATGGAATGTAAATTAAATTTAAATGTGGATGAAATAAATGTAAATAATTGGAAAAAATCGATTAAATGTGAGTATAGTGAATTGAAGCAAATAAATTGTGAATGCATTAAATATTGATTGGAAGAAAAGAATAAATTGAAACCAAATTAGTGTAAATCAATTAAAAAGCGAATGGATTGAATATAAATCCATGGTTTGATTACAAAATAAATATTTATAAGTGAATGTGAATCAAGTTAAAATATATGGAATATGATATGGAATTAATTTACGTAAATGTAATAAATTATATGAATTTTTGAAATAAAATAATGAAGGTGAAGAAAGAAAAAGAATGTAACTATAAACGAGTGTAAATTAATAGAATGTAAATTTATTAATATTGATAATTGCATGAAAACCAATTGGAAATGAATAAATTGAATGAAAAATCAATTGAACCTGAATCTAATTGAATAAAAGTTCCTTGAATGCAATAGATTGGATTGAATCGATTAAAATGTTAAGGAAATGAATGTTCAGTGTATGGACAGCTATCTCTCGAGCACAGGTTTAGGTTCGGCCTTAATGGGAAAATGGAGTACCTAACAACGCATCTTCACAGACCAAGAACTACGAGATCGCCCCTTTCATTCTAGGGTGACGGAGGGATCGTACCATTCGAGCCTTTGTATGTTATGTATTTGTAATTGTTTGTGTTGTTTGGATTCAAACTTCATGTTAAATGCTTATGTTAGACTTATACATGTTTCTGTATCATTTTAAGTGACTAAAATTCTGAACTGAGTTGAGATAGGTACATACGAAGATCGTTTGGGCGTGTACGGAGATTTATATGTTTTTGCTTGCTTAATACGATCGAACTCGCTCGTATTATTAATAATAAGGTACATATCTCGGATTACATACCGCGATTTTATATTTTTGCCCTTCGGGATGCCTCATCATTGAGATGAGATGTATATTTGATAAATATTGGTTATATTATTGTTATATATTGAATTGTAAAAATTTTCCGATCGAGCTGCGCAAAGGAGATTCTGTCGAAATTTTCCGTGAATTCGAGTATTAGAAAATTTTTGAAGTTTTAAAAATTTGTTATAACTTATTTTTATATATAGATTATACTTTCCGTAAACCGATAACGAAGTGGCGTAGTAAAACCGTAGCAAAGATTTTCTAATAAGATTTAAAATTTGTAAGTGATCAATTGAATAAAATCTATTGCATGTTAAATTCCGTACTTAACACCTTTTCGAGGACGAAAAGTTTTGAGTAGGGGAGTATGTGACGACCCGTACTTTTGACTACTGTAAGTTATTAAATATAATAATTTTTTTGGATAAATATGGGTATAAATAAATTATAATGATTAGTTAATATTGATTTATTGGATAATTTAATTTGTTTGAATTGAATATTAGAGATTGAATAATTGAATTATGGAGTTAATGAGAATTGAAATGGCTTTGAAAATTGATTTAAATTTATTTAAATACGCATGAAGATGGTTAACATTTAAAATTGGATTTAAATGTGAATAATTAAAAATTGAAAATTTTATATTTCAAATTAACGAGAAAAATTAGTCATTTTGGCCACTGTCTCGGATTTTGACGAAACCAGTTTCATCGGATCCATAATAGTGAATTATTCTAGGATTCAAGTTTCGTAGCGATCGGACTTGTCGTTTGGCCGTGCGAGCTTGAAACACGTAGAATTTAAACTTGAAATTTAAATAAATAAATTGACTTTGAAAAGTTATCTTCCACATACGATCGAATTTGGCCTCGAAATTAGTTTCATTGTGTTCGGTATGGGGTAAAACATTAGGAATGCCAGGTGGCACGTTTCGGTTGGAGTTCGAGAAATTTCAAACGTTTAATGCCATAAATTTTCAAATTTAATAATAATAATAAATATCTGCATTCCCAAACTCTTTCAAGCCACGCCCGTTTGTCCTCCTCCGTACTCGTTCCTATTCCCCTTTCTTCGAATCGCCTTTAAATAAAATAAAATAAAGACATCGTAGCGTAAAAAAAACCATAGCCGATCGAAGGAAAAAAACAATACGATCGAAAAAAAGGAAATCAAGTCGCAATCCTCTCCTATACTCCACGCGTGTGAGGGGGACGATAGATCGAAGCGAGAGGCGGCACAGCCACGGGACCGAGGCGGAGTCGGAATCGTTAGATTTGAGGGGGTGGGTTCGTACTAAGGTTTCGCGCGCGAAGCGCCGGCCCTGGCAGGGTCGAAGCGGAGGGGGCGTTGGGGTCGCACGATTTCTCGCGATGGAAACCGTTGAGACAGAACTGAATCACGATTTTGGCGACGGCTAAGGCTAGGATGCGTGAGAAGGTGAAGCTCGATGGCTCGATTGCCTAACGTTAGCTTGCACCTAGAAGAAATCAGTCGCGTTTGGGTTGGTTCGTGCGTGCAAGGGAGCGTGTTCAAACGCGAGAAGATAGATAGCGATTTTATTTATCTTATTTTGAGTTAATTAAATTTTATAGCTATCGTATATTAATAAATTCGTGTTGTTCACGTACAAAGTCCGATTCGGGCGAGGAGAAGTGTGTTGGAAGTGTTGCAATTCGCTTCATTCGAATTTTTAGATCCAAACGAATGTAAGTGTTTTACGCTCACAATTGACTGAAATACTTTTATGTTAGCTAAATTTATTTAGTGAAGTGACTAAAAATGCATTGATCGCTGACTAATAAGTTTAATTGATATTTAATTGACATTTGAATTAAATGATGAATTTTAAAATCGACAGTTGAAATTGAATAAGAATTTAACTGCTAGTAAAATTCCCAAAGTATAGATAATTGGTTGATCATTATGATTATTGACTAGTTGGATGATTGGTTGTGATGAATGTTATTGGTTGATATTTGGTTGTTTATTTATTTTGATATATCATGCTATCATCTTGTATATTGTTTATTGCATATAAAACTATAAATTGAGTTATTTCGAATATATTAAGAAATAGGTTGAAATGATATATACCTATGACATCTATTTGGATTGAAATAATATATATCCATCCTTGAAATTAAATTGAAATAATTATCCAGTTGGCCATAGGGTAGAGAATGGGGCATTTCACTAGAAGGTCAAAATTGCAGTCCAATTAGTTTCTAAAACACACATCCGCGGAAATTAATTTCATGGCCAAAGTCAGGAGAATGATTACTTTTAAGGTCAAAGTCAGCAGTCCAATTACTTTCAAGGACATAATTTCATAGGTTTTTAGGCCGTAGAAACTAATTATTTTGCATTTTGTCCTTAAAAGTAATTATTTCAATTGTGTGTCCTAGAAACTAATTGCACTTGCTAAAGTGGCCCTTGTGGCTAATTTCCACATAGAGAATTATATACGGACATCTGGTTGGTTAAATTAAATGATTTTTAAAAATTTGTTTTAAAATTATTTAAATGAATTGATTTTTAGAATAAAATCAAATTTATGGAGATTGAATTATTTTGAAATGGGAGCTCGAAATGTTAGAATTTAAACTTGATAAATGAGACTGTTTAATTAATCGAAGTTTAAATTTTAAGTTATAAGCAAAATACGTCGTAAATTTCAGAAATGGATTTGTTTTAAAAGATTGGACTTTCATTCGAACTTTGAATATTTTTATTAAAAGTGATGATATTTCAAATTTGAGTTTGGGATTGAATTATAATTGAAAATTTGGATTTAAAATTTGGTATGAAAGTAAATTTGATTTAAGTGTTTAAATCGATGTTTTGAAATCGAATTTAGAATTGGAATTGGAGATTAATTTGAAAAGGGAATTTAAATTAAATTGAAATTGGAATTTAAATTAATCTGAAATTGGAATTTAAATTAATTTGGATCTGGAATTGAAATTGGAAATTAATTTGAAACTGAGATTTAAATTAATGTGAAAAGGAAGATTTAAATTGAAAGAAATTTGTGTGGAATCGAAATTTATTCGAGTTGGAATCGGAATTGAATCGATTAAATCAAAATGGAATTTGGAATTGATTTGGGTAGGAAATTGAAAAGTTGACCAGTTTGACTTTGGAATTATTTTTAAAATGAATATTTTAGTATAAATGTTTTAAAGTCTATATTATTTAAATATTCAAACTATTTTGATTTTCCAAACTATTTTACTATATAAACCATTTATATATTCAAATTATTTTCGATTAAACTATTTAATATTTTCTATTAAACTATTTTTAACTATTTAACTATTTTAAACAATTTAAACTATTTTCTAAAGTTCAAACTAGTTGAAGGGTAAATTGTTTATAGTTAAATCTTGGATTTAGATACAAACCATGTTAAAGTGAAGATTATAACCTAAATTTGATTCGAATCAAATTTTGGAAGTGAAAATGATTATCGAACAAAATTGATAAATTTTGAATATATGATGATTTCGAAATGGATTTGATTTTAAAGCGAATATAGGATGATTTCGAAATCGATTTGATTTTGAAACGAATATGATATTTTGATATCAAGTGCAAATTGTTTTCGAAATGTAAAAGAACCAACCGGTGTGTAAAATGACGATTGGTTGTTAAAGAGACCGGGACCTCTTATTGGCATACTCTCTGTCAATATTGGAACCACTTTAACAACTGTGTACGTGGTGGATGATATCCAGAATGTAGTGGTTGAATTGGCGACGTTTACTGGAATGAAGTAAGAGAACGATGATGGATAGCCTTGACATTCGTGTCATAATTAAAATGACTAAAACAGGAGCCTATGTCTGGCCATTGAGGTTAGCTACCTCTAGCGATGTTGATCCCTCGTATTACTATTGTGGTTTCGGATTCGATGGGTGCACCTTATTTATCATTTGGATTGATTGTCGCGGTCGGCCACGGAAGGGTTACGACCAGCCAGAAAGGATAAACTGCTAGAATCCTAACTTGGGCATTGCCTCACGTGCCTTGTCATATTTATCCCTATACGAGCCCATTACGATTTTGGTTTAAAACTGTAAAATGTGTTAAGATGGATCAATGTAAATCCTTAATGCTATTTTGGTATTTATTTTACTTATAGACATTATCTTTTATAGCGTATACTATTATATATATAAATAGTTTAACAGATCCTTAGGAGATGGAAAATCCCATAACATCTCTTAAGTTATTGCACTCATACTGTGATATTGATTTGACTTACATAAGAGTATTTTAGTCCCGACTCGAGTGTTTTGTGTTTCTCATTACGCTCGGGTCAGTCCTGAGTTTTTCAGCGTATTGAAGACTATTCGCTAGAGGACAAAGACGGAGTTTTGGTATATTACCATTATTATTATCTCTGAATCATGGTAGTCTACTGCATTGATTATTTCTCCTTGTTGTATATTGATAACTCTGATAAATGTGTATGGTTTAAAACCCAATGTATAGTAAATAGCTTTATGAATTGTTTAATTGATTATTATATTTTATCGTTCCGCTGTGAGATTCTCTGTTTCTTTTTCTTCTTCTCTTATTTTTTTTTTATTTAACCCCATTGATTATCTATGTTTTGGATTGTTTAAGTCGGACATGTGTGGATTATTATCGATTTAAACCTTCCGAAATGTGGGACGTCACAATTTGTATCAGAGCGAAGGTTTAGCGATAACCTTGGCTTTGTGGGGTTTGACTCATTAGAGATAGGATAGTAATACCATAGAATGAGTCTGTTTGAGTGTGTGTATATATATGAGAGAGCGTACTTGTCAATGTTATAAAATGTTTTATATTGTGTTTACTTATCCGTTGAGTTGTTTATGAATCCTAGTCGATGTGCTGGATACCGTGGCATCGATAGGGGTTTCTAAACACTTAAACGAGGCAAGTCGACACAATATGTTTTAAAAAAATCGAGTAAATGAAACACAGTGTTGAAATCTCCCATTATAACCTAAGGCTTTAACATGTTATTATTTATAGACTTAGGATCATTCTAGAGTAAATTTCTTTCTTTTTCACTATTTGAAGCATAAACAAAAGTAATTTCTAACTGTAAACCACCTTTATTTATGAATTTTCGGTGAATAAATTGTAAACTCAAAAAATGATGACTAAGAGTCCAAATACTTGGATCTCACAAAACCATTATTCTACCATTACCACCCATAATGTTGTTGTTATTAACAATACCCCACTCTTTAAATTTGTTGGCATGTAGATTTTCAATTTTTGAATCCTCAAGTTTATCTTCTAGAATACTAATAATATTAGGCTTGTTTGTAAAAATTAGATTGGTTAAATCTAACTTTCATCCATCTAACATCCAAGTAATAATAGACATTATTTATAGAAATAAATGATATAAAGGATATGATAAGGATATCTCTTCTGCAATATATAGAGACTGGGGTTAGACTCCTCCAAATTCTCCTTGTCCCTCTTCTCTTCCAAATAATCTGAACTTCTGTTCCCTTTCCTTTTAAGAGATTTTCTGTCTTTAATTTTGAGATATTCAAACCATTTTGGATTTCTCATGATATATTTTTCTTGAAAATCATCCTTTTCACAATCTTCTTCATTGCTTTGAGATAAGATTTCCTGTAAATTTTTTGTTCTATTTTTTCCTCTCTTTTCTTTTATTCTTTGCTGGAGAAAAAGGTTTTGGAACAAACTTTATGGCTTTTTGAAATATCATTTGATAAACTTTGTTGTGAGAAGTTTGGACCAATAATATGATTGTTGAATTTTTTCCTAACAGTAGCATTTTTAAGTCTTTCATATGTATTTAGGCCAACTTTCATATTTTCATCTATTATCTCAATATCTTCTTCAAGAGAGGAGTGCATAGATTATGCACCATGATCCTTTACAGTCTACTTTACTAATTGAAGTTGTTTCATTTTCATTTTGCTGCATTTGATTTATATTCTCATCTAGATTCTCTAGCATAATAAGGACTGATATAGCCTGCTTTTGGGGAGTTTATAGTTGCTTGATAACTTTAAGATTTCTCACACTTTTATTCAATTCTTTTGCACTTTCTTTGTTTCTTATATTTTCTAAAAATTTACCCAATAAGGAATTTTCCTTTGTTTCATCAGTGGTAGCCTCTTGTTGCCCAACATTTTGATTGAAATTAAAATCTTCACTTTTGTTTATTTCTTGATTTTGTTCCAAGATAGAATCATTTTCTTTATTGCCCAATATATCTGTTGATTTTTCTTTCCAAATCTTCTTTGACGGGTAGTTTCAGTAGGGTGTCCGAAGCATGCACAAATTAAAAACTTTAGTGGAATCCACTCATATTCAATTTTATGGAAAATGTTTTCCACATCATGCATTATAATGTATGCTTCATCAGGAAGTTCTGCATTTATTTTTATTTCAACTAGAATTCTTGCATAGCTTAGTCTTGTTTCTTTTGGTGTTTGTTCATCTAATTTTAGAGGAACATCCACAACACCTGCAATGTCCCCGAATGCTTCTCTGTCCCACGGTTTAAGACTTAATTCTGGAAGTCGAATCCATAGAGGGATGGTAGTTAGCAGATCTCTATCAAATGCAATTTGTTACTCCATCTTTTCTAGATAATCAACTTTCCATTGATAAAATATGGTCCTCCGTTGATTGTTTTTTCACAATCACTTTCAACATCAAATCTGATTATAAAAAATCAAGTAATTCTTGTGAAAATTTCGAAGTTACCGGTAAGATTTCATGTCCTCCGCACAAATGCTTTAAAGTGATGATAAAAAGGCCTATTATCGAAAACATATGCTATCACCGAGCAACTCCACTTGGACCCTATTCTTCTGCTTACCCCTTCCTTCATTATTACTATTTTCTTGCTGTTAATGGTTATAGGTGTTTGATACTCCGTATCAAAATCATGACTAAATCCTCCCTTTCTGATCAAATCTGCCCAAGAAGACGCTTTATGAGAGAAAGAACCTTTATTGTTTAGAATGTAACTCTGTTTTGCAGCTGCACCATTGAATACTTGATTTATCTGCATTGTGGCTGCAGTTCTGAAGGAATTCTGAGATTTTTGATTTGAATTGTAATTGTTGTTTCTTGAATCTCTGAAACTATTGTAATTGGCCTGAATTTGATTCTTGGTGCGGTATTAGGCTGGATTTGATTGTTGAAGGGTCTTCTTCCTGTCAGCAGTTCTTGACTGTTTGGAACCCCTCGCTGTCGATTTCAGGTAGCATCTCCTTGGGATAGAATAAGAAGGGGGATGAGAGGAGGAGGCTCGGGTATGATAGAATGATTGGCCTTAAGATATGATTTGAGTAGTCGTCCATTAGAACTTTCTTGATTTCTTTGTTTTTGCACAGGTGAAACAGGTTAGCCGTAATGTTGTACTAGTTGATAATGTTAAATTTACGTCATGGTAGAAGGTAGTAGGGCTAGGTTTTCTTCCGTTATTCCGTTTTCCTCGGATTTCCATCCGACTATTTTCCAAAATTTTAATTTTCGTTTCTTCCAAGACAAAAGGCTGTTGGAAGGAATTCCTTCCATTTCAACTTGGAAATTTTTGAAAATTCTCATAGGAAACGTTTTCCTTTCGCAAGCTTGAGTCCAGTCCATTAAGTCGGCCAAGCCCATAAAAGACCAAATTAATCGGTTCGTTTATTTCTTACCCTGTTCCCATCTTAATTTCAGCCGCCGCTTTTAGCTAAAACCCCTAACCCTAATTTCGTTCTCCCTCTCGCTTTCAATTTCAAACATCTTGCGTCGACTGCCGCACCATGCTCCGTTGCTACCACCTGCCTTCAACTACCTGCGATCCATGCTGCCACCCGCCGCTTCACTTCCTTTGTTGCTCAAATTGGTATCAGCTTCCTTTCAGGCTTCCGAATTCTTTTGAAGTTCACTATCTCCGTAATTGAAAGATCTTATGATTTCAGGCATGCATTCAGACTGCCGATCATGATTCCAGGCATGCACTAATCATTTTTAATCAAAAGATTTATACATTAGCACTGAAAGGCACTGGAGTTTTACCGTGTCTTGATTCGATCTCTCAACTAGGCAACCACTAATGAAGCTTATATCTGATCACAAATTTGCATTACTGTATTGTTCCAGTATTTCTCTCTTGTTTTTTATTTTTGCTCAGTGAATATTTTTGTTTTAGTGTTCAAGTTTGAAATATATGTAATGAGCTACCTGGAATATTAGACATCGATCATTGTTTGGTTTGTTGCAGTGGTATGAAATGGGATATTTAATGCAATGCTAAAGCTCTAAGCATATATTCTTTTGTTTGTACATAAATAAAGACAGTGTGTTTCAATTTATTAGTGGTCTGTATTTTGCTAGTTATTGCTGTATGGTCAGCGTTTGAAAAGTTTCTTAGCAAAAAAAAGGAATTCCCAGTTTCTTCCATTTTCCGTCTATTGGAATTCCATGATTGGCGGCACGGAATAGGAAACACGTCTATTATTCCGTCAGTGATCGGAAGAAATTGAAAATGTCTCGGTTGGTACGGAAACTTTCCGAACCCACCCCTAGAAGGTAGTGAAGACCAATACCTTAGAATTTTTCTTTAAATGCTATTTTAGCAGAAAACTCTAAAGTTTCATATAGATGGTCATCATTGGAAAAAGTGGCAGGATGCATAATTTAACATGCCTGTCATGGTTATCCATATAACCTTTAAACCGATTCATTGAAATTTAATTAGGTGATGTTTCATTGTTTTCAGAGTATACATACTTCTTTCCAGTAAAACACATGCTTTTATTACATCTGTCCAACTTGTATAGTCCAAGTTTAAATATCTTTGTAATACTGGGCTTCACCCGCCATGTAATGAATCATATAATAATTGTTACTTAAATCCATTATAGCCTTGTATAGGAAATGCTAGAAATCTTTATCTACTGATTTGAACTTTTTGAAGGATGTATTCTCTCTCTTCTCAACCAAGGTAAACCTCATTGAGAATCTTGCACTCTTGCATCCCCATTTAATAATAATTAATCATTGAGTATTACCCACTTATTTTTTCCATGCATTAATTAAAAGTCATGGTACAAATAGCACAGCTTAGTTTTAGTATTATATGGTAACAATAAACCAAGCTGTAGTTTGGTCTTCCATTAGAATTTTAGTTTGGGTTTATATGGCTATATCTGATGTTATACGACTGATTTAGAATAAAAAAGGGTAACTATAACATAATTCATGTTATGTATGTATTGGCTCAATGCTCATGAACAATTGGTAAATAGTTCTTGCGGTAACTTTATGCTATTAAAGCCTTATTTATTGCAAGTTACATTTTTTAAGATATTTGTAGTTGGAAATTATTTATTTTTACAATATCCTTTTTGAACCTTTATTTCATGTTATCAGAATATCTACTGCATGGAGTAGGCAAATTTTCACTTCGTGCATAATGCCACAAACTCATAAGCTCTGATTTTTCTGGGTGAGACAATTCGTACAAAAGAGTTCATATGATAACAAGTATCATCTTTAATTTTTAGTTTAGTAATTGTTCAATATCTAATAGTTACTCAATAATACAATCTTGTTCATTGATAGGTAAAATAGCAAGCATACAAACACACATATCTATGTGTGTGCGCGCGCACGTGCATATGTGTGTGTGCGCGCATCCGCACTAACATACACACATACCTAGAAATATATATGCGCACGTACATGTATATATGTTTATTTAGTATCTTTAGGGAGACTTGATTTGTTATATGGATTGTTAATATATGCCAACTTAATGCATAGTGGACTCTGAGACTTAGTGAGAATAACTCTTGCAGCTCAACCACAACGAATGCATCAGCAGTTCCAAACAAAACTTATTGGGGAATTAACTACCATAATGACATCAGTAACATAACTTAGTTTATCGAGAAGTCCAAATTCTTTGGGGGGTGTGAGAGTGCGCACGCTTGTGGTGCAAGGTGGTTTTGAATATGAGAGGTGGTTGAAAACATGGAAACACATCGTGCAGTCTTTTTCTTGAATCTACCTAATGATTATCTTAGGCTATCATGAATCAAAAATTGTTCGAGCTAGTAGCAAATCAATTAGTTGATGCACTATCACATGTTCAGTTTTGGAGGATTCTCAAATTAAGTACCGAGAAAAACCTTATGGTTGGTAGTATAGCAAAAACAGGTAGTGTAGTTGATATCTTGATCAATGACAACGTTGAGATATCTACAACTGATAATGAACGAGTAACTTTGGAAATGAAGACAAGCACCATTGTCCAAATGGTTAATTGATTCGGCTTTGGTGTAAGAGGGCACAAGTTCGAAACTTGTTTTTGACACAGCAAGAAACACAGTGTATTCAAACGGCGGCCGGACGTTGGAGGCCGTTGGAAAGCCGTTGGTGGACGTTAAACGCCGTTGGTATACAATTCAATGGCATCCAACGTCCACCAACGAAACCAACGCACTTATACAAATGTCTTTCAACGTTCAGGTTGTCCACGTGGAAGAAGATGTTGACCAAATCGGACGTTAGAGAGACGTTAGAAGACGTTGGAAAATCCGATGGAGGACGTTGAAAGACGTTGGAATAATTGTGCCAGTAAGCCGTTGGAAATCTGGATGTTTTTTTTACAGAACCAACAATGCATGCTTCCAGCCACCTCCAACATCGTATATCTCATAAAAGCTCAATTTCGAGCACATATACAACATCATATCTCACATATAATCAATCATAATAGTAAAATTAAGTAATAAGCATATATATACTAATCAATATACACAATACAAATCAACATAAACAACATAAACCATCCAACATCAACATCCAACAAAACGTCCAATCCAACATCAACATCCAACAATATCCAAACTACTACGTCAACATCTCAAAAATCACATCCAAACCAACATCCAAAACGTCAGAATGTATCAAATCCTCACACTCTCCAAATATACATGTCCATAGCAAAATAAATCAAATCATACCTGAAATCACTCTCCTCCAGAACCACCAGAAGACGGAAACCGGCCGTACTGCTCCATAAACTCCGTAAGACGCCTGTTCAGCTCCTCCGTCTTGGCTTCGGTGCGGATATTGCGTTCCTCGAGCGTGGCGACCTGGGCTCTGAGATGTGGAATCTCCTCCTTATCTTAAGCCCTCTGATACTCAATCTGAGCCGTCTTAGCCTGTAAATAAAATTTAAATTATCAGTGTTGAATAATTGTAATTCGTGTTTACTATAATCCATCACAATGTGCAACAGTTGGTTCAGAATAATTATTTTGAAATTTAAGTTAAAGTTATTACCGATTGATTCCCAAAACCATAGTGTCTGCCATGTGCCGCTGGATCCATGACAGACTCAAAAATTACGTCCTCCTCATCGGCGGTCAACTCGTCGCGCCTAGAGCCCTCGAGAATGGAAGTCCATGCTTGCTGAAACTGATGCTGTTATGCAAAATAAGTTGAATTTAGGTAACATTATTTTAATTTACTTATATAAGTGTTAAGTCATTATGTTACTTACATATGCGGACTGCGCTTTGGCATCGTGATCCCAGGAGTATGAAATGTTGCCTTCTTCATCGACCTGGCTCAACGCATGAGCATGCGTAAAAACATCCCAGTAACTCACAGAAGCACCACCACGCTGTCTCTCCTGAAATATGTCCATATACATATATATTATATATATAAATTGTTACATTATCTACAACTTAGAACTTAAAATCTTTAAATTATTATCATAATTAATAAATATACCAAGTCCTCTCTGTGATGCTGAAATGACTGGGAACCACCACGATGTGTGACAGGGTTCTTGCTCCTATTGGTTGAGTTCCTCTCCGACTGCCTCTGCAAATTTAATTTAAAAACAAAAATTGTTTAACATTTCTAGTTAGTATTTGCGTAGAAGAATGTAAATTAAACATGTGATAAATTTACCTGAAACTCCTCGTTTCCCCACCATTTCACAAAATTATCCCACACAGCTGCGCTCATCCAGTGAGGCTTCTTTCCCGCTGTTTTTAAGCTGTTTACTGTTTCTCGGTAGTTTTTTGTGCCTTTGCTGCACCTGTGGCGATATACGACTGAAATATCAGCATCATGAAGGTCCACTTCCGCCTGCACGTTTGACAAAATAAGAGTTATACAGCTTTTATAAATAATGTAAACATGAATTGATATATCATGTTCCTAATATATAAAGTGACATACCAAAAAATCCTGCCAAATAGTCTCTTTAATATTACCTGGAATCGATGTCCACTTAGGCCAACATTCGGTCATATGACCCATGTACGCCCGTCGAGATATAGATAAAACTACTTGAGTCGGCTCCAAAGAGAAACCACTGTGTTTAAACAGAGAAAAAACAATTAATATTTCATGACTACTATATATTTTCAGAATAGATTGTACGAAAATGAAATTTTATTTTGAAATTTAATACTTACCTTTGATCTGCCTTTGGCTTTAGCCACACCACAGGACGCCGTAGCTCCTGTGATGGACCGCCGCCATCACCACTGTCTGGACGAGCATGCCCTCTCTGTGTGGAAGAGGGAGACCTAGAATGTGCACCGGTACGTCTACGTGACGACATACCTATATAATACATGTTACAAACAAACATTATAACAGAAAATAAAATGACTATATGTAAAACATACAGTATGGCGTAACATAAAAACGAGATGTGATACATATCATATATTAGCATACCATTTCATTTTTAATGAAAACATGATAATGTTTAAAAAAATATAAATTTACCTTCTCAAAATGTAGATAGTTGATCGGTCCTCGTCATTTTCGGATTCAGACTCTATTTCACACACTATATTTTGTTCCTCTGTACTCTCAAATGCTTCAATTAATGCATTTGATTCATCGTTTAGAGGTCCAAAATCTGTTTGATCGTCGGTTATATTATTCCTCTATTTTCCTCGATATCTGCTTGGTAAGCTTATTCTTCGAGAATATTCCGTCCATCAAATGTAAACCTTGCCTTTGTTTTAAAAACAACCGACCAATCTATTTTATCTCTTCTTAGAGATGGGTAAGAAGCATAATAAACTTGAAGAGCTTGTTTGACAAGTACAAAAGGATCATATTTATAATAACGCGAAGTACGTTTTATTTCTATAAGATTATATTTTGGGTGCACGTTGATTCCAGAACCTTGAACGTTGCCGAACCAGTTGCATTTAAACAAAAAAACTTCTTCTGCAGGTCGTGTGAAATACGTCAATTGCAAAACCTGGGTTAGCACACCATAAAAATCATGTATATGATCATTTGGATCATCACTACCTTTAACAAATACACCAGTATTGTTAGTTAATTTTTCGGCACCGTATTCCTTGGTATTAAATTTATATCCATTGACAAAGAATATTGAATAGGTCTTCACTTTCCTTTTTGGTCACATAGCTAAATGTTTCAATCCTTCGTCTGCAACACAATTTGTTGTATCAAAAACGTACATAGAAAACCAAGAAGCGAATTCTTTGTCGATATCGCCATTAGGATGTTGTGATTCGTAAATACTGCAGTTATATAACAAATATTGCATTATGATTAAGATACACGTGTGTGCATATATTTGTGTATACACACGTGTTGATGATATATATATATAAGTAAATTACCTAACAAACGGTGCAACTTCGGCAAAGTTGAGAAGAACATATGTGTGTGCAACATGATAATCTCTATCATCCAACCATACTTCCACACAAGCACCAGCAGGCCGACCTTGTTTTTTAAAAATTGATAAGGTCATTTGACAATCATCTTGATCAATGCCTTCATCATTACGCGTAGCACTTTCAAATGATATGTTCACATGGCCACTAAAATAATGAGAGAGAAAAAACGAAGCTTCTTCTTCGATGTATGATTTGCAAATCGAACCTTCAACTCGAGCTTTCTGTCTCACTTTTTTTTAGATGATTTAAATACCTTTCAAATGGATACATCCATCCATATTGCACGGGCCCTCGAAGACGTGCTTCTAATGGAAGATGAATAGGTAAATGTTCCATGACATTGAAACAACCCGGAGGAAATACTTCTTCTATTTTGCAGAGCAATATCGGGATTTCTTCCTCAAGTTTACATAGACGGTCAACTTTTAATGTAGTAGAACAAATCTCTTTATAAAAAAGACTAAGTTCTGTTACAACAGTCCAAACTTTTACAAGCAACGGTTCTTTAAAAGCGATGGGTAATAAATTTTCCATCATAACATGCAATCATGACTTTTCATCCCGCTAAGTTTATTGTTCTTATAGTCGACACATCTACGAATATTAGAAGATATACCATCCGAGAATCTTAGTCCTTCCACCCATTTTAAAAGTACTTTAACTTGATTATTTTCCAGCTCATAGCAAGCTTTTGGCTTTATTGTGTCATTTAGCTTTATATGAAGCTCGGGACGATTACATATTACTTCGATATCACGTCTTGATTTCAAATCATCTTTCGTCTTCCCTTTGACATTCAAAAGCGTATTAAAAACATTATCAAACACATTTTTCTCATTATGCATCACGTCAATATTATGACGAATCAGGAGATTTTTCCAATAAGGCAACTCCCAAAATATGCTTTGTTTGCACCAGTTATGAATCGATGATTTACCTTGAATTTCAATCTGTTCTCCGGTTTCATGTATCTTTGGATAATCCTTTACAAGTTCATAAATATCTTCGCTTGACCAAACCGTAGGTGGTCTCAATGTTTCATGTCTATTAGCTGTAAAGTTTTTCTTATCTCTTCTAAAAGGACGATTAATATGAAGAAAACATCGATGACAGTCAAACCATGAAATTTTCTTTCCATGAGGTAAAGAAAATGCTCGTGTATCTTCCATGCAGTACAGACAAGCTAGACGACCAGCCGTACTCCAATCTGAAAGCATTGCATAAGCAGGAAAATCGCTGATTGTCCACATCAAAGAAGCATACATGCGAAAGTTTTTTTTGGAAATATCGTATGTTTCTACTCCTTCGTACCACAGTGTTTTTAATTCTTCAATCAAAGGTTGCAAATAAACATCGATTCCTTGTGTCGGATCATTAGGACCAGGGACGACAACTGTGAGAAACATATATGGAGTTTTCATACATATCCATGGAGGTAAATTATAAGGTGTGACAATTATAGGCCATGACGAATATTTAGAACCAAACCGAGGAAATGGTGAAAATACATTCGTACATAAACCAAGTCGAACATTACGACTCTCAGATGCAAAATCGGGATATTTGTGGTCAAAATGCTTCCATGCTTCCCCATCAGCTGGGTGTGTTAACGTACCTTCTTCCCGTGTTCTAACACTATGCCATCTCATATGTTGCGCGGTTACAGAAGATGCATATAACCTTTAAAGTCTAGGAGTAATTGGTAAATAATGCATACGTTTATACGGGACTTCCTTTCCTTTTTTCTTTTTTGATTTGTACCTTTCCTGATTACATATTTTACAATTTCTAAGGTTGATATCTTCTTTTCAAAACAGCATGCAACCGTTTAGACATGTATTTATTTTATGATACGGTAAACCAAAAGCTGACATCATTTTTTTTACTTCATAATGATTTTCGCACATTAAATTATTGGGAGGCATATGTCGTTTCGCAGCTTGTACAACAACTGTAAATCCAGCTTCTGTGAAGTTGTATTTAGATTTCATCGCAATATATTCAGCAGTTACTGATAATGGGGTTCCGCTTGTGCAGCCTTCCCAAAGGGGTTTCTTTGCGGCATCTAATAAATCATATGTATTTTTTGCCCCAATATTTGGTTCTTCTTCAGCATTACCATCGTCATCAATTAACTGAGGAATATGAAACATTGACCGTGCAGCATCTTCAACCATATGTTCTACGAGATTTGTCGTATCAATTTCAGTACACACTACCTCCTCAGCTTGTACATGATTAAATGCTAATGCTCCTCCGTGACGATCCCAAACCACATAGTTTGGCACGAAACCGTATTGACGCAAATGAATTCTAGCCATTTCTGGTATCAAATACTTTAACATTTTGCATTTAGTACATGGACAACGGATTTCTTCGTCGTTTCTGTTATTACTTAAAGCAAAATCAATAAATACGCGAACACCGTTATTAAACTGTTCACTTATTGAGCCTCCATTTTCAACCCTTCTTTTTTTGTACATCCAGCTTCGATCAGTAAAATAATTTTCCATTTACCTATGTATATAATTAAAAAATACGATATAAATTTAAAAATTGACATTTTATTAAAATAATATTATTGGTGAATTTTATATTAATAGATCATTAACACTTTGTCGATGGGTCATCCTACCTCCCATTACAAATACAATAACGTAATTAAATCGCGTAAATCGTTTCAATTTAAACGATTCAATAAATTTTCGGCAGCACTTCGCTTTAGTTCCCTGAACAGTACACATTTGCGTGTACACAGGGAACATAAAGGAAGCGCTGTCGAACTTCTATGAACCATTTAAAATGAAATGTTTTATGAGATTTAATTACGTTATTGTGTTCGTAACTTGTCCAATACAGGGACAAATCCAACAAATATTGTATAGATAAATATAGATGTCCGTTCTGTTAAAAAACGAATATCCACATAATGATCATATACAATACTTATCAGACGGGACCGAAAGACACTCTAAGAGTTTCATGAATATAAAATATCATTTTCGAAATTTTCTAAAATACATAAACTAATTGTATGCTCACTAATAACTAACGTTTCCAAACAAACCTAAAACTAATTGTATGTGCACATTATTCTATTATTAACACAAACTTAAATATATATAATCTTGCAATACATAAGTTAATAACATAAATTGTGCTTCAATAAACTAGATTGTACATACAATAAGGCAATACAAACATTTAATACACTAATTTAACAAACTTAATTAAATATAGGAACTAGGGTTTATACCTTTTCTTGAGAGATTAGGGAGTTAGAGAGGACGAGAGGGAGGCTTGGAGTCGTCGGAGGAGCTGTTGATCGTCGGAGCAGCTTGGGGGCGGAATTGGAGCTAGCTTGGGAATTTGGGGGCATAAAATGGGTTCAGCCGAATGAAACGAAGAGAAAGAAGGGTTTCAGTTTTGCTCGTGACTTTCCAACGTCTATCAACGGCCGCCAACGTCCACATTCCAACATCTACCAACATCCTACAGTTTTTAACTAATAAAATATACGATAAAACACTAGACGTTGAAGACGTTGGAAGCCGTTGGTCAATGACGTTGGAGGCCGTTGGAAGGCTCCGTCGGAATACACTGTGTGTCTTGTAGTGTGAACGTTTATTGGCATGGGATATGTTGTCCATATAATTTGTTGTATATAAAAGTACAATTTTTAAAGACAAGAACCTTTGTCCAAGTATATAAAGTACCAGTTTACCAAAAAAAAGAAAAAAGAGAGAACTTTGGAAATGAGATCATATAGTTGATACAAGTGGGTTATGGGTTCCAAATTGAATACAATTTTCCTGATGGAGTTTTGGTGATGAAAATGGAGGATATCAGATTAATTTGCACATGGTTAGAACTTCATTGTACGCCAAAAATGAAAGTATTGTCTCATTTGGAGCTTGTAGATATAGTGTGGATAAATATTAGGTTGATATGTGCACGTTTATCGATTTTGGATATAGTTAGTTCCATTTGATGATTTGTCAAAATTGGGTAATTTAGGCACTAATATTGACTTAGATCTTTAATTATGTTCTTGCTTACTATCTAGAAATGTCTTGAAAAGAGTGAGTTATTCTCAAATTGATGATATTTTATGGTTGTTCATAAATATTGTGTACCTTCACAAAATAAATAAATAGTGTTGATATTTTCAAGTTATGGATGTTAATGTTTGAGTTCGATATAAGATGTGTTTATTATATCCAAAGGGCTTTGACTTCCTTAAATATCATCAAAAAGGTGCCTTGCATAGAAATTTGTGCTTCCATTCAAACTCTATCGGCTCTATAAAGGATCGATTTCACCCTAGAGTGGGGTGAACATGGTGGTACTAAAAATAATAAAAATTAATGCGAAAATATATATAATAATTGCAGTACAGATAATAGCAGAATAATAAAAGCAGAAATAGAACAATACAATTTATCCAGCTTCGGCAAAACTCTGCCTACGTGCTGCCCCAAAGATTTCTACTAGAAATTAAGTAGTCAGACGCTTACACAAGTAAACTTGTGACACCGCTATCGACTAACCTAACTCTACCACAACTCAGCCACTAAGTTGCAAATTCTGGAACTACAAAACCGTAGTTCGTAACATAGTTAAACATACTAGAATTTGAAAATTTTAAAAGAAAATTACAGTTTTAAAAATAAAACAAAGTCCTATAAGTTTAAGCCCAAATCAACTAATAACCGACCCAAAACAAATTAACTTCCTTTCTTTGTTTTGGTCGACTTCCCTTTTGTTTTCTTTCGTGAGAAATATTCTGCTGCGTTTTTGTTTTCCTCTTCCAAAATTAGGGCTTCGCTGTATTGAAGCCGCAGCTTGATTTTCGAGCAATTGAAGTGATTAATTTGCTTCGCTTTACTTTTTCAATCGTCTCCTAGCTTTGATTGTCTTTCGGCTTCTCCAATTGTCGAGATCGAATGGTTAGAAAACGGGTATGCGATTTGCCTTTTTCAAATTTTGATTATTCTTGACTTGATTCGAGTTTTATGACTTATTGCTTTTGGTAATTGCTAGAACTCGAATCTGATCATTTTCCAATGATGTAACCGAGTTATATAGGCAACAAATCCCTTAGTTTATGTTTGTATATTCAATTTGAATTCTTCAAATAATTTTATTCGACCATACGTTTTTCTTGAATGCTTGTGATGGGTTATGACTATTTCAATTTGTATGTTGCTTGAATTTCTTTGAGTCGGTTCCATTATTTGCTCCTTTTATTTCGGCTATTTGAAAATTGTGACCGTAGTTTTCTGCTATGACTTTAGCGTTGAGATAAACTTGATTTCGTTCCATTCTTTGATGACGTGTTCATCTGAAATCCCCTGCGATATTATTTTGTTTGAACTGCTGCATATCATTTCTCTTTGAACCGTGACTTGACTTTCTCTATCATTTGAATTTGTGATATTATGGACTTTGAGATAAAAATTGACTTGATAAACTCTGACTTGTTTTCACTGTCTTCGTTCCATACTGCATATATGTATACATGTGTATTCACGCATGTATATATGTGCACTGTGTGTTATGTGTGCTTATGTACTTGATTGCCTTGATGTCCCATGGATGTTCATTGACTTGTGCCTGCGACCTTCTTGTTGCCTTGATGCTGCTTTGTTTGCATTGAGTTGTTGAGCTTGAGTCATGTTTATGGAACTGGTTTGCAGTGTTGTTTTGCTTGACACTTTCTTTTTGAAAGTGCTCATGTTCATATTGATATAATGCTTATATCTGTCCATATGCATATATATACATATATCACTTTGTTTGTTGTTTCATTGGTCTGGTGGATTGCTGTGGCTTTGCGTTCATATTGACTTCCTGTATGTTGACATCTCCTCTGGTGCCTCTGAGCATGTTTGAAACTGTTTGCTCGTACTTCCATTTCATGTGTCCTTAGAGTTGCATTTAGTTGTTTATGACCTTTACTTTGCATATGAGCTTGGTTGTTGCGAGTCTGATATCATGTTGCACTAAGTGATCTTCGTATTTCGTTGAACTGGGTTGGTAGTCTTGCGTACACTTGTTTGGTATATTCACCTAGTTGTCACTACACATATATGTGTTCATACATGTATATATGTATGCTTGCCTGCACTTGATTACTGTCACCGTTTTGCCCTACCATATGCTTGTGCATTAAACTGCTAGCTCGATCTGGTTTTGAACTGGTGTTTTCTTTACGTTGCTTCGAGTTGAACTACTGCTTGCATATTCATATATTTTGAAATGTGTTTGTGAGCCTCGTTGCATTTATGTTTTGGTTGAGGTTTCACTTGTAGTTAAGTTCATACTTGAATAATTGATATGTTTACTTTCTGTTTCAAACAGTTCACTATGTTCTCTGACCATATGTGTTATGCTCTGGTTTGGTTGCATTTGCTTCCTGCCTTGTTGAGTGCACTTGTATTTGAACATATCTTATAGTTTGGTTTCATTTTATATTCACATGTACTGATGTCTCTTGGCTGAAATTTGAGATGCTGAGGCAGTGCACATGTGTACGTGTACACATGTGTATATGCAGGCTCTCGAGTATTTGAAACTTTATGACTTGTTTCCATATTGTATCTGAGTTGAATCCAGCCTTGGCTCGGGTTTGACCTTGTGCTCATTTGTCCCTGTAGTTTTATCAAGTGTATATCGATGTGCACAGCCTTGTGGCATGTACAGTGGTACAGTGTGCATGTCATAAGTTGTTCATGTATGATGAATTCAAAAGAAATATGATGAAGAACAACCCAAATAACTGAGACAAATAATATTTTCAAAAACAAATATTTTATTTTACACTGCAAAAATATTTCTTTTTCAATTTTACTGCATCGGTTTTTATTTTGCAGATAACTTAGATGCTGGTTATTAGCATAAGAATAATAGTGTTAGAAAAATAGAGATAAAGTGATAGATATTAATATAACATTAATACCCAATCGAGTATAAATATTAAATTTCAATAAAAAATCAAACAAAAATCATAAATACTATGTTAGACGCATATTCCACTTCAGATTGATAGGGGTGATGTCGGCATGTAAAACCATATAGTTGTGTCTACTTGTGGTATATTTATATCAGCAATTTGAATATCCACTAACCATGCATAACCATTAGGACTTTTAAATAAGATTAGTAGTATTTCCAATTTTTATAAAAAATAAATTTCAAACATCTTCTAACAACACATAACCATGACGACTTTTAAATAGGATTAAAATCAACTTATCTATTTAGTAATCAAGTTTGATATGTGTTCCATACATGCATAACCGTGAGGACTTTTAAATGAGCATAAAAGCACACATACAAATATTCCAAGTAATTCACCCATGCATAACCGTGAGGACTTTTAAATGAGAGTGAATACTTTAGATGTTTTTACTAAAAAATAAATAAAATAAAAACAAATAATTTCCTATTTAAAATACCACATTTTGACATACTATATTGGATTTTGATAAGTGACGGTCATTAGAAATATGATAGAAATAGAGATGATCATGGAATTTTTACCAACAAAAGTTATTATAAATCTTGTTTAAATTTTTAAAGAAATTTACTAAATATACTTTCACAAGTCATAATTTATGATTAATATCAACACTCGTTACTTTTTCAATCACTGTTTATCTTCTCGATAATCAGTAGGGGGTCAGATTAGTTAATGTAGTCATTTAAGATCAAATCACAAAATAATTATAAAATTAAATTTTCTAAAATGTCTAATCTGAGACGAAGTCAATAAAAACTATTTTTTAGAAGGGGTTTTATAAGAAGAATGTCTGCTAATTGAAAATCAGTTGAAATGAAGAATATGCAAATATTTTATTTGAAAATGATGCAACTAATGAATGTCTCAACATAAAACACGTTCCACTAGTATTTTTTTCTATCAACTAGGCTACCAGTGTAATCTGCATCTGAATTCCCCTTTGACTCAAGGTTATCATTAGTTGAATATCATACACCAAATTGTGAAGTGTGCAACAAATACCTTATAATCATTTTACAGCTTTTAAAATGTGACTCCTTAAGGATTTCAGTTGAAACCATGCAAATAAATAAACAGTGAACATAATGGAAGGTCTAGAATCGATAAAATAAACAAATATATCCGCGAGTATCTTGAGTAATCATCAATCAATACAAGACAACATCTCTTATCATCCAAACTTGCAATATAGTTAGTCCAAGCAAATCTATATGAAATAGTTCAAGAATGAAAAGATGGTTGGTCAACATTTTTGCACAAATCAGAATCAAAATCAACATTTATTTTCTTATCACATAACTGGCTAAATTAAATCAGATTATGGTGCAGATTTTCACATTTAATATACCGTTCAAGATAAATGTATCGTTACCTATTTTACCTTTACCGATAATTTTTCGTTGTTGCCCATTATTACTCTACCACCTTTGTACCAGGCTAAGGAACTTTGATTTTTCACCTGTCATATGCCTGGAAAAGCCGGAATCTAGGTAACACTGTTGTCGTTCCTTAGCCTACCACCATGTCTATATGAGAAAAGATTTTTGTGACCTGTTTGTTTTTATAGGTCTCTAGTTGTTAGTGACAACAGATTTTGAAAAATAAGTTTGTGTAGACCCAAGACAATTTATATTTGTTCCTTTTGGCACCCTGATTTGTTTGACTTTTAGGGATTTTACATCTGTGCCTTTGGAAACCCAAATTGGAATGGTTTTCACGTGTTTGGGTCTATACCACCAAATATTGTGATTGTGTCCAGTTTTTGCACATATCGTGCACTTTGAATTTACTTGATTAATTTCGTTTCTAACACGTTCAGATTGATTATACCCAAGTCCTTGTCTAACAGTATTAACAGTTTATTTCCCTAATAGCATATTTAACGATCTTTCTCCTTTGGAAAATTTTTCTAAAGTTGTAGACAATTGTTGGACTTGTGTTCTAGGAAATTCATTCAATAATTGAGTTCGCTTTTTAATAGAATTTTCTCTCCTAATTTTTTCACTTTATTTCAAAATCAGAATTTCATTCAAGCGATTTATTTTTAATTTCTGATTTTTTAATTTCTTCTTCAAAAGATGGACATCTATCACACTTAGGGATCTTGTTTCGATAGTTTTTATCCAATTAATCAAGCTGTTTATTTAATTCTGTCGAACTGTCTCTTTATGATTCAATTTAGGCGTATCTCTCCCTAAGTCTTTCAAAATAGCCATTTACCTCATGAAAATATATAAGTAATTCCGAATGAGTAAGTTTCGATACCTCACTTGGCTCGTCATCATCACTGTTGGTTATATCATCTCGAAGACACAGATCTGCTTTTTCACTCTCACTGCTAGTGCTTTTATTATCATCATCACTTTTATTCCAAGCGGCTGCAAAACTTCTACTTATCGGTTTCTTCACTTGGCTGAGTCGATTCTAAAAACAATTGGGCTTGATGTGACCGGAGTTGTATCACTTATGACAAATGATCTCCTGCTCTTCTGAGTTGTCCAGTACTTTGACTATTCTGCTTTTCAATTATTGATTTAGAGCCGGATTTCCGTATTTTTCGTTCTACCTTTTAAATCTCTTTATTACCAGTGCCAATTCAGCTGCTCCATCATCATCATCATCATCATTACTTTCATGTTCCTTTGAGAGCTATTGATTTCTTTCGAGTATCACCTCCTTCACATTCTTCCTTTAATTTGATTTCTAGCTCACAAGTGGTGAGATTTCTGATATGTTCTTCAACTTTGATTTGTTTCAGATCTTTTGATTCTTGAATGGCAGTAACTTTTGCTTCAAAATTTCATGGAAGGACTCTGAGGTTTTTTCGAACTATTTCCAATTTTGTGTATGATTTTTCGAGAGCTTTTGATTTGTATACGATATTAAAAAGTCGTCCATACATCTCTTTGACATTTTCATCCTTGGCTATTGTGAAGTTCTCGTATTCGCTACTAAGCATGACAAGAGGAGATTCTTTGACTTGGGAGGTTCATTCGTGAGTCCCTTCTAGTGTGTGTCAAATTTCCTACGCAGTTAGAAACGTAAGACACGATTAAATCCAATTTGTGCTAATGAACAAATAATAGAATTCATCACTTTAGCGTTAGTATTCTGTAGTTTATTTTCAAGATCTGTCCATTGATCCATCGGTTTTTCAATTTCTTGATTTCTACCACTATAGTTGGTATCTGATATCCTATCTCAACAATATTCCAAGCATCAATGGTTTTCAGAAAAAATTTCATTCTATTTTTCCAGTAAGCATATTCACCATTGAACAAAGGTGGTCTAAATATAGACTATCCCTCAGCAAAAACATTATTAAAAGAAGCCATTTAAAAAATAAAGTTTTAAAACAAATTTTGGTTTTTGAAAAAAAATCAAATTTTAAAACAAAAATTGGTTTTTTCCTAGCTCTAATACCACTTGTAGAACCGATTTCACCCTAGGGGGGTGAATATGGTGATACTAGAAATAATAAAAATTAATGTGGAAATAAATATAATAATTGTAGCACAGATAATATCAGAATAATAAAAGCAGAAATAGAACAACACCGATTTACCCAGCTTCGGCAAAACCCTGCCTACGTGCTGCCCTCAAGGTTTCTACTAGAAATTAGGTAGTCAGACGCATACACACGTAAACTTATGACACCCGCTATGGACTAACCTAACTCTACGCTCCAAACTCTGCCACAACTCAGCGACTGAGTTGCGAATTCTCAAACTACAAAACCATAGTTCGTAACCTAGTTAAAGACACTAGAATTTGAAATTTTTGAAAGAAAATTACAATTTTAAAAATAAACAAAGCCCTACAAGTTTAAGCCCAAATCAAAAAATACTCGATCTAAAACAAATTAACTTCCTTTCTTTGTTTTGGCTGACTTCCCTTTTATTTTCTTTCGTAAGAAATATTTTGCTACGTTCTTGTTTTCCTCTTTTAAAATTAGGGCTTTACTATGCAGAAGACGCCGCTTAATTTTTGAGCAATTGAAGTGATTAATTGCTTTGCTTTGCTCCTTCAATCATCTCCTAGCTTTGATTGGGTTTCAGCTTCTCCAATTGTCGAGACCGAATGGTTAGAAATCTGGTACGCGATTTTCCTTTTTTGAATTTTGATTATTCTCGACTTGATTCGAGTTTTATGATTTATTGCTTTCGGTAATTACTTGAACTCTAATCTGATCATTTACCGATGATGTAACCGGGTTATATAGAGAATGAGTCCCTTAGTTTATTTTCGTATATTCAATGTGAATTTTTCAAAAAAAATTGTTCGGCCATACGTTTTTCGCTTGAATGCTTGCGATGTGTTCTGACTATTTCAATTCGTATGTTGCTTGAATTTCATTGAGTCGGTTCCATTATTTGTTTCTTTGATTTTGGCTATTTAAAAATTGTGACTGTAGTATTCTGCTATGACTTTAGCGTCGAGATAAACTTGACTTCGTTCCATTCTTTAATGATGTGTTCATTTGAAATCCCATGTGACATTATTTCATTTGAACTGATGCGTGTCATTTCTCTTTGAACCGTGACTTGACTTTCTTTGTCATTTGAATTTGTGTTATTCTGGACTTTGAGATAAAAATTTACTTGATAAACTCTGATTTGTTTTCACTATCTTCGTTCCATGCTGCATATATGCATACATTTGTCATTTTGTTTTTTGCTTCATTGATCTGGTGGATTGTGTGGCTTTTCATTCATATTGATCTTCCTTGTGACGACCCGCACTTCAATCTTAGAAAACCGGCATCCAATACATCACCCGTACTCAAATGCTGCAGATTCAAATGTTGGAGTCTGCTTCGTTGGAGTCATAACACATTAGATGATGACAACACAGCGGAACAAAATAACTATCATTGATACACCACATGGATTACAAAATTCTAACAACAAGTGCTCAATATCATCAGAGCCAATATACAACACAATAGCGGAATACAACATAACAGCGGAAAGATAACATCAACAGGGTCTTCAAAGAGAGAGTCCAACATACTGCATCTTCATTTCCAAAGCTCTAAAGTCCAAACCAAAAAGCTCAAACCAAAAGCTTCAAAGACCTCCAAATCTACATCTACTTTCTAACTTAGCTCCAGAACCTACTGATAACCTGACTCTAGGCTGTCCGTGTGGAAAATTAAGGACACCCAGAGTTTAGAAAAGGGAACAATAAACTCCAAGTCAGTCACGAGACTGGTGTGAGAAACATAAAAACAGTTATTTGTACAAAAGAAAAGAAAGAAATCCGTTCATGCTTTTTGGAAAATGAAACTACCATAAGGTCTCCCGACACACACTCAAATGAAACTACCATAAGGTCTCCCGGCACACACTAAATTGCAATCACACACATGGGGGAGGTTTCTCCTTATAGTAATCAAACATGCTTGATACGCGAAAATCCTTTTGATATTATTTTTAGTGCATAGTGTGGAAAACATTTTGCAAGTATAATATTAATCTTATCCAGCATACCTACCATTATAGTATGCCTACTTTTGCTACCATGTTAAATGGCAGGTACTACAACTAAAATCGTAAAGGGCTCGTATTGTTTTGTTTGGATTTCTAACAAATGTTCAAGGCTAAGGAACTTCCTTTATCCAAATAGGTACGCTTCTGGAAGGATGTCCCGAGAACCTAACCGGATCTCTGCCAACACAAGGCCGAGTTACCACTGTAACTAGGTAACTAACTATCACGAGTATGCATCCCCGGTCGTAACCGACCTTTATCGAGACGCCTTAAATTCCAACAACCACATAAGTAAAATATCTGGGCTCCATACCAGAATACCACTTTTTATCCAGAAGGAAATGCATATACCCTTAGGGTCGCGAACCCCATAACCTTGCCGCATCATTCCTGTTACGACCATTTCTCGGGGTATGAGGTTCGATGAAGTCTCGTCCCACAAAGCTACGCTTTACAAAAAACCATGCTTCGATATCAATGCTCAGCACTTAGCATGCCACATTGCCAAATTGGGAATATATCACTAATAACGATCAACTACATAAGCCTTTAGCTCGTACGTCTCAGAGAAGGGTGTTAAGCTAAAAGAATAAATTCCCTACCACCAGCAGAAATGTATTTGATAGAAACCAGCTTTATATC
Organism: Allium cepa; assembly: GCA_030765085.1. Taxonomy (NCBI): domain Eukaryota; kingdom Viridiplantae; phylum Streptophyta; class Magnoliopsida; order Asparagales; family Amaryllidaceae; genus Allium; species Allium cepa. Next base: position 978,834,382 of record CM060934.1, read on the forward strand.
TCAAAGTGTAATGTTATATATACATCCATATAAGTCCATCCTGGGTCTGAATGGAACCGAAGGCACTTCGTTCAATTAAGGAAAGAAGTCCTTGCAAATCCGAATATCCCCAATCTCGACTAGAGTCCCCATCACATAGGGTAATCTCTATACCGGAGCAACTCAGTGCAGAGACAATCAACATGCAATCCTTTCGTTTTCGAAAGTGCCCGGTCTTCAACCACCATCTTCAAATGCAATTCCATTCCTTCGTATCATTATTTGAAATGGGTTTTCGACTTAATGCCTTTCCTCGACCTTTCCGAATAATGAGCACTTATTTAAAACATGTGGATACATTTGAATCTTAGTTAAGTCACAATTTACTTCCCGAAAACTTTCCTTTGGAATGGATTAAACAAATTTCCATTTTTAAATTTTTTAAACAAAAGATTAACCCTTTATAATTCAGTGCAGAACATTATATTCACACAGCAGTTCATCATAGATCACAGCTCAATTCAAAACGATTCATATCAATCCAAAGCAATTCATAATCAATCCAAAACAATTCATATCACAGAATAATACGAATTAATATACTAGAGATATTAATCAATCCAAGCATTCAATATAATTAATCATCCATGAGCAAGATTACATAATTAATTTAATTTAAACCAAATAAATTAATTACCTATGAATTTATTACCTAACCCTGCTTAATTATCATTAATTAATTACAACTCATTTTTTATTATTTTAATTAATGAATGAAATTAACTAATCATCCTTAATTACTTATATTAATTAATTATCCTATAACTACTCATTAATTACTCTTTAATTATTAATTGATTATCCTTTAATCATTAATTAATTAACCTTTAATTATTAATTAATTAATTTTTTACCTTTAATTTTTAATCAATTAATCTTTAATTACTAATTAATTAACCTTTAATTATTAATTAATTAACCTTCAATTAATTATTAATTAATTAATCAATTACTCTTCAATTACTAATTAATTAATTATTCTCTAATTACTTTCATTAAGTAATTATCCTTTAAGTAATTATCCTTTAATTGCATTAATTAATTATCCTATAATTACTTAAGTTAATTAATTAACCCTTAATTACTTAAGTCCTTAATTAATCTAGGATAAACCATTTTCTTAATTAATTACTTGATTAAATCATTTAAAATCTTATTTAATAAACCTTGAAATAATTTATCATTAACATATCAATTAACTTAAGACCCTTAAGTTAATTAATGATTAAAAAAACTTCATCTTCTTAATTAAATCCTTAATTACATTATTAAATTTATTTAAAATAAACTTAAGAATTATTCTAAAATAAAAGATATATATATATATATATATATATATATTAAAACACTTTATACTTAAATAAAAAAAATTATTTTAAAACCTTTAACTAATTCTAAACTTAAATAAAATAATTATTAATTAAGAGAGTTAATTAAGAGATTGTTAAACTTGTCTTATTTTTAAAATTTAAAAAATTAGTTAATACTCTATTACCGACCCAAGTCGAACCTAGTGCAACCCACACTCGTACCCGAGCCAACCTCGCAATCTCTCGCGGACAAACCCAAGGAAATCCCTCCTTATTTCTTTTGAACTTCGCTTTATTTTTAAAAAAAATTAAAAACCTGTTACACAGCTAAACACACGCTAACATCTCGTATACTAACTCGAGCCAAAACCAAACTTTCCCGAGTCCAAACCCGAGCACTCTTCTTCTTCCTTCTATTCCATAGCATCACTTATATACACAGATAGATGTACACGTGCACGCAAGGTCAGAGCAACTCCAGTTGACGTCGCCATCGCAAGCATATCGTCTTCGACCTCCTCTCTCGATTCCGACCAAAACCCTAGAATCGAAAACGATAACGAAATCGAGCCAACCCCCCTGAACCAAACAAGATCCAAAGATTTTCCATGAGCCACCTCCTCCGACCATCAGAAAACTCGCCGACTTATCCAAACCTTCGCCACCGTCCAACGCTTCGTTCCCTCCACCTCTGGTCAAGCCCGATACATCATCGACGTCGCATGGCCTTAGAATTCGAATCGACCCAACTTGTCCCTAAAACCCTACAACGATGTCGTTCGTTCACCATGGTGATCGATAAACTCTGCCACCATTTTTGCCAAAACCCATGACCTTCGAGCTTCCTCCGGCAGTGATCCCGACCTCCCTACAACCTCCAATCGTCAGAAATTGCCACGATTCCACTTTCCGTTCAACCCAAGAATTCTCAAGATTTCCAAACTTAAAAATCTTGATTTCATCATTAAAATTTGTGGTTTTTAAATACGAATTAGGTCATGCAAGTGAATCAAGAAATCATGGAGCTCGAATTTAACATGTTTTTAGGTTTCCACTGTATACCTTCTCTTCTAGTTTAAAACTACCTTCGAATTTTATTTAAAAATATTTTTAAAATTAATATCTTGTTATTTCATACGTATTTGGTTTATACATCATAACCTATAGAGGATTAGGGGAAGAGAAATTGATTTTTAAAATTATTTTGGATCTGTAAAACCAAAAACAGAGACATGCTCACCTGTACACAGACATGAACAGATATATACATTGTAAAAATTTATTTCTACATCCATGCAAAACATTTTCAAGGCATTATTCTCATTAATCATTCCAGGCATAAGTAAATGAAGAAGATTTAGTTTTTAAAAGTGAAGTTTACTCACTGTTTTGGTTTGAGCAGAGAATTAGCTTTTTAAACTTGAAAACTAGAAATTGATTTGCTCTTGAATCCTTGCAACTGGAAACTGATTTTGATCTTGGCTTGAAAACGGCTACTTGATTTTGATTTTAAAACTGGAAATTCATTCTTGAACTTTGATCTGCTTGATGTTTGAGATGATCTGATCTTTGCTTGCTTCAGGTTTTAAATTTTGAAAGAGATTGTTGATTTTTATTCTTTTCTGGTTTGAGTTTCTTTAGTTTTGTTTTGAATAAAATTTTAGAAAACGAAAGATAGGAGAAGTAGAGAGGTATATATAACCTTGTTTTATTATTATTTAAAAATAAAGAAAAGAAAAACTAGTTACACTTGTATTTTGCATGTTACAATTAACTTTCAAATGTTTAATGCATGTTATAATTTTTACGCTTGTTAATTTGCATGCATTAATGATTTTATATAATTTTACATTATATTATATTTAGTTATATACATATGTGTTTTATGTCTATCTCATTAATTTCAAAAGATATATATATTAAAGCTTTTTATTTGTTCTTGTTTTTATATTATATTTTCAATTTTAATAAATACATTTCCTTTTATTTATATCTTTATAACTTTAAAGAAAATGATTTAAAATATAATTATACATTAATAAAAATCATATACATATTAGTTTTAAAATATAGAGTTTCTAAATCCAATTTATTTTTAAGATATTTATTTTTGAATTTCAAATTAAAATTCTATTTTCAACCTATTTATATACACACATAAACAAACACATATCTTATTTGTTTTTGGAAAAATTCAAATTAGTTCACAAATTAATTCTAAAAAAATTATATTAATTACTAAATTAAATTTGGCTTAAAAACGAGATCGTTACATATTCCCCCCTTAAGAAAATTTCGTCCCCAAACTTTGATAGACAGGGAGACAAACAAAGAACATATAAATACATAAAAAAATAGAGAAATGGCTTACCATATCAAATCGAAGTATCTATTCTTCATTTGGGATAGGACTTCTGTATGCTTTTTTTCAGTTTTGAAATAAATTAGAATATCATCAATAAATACAAGAACGAATTTATTCAATACTTTTCGAAATACTCGGGTCATCAGGTCTATGAAATGTGTAGGGGCATTGGTTAGTCCGAAGGGCATAACTAACCACTCGTTGAATATATCGAGACCCCTAAAAGCAGTCAAATGAATACAATCTTTCACGCTTCTCAATTGATGAAATCCTTGGGTTAGGTCCATTTTGGAAAGGAATCGAGCACCATGCAATTGATCGAAAAGGTCGTTGATTCAGGGAAAAGGAAATTTATTCTTAAGGGTTAACTTATTAAGATCACGAAAATATATGCCCAATCTCAAAGATCCATCGGACTTGGCAACAAATACTATAGCCGAACCCCAACTGGAATGACTAGGTTATATAAATCCTTTTTCCAATAAATCTTGGGTTTGTTTAACTGGCTCTACTCTTTCCTTTGGTGCCATCCAATGACTTGCATGCACAACTAGACGGGCATTGGAAACTAAATCGATTCTAAATTCGATTTCCCTATGTGGAGGTAAAAACTTAACTTCTTCAAATACGCCAGGAAATTCTTGAACAATAGGTATGGATTCCAAACTCGGGTCAGGATACCCTAAAGTATACTTTAGCTTGTCCCTCTTTGGACTTGGATCCTCACAAGAAATCACAACAAAATTCCCAAATTTGGTTTTGACCGAAATTGTTCTATCGATACAATCTAATTTAGCTTCGTATTTTGTTAACCAATTCATTCCAAGTAAAATATCAAATTCATTAAAGTCAAGAACGAAAAGGTGATAGGAAACTGATGATGAGAATACGAAATAGGGACTTCTCTGGAACGTAAAAAAAGATCGCAGGGCCTCTCACTGGGTTCTTCACACAAATAGGTTCGTCTAAGAATTTGGGTTCAAAATTTAATTCTTTTACATTTTGGTGGGAAATAAAACTATACGCGGCTCCAGTGTCGATAGAACTCTAAAAAATTTATCATAAATAAGAAGATTACCTTCCACAACTCCTTTCCCTTTTTCAGCCCCTGAAGTTGAAGGTTCACCCTTGATTGCATATACTTTTGCCACTTGGGCCTGCTTCATTAATGGGCATTTTTTAACCATATGTCCTGACTTCTTAGGTTGATCTTTCTTCCCTTGCTTCTTGGGCTTCTTACAACTATTTGAGTAATGAACTTTATCCAAACAGTTGAAAAAGGTAACATTCTTCGACCGATTCTCCTAAGTATCCTTCTTTTCTTTACCTTGCCAAGGTTTTTTCCTCCAAACTTTCTCTTCTTCTAATTTGGATTACTTCTGCTTCCGTTCTTTTTTGGAATCTCTTATTTATCTAAGGTGGCATATCTATATCCCATGTCTACCAAATTAGCAAAAGATTCCTTCACATGGCCTGTCATCCTTTCATGAAACTTCTTGATACATCCTAGAAATACCAACGGATGGCATATAACACTGCTCAAATAATTGCTTGAATCTATTCCATGTAAACTTATCCTCTGATTCGGCCAAAGTAATGGTCTCCCACCATACAAATGCTCCTTCCTAGAGCTGTCAAGAAGCCATCAACCTTCTTTGATCATCATCCAATTTCAATCCTTGAAAAATCCTCTCACAAGATCGAATCCAAGCTTGCGCTTCAATAATAATCTCCATGCCTTTGAATGGTTTCCCTCCAAGTCTTGAGAAATTCCGATATAATTCTACCAGATTTGGCTGGGGTTGGATGGGAAGAGATGCTCCTTCCATTACTATTGTTGCAGGATCTCAACCATTTATAGTGGTACTCCCCCTTCCTCTACCTCGTCCTCTTCTTGCACTCATTCTCACTATCTGCAAATAGTAATAAAATTGATTCAGGCATACAGACAAGATATCTTAGGGAATATACTCATTCTAGTATATTTCTAACACTATCTTTAATGAGTCACCTAACAAGTTATACTCCAAAGCTAAAGTTCTTACTCAACCTTCAGCTCTGATACCAGATGCGGCGACCTGCACTTCAATCTTTGAAAATCGGCATCCAATACATCACCCGTATTCAAATGCCGGAGGTTCAAACGTTAGAGTCCGGTTTGCTGGAGTTATAACACATTAGATGATACCAACACGGCGGAACAAAATAACTATCATTGATACACCATATGGATTACAACATTCTAATAACAAGTGCTCAACATCATCAGAGCCAACATACTACACAACAACGAAATACAACATAACAGCGGAAAGATAACATCAACAGGGTCTTCAAATAGAGAGTCCAACATGCTGCATCTTCATTTCCAAAGCTCCAAAGTCCAAACCAAAAGCTTCAAAGACTTCCAAATCTACATCTAATTTCCAACTTAGCTCCAGAACCTACTAATAACCTGATTCTAGGCTGCCCGTGTGGAAAATTAGGGGCACCCAGAGTTTAGAAAAGGAAACAATAAACTCAGAGTCAGTCATGGGACTGGTGTGAGAAAATAAAAACAGTTATTTGTACAAAAGAAAAGAAACAAATCCATTCATGATTTTTGGAAAATGAAACTACCATAAGTTCTACCGACAAATACTCAAATGCAATCGCGCACATGGGGGAGGTTTCTCCTTATAGTAGTCAAACATGCTTTATACGCAAAAATCCTTTTGATATTATTTTTAGTGCATAGTGTGGAAAACATTTTGCAAGTATAATATTAATCTTAGCCAGCATACGTACCATTATAGTATTCCTACTATAGCTACCATGTTAAATGGCAAGTTCTACAACTAAAATCGTAAAGGACTCATATTGTTTTGTTTGATTTCCAACAAATGGTCAAGGCTAAGGAACTTCCTTTATCCGATTGGGTACGCCTCTGAAAGGACATCCCAAGAACCTAACCGGATGTCTGCCAACACAAGGCCGGGTTACCTCTATAACTCAGTAACTAACTGTCATGAGTATTCCATCCTCCGGTCGTAACCGACCTTTATCGAGGTGCCTCAAATTCCAACAACCACATAAGTAAAATATCTGGACTCCATACCAGAATACCACTTTTTATCCAGAAGGAAATGCACATACCCTTAGGGTCGCGAACCCCATAACCTTGCCGTGTCATTTCTGTTTCGACCATTTCCCTGGGTGTGAGGTTTGATGAAGTCTCGTCCCACAAAGCTACGCATTACACAAAAGCCATGCTTCGATCAATCAATTGTCAGCACATAGCATGCCATATTACCAAATTGGGAATATATCACTAATAACGATCAACTACATAACCTCTGAGCTTGTACGTCTCAGAAAAGGGTGTTAAGCTAAGAGAATAAATTCTCTTCCACCAATAGAAATGTATTTGATAGAAACCAGCTTTATATCTCAAAGTGTAATATCAGACATACATCTATACAAGTCCATCCTAGGTCTGAATGGAACCGAAGGCACTTCGTCCAATTAAGGAAAGAAGTCCTTGCAAATCCGAATATCACCAATCTCGATTGGACTCCCCATCACTTAGGGTAATCTCTATACCGGAGCAACTCGGTGCAGAGACAATCAACAGGAAGTCCTTACATTTTCGAAAATACCCGGTCTTTAACCACCGTCTTTAAATGCAATTCCATTCCGTCGTATCATTATTTGGAATGGGTTTTCGACTTAATGCCTTTCCCGGCCTTTCCGAGTAATAAGCGCTTATTTAAAACATGTGGATACATTCGGATCTTAGTTAAGTCACAATTTACTTCCCAAAACCTTTCCTTTGGAATGGTTTAAACAAATTTCCGTTTTTAAATCTTTTAAACAAAAGATTCACCCTTTATAATTCAATGCAGAACATTATATTCACACAGCAATTTATCACAGATCACAGCTCAATTCAAAATAATTCATATCAATCCAAAGCAATTCATGATCAATCCAAAACAATTCATATCACAGAATAATACAGATTAATATACTAGAGATATTAATCAATCCAAGCATTCAATATAATTAATCATCCATAAGCAAGATTACATAATTAATTTAATTTAAACCAAATAAATTAATTACCTATGAATTTATTACCTAACCCTGCTTAATTATCATTAATTAATTACAAACCATCTTTTATTATTTTAATTAATTAATGAAATTAATTAATTATCCTTAATTACTTACATTAATTAATTATCCTATAATTACTGATTAATTACTCTTTAATTATTAATTGATTATCCTTTAATCATTAATTCATTGACCTTTAATTATTAATTAAATAATTTTTTTACCTTTAATTATTAATCAATTAACCTTCAATTAATTAATTAATCAATTACTCTTCAATTACTAATTAATTAATTAATTATTCTTTAATTACTTTCATTAAGTAATTATCCTTTAAGTAATTATCCTTTAATTACATTAATTAATTATCCTACAATTACTTAAGTTAATAAATTAACCCTTAATTACTTAAGTCCTTAATTAATCTAAGATAAACCATTATCTTAATTAATTACTTAATTGAATCATTTTAAAATCTTATTTAATAAGCCTTGGAATAATTTATCATTAACATATGAATTAATTTAAGAGCCTTAAGTTAATTAATGATTAAAAACACTTCATCTTCTTAATTAACTCCTTTTTACATGATTAAATTTATTTAAAATAAACTTAAGAATTAATTTAAAATAAAGGATATATATTAAAACACTTTAAACTTAAATATAAAAAATTTATTTTAAAACCTTTAACTAATTCCAAACTTAAATAAATTAATTATTATTTAAGAGATTTAATTAAGAAATTGTTAGAATTTTCTTATTTTTAAAATTAATAAACTTAGTTAATACTCTACTACCGACCCGAGTCGAACCCAGTGTAACCCGCACTCAAATTCGAGCCAACCTTGCAATCTCCCGTGGACAAAGCCGAGGAATCCCTCATCTTTTCTTTTTAACTTTGCTTTGTTTTTAAAAAAAATTAAAAATCTGTTACCAGCTAAACACAAGCGAACATCTCGTATATAATTCGAGCCAAAACCAAACTTTTCGAAGTCCAAACCCGAGCACTCTTCTTCTTCCTTCTATTCCTACAGCATCACCCATATACACAGATACATGTACACATGAACGCATGGTGGGAGCAACTCTGGTCGACGTCGCCATCGCCAGCACATCGTCTTCGACCTCTCCTCTCGATTCCGACCACTAAACCCTAGAATCGAACACGATAACGAAATCGAGCCTGAAACGAACCTCACTTGAACCAAAACCGATCCAAATATTTGCCATGAGCCACCTCCTCCGACCAACTGAAAACTCGTCGACCTACCTAAACCCGCGCCACTGTCCAATGCTTCGTTCCCCCCACCTCTGGTCAAGCCCGACACATCGTCGACATCGCATGGCCCTGGAATTCAACATCGACCCAACCTGTCCCTAAATCCCTACAACGATGCTGTTCGTACACCACGATGATCGATAAACTCTGCCATCATTTTTGCCAAGACGCATGACCTTCGAGCTTCCTCCAGCAGCGATCCCGACCTTCCTACAACCTCCAGTCGTCAGAAATTGCCACGATTCCACTTTCTGTTCAACCTGAGAATTCTTAAGATTTCCAAACTTAAAAATCTTGTTTTCGTCATTAAAATTCATGGTTTTTAAATACGAATTAGGTCATGCAAGTGAATCAGGAAATCATGGAGCTCGAATTTGACATGTTTTTAAGTTTTCACTTTATATCTTCTATTCCACTTTAAAATTTCCTTCAAATTTTACTTAAAAATATTTTTAAAACTAATATCTTGTTATTTCAAACATATTTGGTTAATACATCATAACCTGTAGAAGATTAGGGGAAGAGAAATTGATTTTAAAATTGTTTTGGATTTGTAAAACCAAAAACAGAGACATGCTTACCTGTACACAGACATGCAAAGATAATACATATTAAAAATTTATTTCTATATCCATGCAAAATATTTTCAAGGCATTATTCTCATTAATCGTTCTGGACATAAGTAAATAAAGAAGATTTAGTTTTTAAAAGTGAAGTTTATTCACTATTTTGGTTTGAACAGAGAATTAGCTTTTTAAACTTGAAAACTGGAAATTGATTTGCTCTTGAATCCTTGCAACGGAAAATTGATTTTGATCTTGGCTTGAAATTTGCTGCTTGATTTTGATTTAAAACTGGAAATTCATTCTTGAACTTTGATCTGCTTGATGTTTGAGATGATCTGATCTTTGCTAGCTTCAGGTTTTAAATTTTGAAAGAGATTGTTGATTTTTATTCTTATCTGGTTTGAGTTTCTTTAGTTTTGTTTTGAATAAAATTTTAGAAAACGAAAGATAGGAGAAGTAGAGGGGTAAATATAACCTTGTTTTATTATTATTTAAAAATAAAGAAAGGAAAACTAGTGACACTTGTATTTTGCATGTTACAATTAACTTACAAATGTTTAATGCATATTATAATTTTTACACTTGTTAATTTGCATGCATTAATGATTTTATATTATTTTACATTATATTATATTTGGTGTTATATATATATATATATATGTTTTATGTTTATCTCATTAATTTCAAAGATATATATATATAAGCTTATTATTTATTCTTGTTTTTATATTATATTTTTAATTTTAATAAATACATTTCCTTTTATTTATGTTTTTATAACTTGAAAGAAAATGATTTAAAATCTAATTATACATTAATAAAAATTATATATATATATATATATATATATATTAGTTTTAAAATATAGAGTTTCTATATCCAAATCATTTTTATGATATTTATTTTTGAATTTCAAATTAAAATTCTATTTTCAATCTATTTATATATACACACACAAACCAACACATATCTTATTTGTTTTGGAAAAATTCAAATTAGTTTACAAATTAATTCTAAAAAATATATATTAATTACTAAATTAAATTTGGCTTAAAAACGAGATCGTTGCATTCCTATATGTTGATATCTCCTCTGGTGCCTCTAAGCATGTTTGAAACTGTTTGCTCATACTTGCATTTCATGTTTCCTCGGAGTTGCATTTAGTTGTTTATGAACTTGACTTTGCATATGAGCTTAGTTGTTGCGAGTCTGATATCATGTTGCACCGAGGGATCTTCGTATTGCGTTAAACTGGGTTGGTAATCTTGTGTACACTTGTTTGGCATATTCACCTGGTCGTCACTACACATATATGTGTTCACACATGTATATATGTAAGCTTTCCTGCACTTGATTACTGTCACTTTTTTGCCCTGCCACATGATTGTGCATTGAACTGCTAGCTTGATCTAGTTTTGAACTGGTGTTTTCTTTGCATTGCTTCGAGTTAAACTGCTGCTTGCATATCCATATATGCTGATATGTGTTTGTGAGCCTGGTTGCATTTATGTTTTGGTTGAGGCTTCACTTGTAGTCAAGTTCATACCTGAATACTTGATATGTTTACTTTCTGTTTCAAATAGTTCATTGTGTTCTCTGACCATATGTGATATGCTCTTGTTTGGTTGCGTTTGCTTCCTGCCTTGTTGCGTGCACTTGTATTTGAACCTATCTTATAGTTTGGTTTCATTTTATATTCATGTGTACTTATGGCTCTTGGTTGAAATTTGAGATGCTGAGGCAATGCACATGTGTACGCGTACACATGTGTATATGCAGGCTCTAGAGTATTTGAAACTTTATGGCTTGTTTTCGTATTACACCTGAGTTGAATCCAGCCTTGGCTCGGGTTTGACCTTGTGCTCACCTGTCCTTGCAGTTTTATCAAGTGTCTATCATTGTGCACGGCCTTATGGCATATATTATGATACATTGTGCATGTCACAAGTTGTTCGTGTATGATGAATTCAAAATAAATTTGATGACGAACAACCCAAATAACCGAGGCAAATAATATTCTCAAAAACACACATTTTATTTTACACTGCAAAAATATTACTTTTTCAATTTTACTGCGTTGGTGTTTATTTTGCAGATAATTCACATGTTGGATTCAATTTAGAATAAAGTTGCAAATAAAATACGAGTGAATGAGTGATATGTAGCGAGATGAAGATTGTATAGTGAATTTTGTGATGTAAACGAAATTGTAATGTAATTGAAAAATGTATATATGTAGTGAGAGATCAAATTTGTACTATTCAAAAATGTAACAAAATATTTGTTTGAATAAAATATTTGTTTGAATATGACTTATGTGTTATTTATTTTATTCATCAAATATTTATTTCATTATGTGTAAACAAAAATAGTACAATAATAAATACATCTAAATGAATATATATATATATATATATATATGTGTGTGTGTTTATTATCATCAAACAAAAATCATATAGTAGCATATTCAACACTCCACAGAATACTCCCCTTAGGTTAGAGTATGCATATGTTAGATTTAACTTTTACCTGATTAGTTCTCAACAGTTATATTTAAAAATTAAAAAAATTGCATAGAAACAAATAATGGTCATCCTTTTTCAACTTAAGACCAAGAAACAATGCTAAATATGTTCCTATTGACTCCAATTTAGATTACAATGCACATTGTCTATGCTCTTCTTGTCCATATAACTGTATTGCATACTGCTTTATTCATACGATCATGCTGCTAAGTTAATATAATTGCTTAACTGATTGATTATCTCAGTAATGTGTGCAAAAATGTTTAGCAAATAGGAAAATAATTTTGTACCTCTAAAAATATATTAAACTAACTAAAATTAATCACTTTAAACCAATGAATTATAGAAGTTTTACAACAATAACACATAAACTGTACATATTTTTTGTCTATGATATGATACTGAACCTGAATAACTTATTGAGTAGTAATTACGTACTTAGTTGGAGAAAATCATAGATTATCGATATAATGTATTTGTCGGGACTACTAGATGAACACGATTAGTGCAAACATTAAGACTCTATAATATAAAGAAAATAAAAGATAGCCACGCCTAATTTTATAATTAAATCGGGCGAAACAAATTTGTTAGCGCCAGCATATAATATTGTTTAAGTTGTTCCAAAAGCAAGAAATTAAGTTGTGATTATTATAATAATAAATTACTATTTTCGCTAAATATTTCTGTCCACAAAATGAGGTAAATAAAAAATTAAAATAATACAGATTTTTTTTGACAAAAATAGGTTATGCTTTTTTCTTCCTTCAAACACTAAAAGAAGTGTTTATTTAAAGCGTACTCTATGTTTAAGAGTGTTGAATGCAAATTGATATTTATGCCCATTTAGGTACGAGGTTTGTAACAACCCATAAATTTTGTAAATATTTAATTCAATTTATTTGAAAATTTTGATTTTTAAATCATTTAAAATTGAAATTTTGAAATTTTCCAATGTAATTTTGGATTTTGTGTATGATTTATTTTCCAACTAGAATAAAATAAAGATTTTCTAAAAATTTTATATTTTGGTCAACTGCGGTCAAACTTTGACTTTTAGTTGAAATTTTTAAATTTGAATTTTTAATTTCTAATCATTTTCTTTGAAGCTGAATTTGATTCTAATATTGGTTCTGCTTTTCATTATATAAAATTCCGTTTATATACTTTTAAAATCTGATAAATTTCGGCGTTTTACACGTGATTATTTTCAGTATTTTATTTGCTATTGTGTATTTCTATTCTCTATTTTTCTATGTTATTTTCTATTTTTATTTTGGTTTGGACTTTGATTTTTATTTTATTTTCTACTAGGCTTAGGAAATTCTAAAGGACACACGGTTCTTTTTATTGAATATGAAGTGATGCCTTTTCTAATTCCTAGCCATTCACTTTCCTTCACATAGCCGTTCAAAACATTTCTTAGCCGTGCATAACTTTCCATTTCACGTTCAAAACACTTCTCATTCCTCATCTCTTCTCATTCATGTTCCTGGACAAAAGAATTTTTTTACAGTAAGTATTCTCTCCTTCTCCTTCTTTTTCTTTTTCCTCTCTTTTATTCTCAAGCACATGCTCGGCCACCGCCATATCTTCCTCTAGCCGACCATCATCTCCACTTCACCACCACCTAAGATCAGCCACCACCATCTCATCACCATCCCCTTGCCTTGTCGTGAACCCTAGATCCAAACCCACCACCTAAATGCTACACAAACCCTAGCGAGCCATCATATGATCCGCTTTCTCATCCCCTAGCCTTGGCCACCACTAAAACACCACCTTTTTGCTCTTTCCGTGACCAATTCTTCTGCACCAGGCCGTGCAGAGTGATGTGCCTGACCTGACCATGCAAACAAACCTAATGACCAAACCATTAGTCTTAGGCCGAAACCAAAAACCCATCATGCCTTGCCTTTTTGCCTTCTACGTGAGTTTGCCTTGCCATCCCTTCATTTTAGTCCATAGCTGTGCTTTTAGCTTGCCATGGCCGAGCATGTATGCTTCAAAACAATGATGGCTGAGCCATGTTGTGATGATGGTCAAGTCAATTGTGTTGTGGCCGAGCCCATTTGCCTAGGTAAGCCTATTTTACTTCATTTTGATTCACATTTTTACTTTGTTTTGATTCATTGTTAAGTGTTAAAGTATATACTTATGTATGTTTTGAATGGGTTGTTTACAAGACTTGGATCTTGGCTCTCCATCCACTGGAATCTAATTCGTGCTTTGTCGTGCTTTTCGGAGTTCAGTTGTGTGTCTGGAATTGCTGTCTTCAGCTTTAGAAGGTGAGTTATTCACTCTCGACATTCTTACTTATATAATTGTGAAATAATGACATGTGAATTATAGTTGATGATACACTATGTTAATAGTAATTTATACATGTCTGTGATTTGATATTTCATGATGTTATGACCTGATTATTACGCCTGTTACATTACCTGATATGATATGCTATACTGTACTGTTTATTATTTACTATTTCTCACACTGCAAGTTCTCGGTTAAAATAGAATCACTATGGGTTGAAATGATACACACCCGAACGGATTTTAGAATAGGAAAAAACCGTTTTGAGCTGAAATGATAGGCTCAAGTGCTTTTTATTTTTTATTTGACTTGGGATTGCGGGTTTGAAATGATAGAACCCGGATTTTATTTTAAATTACGGGTTGAAATGATACATATCCGTATCACCTAACTTAGGTTAGAAAACATTATATGGAGCCGTGGTTGATTTTAAGTATTTTCTAAAATTATTAAGTATTTTTGAAATTTAAAATATGAAATCTTAACTTAAATTGGATTTAAATGATTTAAATAAATTTTATAGTGATCTTCTATAAGTTAAAAATGTATAAGTAAATAAATGGTTTAAAATGTAACTTAAACTAGGACTTAACTTGATAATTGAAAATTTAGTTTTCAAATGGAAATTTTAAGCTTAACTTAGTAATAAGAATATTTTTTTGATGAAATGGGTATTTTTTAAAATAAAGTATTAAGTTATTTGTTAAAACTAAAATAAGTTAAGTAAAATAATGTACTTCTGACTTAATAAACGAATTATAGTTTAATTGAGATATTTTATTTATAAAATTTTATTTTATTTAATCATAAGTTAAATGATATCCAAATAAATATTTCTGAAACGTGAGATATGTTTTATAAGTTAAAAATGGTGAAAACTGAAATTAAATGTTTCTGAAATGTTATAATAAATCTTAGATTTGTATTGGCAGAATTTCCAAAATCCTGTGGTTTTATGGAAGCGGTTTTCTAAGTGCTACCATTTCTAAAAATGTATTGTTTTTCGAAATACTACTATATCTGTAGTAACGTTTTCTAGATGTTGCTATTTCCGAAAAGAAAATATTTCTGAAATACTATTATATTTACAGTAACGTTTTCTAAGTGCTGTTGTTCTAAAGGATAATATTTTTGAACTGCTACTATATGTATTATCACATTTTCCAAGTGCTACGAATGCTATGATACAATGTGATTTTTTAGAAGTTGTTCTAATTGAATGAATGAACTTAGAAATGCTACAAAAAATGAATATTATTTAATAAAGATATTGACATTGAATTTAAATGGTTTAAATGAATATGTTTTGATTTGAAATATAAACCATTGTGAAATTTATAACCACGGGATATAATAATAGTGGGTTGTTAAAGAGATCGAGATCAGATATGGACATACTCTCTATCGATACCGAAAACTACTTTAACAACTGTGTATGTGGTGGAGATTCAAGAATGAAGTAGGATGGTGACGACGTTCTATTAAGGTATATACGTGGACCCGACTCCCGTGAGTTGGCATAAGGTGGCTAAAACAGGAGAAATTGATGGGCTAATGAGGTAGCTCCTCTTATCGGACACACTTCTTCGCATGCCATTCAATTACTTTGTGATTA
Source organism: Allium cepa (assembly GCA_030765085.1). Classification (NCBI taxonomy): domain Eukaryota; kingdom Viridiplantae; phylum Streptophyta; class Magnoliopsida; order Asparagales; family Amaryllidaceae; genus Allium; species Allium cepa. The sequence goes on from CM060934.1 coordinate 978,850,494, forward strand.
ATTGGTGCGCACCTTTGATTTTGGGAGTGTGGCTCGAGGTGGGGGGTAGTAGCTGCTATGCGTTAGCACCGGTCTGAAAATGCAATTGGCATATCTACCTTGGCATTTCCTAGTTGTGCCATATCATCTACCCCAGCGTGCCTTATACGATTTTGTTTTGTACCATACCTATGGAGTGCCCTCTTACGACGCCCAGTATGGGGGAGATTACGGTACTGTATAGACTATGGGAATATATAAAATGTGTTAAGGTGTAAAATGTAAATCCTTAACGCTATTTTTAAATATATTATATTTTACTTTAGACATTATTATAATAACATATATTACTACATAGCTTAACGGATCCTTAAAGGATGGGCGGTCCCAAGCATCCTTTAAGTTACTTGTGTATTTTATTACAATTCACTTGAGTTGGTTTACATTGTATAAGTATGTATGTCCTGACTCGAGTGTTTTGTGTTTTTCTTTACGCTCGGGTAAGCCTAAATATCAGCTTTGGATTTCATCTTCTAGAGCTAGGATTACTAGAGACTATCTATCTATCTAGTTGGTATCTATCTCCATTCAGTATTTTCTATTCAACTTATGTATTAGTGGAAATTTATGTGTTGGAATTTTTATTGTATTTACTTTTCAGACTCTGGTATTTTGTACTTGTTTTGAGACTGTGTTTGTAGTGGCTTCATGAACTACTATGGTTATTTTTATTTCCGCTGTGAGTTATTCTGATATTTCTGTGTCTGTGATTCTGTGATTGGTTTTATTTGCTCCAAATTATATTACAATCTACTGTTTTGAATTATTCAAGTCCAACATGTGTGGTTTTATTGTCGATTTAAATTGTCTAAAATAGTGGGTCGTTACATTGTGTATCAGAGCTTTCGTTTTAGGCAAACCTTAGCCTGCGGAACAAAAACTCATTAAAGATAGTACCCTAGAATGAGTGAAATCAATCTTAGAATCATATTCTTTGTGAGAGAACGTATTTTAAAGTATAAAATGATTTTCAAAGGATTTTCAAAGATTATTTTTATATAAACTTTTCTTGTTTTGAAATCAAATTTTTCTCAATTTCATTCCTCTCCTTATCCACCTTGTTAATTAAATTCCTTGATTATCCATTCTGGTTGATTCTTGTCTTTTGTTTCCTAATTATCATTGTCCTACTCAGCAGAAGGGCAAGCCATTTAGTATTTTGCTGTTACCACTGCTCATGCTCCTAGTGATACCCAAGGTACTCTTCATGGCACTTTTTCTCTGTTTAATTTTCCTATTCATGTTCAATTTGATACTGAGCTTTCCATAGTTGTATTTCTATGGATCTTTGTGATAAGCTCGAGCATCTTCATTCTCCCGAGTTTGCTTCTGAACCTTTGTGTGTTTCAAATCCTATTGGTGGTCCTGCGAACCTTAGTAGGATTTGTAGAAGGGTGAAGCTCTTTTATTCTGGTTATCGGTTTTCTAGTGATTTCTTTGTTCTTGGTTTTACGCTTTTAATCTATTTCTTGGAGGTGATTGGCTAATGTGGCATGAAGCCGTTATCTCTTGTAAAACCTAGATTATTTCTCTTGTTAATGATTTTGGAAATTCTTTGGTGATTCAGTGTTGCATGCCTCAGGATTATACCGGCGGTTTTATTTATTCTCTTGACTCCTCTCCGGATAATCTTGATTCTACTCCTGTGGTCAGACTCTATCCTGATGTATTTGGTGAAGTCACTTCTTTAACTCCTAAGCGGGAAATTGATTTTCGTATTGATATTATTCCTGGAGCTTGACCTGTAGTTCTTCCTCCCGGAAGAATGGCACCCCGTGAGAAGGTTGAATTGAGGAAGCAAATTGATGACTTATTCTCCAGAGGTCTGATCAGACCTAGCCATTCAGAATGGGGAGCAGTAGTGGTTTTCGTCACTAAGTCCGACGGTCCTTTAAGGATGTGTGTTGATTATACGGAGCTGAACAAGCTCACTATGAGGAACAGATATCCTATGCCTCGCATCAGTGATATGTTCAATCAGCTCCATGGAGCTACTGTTTTCTCTCAGCTTGATCTTACCCCAGGTTTCCACCAGATCAGAGTTGCTAAGGAAAGTATTACCAAGACTACTTTCTGTACGGAGAATGGTTTTTATGAATGGTTAGCTATGCCTTTGGTTTGACTAATACTCTTGCTTTCTTTGTTAATTGAATGAATCGTGTTTTTCGTGATGTGCTTAACTAGTTTGTTCTAGTCTTTGTCGATGATATTCTAGTTTTCTCTAAGTCTGAGGAAGAGCATAAATCCCATTTAAGCTTTGTTCTAGGAACTCTTAAGAGTCATCAGTTGAAAGCTAAATTCTCAAAATGCCATTTTTGGAAGGATAAAGTCCGATTTCTCGGGCATACTGTTTCTAGTAATGTAGTTTCTGTTGATCCAGTTGAAATTGCTACGATCAATTTAAGTCTTTCTTCTCTTTTCTCTTTGTGGATAGATTGACCAAGTCAGCTCATTTCATTTCGGTCAAGTCTATCTGTTCTACTTCTTGTTTGGTGGAGATCTATATGAGGGAGATTGTTCGTCTTTATAGAGATTCCATCTTTACCAATAAATTTTGGAAAGCTTTTCAGGAATCTTTGGGGACTCATTTAAATCTGACCACTGCTTACCATCCACAGACTGACGGTCAAACAGAAAGAGTGAATCAGATTCTCGCTGATCCTTTTCATGCTTATGTCCTTGATTATGGAGGATCTTGGGAAGATCATCTCCATCTCATTGAATTCACCTACAATAATAGTTATCAGGTGTAATTTCAATCTTCTATTTTAATCTTATCTTGGTCCTTTATCTATCTCATTTTATCTTTGAATCTCCCAAATTTGAAATTCTATCCTTATTTTTTGAAATCCATTCTGGAATCATCGAGCGAGGGAGTGTATTTGTATTAATATTGAATGTTTTATATGTTGTGTTGTTTGGGTTGTTGATGTTGATTTAGGATTTCGATCGATTCGTCTGATCAGCGACATCGATAGGATTTCAAAAACACTTGAATAGAACAAACTACCACAATGTTGTTTTCAAATTTGGTAAATGAGAAAATTTTATATGATTTATATATATAATACTTTTGTAGATTTTTATTATTTGTTGAAAATTCATTTTGATAGGATGTGAATAAGTTGATTTGAAATTTATTAAATTTGAGATTTTAAAGGATATGATTTTTATAACTTGATTTGGTTTAAGGTATTTTAAATGAATATATCAAGTTTAAATAAATTGAAGGAATATTTAGTTATGTGAAGTCTAATTTTTTTATTTATATGGTATTAGATTTATTAGGTAAATATTTCAACTAAATAATAGTAAATTAAATTTGATATATATATATATATACACATACACATATATATGAAATTATCAAAAAAAATATCTCTGCAATTTATGGAACATTTAAAGTTTTGAAATCAATATAAATTGAAATGGTTTATTAATAAATGAATTGAGTTGAAATTTATTAGTTAACTGAAGGTTATCAAAATGATAATATTTTATTTTCATTTATTGTTTTGTAAACCAATGACTATTGTTGCATAAAATAAATAAATGGAATTATAAACAGTTTATAAATTTATTTGGAATTTTAAGCATGGTTTATAAACTGATTTGGAATTTAAATAAATTTAAATTATGGATTTGAGAATTAAATTCCGGTGATTTCAAACTTTGGTTTTAATGTTTTAAAATGTATATTATTTAAAGGTATGTTTGAATATAAATTTTAAAATGTTTAAATCTATGCTCTTATCTTATGGCGTTGGAAAATAATTTCGGTGATGGCGGCCGCATTATCGACGTTCATTTTTGAGTTTCAAAGAGGAGAGACCAATTCGTAGCTTTGCTACACTTTTGTTTTGAAAAAATAAAAATAAATTGATTTAAATTTATTAAGTATGGCTTGATTTAATATAGATAAGTATATGATGTTAGATTTGATTGATCTGATATAGTGTGTGTGTGTGTGTGTGTGTGTGTGTGTGTGTATAATTTCTTAATTGTTTGAGGTAAATCAGAGATTTAAATTCTTAAATTTATGATTCAAGGAAGATTTCAATTTAAAACTGAAAAGAATTTGGATAAATAATTGAACTTGAAATAAATGAATTGGGAAATTTTAGATAAATAATTTAAATTTTGGATAAATAATTGAATTGGAAATTTTTTATTTATAATACCAAATTGCATTCCAATATAACTTGTCTAATTATTCAGAAATTAAGTATGTAATTGGATAATTTACAATATAAAATAGTGTTAAAGAAATTTATAAATAAACTTGAGTAGTTATGATAGGAGTAAATATACTTAATATATGTGATAGGATATATTAAGTGGAATAAATTTAATAATAATTTGATAAAATGGAAGATGAGGGAAGCTTTTTCCTAGGTCATAGGTCCTTTCCATATCTCTGAGAGGATTGGTTCTTTAGCTTATCATCTAGATTTGCCCAAGAAGTTTTCTGGAGTGCATAATGTATTCCACATTTCGCATCTTCGTCGATATCTGCATGATCCATCTTTGATTGTCCAGCCTTCTGCTCTCGAGAGTTTGGATATTGAGCCTAATCTTACTATTGAGAGGAAACCACTTCGTATTATCGATAGAGGTACGAAGCATCCGAGAAGCAAATTTGTCAACCTGGTCAAAGTGCAGTGGAGTACTGATGATTGAGATTATACCTGGGAGACGGAGGAGAGCACGCGTGTTTCGAATCTGGAATTGTTCGTTTCATGTACTATTTGCTTTTCTATCTTATCTTTCCTTGTTATCGTGTCTCGTTCCTTTTCGAGGACGAAAAGTTTTGAGTGGGGGAGAGTGTAACAACCCATAAATTTTGTAATTATTTTAATTCAATTAATTTGAAAACTTTGATTTTAAATCGTCTATAATTGAGACTTTGGAATTTTCCAATGTAATTTTGGATTTTGTCTATGATTTATTTCCAACTAGAATAAAATAAAGATTTTTTGAAAATTTTATATTTTGGTCAATTGTGGTCAAACTTTGACTTTCAGTTGAAATTTTTAAATTTGAATTTTAAATTTCTAATATTTTTCTTTGAAGTTGAATTTGACTCTGATATTGGTTGTACTTTTCGTTTTACAAAATTCTATTTATATACTTTTAAAATCTGATAAATTTTAACGTTTTACACGCGATTATTTTCAGTATTTTATTTGTTATTGTGTATTTCTATTCTCTATTTTTCTATGTTATTTTCTATTTTTATTTTGGTTTGGACTTTGATTTTTATTTTATTTTCTATTGGGCTTAGGAAACTCTAAAGGACACACGTTTCTTTTTGTTGAATATGAAGTGATGGCTTTTCTAATTCCTAGTCGTTCACTTTCCTTCCCTCAGGCATTCAGAACATTTCTTAGCCGTGCATAACTTTCCATTTCATGTTCAAAACACTTCTCATTCCTCATTTCATCTCTTCTCATTCACGTTCCCGAACAAAAGAAAATTTTTACAGTAAGTATTTTCTCCTTCTCTTTCTTTTTCTTTTTCCTTTCTCTTTTATTCTCAAGTATATGCTCGACAACCACCATATCTTCCTCTAGCCGACCATCATCTCCTCTTCACCACCACCTAGGATCGGCCACCACCATCTCATCATCATCTCCTTGCATTTCCATGAACCCAAGATCCAAACCCACCATCTAAATGCTATACAAACCCTAGCCGAGCCATCATATGATCTGTTGAATATGCGCTTATATGATTTTTGTTTGATGATAATAAACATATATACATTCGTTTAAATGTATTTGATAATATACTATTTATTTTCACAGATTAAATAAATATTTGTTGAATAAATTAAATAACACAGAATTTGAATTCAAACAGAATATTTTATTCAAACAAATATTTATTACAATTTTGAATAGTATACAAATTCAAGCTCTCACTATTCACATATACAACTTTGATTTCAATTACATCACAATTTCATATTTACAAATATCCTCACTACATATCACTCATTCACTCATATTTTTATCTTCAACTGCATTCCAGTTTGAATCCAGCATCTGAGAAATCTGCAAAAATATAAACTAATGCAGTAAAATTGAAAAAGAAATATTTTTGCAATTCAAAAATAAAAGATAATTTTGAAAATATGATTTGCCTCAGTTATTTGGGTTGTTCGTCATAATTTAAATTTGAATTCATCATACACGAACAACTTGTGACATACAAAGTGTATCACTGTATATGCCACAAGGCCGTGCACACCGATATACACTTGATAATGCTACAGGGACAGGTGAGCACAGGTCAAACCCAATGAAAAGCCGGGTTCAACTCACGTGCAATATATTCAAAATCACGACACGAGCAACTGGGTTCAACACATGGAAAACATGCATGCAACATGGAATGCAAAGACAATGCACCAATGCAAATTCAAATAATGTACAAAAACAAGTCCAGCAGCATGAACAAGTATGGCATCATGCAAATGCATCAAAGCAAGTAAACAACAATGTCGAGCTCAATGCAACATATTCACCAATGAATCATTAAAGAGTGCAACAGGGACGAATACAACATGAAGTACAGCAACTCAAGGAGATAGTCGACCAACAGTATCAAACTCATGTATGCAACAACAAATACTCGAGCGCAAGACAGTACAGCTACAACATGTCAATGCAACACTGCATACAACATGGTGCAGAACCAATTGCCACCAAGAATCAGTGCAATGACCAAGCAATAATCAACTACAAGAATTCAAAGAGACAGACAAACAATACAATGCAACAACATGGTAAACAAGGCATAGCAACCACAAGATACTGCAACAAACAACTTCAACAATACAGACTCAAGTGAGTGAAAACTCGAGTTACAGTGCAGACCAATGAACCAAACTAAGCAGTGGCACAGCACACATCAGTGACCATGCAAACTGACTCGAACCAAGACAGTGGCAACATCAAAATACAAAGACCACAAAAGAAATGACACCAATAGACCAAGGCTAAAAATGTGCAGCATCAGTGAAGCCAAAACATGATACAGGTGAACAGAAGTAACAAGTGCAGATTGGATGCATCAGTGGACATAAGCACAACACAAATCACCAATGTTCAAGACTAAGCAAATATGCCAACAACTAATACATCAGTACAGGAAGCAAGATGACCACAACACCAAGCTACAAACTCAGTGCAACAGAGCTACTTCAGACCAGGGCATATTGAAGCAAACTACATGACACAGCAATATACAAGTACAAGCCACAGTAACAAGAAAGCCGAAGTAAACAAGTCACGGTCAACAGAAAAAAAGGAATGGAGTAGAAGCCGTGGTTATCACGAAAATAAATTCAAAACCGTGTCAACCAAGGAACGCAAAAGGTATGAATTTTGACAAAGTCAGTTCGATCATCAATCGTTCAAGCATAATCAAACGGCCGATCAAAAGAATTTGACAAATTCAAATGATTTTATACGAACGCAAGAATAGGATTTACAAACCCTATATAAATCAAATTCACATCATCGGCAAGTGTATCGAGTTCGAGCAAGCCAAAATCAGAAAAGAAAAAGGAAACAGTACATACCGAAAATCATAAACAACGAACTCGATCAAGCAGCTACAAACGAGCGACAGTCGACCATCAGAGAAGCAGCGAGCTAGGGCAACACATCTCAGATCGAACGAAGAAATTGAAGCCCTGATTTACACAAGAGCCGAAGCCCTAATTGGAACAAAGGGAACGAAGCCCTGATTTGCAAAGAAGAGAAGAGAGCCGCCAATATTCTCAAGTAACCAGGCCGATAAAAATAAAAGGGGGACGCATTTTTAATCTACTAATTATTGGGCCGGTTCTATTTTTATTAATTTGGGCTTAGTTTTTATTAATTAGGGTTTTGTATTTCAAATTGCTTTTAATTTGTAATTTTCTTTTTTAAACCGTTTAATTTCTAGTCGTGTGACTAGGGGACAAGCTACGTGGCGTAGCTTGAGAATTTGCAACTCGGTTGTTGAGTTGTGGCAAGGTTTTGAGCGTAGAGTTAGATTAGTCAATAGCGGGTATAGCGAGTTTACGTGTGTAAGCGAGGGACTATCTAATTTCTAGTAGAAACCTTGGGGGCAGCACGTAGGCAGGGTTTTGCCGAAGCTGGGTAAATTCTGTGTTGTTCTGTTTTATCTGTTATTTTATATTCTGTGATATCTGTGCTGCTATTCGGTGATCTGAATTGAAATTAATTGATAAGCTTCCGCGATTAATTTTTATAATTAACACTGTCACCCTATTCACCCCCCCTCTAGGGTGAAATCGATCCTACAAGTGGTATCGGAGCTAGGTCTAGAAGTCAACATTTGTTTTAAAAATTCGATTTTTTTTGAAAAAATCAGTTTTTGTTTTAAAAATTTGAATTTTTAAAATGGATTCTTTTAATAATGCTTTTGCAGAGGGCCAATCCATAGTTAGACCACCAATGTTCAATGGTGAATATACTTTTTGGAAAAATAGGATGAATTTTTTTTTGAAAACCATTGACGCTTGGGATATTGTTGAGACAGGTTATAGAATACCAACTATAACTGTAGATAATCAGGAAATAGAGAAACCAAAGGAACAATGGATGGAACTAGAAAATAAATTACAGAATACTAATGCTAAAGCTATGAATTCTATTATCTGTTCATTAGATCAATTTGAATTTAATTGTGTCTCACATTGTCTAACTGCGCAGGAAATATGGCACATACTAGAAGTGACTCACGAAGGAACATCTCAAGTCAAAGAATCTCGCCTTGCCATGCTAAGCAGCGAATACGAGAACTTTATAATGGCGAAGGAAGAAAACGTCAAAGAGATGCATGGACGACTTTCCAATATCGTATACAAATCAAAAGCTCTCGGAAAAACGTACACCGAATTGGAAATAGTCCGGAAAATCCTCAGAGTCCTTCCACGAAGCTTTGAAGCGAAAGTAACTTCCGTTCAAGAATCAAAAGATTTAAAACAACTCAAAGTTGAAGAACTCATCGGAAATCTCACCACTTATGAGCTAGAAATGAAATTCAAGGAAGAGCTTGAAGGAGGAGATATTCGAAAGAAATCAATAGCTCTCAAAGGAACAACTGAAAGTGATGACGATGACGATGATGATGCAGCAGCAGAATTGGAGCTATTAATAAAGAAATTCAAAAAGTGGAATTACAAATACGGAAATTCAGCTCGAATTCAAAAGGCGAAAAGCAGAATAGCCAAAGCACTAGACTACTCTGAAGAACAGAAGATCATCTGTCACAAGTGCAACAAACCCGGACACATCAAGCCCAATTGTCCTCAAAATCAACGCGACTTTAAAAAGAAATCAAAAAGGAAAAGTTTTGCAGCCACGTGGAATACAAGTGATGAAGATAATCAAAGTTCTAGCAGTGAGAGTGAGAAAGCAGATATGTGTCTTCAAAGGAATATAACTGATAGCAACGATGACGAACCAAGCGAGGTATCAAAACTTACTCACTCTGAATTGCTTATATATTTTCATGAAATAAATGGCTGTTATGAACAACTTAGGGAAAAATATGCTAAACTTGAATCTCAAAAGGATACTTTGATAGAATGCAATGAACAACTTGATCAATTAGTTAAGAACTATCAACGTAGAATCCCTAAGTGTGATAAGTGTCCAACATTCGAAGAGGAAATTAAAAAATCAGAAATCAATATAAAATCACTTGAAAATGAAATTCTGATTTTAAAAGAGAATGAAAATACTAGAAGAGAGAATTCTATTAAGAAGTGCACACAATTGTTAAACGAAAATGAATCTCTCAAAACACAAGTCCAACAATTGTCAACGACTTTAGATAAATTTTCAAAAAGTGAAAAATCGTTGAATATGCTACTAGGAAAGCAAACTGTTAATACGGTTAGACAAGGACTTGGATATAATAATTCAAAAATTGTTGAAAGCAATATTAATCAAGTTAATTCTATGTGCACAATTTGTAGAAAATTTGGACACGATCACAATAATTGTTGGTATAGACCCAAACATGAGAAAACTATACCGATTTGGGTTCCAAAAGGCACAAATATAAAATCTCCCAAAGTTAAACAAATTTGGGTGCCGAAGGGAACAATTATAAATAGTTTTGGGTCTACACAAAATTATTTTTCAAAATTTTCTGCCACTAACAACCGTGGACCTATAAAAACAAATAGGTCACATAAATCTTTTCCCGTGTAGGTGTGGTGGCAGGCTAAGGAACAACAATAGTGTTCTCTGGATTTTGGCTGTTCCAGAAACACAAAGGGAGACAAAGCAAAGTTCCTTAGCCTAGTATAAAGGTGACAGAATCACAAAGAAAAATATCGTAAAGGTAAAACAGGTAATGGTATGTTTTAAATGATATACTAAATGTGATAATCTGCACCGTATTCTGAATTAAAATCAGCCAATATTGAGATGATGATTTTGACTTTGACTTATTCAACATAGTTGGCCAATTATATTCTTATGCCAAAAACACTATAAAAATCTCTAGATTCTTTGAATTACTTCATATATATCATTTTGGATTAAAAATAGTGTTTTGTTGGATAATAATACATTTGGTTATAATTCGGCTAACTATATATTCACGGTTTTCTGATTATTAACACGACTTCATTTCAAATTCAAAAGAATGTCATTTAAATTGTTGTTAAAATTGAACTTGAAATTTTTGGTGCACACTTCATGGTTTGGTCTATAAAATTCAATTGATGATAATTTTTGAGTGAAAGAGAAATTCAGATGCAGATTACACTGGTAATCTAGTTGATAGAAAAATTACTAGTGAAACGTGATTTTTTGTTGAGACATTTAGTAACTGCATCGTTTTTCAAAGAAAATATCTGCATATTTTTCATTTCAAATAATTTTCAAATAGCAGAAAATTTTCTTTTAAAACCCCTTGGAGAAAATCATTTTTGACCATAGTTTCAGATTAGTCATTTTTGAAAAATTAATTTCATAATTATTTTTGAATCTGATTTTAAATGACTATTTTGACTAATCTGACTCCCTAATGTTTATCGAAAAGAAAAACAGTGATTGAAAAAGTGATGAGTGTTAATATTGATCAAATATTATGGCTCGAGACAGTATAATTAATAAATTTCTTTAGAAATTTAAACAAGGGTTATAAAACTGTTTGTTGGTAAAAATTCCATGACCATCTCTATCTCTATCATATTTCTAACAACCATCACTTATAAAAATTCTATATGGTTTGTCGATATGTGGTACTTTAAACAGGAATCGTTCGTTTTTCATTTTCACATTTTAAAAAAAAACAAACAAATAAATAAATACCAAAGTATTCACTCTCATTTAAAAGTCCTCACGGTTATGCATGGGTGAATTACTTGGAATTTGTTATGTGCTTCCATGCTCATTTAAAAGTCCTCGCGGTTATGCATGTATGGAACGCATATCAAAAGTTGATTTGTAAAATAAACAAGTTGATTCTAATCCCATTTAAAAGTACTCACGGTTATGCGTGGTTAGAAGATACTTGAATTCATTTTTTTTTAAATAAAATTGGAATACTACTAATCTCGTTTAAAAGTCCTAACGGTTATGCATGGTTAGTAGATATTCAAATTCCTGATATAAATATACCACAAATAGACACAACTGTATGGTTTTATATGATGACATCATTTCCATCATTCTAAAAGTGGAATATGCGCCTAACAAAACATTTATGATTTTTGTTTGACTTTTTATCGAAATTTAATATTTATATTCAATTGAGTTTTAATGTTGGATTGATATCGATTACTTTATCTCTATTTTCTCTAACACTATTACTCTTTTGCTGATAACAAAAGGGGGAGAGAAAAGTTAAGATTTTGTCTAATAAAATCAAGCAAAGGTCAAATAATTTTCCATTTGCATATAGGCTCATTTATATATTTCTATTTGTATGCAGGGGGAGTATTGTGTAGAGAGGAAGCATTTAAATAGGGGGAGCAATTAGAGCATATCAATGATCAAATACATTTAACATATTCAAAATCTTAAATATATGTTTGTTATCATCAAAAGGGGAAGATTGTTGAATATGCGCTTATATGATTTTTGTTTGATGATAATAAACATATATACATTCGTTTAAATGTATTTGATAATATACTATTTATTTTCACAGATTAAATAAATATTTGTTGAATAAATTAAGTAACACAGAATTTGAATTCAAACAGAATATTTTATTCAAACAAATATTTATTACAATTTTGAATAGTATACAAATTCAAGCTCTCACTATTCACATATACAACTTTGATTTCAATTACATCACAATTTCATATTTACAAATATCCTCACTACATATCGTTCATTCACTCATATTTTTATCTTCAACTGCATTCCAGTTTGAATCCAGCATCTGAGAAATCTGCAAAAATATAAACTAACGCAGTAAAATTGAAAAAGAAATATTTTTGCAATTCAAAAATAAAAGATAATTTTGAAAATATGATTTGCCTCGGTTATTTGGGTTGTTCGTCATAATTTAAATTTGAATTCATCATACACGAACAACTTGTGACATACACAGTGTATCACTGTATATGCCACAAGGCCGTGCACACCGATATACACTTGATAATGCTACAGGGACAGGTGAGCACAGGTCAAACCCAATGAAAAGCCGGGTTCAACTCACGTGCAATATATTCAAAATCACGACACGAGCAACTGGGTTCAACACATGGAAAACATGCATGCAACATGGAATGCAAAGACAATGCACCAATGCAAATTCAAATAATGTACAAAAACAAGTCCAGCAGCATGAACAAGTATGGCGGCATGCAAATGCATCAAAGCAAGTAAACAACAATGTCGAGCTCAATGCAACATATTCACCAATGAATCATTAAAGAGTGCAACAGGGACGAATACAACATGAAGTACAGCAACTCAAGGAGATAGTCGACCAACAGTATCAAACTCATTTATGCAACAGCAAATACTCGAGCGCAAGACAGTACAGCTACAATATGTCAATGCAACACTGCATACAACATGGTGCAGAACCAAATGCCACCAAGAATCAGTGCAATGACCAAGCAATAATCAACTACAAGAATTCAAAGAGACAGACAAACAATACAATGCAACAACATGGTAAACAAGGAATAGCAACCACAAGATACTGCAACAAACAACTTCAACAAGGCAGACTCAAGTGAGTGAAAACTCGAGTTACAGTGCAGACCAATGAACCAAACTAAGCAATGGCACAACACACATCAGTGACCATGGAAACTGACTCGAACCAAGACAGTGGCAACATCAAAATACAAAGACCACAAAAGAAATGACACCAATAGACCAAGGCTAAAAATGTGCAGCATCAGTGAAGCCAAAACATGATACAGGTGAACAGAAGTAACAAGTGCAGATTGGATGCATCAGCACAACACAAATCACCAATGTTCAAGACTAAGCAAATATGCCAACAACTAATACATCAGTACAGGAAGCAAGAAGATCACAACACCAAGCTACAAACTCAGTGCAACAGAGCTACTCCAGACCAGGGCATATTGAAGCAAACTACATGACACAGCAGTATACAAGTACAAGCCACAGTAACAAGAAAGCCGAAGTAAACAAGTCACGGTCAACAGAAAAAAAGGAATGGAGTAGAAGCCGTGGTTATCACGAAAATAAATTCAAAACCGTGTCAACCAAGGAACGCAAAAGATACGAATTTGACAAAGTCAGTTCGATCATCAATCGTTCAAGCATAATCAAACGGCCGATCAAAAGAATTTGACAAATTCAAATGATTTTATACGAACGCAAGAATAGGATTTACAAAACCTATATAAATCAAATTCACATCATCGGCAAGTGTATCGAGTTCGAGCAAGCCAAAATCAGAAAAGCAAAAGGAAACAGTACATACCGAAAATCATAAACAACGAACTCGATCAAGCAGCTGCAAACGAGCGGCAGTCGACCATCAGAGAAGCAGCGAGCTAGGGCAACACATCTCAGATCGAACGAAGAAATTGAAGCCCTGATTTACACAAGAGCCGAAGCCCTAATTGGAACAAAGGGAACGAAGCCCTGATTTGCAAAGAAGAGAAGAGAGCCGCCAATATTCTCAAGTAACCAGGCCGATAAAAATAAAAGGGGGACGCATTTTTAATCTACTAATTTTTGGCCCGGTTCTATTTTTATTAATTTGGGCTTAGTTTTTATTAATTAGGGTTTTGTATTTCAAATTGCTTTTAATTTGTAATTTTCTTTTTTAAACCGTTTAATTTCTAGTCGTGTGACTAGGGGACAAGCTACGTGGCGTAGCTTGAGAATTTGCAACTCGGTAGTTGAGTTGTGGCAAGGTTTTGAGCGTAGAGTTAGATTAGTCAATAGCGGGTATAGCGAGTTTATGTGTGTAAGCGAAGGACTATCTAATTTCTAGTAGAAACCTTGGGGACAGCACGTAGGCAGGGTTTTGCCGAAGCTGGGTAAATTCTGTGTTGTTCTGTTTTATTCTGTTATTTTATATTCTGCGATATCTATGCTGCTATTCTGTAATCTGAATTGAAATTAATTGATAAGCTTCCGCGATTAATTTTTATAATTAACACTATCACCCTATTCACCCCCCCCTCTAGGGTGAAATCGATCCTACATGATCCACTTCCTCATCCCCTAGCATCGACCACCACCAAAATACCACCTTTTTGCCCTTGCCGTGACCAATTCTTTGCTCCATGCCGTGTAGAGTGATGTGCCTGACCTGACCATGCAAACAAACCAAATGGCCAAACCATTAGTCTTAGGGCTGAACCCAAAAACCCATCATGCCTTCCCTTTTTGCCTTCTACATGAGTTTTCCTTGCCATCCCTTCATTTCAGTCTATAGCCGTGCTTTTAGCTTGCCATCATCGAGCATATATGCTTCAAAACAATGATGGTCGAGCCATGTTGTGATGATCGTCAAGTCAATTGTGTTGTGGTCGAGCCCACTGGCCTTGGGTGAGCCGATTTTGCTTCATTTTGATTCATATTTTTACTTTGTTTTGATTCACTGTTAAGTGTTGAAGTATATACTTATGTATGTTTTGAATGGGTTGTTTACAAGACTTGGATCTTGGCTCTCCATCCACTCGAATCTAATTTGTGCTTTGTCGTACATTTCGAAGTTCAGTTGTGTGTCTTGAATTGTTGTCTCCAGCTTTAGAAGGTGAATTATTCACTCTCAACATTCGTACTTATATAATCGTGAAACAATGACATGTGAATTGTGGTTGATGATATACTATGTTGATAGCAATTAATACATGCCCGTGACATTATATTTCATGATGTTATAACCTTATTATTATGCATGTTACATCACCTGATATGATATGATATACTATACTGTTTATTATTTACTGTTTCTCACACTACAAGTTCCCTGTTAGAATAGAATCACTATGGGTTGAAATGATACATACCAGAACGGACTTTAGAATAGGGAAATCTCATTATGAGCTGAAATGATAGGCTCAAGCGATTTTTATTTTTATTTGACTTTGGATTGTGGGTTTGAAATGATAGAACTCAGATTTTATTTTAAATTACGGACTGAAATGATACATATCCATATCACTTGGCCTAGGTTAGAAAATATTATGCAGATCCATGGTTAATTTTAAATATTTTCTAAAATTATTAAGTAATTTTGAAATTTAAAATATGAAATTTTAACTTAAATTGTATTTAAATGATTTAAATAAATTTTATAGTGATTTTCTGTAAGTTAAAAATGTATAAGTAAATAAATGGTTTAAAATGTAACTTAAAATATGACTTAACTCGATAATTAAAAATTTAGTTTTCAAATGGAAATTTTCAGCTTAACTTAGTAATAAGAATGTTTTTTATGAAATGGGTATTTTTAAAATAAAGTATTAAGTTATTTGTTAAAAATAAAAAAAGTTAAGTAAAATAATGTACTTTTGACTTAATAAATGAATTAAGTTTAATTCGGATATTTTATCTATAAAATTTTATTTTATTTAATCATAAGTTAAATGATATCCAAATAATGAAATGTGAGATATGTTTTATAAGTTGAAAATGGTGAAAACTGAAATTAAAATGTTTCTGAAATGTTATAATAAATCTTAGATTTGTATTGGCAGAATTTCCAAAATGCTGTGGTTTTAGGGTAGCGTTTTTCTAAGTGTTACCATTTCTGAAAATGTACTGTTTTTCGTAATACTAATATATCTGCAGTAACGTTTTCTATGTGCTACTGTTTCTGAAAAGACAATATTTCTGAAATACTATTATATTTACAGTAACGTTTTCTAAGCGTTGTTGTTCTGAAGGATAATATTTTCGAACTGCTACTATATGTATTATCAAATTTTCCAAGTACTACGAATGCTATGATACAATGTGATTTCTTTTAAATTGTTATAATTGAATGAATGAACATAGAAATGCTACAACCTTGGAAAAAGAATAATATTTTTGAAAGATATTGACATTGAATTTAAATGGTTTAAATGAATATGTTTTGATTTGAAATATAAACCATTTTGAAATTTATAACCATGGGTTATAATAACGATAGGTTGTTAAAGAGACCAAGATCGGATATGGGCATACTCTCTGTCGATACCGAAAACTGCTTTAACAACTATGTACGTGGTGGAGATTCCAGAATGAAGTAGGATGGTGGCGACGTTCCATTAAGGTATATACGTGGACCCGACTCCCGTGAATTGGCATAAGGTGGCTAAAACAGGAGCAATTGTTTGGCTAATGAGGTAGCTCCTCTTATTAGACACATTTCTTCATATGCCATTCTATTACTTTGTGATTGATTGGTGCACACTTTTGATTTTGGGGGCATGGCTCGAGGTGGGCGGTAGTGGCTGTTATGCGTTACAACCGGTCCGGAAGTGCAATTGGTATATCTACCCTGACATTGCCTGTTTGTGCCGTGTCACCTACCCTAGCATGCCTTATACGATTTTGTTTTGTACCATACCTATGGAGTGCCCTCTGATGATGCCCAGTACGAGGGAGATTACAGTACTGTATAGACTATGGGATTATATAAAATGTGTTAAGGTGGAAAATGTAAAGCCTTAATGCTATTTTTAAATATATTATACTTTACTTTCGACATTATTATAATAGCGTATAGTACTACATAGTAAATAGTTTAACGGATCCTTAAAGGATGGGCGGTCCCAAGCATCCTTTAAGTTACTTGTGTATTTTATTACAGTTCACTTGAGTTGTTTTACATTGTTTACGTATGTATGTCTTGACTTGAGTGTTTTGTGTTTTGCTTTATACTTGGATCGGCCTGAATATCAGCTTTGGATTTCACCTTTTGGAGCTAGGATTGCTAGAGACTATTTATCTATATAGTTGTTATCCATTTCAATTCAGTATTTTCTATTCAGCTTATGTATTAGTGGACATTTATGTATTGGGATTTCTATTGTATTTACTTTTCAGACTCTGGTATTTTGTACCTGTTTTGAGACTGTATTTGTAGTAGCTTCATGAACTACTATGGTCATTTTTATTTCTGCTGTGAGTTATTCTGGTATTTTTGTGTCTGTGATTCTGTGATTGGTTTTATTTGCTCCAAATTTTATTACAATCTACTGTTTTGAATTATTCAAGTCCGACATGTGTGGTTTTATAGTTGATTTGAATGGTCCAAAATAGTGGGTCGTTACAGGGTTCCTCCAGAAGTTAATTCTTTTACAGGTAAGCTTGATGACTTTAAGTCTTTTGATCAAGAATTTGTGTTGTCATGAAGAGCTAGTGCAAATACTATTACAATATTGCATGTTGTTCTTGGAAAGTTCAAGTGGTAGTGATAGGTGAAAATGATTGACTATTGGCATTCATATGCCCATTTACCCCATTTCAAATATCACTCACTAAGGCAAATAAGTTGTAAACAACTATCTATTATTCTTGTGTGTGGTATGTAAATCCAATTTATTTTTGTTGTATTTACTTTTTATGTCACTATTTCAATCAAAATTTACAGTAAAATTGTTTCAATGCGAGTGCATATATAAATTATCGTTATGAATAAATAGTAATCATAACATTACAGGATTTTATTTATTTTTATATAGTTGGCCTATAGCTTCTTACATTACGAGTTTTGATTCATTTATCAATAATAGTTTGTGTGTTTTATATAGTTAGGAAGTTGCAAATGTTATATGGAGTTTTTCTACATTTCAGACACAAAATATAGTGGTTGTCTAATTATATGTTTTATGACATATTTATCTTGAAGTTTGTGAACAACTTTTGATTTATATACAGGATATATCAAAGAAAGATATAAAATTATTGGTTATTGATGCATTACTATGTACCATTCAGTTACTTGCAATTCATTATTACATATAATACGGCATTGAAAGTTCAGATTACACGTGGCTTATGGATAAAAAAATTATTTCGATCAATTTTACAAATAAATGATGGATGTCGATGGGGAAAATATAGACAAAAGGTATTAAACGGAAATCCATGTCCTTGAGCTTACTATCGAGGCACAGTTGCACCAAATTGCTCAGTAAGAAAGCAGGTAATAATCTTACAGAAATCATTAGTTCAAATCCTTTTTCAAAGCTTTACTGCTTAATATTCATGGCATGATACTTTTTACAGGTGCAAAGATGTAAAGAGTGTGTGACGATAACTACTTACGAGGGCACATACAACTATGCACTTCTAGTCTTATCCATGACCATGGTTTCCACCACAACTCCTACTATTTCAATGTCGTCTTCTACTTCCATTGCTTTAGGGAAAAATGCTGCATTTTCTTTACTTGATAGTGTTATTTTCGATTACCTTAGGCAAAATTAATTTACCATGATTATTTTATAATAGTGCCATTTTATATGTTGTTTAATCATTCAATATTTACTTGCTTTATTGAGATGATTAACAAAATAAACTATTGTAAATCATTTAATATTAACCTTTTTTATTTGTATAGATATGTTGTTGATAGTATTGTTATAGCGTGTTGACGTGTTGTTTTATATCTTTCCTGTATAAATCATGTATTGGTTGTATATAATTTTAATTTGCGAATAATTAACTTTTGTTTTTAACTGTTCAGAACTCTCAAATTAGTGTTGTGGATTTCCAAGTTGAAACATCTAACGGGTGTTGCATATTTTGTAATGACCCAGCATTTTGGTAAATTGAATTTGAAATATTTAATTGATTTTAAATATTGAAAAGTTAATTTTTATAAGGTAAATAACTTGAATTTCAAATATAGCGATTAATTTGATAATTAAATTATTGAATTTAGTATTGGAAATATTTAAAGTAATTGAAGCTTGGATTTGATTGGATAAAAATGATTTCAAAGCCTACTGAATTATATTTTGATAAAGATAAAGATAGTAAACTTTTAAATTTGAATTAAAAGTGAACAAACTAGTTTTTATAATAATTCGTTTTAATTAACATATATAAAAATAGCCTTTCTAGGCACTGTCATGGATTTTGACGAAACTAGTTCTATTGGATCTGTAATAGTGAATTATAGTACGCCGTCAAATTTCACGGCGATAGGCCGAATCCTTTGAGTGTGGAGGATTGAAACGCATGGAAATTAATTAAAGGAATTTATATAATAATTGGGTGTGAAAAGCAATCTTCTACATATGATCGAGTTAGGCCTTGACACTAGTTCCATTTCTTTTTGAATAGGGGTATAACATATAAAACATTAGGTGTCATGCTTTGATTGAAGTTCAAGATTATTCAATGTGTTTTAGTGCTGAATATTTCAATATAAAATTTATATACCCTATATTTTTGCCATACCCGTCACCATACCCTCCATGTTCACTCCATACCCGATCCATATTCATTCCGTACCTCCCATTTCCATTATCTATCGTTTTGTGCATAAGGAAGAAGCGACATTCTGTTTTTTAAAAATAAAACAAAAGAAATGAATGGCCGATCCCAAATGAAATTTAAAATTCATAAGTTTTTGGAGCATAGTTCATCATTCTGGTATGCTTACTAGAGAGTGAGGCCTTTGTTTGGCATTCGTCGGTGAAGTCAGTGTGTTTGTGAGGCGATAGCAACCTAGGATTCAGGAATTTTAGTCGTCGACTTGTTGAAGCGAGGTTGTGCTTGAGTTGGCTAGGGGACTTACAGCGAGGGCGTCCAAATCGAAGGAGCTCTGGTCATCCATGGTCGATCGTGACATGGGTACGGCATTGTCCAGGGGTCATGCCGAGATTTGTTTTAGAAGTCGAGGATGGCATGTGGATGTCTGGGTAGCGGCGCAATGACGGGCGATGGTCTGAGGCGGCAATAGGCGCAGACGGCGCACGAACAATAGAGGTGGCGGCAAGATTTGATTTGCAGTCGAAGTTTGTTGACCTGAAAATGTTCAAGCTCGAACAATAAGAAGAAGGTAGTTAATTAGGTTTAAAATTTATTTATTTTAAATTAATTACAAATAATTAATTTAAATGTTCATTGATTCATATTAAATTCGTACGAGGTCCAAATCGAACACGACGAGTCGTTTTGTGATCATATCGAGGGAGGCTACGCAATGGAATTAGATTGGATGGATTTAGAGCTAGTGGAAATTATATCAAAATGGAATGTTTTGACGAACTAAATTCAATGTGAGTTAAACTCACTTTTTTGGATAACCATAAATATGTTTTAGTCAATAAAAATTATTTATTGGATGCCTGAATATGTTATTATTGATTGTTATCGACTGTTTGGAGAATTTACTATAATTATTAATTAGTTTGAATATATTCTCGCCCCTGGAGCGGATGAGACCTATTACATTCCCTTGTAAGGGACGATGACCTTTGTAAATGAATCCCACCTCGAAACGGTTGATTTATATTTTATGATTATATATTGTATGTGATGTAGAGGGACAGGTTAGATAGATCCAACAGGATTCCTCAAACAGTTGATTTTATTTTTCATATATAAGATGATATATGAAATGTTGGATGTTATATGGGATGACATGAACATGATTTTTCTTATTGATGCTTTAGTAGATTTGGGCCTTGTATTTTGGTATTTTAAGATACCATAAAATAGTGATTAAATTAAAAAAGGAGTTCCAAGCAGTTTTGGAAATTTTATATGTTTTAAATAATTAGGTCTGAATTATTTGAAGGAGTAATTTATTTTAAAATCAAAAGTAAGATTTTTGGATATTATAATTTAATAGTTTTATGAAACATTTTAAAAAGAGATTTTGAGCCATGAATAAAGATTTTTAAAATCTTAAATTAAGTCCATCTTTTATAATAAAAGCATATGGTTTTAAAAGGAACTAGAAAATATTTAATATCAATATTATTAACTATTTTGTATAAAGTGATATTTTACAAATGAAGTAAGGATTCATAAAATCATGTTTTGTTAATAGAAGAATGGATTTATAAATGGTGTTATAAATCAAAGGAAATTATTATTATTTAAAAAATGGGTGAAATAAATCAAATTGTGAATTTATTATAAGATATGGAAGTTTTTTTAGGAAACAGTTGACTCTATTTTGAAAAGTGAAAGTAAGGGTGAATTGGGATTATTAAATGATATTTTATAAATTGAAAGGGATTTATAAAAGGAATTTATCCATCTGGGGACAACATTAAAAACGAATGGTGATTGATGTTTTTAATGGAATTTATTAGTAAGTGAGATTTATAAAGGAATGGAGTTATAAATGGGGTTCATAAATAAAGGTATTGTATGGAAGGGAGTTTCATAAAATAGAAGAGATTTATTAATATAGCTTTATAAATATGGAAACGATTATGTAGAAGGTTAAGTATGGATTTTTTATCAACAAAATGTAATTATGTTTTAAAAGCTGTCTATTTATATTAATATTGTTTTAAAGTTGTTATAAATATTTTAATATTTAAAAGGTTAATTAATTAGAATATTAATATGGTTTGAAATTAAATATAATTATTTATTAATAAGGTTTTGGAAATTAATTACTATTATTTATATTAACGTTTAAGAGAATTTTTTTATTAAGAATGTTTTGAAATTTATTAATTAATATTTTAAGACGTTTTAAAAAAAATATGTATTTTTAATTTATTTGTAATGTTTATTCTTATGTAATAGTGTTTTAAAGTAAATGAATATTATTTATTTATAATTTTTTTTAGAGATTTATAAATAAGGTTTTATAAACAGATTTAGGCTTATAGGAGAAGTTTATAGAATGTTTTGGAGACTTAAAGGAGGATCATTTATAATGTATGAGGAGAGCTTTGCAAATGGTTTAGATAATTATAAAGGAAGATTATAAATGGGTTATAGGTTTGTAAGAAGAGCCATATAAATAATTGCATGGATTATAAAATGGTTTATAAACGACTCAAGAAATGGTATTTATAAATGGTTTTGAAAGGTTATAAATGATTTTATAAATAGTTTTTGAGATTGGTAAGGAATTAGTAAATGATTTTTGAATGGTATAGAAAGGAAATCTTTCTCAGTTTTGTGAATATACTTATAGCATTGAGATAAGCATATGGATATTCTCCAAGTATGGAAAATATAGGGATTGTGTGTGTGTGTATCTTGAAAAAGGATTTCGACACGAATATTACAAAGAGATTTAACTAATAAAAGATTAATTAATAAAGGCCTAGTGTTGCCTGGTGCTTAACCAGTGTTGGTTTTTCCTATGGAATTAAATCCCTGATTTGAATGTTTGTTATTCGACATTAAATAAACTACTACCAATTTTGGACCAATGTAACTTTGAAAATATCTAGGAGAAACATGTGAGTTATATGTCACAGTCATCTCCGATGATGCTAAACTATGCATATAAATCTCATTTCATTCTTCTAGGACAATGATTAGGAAATCCTTCCACTAACGGTTACGAGGTGATCTCTGCTGTTATCTTTCACTATTTTTTTTTAAAGAATCAGGGTTGAGTTTATCGAGCATTATCGAATGTTGTTTCGAAGAGACCGTGATCAAATATGTTATCCGGAAATCACTTCGATCCAACAAATGCGTTTCAAAGTGCAGACATCTTAAAGATGATGGAATTTAAAGGTGGAGCTCTCAAATGTTTGGTTTAGTCCCATAACGAATTTGTATGGATGAATGCCGGTATTGCATTGTTGCTTGGAGGGCAGTGTTAGCATTGTAAGTGGAAAGTGCTATACAAAGTTAAAACGTAGCCTCGAACCTCATCAACCAGGAAATGACGAAAATCGGGCATGCAGCATGGCCAAGTAGGTTGCTCCGAAGTAGGGTATGATCATTCCAAATCTAGATCGGTTACTATCTATTCATGTATGCTTTGGGGCCTAAGCGGGGTGATCATATTCGATACTACTAGTCAAGTGGTAGGCCAGTCCTGTGTGGTAAGGGTACAAGATGTTCTTGTCAGACCCTAGTGCATTTATTTAGAGATGTACCTTCGGAAGATAGTTCTTTACCTTGTCATAGTATGGAATCCAATCTCTAAAACGTGCCTTTGTGGTTTTAGCTCTATATCTATTATGCTGGAATTTAATTAATGTAACAATTTCGGCTAAAATAAAATAATTTGTGTATAAACATTATTATAATATTAGAGAAGTTCATATGCAATATTTTGATTAACGTAAGGTAAAATCCTGTCCGTGTTTATGTGCTGCGTGGTCTTACGAAATAATTTTGATGTTCAAATGGTTTTCTATAACCTTATAATCTAGTTGGGTGTTTTCTCATGCTGGTTTTCCAGACTGACTCGGGTGTTATTTTATTAAAATGCTCGGATCAGACGAGCATTTTTACAGATTGCTTTGGACCTATTGGACCTCAGGAGAGAATTGGAGGTCTTTAAGTCGTATTTACGTATATTTTTTATTTCAGCTATTTTGTTCTTGAAATTATCAACATTTGTGAGGACATGCTAACTATCCATGCTGATGATAGTGAATTATTGTTGTACTGTGGTGAATGTATGTATGTAACATTTTCTCTTTGTAATGATCATTGATTTTATATTATATATAGTATTCCACTACGATTGGGAGATTCTGTGTTGACTTAATTTCTTTTCTCTTCTTCTTCTCTTCTCTTCTTCCTTTTTCTTCTTTCCTATAACTATTAGTGTTTCTTTTCACTTTGGGTTGAACATGTATGGTTTATTGTCAGCTTGAATGGTACGGATTAGTGGGTTGTTACATATTGCCAATTTGAAACATTCAATGAGTGCTGTAGATTATCAACCTGAAACATGTAGTAAGTGTTGCTGGTTGTCAGTTCGAGATAAACAATAATTGTTCCTGATTATCAATTTGAAACACTCGGTAAGTGCTGTTGTAACGACCAGGAATTTCACCGCTTTGACTTGCGAATATTTAATTAATTTTAGACATTCAAATAATGGATTTTGTAACTCTAATAAACTTATTTTAAATAATAACTAGTGATGGTGAAATAATTTTTCAAAAATTGCTTACAAAAATATCTGATTCGAAGAAAAATTGAAAATGAGACCGGAATTAGTTTTCCAAATTTTTGACATTTTGTCGGGTAAAAGTTTTTGGAAACATTGTTAACCCTATGACATAATATTTCCATACGTTCATAATTAAAGTTAGGATTTTAAGTATATGTGTATATATACTTAAGTACATATTAAGAAAGTTGTGACATTTGGAAATATAATAAATTTAAAAGGATGTTAAGCATGAAATGACACTAGGTAGAACATAAGTACAAAGTTGCGCTAAATGGATGTTGGCTTAAGTGTACATGAAGTGGACAAGGGGGGCTTGCATGTATATTTAAGTGGGTGAAGGTGGACAATGTAACGACATGGCATTTAGTTTGTGGGGGGTAGGTATTTTGGTAATTTACTAATTACATTTTATATAAAACCAATTTCTTATTTTTCGTTCCCACTTTATTCAATCCATTCTTCTTTCTATCCACTTCCTCCATGCTTTCATGGTTCAAAGTTAGAAATTTCATTCTTTTTCTACTTTAAAATATATGAAAACTTTGTTTAATTACCTCCTTTTCTTTTCTAGAACCCTCCTCCTCGTTAACCAAGCCTTCATCATCCCATTCAAGCATGGCAAATCCTGTTGCTCCTTATGGTTGGATTAATTTTCTAACCTAGGTCCTCAAAATTCCATTTTTGCTAAAAGAAAGCTAGTATCTAGATCACTTTGCAAAATAGCGGAATAGAGTTCGAATTGGATGGCTTTTGGTGAGAAAAACTAACTCCTTTATTTGAAGTTGCTAACTTTAATTTATGATGTATATTTGTTGACAAATCATTGCTTGATGGGTTGGATATGGTGTTGATTTGGTTATACATACGTATGCTTGGAAGTAATTTTTTTTGACTTGTAAATAGAAAGTTAAAGTTAGTAAAGTGTACATATTATAATCTTTGCTTAGTTATGATAAATATGTCATGTACATAGGTTGTCATAATGTTGTGCTAGATTATGTGTTGTATGCTACAGGAATTAGCTGTTAAATCACTTGCTTACAACATTGAGATCCCTTTATTTATTTGTTCCTTCAGTTACTATTTTTAGGAAAAGTTTATAAAAGTTTATAAAAATTCACTTCTATTTTTCAAACTTTATTCAAGGTTTATAAAAGTAAGTTAAACATAAAACGATAGGGTTTTGAAAAAGATTTGAAATGTAAAACAAGATTTGAAATTGTGTCATATAACGATAGTCGCTATGGGTGCAGATAAAAACTCCTTTTGCAATTAATTTTTTTCATTTTAAGTATATTTTGGAAAGTGTTTTCAAATATATTGAAGTATTTTAAATAGTATTTACTATTATTATATTATTTGTTTATTTATTAAATGATTTTTAATTAATTAAGGTAATTAGTACTTAATCATTAATTAATAAAGGAAACAGTACTTTATTTTTAATTAAGTAAGTTAAGTATAATTAGTTAAGTAATTAAGGATTAATAATTAATTGATAATTTACTTAAGGATCAATCATTACTTAATTTTAAATTAAGGGTTAATTATTATTAATTAATAATTAAGAAAGTGTTTAAATTAAGTTAGGATTTGATTAAGATTAATTAAGATTAAATTATTATTAAATGAAATTTTAAAATATAATTAATTAAGGATTAATTATAATGAAGGATTAAACTAGTAATAAATTATTTACTATTATTTAATTATTTATTTAAAGGACAATTATTATTTAATTATTTATTATAAGTTAATCATTGTTTAATTAATTAGCTAAAAGTCAATTATTATTAAAAATAAGAGTTTAAATGTTATTTAATTATTAAATAAAAGTTTTAAACTACTTTATATTTAAAGATCGGTTTAGTTTTTAAAGCAACTCTCTTTGAGGATATTTCCAATCTAAGGGATATCTTTGTCGATTACTTTTAAGTAACCTCAAAATGAACGTGGAACCTAATGACATCTATTTAGCACGATACAACACTGTTTTGCTAATTAAATTGTATTTGACATCTGTTTGGTAGAATAAATCACAATTTTGCCATAATTCACCAAGTAGTTTATGTTGGCATCTGTTTAAGCAGAATAAAAACCTAATTTTGTTATTTTGGTAACTTAAACATCTACCTGTATATTGATTGGATGTTATTTGTTGATCCCTTTTACATATTTATTTGTTATGGAAATACCAATGTTATAACTTGAGAAGTTAAACACGATTAAATAAGAACCATTGTGGTAACTAAGTCTCTTTTTGATTTTGTGAAGTAAAATATTTCACTTTATCCTTTTTTAAAAAGGTTTAATGTTTATTACCATTTTAAATAAGATATTTAAAGTATAATTAGCAATTATTTTATTTAAAGGTGTTTTGAAGTTATTTAATACTCTTTAAATGATTGCTTAAAATCATTATTTTGCTAATGTGGTTTAAAGATAATTAAATGAAGAATGTTTAAGTAATAACTTGTTTATTTTAAGGTACTTCAAAAAAGTGATTTTATGGAAGGAACTTTATTGATTAAAATTTATTTAAGAAGTTTTGTTTTAAATAAAGAGAGTTTATAAAAGGAGTTTTACAAACTGAAAAGAGATATTGAAATTTGGGAAAGATTTTTATAAATGAATTTGGATATTTATAAAAGGGTTTTATAAATGGTTTGATATTCATAAAGGTGTTTTATAAATGATTTTGGATATTTAAAAAAGAGTTTTATAAATGGTATTGATATTCATAAAAGATTTTTATAAATTAACTTAGAGATTTATAAAGATTGTTATAAATGGATTTGGAATTTTGGTAAAATAAGATTTCAAAATATGAAAGAGATTTATCAAAGGTATTTATAGAAAAAATTTATAAAAGAATTTGAGATTTGAATATCCCTTAATTGACCTTCTTAATTTTTATGGTGTGGAATTTTCATTCCATGCTTAACACTAAAGGAATAATGTTTGGAGTTATTCTTATCCTCTAATTTAAATAGCATTTTTTTAATCCTTTCAATATGATTTCGAAATAAGAAATCTTTCACAAATGTTTTGTGAATATACTTATGCTGGTGGGATAAGTATATGAATGTTTTAATATTTATATTCTTAAAATATATTTAATAAATAAAAGATTTATTTAAATGAGGCTTAGTGGTTGCCATGGGTTAAATCTATGGATTGTTGTTTGTTTTTGTGTTTGATAGTTAAATAATCGACTATCAAATCTTAGCCAGTTTTGACTTGTGAAGTAAATAAAAACGTCACGTGTTCATACAATTTGAGTTCCCTCGAGAGAACTTACTTGATTGAAATGTCTTTAGCTTTAAGAGATATATTAGAGATCCCTTTGGGACACTAATGTAGTTCACTTACTTCTGAGAGAACTGAGATTGAGTCAACCGAAAATTATCGGTTGTTGGTTCATAGTGACTGGGATTAGACATGTTATTCAAAAACCACTTCAAAAAACATGAGCGTTCGAATGGAAGACATCTTGAAGGTGTTCAAAGATGGAGTTCTTTGAAGTGCAAGGGCTGTTTTCTACTAATCCTAAGGGTGATTCCAAAATGGATGTTGTACAGGTAATGCCTTCGGTTTCATCAGACCCAGAACAAACTTGTATGGATGAATGCTGGCATTGCATTTCTGTCTTGAGGGCAATGTTCGCATTCAAAGTTGGAATTTTTATGAGAAAATGGTAAGAGCCTAGCCTCTCCAACCACACAACCAGGAAATGGCTAAAAGTAGGGGAAGCCACAAGGCTATATGGGTCGCTCCCATTAGGGTATGTCCATCCCTTATCTAGACTGAGATTATCTCTTTGTTGTTTATGCTTTGGGGCTCATTTTGGTTGTTTGATCACAACCTAGGGATAATCATCTTTGGTACTATCCAGTAAGGGATGAGCCGGCCTTGTCATGCCGAGGTCAAAAGGTTTTTGATCTCTCGGTACATTTATTTAGAGGTGTACTATACACAAGGTAGTCCATTACTTGCCATTGTTAGAGTCCATTCTCCAATAAGCCCCTTCGGTTTTCGATTGTAAACCTATTATTGTTGTGATGTATACACAGCTACTTGATTATTGGTATTTCAAACTCATAGACATTATTATAATATCACTAAATTTTATAATAAAATGGTTTGGTTACCGTAACGTAAAAACCCATTTTTGTTTATGTTTGGCATGGTCTGACGAGATACATTTTATTTTGAAAGGGTTTTCAAATATAAAAAAAAATATGATTTGATTGAGCTTTCTCCCGCTGGTTCACAAGACTGATCCGGGCATTATTTTTTATAATGCTCTGATCAACCTGATCATATTTTCCAGATTTAGCCAGATGCTTTGGAGTTTTCAGGTGACGAGCTGGATTCTCCAAGACGAATTCATGAATCTTACATTCTTCCACTATTTTCTGTTTTGTTCTTGTTTGTATTTATCAGCAATTATAAGGACATGTTGTCATAACTGCCAAAGCTGCTAATAGGTTGGTGTACAATGATGTTGTGTATATAATAAATTTCTTTTCTTTTTGTAAAGACCAATTGTATATTATATACTTCTTGTCAGGATGTAAGATTCTATTTTGTCTTCTCTTTCTCTAATCCCAAATCACCTATCTTTCAAACACTTAAATGATCAACACACCAATATCAAGGATGTATTAAGTGTCGTCTTTAGGTGTAAGAAAGGCAGCTCGTTACAATGTAGTATCAAAGCTTAAGTTGAGTGAACACTTAGGCCTTGGTAGGGTATACTCATTATAAATAGGGTTAGTAATACTTAGAATGAGTAAACTTATTAGAGATAGGGTTACTAACAACCTAGAATGAATTTGAGTATAGTATATATATGAGTGCGTATTTGTTAGTGCATAAAAATGTTTATATTGTGTTGTTTGATTTGTTGAGTGGTTTGAGAATTCTAGTCGATGCATTTGACCAATGTTATCGATGGGGATTTCCTAAATAGATGAACAGGTCCAATCGACACAATATTGTTTAAATATGATAAATTAAATAATTTTACCTAAGGATATATTTATATAAAAGGATTCAAAAAAATTATATAGTTATCTATGATGTGGTTGTTGTTAAGAGTTAATAATATTTAATTATTATCACATATGGTTTGTTTATTCATGTTTACCCAGTTTTAAGCATTGACTATGGATTGTAGATTCATTTGCAATCCTTCTTTTTAAACCATAGGTTGGATAGATAAAAATTGTGGAAAATTGAAATGTACACCTTGTGTGTTAAGTTTTATGGTTTGACTATAAGGTGTTCGATGATATGTTGGTTTAAAAAATTAATCTTAAAACGTGGCATTTATTAAAAATAAATATTACATTTGATTTTATAAAAATTTGATTTAAAAAAAATCAGGATTATAAAGCATGTTTTGAAAATAATATGGATTTTTTAGAGAATTCGAAGCCCGATGCTTTGTGAAAGTTTCAAATGATCCTTGGAAAAGTAGTAATAATTTTACATGAAAATAGTTTAAGGTATAAATATTTTGAGAGTAAAATTTTTCTTTAGATAGTTTGGAGAATGAGTTTCGATTAGTTTTGTAATGATCTGAATAATCTTCAAAGTGACGATTGGATGTTTGCTTTGGCGAATGTTGTAGTGAACTTAGTAAATTATTATCTTTATCATTGTACAATCTAAATTAGTTTGAAGCCGAACGAACCTAAAGCAAGTTGGTAATAAATAATTTGTTAAAAACTAATTTTCTGGTAATATATATATAGTATCATTTCAAAAGGATTTTTAAAATAAAATTCGGGTATTTGGCTCCTAGGTCTTCAAAATAAAAGAATTTTTTTATTAAAGGAGGTTTAACAAATGAAATATTTGATTGGGCTAAAATTTAATTAATTTAATAAGAAGGTTTAATAACCTTGTGTTTTTTTAAATAGTGTCTTTGAGGTTCTTACAGCTAGGAGGTTAAAATTATTTGATGTTATTGGGCTGGCTAATAAACATTTTTATCTTAGTGGTGTCTAATGAAAAGTAGAATCTAAGAGGGAGTTTGGATACAACATCCTATTCTTCTTCACTATTTATCAAACCAAATGGGTAAAGAGGTTGAATTGGTCGAAACGGTTTTGAGACTTAAATTATTTTGAACTTATATTTGAATAGTAATAGTGAATATGTAATGACCCACAATTTTACCACCTTAATTTGCGAATATTTAATGAATTTAAAATATTCAAATAATATGTTTTATAATTAAAATATAACTCTTTTGAATGATAACAAATAATGGTAAAATAGATTTGTAATGACCCAGGATTTTGCCACTTTGGAATTGGCTATTTAAAAATATTTTATATAATCAATAAATGGATTTTCATTATCAAATAATCCTAATTTAATTATTTAATAATGATGATAAATAGTTTTCAAAATTTGTTTATCAATATAGATAGTTCAGATAAAAATAGAAAATGTGACCAAAGGACGTTGTCCGAAATTTTGAATTTTCGACACACGAAAGTCATCAGAAACGTTGTGCATGTTTGTGCACCATGTACACACATGTAGATGTTAAGATTAATATTAACACACACACTTATATATGTTAACTTATATTTATATACATATAAGAAGTGATGTGACTAATTGTGAAAAAAGTTTTAAAAAATGCAAAATAATATAAGAAAGTTATCATGTTAAGCCATACCTTAAGGTCATCACAAGAACATACAACGTGGCTAGCATGATTTAGGGGTAGGGAGCCTTAACCCATGTGTGCAGCATGAAATTGGTTCATATATATAGCCCTACTCTTACACTTATCTTCACTTACTAAAATTCCTAAGATGTTTTCATTTCCATTCTCTTCTTTATAAATTCCTACATCCATTCATGGCTCCAAAAATTCAATTCCTAAGTTGAAACTAGTTTATTTATTCCTAAAATTAAAGTTAAAACTACTCTACACCACCTTACATCTAAAACTACACCCTAACTCCTCACTTTGGACCATGGCCATGCCCATATTTTCTTAGGCCAAGCACTAGCATCCTACTAAGGTCCACTAAATCAAGCCATTAGCATATGAAGCTTGGTTCTTGTGTTGTTCGAGAAGATAGTGCAATTCTGATTGAATTAGTAAGCGATTTGGTGAGTAAAGTTCATGTTTTTAAAACTCAAATTACTAATTTTTTTAAAGTTATAAAATTTATGAGTTAAAATGTTGCTTCAGTATGCGGTAATGTTATATGTTCTATATGTATGCATATATGTTCATTTGGTATTGATTGCGTATGCCGAAGTTTGAGTCGGCAAAAAAGATTATACCCTGAATATTGCAAAAGTTGGTTAGTATTGTGAAGTAATACTTTTTTTATGGTGGTGCTACAATGTTACGATGTGATATTATGTTTGAATGTTGTATCTGTTGTATGTGGGTTTATGACAAAAAGGTAGTGATTCGCTAACCAAAGCGACGTAGAAATCCGCTTTTTATCGAAAGTTTGATTTTCATTTCAAAGTAAAAAGAATTCAAGTTTAAAACTTTAATTTTAGTTTTCAAAGGTTTATTGTCATGTTTTAAATAAGATAAGAGTTCGAAGTCGAGGTTTTTAAAGCTTGGGAATCCAAATTTCAAGAAATGAAATTACGAGTTTGTATAGCGATAGTTGCTATATGTGCAATTCGGAAAGTTTAACAAGTTTTCTAATCCAAACTTGTTTTCACCTAGAAATATTTTTGAAAATGTTTTCTAACTTTAATTTAGTCACCAGAGGACAATTAATTAATTAACGATTATTTAATTGATTAAATAATTAATTAAGGTAATTTGTACTTAATCATTTGTTATTAATGGTTTTTTTAAACTTAGGTGTTAATCAATTAAGTGAATCATGATTTGTTACTTAATTAATGTTAATTATTATTCTTATTATTAATTAAGGATTAATTAATTATTATTTAATTATTTATTTAAAATAATTTTTAATTGAGTATTATTTTAAAAACAGATTTTATTTAATTAATCTTCGATTAAAGTAAATTAAGTTTTAATAATGTTTAATTAAAGTTTAATTACCTTTAATTCGAGTTTAAGTACTATTTAAAAAGAATTTGATTCTCATTTACAAGGGTTTTTAATTATTTTGAAATCGCTTTGAGTTTAAGTAATTGGTTTTTGTTTTAAATTGTTTTCTTTTCAAATTGATTTAAATCAAGAGATTTCTATGTCGCTTACCCTAGTAACCATATATGATGAGGAAAACTAAATGACATCTATTAGCAGAACAAAACACCATTTTTCTATTGCAATTAACTTGGACACTTACTTAAGTTGATTGATTGTTGTGTGTTGATCCTTTATATACCTGTTGTTATGTGATGCTATGTTAAAATGGATAAGTAAAACCAAATTAAAGGCACCATTGTGGTCACTAAGCCTCCATTTGATTTATGTAAGGATAAATATTTCATTTTCTTTTTGAAATTGGTTCCAAGTTATTTCAATTTGAATAGGATATTTGAAGAATAATTTGACAAAAGGTTTTACTAGAGATGTTTTTTAACTAATGGGAATGGTTTTCCATGTTACAAAAAGAAGTTGTTTATAAAGAGTTTCATAAAAGAAGTTGGAAATTTATAAGGTATTATTGGGTAAATGGATTTGGGTTTTTAAGCAAAGAAGATTTCATAAACAAGGGAGTTTATAAAATGGATTTGCTTATTAATGGAAGCTAATTTGATTTAAGTTTATGAGGAAGTTGCTTAAACATGAAGGGTTTACAAAGAAGTTTTATAAATGATTTTGGTGTATGTATAAAAGGAGTTTTAGAAATAATTTGGATATTCATAAAGGAAGTTTATAAAAAGGTTGGGATATTTATAAGAAATTTATATAAAAAGTTTAGGTAGCTATAAAATAAAATTTTATAAGTGGTTCTGAATATTTATACATGGATTTTTATACATGAATTTGGAAGTTTGGAAAGTATTCTAAAATGGATTTGGATTTCAAGTAAAAGAGATTTCATGAATGAAATAATTTTAAATAAATATTTGTTTTGAGGCTTAGCGGTTGCTATGGATAAATCAATCTCAAATGGAATTGGTTGTTGTTTATTTATACGATAGTTAACTAACCGACTATCAAATATGGACCCAAAATGTAACTTTGGAAATATCTAACGAAACACGAGTGTTATATAGCACAGTCATCCCTGATGATGTTGTACTGTTCATAAAAATCTCATTTCGTTCTCCAAGGCCAAATGGTAAGAAATTCGTCCACTAATGGTTAGGAGGTGATCTTCACTTTTATCTTTGACTGTTTATATCCTAAAGAACCAAAGTTGAGTTTACCGAAAAATATTGAATGTTTTTTCAAAGAGACCGGAATCAGATATTTTATCCGAAAACCACTTCGATCCAACTTAAGGGTTTCGAAGTGAAGATATCTTGAAGATAATGGAATGAAAGACGGAGCTCTTTGAAGTGCAAGGGCTGCTTGCTACTAATCCTGAGGGTAATTCTAAAATGGATGTAGTAGAAGTAGTGCCTTTGGTTTTTTCATGTCCTGAATAACTTGTATGGACGAATGCTGGCGTTGCATTGTTGCATGGAGGGCAGTGTTAGCATTCCAAGTGGAAAGTGCTACATAAAAGTTAAAGTCTCATCAACCATGAATGACTAAAATAGGGGAGAAACGGTAGGGCTAAGTAGATCGCTCCCAATTAGGATATGATCATCCCTATCTAAAGTCGATATTATCTCTCATTTATATGCTTCAGGGTCCATTAACTAAGGGATGATCATATTTGGTGCTACTAGTCAAGTGGTAGGCTGGTTCTGTGTTGGCAGGGGATCACGGTGTGGCCCTTGGTGTTATTTTATCTAGAGATGCACCGTGACGTGCGGTACCCAGGAGCCTAGTCATTGTATTGAATCCATTTCCCAATAAGTGCCTTCAGTCTTAGTTGTATACCTATTTGCTTGAATTTAATTAACGTAACAATTTCAGCTATGTTAATTATTTACTTGAGAACCATAGACATTATTATAATATCACTGGATTTTATATACAAATGTATTGGTTATCGTAATGTAGAAACCCATCCATGTTTATGTGCGGTGTGGTTTTATGAGGTGCCTTTGATTTAAAGGTTTTTATAAAGTTAAAGACTTATGTTTTACCCATGCTAGACCCATGTCTGACTCGGAGCTTATTTTTCCTTTTTCTAAACTCTTGGTTGCTCAAATTTGGATGGGCAGTCAAGTAGTTCAGGTTTTTCCATAGATTCATCCTGGAGGAGCTTGAGAAGGCAGCTTCATCGATGGCTAGTTATTATCTTGTTTCCCGCTATATTTTATGTATATTGTATCTGTTAGGTAGGGACAGGCTGTTATAATTGTCCTTGGCTAGAATTTGTATTAGAATGACACTGATGTGACATTTTTGAAATGACTTTGTAATATATTATATTGAGTAATATATATTATTTCATTGCATTGTGAGATTCTATGTTGTTAGTTTTTTCTCTTCTATCTTATTTTTATTTTACCCTTAATGGCTCATCTTTCAGAGTAAAAAAGACAGATTTATGGAATAGAATTATAAAACGGATGTTTTGT
Source organism: Allium cepa (assembly GCA_030765085.1). Taxonomy (NCBI): domain Eukaryota; kingdom Viridiplantae; phylum Streptophyta; class Magnoliopsida; order Asparagales; family Amaryllidaceae; genus Allium; species Allium cepa. The sequence continues at coordinate 978,885,711 of CM060934.1, forward strand.
ATATACTCTTAGGATGTAGGAGTGTATTATACAAGTTAATAAATTAAAATGATTTTATAAACGGTTTCATAAAAAAGTTGTATCATTTAAAAATGATTGAACCTAATTAGAAATTGTTATGAAATGTTTTCATAAATAATTTGATTGGTAAAAAGTAAATGGGTAAATGGTAACTTTTAGATGAGTATGTAAATTGTACGTATATTGCTTCTTTTTTCACATAGTTTCGATCCAAGATTCGAGTACATGACTTGACGTGCTGCAAACTATTCCGAATAAGTATTTATCACTCGATTTTTAACGATGAACACTTGGTGAGGGTTCTTAATGTGGAACCAAAAAATTTCTATCATGGTACATGGCTATGTAAGTAGAATGAAGGTTTCTAATTAAGAAGCCTGATCAGAGTCCGCACTACGAAGTCAAGTGAGTGATACTAGTTCAGAAGTAAAGCTATATACTCGAATAAGAAATCGAAAGAAATTTCATGCATAGACAATCTATGAACATCATACAAACTAATGAGTAGTGTTAAGTGTTTCTGGGTTAGGGTTATGGTAAAAATTCAAGGTCGAAATTCATTTAAATGAGGAGGGTATAACGACCCGGCATTTCACCTCTTTGATTTGTGAATATTTATAAATATTCAAATAAAGGATTTTAAATCTCTAGTAAACTCCTTTTAAATAATAACTACTAATAGTGAAATAGTTTTCCAAAACTTGATTACAGAGATATATAGTTCGAAGAAAAATCGAAATTGTTATTGGAAATTTTTGATTTTCTGTCGGCTAAATGTTGTCAAAAACATTACGAACCTATGGTATAATATTTCCATAAATTCATAACTAAAGTTAGGATTTCAAGTATATACACACACACTTAAGTATATATTAAGGTGTGACATTTGGAAATATAAATAATTTTAAAAGGATGTTTAAGCATGAAATTACACTAGGTAAAACATAAGTACAAGGTTGCATTAAATGGATGTTGGCTCAAGTGCACATGAAGGGGACTAGGGGGTTTCGTGTACAATCAAGGGGGAAGAGGTGAACATAGTGATGGCATGGCATTTAGTTTGTAGTGGGTAAGTATTTTGGTAATTTGCTAAGTGTATTTTATACAAAAATAATTTCTTATTTTTCCTTCTCGTTTTATTCATTCCATTCTCATTCCTCTGCACTTTCTCCATGCTCGTATGTTTTTCCATGGCTTCTAAGTCAGAAATTTCATTCTTTTTCCACTTTAAAATTCATGAAAACTTTGTTTAAATGCCTCCTTTTCTTTTCTACAACCCTCCTCCTCCTTAACTAAGCCTTCCCTACCCTATCCAAGCATGACGAATCCCTTACCTCTCATGGTCGAATTATTTTTCTATCTTAGGGTCCTCAATTCCATTTTTGCTAAAAGAAAGCTAGGATCTAGATCATTTTGCAAAGTAGTGGAAGTTAGAGTTAAAATTGGATAGCTTTTGGTGAGAAAAAATAACTCCTTTATTAAAGTTACTAACTTTATATTATGATGTATATTTTATTGATAAATCATTGCTTGATTGGTTGGATATGGCGTGGATTTGGTTATACATGCATATGCTTAGAAGTGATGTTGTTTAGACTTGTAAATAAAAGTTAAATTTAGTAAAGTGTACAAGAATAATCATTGCTTGGTTATGATAAATATGTCATGTACATAGGGTGTGATAATGTTGCGCTAGGCTCTGTGTTGAATGCTAAAGGAATTAGCACTTAAAATCATTTACTTACCTTTACTTACCTTTTTTAAGGAAAAGTTTATAAAAGCTTTAAAAAAATTACTTCAATTTTGCAAACTTTATTCGAGGTTTATAAAAGTAAGTTAAGCATAAAAAGATATGGTTCTGGAAGTGATTTGAAATGTGAAACAAGGTTTGAAATTACAGGTCATATAGCGATAGTTGATATGCGTATTGCTCGTAAAAATGAACTCTTTTTATCACTAAAATTTGTTTATATTTTAAGTATATTTTGAGAAGTGTTTTCAAACATATTTTAATTATTTTAAATAGTAATTATTTATTTATATATTTAATGGTTTTTTATTAATTAATCAAGTATGGTAATTAATACTTAATCTTAAAGGAAATAGTGCTTAATTTCTAATTAAGTTAATTATAATTAGTTAAGTAATTAAAGATTAATAATTAACTAATAGTTTATCTAAGGATTAATCATTATTTAGTTTTAAATTAAGGGTTACTTATTATTAATTAATAATTAAGAAAGGGTTTAAATATTTATTTAAATCAAGTTAAGATTTGATTAAGACTTAATTAAGATTAAATAATTATTAAATGAAAGTTTAATTTATAATTAATTGAGGATGAATAATAATAAATATAAACAAATATTTAATTATTTACTATTATTTAGTTATTTATTTAAAGGATAATTATTATTTAGTTTTATTTAAAGTTATTCAATGTTTAATTTATTAAATAAAAGTTAATCATTATTAAAATAAAGAGCTTAACTGTTATTTAATTATTAAATAAAAGTTTTAAAGTTTTATACCACTTTATTTCTAAACATCGGCTTGATTTTTAAAGAACCTCTCATTTAGAGGATATTTTCAATCCTAGGGATTTCTTTATCGATTACTTTTGAGTAACCTCAAAATAATAGGAACCCAATGACATTTATTTAGCAGGGTAAAACATTGTTCTGCTAATTAAATTGTACTAATCATAGTTCTTTCATAATTCACCATGTAGATTATGTTGGCATCTATTTAAGCAGGATAAAAACCCAGTTCTACACTTTTAGTAACTTGAACATCTACCTGTATGTTGATTGGTTGTTATTGGCCGATCCCTTCTACATATCTATTTGTTATGGAATACTCTTGTTATAACTTGGAAAGTTAAACTCGATTAAACAAGAACCACTGTGGTCACTAAGCCTATTTTTGATTTTTGTGAAGTTAAATATTTCATTTTATCCTTTTTTAAAATGGTTCAATATTTATTACCATTTTAAATAATATATTTAAAGGATAATTTAACAATTGTTTTATTTAAAGGTGTTTTGAAGTAATTTAATACTCTTTAAATGATTGCTTAAAATCATTATTTTGCTAGTGTGGTTTAAAGATAATTAAATGAATAATGTGTAAATAATAACTTATTTATTTCAAGGTATTTTAAATAAGTGATTTTATCAAAGGAACATTATTAATTAAATTTTATTTAATAAGTTTTGTTTTAAATAAAGAAAAATTATAAAATGAGTTTTATAAATTGAAAAGAGATCTTAAAATTGGGGAATTTTTTTATAAATGATTTAGATATTTAAAAAGGGTTTTATAAACGGTTTTGATATTCATAAAAGAGTTTTATAAATAAACTTAGTGATTTATAAAGAGTTTTATAAATGGATTTGGAATTTAAGTAAAGTAGATTTCATAAAATGAAAGAAAAGTATCAAGGGGTTTATAGAAAAAACTATAAAAGAATTTGTGATTTGGATTTCCCTTAACTAGCCTTTTTAATTATGGTGGTGTAGAACTTTCATTTTATGTTTAACACCAAAGGAACGGTGTTTGAGTTTATTCTTATCTCTAATTTCAATTTGTTTTGATCCATTTTATATGATTTCGAAATAAGATATCTTTCACAAAAGTTTTGTGAGTATACTTATGCCGGTGGGATAAGTATATGAATATTTTAATAAATATTCTGAAAAGATATTTAATAAATGAAATATTTATTTAACTGAGGCTTAGTGGTTGCCATGGGTAATTAAATCTCTGAATTGTTACTTGTTTGTGTATTCGTTAGTTAGATAACCGATAATCAAATCTTGGCTATCAAATCTTGGCCAATTTTGACTTAGGAAGTAAATAAAAAGCTTTACGTTTTTGCACAATTTGAGTTCCTTGGTAGAACTCATTCGAGTGAAATGTCTCTAGCTTTAGAAATATATTAGAGATCCCTTTATGACTCTAGTATAGTCCGCTTACTGTTAGAAGAATCAGGATTGAGTCAACCAGAATTATCGTTTGTTGGTTCGTAGATACAGGGTCGAACATGTAATCTGAAAACCACTTCAAACCAACATAAGCTTTCAAATGGAAGACATCCTATAGATATTCGAAGATGTATTTCTTTGAAGTGCAAGGGATAGTTAGTACTAATCCCAAGGGTGATTCCAAAATGGATGCAGTACAGATTGTGCCTTGGGTTTGGTTCAAACCTAGAAAAAACTTGTACGGATGAACGATGGCAATGCATTTCTACTTGGAGGACAGTGTTAGCATTCCAAGAGAGAATTTCATTGAGGCAATGGTAAGAGCATAGCCTCTCAAGCCTTACGACCCCAGAATGGCTAAACAACGAAAGCCGCAAGCTATATGGGTCGCTCACCATTAGAGTATGGTCATCCATTATCTAGATTGAGATTATCTCTTTGTTATGTATGCTTCGGGGCCCATTTTGGTCGTTTGATTGTAGCCTTGTGATTATTGTATTCGGTACTATCCAGTATGGGGTAGGTCAGTATTGTCATGCTGAGGTTGAAAGGTTTTTGATCTCTCGATACTTTATCTAGTGGTGTGCTATATTGAAGGTAGTCCCTTACCTTGCTATTGTTTGAATCCATTCTCCAATAAACGCCTTCGGTTTCTGATTGTAAACCTATTATTGTTGTGAAGTATACACATCACAACTACTTGATTATTGGTATTTTAAGCCAATAGAAATAATTGTAATATCACTAGATTTTTATAATAAAATGATTTGGTTATCAAAAGGTAAAAACTCATCCATGTTTATGTGCGGCGTGGTCTTATGAGATGCCATTTCTTTTGATAGGGTTTTCAAATATAGAAATCGGTATGATTTGATTGAGCTTTCCTATGCTGGTTTACCAGACTAATCCTGGTATTATTTTCTTATAATGCTCTAGTCAACCCAAGCATATTTTTCAGATTTAGCTGGATGCGTTGGAGCTTTCAGATGATGAGCTAGATTCTCTAAGACGAGTTCACATATCTTATATTCTTCCACTGTTTTATGTTTTGTTCTTAACTGTATTCATCAGCAGTTGTAAGGACAGGACGATATAACTGTCCCGACTGATAATAGATTAGTGTATTTTGATGTTGTGTATATAATAAAGTTCTTTTCTTTTTGCCAAAAGTCATGTGTATATTATATATTTCTTGTCGCGATGTGATATTCTTTTCTGTCTTTTCTTTCTTTAACCCCAAATGTCCCGTCTTCCAAACACTTAAAGGATCGACATACTAATACCAAGGATTTATTATGTGTCGCCTTTAGGAATAAGAAAGGTGGATTGTTACAGTTGCACATTGTCAGTTTGAAAGTATGGGTGTTTTAATTTGTTAATCTACAACATCCACTTGATGTTTCAATTTATGAATCTGAAACACACGGTTAGTTTTTTGAATTTGCAAATTGAAACACATTGCAAGTGTTTCAAAATTCCGCAACATACTAATTCACAACACTTATAAAGTATTGCTAAAAATTTTAGCAATATTTTATTACCATTTCAAACTGGTCACTTTGGTGTAATGGATGATTGTGAAGTTATCAACACCAATACAATCTTTAGATACAAAGGATGGATCGACATTCCAAGATAATCTAGTCTTAATAGATATTAAAAATGAGCACATATTATTTATATAATTAGAAACTACTTTTTATATGTAACTCATTATGAATAAGTGTAAATAAGTGTAAAAATTATGATGTATGGTTTAAATAGATGTAGTTATAAATTTATATATATATATAAAGTTATTTCTCAAAGGCATTGTCTCGCAATTAGTATTGATTTTGATTCCATAGGTAACATTATCACATTTCATAATATTTAAATATATCACATTTTAGGGGAGTTTATTTTTCTTTACCCTTTTTTTTGATGCAAAGGCAGAGAAAATATATAAATATAATATATGCATATATTAAGGGTAAGTTATTCAATATAGCGGGAGTTAACCAATTTAGAGGGAGTATCAATATATTTTATAACAAAAATATTTACGTGGTTGTCATCATCAAAAAAGGGAGATTGTTAATACCATAGATGTTGATTTGATGACAACAACTATATAAATATAGGTACTAATATTTTCCCAAGTTATATAGAAATTTGGCAGAATGTTGCACAAGTTTATACAAGTACAAAATAATTGAGTTTGAAGATTGATCGGTAAAGAAACTAGAGATCATGTGACGCCCCACCTCTATACCCACGCTAGCCAAGAACATTACGGTGAATGCTGTCAACTAGCACGGAGAATAAGGCTGTTGAGGAGCGATCATCCGTGTAATTGCTTTGTGCGAGCATCGATATGTCGGATAGTATAACATGCATTTCTTTATCAAGAGGAAATCCGACATACCGACACAAACTCAAAGCTACTACACAGTGGCTATAACATCTTCAGAAACAAATATAGAAATAAACATAACATAAATCAGTCACAGACTATTCATATCACAAAGGCGGAAATAGATATGAATATAACACATGAAAGTGTTCATCAGAGTAGTGGTCAAAAAGATCCACAATAATACAAAGGAATAGATACAAGTGCTAGACAAAAGAATAAGTATACATCATAGAGTCTGTATCTCAAATGTATACAACAAAAACTACTAAACTAGAGTAGTTAGCCAAAAGTCAGAAGATGGTTCCAGATAGTAAGCCATGAGGAAGCACCTGTAATATCTCAGTCTGACCCGAGTATTATTTAAGAAGAAAATAATAAACGGATCAGTCTAGCTATAAATATCAGATGAAGTGATATATAATAAGAGAAATGACATGAACATATAATAATCATAATGCCAAGCTTTGATAAATAAGTAATTGAAAATCAACAAGAGATTAATCAATATCACAATAATCTACTCAAGATAAAAAGGAACGTCATACTCCTAATTTCATTCACCAAGCCACAATAAATGACATATATATCAATGCCCATCGTAAAAGTTGGTGAAACATAAATTCCAGAAATCAACACACGAAATCCAGAAATCACAAGAAAAAGGAACAACGACGTCGTACAGCGGGACGTCCGATGAACCAAATCACAATAAAAAGGATGGCCAATCCCCAAAAAAACTGGACATCGACGCACCTAGAAAGATACGCCCCATGTACAGTCGAACATCGACGCACCTAGAAAGATACGCCCCATACTCTAGCATCGACGCACCTAGAAAGATACGCCCCATGCACAAATAAACATCGATGCACCTAGAAAGATACACCCCATCTACAAATAAACATCGATGCACCTAGAAAGATACACCCCATGTAATGTCTAACATCGATGCACCTAGAAAGATACACCCCATGTAATGTCTAACATCGATGCACCTAGAAAGATACACCCCATGCAAAGTCGAACATCGACGCACCTAGAAAGATACGCCCCATGTACAGTCGAACATCGACGCACCTAGAAAGATACGCCCCATGCATAAACGAACATCGACGCACCTAGAAAGATACGCCCCATGTCCCGACTTATTGAGCCGATTGCTCCACGAAGTAAATAAACATCGATGCACCTAGAAAGGTACACCTCATGCATAAATAAACATTGACGCACCTAAAAAAGTACGACCCATGTGAGAAATGAGACGAAGCTCAATAAAATGAGGAACAGTCCTCCACATAAACCAAGAGACATCGCACATTGCTAGTCTAAACCACAAAGATGATCGTCATGATCAACGAGAAGTGTCAATTACAATAAACTAGTAAATATATGAGCTTAGCTTCATGTCCCATAACCACTAGCTTAACTTGAATATTTACGAACAAATTGTAGATCACCACTTGAAAATTGTCACAAGAGTTTCAATTGGACAAGTCCAAGAATTAACCAACAAAGTGAATGCAAGCGTTTCATACCACTTGTTTTACTAAGTCGTTTAATTAGATTTCTCATACGAGTGAGGTAAAGGTTTGTATATACTAATAGATTGGAAAATGGTTTTATAAACGAATTTGGTATTAAAATAGTATTAAAATCGTTTGAGGAAAGAGTTTTGATATTTACTACTAGTATAGGAAACCTTTATATTTTAAAGTGACAAATCATAAAGAAGGTTTGTAGGAACACTCAATCACTAAGATTCACATTCAAAAACGTGAATAAAATCCAAAGAAATCGATACAACATCCATCAAAGTGGATATATCTAAAATTCCCAAAGAAAAGGTCATCAAAGTCGATAATAAATGACGACAACAAAAGGGAGGCAACACGAATCGATTAAAGTTGGATATTCAAACGAATTAGCAAAATAGGCAAATCTGGCAAAAATCATCAGGTCGGTCGACCGGTCTCCCTGAGTCGGTCGACCGAACCAAAGGTTGGAAACCTCTCGGGACAGCAGGTCGGTCGACCGAACCCTGTACTCGGTCGACCGAACCTTAAAACAGAAAGTGCTTATGCACTTGGAAGTAGGTCGGTCGACCGGACCAGGGGGGTCGGTCGACCGAGCCTGTTTCCAGCCTCATCCATGCCTATTACAAATGAGGTTCAATCTTGACCAAAATTGCATTCGCACGAGCAACGGCGCTAAGGGTTTATGTCAATCGACTACCCGGCCTTATAAGCTCTTCGATGCATTTCCAAAAACATGATCAAAGATCAAAGCTATGATTTTTAAGGAATTGAACCCAAACGCTAAAAATTGGAATATTCACCAAATCAATCCAAACCAAAAGCAAATGCACACGAATAAGTGTTAGGAATTCATACCTAACAATCGAAGATAAATATAAGCATAGATGTGAGATAAAAATCTCACTTTTGAACCCAAACGAATGAAGAAGATGCTACGAAGCAATGGCAAGAACAAGCACTCTTTAATTCCAACTCAACAATCTTGAATCTAAGCTTAAAAGAGAAACATTCCCTAAATTAGGTTTAGGAAATTTCTGAAATCAAGGAGAGAATGAGTTGGAGAAGAAGGAGGAGATGCTTACCAATGGGTTCTCTTAGATTTTGGAGCAAGAACTTGGATTTTGCTATGGAACTAGGGTTTGGAGTTTTAATTCTTTTTCTCTTCCACCATTGTTGAAAGCTTGAAGAGTTAGGAATTAGAAATGAAATAATGAAGAGTTGGAGTGGGTTGGGACTGGGTTAGTAAGTGGGTTCAGCCCAAACCAAAGCCCAAAGCAAAAAGTAGCAAAATTCAACTTTCTCCAAACATATTGAAGCTTATACTCAAAAAGGTCGCAAACGGCATTTTGAACTCAATGGGGGTAGTCTCGAGTCCCAATTCGGCTGTTTTGCAAAAAGTAGATTTTCGGACTAAAATCCGATTAACGATAAAATATTTAAATAAAATATTTAAATATAAAATCGATAAATATGTGGGTTGTTACAGATCAAGACTTAGAAATGATCAAGAAAATTGAGGACTCGTGAGTTTGAAAACAAAGATATGAAGAGTTCATGACTAAAGATAATAGTTAAACATTAGATAAATTTGTTAAAATCCTAGAATAACAACTTTATTTCTTTGAAATACTCTCTTACCAAAAATTTATTTTTTTTTCAAAATATATTTATACAAACACTTTATGAGTTTTATATATTAAAATATTTAAAAAACTATTTTTAAATGATTATACAAAATTTTAGAATTTCATAACACTTTAAAATATTGTTGTTTTTCCCAACATATAAAGATATGTCGACATATCCTACCTAAATATGTCGAGATATGTATTGTTTGATGGCCTTTTTAAATTTGAAGACTTACTTTTTTAGCTCCATCTTTTTATGAATGGATATGTCCCTTCAAATATTATGCAAAGAGAATGGAAAATGATGTTTTTTTACTAATTATTCACTCAGTTATTCTTACTCCTAATTCTTGTTATATATTTCACAAAATCCATTTTCTATACACTTCAAATCCACTTAAGTTCAACCTCTACTTCACTACATCTACTCACTTGCAAGTATTCCAATCATTCTCTTGTTGTTCTAAACTTTTCTTTCACTAATTCAAAGATCCAAGTGCTATAGTATATTTTATATTCAACCTACAACTATTGGTATTTGGAATCAGCAACTCTCTGGTAGTATTTTATATGGGTATGCTTATTGCCTATTTAGATCAAGTGGGTGTGCTTGTTGCCTGTTCAAATCAAGAGGGTGTTCTTGTTGCCCATTCAAATCAAGTGGGTGTGCTTGTTTCCTGTTCAAATCAAGTGGGTGATCTTATTGCCTAATAAATTAAGAGAGTTTACCCTAAACTCGAAAAGTCAAGCGGATATATCTTGTTGCCTGGAAATCAAGATTGGATGCTGATTTGCTTACTGGCTGATTAATGTAGACATTGGAAGGAAATTTGTACTCATATTGTGTAAGATCGAAGGTAGATTGGTCAATCCAGACAAGTATAAAACTTCTGGTGTCACCTCTCTTACCTTTCCTTTAATTTTATTGCATTTACATATACACACACACATACACGACTACACGTTAATATGTATCTATGTTGATTATCTGTATTTTTATTTAAAATTTGAAACTATTTAGAAAAGCTCTATATTAGTTATAATACACCATTAACCAACTCCTGTAACGATCCCGGTCTTGAGTCAAAATTAATTTGGTAATTAATCTAAAATTTTGAATTAAATTGTGATTTAGTTTGAAATTTTCAAATTAAATAAGATATTTGCCTGTTTATTTATATAAATAGATTGTAATTTGAAATTTAAATTTGAAATTTTCCAAAATAAATAAATTGAATTTGAAAACTCTATAATTTAAAGTTAATAAAAATTTGTTTTAATAATACGTATATATATACACACATACACACATTGTGATTTGAAAGTTATGATTTGAATTTAATATAGTAATTTTCAAATTCAATCTTAACTCAAATTCCATATATATATTGTAACATCCCGCCTTTTTGCACACTTTAAACCGACACACGTGCCAATTCAAAGCATACGCAAGGGCGGATTGTTATGGGGTAAATAAGAAAAACAGAGAAGAAATAAAACAAAAACAGAATCTCACAGCGGAAGGATAAAATATAATAACAAATATACAGTTCATAAACAGTTTACAAAAGCTTGATTCTTCTTTTACAATAAATATCAGAGTTACACATACCAATACAAGCAATGCAGCGGAATAGAAAGAGTGTGGTGTAATACTATATATAACATAATACTTATTCTTCGTCTTCGTCCTCCAAAGCTAAAATCTGCTATCCTGAAATGCTCGGACTGACCCGAGCGAATTTGAATAGACAAAAACACCCGAGTCAGACTAGAATATCTTATGTGAGTTAAATAAACAGAATATAAATATGAGTACAGTAACTCAAGAGATGTTCGGGATTTACATCTCCTAAGGATCCGTTAAACTATTTACTATGTAGTATATTGCGCTATTATAATAGTGTCTATTTATAAAATAAACTTACTTTTAAATAGCGTTAAGGCTTTACATTTTCCACCTTAACACGTAATAGTCCCAGTAGTCCGTCCAATATCATAGCCCCTCCTGATCGGGAAGCCACTAGAGGATACCACACGGGCTACGGGAGAAAACCAAACTCGTACAAGGCGCGATATGGTAGGTGACACGGCACAACTAGGCAATGCCAGGGTAGATATACCAATTGCTATCCAGGCTGGTGGAAACGCGTAGCCGCAGTTACCGCCCACCTCGGACTAACTCCCCAAAATCAAAATATAGAAGTGGCCACTGAATCAAATCCAAGTCAAATTATAATATCGAAGAGGAGCGTCCGATCAGAGGAATGACCTCATTGGCCTGAGAATCGCTCCTGTTTTAGCCACCTTATGCCAACTCACGGGAGTTGGGTCCACGTATTTACCTTACAGGAAACGTCGCCACCACCTACTTCATTCTGGAATCTCCACCGCGTACACGGTTAGTCAAAGTGGTTTTCGGTATCGACAGAGAGTATGTCCATATCCGATCCCGGTCTCTTTGCCAACCAATCGTTATTATAACACCGCGGTCATTTAAAAATAGTTTATACTTTTAAAACCAGAATATAATCCATTTCAAACCGTAATATTACGATATCATTTCTTCTTTTAAAACCCAAAACAATATGATATCGTTTATCCCAAATAAAATTATTCCTTTCCAAAAAAATTATGTCACTTTTTATTATTTAATATCCCATGTAACCAATATTCTGTTTGTAACTTTCAACATAATTCTTCGAAAATCCATAGTATTTTAAAACCATTATTTTCAAAACTAAATGGTTTGGATATTCAACGGTATGCGAATTAAAAAGGTTTAACTTTACTGTTGCTTTACAAAGAAATAAATTACATGGCTTTCCAAATATTTCTTCTTTTAAAGTTAAACCAAAATCCAAAATATTACTTCAAGTCCCAAAACCATTTCAATTTTATATATATTTATATCCATTTTTGAGCATTAATATTTCAACTAAAGTTGGATTTTTATCCTTTCAAAATCAATATTCTATTAATTAATCTTGACCATTCACATAAAATCCATAATTAATAAGACTTCAATTTCTAGTAAAATATATATATATATATTTCCAAATTCAATTTTTACTAGAATATTCATTTCAAAATATTTTGGGAAAAAAATCCAATTATAAATATCATATCTTTAAAATTTCCAACTTAATATTTAAACATAGGATATAATCATCAAACTCCATTTTCTTAATTTTCTTCCATTTTTAATAAAGAAATTTATTCACCTTTTAATTTCAAAATTTCAACTTCATATGCATATAACTATGGAAGAAAACATTTATTCAGTATAAAATTTAAGATTTTTATAAACCGTATTCCATCCAAACCATAGAAATCACATTAAAAATAGTTATATATAGACCACGGTGTCTGTATATAGTTTTCTATCCTATGGTCAAGTGATACGGATATTTATCATTTCAATCCGCAATTTAAAAAATAAAACTGCGGTTGTATATCATTTCAAACCGCAATCCCGAATGAAATGAAAAATGCATACTAACTTGCAGTTTAATGATAAAACATCCCTTCAATAACACATCCATCATCCAATCACAAACATCAAGCAATATCAATCAATAACAATTATATATATGATCATATATAACAGGTGATAACTGGCAGTTTATTCAAATTAAAATTTTCAACTATTAATCTAACAATTTATATTCAGTGATAATTGACATAACTGTTAACTAGCAGTTCATATGCAACCAAAAATTTCTAACAGCCAATTAACACGCAATAAATCAATTAAATTAACAGTTACATTCAATAAAATGCAATTCAACAGATATGAATGAAATAACATGCCAAAAGCTCATAAATAAATATCTATTCATTTCTAAAATTTATTTAACAAACATAAAAGCTTCTAGTAGTTGTGAGTGGGTTAAAACACTCACCTTTTGAATTTAAATTGAATTCAAATCCAATTTAAACCCAAAAATTGGACAGTCTCCAAATTCATCCAAACCAGTGCCAAAACGTCAGAAATTCCGATACGATCCCAGCAAAACAAACCGCGCGTGAATCCGAGCTCGTATGCAAAAGTTATGAAAATTTGAAAAATGAAAAATTCTGGTCCTGGGTCAACTTCGGGTTCGACTTCAGGGCGCCGCCTCATTTCCCCGATGCTTGCTTGGAGTTTTCGCCAAAACGACCCGGAGCGACCCGAGTCATTTTCTTCCTGACCCGAAGTTGCTCTAGGGTTTTCTCCTCTGAAACCCGAAGCGCGACCAGAAGCTGCTGCAGATCCAAAAATTTTTTTTTTTTTTTTTTTTTTTTTTTTGAAATAAAATTTTGGAATTTGGGAATTAGGTTTTCTGCCATTGGAATGAGGAGTTGAGAAGGAGATGTACGTATAGAAAAATGAAAATAAGGAGTGGCTAGGGTTTATAATCGCAAATATATAGACAGATAAAAGAAGGCTAGGTGGGTACGGATAACGAACGTGTTAAACGATAGTTGGCCCAAAAAGCCCGTTCTGCCTCCGGAGTCGAATTTGTTAAAACTATATATCCAAATAGGTGTTTCAAAATATTCTGAACGCGATGGAAAAAGTTTCGCGACCAAATTCGATCGTATGAAGAAGTTATGCTAAAAAAATAAAAATTTCAAATTGATTTCAAAATGCGTAAATTTCAAGGCGTTTCGAGTCCGTACGATCAAACGACAAGTCCGATCGCAACGAAACTTGAAACATTATTATAATTCACCGTTACGGATCCGATGAAACTAGTTTCGTCGAAATCCGAGTCCGTGACAAAAATGGCTATTTTTAATATTTATTAAATAAATTAAAATAAATCATAAAATCCAAATTTTCTTTCAACTTTAAATATTGGCCAAATTTCATTACTTATATAATCCAATCAATTCCAAATAATTTAGCAAGCTTGGATGTGAATTAAAATTTATAAGTATATAAATTTCGCAGTGTTAACCTCTGCGTTTTCTTATTATTTGGGAATTATAAATTTTATTCGCAAAACCCAATTATTTAATCATATACTTATACTCTCATCTTAAATCTAATTATATAAATAACTTGATTTCTATTATCCAACTCAAAATATATCAATTATTCTCCAACTACATAGTTAACGTTTCTTTTATATATCACTGTGGTAATATTTCAAAATGTTCATCTTTTGTTTGCATAAATTACTGTATTTAGATAAAATTATAATTTTGGTAACTTATCACATAAATAACTTAAAACCTCAACTAATACATTCCACCTTTGTTTCATCTTATTCATTCACTCATCAATATTCCGTACTAACTACAAAATTTAGTGTATTCCTTTAAATTGATCAAAATAAGACTTATCAACTAATAGAAAGATTTACGTACAAAATTTATTGTCATACATCTAATTTACAAGCCTATACTTAATTATTATCCTACAATACGTTTTACGTTACTATAATGTTCATTCTTCCGTTCCTACGTTTCTATAAATTTATTCCTTTATAATTTATTTAACGCAACACTTAATATACACCTATTGCGATGTTTCAAATTTACTTGAATGAACAATTTCTTTACTTAAAATAGTTGTTGTAAACTCTTAATTCCACATTTATAAGTGTATTATTATTTTCACTCAAATATTATACATATATATAGAGTATTGGGTTTTTATTTAATCATCATTTATCATATATATTAATTAATTAAATTCAATACTTAAGTCTGACTAAATTTATTCCCCAAATACACATTTACATTTCTCAACCAATAAATATAACCAATCAAATTCTCATTTTATTGAACCTTGGTCAATTCCACACGTTAATTTTACTTAAAGTCTTAATTAATTAATTTACCTCGGTTTCATTACCTTATTACCTTATATGCATAATTGACATGGTTATATCTTCCATTACATCAATAATTTATCATTTCATTTCTATGCAATATATACTCATCTTATTCCATTTATTTGGTTACTGCATTGAAATCTATTTATTAACCAATACTAACGTTATTATCATAAAAAAAAAAATTTGATTCCCAATTTTATTCAATACTTAGAACAAAAATTTTCACATTAAATCAAATCCTTCTATTCAAACCAAGTATCATGCTATGATAATATTTTACGTTGGTTACACTGAAAAAAATCAACTTTTTATCGTTATCAATTAAACATACTTTAATTGCACAAATTAAAGGAATTAATTGCCATTTATCAAATTAAATTTTTCATACATCAATCTATTTCATCTAAATCCTTACCTATGAATATTGCAACCTTTAATTCCATTAAATACCAATTAACCCAAATTATTTCATTTATTCTAAGTCATATCATTAAAATAATTCATCATAATAAACTTAAAATCTATACGTTTATTGATTTATTTCTATTTGTCTTATGTTAAATTCTAAATTTAGTAAGACAACCTAAAGTACTCCACTCAATCGACAGTCCCTTTCAATTGTTAATACGTACTTAAATTTCTACAGTTGCCTTCCATCTGCACTTCCGTTACTATGATAAAAATTAGTAACGTTTATGCCATCAATCCATCATAATTACTTACCCTTAATTGAGTTTGATTTCCAAATAAATTTGCTGACCCTTAATTAGACAATTTATAAAAGTTTGTCATCATACCTATAGTTCTACGCTTATGCTATGTCTTAAATTTCAATAAATTTATAAATTTTGAGATGTTCATTAGGGTTTACAAATTTATTGACTTGCAATAACAGGGTTTCTTAATCTATTCAATTTATCGTTCACAATCTTTTATTGCATTAAATTGGTTTAATATTCCCATATTAAATTTTATGTACAGGTAAGAATTTTTCTTTCTTTCTCTACTTAATTCATTTGAATTTTATTCAAATGTCTTTAAATAGGTTTCTAAGTCACTTCTATATAATTTATTCTAGCCTTCATTTTAATACTTATCTACCACCTTTATTCTTTCAACTAAAATAAATTACAAAATCCTATTAAACAAACAATTTTAAATGGTCGAACTTAACGGGTCGTTACACTCTCCCCCACTCAAAACTTTTCGTCCCCGAAAAGGGAAAGGAAGGGAGAAGGAAAAATAAAACAGTATATCTAATTTCAAATATTAACTTATAACAATAATTTACTAAATTAATTTCCTTTAATGAAATACACTTGTTTTATAATCATTATGTCTTTTAATACTTGAACTATTAAAGTTGGAAAAATATCTTTAACCAAATTCTAAGTCCAAAATTTACGAAAATTTTTGGCAGAGTCTCCTTTGTACGGAGGGACTCTGGAGAAAATATAATATCCAAATATACAAATATATTACATATATTATCCAAAATAAAATATCCCAACACGGGAAAATATATAAAATAGCGCTTTATACGTAATCCGGAAACGTACCTATTTGTCGGGCAATACGCTTATTATTTTGGAACCAAAAGCAGTAGCAGTTGCTTCCAACCCCTGTATTCACTTATAAAATCTAAAAGTTAAATATCTATATTACAGTGAAATGTTTGGGTAGATTCAATCATTCATATCCAAATCAAATGCAACAACCATACATTTTAACAAACGGCACACACCACAAACCACAATCATTCAATCAACAACCGTTAGTTGTTCGGGTTCAAATTATGAAATTTTACGGAGTGAGAAATAACTATCAAGTGCATCCGTTACTCAACAGTCTTAGATGGAATAGAGATAGATTATTGTTCCTCCAACAACTCCAAAATTCCTTACCCAACAACCATACATCAACCAAACAATTCAAATCAACACCACAATAGCTTATTATACATTTATTTCATGCTTCAGTGGTTTTATTTTCTTTCTTTCATTTATGGAGGGATTTCTTTGTTTCTTACAATTTTCATTTTCCATTTGTTACAAAATTCATTATATTGTATTCCAATTTATTGACTAAGGTTTATATCATCTATTTATACTACTTACCCTTTCTTATATAGTAAAATTTCCAATTTAACTTAAGTTTATACAATTAATTCTCATTTATAACAGCAAATTTATTGAATACCTTAATTACCTCAAGCTTCACTTGTAAGATTTCCCCTTACATTTTCTTACTAACATTGCAACTTTTATTATATGGTAAGTTATGTATGTTTAAGAATGCAAGTGAAAATTTACAAGTTTCTTCTCAATTCCTTTTTATTTATTAATGGTTCAATAAATATATATTCGTTTTATAAATTACAATTTCAACTTACCCTTAATTTCATTCCTTTATTTAATGTTTATGTTTTATTATATTTAATTACAGTAACCCTCTACTTACACTTAAATTATTAACCTTAAAACCTCCATTTTTATAAATAAAGGATTTTATTAATTCATTATCTAGGGTTTACAGACATTTATTTATATTACCTACTTTTTATTATATTACTAGTAGCATTTTAAATCATACTTAAGTTTATAACCCTACACATCAATATTAAAGAATTTCATTTTATTTACTTAAGTTAAAATCACCTATTAATAATACTCACCTTTAATTTGGGTAAAATTTCAATTATCACTTAAGTTTATACCAATAAATTCTTTCATTATTTCCTAAATTCCTACTTGTAAAATATTCAATTCCAGTTTCTCATTTAACACTTCAACTTTTATATTTGGGTAAGTTATTTATGTTAAGGAAATTGCAATTGAACTTATACAAGTTTAATCTCCATTCTTTTAATTAAATTTAATGTTTATTCATATTACCCTTTGTCTCATATGTATGCAAATTCCTCTTTATAGCTTTGCAGTTATTCTCTTATTTCAATTAGAGGTTTCAATTCATTCATTCTTCAATAAATCTTTTCCATTATTTATCAGTTAAAAACTTTTACTTCCCTTATCCCTAGCATTAACTTTCTTACTTAATATTTCACTAACAAAGTTTAAACAATTAATTAACGGAAAAATTTAGAATTAAATACCGGGTCAAATTTTAATCTATTTCAAAATAATAGATAAATAAGTTCTTACAACTTTTATATCTCTAATTATATTTAGAACAATAAAAGAAAATTTTTAGAAAATTTCAAAAATAAATCTGCAGTAGAATTTACTACAGTGGCCTTTCCCCTTCGAAACTCGAAAATGAAAGTCGATGATGCGGCCGTCATCACCGAATTTATTTTCCAGCGACAGAGAGGAAAGTACAGAATTTAATTCTTTTCCAAAATCTTCTTTAAAACAATTCTTCCAATTTATACGAAATATTTATATAAGAAAATACTTATAAACCAAATCAATAAATTTCACAAATTCTTTGAAAGCAAATTTTCAAAAATCCCGGACTTAAGTTCTAAATCTCCAAATTTGGTTTATTATAATTTCACTTAGCTTCAGTTATTATAAATATTTTTATTGCCTAACATCCAATCTATAGCAACCAAATATATATATATCTTTATAAAACTATTTTTATATATAGAAATATAATAGGCAAAATTATTTCATTCACCTATATTAAAAACAAATATTATGTCGGTCTGTCCTATTAAGTGTTTAGAAATCCCTATTGATGACATAGCGTCCCATGCATCAACCAGAATTTATAAATACAAAGCGGAACATATTAACACAATATTAAAATCTTTTTATTAATACTAACAAGTACGCTCTCTCTTATATATACACTCAGCGACTCCCATAGGATATTTCTACCCTATTAACAAAGAGTCAAACCCCACAAAGCCAAGGTTTATCGCTAAACCAAAGCTCTGATACCAACTGTAACATCCCGCCTTTTTGCACACTTTAAACCGACACACGTGCCAATTCAAAGCATACGCAAGGGCGGATTGTTATGGGGTAAATAAGAAAAACAGAGAAGAAATAAAACAAAAACAGAATCTCACAGCGGAAGGATAAAATATAATAACAAATATACAGTTCATAAACAGTTTACAAAAGCTTGATTCTTCTTTTACAATAAATATCAGAGTTACACATACCAATACAAGCAATGCAGCGGAATAGAAAGAGTGTGGTGTAATACTATATATAACATAATACTTATTCTTCGTCTTCGTCCTCCAAAGCTAAAATCTGCTATCCTGAAATGCTCGGACTGACCCGAGCGAATTTGAATAGACAAAAACACCCGAGTCAGACTAGAATATCTTATGTGAGTTAAATAAACAGAATATAAATATGAGTACAGTAACTCAAGAGATGTTCGGGATTTACATCTCCTAAGGATCCGTTAAACTATTTACTATGTAGTATATTGCGCTATTATAATAGTGTCTATTTATAAAATAAACTTACTTTTAAATAGCGTTAAGGCTTTACATTTTCCACCTTAACACGTAATAGTCCCAGTAGTCCGTCCAATATCATAGCCCCTCCTGATCGGGAAGCCACTAGAGGATACCACACGGGCTACGGGAGAAAACCAAACTCGTACAAGGCGCGATATGGTAGGTGACACGGCACAACTAGGCAATGCCAGGGTAGATATACCAATTGCTATCCAGGCTGGTGGAAACGCGTAGCCGCAGTTACCGCCCACCTCGGACTAACTCCCCAAAATCAAAATATAGAAGTGGCCACTGAATCAAATCCAAGTCAAATTATAATATCGAAGAGGAGCGTCCGATCAGAGGAATGACCTCATTGGCCTGAGAATCGCTCCTGTTTTAGCCACCTTATGCCAACTCACGGGAGTTGGGTCCACGTATTTACCTTACAGGAAACGTCGCCACCACCTACTTCATTCTGGAATCTCCACCGCGTACACGGTTAGTCAAAGTGGTTTTCGGTATCGACAGAGAGTATGTCCATATCCGATCCCGGTCTCTTTGCCAACCAATCGTTATTATAACACCGCGGTCATTTAAAAATAGTTTATACTTTTAAAACCAGAATATAATCCATTTCAAACCGTAATATTACGATATCATTTCTTCTTTTAAAACCCAAAACAATATGATATCGTTTATCCCAAATAAAATTATTCCTTTCCAAAAAAATTATGTCACTTTTTATTATTTAATATCCCATGTAACCAATATTCTGTTTGTAACTTTCAACATAATTCTTCGAAAATCCATAGTATTTTAAAACCATTATTTTCAAAACTAAATGGTTTGGATATTCAACGGTATGCGAATTAAAAAGGTTTAACTTTACTGTTGCTTTACAAAGAAATAAATTACATGGCTTTCCAAATATTTCTTCTTTTAAAGTTAAACCAAAATCCAAAATATTACTTCAAGTCCCAAAACCATTTCAATTTTATATATATTTATATCCATTTTTGAGCATTAATATTTCAACTAAAGTTGGATTTTTATCCTTTCAAAATCAATATTCTATTAATTAATCTTGACCATTCACATAAAATCCATAATTAATAAGACTTCAATTTCTAGTAAAATATATATATATATATTTCCAAATTCAATTTTTACTAGAATATTCATTTCAAAATATTTTGGGAAAAAAATCCAATTATAAATATCATATCTTTAAAATTTCCAACTTAATATTTAAACATAGGATATAATCATCAAACTCCATTTTCTTAATTTTCTTCCATTTTTAATAAAGAAATTTATTCACCTTTTAATTTCAAAATTTCAACTTCATATGCATATAACTATGGAAGAAAACATTTATTCAGTATAAAATTTAAGATTTTTATAAACCGTATTCCATCCAAACCATAGAAATCACATTAAAAATAGTTATATATAGACCACGGTGTCTGTATATAGTTTTCTATCCTATGGTCAAGTGATACGGATATTTATCATTTCAATCCGCAATTTAAAAAATAAAACTGCGGTTGTATATCATTTCAAACCGCAATCCCGAATGAAATGAAAAATGCATACTAACTTGCAGTTTAATGATATCAAATAAAACATCCCTTCAATAACACATCCATCATCCAATCACAAACATCAAGCAATATCAATCAATAACAATTATATATATGATCATATATAACAGGTGATAACTGGCAGTTTATTCAAATTAAATTTTTCAACTATTAATCTAACAATTTATATTCAGTGATAATTGACATAACTGTTAACTAGCAGTTCATATGCAACCAAAAATTTCTAACAGCCAATTAACACGCAATAAATCAATTAAATTAACAGTTACATTCAATAAAATGCAATTCAACAGATATGAATGAAATAACATGCCAAAAGCTCATAAATAAATATCTATTCATTTCTAAAATTTATTTAACAAACATAAAAGCTTCTAGTAGTTGTGAGTGGGTTAAAACACTCACCTTTTGAATTTAAATTGAATTCAAATCCAATTTAAACCCAAAAATTGGACAGTCTCCAAATTCATCCAAACCAGTGCCAAAACGTCAGAAATTCCGATACGATCCCAGCAAAACAAACCGCGCGTGAATCCGAGCTCGTATGCAAAAGTTATGAAAATTTGAAAAATGAAAAATTCTGGTCCTGGGTCAACTTCGGGTTCGACTTCGGGGCGCCGCCTCATTTCCCCGATGCTTGCTTGGAGTTTTCGCCAAAACGACCCGGAGCGACCCGAGTCATTTTCTTCCTGACCCGAAGTTGCTCTAGGGTTTTCTCCTCTGAAACCCGAAGCGCGACCAGAAGCTGCTGCAGATCCAAATTTTTTTTTTTTTTTTTTTTTTTTGAAATAAAATTTTGGAATTTGGGAATTAGGTTTTCTGCCATTGGAATGAGGAGTTGAGAAGGAGATGTACGTATAGAAAAATGAAAATAAGGAGTGGCTAGGGTTTATAATCGCAAATATATAGACAGATAAAAGAAGGCTAGGTGGGTACGGATAACGAACGTGCTAAACGATAGTTGGCCCAAAAAGCCCGTTCTGCCTCCGGAGTCGAATTTGTTAAAACTATATATCCAAATAGGTGTTTCAAAATATTCTGAACGCGATGGAAAAAGTTTCGCGACCAAATTCGATCGTATGAAGAAGTTATGCTAAAAAAATAAAAATTTCAAATTGATTTCAAAATGCGTAAATTTCAAGGCGTTTCGAGTCCGTACGATCAAACGACAAGTCCGATCGCAACGAAACTTGAAACATTATTATAATTCACCGTTACGGATCCGATGAAACTAGTTTCGTTGAAATCCGAGTCCGTGACAAAAATGGCTATTTTTAATATTTATTAAATAAATTAAAATAAATCATAAAATCCAAATTTTCTTTCAACTTTAAATATTGGCCAAATTTCATTACTTATATAATCCAATCAATTCCAAATAATTTAGCAAGCTTGGATGTGAATTAAAATTTATAAGTATATAAATTTCGCAGTGTTAACCTCTGCGTTTTCTTATTATTTGGGAATTATAAATTTTATTCGCAAAACCCAATTATTTAATCATATACTTATACTCTCATCTTAAATCTAATTATATAAATAACTTGATTTCTATTATCCAACTCAAAATATATCAATTATTCTCCAACTACATAGTTAACGTTTCTTTTATATATCACTGTGGTAATAATTCAAAATGTTCATCTTTTGTTTGCATAAATTACTGTATTTAGATAAAATTATAATTTTGGTAACTTATCACATAAATAACTTAAAACCTCAACTAATACATTCCACCTTTGTTTCATCTTATTCATTCACTCATCAATATTCCGTACTAACTACAAAATTTAGTGTATTCCTTTAAATTGATCAAAATAAGACTTATCAACTAATAGAAAGATTTACGTACAAAATTTATTGTCATACATCTAATTTACAAGCCTATACTTAATTATTATCCTACAATACGTTTTACGTTACTATAATGTTCATTCTTCCGTTCCTACGTTTCTATAAATTTATTCCTTTATAATTTATTTAACGCAACACTTAATCTACACCTATTGCGATGTTTCAAATTTACTTGAATGAACAATTTCTTTACTTAAAATAGTTGTTGTAAACTCTTAATTCCACATTTATAAGTGTATTATTATTTTCACTCAAATATTATACATATATATAGAGTATTGGGTTTTTATTTAATCATCATTTATCATATATATTAATTAATTAAATTCAATACTTAAGTCTGACTAAATTTATTCCCCAAATACACATTTACATTTCTCAACCAATAAATATAACCAATCAAATTCTCATTTTATTGAACCTTGGTCAATTCCACACGTTAATTTTACTTAAAGTCTCAATTAATTAATTTACCTCGGTTTCATTACCTTATTACCTTATATGCATAATTGACATGGTTATATCTTCCATTACATCAATAATTTATCATTTCATTTCTATGCAATATATACTCATCTTATTCCATTTATTTGGTTACTGCATTGAAATCTATTTATTAACCAATACTAACGTTATTATCATAAAAAAAAAAATTGATTCCCAATTTTATTCAATACTTAGAACAAAAATTTTCACATTAAATCAAATCCTTCTATTCAAACCAAGTATCATGCTATGATAATATTTTACGTTGGTTACACTGAAAAAAATCAACTTTTTATCGTTATCAATTAAACATACATTAATTGCACAAATTAAAGGAATTAATTGCCATTTATCAAATTAAATTTTTCATACATCAATCTATTTCATCTAAATCCTTACCTATGAATATTGCAACCTTTAATTCCATTAAATACCAATTAACCCAAATTATTTCATTTATTCTAAGTCATATCACTAAAATAATTCATCATAATAAACTTAAAATCTATACGTTTATTGATTTATTTCTATTTGTCTTATGTTAAATTCTAAATTTAGTAAGACAACCTAAAGTACTCCACTCAATCGACAGTCCCTTTCAATTGTTAATACGTACTTAAATTTCTACAGTTGCCTTCCATCTGCACTTCCGTTACTATGATAAAAATTAGTAACGTTTATGCCATCAATCCATCATAATTACTTACCCTTAATTGAGTTTGATTTCCAAATAAATTTGCTGACCCTTAATTAGACAATTTATAAAAGTTTGTCATCATACCTATAGTTCTACGCTTATGCTATGTCTTAAATTTCAATAAATTTATAAATTTTGAGATGTTCATTAGGGTTTACAAATTTATTGACTTGCAATAACAGGGTTTCTTAATCTATTCAATTTATCGTTCACAATCTTTTATTGCATTAAATTGGTTTAATATTCCCATATTAAATTTTATGTACAGGTAAGAATTTTTCTTTCTTTCTCTACTTAATTCATTTGAATTTTATTCAAATGTCTTTAAATAGGTTTCTAAGTCACTTCTATATAATTTATTCTAGCCTTCATTTTAATACTTATCTACCACCTTTATTCTTTCAACTAAAATAAATTACAAAATCCTATTAAACAAACAATTTTAAATGGTCGAACTTAACGGGTCGTTACATATATGATATATATTATGTGCATTTATTTATTAATGTATGGTTAATTTTAAATCACAGTCTTTAAAGTTATAAATATATAAATAAAAGGAAATGGATTTATTTAAATTGGAAATATAATATGAAAATTTTATAAACATATTTAACACATTATTAACATGAAATTTGCAAATGTAAGTATTTTAGCATGAAGATTTACAAGTGTAAAACACGTAGCATAAGATTTAACAAGTGTTAGCCTAATTATTCATGTAAACACAAGTGTCCATTTTTAGTTTTCTCTTTATTTTAAAAACAAAATATGAAAACAAGACTATATATATCATTACCCTTCTCTAAACACTTTCTTTGATTCATTCAAAACAAATAAAATTGAAAAAAACCCTAAGCAAACTCAAATCAGAAATTAAAAACTACAACCTGAAGGTTAAAAACCAGATCCTCTCAACAAAATCAAAAATCAAAGCCAGCAAAAGAAAATCAAACAAAAGTTTTTCTCATGCATTTAACCTGAGCAAGGCCAATAAAGATTCAACTCAGAATTTAATCAAAGCCAAGATCCACTTAACTAAATCAAGCAACAAATAGCAGATCAATTCATAGCATATTCAAATTCAACCCTGTTTAATCAACAATCAAGATTAGGATCAAATCTATTTCCATTTTGTAAAAATCTTCTCTGTTTCTTCATCCAGGTGAGCAAACCACTTGACCCTGTTATATCTTTTGGTGTTTAGATTTGTACTTGAAGTATGATATAAAATATGCTTGTATGATTGTGTGAATATGCCTGCAAGTATATGTATATATGTGTATGATTGAGTATGCATGTCTGTATATATGTATGTACATCTCTGTTGTATTTACAGGCTCAGGTTCACTAGGAAAAAAAATTCATACCTCGTCGTCTAATCAAAATTAAGTCATGATCACTAAAGGAAAAGTATTTGTATTTACCTAATTAAAATTTTAAAAATGGTTTCAAATGTTTATGTTAAGTATTTATTTCAAAAATAATGAATCGCAGTAATAATCCAATATAAGACAAAAATCAAAGGTCTGGAATTCATGATTTGAATTTACAATCTGTTTCGTATTGCAAATTGATGAATTTTAATAATCAAATCTTTATTTTTAAGACTTGGGATGAGGAGATGTGGTGAGTTGATTAGAGATCGATTTTTAATCAATTATGGATGATCAACAAAGTGATGAGTCTCTGGATTGTAGCTGGAAGTAGCTGGGAGGTCATCGATCATAGGAAAAATGCTAGGAGAATTTTTAGGTAGCGGTGGTGGCGTAACAACGTCGAACTAGGGTTCAAGCCTAGCTTTGGGTAGTGGTTGATTTTGAGGTAAATGCGGTGTCGTCGATGCATCAGGGTCAATAGGAGCGGGGGGAAACAAAGCAGGGGACTGCGGCGAAGCCCTGATGTGGTTCGCGTGGTCTCTGGTGTTCTTGGTTGGCATGGTGAGGTGGTTTTTGGTGACTAAGTTTGTTCCAGGTATTGCTCTTTCTTCTCGTTTTTCGATTTGAAGTCAGAATTCAATTTCTGGGTGGTCATGATGCTTGAGGGGATCGTCGACGACGTGTTGATGATCGGGGAGTTGGTCGGAAGTGGTCCGATGTCTCGTGCACATGCACGCGTGTATATGTGGTGTTTGGATGTTATTGTTTGAGGAAGATGAAGTTTGTCTCGAAGCTGATATCGGGGGATTGTGGTAGTAGCTCGAGTTTGCCACCGGGTTGTTTCATGTGTATTTATTACAAGTTTTAAAATTTAAAAACATAACAGGTTTTAAAAAGAAAAAAGAGAAAGATAGCTTGGGTGTGTACTCAGGTAAAATTAGATCTGGCTTGGGTTAATACTCGAGTTATCTCGAGTACAAGTAATATTAGGTTTAAATTTTCAAATACATCAATTTTTTAATCGATCAAGTTTTGAATTATCTTCTTAAAACAAATTTTCTTTCAAATGATAAATGTTTTACTTTGAGTTTGGAATTAGCTTAAATTATTTTAATTAATCAAGTTTAAAGTGTTTTAATATGTATATACTTTCATTCATTTATTCTTAAGATTATTTTAAATAAAATTTAATAGCTTAATTAAGAAGATAAAAGTGTTTTAAATTATTAAGTGACTTAAGAATATAAGTAAATTTATTGGTTAATAATAAATTTATATAAAGGTTAATTTTTTAAAGTTAATCATTTTTAAGATTAAAATTGATTTGTTTTAAAATAATTTTGTATTAGGTTAATTATTTGATTTAAATCCTTGAGTGTTTTCAAATATAATTAAATTAGTTAAGAGTTAAGTAATTAATTAAGACAAATGGTTTATCTTTTGATTAATTAAGGTTTAGAGTAATTTTTTAATGTAATTAATTTAAAAAATAATGATAATTACTTAATGCAATTAATAAAAGATTATTACGTAATGTAATTAATGATAATTACTTTGCGTAATTACATTAAAGGATAATTAATTAATTAAGATTAATTAATGTAAGTAATTAAAGATAATTAATTACTTAAAGATAATTACTTAATTAAAAAATAATTAATTGATGATTAAAGTTGATTAATCAAGTGATTAATAGATAATTACTCAATGTAATAAATTTGTGATTTATTAATATAAGTGATTAGGGATAATTAATTAATTAACGGTTAATTAATTAATGTAATCAAGGATAATTAATTAAAGGATAATTAAATAACTAAAGGTTAATTATTTAATGATTAAAGGTTGATTGATTTATTAATTATTAGTTAACTAATAATTAAGGTTAATTAATTAATAATTAAAGGTTAATTAATTTATTATTAAAGATTAATTAATAAATGATTAAAGGATAATTAATTAAAGTAGCTTGTAATTAATTAATGTTAATTAATCAGATTTAGGTGATAATTAATTTTGAGTTAATTAAATTAATTATAATCAGGTGATTAATTGATCTTTCTTATGGATGTTTGGATTGTATAGAATGCTTTGAATTATTTGATATCTCTGATGTGTGATGTTCTATGATGTGATTGTTTTTGAATTGAGCTGTGAACTGTGATTTATTTATCTGTGATAAATTTACTTGTTTAATCTGTGAATGAAAGATAAACGTTATAGGATTATACCGCTTATCGATAATGTTATGCTTGAATTGATGGTGATTGTGATGTTGTATTGTTGTATGCAAAACCCTTGGACTACACCACACAAACAAAAAATGGATTTCATAGGAAATTGGTTAAGTCATGGGTTTTTGAATTTAAAATGATTTAAAAGTTGAATTTTGAATGCAAAATGGTTTGGAGGTGGTTTGGATTAAACTTTTGAAAAGGGAATTTTGGAATTAAAATTATTTTAGATATAATATGGTTTGTTAAAGTAATTTGAATTTGATTTCAAGATTTTGAAGTTGATATACATATACATATACATACACATATATATATATGTTTGTTTGAAAACTATGATTTAAAGGGATTATACAGGTTATATGGATTTTAAACCATTTTTAAAGGAATTATTTTGGGAATTTAAATTTAACCCAAGTTTATACTTTAAGGGCTATAACTTGAGCATATTGAATCGATTTTCCCAAAATGAAAGACATTTGTTTCAAATGATAATATCTTACATATAAAGAAAGAACTTCCAGTTTTTTTGAAAGGATTAGGAGTTGTAAATCAAGTTTGAAGTAGAAATAGTTTTGAAAGCTATGAATAAATCTTTGTTAAAGATTGGTGAACTATGTTTTAAATTGAAGAGGATCTTAAAGGTGTATCTTTTGTATAAAAGATTTTAAAATGGAAATTTCTTTAAACCATTCAAAAGGAAATATTTTGGGCTTAAAGTTTTGACTTAACTAAGATCCCAATATATCCATATGTTTTTAAAACAGGCGCTCATTGTTCAGTTTAGCCAGGAGAGGACTTTATGTCATAAAACCCATACTGAATAGTGATACGATGTATTGGGAGTGCATTTGAAGATGGTGGTGAAGATCGAGTATTTTTAAAAACGAAAGGATTACCTGCGAATGTCTCTACACTGAGTCGCACCGGTTTAGAGTCTCCATATGTGATGGGGAGTCCGATCGGGATTTTGAATACCCGGATTTGCAAGGGCTGCTTTGAAGTGCCTTCGGTTCTGTTCGAACACAGAACGGACTTGTATGGATGTATGTCTGACGTTACACTTTGAGATGTAAAGATGGTTTCTATCAAATACATTTGTGTTTGGTGGCGGAAAATTTATTCTCTTTGCTTAACACCCTTCTCTGAGATGTACAAGCTCAGAGGTTATGTAGTTGATATTTACTAGTGATATATTCCCAATTTGGTAATGTAGCATACTAAGTGTTGCTGATCATTTGTTGATCAAAGCATGGCTTTTGTGAAAAGCGTAGCTTTGCGGGACGAGACATCGTCGAACCTCACAACCCGGAAATGGTCGAAACAGGAATGATGCGGTAAGGTTATGAGGGTCATGCCCTTTAGGGTATGTGCATTTCCTTCTGATAGAAGGTGATATCATGGTATGGAGCCCAGATTTTTAACTTGTGTGGTTGTTGCAATTTGTTGGTGAATCCCAGGATATAGGTCGATGACGACTGAGGGATGGCGTGCTCGTGTCAGTAGTTACCTAGTTACAGAGGTAACTCGGCCTTATGTTGGCAGAGATCCGGTTAGGTTCTCGGTGCGTCCCTCTAGAGGCGTACCTATTCGGTGAAGGAAGTTCATTAGCCTTGATCATTTGTTGGAAATCCATTCAACCAATACGTGCCCTTTACGATTGCAGTTGTATAACATGCCACCTCGGGTGGTAGCTATAGCAAGCATAATATAATGGTACCTATGCTAGCTAAGATTAATATTATAGTTTTGAAATGTTATCTGCACTATGCACTAATAATAATATCAAAAGAATTTTGGCTTATCAAGCATGTTTGGCTATCATAAGGAGAAATCTCCTCCAATTGTGTGTTTGCATTGTGTGTGTGGCGGGAGGCCTTATGGTAGTTTTATTTTCCAAAAAGCATAGCGGATTTTATTTTTATTTCTTTTTGTTTGTTTTGTTCAAACAAATATTTTTATTTGCTTACACTAGTCCCATTACTGACCTGGAGTTTATTGTTCCCTTTCTAAACTCTAGGTGCCTACAATTTTCCACATGGGCAGCCTAGAGTCAGGTTTTCAAATAGTCAGCTAGTAGGTGTAGCTTTTGGCAATCTTCGAAATCTGTGGATTCGGCGATCGCATTGTGTTTCTCTTCAGTATTGATGGTGGTTCGAGCTTATTGGATTGGAGTCTTTGGAGCCTTCGCATTGAAGATATTATCTTTCCACTGCTGTGTGTTCCGCTATTTTGTATCTCTGATAGTGTTGATCATTTCATTTGTATCATTGTTGTATCAAATGTTGTGTATCAATAAAATTATTCTTTCATTTCCGCTGTGTTGTTACTTAATGTGTTATAAGCTCCCATGAACAAGACTCAACATTTGAATATGCGGCATTCAAATACGGGTGAAGTATGGATGTCTATTTTTGAAGGTCGAGTCAGGGTCGTTACAGTGGTATCAGAGCTAGAGGTTGAGTAAGAACTTTAGCTTTGGAGTATAACACATTAGGTGACTCGTTAGAGATAGGGTTACAAATACCCTAGAATGAGTATCCCTAAGATATTTTGTCTGCATGCTTTAGTAAATTCTCTTGCTATTCACTGATAGCGAGAATGAGCGCAAGAAAAGGATGGGGTAGGGGACAGAAGAGTACCACTACAAATGGTCAATACCCTGTAACAACAAGGAACAACTTTCCATCAATCTCTTTTGATCATCATCCAATATTAATTCTTTGATGGCTTCCTAGCAGCTACAAGAAGAAGCTTTGGTGAGTGGCGACCCCACAAATCATTGCAGATAAGTTCCTATTTCATATTCCATTCATCAGTTTTCTATCAGCTTTTCGTTTTTAACTTTAATGAATTTGAAATTTGGGGTCTCGATTCATTCTACGAATGGTAAGTTATCACTTCGAACTAACCAATGCCCTGCATATTTCGTAGACCAGGTGACCCAAGTATTTCATAAAGTGTTGAATAAGTTGATCTTATATTTATTGATGATATCCTGATTTGGTAAGCCAAATATAGAATAAATATTTCAACTTGATCTTTATGTGTTCACCTATTCTTTGTTGTCTCCCAGTTTAGCAAATGTCGAGGACGAAATTTTCTAAAGGGGGAATCTGTAATGATCCTGGACTTGAGTCAAATTTAACTTGGTAATTAATATAAAATTTTGAATTAAATTGTGAATTAGTTTGAATTTTTCAAATTAAATAAGATATGTGCATGTTTATTTATATAAATAGATTGTAATTTGAAATTTGAATTTGAAATTTTCCAAAATAAACAAATTGAATTTGAAAACTCTATAATTTGAAATTAATAAAAATTTGTTTTATAATATGTATACACACACATTGTGATTTGAAAATTATGGTTTGAATTTAATATAATAATTTTCAAAATCTATTTTAAGTTAAATTCTATATATATATATATATATTTATATATATATATTATACATATGTATTTATTTATTAATGTATGATTAATTTTAAATCATATTATTTAAAGCTGTAAATATATAAATAAAAGGAAATGGATTTATTTAAATTGAAAATATAATATGAAAATTTTATAAACATATTTAAAACATTATTAACATAAAATTTACAAATGTAAGTATTTTAGCATGAAGATTTACAAGTGCAAAACATATAACATAAGATTTAACAAGTGTTAGCCTAATTATTCATGTAAACACAAGTGTCCAATTTTAGTTTTCACTTTATTTTAAAAACAAAATATGAAAACAAGACTATATATATCATTACCCTTCTCTAAACACTTTCTTTGATTCATTCAAAACAAATAAAATTGAAACAAAAACCTGATCAAACTCAAATTAGAAATTAAAAACTTCAACCTGAAGCATAAAAACAAGATCCTCTCAACAAAATCAAAAATCAAAACCAGCAAAAGAAAATAAAACAACAGTTTTCTCAAGCTTTTAACCTGAGCAAGGACAATAAAGATTCAACTTAGAATTTAATCAAATCCAAGATCCACTCAACTAAATCAAGCAACAAGTAGAAGATCAATTCATAGCAGATTCAAATTCAAACCAGTTTAATCAACAATCAAGAATAGGATCAAATCTATTTCCAGTTTGTAAAAATCTTCTCTGTTTCTTTATCCAGGTGAGCAAACCACTTGACCCTGTTATATCTTTTGGTGCTTACATTTGCACTTGAAGTATGATATAAAATGTTCCTGTATGATTGTGTGAATATGCCTGCAAGTATATGTATATATGTGTATGATTGAGTATGCATGTCTATGTATACGTATGTACATCTTTGTTGTATTTACAGGCTCAGGTTCGCTAGGAAAAAAAATTCATATCTCTTCGTCAAATAAAAATTAAGCCATGATCATTAAAGGAAAAGTATTTTTATTTACCTAATTCAAATTTTAAAAATGGTTTCAAATGTTTATGTTAAGTATTTATTTCAAAAATAATGAATCACAGTAATAATCAAATATAAGATAAAAATCAAAGGTCTGGAATTCATGATTTGAATTTACAATCTATTTCGTATTGCAAATTGATGAATTTTAATAATCAAATTTAGATTTTTAAGACTTGGGATAAGGAGATTTGGCGAGTTGATAAAAGATCGATTTTTAATCAATTATCGACGAACGGCAAAGTGATGTGTCTTTGCATTGTAGTTGGAAGTAGCTGGGATGTCGTCGATCATAGGAAAAATGCTAGGAGAATTTTTAGGTGGCGGGGGTGGCATAACAATGTCGAACTAGGTTTTAAACCTAGCTTTGGGTAGTGGTTGATTTCGAGGTAAATGTAGTGTCGTCGTTGCATCGGGGTCAATGAGACCGGGGGAAAACGAAGCAGGGGACTGGGGCGAAGCTCTGGGTGGTTCGCGTGGCCTCTGGCGATCTTGGTTGGCGTGGCGAGGTGGTTTTTGGTGACTAAGTTTGTTCCAGGTGTTGCTCGTTATTCTCGTTTTTCGATTTGAAGTCGGAATCCAATTTCTGGGTGGTCGTGATGCTTGAGGGGATCATTGATGACGTGTTGATGGTCGAGGAGTTGGTCAGAAGTGGTCCGGTGCCTCGTGAATGTACACGCGTGTATGCGTGGTGTCTAGATGTTTTTGTTTGAGGAAGATGAAGTTTGTCTCGAAGTTGATATCGGGGGATTGTGGTAGTAGCTCGAGTTTGCCATCGGGTTGTTTCGTGTGTATTTAAAAATTTTAAAATTTAAAAACATAGCAGGTTTTAGAAAAAAAAGAGAAAGATAGCTCGGGTGTGTACTCGGGTAAAATAGGATTTGGCTCGGGTTAACCCTCGAGTTATCTCGGGTACAAGTAATATTAGGTTTAAATTTTCAAATAAATCAAGTTTCTAATCGATCAAGTTCTGAATTATCTTCTTATAAAAAATTTCTTTCAAATGATAAATGTTTTACTTTAAGTTTGGAATTAGCTTAAATTATTTTAATTAATCAAGTTTAAAGTGTTTTAATATGTATATACTTTCATTAACTTATTCTTAAGATTATTTTAAATAAAATTTAATAGCTTAATTAAGAAGATAAAAGTGTTTTTAATTATTAAGCGACTTAAGAATATAAGTAAATTTGTTGGTTAATAATAAATTTCTATAAAGGTTAAAATTTTAAAGTTAATGAATTTTATGATTAAGATTGATTTAGTTTTAAAATAATTTTATACTAGGTTAATTATTTGATTTAAATCCTTGAGTGTTTTCACACATAATTAAATTATTTAAGAGTTAAGTAATTAATTAAGATAAATGGGTTATCTTTTGATTAATTAAGGTTTAGAGTAATTTATTAATGTAATTAATTTAAAAGATAATGATAATTACTTAATGTAATTAATAAAAGATTATTACTCAATGTAATTAAGGGATAATTACTTTGTGTAATTACATTAAAGGATAATTAATTAATTAAGATTAATTAATGTAAGTAATTAAAGGTAATTAATTACTTAAAGATAATTACTTAATTAAAAAGTAATTAATTGATGATTAAAGTTGATTAATCAAATGATTGAAGGATAATTACTTAATGTAATAAATTTATGATTTATTAATACAAGTGATTAGGGATAATCATTTATTGTAATTAATATCGGATAATTAATTAAATGGTAATTAATTAAGGGTTAATTATTTAATGTAATTAAGGATAATTAATTAAAGGATAATTAAATAATTAAAGGATAATTAAATAATTAAAGGTCAATTATTTAATGATTAAAGGTTGATTGATTTATTAATTAAGGTTAATTAATTAATAATTAAGGTTAATTAATTAATAACTAAAGGTTAATTAATTTATTATTAAAGATTAATTAATAAATGATTAAAGGATAATTAATTAAAATAGCTTGTAATTAATTAATGTTAATTAATCAGGTTTCGGTGATAACTAATTTTGAGTTAATTAAATTAATTATAATCAGGTGATTAATTGATCTTGCTTATGGATGTTTCAATTGTATTGAATGCTTTGAATTATTTGATATCTCTGATGTGTGATGTTCTGTGATGTGATTGTTTTTGAATTAAGCTATGAAATGTGATTTATTTATTTATGATAAACTTACTTGTTTAATCTGTGAATGAAAGATAAGCATTATAGGATTATACCGCTTATTGATATTGTTATGCTTGAATTGATGATGATTGTGATATTGTATTGTTGTGTGCAAAACCCCTAGACTACACCACACACACAAAAATGGATTTCATGGAAAATTGGTTAAGTCATGGGTTTTTGAATTTAAAATGATTTAAAAGTTGAATTTTGAATCCAAAATGGTTTGGAGGTGGTTTGGGTTAAACTTTTGAAAAGGGAATTTTGGAATTAAATTTATTTTAGATATAATATGGTTTGTTAAAGTAATTTGAATTTGATTTAAAGATTTTGAAGTGTGTGTGTGTGTATATATACATATGTTGTTTGAAAACTATGATTTAGAACGATAATACAGGTTGTACGGATTTTAAACCATTTTTAATAGAATTATTTTGGAAATTTAAATTTAACCCAAGTTTATACTTTAAGGGCTATAACTTGAGCACATTGAATCGGATTTTCCCTAAACGGAAGACGTTTGTTTTAAAATGATAATAGCTTTCATATAAAGAAAGAACTTCTAGTTTTGTTGAAAGGATTTCGAGTTGTAAATAAAGTATGAAGTGGAAATAGTTTTGAAAGATATGAATAAATTTTTGTTAAAGATTGGTGAACTTTGTTTTAAATTGAAGAGGATGTTAAAGGTGTATCTTTTGTATAAAAGATTTGAAAATGGAAATTTGTTTAAACTATTCAAAAGGAAAGGTTTTGGGCTTAAAGTTGTGACTTAACTAAGATCCCAATATATCCATATGTTTTTAAAATAAGCGCTCATTATTCGGTTCAGCCGGGAGAGGACTTTATGTCATAAAACCCATTCCGAATAGTGGTACGACGTAATAGGAGTGCATTTGAAGACGGTGGTGAAGAACGGGTATTTACAAAAACGAAAGGATTACCTGTCGAATGTCTCTACACTGAGTCGCACCGGTATAGAGATCTCCATATGTGATGGGAGTCCGATCGGGATTGTGAATACCTAGATTTGCAAGGGCTTCTTTGAAGTGCCTTCAATTCACTTCGAACCCGGAACGGACTTCTATGGATGTATATCTGACGTTACACTTTGAGATGTAAAGTTGGTTTCTATCAAATACATTTCTGTTTGGTGGCGGAGAATTTATTCTCTTATCTTAACACCCTTCTCTGAGACGTACGAGCTCTGAGGTTATGTAGTTGATATTTACTAGTGATATATTCCCAATTTGGTAATGTGGAATACTAAGTGCTGCTGATCATTTGTTGATCAAAGCATGACTTTTGTGAAAAGCGTAGCTTTGTGGGATGAGAGTCGAACCTCACAACTCAAAAATGGTCGAAACAGGAATGATGCGGCAGTAGTTACCTAGTTACAGAGGTAACCCGGCCTTGTGTTGGCAGAGATCCGGTTAGGTTCTCGGGGCGTCCCTCCAGAGGCGTACCCATTCGGTGAAGGAAGTTCCTTAGCCTTGACCATTTGTTGGAAATCCAATCAACCAATACACGCCCTTTACGATTGCAATTGTATAACCTGCCACCTCAGGAGGTAGCTATAGCAGACATAGTATAATGGTACCTATGCTGGCTAAGATTAATATTATACTTTCGAAATGTTTTCTACACTATACACTAATAATAATTTCAAAAGTATTTTTGCGTATCAAACATGTTTGACTATCATAAGGAGAAATCTCCTCCAATTGTGTGTGTGCATTGTGTGTGTGGCAGGAGGCCTTATGGTAGTTTCATTTTCCAAAAAGCATAACGGAATTCATTTTTATTTCTTTTTGTTTGTTTTGTTCAAACAACTGTTTCTGTTTGCTCACACCAGTCCCATGACTGACCAGGAGTTTATTGTTCTGTTTCTAAACTCTGGGTGCCTATAATTTTCTACACGGGCAGCCTAGAGTCAGGTTTTCAGATAGTTAGCTAGTAGGTGGAGCTTTTGGCAATCTTCGAAGTCTATGGATTCGGCGATCACATTGTATTTCTCTTCAGCATTGATGGTGGTTCAAGCTTATTGGATTGGAGTCTTTGGAGCTTTGGCGTTGGAGATATTATCTATCCACTGGTGTGTTTTCCGCTTTTGTGTATCTCTGATAGTGTTGATCATTTCATTTGTATCATTGTTGTATCAAATGTTGTGTATCAATAAAATTATTCATTCGTTTCCACTGTGTTGTTACTTAATGTGTTATAAGCTCCGACGAACTAGACTCAACATTTGAATCTGCGGCATTCGAATACGGGTGAAGTATGGATTTTGATTTTCGAAGGTCGAGTCAGGGTCGTTACTCCTCCCCCCTAGTGTTACAGTAGTTTTAAGATCCCTCTATATTAGAATAATTTATACTACACCATTTCACATACTTGGTATCAGAGCATTAGGTTTTCGAAATTCGTTATTTGATTTTTGAAATTTATAAATAGCTAGTAATATTAGTAGTATAATTTTTAACACTTCTGTAGAAGGATAACGAACTGTTGATCCATGCTATATAATGATAATAATTATGCTTGCTGGTCATATAAGGTGAAAATTTATTTATAATCCAATGGGTTAGATATTTGGAACATTACACAAATTGAATACATTGAACCCCGAACTGAATATTCATAATGGACCATAGACCAAAAGACAAAGCACTCAATAACTCAAAGGCCATGAATATTTTACTTTGCTCCTCATATAAAAATGAATTTAATCAAGTTTCTATTTTTATGTTTGTCTATGTAACTTGGCGAACATTGCAAGAAAAACATGAGGGCACTGGTAAAGTAAAACAAATTAAGATTTCCATGCTAGCCAACCGGTTTCAACTTTTTAAAATGAAACAAAATGATTCTATTTCTAGCATGTAATCTAAATTTCAAGATATAGTTCATTCATTAATGTCATTAGGGAAAAATTTCTAAGAAGATAATCAAGTTAAGAAAATTCTTAGTTTGCTCACTTTAGAATGTGACCAAAAGACATTAGCAATAGAGGAAACCAATGATATCAGTAAACTAAAAAGTGAAGAACTAACTGGTAATCTAATGTCCTACGAAGCACAGTTGCGCGGTAAAATTTCTAAAATACAAAATGGTAAACGGCTGTCGAAAAACGAAAATAAAAATTTTAGAAATGGAAATGTTTTAAAGTGTTTTGACTATGGTGAATCTAACCATTTGAGAAGAGACTGTTTGCATCACAAGAAAGCAAATAATTCACCAAATGCTAATTTTTTTAAAAGGAGAAAAAGACTTTCAACGCAACTTTGGACGATTCTAATACAACAATCAGGGATAATAAACTAGACATTGAAAATATCAGTATTTTGTTGGAACTAGACCAGCCTCCAGCGAAAGTTATGGGTGAATTTCAATTTTTTTACCATATTACATAAAGCCTATGGAGTCTAATTCATTTAGAATGTTTCCATATTTTTTAACCAAAATCTTATTTATTTAAATTTATAAAATGATATAGTATTATTTAATTTATGTTATATTAAAAATACGTGTATCATACACACACATATGTGTGTACACGTATAACATATTAATCCATGTAAGGAATAACATGCCCGTGTATAGAGCCAGGATTTACATCACAACAGACACATTAACTCATCCAATAAACACATATATTATCCCAACGTATGTTTATTTACTTCTCATACATATATATGTGTGTGTGTGTGTGTGTGTGTGTGTGTGTGTGTTATAATTTTATACATAATTTTGTATGAATATATAAATGTGTGTGTGTATATATAAACATATGTATAAAATATTAACTTTATGTGTATATATATCAGTATGAATGTAACTAAATCATTTTAAATATATGAAAAATTATTAAAGCCGAAAGCAATATACACAAATATTTTAATTTTTCTGATTGACATTTTATACTAAATGTTTATATATAAATATATGTGTAATAATATAATAATAGGTATGGATTAATATTTATAAAATACAAAATATTAAACTTTGATGAATAAATAATCAGATCTTGCACACAACCCTAATTTTTTTCGTTAATTTTATATATGTTTTATATAAATATCCGTAAAACAAATTAGCATATTAATAAAAAAAGTCAATTTCAAAACTTTAGTTCTAATTTTAAACTATTAGTAAATCCTAAATGACTTTTTTATGTTTTGAATATTTTACATAATTTGAAAAAGATTACAAAACTATTTTTATTCTTGGCGTTTATTTAAAATAATTTGAAACTAAAAAATGTTTTTTGGCCAAGAGTATATTTTATGCTAATATCACTTTATAAAATAGAAAACATAATTTCCATAATATATTTATGTAATCAATTGAATTAAATAATATATGTATATATATAATATTTTATCACTGCCGAAAATATTATATCCATAATAATTTACATATAAAAATATATGACCATATTTGGTTAAAGTATGATGTTGTAATTAATTATAAAATATATATATCTATTCAAATATTATATATTAAATGATTAAAATTAATAAAATGGTTTTTTAGTTGTAGACCCGCATTGATTCGATACACATAGGATAAAAAAATTAATACCAAACTACATGTAAACACATAACCAATCTAGTTATGAAAATAAATTTGTACATCGAAATCGTCACCTACTTAATGGTATAATATATATAAAAACATTATATGTAAATATAAATGATTATGAAAAAGTTAGATCCGTACCATATAACCAAAGGCTACCTTGAAATGGTTATATATGCCCTTTAAATGATTTCCAATCCAAAAGAGTGCTGGTCCCTGAACTGTTGATCGCCAGCTATCAGATAACACTTAATTTGATTTGAACTAGGTATAAAAGAGGGATGGAGGGTGTGAGGTTGGCCAGAAATGGAAATGATATGGAGGAACGATTTCCAATCCAAAAGAGTGCTAGTCCCTGAATTGTTGATACCCGGCTATCAAATAACACTTGATTTGATTTGATTTGAACTAGTTATAAAAGAGGGATTGAGGGTATGAGGTAGGCAAGAAATGGAGATAATATGGAGGCTTCAAAAGTTGGCCCTAAGATGAGAGTAGATATCTTTATATAGAGGAAAAGAAGGATAGAAGTTTGGATCTAATCTTTTACTCATTCTTCTTTCATCTTAACCAACCATTTCAAAGCTCTCTAACCCCTTATTAGGCCGCACCTATTACCGCCTGTTTGAGTGGATTCCACCAACCCCTTTTATGGGCAATAATCCCATTTAGAGCCCGACAAAGTATTATGCAATTATATTCAATTTAACATTTATCGATATCGTATATCGATTAATATATTTATAACTATATAAATATAATTAATAATAATTATTCATCAAATCAATAATTAATACTTTATAAATATTAATTTATAACAATTATAAATTAATTAAATCGTTTGGTTAAAGGAATATTTATTGTTTCGGTTGTCTGACTAGCTAGGTGTAAATTGGTCAGTTATTAATATTGAAATATTCGAATATTAACGTTCATACATCACTTAGCAGGTGGTATGACATTTTGGCCAAATTTATCGCTTATTTGATTTTGGTAAAATCCAATTTTACTTTATTAAGCATTTCTCGGTTGTGACTGTTACACCAATTATATTCATCAAACTATATCGTTTTGGACTTATGGAGTTTGGTACAAATCAAAATTCCAGTATTGTCCATATTCAACTCTATATCTAAAACACAAAATCCTTAGGTCAATAATAACAATTATTATTAATCGTACTACTTTGGCTAAAGGTTTTGACTTTGTATTGACTTGAGTGGACTATGATACTAACCCCATATAGCTGAGGAGACAGTCCTCTCTTGAATAGTGTTTCACTTCCAATACTTCCACTTAGCCCAACTATAGTCAGTCGATGGACACCGTACCATGATTTGACTATAATCAAAACAGATCTCTCATATTGAAGATCCATAATATTCTAAGTCAAGAGAACTATGTAAATCAATCACATCAATATTTGCTGTTTGACCTTAATTATATTAACCAATAGAAAATTCGAATGTGTCATTCCATAGTTATCCAATCACTATCAGTACATAACTCATAGGATCCCTTATTACTCATGAGTAACATATAGCCCAACATTTGAAGAGCATTACGTACTCTAGTCTTAACTGATACATAGATATCCGGTTTCGTTGTATCTTGACTAGGAATATTTAAAATGATGTGTTTTATAATATTATGATATAATACTCATGATTACAACTATTTGTAATTACTATCACAAACATACCATTTATGGATTTTCTAATAAATATATTTTAGTTAAATTTTTAGTTATTTATAACACACTAAAATAAATATATAACAGAAAGAAAAATACCTTTATTGCGAATGGGAATTGATTATAGAGTTAATTAATTTACAATAATTACAGAATTTTCCATTGTGCATATCCCTAACTTTATTAATCTCCCACTTGCACTTGGGGCCAATTATCAAACCTTAATCCCATCCCCTTCAATTACCTTCTCGAGAGCCAACCAAGCTAAACACTTAGTGAATGGATCTTCTTTATTGTCCTTGGTACCTACCCTTTGTATCACGACGTCTTTCTTCACAACGAATTCTCTAATCAGGTGGAACTTTCAAAGAATATGTGATGACTTCTTGTGTACATCAGGCTCCTTTAAGATTGTATCGCCAAATTATTATAATAGAACAATGCCATAGGATTCTCATTATCAGGAACCGCTCCGAGCTCACTCAAAAAATTATGCATCTGGACTGCCTCTTTGGTTGCTTCGTTGAGGGTGATGTACTCGGTCTCTATTGTGGAATCAGCTAACTGTTTCTTGCTTGGAACTTTTTCAACTAACGGCTCCACCATTAATTGTAAAGACATAACCAAACACTGATTTACTACCATCTATATCACTTTGAAAGCTCAAATCTATATACCTGTTCATACGGAGGTGTCCATTCTCGTATATAAGGAATAAGTCCTGTGTATTTCTTAAATATTTCAGTATACATTTTTATGGTTGTCCAATGTTTTTCTCTAGGATTTGATAGTTATCGGCTTGCGAATCCTAATGTGTATGCTACGTCCGATTTAGTACATAGCCTAATATACATTATGGATCTTATGCTTGAAGCATATGGGATCCTTTTCATACACTCTTCCTCCTCATTGGTATAAGAGGCGTCATCTTTAAAAAGGATGATTCTAGTCCGTTGGAATGTTCTATGCTTGAAAGTATCCATACCGAACCTTTATAGTATGGTATCTATGTACAAAGACTGGGACGATCCCAACAGTCTTTTAGATCTATCTCTGTAGATCTTTATACCAAGTATATAAGCTGCTTCTCCCAAATCCTTCATGAAGAATTTCTTAGAAAGTCAAGCTTTCACTGATTGTAATAATGAAGTGTCATTGCCAATCAATATTGGAGCATTAGAAATAAGATAAGGTTGCCCTGTTCCTTTCTATATGCACACACATCCTCTATGTTTTGATAAAATCCAAACTATTTAATTACTTTATCAAAAAACTTATTCCAACTCCTTGAAGCTAGTTTAATTTCATAAATGGGCTTTAACAATTTGCAAGCCTTTACTCACATCCACTGACAACAAAACCCTCAGGATGCAACATATAAATGATTTCTTTTAAATCACCATTTTTAAAATCCATCTTTACATCCATTTGCCATATTTTGTAGTCATAAAATGTAGCGATGGCTAGTATAATCCAACTGGACTTAAGCGTGGCTGCGGGAGAAAGGTCTCATCATAATCAGCGCTTGAATTTGGAAAAATCATTTCTTAACTAGACATCCCTTATAAGTCTCTACTTCCCCATATACATTTATCTTTTTCTTAAAAATATATTTGCAAATGATGGGTTTTATCCCTTAATGTATGTCCAATAAAGACCAAACCTTTTTTCGTACATGGAATCCATCTTGGATTTCATAGCTCCAAGCCAGAGTGCAGAGTCTTTACTCTATAGTGCTTGTTGGAAAGACAATGGAGTGTTATCATATAAGACACGGTCCTCTTTCTCATCGTCTACAATAAAACTGTAGTATCTTTCTGTTGCGCAAGATTATATGCCAGATTTCTAATAGGTTGCTTGTTTTTATATATGGATGAACTTGGTTTTCCCACTAGTTCGACCTTATTAATAACTTCTAGTATCTCATCTAATATACAAACTCGCTGTTAATTTCCTTTGACAGAAACTCCTTTCCTAAAAAGATAACATATCAAGAAACAATAACCATTTGTTCCTCGGTATTGTAGAATATATATCCCAAGTTTTTAGGATTCTTATAAACTTACACAACATCGATCTTGCCTCTAGTTTATCCGAACCACATTCTTAACGCATGTTGGACAAGCCCATACCTTCTGCTATTTGAGTTGGGGTTTCTTACCATACTACATCGCATATTCTTTTAGGCACAGATTTAATAGCTAAAAAGTTCAACATGTGTGCTACGGTTTCTAGTGCATATCCCTAATAGGACAAAGATAACTCAGCCTTACTCAGCATTGAACAAACCATATCTAATAGGGTTCAGTTTCTTCACTCAAACACACTATTGTGTTATGGAGTATAAGATGAAGTAACCTAAGGGATAATCCTATTATCCTTTAAGTATTGTTGGGTATCATGTACATCGTACTCATCTCCTTGATTTGATCGAAGAATCTAAATCTTATGGCCTATTGGCTTTTCTACTACAGTTTTATATTCAACAAATTTCTCATAGACATCAGATCTATTATTCATAAGATACATACATCCTAGTCTCGAGAAATTGTCAGTGAAGGTAACAAAGTAAGAACTGCTATCTTTGTTAATTAAGGCATTGGGCCACATACATCATTGTGTACTAACCTTAAGAGTTCATCAACCCTTTCATTACTCCAACTGAAGGAGTTCGTGGTCATTTTATTTTTAAGACACGACTCACATATGTCAAATGATTCAGAATCAATGGATGGTAGAAAATCTTCGATTTTCAATTTGTGCAGTCATTTCTTGCTAATATGACCTAAGCAACAATGCCAAAGATAACTATCATTTATATTGTTAAAAGAATTATTCATGGAACACACATAATTAGTATTAATATATAAATGTCATTTTCAAGAATACCATCATAGACTTTATTTCCATCCAAACTAACGTCCATAATATCATTTGCATAATGAAATATGCTGTATGCGTTTGTGCCCAAGAAGTTAGTCTTGATGGGATTGCCATACAAAAAAGGAAGGGGGTAGGAGAAAGAAGACAAGGCTCAAGGAGTTTGAGAAACAAGGAAATCCTCACCCCTTAAAGATCAAATATTGATCAAAGGCCACTTTTAAGTAGACTTGGCATCAAACATGAAATCATGTTCATTAGCCTTAGCACCGAATAGGAAATCCTATTAAGTAGCATTGGCACCACATGAAGACCAGTTTGGCAACCTTGACACCGAACCGAGTTTTATGTTCGATAGGTTTGGAACCGAACATGAGATCAAATTCAGTAGAAAGTGAAGACTGAACCAAGGCAAAGTGAAGTTTAGCTGAACCGCATGCATATTTAAGAATCTAGCCAACAAGGCGTCTACATGCACTAAGCGGACCAATGTTTCCCAAATCGAACTTCTTCAACTTAACTATGCAAAC
Organism: Allium cepa; assembly: GCA_030765085.1. Lineage (NCBI taxonomy): Eukaryota > Viridiplantae > Streptophyta > Magnoliopsida > Asparagales > Amaryllidaceae > Allium > Allium cepa. The sequence goes on from CM060934.1 coordinate 978,930,054, forward strand.
TATATATGAAATAAAATCCAAATATATAAATAAATTTGTAATCATACCATTTATATATGGAAATTGCCAAACCAAGCGAGTTATACATGGAAATTGCTTAATTTGTCAGAATGATCATAACATCTCCATACACTTATAAATATACAGCAGCTAAGGGATGATTTTTTTTAGGCCTCAAGATGCTACGCTACGAAATTAACCAAATTGAGCTCTTGGAACGCTATATTCAATCATAAATTATTATATTTCATATTAAAATCCTTGTAAAAGCCGAGATATAAGAAAAGGAATAAATATGAACAGTGGATGTAGGCTCATTATGGGTGAAACACTCTAAATCCATGTGTACTTTATTATTTCTACATTATATTTTCTATTGCATCCGTTGTTATAAATTCAATTGGAGGTGTTTTCCTATTTTTTATACAAACTATTTTGGTGCTTCCATTGAGAGATCTCTCAACATGCCTCCTAAATCTAAAAGTAAAACTAGTGAGTATAGCAGGAATACTAACTGAGTTGTTATAGAACAAGGCAACCATTCATCTAGAGCCCTAGCACCAGACACATCACTAGAGGTGACATGGACCAAGTTATGGCCGACCTCGATACCTGTTTCACTGCCCACAGCCAGCTATTGTGGACCAGATCATGAAATGCTTAGGACAGACACAACCGGCTACACATAACACTGAAACAAAGGAAAGGACCAGATCTCGTGGGTCCAAAAGGAGGATGAGGTTATGCTCTAGTGGTAAATCAAATCAAGAAAATTAAGTAGTAGGATGAGCAAACACCAAAGCAGGAAGTCGAGCAAGGGCTCAATAAGACACCATGCCTGAGGATTGGTTTGACCTCGAATCGAACAGGGGACGCAAGGAACCAGGGGCATCCATAAATAAACCTTCTTGATCTAGGGAAAGCTCTCCAGTCTTGGTAGAAGTAGCAATTGATGGAAGCTAAGCTTATCACTAAGAGCGATCCCAAAGCAGAGAATGAATCCAGGATCGTAAGGCAAGCCATCATACAAGGTATGAAAGAAGATTCAAAGTGAGTGGTTGATCCACCTCTACTCATCCCTTGAATTGGAAGACCATATGGCATGAATCATAAGAGAGTGCATCTGTTGTGAGTAGATAGATAGTGGAATCAGAATTAGTGTCGGTAGCCCATTTTCTATGGAGATAGAGACTGCTCAGAGTCCCATAAGCTTCCAGATGCCCACTATAGATCCTTATTAAGGCTTGACTGGCTACGTAGTGCATCCACAACGATATATGCATCATATTTAACAAGTGGGGAAATGAAAGAAATTTTATGCAAGTGCTTTTCCCTCTTCTTATCGATTCTAGCAGTTATGTGGTTCTGAGTCTTCCCCGCTTAAGACCATTAATTTGTGGGAGATATTTAAAGAAAAATTTATGGGCCAATTCTGGGTTCGTATAGAGCAACCCAAGAACCCATACTCTTTGTAGGATGTGAAATAATAGAAGGACGAGACACCACGGCAATACTTGACATGTTTTAATGCTGCGACCGCCATCATCCATAATGATGATAAATAATAGACTCTCATGGCAGTGTGCGGTGGCATTTATCCTGACATGAAGATGGCTCGGAGGTTGAATAAGGAGAAATCAACCACTTTGCAGGATTTTTTCTACGAAGTAGCAAAATATATGTGACTGGTGGATGCTGCAATGGGCGTAGACTGGAGTTACTGTCAAGCCATCAGAAGCATCTAATAGCGTAAACACTATTGTTAAAACAATGAAGGCGGTGGTATAAAGAAAAATAACAGCAACAGCGCAAATAACTCTATCATAGGGAAAACAGAGCGAATGAGGTTCAAGCCTGGTATGAGGCTTGACACTTACATGGATTTTAATGAAACTATAGAGAACATCTACCTTGCCGCATAAGTAGAACTCAACTACAATCGGCCCGTGCCAAAGAAAGAAAAGGAACTGAGATAAACATAGGAAAATACTATAGGTTTTATAAATCCCATATGCATAACACTAATGATTGTTGTCATTTGCAGGACATAATTAAAGAACCCATTAGGAAGAGAAAGTTGGAGCGGTGCATTGAGAATCCAGATGCTCCCCTTGCTCTTGAGAAGTAGGCACTAAGATAGCTCCTACCGGGAAATAGGTTCGAAAGATCCCATGCAAATCGTGAACAAGATGGGAGGTTGGAATTGAATATCATAATAGGAGTACCGCATGTGGCTAACAAAAGTTAGGCAGACGTGTATAGATATGCAAAGTCATTAAAGAATGAAGAGGCTTAGGTGCATGTTATAGGCAAGGAGAAAAATCCAAGGCACTGTGTTGAGAACAGAATGAGATAACCTTCAACCACCACAACTTACGGGGAAGCAGTACCCACATATGGATCATTAGTAATTTAAGTAATGCTTGGCTCGACTGATATGCATCGAATTTTGGTAGATAATGGAAGTTTAATAAACATTCTATTAGAGGATTCATTTGATAAGATGGGATTGTCCATGGAAGATGTCACACACTACAACCAATAGTTACATGGTTTCATAGGAAAGGGCAAGATGCCTCTAAAAAGGTTGGATCTATTTACTGAGATAGGAATCCATCCCCGATCAGCCATACAAAAGCAGACATTCATTTTGGTGGATAGATTCTCGGCATACAATGCCTTCTAAAGGTGCCCGACCTTATCTTAATTTCACATAACGGTGGATCGGTGGTGCTTAACTAGGAAGTTTCCTAAAATGGATGGAGTGGGAGTGGTGGAAGAAAATTAGGATGCCCTTAGGAGTGCTATGTAGCGGACCAGAGAAAACAAATGACAGGAGAAAGGGAAGATCGCAGAGATTGCATTTTACACCAAGAATTCTATCACAACACAATTAAAGGAAGGGCCTCTACTCAGGTTTACAAGCGATCATCATAATGAATTTGACCCAACATATGGAGAAAAGGGTGCTATAGCTAAGCCAAGAGAGGCGATGGAATTTGTGGAGATAGACAGCAATGATCTGAAGAGATTCATGAAAATCAGATCCAAATTGGCACAAAAATAATGAGATATAACTAATAGGATTCATTCTAGATGAACAAGGACATGTTTAGTTAGTCTCATGCGGACATGTACAGAATCTCTCCCTCGATTGCGTGTCATGATTTAAATGTTGACCTAAGGAAGTCCTCGGTGAAGCAAAGAAAAGAAGTATGGGTCCAGAGTGATCAATTGCTCTTAATGAATAAGTGAAAACCTAATTAGAAAACGACTTCATCAGAAGGTTTTGGTACCCAGAATGGATTACAAACTCAGTTTTGGTAAGGAAGGCAAATGGAAAGTAGTGAATGTGTATCGACTTCTCCATCCTGAATAATGCTTGCCGTAAGGACTGCTTCTTGCTTCCGAGGATTAACTAACTTGTAGATGGACTACCAGGCATGAGCTTCTATCTTTTATATATGCATACTTCGGATACAATCAAATTGCAATGCATGTCCTCAATCAGGAGCACACTAGCTTTGTTAATGACTTAGGGCTTTATTGTTAAAAGATCATGATGTTTGGGCTTAAGAATGCAGGAGCGACCTACCAACACTTAGTTAATAAGATGTTCGCGGGTCAGATTAGGAGGACTATGGGAGTATATGTCAACGACATGCTCGTAAGATCAAAAAAGGCTGAAGATCGCATCTTACGCTTAGAGGCAATGTTGCAAATTCTATAGGAATTGGAGATGAAGTTGAATCCGCTAAAATATTCCTTAGGGGTATCCTTTGGAAAGTTCTTAGGATTTATCGTGCATACTAGAGGGATCGAGGCTAACACAAAATAGGTCCAGGCTCTGAAACACGTCAAAATTCATGAAACTTGAAAGGAGATGAAAATTCTAAATGAGAAGGTAGCAACGTTAAGCATGTTCATATCTTGGGTGATGGATAAATGTATTTTGTTTTTTGAAGCATTCAAGAAGGATAAAGGAAATTTCACATGGACAAACAGTGCTTAGTCGCGTTCTTAAACATATTGGAACATTTGTAGAAGCCACTAGTTCTTTCAACACCAACAGAGGAGAAGGCCTTTATCTATAATTGGTGATATCATTCCACGCCTTGAGCACAACATTGGTTAGAGAAGAAGATTGGGTGCAACATCTAGTATACTATGTGGGTAAGCGTTTCATCGAGTCGGAGTCGAGCTATCCTAAGCTGGAGAAGCTGGCATACTATCTGTTAATCGTATCCCAAAAGTTAAGGAAATATTTTTGCAATTGCACCCCATTAGAATGCTGATGGATCAGCCCTTGAGACCGGTTTTTCACAGGCCCAATACTTCAAGAAGGCTTACCAAGTGGAGTATTGAGTAGAACAAAGGTAGAGCCAAGATGAAATAACCTATCATCCTTGACCTGCAATCAAGAAAAAAGCACTAGCAAATTTTGTTATCAAGCTTACCATTGGGGATGAAGAAGTAAAATCCCAAGAGGAAATGACTCCTAAATGGTGAATGTATGTTGATAAAGGATCGAATGTTCATGACTCCACTTCAGGAGTAGTCTTGTTGACACCTGAAGTAAAGAAGTTGAGCTATGCATTAGGACTCTGATGCAAGGCAACAAACAATGAAGTGGAATATGAAGCTTTAATAGTATGGTTAGAAATAGCAAAGAAGTTGGGAATTAGCTTATTGTGCATGCACAATGACTCGTGGCTGGCCGTGAGCTAGGTGCTCGGAGAATTCTAGGCTAAGGGAGAGCGCTTGAAATCTTATTTGGAAAACATAAAGTTCTTACTTAATGAAATAGAGCACTACATGATCAAATCCATTCCCGGGAAGTGAATCAGGATGCGGAAAGAGTTGGAAAAGTAAGCAAGCTTGGGAGTTGGGCCTTTATTCGGATTGGTACCCACTGTGATCCTGCATGGCCCCAGCTTCGAGGAGGTGAACGTGATTGCAACTATCGATGAAAAGGAGACCTGGAAGATACCGTTAATAAGATATCTATGTAAAGGAGTTTTACCAGGTAAAGCTAGAAAAGTCATGTGGAAGGTGCCTTATGTCATCATTCAGAATAGAATGTTATTTTGGAGAGGACTTTCTAATCCACTACTAAGGTGCATCGCCGGAAGGGAAGCGGAGGAGGTGTTGGAAAAGGGAGCCAAGGGATCCATATCAAGGGGCAGACCTTAGCAAACAAAGTGCTATGGTATGCATCTTTCTAGCCAACATTAAATCATGATGCGATGGAGTATATAAAGAGGTATGACAAGTGCCAACGGTTTGCAAAGATTTCAAGGCTACCCCCAACCGAGCTTACTCACATAGTTAGCTTTTGGCCCTTCGTGGTCTGGGAAACAAATCTAATCAGAGACCTTCCAATTGCACGAGATGGATCTACGTATGCTATAGTGGCGATTAATTACTTTGTTAAGTAGGTGGAAGCTAAACCCTTTACTAAGGTATCAACAGTCAAGGTCATAAACTTTTTTGATTATAAACACGATATGTAGGTAAGGAGTTCCCCTTCAAATCATATCAGATAATGGAATACAGTTTGATCGTAAGGAATTCATCAATTTTTGCTAGCAGCATGGAATAAAGGAAAATTTCTGCATGGTAGCATATCCATAGGCTAATAGATAGGTGGAGGCAGTTAACAAATTTCTTAAGACACTCATAAAGAAACAGTGGGAAAAGGCGAAAGGAGCATCGATGGATGAACTTCCTCTAGCATTATGGGCCTATCGCACTTCCTTCAAGACAGCAACAGGACATACTCCTTTCTCATTGGTTTATGGGTCGGAGGCAATTTTGCCAATAGAGGTGGTAGTACCATCGCACATGAGGATTCATTATGATACGAGCGAGAATGAAGAGCCGCAAAATATGTCACTGGGCTTAATTGACGAAAGGTGTGAGGAAAACGCCTTAAGGGTTGAAGCATACAAGCGAAGGATAGCTGCATGATACAATTCTAAGGTTAAACACCATCTACTTAATGAAGGGGACTTCGTGCTGAAACAAATATTCCCTTGATTGGTGGCACTCGACCCAGTCTGGGAAAGACTATACATTGTCCATAAGGACTTAGGCAATGGAGCTTCCATCCTTAGCGTAGTAGATAGAGCTATATTCAGAAAAAGTTTGGAATGCACAACATCTTCATCTTTATTTTACTTAAGTTTCTACTGTTCCGCTAATTGTATTGTAATTCTGTAACTAAAACAGTTATGCAATGGATTCTAATAAAGGTTACCTTTCTTAAAATCTTGTCATGACGGGTAATGATTAGGAAATGTAACTTTTTATTACCGCATGAATCATTGGACTAACATTAACGCTATAAGGAAATATCACCTAAGCCTAAAGAGCTGACTTCTCAACTCGAGGGCAAAACCATGTTGTCATGATATCTCCTCCCAAACTTCTTGCAAGCAATGGTGGACTAGGGTGATACCTAACCGGTTCTCCATCATTAATGATCGACCTAAACTCTTTATTAGTAGTAATGGACTAGGGTGATCCCTAGCTGGGTGTCCATTATTGATGATCGACTCAAACTTCTCCTCGGTAGTAATGGACCAAAATGATCCCTAACCAGGTGTCTGTGATTAACGGTCGGCTCAAACTTCTCGTTGACGGTGATGGAATAGAGTGATTTATAACCGAGTGTCGATCATCGACGATCGACTTAAACTTCTCGCTAGCGGTGATGGACCAAAATAATCCCTAATCGGGAGTGCATCATAGACGATCGGTTCAAACTTTTTGTCTAGGGTGATGGACTAGAGTGATCCCTAACTAAGTGTTCATTATTGACGATTAGCTCAAACTTCTCAAGGGCAATGATGAACCAGAGTGATCCTAACCAGGTGTCTATCATTGATGATCGATTCAAACTTCTCACCGATAGTGGTGGACCAGAGTGATCCCTAATCGGGTGTCCATCATTGACGATCAGCTCGAACTTCTCACCAGTAGTGGTGGACTAGAGTGATCCTTAACCAGGTACCGATCATTAACGATCGGCTCAAACTTCCTACCGTCTGCGATGGACCAAAGTGATCCAGGTGTCGTCGACGATCGACTTAAACTTCTTGCCAGGAGTGATGGATCAGAACAACCCTAGCTAAGCGATCACTATTGTTGATAGCTTTAAACTTGTAGATGATCATGAAGAACCCGACTTACCGGTGGTGAAGGCATGACCACTGCCTAGTTGGTTCACCCTTGGCGGTCAGATTAAAAATTTGACAATGGCGAACAACAAAGTCTGAAGATGGTAGATAGAGGCTATCGGTTCAAACTTGCTTAAAACATGCAAGAATCACATAATAATCAATGAATGGAAAGGGAAAACACAAAGTGTGTCACAATAATAGACATGCAGATCATATTGTCAAACATCCGGACATTTACAATTCAAAGTCATGAATATTAGGGAATAACATGCGCTCGACCTCACCAATACATCCGAATTAGTCGAACAAAAACAACAATGTTTGACATAGAAAGAGATGAAATATATACAATATTTTATTCCAAACACGAAAAACAAATAAGAATATGGATGCCGCTGTCATTTTAATCAGGGCTGGGAGATGGTCTGCTTGCTGTGAGACTTATGGTGCTGCCGCTCAACTTATTTCCCCCTTTCTCCTGCTTAGTATGGTCGCCTCATAAGGTTCTTCTCGTCTCTTCTTCATAATGTTTAGCTCCTCTAGGGCATTGATCTTAACCCTTGCCATCTCATAGGGGAATCTCACCGGGACTTATTATTTCAGAGCTTCATCCCTATTGAATTCCTAAGTAAGCTCTGTGACACCAAATATCTCGTTATCTATGTCATTCTTGAGGGTAGTAGTCATCTCGCCCCAAGCTGCATCGGTTGGAGGATCAATGGGTCCTGGGAGAATAATTATAAGCAACCAAGCTTTGGAAATGATAACCACTTCAGATGGGCCCATCACCAAAGAACTACCCATAGGAAAATGAGAAGGACGGTTAGATATGTATTTCTCTAAGTAAGTTCAAACAGATTAAGTGGTGACTTGTGGACTATAGTGAATAATTCTAGGTCATTTAGGAGAACTTGAGACATCGCTAAGAGGATGAATATGATCCGAAGGCAGAGGCACTTCCTAAAGCTGACTGATAGCATATACATTTGAAGAAACATGGAAACGGTTAGAAGAACATCATGCATGGGAGTATAAATAACAGTTTTTAGACATGATCTTGTGTTGTTGCACTAGAGGTCAAGCCACTATCCTTTCTCTTCTCTACCTCCTCTTTCTGGGCATTTTCAACTTCAACCAGCGTGTGTAACCAAGGCTAACAGCTTCTATCCCATCTGTTGAGAAGTGAGCATCGATGACCTCAGGCTAAAAGGTGGACCTACTTGCTCACTAATAGCTTTTTCTTCTTCGATTCGCAGCCTATGGATAGAAGCCATAACGTCTTGATAATCATCCATCCATGACAGGCTTTAATCCATGACATTCTGAAGTAAATTTCATCTAGAATTGCCTCCACATGGCATATCTAGCTACTCATTTCATTGCACTATGCTTGCAACTTTTCTACTTTGTACGTTTTGACAACTTTGTTAGCGGATAAGACCTTGAGCTCTGCTTGGGGTAAACTCTCTCATCTCTCCACTCCATAACTATCTTCTTTAGATCAGTAATGTCAAGCTCTATTCCTTAACCACTGCTGGGAGCTCTGTCTTAACATTCTTGTAATCATCAAAGAGTTGCCCGACCTTGTCGTTAAAGTCCTTCTTGAAACCTTTGATGTTGTCAGAATGATCCCATCTTAACTGCGTTAGTTCTTTAGCATTGGTATCCTTGAGCCTCTCAACCTCTTGCCTCTCAACCTCTTCAGCTTGAGACCTCTCTGGTGCATTTACCACCTTTTTCTGATTCAAATCCTTTTAGGTAGTTGCTTCCCCAATTCGGAGATTTCTAAATTTTGCTCATTATTTTGCTGTTGATCTCCTCCACGGCCTTAATCACTTTATCATGAAACTTAAATAGGGCCTTCACACTGCTCATCCCATTCACCAAAAATTGATTGAACCTAAAAGGAAAAGAGGAGGTGCCTCAGCAACCAACCGAGTGAAGGGGTCCCCAAGCTAGTAAGCTTATTGAAACTCATCAAAGTAGGAGTATGTGGGATCGGTAATGATGGTGGATACCTCTTTGTCTTTCCCTTTATTCTTGCCTTTGGGAGCAAGAATGAGTGCCCCTCTCCTGTCCCTTTCCCGGTGCTTAGAAGTCTCTAAATTGAATACATGGAAATAGGTGTGCACGGTCGATTAACCGAGCCAATCGGTTAATATTTTCAGTTAACTATTGGGCTAAGTCGGCTTGGTTAACCATTATTCGATTAATTTGCAATGAATAGTATCGACTAACCCAATAATTTTTACTCGCGATTAACCATTTAATTTAAACGGTTAGCCATCCAATTTAATCGGTTAACTATTGGCCAGTTAACCGATTACATTGAGCGGTTAACTGCTTAAATCAAATGGGTAACTATTATAAACTAGAGATATAAATTACTGGCTAATAATTTCATGAAATTGCTAGCTAATAATTTCATGCAATAAAAATAAATATTATTACTAATAGTAATACTAATACAAACATAAATAAAGCAGCTAGCCAGCTACGGGTACATAATCCAAACTTCAACAAATATAAAATACTACTTAAGAAGCCAACACTTGCTACAGCCTACAAACTTGAGAAGTTAACACTTGCTACAACTACAGTTAGAAGTCCATGACTTCAACAAATATAAATACAGTCCAAACTTCAAAGAAAATACAACACAAATTACAAACCAATAACAAGGCTACAACCTACAAACTAAAAAGTCCATTTTCCCGAACTAAATACTAATAGTGATAAACAATAAATATACATTACTAATAGAACTAATAGTGAGACAAATGCATTGAAACTGAGATTAAGTTACTCGCATTGCTGGCAAGTGGCAACAATCTCCATTCTAATATCAGTCACCCCATTCTCCAAGCCTATCCAAAGCTAACTAGTGAAGTAAAGATCATAATACAAATTACAAAGCAACGTATTAATAATAACTTGTTACCGAACTAAAGTACAAACTCAAAGTTGGAAAAAAGCATTAATATAAGTCATTTAACCAACATTTAGTTTGGCGGTTAACGCAAATCTGGCAGTGGCACTACATAATCATGATGTGCAGTGTAATTTGCCTTGTCATAACGTGTATAATGTCAAGTTTGCTTTGTCTAAATAGTTCATTACTTCATAGTGAATTCATGTTAAGCTAAATGATTATACAGTACACTACACAAAGTTTATGTTAAGCTAAATGCATATTCATTAAACAACATCCTGTTAAATTCTAAAAGAAGTTTGCGACAAAAGAATCAACTTATATAAATCTTATATAAAAACTTACCAACACGAGAAGAATCAATTAATATGCTCTATGACCACCTCAATGTAGGCATATGGATGATGATCGATTCTCCATTGACATATCCAATGATGAAGAAGTTATCGAGCCATGTCCATGTATGAACTCTATAGCCAAACAAATCAATGATAATGCATATTGTATGTAATGATTAAATAATAATAATTTACAGATCAAAGAAATACTAATATTACTTGAAAAACTCCATCATAATAATTCACATCGTTGAAAGGAACCTCAATTCGGTGGTGTACAAAAATAGTTTTAGATCTTAGCCAATTTTGCATGGTAACCAATGCCTCAACCATCCTTGAACTTAAAGTAATACGAAATGGATCTATAACCGTCCTTTGATGCTAAAAGCATATTCTGAAACGATCTTAAATACCGAAATTGCAAGAAGATCTCGTGCAACTAGAGATAAAATACGATACTTTGGACTATTTACCTTCCACCATAATAAAAATTCAAAGTTTCTTTTTGGCAATTCAACCAGCTCGTTTAAATACCTTTCCAATTCACTACTTTCATTATCTTGTTGTTGAACTTGTGTTTTAGAAAATTGTTCATTCTTCTAGAATAAATACTACCACCACTATCAGTACTTCCACTAGCAATGGATGAACTAGGTTGTAGTTCATCACAGCTTTGCGTCCCAAATGTAGAATCACTAGCATAAAAAAAATCTTACTAGAATGCAATTCACATCAGCTACTATACTTCTGCCACTTCTTTATCATACATGTCTTCAAGACATAACTTCAAAAAAATGTAATTTATATCTAGGATCAAGCACATAAGTAATAAATAAAACTTTGTTCATGCCACCAATATTCCCCCGGTATTTATCTAACTTTTGTTTCATACTTCTTGCTACTTGTGAAAGATTAGGATCCATTTTTTCAACCAACTTTTGCAATTCTTCTTGAATTACACTCAACCCCATAAAACATGCATTTGAGGAAATAGATAATGGGCTGCTAAATTTTTAAAGTTAGCCAATCTAGCCGGAGGCGGTGTTACAAATCTAACGGCAGTACAAATCCCGAAAATAGTGCTACCAATTTCTTTCAAACCATCATTAAAAATAAAATTAACAATATGAGTACAAAAAAATATATAAAGGAATTCACCATTCAAAATACAACCATTGGATCCATTATAATCCTTCAATGCATTTTTCACATAATTAATTATCACTTCATTAACACAAGCACTGTCGACTATGATATACACTATTCGCTTAATTCCCATTGTTTGATGCAAGAAACTATGAGTTTTCCAATGTTTCCCCTTTATGACTAGTGATCACACGAAAAATTAAAGTCCTTTTATGTAATTTCCAAACGTTATCAATGACATATGTGGTTAAAACCATATAATTCACATTTTGGCAAGAAGTTCATGTATTGGTAGTAAGACATACTCCATGCAAACAATTAGAAAAGATGGTTTTAAGAAAATCTTTTGTGTCACCATATAAGTTAAGCACATCCCTACGAATTATTCTATGTGTAGGCACTTCAAAGCTAGGACACATTTGTCGACAAAAACTAAGAAATCCTTCACCCTCAACAAAACTAAAAGGAAGCTCATCAATAATTAACATTCGAGCTAGAGACCTTCTGCACTCATCTTTGTTAAATGTCCATATAATAAGGGTGTTGTTAGCACCAAAATTGGTCACTAACACCCTTGAGTAGAGTTGTGTAGAGCGATTAATGAAGAGAGTAAATTAGGACTGAAAAATAGTGTAATTCAATGAAAAAGAATAACAAAAACGAGAACACCAGATTTATAGTGGTTCGGCGAAACTGCCTACATCCACTTTGGGTTTAATCTTTTATTGCTTTCTCAATTACTTGAATACAGATACAATCCGTAAATCAATCACTTGGATACAAGTTTGAATTAAAAAGAGGAGAGTATAAGAAATGGCAGAGTCTCCCCAGTGTTCCCGGAAAAAAGGGTCCCTTTTCAGTGTGCCCCTGCCCTTCTATTAATAGACGAAGATGGGTTGGACTTCCCTGGTGGGCCTGGTAGCTGAATAACTCGGTCCAAATGGAGTAAACGGACCAAAGGGAGTAAGCTCTGTGTACCGAACCAGGGAGGCCGAACGGTAAGATGCCGAGCCAAGGCAATGGCGTCGAACGATGCTCTCATGCCGAGTGAAACGAGGATGCCGGGTGAGGAGCATGCCGAGTGAAAGATATGCCGTGTGAAGGGTTTGCCGAATGAAGGATATGACGAGTGAAGCCTTGGAAAGCCGAGTGCACTTAAATGCCATGTGAAGAGCTGAATGGCCTTATGCCGAGTATCCTCTTATGCCGAGTACAACTCTGCATGCCGAGAGTCCAGGGATGTCGAGTGAAGCATGAATGCCGAGCGCTCTAGGAGTCAAACGCTCTTAAATACCATTTGACCCATACGTGCCGAACGTATCTTGTATGTCGAACGTTCATGGAGGCCGAACGTTCCTTGTATGCCGAACGTTCATGGATGCCGAACATTCTTTAGGTGCCGTTCGATATTCCATACCGAACGTGCCTTGTACGCCGAACGATCTTGGTGCCGAGTGCTCCTATATGCCGAGCATTCCATAATTGCCGAACGATATACAATATCGAACGGTTCTCAATGCCGAGCGTCCTTCTAACGTCGAACGCTCTTGGTTGCCAAAACATGTCGACTACATCAAACCCATATATCCTCAGGCCCTTCTTGGTCAGAATCTTGTCTAATGCTAATGATAATTTCTTCGACTGTCCTCTTGTAACCGAGCCAAGATGCCGGTTAACAGGTGTTGCATCCTTCACTTTCACTATTTTTGTAAAAGCTAAAGTATTTTTTTTTCTCTTATCATTTTCTCAGGGAATTGACCTACAAGCTTGCCTTACGCCATAGATCAAATGCGAAGTACCATTCGCTTTACCATCACAAGCAAATTTTCATGGCAATATTAGCAAATACACTTACGATTTAAAGGGTTTAATGGATTATCTTTATTGGAATTTTCCCATACCATATATAGTTTTCTAGTAGAGACTTTGTGCTTAGGAACTAACGGAGGCTTTCTTTCATTGTTAGGCTTGACGATCGGTTCTTCTTCATCATCACTATCCTTTAGATTTGTTTCTTCCTCCACCCAATCTCTATTTAACAAATAACCAGTGGTGCCAACTTCCACCTAAAAATAATAGTATAAACATTTATCAAATGAAAAGTAAGAGACATTAGATTAATATTAAAAGAATTAGCAATATATAAATAATTCAAGAGTATCAGTATATGATAATGGATATTCAGATTGTGAAACACATCCCCACTTATGGAATTTAGTACACTGGTAGATAAGATGTTATAGAGCCATTCAAATTCACATCTAAGAACCATTTCAAATCATAAATTTCTAACTTCTTTCTTTACACACTTCCAACCAATGTACCTTCCCGCTGGTTTTTAACAGTAGGAAAAGTGGGTTAATTTGTCTATGTTAATAGGAGATGGGGTGAGGCTACATTGGAAGTCGTTTCATTAACAGGAATAGGAAGAATTCAACATTTTATTTATATATTTCGTTAAGGACATCCTTGGTGGGAAAAGGTAAATTTAATTGATAGCTTAAAAAACTAGAATTGGTGGCTGCGTTTAGTATATTATCTCTTTGAATGTTGATGGTATCTCCCCCAAAAAAGCAATGCATACATCATAAAATTAAAAACTAATTGATTCCTTGGAACAAAGTTCACAAATATAAAGGAGCCAACCACCATACAATGATGCTGAATAATCAAGGCCTAACGGAGCTAATAGAAGATTCACAAGCAAATAAATAATTCATCAAAGTTTCTTATGGTAAATGCAAATCAAGGCATATTACATACAAAATAACATTATGAGTTTATGGAAGTCTATGATAATTGATGATTCAGCAATATATATGCAAAGTTGCAAATGTATATGATAATTCAGCAATATATATGCAAATAACTGTTTATTTAAATTTATTTTATAAATTTATTTTCATGCTGCAATAACAGTTTATTTGAATTAACAATCAATAAGCAAATGAAATAATACAACAAATAAATTAGATAATACCGCAAGCGAATTCAAAATTAGTGTCGCAATCTTCAAAATAAAACAAATCAAAAATTATTTTTACTTAATAACTCATACACACATGCTTTCTCTTTCTCATTGATCTTGATGCCATTAAAATTCTACAATAGTCGACCCAAACTTGAAGTCTTAAACAATTGTTAAGGTCGCTTTCAAGGCTACGTTAATTGGTTTAGGGCTTAGACTGATTGACGAATAGATTTAGGGTTTTTGATTCCAATTCCTTCATTTTTTTTATTTTGATTATGTTTGTTACTTTGTAGAGGTCGATTGTGCTAAGGCAAATTTGAAAGCAGGTATTGGAGGAAATTGCAATGGGTTTGGATATTGTGACGCTCCACCTCTATACCCACGCTAGCCAAGGACACTACGGGGTAATGCCGTCAACTAGCATGGAGAATAAGGCTGTTGAGGAGCGACCATCCGTGTAATTGCTTTGTGCGAGCACTGATATGCCAGACAAAATATAACATGCATTTCATCTCAAGAGGAAATCTGACATACCGACACAAACTCAAAGCTACTACACAGTGGCTATATAAAATCTTCGAAAACAAATATAGAAATAAACATAACATAAATCAATCACAGATAATTCATATCACTAAGGCGGAAAAAGATATGAATATAACACATGAAAGTGTGAATCAGAGTAGTGGTCAAGTAAGATCCACGATATCACAAAAGAATATATACAAGTGCTAGACAAAAGAATATGTACACATCAAGGAGTCTATATCTCAAATGTATACAACAAAAAATACTAGACTAAAGTAGTTAAGAAAAAGTCAGAAGATGGTTCCAGATAGGAAGTCATGAGGAAGCACCTGCAATATCTAAATCTGACCCGAGTATTATTTAAGAAGAAAATAGTAAATGGATCAGTCTAGCTATAGTTATCAGATAAAATGATATAGAATAAGAGGTATGACAAAAACGTATAATAACCATAATGTCATACTGTGATAAGTATGTAATTGAAAATCAACAAGAGATTAATCAATATCACAAGAATCTTCTCAAAGATAAAAAGGAATGTCATAATCTTTATTTAATTCACCAAGCCACAAAAAATGACATACATATCAATGCCAATTGTAAAAGTTGGTGTAACATAAATTCCAGAAATCAATAATAGAAATCCATAAATCACATGAAAAGGATGGCCAATCCCGAGCGGGAGCCTGAAATCTCCCAACACGTGTATCACAAACAATTCGAAACATCGACGCAGTGCAAACGGTACGTCCAATGAATCGAAAAGCCGAGACATCGATGTAGTACAAACGGTACATCCAATTAATCGAAACACAAAACAATTCGGAACATCGACGCAGTGCAAACGGTACGTCCAATGAATCGAAAAGCCGAGACATTGATGTAGTACAAACGGTACATCCAATGAATCGAAACACATTAAAAGTGCATGGGTCGCAAGCACACAAAGAAATGAGACAAAGCTCAATAAAATGAGGTACAGTCCTCCACGTGGACAAAGAGACATCGCACATTGCTAGTCTAAACCATAAAATGATCATCATCGATTATCAAGAAGTGTCAATTACACTAAGCTAGTAAATATATGAGTTTAGCTTCATGTCCCATAACCACCAGCTTAACTTAAATATTTACGAACAAATTGTAGAACTTCACTCAAGAATTGTCACAAGAGATTCAATCAAACAAGTCCAAGAATTAACCGACGAAGTAAACGCAAGCGTTTCATACCACTTATTTTACTAAGCCGTTTAATTCGATTTCGCGTACGAGTGAGGTAAAGGTTTGTATATACTAATAGATTGAAAAACGGTTTTATAAACGAGCTTTGTATTAAAAATAGAGTTTGAAATCATCTTTGTAAAAGAGTTTGATTATTTACTACTAGTATAGAAACCTTTGTATTTTAAAGTGACAAACCATAAAAATGATTGTAGAAATAATCAATCATTAAAATCCACATACGTAGACGTGAATCAAATCCAAAGAAACCGATAAAGAATACATCGGAATGGATATTCAAAAATCCCTAAAAAGGAGTATTCAAAGTCATAATAAATGATAACAACAAATAGGATCATCACGAATCGATTTAAATTGGAATTCTTAAACAAAATAGGCAAGCAGGCAAAACACGGCAGATTCAGATGTCTGAAACATTTGGTTCAGACGTCTGAATCTGGAAAATTAGAAGTTTTCCAGAACGTAATTCAGACGTCTGAACCAAATGTTTCAAACGTCTGAAATAGGTATTTTTAGCCTATTTCTTTTCTGTTTGAAATCGAGCCAATTCAGACGTCTGAAATTTCAGATTCAGACGTCTGAAACTGAAATTCAGAGCATTTCCTGAACCTTGACCAAAAATGGCCAAATGAATATCGGAAGCGATCGGACGAGCAAATGACGACTAAGAATTTACGCCATGCGACAACCCAGCCTTAACGGCTCTTCGATACGCCTTAAATATCAATGTCCAAATATCCATAATAGGATTTTCATATATTTTGATTTCAAAACACCAAAAATTGGAATATACACCAAATCAATCCAAACCAAAATCAATTGCACAAGAATAAGTGTTAGGAATTCATATCTAACAATCGAAGATAATTATAGACTAAGATGTGAGATAAAAATCTCACCTTTGAACCCTAAAACAATGAATGAGAAGCTTGAAGACAAGAGAAGATCAACCACACTTCAATCTCAACACAAGAAGCTTGAATCTAAGCTTAAAAGAGAAACATTTTTCAAATTAGGTTTAGGAATTTTCTGAAATCAAAGAGAGAATGAGTTGGAGAAGAAGGAGATGATACTTACCAATGCTTCTCTTTGAATTTGGAGCTAGAACTTGATTTGCAAATGGAAACTATGGCTTAGGATTTTAACTCTTTTTCTTTTCCCCCGTTATTCTCTTTAGAACTGAAAAGATAATGAAGAGGGAATGAAGAGAAGTGGTTCAGTTTGGGGTATTAAGTTGGCTAGTGGGCTGAACCCAAACCCAAAGTGAAAAAGGTCAAATTTTTAGCTAGCTCCAAACATATCAATGTTTATACTCAAAAAGGTTGCAAACGGCATTTTGTACTCAATGGAAAGGGTCTCAAGTCCCAATTCGACTATTTGCTAAATGTAGGTTTTCGGACCAAAATCCGACGAACGATGAAATATTTAAATAAAATATTTAAATATACAATCGATAAATATGCGGGTTGTTACAGACTCCACCCTTAAAGAAATTGCGTCCTCGCAATACGTAAGAAGAAAATAAAGAGTAACAACCATAAAAGCATATCAACACAAAAGAAATTTAAAATAGGAAGTTCGCCATAAAGAGCATGAAAGAGTAAGCCTGAACAGGATCGCTCGATGAATTCTCAGGATTCCCAAGAGCAATCCTTAGGATCTGAGAACCATTGAACTTTCACAAGAAGAACATCTTTATTCCGAAGGCGCTCAACCTCCGAGGAAATGATGCGAATGGAATGTTGTTCATAAATCAAATCTGGTGAAACTTCAATTTCCTCAATAACACCGGGCTCGAGAATAAAAATCGAAACCCTTAAGGCATCTCCGTAGTTGAGAGACATGGAAAACGTCATGAATAGCAGAAAAATTGAGCCGGTGCAACAACGTAGTACAATAACTGTACGCCCGAGAAACTAGAAACTCGAATAATTTGGAACAACGGCGTAGTACAATAACGGTATGCCAGATGAACCAAAACTCGAATAATTCGAAACATTGACGCAGTACAATGGTACGTCCAATGAACCAAAGTTCAAATAATTTGGAACACTGACGCAGTACAACGGTACGTCCAATGAACCAAAGTTCAAATAATTCGAAACACTGACGCAGTACAACGGTACGTCCAATGAACCAAAGTTCAAATAATTCGGAACACTGACGCAGTACAACGGTACGTCCAATGAATCAAAGTTCAAATAATTCGGAACACTGACGCAGTACAATGGTACGTCCAATGATCCAAAGTTCAAATAATTCGTAAAGCTGACGTAGTACAACGGTACGTCCAATGAACCAAAATTCAAATAATTCGGAACACTGACGCAGTACAACGGTACGTCCAATGAACTAAAAAATGGGGATATCGATGTAGTACAATGACGGTACATCCGATGAACCGAACACCATAAAAGAACATCGGACGCTAGTCCATAAAAGAAATGAGATGAATCTCAATAAAACGAGGTACAACGAAACGTCCGATGAACTTGGTAAAAAGATCATTCCATTCGGACATCATCAAAGAAATAACCACTTGTTGCTTACAACTAAGGGCATTGACAACACGATTCCCCTTTCCGGGAGTATACGAAGAATTCATGATCATAAGATGTAAGGAACTCGAGCCAATGTTGTTGACACAAATTAAGTTCCTTTTGAGAAAATAAATACTTCAAAGATTTATGATCGAGGTGGAGAACAAATTTCTCCCCCAAAAGATAATGATGCCAAATTCTAAAGCGAAACCAATAGCCACGAGCACTAGACCATGAGTGGCATACCTAGTCTCGATAGGCTTTAATTGTTAAAAGCATAAGTGATAGCACATTCCATTATGCAAGAGAACGGCACCCAAATCAATACGGCTCGTATCGTTATAAACAGTGAAATCTTGGTTCCGCTCAGGAATCACAAGAATAGAGTATCGAAAGAAAGAGTTCTTTTAAATAATCTTCTTTCTCGAAAAGCTAAAACTTTCAAAATTACAATTATCTTTATGTAACAATCTTTCTAGAAAAATTTACCTTTTTGCAAGTCAATTTATCACGTCTGACTATCTCATCAAAGCATTTAGGAGGTTCTTATCGATAACGTTGATCAAGCGCATCGACCAGAATTCTTAAAGCACTCAATGGGTAATACAATCACAAAATCATCTTCTATATGATAAATATGTCTCTTAAAAACTTTATGAATATTCTTTGTTCATTTCAAGAACAAAAATCCAATCATACTTATAAATAAATCTTATGAAAAGGATTTGCAAAATTTTAAATTGCTGTTTTCATCTAAAATCAAATAAATACAAGAATGGAGTCATCAAGATATTCGTAGAATACTCGACTCATAAAATGGATGAAATAAGATGGACAAACTGAATGACATAATAATTCATTCACAAGAATCATAACGAGTGTGGAATGCGGTAAGTGGAATGCTAACTTCTGCAACTCGTAACTAATAAAAATCGATGGCAAGGTCGAACTAAAAAGACCCTAACACCTCTCAAAAGATTGCTTAGGACATAATCCTAAGACAAACTCAAAAATACCAGAAAGTTTCACAAACTATTTTAATGAGAGAAATAACACTTTCCTCATGATGAGGGCTTAAAGAATAAAATGATGCCATCAAATTGGAATCAAAATCACAAAGAAAAATAGAAATCTGCTTAATAGATTAAAAATGTCAAAGATGAATAGTCCACTCGGGACATAGGATATGGCTTTATAATAATTAAGCCAATCCGTACAAAAGTCAATTCCGAAGCATAAGTAAAAATCGGCTTGGAAAGAAAAATCACATAAAATAATTTCGACATCAATAAAAAGCAAATTGAGTGTTGCGGATCCACCAATCCGGATTTGCAATTCCCAAAGAAGTCAACAAGCCCAAAAATGTTTAAAGAAAAGGAATCAACTAGTTCTTTTGATATAAAATTATGAGATGAAACCCATATCAAAAGGAACTCGAAAAGCAAAATCATAAAACAAATGTCATCAAGGATAGAATGGCTACCTTGACTAAGAGAAGAGTTATTAGGGGCTTGCCCAATATTTAGCTTTCTCATGTCCTTGCTCAAAAGTTTGGGACATGCAGATAAAAGATGACCCGTTTTTTTGCAACAGCGACAGGAATGGAGTTTCGAACACATATTTGCATAGTGTTCCTTAGAATTACGATTATAGCATCCTCCACGATTAGGGATTGGAGTCTTTGCTACAAAAGTAGTTTGCTTCGCTCTCTTATTGGGATTAAGGCTCTTGAACTTAATATGCCTCTTCTTCGAAATCCCAATAGCATTAACACTTCCTTTACCAACCTCTTCATATCGAAGAGTGATATCCATAAGCTGATTGAAAGGAAGTTCAAATTTCAAAGGTAAAATATTTTCGGGGTTCTTATCCGAAGCACGGATAAACCTTTGATTCTTTACAAGATCCAAAAGTTGTTGGGCAGACATGAATGCACCATCCAGAGAAGGGCTACTGGATTGACCAGCGCTAGGACTGCCTGATCCAACCATTTCTTCTTCTTGAAGAAAGAAAGAAAGAAGAAGAAAA
Source organism: Allium cepa (assembly GCA_030765085.1). Classification (NCBI taxonomy): domain Eukaryota; kingdom Viridiplantae; phylum Streptophyta; class Magnoliopsida; order Asparagales; family Amaryllidaceae; genus Allium; species Allium cepa. The sequence goes on from CM060934.1 coordinate 978,950,963, forward strand.
AAGTTATTCACAAAATGAATTTCAATCAAAATTGATTGATAAAACAAGGAATCATTAAAAAAAAGGATTAGACGGTACGAAGACTCGAACAAATCCTAAGGCACAACTCCTAACAAAGACTTAGGACATGATCCTTGCTAGATTATTTCACATTGGTTCGAAGTATGGCTCTGATACCAAGCTGTGACGCCCCACCTCTATACCCACGCTAGCCAAGGACACTACGGGGTAATGCCATCAACTAGCGCGGAGAATAAGGCTGTTGAGGAGCGACCAGCCGAGTAATTGCTTTGTGCGAGACCCGATATGCCAGATAAAATATAACATGCATTTCATCTCAAGAGGAAATCCGACATACATGTACAAACTCAAAGCTACTACACAGTGGCTATATAAAATCTTCGAAACCAAATATAAAAATAAACATAACATAAATCAGTCACAGATAATTCATATCACTAAGGCGGAAAAAGATATGAATATAACACATGAAAGTGTAAATCAGAGTAGTGGTCAAATAATATCCACGATATCACAAAAGAATAGATACAAGTTCTAGACAAAAGAATATGTATACATCAAGGTGTCTATATCTCAAATGTATACAACAAAAACTACTAGATTAAAGTAGTTAAGCAAAAGTCAGAAGATGGTTCCAGATAGGAAGTCATGAGGAAGCACCTGCAATATCTCAGTCTGACTCGAGTATTATTTAAGAAGGAAATAATAAACGGACCAGTCTAGCTATAATTATCAGATAAAATGATATAGAATAAGAGATATGACAAAAACGTATAATAACCATAATGCCATACTGTGATAAGTATGTAATTGAAAATCAACAAGAGATTAATCAATATCACAAAAATCTTCTCAAAGATAAAAAGGAATGTCATACTTTTTATTTAATTCACCAAGCCACAAAAAATGACGTACATATCAATGCCAATTGTAAAAGTTGGTAAAACATAAATTCCAGAAATCTATAATTAGAAATCCAGAAATCACAAGAAAAGGATGGCCAATCCTGAGCGGGAGCCTGAAATCTCCCAACACGTGTATCAAAAACAATTCGAAACATCGACGCAGTGCAAACGGTACATCCAATGAATCGAAAAGCCGAGATATCGATGTAGTACAAATGGTACATCCAATTAATCTAAACACAAAACAATTCGGAACATCGACGCAGTGCAAACCGTACGTCCAATGAATTGAAAAGCCGAGACATCGATGTAGTACAAACGGTACATCCAATGAATCGAAACACATTAAAAGTGCATGGGTCGCAAGCCCACAAAGAAATGAGACGAACCTCAATAAAATGAGGTTCAGTCCTCCACGTGGACAAAGAGACATCACACATAGCTAGTCTAAACCATAAAATGATCATCATCGATCATTAAGAAGTGTCAATTACACTAAGCTAGTAAATATATGAGTTTAGCTTCATATCCCATAACCACTAGCTTAACTTAAATATTTACGAACAAATTGTGGATCTCCACTCAAGAATTGTGACAAGAGATTCAATCGAACAAGTCCAAGAATTAACCAACATAGTAAACGCAAGCGTTTCATACCACTTGTTTTACTAAGCCGTTTAATTAGATTTCGCGTACGATTGAGGAAAAGGTTTGTATATACTAGTAGATTGGAAAATGGTTTTATAAACGAGCTTTGTATTAAAAATAAAGTTTGAAATCATCTTTGTAAAAGAGTTTGATTATTTACTACTAGTATAGAAACCTTTGTCTTTTAAAATGACGAACCACAAAAATGATTGTAGAAACAATCAATCATTAAAATCCACATACGAAGACGTGAATCAAATCCAAAGAAACTGATAATAATACATCGAAATGGATATTCAATAATCCCTAAAAAGGAGTATTCAAAGTCATAATAAATGATAACAACAAATAGGATCATCACGAATCGATTTAAATTTGAATTCTTAAACAAAATAGGCAAGCAGGCAAAACATAACAGATTCAGACGTCTGAAACATTTGGTTCAGACGTCTGAATCTGGAAAATTAGAAGTTTTCCAGAACTTAATTCAGACGTCTAAACCAAATGTTTCAGACGTCTGTAATAGGTTTTTTTAGCCTATTTCCTTTCTGTTTGAAATCTAGCCAATTCAGACGTCTGAAATTTCAGGTTCAAACGTCTGAAACTGGAATTCAGAGCATTTCCTGAACCTCGACCAAAAATGGCCAAATGAATATCGAAAGCGATCGAACGAGTAAATGACGACTAAGGATTTATGCCATGCGACAACCTAGCCTTAACAGCTCTTCGATACGCCTCAAATATCAATGTCCAAATATCCATAATAGGATTTTCATAGATTTTGATTTCAAAACACCAAAAATTGGAATATACACCAAATCAATCCAAACCAAAATCAATTGCACAAGAATAAGTGTTAGGAATTCATGCCTAACAATCGAAGATAATTATAGACTAAGATGTGAGATAAAAATCTCACCTTTGAACCCAAAAACAATGAACGAGAAGCTTGAAGACAAGTTAAGATCAATCACACTTCAATCTCAACACAAGAAGCTTGAATCTAAGATTAAAAGAGAAACATTTTCCAAATTAGGTTTAGAAATTTTCTGAAATCAAAGAGAGAATGAGTTGGAGAAGAAGGAGAAGATAATTACCAATGCTTCTTTTTGAATTTGGAGCTAGAACTTGATTTGCAAATGGAAACTAGGGCTTAGGATTTTAATTCCTTTTCTTTTCCCCCGTTATTCTCTTTAGAACTGAAAAGATAAGGAAGAGGGAATGAATGAAGAGAAGTGGTTCAGTTTGGGGTATTAAGTTGGCTAGTTGGCTGAACCCAAACCCAAAGTGAAAAAGGTCAAATTTTTAGCTAGCTCCAAACATATCAATGTTTATACTCAAAAAGGTTGTAAACGGCATTTTGAACTCAATGGAAAGGGTCTCGAGTACCAATTCGACTGTTTGCTAAAAGTAGGTTTTCGGACCAAAATCCGACGAACGATGAAATATTTAAATATACAATCGATAAATATGCGGGTTGTTACAGATACTATAATAATATTAAGCTGTGTTAAGTTTTGGGATAGGCTGCGTATATTAATGAACTGGTCGTTTAACAGTTAACCGATCGACCAAAATTTTGTTGACCATTAACCGAATCGAAAATATTCAGTTAAGGTAGGTCGGTTAACCATTGATGTCGGTTAACTAATTTTATCAGTTAAGTCGGTTAAGTATAGGTCGGTTAATGCAGTTAAGTTGTCATGGTCAATTAATGTCCAACCTAAGGGAAAAGGTGAGGCCTGAGGGGGTGTGGAGGAGTGGTTGGGGTCCTAGATATTTATTTGCTATTGGGAGATCGAGACCTTTTTCTTCAGCTACGTTCAAGATCATGGTCACCACCATTCTCAGTTAGATAATAAGATACGTTCTCCCAGTCCTAAGTGTCATACCCGGGTGCCCAACGTTCTTGCTCGATCAAAAGTAAGATACCGCTTTCTTGATGTCCTATAGGACATGCTCTCAGTAATGCCCAAAAGATTCTCTCTCAGATAATCTTAAAGTAGACATAACCGGGGTTTGTTTTACTCAACATATATATATATATATATATATATATATATATATATATATAATACATAACAATCACCAGTGAAATATATTTATGGTAGTAGCAAGGATCGTTTTAGATAACAACGTAAAAGATAGGTACAGGGTTCCACTTAATGCTCTTAGAATTTCTAGCTATCTTCGGTAGCAGTATCATCGATGTGTATAAGGTTGCACAACTTCATAGACTCTCAATTTCATAGATAATCCAAGAGATCGACAATCATATGATAATCGTCTAGACTTTCAACCTCATAGAATTTGACTTGGTTCTCAGCCAAAGAAATAATTGCACGGTCTCTCAGACCTTTACCGATCCACTCAATCTCTCAATATCATGGATAATCATCGGGACTCTTTTTCCTATATGCTCACAGCAATATCAATATTTATTTGGGCATTGGTCCCGACAAATGATTAGATCGGCTCTCAGCCATAAACACAATGATCTCATATAGGTGAATAAGTAGGTGTCTATACAATCTTTGCTATCTCATCAACAATAACTAGACGAAAGACTAATAGCTCTCAACCAGCTCCAGAAGCCTTTCTCACATGCTCTTAGCGCTAATCCTATAGTCTTAGTTACCTCGACGGCCATCATTATCCAATATCCATCAAGTGCAAGACAACTATACGCTGGTCATGACCTTACAAGTGTCCCTAATGGTAATAAACTGCTGGCCTATGTGACATAGGGGCAGTGGCTCTCAGCCATATACATTAAAAGGTACGACATGGATTCGAAGAGAGACCCACAATCAGGCCGCTAGGATGGATACTGGCTATTCTAGTTTACTCCATGTTGTATAATTGGAGTATACACACAATAAATAGACCTGCTTTTGGCACTCAGTCTGCTCACTCTCTGTGCACATCACCATAAATATAATACCCCATATACATGACCCTGTTCGAGATGTCTGTTTACAAAAAGTGATCGAACAAATATCGGCTTACGCGTCTTATACCACCTGGCGTTATTCGCTCGTTTACTCTAGCTAGTAAATTGCAATCATCATCGCACAGTTATTTTATCTAACAAGTCCAGAGAATATCCAAAGAAATAATACTGAAAGTCTCAGATGAGGTGGTAGTATAACTCTATTTATTCTAATTCCTCGCTACATAGAAATAGAAATCAAAACATATAATGCTATTATTTATTGATTCAAAAGGGGTTTTAAAATAAAAAATTTCAAAAACTCCAAAACAATTTCAAAAATAAACATTCAACTGTAAGAAAGTCCATATGTAAAATTTCCATTCTTCCCTCAAAATCCATTTTCTGTTTTAAAATAAATAGTTGTAAATCTCTTATTCAATTATAAGAAAATCTATAAATTAAATTTCATTAAATTTCCAAATCCTTAAAATTCCCTTCAAAAGCAATTTATATGTTTTAAAATCCTTCTCAAATAATTTGAAATAATAATACAAAATAAGTTTTATAATTCAAAATTACCTTTTTATTAAAAATAATGATATTAAATGCTCGGCATATTACTTGTAAATATTATCCCAAACTTCCAGACTGTTAAATTCAAATAGAATTAACTAATCACTTTAAAAATGCAATTCTTAAATACCATTTTGGAAAAATCGTTTAATTTTTTCTAATTAACGATAAATGAACAAAAATATAAATATTCATTAATTCATTTATTTTGATAAAGTCCTAGAATTCATCATTTCTAAATAATTTCTATTCATGGAATCCTTAAAGCAATTCACTTAAATATTTTCTATCACTTAAAATATTTCCAATTTTTAAATAAATATCATTCCATAATTCACTATTTATCTCCAAATATATTTCATTTCTTTTAAAACCTTCCATTTCAATATATTAATTCCCTTCTGATCAATCACTAATGTGATCTCATCACAACAACAAATGAACAAAGGTGTGCAACTCAATTTTCAATCAATCCAACCAATTTCAACCATAACTCATCCACCAAACGATCAAATTCATAACTTAATCATTCAAGGAAAATCATAAAAATTACATTTTAGACTATAGTTGTGAGCAAGTAATTTTTACGTGCCTAAATTCCAAGCAGAAACCCCAACCTCAACCTCACTGTCCTAAGCCCTGGCCAAAGCTCATCATGACCAATAAACTGCCATTACTGCACCTCCGCCAGCATCAATTGTGAAGTTCGCACACACGCACATTTGCTGCTCTCACTCCAGGTCACCATCCAAAGTCGTTTCCATTGCCTTTCGCTCCTCCCCTTCACTAGCCATAGGTTGTAGCATCCAATTCGACTGCCTATTCACCTATGCGCCCTAACCTAGATTGTATGCCAAGGTCCATGTTGTCCTCTTCCAAGCGTCGCTCCTACAAATCATGTGCAAGAACCATAATTCGCCCCCTAGTCAAGCCTGCCTTCGAACACCATCGACGATGGCTGGCCATTCCAGTTTTGCACACGACCCTCTTTTTTTCCTATGCGAATTGCTTTTTTTACTGGGGAAAATAAGGCACGGTTGAAAAAAAAGAAAGGGTTCGGGTCTTTGTTTTAAATAGGAAAGAGGTTTTGGGTTCAAGTGGTGAGAACATGGAAAGATCTAGAAATAAGGAGAAAAAGAATGGGCTTATTTTGGTTTGGACCCTTAAATTATAATTTATTTAGTTAAATTAATTTCCTTCACATTCAAATTTAAATCCTTATTCGTTGACATTTATTTATAAATATATTTCAAACTAGTTTAACTGATTTACATTACATTCTACAAACTATATTTCGATAACTGCCCAATCCCTTCTAATTCAATATTTGTTTATTTTATTTTTCATCTATATCAATCATATACAAATTGTTTACATTAAAACATTTTATTTGATTTCAATAAATTATTGTAAAAGAATTAATTCAATTAATTCAATTAATTAAAACCAAATCTTTTATTAAATTGAATTTTATTAAATAGAATTTTATTAAATAGAATTTATTTTTAAAGTATTAGTTATCAAATATCTAATTCAAACAATTTTAATTTAATTTAATTTATTTATTTATATGACATAGAAAGAAGGGTTTTTATAGAACATAAAATTCTATTTGGTAGCCTTGACAATGAACAAAGTTTTCTATTCGGTGGGGTTGGAACCAAATATGAGATCTGGTTCGGTAGAAAGTGAAGACCGAACCAAAGCAAAGTGATGCACAGTCGAACCACAAACGCATATTCAGGAATCTGGCCAAAAAGTGATCCACACGCACCAACCAAACCAACGTATCATGTAACATCCCATATTTTGAGGCTCGAAGATAAGCGCTATGGATGCTGCAGTCATCCATAGTGATTAATTTCTGATGATAAAATATGGCTATGTTAATTATATTAGCAACATCAGAAGCAGGTGAATATGAAAAAATTTAAACACGACCCAATAGCAAATTTTCACATTATATTTCATGAATAAAATTTCATATTCATTACATAATTCCATTCGTAATCCCACGTTTGGAGAAAATATAATTATTACAAAATTTCCAAGAGTGACATATGAATATGCCCCCTTGGTTGATCAGAGTTTAATACTTGGTAATTATATGACTTACTATTACATCCATACAGACAAAATCAAACAACCCAGCGGACTAGATAAGAACTCCTAAATAGCTAGATTGCCTCTTGTATGTCTCCAGAAGCTTATTCGTCTAAATGGAAACATGAAATCCCTTACTCTCGACCTACTCAACTGAGTACCTAAGAGTTTAGGGAAATAACAAAAACTTCGAGTCAGACAAATAGTCCAGTGTGAATAATAACCTACCATCTCGAACCATAGATAGATATCTAGTGAGACCACGTTGCTAAGTGGAACAGGTTTACCCCTCACTAATATTTTGACCAAAGCATACTAACTATATATTGTGCTCCTGCATCCATAATGGTTAGAACATAAAAGAAGCATTTGCAGTTATGCAACATTTACTCGACTACCCATCCTAATTTATTAGACTATTCTTCTTAATTTCAAATGACTATCCGTCTTATATTTATGTGGACTACCCATCTCACATGTCAATATTTTTATGGATTATCTATCTTCTCTCATGTGGACTACCCATCATGTATGGTTTCATTATCAAAGTTTTGTGGACTATCCATCTCACATATTTCATTTATTTAAAATGATGTGGACTATACATCCCACATCCCATAGTTTTCCTTGGACGACCATGAACCCTTCATTAACCATAAGAGACTATCCATCTCTGTCATGACATAGACTATCCATCACACATCCCATATTTTTCCATTGATAACTACGAACCCATCACTTATCAAATTTTAATTCATATTTAACCCAAACGTTCAACATATATCTATTGGTGTCCCCAATTAGGTTGCATACTCCTTAAACTTATAACATATCAAAATGATATGCATTGGTATCCTCAATGATCTATGTCGAAATTTTAAAATGAAATACAATGGTATAGTTGGAACTGGACCAGCCCGCCGTAGAATTTATGGGGTAATTTCAGAATTTTACCTTATTGGATCTTTTATTGGGCCTAATGAGGCCTAACTAAATTAGAAAATTTCTAAATTTCATTTAAATACAAATATATCAAGATATGAAATTAATTTTATTTGATTTAGTTTATACATAAATGTATCATTTACATATATATGTGAGTGCATGTATAATATAATGATCCGTGAAAGGTATAATATGCCCATATGTAGATGCTGGAATTTATATCGCAATAGACATATTAGCCCATTTTGTATGTTATGTCTTCTGTCCAAATATGTGCACGTATATGTGTAACAAAACACACACACAAACATATGTATGTGCAAATATATAATATATAATATTGAACATAAAACATTTATATATAGATAAATATATATATAGAAAGAGAAAGAACAATTATTAAAAATTATTTATAATTCAAAATTAACTTAGTTTTGCAAATATAATAATTTTAATATTTTAATTTGTATATGTTACGAATAAAATAATGTTTTCATCCATAAATAATTAATATAAAATAATCTATTAATGAAAATTCATGTTTTATAATTTTGAAAAATCAAGGATCATATAATAGAGCTTAGAAAAAATCGGGAGATTTTTTAAAGTTGAAATTGTAACATCCTGAAATTTTTGAATATAAAAAAAAATGGTAATGTATTTGAACTTTTGGAACTTAAATTGAGAAATTCAAGAAAAAAAAATGTTGTTAATGTTAATATTATAAAGATGCATAGGATTTAAATTAACATAGATAGTTAAGTTTAAATAAATAGATAAAAATAATGATAATTAAATAAAAGAACATATTTAAAGTTGTTTTAAAACAATAAAAATAAAATGTGCTGTAAACAAATATGTAGACATAAGGAAAATACAAAACTAAAACAAGACTCTTCCATATAACAAAGTAAAGTAAGGTAAATTTGCATATAAAAAAAAAAAATATAATAAACAAAACAGTATGCTGTAACATACAAGTGTGCAGGGAAGCATTACAAACATGCTTCATTTAATGCCATTACTTTAGCAACCTCAAGCAAGACATCAACTATGAATCCATGCTTCATTAAATGCATTTACTGTCTTGCATAAATAAAGATCACATCAACCTGTATTTAGCAACAATGCAAAATAATGTTTCAAGTACTATATTAAACTGTACACAATTCCCTCTATAAACAAGAACATTTATTTCAGTTATTTCGTTCAACAACTTAGCAAAGAACACAAAATAAACATAGAAAAATATATACAAGTTCAAAAACAATTTGCTGAAGAAAGAAAAGAAAACAAAAAAAAGCAAACCAGAGAGGGAGATTTGGAACTGCAGCTTCAAAGCTAATATAGTCTCTGCTTATTAATATATTCAAGTGAGTAAACAAATTTACTTCAGGATTTAAATAGATTGTGGGGATGATCTATATTGTGTTGCTTATAAATTTCTTTCAGTTTTATTATATATATATATATATATATATATCAAACTGTCTGAAACTCTCCTTTTCTTCTCTGATTGAATCACAGGGTTGTATTACACAAGAAAACATTTTAAATCCTTATCATCTGATTTGAATTAGCCTTTGATTTTAAAACTAAGTAGCAGTGCTTATGTATGAATCATAAATAAAATAGTTTCATGGAGCAGGAGTATATGCAGTATGAAAACTTATTTTTTTCAGAGGAAATCTTAAATTTTGATAAAATTCGAGTATCACAATTTTGAGATTGGATTATATATTATGAATCTACATTAGAAGATAGGAATTTTAAGCCGTGTTTGATAATTTTTAAGCATGTGATTCAAGAGCAGATCGGTGATGAATGGAAAAGGGTTTATGGTCAAAATCAGGTGGTCGGAGGTACAGGGGAGGCCGGAGTTTCTCGAGAAGGTAGAGGAGCTTACGGGGTATCGGAGAAAAATATTGGGGTGGTCGGAAGGTTGACGTGGCGGCGGCAAGTGATTTCTTCCCAGAACCCTAGTTTTGTTCATAGCTTTTGATTTGATTCGTTTTCCCTCTATGGTTGTTCGAGTGGCACATGGCCTGGGGGAATGATGACTGGGTGGGTGACGAGTCATTGGCCAGAGTTAGGAACTTTCAGGTGGTCGAGGCATCGAGTTCAAGGCGGAGTTTGGCGACTGGGTTGGTTTCGGTTGGTGGTGAGAGAGCTCGATTTCGATTCGCTTTCAAATTCGAATATTTGTGAAGTTGGAAGGCTCGTGGGGATCGACTGCGATGTACGGGGGGTCTCGGTGATGGTCAGCGACCATCCAAACGCCTGGACACGTGCACGCGTTGACCTTCGTATCAGCAAGAGGGTGAGTTGGGGGAAGTGGTGAAAACTCGAAGTCAAACGCGTGAATATTTGCTTTTGGCTCGGGGACGTGTTTAAGAAGGTTTGGGGTTTGCTAAGCCTATTGCCAGGCTTCAGGAAACAGACTGTAATTAAAACCTGGTTTTGGGAATAAGCTTGTTTTGAATTTAATTTGTTTTAAAATAACATAGAAGTGATATGTGAATTAAGTAATTTTTTTTGAACTAAATTTAAGTGGACCTGAAACCGTTTCAGGTTTCTAAAAAAAAAATAAAAAAATATGTGAAAATAGAAGCAAGATTTAATAACAGGTATTTTAAACAAATTTTAAAGTTGAGTTCAAATGATTTTTTTTTATCCTAAATTTAAAATGAAAATTTAAAAATATAAAACCAGATTTAAACTAAGTTTAAAATTAAAGGGATCATAGATTCAAGTTTACTTGAAGGTGGAATTTAAATAAGTTTTATAAATTTAAATGTTAAGACAAATTTAAATAAAGTATGTTTAAACATGATTTGGTTTCAAATAAAGGATTAAACTTACTTTATATAGATTCTTTTATATAAAAAAAAGATTTCTTAACATTGAATGAGAAGTAAATAAATTTGTTTAACAAAATAAAAATAAAAATTATAAGTTAAATAATTGAATTAAGATAATTTAAGTTAATTAATGATTAAGCTTGTTGTAGTAGAAATGAATTTCTGAATAATAAGATTTCTAAATGTTAAATTAGATAAATCACAAATTATTTTGGAAAACAACTATGGATGATTAAATTAATTTATTAAATCCCATTCACTTTGATTTGTAAACAATTACCTATTGCTATGCACTAGATTGATATTTCTGTTGTGACTGTGATACGGTGTGTTGCACTGTGACTATGATTTGTTCTGTATTGATGTGAAAACCTTTATGCCGTAAAACGACATTTAAACTTCGATGCGACAGGGAATCGGATTCTATTAAGTACCCGAAACCCACATCGAACCCTAAATATGAATCTTTGTAATTGACATATTCATGTGTTTTAAAAATACTACGCTCACTATTCGGGTTAACCGGGAAAGAACTTTGGGGTCGTATAACCCATTCCGAATATGTGATACGTCGTTATGAATTGCATTTGAAGACCGGTGTTAAAGACCGGATATTTTTGAAAGCGAAAGGACAACTCGTCGAATGTCTTTGCATCGACTGGTCCCCGGTATAGAGACTCCATATGTGATGGGAAGTCCGAACGTGATTAGTGAATATTCGGATTGCAAGGACTTCTTTGTAAGTGCCTTCGGTTCTGTTCGAGCCTGGAACAGACTTGTATGGATAGTATGTCTGACATTACAAATTGAGAAATAAAGCTGATTTCTTTCAAATATATTTCTGTTGGTGGCCAAGAATTTATTCTCTTAGCTTAACACCGTTCTCTGAGACGTACGAGCTCAGAGGTTGTATAGTTGAAGGTTATCAGCGATGTATTCCCAATTTGGTAATGTGACATGCTGAGTGTTGCTGTGAAATGATCATTGTGTTGATCATTTGTGATAGGATCATTTGTTTGATCGTTTATCTTTGTGATCATTTCTATGATCATTTGTTGACCCAAAGCACAGCTTTTGTATAAAGCGTGGCTTTGTGGACGAGACTTCGTCGAGCCTCACACCCCGAAATGGTCAAAACAGGAAGAATGCGGCAAGGTTATGAGGGGTAGCTCCCTTTAGGGTATGTGCATTTCCTTCTGGAAAGGGTGGTATCATGGTATGGAGCCCAGATACTTACTCATGTTGATACACTATATCTATTACTGTGTGGTGTTGTTGGTTGTCGAGCGCTCGAATAAGGTCCAATGGGACCGGGGGATGACATATTCGTGTAGTAGTTACCTAGTGATAAAGGTAACCCGGCCTTGTGTTGGCAGAGAACTGGTTAAGTTCTCGGGACGTCCCGCCAGAGGCGTTTCCATGTGGCAATGGGAAGTTCCTTGGCCTGACCATTTGTTGGAAATCCAAAGAAACAATACGAGCCCTGTACGGTTTTAGTTGTAAAACCTGTCATGCAGCGTGGCGGTAACCTGCCACAAAACATGGCAGCTATAGTAGGCATAGTTCGGAATGTCTATGCTGGCTAAGATTAATATTCTATTTTCGAAATGATTTACTTCACTATGCACTAGTATAATATCACAGAATTCTTTTCTCGTACCAAGCATATTTAACTGTCATAAGAAGAAATCTCCTCCAATTCTGCGTTTGCATTGTGTGTGTGGTGGGAGGTCTTATGGTAGTTCCATTTTTAAAAGCATTCCGAAAATTCTTTTGTAAATCTTGTTTTATTTAAATGCAATTGATTTTGTTTACTCATACCAGTCCCATGACTGATCCGGAGTTTATTGTTTTCTTTCCTAAACTCTGGGTGCCCACTATTTCCACACGGGCAGCCTAGTAGCAGGTTTAGGTTATTTTGGAGTAGCAGTATTTTGGAGCTCTTATCTTGGAGATATCTTAGAAGCTTTTGGAGATTTCAGGTGTTAGCTTTTGGGAGTTCGTTATCACCTCTCTCACTTGAGAACTTTTGGATATATGATCACTGTTATATTATCATGATGTTGTATTTAGAGATTATGGAGTATGTATTATATACTCTGTTGTAGTATGGATATTATGTTGATGTTGTAGCAGTGATGTTATTTATGATATTGATTCTGTTCCGCTGTTTTATATTCATCTAATTGTTGTTATAAGCTCCAACGATGCGAATTTGATGTCGTTTATCGGACATCGAGTTTGGGTCGTCACAGAAATATTATTTTTAAAAAGAAATATACTGATTTCGGTAATAGTTATTTAATATAAAAAATATATTATTAAAAATTTAAAATTTAAAATTTTAGAAATTCAATGATCATGAATGAAAGGTTAAAAAAATTTAAAGAATTTTTCAATTAAATTATTATTTTTAATAAATCATGAACAATTTTTTTGAATAATATTAATTATTTAAAATGATAAAATTTATTGAAAAAATCCTAAATTTTTCAATACGTTACTGAAATGATATAATATTTTTTAAAAAATATAAAATCGAATTTTTAATGTAATTATTATTTTATATATAATAAAAAATTCAAAATTCAATAAATGTTAATTTAAAAATATGAGTACATGTATGATAATTAATTTTCGAATTTATAAATTCATATCATATATAATAAGTGCATTAAAATTTTTAAATCATATATATATATCTTATATATGCATATATGCTATTATGGGAGAGATACACTAATATATATATATATATATATATGAATTTATTAATAAATATATATAAATCAATTATTAATGACAAAAGTTAATTTTGTAAAAAAAATGTCTACACATAAATCAAATAGTGTAATAAACAAATTATATACATAACCAAACTAATTTGTGACAACTACATCTACCTGCAAAATCTCACATAACTAAACATATAGTAGCAATATATTTAAACGGATATGAAATTGCTCATTATAGGATTTTAGAATATAATTTAATTATTTTAATATGAATTAAAATTACCAATTTAATGATGCCTTTGAATCCACGTTGAAACAACGACTTCCCTTCCTTTTACTATTCTTGATTCATCAGATTGCAAGTCCAAAATCACCAACCTTTAACTATCGAATAATATTATTTTAATTTGAAATATATTTGAGAATTTTGTAGTGGATTGAGAGTTATGTTTTAACCAGCAATGTAGAAGGTAACACCAACCAAAAAAGGTTAGCAACTATATATAAGAAAAATCCTAAACTTTTTTATACGCTTCTGGATTGATATGGTATTTTTTTAAATATAAAATTGAACTTTTAACGTAATAATTATTTTATATATAATAAACAATTCACAATTCAATAAATGTTAGTTTAAAAGTATGAATAAATGTATGATAATTAATTTTCGAATTTTTAAATTCATATTTTATATAAATAAGTGTACTAAATTTTTTAATCATATATATATATATATATATATATATATATATCTTATATGTGCATACAAGCTATTATGAGAGAGAAATATACATTAATATATATATATATGAATTTATATTAATAAATATATATAAAACAATTACTAATGACAAAAATCAATTTTATATCATAAAAAACATTTGTCTATACATAAATCAAATAGTATAATAAAAATATTATGCACATAACCCAACTGATTTGTGACAACTACATCTTCTTACAAAATCTCACCTAAGAGATATGAAATTTCTCATTATAGGATCATAGAATATAATTTTAATTACTGTAATGTGAATTAAAATTACCAATTTATTGATGCCTTTAAATCCATGTTGAAGCAATGACTTTTCCTTTCTCTTACTATTCTTGATTCATCGGATTGCAAGTCCAGAATAACCAATCTCTAACTATCGAATATTTTCTGCTTGGCCTTAGTTGTATTAACCAACAAAAAACTATCGAGTGAGTTGTTCCATAGTTATCCAATAACTATTAGTATGTAACCCTAGGTTCCTCTAGCAGTCATGAGTAATACACTGGCCAACATTTGGAGAGTGTTACGTACTCCAATCTCAATGGATACATTGATATTCAGTCTCGATGCATCTTGACTAGGAACATTTAAAATGGTATATTTGTTTCATTATTGCGGTTACAACACTTTTTAACCACTATCACAAAATATGCCACTTATGGAATTTTTCTATTAAACATATTATTAACTAAGTTATTAATTAATATAATCACATTATATCAAGTATATAATAAGAAGAAAATAACTTTTATTTCGAACAAGATTGGTCAACGAGTTGGTATATGTAACAAATTACATAAATGCCTCTAGGGCATACCCCTAACTCTATTAGGTATTCTCAATTATTAATGCCGATTCATAAAACAATAGTGTCAATATGATACACATTGATATTCTCAATGAACAATGTCAAACAAAACTTATGGCCCGCCGTTGTTAATATAGAAAATATGCGGCATTCGTATCGCATTATACAATTTCGAAGTCATCATATATATGGCTCTGCACAATTTATATATTAATATAAAGAACATACGGCATTCATATCCCCGCAACAATACTGAACCTCTATCCAAGGTTAGAAAGCAAAAACTTGATTTTATAAATTACGTGGCTAACTTCCAAAATCATATGATTATCGACCTTCTTAAAAACATAGGCTATCTCGCCTCTTTAAACCATACTTTTAATTATAATAAAAAAGCCTCGTCAGCATTGAAATGAAGAGTGGCAGCATCAATGTCGATTGGCTTTATCATCGGCAGTCATTTGCTGAATTAATACTATAATGTTGAAAAACATAGTACTTCGACTCTATGCCATAAAACCTAAAGCATTGACATTGAAAACCTATGATATAAATTTCCTTTACATCGAAGTCAAGTAATAGCGGCATCTTCACCATAAAACAATTAATATCAAAAATATTGCTTGCGGCATCATTGCCTAGAGTTGTTGCATTGATATAGAAAGCATGCGGCATCACCGCCTTAATATAGTTGGTATTGAGATAATGGTCTGCATCGTCGTTTAAGAGTTCGGTGAAAACTTGTGGCATTAACATACGACATTTTTATGTGACATTAAGATATGCGGCACCATTAATACCAGAGGCATGAATGCCAACTTACTCATACTACTCGCTTCAATCAAGTGGATTCATTCCATAACAACCGACATCGATATTGTATGTATCCACTATAGCTGACGTCAAAAAGCATAGCTAGGCATAGATGATTGTGGCATCAATGACGACGACGACGATGGAAATCCCGTAATTAATATAAAAACTTATATATTTTTATTAGAAAGCATTTTCTTTTCACCAAATCTTATTCTTGTCAAATTTGTATTGGAAGCAATATACTTTTGTCTAAATCTTTTTAGAAAACCTCCGCAACTAGTTTAAATTTTCCAAAACATTTATCAACTTTAATTAATTAATATCCTTCAAAAATAAATTTAAAGCTTATCTAGCATAATAAATTATAACCATTTGGGGAAAATCCCCAAAAATCACAAAAATTCAAAATAATAATATTTTTTACCATATAAAAATTTCAAAGTCAAAGCCATATTTAATTATTTTTAATAATTAAAACCTAAAATATACTCTATTTTCACCTTAGGAAATTCATAAAATATTCATTTTAACTATAAAAATTATGAAATTAAAAACCCATCTTCATCAGAAAATCAATCGATTGGAGATTAAAAACTTAGATTTTATTAAACCCATTCAAATAATTTCATAAAAAGTCCATAATTCATTTTTCTATCCAAATAATGACCATACAATCAAAACATGGCACAAATTATCAAAATAATTCAGGTGTTACCTATAACTGAATTAGAAAACAATCAACAAAAATGACTCATTTATTATTCACCATAATCTAGATGTTGGAGTTGAGGTCTGATGGAGTTTAATTCCACTAAGCTTTATCTTCCAAATCCCATTGATTTATTCTTCCTTCTACCTTGATTATCGGTCGGTCCTACATATTCCACTTTTGATTGTTTGTGAGTGTGAAAAATAAGAAATGAATGAGAGGGTGAGGGTAAGGGTTTAAGGGATAAAAGATAGGTCTATTCCCATTTTAACCATACTAAACCTCCTTAGATTAAGTTTCAACAGTCTTACTTAGTTGATTAATCATAGCTTGACCCTATTAATTATCAAATCCCATTCCTGTCTCCCATTACAATATTCTATTTAATCTTTCGACTAAATTTCCTAGATAATGTTAAACTAAAATTAGGGGTGTTACGGGCTCCCCTCCATAAAGAATTTCGTCCTCAAAATTTTGTCCTTAAAATTCAGTAAGGACTACATAATAAGCATATCAAACATGCAAATAGTGCTTGTATATCCTACTAGTCTATATACAAAAAATATAGAGCATACCATCATAAAACTCAGGATAAGCATTCCTAATCCTGTCTTCTGTTCCTAAGCACATTCTTTTTCATTGTTACTCCACTGGACTTTCACCAATCTTACTTTCTTATTCCTTAGCTTCTTCTCATCTATTGCTTCAACACGAACTGGTTGTCTCACAAAAGTCAGATCTGATTCTACTACTAAATCTTCTAATGCAGTCGGAGCAACAGTAATCTCTTGATTATGTACATACTTCCTAGATGAGAAACATGGAAAAGATTATGGAATCCTGCAAAACTACTTGATAACTCTACTCGGTACGCTTATTTCTGATCCTCTCTATAATAAGGAACTGTCCAACATAATTGATGCAAGTTTCCCTGACTTTCCAACCGTACAACAACCGTCTATCGGTGATACTTTAGTGAAAACATGGTCTCCAACTGAGAACTGTAAATCTTTGTGTCTCTTATCTGCATGATTTTTCAGCTTAGACCGGGCTTCCCTCATCCTAACTCGGATTAACTCTATCATCTCTATGGATTCTCTTACCATTTTTGGACAAAGGATCAATCTTTCTCCAGCCTCTAACCAACATGCTGGTGATTGCACGGCCTTCCATACAAATCTTTGAAAGGTGACATTCCTATACTAGTTTGATAACTACTATTATTGGAAAACCCAATTAAGTGCAAATGGTCTTTACATGACCTACCAAAATCTAGTATACAAGCTCTTAATAAGTCTTTAAGTACCTTATTGACTCTCTTTGTCTATCCATGCGTCTACGGGTGATAAGCGGTACTCATCTTAAGCTTGATACCTAACACTTCCTATGCACTCCTCTTGAATTCACCAGTGAACGAAGTACCCTATCACTGACTATACTACTAGCAGATCATGTAGTCCAACAATATTCTTCATAAACAACTTAGCCAATACAAGTGTCGTCACGGCTGAATTAATGGAATGAAATGTGCACTCTTGGTCATTCTATCCACTATGACCCAAATACTTTCATTTCTCATGTTCGACTTATGATGTTTATCGCATCTCACTTCAAAACTGGTATATCTAAAGGTTGAAGCAATCTACTTGGCTTATGATGTTTGACTTCAACTTGCTGCAATTCAAACATTGCTTCACCCATAAGCCTATATTTCTTTTCATACCTTTCCAAAAGAAACTTCTTTTCATATCCAGGTACATCTTAGTTCCTCAAGGATGTATAATAAACTTCGATTGATGACACTTCCTAAGAACATCCTTCCTTAGGCCATCAACATCTGGAACACATTTCCATCCCATTGGCCTTAACAATCCTCTCTGTTCATGACTAAAATAGTTTAGATCAGCAATCTCAGTTCCACTTTCCAATCTTCTAATCCTTTTGGCTAGTCGTAGATCATCTCTTTGCTTAGAAGTGATCCTTTCGATCAACACTGGTCAAGCTTTCAAGAAAGACAACATGGAAGTACTTTTACTAGAACTAGCCGACCATCTAACACCACTGAGGCACTCTACGATGGAAATTCCTCTTCACCCTTAGGATTAACCCGGTCCACTCCAGAATCCCTCTAACCAGTCGCAACGAACTGTAGCTCCTCCACATCGCTCTATCCTAAAATCAATCACCACATGAAAACTTCCCAAATCGAAGCTATATGACATCACTAACTTAGATCCAAGCTTCCCTAAGAACAACACTAACCACAACATCATAAAAACCCAATCCTAGCCCTCACCCAAACTGCCGAACCTTAAACTGCCTCCGTAGCCTCCACAAACTCGAGCATCGAAAGATATCAAACTAAAACACTCAAGGATTACTTTTTTATTTTTAAGATTTAACATTGTATTTGAATATTTAAAGTATGGATCCATTTTCTTTCTTTTCTTGGTTTGTGAAGTTTGCTCTATAAAGTGAAAAGAATGTGGATGGGAAGACAAGAAAAAGTAGGAGCGGCAAAGAGTATGAGGTAGGCTAGAATGTGTGCAGATGGTAAGAAATGAGTTATATTTAATTTGAAATTACCAGCACTTTGCCGCATAGATTTCTGGTTTATGGACTCCAAACGACAAGCAAAAATACGGTCACGCTCAGAACAACATCATGATTCCAAAATAATAATAATTTACACTGGTTATTGGATTCTGTAAAATTAAAAAAACACTGCTATTTGACGATAAAACTTCAAACAAAAGTTTAAATATTCTCCAAATTAGAAATTATGGAAAAATCAAATAAATTAAGTTAAATATAGTCCATAAAAATCGAGTCGTAAAAATAATAATTCATTTTGAAATTATTTATTTGAACTATTATTACTGCAATTAAATTTATAAACAAATACAGTATTATTGTTCTTTAATTTAAAATAGTTAAATAAGTCGATTAAATAAATAAATATTCAATCTAAAATCTAATCATTTGGAACACTATTTAAATATAATTTCACTGATTCAAATATTTCAATAATCTCCATATTTGAATTTCAGATATAACTTTAATTTAAATTCTTATATTTAGAATTTCTAGTTATTAGCTTTTAAAACCAATAATTTAATATTTGAATCAATTAAATATTTCAAAATCAAATTACTGAAATTCTAGGTCATTACATTCTTCCCCCTTGAAAGAATTTCGTCCCCAAAATTGTTAAGGTAAGAAAAATGTCTCTAAACCAATTAGCTTTCCAAAATCAACTAGTTGAAGTAGGTTATTAAATTTTATAAGTCTTTAAATTTATGGAAATTTCGGCAGCTTCCTTTGCACATCTCGATTGGTGCAATTACAAACCGCCACTATGGACCCAAACCGAACAAAAGAAATACAAAAGCCAAGCGGCTGCCAAAATATGGGAACATCATTCAACAATCCAAACCAGAAATATAAACACATACCTATTTGTCAGACAACCAACTTTTTTTATGAAACCAAATGCTTCAATTAGCCTTTGTTTCCATACCTGCATCTTATTCACAATAATATTCAACCAAATAATTTGCAATTCTGAACATCCATAGCATATAATTTATATTTTTGCCCGTAAGGTTTACATTTACCATCCATATGCAATACCAAATTTGATCGCTTTTCCGTTCGTACAATTTCACTACGGAATTAGGGTCGCCTGCTCGACTCCCTAGTGTGGATTTTGATCCTGTTTCTTGATTAGAAACCATCGTCCTCCTTGCATAGCTATATACTATGATAGAGAACTTCACGATCATATAAAAAATCCATATCTGGTGTTTGTTGTTAAGATTCGAGTAAAAAATCCAAACTCGGGCCGATGTAAATCACCTCAAAATCGTGCACTTGAAACTGGATCAAACAGTTATACGAATAAGATAACCTACGTACGACTTAAGTATTTAATCCAATTGGTTTCTTAATTATACCAATTACTTTTATTCGCGCATTTTTTATCACAATTAATTCCAAATAGTATTTCATTTAATACTAAAATTCATTTATGATCCATTTCATAAAACCATTTTATTTAACTTTATTTAAGTTAAATTTCATTTCATTAGCTCAATTTGTAAATCACACTTATATAATCAATCACTTTTCAAAACTCAAGTTTATACATTTTCAAAAAGTCACAAATTCATTTTTAAAGCCTTTTTATGCTTAAGCTTATTATAACATTCTACAAAGCGCACCTGTATTTATTATTCACTTTAAACTTAAGTACTATTTATATAACACTCCTCTACTATTTAAGAATATACACACAAATCCTAGATCTGTTTTTACTTAGCCCAAATGTCTAACAACCAATTGTGATGACCCGGATTCAGCGCTCGAAAATCGACATCCAATACATCACCCGTATTCAAATGTTGGAGATTCAAACGTTGAGTCTGGTCCGTCGGAGCTTATAACACATTAGGTGAAAACAACACAGCGGAAACAGAAAGAAATTTATTGATACACCACAATTGATAAAACATGATACAATATGAAGTGATCAACACTATCATGGAGATGTTTTCTTTCCGCTATTGTTGCTTTCAAAAATTTGTTGACATGAAATTTCTCAAATTTGTAAGTTACAACACTTATCTTCTTATAATTTCAAAAAAACACTTAGCCTAAATTATAACGTCCAACGAGAGTTCCAACTATCCAAAATAGTTGAAAATCACGTTTTATTTTCAACAAATAAAAATTCCACTTGACATCCCAAAAAAGGTACACAAACCAAATAATCCAAATTAATAAGACACATGAGTCTTGTAACAACCTGTAAATTTTAATGATTTAATTTATTTATTTAATAGGATTTTTGTAAGTTATTTTAGTACAAACAATGAAAGGGATAAATAAATGTTAAAATGAAGGCTAAAAAAAATTATGTAAATGGTGACTTAAAACCCATTTATAGAAACTGGAATAAAATCCAAATGAATTAAGTAGAAAAAGGATTCTTACCTGGATATAAAATTTAATATGAGAAATTAATGAAAATATTAAATTGATTTAATGCAATGAAAGAGTGTAAACGGTAATTGGAATAAATTAAGCAATCATGTTAATGCAAGTTAATAATTTATGACTTGGATGAAATTCCAATTCAATAAAATCATTTAAATGTTATGATTTGATTTTCAATGGAATACGAGAAAAGAAAATGTAAGGATTTGATTAATATATATGTTATTTATTCGGGTTATTGAATAAAATTGGAAATCCAATTGTAACTAATGGTAATAATGTTGGTATTAGCTAATAAATTAAATTTCAATGCAATACCCATAAATGAATGCAATGAAATGAATGAATGTAAATGCATTCTAGGTTATTTATCAAATATAAGGAAAAAAAAGAGTAAATATCGAATTTATTTATGAATAAATATGCAGTGAATAGTAATTGAATGTAAAGTTAATGGTAATTGTATAAAATTAATATAAGATAATGAATTGCAATAACTGTAGGTTGATAATAAGGAGGTGAATGGGAAAGTGATTGTATGGTAAATAAATGGAATTCAAATTTATTGGAAAAGAGTAAATGGGTACTCAGTAATAAATTTAAACGGACTTAAAAGTAGAATTTATTCAATTTATAGGTATAACGGATAAGGATATACTTATAAATATGGGATTAATAGTTTTACCACAACTATTATGAGTTATATACTTGGTCCCTTCAATTTAATCGGAAAGCATTGCAATAAATATAAATTAATTGTTACGTTAAAAAAATTAAAGGAATTAATGGGGAATAACGTAAGTGTCTTCATAATATGATGATTTATGTATAAAGAAGAATGGAAATAAAGTTTATTAATATATCGGAATTTAATTTATGACAAAAGGTTAATTGCAATCAAATGAGTTGAATATTTTAACAAGAATCAAGCTTTATTTATTCATTTGGATATAAAATATGATAATTTGAATCTATTGAAATTAATGAAAATTGGATATAACATTTTACGTTAATTGGAAATAAAGATGGAAATAGGAAGGTTTTAACTAAGGGAGGAATATGTAATAATTGCATTAATTTGTAAGTAGAAATAAAATGTTAACGAGAACAAGTATTTAAGATGAACCATCTATTTAGTATATTAAGTTATAACGGATAATCAATTGCAATAATTAAGAATATATTTATTTCATTAACGATAATGAAGTAACATTTGAAATTTAATATTTAGATATTATGCAAATATAAATTTAGATGAAATTAGAGAGATTTACGTAATGAAGTATGAATCCAATGATAAATTTATCTATTTGACAAAAATATATGGAAAGTAAATTTAATTTAAATTTTGAAAATTAAATTTATAATTGGTGAATTTAATGAAATTTGAGAATTTATAGATTTTAATTCGATAGTTAAATTTTGTTTAAGTTAGTAAAGATGATTTGAAAATTTGTGATGATAAGAATCGTCAATTATCGAAGTGAAATGGGAAATTTGATTTAATTGACTAAAATTTTAATTTATTAATTAATATAAAAATAGCCATTTTGGTCACGGACTTGGATTTCGTCGAAACCAGTTTCATCGGATCCGTAACAGTGAATTATTGTAGGATTTCAAGTTTCGTAGCGATCGGACTTGTCGTTTGATCGTACGAAGGCGAAACGCCTTGAGATCGATAAATTGAAATCAATTTGAAATCAATTTGAAAATATTGATTTCAGCATAACTTCTTCATACGATCGAATTTGGGTGCGAAACTTTTTCCATCGCGTTCAGAATATTTTAAATTACCTATTTCGATATATGGGTTTATCCAATTTCATTCCGGGGTTAGAACGGGTTTTTTTTGGGCCACGTTAGCGTTAGCGCGTTTGTTTATCCGATCCATCTATTCGAATCTCTAACCTACCTATATAAACCCAACTATAAACCCTGGCCTCCATCTATTTTCATTTGTTGTACGTTTTTTTCCTCAACTCTTTCTCTTCCTCAATGGATGCAAATTTCAGATCCAATTCTATTCAAAAATCAAATGAAAATTCAAACATCTCAGAAAATTCCAAAATGATATATGTTGTAGTTTTCATCGATACGAATCTACGGGTGGCCTCTGTTTTTGCAATCGATGTTCGAGTCAACCGAAGATCTCGGTCAAAGCCTGGAAATTTCAAAACCTATGTCGATTTGGGGCTTTTTAATTTCTTCATCAATTGGCGAAATCGAAACATGGGATTTGGAGAGGGAGGCGCGTGGAGTTGGATGGTGATGGTCGCTAGGCCTAGATCGAAGCGTGGCGGCTGGGATTAGCGAAATAGGGTTCGAAACCCTAGTGGCGACGGCGGCGTTAGGGGGCACCGGAAGTTGGCCATGGGAGCGGCCGGAGGTGCGGAGTGCACTGGTGGTAGCGGCATGGTCAAAGGCGGTCTCTGGTGATGGTGGCAGTTGGTCAAAGTCTCGGCTGTAGGAGGCATTTTGTGTGCGTGATGCGTTCTCTGATAGAGGGTGTGCGTGAGAAAGGGGGGAAAAAGGAGCTGACGTGGCAAGGTTTTGTTGGTTATTTTTTTTTCTTTATTTCGATTTCAAAGCGTTTTAATGCAATAACTTCCACATAAGTTATCCGTTTGACGCGAATTTTTTTATATTAAGATTGTAATTAAATTCCAGATCTGTTGACGCTGGTTTAGACAGATTTGGAGACCGTCGAATTTTTGGGTTTAAATCGGATTTAAGTTCGATTTGAATTCAAAAGGTGAGTGTTTTAACCCACTTACAACTTCTAAAATTTCTTGTGTTTGTTAAATTAATTTTAGATATGAGTAGAAACTTTTTTATGATTGTTTAGCTTATTTTATTCCCCATCTCAGTTAATTCGCATTTATTTAATTTAACTGTTAATTTATTTTATTTATTGCATATAGATTGACAGTTAAATTTATTTATTTGCGTATAAACTGCTAGTTTAACAGTTATTGAATTTATTATTGAATATAAACTGTTGGTTAATGCATTTTATTTATTACCTGTATAATTTATATGCTCTGTATCGATGATTGTTTAAATTGGATGATGATTGCAAATAATGGTTGATGATTGATATTCGGATGAGTGGATGCTACATTTATATTGTATAAACTTCAAGTCATCATGCATTTTCATTTCATTCGGGATTGCGGTTTGAAATGATATACAACCGCATTTTTATTTTAAATTACGGATTGAAATGATAAACATCCATATCACTTGACCATAGGATAGAAAATTTTATACTGGCACCTCGGTAAATATATAAAATTATTTTTGAAATGTTTTACTATGATTTTGTAAAAGCTATATATATATATATATGGTTTATGGGATATTGATTTGGTTATTTATATATATATATATATATATATATATATATAGTAAATTTTCGGTTTGTAAGCTTTGTATATTTAACGACCCGCCTTTTTGGACAGTTTAAACCAACGATCAAATACCCATGTCGATTCCAAACCATTAAAAGGACAGATAGTTATTGGGGTAATTAAGAAAAGAAAAGGAAGGAAAATAAAGGAAATGAAACAACACAGAATCTCACAGCGGAAGGCTAAAGTATAATAATAAAATAACAGTTCATGAAGCTGTTAATTAAATGAATACATTTGAAATGAATACATTTGATTATTATTATACAACATTTATCAGAGTTACATACACAGCAAATATCATACAACAATGCAGCGGAATGGAATGAATATAATAGTAGTAGATAATATACCAAATCTTCGCCTTCATCCTCCAGAAATAGATCCTCAAAAATCTGAAAACTCAGGACTGACCCGAGCGTAATGAAAAGACAAAACACTCGAGTCAGGACTAAAATATCCTTATGAAAGTTAAATCAATCGTAAATAAATATGAGTGTAACGGCGTCAGAGATGTTTACGGGGTTTGACATCTCATATCCAGTGTCAACGTGCGTGCAATAACTCAAGAGATGTTACGGGATTTTCCATCTCTCAAGGATCCGTGAAACTATCTATTATGTAGTAATATACGCTAAGTAGATAATGTCTATCAGTAATATAAAGTATCAAAATAGCGTTAAGGCGTTACCATAATCCCCCTTAACACATTTTATATTCCCAAAAGCATATACAAGACCGTAGTTTCCCCAAAACCGGAAGTCACCAGAGGGCAATCCATATACTCAAGGTACAAATCAAAACGTAGTGGTCGCGAATAGGATAATCAGTATGACAAGGTACATGAGGCGATACCAACTAGGATACTAGTAGTTGCGTGATCCGGACTGATGTTGGGCATAGCCAGCAGCTACCCCAACACCGCGAAACAACACTCCCAAATCAAGGGGTGCACCCAAATCGCATCACAAATGTAATAGAAATGGTATCGAAGAAGTGTGTCCGCTAGAGGTGGCGAACCTCAATGGCCCGGCGCGGCTCCTGTTTTAGTCATATCAGGGGTCATCCAATAATCGTTCTCTTTCTTCAGTCAATGCGTTCACCAAACCATCCACTTCATTCTGGATCAACACTCCGCGTATAATAGTTATTAAAGTGGTTTTCGGTATCGACAGAGAGTATGTCCATATCCGATCCCGGTCTCCTTAATAACTACGTATTATTACACCGTTGGCTCTTTTACAT
The DNA here is from genome assembly GCA_030765085.1 of Allium cepa. Classification (NCBI taxonomy): domain Eukaryota; kingdom Viridiplantae; phylum Streptophyta; class Magnoliopsida; order Asparagales; family Amaryllidaceae; genus Allium; species Allium cepa. The sequence goes on from CM060934.1 coordinate 978,977,453, forward strand.
TTCAAATCGATTCATAATTGATATCAAATGTCATATTCACTTCAAAATCAAATCCATTTCAAATATCGACATAGCCATTCAAAATATAAGGTTCCTTTTTAAAAATCATTTTGCGTCTCAATAACTCATTTCGGTTTCAAAATCATTCCGAATTTCAATTTTATGTTGCAACTTCATTTAACCCAATTCGTATTTAAATTCAAGATTTAAACATAAACATTCCACCTTATTAACCAGCTTGAAATTTTTAGAAAATAGTTTTAAGTAGTTTAAAAGTAGTTTAAATAATTAAAATAGTTAAAAATACTTAAAATCTTTAAAATGGATTTAAAATAGATAAATTAGTTTAAAATAATTTAAATTGGGTTAAGTAGATTAAAAATAGATTAAAATAGTTTAAGTATTCAAAATGGTTTATATAACAGAGTAATTTGGAAAACAAATTAAAACAGCTTCAAAATCAATCCATTTAATGTTCAATCTTTAAAACAAATAAATTTCCAAAATTCAATCATATCCAAATTTTAAATCTCAAAGTCTCCACTTAAATTTATTCAACAATTTCTTTTAACCAAAATTTTATTTCAACATTTCAAACTCAATTTTTCGATAAATTCGATTTCTATAAATTGATTTCTATTTATCACTTTTAAATCGAAACATTTACATAAATTTCAAATCGACGATTTCAAAAATTATTAATTTAGCCAATTCGGTGCCCGTATATAATTTTCTATCCTATGGCCAAGTAATTATTTATTTCAATTAAATGTCAGGGATGAGTATATATTACTTAAATTAAATCTCACTATCATATGTATTCATAACAGGATCTATATAAGCAAATAAACATCCAAACATTCAATTATCAACCAATAGCATCCATCAAAGTACATCATCCAATAAACAATACAATTCATGGCAGTTTCATAGTTATCAATGTCAGGTAATTTAATCGCAATTCAATTTTAATTTCAATTTAACTGTCAATTTAATTTTTCAACGGTTAATGCAAAAGACAAGCTATATGACAATTAAATTTTTATCAAACAACGACAAATAAGATCATAACACTTCATAATATCAAATTTAACTAGCATAAAGATATTTAGTACGGTGTGAGCGTTATAAAACACTCACCTTGATTTTTCGATTTTAAATCAAATCGAACGACGTTCGATTTAACCAAAAAATTTCTCTAGCCCCAAACGATTCCAATCCAGCTCCATAGCGTAGAGCTCGTCCATACGATCCCAACGCAAAAAGTTTCGTCCGAATCCGACCTCGTACGAAAGAGAAACATCATTTTAAACATTTACAAATCAATTTACATCTAAATTTTAATTCCAAAACCCTACAGGCTAATCTGGACCGTAGCTTCCCTCAAACCAATCGAGACTGTGCGCATTCCTTCTTCCCCACTCTCGCGTTCGTGCTTCAGGAAATGAAACCCACGGCCGCCATAATTTGCTCGAATTAAACCCATCCAACATCGAGCTATAAGACGATCAGCGAGCGCCAAAACGAAGGCCTCCACCACGCCCACTCACGCCACGAGCACGGCCAAGCTCGGTGCCACGTTTATCGAGAAGAACGTGCACAAAGGTAGCACGAACGGAAGCGATTTGCCGTTGATTGGTTGCTTTGATTTCGATCACAGCCGTTGAACTACAAGATCTCATTGTCCTCTACCATCTTCCTTTAGAATGTTTTCGAAATCAAAGCATGGATTAAGAGTTTTGGATGGGAGAAGTTTTTGAAGTTTCGGCCCTTGATATCTGAAAGAGGCGGCCAAGAAACCCTAACCCCTTTTTTTTTTTTTTATATTTTTAATTTGTGTATAAAGGGCTATTTATAGGAAACGGCGAACTCTATTCAATCCGGATTTCCAAACTCCGAATTTCGCACGGTAACTGACGTTCCTAGGGTTTATCCCGCGTTTCGGACACAATGGAATAGGTTTCGGAAGCTAATTCGATATTATGTGAGAGTTATAGCGATAAACGATCAATTTGAATTAAATCGATTTAAACGAATTTTTATGCGTTTTGACTCGCCCCGGACAAACGATAAATCCAATTAACCTGAAATTTGAAATCTTACAATAATATCACATTACGGATCCGATGAAACTAGTTTCGTCGGAATCCGAGACCGTTTGAAAAATGACTATTTTTAACTCGCCAAATTAATATTAAAACAATTTCAACGCGTTTTGAGCTGCCACGGTCAAACGACAACTCCGATTGCTACGAAAATTAAAATCCGATAATAACTAACTATTACGGATCCAATGGAACTAGTTTCGTCCAATTCTGAGACTGCTCGAAAATTGGCTATTATTCAGTCGATAATTAAATATTAAAATATTCAAATTTCACAAATAGATTTAAAATTCAGTTTTAAAAGTTCTATAACATCACTATAACTCCAATATGATAAAATAAAATTTTACAATTCATTTTTAATCATATTAAACCCGTTATTCAATTTATCCAATAAATTCCAATTTAAAAATCTTATTAACTCTATTAAAATCCAAATATAACTTGCATTCACTTTGGAAACCAATTTGAATCATATTAAATCCAATCTCAAATATTCACTCTATTTTCATATATTAAATTTCAATATCAAATTAATCATATCAAATTTGAAATTTAATTTATTCAACATTCGTAATATTAAATTTAACAAATTTGATTATTCTTAAATCACTATCTTTTGAAATATTCAAAACGAACTTATAAAATTTAACTTTTGAAACGAATTAAAATTATAAAACAACTCTTTACATTATACGGTTATTCAATTCCCATTATTAAATTATTCAATAAATTCCTAATATTTAATTTAAACGATTTCGATTATCCAATAATTCATTATCTTTTGAAATATTGAAATTTAACTTATAAGATTCAACTTTTAAAACCAATTCACAATTTAGAACACTATTTTCATTATACAGTTATTCAATTATTCAATAAGTTTAAAATATTCAATTTAAACAATTTACCTGTTCAATATTCAATATTTGATTTTAAATAGATTTTACTTATCAATCAGTTACTCCATTATACCCAATGAATTCAACATTTATTATTATTCCAAACGACTTACAAATTTTTTTCTAACACTAAATCACGAAATCTTATTAAATTAGCTATTTTAATTATCGAAAATTTACGGGTCGTTACACTCTCCCCCACTCAAAACTTTTCGTCCCCGAAAAGGAAAAAGAAGGGAAAAGGAACTAAGTATAGAATTTGACCTTAGATATATTTTATTCAAAGTTGCCAACTTATAAAACAATGAAATTCCTTTTTATAAAGTCATTACTACACTTTTACTAAGTTATTCCAAACGCCTCTCTAACTTTAAAAGTTAGTTATCAAAACAAGTTATAAAATTTTTAAAACTTGAAAATTTTCTAACACCCGGATTTTACGGAAAATTTCGGCAGAGTCTCCTTTGCGCGGCTCGATCGATACAACTACAAAACGCCTCTACGGGCCCCAAACAAACAAAAGAAAATCCAAAAGCCAAGTGGCTCATCAAAAATCACCAAATCCAATGATAAAATAAACATGTACCTTATATTTTTATTAGCGAGCATATACGAATAATATAGCGTGAAAGCGAGCTCCAAATGCGAAGCAAGCGCAATCCGCACCTACTAAACACTCAACAAACCATGAGAAACATGCATATATGAAAATAATATCAATATACACAATATAGCAACATAACAACTACATGTGCCAACATAGCAAATGCAACAAAACAACAAATGCAACCATCAATCAACTATCATCCAACAAATCCATAACCAATCAATATAAATTCACTTCTCATTAATATTTATTGACTTGGTTTCAATTTTAATCATAGTTGATTCATTAACGTTGGATTTTTCTAACATTCATCCTCAATTCAATTAGTTAACATTCACTAATTTATATTTACATTAGTTAATATTCATTTAACTTCTAATTTGATTTCAATGATTTATAGCTTTCAATTTCAATAACATTTAATGAATTATATATACTATCAACTAACAATCATATAACAACCAAATCATACCCAACATAACCAAATTATTAATTTTTACATTCAATTTGGTTTATCTCTTTTATATATATCCTGTTATATAATTTTAAAAGAATCACTTTATATTCGGCATCTTAAATTTCCAATATTAACTTTAATTAAGTCCGTAAGCCGTACATATATCATCCGTGAGCAATATCAATCTAATCGCTTATTCGATCACACAATTTCACTTCCAAACTAGTATCGTTCACACGACTCTCTAGTGCGGACTCGGATTTGGTTTCTTGATTGGAAACTGTTACTCTCCTTGCATAGCCATATACTATGATAGAGAATTCCAGAATCAATTAAAAATCCATATCTAGGGTTCGTCGTCGAAAATCGAGTGAAAAATCCTAAATTGGATCGATATAAATCATCTCGAAATTTTATGCTCGAATTTGGATCAAATCGTTATGCGAATAAAATAATATACGTACAATCCCACGTATTACCTTCCAATAGATTTCTATCCAATTTATCTATACTAAATTATTTTATTGACTTTCATTTTATTTACCATTTATTATTCACAATCCATTATTTAGTTAATATATCCATTTCTTTACATAGCATATTCTTCAACATTATCTTTTCTTAACATCATATCAAAGAATTTGCTTACTCAAGTTCATTTTCAAACATTCTATATAATTTAATTAAATTCAATTTCATTTTAAAATTGATTCTTAGCTATAAGAAATTTATTTGTTTACATCTATTTCATTTTCATAATTTCAGTTAATAACGAATTCATTTGTGGAACGTTTTATTAATCAACACTTTAGTTTGTAGTCATTCCATAAAGGTCTAACTTCTCATACATGATTTTTCTTAGTTTACAGTTATCTTAAAAATTACAAATTTAATTTTGTTACAATCCCTTTGCAATTTATATTTATTTTCTATAATCAATTTACAAAGATATAATACGATTCATTTATCTTCTTTCTTAAGTTCACTTACTCGTTCCATTTATCCATTCATCATTTCATGCTATATTTAAGTATATATACAAAAATTTATCACAAACAAATTTTCCTTTTATATACATTTCATTCCTTTTTGAGTTTTTTTTTTCCCTCACTTATATACTTCAATTACATCCAAGTTCTGTTTATTTGTACAATACCTCATTACATATCAAAACATCATTTTAACTTTTAATATTTGGTAAGTCTTGTTATATGTTATCAGAATGCAAATTTTGTATTATACAAATTTATAGAATTTCATTTTACCAACTTAGAATGTTCACAACTTACTTTGTTTAAATTATCATTACCTTTCAACTTTAAAGTTTCCAAACAATAGCTTAGATATCTTAATCCTCTTATTTTATAAATTTGGTTATTCACATTTCATTCAAATAATTTGAAAATTATTAATTAATGGAACTTAGAAATTTAAATGCCCGGTTCTTTTCAAATCATTTGAAATAAACATATATACTTATCTTTTTTATATATATATATAACAAATCATACCTTTTGAGTTCAAACCAAAACCCATTTACCCAAAATAATTTTTGAAGAAAAGCAAAGCTTCTTAGAAGTCTCCCCCACTTTGAGACTCGAAAATGAAAATCGATGATGCTGCGCAGTCATTACCGAAATTATTTTCCAGCGACATAAGAGAGGAGTACTAAATTTATTCCTTCCTTTAAAAATCCTTTCAAAATATTTCCATAAACAATTTCCAATTAATATTAATATATATTTCTTCAAAGCTTGGAAAACCATTTTAAAACCTCCGGGACATAATTCAATATTTTCCAATTTAAATCTATTTTAATTCATAAGTCACCTTTATAAAATATTCTTATAAGATTTCACAAGTGTTTTATATTTTCTTCAAATTATAGGAATTTCTTTCTTAAAACATTCCACAAGTATTTTATTACTGTTCTTTTGTAATTCAACTTAGTTATCAAATTACAATATCCAATTAGTGATAATAACCAATATTTTTATTCCTAACAGCCAGGTAAGCTAGATAAGCCACACTAATTTCTGAAGAATTTTCTTTATATACAAAATATAATTAGGGCAAAATTATTTCATTTACCCAATTTCAAAACAATACTATGTCGAATTGTTCTGTTTAAGTGTTTAGAGATCCCTATCAATGACGTTAATTACTCGTACTGACCAGAATCCATAAGCCACTCAACAAAACAACCGACACAATATAAAACATTTTATATCACTAACAAGTACGCTCTCTCATATACACTCAACTCATTCATATAGTTTACCTCTATTTCAATGAGTTATTCCCCACTAGAGCCAAGGTTTATCGCTAAACCAAAGCTCTGATACCAACTTTAACGACCCGCCTTTTTGGACAGTTTAAACCAACGATCAAATACCCATGTCGATTCCAAACCATTAAAAGGACAGATAGTTATTGGGGTAATTAAGAAAAGAAAAGGAAGGAAAATAAAGGAAATGAAACAACACAGAATCTCACAGCGGAAGGCTAAAGTATAATAATAAAATAACAGTTCATGAAGCTGTTAATTAAATGAATACATTTGAAATGAATACATTTGATTATTATTATACAACATTTATCAGAGTTACATACACAGCAAATATCATACAACAATGCAGCGGAATGGAATGAATATAATAGTAGTAGATAATATACCAAATCTTCGCCTTCATCCTCCAGAAATAGATCCTCAAAAATCTGAAAACTCAGGACTGACCCGAGCGTAATGAAAAGACAAAACACTCGAGTCAGGACTAAAATATCCTTATGAAAGTTAAATCAATCGTAAATAAATATGAGTGTAACGGCGTCAGAGATGTTTACGGGGTTTGACATCTCATATCCAGTGTCAACGTGCGTGCAATAACTCAAGAGATGTTACGGGATTTTCCATCTCTCAAGGATCCGTGAAACTATCTATTATGTAGTAATATACGCTAAGTAGATAATGTCTATCAGTAATATAAAGTATCAAAATAGCGTTAAGGCGTTACCATAATCCCCCTTAACACATTTTATATTCCCAAAAGCATATACAAGACCGTAGTTTCCCCAAAACCGGAAGTCACCAGAGGGCAATCCATATACTCAAGGTACAAATCAAAACGTAGTGGTCGCGAATAGGATAATCAGTATGACAAGGTACATGAGGCGATACCAACTAGGATACTAGTAGTTGCGTGATCCGGACTGATGTTGGGCATAGCCAGCAGCTACCCCAACACCGCGAAACAACACTCCCAAATCAAGGGGTGCACCCAAATCGCATCACAAATGTAATAGAAATGGTATCGAAGAAGTGTGTCCGCTAGAGGTGGCGAACCTCAATGGCCCGGCGCGGCTCCTGTTTTAGTCATATCAGGGGTCATCCAATAATCGTTCTCTTTCTTCAGTCAATGCGTTCACCAAACCATCCACTTCATTCTGGATCAACACTCCGCGTATAATAGTTATTAAAGTGGTTTTCGGTATCGACAGAGAGTATGTCCATATCCGATCCCGGTCTCCTTAATAACTACGTATTATTACACCGTTGGCTCTTTTACATTTCAAATCGATTCATAATTGATATCAAATGTCATATTCACTTCAAAATCAAATCCATTTCAAATATCGACATAGCCATTCAAAATATAAGGTTCCTTTTTAAAAATCATTTTGCGTCTCAATAACTCATTTCGGTTTCAAAATCATTCCGAATTTCAATTTTATGTTGCAACTTCATTTAACCCAATTCGTATTTAAATTCAAGATTTAAACATAAACATTCCACCTTATTAACCAGCTTGAAATTTTTAGAAAATAGTTTTAAGTAGTTTAAAAGTAGTTTAAATAATTAAAATAGTTAAAAATACTTAAAATCTTTAAAATGGATTTAAAATAGATAAATTAGTTTAAAATAATTTAAATTGGGTTAAGTAGATTAAAAATAGATTAAAATAGTTTAAGTATTCAAAATGGTTTATATAACAGAGTAATTTGGAAAACAAATTAAAACAGCTTCAAAATCAATCCATTTAATGTTCAATCTTTAAAACAAATAAATTTCCAAAATTCAATCATATCCAAATTTTAAATCTCAAAGTCTCCACTTAAATTTATTCAACAATTTCTTTTAACCAAAATTTTATTTCAACATTTCAAACTCAATTTTTCGATAAATTCGATTTCTATAAATTGATTTCTATTTATCACTTTTAAATCGAAACATTTACATAAATTTCAAATCGACGATTTCAAAAATTATTAATTTAGCCAATTCGGTGCCCGTATATAATTTTCTATCCTATGGCCAAGTAATTATTTATTTCAATTAAATGTCAGGGATGAGTATATATTACTTAAATTAAATCTCACTATCATATGTATTCATAACAGGATCTATATAAGCAAATAAACATCCAAACATTCAATTATCAACCAATAGCATCCATCAAAGTACATCATCCAATAAACAATACAATTCATGGCAGTTTCATAGTTATCAATGTCAGGTAATTTAATCGCAATTCAATTTTAATTTCAATTTAACTGTCAATTTAATTTTTCAACGGTTAATGCAAAAGACAAGCTATATGACAATTAAATTTTTATCAAACAACGACAAATAAGATCATAACACTTCATAATATCAAATTTAACTAGCATAAAGATATTTAGTACGGTGTGAGCGTTATAAAACACTCACCTTGATTTTTCGATTTTAAATCAAATCGAACGACGTTCGATTTAACCAAAAAATTTCTCTAGCCCCAAACGATTCCAATCCAGCTCCATAGCGTAGAGCTCGTCCATACGATCCCAACGCAAAAAGTTTCGTCCGAATCCGACCTCGTACGAAAGAGAAACATCATTTTAAACATTTACAAATCAATTTACATCTAAATTTTAATTCCAAAACCCTACAGGCTAATCTGGACCGTAGCTTCCCTCAAACCAATCGAGACTGTGCGCATTCCTTCTTCCCCACTCTCGCGTTCGTGCTTCAGGAAATGAAACCCACGGCCGCCATAATTTGCTCGAATTAAACCCATCCAACATCGAGCTATAAGACGATCAGCGAGCGCCAAAACGAAGGCCTCCACCACGCCCACTCACGCCACGAGCACGGCCAAGCTCGGTGCCACGTTTATCGAGAAGAACGTGCACAAAGGTAGCACGAACGGAAGCGATTTGCCGTTGATTGGTTGCTTTGATTTCGATCACAGCCGTTGAACTACAAGATCTCATTGTCCTCTACCATCTTCCTTTAGAATGTTTTCGAAATCAAAGCATGGATTAAGAGTTTTGGATGGGAGAAGTTTTTGAAGTTTCGGCCCTTGATATCTGAAAGAGGCGGCCAAGAAACCCTAACCCCTTTTTTTTTTTTTTATATTTTTAATTTGTGTATAAAGGGCTATTTATAGGAAACGGCGAACTCTATTCAATCCGGATTTCCAAACTCCGAATTTCGCACGGTAACTGACGTTCCTAGGGTTTATCCCGCGTTTCGGACACAATGGAATAGGTTTCGGAAGCTAATTCGATATTATGTGAGAGTTATAGCGATAAACGATCAATTTGAATTAAATCGATTTAAACGAATTTTTATGCGTTTTGACTCGCCCCGGACAAACGATAAATCCAATTAACCTGAAATTTGAAATCTTACAATAATATCACATTACGGATCCGATGAAACTAGTTTCGTCGGAATCCGAGACCGTTTGAAAAATGACTATTTTTAACTCGCCAAATTAATATTAAAACAATTTCAACGCGTTTTGAGCTGCCACGGTCAAACGACAACTCCGATTGCTACGAAAATTAAAATCCGATAATAACTAACTATTACGGATCCAATGGAACTAGTTTCGTCCAATTCTGAGACTGCTCGAAAATTGGCTATTATTCAGTCGATAATTAAATATTAAAATATTCAAATTTCACAAATAGATTTAAAATTCAGTTTTAAAAGTTCTATAACATCACTATAACTCCAATATGATAAAATAAAATTTTACAATTCATTTTTAATCATATTAAACCCGTTATTCAATTTATCCAATAAATTCCAATTTAAAAATCTTATTAACTCTATTAAAATCCAAATATAACTTGCATTCACTTTGGAAACCAATTTGAATCATATTAAATCCAATCTCAAATATTCACTCTATTTTCATATATTAAATTTCAATATCAAATTAATCATATCAAATTTGAAATTTAATTTATTCAACATTCGTAATATTAAATTTAACAAATTTGATTATTCTTAAATCACTATCTTTTGAAATATTCAAAACGAACTTATAAAATTTAACTTTTGAAACGAATTAAAATTATAAAACAACTCTTTACATTATACGGTTATTCAATTCCCATTATTAAATTATTCAATAAATTCCTAATATTTAATTTAAACGATTTCGATTATCCAATAATTCATTATCTTTTGAAATATTGAAATTTAACTTATAAGATTCAACTTTTAAAACCAATTCACAATTTAGAACACTATTTTCATTATACAGTTATTCAATTATTCAATAAGTTTAAAATATTCAATTTAAACAATTTACCTGTTCAATATTCAATATTTGATTTTAAATAGATTTTACTTATCAATCAGTTACTCCATTATACCCAATGAATTCAACATTTATTATTATTCCAAACGACTTACAAATTTTTTTCTAACACTAAATCACGAAATCTTATTAAATTAGCTATTTTAATTATCGAAAATTTACGGGTCGTTACAGTATAAATTTGAATCGAAGTATAAAATAAAGTTCGATTTTTTAGATCAAATACGATTCAGGCTTAATTTAAAATCTAATTTCTGGATTTTTTATGACTTAAATAAGAATAAGATTTGGAAGATCAATACTAAGTTAAATTGAAATTTAATAAAAATTAAAATTTTAAAGGATATGATTTTTATAACTTGATTTCTGTAAAGTGATTTAAATGAATATCAGGTTGATTTTAATGAATATATCAAGTTTAATAAATTGAATGATTTTCCAATTACGTGAAGTTAAAGGTTTTACTTAAATTATATTGAATTCATTAAGTAAACATTTCAAGTCTAAATAATAAGTAATTGAATTTGATATATATGGGTTTGTCAAATGAGTTGTTTTGAAATGGTGAAATATTTAAAGCTTTGAAACATGAGAATTAAAAATAGTATTTGGAAGTTTAAATCGATATTTGGAATTGATTTGTGAAATGTAAAGAAGCTATTTTGTTTTATAAAGGAAATTTAATATTTAACCATTTGAGAGATGGAAATTTGTTTCAAAGTTATGATTTTCAGGGTAGTATAATTTGGAAATATTATATTCCAGAGTTTTGATTTCTAAATATTTTACTTTGAAACCACTATGATTTTTGGAAAGAATATATTGGAAAATAAAGATGATATCATATTGTTTTGGGTTTTAAAAGGAAATGATATCATATTTATATGGTTTCTGGTTTTAAAAAGTATAAATTATTTTCAAGGACCGCGGTGTTATAATAACATTTGGTTGTTGAAGAGACCGGGATCGGAAGTTGTCATACTCTCTGCCAAGTCCGAAAACCACCTTAACAACCGTGTACGCGGTGGAGATTCCAGAATGAACTAGGTTGGTGGAGGCGTTTCCTGCAAGGTAAATACGTGGACCCGACTCCCGTGAGTTGGCATAAGGTGGCTAAAACAGGAATGATTCTTGGGCCAATGAGGTCATTCCTCTGATCGAACGCACTCCTTCGATACTATACTCTGACTTTGGATTGATTCGGTGGCCACTATTGATTTCTTTGATTTTGGGGGTGTTTGTTCGAGGTGGGCGGTAGCTGCGCGCTGCGCGTTTCCGCCAGCCCGGATAGCAATCGGTATATCTACCCTGGCATTGCCTAATTGTGCCGTGTCACCTACCCTAGCGTGCCTTGTACAAGTTTCTATTTGTGTCGTACCTATGGAGTATCCTCTGGTAGCCTTCCGATCAGGAGGTATTACGGTACTGTATAGACTATTGGCATTATTTGTGTTAAAGGCTATATGGATAACCCCTTAACGTTATTAAAAAGTAAGTTTATTTTACAATTAGACACTATTATAGTAGCGCAATATACTACATAGTAAATAGTTTAACGGATCCTTAGGAGATGTAAATCCCGAGCATCTCTTGAGTTACTGTACTCATATTTATTTCTGTTAATTTAACTCACATAAGATCTTTTAGTTCTGACTCGAGTGTTTTTGTCTTTTCAAATTCGCTCGGGTCAGTCCGAGCGTTTCAGGATTTGAAGATTTAGCTCTGGAGGACGAAGATGAAGATGTATATTACTATTATTTATACTAGTGCACTACACACTGTTCCGCTGCATTTGTTATTGGTATGTTAACTCTGATATGTATTATATAAATGTTTTGTAAACAGATTTATAAACTGTATATTTTATTATTATATTTTATCCTTCCGCTGTGAGATTCTGTTTTATTTTATTTCTTCTCTATTTTTCTTATTTACCCCATAACAATCGGCCCTTCCGTATGGTTTGAATTGGCACGTGTGTCAATTTAAAGCGTGTGAAAAGGCGGGACGTTACACCTGGTGTCAGAGCTTGGTTTAGCGATAAACCTTAGCTTTGTGGGGTTTTACTCTTTGCTAATAGGGTTGTAATACCCTATGGGAGTCGCTGAGTGTATATATATGAGGGAGCGTATTTGTTAGTGTTATAAAAAGGTTTTTATATTGTGTTAATCTATTCCGTTTTGTATTTATAAATTCTGGTTGGTGCATGGGATGCTATGACATCAATAGGGATTTCTAAACACTTAATAGGACAGACCGACATAATATTTGTTTTTATATAGGTGAATGAAATAAATTTTCCTATTATATTTTCTATATATAAAATAATTTTTCAAATAATATATATATTTGGCTGCAATAGATTGGTTGTTAGGAATAAGATATATAAATAATAGATAGAAATAAGATTTAAAAATATAAAATAAATGAAATTTGGGGAATTTAGAACTTAAGATCCGAGGTTTTGATATTTCTTTCGAATAAATTTTGGAATATAATAATATTGTGTATAAGTATTTTCTGATATAAATATTTTAATATAATTCGGAAGAATTGTTTTAAAGAAGATTTTTGAGAAAATAAGTTGTACTTTCCTCTCTATCGCTGGAAAATAATTTTGGTGATGGCGGCCGCATCATCGACCTTCATTTTCGAGTTTCGATGGGAAAAGACCACTGTAGTAGTTCTACTGCAGATTTATTTTTGAAAAATATATAAATTTTGAATTGCTTTAAATATAATTAGAGGTATATAAGTTATAAGAATATATTTATCTATTATTTTAAAATAAATTGAAATTTAACCCGGTATTTAATTCTAAAATTTCCATTAATTAATTGTTTCAATTATTGTAGAGAATTGAAACATAGGGAATTAATAAATTAAAACCTCTAAAGGAAATAAGAGATTTAATGATAGGTTATAAATGGTATTTAATGAAATTTGAAATTTTAACCTATGAAATAAAGAATATTATTATTAAACGTTAATTAATCATAGGTAATGAGGAAACTTGTATAACTTTCAAGTACATTCTTTAAAAACATATATAACTTACCAAATATTAAAAGTTGAAAAGTTTAATAGGAAATGTAATGGAAATTGTACAAGTAAAAGTAGGTAGTGAAGTATTCAATGAATTTGCTATTATAAATGAGAATTTAATAAACGTAAGTTATAATTGAAATTTTGAAGGTAAGTAATTCAAATGGATGATTTTTAACTTAAGTAAATAAAATGGAAATGATAAGAAATTTAAATAGGACATGAATACTGTTGATAGACAAATGTAAATAAATAAGGACATGCAATAAATGAATAAATAATTATAATGAAATAAAAAGAACTGACATGACCTGAATAAATGGAACTGAATAATTGTAAGTAATGGGAAAAATAAATGAAGCAAACTTTTAATGAGTAAATGTAAATTAAAACGATGAATCACTGTGTAAATAAAAAGATAAATCAAACAACTGATGTATGAAATAAAATTTATAAAGTTAATTTGATTTGTTGATTGGAATTGTTATTGGTTGATTGTGGTTGTTGGGTAAGGAAACTTTAACTTTGTTGGGATGGATGAATAATCCATTGGGTTTAATCTAAGACTGTTGAGTAAATGATGCACTTGATGGTTCATTCTTCATTCCGTACAATTTAAAGGTTTTGAACCCGAACAACTATTTGTTGTATGATTGTATGGTTGTTTTTGTATTTGTTGTGTATACCGTTTGATGAAATTGATGGTTGTTGTATTGATTGGTTGTTAGTGATTGAAACCACTTAATATATTTCATTTTATATAAATTGTTAACCCTTTAGATTTTATAAGTGAAATGTAGGTATGGAAGCAGTTGCTACTGCTTTTGGTTCCATAAATTTAGCGTGAATTGCCCGACAAATAGGTACGTTTCGGATTTCAGTTTATAGCGCTATTTTTATATTTTCCCGTGTTGGGATATAATATTTTGATAATATATGTTATATAATTGTTATATTTTGATATTTTGTTTTCTCCCGAGCCTCCCCGTACAAAGGAGACTCTGCCAAAATTTTCCGAAAATTCAGGACTTAGAAATTATTTTGAAATGTTTTTCCAAATTTAATTTATTTGAGTATAAAAAAAAGATATAATGATTTTAAAATGGGTATATTTTATTTAAAGTAATAAATTTTGTAAATTATTGTTTATAAGTTAAATATTTTGAATAAGAAGTATTGTTATTTAATTCTTCTTTTCCCTTCTTTTCCTTTTCGGGGACGAAAAGTTTTGAGTGGGGGAGAGTGTAACGACCCGTAAATTTCAACGATTTAATTTATTTATTGAATAGGATTTTTGTAAGTTATTTTAGTACAAACAATGAAAGGGATAAATAAATGTTAAAATGAAGGCTAAAATAAATTATGTAAATGGTGACTTAAAACCCATTTATAGAAATTGGAATAAAATCCAAATGGATTAAGTAGAAAAAGGATTCTTACCTGGATATAAAATTTAATATGAGAAATTAATGAAAATATTAAATTGATTTAATGCAATGAAAGAGTGTAAACGGTAATTGGAATAAATTAAGCAGTCATGTTAATTCAAGTTAATAATTTATGACTTGGATGAAATTCCAATTCAATAAAATCATTTAAATGTTATGATTTGATTTTCAATGGAATACGAGAAAAGAAAATGTAAGGATTTGATTAATATATATGTTATTTATTCGGGTTATTGAATAAAATTGGAAATCCAATTGTAATTACTAATGGTAATAATGTTGGTATTAGCTAATAAATTAAATTTCAATGCAATACCCATAAATGAATGCAATGAAATGAATGAATGTAAATGCATTCTAGGTTATTTATCAAATATAAGGAAAAAAAAGAGTAAATATCAAATTTATTTATGAATAAATATGCAGTGAATAGTAATTGAATGTAAAGTTAATGGTAATTGTATAAAATTAATATAAGATAATGAATTGCAATAACTGTAGGTTGATAATAAGGAGGTGAATGGGAAAGTGATTGTATGGTAAATAAATGGAATTCAAATTTATTGGAAAAGAGTAAATGGGTACTCAGTAATAAATTTAAACGGACTTAAAAGTATAATTTATTCAATTTATAGGTATAACGGATAAGGATATACTTATAAATATGGGATTAATAGATTTACCACAACTATTATGAGTTATATACTTGGTCCCTTCAATTTAATCGGAAAGCATTGCAATAAATATAAATTAAATGTTACGTTAAAAAAATTAAAGGAATTAATGGGGAATAACGTAAGTGTCTTCATAATATGATGATTTATGTATAAAGAAGAATGGAAATAAAGTTTATTAATATATCGGAATTTAATTTATGACAAAAGGTTAATTGCAATCAAATGAGTTGAATATTTTAACAAGAATCAAGCTTTATTTATTCATTTGGATATAAAATATGATAATTTGAATCTATTGAAATTAATGGAAATTGGATATAACATTTTACGTTAATTGGAAATAAAGATGGCAATAGGAAGGTTTTAACTAAGGGAGGAATATGTAATTATTGCATTAATTTGTAAGTAGAAATAAAACGTTAATGAGAACAAGTATTTAAGATGAACCATCTATTTAGTATATTAAGTTATAACGGATAATCAATTGCAATAATTAAGAATATATTTATTTCATTAACGATAATGAAGTAACATTTGAAATTTAATATTGAAATATTATGCAAATATAAATTTAGATGAAATTGAAGAGATTTACGTAATGAAGTATGAATCCAATGATAAAGTTATCTATTTGACAAAAATATATGGAAAGTAAATTTAATTTAAATTTTGAAAATTAAATTTATAATTGGTGAATTTAATGAAATTTGAGAATTTATAGATTTTAATTCGACAGTTAAATTTTGTTTAAGTTAGTAAAGATGATTTGAAAATTTATGATGATAAGAATCGTCAATTATCGAAGTGAAATGGGAAATTTGATTTAATTGACTAAAATTTTAATTTATTTAACTAAAATAAAAATAGCCATTTTGGTCACGGACTCGGATTTCGACGAAACCAGTTTCATCGGATCCGTAACAGTGAACTATTGTAGGATTTCAAGTTTCGTAGCGATTGGACTTGTCGTATGATCGTACGAAGGCGAAATGCCTTGAGATCGATAAATTGAAATCAATTTGAAAATATTGATTTCAGCATAACTTCTTCATACGATCGAATTTGGACGCGAAACTTTTTCCATCGTGTTCAGAATATTTTAAATTACCTATTTTGATATATGGGTTTACCCAATTTTATTCCGGGCTCAGAACGGGTTTTTTTGGGCCACGTTCGCGTTAGCGCGTTTGTTTATCCGATCCATCTATTCGAATCTCTAACCTACCTATATAAACCCAATTATAAACCTGGCCTCCATCTATTTTCATTTGCTGTACGTTCTTTTTCCTCAACTCTTTCTCTTCCTTAATGGATGCAAATTTCAGATCCAATTCTATTCAAAAATCAAATGAAAATTCAAACATCTAAGAAAAATTCCAAAATGATATATGTTGTAGTTTTCATCGATACGAATCTACGGGTGGCCTCTGTTTTTGCAATCGATGTTCGAGTCAACCGAAGATCTCGGTCAAAGCCTGGAAATTTCGAAACCTATGTCGATTTGGGGCTTTTTAATTTCTTCATCAATTGGCGAAATCGAAACATGGGATTTGGAGAGGGAGGCGCGTGGAGTTGGATGGTGATGGTCGCTAGGCCTAGATCGAAGCGTGGCGGCTGGGATTAGCGAAATAGGGTTCGAAACCCTAGTGGCGACGGCGGCGTTAGGGGGCACCGGAAGTTGGCCATGGGAGCGGCCGGAGGTGCGGAGTGCACTGGTGGTAGCGGCATGGTCAAAGGCGGTCTCTGGTGATGGTGGCAGTTGGTCAAAGTCTCGGCTGTAGGAGGCCTTTTGTGTGCGTGATGCGTTCTCTGATAGAGGGTGTGCGTGAGAAAGGGGGGAAAAAGGAGCTGACGTGGCAAGGTTTTGTTGGTTATTTTATTTTCTTTATTTCGATTTCAAAGCGTTTTAATGTAATAACTTCCACATACGTTATCCGTTTGACGCGAATTTTTTTTTGTTAGGATCGTAATTGAATTCCAGATCTGTTGACGCTAGTTTAGACAGATTTGGAGACCATTGAATTTTTGGGTTTAAATCGGATTTAAATTCGATTTAAATTCAAAAGGTGAGTGTTTTAACCCACTCACAACTTCTAAAATTTCTTGTGTTTGTTAAATTAATTTTAGATATGAGTAGAAACTTTTTTATGATTGTTTAGCGTGTTTTATTCATCATCTCAGTTAATTCGCATTTATTTAATTTAACTGTTAATTTATTTTATTTATTGCATATAAATTGACAGTTAAATTTATTTATTTGTATATAAACTGCTAGTTTAATAGTTATTGAATTTATTATTGAATATAAACTGTTGGTTAATACATGTTATTTATTACCTGTATAATTTATATGCTCTATATCGATGATTGTTTAAATTGGATGATGATTGCAAATAATGGTTGATGATTGATATTCGGATGAATGGATGCTACATTTATATTGTATAAACTTCAAGTCATCATGCATTTTCATTTCATTCGGGATTGCGGTTTGAAATGATATACAACCGCATTTTTATTTTAAATTGCGGATTGAAATGATAAACATCCGTATCGCTTGACCATAGGATAGAAAATTTTATACTGGCACCGCGGTAAATATATAAAATTATTTTTGAAATGTTTTACTATGATTTTGTAAAAGCTATATATATATATATATATATATATGGTTTATGGGATATTGTTTTGGTTATTTATATGTATATAAAGTAAATTTTCGGTTTTTAAGCTTTGTATAAATTTGATTCGAAGTATAAAATAAAGTTTGATTTTTTAGATCAAATACGATTCAGGCTTTATTTAAAATCTAATTTCTAGAGTTTTTATGACTTAAATGAGAATAAGATTTGGAAGATCAATACTATGTTAAATTGAAATTTAATAAAAATTAAAATTTTAAAGGACATGATTTTTATAACTTGATTTTTGTAAAGTGATTTAAATGAATATCAGGTTGATTTTAATGAATATATCAGTTTAATAAATTGAAAGATTTTCCAATTACGTGAAGTTAAAGGTTTTACTTAAATTATATTGAATTCATTAAGTAAACATTTCAAGTCTAAATAATAAGTAATTGAATTTGATATATATGGGTTTGTCAAATGAGTTGTTTTGAAATGGTGAAATATTTAAAGCTTTGAAACATAAGAATTAAAAATGGTATTTGGAAGTTTAAATCGATCTTTGGAATTGATTTGTGAAATGTAAAGAAGCTATTTTGTTTTATAAAGGAAATTTAATATTTAACCATTTGAGAGATGGAAATTTGTTTCAAAGTTATGATTTTCTGGGTAGTAGAATTTGGAAATATTATATTCCAGAGTTTTGATTTCTAAATATTTTACTTTGAAACCACTATTATTTTGGAAAGAATATATTGGAAAATAAAGATGATATCATATTTTTTTGGGTTTTAAAAGGAAATGATATCATATTTTTATGGTTTTGAAATGGATATTATATTATGGTTTTAAAAAGTATAAATTATTTTAAAGGACCGCGGTGTTATAATAACATTTGGTTGTTGAAGAGACCAGGATCGGAAGTTGTCATACTCTCTGCCAACTCCAAAAACCACTTTAACAACCGTGTACGCGGTGGAGATTCCAGAATGAAGTAGGTTGGTGGAGGCGTTTCCTGCAAGGTAAATACGTCGACCCGACTCCCATGAGTTGGCATAAGGTGGCTAAAACAGGAGCGATTCTCGGGCCAATGAGGTCATTCCTCTGATCGAACGCACTCCTTCGATACTATACTCTAACTTTGGATTGATTCGGTGGCCACTATTGATTTCTTTGATTTTCGGGGTGTTTGTTCGAGGTGGGCGGTAGCTGCGTGCTGCGCGTTTCCACCAGCTCGGATAGCAATTGGTATATCTACCCTGGCATTGCCTAGTTGTGTCGTGTCACCTACCCTAGCGCGCCTTATACGAGTTTCTATTTGTGTCGTACCTATGGAGTATCCTCTGGTAGCCTCCCGATCAGGAGGTATTACGGTACTGTATAGACTATTGGCATTATTTGTGTTAAGGGCTATATGGGTAACCCCTTAACGCTATTAAAAAGTAAGTTTATTTTACAATTAGACACTATTATAATAGCGCAATATACTACATAGTAAATAGTTTAACGGATCCTTAGGAGATGTAAATCCCGAGCATCTCTTGAGTTACTGTACTCATATTTATTTCTGTTAATTTAACTCACATAAGATCTTTTAGTTTTGACTCGAGTGTTTTTGTCTTTTCAAATTCGCTCGGGTCAGTCCGAGCGTTTCAGGATTTGAAGATTTAGCTCTGGAGGACGAAGACGAAGATGTATATTACTATTATTTATACTAGTGCACTACACACTGTTCCGCTGCATTTGTTATTGGTATGTGTAACTCTGATATGTATTATATAAATGTTTTGTAAACAGATTTACTGTATATTTTATTATTATATTTTATCCTTCCGCTATGAGATTCTGTTTTATTTTATTTCTTCTCTATTTTTCTTATTTACCTCATAACAATCCGCCCTTCCGTATGGTTTGAATTGGCACGTGTGTCGATTTAAAGCGTGCGAAAAGGCGGGACATTACAAGTCTGCAATGTTACTGAACTGAAAATTGCAGGATTCAAACACTCGGTTTTATTTCAATCATTTTGGAATATAGTAACATACAGAATTCCTCTGTATTTCAAAATATACATTTTGAAATCCAAAACAGTTTTTTTCCTTAAACAATTTTTAAAGCAAAATGCTCATGGTAGCAATCCTTCACTTAGAAACTCGAAGATGGACGCTGATGATGTTGCAATTGTCACTGAAATTATTTCCCAACGACTGAAGTGAGTACAGTGCTTCCTATCTCCTTTAAATTCTTTTTAACTATTTTCATTCGAAAATACTTCCAAAATAATGCAACTATTATTTTCTCAAAAACATTAAAAAACAATTTTCAAAATCATCGGGTTTTAAATTCTCAAATTCTCATCTTTTAAAACTTATTTTAATAAATTATTTCATTGAAATGTTAACTTTAAATTTTTAACCCAGCTAATTTATCGAACATCTTATACTCAAGCTGTGAAATTGAATGTACAAGGTTTTCATATTCAATTTAACTAAACAGTAAATGTTTTCAACCTACATAAGCACAAATAATAACAATAAATGAATATTATCATCTCCTAATAACCAAACTCACCATATGATCCATAATAATTTTTTTGAAATTTATTCTTTTATATATAAAACATAATTTAGGTAAAATTATTGTATTTACCCATTTTAAAACAATATTTTGTCGATTTTACATGTTCAAGTGTTTAGAAACCCCTATCGATATGGTTGTACACTCTGTATCGACCAGAGTTCATAATCACTCAACAAATAAATCAACACAATATAAAACATTTTTATCTCATGAACAAATATGCACTCATATATATAAATACTCACTCAGCTCATTCTAGGGTGCTACTGACCCTATCTTAAATGAATTAACCCCACCAAAGCCAAAACATTTTTTATAGAAAATCCAGTGATATTATAATAATGTCTAGGGATTCAAAGTAAATATATAAAATAGTTGAAATTCTTACATCTCACGTTTCAGCATAGATAGGCACAACCAAGTTGACAAAGCTCGTATTGGCAAATGGATTCCATACTATGACAAGGTAAGGGACTACCTTCTGATGGTACATCTCTAGATAAATTCACCAAGGTCTGACAAGAACACCTTATAGTCCTGCCACACAGGACTGGCTTACCACGTGACTAGTAGTACTAAATATAATCACCCATTTTGTTAACGGGCCCCGAAGCACATGCGAATAGACAGTAATCGATCAAGATTTTTGAATGATCATACCCTGATGGGAGTGACCCACATGGCCTTGCTGCATGCTTGATTTTTGTCATTTCTCGGTTGATGAGGCTTGAGGCTACGTTTTACCGTTATGTAGCACTTCTCATTTGGAATGCTAACACTGCCCTCCAAGCAGTAATGCGGTGCCAGCATTCATCCATTCAAGTCGTTCAACAGATGAACGAACCGAAGACACTACTTCTACTACATCCATTTTGGAATCACCTTTAGGATTAGTAGCAAGCAGCCATTGCACTTCAAAGAGATCCATCTTCAAATCCATCATCTCGAAGTGGTTTTCGGGTAACATATATGATCTCGGTCTCTTCGAAACAACATTCGATGGCTTCAAACCAGGTCCTTTAAGGAATAACGGGATAGTAGAAAGAGCGGAGATCACCTCTTAACCGTTTATGGATAGAATTTCTTATTATTCGTCCAAGAAGAACGAAATGAGTTCATAGGTACAGTATAGCATCTCGAACGGTAACTAAACCATATAATTCCCATATTTCTCCTAGATTTTTCCAAATTATTGTTTTGGTCCATATTTGATAGTTGGTTATTTAACTATCAAATAATAAACAATCCAACCATAAATGATTTAATTCCCTAAGGAAAATAACATTGGTCAAACATAAAGCAACTCTGGACCTCTTAAATTAATATTCATTAGTTAAAATCACTTTGAAAATCTTAAGAAAGATTTTTATTTCCAATCGCAATTGAAATTATAAGTTAAATGGAATCATTTATATCAAAGATAATAATAATCCAAACAACATCTTTGGTGTAAAATTGGAAAAAATATTCCCTACCACCATAATTAAGAAGGACAATTCAGGAATTCAATCTCTATTATAAATAACGCTTTCATAAAATTCCTTTCTATAAATATGAGCTAAAAGAAAAACCATTAATAGATTCCTTCCACAAAATCTAGTATATAAACTCTCTGATTGATATTCAAAACACAATTTTAGTCTTTTTTTACAAATTTCCAAACATAATCGAAAACCCCATAAACTCATACTTTGTTTTATTTATAGCCTTTTCATTGTAATGAAATACCATCTGTAACTTATTTTACAAATTCCAATCTTATTTTCACACTTTTAAAAACTTCCAAATTTCATTTAGATTTCCTAAATAGAATTAAAATCTCCTATTCAAAAAAAATAAAATTTCATAATATAATTAGAAACTCATTTAGATTTCATAACAAGACCATTTTAGCATTTTTTCAATAAATTTCCTAATGTAATTTATTTCATTCTTCCATCAAATAATATTGATTTTCCCTTTTAAAAGATATTAGTTAAGAAAAAAATTCTTTGTTTTTATAAAACACTTTTTATGAAACCATCCTTCATTTTAAACTACTATCCATGAATATGCATCATGTTAAACAAACCTTTTACAAAATTATTGTTTCAAAAACTACTACATTCTTTAAACCTGCCAATCTCCATTTTGAAATAAACCTAATCCTTTTTTATTCCTTTTATAAATAAATATTTATTATAATAATAATTTCTATATAAACAACACTTTAAAATAATCATTTAAAACATTTACCTAGATATATATATTATATTAGAAAGAATACATAAAAATTTGAAAAATAGAATTTTTATAGAACTTGTTAAAATAATTAATAAATTTCAACACCGTCAAATTTAGAAAAAATCATTTTCAATGGGAATCATTATCAATAATTTATCATATTTCAAAATACTGTATCGAGGCCCATAGTCACTATGGCACTTAACAAATGCTATAACTACTCTATTTAACTAAAAAAGGTTTAATTTTCACATATGTCGATGTCACATCCAATACAGGCAAACAATCAATTTCAACATTTAACTATCCATTTAACAAGAATATAACTTGAGGTAAAACAACTGAAATATAGTAGCATATATAACCACTACTGTGAGGAGTGGATTTCTCAACACATTTTATTGTTATTTCAATTTCTAACTGTCAATTACATTTAATAGATATTCTAACCAAACAGCCAATAATTTCAACCAAATATAAACAGTAAAATTTAATCTATTGTAAAGCACACTAATAAATTAGAAAGGTTAGTTATACCCACAAAAATTCCAGTTGTCGCCGAAGCGTTCCAGTTTGGAGATAAAATCGAACGACGCCCGATTTTAGCCAAAATTTCCACTAGCTTATAATTTGAACAAACCAATTACATCGTGAAGCCATCGTCATTACGAGCGTGATGCAAAAATCCACGTCTCAATTGGACCTTGTATGGACAAGTTATTTGATTTATACGTTATTGAATTTTAAATAAAATTAGTTAAACATTAACTACATTTTAATTACACTTTTCCTTAACTACCTCAAAATATCTTCCTTAGTAAAACAAACTCCCACCATTCTAGAGAGTTAAACCGAAACACACCTTCAGATCGTCTAACTAGCTCCCTCTCTGATGAACTAGCCGACCATCTAACACCACTGAGGCACTCTACGATGGAAACTCCACCTCCCCTTCACCCTTAGGACTAACCCGATCCACTCCAAACTCCCTTTAACCAGTCGTGATGAACTGCAACTCCTCCACATCGCTATATCCTATAATCAATCGCACCACACGAAAACTTCCCAAATCGAAGCTATATGACGTCACTGACCTAAATCCAAGTTTCCCTAAGAACAACACTAACCATAACATCACAAAAAAACTTAACCCGAGCCCTCACCTAAATTATCGAACTCCTTAAACCGCCGCCGTAGTCTCCATAAACTCGACCATAGGAAGATCATAAACTAAAACACTAAAAGTTTACTTTTTTGGGGTTTTATATTGTAACTGAATTTTTAAAGTGTGGATCCATTTTCTTTATTTTATTGATTTGTGAAGTGTGCTATGTAAAGTGAAAAGAACAAGTATGGGAAAATAAGAAAAGGTACGAGCAGAGAAGAGTTCGGGGTAGGCTAGAGTGTGTGCTGATGGTAAGAGTCGAGTTATATTTAATTTGAAATTAACGGCACTTCGCCGCACAGATTTCTAGTTTGCGTATGGACTACAAACGATAAATAAAAATATAGTCGTGCTTAGAAAAAACAATTCCAAAGCAATAATCGTATACACTAGTTATTAAATTCCATAAATTCACAAAAATACTGCTATTTGACGATAAAACGTCAAACAAAAATTTAAACATTGTCCAAATTAAAAATTATGAAAAAATCAAATAAAGTAAAATAAAATACACCCATAAAAATCAATTCATAAAAATAATAATGCATTATGAAATTATTTATTTGAACTTTTATTTCCATAATTTAATTTATAAGAAAATTCACTATTATCGTTCTTTGATTTAAAATAGCTAAATAAGTCAATTAAATTAACTAATTAATTATTCAATCTAAAATCCAATCATTTAGAACACTATTTAAATATGATTTCACCAATTCAAAAATTTCAACAATCTCCTTATTTGAATTTCAAATATTATGCAATGACCTGCATTTTTAACCTTCGACAATCAACACCGAACATTACCATTGTGTTCAAATGTCGAGCATCCAACTGACAAAAGGGCAGATTTTTAGGGTAAATAAGAAGACAAGAACAGAGAATAGATAAAAGAAGAATCTCATAGTGGAATGGACAAATATAATTGTTATCTATAAAATATTCTCCAGAATAAAAGTATGAAAGAAGGAGCAAGAAAATTGATAAAGATAAGAAGGCATTAGGGTGGTCTATCTCAACATTAGATAAAGCTTTCGATAGGAAAATGATGGAGCCAGCAGCACCCTTCTAAGAGATCAAAAGGATGTTTCAATAGAGTTTTGGATAAGCAAAGAGCTTTCGACGAGGTCGAAAGCTACCTTCTGAAGGAAACGAATGACATATTTTCAACATTTTGCGCCAAATCATTCGTAGCGATTGGTTTTGTCTTCATTTACCTCCACCATAAATATGTTTGGTCAAATCTACCCTTTCGAAAGCATATATTAGACTTTCGAATTGGTTAAAGCCATCCTCACTTATGAAGGGAAAACTATATAAACTTAACACGAAAGGATGAAGTTCCGCGCTTGCCAAAGAAGATGCTTTCGAATGGAATCTTTTACAATGAAGCTTTTAAGGTGTTTTGACTCATTCGAAACCCAAAGGAAATACGTTTCAACAACATCGAAAGCTAGACCCATACTGACTTACATAGCACATTAACATCTAAGTAAAGAGTGTGTCTATACACCTTTTGATGGAGTCGGAAGTAATCATGCAATGTACCTTTCGACAAAGTCAAAAGGAATGAAGCAAGATAAAAGGAAGTCTAGCCTTCATCGGCAGCGGAAGATTAGCCATAAAACCCTATTTACTAAGTCGAAAGATAAGATTCAAGAGATGCGCACAAAAGCAGGAAAGTTGACCTTTAGACTGTATCGAAAGCACTTGGACGAAAGGTACTGGCATGCACCTATAAATAAGACCCTAGGGGTCATAATTAACGAAACTGATTTCTTTCACTTCTCATTTGTATTTTGTAAAAGTTTGTAAACCCAAATTTCAAATCGAGTTGGGGATTTGATCGGTTTTTACATCTCATTTCAATAAAAATAGAGATTATGAAATTTTTGATTATATAGTTGTTCTGAGATTCATGTTTCATGCTGCTATGTCTACCAGACGTTGATCTAGTCAGAAGCATGCCCTTCGACTAAGTCAAAATCCCTAGCACATACATATCCTTTGAGTTTTTATTGAAGTCCACAATGTATTTGGAGCTTTCCCTTTCGATGAGGTCGAAACCTACTCAATTCAATTAGTTCCCAAATCAAAAAGTCCTAACCTTAAGCCACTTCAACTACTCCGAAAGGCAGTTTCGAAATATTTATAGCCTAAACAAATTTGGAAGGTGTTTCAAAAGCGAGATTATCCTTTCGACTGAATTTGTAATGTATAAAAGGAAGTTTTTCAACCATATTTACCCACGTGAAGAGTGCAAGCTACCTTCATTTATTCAAAAGGAGGATTCGAAGGAATCATTATTACTTCATACTTCACTTTAAGGTGTTGACAAGTTTTCTTATTAATATTTTTGGCATTAGAAGGAGGGCTCGAACATCCGGTCCCCAATGACTTTCATCACAAATTAATTGCATAGATTTCTTCATTCAATGGGAGAAAATGGTAAAAGCAAGGAACAATAACAACAATCCAAATGAAGAACCTACGTCATAATCAACTTTGGAAAATGATATAGTCCCGAACTTCAACTTAGAGAATATGGAAATTGGACAACCTTCAACTCTACACAGATTGGAAAACAACGAGATTAAAGTCCGAAATCTACAACAACAAATGATAGTAATGCAAGAACTTTTTGAAGGGGCTTCATCTCAAGGATCATTGAAGGTTATGGAAAGAGGAGATGAAGCACAATCTCCAGATGAGGCTAAAGATGAAGAGGTAAACCAAGAAAGTAACGTAGAAAAGTTCCCCGAGCAATCAAATAGTCCAACCCAGAGAAACGTTAAAAGTTGCCACAAAACAAAGCCGACCAATAAGACATCCAACACCAAATGATAATGGATATGCTTAAGAAAAAAGAAACACCTGACCTAGAGAAATACGTTATCGTGCAAAAGACACCTTTTTCAAAAGAAATAATGGCAGTTTGCCTCCCTCTTCGCATCCAAATTCCCCCACTAAAATATGATGGGACTACTGATCTAGATAATCGCCTTGTAGCTTTTGAAATCTGGATGAACTTATATAATGCTTCTGGACCAATTTGATGCAAAAATTTCTCGGTTACTTTTCAAGGAGCAGCTGTCAAATGGTACAAGAATTATAAAGTGAAAACCATCCGTTCTTGGGAACAATTCTCTTAAGACTTAGTGGTACAATTTATATATTCAGGGACTTAACTATAGACTTTAGCTTGTTAGCTACTATCAAATAAAAACTAGGAGAATTGCTTGGCGAATACTTGAACAGATTAGTTACAGAAGCATTAAAGGCAGAGAGTACAATCGATAGAGAAAAGCTTATGGCCATTCGATTAGGGTTAATCAAACAAAACCCTTTCTGGAAGGATCATTATATTAATGGATGCAAAGATCTACAATGATTTTATTCCAAGCCGAGAAGTTTATTCAAATGGAAGAGATGCATCGTGTCATGAAGAAATCTCAACAAAAACAAAAGGGAGAAAGGTCTGACTTCAACTATCCCAGTAAAAAGTCTAGAATGAAGGAAAACAAAACAGACAGGAAAATGATGACATCTATATACATACCAACATAATTAAACAAACCCCTTTCCTATATCTTTGCCATGATAAAAGATGATGAGAATTTCTCCATTCCCTTTATGACAAGAACCCCAGCTGAACCCAAAAAAGGAAGGAATTATTGTTCTTATCAAAAAGTGAAGGGACATGAAACTGACATTGTAGTGTTTTGGCAAAAATAGTATGGAGCCCAATCAAGTCAAGACTTCTAAAAGAATTTGCCAAAAATGATTAGAAAATTTTCTACCTCAAAGGAAGAAGCTCAATCACTTAAAATCTTGATAGAGAATCAGTCTAACGGCTTCATCTTCAGACTCCGATCAAGCTATGAAGCCTTGCGACATCTGTCCATTGTAAATTTTCTGTGCTTATAACTTATTTCGTTTGAATTATAGTTGAATTGGTCATATTTTAATACAAAATTTGAGTGTCATTACACGTAAAACAAAACCAGTCCATGGCATTCGATGTACAACAAACTTTTAGATGCTTAAGAAATACTACTCAAGTTCTGTGAAGTGGGACAACCCATCCCCATCTTGAAGTTTGAATCAATGTGGTGTAAAACTACTCCCATGAAACCCTGGATTATAGTAAAGCTTCAACTAAAGACTCAACAAGGTTAAATATCTAAAACTCTCCAAGGAAAGGGGATTCTTAGAAAAAAGCATGTCCTTATTCGTGAAAGTCTACTAGTCTATGTATCATAGATTTTTAGATTCATGAATAAGACATCTTTTCCTGAGAAAAACCTAAGGAAGCATAACCATATATACTATACCATTGATGTTGCTTTCAATTGATTACTTGAAAGAACTTTTCCAAATATGTTTTCAAGAAAGTTGATTTCAAATAGCTAGAAAGGATTTTTCTCAAATTACCCTATAAGCATGGGGTATTAAGTTTTTTTAAGGCAAATTTGCACAAACCTTTAGACTATTTTATCTAGCATAGTAAAGGAGAATCAAGGCCTTTCAACTAGTCAATTCCAATATTTTAAAGTTTTCTAAAAAACCATTAGCAAGAAGAAACCTATTCATACTTTTTCCAAAGGAAGTTTTAAAACTATCAAAAGTACATCAACAAAAAATCAAGTTAGAGAATCCTATTCTTGACTAAAAGGCTTTTGGCTCATGAATCATGACCTCCCAGTCTCCTATTTGACATCCGTTTCTCTATTATGAGAATGATTTAAAAGACCCTTGCAAAGGGCAGCATTATGAAAAGATTCTTTTATAACCAAACTCTTTTTCAAAATAATAACAGTAATAGACCCTCAATATATTAGAAGGGTTCATTTATAGGAGGTGTTTGATATTCAAAAGAATGTTCATGAACATTTTAATTGGCCAAAAATTGTTTTCACACATAAAGTTTTATCCTACGGCCAATTCGTAGCACCTCCTAAAAGGAAGGGGGTCCTACACTCATAATTTTTGCCTACGGCCAATCCGTAGCACCTCCTAAAAGAAAAGGGTCATGCTCCCATCGAAAAACCTATGACCAATCTGCAGCACCTCCTACGACAAAGGGATCAAAGCCTACGGCTAATCCGTAGCACCTCGTAAGACAAAGGTACAAAAGCCTACGGCCAATCCGTAGCACCTTCTAGAGGGAGGGTCAAAACCTTTAATGTCTGATTCACCTCCTAGAGGGAAGGTCAGGTTAAGAACCCACCAAAAACCCCTAACATCCAATTCAACTATTAGGGGAAGGGTCGGATCAAATACCCATCAGCAACCTTTTAGAAGGAAGTCAACCTAACATACACTATATCTCTAGAATCAAGGGAAGCCCAAAATAGGCACTAAATAGATAAAGAAGGACAAAGATGTCTACAATTTAAAACAAAGATCAAAACCGAAAAAACAAAAGGTTAAGGAAAGAAATCTATCCACTGTCTAAGACAAAGATGAAACCCAAGAGAGGGGTACAAACAAAGGCAAAAGGATGACGCTGTCCAATGTCATAATCGAAAACAGACAAGGAATCCAAGATCATAATAAAAGCAAAATATGAGATGGCAAATTTTAGTACATTCAAAACCTGTAGAAAGACTCTCAGATCAAGAAATTAAGAGACTTGCTTCAAAAGGAGACATAAGACAAGAAAATGGATAAAGAAATCTATAACATGATATCAAAAGCAAAGATCTATACAAAAGCTAAAGGAATGGAATAGCTAATAAATTTTAGCTATAAGATAAAAGTGACTTCATTTGAAGAATAGATTAAGTAAACCACTCTTGAATCCTTAGAAATAAGGTGACCCATTAAGATAGAAGAGTCTATATATTATACATATATTGATATGTTATTTGGACCATTGCATTGCTGAAGGGCCAAGCAGTAGGACGAAACTTGCATTGCTGAACAACCGACTAGTCAAATGGAGCTTGCACTACTGAATGGCCAGTCAATTAAATGGAACTACGTGTTGAATGGTTGAAAAGCTAGATAATCGAATGGAACTACCTGTTGAATGGTTGACTGGTCCTATGGAACTACTACTCTGAATGGCTGATTGGTACTATGGAACTACAATTCTGAATGACTGCATGGCTTTATGGAATTATGCAGCTCCAATATAACAAAAATACTACTAACTTATGGGCATTTTAAAGTTTACGAATCTATTAATAAGATACTTTGCTTTGAATAACGAGAATCCTCGTCACTATTCAAGGCATAAGTTTTAAATAAAGCTTTGGCATAGTATTTTAGGAATAACTTTAGAATTAAGGCCAGATAGACTTAGGGATCTTTTGCATGAACCCACTAAGTCTATCATTACTAGAAAGCTCACTGATTGTATCTTATATTGAGCAAAATTTTGAGTAATTTATTCGTCAGATGATATGCTGACAAGATTTTGGTTGAATTTCTGATTTTGTGAAACTTCGATATTTCTTTTCATGATGATTTTTTTATGAATACTTGATTTCTTGACTACTTCATTAAATTTCCATAATGATATATTGGCTTGTTATTGAATTTCTGACTTTGTACTAGAATTACCAAAAAAATTGTGCAATTTGTTTGACAGATAAGATCCGGGCAAATTCTTGGCTAAATTCTTGACTTTATGAACTTTCAATTTCTTTGTTCCTTTCCATAAAGATTTCATGTAGATTTTCCTAATTCTAAATTTCCTTATTAATTTTTTTGATGATCGGTGAATTTCATATTCTTGGTCTCCTCGTTGAATTTTTGATGATTCTTATTGGGTTTCTAATTTTGTGCATTCTAGGTTTCCTTGTTGATTTTTATGATAATTTGTGGATTACATATTTTTGATTTTATTATTGAATTTTCAATGGTCTCTTAATGGACTTCTAATTTCGTGAATTCTAAATTCTCTTGTCGATTTTCATGATGATTTGTGAATTTCATATTCTTAGATTTCTTATTGTATTTTCATAATGATTTCCTATTGAATTTCTAATTTCGCGGATTCTAAATTTCCTAATTGATTTTTATGGTAATTTGTGGATTTATACTCCTAATTTTCTTATGTGATTTTCATTGAACTTCTGGTTTATGAATTTTTGATCCCTTAATTGAACTTCTATAATGATTTGTGAACTTTCCATTGAATTTCTAAAGTTGAGTTAAATACAAGGTTTTCTTAATATTAAATGGTCTTCCATCGAAGGTTAGGGTAAAAAGAAAGGAGAGCCTCCTAATCTTCGTTATCATAAAGCATCAGCACCAAATTATCTATTAACAAATCAATCAACGAATGAAAGTTACTAACATAAAGTGCGGGGATGAAAATGGGTTATAGTGAAAACACAAGGTAAGGCCACCTAAAGTAAGAAACTAATATTTAGTGGCTGAAGAAAACTTAATTCAAGAAAGGAAGATTTAGAGTGAATAATAGCTCTCTTGAAAGGTTTGCTTATTAAAGCCAATGTTTGCTAACCAACAAATGTTGTTCCAC
Source organism: Allium cepa (assembly GCA_030765085.1). Taxonomy (NCBI): domain Eukaryota; kingdom Viridiplantae; phylum Streptophyta; class Magnoliopsida; order Asparagales; family Amaryllidaceae; genus Allium; species Allium cepa. Next base: position 979,009,377 of record CM060934.1, read on the forward strand.
GTTTTTAATATTAGTAATCAAAAAGGGCTTGGTCATGTGTTTATCAAAACGATGTACCCAAAAACATCACCCGAATAACATCTTAAACTTTAACTCCAGAGTTTAGAGTTACCTATGAGGGCCTCATAAGAAGGTTACGATCCTAATAAAAGTTATTATCTGTTTCGTAGGAAAAATAAAAAAGGAAATTGTTAGAATTTTTGTCCTAAAGAACAAAAGCTTCTTTCATACTGAGGACTGAATGTTATCCATAAAATATTCTCTAGAATAAAAGTATGAAAGAAAGAGCAAGAGAATTGATGAAGATCAGAAGGCATTAGGGTGGTCTATCTCAGCATTAGATAAAGCTTTCGACAAGAAGATGATGGCACCAGCAGCACCTTTCGAAGAGGTCAAAAGGATATTTCAATAGAGTTTTGGTTAAGCAAAGACTTTTAACAAGGTTGAAAGCTGCCTTTCGAAGGCAATGAATAACATACTTTTAGCATTTTGAGCCAAACCATTCATAGCAATTGGAATCGTCTTTATTTATCTCCACCAGAAATATGTTCAGCCAAATCAACCCTTTCGAAAGCATATAGTAGCCTTTCAAATTGGTTACAGTCATGCTGACTTATGAAGGGAAACTATATGAACTCAACACCAACGGATGAAGTTCCGCATTTTCCAAAGATGATGCTTTCAAATGGAATCTTTTACAATGAAGCTTTTAAGGTGTTTCAACTCATTCGAAACCCGAAGGAAATACGTTTCAATAGCATCGAAAGCTAGCGCCTATACTGACTTACATGGCACATTAACATTAAGTAAAGAGTGTGTTTATACACCTTCGATGGAGTCGGAAGTTGTGACGACCCGACTTTCTACGCCCAGAAAGACGTGCCATCAATAAGAAAGAAAGGGATAGAAATAGAAAGAAAAGAAAGAAAGAACAACAACATTAGAGTCTCACAGCGAAATGGAATAAAATATAATACATCAACATAAATATTACATAGTTATCTGTACATCAGAGTTATACAATATCATACAACATGACTATCATATATATATCAGTCAGGACATACATCTCAAATACATCAGGACTAACTAACACAGCGGAACTATAAAGATAAATATATGTCAACGACGCTGAAGCCTCCTGCTCCATTGCTCCTCCAGAAGTCGTCAAAGCTAACCTGAATCCCTTGGCTACCCGTAAAAATTTGGGTACCCGAAAGTTTATGAAAAACAAAAATAAACTCCGGGTCAGACATGGGTCTGGTATGAGTAAACGGGTTAAAGTTGTTTAACTTTGAAAATCATTTAAAATAAAGGTATCACGTAAAACTCCCCACAAATAAATACGGGCAAGTTTTTACCTTACGCTAACCAAAACATTTAATATGAAATCCAGTGATATTATAATAGTGTCTAGGGTTTTCAAGTAAAATACAGAAATAGCTGAAATGCTTACATCTCACATTTCAACATAGTTGGGCACAATCAAAACGTACGGCGCTTATTGGAAATTGGATCCCATACAATGGCAGGGCTACTGGGGTACCGCCCGTCACAGTACGTGGTCTAGATCACAGTACCGAGGATTACTCCCTTCATCCCCTGCAACACAAGGCCGGAACCATTCCTTACTGAACAGTCCCGAACAAGATAACCCCGCAGTTGGTGTACATCCAACCGCCCACACAGCCGAATAAAGGGACATCTAGACAGAGGTATATCTCGTCCTGCTTGGGCATGACCCACCTAACCTTGCTGCACCTCCCCTGTTTTAGCCATTCCCGGTTGATGAGGCATGAGGCTGCGATTACCTTTATAGAACATATCACTTAGAATGCTCATCGTCCGCCTGACGATGTGCTGAAAGCATTCAATCCATACAAGTTCGTTCCGGGTTCGAACGAAACCGAAGGCATTATCTCGTTACACTCGTTTTGGAATCACCCTCAGAGTCAACGACGATAACCCTTGCATTCTGAAAGCACCATCTCGATTTTCACTTCAGAATTCACGACCTAACGTTTAATTTGGATCGATGTGGTTTTCGGAATATCAATTGGATACCCGATCCCGATCTCATCGAAATCCAAACGCCATTTTAAAGTCCAAGTTGTCTAATTAACTTAACAGTTTAAATTTAACAATTGAATTCATATAGCAATTTAATACAGATAAATAATATCAGATACATCATCGCAATTTAACACAGATAAATCATATAGCAATCATCACAGATATATCAGAATATCACAGAACATCACAGAATATAAATAATCATCAGAGGCAATCATCGATTCATATCAACATTTAGTTTGATTTGGTTTAAACTTAATTACTTGCCTAAGAATAAATCGTATTTTATTCTTTGCTTAATTAATTACAATTAAATTAACTTATTTCAATTCATTAATTACCTATTAATTATTCACTAATTAATGAATTAATTATTAGTCAATAATATTACTTATTGATTATAAAACTTAATTTAATTAATCATTAATTATTAATTACTTAATCGTTTAATCCTTAATTAGTAAATTAATTCGCTAACTATGATTTGTTAAATTATTAGCTATCAATGATTAATTAAATCCTTAATTACAAACAAGATTACACAAGATTATTAAAACCTTTAATTACAAATTTGATTATACTTTGAACTACTTATTAAATAACAATTATAAAATGTATTACATTCTTAAATAACTTTGATTTTTAAATTAATTGCTCATTTGGTTTTCTGCAAAGTTTAAAGTTCGTCTTGGCTGAACAACTAGGTCAACATTAATAATATAATTTATACTTAGCTTATATACTTTAACTTCAAATTACAGTTAATAAAAAAAAACCAATGGGAAAACCCGAAGCATGCATCGTGCTCAACTCGGGTAGGTCTCGAGTCCACCCAGCCAATTTCTCGCGTTCAACTCCCTGCACTTCTTCTTCTCCCTGATTCTTTCTTCTCTGATTCTTTTTTTTTTTAAACTTAAAGTTTTAACTGATAAAACTTATAACACTCACGCGCATACTCAAACTCATCCAGGCTACAAAACTCGAAGCAAGGCACGACAACTCTCGAGTTCTCCTCGTGTCGGCCCAAAAACACAGACATCTCCGCCGCCGTGCACGTGCACGGCGGTCCCCCACCGCGACTGCGCTCCGCGACACCACGCACAAATCGCTTGTCGTCCCCTCTCACGAATGCAACACCCAAGTCAGCCCTAAAGTCACAAGATCAAAATTCGACTAAAAATGTCGCACTGAAGTTCAACACAGAAGGCCAAAAACCCCTTGTCCACATCATCGCAACCGCTACAGACGACGTGTCCACGTCCAAACCTTGCCAACACCCCTCTCGTGCACCTCCCAAAATCCCAGATCACTCGGTCAGGTTGAGGTGTCGCACGACTCAAATGAACAGAACCCCAAAATACAGACTCCTAAACCCTACTATTGAATTTCCCCAACAAAACTTGCATTCAAAAATTATTTCAACAATTTTCTGTTAATCTCCTATCCTTATACTAGCTACGTGCAAATTTTCACCAATAATTATTGTAGGAATTAACAGAATTTCATGAAATTGCATATATAGTTTACTAATGAACTGCTGTGTACATAGTTAACTAAAAATTATAATTTGAAGCTTAAAAATCATAACTTAGTATGTTATTCCCAGATATAAATTTGAATTTACAATTTATTCAGTTCTAGTGTTGATCATTATTTACTTTATACTGTAAATCAACTTTACAGTTACTATGATGTTAACAATACAGTTTTCAAATGTTTAGTTTTGCTTATTCTACTAATTTTTTTATTCTAAACTAAATTTATTAAGTTAAATTACAAATTACAAGATGATTTCATATAAAAGTATGAAATATCTTTTAACTTCTTTGACTTAACAGAAGTATGGAAACCTGAAGAGCAACTATAAGAATATACAGTGCAAAGCAAGCAATCCAGAACTTCCAACATACTCATAACAAATTTTTCATAAACTTCAAATTAAGAGTTAGATTAGAAATTGTTTACTCACCAAGAATGATTGCAGAAGAAACTTGAAACAGAGCATAGTAAGAAAACTGCAGTTGCCAAAAATTTGAATTCCAGTAACCTTTATGCTTTCTGAACTTTATTTTGAACTTGTATTTGATCTAGAAATATTAAGTTTGGTTTATATTCTTTTGTTTATTCTCCTTCTTATCTCAGGTTTGTTTCATAAGTTTTAAAACTGAACTAAGAATGAAATAAAATGATGAATACATATATATATACTTGTAGCAATGGAGTCTTCTTGCACAAGCTTTGGCATAATAAATACCTTGCTTATTTTATTATGTACTCAAGCCTGAGACAATTCAAATTTCGGCTGGAGATATGTTATTTCAGAAGCAAAAGGTGGCTAATTAAATGTTTGCTGCAGATTTTAATTTGCGTTTGTACTAAAACCTGAGAGGTATTAAAAATTTCGGCTAGAATATAATTTGTTTCAGATATAAGGCAGCTAATTAATGTTTGTACTAATTGTATTCATTAATGCTAACACACAATAATATTTACTGACACAAAAGATATTTGCAGGCTTATTATGTACTATAAGACTTTGCTAATATACTTGCAGTTTCATTTGTTTGGACCTACTACTGTTAATATATACAAAAATGTTGGCTGCAGATAATTTGTTTCATTTGACTTCAAACTTAAGTTAACAATTAAATAACATGTTTGCTGCAGATTTGATTGCTTGTACTAATGTTTTCTTTTAAGTTAACACAGCATAAATGCTTGCTGACACAAAGCTTTATCCTATGCTTGTTAACTTCATACTTGCAGATTTCTTTTCTTCATATTTGGACAAACTCATGTGATCATATAAACAAAAATATGTGTTGCAGGTTTTCATTTGTGCTAACATCCTAATGATGTTTGCAGACCCATTTTGTACCAAAAATATTTCAGTTTTGTTTTATTATTTATGCTAACATATAAAAACATGTTGCTGGCACTTGACATTGGATTTCTCTGTTGCATAAGAATTAGTTTGCAAGTCAACTTATACTAACATAGAAATGATGTTTGCAGGTCTTTAAAGTTTCTTCATTGTTGCTGAGCAAGTTTAATTTCTTATGTTCATACATTTTATACTTATAAATGCTTCGTTGACCAAATTATATTTGTATAAGATATATGCAGGTTCTCATTTGTGTTTGAACTAATTTTTTTCATTTCTATTTATATCTTATAACTATTATATTGTACTTATGTTTGTAACCATATTTATAAATATTTATATTTATGTAGAAACTCATGTTAAATATTTACTTGCTTATGTGATTTTAGTTATACAAGTTATTGTTAGAATATTGCTTAAATCTTAATTTTATTTAAAGTTTACTCTTTCAATATTTGATTTGTAATGTATACTTTATATTACTTATATAAACTTATATTTAATTAAATTATACAACTGTTATAATAAACTCAGCTTAATCCTATTTTACATTAAAGTTAAATATTACAAATATTTGATTTGCAACTTATATGTGCATTAATGTATATATGAATATGATTATGTTATTGTACTTGTTCTTATTATTAACTCCATACATAAATCTGATAATTTAATGCATTCATACTTAACATTTAATTTAAATAAATAAAACAGGTTTAATTTTTGAATATTGTTAAAAGAGTCTATTTACATTTTGAAATTATATTCCTTTATAACCTATGTAAAACTAATAATATCCAAATTCTTATTTATTTACAAATGAAAATCTTATATTTTAATTAAATTCGATTAAAAACTTATTATAATCATAGGGTCAAATTTCCGGGATGTCACATTCCTCCCCCCTTAAAAGAATTTCGTCCCCGAAATTTAAACAACAGTTAATTCAAAAACTTAGTATCAACAATCCAAACATACATATCATCCATACAAAAACAAACAATCAAACAGTCAATCCTAACTTCATTACTAGTTATCCGGACAAAATTCTGGATGAGCTTTTCTAAAATTATCAAGAGTTTCTCAGGTACAATCTCTGGGATCCTCACTCCATTGCACTTTGACGAGTTTCACCACTTTGTTCCTGAGTTACTTCTCGTCTTGATCTACAATCTGAACATGATCTCTAACCACAATCAGGTTAGGTTCTACTTCTAAATCTTCCTGAACAACTGGTTCTACTACTAATAATGGTCATGAATAAATTTCCTAAAATGAGATATTGTGAATTCCAGACATCCGTTCTGGCAATTCAATCCTATAGACTACAGTTCTAATTCTTCCCAAAACTCGGAATGGACCAATATATTCCGGAACAAGTTTTCCCATTTTTCCGAATCTTATAGCACCTTTGATTGGGGAAACTTTAATAAAAACTAAATCTCTGATTTCAAATTCCAACGGTCTTCGTCTCTTATCTGTATATTCCTTCTAACGATCTTGAGTAGCTTTCATTCTTTTCTTGATAAGCTCGACCTTCGCAGAAGCTTCACGAATTAGATCGGGTCCAAGCACAAGTCGATCATTCGATTAAGTCTTTCCGTATGTCTGTCCGTTTGAGGATGATAGGCTGTACTTAATCTCAAACTAGTTCCCAATGCTGATTGTAAAGCTTTCCAAAATTTACTAGTGAAATTAGAATCACAGTCACTTACTATGCTAATAGGAACACCATGCAATCTGACTATCTCCTTCAAGAAAATTTCTGCCAAGGAAACAACGGTACGAGTCGCTTTAACTGGAATAAAATGGGCACTCTTCGTTAAACGCTCCATAATAAATCATATCCCTTCATTTCCTTTCCTGGTTTTAGATAAACCGTCTATAAAATCCATCGAGATCATTTCCCATGACCAATCTGGAATTTCCAAAGGTTGTAATAGTCCAACATACTTTTGTTGATCTCCCTTCACTTGCTGGCAAATGGCACTGTTATTTACAAAAGCAGCTACATCCTTCATCATATTCGGCCACCAGAAAACTCTCCTCATAACTTAATACATCTTCGAAATTCCCGGATGAATCTTCAATTTGGAGCGATGACCCTCAGCTAAAACTTCTTGCCTCAATCCATCAATATCAGGCACACACACAACCGACTCTTAATCCTTAAAGTACCTTGATCATCTATCTTGAAATCTGAATATCGTTCGTCCTTAGTTCCAAGAATTATTCCCTCAAAAGATTTATCTTCCATTTGCTTACTAACGATCTTTTCTTGGAGAGATGGAACGACTTCCAAAAGAGATATGACCGCATTTCTACTAAGAGCATTAGCCACAACATTTGTTTTTTCCCGGAGTATACAAAATATCCAAATCATAAGATGTCAAAATTCTACCTATCTCTGCTGTCTCGAATTAAGATTTTTTTTGAGAAAAAAAAATATTTCAACGGTTTGTGATCCGTGAATAACTCAAACTTTTCTCCTAAAAGATAATGTCTCTAAATCTTCAAAACAAAAACAATAGCTAACAGTTCTAAATCATGCGTAGCATAGTTCTTCTCATAAGACTTCAATTGTCTACTAGCATACGCAATCACTCTGATATTCTACAACAACACATGCTTCCTTAGAGTTTCCAAAACAATTCCCAAATGTTGCCTGTGCTCTCCTTCCGATTTGGATTAAACCAAAATATCATCAATGAATGCCAGCACAAACTTATTCAACACATAACCTTAGCGAACCATCCGGTTTGATGACAAATACAGCAGCAGAGCCCCAACCAGAAGAACTAGGTCTAATCAAATCTTTCTCCAAAAGATCTTGCGTCTGCTTAACCAACTCTTCTCTCTCTCTAGGAGGCATTCTCCTACTGGTTGAATCACCGGCACAGCTCCTGGAATCAAATCAATACGATAACTCAATCTCTCGATGTGGCGGTAGACACTTAACTTCTTCGAAAACATCCGGAAGATCTTGAACCACTTCAGTTTCCTCACTTCCTCTTGAGAAGTCTCAACTCCTCACAACAAACTACACAAAAGAATTCCAGAATTGTCGCACAACACTCTGGCAATTCTACCCAAATAAGTTTGTTCTTCCTTCACAATTCAGAACAGCCAAATACTGTTCAGGTCAATCCATTGAAGAAACGAATCCACTCTGCTACTTCTGAAATCACTTCAAGAAAACTGCTAATCAACAAACCTTCTCAACAGCACACAGAACTCTTCCAGCTATAGAACTCATCCTCAATGTCTAAAGACTTCTATTCAGAGCTCTTCGAGAAACTCGGGCCTCAATCAAACAAATACCCTATTGAACTTAGTCACCATTCCGAAACGTACATACTTCCTTAACTAGTTCCAAAGAAACATCTTCGGAGATATCCAAACTTACTGTGTCTCATCACACAGCTACAACTCCTTGAGATCTCAAGATATCATGCTTGACTTCTGTCCAATCGACAGATCCAAACTCAAGCTCATACAAAATCACATCCCAACAATAAAATCCTCACTTCATCCAAAGCTCACTCGAGACGGTAATAGGTCTACAGTCTCGACAGATACATTCCATCTACAAATATTCAAAACTCCAACCATCGGTAGTCGTGTTTCACACACCACTACCCTATCTACCTTATACTCATATTGGAATACCCGAACAGGTAACCCAATAAATAGTTAAAAATAAATAAATATAGATATATCAAAATTACAAATACGCTCTCTCAAGAAAGAAATCACTCAAGAGCCTAGGTATTCACTCAACCTAGCGCTCTGATACCAAATGTGACGACCCGACTTTCTACGCCCAGAAAGACGTGCCATCAATAAGAAAGAAAGGGATAGAAATAGAAAGAAAAGAAAGAAAGAACAACAACATTAGAGTCTCACAGCGAAATGGAATAAAATATAATACATCAACATAAATATTACATAGTTATCTGTACATCAGAGTTATACAATATCATACAACATGACTATCATATATATATCAGTCAGGACATACATCTCAAATACATCAGGACTAACTAACACAGCGGAACTATAAAGATAAATATATGTCAACGACGCTGAAGCCTCCTGCTCCATTGCTCCTCCAGAAGTCGTCAAAGCTAACCTGAATCCCTTGGCTACCCGTAAAAATTTGGGTACCCGAAAGTTTATGAAAAACAAAAATAAACTCCGGGTCAGACATGGGTCTGGTATGAGTAAACGGGTTAAAGTTGTTTAACTTTGAAAATCATTTAAAATAAAGGTATCACGTAAAACTCCCCACAAATAAATACGGGCAAGTTTTTACCTTACGCTAACCAAAACATTTAATATGAAATCCAGTGATATTATAATAGTGTCTAGGGTTTTCAAGTAAAATACAGAAATAGCTGAAATGCTTACATCTCACATTTCAACATAGTTGGGCACAATCAAAACGTACGGCGCTTATTGGAAATTGGATCCCATACAATGGCAGGGCTACTGGGGTACCGCCCGTCACAGTACGTGGTCTAGATCACAGTACCGAGGATTACTCCCTTCATCCCCTGCAACACAAGGCCGGAACCATTCCTTACTGAACAGTCCCGAACAAGATAACCCCGCAGTTGGTGTACATCCAACCGCCCACACAGCCGAATAAAGGGACATCTAGACAGAGGTATATCTCGTCCTGCTTGGGCATGACCCACCTAACCTTGCTGCACCTCCCCTGTTTTAGCCATTCCCGGTTGATGAGGCATGAGGCTGCGATTACCTTTATAGAACATATCACTTAGAATGCTCATCGTCCGCCTGACGATGTGCTGAAAGCATTCAATCCATACAAGTTCGTTCCGGGTTCGAACGAAACCGAAGGCATTATCTCGTTACACTCGTTTTGGAATCACCCTCAGAGTCAACGACGATAACCCTTGCATTCTGAAAGCACCATCTCGATTTTCACTTCAGAATTCACGACCTAACGTTTAATTTGGATCGATGTGGTTTTCGGAATATCAATTGGATACCCGATCCCGGTCTCATCGAAATCCAAACGCCATTTTAAAGTCCAAGTTGTCTAATTAACTTAACAGTTTAAATTTAACAATTGAATTCATATAGCAATTTAATACAGATAAATAATATCAGATACATCATCGCAATTTAACACAGATAAATCATATAGCAATCATCACAGATATATCAGAATATCACAGAACATCACAGAATATAAATAATCATCAGAGGCAATCATCGATTCATATCAACATTTAGTTTGATTTGGTTTAAACTTAATTACTTGCCTAAGAATAAATCGTATTTTATTCTTTGCTTAATTAATTACAATTAAATTAACTTATTTCAATTCATTAATTACCTATTAATTATTCACTCATTAATGAATTAATTATTAGTCAATAATATTACTTATTGATTATAAAACTTAATTTAATTAATCATTAATTATTAATTACTTAATCGTTTAATCCTTAATTAGTAAATTAATTCGCTAACTATGATTTGTTAAATTATTAGCTATCAATGATTAATTAAATCCTTAATTACAAACAAGATTACACAAGATTATTAAAACCTTTCATTACAAATTTGATTATACTTTGAACTACTTATTAAATAACAATTATAAAATGTATTACATTCTTAAATAACTTTGATTTTTAAATTAATTGCTCATTTGGTTTTCTGCAAAGTTTAAAGTTCGTCTTGGCTGAACAACTAGGTCAACATTAATAATATAATTTATACTTAGCTTATATACTTTAACTTCAAATTACAGTTAATAAAAAAAAAACCAATGGGAAAACCCGAAGCATGCATCGTGCTCAACTCGGGTAGGTCTCGAGTCCACCCAGCCAATTTCTCGCGTTCAACTCCCTGCACTTCTTCTTCTCCCTGATTCTTTCTTCTCTGATTCTTTTTTTTTTTTTAAACTTAAAGTTTTAACTGATAAAACTTAATAACACTCACGCGCATACTCAAACTCATCCAGGCTACAAAACTCGAAGCAAGGCACGACAACTCTCGAGTTCTCCTCGTGTCGGCCCAAAAACACAGACATCTCCGCCGCCGTGCACGTGCACGGCGGTCCCCCACCGCGACTGCGCTCCGCGACACCACGCACAAATCGCTTGTCGTCCCCTCTCACGAATGCAACACCCAAGTCAGCCCTAAAGTCACAAGATCAAAATTCGACTAAAAATGTCGCACTGAAGTTCAACACAGAAGGCCAAAAACCCCTTGTCCACATCATCGCAACCGCTACAGACGACGTGTCCACGTCCAAACCTTGCCAACACCCCTCTCGTGCACCTCCCAAAATCCCAGATCACTCGGTCAGGTTGAGGTGTCGCACGACTCAAATGAACAGAACCCCAAAATACAGACTCCTAAACCCTACTATTGAATTTCCCCAACAAAACTTGCATTCAAAAATTATTTCAACAATTTTCTGTTAATCTCCTATCCTTATACTAGCTACGTGCAAATTTTCACCAATAATTATTGTAGGAATTAACAGAATTTCATGAAATTGCATATATAGTTTACTAATGAACTGCTGTGTACATAGTTAACTAAAAATTATAATTTGAAGCTTAAAAATCATAACTTAGTATGTTATTCCCAGATATAAATTTGAATTTACAATTTATTCAGTTCTAGTGTTGATCATTATTTACTTTATACTGTAAATCAACTTTACAGTTACTATGATGTTAACAATACAGTTTTCAAATGTTTAGTTTTGCTTATTCTACTAATTTTTTTATTCTAAACTAAATTTATTAAGTTAAATTACAAATTACAAGATGATTTCATATAAAAGTATGAAATATCTTTTAACTTCTTTGACTTAACAGAAGTATGGAAACCTGAAGAGCAACTATAAGAATATACAGTGCAAAGCAAGCAATCCAGAACTTCCAACATACTCATAACAAATTTTTCATAAACTTCAAATTAAGAGTTAGATTAGAAATTGTTTACTCACCAAGAATGATTGCAGAAGAAACTTGAAACAGAGCATAGTAAGAAAACTGCAGTTGCCAAAAATTTGAATTCCAGTAACCTTTATGCTTTCTGAACTTTATTTTGAACTTGTATTTGATCTAGAAATATTAAGTTTGGTTTATATTCTTTTGTTTATTCTCCTTCTTATCTCAGGTTTGTTTCATAAGTTTTAAAACTGAACTAAGAATGAAATAAAATGATGAATACATATATATATACTTGTAGCAATGGAGTCTTCTTGCACAAGCTTTGGCATAATAAATATCTTGCTTATTTTATTATGTACTCAAGCCTGAGACAATTCAAATTTCGGCTGGAGATATGTTATTTCAGAAGCAAAAGGTGGCTAATTAAATGTTTGCTGCAGATTTTAATTTGCGTTTGTACTAAAACCTGAGAGGTATTAAAAATTTCGGCTAGAATATAATTTGTTTCAGATATAAGGCAGCTAATTAATGTTTGTACTAATTGTATTCATTTATGCTAACACACAATAATATTTACTGACACAAAAGATATTTGCAGGCTTATTATGTACTATAAGACTTTGCTAATATACTTGAAGTTTCATTTGTTTGGACCTACTACTGTTAATATATACAAAAATGTTGGCTGCAGATAATTTGTTTCATTTGACTTCAAACTTAAGTTAACAATTAAATAACATGTTTGCTGCAGATTTGATTGCTTGTACTAATGTTTTCTTTTAAGTTAACACAGCATAAATGCTTGCTGACACAAAGCTTTATCCTATGCTTGTTAACTTCATACTTGCAGATTTCTTTTCTTCATATTTGGACAAACTCATGTGATCATATAAACAAAAATATGTGTTGCAGGTTTTCATTTGTACTAACATCCTAATGATGTTTGCAGACCCATTTTGTACCAAAAATATTTCAGTTTTGTTTTATTATTTATGCTAACATATAAAAACATGTTGCTGGCACTTGACATTGGATTTCTCTGTTGCATAAGAATTAGTTTGCAAGTCAACTTATACTAACATAGAAATGATGTTTGCAGGTCTTTAAAGTTTCTTCATTGTTGCTGAGCAAGTTTAATTTCTTATGTTTATACATTTTATACTTATAAATGCTTCGTTGACCAAATTATATTTGTATAAGATATATGCAGGTTCTCATTTGTGTTTGAACTAATTTTTTTCATTTCTATTTATATCTTATAACTATTATATTGTACTTATGTTTGTAACCATATTTATAAATATTTATATTTATGTAGAAACTCATGTTAAATATTTACTTGCTTATGTGATTTTAGTTATACAAGTTATTGTTAGAATATTGCTTAAATCTTAATTTTATTTAAAGTTTACTCTTTCAATATTTGATTTGTAATGTATACTTTATATTACTTATATAAACTTATATTTAATTAAATTATACAACTGTTATAATAAACTCAGCTTAATCCTATTTTACATTAAAGTTAAATATTACAAATATTTGATTTGCAACTTATATGTGCATTAATGTATATATGAATATGATTATGTTATTGTACTTGTTCTTATTATTAACTCCATACATAAATCTGATAATTTAATGCATTCATACTTAACATTTAATTTAAATAAATAAAACAGGTTTAATTTTTGAATATTGTTAAAAGAGTCTATTTACATTTTGAAATTATATTCCTTTATAACCTATGTAAAACTAATAATATCCAAATTCTTATTTATTTACAAATGAAAATCTTATATTTTAATTAAATTCGATTAAAAACTTATTATAATCATAGGGTCAAATTTCCGGGATGTCACAGAAGTAATCAAGCAGTGTATCTTCCGATGAAGTCGAAAGGAACGAAGCAAGATAAAAGGAAGTCCAGCTTTCAGCGGCAGCGGAAGATTTTTCATAAAACCCTATCAACTAAGTCAAAGGCTAAGATTCAAGAGATGTGCACAAAAGCAGGAAAGTTGACCTTTCGACCGCATTGAAAGCACTTAGTCGAAAGGTGCTGGCCAGCACCTGTAAATAAGACCCTAGGGGTTAGGTTTAAGGGATCCAATTTCTTTTACTTCTCATTTGTATTTTATAAAAGTTTCTAAACCCTAATTTCAAAATTGTGTTGGGGATTTGACCAGTTTGTACATCTTAGTTCAATAAAAATAGAGATTATGGAAATTTTGGATATATAGTTGTCTTGAAATTCTTATATCATGTTGCTATGTCTACCAGATGTCGATCTAATCGGAAGGATGCCCTTTGACTAAGTCGAAACCCCTAGCACACACATATCCTTTGAGTTTTTACTTAAGTCCACAATATATTTGGAGCTTTCTCTTTCAACGAGGTCAAGACCTACTTAATCCAATCAGTTTCCAAATCCAACAAGTCCAAACCTTAAGCCACTTCAACTACTTCGAAAAGGTGGTTTCGATAGTGTTACGGCCTAAACAAATTCTGAAGGTGTTTCAAAAGCGAGTTTATGCTTACAACTGAATCGAAAGTATAAAAGAAGTTTATCAACCATATTTACCTACATGAAGAGTGTAAGCTAGCTTCATTTATTCAAAAGGAGGATTCGAAGGAATCACTATTACTTCATACTTCACTTTGAGGTGTTGACAAGTTCTCTTGTTAACATTTAAACTTGTAAACAATAATATAACAAGGACAGTAAAAATTGTTGCTCCAAAATATAGGGTACATCAGAGTTAAAAACAGACCTTATCAGCTGGACAGCTATAAAATCCTGACCTTACAATTGCTGATATAGATATTATATAATACAGCGGAAAATAAAAAAACTATGATAGGTGAACCTCCAGCTCCTCTTCAAGATCTCCATAACATCAAAGCCAACCTAAGAAAATACTCGGTCTAACCTGAGCATTATAATAAAATAACACCCGAATCAATCTGGAAATACTAATATGAGATAACTTAAATAATGAGGAAACATATAAAAGTTCTATGAGACCATGCCGCTAACGTAGAACGGGTTTTTATCTCACAAGAAAAACATCCACATAGGAAATAGTAGAGATAAACAACAGGAAACAAATCCAAATAAGAATGGGCATAAAAGGTATTAAAATCCAGATTTAGAAGAATGAAAATAATTCGAGAAAAATCCAAACCAGACAGAATGGATAAAACAAGACAACTGCCTAAACTTGATAAAATGGACAAAACAAGATATTCCCAAACTTGGTAGAATGGACAAACCTATCATTAAATATCGTGAAGAGTGGTTGACTCTTCCCATTGCAGTTACAGAAAACAATTCGAAGGTTCGAACTAAATAAGAAAAGGAAAATTTTCAACAAATGACTAGAAGGGTGTGGCCTCCCTTGAAATATACCTCTAGTGACATACTTTTGAGAAGGTCATATACTCAGTGACCTCCACAGGAAAATTACCAACTGGATCCCGCTTAACCTTCTCGAGAATCTAAATATTTCACATCCAAATGCGCAACCAAATCCAACCTAAATGAGATGTGAAATACCCTTTTGGTGGGAGCAACCCCACATAGCTGAACGCTCATAAGCTCTTTGGATTTAGTCATTTTCGACAAAGGGTAAAATTGCTCAAGGAGCAGCAAATCATTTTAAGGTGATGATACACCATGAAGAAAGCTAAATCCGATAATTAATAAATCAACTATCGGAGATAATTTAAAATAATCATACATGGAAATTAAATTTCATATATTTACCACCACTCGTCAATTCCAAACATGTGCTATCCCTCGACTGAAAATGAAACCAGGAAAGTTGAGATAATGCGACCTCCAGGAATCGTCTTGACGACATTTCAACCTTCGAGACAAAAATAAGTCATGCCTCAATGTTTAGCCTTAAAAGTACGACTAGATCCTTTTTATATAAGCGTATAATTTATGAAATTACTTTTCTATAACCAAATCTACTTTTACATTTTAAAACTGAACTTGTGCTTGATTTCCATATTATAAATATTGGCAAAAACACTTTAGAAATAATCTTTAAAAATATTCTTTTAAAAGACAAACTTATAATCTTAAGAGTAGTAAAACAAAGGTTAAAAACAAATGTCATTAAAATATTGTTTACTATAATCCAAACAATTTACACTTAGCTTTATTTATAAATAATCCCTTTAAAGGATTTTCTCAATTTAAAACCATCATTTGTAAATTTAAAAAATATTTAGTATCCCAAAAGAAATAAAATAATTTAAATACCTTTACAAACTTAAAAAATATTAATTATCCCGATAGATAATTAATCAAATTTATAATCTCTTTTAAATAAACAAATCCGTTATCTTCAAAGAAAATAGTTAATTGTTTTCAAACACTTTTATATCATCAATAAATTAACTTTAAAACCTTTATTAAATTAGTTTATTAACATTAAAACACTTTCATTATATTAGTTAATTTACTTTAATCACTTTTATTAAATCAACTAATTAATTTTACATATCATTAATTAAAAAGATTTATTAAATTTTAATAATAATTAATTAAAATTAATAATTAATCTCAAACATCATTAATTAAATTGATTAATAAATTTTTAAATACCATTAATTAAAACAATTAATTAATTTCAAATAATCATAACTTGATTGGGTTAACTAAATTCAAACATCAATAGTTAAAATGATAAATTAAAACATCATTTATTAAAATGATTAAATAAATATAAAACGTTATTAATTAAAATGATTAACTAAATTTCAAATATCACTAGTTAAAACAGTTAGTTCAATTTAAAACAATCATTAATTAAAATGATTAATTAAAGTTTAAAAACATAATATTAAAATGATTTAATTAAATTCAAATCTCATTAATCAAATGGATTAATAATGTTAAAATATTATTAATTGATGATATTAATTAATTTCAAAATCATTAGTTAACATGATTAGTTAATTTTAAACTTCATTAGTTAAAACAGTTAATTAAATTTAAACAATCATTAATTAAAATGATCAATTAAACTCCATTATCATTAATTAAAATAATTAATTAAATCAAAAGATAAACCAATTTTAATATTGGCTAATTAATTTCAAAATCATTAGTTAAAATGATTAATTATTTTAAAATAACCATTAATTAAAATGATTAATAAATTTAAAGTATCATTAATCAATATGATTAATCAATTTTAAATTTTCATTTAGCGAAAACACAAACTCAAGTTCAAAACACACACGATAGGGTTTTGAGGATGAAAGTCAATAAATGATAGTATAGCGAAAATCGCTATAACGATACTTAAACAATTTAAGTGGAATATCAAGATTTATTTCAATTAAATATCAATATAATATCATAAGGATGTAAATAAATAATTATTAGCGAAGAAACCTCTCAGGGTCTCTCTACAAATTTCCCCTGCAAAACAATGGTTACGGATAATATGTATAATTATATTGGTCCATAACAATCAAATTAATATGTCATCCATTTTCCAAACGGAAATTCACCCAAAAAATTTAACTAACATCCATGCAATCAATAATAGTTTATAGCATCATAGATATGATATAGTAAAATTGAATGTGAGTTAAACTCACGCTGATTCCTGTTTTCGCCAAAGCGTTCCGGTTTTGAACTAAAACCGAACGAGCGATCGATATATGCTAAAAATTCCACTAGCTTCAAATCCAACCAAACCAACTCTAGTGTGTAACCATCATCGCTATGAGTCTAACACAGGAAACAACGTTCAAATCCGACCTCGTGTGCAAAAGATATTGAAATTATAAGTATTTGGATTTAAATGATCAAAATAAATCATAATCACTTAATTAAACAAACAAATCCCTACATAAATCACCCATTAATCCTCCTCCCCCATCGCCTTGATTACCCTCCTATGCACGTATAGGAAATGCACAAGCTCGCCATGCCAACAATCTTCAAAGGGCGATATCTCCTTCGTTTTTTAACAAAACGACCTCACATTCTCGCCAATGTGTCAATCTTAGAGAGCTTCTCCTCCCCGGCACAATCACTTCGAGATCACACCCCTAGGTCAAAGTCCAACCTGCATTAGACCCTACAGCTCCTAAAATATCGATATATTCCTCGGAGGTCCGGACGCCACCAAAACTCCACCAGAGGTGCTAAGCTTCTTCCCAAATCCAAATCTCCACTCTGATTCCTCACTCGATGCTTATATCTGCAAAACTCCTAAGCCCTAACTCGCTTCCCCAAACAGCCTCCACCCTAAAGATCAATGCAACCAAATTCAAGAACAAGGAAAGGTAGCTCTCGAGCATACGAGCTTAACGAATCCAAAATTACGATTTTTAGTTAAATATACGAGTTGATTTTGATTTTTAAACTTTTAATTTGGAAGAAAATATCCATTCTTGATTTACAGGCATTTTTTTATAAG
Organism: Allium cepa; assembly: GCA_030765085.1. NCBI lineage: Eukaryota > Viridiplantae > Streptophyta > Magnoliopsida > Asparagales > Amaryllidaceae > Allium > Allium cepa. Next base: position 979,027,730 of record CM060934.1, read on the forward strand.
AGAAGAGGGTATGGGCTTAGATATAGGAAGGTATGGTAGGGGTATGGGTGAGATAGATAGGTATGGTCTTGAATATGGGCATATTATTATTTTATTTGATATTAAAATGTCCAGTCCAACATACGCAAAAATCTCGACTCCAAACGAGATGTGCCGCCTGGAATTCTATATTTTATACCCTTATTCCGAACACGATGGTAATAGTCTCGAGGCCTAATTCGATCATATACAGAAGATAACTTTTCAAACCCAATTATTATATTGAATTTTCGAAATTAATTTCTATGCGTTTCAAACTCGCATGACTAAACGATTCGTCCGATCACCGTGAAATTCGATGGCATATTACAACTCATTATTACGGTTCCAATGAAAATGATTTCATTGAAATCTGAGACAGTGCCCCGAAAGGGTAATTTCACATATTTAAATAACGTTTTATATTTTCACTCCAATCATTGATACTTATCCGATCTATTTATTTTTGTAAATAAATCTACATACTGAATTCATCAATATTGTTTATTAACTTAAAGGAGTTAAATGAAGTTATTAAACCCATTTAGTTAAGATTTCACAATTCAAATATTTAAACATTCTCTATATTTGAATTATAAGTTATTAATTTATAAAATCCAATTATTTAAATATTTAAAATTAATTAAATATTTAAAATTAAATGGCCAAAATTTTGGGTTGTTACATATTAACTTTAATTTAAATTCCTATATTTAGAAATTTTTTATTAGCTTTTAAAACCAATAATTTAATATTTGAATCAATTAAATATTTAAAATCAAATAACTAAAAATTTAGGCCATTACAATCTTAGTTTTAGGGTTTGGGTTGTTAGGCTTGGGCCTCACTTTTTTTTCTTCTTTTTTTTCTTTTTTTTTCCTTTTACTTTATGAAATAATTATATATAAGCCAATTTACAAAATCAATTCTACCACTATAAATTACAACACTATTCATTTTACAAAAATTATTTTCTATAATTATTTATTTATTTAATTAAACCTTTTTATTTTATTTAAATCCTTTCTCTAATCAAATTAAACTTAAAAAAATCCAATTTATCAATATTTCCAAAATAATCAGTTCATAATTTGTTATTTCAAGGTAACCAAATAAATTGTTAAATCATTATTCCATTCATATTAAATCCTTATGATTTAATGAATAATCTTATTAAATTTCCAAATCATTCCCAGAATTCCATAATAATCGATTCAAGTCAAAATTAACTCATTATTATATATTAATTAACTGCTTCTTCATAACAGGTTTGCTTTAATATAATGTTTCCTTTTTTATTTATTATATTAATAATACTACACACAACATCTATAGCTTGAGTTTGCTTCACAACTAAGTGGCATGCAAGTAATTTATTAATATATATACACACACATATAGTAGAGGACAACCTTATATTGAAGATTCAAAAAATTTAATGTATTACATTGAATGATATCGATTATGTAATAATGTAATTCTTATGAATTACTCTCGCAATATAAATGTCGAACACAACGGAAATCGTGGTATACGTGCATTATGTATGTATTTATTTCTTAAGTCTAGTTAGGGTTTCTTAATGTTCCACATTCAATTTATACATTCACATTATGGAAGTTATATTATTATATAAATTTTATATTACTTATGTAATAGTCTTATGTATAATGTTACATTAATTAAATCTTATTCAATTAATTTTAATTAATTACATTTTTATTAATTTTATATTATCTTAGTATAACAATTATATTTAATATTTAATATATAATATAACCTTTATAGTATAACATATATATCATATATGTGTGTACGTTACTTAATTACTTAGTTTAATTAAACATTTTTAAATAAATTATATTAATTTTAAAATTCATTTCATACACACACAGGTATACTTATGTTATTTTAAACATTTTAAAATAACGTAACATATATCATAATATACAATACATGCATACATTTGCTGATTAATTAACTTATTCAATTAATTTATCTTAATGATCTTATTGATAATTTTTGAAATTTTTAAAATTAATATTTATTATTTTTCAAACATTTTGAACAAAAACATTATTATTTTATATATATGTGTAGCTATGTATGTATGTATGTATGTATGTATGTATGTATGTATATCTCTTATTTTAATTGAACTTTTAAATTTAAAATTTTATATTTTTAGGTTTTTAAACAAATTTGGAAAACTGGCCAAGGCCTAGTTCAATTTGGGGTTTTTCTATTACAGACAATGTAATGATCTGTCTTTCTTGCGCCTAAAGACGACACTAAATACATCTTCTTTATTCGTATGTCGATCATTTAGGTGTTTGAAAGACAGGTCATTTGGGGTGGAAAAAGCCAAAACAGAATCTCACAAAAAGTAATAAGTAATATATAATATGAATAAGTCTTTACAAAACGAAATCATCTTTATTATACACTACATCGTAGTACACTAACCTATTATCAGCTTGGACAGTTATAACTGCCTGTACTTATAATTGCTGATAAATACAAACACGTACAAAACAAAACAGAACACCGGAAGGACGTGAGATACGTAAATACGTCTAGGAGAATCCAGCTTGTCATTTGAAAGCTCCAAAGAATCCAGCTAGATCTAGAAAATATATTCAGGCTGTCCCGAGAATTATAGGAAAACAACACCCGGGCCAGTCTGCTAAACCAGCATAAGAAAGAAAAATTACAAGGAACTTTACTATAACTTGTAAAACACTCTTAAAATCAAAGGTATCTCGTAAAATCATGCCTCACATAAACACGAACAGGTTTTTACCATACGATAACCAAAGTATTTTTTACAGAAAATTCAGTGATATTATGATATTGTCCAAGCGTTCAAAATAATATATGAAAATAGATGAAATTGTTACATTATTAAATTCCAGCATAATAGGTATACAATCAAGTCTGCACAGCGCTAATTGGAGAATGGATTCCAACAGTGGCAAGGTAAGGGACTACCTTCCGTACAGTACACCTCTAAATAAAATGTACCTGGAATCAGACCCTGAACTTGGTACACACCTACCAACACAGAACCGACCTACCCATGAACTTAGATAGTACCTAAGATGTCATCACCCTGGTTTTTCCCATCCTTTATCGATATCTCTCATGCACAACCAATTCCATAATATGATAATCTAGAAAGGTGATGTAACACCCTAATGGAATCAACTCACATAACCCTGCTGCATCTACCGTATTTTAGTTATTTCCTAGGTTGTGAGGCTTGAGGCAATGCTTTTACCTATTGTTAGCACCTAAATTGGTCACTAACACCCTTGAGTAGAGTTGTGTAGAGAGATTAATGAAGAGAGTAAATTAGGACTGAAAAATAGTGTAATTCAATGAAAAAGAATAACAAAAACGAGAACACCAGATTTATAGTGGTTCGGCGTAACTGCCTACATCCACTTTGGGTTTAATCTTTTATTGCTTTCTCAATTACTTGAATACAGATACAATTCGTAAGTCAATCACTTGGATACAAGTTTGAATTAAAAAGAGGAGAGTATAAGAAATGACAGAGTCTCCCCAGTGTTCCCGGAAAAAAGGTCCATTTCACTGTGCCCCTGTCCCTCTATTTATAGACGAAGGTGGGTTGGACTTTCCTGGTGGGCCTGGTAGCTGAATAGCTCGGTCCAGATAGGACGCGCCCTGCATGCCGAGTGAAATAGGCCGAACGGTCGGCATGCCGAGCCTTCCTTTCCAAGTCGATGGATCTCTCTGTTGAATGGAGGAAGAGGGCCGAACGATGTTGGGATGCCGAGTGAAACGTGGATGCCGGGTGAGGAGCATGCCGGGTGAAAGACATGCCGTGTGAAGGGTTTACTGTGCAAAGGACATGCCGAGCTAAGGTTATGCCGAGTGAAGAATATGCCGAGCACAGGGTGTGCCGAACAAAGGATATGCCGAGTGAAGCCTTGGAAGGCCGAGTGCACTTAAATGCCATGTGAAGAGCTGAATGGCCTTATGCCGAGCATCCTCTTATGCCGAGTACAACTCTACATGCCGAGAGTCCAGGGATACCGAACGTTCCTTGTATGCCGAACGTTCATGGATGCCGAACATTCTTTAGGTGCCGTTCGATATTCAATACCGAACGTCCCTTTATGCCGAACTTTCTTTAGGTGCCGTTCGATATCCAATACCGAACGTCCCTTTATGTCGAACGTTCTTGGTGTCGAGTGCTCCTATATGCCGAGCATTCCATAATTGTCGAACGATATACAATATCAAACGATTCTCAATGCCGAGCGTCCTTCTAACGTCGAACGCTCTTGATTGCCAAAACATGTCGACTGCATCAAACCCATATATCCTCAGGCCCTTCTTGGTCAGAATCTTGTCTAATGCTAATGATAATTTCTTCAACTGTCGTCTTGTAACCGGGCCAAGATGTCGGTTAACACCTATTCTCTTAGTATACCATCTTGGAATACTAACACTGCCTTATGGAAGAAATGCAATGTCAGCATTCATCCATACAAGTTCGTTTTGGGTCTAAACGAAACCGAAGGCACTACCTTTACTGCATCCATTCTTGAATCACCCACAGGATTAGCTGTAAATAGCCCTTGCACGTCAAAGGCTTCATCTTCAAGCCTCTTCAAGATATCTTCAGTTAAAAAACGCTTGAGTTGGATCGAAGTGGTTTTTTGATGATCTTTACTTATCTGATCCCGGTCTCTTCGGTACAACTTTCGATAGTTTCCGTTGCGCTCAACCTCGGTTCTTTAGGCAATAAGCAGACAAAAGATAAGAGTGGAGTTCAGCCCCTAACCGTTTGTGGATGAATTTTCTTATAATTTATCCTAGAAGAACAAAACAAGATTTATATGCAGAGTATAGCACCACGGACGGTAACTGTACCATATAATTCTCATGTTTCTCCTAGATACTTCCAAATTTATGTTTTGGTCCACATTTGATAGTCGGTTATTTAACTATCAAACAAACAAACATCAAACATTGATTTGATTCCACATGGTATCCGCTAAGCCTTTATTAAATAACCTTTAATCGATAAAATCCTCTTTATAAAACTTGAACAAAAGTTCTTTTCTAAAACAGTTATCTCAAACCGCTTAATCCTCTTTATAAAACTTGAACAAAAGTTCTTTTCTAAAACAGTTATCTCAAACCCCTTACATCCCTTTTATACTTGAAAAACATTTTTATTTATCTCAAAAATATATTAACAAAAACAATTGGAAAATTCCTTTTTCTCAAATCTCATATTAAATGGCCAAGAAATTCCCTTTTCAAAATATCGCTTACTATAAAACTCGTTCACTTTATAAAACTCATTCGCTTATCCCTTATAAAAATTCTTTTTATACGTTCACTTCATATTTCAAACCTCCTTATAAATTTTCAAAATAGATTTAAACTTCTTTTTTAAAATCTCTAAATGATTTATAAAATCTTTTTCCATGTATAAAACTTTTTATAAAATTACGATTATGAAATATCTTTGACATTACAAAACATCATTAACAAAGTCTCATTTTAAATCACCTTAAATAAACCCCTTTGTCTAGTAAAACCCTTCTATTATAATAAGTTATTATTTATCAATACCTTTATAAAATAATTATATAACATGAAAATCGTTTATAAACTTTAAAGCCCCAGATTGATTAAAGAATTGAAGTTAATTCAAAATCCTACTTCATAAATTCAAAAGGAGGCTTAGCAATCCCAATGGTACTAATTTAAGTTACCATTTAATTTCAATTTCATTTTCAAGTCATTCAATAATTAATTTACATAAGTCAACATATATGTAAATACACTTCATATCCGGATCAGGAAATAACATGTCAATATAAACTAACCAGTATAAATATGTCCAAATAACATAATAGTAGGATGGTGATTTGTCCTGCTAAATAGATGTCCAAACAATTAACAATTAACAATTAAATTATAGCAAAATGGAGATTAATTCTGCTAACATATATGTCCATACAATCAAACAACCAATTTATAGCAGAATGAGGATTTATTTACTAATATATGTCCACAACAATCAAATCTATTACACTATAGCAGGACAGGAATTTATTCTACTATCAAACGTCCACACAATCAAACAATCAATTTATGGAAAAATAGGGTTTTATTCTGCTAATAGTTGTCCACAAAAACACAAACAATCACATCATAACACCAATCATTTATTTACTTAGTGGCATCGACATTTGAATCCCTTATGCTCAAAGCTATCCTTTGTAAAAGAATTCCCTTTTTAAATAAATTGGTTCTTGGAAAATCAAAAGATTTAAAACTTAAACTCCCCTTTAAAATAATTAATTATAAGTTAAACTCTTATTAAATCATAATTAATCTTTATTGAGTCTTAATTTAATTAAATAAATAAATTAAGAAATAATTAAACCTTTAAATAAATGATTAAATAATAATTAATTATTAAATAAATAATTAAACACTAATTAATCCTTTATTAATTATTAAATAATAAAGTAAACCTTAATTAATAATTTAACGTTAATTAATCTCACTTTAATAATCTTTAATTAAGTCTTAAATAATAAATTAAACCTTTAGTAAATAATTTACAATTTAAAACCTTAATTAATTTAAAATTAAACACATGGTTAATAATTAATTAATAATTAACCTATATTTAATTAGAAATTAATTAAATGTAAATCATATAATTAACTTATAATTAATTAAAAATTAATCATACTTAATAATTGATTGATTAAAATTAATCTTATCCTTTAAAAGGCTAATTAATTAGCAACTAATCTTCACTTAATTAAAGTTAATAAACCTTATTAACACTTAATTACTTAATAATTATTAAAACTTAATCAATTAATTATTAATTATGAAATCCTTAGTTAACTTGTAAAAACGTTATTATTAGGCTTACAAAATATTAAAAAATAATTTTAAGTATGAAACTTACATTTGAAAAATTCGGACTTCTAAAGCAAAATTGCATCTATAGCGACTATATTTATGGACACCATAACTTGAAAATGTTTGGACTTTCCTCATTCAAACCTCAATGCATAAATACTTACCAACTTATCATAAATATAGCATAAGAGTTTGCATAAGAAAACCAAGTTGAAAACTTTAAAATGATTTTCAATTTCCTTTAAACTAAACACTAGTTTTTCCACAAAGAAATCCAATCGTCAATACCATATCAAAGTTACCACATGACATCACATACACATGCCTAAACATCCATAAACATATCAACATCATAACACAAACTCGAAAATCACATCTTTATAATGAAACACAACGCTTTAGCTTTCGATTCACAAGTCAATATCTAAACCGCAACTAGAAACATACACATATATTCAAACCATATAATATTCCAACCAAATAACCAACTTATTACCATCCAATATTAAATACATATGAAGGTAAAAATTTCCCAACACTTGAAGAATTTGCTCACCAAAAATCCTTTGAAAACTTGATACATTTTGCAGTTTGGAAAACTTGGAAAATCACAAAATCCACTAGTAAATAGGTCAACTTCCCCTTGATATTTGGACATCTAATCCAAGGATTTTGGTAAATTAGTTAGAAGAAAAGTTTTAGGAAATTATTTCCTCTACAATTTGGAAAAAAGAAACACTTAATTTCAATTATTTTTGAGGAAGATATGGCTGAGATAAGAGGAGAAATTTTCGGACTAGAATTTTTGAGTCCAAAAACATGTCCGAAAGAAATGCATTTTTGTCATAGCTACACTCAAAATTTGAAAATATGGTACAAATGAGTTGTAGATTTTTGAATTTTATATGGTTTCAAAAAAAGAAGAACTCCATTCGAGTCGCAAATGAGGAAGATAGGATAGAAGGAAGAAGAGGTAAAATGCAAAGAAGGAAAGACTATTTATAACCAAGAGAAAAAAGGAATTACCAAAACACCCTTGTCATTTTCCCTTCACCCACCATGCACCACCTCACCACCTTGTCCCCCCTTACATTTCTAAGCCAACATACATTCAATGCATATATGTACTTATGTCTACATATGTTTTCCTAAGCATCTTTACATTTAAATAAATAAATATATATATATATCCAAATCAAAGAAAACTTATCTTACGTATATATAAGATATTTAAGTGAATACATATATATGCATGCGAAATGAAATCCAAAATTTAGTTATAAATGAATGTATATACATATGTTATTTTGATCACAACATTTCCGACAACTTTTAGTCAACGAAAAGTCAAAAAATTCGGAAAACGAATTCCGGTCACATTATCGATTTTCTTCGAACCAAATATTTTGTAAAAACAATTTTAAAAACTATTTCACCATCATTATTTATTACTTGAAAGAGTTTTATGTTTATTATAAAACTTATATATTGAATATTAAATATTATATGGCGACCCACAAATCCGCACCCTCTGAACCGATAATAAACCACACATGTCGACCCAAAGCGAACAGAATTGCAGAAGGCCATGAGAAAGAAAAGAGAGGGTGAGAAGGAAGAGAGAAGAAAGAAGAAGAGAGAGAAGCATAACCAAAACAGTATAGAATCTCACATCGTAGCGGAATAACATATAATATAAATCAATAATCTTTACGTAGGTAAACTGTAGAATACATAAATCAATATCAGAGTACACAATAAGTAATCATTGGCTTGGACGGTTATAATTGTTATCTCGCTTTTTGGAAAAAGCCGTGATACCAAAAGATCGATCGAAAGCAAAGGACAGTTCGACTAAGAGATTGGTCGTACTTTGCTTCACTATGGATATAGTTGAATTTTTTCCGAGTCCAGATTGAGCTACAATTGATACGACATGACAAGAAAGATCATAGAAGTCAGCATCTCAAATTTCAAGTCAATCCGAGTTCATACGTTCAAGTTATGATCGATTCATTTTGAAGGGAAAAGCCCAGAGTTTCATATCCATCACTATGGGAGATTTTGTATCCATCAACGAGCTCTTGTTCGAACCGATCATTTTCGTATCGATCAACTCCCATGAGTTCGTATTGATCAGGAGCGGTCGTATTTGAATCCATCGAGTTCGTATCGATGGACTTCGTACCCATCAGTAAATGAAGCATTTCGTATCCATCAGCAGTGTCTGCTTCGCATCCATCAGATCATCATCCTTCGTATCCATCGAAGGTTCAAGTTCGCATCGATTGACTTCGTATCCATGGAGAAGCTACAAAGCTCGTATCCATCAGAGAAAGGCTTGTTCGTATCCATCAACCATCGGTTGTTCGACTCCATCAGTGAAGCCTTTTCGAACCCATCGGTGAAGCTTCGTTCGAATCCATCAAGTCGGCAAACCAAGGTGACGTGTCATCCATCGATGCGAACGTGTCGAGATATATGGAGTCGACGCGGTCAACTCGAAATGAAGACTGGATCGAGTCGAATTTTGTGCTCCACGTCATCACAATGGCGCATGCCACCATCGGTTCGAAGAGATGGATTCGAACCAAACAGCCACTCGAAGAACCCTATTTTGTATCGACAATAACTCGTGATCTACTGATCCAAATACCATGAATTTTCACAGGAGCTTGCATGCATGATGAAGAATGTCTCCACCAAATTTCAACCCAATTGGACATCATCTTGATCGATACGAAATGACTTCATATCGATCACAGATGGACTTGAAACTTTTTGAGATTGGTCGCGTGGGCCCACTCACGTGCCAGAAAAAGTCTCCCGAGATTTGGGCATGATCTCAGCCTCCTATGCCTATAAATAGAGCCCCAGATCCAACAGAAGAAGGATCTTTTGACTCTCAAGCGCCCAGACTCTGCCGGATCGAGATCTCCATCATCCTACATCATATTCTTGCTGTAGTATTCGAATTTCTAGTTGTAACTTGTTGTTGCTTGCTGTAACAACCTGTAATCATTGAAAGAGAATCAATAAAACTGTAAAAAAACTTCACAGTGGATGTAGGCAACACGCCGAACCACTATAATCGCTTGTCTACGCATTTACCTTACCGTTGATTGGAGTTTTTGTTAGATAATACTCGTTTTCAATTTACATTCTCCATTATTATCTCTTTAACGACTCCCGAAGAGTGTAGTGACCAATTTTGGCGCAAACACTTTGGTGCTTTCACTGAGAAAACCCAGATTTTCTCCTACTCTTTGGATCTGTCGTCGATACCGGATTGAATAAATCTAAGAGAGAGATCCAGATCATCAAATCCAAGTTCCTTCCCATCTATTCAGATTTGCATAAAGTCTAGGAAAGGAATTCAACTTTCAAGATGGTTAGCACAAGAACCACCTCAAACGCCGTCAATCAAAAGGAACAGGATAGACAGAATCCTGCGCCACTACCCCCATCTAATCAAGATGGTACTGGACACTCGGAACCATCAGGTCCGGTTACCCGACAAGAGCTCCAGTTGCTACTCCAAGAGCTGACCTAGAGTCGGCAACAACTAGAAAAACAGCTACGCGCTAACGTCGAGCTGATCAACCAGCTGGATCGCCAGAAACGAAAGATATCCAAGAGAGACCATGCTTCTCGCTCCTCTAGCGAAAGTTCTTCATCTTCTGATTATCACAATCGATCTCCACGACCCCGGCTAGATGGGAGTCACATGCCAGCCGCTGGAGATCAACCGGCGATGACTGTTGGACAACTGAGAGTTGGCCCATCAGCCAGTTTCCAAACCAGACCCTCTTCCCGAGGAGGTGCCATTCCTCACCACACCGCAGAGGACTGCAACACTAACGTCGCGGCTGAACCAGGAGTCGATGCCCAAGGTCAGTCAAACCCGGACAGTCGCCAGCATGGGCGTACCCCTGAACAGTACGTCCCATAGGACTACGAGCCAAGAAGGCAAGATTTGGACCGCCAACAGCATCCAGTCCAACTCCAGGATGTGAGATTCAATCACATTCCGGCACAAGCCGCACAGAACATACAAATGCCGGATCTTCCGACCATGATGCATCAGATGATCCGTGAGAGCCAGGGTCTCACCAATGACGATAGGGGAATTCCCGAAGTCACACTCCTTTTACGAACGATATTCTTACTGCTAAACCCCCACGGCGATTCAGGATGCCAACTCTACCCATGTACAAGGGAAACTCCGACCCCAACCAACATATTTTGAAATATGAATGGTCGATGACCGCTGCCAGAGATGATGATGCAGTGAAGTGTCACAGTTTCCCCATATCCTTGGGGGCATCGCTACCATGTGGTTTACTCGATTGCCACCTCGATCCATCTCTTCATTCAACCAGTTGGCCACAAAATTTGTTGAAAAATTCCGCATGCATGTCGCAAGGCCAAAAGATGTCAACACTCTGTCTAGCATCACCCAAGCTCCTGGAGAGACGCTCAGACACTACTTAGAGAGATTCCATACTGCATGTGCAGAGATCAGCAATCCGAACAATAACTCCATCCTTATGGCGTTGACTAAGGGAATCGACCCCGATTTTGAGTTTGGCAACTGGTTGGCTGGAAAACCACCTGCATCATTGGACCGTTTCCACGCCAAGGCGGCTCAATTCCTGAGAAGGGAAGATGCGAAACAGTCTAGGAAGCAAACTGATGCAGGGCCAAGCACAGAAGGAATCCAAAGCAACGTTGCAATCAAACAGTCCGTTGAGAGCTCCGAAAAAGTTCAGTTGAACGTTAAAAACAAACAAACTCAGCGAAGAGAGAATGTGAATCAAAATAGGAAACGAGATCAAAATCATGGCCCACAGCGCAAAAATCCTATGTTTGACAGTTATACTCCTTTGAATACTTCACTGGAGAACTTGTATTTACAAACCTGTAATACAATTTAGTATCAAAAAACCTGCACCAAAACCGTCATCAGAGAGGCAAATCCAGATTGGAAAATTTTGCAGGTTCCATGAAAGCTACGGGCACAATACGAATGAGTATCGTCACTTACAAGATCTCGTTGAAAAATTGATCAGAGAAAGGAAGCTGGAATAGTTTGTGCGAGCACCGCAGCCTAGAGAAGCGGGCCCATCAAATCAAAACAATGATCCCGATCGACCGAGACAGGAGGACTCCACTTGTCCCCACGGAAGATTGGTGATAACGCCATCAATGGAGGACCAACTTTTTCAGGAGCCTGGAACGACGAGGATCTTCGTCACTGTTACACATGACAGGCTCTATTCAATCTATGAATACTTTACAATTTCTTTTACATTCGGAAGTTTGAATTTGTAATAAGGCACTGACTTTGCCATGTTTTTCCATTCCAGCAATAAATTACTATCTCTTCAAGCTAGAGCTGTGATTCACCGAATGCAACATTCAACAATCACGACACACGAAGTGCTAAGTTCCATCGAACAATGGAATTTATTCAAATAGTGAGTGACTGTGATACGACCGACCACTCACAAAGTGAAACCTCAGCTCGGGGGCAAGCCATCACATCAAAGGCTGAACTGGACCGACACACGACCGTCCTACAACTAACTCCAAATTCGCAGAGTGCGAATTGGACTATAAACATTAAATAAATCGTTCCCAGAGTGCGAACGGACTCCAAATTCCCAGAGTGCGAATTGGAGTATAAACATCAAATAAATCGTTCCCAGAGTGCGAACGGACTCCAAATTCCCAGAGTGCGAATTGGAGTACAAACATCAAATAAATCGTTCCCAGAGTGCGAACGGACTCCAAATTCCCAGAGTGCGAATTGGAGTATAAACATCAAATAAATCGTTCCCAGAGTGCGAACGGACTCCAAATTCCCAGTGCGAATTGGAGCATAAACATGAAATAAATCGTTCCCAGAGTGCGAACGGACTCCAAATTCCCAAAGTGCGAATTGGAGTATAAACATCAAATAAATCGTTCCCAGAGTGCGAACGGACTCCAAATTCCCAGAGTGCGAATTGGAGTATAAACATCAAATAAATCGTTCCCGGAGTGCGAACGGACTCCAAATTCCCAGAGTGCGAATTGGAGTATAAACATCAAATAAATCGTTCCCAGAGTGCGAACGGACTCCAAATCCCCAGAGTACAAATTGGAGTATAAACATCAAATAAATCGTTCCCAAAGTGTGAACGGACTCCAAATTCCCAGAGTGCGAATTGGAGTATAAACATCAAATAAATCGTTCCCAGAGTGCGAACGGACTCCAAATTCCCAGAGTGCGAATTGGAGTATAAACATCAAATAAATCGTTCCCAGAGTGCGAACTGACTCCAAATTCCCAGAGTGCGAATTGGAATATAAACATCAAATGAATCGTTCCCATAGTGTCAACGGACTACAAATTCCCAGAGTGCGAATTGGAGTATAAACATCAAATCCATCGTTCCCAAAGTGTGAACGAATTCCTAACAAGCCCAAATAGGTGTGACTGACCATCTATCGGCTGACTGCAAGTTCCCAGAGCGCGAATTGGAGTATAAACTTCAATTCCAGGTTCCCGGAGTGCGAACCAACCCATCAATGCAAACTCCAACTTCCCAGAGTGTGAATTGGAGTATAAACATCTATTCCACGTTCCCGGAGTGCAAACCGATACATCAATGCAACCTCCAACTTCTCGGAGCATGAATTGGAGTATAAACATCATTACCAGGTTCCCGGAGTGCGAACCAAAACATCAATGCTAACTCCAATTTCCCAGAGCATAATTGGAGTATAAAATTACCGGTCTCGGGAGTGCGAGCCCAAACATACATGCCATCTCCAAATTCTCAGAGTGTGAATAGGAACACGAATACCGAGTCAAAGTTCCCAGAGTGCGAACCGAAATATCAATACTAACTCCAAGTTCCCAGAGCGTGAAGTGGAGTATAAACATTAATTCCAAGTTCCCGGAGCGCGAACCGTATTACAAACATCTATAACTCTCAAATTCCCAAAGTGCGAATCAGATTATCGATCGCAAATTATCCTAAGTGCCCAGAGTGTGGACATGTGCTTAAGATTTGCAATAAGTGTGATCAACCACCGAAATACAAATGTTGTTCCTCGAAACTGGGGGGCAAAAAACTTAAGTGTTAATCACTAACCGAAGTGAAACAATGTCCGAAGTTCAACTCATTCATCAATGATGACATGTGATCAAGTTTTTCAGACTTGGCAAATAAAACGAACTCTACTTGACGGTAAAAACACCACAAGTACACCGGACTGAAAGCCAAACACTGCAAATATTTAAGCATAAAAGAAATGAGAATTGAAACAAAGAAATTGAATTTTATTTCAACTAACTGTATGTGAAGATTAATGTACAAGTTCTTCCAAAAAATTCCTACTAGCAGGGGGCCAAGCCTGCATCTATACATAGCCTACGAAAGGAAAATAAAAGTGACTTCCTAGCTGCCAAAAACGCGCCAGAGGGGATCGACTACGTTTTCTTCTTCGGTTTCCTCTTCGACGCGGAACCACTGGAACCACCAACAGTCTTCCGTTTCAACCCCATACCCTTTGGCGTATCTTTCTTCGACGAAGGCATGATATCGATATATTCCTCCGAACCTGAACTTAAAGAAATATTCTCTTCTGGAGGAGTCGGAGGAGTCGGGTCTACCACCGGGGGAGGAATGGGCGCACTGGTTCCGACAAGCGTGTCCTCGAAAGATGTCACTGCAAGAGGAGTGGGGCCAACTTCCATAGTAACACACTCAGAATTACCGCCGTGTGTTGCCGCTTCCATCTCTGCTTCGATTTGAGCAAGTATCTCACCCTCACGAGCAGCACGAGACTTACGATAGGTAGCGGTGGACTGTGACGATACAATAGAAGCAGGTGGGAACGTGCCGAGAACAAATGGCATGTCAACAAAGGGGTCACTGTGTTGGCTCAGGAGTTCATTCATCATCTGTTCGTCGAAAGTAATTGAACCCCCTTGTGTCACCTCGATCGGCACGGCTGTCGTCGTGGCGATCACTTCAGTAATAATAGCCTCATGTTCTTGATGCGGCTCTTGGACTGCAGGAGGTGCTGTCAGTGTAACTTTGCTTACTGGAAAATAAAGAAAAGAAGTTGTCAGTACATGCTTCAATACAAATACTTCAGTTCAGACACATAGTAGATTTGTGCAGAGTACCTTCCTCAATTTGACTTGTGGCTGACTGAACAGCTTCAGAAGAATGCTCCCTTATGGGAGATCAGCGTGCTGCTCAGGGTCATAGTCTGGGACCAGTTGCGGCTCAGTCGCTAGCGTCGGCTCCGATCCAGATGAAGTGATGATCTCTGAACTTGTAGCTGGATGCACAACGCCAGACCCCTCACCAACTTCCAAGTGTTGGGTATCCAGTCTCTCTTTAGCATGAGAGATCGTGAAATCGTGGAGAACCTTCTTCTCATCATCGGTCAATGTGCGGTTCTCCAACTCAAACTCATCAAAAACTTCGCCTGGTTGCGATGCTTTCTCTTCTTCGACTAATAAATTCCAGGCGTTGAACAAGTGTGTCGGATAATCATCAAGCCATGTCAAATTTCTGTGCCTCAGCACATTAGTATTATAAGTAATGAGAAGTTCTTCTATCTCTGTCTCTAGCTTAGTCTATGCTTGACGAACTTGGTCATCGACTTCGGCTTCTATCTCGAGGACCTTCTCCAAGGCCGCATCTCTTTCTCTCCGAAATACTACCGCCTGGTCACATGCTTTCTGTGCGGAAACGTTAGCGGTATCCCACTCCTTCGTAATCTCTGCAACTTTGGCCTTGAGCTCGTTTAGCTCTTTCAAGGCCGCATCCCGCTCGGCAGTTACGATAGTATTTCGTTGGCTCATGTCCTCCACCGTAGCGTAAAGCTCACGCTTCATCCTATCCATTGCTGCTTGAGCTTCATCCGCTTTTCTGAGAGCTTCAATCTCTGACTTTCAAGAGGATTCGGCCTCACTACCGAGCGCCTGAATAATACGGTCCTTTTGACCAAGTTCTTTCTCCAACTTCTCAATCGTAGCCGCTCGATCAAAGGCCACTTTCGATGATTTCTTAGCGGTCTTCGACCATTCTTGATACTGAAAGAATATGTCTGAGAGATAGTCATGCATCATAGGTGCAACTGTCGACGGTATCCTTTTTAGATGCGAGGGAAAAACGAACCCGCCAAAGCAAATTTCAGGAAATTCTTTCCTCAGTTGAGCAAGCCTAATCGCTCCTTCCCCCGAAGGCTCCGTCAATGTCTACTCTGTTGACGGGGAGGCCGTGATCTCTGTTCTGCGATAATTATCAGACCTCGATGGTTGGGAAGACGGCTTGGGCCGTGAAGTTTCTAGAGGCCTCGAAACCTGAACCGGGGGCACTGTAGGAGCTCTAGGAGGTGGAGTGCGAGATCGAGACCAACGCATGTAATCTTTGTCTCTGTCCAAGCGCTTATGACTCGAGCGCCCATAGTCATAGTCTCTATCTCCTTCCCTCCTGTGTAATTCATAATATGAAGAAGACTGGCGTTTCTTACGAAGGCTACCAAGCATCGAACCTTTACTAGACATAGTATCTGCGAAGCAAAAACATAAAGCAAAATTAGTGATCTCTCACAGTGAACGTATTACACTTAGAAATCGTGTAGTGACGTGAAGTGTGAATGTGGATGCAACCCCCCGACCACCGAGGTGTGTCAACCGCACTAGTGGGCAGAGACCCGCTCAAAACTAAGGCTTCTGAAAGTTCTTCCAATCCGACATCATGCTCAAGGACACATCGTCCGAAATTGGAATGTCGGTGAGCCCTTCATAAAGATTCTCAGTTCTCAGAGGAGATATCTCTGAAATTATAATTCCAGGAGCGGATCGGGACGTGACAATCGATTTCCATCTTCCCTTTTTAGGAGGCTTAATAATGGTTGCCTTGCCTTTTCTTTGTTCTTGGGTATCTTGGGCTACATCCGCAGATTCGCCCAGTGTTTCTTCATCGGTATGAGTTCTCTCCAAGTCAGCCTCCTCAATTACTATAACTTTGGGTTTTCTTCGTTTGACTCGTTCTTTCGAGGTAGTCCTTAAGACACCATCGAGAATTATGCTTTGTCTTCTTTCAATCAATCCAAGAATCCTAAGATTCCTATTTGTCAATAGCAGCTCGATATTCCTCTCTTCGCTTGGGATTTCTTGAAAAACCCGAACTATCTCCTTGAAACGTTCACCTTCGAGTCCCTGAATCACGCTGAAAAAGAAAAGAGATGTGATTTTGACTTCGAATACATCAGTTTTATCAACCACCCGGAAAAATAGCAAGACTCACGTCTGAATAGCCATCGCCGAGCAAACCCTAGGGGGCATTCGACATAAAACCATTCCGTCCTGAAGTAACTCAATCTTGTCCAAGCCCCCGTGATCACTTGGCAATTTCTCACCGC
This sequence comes from Allium cepa, assembly GCA_030765085.1. Classification (NCBI taxonomy): domain Eukaryota; kingdom Viridiplantae; phylum Streptophyta; class Magnoliopsida; order Asparagales; family Amaryllidaceae; genus Allium; species Allium cepa. Next base: position 979,045,115 of record CM060934.1, read on the forward strand.
CTCCAAGAATGTGAAAGATGGACTATTGGCCCAACTCTTGAAGTTAAACAAGTATATGATCTCAATCGGGAGTGGCGGTCGATAGAGATACTCCATAAATGAAATGAACAAGCTATTGAGTGACGCATATCCGTTCGGATGCAACTGAGATGAGGCAATCCTCAAAAACGACAATATTTCTCTTATATGCTGGTTAAACGGAGGGAGTGTCCCAACTACGCATGCGTGGCAATTGAATGTAGTATATCCCTCCGGTGGATTATACGGTCTATCATTTGACCACGGCAGTAGCACGTCATCCATCGACAAACCATGCCTTAAGCATATTCTTCCTAGCATGTCTTTCGAAATGTTAGACGGAACAGAATCTGATGGGTTACTAATGAAGGATGCGTCAGGTAACTCGTCCGGAGCTAGACCAATAACTTCAATTTCAATCTCCGGTAATTCAAGCGCTAGAGGGACCGAACTCTGAGTTTTTTGCGGCTGCGAACTTGAAGATTCCATAACTAGCTAACTCATGATAAATCATCATTAGATGCTAAAAAGCCCGTGCATTCCCTGGTGAAAAGTGCATGAATATGTCATGCAGTGTTGTGCATCACTTGAGCAAATTCTATAGAATAAACTGAAATGTATGAACGACAAAACTATGAAAATCAAACCGGAAATTATCGTCATCGCTAACCATCACAACCATGCCATCCAGACACAAACGATCGATCCAAGTTGAAGTTCGTTATATTTTTGTTAAGTTACGGTACCATCGGCGAGCTTTGAAAGGTAGTCCAATATGCAGTTCTACGGTCAAGTTCAGTCATGATAGCAGAAGCTCGTCGGAGTCAAGTATTTTAATGTGCGAAAGTTCTCTAAATTCATCTAATTTCAACTTGGAATCGATCGCTGCAGTTCAAATTCGTATCGAGTCAAAGATGTATCATCAACCATGTTCGAACCGATACGTTTCGTATCATCATGTTCGAATCGATACGTTTCGTATCGATCACGTTCGAATTGATACGTTTCGTATCGATCAGGTTCGACTCGATGCGTTTCGTATCGATCCAGTTCGAAACGATGCGTTTCGTATCGATCGAGGGCATGCCATTTCGCATCGATCCGAGAACGCGGGCTTCGCATCGACCGCCGCTCTCATATTCGCATCGAAACAAAATCGCATAATCTCCTTCGATTCGAAAACTCCACAACTCCTTCTCCAAAAAGGCCTCAACTCCATGGCCGCGCTCCACCCCTAATCTCGCTCTCACCCATCCAGATCTTAAATTCATCAAAAGCGATCATAAAAGCAAGAAGGATGGATTGAGATTTCGAGTTTCATCGTTCAAAACATGATTCTATCCATTATTCGCCTGATTTTAATGTTCAATTCTGAAGGATAGAAGGCCTGAATCGATTCGAAGGCTAAACAGTTGTTTTCTCTTGAACTCTCTATCGATGCGAAGGCACAAGGTAATAGTAAAAGTAAAAAGTGAAAAAGTGGCTAAGTCCACGCTATTTATATGAAGCCATAGAAGAACCGGGTCGATTCGCCTCCCGGTCCATGTGACCAGTCACCACCGGTCACCCTAACATTCGAGTCGAACGGTAGTTTCGAATCCATCACCGAAGATTTCTATCGATTCGAAATGGACAACGGATCCATCGATACGAAGCAAGCAGCAAAGACAGCTGAAGATTGTGAACTCCATTGGCTCAAAGCCCTCGTTCACATCAACAAGTTCGCAACTCCATCCACTGCATATCGATGCGAACCACAATTTCGTATCCATAAAAAAACTATCGATACGAACCGCGATTTCATATCCATCAAAACCTATCGATACAAACAAGGATTTCGTATCCATCAAAATCTATCGACACGAACAGATATTTCGTATCCATCCAAGCTCATTGATACGAATGGATGTTTCGTATCCATCCAAGCTCATTGATATGAACTATCATTTCGTATCCATCATTTTGACTCGCATCGATATGAAAAACTACTTTACAACCTTTACATCGATTCAGGAGAGGATCGATACAAGAGGGTAGTCAAAAACAACCATCAAGCGTTGTTTCAACTCAAATTTCCGAATCGGTTCAGGAGAGAATCGATACGAAATTCAGTAACATACAAAACTGACAACGACTCGTGAACACACAACGTTAACGAGAGTCAAATTAACATATGTGCATATATGTCGGACTAATATTCGATTTTAAACATTTACAGGGATCGAATATTCATCTTGTTACGATTACAATGACCAACAGCTAAGCACTATTATACAGCAATCAATCATATCAATGCAAGGTTACAACCTCCGACAAGAGAGAAATGATTGTTCAGAAAGAAATTGCAGCTTTTCAAAGCACGTCATGTTTCCATAAGACGTACTTTGGGGGGCAAATGTTATCCCGCTTTTTGGCAAAGCTGTGATACCAAAAGATCGATCGAAAGCAAAGGACAGTTCGTCTTACAGATTGGTCATACTTTGCTTCACTATGGATATCGCTGAATTTTGTCCGAGTCCAGATTGAGCTACAATTGATAGACATGACAAGAAAGATCATACAAATCAGCATCTCAAATTTCAAGTCAATCCGAGTTCATGCGTTCAAGTTATGATCGATTCAATTTGAAGGGAAAAGCCCATATTTTCGTATCCATCACTATGGGAGATTTCGTATCCATTAGCGAGCTCTTGTTCGAACCGATCATTTTCGTATCGATCAACTCCCATGAGTTCGTATCGATCAGGAGCGGCCGTGTTCGAATCCATCGAGTTCGTTTCAATGGACTTCGTACCCATCAGCAGATGAAGCATTTCGTATCCATCAGCCAGTGTCTGCTTCGCATCCATCAGATCATCGTCCTTCGTATCCATCGAAGGGTTCAAGTTTGCATCGATTGATTTCGTATCCATGGAGAAGCTACAAAGCTCGTATCCATCAGAGAAAGGCTTGTTCATATCCATCAACCATCGGTTGTTCGACTCCATCAGTGAAGCCTTGTTCGAACCCATCGGTGAAGCTTCGTTCGAATCCATCAAGCAGCAAACAAAGGTGACGTGTCATCCATCGATGCGAACGCGTCGAGATATATGGAGTCGACGCGGTCAACTCGGAATGAAGACCGGATCGAGTCGAAGTTTGCGCTCCACGTCATCACAAAGGCGCATGCCACCATCGATTCGAAACCATCGGTTCGAAGAGGATGGATTCGAACCAAACAGCCACTCGAAGAACCCTATTTTGTATCGATAATTACTCGTGATCTACTGATCCAAATGCCATGAAATTTTCACAGGAGCTTGCATGCATGATGAAGAATGTCTCCACCAAATTTCAGCCCAATTGGGCATCATCTTGATCGATACGAAATGACTTCGTATCGATCATAGATCGACTTGAAACTTTCTGAGATTGGTCGCGTGGGCCCACTCACGTGCCAGAAAAAGTCTCCCGAGATTTGGGCGCGATCTCGTAAAGGAAGAACGTCCGGATCAGTCTAGCAAACCGGCGTGAGAAAAACAAATCTCAACTGAATTTATAAAGTTTTCAAAACTTTTCCTTTATCAAAACAAAAGGTTTCCCGTAATACCATGTCCACACATAAACACAGAAAGGTTTTTCCCTTATGATAACCAAAACCTTTCAAATCAAATCATGTTCTATTGTAAAAATGTCTACTATACAAATAATAATCAATATAGCTGAAATTATTACATTATTAAATTCCAGCAATACTAGGCTCTACTAACAACATGGCAGGCACATAGTGGATTTTTGATTTCTATACAAATGACTAGGTGAAGTGACTAACTTTATGAATTGAATCTCGGTACACCTCTAGAGGGATGTACCAACGGTCGAGATACTCGGCGCCTAAACCAACACAAGACCGGCTTACACCTTTCTAGATAGTACTGAATATGTCATAACTCTAGTCATTACCGACCTAAATCCGCGGCCACAAGCATACATCAACAATGATCAGATACACAACGTCATAGCGTGTAAAGATACATCTAGAAGAGTGATGACATCTCCTAATGGGAGCGATCCACTTAGCCTTGCTGCTTCTATCCCTGTTTTAGTCATTTTTTGAGGAGTGATGCCAAAAAGATATCGATTACCTTTCACATATCGCATCAACCTTGAATGTCATATTGCCATTCCCGTTGATTACTAATTACCTTACACAAAAGTACAACCCTTGAGCTCGTATGTCTCAAGGAGTGTGTTTAGCTAAAAGAAGTTGCCTTCTCCGTGGCCACAAGATATACGTTTTTAAAACCAATGTACGTCATCTTAAAAATGCAATGTCATACCCTCATCCATACAAGTTGTCCAGGAATAGGACAAACCGAAGGTACTCTCCTAACACATCTTATAGGATTAGTAGCGACAGCCTTTGCAATGGATATTTCATAACGAAGAGACTACTGCTACTATAAGTATATTAGGATTTTAATGCCAAATGATCAACATGCATTCCTTCACTATGAAAATCCTAAATATCAATATCATGGACCAACATGCACAACCGTCGCATATGTTTGGTCCAACGAGGTTTTCAGATAAATCTTATCCCGGTCTATTCGCACCAACAACGCAAAAACGTTTCTCAACCTCACACTGAAACCAAGTCTTATAGACTTATCACATCTCCAACTTTCAACTTGCTATTCTTCGGCCAAGAAGGAAACTCGATGGATTGGAAAAATTACTCTGCACTACACGAATCAACATTCTCAACACAAATGATAATCAAGCCTACACATTCAATTACCTACTAAGTGTATGACTAATTAATTTCTACATCAAGTTGAGAAACCAAAATGGCCAAATTTGACAGTCTGTTATTTAACTATCAAGGCAATAAACAAAATCTAGCACATAAGTAGTCACTGGGCCTGATTTTATTAATTATTTATAAATCAAATCACTTTCTAATTATTCACTTCAAAATATCTTTTAAAGAGATATACTCAAAACCATCTCACTTGTTGGATATTTGGAAAACATTTCCATTACTTATTTTAATAATAAGTGAATTCACAATTTATTTTATTTTCAAACCATTTAAATTCCATTTTTAATATCACTTTCCAAAACATTCATTTAAAGAATTATTCTCTTTAAAAACATAAATATATTTCCTTCTATAAAAATCCATATTTAGCTTATCAAATTAAATTGATTTCACATTTGTAAAATAGCATTTGTAATTCACATTTCTATTTTATAAAAACTTCCATTTATAAAATTCCACTATTAACCAATTTCCCATTTATCTCATTTATATGTCAAAATCCCATTAAAATTTTATTTACTTATAAATCTCTTTATTTACAAATTCATTCTTTTGTAATTTGATTATTTATAAAGTCCATTATAAATTCATTTCTAAATTTTAATTACAAATCCATATATAAATTTGATTACAATTCCTTTTCTAGTATTTATAAAACACCATTTATAAAATTTATTTCGTTAAATCTCTTTATTAATAACATTCCGTTTATAACTTCCTTTCTTTATAAATCTCATTTACTTATAAGTTTCCATTTATAATTTCATTTTAACACTTATAAAACTCACTTATAATCTCATTACTTTTATTTATAAAATATCAATTTTATAAATTTTATATATAAACTATTTATAATAAGTTCAAACTTCTCAATTTAACTTATTTTACAAAATAATTAACTTCATATTTCAAAAATCATATTTAAGTATATTTCACAACATAGTTTTTATAACATAAAAATTATAACTTTATTTCTTTAAAATAAATCCATTTATTTAATCATTCAAAAATTCTTAAAGCATATATATTTTCAAAGTCACTCTGAAATCCTTTTTAAATTGAAATTATCATTTCTATATTTTAACTTCCAAAAATATAGCCCAATGCTGCAAAAGAAAAAGTACTAAATAAGGGGTTTTACATCAATAAAAGCAATCATGGCATCCATCACATCAAATATCACATAATACAACATATATATGTGTGTAAATAAACATCAACCATAGTGAGGAATCCTGTTGGATCCCTCCAACCTGTCACCTGCAATAAATATACATATGAAAAAATAGGTACACTGTCTGCTTCGAGGCAGACGCACGTACAAAGAGTCATCCACTCATATATAGGAACGTATAGGGTCTCATCAGCTCTAATTGACCGAAATATATCCAACTACTAACTACTATAGTATAACATCCAAATATCCAATATATATATAACGTCAAACAGTCATCAAAACAACATAATAAAAATATTTCCACTTATATAAAAATATAAGCGGGTCAAAAAGCATGTGTTTTACTCTCCTTGGTTGCATTCGCCATTGCAGTGTTTATTTCGATTAAAATTTAACAAGCATTTATATTTACCAAAATTTTCAACAACTCCAAATCCATCCAAACTAGCTCTAAAATATAATGCTCGACAATAAGAACCCAGTACAATTATTTTTGCAAATCCGACCTCGTATGAATAAGTTATACATTCAATAATTTACAAGAGTTAAAATATAATTAATAACTTCATTAGCTAATTAACTAACGAAATTAAATTTTTAAACTTCTCATCTCTCCCTCCAGATTGCTACATTCGCACTCGCTCTTTTATTTTCACGAAAACGAGAATTGCGTTCAACCACCTCAATGAACCACCGCCTCGACCATTGCCGAACCCCCACGGCTGCGCCTGCGACTTCACACCTACACGGCCATGCGCGCATACACGTACAAAGATGGACGGAATCCATGAGCATGCAAATGAACATGAACAAATTCAAGGCGATCCACCACTCTGAAATCGATCACGACCGTTGGTTATGAAGATCTCATGTTGCTCTACAATTTTCTAGTTGGAGTGGAGGCATAATAGTTAGTGGATTGAGAGATATTTGAGGTGGAAGGAGACGATTTTCCAGCCGTTCAATTGTTTAGGGCGATTATGTAAATGGGGCTAGGGTTTTGGTTGAAAGTGGGGGAGTTAAGGTCCCTATATAGCCAATTTTAAAACATTATTCACGTCCTAAATTTTTAAACTCCAAATGAAGCGTGCCGCTTGGCGTTCACAATGTTTGACCCTTATTTCGAACACAATGGAATATGTATCGAAGGCGAATTCTATTAACAGAAGATAGGTTTTCGAAATCGAATTATTTTAATTAAAATTATTTAAATAAATTTATGTGTGTTTCGGCTGCGAACGATCTCCCCGTAAGTCCGATCGCTACAAAATATGGAATCCTATAATAATATAATATTACGGATCCAATGAAACTTGTTTCGTCAAATTTTGAGACAGTGTCCCGAATGGCTATTTTCACTCGTTTAACTAAATTATAAAATTTTCAATTTCTGCGAAATCGCTTTTAATTCAATTTTAAAACTTTACTAATTCCATTCTAATCCAATTAGAATTCAAATCAATAATAGAAATCATTTTTATTCATATTAGGTTCAGTGTTTAGTTAATTAACTAATTTAACTTATGATATTCATTTTTAATATTTAAATTCAATTAAATATTTTGAATTCAGATGATTGAAAAACTGGGTCATTACATTCTTTTCCCTTTAAAAGAATTTCGTCCCCGAAATTACAAAGCAAGAAAGATGCTACAACTCCATTAACTTTCAAAACCAATTAGTTGAAATAGATTATTAAGCACTCTTAAGTGATTAACTTTTTCAAAATCATTTAGTTGCAATTTTTTTTTATAAAACTTTTCTAAGTTTCCAAATTCATTCATAGTTATTAACTAATGGCATTTCAAAAACCAACTAATATCATTTCAATTTGTAACTCAAAAATCAAATTTTTATTATCAAAATCTTTAAAAAAAAATAACGTCTTGAATTTTCAAAAAAAAAATCATCATGGTCTCCTTTGCGCGGTTCGATCCGAAAAAAATATAACAATATATATGCCACAAACATGCATATCTTATCAATGATGAGGCATCCTATAGAAAAAAGTACAAAAGTACGATATGTAATCTGAGATAGGTACCTTATATATTATTAGCAAGTATATGTAAGCAATATAGCACGAAAGAGAGCTCCAAATGTGAAGCATTCGCCGTCCGCACCAACTAAAACACTCAACAACCACTGAGAAACATGTATATAGCAAATAATATCAACATATAACATAAATATACAATAATCATATGCATTTGAAACACATGCAATATAAGCAATCATCAAACAACTAACACTCATTCAATGTCATAACCAAATCAATATGCATTTTCAAATGTCAATAATTTGAATTTATTAGCTTTCCTTTCTTATTAACATTTAATTGATTTTCATTCAACTACATTCTTCACTTCAATTTGTTTACTAATTTAATTCATATTCATGTTATTTACATTCAACTTCATTTACATTTACAATCATTACATAGCATATTTCTTATAATACTATATGCACTTAATGATGATTACATACATTCTTACTTAAGTTCATTCAACATTTTTATGCAACATTTCTAATGTTTATTATCAATCCTTAACATAAGTTTATTAAACTATAACAATAACATTTCCAATCTTATTCCGTTTACTAACTTATTTCATTAGTTCAATTCAATTCATTACGCCTATTCAATTACTAATTTATTTACAATCAAAGTTGAATTTCATTTAATAACTCAAGTTCATATTCATTTCATTCACATTTATTCTTATTCATTGTATTTTTCATATTTCACTTACACTTAAGTTATGTTTCATTTCATTCTCACCTACATTTACTTTCACTATACAACTTAAGTTCATATTCATTCCATTAGCTTCATTTTATAAATTCTCTTTATTAATTTATTTTGATATAAAATTCAAATTCATTTAACCTTTGTTAAGTTAAGTTCCTTTTCAAAGTTTATTTTGTTTACTTAACTTAAATTTCATATCACTATCCAAATTTAGATTTTGTCTTGCTTAACAAAATTGTTTAGCCATTCTAATATTTGGTCTTACTTTACAATTTCTCATTTTATAAGTTATAACTTATTTACTTCAACTTTCATGAATATATACTTATGTTTGCATTCATTATCATTTTATAGTTTCAAGTCATGGTTATATAATCACTTTACAACTTAGTTTCATATTCATTTTTATTTAATTAATCAATACGCTTAATTCAATTCACTAATTCCAATTTATTTAACTTTACCGAAGTTAAATTCTAATTTCATATTCCTTTTAAAATTTTCTAATTACAAATTCAAAAACTCTTGTTTTTAACTTGTTATTACTAAATGTATAAGTTATACAACTTAGATATTTAAACTTTCAAATTCATATTATATAATCACTTACCACTTAAGTTTAATTTTCATTTCAATAACTCATCTACAGTTCAAATCCAATTCACTTTATTTAACTTTCCTTTAGTTAAATTTCAAATCATATATTTTATTATGCTAATTCAAATTTATTTATCTTTACAACAGTTAAATTTTTTTTTCATATTACAAATCCAAATTCATTTCACTTATATTTACCAATTACAAACTTGGATTTTAAATTCAAATTTATTTATCACAACAAAACTTAAATTTTCAATTTACTAATGGTAGAAAATCCATCACCCAGAAATTCGAAAATGATACTGATGACGCTGTAGATATCACCCTTATTATTTTCCGGCAATGGTAGTGAATTCAGTGCTTTATATTCATTTAAAACCCCTTTTTTTATTTATAAATCACATTTATAAATTTTTACTTACATAATTTCACTATTTTACTTCGCTTATATAAAATTCATTCCAAGTTTATTTATCTTATTTAGATTTATAATAATAACAACTTTTTATTAAACACAACAAATAATAATAATTAAATATTACCATCCACTAACAACCAATAATCAATATATATATATAATTATATATAAAATATAATAGAGGTAAAATTATTTAATTTACCCATTCAAAACAATATTATGTCGGTTTACCACGTTTAAGAGTTTAGAAATCCCTATCAATACAGTGGCATCCCACATACCAAACCAGAATTTGTAAAACACTTAACAGATCAATCAACACAATACAAAACATTTTTATATAACTAACAAATGCATGCTCATATGTATAGACAGACATACACAGTCAAACTCAATCAAGGGTGCTACTGACCCTATCTATATTAAGTACCCAGCAAAGCCTACGAGGATACTAAACCTAAGCTCTGATACCAATTGTGATGACTTATAAATCAATACCCTCAGAACCAACAATAAATCACACTTGTCGACTCAAAGCGCAAAGAATTGCAGATGATTATGAGAAAGAAAAGAGAGGGTGAGTAGGAAGAGAGAAGAAAGAAGAAGGTAAGCGAAGAAGAAGAGAGAGAAGCAAAATAAAATCAATATAGAATCTCACATTGCAGCAGAATAACATATAATACAGATCAATAATCTTTACAAAGAGAAACTGTAATATACATAAATCAATATCAGAGTATACAATAAGTAATCATCAGAATAACTATGACGACCCGCAAATCCATACCCTTTGAACCGACAATGAACCACACATGTCGACCCAAAGCGAATAGAATTTCAAACGATCATGAGAAAGAAATGAAAGGGTGAGAAGGAAGAGAGAAGAAAGAAGAAGAGAGAGAAGCAAAACCAAAACAATATAGAATCTCACGTCACAGTGGAATAACATATAATATATATCAATAATCTTTACAAAAAGAAACAGAATTATACATAAACCAGTATTAGAGTGCACAATAAGTAATCATCAGCTTGGATAGTTGTAATAACATATCCTCACAAATGCTGACAATTTACAACAACAACAATGAAAAGCAGCTGAAAAATAAACAGATATGTGTATATGACACGAAGATCTCCAGCTCGTCTATCGAAGCTCCAAAACACCAGATCTGTACTGTAAATATACTCGGTCTGACTTGGGCATTGAAAGGGAAGAACATCTGGATCAGTCTAGTAAACTAACGTGAGAAAAAATACGTCTCAACTGAATTTATAAAGTTATCAAAACTTTTCCTTTATCAAAACAAAAGGTATCTCATAAGACCAAGCACATACATAAAAACAGACGTTTTTTCCCTTACAATTACCAAAACCTTTCATATCAAATCATGTTATAACATAATAGTGTCTATTATACAAATAATAATCAACATGGCCGAAATTGTTAGATTATTAAATTCCAGTGATACTAAGCTCTACAAACAAAATGGCAAGCACATAGTGGATTTTGGATTTTCGCACAATTGACTAGGTGAAGGCACTACTTTTCCATACTAAATCTTGGAACACCTCTAGAGGGATGTACCTAGGGTCGAGATACTCGGCACGAAAACCAACACAACAACAGCCTACCTCTTCCTGGATAGTACTGAATATGTCATCACTTAGGTCGTTACCGATCTAAATCTGTGGCCATAAGCATACATCAACAATATTCAAATACACGACGTCATAGCATGTAAAGATACATCTAGAAGAGTAATGAGATCTCCTAATGAAAGCGACCCACTTAGCCTTGCTACTTTTATCCCTGTTTCAGTCATTTTCTAAGGAGTGAGGCCAAAACAGGTATCTGTTACCTTTCACATATCACATATCACATTATCTTCAAATGCCATTTTTCCATTTCCATTGACTACTAATTGCCTTCCACAAAAATACAATCCTTGAGATTGTATGTCTCAATGAGAGTGTTTAGCTAAAAGAAGGTGCCTTCTCCATTACGTTTGTAAAAACCAATGAGCATAATCTTAGAAATGCAATGTCAGATACTCATCCATACAAGTTGTCCAGGAACAGGACAAACCGAAGGTACTCCATAGCACATCCTATAGGATTAGTAGCGACAGCCCTTACAATAGGTATTTCATAACAAACAGACTACTGCTATTATATGTATATCAGGATTTTAACCCCAAATATCAACAAGCAATCCTTCACTATGAAAATTCTAAATATCAATATCATCGACCAACCTACACAATAGTCGCATATATGTTGGTCTGAAGTGGTTTTCAGATAAATCTGATCCCGGTCTCTCTGCACCAATAACGCAGAAGCGTTTCTCAACCTCACACAAAACCTAGTCTCATAAACTTATCACGTCTCCAACTTTCAATTTGCTATCCTTCAGTCAAGAAGGAAGCTCGATATATTGGAGTAATCACCCTACACTACACGAACCAACGTTCTCAACACAAACGATAATCAAGCCTACAAAGTCAATTACGTACTAAATGTATGACTAATTGGTTTCTACATCAAATTGAGAAACTAAAATGGCCAAATTTGATAGCCGGTTATTTAACTATCAAAGCAATAAACAAAATGTAGCACATAAGTAGTCATTGGGCCTGAAAATTGTTTATAAATCAAATCACTTTGTAATTATTCACGTCAAAATATCTTTTAAAAGGATAATATTCAAAACCATCTCACTTGTTGGATATTTAGAAAACATTTCCATTACTTATTTTAGTAATAAGTGAATTCACAATTTATTTTATTTTCAAGCCATTTAAACCCCCTTTTTTAATATCACTTTCCAAACATTCATTAAAAGAATTATTCTCTTTAAAATGTGAATGTATTTCCTTTTACAAAAATTCATATTTAGCTTATCAAATTAAATTGATTTCACATTTATAAAACAGTGTTTATAATTCACATTTCTATTTTATTAAAACTTCCATTTATAAAATTCCATTATTAACCAATTTCCAATTTATCTCATTTATATTTCAAAATCTCATTATAAGTTTATTTACTTATAAATCTCTTTATTTACAAATTCATTCTTTTGTAATCTCATTATTCATAAAGTCCATTATAAATTCATTTCTAAATTTAAATTACAAATCCATATATAAATTTGATTAAAATTCCATTTCTCATATATATAAAACACCATACATAAAATTTATTTCATTAAATATCTTTATTTATAATATTCCTTTTATAAGTTCCTTACTTTATAAATCTCATTTACTTATAAGGATTCATTTATAACTTCATTTTACCATTTATAATCTCGTTTATAATCCCGTTACTTTAGTTATAAAATATCAATTTTATAAATCTTATATATAAACCATTTATAATAATTCTAAATTCTCAATTTAACTTATTTTACAAAATAGTTAATTTCATATTTCAAAAATCGTATTTAAGTATATTTCACAGAAACATAATTTTTATAACATAAAAATTATAATTATATTTTATAAAATAAATCCATTTCTTCAATCATTCAAAAATTCTTAAAACGTATATATTTTCAAAATCACTCTGAAATCCTTTTTAAATTGAAATCATCACTTTTATATTTTAAATTCCATAAATATGGCCCAATGCTGCAAAAGTACTAAATACGGGGATTTACATCAATAATAGCAATCATGGCATCCATCACATCAAATATCACATAATACAACATATATAACAATATGTGCAAATAAGCATCAACCATAGTGAGGAATCCTATTGGATCCCTCCAACCTATCACCTACAAATAATATACATATGAGAAAATTTGTTCAATGTCTGCTTCGAGGCATATGCGTGTAGAAAGGTTCATCCTCTCATACACGGGAACATATAGTGTCTCATCTACTCCAATCGGCAAGAATATATCCAACTACTAACTACTACAGCATAACATCCAAACATCCAATATATATGCAAATATATATATAACATCCAACAATCATCAAAACAGCATAATAAAAATATTCCCACTTATAATATAAAAATATAAGTAGGGCAGAAAGAGTGAGTTTTACTCACCTTGGTTGCATTCGCCGTCGCAGCGTTTATTTCGATTAAAATTAAACAAGCGTTTAATTTTAACCAAAATTTTCAATAGCTCCAAATCCATCCAAACTGGCTCTAAAATGTAGTGTTCGACAATATGAACCTAACGGAATTTGTTTTGTGCAAATCCGACCTCGTATGAATAAGTTATGCATTTAATAAGTTACACGAAGCAAACTATAATTAATAACATCATTGCTAATTATATAACGAAATTAAATTTTTAACCTTCTCATCTCTCCCTCCATGTTGCTACAGTCGCACGCGCTCTTTTTTTCCACGTGAACGAGAATCATGTTCGACCACCTCGATGAACCCCCGCCTATACCATCGCCGAACCCCCACAGCCACTCCTGCAGCTTGTTGCCTCTACGGCCACGCGCGCGTATGCGTACAAAGATGAACGGAACCCATGAACATGCAGATGACCGTGAGCAAATTCAAGGTGATCCACCACTCTAAAATCGATCATGACCGTTGGTTACGAAGATCTCATCATGCTCTACAATTTTCTTTGGAATAGAGGCGTAATAAGTTAGTGGCTTAAGCGAGATTTGAGGTGAAAGGAGATGATTTTCTAGCCGTTCAATTGTTTATGGTGGCTGTATAAATGGGGCTAGGATTTTGGTTAAAAGTGGGGGAGTTAAGGTCCTTATATAGCCAATTTTAAAACACTATTCACGTACTAAATTTTCAAACGCCAAACGAAGCTTGCTACCGGGCGTTCATAATGTTTTAACCATATTCCAAACACAATGGAATATTTATCTAACGCTAATTCCATCATATACAAAAGGTAGGTTTTCAAAATCGAATTATTTTAGTTAAAATTACTTAGATAAATTTCTACATGTTTCAGCTTCGTACGACCAACCGTAAGTCCGATCGCCACGAAATTTGGAAATCTATAATAATATAACATTTCGGATGGAATGAAAGTGTTTTCGCCCAATTCTGAGACAGTGTCCAGAATAGCTATTTTCACTCGTTTAATTAAATTATAAAATTTCCAATTTCTGCCAAATCGCTTTAAATTCAATTTTAAAACTTTACTAACTCCATTTTAATCCAATTAGTATTGAAATCAATAATAGAAATAATTTTTATTCATATTAGGTTCAATTTTCAATTAATTTGCTGATTTAATTTATAATATTTATTTTTCAATATTTAAATTCAATTAAATATTCTAAATTCAGAGTATTGAAAAACTGGGTCGTTACATATTCGCAAATCAAATAGTGAAATATGGGTCGTTACACCCTCGCTCCCTTAAAAAAATTTCATCCTCGAAATTACACCTCGACCTATCCTTGAAAACACTTAACACTGTATATCAGTTTGTATGATGTACATGGATCATTCTTATATCAAAGTATGATTCGATCACTACTCGCATACATACTTAACTTCTGAACTAGTACCGCTCACATGGTTCCCTAGTGCGGACTTCAATCGGGCTCCCAGATTTTGAACCTATGTTCCCATTACATAGATGTAACTATGATATAAAACTTTGATCCCATACCAAAAATCTTCATCAAGTGCTCACCATCAAAAATCGAGTAATGGATCCTTATTAGGAATGGTGTGAGTCACCTCAAAGTCATGTACTCGAAACTTGGATCGAGAATTATATGAAAATGAGGAAGGTTCTACGTACAACTTATGTACTCATTTATAGGTTCTTACTACCCAATTACTTTTTACCCTCCCAGAATGATTTATGGAATGTTTCATAGAAATTTCAACTTAGGTTCATCACTATAAAATGACACAACTTATTTATCAAACTTTTTCATATAATTTATTAATTCGTATAATACTCTTCTACATCCTAAGAGTATACAAAACATTTGATTTTAAATGTTACCCGTCTACTCTATTCAGATGTAGGCCCAAAATAACTTGTTCCTTAAAATGAGTCGACTAATTCAACCTCTTTAGCCAATCGATCTGGTAAGTAGCTAAGAGAATTAGGACGTTGGTATCCTAACTCCGTCCTAGAGTCTACTTTTCTTTAAACTCCTCTAAGGTAAAGATGTTTATTAGCTGGCCCAATAACATCAAATAACTTTTCACTTCCTAGAATTAAAATCAAAAGACATAGTTTAATAAAACCAAGTTTATTTAACCTTTTTCTTAAATCAATTTTACTTCATTTATCAACCCATTATTATATCAAAGTACCACTATATTCTGGAAACTTAAGGCCCAAATAACCGGATTATTTCAAAAACTTTTTGAAATGATACTTTATCTTTAACCCTTAGAAAATATACATATAGCCCGAGTAACTCCAAAATGATATCGAGGAAATGGGTGCTACTGAATAGTATCATATGTCCCCTTTACCAAGAAGGGTAATACTCAAGAGAAGTGTTTACCATCCGAACACATCTCCTGCCTTTTGTCACTTTCAAGTCACTTGAACTAGTTGGTTATGAAAATATTTCGTCTTTTTCAAATCCTTTTTCAAAACAATACTATATATAGTTCCAACTAAATTGATTTTAACAAAAAAATTATCATCCACTTTCTTTGAATTCAAACTTGTTTCGATCGTACAATGACAAAGAGAATAATTTACTAAGTGCGCTATCACATCTGCCTAAGAAAACATTCGATTGTCACTTAAAAAATTATTCAGATCATCATAAAATAGATCGAGACTCATTTCCTGAACTGTTCAAAGATAAATCTTACTCTCAAATTCCTTTTTTTTTTAAGAATATTCATACCTCAAAGTATTATTAGGTAAAATTATTACTATTTTTCCCAAACCCTACAAACTATTTTCTAAAAGCATCGCGATTTTTACATTCTTTGAAAATTCATCTTATTTCCAAAATATATTTTAAAACTCTGATTTATAAAATTAACCAAAATATTTCTTTTTAATAAACACTTTATATTAAACCCAATTTTAACCCAACATTATTAGCGAACGCCTTATAGTCAAAATGCGAAACTTAATTCACAAGGTGTTTGTTTAAATGTTTCCACAAATTCTATCTACCCAAACTAGGTTTCAAAATGGAAGATTCTAGATAGATTACTAGATCATAGTTAATGCTCAGAACTGGACAAGCATGACTAAGCAAATCCTAAATGATAATAATAAAATATTATTATCTCCTAGCAAACAACATCTCAAAATACAATACTATATTATTTTTGATATCATTCTTTATATACAAATATATTTCTACGTAAAAAAATTTCATTTACCCTATTTAAACGATACTATATTGATTTGCCTAGTTTAAATGTTTAGAAATCCTTATTGACACTGTGGTGCCCCATGTCTCGACTAGAATTCATAAACCACTCAACCGATAAGTCAACACAATATAAAATATTTATAGCACTAACAAATATGAACTCGGTATATAAACTCAAACTCATTCTAGGGTCTCACTTACCCTATCTCAAATGAGTCAACCCCACCAGAGCCTAGGTGTTCACTCAACCTAAGCTCTGATACCATGTTGTAATGATCTGCCTTTCTTACACATAAAGACGACGCTAAATACATCACGGTATTCATATGTCGATCATTTAAGTGTTTGAAAGATAGGTCATTGGGGTGAAGAAAAATAAAACAAAATCTCACTAAACATGACGAATAATATATAATATGAACAAGTCTTTACAAAAAGAAATCATCTTTATTATACACAACATCATAGTACACTAACATATTATCAGTTTGGACAGTTATAACAGCATGTCCTTACAATTTCTAACAAATACAAACAAGAACAAAACAAAACAGAACAGCAAAATAATATAAGATATGTGAATACGTTTGGGAAAATCTAGCTCGTCATCTGAAAGTTCCAAAGAATCCAGCTAAATCTGGAAAATAAGCTCGGGCTGACCCGAGCATTATAGGAAAACAATGCCCGGGTCAGTGTGGTAAAACCAGCGTGAGAAAAAAAAATTACAAGAAGCTTTGTTATAACTTGTAAAACACTTTTAAAATTAAATGTATTTCGTAAGACCACGTTGCACATAAACACAAACGGGTTTTTACCTTACGATAACCAAAGCTTTTTTATAGAAAATCCAGTGATATTATGATAATGTCCAAGTGTTCAAAATAACATATGAAAATAGCCTAAATTGTTACATTATTAAATTCCAACATAACAGGTATACAATCAAGCTTACATGGTGCTTATTAAATAATGGATTCCAACAATGGTAAGGTAAGGGACTACCTTCCGTACAGTACCCTTATAGATAAAATGTACCTGGGGTTAGACCCTAAACTTGGTCCACCCCTGCCAACATAGAAAAGGCCTACCCCTAAACTTGGATAGTACCGAATATGTCAGCACCCCGGTTGTTCTTAACCTTTATCGAGATTTCTCATGCCCCAACCAAATCCATAATATGATAATCCAGAAAGGTGATGACATAACCTAATGGGATCGACCCACATAGCCCTGCTCCATCTACCCTGTCTTAGCCATTTCCTGGGTTGTGAGGCTTGAGGCAACACTTTTATATTTTCTCTTAGCAGACCATCTTGGAATGCTAACACTGCCCTTTGGCAGAAATGCAATGTCAGCATTCATCGATACAAGTTCATTCTAGGTCTGAACAAAACCGAAGGCACTACCTCTACTACATCCATTTTGGAATCACCCTCAAGCTTAGTAGCAAGTAGCCCACGCACTTCAAAGGCTCCGTCTTCAATCATCTTTGAGATATTTTCAATTCGGAACACTTGAGTTAGATCGAAGTGGTTTTCGGATGATTTGCACTTATTCGATCCCGGTCTCTTCGAAACTACTTACGATAGTTTTTGATAAACTCAACCCTGGTTCTTTAGGAAATAAGCAGACAATAGATAAAAGAGGAGTTCACCTCTTAACTGTTTGTGAAAGGATTTCCTTATCATTTATCCTAAAAGAACGAAACAAGATTTATATGCACAGTATAGCACCATCGACGGTAACTATACCATATAATTCTCTTGTTTATCCTACAAATTTCCAAAGTTACATTTGGTCCAGATTTGGTAGTCGGTTATTTAACTATCAAATAAACAAACATCAAACATTTATTTACTTCCATATTGTAACGATCCGTAAATTTTTAATAATTTTATTTGTTTTATTAATATATTTAATTGAAATATTTATGAAATTTTAAATAATAAAATGTTGAAATAAAAATTTAATATTTGAAATGCGTCTAGTTAAACATAGCAACTGGTAAATTTTCATTCGAAAATATGAAAGTTTATTTTCGTGTGTAATTTTATGTAACGACCCGGGATTTTGGGCAATAAGAATTTAATAATCCGTGTAAATAATTTAATTGGTTTGATAATTTTTCTTTATAATTTTAATTTAAATTGGTAAATTTAATCTTTTAAAGGTTAATGAATTTTTAATCTGGAAATATTGATAAGATTTTTGTCAAAGCAAATGAAATTTTTTGCTATTTATAATATATACATTTGATATATATTGTGAATAGGAGATCTTGTGTTTTAAATTAAAGATGAATTTTCAAATTGTAATATATATGTATGTATATGTTATAATTTGAGTTGTTTTGAAATTTAGTTTAATCCATTAATAATTTATATTGGAATGAATTGTAATCTGAAACTTGTTTTAAAACTTAATATTTCTCAAAGGTTAATATAAGGATTAATTTATTTGTCTTCAAAATATAAGGATTGTTATTTATTTTACATATGATAGTTAAAAAGGATTTAAATAAAATGTTGTTTTGTTTTCTTTTATAATGCTTAATATAAATAGTTATAAATGTATATGTATAAATGTTTTAGATTTTTTACAAACACAAGTATAAAGATTCATTTATATTTTAATTGGTTTTAAAACATTTTACTTTTAAAGGTAAACTTATATTTATATATGTAAGCATTTATTCATAAAGTAACATAAATAAGTAAGTTTATATTATCATTTAAACTAAATAAAATTTTATTAAAATACTAAAATACATGCGTGAACATGTTAAGGCTCTCTAAACACATGTGTTGATAATTAAGCTACATAATTGACAAATGTAAGTATTAATAACAAGTGGCAATCATCTTATTTTAATAAATATCGTAAGAAAAGAATTTGTTTCTTTTCTCATTTCTTTTGCTTCATCCTTTCTAATTTTAATGGCAACCAAAAATCTTCTCAAACCTGAAATCCATAATCACAAAAGCAAAATCAGATCTGCATTTTTCAAAACTGCAATTTCAAATGAAGTCCTCCTCAACAATTTAAACTGTAAAACTTCCACCTGCAAATGCTAATGGATGTTCAACTGCAACTTCAACCTGCAATCAAACTAAAGCATGCAAAGGGATTTTCAAAAGCAATCAAAGTATTTTTCAGATTTAAAGTATTCAGACCTGGATAATAGGTGTAGGACCTGCTCTGTTATAAATATTGCTCTGCATTTCACAGGTGAGTAAATAATTTTAAAAACAGTTTGATATGTTTTCATTTCTATGCATGTGATGATATTTATTTGAATCAAAGTTCTTTTGCTTGAATTTAAGTAAGTTGGTATGATTCTATTATGAACTTGTCTGCTTACCTTCAAGCTGTGCTCTGTTAGTTTACAGTAAATGATTCTGCTTTAAAAAAATAAAATTTCATTAATACCTATAAATCAAATTTCATATAGGCTTAAGTATGTGAATGAGATTGTTTGTAGTTATGTGATGAAGGTTATAAAATGGTTTTAGGATTTTTAAATACCTCAAATCAGGTTTAAAGTAAAATTTGCAGTAGACTTAAATTTTGGTCAAAAATCTTCTGCTTTAAATTCAAATTTGGATTGCAAATATGGAATGGTGATGGAAAATCATGATTTTTGATATTACTATCATAATTTTTAATTGAGTAATCATGATGAATTTGGGGTTTAAATGAATTGGGGATTTTTATGAACTGTGGATTGAATACCTAATAATTCGATTTGATTTTTTGATCGAAGCTTGTATATAAGCTGTAGATAATGGGAAAAATGCTGAATAATTTTTCAAATTAGTGGATTGATGGGGATTGAGGAAGTTAGGGTTTAAGCTTGGTTAATGTTAGGTTGACTGTCGTGACTTTTATGTCGAGGAGGATGGACCGGAGGCAATCGCGACAGGGGCATGTTGAGCAGGAGGTCGAGACGAAGGTGTATTGTGGTCGGTGAGGTTCATCGGCGACTGGGTTGGTCGACGGTGTTGGGATTTTGGTTCGAGTTGTTTCTGCAGTTGGACTTGAATATCTCATTTTTGATTCACCCAGTTTATTTGGATTCTGGGTTGTGGGGAAGGTTGACGAGGCACTGCGTGATCGGTCGGCGATTAGGGAGATGGCCGGAGGGGCTTGGTTCGCCGTGCAGTATGCACGCGTGTAGTTGTGTGCACTGGAGATTTAGTTTGGGGAGGATGGAGTTGTCTCGAGTAGGTGACCGTGCAAGCTTTGGGGGTAACTCGAAGTCAGGGTAGATTTGGGTTGCTTCGGGGTTAACTCGGGATGAAGGGTGGATTGCTTCGGGTTTTTTAGGGTGTTGTCTGATGATAGTTTTATAAAGGACAAAATGAAAACTTTATACTGGTTGTTTTAAATTTTTTAATGATAATCAAATTTATAAAGTATAAGTTGAAATTATATAATTTATTCCAATTTAAATTTATTTAAAGGGATTTCATATTGGAAGTAATTTAATTACATTTTGGTTTTCAATTTAAAAAGGGTATTTTGAATTTAAAAATTTAATCAAAGGTTAAGTAATGATTTTAAACTAAGTTTTAATTAGATAACTTAAAGTGTTTTCAATTTGAATTTGATTTCTAAATCCTTTATTTTCAAATAAGGATAAGATTTTAATATTAAAACCAAATTGAATAATTTGTTTTTGAATTGTTTAAGCTTAATCGGTTTTAAATAACTTATTTATAAAGATAAATAATGTTAAATTATTCTGATATGAAATTGAGAATACTTAATAAATATGATTTGTTAATTAAGATTAATATTCTCTTAATAAATTTAGGATTTTGAATTATAAGATGTTAATTGATTAATTGTTTAATTAATTTTAAATGATTAGTTAATTATTTATTAAATTTTAAGTAATCACTTAATTATGGATTAATTAAGTATAATTACTTAATAAAGTAATTTATGATTAATTATGAATGTAATTAAGGAAGTTAATTATTTATGAAAGTAATTAATGGTAATTACTTATGTAGTAATTAATTGAAGTGATTATTGGTTAATCACTTAATGATATTAATTAAAGAATTAATTAATATAATTGCTTTAAGACAATTAATTATGAAATAATTAATTAAAGAATTAAGAATTATTTAATGATGTGATTAATTATGTGTTAAGTAATTAATTAAAAGATTTATTAAGGTTCATTAATGGAAGTAATTTAGAGATAATTACTCATGTAGGTAATTAAGAGTTAATTACTTAATTAATTTAGTTAATTAATCAATGTGATTAATTAATTAATGAATTTAATTTAAGATTAATTACTAGGGTAATTAATGAAATTTATAGTTAATTAATAAAGTAATTAATTAAGGATATATTTATTAATTTAATTGTTTAATAATTACTTAATAAAGTAATTTAGGGTTAATTAATTGAATTAATTAATCAAGGATTGAAATAATTAAATTAGAATTTAATTAATTAAGATAAGTAATTATAAATTGATAATTAGTAATTATGATTAATGAGTTGATTAATTATAAGTTAATTAAAGTAATTATTAATTAATAAGGATTAATTAATTAATGTGATTAATGATATTAATCAAGGTTGATTAATATAAGTAATTAATTTAAATGTGATTAATTAATTGTAATTAATAAAAAATTAATGTAATTAATTATAGTTAATTAATTAATAAATGATCATTAATTATTGTAATTAATGACAGTAATTAAGGGTAATTACTGAATACGGATACGGTAATTATTTGAATATAATTAAAGGTAATTAATCAAAGAAAGATTAATTAGCGAAGATCATTAGAGATGATTAATTTATTTATTTGGGAAAATAAGTGAAGAATGATTTAAGTAATCCAATTGATTAGAGTCAATCAATTCTGTTATGGATGAATGATTAATATTGGATGTTGATTGATATTGGTTGATACTGGATATCTTTGTTGTGATATGCTGCTTGGTGAAGATGAATGTTAGTGTGAATTATCTGTTATGATAATATAATTCATCTATCTGTTTATATATCATCTTAAATTAAGTTTAACTGTTTAAACCCTTAAGTACAACTTGGACATTAAAATGGCGTTTGGTTTCGGTGAGACCGAGATCGGGTTTCAATATTTGGATATCTGAAAACCACATCGATTCCAATTAAACGTTAGGTCGTTAATCCAAGTGGAGAAAGTGAAGACTCGAGGTGTAAGGGCTATATGTCAGTATAACTCTGTGGGTGATTCCGTAATGAGTTTGACGGAATAGTGCTTATAGATTCGAGATGGCGAATCAGAGTGCAAGGGCTATGGTCGTTGACTCTGAGGGTGATTCCAATAATGAGTGCAACAAGAAAGTGCCTTCGGTTTCGTTCGAACCCGGAACGAACTTGTATGGACTGAATGCTTTCAACACATCGTCAGGTGGACGATGAGCATTCTAAGACAATGTGTTCTATAAAGGTAATCGTAACCTCAAGCCTCATCAACCGGGAATGGCTAAAACAGGGGAGGTGCAGCAAGGCTTCGTGGGTAGCTCCCACTGGAGAGCAAGATACATCCCTGTCTAGAGGTCCCTTTCTATTTCGGCTTAGTGTGTGGTTGGTCGCGCCAACTACGGGGTGGTCTTGTTCGGGACTGTCCAGTAAGGGATGGTTCCGGCCTTGTGTTGCAGGGGATGAAGGGAGTAATCCTCGGTACGGTGATCTAGGTCACGTACTGTGACGGGCGGTACCCCAGTAGCCCTGCCATTGATGGAAACCCATTTTCCCTACGAGACCCTACGGTTTTGTTTGTATTACCCACTTTTGTGGCTAGTAGCTGGAATTTAATCATGTAACAATTTCGGCTATTTCTTATTTACTTGAAAACCCTAGACACTATTATAATATCACTGGATTTCCTATCAAATGTTTTGGTTAGCGTAAGGTAAAACTTTTCCATGTTTATGTGTGGGAAGTCTTACGTGATACCTTTTTCTTTCAAAGGTTTTGTAAAGTTAAACAATTTTAACCCGTTTACTCACATCAGACCCCTGTCTGACCCGAGTGTTTATTTTCTGTTTTATTAAACTCTTGGGTACTCATATTATGTATGAGTAGTCAAGTGATTCAAGTTAGCTTGACGAATTCTGGAGGAGTAATGGAGCAGGAGGCTTCGACGTGTAGTTATATATATATTGGTTCCGCTGTGTTTGGTATCTGTTTCTTCTGTTGTACACTTGAGTTGTATGAATTAGACAGATGATTATAGCTGTCTAATATGTGTTGTATAGTTATGTACTCTGATGTAACGAGGTACTATGTAATATTTTATGTCAATTATTATATTTATTCGTTCCGCTGTGAGTTCTCTGATGTTGTTTGTGTTCTTCTTTCTCTTTCTTTCTTCTTCTATCCCTTTCTTTCTTCAAGATGACGCGATTTTCTGGGAGTAGAAAGTCGGGTCATCACATTTTATTTCAATTTAGTCAGTTAGGAATGGATGAAATAAAATGTTTTCAAAACCTGAATATTTTTACATAGAAAAATTCTAAATCATCTTCTAACTGAGACGTCATTTTGCGTTTTTCCAAATTCGAACTTCTTTAGCTCCGTCGATCTTATTTTTCTGCGTTTTTCCAAATTCAAACTTCTTTAGCTCCGTCGATCTTATTTTTCTGCGTTTTTGCTGCATTTTCTGCTATTATAAAAATTCGAATTTTAAAAACTTCAATCATACAACTGATATCCGCATGTCGTTTTGATCGTCTCGCATGATGATATCTACGGTATATTCAATTGTCAATTTTGAAGGCCGGTATGCGGTGGAATCCACGAGAATGTTAACCGGATAAATAACCGCTCATGCTCTTTTGTGTTCTTTTAAGTCTATTCGCATATTTACCTGTTAAAAGTTTGAATGGCCATCTATTTTATTCACAAAAATTTATTTCCTAACTTGTTATATTCCCTAGTTAAACATTCGCCTTTTCAATTTCCCATGGTTCCAACTTTATTTGTGGTGCACCATCTTCTTTCCAGAAAAGAAATTTCATATCCTCTTTCTCTCTGCTACTTCACGTTTCTTCTCCTCTCCTCATTCATAACCATACGCATGCAATTTACCTTCACTCCATTCACACCCACTGACACACCACCCGAAACCCCAAGCCTTGTTCAGTCCTTAGCAAACCCAGTCGCCCTGGCCATAGCCACATCCGCAGCACCACAACCATCGGATCCGGCCCCACCCATGCTCTCACCACTGTTGTATTCATCCAACGAACCCACCCACGCAAAGCAGCAGCCACCGAGCATGTTATCTCCGCCTCATCCACCACCAAAATAGCCAAGCCATGCAATGACCTCCGCTGTTTGTTGCCGTCCACTTCTAGCACCACCTACCTCATCGACCCATCCTCCCCCTGCCAATCAAACCCAATCGAGCATCTTCCACCAACCATGTCGCAACCTCGGCCACCTCGGTAGCAACCACCCTCCTCTTTCACGTGTTGCTTCCAACCACCTTCACTTTCCCTCCTCCACGCCTTGCTTCCTTGCGGCCGAGCAAGTGTTGCTATGCCTCTCACTCTTATATGCATATATGTCAAGCTATATAGTACAGTATGCATTACACTATATATAGATTCTTACAATATATATTTTTTATAAAAAAAGAGGTATATATATATATATCAGTTTTTAAAAAAATGTATAGTATTTATATATTTCATATGTAGGTTTGCTGGGAAAAACTTTATAACATATTTACATACTTTGAAAAACTTTATAACTTATTTACATGCTTCTCCTTATATATATTGTATGTCAAAGCTTGTGTGGAAATCTTCTCTTATCTCAGATATGTTTTAAAATAGTTTATATATGAATATTTTATTTTGAAATATATGTAAGTATTTTCATATTGGTTTCAGTAGTGATTTTATATATAATGTATACAGATGTTCGTAAGTTATGAAAATTGTTTAAATATATTAGTATATGAATTAGTTTATATATATACACACACTTGAGTTTGGTTGGGTTTTTGAAGGTGCATATTTCTATTTAAAATGTTATATATGAAGTTGCGTGTATATTTTGCCTTTTGGGAGTATTACAGCAAGTTACTCTATTTATATAGGCTCCACACACACTATAACAATTGTCTGCCAATTATACTGCAAACAATATATATATATATATATATATATATATATATATATATTGTTTGTAGTATAATTGGCAGACAATTGTTATAGTCTGATGTATGTTGTGATAGTCTATATATTTTAAGCTATAGATAAGCTTTATTTCTTGATATGAGTTACAACACTATATTTGTATATTTTTGTATTATATGTGAGATAGTATGCATTATGTATGCAATATCTATTAGTATATGTAATAGTTGCATTGGTTTAAGTATACTTTTATATAATAGTTTCTATATTTTTTATATTTAGTTACAAGATATCAATGTTACATTTCAGTCTTACATATATTATATATTAAAGTATGGTATGTTAGTTTATATAAAATTATTATTATATATATATGTGTGTGTGCTTGACTTTAATATTTGAGTTTTAGTTTAAAACAATGGATTTTAAACGCATATATATATTTAATTTAATATATGTTTAAAGTTAGAATTTGATTTATATATATATATAGTTATATATATTTATATGTTAGTTCACTTATATCATTCACCGTCATTGATCCAGTTTTGATTTGATTTCATCAATTCCTACGGTCAGCTTTGCTTGTCAAATTCGCGTTTAATCTAGCTTTGCTTTGGATTTGTAACTCTCTGATTCTCGTTCTTCTCTAGCCTCGAAAGGTTAGCAATCACTCACGATTAATGTTCTTTTATTTATTAAATTTGATTTCAATTGAAACGACAATTGAAATATGCTGCTGTTAGTCATTTACACTGTTATATATGCTATTACCTGTATCAGTTCACCTATGACATCTAACACCATTATCTGTTTTTTATATTGATGATATATGACTGTTATATTATTATCATATCTGTTATCACTCTACAAGTTCCCTATTAGTATATAATTCACTATGGGTTGAAAAGATACATACCCGAACGATTTGTAGAATAGGAGAAAATCATTATGGGTCTAAATGATTAACCCAAGCGATTTTCATTTGAACTGAATTTGGGATTACGGGTTGAAATGATATATATATATATATACACATACCCGTATATATATTTAAATTATGGATTGAAATGATAAATATCTGTATCACTTGAACATAGGATAGAAAATTATATACAGACACCGTTGGTTTATATATATAAATATTTTGAAAATGATTTCTATGGTTTTGGAAAGAAATATATGGTTTTATATAAATATTGATTTTTAATATTATATAAATGATTATTTTATATATAGTAAAATTATTGTTTTGAAATATTTGAATATTAAAACTTTGAAAACATTGAAATTGAAATGGTATATTTTGTGGTTAAAAATCTGTATTTGAAATCACTATAATGTGAAATGGTTTATTGAGAAACTGAAATAAATTAAAATGAATGATTCAAGATTTGATTAAATTTAAATTTTGGAATTTGAATTGCTTTGAATTGATTTGTGAAATTTGAGGAAGCTATTTTATTATATAAAGTATTTTTGAAATTATATTAAAACTATTTATATATGTTACTTTATAAATTTATTTCGTATAAACTATTCTAATATAAATCATTGTATATAAACTATTTTGAATTATAAACTATTTTGTTATATATACTATTATTTATATTTAAACAGTTAAGTGGGTAGTGTTATGATTCTAAGCATTATGATTTCTAAATTTTGATTTTCAAAGTATTATGATTAACAAAGTGTTTGATGAAAGAATGTTGTTTAAATTTAAGTAAATTATTGAATTAAGTTTTGAAATTATCTAATAATTAAATAAAATTGAATTCTTTAATAAGTAAAATTGAACTTCTTAATAAGTCAAATTGAACTTCTTTAATAAGTGAAATTGAGTTTCTGTAATAATTTAAGTTTTGAAATTTGTTTAAATAAAATAAGTAAATAAGTGAAATTGAATTTCTTTAATAAGAAATAAAGTGTGATTTATTTGTTGAAATAAAAATAAGACTTGTAATTTGAAGAATTTAATTTAATTAAATTTGTAGGTTTTGACATAATAAAGGTGATCGTAAATTGATTTAATGAATTAGAAATTAAATTGAAATTGTTTGAATGTTAAGCTAACTTAATTATAATGATCATTGAATTAAATCCATCAATGAATTTAAT
Organism: Allium cepa; assembly: GCA_030765085.1. Classification (NCBI taxonomy): domain Eukaryota; kingdom Viridiplantae; phylum Streptophyta; class Magnoliopsida; order Asparagales; family Amaryllidaceae; genus Allium; species Allium cepa. Next base: position 979,073,491 of record CM060934.1, read on the forward strand.
TTGATTTGAATGTTAAATTAACTTAATCTAAATGATTATGGAATGAAACCTGTATATATGAATTTAAATCAATATTTGAACTGTTTTAAATAAAAATTAAAGTTGAATTATGGAGTTTTGAAATGGTAAATTTGGAAGTTTTTGAAACGTAAATTATAAAAATTGATTTAGGAAGATGAATGAAATATTGGGTTTTCAAATTCTAAGAGATTGAAAATGATTTGGTTTTTGAAATTTATTAAACGACCAATCGGTGTAATAATTTCGAAAGTTATTAAAGTATCCGGAATCGGTTAGGGACTTGCTCACTGTCTAAACGGAATACCACTTTAATAACTATACGCGGAGTGTGATCCAAAATGAATTGATTGGAATGATGACGTTTCTGGATTTGAAGAAAGAGAACGATAATGGATAGCCTTGATAGTTGTGTCAAATTGGAAATGACTACTTGCCGGGCCAATGTGGTTAGCCCCGTCTAAGCGAACACATTTCTTGGTAAACTACTCACTACTTGTTTTTGATTGGTGCGCATTCTTGAATTAGGAATATTGTTTCGCGGTGTTATGATCATTGCGGCGATGCGTTCTCACCATTCCTGATCAGGCAAATAGTAGTTTCACTACCTTGGGTATTGTCTCATGTGCCTTGTCATACTTGTATCCCCATGCGTGACCACTATGATTTGTTTTGTGTTATACCTATGGAGTACTCCTTGATATCCCACTAGTTTATGGTGGAGTTTACAGTGCTGTATAGACTATGACACTTATATAAAATGTGTTAAGGGGGATAATGGTAATGACTTAACGCTAGTTTAATAGTTTACTTTACTTTAGACATTATTATAGTAGCGTATATTACTACATAGTAGATAGTTTAATGGGTCCTTAAAAGATGGTTATCCCAACATCTTTTGAGTTACTTGTAATTTCATATGTTATTTCACTTGAGTTGGATTTATTGATATAAGAATGTTAATCCTCACTCGAGTGTTTTGTGTTTTGCTTTACGCTCGGGTCAGACTGAGTGTACCAGCTTTTGAGACTCGCCTTTGGAGTTGGAGCTTCGCTTGGAGATTCAGCAATCTATCCAGCTTTCAGATATTCAATTGATTCTAGGGATGTATTCTGATTCTTCTATTTGACTATTGTATTCGAGACTTCTGATGTACCTTATTTAACTCTTTTATATATATAGTAGCTTCATGAACTACTATCTTTTGTTTCCGCTGCATTTATTACTCTGTGATCTGTGATTATTTATTACTGTATAAGCTGAGTTTTGCCAAATATAAACTTACAATCTGGTATTTTGAGCAATTCAATTTCGGCATGTTTGGATGCGAATGGTTGAAAATATCAGGTCATTACATTTGGTATCAAAGCTTTGGTAGCTCTAGGAAAAACTCAGCATATAGGGTAGATGTATTTACAGAATCACTTTCATTCGAGTTTGAATCTCTTTCTTTGACTTGATTCCTTTGAATTTTGGAACATTCCCTGCGGTTCCAAAATCCATTCGTGTCCCTCACTATTCGCCTTTTTTTAATTTTGGAGTACCCTGTAAATCCACTACGAATGATCTCTATAATAACTCGGCGGTCTCGCCAATCTTCGAATGGTTTGTAAAGGGGTAAAACTCTTTTACAATAGACATCGATTTACCATAGATTTCTGTATCCACGGTTTACAATGCTATCTATCTCTTGCTATGCCTGAACCCTGTCTCTTGCAACCGAATGTCGATTTGCCTTGGAATTCTACATCGATCTTATTCCTGAAGTCCCGGTCGACCCGGTTAAGGTCGCCCGCGATTTATATAAACTTACCCGTCTTCCTATTTGTTATTTAATCATCTTATCTTCTGTTTCGAACTTATCTTCGAATCAGAATTCTCTTTGATTTTAGTCCATCAAATTTGAATCCCTATCCTTGCTTTGAAATCCATTCTTGTATCGTCGAGCGAGGAAGTGTATTTGTAAATTAATATTAAAATGTTTTATACATATATTGTGTTGTTTGAGTTGTTGATGTTGATTTGGGTTTCCGATCGATTCGTCTGATCAACGCTATCGATAGGATTTCCTAAACACTTGAACAGAGAAAACTGACACGATATTGTTTTCAAATTAGTAAATTTAGTAAAGTTTGTATGATTATATTATACAAAAGTATGAATTTTTTGTAACTAAACTGTTAATAAATTGATTGTTGAAATGATAATATTTGATTATCATTTATTGTTTTGTAAACCATTGGCTTTTGTCTCATATATATATATATATATATATATATATATATATATATATATATAATTGAACTATAGATCATGGTTATAAATTAATTTAGAAATTGAAATGAATTTAAATCAAGAAATGAAGAATTTAATTTCCGATGGTTTCAAACTTTGGATTTAAAATTTTAAAAGATATATTATTTAAAGTATTTTCGAAAAGAAATTATTCCAAAAGAAAATCTAATGTTTAAAATCACTGCTCTCCTATTTTGTTGCTGGAAAATAATTTCGGTGATGGCGGCCGCATCATCGACATTCATTTTCGAGTTTCGAAGTGGAGAGACCATTCAGTAGCCTTGCTACACTATTATGTTGGAAATTAAATTGATTTGAATTGCTGAAGTATGACTTGATTTATAATACAAGTATATATTTATAGATTTGATTTGACTTATATTTGTATATTTATCTCCAATGGTTTGAAGTCAATTGGAAATTAATTCTTAAAATTTTGATTTAAGAATGATTTTCAATGAAGCCAAAAAATTTACTAAATATTTAACTTGAAATAAGTGAATTGTGAAATTTTATTTGGATAATACTCGATTGCGTTATATATAACTTACCTAAATCTTCAAAAGTTAGCTATGTAATTGAATATTGTACAATATAAAATGATGTTAAAAGCAATTTTAAATAAATTTGAGCAGTTATAATAAATGTAAATATACTTAATATATGTAACAAGAGATATTAAGTGGAATAAATTTAATAATAATTTAGAATAAAGAAGAATTAAATTTGTTGAGTATAATATGATTGTAATAAATGACTATTCAAGTTTATGATTTTAGAAAATTATTAATAGAGGATAATTGGACAATAAGATAATGAATAAACGAGATGAATTAAATAAATTTTGCTTGGAAGGAATTAATAAATTAACAATTAAATCAACTTAATGAAATACCTTGAATCAAAAATCAATAATTGAATATTAATTGATTTAAATTGAAATTTATATGATTAGAATTAACAATTTAAACTAACAAATTTAAATTGAATGATTATTTATTGATTTAATACAAATGGATTTAACCAAATCGTTAAATATTAATTAATTAAATTGAAATCTATATGGTTTAAATTAATTGTTTTACTTTGTAATTCAAGTCTATTTTCTTCTGGTTGTTTCTATTCTCCTACCTCCTTCCTTTTCGGGGACGAAAAGTTTTGAGTGGGGGAGAGTGCAACGACCCGTAAATTTTTAATAATTTTATTTATTTTATTAATATATTTAATTGAAATTTTTGTGAAACTTTAAATAATAAAATTTTTAAATAAAAATTTAATATTTGAAATGCGTCTAGTTAAACATAGCAACTAGTAAATTTTCATCCAAAAATATGAAAGTTTATTTTCGTGTGTAATTTTATTTCAATTTAATCTGTTAGGAATAGATGAAAATAAAATGTTTTCGAAACCTAAATATTTTTACATAGAAAAGTTCTAAATCATCTTTTGACTGAGACGTCATTTTTCGTTTTTCCAAATTCGGACTTCTTTAGCTCCGTCGATCTTATTTTTCTGCATTTTTGCTACATTTTCCACTAGTATAAAAATTCGAATTTTTAATATTCAATCATACCACTGATATCCGTATGTCGTTTTGATCGTCTCGCCATGCTGATCTCTACGGTATTCAATTATCAATTTTGAAGGCCAATATGCGGTGGAATCCACGAGAACGTTAACCGGATCGGTAACCGTTCGTGCTCTTTTGTGTTCTATAAGTCTATTTGCATATTTACCAGTTAAAAATTTGAATGGCCATCTGTTTTATTCACAGAAATTTATTTCCTAACTTGTTATATTTCTTAGTTAAACATTTGCCTTTTCAATTTCCCATGGTTCCAACTTTATTTCTGGTACGCTATCTTCTTTCCACAAAAGAAATTTCATTTCTTCTTTCTCTCTGCTACTTCACGTTTCTTCTCCTTTCCTCATTCATAACCATATGCATGCAATTTACCTCCACTACATTCACACCCACTGACACACCACCCGAAACCCCAAGCCTTGTTCGTTCCTTAGCAAACCCAATCGCCTTGGCCGCAGCCACATCCGTAGCACCGCAACGATCGGGCCCCACCCATGCTCTAACCACTGTTGTTTTCATCCACCGAACCCACCCACGCAAAGCAACAGCCACCGAGCATGTTATCTCCGCCTCATCCACCACCAAAACAGCCAAGCCGTGCAATGACCTTCGTCATTTACTGCCGTCCGCCACTAGCACCACCTACCTCGTCGACCCATCCTCCCCCTGCCAATCAAACCCAACCGAGCATCTTCCACCGACCATGTCGCAACCTCGACCACCTCGGTAGCAACCACCCTCCTCTTTCATGTGTTGCTTCCAACCACCTTCACTTTCCCTCGTCCACACCTTGCTTCCTTGCGGTCGAACAAGTGTTGCTATGCTTCTCACTCTTGTATGCATATATGTCAAGGTATATAGTACAGTATGCGTTACAGTATATATAGATGCTTACAATATATATATTTTTAAAAAAAAAGAGGTATATGTATGTGTCAATTTTTAAAAAAAATGCATAGATATTTATATATTTCGTATGTAGGTTTGCTTGGAAAAAGTTTATAACATATTTACATACTTTGAAAAACTTTATAACTTATTTACATGCTTCTCCGTATATATATTGTATGTCAAAGCTTGTGTGGAAATATTCTCTTATCTCAGATTTGTCTTAAAATAGTTTATATACGAATATTTTATTTTGAAATATATGTTAACTATTTTCATATTGGTTTCGGTAGTGATTTTATATATAATGTATATATATATGTTTGTAAGTTATGAAAGTTGTTTAAATATATTAGTATATGAATTAGTTTATATATACACACACACACTTGAGTTTGGTTGGGTTTTTGAAGGTACATATTTCTATTTAAAATGTTATATATGAAGTTGCGTGTATACTTTGCCTTCTGCGAATATTATAGCAAGTTACTCTATTTATATAGGCTGCACACACACACACACAAATATATATATATGTAACGATCCAGAATTTTTAGAAATTAAAATTTGAATATTTAATTAATTTTAAATATCAATAAGTGAATTTATAAGTCAAATAAATTTTTATTTGAATTATTGAATTTAATTGGATTATTAAATCGATAATTTAATATGTGAAATTATGGAAATAATTGAAAATTGGGTTAAATATGATTGAAAATAATTTGTAAAATTTTATTTTATCATATGGAAGTTAGAACAATATTTTAGAACTTTTAAAATCGAATTAAAAGTTAATTTGTGAAAATTGAATATTTTAATATTTAAATCGACTAGTAAAAATAGTCAATTTTTGAACAGTCTCAGAATTGAACGAAACCAGTTTCATTGGATCCGTAATAGTTAGTTATTACCGGATTTCAAATTTCGTGTCAATCGGAGCTGTCGTTTGATCGTGGCAGCTCGAAACGCATCGATTTTTTTTAATTTAAATTTGGCGAGCTAAAATAGCCATTTTTCAAAAAGTCTCGGATTTCGACGAAACCAGTTTCATCGGATCCGTAATGTGATATTATTGCAAGGTTTCAAATTTCAAGTCAATTGGATTTACCGTTTGTCCTGTACAAATTGAAACGCCTAGAAATCGACTTAAATCGGTTTAATTCAAATTGAGCGTTTATAGCCATAACTCGCACAGATGTTCGAATTAGCTTTCGAAACCTATTCCATTGTGTCCGGAACGCGGGGTAAACCCTAGAAATGCTGGTTACGGCGCCTAAATCGGAGTTCGGAATTTCCGGGATGAATAGTGTTCGATTTTCTTCTATAAATAGGCCCCTACCCCTTCATTAAATTAAAAAAAAAAAAAAAAAAAAAAAACCCTAACCCTAATTTATAACTGCAGCCGCCACTTTAGTATGTATGGCCAGAAATCATTCTCACTTTCCCCTCAATCTCTCTCAATCTACAAAGAATTAGCCTTAGGTTTCAACTAGAGAATGGAAGAGCACGACGAGATCTTTAAATCCATACGGTGATGATGGATTTTGGTGCAACAGAGGGGGAGATAGACGAGGCCGATCGTGCCAGCTCACGCACGTGTTTCTAAGTGCTAGGGGAGGCCGAGCTTAGGGGGATTGAGGCCGAGCATAGCTTAGGTCATAAGCTTCGAGATGAAGGTAGTTTGATGAAGTATCGTTGAGAATTGAAGGAGAATAATTCAACCCTAGTTCATGAGCTATGGGTTCTAGGTTGCGTACATCAACCTGGAGATGAAAACGTGATGAAGGAGAAGATAGCATAGGCGGCCCTGATTTCATCAAACAAAGATGGACGGCCTGGATTGCATAGGTTATAAATTAGTTAGTTATGTTGTAATTTATGTATATAAATTCGAGTAAACTTCAAATATTCATAACTTTTTCATACGAGGTCGAAAACGCGCGAAACCAGTTGCGTTGGAATCGTATGGACGAGCACTACGCGATGAAGTTGGTTTGGAGTCGTTTGGAGTTAGTGAGAATTTTGGGTAAAATTAAACGTCCGTTTAATTTTATTCGAAATAAATCGCTAAAACGAAATTGAAATCAAGGTGAGAACTTCTCACTCAATCGAATTAGTTTCGATTTTATTTAAATAGTTAGATTTAAAATATTTGAATGCATGTTTGAATGTTGATTGATATCTATTGATTGTTAAAATAGACATTATACGCCGTTAGTAAGCGGATGTTATTTATTAAAAACATATACCGCGAATATTTCATAAACAGTGAAATTGGTATTATATATAATAGCAATATATATATATTGGCATATGTATATATTGGAGTTATTGATTTCCCGCATTTTTTGTTTAGCGGATGAGACCCTATTACGCCGTTATTAAGCGGATAATATTTAATAAGAACATATACCGCGATAATTTCGTACTGGAGCGAAATTGGTATTGTGCTAATGTTTTTGGATGCAGGAAAACAGGTTGGAGGGATCCAACTGGATTCCTCAACAGTTTTTATTTGATTTCAGATATTTTGATATTTGATGGATTTTCATATCGATATATGATATCGTTGTTGTCGTGATTGACTATTTGGTGTGTAACATCATTGGACCAAATTTTGGGATTTTAAAATGATTTTTAAAGTGATTTTTGAGAATATAAAATATTTTTGAAATTGATCCATTTTAAATAAATAAACGATATAAATTTTTATGTTATAAAAATTATGGTTTTTGTGAAATATAGTTAAAAAGATGATTTTGAGAAATATGGATCAATGATTTTATAAAATAGTTTAAATTGGGAAATTTGAAGTTATTTTGAAAAGTTTAAATATAGGCTTTATAAAATTTGATTATTTTATAAATCAAAATGGTGAAATTATAAAGGAGTTTAAAGACGTTTTAGAATAATAATATAAATTGAATTATATTAAGAGATTTATAAATAGATATTTATAAATTGAAATATTGACATTATAAAACGAGTTTTTATAAGTGTTTGAATGAAGTGAAAATGAATTTCATAAATGAATGAAATTTACAGGATTATAAACAGTGAAGTTATAAATGAAATTTATAAATAGTAAGATTTATAAATTTGGTGAAATTATTTGAAGAATAGATTGGTTAAATAAATGGATCTTATAAGTTATAAGATTTATAAATTGGAAAGTCTTTAAAAGAACAATTTTGTAAAATAATCGTTTTATAAGTATTTAACTTATAATATGAACGTTTAGTTTATAATTGAGTTATAAACTGGAATAGGTTAATAAAAGGATTTATAAAAAAGGAAGTTTTTATAAATAAATAGAAATGGAATTTATAAACGTTGTTTTATAAATCCGCAAACAACTTATTTTGATAAGTTAATTGTCATAACTTATTTAATGGAGTTATATTCACATTTTTGAATAGTGAATAATCCTTTGAATTGAAATGAATAAAAGGATGAAATTTGTTAACGAAGTTTATTCACGTTTTTGAATAGTGAATAACACGTTAAAGAAATTGTTTTAGATTTGGTGTTTTAAACAGAATTAAAACGATCTAACGATGTTTTAAAAGATGTTGAGATTCGAAACCATAGATTTCAACATTTATTGTTGAAATAGACGTTTTCGAGAAATAAAAGGAAATGATGGACTATAACACTGTTGTTATAGTAAATGATTTCCGAAAGGAAATGTTTTGTATAGTATTGGGATTTATATATCTATTTTAAATTCGAATCCCTATACTAGTGATTTTGGGTTGTCGTAACGATGTTTTACGCAACATTCGTTTTGGCCCAAATAAATATGTTTAAGAGAATGATTTCCTTAAAGAATGAAATATATACTTAATTTCGATTGAAGTATATTGAATATTTTCTAAGTGTTGAAAATAAATAAAATTTGTGAATTACTTATAAATAAGTAAGTATGGAAATGTTTTCCAATATAAAGTGAATATCTTAAGAATTTATCTTTTTGAAGATAAATTGAAATGAATAATCGAAATTGAATATTCATAGATATTTTGGATTATAAATTCACTAAGGAATTTATAAATGAAAGGGGAAACTTGTTTAAAAATAAATATTGATTTATTTTTGAAGTGTTGAAATAATATATCTTGTAAAGGTATTTTTGGAAGATAAATAATTTGGAAAATTATTTGGAATCTGGTGATGTGTGCATATCCAGTGATAGTTCAATAACCGACTATCAATATTTCCCTTTAAATGGGTAATTGATGTGTTTTGTTTGAATGTGAATGCTACACTTATTTTTGAATAAGCGCTCACTATTCGGGTTAACCGGGAAAGGACCATGAGGTCGTATAACCCATTCCGAATATGTGATACATCGTTGTGAATTGCATTGAAGATCGGTGTTGAAGACCCGGTATTTGCGAGAGCGATAGGATGACCTATCGATTGTCTCTGCACTGAGTTGCAACGGTATAGAGACTCCCTAAGTGATGGGAAATACGATCGGGATTGTGAATATCCGGATTGCAAGGACTTCTTTGTAAGTGCCTTCGGTTTTGTTCGATCCCGGAACAGACTTGTATGGATTGTGTGTCTGACATTACAAGTTGAGATATAAAGCCGATTTCATTCAAATATATTTCTGTTGGTGGCGGAGAATTTATTCTTTTAGCTTAACACCCTTCTCTGAGACGTACGAGCTCAGAGGTTATATAGTTGAAGTTATCAGCGATATATTCCCAATTTGGTAATGTGATATGCTGAGTGATGCTGAAATGATCATTGTGTTGATTATTGTGATAGGATCGTTTATTTGATCGTCTATCTTAGTGATCATTGTGTTGATCATTTGTTGACCCAAAGCATGGCTTTTGTATAAAGTATGTTTTTGTGGACGTGACTTCGTCGAGCCTCACACCCCGGAAATGGTCAAAACAGGAAAGATGCAGCAAGGTTATGAGGGGTAGCACCCTTTAGGGTATGTACATTTCCTTCTGGATAGAGGTGGTATCATGGTATGGAGCCCAGATATTTAACCTATGTGGTTACTACGAATTTATTACTTTGTGGTTGTTGGTTTTCGGGATCCCGTGAGAAAGGTCGTTTACGATCGGGGAATGGCGTGCTCGTGTCAGTAGTTACGCAGTTAGGGGTAACCCGGCCTTGTGTTGGCAGAGTTCCGGTTTGGTTCTCGGGGATGTCTTTCCAGAGGCATTCTCATGTGGCAATGGGAAGTTCCTTGGCCTGACCATTTGTTGGAAATCCAAAGAAACAATGCGAAACTTGTACGGTTTTAGTTGTAGAACCTGCCATCTAATATGGTAGCTATTAGTAGGCATAATATAATGGTACCTATGCTGGCTAAGATTTATATTCTACTTTCGAAATGAATTTTCTACACTATGCACTAATAATAATATGAAATGTTCTTTTAAATGCGTATCAAGCATGTTTGGCTATCATAAGGAGAAATCTTCTCCAAGTCTGCGTTTGCATTGTGTGTGTGGCAGGAGGTCTTATGGTAGTCTCATTTTTAAAAGCATTGCGAATTGAATTTAAAAACATTCCTCTATTTTGATTTTAAAGATAAATAAACTGTTTTGAGTTCTCACACCAGTCACATGACTGACTTGGAGTTTATTGTTTTCCTTCCTAAACTCTGGGTGCCCACCAATTTCCACACGGGCAGTCAAGAGTAAGGTTTATCAGGATATTCTGGAATTGCTGGAGGCAAGCTGGATGGCATGGCGTATTACTTATATAGTATTTCTTTTTCCGCTGCACTGTTTGTTGTTGTTGTACACTCTGATGATATGATGTAATGAAATGTAATGTAATAACTGATATAGTTCTTTGTTTAAAGATTATTCATTTATTATTATATGTTGTTCCGCTGCGAATTGTGAGATTCTGATGTTGTTCTGTTGTTTTCTGTCCCGTTCTATTTTCTTTTCTTTCTATTTTAAAATTATCTTCTGTTTCTCTTTTTCTTCTATTTCTTCTATGTTAAAATTTCCTATTTTCTATTCTCTCTCCTCCCTATTTTTCTATCTTCTTCTCCTAAATTCTTCTTAAATTTTTTTAAAAACCCATAACTATTCGGTTTTTCGGCAACGAAAATCCGCGTACGTTACATTTGGTATCAGAGCTTATGGTTAAGCGACAACCATGGTTCTGTTGGGTATTATTCATTAGAGATAGAGTCAGCAGTACTCTAGAATGAATTTGAGTGAAATAATAGCTATGAGAGCGTATTTGTTAGTGAATATGAAATTGTTTTATATTGTGATGATTGGTTTATTGAGTGGCATATGAACTTTCGTCAGCACGGTATGTACAACTATGCCGAAGGGGTTTCTAAACACTTGAATAGAACAATTCGGCACAGTATTGTTTTAAATTGGGTAAATGAAATAATTTTACTTGATTATATTTTTGTATATGAAGAAATAATTTTTAGAATTATTAAAGTGTATATAAGTTGATTGTTTAGTTGTTTGAATAATCTAAATAAAAGAATAATTGTATAAGCAAAATGAATTATAAGAATTGAATCATAATTAAAATGATTTACAATTGTGAATAAACTTATATATATAAGAAGTGAAACTATATGAATATATTTATGAATATGGGTTGTAAATAAAAATGAATTTAAAGTTAAATGGAAATTTACTTTAGAATTGAAATCTGAATTTATTTACAAGTGGGAATTAAGTTATGTAAAACTAAGTGATGTTTAAATGGAATATAACTTAAGTGATATGGAATGATGTTGATATTAGTATCAAAGTAAATTAATAAAATTAAGTGATAGATGTGAACTTGAGTTATATAAATAAAATTCAACTGTTGTAATTGAATTGAATGAATAGATTGAATATTAATCAATTAAATGTAAATTTAAGTTGATATGGAATAATGGATATAAGTGTTAATTCATTAAAATCTAATGTTATTAGAAGTTGAAAGTTGAATAAATCGGAATGAAAATCAATTTAATTAAACCAATTGATAAGCAAAGGAATTTGGTTGTAATTATATATACATTGGTTGTTATATGATTGTTAGTTGATAGTATATAATTCATTAAGTATTAATGAAATTGAGTTAATGAGAATGAATATAAACGGTGAAGTGAACCAACTTGAATATGAATTAGTGAATATAAACTAATTGAAAATGAATGTTAGTAACATCCACTGTAATGAATCAAATGTGATTAGATTGAAAACCAATTCATTGAATATTAATGAGAATATGAATGAATATTTATTGGTTATGGATGTTAGTTGGTTGATGGTTGAATATATATTGCATTTGTTGTTTAGTTGCATTTGCTATGTTAGCATATATAGTTATTATGTTGCTATATGTTGTATATTGAGACTATTGTCTATATGCATGATTCTCATGTTGTTTGTTGAGTGATTAGTAGGTGCGGATCGCGTTTGCTTCGCATTTGGAGCTCGCTTTTGCGCTATATTAGCCGTATATGCTCGCTAATAAAATATAAGGTACATATCTCGGATTAAATATCGTACTTTTACACTTTTTCCCTGCGGGATGCCTCATTACTTGATGAGATGTATATTTGTGATATATATACTGTCATTTTTTTTCGGATCGAGCCGCGCAAAGGAGACTATGGCGAATTTTTCCGAAAATTTAAGGCGTTAGAAAAATTTGAGAAAAATTGGAAAATTTTGAAAACTTTAACTTTGATTTTGGAATTGAAAGTTAAACAATAGTAGTTGTTTTTGAAAGGATAACTAAGTATGATTTGAAAACTTAGTAAAGATTTATAAGAAGTTTAATTATGAATTTTGGAAAATTAATGAATTCTGTAACTTTTCTTACTTGTAATTTCGGGACGAAATTCTTTTAAGTGGGGAAGATTGTAACGATCCAGAATTTTTAGAAATTAAAATTTGAATATTTAATTAATTTTAAATATTAATAAGTGAATTTATAAGTCAAATAAATTTTTATTTGAATTATTGAATTTAATTGGATTATTAAATCGATAATTTAATATGTGAAATTATGGAAATAATTGAAAATTGGGTTAAATATGATTGAAAATAATTTGTAAAATTTTATTTTATCATATGGAAGTTAGAACAATATTTTAGAACTTTTAAAATCGAATTAAAAGTTAATTTGTGAAAATTGAATATTTTAATATTTAAATCGACTAGTAAAAATAGTCAATTTTTGAACAGTCTCAGAATTGAACGAAACTAGTTTCATTGGATCCGTAATAGTTAGTTATTATCGGATTTCAAATTTCGTGTCAATCGGAGCTATCGTTTGATCGTGGCAGCTCGAAACGCATCGATTTATTTTTAATTTAAATTTGGCGAGCTAAAATAGCCATTTTTCAAAAAGTCTCGGATTTCGACGAAACCATTTTCATCGGATCCGTAATGTGATATTATTGCAAGGTTTCAAATTTCAAGTCAATTGGATTTACCGTTTGTCCTGTACAAATTAAAACGCCTAGAAATCGACTTAAATCGGTTTAATTCAAATTGAGCGTTTATAGCCATAACTCGCACAGATGTTCGAATTAGCTTTCGAAACCTGTTCCATTGTGTCCGGAACGCGGGGTAAACCCTAGAAACGCTGGTTACGGCGCCTAAATCGGAGTTCGGAATTTCCGGGATGAATAGTGTTCGATTTTCTTCTATAAATAGGCCCCTACCCCTTCATTAAATTAAAAAAATAAAAAAAAAGAAACCCTAACCCTAATTTATAACTGCAGCCGCCACTTTAGTATGTATGGCCAGAAATCATTCTCACTTTCCCCTCAATCTCTCTCAATCTACAAAGAATTAGCCTTAGGTTTCAACTAGAGAATGGAAGAGCACGACGAGATCTTTAAATCCATACGGTGATGATGGATTTTGGTGCAACAGAGGGGGAGATAGACGAGGCCGATCGTGCCAGCTCACGCACGTGTTTCTAGGTGCTAGGGAAGGCCGAGCTTAGGGGGATTGAGGCCGAGCATAGCTTAGGTCATAAGCTTCGAGATGAAGGTAGTTTGATGAAGTATCGTTGAGAATTGAAGGAGAATAATTCAACCCTAGTTCATGAGCTATGGGTTCTAGGTTGCGTACATCAACCTGGAGATGAAAACGTGATGAAGGAGAAGATAGCATAGGCGGCCCTGATTTCATCAAACAAAGATGGACGGCCTGGATTGCATTGGTTATAAATTAGTTAGTTATGTTGTAATTTATGTATATAAATTCGAGTAAACTTCAAATATTCATAACTTTTTCATACGAGGTCGAAAACGCGCGAAACCAGTTGCGTTGGAATCGTATGGACGAGCACTACGCGATGAAGTTAGTTTGGAGTCGTTTGGAGTTAGTGAGAATTTTGGGTAAAATTAAACGTCCGTTTAATTTTATTCGAAATAAATCGCTAAAACGAAATTGAAATCAAGGTGAGAACTTCTCACTCAATCGAATTAGTTTCGATTTTATTTTAAATAGTTAGATTTAAAATATTTGAATGCATGTTTGAATGTTGATTGATATCTATTGATTGTTAAAATAGACATTATACGCCGTTAGTAAGCGGATGTTATTTATTAAAAACATATACCGCGAATATTTCATAAACAGTGAAATTGGTATTATATATAATAGCAATATATATATATATTGGCATATGTATATATTGGAGTTATTGATTTCCCACATTTTTTGTTTAGCGGATGAGACCCTATTACGCCGTTATTAAGCGGATAATATTTAATAAGAACATATACCGCGATAATTTCGTACTGGAGCGAAATTGGTATTGTGCTAATGTTTTTGGATGCAGGAAAACAGGTTGGAGGGATCCAACTGGATTCCTCAACAGTTTTTATTTGATTTCAGATATTTTGATATTTGATGGATTTTCATATCGATATATGATATCGTTGTTGTCGTGATTGACTATTTGGTGTGTAACATCATTGGACCAAATTTTGGGATTTTAAAATGATTTTTAAAGTGATTTTTGAGAATATAAAATATTTTTGAAATTGATCCATTTTAAATAAATAAACGATATAAATTTTTATGTTATACAAATTATGGTTTTTGTGAAATATAGTTAAAAAGATGATTTTGAGAAATATGGATCAATGATTTTATAAAATAGTTTAAATTGGGAAATTTGAATTTATTTTGAAAAGTTTAAATATAGGCTTTATAAAATTTGATTATTTTATAAATCAAAATGGTGAAATTATAAAGGAGTTTAAAGACGTTTTAGAATAATAATATAAATTGAATTATATTAAGAGATTTATAAATAGATATTTATAAATTGAAATATTGACATTATAAAACGAGTTTTTATAAGTGTTTGAATGAAGTGAAAATGAATTTCATAAATGAATGAAATTTACAGGATTATAAACAGTGAAGTTATAAATGAAATTTATAAATAGTAAGATTTATAAATTTGGTGAAATTATTTGAAGAATAGATTGGTTAAATAAATGGATCTTATAAGTTATAAGATTTATAAATTGGAAAGTCTTTAAAAGAACAATTTTGTAAAATAATCGTTTTATAAGTATTTAACTTATAATATGAACGTTTAGTTTATAATTGAGTTATAAACTGGAATAGGTTAATAAAAGGATTTATAAAAAAGGAAGTTTTTATAAATAAATAGAAATGGAATTTATAAACGTTGTTTTATAAATCCGCAAACAACTTATTTTGATAAGTTAATTTTCATAACTTATTTAATGGAGTTATATTCACATTTTTGAATAGTGAATAATCCTTTGAATTGAAATGAATAAAAGGATGAAATTTGTTAACGAAGTTTATTCACGTTTTTGAATAGTGAATAACACGTTAAAGAAATTGTTTTAGATTTGGTGTTTTAAACAGAATTAAAACGATCTAACAATGTTTTAAAAGATGTTGAGATTCGAAACCATAGATTTCAACATTTATTGTTGAAATAGACGTTTTCGAGAAATAAAAGGAAATGATGGACTATAACACTGTTGTTATAGTAAATGATTTCCGAAAGGAAATGTTTTGTATAGTATTGGGATTTATATATCTATTTTAAATTCGAATCCCTATACTAGTGATTTTGGGTTGTCGTAACGATGTTTTACGCAACATTCGTTTTGGCCCAAATAAATATGTTTAAGAGAATGATTTCCTTAAAGAATGAAATATATACTTAATTTCGATTGAAGTATATTGAATATTTTCTAAGTGTTGAAAATAAATAAAATTTGTGAATTACTTATAAATAAGTAAGTATGGAAATGTTTTCCAATATAAAGTGAATATCTTAAGAATTTATCTTTTTGAAGATAAATTGAAATGAATAATCGAAATTGAATATTCATAGATATTTTGGATTATAAATTCACTAAGGAATTTATAAGTGAAAGGGAAAACTTGTTTAAAAATAAATATTGATTTATTTTTGAAGTGTTGAAATAATATATCTTGTAAAGGTATTTTTGGAAGATAAATAATTTGGAAAATTATTTGGAATCTGGTGATGTGTGCATATCCAGTGATAGTTCAATAACCGACTATCAATATTTCCCTTTAAATGGGTAATTGATGTGTTTTGTTTGAATGTGAATGCTACACTTATTTTTGAATAAGCGCTCACTATTCGGGTTAACCGGGAAAGGACCATGGGGTCGTATAACCCATTCCGAATATGTGATACGTCGTTGTGAATTGCATTGAAGATCGGTGTTGAAGACCCGGTATTTGCGAGAGCGATAGGATGACCTATCGATTGTCTCTGCACTGAGTTGCAACGGTATAGAGACTCCCTAAGTGATGGGAAATCCGATCGGGATTGTGAATATCCGGATTGCAAGGACTTCTTTGTAAGTGCCTTCGGTTTTGTTCGATCCCGGAACAGACTTGTATGGATTGTGTGTCTGACATTACAAGTTGAGATATAAAGCCGATTTCATTCAAATATATTTCTGTTGGTGGCGGAGAATTTATTCTTTTAGCTTAACACCCTTCTCTGAGACGTACGAGCTCAGAGGTTATATAGTTGAAGTTATCAGCGATATATTCCCAATTTGGTAATGTGATATGCTGAGTGATGCTGAAATGATCATTGTGTTGATTATTGTGATAGGATCGTTTATTTGATCGTCTATCTTAGTGATCATTGTGTTGATCATTTGTTGACCCAAAGCATGGCTTTTGTATAAAGTATGTTTTTGTGGACGTGACTTCGTCGAGCCTCACACCCCGGAAATGGTCAAAACATGAAAGATGCAGCAAGGTTATGAGGGGTAGCACCCTTTAGGGTATGTACATTTCCTTCTGGATAGAGGTGGTATCATGGTATGGAGCCCAGATATTTAACCTATGTGGTTACTACAAATTTATTACTTTGTGGTTGTTGGTTTTCGAGATCCCGTGAGAAAGGTCGTTTACGATCGGGGAATGGCGTGCTCGTGTCAGTAGTTACGCAGTTAGGGGTAACCCGGCCTTGTGTTGGCAGAGTTCCGGTTTGGTTCTCGGGGATGTCTTTCCAGAGGCATTCTCATGTGGCAATGGGTAGTTCCTTGGCCTGACCATTTGTTGGAAATCCAAAGAAACAATGCGAAACTTGTACGGTTTTAGTTGTAGAACCTGCCATCTAATATGGTAGCTATTAGTAGGCATAATATAATGGTACCTATGCTGGCTAAGATTTATATTCTACTTTCGAAATGAATTTTCTACACTATGCACTAATAATAATATGAAATGTTCTTTTAAATGCATATCAAGCATGTTTGGCTATCATAAGGAGAAATCTTCTCCAAGTCTGCGTTTGCATTGTGTGTGTGGCAGGAGGTCTTATGGTAGTCTCATTTTTAAAAGCATTGCGAATTGAATTTAAAAACATTCCTCTATTTTGATTTTAAAGATAAATAAACTGTTTTGAGTTCTCACACCAGTCACATGACTGACTTGGAGTTTATTGTTTTCCTTCCTAAACTCTGGGTGCCCACCAATTTCCACACGGGCAGTCAAGAGTAAGGTTTATCAGGATATTCTGGATATTCTGGAATTGCTGGAGGCAAGCTGGATGGCATGGCGTATTACTTATATAGTATTTCTTTTTCCGCTGCACTGTTTGTTGTTGTTGTACACTCTGATGATATGATGTAATGAAATGTAATGTAATAACTGATATAGTTCTTTGTTTAAAGATTATTCATTTATTATTATATGTTGTTCCGCTGCGAGTTGTGAGATTCTAATGTTGTTCTGTTGTTTTCTGTCCCGTTCTATTTTCTTTTCTTTCTATTTTAAAATTATCTTCTATTTCTCTTTTTCTTCTATTTCTTCTATGTTAAAATTTCCTATTTTCTATTCTCTCTCCTCCCCATTTTTCTATCTTCTTCTCCTAAATTCTTCTTAAATTTTTTTAAAAACCCATAACTATTCGGTTTTTTGGCAACGAAAATCCGCGTACGTTACAATATATATATATATATATATATATATATATATATATATATATATATATATATATATATATATATATATAGTTTGCAGTACAATTGGCAGACAATTGTTATAGTCTGATGTATATTGTGATAGTCTATATATTTTAAGCTGTATAGATAATCTTTATTTCTTGATATGAGTTACAGCACTATATTCATATATTTTTGTATTATATGTGAGATAGTATGCATTATGTATGTAATATCTGTTAGTATATGTAACAGTTGCATTGGTTTAAGTATACTTTTATATAAAAGTTTCTATATTTTTTATATTTAGTTACAAGATATCAATGTTATATTTCAGTCTTATATATATTATATATTAAAGTATGGTATGTTAGTTTATATAAAATTATTATTATACATATGTGTGTGTGCTTGACTTTAATATTTGAGTTTTAGTTTAAAATAATGTATTTTAAGAGCAGATATATATATATATATTTAATTTAATATATGTTTAAAGTTAGAATTTGATTTATATATATATAGTTATATATAGTTATATGTAAGTTCACTTAGATCATTCATCGTCATCGATCCAGTTTTGATTTGATTTCATCAATTCCTATGGTCAGCTTTGCTTGTCAAATTCGCGTTCAATCTAGCTTTGCTTTGGATTTGTAACTCATCAGATTCTCGTTCTTCTCTAGCCTCGAAAGGTGAGCAATCACTCACGATTAATGTTCTTTTATTTATTAAATTTGATTTCAATTGAAACGACAATTGAAATATGCTACCGTTAGTTATTTACACTGTTATATATATGCTATTACCTATATCAGTTCATCTATGACATCTGACACCATTATTTGTTATTTATATTGATGATATATGCCTGTTATATTATTATCATATCTGTTATCACTCTACAAGTTCCCTGTTAGTATAGAATTCACTATGGGTTGAAAAGATACATACCCGAACGATTTGTAGAATAGGAGAAAACCGTTATGGGTTTAAATGATTAACCCAAGCGATTTACATTTGAACTGAATTTGGGATTACGGGTTGAAATGATATATATATACCTGTATATATATATTTAAATTATGGATTGAAATGATAAATATCTGTATCACTTGAACATAGGATAGAAAATTATATACAGACACCGTTGGTTTATATATATATAAATATTTTAAAAATGATTTCCATGGTTTTGGAAAGAAATATACAGTTTTATATAAATATTGATTTTTAATATTATATAAATGATTATTTTATATATAGTAAAATTCTTGATTTTAAGCTATATAGAGAATTTGATATATACGGAATTATCCAATCTTGTTTTGAAATGTTTGAATATTTAAAGCTTTGAAAATATTGAAATTGAAATGGTATATTTTGTGGTTAAAAATCTGTATTTGAAATCGCTATAATGTGAAATGATTTATTGAGAAACTAAAATAAATTAAAATGAATGATTTGAGATTTGATTAAATTTAAATTTTAGAATTTGAATTGCTTTGAATCGATTTGTAAATTTTGAGGAAGCTATTTTATTATATAAAGTATTTTTGAAATTATATTAAAACTATTTATATATGTTACTTTATAAATTTATTTCATATAAACTATTGTAATATAAATCATTTTGTATAAACTATTTTAAATTATAAACTAATTTATTATATATACTATTATTTATATTTAAACAGTTAAGTGGGAAGTGTTATGATTCTAAGCATTATGATTTCTAAATTTTGATTTTCAAAGTATTATGATTAACAAAGTGTTTGATGAAAGAATGTTGTTTAAATTTAAGCAAATTATTGAATTAAGTTTTGAAATTATCTAATAATTAAATAAAATTGAATTCTTTAATAAGTAAAATTGAACTTCTTAATAAGTGAAATTGAACTTCTTTAATAAGTGAAATTGAGTTTCTGTAATAATTTAAGTTTTGAAATTTGTTTAAATAAAATAAGTAAATAAGTGAAATTGAATTTCTTTAATAAGAAATAAAGTGTGATTTATTTGTTGAACTAAAAATAAGACTTGTAATTTAAAGAAATTTATTTAACGAATTTAATTTAATTAAATTTGTAGGTTTTGACATAATAAAGGTGATCGTAAATTGATTTAATGAATTGGAAATTAAATTGAAATTGTTTGAATGTTAAGCTAACTTAATTATAATGGTCATTGAATTAAATCCATCAATGAATTTAATTTGATTTGAATGTTAAATTAACTTAATCTAAATGATTATGGAATGAAACCTATATATATGAATTTAAATCAATATTTGAATTGTTTTAAATAAAAATTGAAGTTGAATTATAGATTTTTGAAATGGTAAATTTGGAAGTTTTTGATACGTAAATTATAAAAATTCATATAGAAAGATGAATGAAATATTGGGTTTTCAAATTCTAAGAGATTGAAATTAATTTGGTTTTTGAAATTTATTAAACGACCAATCGGTGTAATAATTTCGAAAGTTATTAAAGAAACCAGAATCGGTTAGGGACATACTCACTGTCTAAACCGAATACCCCTTTAGTAACTATACGCGGAGTGTGATCTAGAATGAAGTGATTGGAATGATGACGTTGCTGGATTTGAAGAAAGAGAACGATAATGGATAGCCTTGACAGTTGTGTCAAATTGGAAATGACTAAAATTGGAGCCGTGCTGGGCCAATGAGGTTAGCCACGTCTAAGCGAACGCACTTCTTCGTACACTACTCATTACTTGTTTTTGATTGGTGCGCACCCTTGAATTAGGAGTGTTGTTTCGCGGTGTTGCGATCATTGCAGCGATGCGTTCTCGCCAGTCCTGATCAGGCAAACGGTAGTTTCACTACCTTGGGTATTGCCTCATGTGCCTTGTCATACTTGTATCCCTATACGCGACCACTACGATTTGTTTTGTGTTATACCTATCGAGTACTCCCTGATATCCTACTAGTCTACGGTGGAGTTTACAGTGCTGTATAAACTATGCCGCTTGTATAAAATGTGTTAAGGGGGATAATGGTAATGCCTTAACGCTATTTTAATAGTTTACTTCAGTTTAGACATTATTATAATAGCGTATATTTCTACATAGTAGATAGTTTAACGGATCATTAAAAGATGGTTATCCCAACATATTTTGAGTTACTTGTAATTTCAGATGTTACTTCACTTGAGTTGGATTTATTGATATAAGAATGTTAATCCTGACTCGAGTGTTTTGCGTTTTGCTTTACGCTCGGGTCGGACTGAGTGTACCAGCTTTTGAGACTCGCCTTTAGAGTTGGAACTTCGCTTGGAGATTCAGTTATCAATCCAGCTTTCAGATATTCAGTTGATTCTAGGGATGTATTCCGATTCTCGTATTTGACTATTGTATTCGAGACTTCTGTTGTACCTTATTTAACTCTGTTATATACATAGTAGCTTCATGAACTACTATCTTTTGTTTCCGCTGCATTTATTACTCTGTGTTTGTGATCTTTGATTATTTATTACTGTATATGATGAGTTTTGGCAAATATAAACTTACAATCTGGTATTTTGAGCAATTCAATTCCGGCATGTTTGGATGCGAATAGTTGAAAATATCAGGTCGTTACATTTGGTATCAGAGCTTTGGTAGCTCTAGGAAAAACTCAGCATATAGGGTAAATGTATTTACAGAATCACTTTCATTCGAGTTTGAATCTCTTCCTTTGAATCGATTCCTTTGAATTTTGGAACATTCCCTGCGGTTCCAAAATCCATTCGTGTCCCTCACTATTCGTCTTCTTTTAATTCTGGAGTACCCCATAACTCCACTGCGAATGATCTCTATAATAACTCTGCGGTCTCGCCAATCTTCGAATGATTTGTAAAGGGATATAACTCCTTTACAATAGACATCGATTTACCGAAGATTTCTGTATCCTCGGTTTACAATGCTATCTATCTCTTGCTATGCCTGAACCTTGTCTCTTGCGATCGAATGTCGATTTGTCTCGGAATTCTACATCGATCTTATTCTTGAAGTCCCGGTCGACGCAGTTAAGGTCGCCCGCGATTTATATAAACTTATCCATCTTCCTATTTGTTATTTAATCATCTTATCTTCTGTTTCGAACTTATCTTCGAATCAGAATTCTCTTTGATTGGAGTCCATCAAATTTGAATCTCTCTATGACGACCTGGAATTTTGAGAAATATCAATTTAATAATCTTTGATAATAATTAAATTTATTTGATCATTTTATATTATAAATTGACAAGTTAAGATTATTTCAAAGGCTGAAAATAATAATTTGTTAATGTCTATTAATGTTTTCTTAACAATATGAATTGGCAAATTTAATTCTTTTGAAAGTTAATAATAATTTAATTTGGAAATATTATTTTGGTGAATAAGAAGTTTTTAATGTAATAAAACTTTATATTCAAATTGTAATATATATGAATGTATATATTGTGATTTGCTATTTGTTTTAAAATTTAATATGGAAATTAATAAATTTAATGTTAGAATGTTTCTATTTGAGATATGTATATATATTTGTATATATATGTTTTAAATAGGAATTTTTATTAATTTGAGTTTAATAAGTATTTCCAAACTTTATCTAGATATATATATATATATAGTTTTGAAATATGAAATGTTAATTTGATTTAATGCCTTTGAAATGATTTGAAGTTTAAATTTTTATAACAAAGTTAATTGCTTATTATTATAGACATATTGTTTAACTTGAGTTTTAGATAAGATTTAAATTTAAATTACATCTGCTTAATATCTTTTCACTTTAATTTTAACACAAGATAAATTTGTTTTTAAATCTTAAGAGTTAAAATAAATTTAATTAAAAGCATAAATAATTTATAAACTAACATGAAATCACTTTTCTATTCATTAAAATCTAAAGATTTGTTTAAATACGCATTTTCATATTACATAATTACATATACATATTACATGCAAAATTTAAAATAAATTATAAAAAAAAATAAAAATAACACTTGTAAGGATATTAAATTATGTAAGTTACATTTGTAAGAATATAAACCTTTAAAGAGACACATGTCATTCTCTTGTAAATATAATTCAAAATTAAACTTGTAAAAACAAGAACAAGTTTTTCTTTCAGCTAAGGTTTCTTTCTTCATTTCAATAATTACAATACAAAACCAAAGATCTAAAAAGGAAATGAAAACTGTAACCTGAAATGGCAAGTCTGGAAATTCAAACAGAGAATAGCAAGAAAATTTAATCAACATGCAAACTAGAATAATTCAAGTAATTCAAGAATCTGGAATTTAAATTCTTCAAGGAGCTAGAGATGAAACATCAGCATGCAACTAAGCAGACATCAAATTGAAGAACATGCAAATGAATTTAAAAGGCCTGGGAAGCAATATGCAGTTCTCTGTCCTCTGCATTAAACAAGTGAGTGAATGAATTTTTTTTTAAAACAGTTTTAAATTCTGGTTTTCACCTGCTCTTATGAATGGATAACATGATGCAAATCTGCAATATTTGAGTTATATGGAGGCATGGTTATTTCTTTCATTCGAATGCCTATGTGGTTAACATGTATACTCTGTCTGGTAATTACAGTTTCAACTTTTCATAAAAAGATTCAGTAATAAATGGTTGTGCCTGAATTAGGTTTTGGATTGTGAAAAGAAGTTGTCTAACACTTGTAGGCTATCATCTAAATACAATTGTAAGTCTTTAAAGTAAATAAAGGGTTCTGAAATTTTCAAATTTCCAGTAAATATAATTTGGGTCAAAAAAGTTATTAAATCAATTTTAGTTTTTGATCTCATGGTTGAATTCTTAGGGCCAAATCATGATTTTTGAGATATGTTCCTTGATTTTTAGATTAGAAATCGAAGTGAATTTCTGGGTTGACAGTTTTGAGCAATTTGGTTGATTCATGGCAAACGATGGCGAGATTGGACTTCGCCGTTGATCATGAAGGAGGAGGAGGCATCAGGGGTCATGTGAAAAATTCTCTTGGATTTTATCATAGATCGCGACGTCCAGAATTGATTGTTGTAGGGTTTAGCAACCTGGTAGTGTCGTTGTTGTTTTGATGGGTTTTGCGGGTTCGAGAGTCTTTTGTGAACGATCGCGAGGGGTTAGGGAGATGATGGAAATGAGATGAAGCTACGGTGGTGGTGGCGTGGTCTCCGGTGAAGGGGATGGCCGGCGGTGGTTGGATTTAAGGTTGGGGCTTTCGAACGGTATTGGGATCGAAGGTCGTTTTTTCGATTCTCATTCGAATTGATGTTCTGGGTGGTGCGATGGGTAGTGGTGGTAGAGTGCGACTTATGGATAGCCGGCGTGCAGTTCGCCAGCGACCATCGGCGTCGTGCACGTTTGTGTATTTCTGTTTTGGGGTTCTGGGAAGAAGAAGATGGAAACTCGAAGTATGCTCCGGGTTTTTTGTCGTTCTGGCTCGAAGCAGGGGTAGGTAGGGGAAAATCGGGCAAGTCACTGGGTTTTTGTGTAGTTTACTCGGGTTTAGGTAGGGGTTCACTCGGGTATTAGGTATTCAGGGATTAGAACAAGAAGTTTAAGTTGTTAATACAAAGGAAAATTTATTTTAGAAATAAAGTTTTTAAAACAAAGGTTGAACAAGTTTCAAAATTAAAATTGTTCAAAGTTATGTTTAAAACAAGTTTATATATTTAAAAATATGGAAGTTTTAAAATAAAATAAGTGGATTTTAAAAATAAAATTTGTATTAAATTTTTATTAAGGATATTGGGAAGGTTTTAAAGATTTCAAAGTTCAATTTAAAATATGTTTAATTATAATTTATTTCTAAATGTTATATTTAAGTAAAGATAAATAATAAAGATTTAGAGATAAATAAAAATAAAGATTTTCTTTAGTTATTTTGAATTTTGATTTAATTAAAGATAATTAAATTTGTAAAGATAATTAAGATAATTAAATTATTAACCATTTAAAAGTTATTAGTTAATATAAATGTGTTAATTAAGATAATGGTTTCTTGTTTAAGAATCTTTTTAATATAGTAAATTAAAGAATCATTTAATTAATTTTAAATGATTAAGTTAAATAATTAATTAAGTAATTAATTTAGATAATCACTTATGGGTTAATCTAATATAATTACTTGGGAAAGTAAATAAAGTAATTAAGTGATTAATTACTAGAGGTAATTAAGTAAAGGATAATTACCTTATTAAAAGAAATTAAGTAAATGTGATTAAGAGTTAATCACTTTAGTTATTAATTAAAGACTTAACTAATAATTAGTTAAAGATTTAAATTATTTGATTAATGATTAATAAATAAAAGGATTAAGAGTAATCAATTAAGAAAGGAATTTAATTTATGGAAATAATCATTAATTAATAGAAATAATTAATTAATTATTAATTAATAATTTAAGAATAATTAATTTATAATTTATTTTTAATTACTAAATGTAATTAAAGTAACTAATCAAAGGTGATTATTTAAAAGTAATTAATTAAATAAAATTAATTAAAAGTAATTAATTAAGTATTTAATTAAGAGTAATTAATCAAGTGTGATTAATTAAAAGTGATGAATCAGGTATGATTAAAGGATAATTAAGGAATAATTATCAGGATAATTAAAGAATAGTTAATCAAGTATGATTAATTTTAGAAAGTAATTAATAGGTAATTACTTAGTATAATTTGAAAGTAATTAATCATGATGATTAATTAATATGGTAATTAAGTAAGGATTACTTAAAGTAATTAAGTGATAATTAATCGGGGAAGATTAATTGAAATGGATAATTAGGTGATGTTAGTTAATTAATTAATTTGTAATTAATTAATGAATAGTAAAATGGATTGAAGATAATCTAAGTGTTTAAGTAAGGATTAATTTAATTTAAGGATTAATTAAATTAATTAAGTTTGGATCAAACTTGTTTATGAATGATTAATGATTGGATGATATATATCATTGGATGAGTTAATGATATTGGTTGTTGTTGGATGACATTTACTGATGGGTGATGATGTGAATATGTTATATCTGAGATGTGATTTATATGCTGCTATGTGATATGTATAGATGCATGTGATAATAGATGCTTATCTATCTGCGTAATATGATACATCCATTTATGTTAAGTAATATTTCTAAATATCTATTATTTAAATCCCTTAAGTACAACTTGGACATTAAAATGGCGTTTGGATTCGATGAGACCGGGATCGGGTTTCCATATTTGGATATCCGAAAACCACATCGATTCCAATTAAACGTTAGGTCGTTAATCCAAGTGGAGCAAGTGAAGACTCGAGGTGTAAGGGCTATACGTCAGTATAACTCTGTGGGTGATTCCGTAATGAGTTTGACGGAATAGTGCTTATAGATTCGATATGGAGGTTCTAGAGTGCAAGGGTATGGTCGTTGACTCTGAGGGTGATTCCAAAATGAGTGCAACGAGATAGTGCCTTCGGTTTCGTTCGAACCCGGAACGAACCTGTATGGATTGAATGCTTTCAGCACATCGTCAGGCGGACGATGAGCATGGTCCTATAAAGGTAATCGCAGCCTCAAGCCTCATCAACCGGGAATGGCTAAACAGGGGAGGTGCAGCAAGGCTTCGTGGGTCGCTCACACTGGAGAGCGAGATACATCCCTGTTTAGATGTCCCTTTTTATTTCGGCTTTGTGGGCGGTTAGAACTGCAGCCAACTGCAGGATGGTCTTGTTCGGGACTGTTCAGTAAGGAATGGTCCCGGCTTTGTGTTGCAGGGGAGTGGGAGTACTCCTCGGTACGGTGATCTAGGCCACGTACTGTGACGGGCGGTACCCCAGTAGCCCTGCCATTGATCGAAACCCATTTTCCCTACGAGACCCTACGGTTTTGTTTGTATTACCCACTTTTGTGGCTAGTAGATGGAATTTAATGAATGTAACAATTTCGGCTATTTCATATTTATTTGAAAACCCTAGACACTATTATAATATCACTGGATATCCTATCGAATGCTTTGGTTAGCGTAAGGTAAAAACTTTTCCATGTTAATGTGTGGGAAATCTTACGTGATACCTTTTCTTTTCAAAGGTTTTTCTAAAGTTAAGCAATCTTAAACCGTTTACTCACACCAGACCCCTGTCTAACCGGAGTGTTTATTTTCTGTTTTATTAAACTCTTGGGTACTCATATTATGTATGAGTAGTCAAGTGATCCAGGTTATCTCTTGATGAAATCTGAAGGAGCTTTGGAGCAGGAGGCTTCAGCGTGTAGATGTATAGTTAGAGTTTCCGATGTGTTGATATTCGGTATGATTGTCTTGTATTGTATATTAGACAGAAATGTTATAACTGTCTAAATTAAGATGTTTAGTTGTGTACTCTGATGTATATGATACTACGTATATGTTCTATATTATATTTAAATCGTTCCGCTATGAGATTCTGATGTGTTGTTTTCTCTTTCTTCTCTCTCTTTTCTTCTTCTATCCCTTTCTTTCTTAATTAGTGATGCGATTTTCCGGGAGTGGAAAGTCGGGTCGCTACAGCTGGTATCAGAGCATTAGGTTGAGTGAATACCTAAGCTCTGGAGTGGTGTCTATCTTGAGAGCGCGTACTTGTAATTTATTTATATATATATATATATATATATATATATATATATTTATATAACTACCTAATCTGTTGGGTTATCTGTTCGGATTTTCCAACATAGGTTATAAAGGTAGATAGGGTAGGAGTGTGTGGAACACAACTACCACTAATGGAAGAGGCTCATATGTTGTGGTTGGAGATGTGTCTGTCGAGATTGTAGATCTAATACAGTCTCGAATAAGTTTTGTAGATTGGTGATAGGATTTCTTTGAGTCCAGAGGAAGTATTTTCAAGAACTGGTGTATATTCTTGGAGTGTGAGGTTGATTTGCTCTCAAGTGAGCGGGATTTCTAAAAGTTGAATGTATCCTCTGAGGAGAAGAAAGTGGTGGTATCTTGATAGCTTCAGGAAGGAATAGCTATATGGTGAGATGCAGTTTCCATAGATGATTCTGAAAATGTTTCTTTTGGAGCCAGATTAAGATGGTGTTGGGAGAGCATTTTGAAGTCCACTGCAGTGGAGATTAGGATGTTTATAGATTTTCTGGATCTCAAGTAAGGGTGTCTTATCTTGGTTGAAGTATGAGACTAAGGTCGATGAGTTACCTCATTTCAGACATGGTCTCATTTGTTTTCTTAAGAAGATATGTGGTTGGTGTTGGGTTTGAGCCGAGTTTTTTTTAAGAAGACGTCTATCGTCTCAAGGCTTTTTAGTGGAATTGGGTGATAGTTTTGAGTTTCAGGAGCTTTTGGTTAAGAAAGATCTTTTGTCTTAGCAGTATCATTAAAGTGAAGTTTGGAAGCGTGACCTATTTCTTCGATGATTTTGTAATCTTTGGGATTCTATTATCGGCAGACCAGGCAGATAGTGAAGGCTTATTCTTTTCTTTGGGAGGCTCAGCAGAGCAGGATATTTATTGGTGGTGATCTATCAGTTTTTCTGGTAGATAAGCCATTCTTGAAGATTGGTCTTGAATAGGAAAAGTTGTTCTAGTTGGGGAGACAGGTCTTTGGAGCCTGGACTAAGTGAAATCGCAAAAGTGACTTGCGATTAGTTTGGGAATCTTTGAGTATTCTTTGGTTTGAGATTAAGGCATCTCAAGTAGAGGTAAAAGCTATGAAAGTAGTCGGAGATTTTCTAGTTTTTTTTGAGAAAATCAGAAGTAGACCTGAATAGGAGATTGAGTTTTCTTATCAACTTGGATTTCCAGGAGTAGTATTAAGGTTCAACCATATAGTGAGATGACTCTTGGAGCGAGAATAGTTTGGGGAGGCAGCTCAAGATTCTTTGAAGAAGGATTGATCATCTTATTCTAGTTAAGATTCTGTTGAGATGTTTTGACCAAGTGGAATAGTCACTAGATTTTTATGAGTTGGATGAGCAGTGTATGGAGAAAGATTGTACTAGAGTTCTTCGATAGCATTCTTATCTTCTCTAGATCAGAGTTGTGCAGCGGAAGCGAGTTGGCAATTATTCTGGTATGGGAGCAACTGGATGTTGCAGTATGGGATTTCTACAGGAAATTCAAGTATGAAGGAATTTTCTGGATTTGGTAGGCAAGGTTGTCAAGTGCAACTGTTTGGTTATTCCAGATATGAGATATAGGTTTGAAAACCACTTATGCTTGTGGTATAGAGTTGTATTTTGGATTTCAGCAAATTATTTATGGGAAAGCCACTTTGTTGAATAGGACCTGGAGATTTGGCTTGAGTTGGTGTTGTTGTTTCATGAAGCAATCAGCAAGGGTTAGGCTGATTAGGAATATTGGAGGTAACTCAGGAGCATCTGAAGAGTTGCGCAGTTAAGAATTGAGAAATTTTGGAATGTGCAGTTAGAATTTGGATATTGTTTTGGTTTTATCCAATCAAAGAAATTATAAGACTGGGTAAAATTGGAGAGTTAGCTCTGGAGGTATTTTGAGTTTTCCTGTGTTCTCTGAAGATTAGATTTTGATCTACAGGATTGAAGTGCCAGTCCGGATAGCTGGAATTCATTGTATTTCACATATCTCTGAGGAACATGTGTATGATTCTTTGAGGGATAGAATCAGCAGTTAAGAAGGATCTGGTAGTTGGGCTGGTTTTGAGTTTAATCTGATATCTTGTTCAGATTTGAAGAATCAGATGAGGGAGTTCTTGGTTTTAATGGTGTAGTTACTTAAGGTTCTGTAGAGCGAGTATTCCAGCCTGGAAACTCTTGATAATATTAGAAGTTCTATTCAGAATTTTGTCTAAATAGATAAAATTATTTATTTGAATTGGTTGTTATGATTGGTAGTGTATGATTGATTGTGTGATTGATGTTTGAAAATTTTAAAATTCTTTAACTGGGTTATTAAATTATCTTTGCTTTTAAATTTCGGGGACGAAATTCTTTTAAGGGGGGAGGAATGTGACGACCCGGAATTTTGAGCAATATCAATTTAATAATCTTTGATAATAATTAAATTGATTTGATCATTTTATATTATAAATTGACAAGTTAAGATTATTTCAAATGCTGAAAATAATAATTTGTTAATGTCTATTAATGTTTTCTTAGCAATATGAATTGGCAAATTTAATTCTTTTGAAAGTTAATAATAATTTAATTTGGAAATATTTATTTTGGTAAATAATAAGTTTTTAATGTAATAAAAATTTATATTCAAATTGTAATATATATGAATGTATATATTGTGATTTGATATTTGTTTTAAAATTTAATATGGAAATTAATAAATTTAATGTTAGAATGTTTCTATTTGAGATATGTGTATATATATTTGTATATATATGTTTTAAATAGGAATTTTTATTAATTTGAGTTTAATAAGTATTTCCAAACTTTATCTAGATATATATATATATAGTTTTGAAATTTGAAATGTTAATTTGATTTAATGCCTTTGAAATGATTTGAAGTTTAAATTTTTATAACAAAGTTAATTGCTTATTATTATAAACATATTGTTTAACTTGAGTTTTAGATAAGATTTAAATTTAAATTTCATCTGCTTAATATCTTTTCACTTTAATTTTAACACAAGATAAATTTGTTTTTAAATCTTAAGAGTTAAAATAAATTTAATTAAATGCTTAAATAATTTATAAACTAACATGAAATCACTTTTCTATTCATTAAAATCTAAAGATTTATTTAAATACACATTTTCATATTACATAATTACATATACATATTACATGCAAAATTTAAAATAAATTATAAATAAAATAAAAATAACACTTGTAAGGATATTAAATTATGTAAGTTACATTTGTAAGAATATAAACCTTTAAAGAGACACATGTCATTCTCTTGTAAATATAATTCAAAATTAAACTTGTAAAAACAAGAACAAGTTTTTCTTTTAGCTAAGGTTTCTTTCTTCATTTCAATAATTACAATACAAAACCAAAGATCTAAAAAGGAAATGAAAACTGTAACCTGAAATGGCAAGTCTGGAAATTCAAACAGAGAATAGCAAGAAAATTTAATCAACATGCAAACTAGAATAATTCAAGTAATTCAAGAATCTGGAATTTAAATTCTTCAAGGAGCTAGAGATGAAACATCAGCATGCAACTAAGCAGTCATCAAATTCAAGAACATGCAAATGAATTTAAAAGGCCTGGGAAGCAATATGCAGTTCCCTGTCCTCTGCATTAAATAAGTGAGTGAATGGAATTTTTTTTAAAAACAGTTTTAAATTCTGGTTTTCACCTGTTCTTATGAATGGATAACATGATGCAAATCTACAATATTTGAGTTATATGGAGGCATGGTTATTTCTTTCATTTGAATGCCTGTGTGGTTAACATGTATACTCTGTCTGGTAATTACAGTTTCAACTTTTCATAAAAAGATTCAGTAATTAATGGTTGTGCCTGAATTAGGTTTTGAATTGTGAATAGAAGTTGTCTGAAACTTGTAGGCTATCATCTAAACACAATTGTAAGTCTTTAAAGTAAATAAAGGGTTCTGAAATTTTCAAATTTCCAGTAAATATAATTTGGGTCAAAAAAATTATTAAATCAATTTTAGTTTTTGATCTCATAATTGAATTCTTAGGGCCAAATCATGATTTTTGAGATATGTACCTTGATTTTTAGATTAGAAATCGAAGTGAATTTCTGGGTTGACAGTTTTGAGCAATTTGGTTGATTCATGGCAAACGATGGCGAGATTGGACTTCGCCGTTGAACATGAAGGAGGAGGAGGCATCAGGGGTCGTGCGAAAAATTCTCTTGGATTTTATCATAGATCGCGACGTCCAGAATTGATTGTTGTAGGGTTTAGCAACCTGGTAGTGTCGTTGTTGTTTTGATGGGTTTTGCGGGTTCGAGAGTCTTTTGTGAACGATCGCGAGGGGTTAGGGAGATGATGGAAATGAGATGAAGCTACGGTGGTGGTGGCGTGGTCTCCGGTGAAAGGGATGGCCGGCGGTGGTTGGATTTGAGGTTGGGGCTTTCCAACGGTTTTTGGGTTCGAAGGTCGTTTTTTCGATTCTCATTCGAATTGATGTTCTGGGTAGTGCGATGGGTAGTGGGGGTTGAGTGCGACTTGTGGGTAGCCGGCGTGCAGTTCGCCAGCGACCATCGGCGTCGTGCACGTTTACATGCACGTTTGTGTATTTCTGTTTTGGGGTTCCGGGAAGAAGAAGATGGAAACTCGAAATATGTTTAATTATAATTTATTTCTAAATGTTATATTTAAGTAAAGATAAATAATAAAGATTTAGAGATAAATAAAAATAAAGATTTTCTTTAGTTGTTTTGAATTTTGATTTAATTAAAGATAATTAAATTTGTAAAGATAATTAAGATAATTAAATTATTAACCATTTAAAAGTTATTGGTTAATATAAATGTGTTAATTAAGATAATGGTTTCTTATTTAAGAATCTTTTTAATATAGTAAATTAAAGAATCATTTAATTAATTTTAAATGATTAAGTTAAATAATTAATTAAGTAATTAATTTAGATAATCACTTATGGGTTAATCTAATATAATTACTTGGGAAAGTAAATAAAGTAATTAAGTGATTAATTACTAGAGGTAATTAAGTAAAGGATAATTACTTTATTAAAAGAATTTAAGTAAATGTGATTAAGAGTTAATCACTTTAGTTATTAATTAAAGACTTAATTAATAATTAGTTGAAGATTTAAATTATTTGATTAATGATTAATAAATAAAAGGATTAAGAGTAATTAATTAAGAAAGGAATTTAATTTATGGAAATAATTATTAATTAATAGAAATAATTAATTAATTATTAATTAATAATTTAAGAATAATTAATTTATAATTTAGTTTTAATTACTAAATGTAATTAAAGTAATTAATCAAAGGTGTTTAATTAAAAGTAATTAATTAAATATAATTAATTAAAAGTAATTAATCAAGTATTTAATTAAGCGTAATTAATCTAGTGTGATTAATGAAAAGTGATGAATCAGGTATGATTAAAGGATAATTAAGGAATAATTATCAGGATAATTAAAGAATAGTTAATCAAGTATGATTAATTTTAGAAAGTAATTAAGAGGTAATTACTTAGTATAATTTGAAAGTAATTAATCATGATGATTAATTAATATGGTAATTAAGTAAGGATTACTTAAAGTAATTAAGTGATAATTAATCGGGGAAGATTAATTGAAATGGATAATTAGGTGATGTTAGTTAATTAATTAATTTGCAATTAATTAATGAATAGTAAAATGGATTGAAGATAATCCAAGTGTGTAAGTAAGGATTAATTTAATCTAAGGATTAATTAAATTAATTAAGTTTGGATCAAACTTGTTTATTAATGATTAATGATTGGATGATATATATCATTGGATGAGTTAATGATATTGGTTGTTGTTGGATGACATTTACTGATGGGTGATGATGTGAATATGTTATATCTGAGATATGATTTATATGCTGCTATGTGATATGTATAGATGCATGTGATAATAGATGCTTATCTATCTGTGTAATATGATACATCCATTTATGTTAAGTGATATTTCTAAATATCTATTGTTTAAATCCCTTAAGTACAACTTGGACATTAAAATGGCGTTTGGATTCGATGAGACCGGGATCGGGTTTCAATATTTGGATATTCGAAAACCACATCGATTCCAATTAAACGTTAGGTCGTTAATCGAAGTGGAGCAAGTGAAGACTCGAGGTGTAAGGGCTATACGTCGGTATAACTCTGTGGCTGATTCCGTAATGAGTTTGACGGAATAGTGCTTATAGATTCGAGATGGAGGTTCTAGAGTGCAAGGGCTATGGTCGTTGACTCTGAGGGTGATTCCAAAATGAGTGCAACGAGATAGTGCCTTCGGTTTCGTTCGAACCCGGAATGAACTTGTATGGATTGAATGCTTTCAGCACATCGTCAGGTGGACGATGAGCATTCTAAGATAATTGGTCCTATAAAGGTAATCGCAGCCTCAAGCCTCATCAACCGGGAATGGCTAAAACAGGGGAGGTGCAGCAAGGCTTCGTGGGTCGCTCCCACAGGAGAGCGAGATACATCCCTGTCTAGATGTCCCTTTTTATTTCGGCTTTGTGGGCGGTTGGAACTGCAGCCAACTGTGGGATGGTCTTGTTTAGGACTGTTCAGTAAGGAATGGTCCCGGCTTTGTGTTGCACGGGAGTGGGAGTACTCTTCGGTACGGTGATCTAGGCCACGTACTGTGACGGGCGGTACCCCAGTAGCCCTGCCATTGATGGAAACCCATTTTCCCTACGAGACCCTACGGATTTGTTTGTATTACCCACTTTTGTGGCTAGTAGCTGGAACTTAATGAATGCAACAATTTCGGCTATTTCATATTTATTTGAAAACCCTAGACACTATTATAATATCACTGGATTTCCTATCAAATGTTTTGGTTAGCGTAAGGTAAAAACTTTTCCATGTTTATGTGTGGGAAGTCTTACGTGATACCTTTTCTTTTCAAAGGTTTTTCTAAAGTTAAGCAATCTTAAACCGTTTACTCACACCAGACCCCTGTCTGACCCGAGTGTTTATTTTATGTTTTATTAAACTCTTGGGTACTCATATTATGTATGAGTAGTCAAGTGATTCTGGTTATCTCTTGACGAAATCTGAAGGAGCTTTGGAGCAGGAGGCTTCAGCGTGTAGATATAAGTTAGAGTTTCCGCTGTGTTGATATTCTGTATGATTGTCTTGTATTGTATATTAGACAGAAGTGTTATAACTGTCTAAATTGAGATGTTTAGTTATGTACTATGATGTATATGATACTACGTATATGTTCTATATTATATTTAAATCGTTCTGCTGTGAGATTCTGATGTGTTGTTTTCTCTTTCTTCTCTTTCTTTTCTTCTTTTATCCCTTTCTTTCTTAATTAGTGAAGCGATTTTCCGGGAGTGGAAAGTCGGGTCGCTACACTATCCTTGCTTTGAAATCCATTCTTGTATCGTCGAG
This sequence comes from Allium cepa, assembly GCA_030765085.1. NCBI lineage: Eukaryota > Viridiplantae > Streptophyta > Magnoliopsida > Asparagales > Amaryllidaceae > Allium > Allium cepa. The sequence continues at coordinate 979,108,760 of CM060934.1, forward strand.
CGAGGAAGTGTATTTGTAAACTAATATTAAAATGTTTTATATATATATATATTGTGTTGTTTGAGTTGTTGATGTTGATTTGGGTTTCTGATCGATTCGTCTATCCATCCAGCTTTCAGATTTGGAGTTGAGTTGTTGATGTTGAGTTGTTGATCTTCCTATTTTGGTTGGAGCTTCGCTTGGAGATTCAGCTATCCTTCCAGCTTTCTGATATTCAGTTGATTCTAGGGATGCATTCTGATTCTTGTGTTTGACTATTGTATTCGAGACGTCTGTTGTACCTTATTTAACTCTGTTATATATAGTAGCTTCATGAACTACTATCTTTTATTTCCGCTGCATTTATTACTCTGTGTCTGTGATCTGTGATTATTTATTACTGTATAGGCTGAGTTTTGCTAAATATAAACTTACAATCTGGTATTTTGATCAATTAAATTCCGACATGTTTGGATGTAAATGGTTTGAAATATCAGGTCGTTACACACATGGTATCCACTGAGCCTTTATTAAATAACCTTTAACTAAAAAAAACCTCTTTATAAAACTTGATCAATTTATCTTTTCTGAAATAGTTATCTCAAACCCTTTACATCCCTTTTATACTTGAAAAAGATTTTTATTTATCTCAGAAATATAAGTATTTACCAGAAACAATTGGAAAATTCCCTTTTTCAAATTTCATATTAAATGGCCAAGAAAGTCCCTTTTCAAAATATCACTTAATATAAAACCCATTCACTTTATAAAACTCGTTCGCTTATCCCGTACAAAAATTCTTTTTATAAGTTCAGTTCATATTTCAAACCTTCTTATAAATTTTCAAACTAGATTTAAAGTTCTTTTCTTTTAAATCTCTAAATGATTTATAAAATCTTTTTCCATGTATAAAACTCTTTATAAAATTACTTTTGTAAAATATCTTTGACATAACAAAACATCATTTACAAACTCTCCTTTTAAATCACCTTAAATAAACCCTTTTATATAGTAAAACCCTTTTACTATAATAAGTTATTATTTATAAATACCATTAAAAAATAATTATATAACATGAAAATCATTTATAAACTTTAAAGCCCCGGATTTATTAAAGAATTGAGGTTAATTCAAAATCATACTTCGTAAATTCAAAAGAAGGCTTAGCAATCGCATTCGTACTGATTTAAGTTACCATTTAATTTCAATTTCATTTTTAAGTCATTCAACAATTTATTTACATAAGTCAACTTATACCTAAATACACTTCATATTTGAATCATAGTAACATGTCAATATAAACTAACCAGTATAAACATGTCCAAATAACATAATGGCGGGTTGGTGATTTGTCCTGCTAAAATGATGTCTAAACAATCAAAAATTAACTTATAGCAAAATGAAGATTTATTCTGCTAACATATATGTCCATACAATCAAACAACCAATCTACAGCAGAACCTGAATTTATTCTGCTAATATATGTCCACAACAATCAAATCTATTACATTATAGCTGAATAGGGATTTATTATGCTATCAAATGTCCACACAATCAAGCAATCAATTTATGGAAGAACAGGGTTTTATTCTACTAATAGTTGTCCACACAAACACAAACAATCACATTATAACTCACTCACAAACTGGATTTAATCACTCGTGCTTAAAACTATCCTTTATAAAAGAATAACCTTTTTAAATAAATTCTTTCTTGGAAAATAAAAGGATATAAAACTTAAACTCCCTTTTAAAATAATTAATTATAAGTTAAACTCTTACTAAATCATAATTAATCTTTATTGAATCTTAATTTAATTAAATAAATAAATTAAGAAATAATTAAACCTTTAAATAAATGATTAAATAATAATTAATTATTAAATGGATAATTAAACACTAATTAATCCTTTATTAATTATTAAATAATCATTTAAACCTTAATTAATAAATTCTGTCAACTAATGTCATTTAAATAATCTTTAATTAAGTCTTAAATAATAAATTAAACCTTTAATAAATAATTTATAAATTAAAATCTTAATTAATTTAAAATTAAACACATGGTTAATAATTGATTAATAATTAACTAATAATTAATCATATATTTAATCAGAAATTAATTTAAAGTAAATCATGCGCTTAACTTATAATAATTAAATAATTATTCATACGTAATAATTGATTAATTAAAATTAATTTTATCCTTTAAAAGGGTAATTAATTAGTAACTAATCTTCACTTAATTAAACTTAATAAACCTTATTAACACTTAGTTACTTAATAATTGTTAAAACTGAATTAATTAATTATTAATTATGAAATCCTTTGTTAACTTTTAAAAACATTATCACTAGGCTTATACACATTTACAAAACAATTTTAAGTATGAAGCTTAAATTTGAAAAATTCAGATTTTTAAAGGGAAATTGCATCCATAACAACTATCGCTATGGACACCACCACTTGAAAATGTTTTGACTTTCCTCATTGAAACCTCAACACTTAAATACTTACCAACCTATCATAAATATAGCATAAGGTTTTTCATAAGAAAACAAAGTTGAAAACTTTGAAATGATTTTCAGTTTCCTTTAAACTAAACACTAGTTTTTTCACAAAGTAATTCAATCGTCAATGCCATATTAAAGTTTCATTTCCTTAGCATAACATAACAAACACATGCCTAAACATCCATAAACATATCAACATTATAACACAAACCCAAAATAGCACATCTTTATAATGAAATACAACGTTTTAGCTTTCGGTTCACAAGTCAATATCTAAACCGCAACTAGCAACATACATATATATTCAAACCATATATATTCTAACCAAACAACAAACTTATTTTACCATCCGATATTTATAAAAGTAAAAAAAATTCAAAAGTTAAAGAATTTACTCACTAAAAATCCTTTGAAAGTTTGATACACATTGGAGTTTGAAAAACTCGAAAAATCACAAAATCGGCTCGAAAAAAGATCAACTTCCCCTCGATTTTTGGACATGTAATTCTCTGATTTTGGTAAAGTAGTCAAAAGGAAAGTTTTAGAAAATTCTTTACACTACAATTTGGAAAAAAGAAATGCTTAATTTCATTTATTTTTAAGAAAGATATGGCTGAGATAAGAGGAGCTATTTTCGGACTTGAATTTCTGAGTCCAAAAACGTGTCTAAAAGAAATGCATTTTTGGCATAGCTACACCCGAAAATTAAAAAAATGTGGTACCAATAAAAGTTGTAGCTATTGTAATTTCATATGGTTTCAAAAAATAAATTCTTCATTTGGGTCGAAAATGAGGAAGATATGATAGAAGGAAGAGGAGGTAAAATGTGAAGAGGAAAGGCTATTTATTAACAAGAGAAAAAAAGGAATTACCTAAACACCCTTGTCCTTTGCCCTCCACCCACCTTGCACGGCCTCACCACCTTATCCTCCCTTAAGTTTCTAAGCCAACATGAATCTAATGCATATATGTATTATGTCTATATATTTTTCCGAAGCATCTTTAAATTTAAATAAATACATATATTTTAAATCAAAGAAAATTTATCTTACTTATATATAAGATATTTAAGTAAATACATATATATATATATATACACACACACACACAAGTGAAATGAAATCCTAACTTTATTTATAAATGAATTTGTATATATATATATATGTATATGCTATTTTGATCACAAAATTTCTAACAACTTTTAGTCAGCGAAAAGTCAAAAAATTCGAAAAATGAATTCCTGCCATATTTTCGATTTTTCTTCGAACCAAATATCTTTGTAAACAAAATTTTAAAAACTATTTCACAATTATTATTTATCATTTAAAATTTTTTTATTTTTATTATAAAACCTATATATTAAATATCTAAAATTAATTAAATATTCGAAAATCAAAGTAGTGAAATTCCGGGTCATTACAAACAACCTTTGGACTCATATATCTATTCGGGCCAGGCTGGCAGCCAGATAGGGTGGAGTAATTAATTATCTGAATATAATTTTGGACAATTGATTTCTGGACATGCTATTAGTAGGGCTGTGAGCTTAATAGTTAAACCAACATGATTAATTTAGATCGCATAGGCTATCGAGCTTTGATACCATTATTGGAACTAGGACGGTCTGCAATAGAAGTTATGGATGAATTCTAAAAAAAATTACTATATTGGGTCTTTATTGGGCCTATGTCACAACCCGAAATGCAATGTTCAAAAATTGACATCAAATACCTTGCTTGTATTTGACTGCCAAAGATTCAAACATCGAACTCCAGTCGGATGGAGCTTATAATAACATTAGATGGATATAAAATAGCGGAAACAAAATGAATATCATGCATTACATCACAGATACAACATCATCATAATATCCATTACAACATCAAAGTATCATAATACATATATCACAACTCCAAATAGAACATCATAATAGAAAACAAGTGGTCATATGCCAAAAAGTCTTCAAGGAAATAGAGTGATAGTGAACTTCCAAGACAAAGCACCTTGAGATCCAAAAGATTCCAAAATATCTCCAAGGTAAATGCCTCCAAAACAGATAGTCTTCAAACCAAAAGGACACTAAAATACTGCTAACGCCAAAACACGGAAACCTGCTACTAGGCTGCCGGTATGGAAATGATGGGCACCCAGAGTTTAGAAAGCAAACAATAAACTCCGGGTCAGTCATGGGACTGGTATGAGTAAACCAAGATAGTTGCTTTTAAATCAAACATATTTTAAAAGAAAACCGTTCATGCTTTTGGAAAATGAAACTACCATAAGGCCTCCCGGCCCACACACAATGCAATAGCACACTTGGGGGAGATTTCCCCTTATGATAGTCAAATATGCTTAATACGAGAAAAGTTCTTTGAAATTATTACTAGTGCATATTGTGAAAACATTTCGAAAATATAATATTAATCTTAGCCAGCATAGGTACCATGATAATATGGCTACTATAGCTGTCATATTAAATGGCAGGTTCTACAACTAAAACCGTACTGGTTCGTATTGGGAATTGGATTTCCAACAAATGGTCAGGCTCAGGAACTTCCTATGCCACATGTGTACGCCTCTGGAGGGACGTCCCGAGAACCTACCCGGCTCTCTGCCAACACAAGGATGGGTTACCTCTATAATTAGGTAACTACTACTCGAGTATGCCACCCCCTGGTCGTTTGCGACCTTTATCCGAGGGCCCTCTACCACAAAGCAACAACCACACGGTAAATGAGATTGTAGCAACCATATAGGTAAAATATCTGGGCTCCATACCATGATACCACCTTTTTCCAGAAGGAGATGACATACCCTAAAGGGTGAGACCCTCATAACCTTGCCGCATCTTTCCTGTTTCGACCATTTCCAGGGGGTGAGGTCCGAAGAGGTCTCGTCCACAATGCTACACTTTACACGAAAGTCATGCTTTGATCACAAATGATCATCAACATATAGCAGCACTTAGCATGCTGCACTACCAAATTGGGAGCATAACGCTGATAACCTTTAACTACATAACCTTTGAGCTCGTACGTCTCAGAGAAGGGTGTTAAGCTAAGAGAATAAATTCTCCACCACCAACAGATATGTATTTGAAAGAAATCGACTTTATATCTCAAAGTGTAGTGTCAGACAAACAATCATACAAGTCTGTTCCGGGTTCGAACAGAACCGAAGGCACTTCGTCCAATAAAGGAAGTAGCCCTTGCTAATCTGGGTATCCCCAATTCCGATCGGACTCCCCATCACATGTGGAAATCTCTATATCGGAGCAACTCAGTACAGGGACAATCGATAGGTTATTCTATCGTTTTCGAAGACACCCAGTCTTCATCACCGTCTTCAAATGCTATTCATTTTGTCGAATCACTATTCGGAATTGGTTATATGACACAAAGGTCCTCTCCTGGCTAATCGGAATAGTGAACGCTTAATTTTAAAACACGTGGGTGTATCAATCACAAGTATTCACATTCAGGGTTCGATGTGGGTTTCGAATAACTAACTGAAATCCGACTCCCTGTCGCATCAAAGTTTAAAAGGGGTTTTCATAAACATATAGGAATAAATCACAAATCACAGTTCAGCACAAAGCAATCCAATCACACTGTATCACAACAGAAATGTCAATCCAGTGCATAACATTTGACGATAGTCAATCATCTTCAATTAAGGTGAATGATTTAAGTGAATCAACCATAAACTTATTTTAAATCAACGATTAATTATGAATTAATCAAATTTTAATTAACTTGATTACTTAATTATTCTTTAATTAATTATCTCAATTTATTCATTCTTAATTGTTAATTAATTAAACTTTAATTACTTTTATTAATTAACTATTCTTTAATTAATTATTAATTATAAAGTAATTACAAAACATTAATTGTTAATTACTATTTCATCATTATAAATAATTTAGTTTTAAGTTAAAACTTGAATATTTGATTTACTTCTAAATTATTATTAAGTTAAATGTAAAACAATTTTTATTAAAAAAATATATATTAAAATTATCTTTAACTTCGTAAATTTTTAAAAAAACATTTCAATATCATTTACTTCACCTTCTATTAACAACTATCTTTATTTTATAAAGAATGGATTCAGAAAATCGTTTAACTTATGTTTTCAAAATTTTATTAAAACTGAAATTTACTATTTTCATGGCCAACCCAAGGCCGTCTCGGGTCGTCCTCGAGAAAAATGCCCCCTCCTGCTTCGAGTTTCTTCCCAAATTAACCCGAGTAAAAAAAATCATAGAAAATTGTTTAAGTTTTTAAAGCAACCCGGTACTTTAATATTTTCACTCGACTTAACACCCGAGCTTCCACTAGTTCCACCCCGAGGCCTCCTTCGAGTCATCCCTTCCTTCACTCTTCTGCCCCATTCCTGATACACAAGATGACACGTGCACATGCACGGTCAGAATCATCACCATTGGTCGAAGCTACAGCCACCATCCACCTAAACCCCGTAAACACCCAAAACTCGAATTAGTTTCGAAAACGAGAATCGAGTCGTCTCGACCCAAACAACCCAGCATAACATCATCAGAAAAGGGTCTCGCCCCACCTCCTCTGACCGTCAGCGGACACCAAAATTGGTCCGAAGATCCATCTACGTACGACGCCGCGATTAGCACCGGAGGCACGAAGTCCGATCACCCTATGATGGCGCAGCACCATCATTTCAAACGTGAACAGAAATGGGTTATTAAACCTAATTTGATCTCGAATTAAAAATCTAAGGTTTTACAAATTCCACTTGTATTTTTCTTGTGATCGCGAACATTTAATCTAGCTGTGATGACGAACTCGAGGCCCACCAACGTTTGGATCATCAGAATTTGGCAAAAGTTCAACTTTCTTATCAACCCCAATATCTCAGTGAAAATTTAATGAAAATTTTGAAGTTTTGTTTCTAAATTCATTATTTTTAAAGGGGATTCAAATAACATTACTGAAATAAAAATATGTGAGGTTCGAATTTCTTGCTTATTTGGATTGTGACTGTGTTTTACATTTTCCAGAGAAGAATAAAACATGTTGCTTTGCTTTGATCAGTTAGTAAACATAATGCATGTCCAAACTTCACTTTAATTTGTTTATACATTAATTTCAGAGAAGGATAGAGAGAGATCTTGAATTTAGCATGGTTTGCTCGGTAAACCAGAGACTTAAATGTGGCTGTGTTTTCACAGTTTCCAGGAAAAAGAAAACTACGAAACTTTGCTTTGATTTATTACTGAAAACATAGTGCAAGTTTAAGCAACATTCTAATATGTTTAGACTTTAATTTCAGAGGAGAATAGAGAGAAAGATGTTGAATCTTGCATGGTTTCATTTTGTAAACCAGAGACTTACAGGAACAGAAGAACAGGAAAGTAAATAACATTTCCAGGCAAAAGAAACACAAGAAAATAATCATCGAGTTTGATCATTCAATTAGAAAGTAAAAGAGCAAAAAATTACTTACCGAAGCTATACCACAAACTCGATCAATTTCAAAGTGCCATGTGCAAATCAGAGAAGCGTGCGATCGACAAAGAAAACAACGTGATAAATCTTCCATTCGATCTAGCAACCAAAGTCGACATCTTTGAAATTAAGAAAACCCTAACTTTTTGAAGGAAGAGGAACGAACAAGAAAGGCAAGCCGCCATTATCAATTACAAAGGAATGGAAAGAGGAAAAAGGGGCCAGCAGTTTCTTTTGTTTTTAAAGTTTATAAATTATAAGGCATTGTTTTAAAATTAGGGTGAATATGCTTACTAGAAAAATGGGATGGAAATTTTTCTGAAACCCATTGACGCTTGGAATATTGTTGAGACATGTTATAGAGCACCAACTATAACTGTAGATAATCAAGAAATAGATAAACCAAAGGAACAATGGACAAAACTAGAAAATAAATTACAAAATACTAATGCTAAAGCTATGAATTCTATTATCTGTTCATTGGATCAATTTGAATTTAATCGTGTCTCACATTGTCTAACTGCATAGGAAATATGGCACACACTAGAAGTGACTCACGAAGGAACATCTCAAGTCAAAGAATCTCGCCTTGCCATGCTAAGCAGTGAATACGAGAACTTCACAATGGCGAAGGAAGAAAATGTCAAAGAGATGCATGGACGACTTTCCAATATGTAAACAAATCAAAAGCTCTCGGAAAATCATACACAGAGTTGGAAATAGTCTGAAAAATCCTCAGAGTCCTTCCACGAAGATTTGAAGCAAAAGTGACTACCATTCAAGAATCGAAAGATTTAAAACAAATGAAATTTGAAGAACTCATCGGAAATCTCACCACTTATGAGCTAGAAATGAAATTCAAGGAAGAGCGTGAAGGAAGTGACACTCGAAAGAAATCAATAGCTCTTAAAGGAACAATAGAAAGTGATGGTGACGATGATGATGATGCAGCAGCAGAATTGGAGCTATTAATAAAGAAATTCAAAAGGTGGAATTACAAATATGGAAATTCAGCTCGAATTCAAAAAGTGAAAAGCAGAATAGCCAAAGCACTAGACTACTCTGAAGAACAGAAGATCATCTATCATAAGTGTAATCAAACCGGACACATCAAGCCCAATTGTCCTCAAAATCGACGTGACTTTAAAAATAAATCAAAAGGGAAAAGTTTTGCAGCCACGTGGAATACAAGTGATGAAGATAATCAAATTTCTAGCAGTGAGAGTGAGAAAACAAATATGTGCCTTCAAGAGAATATAACTGATAGTGACGATGACGAGCCAAGCGAGGTATCAAAACTTACTCACTCTGTATTACTTATTTATTTTCACGAAGTAAATGGCTGTTTTGAATTACTTAGGGAGTAGTATGCCAAACTTGAATCACAAAAAGATACTTTGATAGAATTAAATGAACAACTTGACCAATTAGTTAAAACCTATCAAAATAGGATCCCTAAATGTGATAAGTGTCCAACATTCGAAGAATAAATTAAAAAATCAGAAATTAATATAAAATCACTTGAAAATGAAATTCTGATTTTGAAAGAGAGTGAAAATACGAGGAGAGAGAACTCTATTAAAAAGTGCACACAATTATTAAACGAAAATGAATCTCTCAAAACACAAGTCCAACAATTGTCAACGACTTTAGATAAATTTTCAAAAAGTGAAAAATCGTTGAATATGCTATTAGGGAAGCAAACTGTTAGTACAGTACAAGGACTTGGATATAATCAATCCAAAAATGTTATAAATAAGATTAATCAAGTAAATTCTATGTGCACAATTTGTAGAAAATATGGACACAGTCACAATAGTTGTTGGTATAGACCCAAACACGTGAAAACTATACCAATTTGGGTTCCAAAAGGCACAAATATAAAATCTCTCAAAGTTAAACAAATTTGGGTGCCGAAAGGAACATATATAAATAGTTTTGGGTCTCCACAAAATTATTTTTCAAAATATTCTGCCACTAACAATCATGGACCTATAAAAACAAATGGGTCACAAAATTCTTTTCCCGTGTAGGTGTCATGCAGGCTAAGGAACAACAACAGTGCCACTTGGATTCTGGCTGTTCCAAGGACACACTGAGCGACAAAGCAAAGTTCCTTAGCCTGGTATAAAGGTGATAGAATCACAATGGACAACAACGAAAAATATCGTAAAGGTAAAACAGGTAATGGTATATTTATTTGAACGATATATTAAATGTGATAATCTGCACTGTAATCTAAGTAAAATCAGCCAATAGAGATGATGAAAAAATGATGATTTTGATTCTGACTTATTCAAAATTGTTGGCCAATTATATTCTTATGCTAAAAACACTATAAAATTCTCTAGATTCTTTGAATTACTTCATATATATCAGTTTGGATTAATAATAGTGTTCTATTGGATGATAATACATTTGATTATTTCATGGCTGACTCTATATTCACGGTTTTTGATTATTTACACGGCTTCAATTCAAATTCAAGAGAATGTCATTTAAAAAGCTGTTAAAATTGATTTTGAAATTTTTGTTGCACACTTCATGGTCTATTCTATCAAATCTAATTGATAATTTGGAGTGAAAAAGAAATTCAGATACAGATTACACCGGTAATCTAGTTGATAGAAAAATTACTAGTGAAACGTGATTTGTTGAGACATTTAGTAACTGCATCATTTTTCAAAGAAAATATCTGTATATTTTTCATTTCAAATAATTTTCAAATAGCAGAAATTTTTCTCATATAACCCCTTCGAGAAAATCATTTTTTGACCATGTTTTCAGATCAGTCATTGTGAAAAATTGATTTCATACCTATTTTTGAATTTGATTTTAAATGACTATTTTGGCTAATTTGACTCCCTAATAATTATCGAAAAGATAAATAGTGATTGAAAAAGTGATGAGTGTTGATATTTATCATATATTATGACTCGAGACGGTATAATTAGTAAATTTCTTTAGAAATTTAAACAAGAGTTATAAAACTTTTTGTTGGTAAAAATTCCATGACCATCTCTATTTCTATCATATTTCTAACGACCACCACTCATCAAAATTCAATATAGTTTGTCGATATGTGGTACTTTAAACAGGAATCATTCGTTTTTCATTTTATATTTCTTTTTTAAAAATAATAAAAAATATAAAAATATAAAAAAAATTACCATAGTATTCACTCTCATTTAAAAGTCCTCACGGTTATGCTTGGGTGAATTACTTGGAATTTGTTATGTGCTTCCATGCTCATTTAAAAGTCCTCACGGTTATGCGTGCATGGAACGTATATCAAAAATTGATTTTTAAAATAAACAAGTTGATTCTAATCCCATTTAAAAGTCATTTTATGCGTGGTTAGAAGATACTTGAATTCATTTTTTAAAAATAAAATTGGAATAGTACTAATCTCATTTAAAAGTCCTAACGGTTATGCATGGTTAGTAGATATTCAAATTCCTGATATAAATATACCACAAATAGACACAACTGTATGATTTTATATGATGACATCATTCCCATCATTCTAAAAGTGGAATATGCGCCTAACAAAGTATTTATGATTTTTGTTTGATTTTTATTGAAATTTAATATTTATATTCGATTGAGTTTTAATGTTGTATTAATATCAATCACTTTATCTTTATTTTCTCTTAACACTATTACTCTTTTGCTGATAATAAAAGAGGGAGAGAAAAGTTAAGATTTTGTCAAATAAAATCAAGCAAAGGTCAAATATTTTCCATTTGCATCTAGGCTCATTTGCATGTTATTTAATTATATGCATATTTGTAGTGGGGAGCTTTGTGTAGAGAGGAAGCATTTAAATAGGGGAGCAATTAGAGTATATCTATGATCAAATACATTTAACATATTCAAAATCTTAAATATATGTTTGTTATCATCAAAAGGGGGAGATTGTTGAATATGCGATTATATGATTTTTATTTGATGATAATAAACATATATATATTCATGTAAATGTATTTGTTAATGTACTATTTTATTTTTCATAGATTAAATAAATATTTGCTGAATAAAAATAAATAACACTGAATTTGAATTCAAACAAAAATTTTATTCAAACAAATATTTATTACAATTTCTGAATAGTACAAAGTTCAAGCTCTCACTATATATTCAATTTCAATTATAGTACAACTTCAATTACATCACAATCTTTCATTTACAAATATCCTCACTACATGTCGCTCATTCACTCATAATTTACCTTCAACTTCATCCAGATTGAATCCAGCATCTGAGCAATCTGCAAAAATAAATATTGAAGCAGTAAAATTGAAAAGGAAATATTTTTGCAGTATAAAACAATATGCGAATTTTGAAAATAATATTTGCCTCAGTTATTTGGGTTGTTCGTCGTCATTTAATTTTCAATTCATCATACACGAACAGCTTGTGACATACAAGTATATCACTGTATATGCCACAAGGCAGTGCACACCGATATATATACACTTGATAAATTTACAGGGACAGGTGAGCACAGGTCAAACCCAAATTATCGGATTCATCTCAAGTGCAATAAAATAATGTCACAACTTTCTGCACATGGTCAAATCCGAGCTACATGCTGGAGTCAACTCAGGTGTAAGTCGAAAAACAAACAAAATGCAAAGGTCAAGTCACTGCTATCATGACTCAACTCAATGCAACAGTATAAAGAAACACACTCAGCAATGCTCAAAGACCAATACACATGAATGCACAGTGCAAACTAATGCACTAAGCAAGTGACACAGCCAGTTCAAACATGTATCAGAGAGCATATGCAAGGGTCAAGCAAGTGATATATGCAAACAAACCAATGGATGCAACAGATGTATGGTGCTGCACAAGCAAGGCTAAGGAACAGTGCTATCAGGTTGAAGACATATTACAGTGAAGACAGCTGCATAGCACTCTCAAGTGATATAAATGCAACAACCAAAGTCAAGGCAACATGAAGTCTGCAACTCAACTTAACTACAAGTCCAAACCAAAGCACAAAGGACACAGTAAATACTCGAGCTCCAGAAGAACAATGGCACCCCAGAGCAAAATAAATGTCACAATGTATGAAACTGTGCATATACACAGTGAACTACATGATGAACATGTATGCAGTGACAACATCAAAAAGATATGCAGAGTCAAGGCAACATGAAGTGAATCACAAACCAAAGGAGTCACATGACCAACAAAACAACTCAACTCTATGCAACAGTTCAAAGTTAAAAGTGAAGCAATACAATATGCAATCATACATATATGCAGCAGACTCGAGTATACATAATGAAGCAACCAAGTTAAGTGACCAAAATCAACAAATGACAGTGATTCAACCTTACACAAAGAACAAGACACAGTGCAGAAGCAAATGGCACCAAATCAAGTTAAACAAGTAACAAAGAACTAGACAAGCTATCATGAATGAACAAAAACAAAAATGAAACAGAGATATGCTACAGGATGGTCAGCCACCAAAGTACACGGCAACTACAAACTGCAAAGGCCGAAGCTAGCAGAAACATGAATTCACAGTATCAATATCAAGTTCGTACCAAGTCAAAAATCATCAAGCCGAGGCAATCAGTAAATCAGTGCCGAAGTCAATGTTGAACAAGTCAGAGACGTGGTGGTAAAGAAACGAACAGTTCAGATTCAAAGCCGTGAGAAGAAAGTATCAAAATATACGAATTTGATTAAGTCAGAGAAATCATCAACGTCCAACAATAATCTAATGGCCGGAGCACAATTTTGAAACAATCAAACGAACGCAATTAAAGGAGATCGAACTCCTATATAAACTACAATCATCATCGACAATAATCATCGAGTTCGAGCATTCAATCAGAAAGTAAAAGAGCAAAAAATTACTTACGAAGCTATACCACAAACTCGATCAATTTCAAAGAGCCGTGAGCAAATCAGAGAAGCGTGCGATCGACAAAGCAAACAACATGATAAATCTTCCATTCGATCGAGCAACCAAATTCGGCATCTATGAAATTAAGAAAGCCCTAATTTTTTGAAGGAAGAGGAACGAACAAGAAATGCAAGCCGCCATTATCAAATACAAAGGAACGGAAAGAGGAAAAAAGGGTCGGCCGTTTCTTTTGTTTTTAAAGTTTATGAGTTATAAGGCATTGTTTTAAAATTAGGGTGGTTTGTTTTTTTAGTTTGTAATTTCTTTTTAAACTGTTGAAATTTCTAGTCGTGTGACAAGGGGACAAACTACGTGGCGTATTTTGAGAATTCACAGCTCAGTGGTTGAGTTGTGGCAGGGTTTTGAGCGTAGAGTTAGGTTAGTCAGTAGCGGGTGTCGCGAGTTCACATGTGTATGCGTGTGACTACTTAATTTCTAGTAGAAACCTTGAGGGCAGCATGTAGGCAAGGTTTTGCCAAAGCTGGATAAATTCCGTGTCGTTCTATTTCTACATTTTTATTCTGCTATTATCTGTGTTGCTACTATTCTGTGATCTGTGTTGAAATAATTCTATATGCTTCCGCAATTAATTTTATAATTAATAGCATCACACTATTCACCCCCTCCCCTTCTAGGGTGAAATCGATCCTACAAAATCTTTGCTTTATTACTGATTAACAACTTGAAATAAAAAAATTAAAAAAAAAAGTTTACTTGCCTTAAATTTATTGTAGAAATCCTGCACTGTTTCCTTAGCCAAAAACTGAAGCACTTGTTTTAAACTAACCTGCAGTTTTGAATTGGTTTATTAAAACTTGATTTTAAAACTACAAATCCATTAAACTATAAAGTTTTAAAATTTACCTAAGAGATGGAATCATAAAATACATCTTGATGTTTAGAAAGATCTTTAGATTTTAATTTTTTACTTTTGAATTGAAGAAAAGGTTGGCAGTTCTTTTTCTGATTTTTACTGTTGCCTTTGAATATTGAGATTTGTGATGCTCAATCTTCTGTTACTGTACTTTCAGAGATTTGGAGGCTAAATAGTTTGAAAATGGAAGCTGAAAAGTTTTCTATAATTTTTAATTCTTATTATTTTATTTAAGCAACGATATTGAATGCCATTTGTAAAAAAAATCATGAGATCTCAATGCATGTTGATTTCTTCACTCCATCTCGTTTATGTATATTTAGCATTTGTAATTTTATAAGACAAAAGAATTTTTAATAAATTTTTTTTATCATTTCACTTTATAAATGAATACACCCCTTATTCCTTTGTATATATATATATACAATGTTAAAAGAATTTCTTTAACCAATATTTACATTATATACCTTACTCCTTAATGATTTTAAATTCCACTTATTTTTAAAAACATTTATCTTAAATTTAGATTCAAATTCCAATTCACTTGATATAACCGTTTATGTCCATTTATATATTCACATATATCTTAATAATTTAAATTCATTTTCAATATATATTCAATTCTACTCATATATGCAATATACATATATGTATATAATTTTTAAATTCAAATGACTTTTTGAAACATTCATTATTTCAAAATCTTAACTCAAAAGAAATTGGAATTTATTCATATATGATTATCACTTATTTTATTTGTTTGAGACTTTTCAATTTAATTTCAAATTAAAGTCCAAAAGTTTAAAATATATTATTAATTTTAACTGATAAACTTTTGGGATGTTACAGATGTCCTCTCCTTAAGAAAATTTCGTCCTTGAAATTTGAAAGAGAGAGAAAAACAAACAAAGAATATACGAATTCAGAAAGAATAAGGAAATGGCTTACCAGCTTAAGCCGAGATATCCACTCTATAACTGGGATATGATTTCTGCATATTATCCTCAGTTTTCCAAGTGTAGTCCTTTGGATCGCCACTCCACTGAACTTTAAGTAGTTTCACAACTTTGTTTCTCAATTGCTTCTCATCTCGATCAATAATCTTTATCGGTTCTCTTTTAACTGTTAAATTGGGAGTGATTTTGAGATCCTGTTGAGCAGCTTCTTCAATAATACTATTTGGAACGTGCACATACTTCTAAAGGTTAGAAATGTGGAATACATCATGCACGCCAGATAACCAGCTAGGCAACTACACTCGATAAGCTAAAGAACCGATCCTCTCCAGAATAGGAAAAGGACTAATATATCATGGTGCCAGCTTACCGGTCTTCCCAAATCTCAATACACCGCGCATAGGGGATACTTTAAGAAAGACAGAATCTCCAATCTGGAATTCCAAATCCCTTCTTCTACGATCATAATAACTCTTTTGACGACTCTGAGCTGTCCTCAATTTCTTCCGTATGAAATCAACTTTCTCTGTGACTTCTTTAATCATATCCAGTCCAAGGACGAGTCTATTACCAGCCTCAATCCAGCATGCCGGTGATCGACGTGGACGACCATATAAAGCCTCAAAAGGAGCCATCTTTATACTGGCCTGATAGCTATTGTTATAAGAGAACTCGACCAAATGCAAACGGTCCTCCCAAGAACCACCAAAATCAAGTATACAAGCACGTAATAGGTCTTCTAAGATTCGGTTAATCCTCTAATTCTGCCCATCAGACTGTGGGTGATAAGCAGTGCTGAAATTCAGTTTTGTTCCCAATGCATCTTGAAATGCCTCCCAAAATTTACTAGTGAAGATCGTATCACGATCGCTCACTATGCTGCTAGGAATGTCATGGGGACGGACAATTTCTTTCACATATAACTCTGCTAAACTTGCTGCCGTGCGGGTAGATTTTACTGGCAAGAAGTGGGCTGTCTTAGTCAAACGGTCCACAATGACCCAAATTGCTTCATTGCCTTTTCGAGTACGAGGCAAACCGTCGATGAAATCCATCGATACTTGGTCCCATTTCCACTTGGGTACCTCTAAAGACTGAAGTAAACCCGCTATTTTCTTTTGATCGCTTTTGATTTGTTGGCAAGTAGCACAGCGACTCACATATATAGATATATCCCTTTTCATCGTCTTCCACTAGAAAGTTTTTTTGATATCATGATACATTTTATTGACTCTTAGATGGATGCAAAGATTAGACTTGTTGCATTCGTCCAAAACTTCACGTTCCAGATCAGGGATGTCCAGTATACAAATCCTGCTTTTTAATCTTATAATGCCATTATCATCAATTGCAAAGCTAGAATCTTCACCTCGACGAATTCTTCCATATATTTCCTGAAGAAACTTGTCCTCTTTTTGCTTGTTGGCGATTTTCTCAAGAAGGGTAGGAGCAATGACAAGGTGATCAAGAATAGCATGCTTTCTACTCAAGGCATTGGCAACTACATTGGCTTTTCCGGGAGTATATAGAATGTCTAGGTCATAAGATGCCAGAAATTTCAACCAACGTATTGTCGCAGATTTAAATTTTTCTGGGTGAAGAGATATTTCAAAGATTTTTGGTCGGTGAATAATTCAAAATTTTCACCTAGAATGAAGAAAGTTCAATAAGTATATTTGTTAAGTTTGGTTAAATTAAATTCGTAGATTGTTAAGAAAGCTGAAAAGATTCTTACCCATAAGATAATGTCGCCATATTTTCAAAGCGAAGATAACAGCTAAAAGCTCCAAATCATGGGTTGGGTAGTTTCTTTCATGTGGACGTAATTGTCTACTCGCGTAGGCAATTACCTACCCATTCTGCATAATACTGCACCCAAACCTTCACCACAAGCATCGGTATAAACAGATAAACCCTGGTTCCCGTTGATAATAGTGAGAACAAGAGCGGTAGTTAATCTCTTCTTCAACTCCTAAAAAGCTTCGTCACATTTTGGAGTCCAATTGAATTTTGCATTCTTCATCGTTAGCTTAGTCAATGGACTAGCTATCTTCGAAAAGTCCTGAACGAACTTCCAATAATAACCTGCTAAACCCAAAAAGCTTTGAACTTCTTTTGGTGTAGTGGGTTTTCTCCAATCAAGAATAGCGGAAATTTTGCTAGGATCAACAGAAATCCCTTCTTCATTAACAATATGGCCGAGAAATTTAACTTCTTTGACCCAAAAATGGCATTTGGAAAATTTTGCAAATAGAATGTTTCTCCTCAATATCTCCAAAACGATTCTAAGGTGCTCGGCTTGCTCCTTTTCGGTCTTAGAATAGACCAAAATATCATCAGTAAACACGAGCACAAATTTATTCAATACTTCCCGAAACACACGAGTCATAAGATCCATGAAGTATGCTGGAACATTAGTTAGCCCGAAATGCATGACTAACCATTCGTAGAACATATTGGGACCCCTGAAAGCGGTCAAATGAACACAATCTTCGGCGATTCATAGTTGATGAAACCCCTAGGGTAGATCCATCTTTGAAAAGAAACAAGCGCCGTGCAATTGATCAAATAGATCATCAATTCTGGGTAGTGGAAATTTATTCTTGAGAGTCGGCTTATTGAGATCACGGTAATCCACACACAATCTCAAAGATTCATCGATTTAGCAACAAACATGACGGCTGAACCCCATTCAGAAACACTGGGTCGAATTAACCCTTTCTCTAGTAGATCATTGGTTTGCTGAACTAATTCAACCCTTTCCCTGGGTGCCATCCTGCGACTTGCACGAACGACAGGACGAGCATTGGGTACTAGGTCGATTTTGAATTCTATTTCTTGGTGTGGAGGTAGGGATTGCACTTCTTCAAACACATCTGGAAAATCTCTAACGATGGGTAGGGACTCCAGGCTGGGTTCGGGATAACCCAAATTATACATCAACCCTTCCCTTTTAGGACTAGGGTCCTCACAAGAAATCTCGATGAAATCTCCAAATTTGGTTTTGATTGAAATCAATCGATTATTGCAATCCAATTTGGCTTCATATTTTACTAGCCAATCCATTCCGAGTAAGACTTCAAACTCGTTAAAATCAAGGACAAAGAGACCGATAGGGAATTGGTAACAAGAATATGAGATAGGAATGTCTCTACATCGAAGACAAAGATTTGTGGGACCTCCAACTGGATTCTTTACGCATATAGGCTCATTAACAAAATCAGGTTCAAGATTCAATTCATTAATAGCTTGCTGAGAGATAAAACTGTGTGTAGCGCCCGTGTCAATTAGAACTCTAACAATGCTATCATAAATAGTGAGATTACCTTCCAGAACTCATTTCCCCTTTTCCGCTTTGGAAGATGCGGGTTTGTCTTTGACTGTGTACACCTTGGTTGTCTGATCTTGCTTCATGATTGGGCAGTCTTTAACTTCGTGTCCCAATTTCTGACAATAATAACATTTCCTGGGCTTTGCTTGAACGGATTGATTTCTCTTTGGCTTCTTGCAGCTGTTTGAGTAGTGGCCTTTTTCTAGACAATTGAAGCAAGTGACATTCTCTGCCGTGTTTCCCTGATTGCTCTTCTTTTTCTCCTTACCGTGCCATGGTTTCTTGCCTCCAAATTTCCTCTTCTTTCAGTTTTGATTGCTCGAATTCCCTTTCTCCACCGAGGCTTCTTGCATATCAAGCATAGCATATCTGTAACCCATATCAACCAAATCTGAGAAGGATTCTTTGACATGGCCAGTCATCCTTTCGTAGAACTTCTAATTCATCCCACGAATGAACCTTTCATTCTTCTTTAAAGGTGTGTTCACCAATTCTGGACCGAAACGAGACAATTCGTTGAATTTTTTTAGATACTCCTCGAATGACAAACTCCCCTACTTCAAGTCCATGAATTCCTGGTACATTTGAGAAATCCCTGTTGATGGCATGTAGCGCTTCCCAAATACTTCTTTGAATCTCTCCCAAGTAAACTCATCTTTTGGCTCATCAACAGTGACTGTCTCCCACCATGCTAAGGCCTCCTCTTGAAGTCGCCAAGAGGCTATGAGTCGCATCTGATCATCTTGCAGTTTTAGCCCTTTAAAGATTCCTTCACATGATCTGATACATGCTTGGGCCTCAACAATCGACTCCTTGCCGGTGAATGGCCTACCACCAAGCCTTGAGAAACTCTCATATAAATCAGCAAGATTCGGCTGATGCTGAGTAGATAAAGATGCTTATGCTGCTGAGGGAACTTGGCTAGGAATTGTGGCATTTCCTCGCCCCCCAGCTCTTCCACTTCGTCCGCTCATCCTTACTATCTGTAATTAGTAACAAAATTGATTTAGATATTCAGGCGAAATATCTTAAGGAATATCAGCAGTTAAAAGAAATAGACTAAGAAAATTTGGGGTTTCGGTCTCGGTTATACTCATTCTAGGGTGTACTTCACCCTATCTCTAATGAGTCATTTAATGTGTTATACTCCATAGCTAAAGTTCTTACTCAACCTTTAGCTTTGATACCACATGTCACGACCCGAAATCCAATGTTCAAAAATTGACATCAAATACCTCGCTTGTATTTGACTGCCAAAGATTCAAACTTCGAACTCCAGTCGGATGGAGCTTATAACAACATTAGATGAATATAAAACAGTGGAAACAAAATGAATATCATGCATTACATCACAGATACAACATCATCATAATATCCATTACAACATCAAAGTATCATAATACATATATCACAACTCCAAATAGAACATCATAATAGAACAACAAGTGATCATATGCCAAAAAGTATTCAAGGAAATAGAGTGATAGTGAACTTCCAAGACTAAGCACCTTGAGATCCAAAAGCTTCCAAAATATCTCCAAGGTAAAAGCCTCCAAAAATAGATAGTCTGCAAACCAAAAGGACTCCAAAATACTACTAACATCAAAACACGGAAACCTGCTACTAGGCTGCCCGTGTGGAAATGATGGGCACCCAGAGTTTAGAAAGGAAACAATAAACTCCGGGTCAGTCATGGAACTGGTATGAATAAACAAAGATAGTTGCTTTTAAATAGAATAGATTTTAAAAGAAAACCATTCATGCTTTTGGAAAATGAAACTACCATAAGGCTTCCCGGCATACACACAATGCAGTCGAACACTTGGGGGAGATTTCCCCTTATGATAGTCAAATATGCTTAATACGAGAGAAGTTCTTTGATACCATTACTAGTTCATAGTGTGAAAACATTTCGAAAATATCATATTAATCTTAGCCAGAATATGTACCACGATACTATGCCTACTATAGTTGCCATGTTAAATGGCAGGTTCTACAACTAAAACCGTACTGGGTTCGTATTGGGAATTGGATTTCCAATAAATGGTCAGGCTAAGAAACTTCCTATGCCATATGGGTACGCCTTTGGAGGTCCCGAGAACCTACCCGGCTCACTGCCAACACAAGGCCGAGTTACCTCTGTAACTAGGTAACTACTACTCGAGTATGCTACCCCTCGGTCGTTTGCTACCTTTATCTGAGGGCCCTCTACCACAAAGCAACAACCATACAGTAAATGAGATTGCAGCAACCACATAGGTAAAGTATCTGGGCTCCATACCATGATACCACCTTTTTCCAAAAGGAGATGACATACCCTAAAGGGTGCGACCCTCATAACCTTGCCGCATCTTTCCTGTTTCGACCATTTCTAGGGTGTGAGGTCCGATGAGGTCTCGTCCACAAAGCTAAGCTTTACACGAAAGCCATGCTTTGGTCACAAATGATCATCAACATACATCAGCAATTAGCATGCCACACTACCAAATTGGGAGCATAACGCTGATAACCTTCAACTACATAATCTCTGAGCTCGTACGTCTCAAAGAAGGGTGTTAAGCTAAGAGAATAAATTCTCCGCCACCAGTAGATATGTATTTGAAAGAAATTGGCTTTATATCTCAAAGTGTAGTGTCAGACACACAACCATACAAGTCTATTTCGGGTTCGAACAGAACCGAAGGCACTTCGTCCAATAAAGGAAGAAGCCCTTGCCAATCTGGGTATCCCCAATTCCGATCGGACTTCCCATCACATGTGGAGATCTCTATACCGGAGCAACTCAGTGGAGACAATCGATAGGTTATCCTATCTTTTTCGAAGACACCCGGTCTTCATCATCGTCTTCAAATGCTATTCATTTCGTCGAACCACTATTCAGAATGGGTTATATGGCACAAAGGTCCTCTCCCGGCTAATCCGAATAGTGAACGCTTAATTTTAAAACACGTGGGTGTATCAATCACAAGGATTCATATTCAGGGTTCGATGTGGGTTTCGGATAACTAACTGAAATCCGACTCCCTGACGCATCGAAGTTTAAAAGGGGTTTTCATAAACATATAGGAACAAATCACAAATCACAGTTCAGCACAAAGCAATCCAATCACACAGTATCACAACAGAAATGTCAATCCAGTGCACAACATTTGATGATAGCCAATCATCTTCAATTAAGGTGAATGATTTAAGTGAATCAACCACATACTTATTTTAAATCAATGATTAATTATGAATTAATTAAATTTTAATTAACTTGATTACTTAATTATTCTTTAATTAATTATCTCAATTTATTCATTCTTAATTGTTAATTATTTAAATTTTAATTAATTTTATTAATTAACTATTCTTTAATTAATTATTAATTATAAAGTAATTACAAAACATTAATTGTTAATTACTATTTCATCATTATAAATAATTTGGTTTTAAGTTAACACTTGAATATTTGATTTACTTCTAATTTATTATTAAGTTAAACGTAAAATAATTTTTATTAAAAAAATATAAATTTGAAATGTCTTTGAACTTCATAAATTTAAAAAAAAACATTTCAATATCATTTACTTCACCTTCTATTAACAACTATCTTTATTTTATAAAGAATGGATTCAGAAAATCGTTTAACTTATGTTTTCAAAATTTTGTTAAAACAGAAATTTACAATTTTCATGGCCAACCCGAGGCCGTCTTGAGTCGTCCTCGAGAAAAATGCCTCCCCGCTTCGAGTTTCTTCCCAAATTAACCCAAGTAAAAAAAATTCACAGAAAATTGTTTAAGTTTTTGAAGCGACCCGGTACTTCAAAATTTTCACTCGAGTTAACACCCGAGCTTCCACTGGTTCCACCCCGAGGCCTCCTTCGAGTCACCCCTTCCTTCACTCTTCTGCCCCATTCCTGATACACAAGATGACATGTGCACATGCACGGTAAGAATCATCACCGTTGGTCGAAGCTACAGCCACCATCGAGTCGGCGATCATCCACCTGAACCCCACAAACACCCAGAACTCAAATTAGTTCTGAAAACAAGAATCCAGTCTCGACCCAAACAACCCAGCGTAATATCATCACAAAAGGGACTCTCCATACCTCCTCTGACCGTCAGCGGTCACCAAAATTGGTCCGAAGCTCCATCTACGTACGACGCCGCTATTGGCACCGGAGGCACGAAATCCGATCACCCTATGATAACGCAGCACCATCATTTCAAACGTGAACTGAAATGGGTTATTAAACCTAATTTATCTCGAATTAAAAATCTAAGGTTTTGCAAATTCCACTTGTATTTTTCTAGTGATCACGAACATTCAATCTAGCAGTGACGACGAACTCGAGTCCCACCAACGTTTGGATCAACAGAATTTGGCAAAAGTTCAACTTTCTGATCTACCCCAATATCTCGGTGAAAATTTAATGAAAAATTTGAATTTTGGTTTCTAAATTCATTATTTTTAAAGGGGATTCAAATAACATTACTGAAATAAAAATATGTGAGGTTCGAATTTCTTGCTTATTTGGATTGTGACTGTGTTTTACATTTTCCAGAGAAGAATAAAACATGTTGCTTTGCTTTGATCAGTTAATAAACATAATGCATGTCCAAACATCACTTTAATTTGTTTATACTTTTATTTCAGAGAAGGATAGAGAGAGATCGTGATTTAGCATGGTTTGCTCTGTAAACCAGAGACTTAAATGTGACTGTGTTTTCACAATTTCCAGGAAAAAGAAAACTACAAAACTTTTCTTTGATTTATTACTGAAAATATAGTGCAAGTTTAAGCAACATTCTAATTTGTTTAGACTCTAATTTCAGAGGAGAATAGAGAGATGTTGAATCTAGCATGGTTTCATTTTGTAAACCAGAGACTTACAGGAATAGAAGAACAAGAAAGAAAATAACGTTTCCATGCAAAAGAAACACAAGCACATCAATTCATTCACATGCAAGGGCTTTTCAACATCCATTCAGGCACACATACAACAAATAATTGAATAAAATAGAGGTTTACTCACCTTTTTCCTGAAGATAGAAAGTTCCTGACAGTTTTCAAAAGAAGGATGAAGCCTGATTTTTTTTTCCTTTTCCTACTTTAAATCTTGAAGTTTAGATGTGCAACTTGCAAGTACAGATCTTTGATTACTCTTTATTGTATTTATTTACTTAATTCATCAATAACAGAAATTTTAAATCTACTTACAGTTGAATTCTTTTATATAACAGAGAAAGCTTTTTTTTTCCTGCAACTTGAAGACCAGAAGTAGATTTAATCTTTGAGCTTGATTTCCTCCGGCAACTTATTAATATAATTGTTTAAATCTTTGCTTTATTACCGATTAATAACTTCAAATAAAAATATATTTAAAAACAAATTTACTTGCCTTAAATTTATTTCAGAAATCCTGCACTGTTTCCTTAGCCAAAAACTGAAGCACTTGTTTTAAACTAACCTGCAGTTTTGAATTGGTTTTTTAAAACTTGATTTTAAAACTACAAATCCATTAAACTATAAAGTTTTAAAATTTACCTGAGCGATGGAATCATAAACTACAGCTTGATGTTTAGAAGGATCTTTAGATTTTAATTTTTTACTTTTGAATTGAAGAAAAGGTTGGCAGTTCTTTTTCTGATTTTTACTGTTGCCTTTGAATATTGAGATTTGTGATGCTCAATCTTTTGTTACTGTACTTTCAGAGAATGGAGGCTAAAAAATTTTAAAATGGAAGATGGAAAGTTTTCTATAATTTTTAATTCTTTTTATTTTATTCAAGTAATGATATTGAATGCCATTTGTAAAAAAAAATAATCATGAGATCTCAATGCATGTTGATTTCTTTACTCCATCTCCTTTATGTATATTTAGCATTTGTAATTTTACAGGACAAAAGAATTTTTAATAAATTTTTTTATATCATATTCACTTTATAAATGAACACCCCTTATTCCTTTGTGTGTGTGTGTATACATAATGTTAAAAGAATTGCTTTAACCAATATTTACATTATATACATTACTCCTTAATGATTTTAAGTGCCACTTGTTTTTAAAAACATTTATCTTAAATTTAGATTCAAATTCCAATTCACTTGAATTATAACCATTTATGTCCATTTATATATTCACACGTATTTTAAACAATTTAAATTCAATTTCAATATATATTCAATTCTACTCATATATGCAATATACATATATGTATATAATTTTTAAATTCAAATGACTTTTTGAAACATTCATTATTTCAAAATCTTAACTCAAAAGAAATTGGAATTTATTCATATATGATTATCACTTATTTTATTTGTTTGAGACTTTTCAATTTAATTTCAATTAAATTCCAAGAGTTTAAAATATATTATTAATTTAAATTGATAAATTTTTGGGATGTTATAGCCTACGAAGTCTAATTTATTTAGAACATTTCTGAATTTCTTTAATGCGTAGCGAAGATGCTCTTACCTAAGTGTTTGTTCGTCATCGCTGTTTATTTATGCATTCTCCATTTGGGTTAAAATCTTTGTTTTATTTAAATTTATAAAATTATATAGGATTATTTAATTTATGTTATATTAAATATATATGTGTATCACACACACACACACACACACACACACATATATATGCATGTACATATGTGTGTGTGTGCATGCATAACATATCAATCCATATTAGGTACAATATGTCCGCGTATAGAGGTTGGGATTTACATCGCAACGGACACGTTAGCTTATCCAATATATAAATATATTGTCCAAATGTATGTTTATATACTTTTACTTATATAAATGTGTGTGTGTGTGTGTGTGTGTAAATGTAAATATTACAAATGTGATGACCCGCCCTTCTCGACTCTCGAAAAATCGACATAAAATACTCCACAGAATAATATGCCGACGCTCGAGTGCCAGAAAAGACAGATTGTTGAGGTTAAAGAAAGAAGATAAAAGAATGAAGGAACTAAACAACAACATAATCTCACAATTGCAGTGGAACAAAATATAATAGTCAATAATAGATCTTTACGCAAAATGAGAACTATATCTGTTTTATACAATATATCATCATCAGAGTATATCTCAAACAAACAACAATTACCATCCTGACAATTCAAACAATCACAGCAGCAGATATAAACAAGTACGGATAATACGTCTCGGTCTCTAGCTCCTCTCCTGAGCTTCCAAGTATCCTATCATATACATACATATATATATATATATGTATATATATATATATGTATATATAATACTCGGTGTGACCCGAGCATTATAATAAAATAACACCCGAGTCAGTCTGGAATACCAACTGATAAAAATACACCCAAATTGATTATTAAAGTTTCAAAAATTCTTTTGAAAATAAAAGCATCTCGTAAGACCATGCCACAAATAAACATGTCAGGTTTTTACCTTACGATAGATAAAACACTTATTATAAAAATCCTCTTATATTATTATAGGGTCTATATACAAATACTTATTCAAATAGCCGAAATTGTTACATCTATTAAATTCCAGCTACTAGCCACAAAGTGGGTAATACAAACAAAACTCGTAAAAGGCTCGTAGGGAGAATGGATTTCCAACTAATGACTAGGCACTGGGGTAACACCTGTCATAGTACGTGGCATAGGTCACCGTACGTAGGATTACTCCTAATCCCCTACACAAGACCGGGACTATCTCTTACTGGATAATCCCGAGTAAGATCACCCCATGGTTGGGATCAGCAACCGCACCACTAAGCCGAACAAAAAGGGACATCTAGACAGGGATGACCTCACCCTAATGGGTGCTACCCACATAGCCTTGCTGCATAACCCCTGATTTTCAGTCATTCTCGGTTGATGAGGCTTGAGGCTAAGCGTTACGTTTTAGAACGTTTCACTTAGAATGCCCATCGTCCACCTGACGATGTTCCGAAAGCATTCATCCATGCAAGTCCATCCCGGGTTCGAACGGAGCCGAAGGCACTACTACTACTACATCCATTTTGGAAACATCCTCAGGATTCGTAGCGACTAACCCTTGCACTTCACTGCTCCATCTTCGACTCCGAACTCGTTTTTCCCACGAAAACGTACAAAGCGAATCGAAGTGGTTTTCGAGAAATTAATCCCGATCTCGGTCTCTTCGAAATGATCAACGCATTGTCCAATATTGATAGTCGGTGATTTAACTATCAATCAACATTTACAAACATCCATCACGCGATAAATAATTTCCCACATTATTTATTTTCCTCAAAAATATCTTTGCAAGATATATTTCCATTTCCAAACCCTTTTGAAATAGTTTTCAAACCCAACTCTTCTCATGGAATAAATTCCCAAATCTTTACTTCCTTTGAAAACATCCAAGTACCAATATTTTAGATTTAAAATAATTTAAATTCTTTATTCTTGAAAATACATTAAAACATTTATATTATTCTTACATAGTTAATTTAAAATATATATATATATACTTTTCAAAATATTTCGAATAAAACCGCTTTAAAAATATAAACTATTTTCTTTAAAGTAAAGGTTAAGCTAACTAATTTTATTTTTTTGAAAATAGGAGTTATAAAATCCTATTCGAGTTCCAAAGAATACTTTAACCAAAACCTATTCTTAAAATAAAACTATTCCATAAAATATAAAAATTAAAAACTATCTTTAAAAGTAATACCCATGAACCCTTTAAAATAAATACTACAATAACTATTTTAATACTATTTACCTTTAAACTTAACAATTTAAATAATTTCTTAAAAACATTCCTTTAAAAACAAATTTAAAACTTTTAACTTCACTTAGAAATCTGCTTTAAAACGTACTTGGCTTTTCAGGGAGCTACACTTCCATTTCAGGATAAACCAAAGAACCTTTTTATAAATCCCACACGATTTACCTCAATTCAAATTTACATTTAAATCCCATAAATTCCTCCAACACTTTAAAAATATACCCTCTTTTTATTTTTAAACACATTTCTATTTCCTGGAATATCACTTTCAAAATATACGCTTAAAATATTTAAAATAAATCTACCGTAAATTACTTAATTGAAAATAATACTTAAGGAAATATATAGAGGTTTTCTGAGTAATTTAAGCCAAATTTAACTTTTAAAATAAAGTTATTAAATCAAATATTTATATCAAAATTCCCCTTTTGGAAACTTAATACTAATTTACCTTTAAATAATTTAAAATCCATAATTACTTAAATAAATATTTACTTACTTAAAATATATTTAAGAATAATATATTTTTCTAAAATATTTCTAAAATCACATTTTAAACTTTTAGTTTATATTTTGAAAACTTTTCTTTGAGAATATACTTAAATTTTCCAGGGAATACACCTTCCATCTTTAAAAACAATCTCACTGCTCTTGTAAACGATTTGCACTTCTTACAGAATTTCCCACGTTAATCTATACTTTAAATTTATCCTTCGATAAATATTCCACTTCATTTATAAACCCAGTTTATAAGTTTCCATTCCTCATTTCTTTTTAAATTAAAATTTCAAAAACACTTTAACAGACTCCAAACCAATTTCTGAATTTAATTCCTTTAAATTTTTTACTTAAGAATATCTTTTATTTCCTTTCAAAACCCAATTTATTTTATTTATATTTTAAATTCCTAGATTGTATTCATCCACTTAATGCATGGCACAATTTAATTTTCAAATTAATCTATCACAATGTATAAACAAAACACATCATCAATTATGAAAATAATTTCTATATTGTGAGGAATCCAGTTGGATCCCTCCAACCCGTTTCCCTACATGCACAGATGTTAGCACAACAGATAAAATATCATATCCAAACTAATAATAATGTTCACATTCAACCAATCAACCATTCATTTAAATTTTAACTATTAAAATTATTGGAAATTCTAGATGTGAGTGAGATTAACTCACCTTGAATTTCGACGAGCGTTTTAAATTTTGAATTAAATCGACCGCGATCAATTTAACCCAAAATTTCGCTAGCTCCAATTGTCTCCAAATTCACACTGCAGCGTAGATCGCGTCGCTGCGATTCCGGCGCTACCAAATTCGTCGAAATCTGACCAAGCATGCAAAAGTTACAGATTTATAAAGCTTGAATATAATTTAAAACAATTTTCTCTTTTTTTTGTACCTAACAAAATCGACCATTCATCTAAACCAAGAAATCAAGGACAAACAAAAGAGCCTCCCTCTTCCTTCACTCTATGTACATATACCACGAAACCCATCAGTGCCGACATCCTGAAGAGTGCCGCAACCACCACGACGATATAAAAGATGACCAGGGAGCACCAAACGAAGTGCATACCACCGTCGCACCCACACCATGAGTCACGAGGAGTTCGGCTTCTCCAGTACCTCAATAAACGTGCACAAATACTGTATGTTCATGGCCAGAAACCAGGCGATCTACTACGCTATTCTCGATCATAACCGTCCATTTCATAGATCTCGAAGCCCTCAACGATGTTCATGTTGAAAATTTTGTGTAGAAACGTTTGGACTGAAGGAAAATTAGAGGAGAAAAGGGTGAAGTCTCGGCCATTGTTAAATAATGAAGACGGCGGCCGAGAAAGAGAGATCTAGGGTTTCTCTCTTACGTGTATATATATACGTTTATAAATTATATTAATATTAAATTCAACTTTAACGGGCATTCACAAACGAACTCCAAATCACACATGCCGCCAGGCGTTTATAAGGTTTTACCCGCCTTCCGAACACAATGAAACGTGCTTCGGAGGCTAATTCGATCATATGTGCAAGTTACGGAAATAAACGATCAATTTTAAATTAAATCGATTAAAATAGTTTCTATGCGTTTTGAGCTGCCAGGGTCAAACGGCAACTCTGATTGCTACGAAAATTGAAATCCGATAATAACAAACTATTACGGTTCCAATGGAACTAGTTTCGCCGAATTCTGAAACTGTGCCCCGGAAGGCTATTTTAACTCGTTGATTAAATCGAGCGATTTCCGAAATTGTCGAAATCACTTATCTTCACTTTTAAATTTTGCTAACTTTATTATAAATCATATAGAATTTATATTCACATTAGAAACCATTTTGATTCATTTCGAACCAAAATCTCATTATTTGCATTATTATATTATTAAATTAATATAAAATTCCAAATTTAACCTATCGATTTTAATTCCATCCAACCATCCAATATTTTAATTCAAATCCAAATAGATTTAAAATAAATTTCAGAAACCATTTCCGTTCCATTTGCCTCCAGATTCACAAATTATTTCAATTTCAAATAGTTAATTATTATTATTCAAATTCAATTTAATTACCATATTTGAAATTATAACTTATTTTATTAATTTAACCAAAATCTTTTTATTCAAAATCCAGTTATATTTTACATTCAACGTTTAAAATGTATTGAATGTTCAAAATTTAACGACCAAAATTCCGGGTTGTTACATTTCTCCCCCCTTATAAAAATTTCGTCCCCGAAATTTGCTAAGGTATGAAAATGCTACTAAACTCATTTACTTACCCATACTTAGTTAAAACTCACGTTCACTTCCCAAAACTTTTTAGCTTAAGCCAAAACCATTTGCTTATTTTAACTTATAAGTTTTGTTTTCACTATTCTTTCAAAACAGATTTACTAGTTAACCAAAATTTCCAAAAATTTTCCAACTCCCAAAATTTTGACAGCGTCTCCTTTTTACGGAGAGCGTTTTACAATATCACAATAATGATAAATATATACATCGACCCACACGGTCGGAAAACAAAATATATCACAATATATATATCATTTCCCAATTATATTGCATAGGCGTACCTTTTGATTAGCATTTTAAAAGCAAGCGGCTAATATATATTGCATATACGTGCTCCAACTCTATCGATACTTAAACAAACACATGAGTTTTCAACAATATGAGATTGCCAACAACATTCCATTTATTAATCTAAACCAAACATGTCAATTTCAAAGCCCACACAACAATTTTCGAAATCCTGCAAGTTATCCATCTATATAAGTAAACCACACGTTTTACTAATATTTTAATCTCCTTTGCAAATCCATATTTCATTTACTCTACTCAAAAGAATTTACACCAAAGTTTGCTATACTCAATTCATATTCACCATAACCAATTTATTTTCACTTCAATATGATTACATATGCTTTGCTTACATCACTTTACTTCAATTCAATTCCAAATTGATTCACAATCAATTTTATTTTCAATTTGATACACTTGCATTTCTTTTATGATTCTCTTGCATTTATATACAAAACCACTTAATTAAATTTCACTTAATCCCATTGATTTAAAAACCAATTTCATTTTCTTCTTTAAACCAATTCAATTCTGCATTGTTCACAATCCAAACATTCTTATTTCATTGCAATTATTAAATTAAATCCTTACCCTTACATTTCCATTTCATTAACCAATTCAAGTATATATTAGTATTATTCCATTCTGGATTATTATTCAAGACCACTTATAAATCTCGACCACAATCATTTTCCAATTTGCTTAAGTTATTTCAATAACAAAATAACTCCATTTCTTCTTACATCAGTTTTATTTCCATTCTAAATTGATTTTTATTCAATCAAATTCCAATCCATTACAAATTTTAATTCAATTTGTTTACTTACTCAATCCATTTTAAATTTTAATTCACCTTCTCAATTCATTTTTGAATTTATTAATAACATAACCATTCCAATTATTCTGAACCAAAACTGGGTTTTATTTTGCTTTTCAAATTTTTAACAAGCTACCAAAATTTTATTCATCCCCTTACCCTTTTATTTAATTTAGATTACGCTAAATTCACTTCCAAACAATCTTTTTGAATTTAGTTGGGTGAGAATTTAATTCATTCAATATCATTTCAACTAAATTAAATTTCCTTTCAATTCAATTCTTCTCAAATTTTAATTCAAGTTCAACTAAATT
The DNA here is from genome assembly GCA_030765085.1 of Allium cepa. NCBI lineage: Eukaryota > Viridiplantae > Streptophyta > Magnoliopsida > Asparagales > Amaryllidaceae > Allium > Allium cepa. The sequence continues at coordinate 979,140,792 of CM060934.1, forward strand.
TATTCAGCCAACTTAAATTCTTACCATTCCCATTACTATTTTAAATGAGAATTTAATTCCATTCAATATTATTTATAACACAACTGCATTTTGTTTTCAATTCAATCCAAATTTAACTCAAATTCTCTTAGTCTAAGTTAAATTTAATTCGATGAAATTTTATTTCTTCTTTTTATATAAGTTCAAGCCTTATTTACTGAATTAAGTCCATTCGCCTTTTATATTTCACTTGCCTTATCTCAATTTACATTTCATTTAGAATTCAATTCTTAAACTTTCCATTATTCTTTTTATCACAACATTCAACCATTACTATTTAGATTTTACAACTTTCAGTTCCTATTCTTAAGTTCACCACTTATTTATTTTAAAAACTATATTGCTCATTTTAGTCATTTTACATTTCAACTTTATATCCAATTTAATCCAATTCCAACTCCAATTTTATTTAACTTATCTTAAGTTAAATTCAAATATATTGTATTCACTACCATTCATTCAAATTAAATTTTAGTTCCAGGAGTAAAATTTTCTTTTTTCTTTCTTATTCAAATCAACTTCACTTTATAGGTTCAATAGTTGATTTATCTTAACTTTCACATTATTTAAATAGAGTTTCCAGAATTCAATTACCCGGTTTATATTTCAAAACCATTTTGAAATAATAATCAACTCATACCTACTTGGTATATCAAATCAAATTTCCGGATTCCAAATAACTTGTTTATGCCAAAACAAATTTCCCCTTTTGAAATTTCTAAAACACCTTGTATATCAAACAAGTCTAAACAGATATCATACCCAATTACAATGGAAGCAATCGATCACTTAAGAAACTCGAAATGAATTCTGATGATGTGGCCATCATCATCAGAATTATTTTCCAGCGACTGAAGTGAGTTCAGTGCTTCTTACTTCCACAAATTCCTTTCAAAACAATATCCAAAATATTTTCTACAATAATTCTCCATTGTTGCCTTCACATCTTTAGAAAACATTTCAAACCTTCCCAAGATTTTAAATTCCCGAACTTTTGTTTAAATTCGTTTAAAACCCTTTTCAAAATTTCAGGATTCAAATTCTGGTTTAACTCAAATTTTAGTTATTCTTCTTTTGGATAAATCATACTTATAGAATTTTATTTGGTTATAACCGTTTCAAATTTTAGATTCTTATATTTGATTATAATATTAACAACCAAACATTCAAATATATAATAATTCAAGAAAATTGTTCCTTTTATATCAAAATATAATTTTGGGTAAAATTATTTCATTTACCCATTTTAAAAAACAATACTATGTCGGTTTATCTTGTTTAATAGTTTAGAAACCCCTATCGATACGGTTGTACTTCCCGTACCGAAAAGAATTCATAAACACTCAACCGATAAGTCAACACAGTATAGAAAAATTTATATTCACTTACAAATACGCTCTCATATCTGTTAATACACTCAAACTCATTCTAGAGTACTATTGACTCTGTTTAATGAGTGATTTCCCTAACAGAGCCTAGGTTATCGCTAACCTGGCTCTGATACCACTGTGACGACCCACCCTTCTCGACCCTCGAAAAATCGACATAAAATACTCCATAGAATAATATGCCGGCGCTCGAGTGCCGGAAAAGACAGATTGTTGAGGGAAAAGAAAGAAGATAAAAGAAAGAAGGAACTAAACAATAACAGAATCTCACAATCGCAGCGGAACAAAATATAATAGTCAATAACAGATCTTTACACAAAATGAGAAATATATCAGTTTTATATAATATATCATCATCAGAGTATATCTCAAACAAACAACAATTACCATCCTGACAATTCAAACAATCACAGCAGCGGATATAAACAAGTTAGGATAATACGTCTTGGTCTCTAGCTCCTCCCCTGAGCTTCCAAGTATTATATCTTGTATATATATATAATACTTGGTCTGACCCGAGAATCATAATGAAATAACACCCGAGTCAGTCTGGAATACCACCTGTTAAAAATACACCCAAATTGATTATTAAAGTTTCAAAAATCCTTTTGAAAATAAAAGCATTTCGTAAGACCACGCCACAAATAAACATGTCGGGTTTTTACCTTACGATAGCTAAAACACTTTTTATAAAAATCCTCTGATATTATAATAGGGTCTATATACAAATACTTATTCAAATAGCCGAAATTGTTGTATCTATTAAATTCCAGCTACTAGCCACAAAGTGGGTAATACAAACAAAACTCGTAAAAGGCTCGTAGGGAGAATGGATTTCCAACTAATGACTAGGCACTGGGGTACCACCTGTCACAATACATGGCCTAGATCACCGTACCGGGGATTACTCTCAATCCTCTACAACACAAGACCAGGACTTCCCCTTACTGGATAATCCCGAGTAAGATCACCCCACGGTTGGGATCAGCAACCGCACCACTAAACCGAATAAAAAGGGACATCTAGACAGAGATGACCTCACCCTAATGGGTGCTACCCACATAGCCTTGTTTGCATAACCCCTGATTTTCAGTCATTCCGGTTGATAAGGCTTGAGGCTAAGCGTTACCTTTTAGAACGTTTCACTTAGAATGCCCATCGTCCACCTGACGATGTTCCGAAAGCATTCATCCATACTAGTCTGTCTCGGGTTCGAGCGGAACCGAAGGCAGTACTCCTACTACACCCATTTTGGAAACATCCTCGGGATTAGTAGCAACTAGCCCTTGCACTTCATTTCTCCATCTTTGACTCTAAACTCGTTTTTCCCACGAAAACGTACAAACCGGATCGAAGTGGTTTTCGAGAAATTAATTCCGATCCCGGTCTCTTCGAAACGATCAACGCATTGTCCAATATTGATAGTCGATGATTTAACTATCAATTAACATTTACAAACATCCAATACACAATAAATAATTTCCCACATTATTTATTTTCCTCAAAAATATCTTTGCAAGATATATTTCTATTTCCAAACCCTTTCGAAACAGTTTTCAAACCCAATTCTTCTCATGGAATAAATTCCTAAATCTTTACTTCCTGTGAAAACATCCAAATACCAATATTTTAGATTTAAAATAATTTAAATTCTTTATTCTTGAAAATACATTAAAACATTTATATTTAAATTCATACATATTTAATTTAAAATATATATATTTCAAAATATTTCGAATAAAACTGCTTTATAAAATATAAACTATTTTCTTTAAAGTAAAGGTTAAGCTAACTATTTTTTTTTTGAAAATAGGAGTTATGAAATCGTATTCAAGTTCCAAATAATACTTTAACCAAAACCTATTCTTAAAATAAAACTATTCCATAAAATATAAATATTAAAAATTATCTTTAAAAATAATACCCATGAACCCTTTAAAATAATTACTACTATAACTATTTTAATACTATTTACCTTTAAACTTAACAACTTAAATAATTTCTTGAAAACATTCCTTTGAAAACAAATTTAAAACTTTTAACTTTCACTTAGAAATCTGCTTTAAAACGTACTTGGCTTTTCAGGGAGCTACACTTCCATTTCAGGATAAACCAAAGAACCTTTTTATAATCCCACACAAATTACCTTAATTCAAATTTGCATTTAAATCCCGTAAATTCCTCCAACACTTTAAAAATAAAACCTCTTTTTACTTTTAAACACATTTCTATTTCCTGGAATATCACTTTCAAAATATACTCTTAAAATATTTAAAATAAAGCTACCAACTATTAATTAATTGAAAATAATACATATGGAAATATATAGAGGTTTTCTAAGTAATTTAAGCCAAATTTGACTTTTAAAATAAAGTTATTAAATCAAATATTTATATCAAAATTCCCCAATTTGAAACTTAATACTAATTTACCTTTAAATAATTTAAACCCCATAATTGCTTAAATAAATATTTACTTACTTAAAATATATTTAATAATAATATATTTTTCTAAAATATTTCTAAAATCACATTTTAAAACTTTAGTTTATATTTTGAAAACGTTTCTTTGAGAACATACTTAAATTTTCCAGGGAATACGCCTTCCATCTTTAAAAACAATCTCACTGCTCTTGTAAACGATTAGCACTTCTTATAGAATTTTCCACCGTAATATATACTTTAAATTTATCCTCCAATAAATATTCCACTTCATTTATAAACCCAGTTTATAAATTTCCATTCCTCATTACCTTTTAAATCAAAATTTCAAAAACACTTTAACAAACTCCAAACCAATTTTCGAATTTAATTCCTTTAAATTCTTTACTTAAGAATTTATTTTATTTCCTTTTAAAACCCAATTTGTTTTATTTATATTTTAAATTCCCAGATTATATTCATCCACTTATAGCACAGCACAATATAATTTTCAAATTAATCTATCACAGTATATAAATAAAACACGTCATCAATTATGAAAATAATTTCTATATTGTGAGGAATCCAGTTGGATCCCTCCAAACTGTTTCTCTGCATCCACAGATGTTAGCACAATAGATAAAATATCATATCCAAACTGATAATAATGTTCACATTCAACCAATCAACCATTTATTTAAATTTTAACTATTACAATTAACTGGAAATTCCAGATGTGAGTGAGATTAACTCACCTTGAATTTCGACGAGCATTTTAAATTTTGAATTAAATCGACCGCGATCGATTTAACCTAAAATTTTGCTAGCTCCGATCGTCTCCAAATTCGAACTGCAGCGTAAATCGCATCGCTGTGATTCCAGCACTACCAAATTCGTCGAAATCTAACCAAGCATGCAAAAGTTACATATTTATAAAGCTTGAATATAATTTAAAACAATTTTCTCTTTTTTTATACCTAACAAAATCGGCCATTCATCTAAACTAAGAAATCACGACCGAACAAAAGAGCCTCCCTCTTCCTTTACGATAAATACAGATACCACGAAACCCATCAGCACCGACATCCTAAAACATGCCGCAACCACCACGACGATATAAAAGATGATCAGGGAGCACCAGACGAAGTGCATACCGCCGTCGCACCCATACCATGAGTCACGAGGAGTTTGGCCTCTCTAGCACCTCAATAAACGTGCGCGAATACTGTGCGTTCGTGGCCAGAAACTAGGCGATCTACTACGCTATTCTCGATCACAACCGTCCATTTCGTAGATCTCGAAGCCCTCAACGATGTTCATGTTGGAAATTTGTGTAAAAACGTTTGGACTGAAGGAAAATTGGAGGAGAAAAGGGTGAAGTATCCGCCATTGTTAAAGAATGAAGACGGCGGCCGAGAAAGAGAGATCCAGGGTTTCTCTCTTACGTGTATATATATACGTTTATAAATTATATTAATATTAAATTCAATTTCAATTGGCATTCACAAACGAACTCCAAATCACACGTGTCGTGTGACGCCCCACCTCTATACCCACGCTAGCCAAGGATATTGCAGGGTAATGCCGTCGACTAGCGTGGAGAATAAGGCTGTTGAGGAGCGACCATCCGTGTAATTGCTTTGTGCGAGTACCGATATGCCAGATAAAAATATAACTTGCATTTCAAGAGGGAATCCGACATACTGATACAAACTCAAAGCTACTACACAGTAGCTATAATATCTTCGGAAACAAATATAGAAATATCATAACACAAATCAGTCGCAGAAGTTCATATCACAAAGGCGGAAACAGATATGAATATTACACATGAAAGTGTATATCAGAGTAGTAGTCAAACAAGATCCATAATATCACAAAAGAATAGTTACAAGTGCTACACAAAAGAATAAGTATACATCAATGAGTCTATATCTCAAATGTATACAACCAAAAACTACTAATCTAAGTAGTTTGCCAAAAGTCAGGATAATAATCCCAGATGAGAAGTCAAGCAGAAGCACCTGTAACATATCGGTCTGACCCGAGTATTATTTAATAAGAAAATAATAAACGGATCAGTCTAACTATAAATATCAGATAAAATGATATAGAATAAGAGATATGACAAAAATGTAAGATAACCATAAAGCCATACTATGATAAGTATGTAATTTAAAATCAACCAGAGATTAATCAATATCATAAGAATCTTCTCAAAGATCAAAAGAATGTCATACTCTTTAGTTTTATTCACCAAGTCACAAATATCGACATCATATTGATTCCAATCATAAAAGCTGGTGGATCATAAATTCTAGAAATCATCAATAGAAATCCAGAAATCACCAAAAAAGGGGAGGCCTATCACAAAACGGGAGAATGAAAACTCACCAACATGTGTATCACAAACGGGATGCTATCCCGTGGTCGCTAACCATAGAGCCGGTGCAACGACGTTGTACAATATCGGTAAGCCCGAGGAACCTGAAATTCGAATAATTCGGAACAACGACGTAGTACAACGGTACGCCCGATGATCCTGATAAGCTGGTGCAACAATGTAGTACAAAGGTACGTCCGATGGAACGAACTCCATAAAAGAACATGGGTCGCTAGCCCACAAAAGTTGAGTCGAAACTCCAAATAATACATAGGTCGTTAGCCTATAAAATAAATGAGATGAAACTCAATAAAACGAGGTACCGTCCCCTACGTGGACAAAGAAACATAGCATATCGCTAGTCTAAATCATAAAAATGATCATCATCAATCATCAAGAAGTGTCAATTACACTAAGCTAGTAAAAATATAAGCTTAGCTTCACGTTCCATAGCCGCTAGCTTAACTTAAATATTTACGAACAAACTGTAAATCTCCACTAGAAAATTGTCACAAGAAATTCAATCGAACAAGTCCAAAATTAACCGACGAAGTAAATGCAAGCGTTTCATACCACTTATTTTACTAAGCCATTTAATTAGATTTCTCATACGAGTGAGGTAAAGGTTTGTATATACTAATAGATTGGAAAACGGTTTAAGAAACGAGCTTTGCGATAAAATAGTGTTGAAATCGTTTTAGTGGAAGAGTTTTGATATTTACTACTAGTATAGAAACCTTCACGTTTTAAAGTGACAAAGCACAAAAATGATTGTAGAAACAATCAATCATAAAAAAATTCACGTTCGAAGACGTGAATAGAATCCAAAGAAACTGATACCGAATCCATCAAAATGTATGCTCACAATAATTCCAAAGAAAATGTCATCAAAGTGGATAATAAATGATAACAACAAATTGGGGAATCAACATGAATCGATTAAATTTGGAAACGAAGCAAAAGTAGGCAAAAATAGGCACAATAGGCAAATAGGAGTAGGTCAGTCGACTGGCTCAATGACTTCAGTCGACTGACTGCAGGAAACCGAGCCCCCAAGTCTCTGCAGACAGCCTTCGGATTGCTTATTAGCTACAGCCAGTCGACTGACTGTAAAGGTTAGTCGACTAACTGGAGCTTAGGCAGTTTTCTAGCCTACATAATTGATGTGCAATCACATCCAATTTGCACCGAACGAGCACTGGCGCTAGGGATTTATGCCAATCAGCCACCCGACCCTATAGGCTCTTCGATGCATCACCAAAAACATGATCAAACATCCATAAAAGGATTTCCATAGATTTTGCTTTCAAAACACTAAAAATTGGAATATATATACCAATCCAATCCAAACCAAAAGCAAATGCACATGAGTAAGTGTTAGGAATTCGTACCCAACAATCAAAGATAGTTATAGACATAGATGTGCGATAAAAATCTCACCTTTAAACCCAAAACTATGAAGAAAAAGCTATAGAGCAATGGCAAGGACAATCACTCTTTAATTCCAACCCAAAGAGCTTGAATCTAAGCTTAAAAGAGAAACATTCCCTAAATTACGTTTAGAAATTTCTGAAATTGGTAAGAGAATGAGTTGGAGAAGAAGAAGAGGAGGCTTACCAAAGCTTCTTCTATAAATTTGGAGCTAGAACTTGATTTGCAAATGGAAACTAGGGCTTGGAGTTTTAATTTCCAATTCCACTCTCCATTGTTGCTAAATCTTGAGCATTAGGAAATAGAAATGAAGTAATGAAGAGAAGAGGGGTGAAGCTTGGGTCTAATGAGCTGAAACAAAACCAAAGCCCTAAGTGAAAAAGTAGCAAAATTCCACTAACTCCAAACATATCAAAGTTTATACTCAAAAAGATCACAAATGTCGTTTTGAACTCAATGGGAGTGCTCTCAAGTCCTAATTCGACCGTTTGCAAAAAGTAGCTTTTCGGACTAAAATCCGAGTAACGATGAAATATTTAAATAAAATATTTAAATACTCAATCGTAAAATATGCGGGTTGTTACAGACTCCCCTCCTTAAAGAAATTGCAACCTCGCAATTATAATAAATAAACGAACAAAAAGTAACAACCATAAAAGCATATTAACACAAAAGAAGAAATTTGGAATAAGAAGTTCACCTCAAAGAGCACGAGAAAGTAAGTCTGGATGTGTTCGCTCGATGAATTCTCTGGATTCCCAAGAACAATCCTTAGGATTTGAGACCATTGAACTTTCACAAGAGGAACATCTTTATTTCGAAGGCGTTTAATCTCCGAAGCAATAATACAAATAGGATGTTGCTCATAAGTCAAATTAGGCGAAACCTCAATTTCTTCTACAATACCGGGCTCAAGAATAGAATCGGAATCTCGAAGGCATTTTCGTAGTTGAGAAACGTGAAACACATCATGAATAGCAGAAAACTGAGCCGGTAATGAAAGGCGATAAGCCACGGAACCAATACGCTCGGTGATAGGAAATGGACCAATATATTGAGGTGCCAACTTTCCCGATCAACTGAAATGTACAACACCCTTCATAGGTGAAACTCGAATGAACACGAAATCTCCCACAGAAAATTCTAATTTCCTTCTTCGGTTATCGGCATAGGATTTTTGTCTACTTTGGGCTTCTTTCATTCTATGACGAATAAGGTCAATTTTTTCAGTGGAATCGCGAATGAAACTGGACCTAAAACCAGCTTCTCACCGGCCTCAAGCCAATAAGAAGGAGATCTAAATGGCCTTCCATAGAGTGCCTCAAAAGGTGCCATACCAATACTAGATTGGAAGCTATTATTATAGGAAAATTCAACAAGAGAAATATGGTCTTCCCAACTTCCACCAAAATCAAGAACACATGCACGAAGAAGATCTTCAAGAGTTTGACTCACACGCTCGGTTTGTCCATCGGACTGAGGATGATAAGCGATGCTAAAATTAATCTTCGTTCCCAAAGCTTTTTGAAGACTCTTCCAAAATCCACTGGTAAACAATGGATCACGATCACTAACAATAGAAGTAGGAACTCCATGTAATTTAACAATTTCTTTAATAAAGAGCTTGGCCAAAAGAGGAACGGTCTGATTAGACCGAACGGGAATAAAATGGGTGGATTTAGTAAGTCTATCAACAATCACCCATAAGCTATCATGACCCGAACGAGAATGGAGAAGGTCGTCTATAAAATCCATGGAAATTTGATCCCACTTCCAAATTGGAATGTCTAAAGGTCGCAATAACCCAACGGGCCTTTGATGCTCGGCCTTAATGAGTTGGCAAGTCATGCAACGCTTAACGAAGTTAGCGATATCAAATTTCATTCCCTCCCAATAATAAAGTCGCTTCATATCCGCGTAAATTTTACTACTACCGGGATGAATGGTAAATTTAGAACGATGGGAATCTTCTAAGATTTCTTTGCGAAGATCACTAATACTTGGCAAAACAAGTCTACCAAATTTTCAAATACCGCCACGAGAATCAATATCAAAGTCTTTCAAACTTACAATACCAATTTTATCCCTCAATTTTTGGCTAAGAAGAGCCAATTTGGGATCTAGCTTTTGAGCTTCAGGAATGCGGTCCAAAAGAGAAGGGTGAGCTTCAGGAATGCGTAAAGCCAAAGATAAACATAAATCGGACTCACGATCTCGAATCTCACAAGTGGATAAAATTCCAAAATCATTCCATTCGGATATAATCATGGAAACAACCGCTTGAGCTTTCGGCTAAGGGCATCGACAACACGATTTCCCTTTCCGGGAGTATATAGAATGTCCAGATCATAAGATGCAAGAAACTCGAGCCAACGTTGTTGACGCAAATTAAGTTCCTTTTGAGAAAATAAATACTTCAAAGATTTATGATCGGTATAGAGAACAAATTTCTCTCCCAAAAGATAACGACGCCAAATTTTAAGAGCGAAAATAATAGCCACGAGCTCTAAATCATGAGTGGCATATCTAGTCTCGGCCGGCTTCAATTGCCTAGAAGCATAAGCAATAACACATTCTCTTTGCATGAGAACGGCTCCCAAACCAACACGACTAGCATCGGTATAAACAATAAAATCTTGATTTCCCTCGGGAATAACAAGAATAGGAGCATCAGAAAGGAGTTCTTGTAATTTCTCAAAAGAAGCTTCACATTTTTCCGACCAAATGTATTTAACTCCCTTCTTTGTCAAACTAGTAAGAGGCACGGAAATTTTAGAAAAGTCTTTTATGAAACGGCGGTAATAACCTGCCAATCCAAGAAAACTACGGATCTTCGTCGCACTCTCCGGTCTCTTCCAATTTTGAATCGCTTCAATCTTTGAAGGATCCACGGAAATTCCAGATTCGGAAATAATATGACCAAGAAATTTCACACGAGATTGCCAAAAGTGGCATTAGAAAATTTTGCTTTCAATTGATTGCTCTTAAGAGTTTCCAACACAATCTGAAGATGCTTTTCATGCTCCTCCTCGGTTTTAGAATACACAAGAATATCATCAATAAAGATGAGAACAAATCGATCGAGGAAGTCTTTGAAAACTCTATTCATAAGGTCGACAAAATAAGCCGAAGCATTCGTTAAACCAAATGGCATAACAAGCCATTCGTAAGATCCATAACGCATACGGAACGATGTCAAAGGAATGCTATCCTCTCCAATAAGAAGCTGATGAAAACCGGTTGCTAAGTCTAATTGTGAAAAGACTCTAGCACTACTAAGTCGATCGAATGATCATCAATTCGAGGTAAAGAATATTTATTCTTGATAGTAAGATCATTAAGCTTGCAGTAGTCAATGCAAAGCCTAAGTGTACCGTCGGATTTCTTCATAAAAATAGCCAAAGCTCCCCAAGGAGAGGAACTAGAGCGAATAAATTGCTTCGTCTCCAATTCGGATAATTGTTTGCGCATCTCCTCATTTTCTTTATTGGACATACGATAAGGAGGACGAGTGATAGGTTGAGCTCCAGAGATGAGATTAATTATGTATTCAATCGCTCGCTTAGGTGGTAATCCTAAAACGGGCTCAAATATATCGGAGAATTCACGAACAACGTGAATAAGAGAAATGACATCTTCTTCATCATCATTATCGTCATCATGAGGATTTAAAGAATATAAAGATGCAACCAAGTTAGAATCTGAATCTTTAAGATCAATAGAAATCTGCTTAACAGATTGAGGATGTCGAAGATGAATAGTTCGCTCAGGACACAGGATTTGAGCTTCATAGCGGTTAAGCCAATCCATTTCCAAAATCATTCCAAAGCCTAAATAAAGCATGACATGCAAATCGGCTCGGAAAGAAAAATAACACAAAATAATCTCGACATCTTTACAAAGAAAACTAATTGTTGCGGATCCACCAACTGGATTCGCAATTCTCAAAGAAGTCATTAAAGCAACAACACTTAAAGAAAAAGTATCAACAAGTTCCTTTGATATAAAAGAATGGTACGCACCCGTATCAAAAAGACTCGAATAGGTTGATCAGGAAATAAAATAATGCCATCAAGGATAGAATGAGAAATACCTTGACCACGAGAAGTGTTGCTAGGGGCTTGTGCAACATTTAACTTTCCCTCCTTCTTGCCTTGAAGTTTGGGACATGAAGATAAAAGATGACCCGAACTTTTGCAATAGCGACAAAAGAGAGGTTTCGGACATCTATTGGCATAATGGTCTTTAGAACCACAATTGTAGCATTGCCCACTACTAGGGGTAGGAGTCTTTGCTACAGAAGCTGTATGTTTCCCTTTCTTATTGGGATAAGGACCTTTAAATTTAATAGGCATTTTCTTGTTGTTGTTGAAGTTTGGTTTGGCACCCACAACTTCAACATCACTCTCTTTATCTGCCTCTTCAAGTCGAAGAGCAATATCAACAAGTTGATCAAAAGAAACCTCTAACTTTAGAAGTAATGGCTTCTTGAGATTTTTGTTCAAGCCATAGACAAATCTTTGGTTCTTCTTCAATGGGGTGTTTATATATTCGACCGCGTATTTAGAAAGTGACTTGAATGATGTGACATAGTCTGCCATGGAGGATTCACCTTGAACAAGGTCTATGAAATGACGAGCCAATGGCACCTTCTCAGCTTCTGGCACAAATTTTAACCCGAATCGTTCCCGGAATTTCTCCCAAGTAAGATCCGCTTCAATAATTTCAGAAATAAGAAGCTCATACCAATCTAATGCTCTTTCTTGAAGCATACTTGAAGCCACTTAGACACGGTGAAGATCAATTAGATTCATGGGAGTAAAGATGCGATCGCATGTTTTGAGCCAAGCTTAGACTTGAATGATGCTTTCGAAACCCTTAAATGGCTTCCCACCCAAGTTGGTATAGTCACTACACAAACGTGCAAATCCAGACTTAGGGTGATTAGGCTCTGGATTGGGTCCAGCAACTTAAGCATTCTTCACGAGATCTAAAATTTGCTGGGCAGACATAAATACTCCATCCTGGGGAGTAGCACTAGATTGACCGGTGCTGGGACGGCCAGGTCTAACCATTTATCTTCTTTAAGAAAGAAAGAAAGAAAGAAAGAAGAATAAAAAGGTTATTCACAAAATGAACATCGAACAATAATGATTAATAAAACAAGGTACCACAAAAGAAAATAGGATAGAACGGTTCGAAGACCCGAATAAAATCCTAAGGCATGACTCCTAAGATGGACTTAGGACGATGATCCTTGTTAAATTATTCTATATTGTTCCGAAGTTTGGCTCTGATACCAAGCTGTGATGCCCCACCTCTATACCCACGCTAGCCAAGGACACTACAGGGTAATGCCGTCAACAAGCGCGGAGAATAAGGCTGTTGAGGAGCGACCATCCGTGTAATTGCTTTGTGCGAGTACCGATATGCCAGATAAAAATATAACTTGCATTTCAAGAGGGAATCCGACATACCGATGCAAACTCAAAGCTACTACACAGTGGCTATTATATCTTCGAAAACAAATATAGAAATATCATAACACAAATCAGTCACAGAAGTTCATATCACAAAGGCGGAAACAGATATGAATATTACACATAATAGTGTATATCAGAGTAGTGGTCAAACAAGATCCACAATATCACAAAAGAATAGTTACAAGTGCTACACAAAAGAATAAGTATACATCAATGAGTCTATATCTCAAATGTATACAACCAAAAACTACTAATCTAAGTAGTTAGCCAAAAGTCAGGATAATAATCCCAGATGAGAAGTCAAGCAGAAGCACCTGTAACATATCGGTCTGACCCGAATATTATTTAATAAGAAAATAAAAAACGGATCAGTCTAACTATAAATATCAGATAAAATGATATAGAATAAGAGATATGACAAAAACGTAAGATAACCATAAAGCCATACTATGATAAGTATGTAATTGAAAATCAACCAGAGATTAATCAATATCACAAGAATCTTCTCAAAAATCAAAATAATGTCATACTCTTTAGTTTTATTCACCAAGTCACAAATATCGACATTATATCGATGCCAATCACAAAAGCTGGTTGATCACAAATTCTAGAAATCATCAATAGAAATCCAGAAATCACCAAAAAGGGGGAGGCCTATCACAAAACGGGAGCATGAAAACTCACCAATACGTGTATCACAAACGGGACGCTATCCCATGGTCGCTAACCATAGAGCCGGTGCAACGACGTAGTACAATATCGTACACTCGAGGAACCTGAAACTCGAATAATTCGAAACAACGACGTAGTACAACGGTACGCCCGATGATCCTGATAAGATGGTGCAACAACATAGTACAAAGGTACGTCCGATGGACCGAACTCCATAAAAGAACATGGGTCACTAGCCCACAAAAGTTGAGTCGAAACTCCAAATAATACATAGGTCGTTAGCCTATAAAAGAAATGAGATGAAACTCAATAAAACGAGGTACCGTCCCCTACGTGGACAAAGAAACATAGCATATCACTAGTCTAAATCATAAAAATGATCATCATCAATCATCAAGAAGTGTCAATTACACTAAGCTAGTAAATATATGAGCTTAGCTTCATTCCCATAACCACTAGCTTAACTTAAATATTTACGAAGAAACTGTAAGTCTCCACTCGAAAATTGTCACAAGAAATTCAATCGAACAAGTCCAAGAATTAACCGACGAAGTAAATGCAAGCGTTTCATACCACTTGTTTTACTAAGCCATTTAAATAGATTTCTCATACGAGTGAGGTAAAGGTTTGTATATACTAATAGATTGGAAAACGGTTTAAGAAATGAGCTTTGTAATAAAATAGTGTTGAAATCGTTTTAATGGAAGAGTTTTGATATTTACTACTAGTATAGAAACCTTCGCGTTTTAAAGTGACAAAGCACAAAAATGATTGTAGAAACAATCAATCACCAAAATTTCACGTTCGAAGACGCGAATAGAATCCAAAAAAACCGATACCGAATCCATCAAAATGTATGTTCATAAAAATTCCGAAGAAAATGTCATCAAAGTGGATAATAAATGATAACAACAAATCGGGAAATCAACATGAATCGATTAAATTTGGAAACGAAGCAAAAGTAGGCAAAAATAGGCATAATAGGCAAATAGGAGCAGGTCAGTCGACTGGCTCAATGAGTTCAATCGAATGACTGCAGGAAACCGAGCCCCCAAGCCTCTACAGACAGCCTTCGGAATGCTTATTAGCTACAGCCAGTCGACTGACTACAAAGGTCAGTCGACTGACTGGTGCTTAGGCAGTTTTCTAGCCTATATAATTGATGTGCAATCACATCCAATTCGCGACCGAACGAGCAATGGCGCTAGGGATTTATGCCAATCGGCCACCCGGTCCTATAGGCTCTTCGATGCATCACCAAAAAACATGATCAAACATCCATAAAAGATTTTCATAGATTTTTCTTTCAAAACACCAAAAGTTGGAATATATATACCAATCCAATCCAAACCAAAAGCAAATGCACATGAATAAGTGTTAGGAATTCATACCCAACAATCAAATATAGTTATAGACATAGATGTGAGATAAAAATCTCACCTTTAAACCCAAAACTATGAAGAAGAAGCTATAGAGCAATGGCAAGGACAATCACTCTTCAATTCCAACCCAAAGGGCTTGAAACTAAGCTTAAAAGAGAAACATTCCCTAAATTACGTTTAGAAATTTCTGAAATTGTAAGAGAATGAGTTAGAGAAGAAGAAGAGGAGGCTTACCAAAGCTTCTTCTATAAATTTGGAGCTAGAACTTGATTTGCAAATGGAAACTAAGGCTTGGAGTCTTAATTTCCCATTCCTCTCTCCATTATTGCTAAAGCTTGAGTATTAGGAAATAGAAACGAAGTAACGAAGAGAAGAGGGGTGAAGCTTGGGTCTAATGAGCTGAAACAAAACCAAAGCCCTAAGTGAAAAAGTAGCAAAATTCCACTAACTCCAAACAAATCAAAGTTTATACTCAAAAAGATCGCAAATGTCATTTTGAACTCAATGGGAATGCTCTCGAGTCCTAATTCGACTGTTTGCAAAAAGTAGCTTTTCCGACTAAAATCCGACTAACGATGAAATACTTAAATAAAATATTTAAATACTCAATCGTAAAATATGCGGGTTGTTACATGCCGCCAGGCATTTATAAGGTTTTACCCGCCTTCCGAACACAATGGAACGTGTTTCGGAGGCTAATTCGTTCATAAGCGCGAGTTACGGAAATAAACGATCAATTTTAAATTAAATCGATTAAAATAATTTCTATGCGTTTTGAGCTGCCAGGGTCAAACGACAACTCTGATTGCTACGAAAATTGAAATCCGATAATATCTAACTATTACGGATCCAATGGAACTGGATTCCTCAAATTCCGAGACTGTGCCCTAGAAGGCTATTACCCGTCGATTAAATCGAGCGATTTCCGAAATTATCGAAATCACTTAAAACTTCACTTTTAAAATTTTACTAACTTTATAATAAATCATATAGAATTTATATTCACATTAGAAACCATTCTGATTCATTTCGAACCAAAATCTGATTATTTACATTATTATATTATTAAATTCCATTATTAAATTAATATAAAATTCCAAATTTAACCTATCGACTTTTAATTCCATCCAACCGTCCAATATTATAATTCAAATCCAAATAGACTTAAAATAAATTTTAGAAACCATTTTCGTTCCATTTGCCTCCAGATTCACAAATTATTTCAACTTCAAATAGTTAATTATTATTATTCAAATTTAATTTAATTACCATATTTGAAATTATAACTTATTTTATTAATTTAACCAAAATCTTTTTATTCAAAATCCAATTATATTTTACACTCAACATTTAAAATGAATTGAATGTTCAAAATCTAGCGACCAAAATTCTGGGTTGTTACAACAAATATATATACATACCATGATTTTATTTCATAATTTCATATGAATGTATAAATATGTGTGTGTGTGTGTATACATATGTATAAAATATTAACAATATATATATCAATATAAATGTAATTAAATCATTTATAAACATATAATTCTTTTATGAAGCTGAAAGCAATATATACAAATATATTAATTTTTAAAATTTATGTATATATACACTAAATATTCATATATAAACATATGTATAATAATATAATAATATATATAAATTAATATTCATAAAATACAAAAAATATGTTTTATTTAAATTTCTTTATGGAAATTTTAAAAAATTAATAAAAAATCAATTTTTAAATTTATTTTGAATTTTTAAATAAATCCTAAATGATATTTGTAACGACCCGAGGAATTTACTACAAACTAAATTGGATTCATGCGTAAATTAACGACAATTTGAAACTAAAATTTTGATAACGTAAGCATTTGTGGTAAATATCTAAATTGTTGGAATAAAAGAACTTTTAAATAAAATAGCCTATTAAATTTGGGGGTAACATATTTTGGAATGTCGTTTTGTATGTTGTAATATTAAGAGAAATTATGATAAAAATAAAGTAACGTCTGTTGAAGATTTCTGGTAACGTTAACGCAATAAAATTTGTTTTATATGGTCCAATTAGCGGTATCAGCGACCGCAAGCTACGTAAAATGAATATTTATTTGAAAGAACAAACATGATTTTTCTTTTATTATTAAATTCGTGCTGACAAGGCAAGCGCAACGATACCTTATTTGCTGTATTTGAATGTCCAATGTGAAAGTTACGCGCTGTTTGTGTGTATATAATGAGTCCGTATATAATTTATTAACTGCCATTATTAACTGGAATTTATTGATTAGGATTCAAGATTTAAATTCCTGTACGTGTTTAACAGCTGTAGCCTAAAATTAAATGGATACGTTGCACAATTCATTTGTACGTTACACGAATTAATTTGTACGTACACAATTTATGGTACGTTTTACTATATCAATCGGTTACGTTATATTTACGCGTCTCTTTGGATCCAAACAGGTATAAGTAATATAGGCTCCGTCACCATCTTTTCTCATTCCTTCAGAAGCAACACCCGAGATATTTTTTTTCCTTTTCTTGCTTTCAAAACTGACTCGCCTCTCCTCTGCATCTCCACCTCAAACCGCCGCGACTCCTCTTCCATGACCAAACTCAGCCACCAACCTCAACCGCGTAAAGCACCGCCCATCGCTGCCTAGGCCGAGCTCTATCTGCGCGTGTGGTGAGCTCTCCTTTTCTTTTTCCTTTTTTCTTTTCTTTTCTACCTAGGTGCGTACGTACAAAAAAAAAAAAAAAAGTCATAAAGCCTGCCTGCGAATGGCTTGCATACAGAGGGTCAAAATACTTGGTACACGATATACATTATGAACTTGGGTACAGTAAGTTATGCCTAGTGAAATTAGTGGTGTTGTTTAGATTCAGTGAGTTTATTGTTGTAAAAAAAAAAAATAAATAAATAAATAAATCTTCATATTGTTTGTATACTGTTTTCTGGTATCGGGTTAAAACGCACATAGATCTGACTCTATGCATTTTTCCTTGCTGTCGGCGTAGAGTTGACAAAAATATCAGATGTTTATATAAATTATTTTGTACTGTATTTTTTTTTTATAAAAAAAAAAAGAAAAAAAAAGAGAGAGAATATATTAATAAACAACCGTGAACACGCAATGTTTTAACTTGTATATGCGTAGTCCATATATATAAGCTGACACCGTAATGAAAAACCAAAAATTTAAATAATTTTAACGGAAATGCATAGCGACGTGAATATTGATTAATAATTTTAATACGTTTGTCGCAGCTGGAATCCAATAACTTAAGAGTTATCCGTTCACCGTCTGATCTGTGCTCTCCATCACTGCTGCTATCAAATATCTCTGTCCGATAAAGGTGAGTAATCACTCACGACTGTCATTCGATTTATAAGTGAATTATTTTGATAAAATAACGACTGAACTGTTTCCGTATTGTAGGCATGCATGTAGAATTAAGTGTTAAATGCATCATTGTCATTAAATAATTAATGCCATGTCATGTAGAATCATTTCATGTAGTATCATTCATGTAGTATTACTTCATGTACTATTAGTTGATAGCATCTGATTTATTCTATGATATGTTTAATTCCCAAATATTTAAAGTTCTTATTAATTAGAAATCCTTCGGGTTGAAAGGATAAACCCGAATGATTCAAAACCTTGTTGGGATTCGCGGGTTGAAATGATATATACCCGTAGGTATAAAATTTTCGCGGATTGAAATGATACACATCCGTATCACTTGACTATAGGTTAGAAAACTTATATACGGACACCGTGGTTGAGAAAAATTTGATTTTGGAATTTATATGGTTGATAAGTATTTGAAACCGAAACTTCTAAATATTTTTGGGACTTAATATGATGGTAAGCTTTAAACTTTATAAGTGACAAATTTTGAAACCTACTTAATCATTATTTTATAAATTATATTTTATTTTTCAAAAGCTTTTGCTCCAAAATGTTTTAAATAATTATTTTCTGAAACTTTATATATATATAGATACATGGAAATTTTGGAAGATTTAAAAATGGAAATTTGATAAACCATAACCGTACAATTCAAACCGAGGAATCAGAGTTATATATATTTTGTAAATGATGGAAATTGTAAATCGATTTTATAAAACCAACCACGGTGTGAAAAATATAACGATTGGTTGTTGAAGAGATCGGGATCGGATATTGTCTTATTTCCGGCCAATACCGAAAACCACTTTAACAACTGTGTACGCGGTGGAGATTCCAGAATGAAGTAGGATGGTGGCGACGTTCTCGTGGTATATTACGTGGACCCAACTCCCATGAGTTGGCATAAATGACTAAAACAGGAGCTATACCGGGCTACACAAAGGGTCGCACCCTTTTATCGAGCATGCTTCTTCGAAAACCATTCTATTACTTGTGTGATTCGATTTGGTGGCGCCACTTTTGATTGGGGTGTTGTTCGAGGTGGGCGGAAGCTGCTGGCTTGCCGTCACCACCGGTCCGGGAGTGCAAACGGTGTATCCACCCTGGCATTGCCTCGCGTGCCGTGTCATCTCCTTATAGCGAGCCCATTACGATTTTGATTTTTAAAGATCCGACCGCGTTAAGGTTCACCATCCCCTTAACGCTATTTTCTATATAATTATACTTTACTGATTAGACATTAATGTATATAGCGTATATTACTGGTTTAACGGATCCTTAAAGGATGACGATCCCAACATCCTTTAAGTTATTTGTACTTTCAGTAGATGTTTCACTCGAGTTATTCACTTAGATGAGAATGTTAGTCCTGACTCGGGTGTTTGTTTTATTTTCACTCGGGTCAGCCTGAGTTTGCAGCTTAGAGGAATTATTCTTGAAGACAAGGTGCTGGAGCTCTACCTGAAGTTCTTTTCTTAGTTCTGAGTTTCTGTTTCATTCTGAACCTATATCATTTGGTTTGTATTAGAGATCTTTATGTACCTGGATATCTGTTGTACTTGTTTAAACTCTGTTCTGTACCTGATTTGAAACTCTGGTTATTCTAGCTTATTTATTTGCTGAATATTTAATCCTCTGTGTTTGTGATCTGCGAATTTTGTGATATGATTTTATTTTACCCCGAAATTTTAAAACAACCCGTCGTTTTTTTTTGTACGTACGCACCTAGGTAGAAAAGAAAAGAAAAAAGGAAAAAGAAAAGGAGAGCTCACCACACGCGCAGATAGAGCTCGGCCTAGGCAGCGATGGGCGGTGCTTTACGCGGTTGAGGTTGGTAGCTGAGTTTGGTCATGGAAGAGGAGTCGCGGCGGTTTGAGGTGGAGATGCAGAGGAGAGGCGAGTCAGTTTTGAAAGCAAGAAAAGAAAAAAAAAATCTCGGGTGTTGCTTCTGAAGGAATGAGAAAAGATGGTGACGGAGCCTATATTACTTATACCTGTTTGGATCCAAAGAGACGCGTAAATATAACGTAACCGATTGATATAGTAAAACGTACCATAAATTGTCTACGTACAAATTAATTCGTGTAACGTACAAATGAATTGTGTAACGTATCCATTTAATTTTAGGCTACAGCTGTTAAACACGTACAGGAATTTAAATCTTGAATCCTAATCAATAAATTCCAGTTAATAATGGCAGTTAATAAATTATATACGGACTCATTATATACACACAAACAGCGCGTAACTTTCACATTGGACATTCAAATACAGCAAATAAGGTATCGTTGCGCTTGCCTTGTCAGCACGAATTTAATAATAAAAGAAAAATCATGTTTGTTCTTTCAAATAAATATTCATTTTACGTAGCTTGCGGTCGCTGATACCGCTAATTGGACCATATAAAACAAATTTTATTGCGTTAACGTTACCAGAAATCTTCAACAGACGTTACTTTATTTTTATCATAATTTCTCTTAATATTACAACATACAAAACGACATTCCAAAATATGTTACCCCCAAATTTAATAGGCTATTTTATTTAAAAGTTCTTTTATTCCAACAATTTAGATATTTACCACAAATGCTTACGTTATCCAAATTTTAGTTTCAAATTGTCGTTAATTTACGCATGAATCCAATTTAATTTGTAGTAAATTCCTCGGGTCGTTACACTCTCCCCCACTCAAAACTTTTTCGTCCCCGAAAAGAACAAAGCAAAAAGGAAAGTGTATCAAAGGAAGAATCGAATCAAAATAGAGAAGATTATAATAACATACTTATTCAAACAGTTCGGGATTTGAAGCACGGATACTGTCCTCGGTTTCCCAAGTGCAGTCACGATCATCATTGCTCCATTGGATTTTTACAAGGTTAACAGATTTTCTCCTGAGTTGCTTCGTGTCCTTATCGACAATACGAAGTGGCTTCCTCTCTACGGTTAGATTGGGTTCAACATCGAGATTCTCTAGCAATGCAGGTTGGACATGCAGCGATGGATCGTGAAGATATCTACGAAGATGAGATATATGAAACACGTTGTGAACCTTAGCAAGTTTCTCTGGTAAATCCAAACGGTAAGCTAAAGAACCAACTCTTTCAAGGATGCGGAAAGGGCCTATGAACCTGGGAGCTAGCTTCCCTTTCCGACCGAATCGGATGACGTTCTTAAGCGGTGAAATCTTGAGAAACACTTGATCTCCTACGGCAAACTCCAACTTCCTTCTTCTCCTATCCGCGTATTTCTTCTGCCTATCTTGGGCAATTCTCATTTTCGTTCGAATGTCCTCGACCTTCTTGGAAGCTTCAAGAATCAAGTCGGGCCCAAGAACTAATCGATCACCCGATCCAATCCAACATGATGGGGATTTGCACGGTCGTCCGTACAGAGCGGCAAAAGGGGATGTTTTGATGCTAGCCTAAATTCAAGGATAGAAAATTACCGAATTGTATTTCAAATAAGCTGAAATTCGAAGTAGATCATACCTGATAACTATTATTGTAAGTGAACTCGACGAGATGAAGATGGTCTTCCCAAGAACCACCATAGTCAAGAATGCAAGCACGAAGAAGGTCTTCTAGAATCTGATTCACCCTCTCTGTTTGTCCATCGGTCTGAGGGTGATAGGCGGTGCTCAGATTCAGTCGTGTACCTAGAGTTTCTTGGAATGCTTTCCAAAACTTGCTGGTAAAGATTGCGTCTCGATCACACACAATACTGACTGGAACTCCATGCAATCTGACGATTTCCTTCGTATAAATCTCGGCTAGACTCGAAGCGGTACGGTTCGACTTGACCGGAATAAAGTGAGCAGATTTAGTCAATCGATCCACTATAACCCAAATGCTCTCATTTCCTTTTCTCGTCCGAGGTAGTCCATCGATAAAGTCCATCGAAACTTGCTCCCACTTCCAGTTGGGTATCTCAAGAGGTTGCAATAATCCAGCGGTTCTCTGGTGATCAGCCTTAACCTGTTGACACGTGGCACATCTACTGATGAAAGAAGAAATATCATGCTTCATACCATTCCACCAGTATAGCCTCTTCATATCGTGGTACATTTTCGAAACTCCAGGATGGATTGAGAGTCTCGATTGATGGTTCTCCTTGAGTACCTCTTGTCTTAAATTGTCGACATCCGGGACACAAATTCTATCTTTAATTCTTAAAATCCCATCTTTGTCGATCTGTGCATCCATTTCACTTTGATTATCACCCTTCCTCTTGCGAACATTCGCCTTCATTTTTACCAACATCGGGTCTTCGTTCTGCTTAGCCGCTATGCGGTCCATAAGGGATGGTGAAACCATAATCACACAAAGTATCGACTTCTTCCTACTCAGAGCGTCGGCAACAACATTTGCTTTCCCGGGAGTATAGTTGATGTCTAGGTCATAGGCTGCTAAGAATTCGAGCCATCTCACTTGTCTCTGATTCAAATCTTTCTGGTTAAAAATATGTTTCAACGATTTATGGTCCGTAAAGAGTTCGAACTTAGTCCCCAAAAGATGATGCCTCCACAACTTCAAGGCAAATACTACCGCAAGTAATTCCAAATCATGGGCTGCATAATTCACTTCGTGGGTCTTCAACTGTCGGCTAGCATAGGCGATCACTCTTCCATCTTGCATCAACACGGCTCCCAATCCTTCTCGGCTTGCGTCAGTAAATACCGTAAATCCCTCACTCCCATTTGGGACGGTAAGAACTGGGGCAGACGTTAACTTGTCTTTTAACTCTTTGAATGCAGCCTTACACTTATCACTCCAGACAAATCTAACATTCTTTCGAGTCAGAGCCGTAAGCGGAGCAGCAATCTTAGCGAAATTCTCAATGAATCTCCGATAGTAACCAGCTAAGCCTAAGAAACTTCGAATATCGGTAGGGGTCCTAGGTTCTTTCCAATCATTGATAGCGGTGACCTTAAGCGGATCAACGGAAACTCCATTTTTTGAAACAATGTGTCCAAGAAATCGGACCTCATCCCTCCAGAAATGGCACTTAGAGAATTTTGCCTTCAGTTGATGTTTCCTAAGTGTTTCAAGAACACAAGTTAAGTGTGTCTCATGTTCCTGTTTGGATTTTGAGAAGACGAGAATATCATCCACGAAAACCAGCAAAAATTTATTAAGGACATCACGGAAAACATGATTCATGAGATCAACGAAGTAAGCGGGTGCATTTGTTAGTCCAAAAGGCATGACCAACCATTCATAAAATCCATTCTCTGCCCGGAAAGCTGTCTTGGGAATGCTCTCTTCAGCTATGCGGAGTTGGTGAAAACCGGTAGCAAGATCAAGTTGGGAGAATACTTTAGCTCCATAGAGTTGATCGAACATATCATTAATGTGTGGCATAGGGTACCTGTTTTTGAGAGTAAGTTTGTTCAGTTACCTATAATCTACACACATCCTCAAGGAACCATCAGACTTAGTGACAAATACTACGGCTGCTCCCCATTCAGAATAGCTTGGCCTGATCAAGCCCTTTGAAAATAAGTCTTCGATTTGGCATTTTAACTCTGCCCTTTCTTTCGGGGCCATCCTTCGTGGAGGAAGGACTACAGGTCGGGCTCCAGGAATTAAATCAATATGGAATTCTATTTCCCATGGAGGAGGAAGAGAAGTAACTTCGCCAAATACATCGGGAAAATTCTTAACAACAGGAGTGGAATTAAGTTCATTAGGATGAGTATCAAGCGAAAAGATGAAACTGCCTGCAAAATCATGAGGCATTTGACCTTCAATTATTAAGGAATCATCCTCCTCATCAACTAAGGAAACGATCCGCTCCTTACAAGAGATATGTGCACTGTATTTACTCAGCCAGTCGCCTCCGAGTAAAATGTCAAATGCATCGAACACAAGGACATAAAAATCACCAATGAAAAGATGTAAGCCATATATGAGTTTTACTCCTCTACAGACCATTTTAAGATTTGCGGGACCGCCAATAGGATTTGATACGCAAAGTGACTCAGATGAATATTCGGGTTTTAATAGGTGCTTTAGTTTATCGCATAAATCAGTTGAAATGAAGCTATGGGAAGCTCCGGTATCAAATAAAACACGAACAGGATAAGAATGTAGAGTGAAGGTGCAACGGAGTGTACCTTGAGCATCATCAGTTGTCGGGTCGGAAGAAGTCATAGCGAAAACTCCAGAAGTTTTTCCTTTTTGCTGGGTGGGACAACTGTTTTTGAAGTGACCTGGTTGCAAGCAGATGTGGCAAAGGTTGTTTCTGGTTGCCTGGGATGGAGGAGGAATAGCGGCTCCGGTCGGAAAAGGACAACTATTAGAGTAATGGCCCTTTTGGTTACATTTGAAGCATGTGATATGGGAGATGTCGATAGCCTGTTTCTGGGGAGTAAAACCAATGCCTTGAGAAATTTGCCACTTCTTCTTCTGTTGCTGAAACTTATCCTTCTTCTTCATTGGACTAGTAGCGGTTTTAAGCGAACTCTGAGTAGAGGCAGCCTGTTTACCCTTACAAGTTGGGTTCTCAAATCGGGTGGCCATGTCTACCAAGCTAATGAAAGTCCCATGCACATTCTGTATCAATCGGTCGTAGTACTCAGGACGTGCACCATTTACAAACTTTTCGTTCTTCTTAAGTGGGGTGTCTATCAAACTAGGGCCATACTTAGACAACTCATTGAATTTCCTTTCGTATTCTGCGAAAGTCATATTGCCTTGTGCCAGGTCCATGAAAGCTCGATAAAGACTTGATTTCCCCGCTTCGGGCACCCATTTGGTGATAAAGGCATCCCTAGGGAAACTCAAGTTTAAGCTAGATTCAAGATAGGTGTGAAAAATAGAAAAGAATAAAGATCGAATTTTTAGATGTCACCTAAACTTCTCCCAAGTTATATCTGCTTCTACAGCCTAGGCAGTAACGGATCTCCACCAATCTCGAGCAGCTTCTTGCAACTGCCAAGCCGCTAATTGGCGTTTCTGGGCATCATTAATCTCGAGCCCGGTAAATATCATTTCTACATTTTCCAACCATTGCTGGGCCTCGATAATACCCTCAGAACCTATGAACTTGGTTCCTCCTAGCTGGGTATACTCCTTGCACAAAGTGGTAAATTTGACTGGGGCAACTACTGAGACTGGTGCAGCTGCAGGAACAGGTTGAGCGTCTCCTCTTCCCCTAATGCCTCTTCTGTTAGCCATCTGGGGAGTTCAAAAATAGGTTTAAAACAAAGATGAAGATGATATCAAAGATTTCCGAATCAAGGGAAAATTTCTAGCAAGTAAGGTGAATTGTGAATGACAGGAATCGTGTGATGTGATTTTACTCATTCTAGGGTATTGCTACCCTATCTCTAATGAGCTTTTTACCCCATAAACCATCAGCTCTAATACCACATGTAACATCCTGCCCTTTTTGAGCAATTTAAGTTGACAATAAGCCACACATGTCTAACTCAAATCATTCAAAATGACGGGTTGTTTTAAAATTTCGGGGTAAAATAAAATCATATCACAAAATTCGCAGATCACAAACACAGAGGATTAAATATTCAGCAAATAAATAAGCTAGAATAACCAGAGTTTCAAATAAGGTGCAGAACAGAGTTTAAACAAGTACAACAGATATCCAGGTACATAAAGATCTCTAATACAAACCAAATGATATAGGTTCAGAATGAAACAGAAACTCAGAACTAAGAAAAGAACTTCAGGTAGAGCTCCAGCACCTTGTCTTCAAGAATAATTCCTCTAAGCTGCAAACTCAGGCTGACCCGAGTGAAAATAAAACAAACACCCGAGTCAGGACTAACATTCTCATCTAAGTGAATAACTCGAGTGAAACATCTACTGAAAGTACAAATAACTTAAAGGATGTTGGGATCGTCATCCTTTAAGGATCCGTTAAACCAGTAATATACGCTATATACAGTAATGTCTAATCAGTAAAGTATAATTATATAGAAAATAGCGTTAAGGGGATGGTGAACCTTAACGCGGTCGGATCTTTAAAAATCAAAATCGTAATGGGCTCGCTATAAGGAGATGACACGGCACGCGAGGCAATGCCAGGGTGGATACACCGTTTGCACTCCCGGACCGGTGGTGACGGCAAGCCAGCAGCTTCCGCCCACCTCGAACAACACTCCAATCAAAAGTGGCGCCACCAAATCGAATCACACAAGTAATAGAATGGTTTTCGAAGAAGCATGCTCGATAAAAGGGTGCGACCCTTTGTGTAGCCCGGTATAGCTCCTGTTTTAGTCATTTATGCCAACTCATGGGAATTGGGTCCACGTAATATACCACGAGAACGTCGCCACCATCCTACTTCATTCTGGAATCTCCACCGCGTACACAGTTGTTAAAGTGGTTTTCGGTATTGGCCGGAAATAAGACAATATCCGATCCCGGTCTCTTTAACAACCAATCGTTATATTTTTCACACCGTGGTTGGTTTTATAAAATCGATTTACAATTTCCATCATTTACAAAATATATATAACTCTGATTCCTCGGTTTGAATTGTACGGTTATGGTTTATCAAATTTCCATTTTTAAATCTTCCAAAATTTCCATGTATCTACATATATATAAAGTTTCAGAAAATAATTATTTAAAACATTTTGGAGCAAAAGCTTTTGAAAAATAAAATATAATTTATAAAATAATGATTAAGTAGGTTTCAAAATTTGTCACTTATAAAGTTTAAAGCTTACCATCATATTAAGTCCCAACAATATTTAGAAGTTTCGGTTTCAAATACTTATCAACCATATAAATTCCAAAATCAAATTTTTCTCAACCACGGTGTCCGTATATAAGTTTTCTAACCTATAGTCAAGTGATACGGATGTGTATCATTTCAATCCGCGAAAATTTTATACCTACGGGTATATATCATTTCAACCCGCGAATCCCAACAAGGTTTTGAATCATTCTGGTTTATCCTTTCAACCCGAAGGATTTCTAATTAATAAGAACTTTAAATATTCGGGAATTAAACATATCATAGAATAAATCAGATGCTATCAACTAACAGTACATGAAGTAATACTACATGAATGATACTACATGAAATGATTCTACATGACATGGCATAAATTATTTAATGACAATGATGCATTTAACACTTAATTCTACATGCATGCCTACAATACGGAAACAGTTCAGTCGTTATTTTATCAAAATAATTCACTTATAAATCGAATGACAGTCGTGAGTAATTACTCACCTTTATCGGACAGAGATATTTGATAGCAGCAGTGATGGAGAGCACAGATCAGACGGTGAACGGATAACTCTTAAGTTATTGGATTCCGGCTGCGACAAACGTATTAAAATTATTAATCAATATTCACGTCGCTATGCATTTCCGTTAAAATTATTTAAAATTTTGGTTTTTCATTACGGTGTCAGCTTATATATATGGACTACGCATATACAAGTTAAAACATTGCGTGTTCACGGTTGTTTATTAATATATTCTCTCTCTTTTTTTTTCTTTTTTTTTTATAAAAAAAAATACAGTACAAAATAATTTATATAAACATCTGATATTTTTGTCAACTCTACGCCGACAGCAAGGAAAAATGCATAGAGTCATATCTATGTGCGTTTTAACCCGATACCAGAAAACAGTATACAAACAATGTTTATATTTTTTTTTTTTTGTACGTGCGTTACTTAAATAAAAAAATAAAAAAAAAGTCATAAAGCCTGCATGCGAATGGCTTGCATACAGAGGGTCAAAATACTTGGTACACGATATACATTATGAACTTGGGTACAGTAAGTTATGCCTAGTGAAATCAGTGGTGTTGTTTAGATTCAGTGAGTTTGTTGTTGTAAAAAAAGAAAAAAAAATAAAATAAAATTCTTCATATTGTTTGTATACTGTTTTCTGGTATCGGGTTAAAACGCACATAGATCTGACTCTATGCATTTTTCCTTGCTGTCGGCGTAGAGTTGACAAAAATATCAGATGTTTATATAAATTATTTTGTACTGTATTTTTTTTTTATAAACAAAAAAAAAAGAAAAAAAAAGAGAGAGAATATATTAATAAACAACCGTGAACACGCAATGTTTTAACTTGTATATGCGTAGTCCATATATATAAGCTGACACCGTAATGAAAAACCAAAATTTTAAATAATTTTAACGGAAATGCATAGCGACGTGAATATTGATTAATAATTTTAATACGTTTGTCGCAGCCGGAATCCAATAACTTAAGAGTTATCCGTTCACCGTCTGATCTGTGCTCTCCATCACTGCTGCTATCAAATATCTCTGTCCGATAAAGGTGAGTAATCACTCACGACTGTCCTTCGATTTATAAGTGAATTATTTTGATAAAATAACGACTGAACTGTTTCCGTATTGTAGGCATGCATGTAGAATTAAGTGTTAAATGCATCATTGTCATTAAATAATTTATGCCATGTCATGTAGAATCATTTCATGTAGTATCATTCATGTAGTATTACTTCATGTACTGTTAGTTGATAGCATCTGATTTATTCTATGATATGTTTAATTCCCGAATATTTAAAGTTCTTATTAATTAGAAATCCTTCGGGTTGAAAGGATAAACCCGAATGATTCAAAACCTTGTTGGGATTCGCGGGTTGAAATGATATATACCCGTAGGTATAAAATTTTCGCGGATTGAAATGATACACATCCGTATCACTTGACTATAGGTTAGAAAACTTATATACGGACACCGTGGTTGAGAAAAATTTGATTTTGGAATTTATATGGTTGATAAGTATTTGAAACCGAAACTTCTAAATATTGTTGGGACTTAATATGATGGTAAGCTTTAAACTTTATAAGTGACAAATTTTGAAACCTACTTAATCATTATTTTATAAATTATATTTTATTTTTCAAAAGCTTTTGCTCCAAAATGTTTTAAATAATTATTTTCTGAAACTTTATATATATATAGATACATGGAAATTTTGGAAGATTTAAAAATGGAAATTTGATAAACCATAACCGTACAATTCAAACCGAGGAATCAGAGTTATATATATTTTGTAAATGATGGAAATTGGAAATCGATTTTATAAAACCAACCACGGTGTGAAAAATATAACGATTGGTTGTTAAAGAGACCGGGATCGGATATTGTCTTATTTCCGGCCAATACCGAAAACCACTTTAACAACTGTGTACGCGGTGGAGATTCCAGAATGAAGTAGGATGGTGGCGACGTTCTCGTGGTATATTACGTGGACCCAACTCCCATGAGTTGGCATAAATGACTAAAACAGGAGCTATACCGGGCTACACAAAGAGTCGCACCCTTTTATCGAGCATGCTTCTTCGAAAACCATTCTATTACTTGTGTGATTCGATTTGGTGGCGCCACTTTTGATTGGGGTGTTGTTCGAGGTGGGCGGAAGCTGCTGGCTTGCCGTCACCACCGGTCCGGGAGTGCAAACGGTGTATCCACCCTGGCATTGCCTCGCGTGCCGTGTCATCTCCTTATAGCGAGCCCATTACGATTTTGATTTTTAAAGATCCGACCGCGTTAAGGTTCACCATCCCCTTAACGCTATTTTCTATATAATTATACTTTACTGATTAGACATTACTGTATATAGCGTATATTACTGGTTTAACGGATCCTTAAAGGATGACGATCCCAACATCCTTTAAGTTATTTGTACTTTCAGTAGATGTTTCACTCGAGTTATTCACTTAGATGAGAATGTTAGTCCTGACTCGGGTGTTTGTTTTATTTTCACTCGGGTCAGCCTGAGTTTGCAGCTTAGAGGAATTATTCTTGAAGACAAGGTGCTGGAGCTCTACCTGAAGTTCTTTTCTTAGTTCTGAGTTTCTGTTTCATTCTGAACCTATATCATTTGGTTTGTATTAGAGATCTTTATGTACCTGGATATCTGTTGTACTTGTTTAAACTCTGTTCTGTACCTGATTTGAAACTCTGGTTATTCTAGCTTATTTATTTGCTGAATATTTAATCCTCTGTGTTTGTGATCTGCGAATTTTGTGATATGATTTTATTTTACCCCGAAATTTTAAAACAACCCGTCATTTTGAATGATTTGAGTTCGACATGTGTGGCTTATTGTCAACTTAAATTGCTCAAAAAGGGCAGGATGTTACAATATTTTTTTTATGTTTTGAAAATTTTCACATATAATTTTATAATGTAAAATAATTTAAAAACTGTATTTTATTCTTGGGTTTTGTTTAAAAATATTTTAAAAATAACTTTTTACCAGGAGTTATTTTATGCCAATATTCTTTCATAAAATATAAAACATAATTTTCATAATATATTTATATTAATATGATTAATATATATAATTAATGACTTAAATAATAATAATATATATACACACACATACAAAATATTTAATCACTACTGAAAATGTTATATCCTTAATACTTTACATATAAAAATATATGACCATATTTGATTAAAGTATGATGTGGTAATTAAATTATAAACTATATATATCTGTATAAATATTATATATTAAATATTAAAAGTACAAAAAAATTATTAAATAAATTGAGCCGTACTAATTTGATACATACAAGATAAAAAAATTAATGTCTAAGTATTTGCAAACACACAACCAATCTAGTTGTGACAATAAATTTGTATATCGGAATCATCACCTAACTAATAGATAAATATATGTATATAAACACTACATGTAAATATAAGTGAATATGAATAAGTTAGTTCCATACCATATATCCAAAGCCTGAAAGCACACCTTGAAATGATGATATATGCACCTTAAATAATTTCTAATCCAAAAGAGTGCTAGTCCTTAAATTGTTAATTATCTACTATCGAATAACACTTGATTTGATTTGAACTAGATATGAAAGAGGGATGAAGGGTATAAGGTTAGCCAGAAATAGAGATGATACCGAGGCTTAAAAAGCTATCTAAAAAATTAGGCTCCTAGTGTCTACTCCAATTTAAGTTGTAAAACAGTGAAAATGTTTTCTGAAAAATGTAAAACAGTAGATATTTGATATTTTAAAAGAGAAATAAGTTATATAACAACTCTATTTTTGAAATCATATTTTTCAAATTTATTTAAAGTAAAAATTTCCGTATTCGATTTATGATAACTATTATTTTGAAATTTCACTTTTTACTTAAGTGGAGCATATTTAATAATAGACTTTTGGTTTAACAATTTGAATTAATTAATAAATTCTTTTCAAGAAATATATTAAACTAGATAAAGTGTTATTGTTAAATATAAAATATTTTACAGTATAAACAATTTTATATAATTGAAATAGCTAGAGGAAATTAAATTCATTTTTTAATCACTATAATGCATAGTTGAAAAAAATTCAATTGTGCTAACATATTGAATAATTAAATAAAGCGAAACGATATTAAATTGAAAAAAAATTAAAGTTAGCAACCATCACAATATATCTTCTAGGATGAAGTATGAATCAATTCAAATTCTATTAACATATATTTGCAAATAAATAAAAGGAGTAATTTTGAAGAAAAGGCAAGAAAATAATAATAATAATAATAATAATAATAATAACAACAACAACAACAAATAACATATTCCCCTCTTTAATACTTCAAAGACCAGCCCATCCTTCATTTTTTTTTCAAACCCTTAACCCTTATTCCTTAATTGGAAAAATCGCATACCTCTTTTCTCTTCACAAGCCTAATCCCTAAATTAGAAAATCGAATGAAAAAAAAAAGAAACAGAAAAGGGGCACATGAGGGAATCACGACTACTGATAGAAGACGCGGCCTGGTCTAATAATGAATGAAGGCAATGGCAGCCTGGACTCAACGTGGCACATGACAGCGGTGGCCAATGGAAGCCAAGAGGTTGACACGAGCTTCAAGACATAGTTAGAGTCGCTATGTTAGTTGACGGCCTCGATGAATGCGAGGGGGCGGAAGGCAAAGGTTCTATCAGGTATAAACATTTGAAAATGCTCTGCTCATGACATGGATTGGTGACGCAAGTTCTTGTGCTGCAATAATTGAAGTTAGCAAGGGTTTGGGTGCATGCTGGAGCAAAAACAGGGAAGTCTTGGTTAACAATTCCTTGAGGTGAGTTATTCTAACTCATACATCTATATGAATTGCGTTAATTATTGGTGGTGACTGAATAAAAATGGTGAAATACAATTGTATGCTATGGATTTAGTTGGTTGCTTGTTGGGATCATCTAATTCGTCGAATGATATAGAATTTGAATAGATAGTTGAAATTGAATTAAATGGTTAAAATAAGGTTATACGTTAAAAAATTTATTGTCATTGAAAGTATGGACTGATGCTTGATTATGGAATGACATGTATGTTGAAATCCATCGAAATATATTTGAATTTTTTAGTTAAATTGTACAATGATTGTGCATTGTTGAGGTGATCGAGTTATCGGAAAGCAACTCGAATCGTTAAATAATTCTATATTATGAAATTATATTTTTAGAGCAATGTTAGCTAAAGTAGTTGTAATTTTGATGGATTACTGGTTTAAATTGTTCAAATCTTTTTCAAAGAATGTCAAAAGTGAGATTTAATTTATTTTGATCCTTGTTGGAAATTTAATTTATAGGATATAGTTAAATTATGCTATTTTTGATTTTCGCTAGTAATTGACTATTTTGAGTTGAAATTCTTTATATGTTAATTTAAAGAAATATATCCATTTGTAGATATAAAACCTTGTTTTAAAATAGATTTAACTATGATTTTCAAGTTTACAAATAGTTTATGATTTTAAAGTGTCTATGAAGTAATATTATATATATATAAATAGATTTGAAATAAATTATATTATAAATTATGAAAATATTGTGTTGATTCAAAGACCTAATAAAGAATTTCGTTTTTAAGACTTATAACTTTGTAACTCTTTTCATTTTATATATATATATATGAGTTATTGGATTTTTAAAGTGATAAATTTGGAAGTAAACTATAGATAAAGCAATTTAAACATCATTCTTATATGATAAAATTATATTAATTACTTTCAACCTATAAGCTATTGTTGGCTTTTATTGTATTTAGATTTTGGCTATTTTTATGCAAATTTGAATTTGGATTTCTGATGAATTTCATGATTTTCTGTGAAATGAAGAATTTTAATAAACGATTGAATTGTCGGGCATTATGAGACACTTTGTAAAATTCTTTCGATTATTATTATAACTTGTTAAATAGAGTTTGAGTGGAATTTACTAGCTTTTAGTAAATACTTAAATTTACTATCTAGTATGGGACAGTTAGCTAAATTATTGTAACTACTGGAGTGACAGTAATTAACACTTAGAGTTGTATTATCTTAGGGTATTCAGATTTTGTGACGAATCGCAAATCTGATCTCGGTCTCTTCGCACCAACAACGCAAAACCATTTCTCAACCTCACACGGAAACTAAGTCTCATAGACTTATCATGTCTCCAACTTTCAACTTGCTATCCTTCGGCCAAGGAGGAAGCTGGATAGATTTGAGCAATACTCCATGCTACACGAATCCACATCCTTAATACAAACGATAATCAAGCCTACACAGAAAGCTACGCACTAAGTGTATGACTAAATAGTTCCCATATCAATTGAGGAACTAAAACGGCCAAATTTGATAGTCGGTTATTTAACTATCAAAGCAAACAAACAAATATTTAGCATGATAAACAATCACTATGCCCTTTTAATTAATCTTTTATTAATTAAATCACTTGCCAAATATTCACTCAAATTATCTTTAAAAAATATATTTCCAAACCATTTCAACATTGGAAAACATTTCAATATACTTATTTAATAATAAGTAATTCACAATCTCTTTATTTTTAACACTTGGAAAATATTACATATACTTAAATCATGATTAAGTATATATTTTATTATTTATGGAAAACATTCTCTTAACATATTTATTTGGGTCAAAACGAATGTTGCGTAAAACATCGTTACGAAAACCCAAAATCATCAGTATAGGGATTCGAAAATTAGATAGATATATAAATCTCATATACTATACAAAAAAAATTCTTTCGAAAATCATTTACTATAACAACATTGTTATAGTCCATCATTTCCTTATTTCTCCAAAACGTCTATTTCAACAATGAATGTTGAAATCTATGATTTCGATACTTAACACATTTTAAAACATCTTCAAACCATTTGACTCTAATTTAAAAATATCACTTCCCAAAAAATCCATTTTATTTAATATATTATTCAATGTCCAAAATCGTGAATATAATTATTTTACCAAATCAAAACTTCTACACATTAAATTAAAAGATTATCCACTGTCCAAAATCGTGGATATAATCTGTTTACCAAATTCATTGCTTCTATATATTCATTAAAGGATTATCCACTGTCCAAAATCGTGGATGAAATTCCTTTAATAAACTTCTATATTCAACTTATCAAAATCAATTGATTTCGCATTTATAAAACAATGTTTATATATTCCATTTATATATTATAAAAATTTCA
This sequence comes from Allium cepa, assembly GCA_030765085.1. Classification (NCBI taxonomy): domain Eukaryota; kingdom Viridiplantae; phylum Streptophyta; class Magnoliopsida; order Asparagales; family Amaryllidaceae; genus Allium; species Allium cepa. The sequence goes on from CM060934.1 coordinate 979,175,905, forward strand.
ACATACCAAATTTTTTTATTAACCATTCCTAATTATATCTCATTTATATGCCAAAATCCAAATTGTAAGTTAATTTACTTATAAATCTCTTATTTATAAATTCATCACTTGTTTATAACGTCGCAAATCATAAATCTTATTTACTTATAAAATTCATTTATAACTCCATTTTAACACTTATAAAACTCCTTTACAATTCCATCACTTTTGATTTATAAAAATTCAATTTATAAATCTTATATATAAACCATTTATAATAATATCAAAAATCTCAATATAACTCATTTAACAAATTAATTAACTTCATATTTCAAAAATAACATTTTGATTATATTTCTCAAAAATCATAATCTTTATAACATAAAAATTATAACTTCTATTTATTCAAAATAAATCCACTCCCTAACAATTCAAAAATTGATAAAACGTCTATTTTCAAAATCACTTTAAAATCCTTTTTAATTCGAAATCACCACTTAGACATTTTTAAATTACCAAAATATGGCCCAATGCTGCAACAGCACCAAACACATCGATCACGGCAACCAAAACGTTAAATATCACTTGATAACAGCATATATCACAATATCTGTAAATAAATCAATAGTGGTGAGGAATCGAGTTGGATCCCTCCAACCTGCCACCTGCAACAAATATACATATTAGAATATGTGTACACTGTCTGCTTCAAGGCGGACACGCGTACGAAGGGTCATCCGCTCATACACGGGAACGTAGGGTCTCATCTGCTCCAATAAGCAGGAATATATCCAAATACCAATATATCATATATCATCCAAACAATCATCAATCATCGTAAATAAATTTATTTCTTATTTATATAAAAATATCAGTGAGTCAGAAAGAGTGAGTTGTACTCACAATGGTTCCAATAGCAGTTGCAGTGTTTTATTCCGAATAAAATTAAACGAGCGTTTAATTTTACTCAAAATTTACACTAGCGCTAATCAACTCCAAACTAGCTCTAATGGAGTTCTCATCAATATGGACCCAACGCAACTCGTTTCGTCAAATACGGACCTCGTATGAAGAAGTTACAGCGTTTTAAAGATTGTACGAATAAAAATATAAATTAATTTATACATTTTATTTTGTTTTAAATCGTCAATCAAATCACAGCCATTCAATTTTCTTTGATCAAATCATGTCCGATCGAGCCTTTCTTCCTCCATCAGTTTTTCGAACGCAGTAAAACCCATCGGCCATCGTTATTCTTGAATTTTCGCTACCTTTACCGACCAATATATGATGATCAGGGACCATCATTTGAAACGCCACTGCGTACCCCACCATCGGCCTGAATCTCGTCGAACTCGGTTGCCAACTCGCCTCAAAAATCATGTGTGAACGGTCAACGTTTGAAGTCATTTTGTCGACGATCCACTTTGTTTTAAACGATCTTAGCTATTGATCTGAGAGATCTCATCGCCCTGTACGTTTTTCTAGTTGGAGATTTTTCGTATGAGTTGACAAATTGGAAAGGAGGAAGATGGATGTTTTCTGGCCATCGAAATTAATGGAAACTAGGGCTTGAAATTAGGATTAAATTGTAAAAGTGAAATCCTTAAGTCCTTTTATAGAAAATTTAAACGACACTATTCACCCAAAAAATTTCCGAACTCGAAACGAAGCGTGCTGCATAGCATTTATAATGTTTTACCCCTGTTCCGAACACAATGGAATATAAATCGAGAGCCAATTCGATCGTATTTGGAAGATAGGTTTTCGAATCGACTATTTAAATTTGAAATTCACTTAGACAAATTTCTACGTGTTTAGCTTGCCACAACTAAACCGTAAATCCGATTGACAAGAAATTTGAAATCCTACAATAATATAACATTACGGATCCAATGAAACTAGTTTCGTCGAAATCCGAGACTGTATGAAAAATGACTATTTTACACGTTAATTAAATATTAAAATATTCAATTTCTGTAATTTAACTTTAATTCAATTTTAAAAGTTCTCTAACATCATTCGAATTCAAATAGAGTTTAATTCAACTTTATAAATCATTTTTGTTCACATTAAATTCAAATTTCAATTATTTCAGCAATTTCAAATATTAAATTAACCAATTTAGTTGTCCAATTAAATCCTTATATTCGAAGTATAAGCTATCCGAATTATAAAATTAATTCGTGAATATTTAAAATCAATTAAATATAAGAATTTCAAGTGACTGAAATTCTGGGTCGTTACATATTTCAGACCGGTAGATCCCCAAGAGAAGATAACTCATTTTTCATCGATCTGAGAATCGATACATTTTTAGATTTGGGAAGGCAGATCTCTTTCGAAAGATCTTTTATTGTATAAATACAGCTCTCCTTCGAAAGGAAAATTTTTGCATGCATCATAGTCTATAGATACAAAAACCTATCAATTTATTTTATTTTATACAGTTGGACTATGTTACCCATTTTGGAAGGTAAATTTGCAAAGGACAAATTAGGTACATGGTTGCTCGTTTCTTTGAGCGGTGTCCCTAATCTACAGTCTCTTTTTGAAGCTTCCTTTCTACGTAGGTATCTCTTTTGATAGATTTCATGTCACTGTATTAAACTGATAAATGACTACAATTATTATTTCATTATTGATGATTATATCTTCAGAGATTTTTAGTATGGATATTTTGTATCCTTTATAGCTCTGAGGAATTTTGAATTGGTTATCACTGTATGTATTTATGGAATGGTGATTTGTTAGATATGCCTTATTCGGGTTTTTTTGGGCATATTCTATTTATGACTTATTTGGTTATTGTTAAGCCAAAATTTTGAGATTTGTATTTATTGATTTGATATGCCTTTTTGAACTTTTCGGTTTTAGGCATATTTTGAGATGACTTATTTCAAAGTTAAGTCATTTATGAAATTATAAAGTAGTGAATTTAATTAATATGCCTTATTATGTTTATTTGTTTGGCATATTTTATATGACTTATTATTTTAAGTCATATAGTTATGATATTAATATCTTACCTTTTTGTTTAGATATAATCTGACCCATTTATTATTTTAATACTTGGGTCAGGCCGAGACTTTACAGGTCCAGTAACCCATTGACTTTTGGATTTTGAGCTAGAACTGAAGTAGACTATTTTGATAGTTTTAGTTTACTTTATACTTTTATATATTGACAGTTAAGAGTTTATGTCATCTAAGTAGCGATTTTATACTCGATACAAGATTTTGGATATGATGTATATATTTATGTGGGTCTAGTAATCATATTTTGTAGACTCACATTCTATTATGTATATAATGATGTATATTATTCTGCTGTGATCTGTGACTTTGATTCTGATTTATCGATATTATATACTATTCTGAATATTTTTAGTCGGTGTGTTTATAACTTTATATTAGCAATGTACATGTCTAAACTTCAGTTCAGATCTTCAAAAAGGCAAATAAGACGTGTCAATGTTAGTATAAAAATATACTCACATTTGATCGCCCTTAACCAGCCGTATTCTCCGGATTGGCAGAGGACAATACTTGTAATGTTCTTTACAAAACTGGGCATAGCGGTGGGGTCGTCACAGCTTGGTATCATAGCTGGATTCAGAACATTGTAGAATATAAATTATACGGAGTCAAGATCTAGACTTAGATGACCTAGAGTCCCATTCTTTAGGTGTGTAGTTGTTAGTAATTTTATACTATTTAGGAATAGGAATATAAATGATTATTTGGAATTATCATTAGGACGTATTTGAAAAATCTTTTGATAATACCATACAACTTATTGGTATGAAAATATTGGAACTCGCTTCTGTATAGAGTGAGATTTAATGGATATATAAATAAGTAGATGATTTAGAATTAAATTGTTATGTATTGATTTGTTAGTGATCAAAGTGCGCAGCAGAAGCTGTTCAGAATATGAAATTGAATAAGACATTATCACACAAAGGACTTATAATTCCATTTGAATCTGGATGAGTCTAATTATTAATTTTTATTTCAACAAATTAGAATCGTTGGAAAAAAATTCCCAGCAATTAATATTTATAAAATATAGAATGATAAATAATTTGTAACTTATTAAATTTGAAATTTAAAAGTTAAAAAAATTATTGGTTGATGGATGCTTGTTTGTTTTAAAATTGTAAATGATTATTCAAAATTAATATTAATTAGGAATCGCTATTCAAAGTTGAAATTTGCTCAATAATAAAAATAAGAACATGTTGTGTCTTTAGAAGTGTAGTTACCATAAGATATGCTGAAAATTTGAATTTACATAAAATGAAATTTTAATTCATATGCATGACTAATTAAATCTTAAGATAAATTAAAACTTCGATATGTGCTTAAGATATATATTGATGAATGTATGTGCTATGGAATTGTTGCTAATAAATTATTATTTCTATGATAACATTACGATTGATTGGATGAATTTAATAAAAGCAAGCAACTATTTGAATTAAGATCTTTTAATAATTAGATATACATATATATGGAACTCGATTATGTTATTATTTGACGACCCGAAATTTCTGGATATTGAAATCGAAATATATAATAGATTTTAAATACTTGGAAGATAGTTAATTTGAATTTCAAATATCACTTTTTAATTGGAAATTAAATTATTAAATTTAATAATTTGAAATTGGGTAAAATTGTTGAATTTGGAAGTTCCAGGCTTGTTAAAAATATTGTAAAGCCTTAGAAAATTCATATTGATAATACTGAAGGTAGTATAACTTTTAAAATTGGATTTAGAAGTGTTTTGTTAAGTTTTGAAATTATATAGTTTAAATTGAATTTAAAAATAGCCTTCCGAGGCACAGTCTCGGATTTTGACAAAACTAGTTCCATATGATCCGTAATGGTGTATTATTATTGGATTTCAATTCTCATGATGTTTGGGGTGATCGTTTGGCCGTACGGTAGATAAATGCGCTGAAATCTATATCGAAATTTTAATATAATAGCTGGGTTCAAAAAGCAATCTTCTCCATACGATCAAATTAGGACTCGAAACCTTTTCTGTTGCATTGGAAATAAATGTTTAACATTATAAATGCCTAGCGGCATGCCTCGATTGGAGATCAAGATTTTTAGTTGCGAAATCAAGACAATTTAAATTTAAAGTATATCTCTTTGACTGATCAACTAATTTAACATCAGAACTGTATCTTTTCTTTCTAAAGCCACTTGTCTTTTGGTTCGCGACATCTGCCGCATTCACAAAATCAGCTAAGCCATGTTTCTTCTTTTCGATATAAAAATAAAATAAATAAAAACTTCAAGTAAAAGAAAACTGAGATGGTTCCTTTGGTTCGAATCATTCCCTCTTCCACTTGTTTTCGTACCTGCCAAAATTAGTGAGAACTGTAGGATCGATTTCACCCTAGAGAGGGGGTGAACAGGGTGATGTTATTAATTATAAAATTAATTGCGGAAGCTTATAGAATTATTTCAACACAGATCACAGAATAGTAGCAGCACAGATAATAGCAGAATAAAAATGCAGAAATAGAACGACGCATAATTTACCCAGCTTCGGCAAAACCCTGCCTACGTGTTGCCCCTAAGGTTTCTACTAGAAACTAAGTAGTCACACGCTTACACACGTAAACTCGCGACACCCGCTACTGACTAACCTAACTCTACGCTCAAAACCCTGCCACAACTCAGCCACTGAGTTGCTAATTCTCAAACTATGCCACGTAGTTTGTCCTCTAGTCACACGACTAGAAATTTCAACGGTTTAAAAAGAAATTACAAATTAAAAACTATTTATAAACAAGCAACCCTAATTTTAAAACAATGCCTTATAATTTATAAACTTTAAAAACAAAAGAAATGGCCGACCCCTTTTTCCTCTTTCCGTTCCTTTGTATTTGATAATGGCAGCTTGCGTTTCTTGTTCGTTCCTCTTCCTTTAAAAAATTAGGGCTTTCTTAATTTCAAAGATGCCGACTTTGGTTGCTCGATCGAATGGAAGATTTATCACGTTGTTTGCTTTGTCGATCGCACGCTTCTCTGATTTGCTCACGCCTCTTTGAAATTGATCGAGTTTGTGGTATAGCTTCGGTAAGTAATTTTTTGCTCTTTTACTTTCTGATTGAATGGTCGAACTCGATGATTATTGCCGATGATGATTGTAGTTTATATAGGAGTTTGATCTCCTTTAATTGCGTTCGTCTGATTGTTTCAAAATTGTGCTTCGGCCATTAGATTATTGTTGGACAGTGATGATTTCTCTGACTTAATCAAATTCGTATATTTTGATACTTGCTTCTCACGGCTTTGAATCTGAACTGTTTGTTTCTTTACCACCACGTCTCTGACTTGTTCAACATTGACTTCGGCACTAATTTATTGATTGCCTCGGCTTGATGATTTTTGACTTGGTATGAACTTGATATTGATACTGTGAATTCATGTTTCTGCTGGCTTCGGCCTTTGCAGTTTGTAGTTGTCATGTACTTTGGTGGCTGACCATCCTGTAGCTTATCTCTGTTTCATTTTTGTTTTTGTTCATTCATCATAGCTTGTCCAGTTCTTTGTTACTTGTTTAACTTGATTTGGTGTCATTTGCTTCTGCACTATGTCTTGTTCTTTGTTGTAAGGTTGAATCACTGTCATTTGTTGATCTCGGCCACTTAACTTGGTTACTTCATGATGTATACTCGAGTCTGCTGCATATATGTATGATTGCATTTTGTATTGCTTCACTTTTAACTTTGAACTGTTGCATACAGTTGAGTTGTTTTGTTGGTCATGTCACTCCTTTGGTTTGTGATTCACTTCATGTTGCGTTGACTCTGTATATCTTTTTGATGTTATCACTGCATACATGTTCATTATGTAGTTCACTGTGTATATGCACAGTTTCATACATTGTGTCATTTATTTTTCTCTGGAGTGCCATTGTTTTTTTGGAGCTCGAGTATTTGTTGTGTCCTTTATGCTTTGGTTTGGACTTACAGTTAAGTTGAGTTGTAGACTTCATGTTGCCTTGACTTTGGTTGTTGCATTTATATCACTTGAGAATGTTATGCAACTGTCTTCACTATAATATGTCTTCAACCTGATAGCACTATTCCTTAGCCTTGCTTGTGCAGCACCATACATCTGTTGCATCCAATTGGTTTGTTTGCATATATCACTTGCTTGACCCTTGCATATGCTCTCTGATACATGTTTGAACTGGCTGTGTCACTTCCTTAGTGCATTAGTTTGCACTGTACATTCATGCGTATTGGTCTTTGAGCATTGCTGAGTGTGTTTCTTTATACTGTTGCATTGAGTTGAGTCATGATAGCAGTGACTTGATCTTTGCATTTTGTTTGTTTTTCGAATTACACTTGAGTTGACTCCAGCATGTAGCTCGGATTTGACCTTGTGCAGAAAGTTGTGACATTATTTTATTGCACTTGAGTTGAATCCGGTAATTTGGGTTTGACCTGTGCTCACCTGTCCCTCTAAATTTATCTAGTGTATATATATCGTTGTGCACAGCCTTATGGCATATACAGTGATACACTGTGTATGTCACAAGTTGTTCGTGTATGACGAATTGAAAATTAAATGATGACGAACAACCCAAATAACTGAGGCAAATATTATTTTCAAAATTCACATATTGTTTTATACTGCAAAAATATTTCCTTTTCAATTTTACTGCTTCAATATTTATTTTTGCAGATTGCTCAGATGCTGGATTCAATCTGGATGAAGTTGAAGACAAATTATGAGTGAATGAGCGATATGTAGTGAGGACATTTGTAAATGAAAGATTGTGATGTAATTGAAGTTGTACTGTAATTGAAATTGAATATATAGTGAGAGCTTGAACTTTGTACTATTCAAGAATTGTAATAAATATTTGTTTGAACAAAATTTCTGTTTGAATTCAAATACTGTATTATTTATTTTTATTCAGCAAATATTTATTTAATCTATGAAAAATAAAATAGTACATTAACAAATACATTTACACGAATATATATATATATATGTTTATTATCATCAAACAAAAATCATATAATCGCATATTCAACAAGAACAAGAATCACTTTTTTTTAATTTTATTTTCCTCTCTGTTCGATAATGGCATTAGATCGCTGCTCCACTAATCTCCAACACTCTTCCTCCTCTCATCAAAATTAGATTTGTTTCAATGAAATGGATGAAACTCGATTCGAACTCGAGCCATTGCTCGATTTCATCGGCGTCTAAAGGGAGATTCAATCGGAATCAAAGCAAAGGAAATTTTATTGGCTGAAGCCCGAAGAAATCAATTCCCTTTTTAACCCGTAACCCCTCCATTATCAATAATGGTATCGTCGAGTTGAAGAAAGTTGCGACCCAATCGCGAGACCCTTCTCGAGCACACGCGACTTCAGGGAGGCAGGAAGTTCATCTAAGGGACAGGTGCAAGCTCGATCACTCGAGTGGCGCGACGTGCATTGGTCTGGAGTATGGAGCAAATGCCAATTTGGGACACGACGTCGACTTCCGGTGTTCATCAATGAGAGGTCGAATTTGGGAAAGGAAGAATGAGGGGTTGCCAGACTTTTTTGGTGAGAACAGTTGAACTTAATCTCTGTGATTTTGGTTTGTAATTTTATAAACTGTTTGGTCAAGCTTTAAAAAAAGAATTTTATGATAATCTTATTTACAACTGGAAATAGAGATACATTAGGCTGGTTATTTATTTAAAATATATATATAGGGTAGGGAAATAATATATACTCATGCTTATCTTAGTTAATAAAATATATGGAAAAGATCTTGAAAATAAATATAGGGAGTTTAAAATGTTTAAGGAATTAATAAAAGTAGATTTTTGAAAATCTATAATTTATTTTATTGGTGTATATATAGTTTCAAAAGGAAATTAATAATTTAATTAAATCATTAGTCATTTAAAATTATTACATGGAAAATTGATTATTAAATAAACTCAAATATTAATAAATTGTATAATGTTTATACAAGGTTTAAAATCATGGTAACAAACCCGTTTGGAATGGATTGCAAACAGCAAAATAAAAGGCGAGTTAATCTCACTCATCTGGGTATTGTTTAAATTTAAATAGTTAAATTTAAATTTTGGTTGAAAGATTGAATTGATTGAATGCGGTATATTATATATAGTAGTATATATATATTGGAGTGATTGATTTCCCGCATTATATAGCGGATGAGACCCTATACGCCGCATGATAGCGGATGAGATAATATGATCCCATATACCGTGATATTCCACCTCGAAGTGAATTGGTATTATTATGCTAACATCTATGGATGCAGGGAAAAATAGGTGGAGGGATCCAACTGGATTCCTTAAAACATTTAAATTTATTTTATATATTCAGCGATATGATTGTGTGATGATCCGTGATGAATTATATTGATCATATTGGAAATTGGAATTTATTGAATACTCTGGCTTGGTTAAATATATATATATATATATATATATATATATATATTGGAATTTTGAGAATTGTATATATGTATACATACATACATATATATATATATATATATATATTAAGTTTGGATTTTTAAAGTAAATAGAAAGGAAATTTTAAATAAAAAAATTATAAGGAATTTGGATAATTAAATGATTTGGAAGGATAAAAGTTGATTTTTAAATTTTGAATAAATAAATCCCGAGTATGGGAAGTATATTTTGAATAAAGAGGAATAAATAAATTTTTATACTTAATGATATTATCTAAAGGAATAAAGAAATTATTTTCAAATTTAAGGTTTAAATTTGGAAAGGATAAAGAAGAAATTTGGGAAAAGTATGAAATTTGTATTTCAGCTTAAATAAGATTTTGAATCATAATAAAGAAGTTAATCTGAAATTAATGAGTTTTGAAATGAAATTGGATAAGTAAAGAAATTTATTTTAAAGAGAGTAAATTTTAGAAATCAATTTGGAAATTGATTTAAGTGTTGAAATTGGATGTTTAAAGGGAGATGAGACTATGAAATTTATAAACTGGGCTTATAAAGAGAAATGGATATCGGTGGATATTCGGGAATATAAATTCACAGTAGGAATTTATAAAGGAATGCTTATTTTAAAAAAAAAATATTGGCTTATTTTTAAAGGTATGGAGATGGAAAGTGTATTTCCCTGGAAAGCCAAGTATATTTTAAAGGAGACTTTTATAAGTTAAAGGTGTTTAAAAAAATTGTTTTAAAGAACTGTTTTAGAATGTTTATTATTTTTAATTGTTTTAAATTTTAAAATAAATATTTACAAATTAATTTTTGTAGTAATTATTTAAAATTTAATCGGTAATATGTTTAAAAGAAAATTATTAATATTTATATTTTATAAAATAGTTTTATTCCAAATAGTTTAGTTAAAATTTTATAGAATTTCGTAACTCTTATTTTTAAATTTAGTTGGCTTACTTTTTATGTTAAAACTTAGTTTTATATTTTATAAAGTAGTTTTATTTTAAATATTTTAAAAGTATATATTTTTGAATAAAGTGTTTATGTAATTTCTATTTTAATGTTTTAAGGTATGTTTTAGAATAAAGTGATTTAAATTATTTTTAAAATCTTAAGTATATAGGACTTGGCGGTTTTCAGTGGAAATAAAATAATTGGGTGGAAATTTATTTCCACGAGAGAGAGAAAAGTGATTTGAAAAATATTTTTCAAAGGATTGAAATGTAGGAAAATATCTTGCGAAGATATTTAAAAATAAATAATATGGGAGAAATTATTATGGCTTGATGATTGTTTGTGAATGTTATTTGATAGTTAAATAACCGACTATCAATATTGGCCAATGCGTTGATCGTTCGAAGAGACCAGGATTGGGATTTATTTCTCGAAAACCACTTCGATCCGGTTTGAAAGTTTTCATGAGAAAGACAAGTGCTAGGAGTCGAAGATGGAGCAGTGAAGTGCAAGGGCTAGTCGCTACTAATCCTGAGGGTGATTCCAAAATGGATGTAGTAGGAGTAGTGCCTTCGGTTTCGTTCGAACTCGGAACGGACTTTTATGGACGAATGCTTTTTGAACATCATCCGGAGGACGATGAGCATTCTAAGTGATTGTGTGCTAAAAAGGTAACGCATAAGCCTCGAGCCTCATCAATCGGGAATGGCTAAAACAAGGGAGGTGCACACAAGGCTAAGTGGTTAGCAACCAATTGGGGTAAGGTTACCCCTGTCTAGATGTCCCTTTATATATTCGGCTGTGTGGCGGTTGCTGATCCCAACCGCGGGGTGAACTTATTCGGACTATCCAGTAAGGGATATCTCTGGTCCGGTGTTGCAGGGGATTTAGGGTGGATCCTTGGTACGGTGATCTATGTTAGGAAATCAATTCTATGGTTTCGATGACGACAACTATACAATGGAAATCGAATATGCATATATATTTCTATTCATAGGTAATTGTTAAAGTAACATCACAAAGAGAGAAGAACAAGACTCAAAGAAAGTATCAAGAGGCTACAAGTCGATAGAATCAGAAGAGCAATGAAACAGACACAAGAAAAGCAACATGCACAAGTTCAGACGTCTGGGTGCACTAGCCAGATGTTTGAATGAATCTTCTAGATCACAAACCAGACAGAATCAGACGTATGGTTAATATACTCAGACGTCTGAAAAGCTACTAAATACAAAAAATATATAAGAGCCAGACGTCTGAGATGTATTCCAGACATCCGATTTTGAACTCGGGTGTTGACATTCAAAGTACAACTGTCACAATTGAAAAGACACTTTCGCTCCTCTTCGCTGCAACTCTTCATCACCATCAGAAGCGACCATAAAACACCTGTTAATGGATGCAACTACTCAAGGAATCTCTCTTCCACTATAAATAGCATCAAGAATCCAAGAGAAGATCTCACCTTACTTACTTATGCTCTTTACTCTTTTACTCTAATATATTCTTGATCCCTAGCAATTATATATTTGTATTTCACTCTTCCATATATACATAATTCTTCAATCAATATCCTACAGATATATATTGGAAGCATTTGTACTTAATAGTTAATATTTGTGTTATAGAACACACACTTGACAAGAACAAGCTTTTGTAACCAAGCATATTCCTCTGGGCGAAGCGAGGGTGTTTGATAGTCGAATTCCAAAGAGGAGCTTCGGTATTGGATGTAGGATGGGAGGTCCGAACCACTATAAAATCCTGGTGTGCTTATTTTCATTTACTTTGCTATTATCATCTATTAAGTTTATATTAGATACGTCATATAGTTAGTCAATTATACTTGCATATATACACTACACGATCCATCATATAGACTTTCAATTGGTATCAGAGCAAGGTTTGGTAAAAAACAATAACACGTTTTTGAATCACTTTAATATGGCAAGTATTTTTCAAGAAGGACAATCCACATCACAACCCCCACTTTTTTAATGGATCAAACGATGCATATTGGTCAACATGTATGAATTTTTTATAGAAGCTAATGGTCTAGAAATTTGGTCAGCCACACAAGATAAGTATGAAGCACCTACTACTGCTATGAACACATGGACCGATGCACAAAAGACCTTAGCATCAAACAATGCTAAAGCTATGAATGTTTTATTTTTCTCTCTAGATAAAAATGAAATTTCACGTGTCATGTTATGCACAACTGCATTTGACATTTGGCTTACCTTACAAACTACACATGAAGGTACAACAAAGGTCAAGCAAACTAAGATTTCAATTTTGCAAAACCACTTCTCGTCATCGAAAATGAAGCACAATGAAATTATTGTTGACATGTATTCTAGATTTCAAACTATCCAACATGATCTTATGGCATTAGGAGTTAAGTTTACTGATTTGATTTAGTTTCTCGAATACTCAACTCATTAACATCGGATTGGGAAAGGAAGGCATTAGTTATTGAAGAAGCTAATGATCTGTCTACTCTCATAGTTGAAGAGTTGATAGGAAATTTAATGTCCTATGAAGCTAATTTGCAGGCACGAAAAGAATTAAATTTGGAGAAGAAAAATATAGCATTCCCAGCAACAAAAAATGATGACTCTGATTTAGATGAAGAAGAGATAGTTTTCATTGCCAAGAATTATAACATATTTAAGAAACTTAGAAAGATGGCCAAATTCCAAAAAGAAGAGAAGTCTAACACAACAAACCTATCTCAAATCAAGTGCTATGAATGTGATCAATAAGGACATATGAAGAAGGATTGCCTTAAACTCAATAATGATAAAAAGAAGAACAAATTTGAATAATTCAAAACGAAGAAGGTTTTCAAAGTAATATGGGATGACTCGGATTCTTCATCATCTGATAGTGATAGCGATAGTGACGGAGAACAAGCTAAGGTGTGTTTTATGGCACAAACTGATGAGGTATGTCCGAAACTTAGCTATGACGAATTATTAGAACTTAGTATGGAATTAGATGATAAATTTAGACAAATTAAAAAATTGAACAAAGAATATATAGTCAAAATAAATAGATTAGAACTTGAAGTGGGAATGTTAAAAGATGAAACAATTATCTTAGAAGAAGAACTAGAATTATCTCAAGAGAAAATTAAAAAGATAGAAAGTGAGGCTATTGCTATTGATTTTGAAAACACTAAAATAGTGAAGGACAATTTGTTAAAAGAAAATATTAATTTGAAAAGCAATATTGAATTATTTAAAATTGAAAATTTAGAATTATAAGAAAAATTAGATAAAATCAAAAATAATGTGTCAAAATTTAATAAAGGAAAACAAGATTTGGAAAATTTTATCAAAACTTCAAAACCATCAAGCAATAGAAATGGAATATGATTTAAAAATATTTATAAACAAAAAGGGAATGATGCTAAAAAAGTTAGTTATAAAAAATCTAAAAGTTTACCAACGTCTAATATGAATACCAAAATTAAAAAACATATTAATAATTTCTTTGAGAATGTAGTCTATAACAAAAATTATATTTATAAAGGTACCAAACCACCTTAGGTATGACTACCTTCGCCTAACAATTAGGACCCTAACAAAATATATGGGTACCAATTAATTTTATTTTGCAGGCACCCAAAATAAAAAATAAGGAGAAATAGATACTAGATAGCGGATGTTCCAAGCATATGACCGGAAATTCAAAAATGTTATCAAATATAACAGACATCGTTGTTGGAACGGTAATCTTTGGAGATAATTCAAAAGGATATGTCGTAGGCATTGGAGAAGTCATCAACTCTGGTATTTCTAACTCACCTATTATTTCAAATGTTTTATTGGTAGAAAATCTAAACCACAACCTACTAAGTATTAGTCAATTATGTGATAAAGTTTTTCAAATAAATTTCGAAAAAGATAGATGTAATATTTTCGATAATAACAAACAACTTGTATTTGAAAGTTTTAGAAACAAAAATATTTATGTATTAAACATGAATATAAATAAAAATTCAAATTTATGTTTAACCGCCAAACATGATGATCCACGGTTATGGCATAAACGATTTTGTCATATCAATTTTAAATATATTAATAAATTGGCAAAATATGAGCTAGTAGAGGTCTACCTAAAATAAATTACAAAGTAGAAAATTTATGTGACGATTGTCAAATTGGAAAACTAAAGAAAAACTCTTTTAAATCTAAAAATAATATTTCTACAAAATAACCATTAGAATTATTACATTTATATTTATTTAGACCAACAAAAATACGATCTATAAACCACAACAAATATGTTTTCGTAATAGTTGATGATTTTTCAAGATATACATGGACTTTGTTTTTGAAACATAAAAGCGATATTTTGGTATGTTTGAGATATTTGCTAAAAGAATTAAAACACAAATGGACTTGAAAATTAAAAATATTCGAAGTGATCACGGAGGAGAATTCGAAAACGATCTATTAACTAATTTTTGTAATAAGAAAGGAATAAGTCATAATTTTTCTTTTCCTCGCACACCTCAACAAAATGGTGTCGTAGAAAGAAAAAATCGAACGTTATAAGAATGCACATGAACATTATTAAATAGTAGTGGTCTACCAAAACACTTTCGGGCTGAAGCTATTGCTATAGCTTGTTACGTATTAAACCGAGTAATTATACGTCCTATGACTAAATAAACTTGTTTTGAAATATTTTCTGGAAGAAAACCTAAAGTATCATATTTTAAAACTTTTGGTTCAAAATGTTTTATATTAAATACAAAAGATAACTTAGGAAAATTTGACCCGAAGGCCGATGAAGGTATCTTTGTTGGATATTCGAATCGTAGCAAAGCAAATAGAATTTTTAATAAACAAAATAATACCATTGAAGAAAGTTTACATGTTTCGTCCGAAGAAAATCTTTATAATCATCATACTAATGATGATGAAGAAATTATTCCACCAACAAATTCTATTAATAATGAAACAAATGTGCAAAATGACACTTTGATATCATCCGCTAGAATTCTTAAGAATCATCCAAGAGATAGTAACATTGGAGATCTCAATTCTAGAGTAACTAGAAATCAACTTAATCAAATAAGCCATATAGCATTCGTGTCAAATTTTGAGCCAAAAAATTATAAGGAAGCTTCAAATGATAATTTTTGGATAATCGCTATGTAAGAAGAATTAAATCAATTTGAACGTAATAATGTTTGGGAATTAGTACCAAGACTTGAAGAACAATCGGTTATAGGAATAAAATGGGTATTTAAAAACAAAGCAGACGAGAATGGAAATATTGTTAGAAATATAGCACATTTAGTTGCTCAAGGCTATAATCAAGAAGAAGGTATCGATTATGATGAAACCTTTGCTCCAGTAGCTAGATTAGAGGCCATTCGTACATTACTCGCCTTTGCAACTCATCATAATTTTAAATTATTTTGAATGGTTATCAAAAGTACTTTTTTAAACGATTCTATTAAAGAAAATGTATATGTAGAACAACCCCCATTATTTGTTCATGAAAAATATCCCGATCATGTTTTTAAATTACACAAAGCATTATATGGATTAAAACAAGCTCCACGAGCATGGTAAACGTCTTAAAAATCATTTAATTACATCTGGTTTCCAAATAGGCAAAATAGAACAACTTTATTTATTAAAAGAGAAAATAATGATATTTTAGTGGTATAAATTTATGTTGACGATTTCATTTTTGGTTCAACCAATGAAACTCTATGTAATCAATTTTCATATATTATGAAAAATGAATTTGAAATGTCACATATGGGAGAATTAAATTTCTTCTTAGGTTTAGAAATAAAACAACTTGAAAATGGAACTTTTATTTATCAAGAAAAATATTGTAACGATCTATTACGTCGTTTTGAAATGGATAAAACTTCGAGCAAACCAACACCAGTGAGTACACTATTCACTTAGAAAAAGATGATAAAGGAAAAGATTTTGATGTAAAATTATATCGTAGCATGATTGGTAGTTTACTGTATTTGACGACTGGTCGACCATATATTACGATGAGTGTATGTCTTTGTGCTCGATTTCAAGCAAAACCAAAAGAATCTCATCTAAGAGCTGTTAAGCGTATTTTACGTTATCTATCTAGTACTAGAGATTATGGTTTGTTTTACCCTAAAGGATCATCGTTTGAACTAGTTTCATATAGCGATGTGTGTTACGATGGATGTAGAACATATTGTAAGAGTACTAGTGGAACTTGTCACTTTATCGGACAATCATTAGTTTCATGGTTTAGCAAAAAGCAAAATTGTGTTTCTTTATCTACTTGCGAAGCCGAATATATCTCCGCGGCTCTAGCGTGTGCACAAGTGATATACATGTAACAAACACTTACGGATTTTGGCAAAATTATCAACAAATCTCCAACATATTGTGATAACACAAGTGCTATAAATTTATCAAAAAACTCGGCTAATCATTCACGAACTAAGCATATAGATATACGACAATGTTGAAAAAAGAACTATTTCATTAGAATATGTAAATACCGAAAATCAAGTAGCATACATCTTTACAAAACTACCGAATGAACAAACTTTTATTAAACTCCGACGGAATTTAGGGATTTGCTCACTTCACGATCTTCTCCCTTAAATAATCACTGCTTCATTTAGGCTATGATTAGTCATTTATTTTACTATCCACAAATTATAATTAATAACTTCTGAACCTATAATTTTTTAGATAGTTAGTTTTTCTAATAATAATTTTTTCAACTTATATATAAATAGTTATATAACAAGAAAAACTGTAAACACACAATTCATATTCTCTTCAAGAAACAAAATATAGCCATGTCTTCTGAGAACTATTATAGATCCATATCAACACCTACGACGGATAGCTCGGCTGATACACCCCAACGGCTTCCTACACCAAAACAGGAACCGACAAATAGGTGATACTCATATCATACGGGATTTACCCCCGATAGCAAGAAGACCAAAACATCTCTGTTTGTTTCTCCTAACACAAAGGAGAAACTATCAGAAACAAAGAATAGATCTACAACGAGAACTACATTTTGAACAAAAAGTTACAACATGACGGCTAAGATTTTTGGAGCAAGTAGCGATGAAGTTTTGTATGTCATGGAAGAAAGATGTCCATGAACCACTTCCAAAACCTTGTAGTTCTTTAGATCCCTCGTCTTCGTATCATACTCCTTCGGACCCTTCACCAAGACGATTTTCTGGCTCCTCGAGAACTCACGAACGTGGAAATATATGGTCTCCACTTAAACCATGGAAGGATAACAAGTCAGGGGATCATAAAACCCCATCGCCTTCTACATAAATTATATTTGTTATTTGTATCTATGTTTATTTACACAAATAATAATATTTTTAGAAAAACTGCCTATTTCAGACGTCTGGATATGGACCTCAGACGTTTGACACTCTGATATTGTTTGCATAAAAAATGGGCAAACACCTCCAAGTCGTATGAATTAGTCGATTTTATGTTGTTTCTAGTGATTTGGGTTATTTATGCAAATATATGAAAAACAGGGACTAAATTGTAAAGACACACAGATTTATAGTGGTTCGGCCAGAACGTGCCTACGTCCACTTTATACGTTATTCTCCTTTTTCTTTCAGATTACAAGTACAAAGCTTTGTATACAAGTATATGAAAGTTGTTTGAAAGTTCCTTCCATGCTTGAGCTCTCAAACTTGTCCGCCATTGTTGTACCCCTGCCCCTCTATTTAGAGAGTGAGGCTGGGGGCAGGGGTCTTAGATGTATATAACTGCTGGTGGGCCTGGACTGAAGCAATCTGGCCTGGCACATCTGGTTCGGCGGAGCTTGGTTCGGTCGTGGTTGGAGTGGCTTTGGTCCGGTAGGACGTTGGTCCGGTGGTGAGATGAAGGTGAGGTTGGTCCGACATTATTGGACTTGGGGGTTTGGTCCGGCAATTGGTTGATCCGGTGGTGAGATGGAGGTGAGGTTGGTCCGGCATTATTGGACTTGGGGGTTTGGTCCGGCAATTGGTTGATCCGGTGGTGAGATGGAGGTGAGGTTGGTTCGGCCATGCTTTGACTCGGTAGGGAGTCGTTCGGTAGATGTTGGTTCGGTGATGCATGGGAATGGAGATGGACCGGTGTTATTTTGGTTCGGCGGATAGGTGGTTCGGCGGATAGGTGGTTCGGCGGATAGGTGGTTCGGTGAGCACGAAAGAGAGGTTAGTCTGGTAGTGGCCTGTGTACCGAATGAACTTGGGTACTGGATGGAGTGGAACGAACGGAGTGGGAAAACCCAGATGGAACTGCTGCTTCTTGGTCTCGAGATCTCCTGGGTGAGAATTCAACCAACATTTGCCCCCTAAAGTGGGGCATATGCCTGCATATGTCGCGCTTTGTTTTAGATTATTCAGCCTAGGCACTTTCATTCGGCCCCACGTGTCGAACCTGTTGGTCCGGTCGCATCTGCGCTCGCCTATAAGTAGGGGCCTAGGGCCTTCGTTCAACCTCCACCATACGAGACAGCCGAACCACATAAGTGAAGAATTATTTTAGTGTCGAATCGTCTTAGTGCCGAATCAACTTGGAGCCAAATCAGGTGCGTTCTTTTTGCCGAATGAGGTTTCCTTCCTTTCCGCCGAATGAATTTTTTTTTTTGTTTCATTTCGTTTCACCGAATGAGTTTTAAAAATTTATTACCGAGTAGACCTTATGCCGAATGAACACTTGTATTGGGAATGCCGAATGTGATATGCCGAATGAACCCTTATGTTGGGAATGCCGAATGAGCTATACCGAATGAACCGTTGTGTTGGGAATGCCGAATGAACACTTGTATTTGAATCATGAGTGAAATTCCGGACTTATATACAATTGCTTGCTTATATTTCCATACTCCTTGTACTAACAACATGTCCTTCGCTTTTGTGTATGCAGATAAAATGTCTCAAAAAGTGGAAACCCGATCCGATAAACGGAAGTCCAAGGACAGAGCAGAGTCCTCCATAGTGCCCCCAGTTCGGGCCGAACGCCCTGGGCCTGCTCCGAGATCGCTAGTAGATGGGTATGGCCCCCAGGAGCTCTTGAATTCCCCGCCCGATTGTTTTCCTAGCTCCCTCAGGGAGGAGCAGCTTGATGTCATCTCTCGTTCCTTTGGGATTGACAGGGCTCGCATGCTGTTGCCGGGAGAGGGGGTCATGTCATATGACCCTCCTGAAGGATATTTTGCTTACAGCAGATACCACTGTATGTATGGGGCCATTCCTCCGATCAATGCATGGATAGTCAGCTTCCTTACCTATCTGAAGGTGGCCCCTCTCCAGCTCCAGCCCAACTCCTACGCTATTCTGGTGTGCTTATTCGTTATCTTCCAGAGGAGGTATGGGCGCCCTCCTTCTAACCGGAAAATTCGATACTTGTATAAGCTGAGAGGCTACAAGAAGGGGTCTCCGTATGTTAGTTTAGAAGCGGTCGTGCCCTTCAAACCGGTCTTGGACTTATACTCAAAGTTCACCATGTTTAAGAAAGAATGGTTTTTTATCAGAGACGATTCTGTCTCCTTCCGCCTCTTCACTTCTGGCTGTAAGTTGAACTTTATTTACAGTTTCTTTGTTCCGACTGCAGTGCTCCTTCTGATATGCTTCTATTTCTTACTAGCGACAGGTGGCTTTGCAGTCGTAGAGAGTGATTCCCTGGTCCAGATGGCTGCGGAAATAAAGGCCGTCTCGGGACGGGACAGGTCGGCTTCTTTCCTGATCAGGAATGCTACTCTCCTGGAGCACAATTTGATTCTGCCACACCAGTCCGTGGTTAAGCAGAGAGACACGGCTGAGGAGAAGGCTGCCAAAGCCAAGGCAGGGGCCACGGTGAAGAGTGGCAAGAGGGAACCTTTTACAAAGCCTCCCGTTGTTGGGGGCAAGAAGCTCAAGAAGTCCGACGGTCCCTCTCCTAGTACTTGCCCACTTGCTCTGGGAGAGGAAGATGTGGAGGAAGATAGAGGTGAAGGTGAAGGAGGAGATGGACAGAGCGGTAGTGGCGTTGGTTCCTTAACCTCCGGGCAAGCGGGAGAGATTCATGAGTGGACGGATGATGCTTTCTGTCAAGCTTTTGGGGAGTCGGAGGAAGGGTCGGCTTTGGTTGAGAAGGCAAAGGAGGTTGACAAGGCTGGGGCTGGCGCTGATTCATTCTCTAAGAGTTCTTCAGCTACGGCGACTCCAGCGATTCAAGGTGAACTTTTGACTTCTGCAGACTCCATTTACGATAGGGACTTAGGAATATTTTATGGTTCGCTTTCGTCCTGGAATGAGATTCAGGACTTATTGCAGTATCCTACTCCTCCGCAGGGTTTGTATAATAGATGTGCCTTCTTACTCTCTTTATCTTAACATATTTCTTGAATTGTGGATCATTGTATGTTCGTAACACTTGGCTTTTATTCCAGGGGCAGGTAAGGCGACCAAGTCATCAGATATCTGGCACCGCCTCGAACAGTATAAGCTACTCAAAGCTTCTGCCAAACCAAAGCTTCCAACCAGCCGTCCTGGGGATGAAGTTAGATATCGCCCTCTTCTTGGAGTTATTGAAGAAGATATGTAGAGGAGGAAGAGGGGCCGATCTTCGTTTGAACATTCACTTGGCCCTCAGCCTCCAGTCCAGCCTATCCATGATATTACTGAAGAGGATACTGAGTTTATGCCTTCCCCCCATCCTTCCGAAAATCCAACCGTCACTCCGATAGACCGTCCTGGTTTGGATCGCAACCCATTTGTCGGCCATCCGGATCTGAACCCGAGTTTTCAGGATATCTCTTTCGACGAGGTCACGGGTGAGCATCTTCTTCCCCGCAACCCCATGGTACGGGTGCTTGACGAGGCTAAGTCGCTAGACCTCGATTTGCTTACTACTCGGATTGTGACCATGGGGAATGATGTCAAGGCAAGCACCGATCGGGTGGCTGAGGAAACCAAGAGGTTAATGGAGCATCATGCTCGACTGGCCAGGGCTGGGGAGGAAATCGGAAGTGCTAACATCCGGTTGCGGCTACAGGTTTCTGATCAGGCCAAACAGCTTTCCGATCAGGCTATCCAAATATCCCAGCACGAGGCGGCCTCCCGACGACTAAAGAAAACCATGGAGGAGGCTAGCAAGGCTGAGTTGCGAAAGATGGAGGCCGCTTGCAAGGAGCGGATTGACATAGCTATTGCTACGGTGGACGAGGTTCGGAGGGCGGATCTCGAGCAGGTAGAGGAGTTATCTGGGAGACTTGAGGCCGCAGAGCTTGCTCAGGCCAGGCTAAAGGAAGAGATGGAAGAAATAAGGAGCACTCTCCAGGCTGACCGCTTGAGATATCGATCGGAGAGGGATGTTGTCGTTGCTAAGTTGCTGTCCTCCGAGGCCCGGGTGAGGGAGTTTGAGGAGAATGAGGGGATGATGGATGAGATGTTGCAGGATATGTACTTCCGTACCTAGAAGCAGGGTAGTCTATCCTGGATGGATGACTATCCTCGGATCATGGCTAGGATATATCTTCGGGCTTTGGAGGAGGCCAAGGACGATGCGGATAAGAAAGGTGGAGCGGCATTCAGGATGGATATGGTTACCGCCCAGTTCTCAAAGGAGGAGAAGGTAGCGGTGAAGGAGGGGATGTGGCTACTTGCTGCGGAGGAAGCCGGTGTGCAGTTGGGGGATGAGGACCAAGAAGCGGGTGTTGGTGAGTTTTCCCTTTTTAGCTTTTCATAACTTGATCGTTCGTCGCCGGTTTAATGGACTCTTTTTCTGAATTGGACAGGTGGGGCCTCTGGTCATCATGCTGGGAGCTCCGATCCTGCAGCTAAGTAGATCCGGAGGGCTAGCGGGATGGGGGCGAAGCTCCGATTTTTTAACTTGACTCGCATATATTTTGATTGCTTTCTATGTTAGTCCAAAACATTAATGCAACTCGTAATTATATTATTTGTAAAGAATGACTTTCTGTAATTTTATAACATAAACAGATTCTGTTATATTTGAGTGCTTTTGTTATTCTGATGTGTTGCATAAGAAATATAGCTGTGTATGTGCTAGTGATTCAATTGTGTTTAATGCTAAGTTCTTGCTTAATATATAATTTCATATCTTGCAATGTTTGAATAAGTCCTAGCTACATGATTATGTACAAGAGAAAAGAGTACCGCCCTTCATGTTCTGGTTGCAGGGGGTAGCTTTGGACACCTTGGCTAATTGACTATGGATGTAGCTGAGTGCCTTGTCACCCAGTTTGTGGGCTCAGATTCTCGTGAGCGAGTGCCTCCCATTTAGTGTCCTGTACTTTGGGGACCGTTATGCAGGATAGAAGGAAAGTATTTAAATGGAATGGAAATATAGGAAAAGTAAAACTTCCAGTCATGGAAGGCCGTCGATATGCTTAAGTTCGTGGCAAACGGGTTTTGTAGTCACTTTCCCTAGCTGTGGGTCTTGGAGACATTTGTCACCCATCTTACGGCTCCGCGGGGAGTTTATCTTTTTTACCACAGCCGCACTTAAGACACACCGGAGCCGAGATCGCGCACAGTAACTACCCGGGCCATTATGGCCCGTAATCGTAGGTATTATTCGATTTACTGTGGCCGGCTAGCGTGGGTGTCGTCAACCATGAACTACCCCTGGCCGGCCACACCTTATGTTGGGGCTTAAAGTAGGTTCACAGTTGTCGGCGAGCCGAACGCCGTAATGAGCTGCCATCGGCTATAGTCGGCCTTTTTTTGATGACTTATAATCGGCTCATTACAGTTGGCTTTGAGGGCAGTCGCGAGCAATGAGTTAACCCGCAGCAGAGGGATGCTGGAGCAAAAGTGTCTCATTGGCGAGTGCATAGAATCGCATAGTACCTGTTAGGTCTTGTTCACGTGAAGCTGCACAGTGACGCGTCTTGAATAGAAATGCAAGATTTTGTTCTACAGAAAAGGATAAGGCTCAACAAGTTACCAAGATATAAAGGAACAAGTTAACAGGAGACAAGATTTTTAAAGTGGTTCGGCACGATAATGCCTACGTCCACTGATTCTCTTTGTTAATTCACTTTATATGGGTAGTACAAGTTAAGAAAAGTATCGACAAAGGTGTTGGATGTTCCATGCCCTCTGGAACAACTCTCCGTCCACTGTTGACAAAATATAAGCTCCGTTGTGAAGATCTTTATGAATTACATATGGTCTGTCCCAGATGGGGTCTAATGCCCCGGGGCGCGGAAAGATTCACTTGAGGACAAGATCTCCTTCTTGTAAGCTGTGATGCTTGACTTTGGAGTTGTATTGTGCTGCTACTTTTTGTTTGTGAGCAGCTGCTTTGAGCGCCGCATCGTTTCTTCTTTCTTCAATAAGATCCAAAGACATGTGGAGGAGCTCTTCATTTTCTTCCGGGTAGTAGTGGATCCTACGGTGGGAAAGCACAATAGTTTCAACTGGGAGCATGGCCTCCGATCCGTATGCCAGAGAGAAAGGAGTATGCCCTGTTGATGTTCTGAAAGATGTGCGGTAGGCCCAAAGTGCCGTAGGAAGTTCATCCACCCAAGCGCCTTTTGACTTTTCAAGCTTCTTCTTGATTAGAGTTTTGAGAATTTTGTTGACAGCTTCGACTTGTCCGTTTGCTTGAGGATAAGCTACAGATGAGAAGCTTTTGTGAATTCCGTGCTCTTGGCACCAATCGGCGAATTCTTCCTGTCAAATTGAAGTCCGTTGTCTGATATGATCTTGAGTGGGACTCCGTACCTGCACAGAATATTTTTGATCAAGAAGTTGATAACTTTTGTCGAAGATATTTTATTTAGAGGTTCCGCATCCACCCATTTAGTGAAATAGTCAACCACCACTATAGCATATTTGGCTCCGCCTCGGCCTGCTAGCAGTTCGCCAATTAAGTCAATTCCCCATACTGCAAAGGGCCAAGGGCTGGTCATTTGAGTAATCTCATTCGTGGGAAGTCGAGGAATCTTGGCAAATTTCTGACATCTTTCGCATTTCTTGACAAAGTCCAAGGCATCTTTGTTTAAAGTGGGCCAGTAATATCCATATCGGAGTATCTTCTTTGCCAGAGTCTGCCCTCCAGTGTGATCTCCGCAACTTCCTTGATGGATGTTGGATAAGACTTTCCTGGCTTCCCTTCCAACGATACACCTTAATAAGGGATTAGAGAAGCCGCGCCGATAGAGGATGCCTTCTTGTAATGTATAGCGGGAAGCTTTCCTTAAGATTTTCTTGATTTCGTTACGCCTGTCGGGCAGTGTGCCATCTTGTAAATATTTCCGGATAGGAGTCATCCAGGTTTCTTCGTCGATCGCAGCTATCAGATTCACTTGCTCGAAACTTGGTGCCAGCTATTTCGAGATGGTTAATGCTCCTAAAATAGTGATGTTCTTCATACTAGCTTGCTTTGCTAGTTCGTCGGCCTCTTGATTCTCTTCTCGAGGAATGTGTTTGATTAGATAGTGATTCAATTGATTGAGCAGCAGCTTGGTCTTTTTCAGATATGCTGTAAGTCGTTCTCCTCGAGTCTGGAAGTCTTCCGGTATTTGATTTACAATGAGTTGAGAATCACTATGGAGACATAAAGAGCCGACTCCAATCTCCAAGGCCAGTTCTAATCCAGCTATCACCGCTACGTATTCTGCGTCATTGTTGGTGGCAGCGAATTCCAACCTTAGGGCGTAGTGCAGCTTCCTTCCCCTGGGGTGATTATCACAACACCTGCCCCCGAGCCTTGTTCGTTTGACGCCCCATCTACGAAGAGATTCCACTTGAAATCTTCTGCTATTTCAGATTGGTCCTTACCTTCATTAGTAGTGAATTCGACAATGAAATCAGCTATGGCTTGCCCCTTGATAGCGGTGCGAGGATGGTAAGTGATATCATATTGACTTAGTTCGATGCACCACTTAAGTAATCGTCCAGAAGTGTCGGGGCGATGGAGCACTTGCCTTAGCGGTTGATCGGTTAAAACTCTGATGGAATGAGACTGGAAATAGTGTCGCAGTTTTCGTGACGTGATAAGCAAACAGTATGCTAGCTTTTCAAGTTTAGAGTATCTGGCTTCTTCCCCTGTGAATCTCTTGCTTACAAAGTATACGGGTCGCTGTGCGCGTTGTCTTCTCTCACCAAAGCGGCGCTCAAAGCGTGGGACGATACAGCAAGGTATAGGTATAGTTCCTCGCCTTCATTAGGAGTTGAGAGTACCGGTGGTCTCTGGAGGTGTCCGACTAAGTTAAGGAAGGCTGTCGAGCATTCGTCAGTCCATTCGAACTTTCTTTAGAGCTTCGAAGAAAGGGATGCATTTGTCGGTTGCCTTAGAGATGAACCTACTTAGGGCGGCCACTTTTCCGTTTAGGCTTTGCATCTCTCTTCGAGTGGATGGTATCTTGATATCTTGCAAAGCCCAAACTTGTTCGGGGTTTGCTTCAATCCCCATGGCTTGAACGATGAATCCCAAGAACTTTCCCGATGATACTCCGAAGGAGCACTTTAGAGGGTTCAGTTTCATTCCATATTGGCGAAGTACTTGAAACATTTCGTCCAGATGGTTTATATGGTCATTGGCTTTCCTCAATTTTACCAACATGTCATCCACATAACTTCCATAGATCGCCCTATCAGTTCTGCAAACATCTTGTTGACGAGGCGCTGATAAGTAGCTCCGGCGTTTTTAAGTCCAAATGGCATTACCCTATAACAGTACAATCCTCGGTCAGTGATGAAGCTAGTGTGGTCTTGATCGAGGGCGCGCATAGGGATCTGGTTATATCCTGAGTATGCGTCCATAAAGGATAAGAGTTCGTGTCCGGCTGTGCTGTCTATGAGTTGGTCGATTCGGGGGAGTGGGAAGCAGTCCTTCGGGAAAGCGTCATTTAAGTTGGAGAAATCGATGCATGTTCGCCACTTCCCATTAGCTTTCTTTACTAGGACCGGGTTGGCGATCCATTCTGGGTAGATGGCTTCACGTATAAAGTCATTGGCAAGTAAGTTCTTTACTTCTTCCTCGAGGGCTGCTGATCGTTCTGCCCCCATGCTCCTCTTTTTCTGCTTCACTGGCACCTTGGTGGGATCTATGTTCAGCATGTGGCATGCTACGCCTGGGGAGATTCCCGTCATGTCGGCGTGCGTCCATGCAAATACATCCATGTTGCGGCGAAGAAAATCAATGAGTTGATTCTTTAATTCTCTTTTTAACTGAGACCCGACTCTCAGCAGTCTACTTGGGTCGTGTTTGTCTACAGATACGAATTCCATAGCCTCTGCAGGCTCGGCGGTGGCCTCCTCCTCTTTGTCCCTGGGGTCTAATTCGTTGAAAGGATCACTGGTATATCGAAGAGGAGGGTCTTTCTTTAGTTGCTATGCTTCCAAGCTTTTCATGCAAAGAGTAGTCTCTGCATTTTTCCCTTTATCTTTTCTGCGGTTATTGCGAAGTTCAGTTACGTAGCAGTCTTGAGCAGCGTTTTGATCTCCCTCTACTTCCCCTATTCCGTTATCGGTTGGAAATTTCATCGTCAGGCACCACGGGGCTAGGACGATTTGGAAGTCGGACAAGGCTGGTCTTCCCAAAAAGGCGTTGTAGGCCGAATGGCTTTCTATTAGCACAAACGTTTGTTTTCGCACAGCGGAGCGAGGATGGCTTCCTATTTCAACAAAAAGGTCCAGTTGCCCGAGGGGCATCTTCGCATCTCCAGTGAAACCATGTAGTGGTTTGTTGCAGGGAGACACATCTTTCATTGATAACTTCATTTTGTCGAAAGCATGCTTGAATAGGATATTCACCGAGCTTCCAGTGTCTATTAAAATTCGGAAAACTTTGGCTGGTCCGAACCAGGCAGAGATGACCATAGGATCCATGTGCGGGTACTGTCTTCCCTCTAGATCGCGCCTACTGAATGTGATGTCGTTATTTTCTTTCCGTCTCGGGTGGCGTTCTTCCATAACAGAATTAACGTAGCCTTCAGCGTTCCTCAGTGACTTACCGTATCTTTCCATCTCCGCCCAGCTTCTGTCGGCGATGTGCGGTCCTCCTGATATGGTGTGGACCATTATCTTCTCTTGACTAGAGCCGCTGGTGTTGCGATTTCCCCCGCCTGCTTCTGGGGGGGCAATCCAGGATTCTCATTGGCAGGAGTCGAAGTCCTGTTCTGGCCTTTTATATAGCGCTCTAGTCTCCTCCTTCTAATGTGTTCTTCAATCAAGTCCCGGAGATGGTGGCATTCATTGGTATCATGTCCGTGGGATTCGTGGAAGCGGCAGAACTTTCAAGATTTGAGTGCGCTATCTGACTCCTTCTTGTGCGGGGGGCGCTTGTATTTAACTTCGTCTTGAGTGGCTAGGAAGATGTTTTCGATCGTTTCGTTCAAAGGAGTGTAAGAGTCAAATCTTGGTCTTGGTCGATATAAGCGCTTATCTCCCTTTTTGCCCCCAGCATTGTCTCTAGAGTCATTTCTTCGAACATCCTTTACTGCAGCGGGGAACCTGTCTGTAGCCGTCTTAGCCTGTTGCCCTGATTGCCTCTCAGTGGCAGCGTCCTCAAGTCTCATATACTTTCCAGCTTCATGGAAGAAATCAGGTAACGTTGCTGGTTTTTCTTTGGTTAGTCTTCTAGCAAATTTAGTATCTGGATGTACACCACTGCAGAGGGCCATTAGGATAAGTTTCTCGTTGGCATCTTGGACTGCGGTTGCCGCGGCGTTGAATCGGGTTAGATATTGTCGCAATGTCTCTCCGGATTTCTGTTTGATATTAGATAAGGAATAAGCGTCCTTGGGCTGCTCCACATGAATGCGGAACTGACTGATGATCTTTTCTTTCAACATTTCCCATGAGCTGATGGACCCTTGGGGTAGGTGGCAGAACCAGGAGGTAGCTAGATCTGCCAAGAATAGTGGGAAGCATTTACATAACGCTCCCTCTGTTGCTCCGCTCATGAGCATATGCTGGGTGTATCTCTGTAAGTGTACGATGGGGTCAGAGGTTCCCTTGTAAGGTTCCATCGTTGGCATTTTCCATTCCCGGGGGGTGATGGCAGTTTCGATATTGCGGGTGAAGGGGCTGGTTACCCTAGCACCTATCCCCCGATCCCTTTGCTCCCATTGGACGCACTCTCTGAACAATCGCGCCATCCTTTCATCAGAACTTGGAGCAGATAAAAATGAGCTTGGTTCTTCCCTGCGAGATTGATTCCGTCCAGACAACTTGTAGGGATGGTATCGTTTGTCACTCCTAACATTCTCCAAAGGCTGCCTCTGTTCTTTTGGGGGCATGCTGGGGTCAGCCATAGTTGGCCCTTGCCTTGATCTTCCCCTGCCGGGTTCTGTTCTCAGCGCTTCCTCGGGTCCAACCTCGGGCTGGACTCCAGCTCGGCCCCGTCTACTGGTTTTTTCATGGTTAGGTAGCATGACAGGCTCAGCTACATCCGACCCTTGCCTGGCACCTCCCCCGTTGGGTTCGGATCCAAGCGTTTCCACGGGTCGGACTTCGGGCTGAGACCGGGCTCAGCTCCTACCATGGCTGTTTCTGTTGCTAACCTCTTCGAAGAAGAAAGGTCTTCGTCGCCTTCCAGATCCTCCAGATTGGGACTCGCCCCATGATTCGGTGTTGCGGTTGGATTCTTCAGCATCCCTTAGGCGTGACATGAGTTGGTCCACCAAGGCTTCTTGTTGAGATGCGAAGCGGTTAGTTACTTCAGCCACAACCTTGTCTAGATCTGCCCTAGTAATTGGTTGTTCCGCGGCGGGGGCTGTTGGATTTGTCTGATTTTCATCTGGTATTGCTGTTAAAATGGGATGACTCTCTTGATTCGGGGCCACTGGATCTGGGATACTGCTAGTTGCAACGTTCTTCCCCTTGTTAACATCTCTCCTATGCCTGGAAGTCATGTTGTCGGAGCGAGGAACGATGCTGTGAGGAAGAAGGTTGAGTAGGAGAAGCTGTAGCTTTTAGCTCGGTTCTCAGCGAAAGCACCAAAAATGTTTGCACAAAAAATGGGAAAACACCTCCAAGTCGTATGAATTAGTCGATTTTATGTTGTTTCTAGTGATTTGGGTTATTTATGCAAATATATGAAAAACAGGGACTAAATTGTAAAAGACACACAGATTTATAGTGGTTCGGCTAGAACGTGCCTACGTCCACTTTATATGTTATTCTCCTTTTTCTTTTAGATTACAAGTACAAAGCTTTATATACAAGTATATGAAAGTTGTTTGAAAGTTCCTTCCGTGCTTGAGCTCTCAAACTTGTCCGCCATTGTTGTACCCCTACCCCTCTATTTATAGAGTGAGGCTGGGGGCAGGGGTCTTGGATGTATATAGCTGCTGGTGGGCCTGCGCTGAAGCAATCTGGCCTGGCACATCTGGTTCGGTGGAGCTTGGTTCGGTCGTGGTTGGAGTGGCTTTGGTCCGGTAGGACGTTGGTCCGGTGGTGAGATGAAGGTGAGGTTGGTCCGGCATTATTGGACTTGGGGGTTTGGTCCGGCAATTGGTTGATCCAGTGGTGAGATGGAGGTGAGGTTGGTCCGGCATTATTGGACTTGGGGGTTTGGTCCGGCAATTGGTTGATCCGGTGGTGAGATGGAGGTGAGGTTGGTTCGGCCATGCTTTGACTCGGTAGGGAGTCGTTCGGTAGATGTTGGTTCGGTGATGCATGGGAATGGAGATGGACCGGTGTTATTTTGGTTCGGCGGATAGGTGGTTCGGCGGATAGGTGGTTCGGCGAGCACGAAAGAGAGGTTGGTCCGGTAGTGGCCTATGTACCGGATGAACTTGGGTACTGGATGGAGTGGAACGAACGGAGTGGGCAAACCCAGATGGAACTACTGCTTCTTGGTCTCGAGATCTCCTGGGTGAGAATTCACCCAACAGATATACATCTAATTTTTAAGTAATATGCATATGTCAGACGTCTGATATACCCTCTAGATGTCTGAAAATTTGCTCTGTCTCATTAAAATACAAATCAAAAAATTCCAGACGTTTGGAATTCGACCCAGACGTCTGAATTATTTCTCTGCCACAAATTTTTTCAAAAATAACCTATTTCAGACATCTGATTCTTAACCCAAACGTCTGGTAAAATTCCTTGACTATCAAATTTTATAAATTCCACCAAACCAGATGGCTAACCCAACAACCAGACGTTTGAATTTATCTACTGTACTCAACTTTAGGGCAAACCAGACGTCTGATTTGGATTCCAGACGTCTGAAATTCAATCGACTCTTTAAATTATCCCAAATAACGTCATTTTTATCTTTCATCTCAAAATTTTCAAACCTCCGACTCCCCTAGTAACGATTTTTCTCTCAAAAACTTCATCTTTACGCACACAAATCACAATGCCTCCTCAGACTAAGAATCCCAAGATTTCCAAAATAAAACAAGATCAACCAACATCATCTTTAAATCCTCAGTTTACTCGGATGATCAAATTGAAAGATGGATGGATAGAGCACCACATTCATTCAAGAGGTATGAAGATATACAAAAGAAAAGGCTTCACACAGGTCCATTCTATAATCTGCTTAAATTTCCAATGTATGATTTAGATGAAATATGCGAAAATGCCAAGTTACAAACCTTAATTTCATTCACTCCTAAAGACATCCAAATTGATCAATTGGCGATATTTCTATTCTATGCGAATTTGGATAGTACTCAGTGTGGAACACTGAAGATAAAGATAACTGGCTCTGGTCTAACGTGTATGGAAACACGATTAGACTAACTCCTGGCATAATAGGTAGAACCCTAGGATGTTCTGACACAGGGAAAGATTTATGCAACATTCCCGATATGCGCTTCAAGCCATGGAATAATATTACTCATCAAATTTGGGAGGATCAAATGCCAAAATTTTCTATCAAATATCTACGTCCAAAAGCTCGACTCCTAACTCGAATGATAATCAATACCATCGTTCCACATATGGGAAGCCATGAGCAAATAACCGAGTTAGAGAACAAAGCCCTATATGCGCTATTTAGTGGTTCAAGGGTGAATTAGGCCAAATTCATCTTCGACGAGCTCAAACATTTTTGGACTCGATCACGGCTATCAATTATTTACCAAAGATATATTATGAGACTTCTTTGTGCACATAACATCCCGTCCTACCTATCGACCTTCGAAGAAATCTCACCAAAATATGCTTCCACCAAAATTTTCTCACTTATGCACCTACCTGAGATTCCCCTGAATTTATATCCTTCGAAGATTGGATGCACAATCGTCAATCTAGACGAGTTGAGCCTCCACCTCAACCACACATCGAACCATCTCAAGAGGAGGAACAACATCAAGAAGCATCTCCACCTCCTCATGCACCATTTGATTATCCAGGACAAGATGAGATTATGGAGACTCGAACAGATACAAATCCAAATGAAAGTGTTCGAGATCTCACCCTTCGAAATCAACATATATTACCCCAAAATCAAAAAAATTTGGCTAAGCGGATTGACAACTTCGAAACATCATTTGCTACATGCCTAGCCACAGTTGAAGAATCTCTTTCGACTGTCTTGACGGTTCTTAAAGAAGTATTACAATGGGTTTGTGGTCCAACACCATCTTTTGAAGATTGGCCAACCCCAATACCTTCTCCTCTCGCAAAACATCCCAAACTTTCTAAGGATGAACTTCTCAAGCAAGCTTTGACATCTCCTACAAAGGTTAGCACTTTTGAAAAAGAAGAAACAAAGGAAGATGATCAAGATAAAGCTTCTCCAAAAGAATCATAGATTTTGGGAATCAGAGATTTTAGGTTTTTGGGATATCAACTTTTGTAAATTTGACAAAATCTATGTATGCAATCGCTTTCGAATTATTAATGAAAATTTCCTTTTTGTTTGACGATTGCTTATATTATTCTTTTTGATAATGCCAAAGGGGGAGAAATATAAGTATAATTATAAAACATTAAGAATAAGCGTATATTCAAGGGGAGATTCATAATTTATATATAAGTACATTGAATAGTTGTCATCATCAAAAAGGGGGAGATTATTAGGAAATCAATTCTATGGTTTCGATGATGACAACTATACAATGGAAATCGAATATGCATATATATTTCTATTCATAGGTAATTGTTAAAGTAACATCACCAAAGAGACAAGAATAAGACTCAAAGAAAGTATCAAGAGGCTACAAGTCGATAGAATCAGAAGAGCAATGACACAGACACAAGAAAAGCAACATGCACAAGTTCAGACGTCTGGGTGCACTAGCCATACGTCTAAGTTAATCTTCTGGATGATAAACCAGACAGAATCAGACGTCTGTTTAATGTATTCAGACGTTTGAAAAGGTACTATATACAAAAAATATATAAGAGCCAGACGTCTGAGACATATTCCAAACGTCTGATTTTGAACTCAGGTGTTGACATTCAAAGTACAACTGTCACAATTGAAAAGACACTTTCGCTCCTCTTCGCTGCAACTCTTCATCACCATCAAAAGCGACCATAGAACACCTTTTAATGGATGCAACTACTCAAGGAATCTCTCTACCGCTATAAATAGCATCAAGAATCCAAGAGAAGATCTCACCTTACTTACTTATGCTCTTTACTCTTTTACTCTGATATATTCTTGATCCCTAGCAATCATATATTTGTATTTCACTCTTCCATATATACATAATTCTTCAATCAATATCCTATAGATATATTGGAAGCATTTGTACTTAACAGTCAATATTCGTGTTACAGAACACACACTTGACAAGAACAAGCTTTTGTAACCAAGTCTATTCCTCCAGGCGAAGTGAGGGTGTTTGATAGTTGAATTATGAAGAGGAGCTTCGGGACTGGACGTAGGACGGGAGGTCCGAACCAGTATAAAATCCTGGTGTGCTTATTTTCATTTACTTTGCTATTATCATCTATTAAGTTATATTAGATACGTCATATAGTTAGTCACTTATACTTGCATATATACACTACACGATCCATCATATAAACTATCAATCTAGACCACGTACTGTGACGGGCGGTACCCCAGTATCCCTGCCATTGATGGAAGTCCATTTTCCCTACGTGCCTTTACGATTTTATTTGTATACCTATTAGCCGGAATTTAATAAATGTAACAATTTCGGCAATTTGAATAAGTATTTGTATAGACACTATTATAATATCAGAGGATTTTATAAGAAATGTTTTCGTTATCATAAGGTAAAAACCCGACATGTTTATTTTTGGCGTGGTCTTACGAGATACATTTGATTTCAAAGGATTTTGAAACTTAAATAATTCAATTAAGTGTGATTTCTCATGCTGGTTTTCTAGACTGACTCGAGGGTTATTTAACTATAATGCTCGGGTCAGACCGAGTATTATAGAGTATAGATTCTGGATGGACTGCGGTGGAGCTCAAGAGATGAGATGGATGACGAGGCGTATTTCCATAGATTCATATTTCCGTTGTGCAATGTAAGTTGTATATTCAGCTTTGGAAGGTCGAGATATTATAGCCGTCCTGAATGGTGATGTTGATTGTATTGTACTCTGATGATGTATGTATAAAACAGATATAGCTTCTTTTGTGTAAGATCAATTATTGTCTATTATATTTTTCCTGCTGTGTTGGTAAGATTCTGATATTATTTCTATTTTCTTCTTCTACCTCCTTTTTCTTTAGCTCTAATGGTTCGGTTTTTTGGCATCCAGTTGCTCGGCATTTGACACAGTGGACGTATTGATGTCGATTTTTGGGCGTCGAAAAATCGGTTCGTCGCATTTTTAAAATTTCGAGATAGATTTCAACGCGTTTATCTACCGTACGGCAACAATCACTCCAAACATTACGAAAATTGAAATCCGATAATAGTACACCATTACGGATCCGATGGAACTGGTTTTGTCGAAATCCGAGATTGTGCCTCAGAAGGCTATTTTTAAATTCAATTTAAACTATATAATTTTAAAACTTAACAAAACACTTCTAAATCCAATTTTAAAAGTTCTAATACCTTTAGTATTATCACTATGAATTTTCTAAGCCTTTACAATATTTTTAACAAGCCTAGAACTTCCAGATTCATCAATTTTACCTAACTTCAAATTATTAAATTTAATAATTTAATTTCTAATTAAAAAGCGATATCTGAAATTCAAATTCACTATCTTCAAAATATTTAAAATCTATTAAATATTTCAATTTCAAATCTCCAGAAATTTTGGGTCGTCACATATTATATACAAGCAAATATTTTGTAAAGGCATAAAGTATTAAAACATATATGTATATCATTAGGAAATAATTTATGTTTAAATTGCTCGTTGAGTGTTTTAAGGAATCCCGTCGATGCGCTTGATCAACATTATCGATATGGATTCGTTAACACTAGGATGAGACATTCGGACATAGTGTTTTGGGCAACAAAATGTTTTCGAAAAAAATAATTGGTAAGTGTATATATAGCTTCTTGCTAGAAGTTAGCTATTCTAAATTATTAAATTTCAAAATTAAGAATTTAATTAAATTTAAAGAAAAACAATGATTAGATTTTGAGTTTTCCGTTTTATAGAAAATGCTGCTTTGAGAAATGAATTCGAGAGTGAAGTAATAGTAATTATACAAGAGAAATCTTAAAAATTATTTTACATCGTTATTACATAATATTTAATTAGCTGAATATCTTGAACACTTCAAAAAAATTAATATTTAAAATTTGTATAAGGTGTTTATATGTTATAAGAGTGTAAAATGTTTGTATAAACTATTTTCAAATTAGAAAATAAGGAAGTAATTAGAGGAATACATACATGTATATATATATATATACATGAATTGAGATTTAATTTAAAGTTTCCAAATAAGAAA
The DNA here is from genome assembly GCA_030765085.1 of Allium cepa. Classification (NCBI taxonomy): domain Eukaryota; kingdom Viridiplantae; phylum Streptophyta; class Magnoliopsida; order Asparagales; family Amaryllidaceae; genus Allium; species Allium cepa. The sequence continues at coordinate 979,211,174 of CM060934.1, forward strand.
TAAACAAGATTGGATAGAAATAAATATCATAAATATATTGGTTGTCAAATGATTTTATAGTTTGTTGTTGCCTTTATTTATAAATTATGAATTGTTTCAAATATTGTTATAAAATGGATAGCATACACAAAAAGTTGAATTGAAATACTGACTTGGTTTAGGCTGAAGTTTGATTACTATTTTCAAAGTTTGGTGTAGAGTGGCCAACAATTAATATTTTCTATATTTTCTTCATTTAGTTCGATGGAACTATTTTGTATATGGCTGGAACTATGCATTTTTAAATGTGGTTAACTCATGCACCAGCAAATGTCCAACACTACTTGTTTTGTTTTGGGAACTATGTATTTCATAGGTAAAGAGGCTAATATTGTCATTTAAATTGTTTTTTTACTGGGGTGGCTAAAGAAGAAAGTGTGGATAGAATTAGCCTATTCAAATAATATTAAGTATCTTGCTTTATATAAGTATTTAATTGTTTAAGCGTAGATGAATTTACATTTATATTTTGTATTGATATGTTGTCGGAATAATATTTTAAATCTGATTGTTTTTTAATTTTACAAACTAGTTTATTATTTTATTTAATATATCCTAAGTACATACTAGATCTAAACGAAAAATTATTTAACTACATACAAAGCATTTGAACGAGAATTTTTTTACTACTTCATAATATATACGCATATCAGAATTAATATATTATTTAAAATTATTTCTTTTTTTCAAAATTTAATTATTTTATGCAGTTTCTTATTTAAATAACACACTATTTGAAAGTATATCAAAAATAGTTTTTTATGCATGATGATTTATAAACATGTGAAATTTAATTATATTTTTAATTGTAAAAATGTTTTAATATGCATGATAAATTTATTTCATAATGTTCACTTAGTATATTTATTAAAAATCAATAGTTGACATTTTATAGTTAATGTCAAGGTATGGCTGCTGTAAGTTTTTGTGTCAATAGTTGATAAAAATGTTGCATAAATTCTAAATATTTTATGTTTTCTTGATGGGTTGGGTCAGCCCAATTTTGTGTTGTTATAATTTAGTTCAAATGATGAAGAATTTATTTATTTTGGTTTGAATTTTGTAATTTGACGATCATAAAAGCATTTACTCGGAAATATTAAATATTAGATAGATACCTCACTAAATTACTTTACTTTTATCGTTATTTGTTCATTTTAATGTTAACATTTCAATTCTCATATAACAAAATAATTATAGTTTCATTGCTGTTGGTGATTATATTTTATTTAGAAAAATATAGCATTTCGAATAATAATATCAGTACTAAATAGTTGACATGTTTTATACATTGTTATGATAATGTTACTACAATAAATTTATGCTCTAAAGCATAAGTAGTCATGCTTACTGAAACTTTAATTTCAATCACATGCTTAGCTTCAAGTGCTTTACTAGGAATGCAGCAATTATTTGGGTCAATATCAATGTCAGTACTAATATGTTAGCCAAATGTTTGCACTTAAACACAAGTTTGATATAAATACTCACATAGCTGAAGCTTTAATATTTTTAATATAAGCCATATTGGTGGTTGTTATCGATAATGAACATATATATAATAGTGGGAAACATTAATATTGCATCATATGGCTTTGTAAACTAGATAAAGTCAGTTCCTGACCACAATACCACTGAGTATGTAATTATTGAATGCTGCAACTGAATCTGGTCTAAAATTAGATTTTTATCTAAAATGTTTAAACTTAGTTTTTACTCTCTATTTTTCTGAAAATTATAGGCGCTTCTTTAATCCATTAATATAAAAGACAATAAAATTTTACAAAAAATATTGCCACAAATAAATATTTTGCATTTGAAAAGTGCTATTGTAAAACAACGATAACTTTTGATTTTGTTGTTCAAATTCGATGGAATATCATTCATTTGAAATTTATGCTTGAAAGACTAACTTATGATGGATCGATTATACAAATGACAAGTATATAACTAAATTAAACTATAGTGTAATAATTAGTGAAGAATGTAAATAAGAATAATCATACCAGGGTTTTTATACTGGTTCGGACCTCCCGTCCTACGTCCAGTCCTGAACTCCTCTTCAGAATTTCCTTTCACCAAATAACTCTCACTTCACCCAGAGGAACATGTTTACAATAGCAGTGTTTCTTTGTCAACTATGTGTACTTCTATTACATGGATTTTGACTATATAGTACAATTGAATTTCCAATACAATATTGTTCGAGAGAATATAAAAGTGTATGATCTCATATTTACAGATTGGATAGCAAGTAGATGATTAGAACAAGAGATGATTAAGATAGAAAGTAAGTGAGTAAGTTGGTCTTTGATTCATCTTGATTCTTATTTATATAGTCATAGAGAGTTGCTTCTAATAGTCACAACTCTTCCCTTTCAGTCTAGAGTCGTCACTGTTCACTGGTGAAGAGTTATGGAGGAGAGATGGAGTTGTGTCTTTTCGGAGATGATAGTTGTTGTTTGAATTTTTTGCCCCGAGCCCAGTTTTAGACTTCTGAACGTTGTTTTCAGACGTCTGGAACATATTATTAATTTTAGTCTAGCATCTATGTTCAGACGTCTGAAGTTCTTCATTCATACGTCTAAACCTGTCAAGTGAGGTTTTTCTGGGTTCATTCTTGAGTGTTTGTTCCTTCAATCTTCGTGCAACTTTGTAGATGAATTTCTTTAATGCTTTAGTAATCGTCTTGTCAAGGTAATGGTTTGTCTTGCTTTGTATCTGTGTATGACATGTATATGATTTCCATTGTATAGTTGTCACCGTCGAAATCGTAAACTCGATGTTCTAACATTCTCCCCCTTTTTGATGATGACAACTATATAATGTACTTAGATAATGATTACAGACAGATTCTCCCCCTAAATGTAATCTCCCCCTATAGATGTGCATATCTATTTTTCTCCCCCTTTGTCATTATCAAAAATAATTGAAGAACCATAATGCAAAGACAAGTATGATATGCAGACATAATTACAACCGTAACAAAAATTATGATTACATCTTGAAGCACAGCAAAATATTGGTTGTGTCTTACCAGTAATTTGAAAAAAGTTAACTATAACAAAATATTAACCATATGAGGTCAAGGTAGATCATCACCAATGGAGGCCAATTCTCCTTTATCCTTGTCGCCGGTCTTTGGCGATGTGTGAGGAGATGGAGAAGGTGTAGACCAGTTTGAAGAAGGTTGTCGAGTTTGTTGAAGTGCTTGATCAAGTTTGGAAACTATTGAAGCAATAGAGTCTTCAACTTTGGAAAGCCTGGTGGACAATGTGTGATCAAGCCTTGCTATTTGTTTACCAAGGATAATTGATTTCTAGATAGGAGCACTTGGTTTTATAAAGTTAAGCGAGCAATACTTTCGTTAGCCTTAGGCTGAGTTCGTGCTTCCAAAATCTCCATATCAGAGTGATATTCAAACGAGGAAGGAGGAGTTGGAGATGGTTGCCTTGGTAGTTCTGTATTACTTTCTTCTTCTTCTTGCTGTTGTTCTTGTTATTGTGTAGGAGGAGGTTGATCTTGTACATTTCTCCATTCTAGAAGAGTTATATAAGATGGTGGCTCCTCTGGCAAATGCATAAGGTTAAAAAAATTTGTTCCACTATATTTGACAGGTAACTCCTCAAAAGCAGAAATGTATGATGGGATGTTTAGTGCTTTGAGGATTCGCATAATATAAGCCGGGTAAATGATAGTCTGGCGAGATTTATTCCAAAAACATTTAAGTTCATCGAAAATGAACTGAGCCCAATTAATCGTAGTTCGACTAAAAAAAGCATATAAAGCTTTGTGCTCAAGATCAGTAATTTGTTCATGGCTAACTAATCGCGGGATAATGGTATCTATAAGCATTCGGGTAAGGTGCCTAACACGTGGCCTAAGGAATTTGGAAGAAAATTGAGGCATTTGATTCCCCCATAATTGATGAGTTGTAATATCATGAGGTTTGAATCGCATATCCTCTATTTCAGATAATATGTGACCCGTATAAGAGCATTATAAAATTCGTTCAATTATAGTGGGGTTAACTTGATTGTTGTCCCATAGACACTCGTCGATAACCATTGTTCATCATTCTCAATAGTCCATATGGATGGACTGTAACATTCCTGATTTTTAAGCCTAATTAATTTGGTAAATAATATAAAATTTTGGTTTAATTTGGAATTAATTATGAGTTAATTGGGAAAAATTCCATAATAAATATTTTAGAAATAACACTGGATTAAATTGAAGGATAAAAAATTAAAATATGTTGTAAATAGGATTTTGGGTTAGAATTCAAAAAATTAAGTATTTCATAAAATTGTATTTGGATTTTTCAAAATTAAATAAGATGTATGTTTATTTATTTATATAAATGGATTTTAATTAGGGATTTGATTTACAAAATTCAAGTATGAGTATTTTATAAATAAATATTGAATTTATTAAACTTTTTGTTTCAAAGAACTAATATATATGTATATATATAAATGTAGATATTTGTTAATAAGGAACATTTTGATTTGAAATCATTTGTTTTTAAATTATATAAATATAAAATACAATGTAAACAAGAATTAATAAAAGGTTTACAATACTTTTCTTTTATAGTTAGTATATATGTAAATAAAAATTTAAGCTTTGATATGAACATATTTTTTTAAGTATAAGTATAAATTTAAAAATATATATACATATGTATCTTTTGTAATTAATAAAACATATGTTAATATGAAAAGAAATGTTTTATAAATATAAAGCTAAGAGGGTTTAAAACAAAATTTATAATTAAACTAACAAAAAGGATTTAAACATAAAATGTTTGGATGTTAACAAGTGTAGGAAGACAAATATAAGAAATTAACAAATGTAAATTTATGAGACAAGTGGAAAAAGAAATAAACTTCTCTTTTAGTTTGAAATTAGAAAAAACATGCATGGAAAAAAAAGAAACCAGACTATTACATTTCCATTTGAGAATCATCTCCTCTATTTTTCAAAACTAAGAAATAAGATCAAAAAGAAAAGAAATCTAAAGCAATTGATTTAAACCAATCTGGAAGCCTGAAATGCAAAGCAATTGATCAAGTAATTCAAGCAAAGATCTAAAGCAATCGAAACTCTCTGCAACAAGATTAAAGCCTGTAGATCAAAGCAAAACTTCACAAAAACAAATCCAGGCTTCAGGCAATTCAAAGTTCAAGCAGAGAAATTCAAGGACAATTCAAACATTAAAACAAAGCTGTGAATTGAACAAGTACAAATCAGATCAATGCAACCAGATTTCAAGCAATTCATTTCAAACCTGGAAATGAAGTTCAGAAAATAAAAATCACAAGCTAAAAGTCTGGTCTCTGTTTCAAAACAATCAGGTGAACAAACCTCCTTGACCTTGTTATATTTGTTAGTGTTTGAATTTGTAGTATGGTATGAATGAATTATGCTTGAATGATGCATGCATGTCAATATAAAATCATAATTATCTGTGTGCATGCCTATATATGAATAAAAGACAACTCTGTTTTGTTTTCCTAGGCTAAGTCCATATTCATAGATTCCAAAATTATCTTCACGCATTAAATTGTAGGCTAAGATATTTGAAGGAAAAATGTGTGTATGAAGGAAACATTAATTTTAGGAATAATTTCAAATAAGAATAATTAGTAAATATTCAGAGAATAAGAAAATACAGAAACATTCTGTTTCAATCTGGAAATTCAATATTTTTGTTTTCAAGGTTTGTTTATAGTGATAGATTCATATCTGAAAATGAGGAGTTTAGAAAGTAATTTCATAATTTTTAAAAGTATATATGTTTTAAATTTCTGAGTTGAACAGAAAATGGATTATCATCAATTTTCGGTGATCCACGTCAATTCGTGGATCAAGCTTGATGTTGAAGGTTGCTTGAGAGTTTGTGATCATCAGAAAATTAATGAGTACTTTTTTAGACCACTGGTGAAAATAGTCGAAGTTAGTTTAGGGTTTTAAACTGGGTTTTGCTGAGCCTAATCTTGGAGGAACTGCGTCCAAGTCACGGTGATTCAAGGGATCGGACCTAGGGGAATTGTTACGGCATGTTGTGACGTAGTTTTGGGTGGAGCGGTGTGATTTCTGGAGACTTAGTTCGTCGACGGCAAGGCAAAATGCAAATGGTGTTTGGGTTCCAGTGCTCGATCGAATGGCTTGATTTTGGTTTCGACAAAATTAGCGATTCTGGGTGTTTGGGAGGGTAGTAGGTGACGTCGGCGACTCGTGGAGAGAATCGGTGATGGTCGGAGGTCGACACGCTAGTCGTGCACGTGCACGATGGTGGAATGGTGTCGGTGGCGTGTCAACATTGGACTTGGCTTTGGAGGAGAGCTCTGTGCTCAGGTTCGTATGCGTGCAATAGAGTGTTTGGCTCGAAGCAGATTTAAGAATGTGTTTGCATGGGGAAAATGTTGAGTTGACTCGGTTTGTTGCTCGAGAGAAATTGGGTTTCAGGATCGGGGAAATCAAGGGGTAAGTTCGAGAAGGTATATTAGCAGTTTTAAAAACATTAAAACAAAAATCAAAGGTTTCAAATTAATTTTTGTTTAGTTTTGGAACTAGTTGAAGGTTTAAAATAAATTGATTTCAAATTAATTAATTTTGTAGTGTTTTAAATCCATATAACCTTTGTTTTAAAATTTATTTTTATAGACTAAACTTTCTTGTAATTAAGTAAATAGTTGTGAAATTGAAATGTTTTCTAATCATTTATTCAACTTAAAGGTTTTAAGTTAAATTTTATATTAATGATGTTTTTTTTCGAAGGTTATTAAATGAAGATTTAAAGACAATTAAAATAATAAAGGTAAATGGTTTATCTTTTAATTGATTTAAATTCTTAAGTAATTAAAGATTAATTACTTAATAAAGGAAGGTTAATGGGTTAATAATTGAAAAATAATCAATTAATGTGATTAATTAAGTAAGGTGATCAATTTGAGGATAATAAATTAAAGGCTAATTAAGTAATAAATTAATATTATTAAATTAAAAGTGAATTAATTAATTAAAGATGAATTAAGTAATTATTAGAGATTAATCATTAAGGATTAAAAGTGAATTGATGAATGATTAATAATTAATTAATGATTAAGAGATAATCACTTAATGATTAAAGTGGATTTATCAAGTGATTAAAGGATAATTACTCGATAATTAATTAAGGGTTAATTAATTAATTAAGGATAATTAGTTAAATAATAATTAATTAAGGGATAATTAATTATGTAGTTAACTTAAAGGTTAATTTAATTAATGTTATTAATTAAGTACTAATTAATTAAGGGTAATTAATTATGATGGATAATTAAGGGTTAATTTATTAATAAATTAATTAATACTAAATGATTTGCAATTAATTAATCAGGATTGAGTAATTAATTCATGAGTAATTAATTTAATTGAAAATTAAATTTAATTAATTTAGGATTAGACAATTAATTAATCCTGTTTATAAATGATTATTAAATACTTGGATTGCTTATGAATGTTTGTATTGTATGAAATGGCTTGAATTGATTGTTATCTCTGGATTGTAATATTTTGTTCTGTGAATTGCGCTGTGTGTAATTTATTTATTTATTCATTTTATCTGTGATACATTTATCTGTGAATCTTTGAATAATGGTAAGCGTTATAGGAATATACTGCTTATCGATATTGATATGATTGAATCTGTGATGATTAATGTTGTTGCACTATTGTGTAAAACCCCTTGACTACACCATACACACACAAATATGGATTGCACGAGGAAATTGGGTAAGTCACAGATTTTTGAAATGGTTTTAAGTTTGAATTTTGAATCCAAATGGTTTTGGAAATGGAATTGGGATTAAATATGAAAAGCTTTTGAAAGGGAATTTTAAAGATAAAGTTATTTTGAATAACTTGATAAAGTTTTGAAATTTGAATAATTTGATTTGAATTTGAATTCAAAATTTGAAAATGAATTCTATGTTTGAGAATTTTGGTTTAAAAAGGTTATATAAGTTATAAATATGTTTATATGAGTTTTAAACCATTTTAAAAGTATTGTTTTTGTAAATTTAAATTTAACCCAAGATTTAAGGGCTTTAACTTAGTGCAAATGTAATCGGATTTTTTCGAAAACGAAAACTATTTGTTTTCAAATAATAATAGCTTCCATATAAACAAAGGATTTCCAATTTGTATTGAAAGATTTCAAGTTTGAAATAGAGCTGAAATTGTTTTGAAATCTATAAATAAATCTTTGTGAAAAATGGTTGAACTTTGTTTTGAAATTTAAGTGGATTTTGAATGGTGTATCTTTTTTATAAAAGATTTGGAATGGGAATTGTTTTGAAAGTTATGAATGGATCTTTGGAAATAGTTTTGAAAGCTATGAATTAAATCTTTGATTTAAAGGTTGGATGAGTTAATCCAATTTGAAATGGAATTATTTTGAAAAACTGTGAATGAATCTTTGTGAACTTTGTGAAGTGAATCCTTTTGTTTAAAGTTTTGCAAATGTTAAACCATTTGAAGAAAGGTTTTGGATTTTAAGTTGTGACTTAACGAAAATCCTATATCCATATGTTTTTAAAAATATTGCGCTCATTATTCGGTTTAGCCAGGAGAGGACCTTGTGTCATATAACCCATTCCAAATAATGATACGACGATATGGATAGCATTTGAAAACCGGTGGTGAAGAGCGAATATTTTCGAAAGCAAAAGGATAACTCATCGAATGTCTCTGCACCGGTTGATCCCCGGTATAGAGATCTCCATATGTGATGGAAAATCTGGACGTGATTAGGGATTATCCGGATTTGCAAGGGCTTCTTTGGAAGTGCCTTCGGTTCTGTTCGAACCCGGAACAGACTTGTATGGATGTATGTCTGACATTACACTTTGAGATGTAAAACCATTTTCTATCAAATACATTTTTGTTTGGTGGTGGATATTTATTCTCTTAGCTTAACACCCTTCTCGGAGACATACGAGCTCAGAGGTTATGTAGTTGATGGTTATTAGTGATACATTCCCAATTTGGTAATGTGGCATATGAAGTGTTGCTAATCATTTGTTGATCGAAGCATGGCTTTGTGAAAAAGCGTAGCTTTATGGATGAGACTGCATCAGGACCTCACAACCTGGAAATGGTTGAAACAGGAAAGATGCGGCAAAGTTGCAGGGGTCGCGCCCCTAGGGTATGTCCATTCCTTTTGGAAAAGGCTGGTATCATGGTATGGAGCCCAGATACTTAACTCATGTGGTTACTGTAAATTTATTACTGTGTGATGTTGCTTTATGGTTGAGGATCTTCGGATAAAGGTCGCAAACGACCGGGGGTGGCATATCTTAGGTGTTACACCCGGGAAGGAAGTACACCGGCCTTGTGTTGGAAGAGAGCTGGGTAAGTTCTCGGGGCGTCCCTCCAAAGGCGTACCCATGTAGCAATGGAAAGTTCTTTGGCCTGACCATTTGTTGGAAAATCCAAAGACCCTGTACGGTTTTAGTTGTATAACCTGCCATGGAATGTGGCGGTAACCTGCTTTTGAACATGGTAGCTATAGTGGGCATACGACGAAATATTGTATGTTGGCTAAGATTAATATTATTCTTTTGAAAGGTTTTATGCACTATGCACTAATAATAATATCAAATTGTTTTCGTGTATCAAGCATTTTTGACTATCATAAGGAGAAATCTCCTCCAATTCTGCATTTGCATGGTGTGTGCAGCGGGAGGCCTTATGGTAGTTTAATTTTCCAAAATGCATTGTGGATTTCAACTTTAAAATCTTTCGTTGTTTGTTATAAAGATAAACTGTTTTCGTTTGCTCATACCAGTCTCATGACTGACCTGGAGTTTATTGTTCTTTATCTAAACTCTGGGTGCCCATAATTTTCCACACGGGCAGTCTAGAGTTGGATTTTTCAGATAATCGAATAATATGTGTAGATTCGATAGCATTCAATCTCTGGATGTTGGCAATCGCATTTGGATTGTGTTGCTTCACTTCAGCATGGATAGTGGTTCTCGCTTTTTGGATTGGAGACTTTCTAGTTTCGGAGCATTGGAGATGGAGTTGCAATTTAAATTCTCAAGTTATCTCTCTCATTTGAAGGCATGTGTTGATGTTCCTCTTTTGAAGTTATTCCTTTCCGCTATACCTTACATCTCTGATATGTATTTGTGATCATTGTTGTATATCATTAGATATTGTATCAATGTTGTATGTATTGATATTCATTTCCTTTTTCTGATGTGTTGTTATACTTAATGTGTTATAAGCTTCGGTGAACCAGATTCGACGTTTGGATCTACGACATTTGAATACGAGTGACGTATTCGGTGCCAATTTTCGAAGGTCGAGTCAGGGTCGTTAGAATTGGTATCAGAGCTGAAGGTTGAAACTTTAGCTCAGGAGTATAACACATTAGGTAACTCGTTAGAGATAGGGTGAAGTATACCCTAGAATGAGTATCCCTAAGATATTCGTCTGTATGCCTCAGTAAATTCTCTTACTATCCACTGATAGTGAGTATGAGTGTAAGAAGAGGACGAGGTAGGGGACAGGGGAGTACCACTACAAATGGTCAATAACCTGAAACAACAACAGAAACAACTTTCTCTATCAATCTCCTTTGATTTGATTTCAAATCTTTGATTTCTTCGTGGCAACTCGAGGGAGAAGCTTTGATTGGGGATTATTATTTTGGTTAAATCAAGAGATAGGTTGGCATGGGACATAAACTCCGGATATGTCATAATTGAATGTATAGATGAATTGTTTGCTTTGGTTACTATGGTTGATAGGTATACTTGGTTTAAACTAAAAAGTTTTGGGATTGTATCCATATATCTGCCTGTTCTGTTGGGTCCAGATATATTCTACGAATGGTTAGTTATCCCTTCTAACTAACGAATGCCCCTGCATACTTCATAAATCGGGATAACCCGAGTATCTTGTGAAGTATTAAATAGATTTATTCTTGTATCTATTGTTGATATTCTGATTTGGTAAGCCAAATGCAGAATAGATATTCAGCTTGATTTGGTGATTCATCTCTCTATCCTTTCATATTCTTTTGTTGCCTCCCTATCTTGCAAATTTCGGGGACGAAATTTCCTAAGGGGGGAAATCTGTAACATTCCTGATTTTTAAGCTTAATTAATTTGGTAATTAATATAAAATTTTGCTTTAATTTGGAATTAATTATGAATTAATTGGGAAAAATTCCATAATAAATATTTTAGAAATAAAATTGGATTAAATTGAAGGATAAAAAAATTAAAATATGTTGTAAATAGGATTTTAGGTTAAAATTCAAAAAATTAAGCATTTCATAAAATTGTATCTGGATTTTCCAAAATTAAATAAGATGTATGTTTATTTATTTATATAAATGGATTTTAATTAGGGATTTGATTTACAAAATTCAAGTATAAGTATTTTATAAATAAATATTGAATTTATTAAACATTATGTTTCAAAGAACTAATATATATGTGTATATATAAATGTAGATATTTGTTAATATGAACATTTTGATTTCAAATCATTTGTTTTTAAATTATATAAAAATAAAATAAAATGTAAACAAGAATTAATAAAAGATTTACAATACTTTTCTTTTATAGTTAATATATATGTAAATAAACATTTAAGCTTTGATATGAACATATTTTTTTTAAGTATAAGTATAAATTTAAAAATATATATACATATGTATCTTTTGTAATTAATAAAACATATGTTAATATGAAAAGAAATGTTTTGTAAATATAAAGCTAAGAGGGTTTAAAACAAAATTTGTAATTAAATTAACAAAAAGGATTTAAACATAAAATGTTTGGATGTTAACAAGTGTAGGAAGACAAATATAAGAAATTAACAAATGTAAATTTATGAGACAAGTGGCAAAAGAAATAAACTTTTCTTTTAATTTGAAATTAGAAAAAACATGCGTGGAAAAAAAACCAGGCTATTACATTTCCATTTGAGAATCATCTCCTCTATTTTTCAAAACTAAGAAATAAGATCAAAAAGAAAAGAAATCTAAAGCAATTGATTTAAACAAATCTGGAAGCCTGAAATGCAAAGCAATTGATCAAGTAATTCAAGCAAAGATCTGAAGCAACCGAAACTCTGTGCAACAAGATTAAAGCCTGGAGATCAAAGCAAAAGTTCACAAAAACAAATCCAGGCTTCAGGCAATTCAAAGTTCAAGCAGAGAAATTCAAGAACAATTCAAACATCAAAACAAAGCAGTGAATTCAACAAGTACAAATCAGATCAATGCAACCAGATTTAAAGCAATTCATTTCAAACCTGGAAATGAAGTTCAGAAAACAAAAATCACAAGCTAAAAACCTGGTCTCTATTTCATAACAATCAGGTGAGCAAACCTCCTTGACCTTGTTACATTTGTTAGTGACTGAATTTATAGTATGGTATGAATGAATTATGCTTGACTGATGTGTGCATGTCTATATAAAATCATAATTATCTATGTGCATGCCTATATATGAATAAAACACAACTCTGTTTTGTTTTCCTAGGCTAAATCCATATTAAATTTCAAAATTCTCTTCACATATTAAATTGTAGGCTAAGATATTTGAAGGAAAAATGTGTGTATGAAGGAAACATTAATTTTAGGAATAATTTCAAATAAGAATAATTAGCAAATATTCAGAGAATAAGAAAATACAGAAACATTCTTTTTCAATCTGTAAATTCAATAATTTTGTTTACAAGGTTTGTTTATAGTGACAGATTCGTATCTTAAAATGAAGATTTTAGAAAGTAATTTCATAATTTTTAAAATTATATATGTTGTAAATTTCTGTGTTGAACAGAAAATGGCTTATCATCAATTTCCGGTGATCCACGTCAATTCGTGTATCAAGCTTGATGTTGAAGGTTGCTTGAGAGTTTGTGATCATTAAAAAATTAGTGAGCAATTTTTTAGACCACTGGTGAAGATAGTCAAAGTTAGTTTAGGGTTTTAAACTGGGTTTTTGTTGAGCCAGATCTTGGAGGAACTGCGTCCAAAGTCGCGGCGATTCAAGGGATCGGACCCAGGGGAATTATTATGGCATATTGTGACGTAGTTTTGGGTGGAGCGGTGTGATTTCAGGCAACTTAGTTCGTCGGAGGCAAGGAAAAATGCTAATGGTGGTTGGGTTCCAGTGCTCGATCGAATGGCTTGATTTTGGGTTTCGACAAAATTAGCGATTCTGGGTGTTTGGGAGGGTAGCAGGTGGCGTCGGCGACTCGTGGAGAGAATTGGCGATGTTCGGAGGTCGGCAGGCTAGTCGTGCACGTGCACGATGGTGGAATAGTGTCAGTGGCGTGTCAACATTGGACTTGGCTTCGGAGGAGAAGCTTTGCGCTTGGGTTCGTGTGCGAGCAGTAGAGTATTTGGCTCGAAGCAGATTTACGAATGAGTTTGCATGAGGGAAATGTTGAGTTGACTCTGTTTGTTGCTCGAGAGAAATTAGGTTTCAGGCTCGAGGAAATCAAGGGGTAAGCTCGGGAAGGTATGTTAGCAGTTTTAAAAACTTTAAAATAAAAATCAAAGGTTCCAAATTAAATTCTTTGCATAATTGTTTTTGTTTAGTTTTGGAACTAGTTGAAGGTTTAAAATAAATTTATTTCAAATTAATTAAGTTTGCAGTATTTTAAATCCATATAACCTTTGTTTTAAAATTTATTTTAAATAGACTTAATTTTTTTGTAATTAACTAAATAGTTGTGAAGTTGAAATGTTTTCTAATCATTTATTCAACTTAAAGGTTTTAAGTTAAATTTTATATTAATGATGTTTTTTTCAAAGGTTATTAAATAAAGATTTAATGATAATTAAATTAATAAAGATAAATGGTTTATCTTTTAATTGATTTAAATTCTTAAGTAATTAAAGATTAATTACTTAATAAGGAAGGTTAATGGGTTAATAATTAAAGGATAATCAATTAATGTGATTAATTAAGTAAGGTGGTTAATTTGAGGAAAATAAATTAAAGGCTAATTAAGTAATAAATTAATATGATTAAATTAAAAGTGAATTAACTAATTAAAGATTTAATTAAGTAATGATTAGAGATTAATCAATTAAGGATTAAAAGTGAATTGATGAATGATTATTAATTAATTAATGATTAAGGTATAATTACTTAATAATTAAAGTGGATTTATCAAGTGATTAAAGAATAATTACTTGATAATTAATTAAGGGTTAATTAATTAATTAAGGATAATTAGTTAAATAATAATTAATTAAGGGATAATTAATTACGTAATTAACTTAAAGGTTAATTTAATTAATGTGATTAATTAAGGACTAATTAATTAAGGGTAATTAACTAAGATGGATAATGAAGGGTTAATTTATTAATAAATTAATTAATACTGAATGATTTGTAATTAATTAATCAAGATTGAGTAATTAATTCATGAGTAATTAATTTAATGAAAATTAAATTGAATTAATTTAGGATTAAACAATTAATTAATCCTATTTATAAATGATTATTAAATGCTTGGATTGCTTATGAATGTTTGTATTGTATGAAATGCCTTGAATTGGTTGTCATCTCTGGACTGTAATTTCTGTTTTGTGAATTGAGCTGTGTGTAATTTATTTAGTTATTCATTTTATCCGTGATACATTTATCTGTGAAGCTGTAAATAAAGGTAAGCGTTATAGGAATATGTTGCTTATCAATATTGATATGATTGAATCTGTGTTGATTGATGTTGTTGCACTATTGTGTAAAACCCCTTGACTACACCATACACACACAAATATGGGTTGCACGAGGAAATTGGGTAAGTCATAGATTTTTGAAATGGTTTTAAATTTGAATTTTGAATCCAAATGCTTTTGGAAATGAAATTGGGATTAAATATGAAAAGCTTTTGGAAGGGAATTTTAAAGATAAAGTTATTTTGAATAACTTGATAAAGTTTTGAAATTTGAATAATTTGATTTGAATTTGAATTCAAAATTTGAAATTGAATTCTATGTTTGAGAATTTTGGTTTAAAAAGGTTATATAAGTTATAAATATGTTTATATGAGTTTTAAACCATTTCAAAAGTATTGTTTTTGGAAATTTAAATTTAACCCAAGATTTAAAGGCTTTTACTTAGTGCAAATGTAATCGGATTTTTTCGAAAACGAAAACTATTTGTTTTCAAATAATAATATCTTTCATATAAAGAAAGGATTTCCAATTTGTATTCAAAGATTTAAAGTTTGAAATAGAGTTGAAATTGTTTTGAAAGCTATGAATAAATCTTTGTGAAAAATGGTTGAACTTTGTTTTGAAATTGAAGTGGATTTTGAATGGTGTATCTTTTGTATAAAAGATTTGGATTGGGAATTGTTTCGAAAGTTATGAATCGATTTTTGGAAATAGTTTTGAAAGCTATGAATTTAATCTTTGATTTAAAGATTGGATGAGTTAATCCAATTTGAAATGGAATTTTTTTGAAAAGCTGTGAATGAATCTTTATGGACTTTGTGAAGTGAATCTTTTTGTTTAAAGTTTTGTAAATGGTAATTTGTTTAAACCATTTGAAGAAAGGTTTTGGATTTTAAGTTGCGACTTAACTGAAATCCTATATCCATATGTTTTTAAAAATATTGCGCTCATTATTCGGTTTAGCCGGGAGAGGACCTTGTGTCATATAACCCATTCCGAATGATGATACGATGATACGAATAGCATTTGAAGACCGGTGGTGAAGGCCGAATATTTTCGAAAGCGAAAGGATAACTTGTCGAATGTCTCTGCACCGCTGATCCTCGGTATAGAGATCTCCATATGTGATGGGAAATCCGGACGTGATTAGGGATTATTCAGATTTGCAAGGGCTTCTTTGGAAGTGCCTTCGGTTCTGTTCGAACCCGGAACAGACTTGTATGGATGTATGTTTGACATTACACTTTGAGATGTAAAACAGTTTCTATCAAATATATTTCTGTTTGGTGGCGGAGATTTATTCTCTTAGTTTAACACCCTTCTCTAAGACATACGAGCTCAGAGGTTATGTAGTTGATGATTATCAGTGATACATTCCCAATTTGGTAATGTGGCATACGAAGTGCTGCTGATCATTTGTTGATCAAAGCATGGCTTTGTGAATAAGCATAACTTTGTGGACGAGACTGCATCAGGACCTCACACCCCGAAAATGGTCGAAATAGGAAAGATGCGGTAAGGTTGCAGGGGTCGCGCCCCTAGGGTGTGTCCATTCCTTCTTGGAAAAGGGTGGTATCATGGTATGAATCCCAGATACTTAACTCATGTGGACATTGTAAATTTATTGCTGTATGATGTTGCTTTGTGGTTGAGAATCCTCGGATAAAGGTTGCAAACGACCGAGGGTGGCATATCTTAGGTGTTACTCCCGGGAAGGGAGTACACCGGCCTTGTGTTGGCAGAGAGCTGGTAAGTTCTCGGGACGTCCCTCCAAAGGCGTACCCATGTGGCAATGGGAAGTTCCTTGGCCTGACCATTTGTTGGAAAATCCAAAGAAACAATACGCGCCCTTTACGGTTTTAGTTGTATTACCTGCCATGGAATGCGGTGGTAACCGCTATTGAACATGGCAGTTATAGTAGGCATACGAAGAAATGTTGTATGCTGGCTAAGATTAATATTAAACTTTCGAAAGGTTTTCTACAATATGCACTAATAATAATATCAAATGGTTTTCGCGTATCAAGCATTTTTGACTGTCATAAGGAGAAATCTCCTCCAATTCTGTGTTTGCATGGTGTGTGCGACGAGAGGCCTTATGGTAGTTTTATTTTCCAAAAAGCATTGCGGATTTCAACTTTAAAATCTTTTGTTGTTTATTTCAAAGATAAACTGTTTTTGTTTGCTCATACCAGTCCCATGACTGACCTGGAGTTTATTTTTCCCTATCTAAACTCAGAGTGTCCATAATTTTCCACATGGGCAGTCTAAGGTTGGATTTTTCAGATAATCGAATAATAGGTGTAGATTCGATAACGTTCTATCTCTGGATGTTGGCAATCGCATTTGGACCGTGTTGCTTCACTTCAGAATGGATGGTGGTTCTCGCTTTTTGGATTGGAGACTTTCTAGTTTTGGAGCATTGGAGATGGAGTTGCAATTTAAATTCTCAAGCTGTCTCTCTTATTTGAAGGCATGTGTTGATGTTCCTCTTTTGAAGTTATTCCTTTCCGTTGTACCTTACATCTCTGATATGTATTTGTGATCATTGTTGTATATCATTAGATATTGTATCAATGTTGTATATATTGATATTCATTTCCTTTTTCCGTTGTGTTGTTATACTTAATGTGTTATAAGCTCTGGCGAACCAGATTCGACGTTTGGATCTGCGGCATTTGAATACGAGTGACGTATTTAGTGCCGGTTTTCAAAGGTCGAGTTAGGGTCGTTAGATGAACTGTCCAGATAGCGTAAAAAAGGTATGTAACTAATTGATCGATGGAGATATCGTTGGCATTAAAAGAAACAAGGGTTTTTAAGTTAACTTGCTCACAGATGCCATCCATATCGTATGAAAGAAACTTGATTAGGTTATAGAAGGGTCCGAGATGCATTTTCTTAATCTTCAAGTCTTCAAACTGTCTTATTGTTGTTGGATTGTGGAATAACCAATCTTTGATTTGAGTGTTAGTTACCATCAAGGGTTGAGAAGAGGATCCTTCTCCATGCTTTCTTTTCTTAATTCCCACTTTTTTATTCGCATTAATCGGGTGAGAAATTCGATTATTATATTTTGATAATAATAAATTTCGTTTTGGAAATGATTAGAAATAGGAAAAGGGGATTGATCGATCAGAGATAGGGTTTATAAAACTGTCATTTCTTGTTCCAGACGTTTGAAATAGTGGATCGGACATCTGAAAATGGTTAATGTAGAAATAGAGAGTAGAATCAGACGTCTGGAAATAGCAATCAAACGTCTAGAAAGTGCTTATACTAGACAGAGAGTAACTTCGGACGTTTGGAAAGGATTTTAGACATCTAGGAACATTTACTAGTAGTTTCAAATTCCTATTTCAGACGTCTGGAATCTTTTTCAAACATATGGAATCTTTTTCAGACGTTTGAAAAAGTCCAGGTTAGTTTTTTGATATTTTTGTGAAGAAAAAACTTTATTTATTGAGTAGAATAATATAAACAAATATATATGTATATAATCGTCTTCAAACGTAGTAGTTTATTTGTTCTGGTTCCATTCCTGATGATCCCATGAATTCGATTCGTAGATGGAATGACCATAGTTAATTGGGGACCAGGAAGGAGATTTGGGCGACGAAGTCGATGGTTTGTCTCTAGGAGTTTCAACAAAGCGTGGAGATTTTTTATGTAAACGCTTCTTTGTTGGAGAATGACCACATATAGCATATAGAGCCTTTTTCAAGAAGTTCAAATGTTTGATTGTTCCTTCCTGTCTATAATATATTTCCTTTTGAGCATCCATCATTACGAATTGATAATGTGATATTTCATCAAGTTTTCGTGGCTTGTAGGTGGTTTTTCTTTCTTCAATAGAGGTGATAATCCCCATCGACTTTTTGGTAAGTCAGGAGAGGGTGGAGAATGAGGAGGTGTAGGAGTACGAAGAGAAGGGGTGGATACGTTTGAGGATGACGATCCAGAGTTATATAAAGTTATTTCTTGAGGTGAAATTTTGATTTTTATATTTCATATATATTTTTGAAGAGAAACTTTTGAAAGTTAGACGTATAACAATCCAAATATAAAAATTGGTAGCAATTTTATGGTCCAAAATTATTGTCTAAATTTTTAAAGATTTTTAATCAGTTAAAAACTTGTGGATATAAGAAATTTTTCTTAGTTTAAAAGTTCATAAAGTGAACAAATGCCCAGGTCTCGTCATAATTTTACAAAAGTTTGTTCGTTTAATTGTTTTGTGAAGATATCGCCTATTTGATTTTCAATGTTGACATATTCTAAGGTTATAGTTCCTTTTTTGACATTATCTCGTAAGAAATGATGTCTTTTATCTATATGTTTTGTTCAAGAATTATTTACCGGATTTTTAGATAAATTGATTGCGCTAGTTATCACAATAAATCGGGGATTTTTTAATTATTTTTCCAAAATCTTTTAAGGTTTGTTGCATGTAAATTACTTGTGCACATGCTAATGCCGCTAAAATATGTTCGGCTTTGCAGGTGGGTAAAGAAACACAATTTTGTTTTTTACTAAACCATGAGACGAGAGATTGTCCAATGAAATGACACGTTCCACCAGTACTTTTTCTATCCATTTTGCATCACCTAAAATCTGCATCGCTATATGATACAAGTTCAAAGGAAGATCCATTCGGGTAGAATAGTCCATAATTTTTCGTGTTAGATAAATATCTCAAAATACGTTTAACGGCTCTTTGATGAGATTCTTTTGATTTTGCTTGAAAACGTGCGCAAAGACAAACACTCATCATTATATCGGGTCGACTTGCGGTTAAATATAATAACGAACCAATCATACTCCAATATAAAAAAAATTCAAAATCTTTTCCGTTTTCATTTTTATCAAGATGAACTATTGTACTCATAGGTGTAGGTTTACTAGATGTTTTATCCATACCAAAACGTTTTAATAGTTCATTACAATACTTTTCTTGATATATAAAGATACCATTTTCTAGTTGCTTTGTTTGCAATCCCAAAAAGAAATTTAATTCGCCATGTGCGACATTTCAAATTCATTTTTCATTATATTAGAAAATTGTACACATAAATTTTCATCCTTTGATTCAAATACGATATCATCGACATAAATTTGAACTACTAAAATATCATCATTTTCTCTTTTAATAAATAGAGTCGTATTAATTTTACAAATTTGAACTCCTGATGAAATTAAATGATTTTTAAGCCTATCATACCATGCTCTAGGGGCTTGTTTTAACCCATATAATGCTTTATTTAATTTAAAAACATGATTTGGAAATTTTTCATGTTCAAATAAAGGTGGTTGTTTGACATAAACATTTTCCTTAATGAGACCATTCAAAAATGCACTTGACATCCATTTGATATAATTTAAAATTGTTATGACAAGCAAAAGCGAGTAGAGTTCGTATAGCTTCTAATCTGGCTACAGGTGCAAAAGTTTCATCGTAATCGATTCCTTCTTCTTGATTATACCCCTGTGCTACTAAACGTACTTTATTTCGAACTATATTTCCGGTTTCATCGGCTTTATTTTTAAATACCCATTTAGTTCTAATGACGGATTGATCTTCTGGTCTTGGAACGAGTTCCCAAACATTATTTCGTTCGAATTGATTTAATTCTTCTTGCATGGCTAATATCCAAAAATCGTCTTTAGAAGCTTTGTTATAGTTCTTCGGTTCAAAATTGAAACGAATGCAACATGAATTATTTGGTTTAGTTGATTTCGAGTTACTCTAGAATTTAAATCTCCAATAATGTTATCTATATGATGATTCTTTAAAATCCTAAAGTATTATTTTGATCAATGGCTTCATTATCATTGTGAGGTGTGTCAGAAGAATCATTTGGATGTACTTCTTCTTCGTCATTAATTTGTGTAGTTACAAAATTTTCATCAAAAGAAACATGTAAACTTTCTTCTATAATTTGTCTCTTTGTTATAAATTCTATAAGCTTTGCTACGATCCGAGTAGCCAACAAATATTCCTTCATGGGCCTTAGAATCAAATTTTCCTAGATTGTCTTTAATATTTAATATGAAACATTTTGATCCATGTTCTAAAATATGATACCTTAGGTTTCTTACCAAAAAATATTTCATAACACGTGTTTTTTGTCATTGGTCGTAGTGTCACCCTATTCAAGACATAACAAGCTGTCGCAATAGCTTCGGCTTAAAAATATTTTGGTAGATTACTACTATTTAATTTTGTTCTTGCACGTTCTTGTAATGTTCGATTTTTTCGTTCAACTACATCATTTTGTTGTGGTGTACGTGGAATTGAAAAATTATGATTAATTCCTTTTTATTGCAAACGTTTGTATAATGTTCATTTTCGAATTCTCCTCCGTGATCACTGCGAATATTTTTAATTTTCAAATTCATTTGATTTTTAATTATTTTTGCAAAAAATTTAAACATACCAAAAGTGTCACTTTTATGTTTTAAAAAAAAAGTCCATGTATATCTTGAAAAATCATCAACAAGTACCAAAACATATTTGTTTTGATTTATTGATCTTGCTTGAGTAAAACCAAATAAATCTAAATGCAACAATTCTAATGGTTGTTTTGTTAAATATTATTTTTAGATTTAAAAGAACTCTTTTAATTTTCCAATTTGACACGCATCACACAAATTGTCTATTTTATAATTTATTTTTGGTAAACCTCTAACTTGTTCGTGTTTTGATAATTTATTTATATGTTTGAAATTCATGTGACAAAATCGTTTATGTCATAGCCATGGATCATTAAGCTTAGCGATTAAGCATAAATCCGAATTTTGTTTTACATTCATATTCAAAATATAAATATTTTTATTTCAAAATCCTTCAAATAATATATTTTTATTATTATCAAATATATTGCATCGATTATTCTCGAAATTTATTTGAAAATCTTTATCACATAGTTGACTAATGCTTAGTAAAATATGTTTTTAATTTTCTACTAATAAAACATTAGAAATAATAGGAGAGTTAGAAATACCGATGTTTATGACTCTCCAATTCTGACGACGTATTCTTTTGAGTTGTCTCCAAAGGTTACGGTGCGCCAATCGGTATATTTTATATTTGAGAGCATCTTGGCATTCCCGGTCATGTATTTTGAACAGCCACTATCGAGTTTCCATTTCTCCTTGCTTTTATTTTTGGGTGCCTATAAAACAAGAATTATTCAATTGGTACCCACTTCTTTTATTAGGATCCTAAATGTTAGGAGGGGAGGGTAGCCATACCCAAGTGGGTTTGGGTCCTTTAAAAACATAACCATTGTTAAATACTATACTTGATAGAAAATTGTCAACATGTTTTTGTCTAATTAACTTATTATTTGACTTTGGTATCTAAATTTTTATATTGTTAGATTTTACATCTTTACTTAACTTTGGTGTCTTTTTGAAACTTTGATATAAGGTAATTTGCTTTATAGTATCACCTTTTTTCTTTTGTGAATTCTTTTTAAATCCTAATCCATTTCGATTACGAGTGGGTTTTGAAATTTTAATTAAATTATCAAGATCTTGTTTTCCTTTGTTAAACTTTGAAACATTGTTAGTAATTTTTTCTAGTTTATCCTTTAATTCACAAATTTCATTTTTTGAAATTCCTATACTACTTTTTAGTTCAATATTTTCCTTAATCGAATTATTATTCTCAAGTTTTAACTTATCTATTTTACTAAGTTGTATACCATATTCGATAGATTTTTTATATTTTTCTTGTGAAATCTCTAATTCTTCTTTTAAAATAACTTTTTCATCCCTTAATAATTTCATTTCTAGTTCTAATCAATTTAATTTGGCTAGGTGTTCTTTATTCAGTTTTTTTATTTGTCTAAATTTGCCATCAAGTTCAATACTTAACTCTAATAATTCGTTATAGCTAAGTTCAGGACCTACCTCATCAGTGTTGTAACGACCCGATATTTTCAACCATTCGCATCCATTATAAGTGTATAGGTAGACACTCATGCCGGAATTGAATTGCTCAAAATATCGCATTGTAAATAAAAATTTGGCAAATCTCAGAATATACAGTAAATAAAAATTACAGATCACAGACACAGAGTAATAATAATGCAGCGGAAGTAAAAGAAATAGTAGTTCATGAAGCTACTATATAAAAATATCAGAGTTTCATAAGATACAACAGAAGAAATAAAGTACAAGAGAAGTCTCAATACATAGAAATCTACTAATACAATAGCTGGGAAGGACCAACAGGCTGAAAAGATAAAACTTGACAAATAGATAATCTCCAGCGATTCCAATCTCCAGAAAGTGGAAATCCAAATCTATAAATAACTCAAGCTGACCCGAGCACAAATAAAAATATAAACACTCGAGTCGGGACATACATACTTATACAATGTAAACCAACTCAAGTGAACTGTAGTAAAGGTACAAGTAACTTAGAAGATGCTTGAGACCTCCCATCCTCTAAGGATCTGTTAAACTATTTACTATGTAGTAATATACGCTATATATAGTAGTGTCTAATCAGTAAAGTATAATCATATAGAAAATAGCATTAAGGGGATGGTGAACCTTAACGCGGTCGGATCTTTAAAACCAAAATCGTAGTGGGCTCGATATAAGGATATGACACGGCACGCGAGGCAATGCCAGGGTGGATACACCGTTTGCACTCCCGGACCAGTGGTGACGCCAAGCCAGCAGCTTCCGCCCACCTCGAACAATACCCCCGAATCAAAGTGGCGCCACGTATCGAATCACAAAAGTAATAGAATGGTTTCGGATGGAGCATGCTCGATGAAAGGGTGCGACCCTTTGTGTAGCCCGGTATAGCTCCTGTTTTAGTCATATATGTCAACTCACGGGAGTTGGGTCCATGTAATATACCTCGAGAACGTCGCCACCATCCTACTTCATTCTGGAATCTCCACCACGTACACAGTTGTTAAAGTGGTTTTCGGTATTGGCCGGCTATAAGACAATATACGATCCCGGTCTCTTTAACAACCAATCGTTATTATAACCCGTAGTTATAATTTAAAACAATATTTTATATTTCAAAATAAAATATCATTTCAACCTAAATCTTTATCAAAATAAAGATTAAATCATTTCCAAACCATTTCAATATATCATCATACCATATATTTCAATTCAAATATTTGTTAAAATAAATATCAAGTCATTTCTAATCATTTCAATATATTAAATTATCATATACTTTCAAAACTTCGTTTCAAATCATTTTAATATATCAAAATATCATAACCTTTCAGAGCTTCATTTTCAAAATATCATATCTTTCAGAAGAACTTCTTTCAAAGCATTTTAATATCAAAGTATTGTATCTTTCAAAACTTTGTTTCAAATCATTTTAAATATCAAGATACCATATCTTTTCAAAACCGCATTTCAAATCATTATAATATATCAAAATAGCTATAATTTTTTCAAAACCACATTTCAAAACATTTCAATACATCAAAATATCATATCTTTCAGTACCACATTTCAATTCAATTTAATATATCAAAGTTATATTTTAAAACAAATTACTTCATTTTAAATCATAAAAATGAAGTTATTACATTTAATAATTAAATTATTAAATTCCAAAAATTTAATCTTTTCAATGTTCATTTATGCACTTAAATTTATTAAAACAATGGAAATTCAAGTTTCGCAGCATTTAGAAAATTCTACAGAAAGTTACATTAAAAAACAATTCAATTTAACAAAAGGCAGTATTAAAAATGCCGTTAATTAACTTCAAATATTCAATAGAATTTCACAAACACTTATATTTTTATTTAAATCATTTTTAACTTACAAAACCATACATTTTCATATTTATAAGCATCATTTAATTTTCCTTAAATTCATGATTTTATAAAGTTAAGTTTCCTTTCAAAAATCAATATCTATTAATAATTCGCTTATTAAATTTCAACATTCAAATTTAAATTCATTACATTAAATTTCAACTTAACACTTAAGTTTAAAATTTCAAATATAACTTAATTCCATTTTATTTAACTTAACTTAAAATTTCACTTTTAAACCAAATTCATAAATTCCAATTTAAGTTATATTTCCAAATTCAACTCAATATTCACTCATTAACATTTTAACTTTATTCAAAAATCATTAATATGTTATAAAATCATTTTAAATTAATTTAAATTCAAAATATCATAAATTTATCATATTTCAAAGTTAATTTAAATTCCATTAAAAATTAAATCAAAATTTCCAAAATAACTTACATTCAGATTTTTTAACTTTTCCATAATTTGTTTAACTTATATATTTCCAGAAAATCAATAATAATTTAAAAAAAAAATATTTTTATTTAATTTTAAATCAAAATATTATAATAATTAAATTTCTAAAATATTTTAAAAATTTTAGAAAAACATATTTTAACTACGGGCCTGTATATAATTTTCTACGGTAGGTAAAGTGATACGGGTAATGTATCATTTCAACCCGTAATTTACAAAGAAAAATCCGGGTTTTATCATTTCAAACCCGCAGTCCCAAGTAAATAAAATAAGTTGAAAATCGTTCAGGCCTATCATTTCAGCCCATAACGATTTTCCCCTATTCTAAAGTCCGTTCGGGTATGTATCATTTCAACCCATAGTGATTCAAATCTAAAGGGAACTTGCAGTGTGATAAACTGATAAAAATAGCAGAACAACATAATATAATAGTAAGAGATATTATAACAGGTGTTTAAGCATGGGTGAACATCATAAAATCATAATATAGCAGCTGTAACATGATAATGCATTTTACAGATTCAAAAGGGGTCAATTTACTAGTTATATATGTACGTATTGTCTGGTGAGAATAACTCACATGTTCAAAGCTAGAGATATCTACCAAATCACACAACGCAACACAATGAAGGCACGATGACATGGATATGATTTGAGAGTGGAGAGCCAAAGCAATTTGACTTGTTCAAACATTTACACAAAACAATACAAATATATGTAAGTTTCAACACGATTTAAACATCAAATAACATTAGAATTCAAAGCCCAAAACAACATCGAATGAATTGCACTTGTTCTCAACCTCATGTACTTCAGTTAGGCAGTGATTAGGCTCAGCTAACTCAGGGAATTGGGTCAGGTTTGGGTGTGTAAGGGTCGGCCTACACATGGGTTTGAAGGTGGGTTTAGCCTAGGTGCATAAAACTAGGTGTACAGGGCTAAAACTATGCAACATACATCATTTGTTGCTCTTCTTTGGTTCGGCCAGAGGCCAGGTGGGCCCAACCAGTGATGTAGGTGGTGGTGGGTGATGTGGCAGAGGGTGAAGGTCAGGTCAGAGGTAGTGGTGGTAGAAGGAGGAGATGATAAACTAGGCTAGGCTAGTGCAATATGTGATGGTTTTTGGTGGATTTTGTGGTGGTCCTTGCCATGGATGGTCTCGACCTGAAATGGAGAGGTAGTAGGATGGGTGATGGTCAGAGGAAAGGGGTGGTAGAGGTCAGGTCAGATCTGGTTGAGGAGGAGCCAAGCTATGAAGGTGAGAGCAAGTACAAAATTCGAAATAGAAAAGTAGAAAAACAAAGGAAGAAGAAGATAATTTTTACCTCAACTCCTTCAAGCCGTGGCCGTATTTTTCTTTTTTTTTAGATGAGAAATGGATCTGAGATCCACGTGAAAAATGAACGAGGAAGTCACGGCTAAAAGAGAAAAAAACGGTCAAAGAGTAAATGAGGAAACGGTAAAAGAAACGACTTACGTTTCAAAAGCTTTTAAAACCTTTCAAATTTCCTTAATTTTGTTTATATAACTTGATATTTTGGGAAATAATAATAATCCCAGATAAAATTTAGAAAATTTATCAAAATATAAACATATATATATATATATATATATAATATTTATTAATTACATAAAGTTAAATTAAGGAAAATAGCTAAAAATAGTAAACTAGTCTAGAAAATTTGAAATTAAATGAAATAAATTTTAGAAAATTCATATGAGCTTGTAATATATTTTTAAACATAAATAATAATATAAAATAAAAGTACATTCACAAAATAAAAAAGATTAAATTTAAATATAATTTTAATGAAGAAAATAGCAGAAAATAAGAAAACAGCCTTTTTAAAAAAGAAGAAATCAACACAGTAAACTTTGGAAAAATTATAACATCACTTTAAATAAAATATTAAAAGCCAAAATATACTTAAAATAAGCCATTAACACATAAGAAAAAAAAATTAATTTAATGAAAATAGAAAAAGATTTAAAGAAATTTCTTAAAAATCCAAAACAGTGTCCAGAAATTACAAATAAATCACCATTGACTTTGGAAAATTGTTTACTTCATTTTAAAATTATTATAATACAAAAATATACATACAATAACATATTAAAATAAAATATGACAAAGAAAATAAGATTTATATAATTTAAAATAGACAAAATTGTTAAATAAATCAAATTACACTGAAAATTGAAATGTACATAACTTTTACAGTTTAACTCCGTTTTCAACGAAACGAAAAGCAGTGTTTAAGTTATTACATCTATTTTCATAATAAAAGATAAAACTTAATATTTTAAATAATTTAAATTTGAAGTTTAAAAGTCACAGTTTGAACAGCTTGACCAGAAATTCACTTTACAGTAAAATATTCAAATTATACTAGTTTGAACTATAAATCACTCAATAATCATCACTTATATTTAAAAATGAAATGTTTGAAAGTTAAAATAATTTAAAAATAAAAGAAAGTCCAATTTAGATAATATACAAAAATCTAGGGTTGTTACAAGTGTTAACCATAAAACATACATTGGCTTATTCTCCATCGCTATCACTATCACTCTCGGAAGAAGATGATGAATCGGAATCGTCCCAAGTGACTTTAAAAGCTCTTTACTTCTTAAATTTTTCAAATTTGTTCTTTTTCTCATTGTTGAGTTTAGGACAATCCTTCTTTATATGTCCGTATCGATCACATTCATAGCACTTGATTTGAGATAGATTTGTTATGTTAGACTTCCCTTCTTTTTGGAATCTGGACATCTTTCTAAATTTCTTGAATTTTTTATAATTCTTGGCAATGAAAACTATCTCTTCTTCGTCCAAATCCGAGTCATCATTCTTTGCTTGAAATGCTATGTTCTTCTTTTCAACGTTTTGTTCTTTTCTAGCCTGTAAGTCGGCTTCATAGGATGTTAAATATCCTATCAACTCTTCAACTTTGAGAGCAGAGAGATCATTAGATTCTTCAATAGTCAATACCTTCCTTTCCCAATCCGATGTTCAAGAGTTGAGTATTCGAGAAACTACGTCAAAATCAGTAAACTTAAGTCCTAATGCCATAAGATCATGTTGGATAGTTTGAAATCTAGAATACATGTCAACATTAGTTTCGTTTTGCTTCATTTTGAATGAAAAGAATTGGTTTTGCAAAACTGAAATCTTAGTTTGTTTGACCTTTGTTGTACCTTCGTGTGTCATTTGTAAGGTACGCCAAATGTCAAATGCAGTTGTGCATAACATGACACGTGAAAATTCATTTTTATCTAGAGAGCAAAAAAAACGTTCATAGCTTTAGCATTGTTTGATGCTAAGGTATTTTGTGCATCGGTCCAAGTGTTCATAGCAGTGTCAGGTGCTTCATATTTATTTTGTGTAGCAGAGCATATTTCTAGACCATTTGCTTCCATAAAAGTACGCATACGAGTGGACCAATATGCATAGTTTGAGCCATTAAATAGTGGGGGACGTGCGGCAGACTGACCTTCTTGAAAGATGCTTGCCATATTAGTGATTTAAAAACTTGTTACAGTACTTTTAATCAAACTTAGCTCTGATACCAATTGAAAGACTAACTTATGATGGATCGATTATACAAATGACAAGTATATAACTAAATTAAACTGTAGTGTCATAATTATCAAAGAATGTAAATAAGAATAATCACACCAGGGTTTTATACTGGTTTGGACCTCCCGTCCTACGTCTAGTCCCGAAGCTCCTCTTCGGAATTTCCTATCACCAAATAACCCTCACTTCACCGGAGGAACAGGTTTACAATAGTAGTGTTTCTTTGCCAACAATGTGTTCTTCTATTATGTGTATTTTGACTACATAGTACAATTGAACTTCCTATATCTCTTGAATGATTGAATACAATATTGTTCGAGAGAATATAGAAGTGTATGATCTTAGATTTACAGATTGGATAGCAGGTAGATGATTAGAACAAGAGATGATTAAGATAGAAAGTATGTGAGTATGTTGGTCTTTGATTGATCTTGATTCTTGTTTATATAGTTGTAGAGAGTTGCTTCTAGTAGTCACATCTCTTCCCTTTTAGTCTAGAGTCGTCACTGTACACTGGTGAAGAGCTGCGGAGGAGAGATGGAGTTGTGTCTTTTCGAAGATGACAGTTGTTATTTGAATTTTTGGCCCCAAGCCCAGTCTCAGACGTCTGAACGTTGTTTTCAAACATCTGGAACCTATTATTAATTGTAGTCTAGCATCTACGTTCAGACATCTGAAGTTCTACATTCAGATGTCTGAACCTGTCAAGTGAGGTTTTTCTAGGTTCATTCTTGAGTGTGTTTTCCTTCGGTCTTCATGCAACTTTGTATATGAATTTCTTTAATGCTTTAGTCATCGTCTTGTCAAGGTAGTGGTTTGTCTTGCTTTATATCTGTGTATGATATATATATATATATATATATATGATTTCCATTGTATAGTTATCATCGTCGAAATCATAAACTCAATGTTCTAACAATGCTAATATGGAAAAAAAACCTTTATGTCTATCACTTATGAAATTTTGAAATTTAGTAGTGTAAAAACATGTTTGAAAATAGTTTCAAATTTCAAGCCTAAGAATGAATTTTTGAGAAAAATGCATTATGTTCGTTTGGTCGTAATTTTCAAACGATTAATCCGATTTCAATGATTTTTTTTCCCGTTCCCAAAAGCTAAAGATAACAACTCACAAAAACCAAACCCACAATATTGGGTTTTATTTGCAAAATTTGAATTTTTTCTATGCTTAAATTGGTGTTCTGTAAAGTGGACCTGCACCACTTTTGCCCTTTCATGCTTTACACATTTCGGGAAAAACCCTATAACTTCTTGTATACTTTACGTTTAGATGATTATGAAGTTGTTTTAGGAAGCCAATGCATTATGCAACAATTTTCTCTTTGAAACCATCCTCGAATTATGTATTTTGATGCTTGAAATCTTTGTCGAAATAAGACCTAAACAAGAATCAATCTTCTTGGTGTTGACTACCATCTCCAATGACAGTGCTTATATGAAATTAATTGAAAAGGTTGCATAGGAATGTATAGTTGAAAATGATTAAAATGATAGCCTATTATAGAGCGGGAAATTAGAAAAACTATTTAGGTTGACAGGTTACCCTTAAACAAGGGAATACTAATGATAACCTATCCTTGATGGTAGTGATTAAAGAAATCTTAAAATGACTTTGCACAGATCTTTATCATCTTTTTACTATAAATTGAATAATCTGGTGCACTTCAATTCTTCTATCTTTCAATTAAGTTGGAACGTGAAAGCTTTGTTAACTACAACCAAAATAGTTTATCAGTTATAGCTTCAGTTCATTGCTCAATATATTTGTTATGTTATGGTGAATCTTAACTCGTATCTAATTTTATAAAATTTGTCCCTAAAACTTTGTCGTTAGTATTGAGTTGGAAATGTATGTAAATACATACACACACACAGATATACACACACACACACTAAAGTTATGTTGCTTATTACATCTTTTATATGTGGCAAATGTTTATATTGGGATAAGAATAGGTGTTCAAGACGAAAATTTGGAATAATGATGATGTTGGCATGTTTTTTCCCACTTGTGCATGCTTAATAAAGAAGTAAATTGATTTAAAAGCTAAATAAAAGGTATTTCGGATCAAATACAGAAATGATAGAATATTATTATATATTGTGTTTCAGACCGTGTGGTCGATGTGTATCGTATTTATTATATTTGTGAAATTGCAAACAGCACTCCGTACAAGGAGACTCAGTCGAAATTTTCCAAAAATTCTAACGCTTAAAAAATTTCAATAAATTTTTGTATGTGAAGAAACGAAAATTAATAAACTGGCCTATTTAAGTTATAACTTACGAAAATTTTGATTTCAATATTAATCAATTAGAGAATTGAATGTGCTTTAATTTGATTGTGGTTGTTGAAAGGGAATTAATGGTTGGGTTTTATATTATGACTCCCAATAAAAAATTATGAGGACGCAATTTTCATAAGGGGGAGATCCATAACAGCATGTTTTTGAAATCATATTATACAAATTTATATAATTTTTTTCCATATTCGATTTTTAGTAACCGTTATTTAGAAATTTCACTTTTTACTTAATTGGAGCCTATTTAATAATAGACTTTTGCAATTTGAATTAATTAATAATTCTTTTCAGGAAATATATTAAACCAGATAAAGTGTTATTGTTAAATATAAATTATTTCAAACTATAAACAATTTTATATAACTGAAAAGTTGGAGAAAATTAAATTCGTTTTTTTTGTCAATGCAACGAATAGTTGGAAATAAAATTTCAATCATGATAACATATTGAATAATTAAATAAAGCAACGATATTAAATTGAAAAATTTTTAGCAACTATCGTAATATATCTTCTAGGATGAAGTATGAATCAAATCAAATTCTATTAAGATATATTTGCAAATAAATAAAAGTTGATATTTGAAGAAAAAGTCAGAAAATAAAAATAATAACAACTAATAACATATTCCTCTCTTTAATATTTCAAAGCCCAGCCCATCCTTCATTTTTTTTTTCAAACCCTTAACACGCATTCCTTAATTGGAAAAATCACATACCTCTTCTCTCTTCATAAGCCTAATCCCTAAATCAGAAAACCGAATGAAAAAAAGAGAAAAAGAAAAGGGGTGCATGAAGGAATCATGACTACTGACAAAAGATGCGGTCTGGTCTAACAACGGATGAAGGCGATGGCGACCTGGACTCAACATGGCATACGACAACGATGGCCAATGTTTATCGAGAGGTTGACATGAGCTTTAAGGAATAGGCAGAGTCGGCTATGTTAGTTAGCGGCCTCGATGAATGCAAGGGAGGCTGAACACGAAGGTTTTATTAGGTATAGGCATTTGAAAACGTTCTACTCGTGACATGGATTGGTGGCGCAAGTTCTTATGTAGCGACGACTGAAGGCAGCGAGTGTTCGGGCGCATGCTAGAGCCAAAACAGGGAAGTCTTGGTGACAGTTCCTTGAGGTGAGTTATTCTAACTCACGCATCTATATCTATACAAGAATATTCCCTTGAGGTGAGTCATTCTAGCAAAGGCACACCATTCTGGGATGACTATTCATCCGGACAGTGATAAGATGTATTGGGACATGAAGAAAGTGTTTTATTGGAGTGGCATGAAGAAGGATATAGCAGAGTTTGTGGCTAGTGTCTTATGTGCCAAAGAGTTAAGGCGGAATAGCATAGGCCTGGCAGATTGCTTCAACCATTGGATGTATCCGAATGGAAGTGGGATAGTGTTTCGATGGACTTCATAGATAGTTTACCCCGATCTAGAAAGGGGAATAACATTATATGGGTGATTATAGAGAGTTTGACTAAGAGCGCTCACTTCATTCAGGTCAAGAGTAAGAGGACAATACCTTATTTGCATCCATATACATTCGTGAGATAGTCCGACTTCATGGAGTTCCCTCTAGCATATTGAGTGACAGAGACCCTATCTTTATTAGCGAGTTTTGGAGGAGCTTGCAAGAGGCTTTAAGGACACAACTTAGATTGAGTATGGCCTATCACCCTCAAATGGATGGTCAAACGGAGAGAGTTAATAGTGTTCTTGAGGATTTGTTGAGGATATGCATTCTTGATTTTGGGGAAACTTGGGAGGAGCACCTTCTTTTAGTGGAATTCACTTATAACAATAGTTTTCAGGCTAGCATTGGGATGGCTCCTTTTGAATCCCTTTATGGAAGACCTTGCAAGTTGCTTTTTTGTTGGTTGGAGTCTACACGAAAAAGATTAATTTGATTAGAAGAAGAATGAAGACGGCCCAACATAGATAGAAATCCTATATAGATAAGCGGAGAAGGGATATTGATTTCGAGGTAGGTGATTTGGTTTTCATGAAGGTGTCTCCACTAAGAAAGGTGGCGAGGTTTGGATCAAGTGGAAAACTTGTTACCAGATTCGTAGGACCAATCCCCATTGTGCAAAGGGTAGGGAAGATGGCGTATCGAATAAAGCTACCAGAGAGGCTCGCGGGAGTTCATGATGTTTTTCATGTTTTACACTTGAGAAAGTGCTTACATGATTCAACAGAGGTAGTGGAACCTAGCGTACTTGAGGAAGTTGAAGTGGGGAGAGAAGCATCGGTTCGTCGCATTCCTACCAAGATCGTTGGACATGGTATCAAGAAGCTTACGAATAAGGAAGTCCCTTTAGTTAAGGTGCAGTGGAGAGATAGTATTGAGGATGCTACGTGGGAGGCTGAGAAGAAAATACGTACCTTTTTTCCACATCTTTTTGATGGTACGTCTTGAATTTCCTATTTCCATCTATAACTTTGAATAGGTTCTTTCCTTTAGTATCCTTTGGGAGGGTAGATCTTAGGATTTAACCTATGGATGGTAGGACTGAATGCAAACAAGTTATGTATGTTGGACGCAAGTGGTTGCATGTGTTTGCTAGTGGATGCTAATGGACGTATATACACACATACTAGGCATTATTATCTCTTAGAGATCGGCCTAAGTAGGTCAGTAAAGCATATGCATATGGATGTGTGTGCACTTAAATTTTTATTTCATGATTGCTATGAATGGGTGATTATCATATGATTGTTGCATTTGGATGATGATTGTAACAATGATTGTAACACGCATATAGAACTATCAGTTATCATTAGAGAATTTGCATTCATTTGGATACATGGAAGGGACATGAGTGCGTGAAAAGGTGGTCGACTAAATCAGTAGACCGCCTAATTTTCCAAGTCAAGGACATTGACACTACACTATTGCATATATCATAAATTGCATTAGAAAGCTTAAGGACAATGGATGTAATGGATGATGGTTGAATATGTGTTGTGGAATTTGGATGAAAATATTTATTTCATTCTTCTGTCCTTGGAGATTTCGGAGACGAAATCCTTTAAGGAGGGGAGAATGTAACAACCCAAAACTTGAGCTATAATAATTAATTAACGAATTAATTAAATAATAAAATAAGTTTATGAAATTATCAGAATCGAGCTGTAGAAGTTTCACCATTGGGTCCGTGGTGATTTTCTAATCAATTTTCATATGTAACTTGTCAAAATCTGAGTCAATTTGGTAAAGCTATGAGAGATACAAGAAATCAGAATTAAATAAACAAAAACAAAAAAAATACAAGGGCATGGGTCGACCCATGCTATGGTCAGGTCGACCCGTAAAACTTCCTTGACATCAAAACATCCAGGTACGAGCCGAGCACCTTAAAATTTAATTTTTGCTTAATCTTGTGTGTTCGTAGCTGCATCCGACAATTCCTAGTGAGCTTATGATATGGTTCCACCAGATTTAATCTTTAAATCCGATGGCCCAAGATCCCTAAGCCACGCTATAAATAGAACCCTAGGCCTAGCTAT
This sequence comes from Allium cepa, assembly GCA_030765085.1. Taxonomy (NCBI): domain Eukaryota; kingdom Viridiplantae; phylum Streptophyta; class Magnoliopsida; order Asparagales; family Amaryllidaceae; genus Allium; species Allium cepa. Next base: position 979,245,620 of record CM060934.1, read on the forward strand.
TTTTCTCATTCAGATTTTCTCCCAATTGGATTCATTCTGAGGCTAAACACTAAATAGAAAACTTTTCTAGGGAAGAGATCTTTCCGATAAAAATATTTTATGCCCTAGAAGTGGATCCAGGAATGCTCAAAACTAGAGCTAAGGACCACATGTGAGTGTTTTGTAATAATTTTAGATTTATAAGAAATTTGAAACAATAGGGTTCTCAATAGTTAGTTTTTCTACAATTTTGAGACAGTTTTATGTAAGTTTGTTTACAGTCAGTTTTTAAGTAAAATGCAAAAGTTCTTTCCAGTCTATTTTTATTCAGCTATTTTATTCGGTTATTTATGGTTAATTGCAGTTATTTATAGTTATTGACGATTATTTATAGTTATTTACATCTGTTTTAAGTTGGAATTTAGCCCGTAAATGTTAGTTTCTTTTTTTAGAGATTTAATCCTTTTTGACGCGAATAAAATATTAAAAAGAGAAGAATTCGCAAATATGGATTAAAATGGAATAACACTAAATTTACAGAAATCATATTTAAAATGAGAAAAACTAAAATAAAAATAGAGATGGACTGAAATTAGCAAATTTAAGATACTTGCAAGCATAATTATAACAAGTGGTTATGACTAAAAAAGAAAAAAAATAGAAGAGTAACAGTTGCAAGAACAATTATAATACGTCAGTTATAACTAGAAAGAAGAGAAAATAGAAGAGGCTTATTTTGAAACTTAGACCTTGGATTAAGTTAATAAGCAAATATAGAAGTAGGTCTCGTACCGGTAGCTTTCCCTTTTAGGTCTAGGACTAAATGTTTCACACATAGGTGAGGCTTGGACACGCGTATGCTAATTAGGGTAAATAAGTGGCCAATAGATAGAGGCTCAAATCTGGGAATTTGGGTAAGGGGTGCAAAGCTAGAAGAATTGTTTGTTAGGACTAGTGCCAACAGTGTTCCCTTTCAGGTCAAGGATTGATGGTCTCCCATGTAGGTGAGGCTGGGCATGCTTATATTGATTATGGTAAATAAAGGGTTAAATAAGGGGTGACAGTTAGTGTATACTGGCGATGACCGAGCATGCGACATCGATTAGGGTAAATAATTCGTTACTGCGTCCTAAGCGCTAAAGAGACGTCTTTTGCTATGACCAACATGATTGGTTCACAGTGGCACAACAGAGATATGAAAGGCTAATCAATGGGTAGGATTAGCATTTCAGCCTAACCAAGTTAGCAGTTGGGACGGGATTAGGATTTCAGCCTAATCACAATAGTTTAAAACAAGTGCAAACAATCAAACAATCAAAGCAAAAGGCCAAACAGAATTAGAAACGGTATTTTATCCGAGTTTTATCTTTTCTGTATTTTCCTTTCAAGATAGAACTATTTTTTGGTCTATTATCTTTATCTTGCTTAGAAATGCTAGTAATTACTTTCACTCACCAAACGTATTGTATGACCCACTCTTCTATCTTTCCTTTTCCCCCAATAGGCTAGCAGTTTTGAAGATAGTTGATTCAGTTTGCTTGGAGATTCATTTTCGAAGTTTCCTCATTTCAGATGTATTCTTCTGCTTTTCATCATTTTCATTTGGCTTATGATGGATTGGTACTTATGAGAGGGATTATTACTGTTATCTTTATACTCTGATTTTATGAGACTGAGATGTATTTTCATGAGACATGAGACATTTTGAGTGTTTGAGATATGTTATGTTTCTATGACTTATTTTGAGATGAAGTTTAATTTTGAATGATAAGTTATTATTTAAATGTTTCCACTGTTTTTACTTACTTATCTTGTGAATCATAGTCTCTATGATGCTTTAACTATACCTATATTAACGCACCACATCCTTTGGTGTGCCCTTTTTGGGAATACTATGAGGTGTGGGGTATTTCAAAAGACAACTTTGTTTTATCAATCTTAAGTGGCCCTTATTATTTTCTTCTAAATGGACTAGAAGACTGTTGGATTATCTGGTATGTTTTGGACTAAGTCGGCCCGATAGGTTCTTCGTTGGCCTATGAAAACTAAAATAGGTTCATAATGACCCTAGGAAAACAATACTATTGAATGTACTATTTATGAGATTAGGTAATTATGGGAATATGTAAACCTTTGACCCTAGTGAATGATGGACTATTTTTTTAGCCCATTTATGTATGATTATGTTCTAATCATTTTGGTTGCAGACATCTTATGATTGATATATAAATTATAAATGTATTGGTGAGGGAAAATCTATTTCGTGCTTTAGCGGTGTTGTCTCAATAGTTACCTAATTTGGTTTGAGATGGAATAAAATTATCCACAACAGACTTTTTGTTTGATCCAAAAAATTTTATTCACCCCGAAACTCTTGGATACTCAATTTGAATTGGGTAGGCTGAGAGTAGGATTTTTAGGTTAAGAGTAAGATTCTAGAGACCTATAGAAGGCAAGTTATTAATTAAAGTTTATTTTCGTTGTGCAGTGTTAACTGCTTCTGATTTATTGTTGAATGTATGTAGACAGATACTGTAACCATCTAAGTTGTTAAGACCTAGTTCATCCTGGGAGTCATATATCGCTCTTGAAACTTTATTTGTAATTATTATATTTTATCCAAGTGATGTAATCATGAGGTTATGTAATGAAATAGAAATGTAATAATTTGCAAATTTATGAATGAAATTTTTTGTTAAAAACTTTCAATTTATTGTGCTATTGATGTTAATGGTATAATAGCTGACCTCATTTTGTCATTGGAAAATAATGCTTAGAATGATTGTGTCATCAATATTATCTGTTTTCAAGCCTCAAAATGGGGATGTCACAACTGGGATCAAAGCATGGATTTACATAAAACTTAATAAGATTTTTGAAAGAATATAACCTAAATGAATCAGAAAGAATAAAGATCGGGGTACGGGATACCTTCATAATTGCGTACCTGTTATTTATACACATACACTCTCTCTCTCCCTTCTATATTAAACCAGTCTTTTGTATCTCATGAAGCTCGTATAAGATTATGAGAAATGGATACTAGAAGTGGAAGACAACACTTGGGAGACGGAAACACCACAACCAATGGAAATATTCAACCCAATGCTAGGAGTGATGAACGTACTACCAACATTAATGCAAAGCTATTGCTATGTGGTTGTTGGAGTCGCACCAGTTGACATAAGAACAATGTACCAATTCTTTCTTCATATGATGCAAGCGGGGGCAACGGCTGGACTGACTAGAGGAAGCACTGATAATGCAAGAGTCGTTGCACTAGAAGTGGCTGCTCATAACAACTATATTGTGTTATGTAAATATTATGCTAGCTTGGAACGGAAACCATTATTGGGGTCGGAGAATGCCATCGAAGTGAAGAATTGAATTCTTCAATGTAAGAGAATTTTTGCACATATAGGACTCAATGATGATCAGAAGAGAAGGTTGGCATCGAGGTAGGTCAAAGGAGCTACTTTATATTAGTGGAATAGTGTTAGCTAGGACTTTCGGAGGAGGAGCTTATTTGGGTTGACTTTAAAGAGAGGTTTAAGGAGTAGTTTTTCTCTAAAGAAGTTGAGTCAACTTTGTTTAGAAGGTTCTTAGAGTTAAAGCAAGGTGATATGACTGTGCTGGAGTATGCAATGAAGTTTGGTGAGCTATGAAGATACAGTCAAGCCCTCATTAACACTTTTCTTAAGAAACGAGAAGTTCATTCAGGGATGAAAGCTGGAGATTGCTAAGGTATCATGTTTAGAAATTGTTAGCTTGTAATTTTCAACCAAGATGGTTCAAGGGGCATGACTATAATGGAGCCAAGAGCAAGTAAGATGGAAGGGAGAGATCAACAAAAGAATAAAGGGTTAAGGTGGCTTTTATAAAGAGAGCTAAGTAGAACTATTCTCCTTAATTTTATAATCCATCTTTTACTAAGTTCTAGATCTAACATTTACGTTTTAAACATATCCTTGCCCTATTCTTGGGCAGCCACACATATGGCACCTTGGGCCCTTAATTATCCAAACTTGTTTAATAATTAATCACATTTAAATATAATTTAAATGTGCATTGATATGCTATATCGATTTATGCACATATAACTTTTATATACGCACCCAATTAATTACCAATGGAAACCAGAAAATTAAAAACGACACCAAAAAATCAAATAAACAAATAATATTTCATAAATATTAGTTAATTTATAACGGTTATAAATTTATTTAATCATATGGTATTTTGAAGTATTCATCAAGACGGTTGTGCGACCCATTAGCAATCAATTCAAATGTTAATATTCACACTTCACCTTAGCTAGTGGTATGACAGTTTGCTTGAATTTATCACATTTACATCTTTTTGGTAAAACCAATTTTACAATATTAAGCAGTACCCTTACTAAAGGTTATTTACACCGATTCTGTTCGTCAAAACCGTATTACGTTAGAACTTATGGAATTTGGTTTTGGTCAAAATTCCAATATCTTCCACATTCAACTTGTTTGTCCAAACATAAAACCCTTGGTTTAATAATAACAATTATTATTACTAACCATACTACTCTGACCAAAGACTTTGACTTTGACTTAACTTAAATTGATCGTGATACTAACCTCATATAACTAAGGAGATGAATTCTCTATTAAATAATGTTGCACTCCTAATGTTTCAACTTAGATCAAACTGTAGTCATTCAACGGTTTCCATGCTATGATATAACTATAATTAAAGTGGAGTATCCACATTGAAGTTCAACAATATTCTCAAGTGGAGAGAATTGTGTAACATCGTCACTTTGAGATCTCTTGTTGACCTAAGTTATATTTTACCAACAAGAGATTCTCGAGTGAGTCATTCTATAGTTATCTAATAACTATCAATGCTACCTCTTGGTGCCCCCATCAGCCATGCGCAATACAATGTCTAACATTTAGAGAGCATTACGTACTTTAGTTTCAACGGAATCGATATTCTTTCTAGAAACATCTTGAATAATAATATTTAAAATAATATGTTATTTTTTAGTGTGGCAAATTTATCGTGATTACAGACCTTATAATTACTAACATAAAAACATATTACTCAAGGACTCTCTATTAAATATATTTAAATCAATTATTTAATTAATATATCATAATATAATAGATATATAAAAGAAAAAACACCTTTTATTTCAAATAAGATTTATTGCAAATTTAATAATGACAATAAATTACAAAATCGTGCTTAGGGCATACTCTAACTCTATCAGTTTTGCCAGTCAACATGCTTAAGTCCGTTTGGATTCCTCTTGTAAAGTATCTCATAATATGAATATGAGGTTTGGCACATTGATGTCAAGTCAAAACTTCTAAATAATGATTTAGAGGAGACTGTTTGCAAATAATAGCCAAAGTGTCTTGAAGTTAGTGGAAGCGATAAAAAATATCATGGATTCTTAAGATATGATCTTAAATAGACATCTAGAGGTCGACCAAGTATTTTGATAGAGAAATCAAATAGTTTGGTTTTAGACAAAATGCAGAGGAAGCGTGTGTCTATAAGAAAGAAATCCAAATGTGCTAAGATATTTCTAATACTATGAGTAAACAAGATGTTATTGATTGGCAATAAGGAGCCCTTGTTAAAATCGGTTAAAGTTTGATTTTTTATTCTCAATTAAGGATTTGAAATACGCATCCTTTATACTCAATATAAGAGAATGTTGGGATTGTCTCAATCGACATACATGGACATCATATTAAAATATTTGACATGGAGCATATGAGATATATTCCTTATGCATCGATAATATGAACCATCATATATACTATGTTTTATACTATATTATAATTCGCTTATGAACTTGATTTGGTGAGTGAATATCAAATCCTTGTTAAAATAACTAAATATTAGTTAAGGGTATTCCTAAGTATTTGTGAAATACTCGAGAATCGTTTTATAGAAATAATGAACTCCATATGAAGGAGTTTCCATACTAAAACTTCATAAGTGTTTATGTCAAATATTGGCACAAACACTCAAAAGAATTATATAAGAGAATAAAGCAAAGACGGTAAATGAAAATAAAAGAAAACATCACACAACAATTATAGTGGTTCAGTTAAACTCTGGCCTATGTCCACTTAAACTTTGTTCATGATTCTGCAAAGCTTTTACAAAGACAATTTAATGGATCTGTAGTCTATGAATAGATATTGACCTAAGAGATTACAACAAAATTACATAAATTAAGAATATAAGCCAAAAGATCCCAAAATAATGCCTTCCCCTCTATTCATAGCCGAAGGTCGACATATTTCTCTCCACCGCATTCTTTCCCATATTCTCCACGTCCAGAAAAAGTTGCCCTAAAGAGATCGTGGTCAAACTAGCAAAGTTCAGGGATTGATATTAAGCCATGCCTTATGGATAGGTACTAATCCATAAGATTGGCAGTAAAGCCTTTTTTGGTCCTTCGATGTTGATTGGTTAGCTTGTATCTTCATATACAAAACTTGGATGCATTGATCTACGCTCAAACTATGATGAAGTCTATGGATTATCGGCGAGTTAAAAGCACTTGGGTTTTTAATCTTGAAACTTGAATAAGTGCGCTAATGTTTGAGTCGTAGGTAGCTGGCGATCCATCTCATATTGCATGACTAACTTAACTAGTTCTTTGCCTCCATTCATCAAGAATCCAAACATATTTTTGGGCAACTTCCATGAATTGGTACCGAACCATGGCTATGGATTAGTACTAAATCAAGACTTCTACAAATTCTTAGACTTGGCCTTGGATCTTTGGATGTCTTGGAATGTAGGTTATTTTGAAAGCTTTTGGTTGGTTTATGGCTTCATCCATAAATTGGCTTGGTATATGAGTTCAAAAGCAATTGTTCTGGATTCCTGTTCGATTATCCTCCCATTTGATCATTATGACTCATCCAAATATGGCTTGGTCACAAAGCTGGATAACGTTTTCCCTCCAAAGTATATCTTACTTTAACAAGATATGCTTTGAATCAAAATAAATTGTGGATTCACTATCACCGGTTTCAAGTTCCAACCCGATGTTACTTATCCTTTGCTTTGTTTTCACAAAGCATCATATCTTACGTGGATTGTTGTTGTTTTTGAATGGTTTTGAACTTACAACTCTTTGCGTAGCATAAGAACTGGAGTACTTCGTGTTCGTGATTCTAATTCTAGAAAATTTACAGTAATCTTTTCCTTTGAATTGCTAAGGCATGGCTCTATTGCTTAGAACTCCATTTGCTTACTATCATGGATGCATGCATACACACATACATCTATATATATATCATTATGTGTATGTGTTTTTTATTTTTCGGTACCGATCTGTGGACTATGGATCGGTACCCCATAACTAGGCAATTCCTATGCTTATGTTTATGGAGCGGCTCATTTATATACACCGTACCAATACTTGGGATATTTAACTTGCTTTATTTCGAGACATTTCATCTTTAAGCTCGCCATTGCCAACTTATGCACTGTCGAACCATCATTTCCATCCATCACTTTTCCACTCTTTCCTATCATCAGCATTGCCAAAGGCCTTAGCTTCTCACTTCAACTCTCGAGCATTGAAACATTTGAACAATTTGGGCTTTAGATATAAACATAGTCGAACCCTACTTGTCAACTGATCTTAGGTTGGTGGTGGCATGGGTAGGAAGAGCTTATCGGCGATTTGAACATCAATTGCACGCAACCGCTTATGGAACTCCATATCGGTCCTCTATAGATCGGGTCGATCCTGTACTTGGGAAATTTAAATTAAAAATTGAGTCGTGGGAGACACTATGGGAATTTAGGATTTACTTAAGGCAAATGGCATATTTCTCGAGCACGACTCAAGCTCAAGTTCTATGAGCCTTGGTTTGAGTCAACTTTGGCTCTTGCCTATGGTAATCTTGAATTCTTCATAGTACCCTAACTTTCAGTGTAAATGTGACCAAGTGCTTTTGAAATGGAGCTTCATGATAAATTTGGTCGAGTCGTGATCGGTGATTCAAGATTCATTAGGACGGTTTCTGATAATGGTCGCTCTAAATGCATATCGGCACCTAAATAGATTGTTTTTCAATCTTCTTACCAAATAGTGGATTTAAATTGCATGACATTAGATGCACGCACTGCATGATTTTAACTGCACACTATCGCCCCCTATTGATGTACGAAATCCGACTGACCAACACAGTCATCCATTTGGTTTGATACATTGACTTACATGGGGCTTTCTTTCCAGCATGAAGATTAAAGCTTTTAATATGCATGATATCTCTTATGTGTGAAGCTTTTAATAGTTATGGTTCATAGACGTCCTCTTATCTCTCTATAATGGTTGCGGTCCTTCAATATCACGATATGTCGTATTTGATACCGAATCTAGCTCGACGACATTGACTATGAAAGACCATCTTCCACGCCATTTAGATCTCAGTCCGTTCGTTATCGAGTAGAGAAGCCTTTAGAAGTAGTCCCTTTTGTGTCGGCTGGTGAGCTCGTAGTCGGGATTTCCCCTGACATTGATATCAGTGATGCTATTTTTTTAGATTATCCTCATGATTCTCTAGTGTTAAAGGTGGACGAAGCACCCCTCAGGAGGATATGGGAGAAACACGGTATTCCATTTGATGATGTGTTAGTTCCTACATGCCATCAGCAAGTGCATCTTCCACGTATGGGATGTACGGCCTATAATCAGTACATGTGCATGGCCGGCTGTGTTCCATCTTCAACTATTTTATTCACACAATCTTGCTATTTATGAAGCTTGCCCTATCCTAATTGCATCTAAATAGCTATGCTTTTTTAAACAGCATATATATGATTTTTATTCGTTATTTGAATCGTGAAACCAGTGCCCAGGAGATCTGTTATTTATACAACTTTAAGCACCAGAAGGTGCCTCCTTCGCTCATTTTCCGAAATCCTGCTAGGGGATTCGGATAGTGTTAGGCCTCTAGAACAAGTTAAGCTACTTAAAAACGAGTTCTTTATACATTGCCTACCTGGCTTCGCACAAAGGTAGTTATCTGGACATAAGTTTCATCCTCGCTTTTCTTCTTACTAGCATAGATATAATAGACTCAACTATTCATATCATTGCTTCTTACGTTTGCAGATAACTCAAGAAGACCCAACAGTGCGGCTTTAGCGAGAACCTTCACAGCTCTCCATCAAGTCCCACTCAAAGAGGGAGAAATGGAATTGCTCCTCACTGATGAAAACTTGTGTGCCCGTAACCTCTTAGAGGAGGGTCGTAGCATTGGATACATTTTGAAAGTTTGAGATGAAGATGATGATGGTTCCTTGCAAGAGCTTGATGTTGCTGCCAATGCCAATGAAGGTCATGAGGTTCCCCATATTTCCAATCATGTTGTTGATCCTAAAACAAGGAAAAGGAGTTGGCGGAGAAAAGGGTGAGCATGTTGGGGAAAGAGAGAGTGATGATGTAGGAAATAAGGATGTCGACATTGGCCATGAATCCTCTAGTAATAGGAGTGACGATCTTCATGAATTTCTTATAACCCAACATCCTAAAATAAAGATTATTCAGTCTCGAGTACCCATGTAGTCTCCACTAGCTTCTATAATCAATGAGACTCCCATCTCGCCTTCTAGGATATATTTGGGTCCATTGGGATTATTCCAAACAAAATTGATCCTTCGGCCTTGGCAATATCAGCATCAGGAATATTGGTTTCCATATTCATTTGCATGATGAAGTGCCTGCTACTCATGTAGGGGAAATAACCCCCATTAGCAAGCTCCAAGTCCATGGTCCATGAAGGTACTAGGACACATCCACATTTATACGTCATTACACCTTTGCACTGTTTGCACTATCTTTTCATCTTATTAGTGTCAACTCATTTGTGTTTTAAATTCCAAGGAACACAAGCATATTTAAGACATTCTCATGTATCATGGAAGCAAATATAAGAAAATTGGAGTGTCCGACTATCCTCATGATTTGCCTCACTAGTAAGATTCCATGAGGCATCAAAGATGGCATTACGGGAGATGGGACAAAGTTTTCAAATCCTATGATGAGCATAATGGATATTTTAAGAGAATTCCATTTTTCTAAAGTAGGTCCTATACCCCTCGACCCTATAGCATCGAAATATTTTCAACACGTCCTAACCCTGATCCTTCTATCGATGTATCTATCGCTACTGCTTCAGTGCCTCTAACAACACAACCATTGACATTGCCTCATGTTCCATGACAATCTGAGCAGCCATCCAAGTTGGTGTCTCTTGATGGCCTTAATGAAGGCTAGCAAAAAGCATCTTCACATTTCCAATCTACCGCAGAGATTGAGACGGTTTGTAATCCCCATGTGGCTGAACTGAAAGGGCCTTTACTAAGGTCTGCTTCAATGATATGGTGTTTGTTCCTTTTGTAAAGGAGATTCCTCCAATATTTGGCACCAATTTCATTGCTTGTGTGAGCGATGTTTACGACCAGTATCATAAATGGAGGAGGAATCCTGATGCCATTTCAGAAGTTTCTTATAAAAGAAAAGATGAGATTAAAGGGATGAAACTCATCGCAAAAAGCAACAAACGCATTTTTAAGACCCTTGACAAGGAGGTTGAAGAACTTAAGAAGTCGCTAGCCGAAGCCAAGGCAAAGTTGGAAATGCAAACTAAGTTCCTTGAGGAAGAATGCCAAAACCAACTAAAGCAGTTCAAAGTCGCTAATCATAGGAGCCATACTTTTTCGTTGGAGAATGAGAAACTTCAAAAACCCAACGAGGAGAAAGCCTTCGAGATAAAGAGACCGAAAGAGTTGTTGGAGAAAGATAAAAAGGAAAAAGACGATGTGCTCACTCAGACCCAATAGTACTACAATGAGTTACTGGACGCCCGTCAGGCAAGGGATGAAGCTGATGAGCAAAGATAGTCTTAACCAAAATAGCATCATAAATGTGTCACTATTCCATGCCTTCGGAAGTTAAATTCCATCAAGGGTCACTATCTTGAATGTTCCATCTACAAGCTTATGTTCGATGGCATATAGACCTTCCCAAGTCAGGCCCATGTTCACTAGGCTAAGGAAGATTAATTAAAGAACGAGATCGTCGATTTCGAAGATCTGCTTCTTGATCTATGTGTTATAATATCGAATTACTCTCTTCCGGTGAGCAAAGGATCTCAAATCGGCTTCGTCACGTTTCTCATCGATTATATCGAAGGACTTTGGTTAGAGCTCCTTGTTCTTTTTAGGATCATAGTGGATTTTCGACGATATTTCACTTCTAGCTCAATTAGAATCATGGTCTTTGATCCTTAGGCCAAAGCTAATAGAGTGTGACTAGTCATGGATTTGTGGGTCGTTCCATAGGACCAAAATGCAAAGGCACTTCATCGACCCTATGGCCTTTGTCAGTCGCTTTTTTAGAATGGACTTGACGATTCTGTTTACTGCTTCTATATGTCCATTCACCTATGGATATGCCACTATAAAAAATCTTTTCTCTATTCGATATTTACTGCATAAGTTCTTAAATTCCACGCCATCGAATTGGTCCCATTCTCAGAAATGATCGTTTATAGGATCCCAAATCGACAGATAACGTTTCTGAAAGCAACGTTGATCATTCTTTGTGGTGATCATGTCAAGCGGTTCCGCTTCAACCCACTGCATGGAATAATCAACCACAATAATGATGTATTTAGCTCCGCCTTTCGACATCGGCAACACACCAACAATGTCAATCCCCCATGTCAAAAATGGCCATGGGCTGACCATCTGTGTAATCTCAGTTGGCAGGGATTTAGGAATTTTCATGGATCTTTGACATTGATCACACTTTTTGGTATAATTGGTTGCATCTCTATTGATCGTTGGCTAGAAATATCTATAGCGAGGAATCTTCTTCATTAATGTTTGCCCTTTAATGTGATCGCCACATACTCCTTCGTGAATATTCACAAGTACCTTCTTATCTTCCTTATTGGAACACACCATAGTAAGATAACAGAGAACCCCCGTCTATATAGCACTGCTTCATGAGCAATGAACTGTGAAGCTTGGCACAACAGTTTTCTTCGTTCGTTTCTTCCTTCCAGAAGGGTTCCTTTCAATAAATACTCCTTAATTGGAGTCATCCACGATTCTTTCTCAAATTCAGCCTCTAAGATCCATACGACATCCATTTGGTCGATGCTCGGAGCTGATAATACCTCCATTGGAAATAAGCCCATGAGTTGTGCATCCTTGGGAATAACCAGCTTGGCTAGTGAATCGGCTTTCATGTTTTCCTCCCTAGTGATGTGTGATATCGTGTAATACTTAAATTGTTGACTAGTTCCAAAGCTTTCATCAGATAGGGGGGCAGCCTCGCTCCAACCTGGCAGAACACCAATTGATCATTTAAATATAATTTCAATTATATTGAAATATTACATTTAAATATATAATTTCAATTAAATTGAAATATTACATTTAAATAAGCGCTGCCTAAATTTATAATAAAATTACTATAATGATCCTTATAATTCAAGTATTTGTTAATTAAAGTTAAAAAATACATTCATACATATACGTATGTGTTGTTTGTGTGTGTGTATATATGTGTGTGTGTAGATATGTGTGTGTGTATAATGAATGACCAACTGAAGATGACGACGGACTGCACATCTTAGGGGGTGTAGGGCAACCTAATCCACACCATATTGGTCCTCTTCGACCTCCACTGCACCGGGTTAATTATACTCAATGGATAGTTACTTGAGTTAGGGATCGAACCCATGTTTTACCACTAGATGAGAGCCTCATATCCATTGAGCTACTACCGCAGATACACACACGCGCGCGCACACACACACACATATATATATGATAAATTATCGTATCACCAAATTCACAATAGAATAAATGTTATACAAGTTGATAATAAATTATCTCGTTAAATATTTTTAAACAAATAATAATGTTGTAGTTAAATCAATATTATTATCAAAGATGATACATCAAAAATTAAAATTCAAATCAAATTCGGTCAATAAAAGAATTAATAATGATTTAATGTTAGCAACATTATTCATGATAGTACAAATACAAGATCTAATGTGTAATGAATAAAAGGTTTCGAACATGCGACCTCAAAAATCAAAGCCAAAGCGCATAACCACAGGGACTGTTGTGCTATAGAAAAATTGTATTTTATTTAGCATAGATTCTAGGGGAATAATCAGAAATCTTGAAGGATTTTTATAACAATGACTATTAAAAAACGCAACCTAATTCTTCTCATATAAAAACAAAATAAAATTACTAACTCAACCTTAACATGATTATCTTTATTCTTTCTTTTTTACCATCCTGCCGGAAAGTTTCGATCTTTCTACTTAATAGCAAAACATAATTTATATTTACAAAATACTCTTTTAATGTAAGACAAAATTTGTTAAAAAAATTCATGATCGAGGAGAACTCACCATACTCTCCATCACTATATACCGTTAATAAATTCTTGATGGAGGAGAACTCATCACACTGTCCATCACTATATACTTCCCCTTACTAATAATTTACCTAAAAAGTACCGTTAAATTTGCTTACTATACTTCATACTGTTGAATATGCGAGTATATGATTTTTGTTTGATGATAATAAACATATATATATATATATATATATATGTTCATTTAAATGTATTTGTTAATGTACTATTTTATTTTTCACATAATTAAATAAATATTTGGTGAATAAAATAAATAACACAGTATTTAAATTCAAACAGATATTTTATTCAAACAAATTTTTATTACAATTTTGAATAGTACAAATTCAAGCTTTCGCTATACATATACGATTATGATTACTATACAAATTCAATTACATCACAATCTTTCATTTACAAATGTTCTCACTACATATCGCTCATTCACTCATAATTTATCTTCAACTTCATTGAATCCAGGATCTGAGCAATCTGTAAAAATAAATTTTGACGCAGTAAAATTGAAAAGAAAATATTTTTGCAGTGTAAATTAAAATGTGATTTTGGAAATTTTATTTGCCTCGGTTATTTATGTTATTCGTCATCATTTAATTTTGAATTCATCATACACGAACAGCTTGTGACATATGCCGTGTATCACTGTATATGCCACAAGGCCGTGCACACCGATATACACTTGATAAAGTTACAGGGACAGGTGAGCATAGGTCAAACCCAAATGAAAAGTCGGGTTCAACTCAAGTGCAATACAAATAAAGTCATAACACGAGCACAAGGTCAAACCCGAGCTACTAGCTGGATTCAACACAGGTGCAAGTTCATGAAATGATCAAGTTCAATATCAAAGCAAACTCAAGTGGCTATACAAATGGAGCATATCACATATACATGAACCAGATCAAAACAAAATAATGAAGTTCACTATGAATACCTGAACATGTACACAATGGGAATAAGGATAGTAGCTCTGCACAACTTCATGTACAGATTCAAATGAAACCGGTCTTCAACAAGATCACATGCAAACAGAACCAAGACAGTGGTACAAACTACATGAAGTCAATGCACAAACATATATATACATATGTATATACACATTTATACATACATGTAGTGACAGAAAAACCAAAATGAACAAAATATACATGTGCATCTAACCAAAGCAATAGTGCAACAGCCTCAAAATCAAAGACCAGACCCAAATCAACATTCAAGCAACAGACATGACACAATACCCACAACAAACAGCCATGGATCAAATGATCAATGAGCAAGGCTGCACAGTGAAGACTGTATGCAAACCAAGTGCACTAATACTAAACAGAAGAATGGCTGAACCAAGTTAATCAGAGACTTCAAAACAAAGACCAGACATAATACAACAGAGGGTGCAACTCAATACAGCAGTACAAAGGTCATAGGCTCTCAAATCAGCAAAGCCCAAGCAATACATGAACAAAGTAGTTCAGGCATGCACAACAGAGATGAGCAAGTGCACCAAAGACCAACAGCAAGTGTCGACCAAACAAATGTACACAAGTGAATGTAAACTACAAACTGCACATGAGCTACATGACTCGAAGTTCAGTAAAGTAAACAAATATATCAACCAGAAAAGCAAAAACTCAAGTGAAACAAACATCAAATATAACAAGGCACAGGACAGTGAACGTGAAGAACAAATATTAATGTGTGTACATCGATGTATGTACTGATAACTAGTATAACATTTCGAATGGTACATGTGCAATGACCGAAAGCAATAAAATGATGAACCAATATACTATGCAACATAAATAGTGAATTGCAAAATCAAGACAGAGGAGGCTTCAAACTGCAGCTTAAAGCAATGCCAAAGTCACAGTCGAAAACGAGTTCGAAAAATCATGGAACTGCAGTTTCAAATCAAGATAGTGCCGAACCCAAAATACTTTCACAAAATCAATTTTATCAAGGTCAAGTATGCTACAGAGATGAATTCAATCAGTGCTGAAGTCAAGTAAATGACAAGATTAAAGTCAAGGCCGATGTCAATAGTTAATGGCCAAAGCCAAGCACATAAACGAAATCAACATCATCGTCAAAGACTTCAACATATGATCAGTGGCAAGCACGCAAATACATAGTGGAAAAGATGAATGCATATAAAAATGCAGACATGCCAGAGTTTTTATGAAGCCGAAAATGAACAAAGTGCCAAAATCCAAAACACTTTCAAGTTGAACAAGTTAATGCCGAAGTCACAGTGAAATCAACATAATAAAATCAAGTGGGCGCAGTCATAGCAAAAAGTTCGAACCAAAAATAGGGATGCAGGGGATTTCAAACAAGAATTAAATTAATTCAGTGTCGAAATCGAACAAATCAGCAAATTCACAAAGCCTTGATATCCAAGAAATTGAACCAAGTCAGAAATCAACACCGTGGGTATCAAGTAATCAAGCAACGAAAATCACGAATTTGAACAAGTCAGAAATCATCACAAACATTCAACTTAAATCAAATGGCCGAGAAGAATTCAAGCAAATTATTAGAGATCGAAAATCAAGGGGTTTGAACCCTATATAAACCCATTCATCATAGGCCGAGATAGGAATTCGAGTTCAAGAAACAACAGAGCATGATCATTAACTCGAATCATCGATCGAGTTCGAGCAAGCAAAACATAAAAAGCGAAAGAGCATAAATTACACACCGAAGTCAGGAGTCGAACTCGATCAAAAATTGGGGCAGCCGTGAGCTAAGGAGAGAGATCGTCGATTGACAAAGCAAGGGGACACTAAACCATCATTCAATCGAGAAATAGAAGTCGACGGCCTCAATTTTTACAAGCCCTAATTTCAGAAGGAACGAGGAAAGGAAAATGAAGCGGCCATTATCACTAAAGCAAGCCGGCCAAATAATATAAGAAAAGGGATCTAATTTTTATTACTTTGGGCCGGCCTATATATATAGGCTCTAATTATATTCCAATTAGGGTTTTATTTTAAATTGTTTTTAAATTGTGTATTTTTTCCTTTAAATAGTTGTAATTACTAGTCGTGTGACTAGCGACAAACTACGTGGCGTAGTTTGAGAATTCGAAACTCAGTGGCAGAGTTGTGGTAGGGTTTTGAGCGTAGAATTAAGGCTAGTCGACAGCGGGTGTTGCGAGTTTACGTGTGTAAGCTTCTGACTACTTAATTTCGAGTAGAAACCTTGGGAGCAGCACGTAGGCAGGCTTTTGCCAAAGGTGGGTAAATTCTGTGTCGTTCTATTTCTGCATTTATTATTCTGCTATTATCTGTGCTGCTATAATTTTGATATATCTGTGTTGAGATTATATAAACTTCCGCAATAATTTTAATAATTGATAATATCACCCTATTCCCCCCCCCCTCTAGGGTGAAATCGATCCTACAAGTGGTATCAGAGCTAGCTACAAAAGCCATTTTTGTTTTAAAATTTTGATTTTTTCAAAGACCATTTTTTTTACGGATTTGAATTTTTAAAATGGCTACTTTTGTTGAGGGTCATTCTAATATTATTCCTCCTTTTTTTGATGGAATAGTTTTTCTGAATTGGAAATTAAAAATGGAATTTTATTTAAAATCGGTTAATATTAAATGTTGGAATATTATTGAAAATGGGTGCGATATAACAGACGAGAAAATTATCTCGATTAATGCTCTTATTATGCATATATTATATTCTCATATTAATCAAGATAATTTTAATTTCATCTCTCATTGTGAAAATGCATAGGAAATGTGGAATACTTTTGAAGCAATATATGACGCAATAGTCAACAACAGTGAGAAATCCTCCACAACTGACTCAGTTAAAGAAATGTGCTTAACATGATTGGTAAAAGGCAGTTGTGATGATGATGATGAAGATGGAGAAGCTAAGATGGCATTACTAATGAAGAGATTCAAAAAGTGGAATCATAAATACGGAGCTCTAAATCAGAAATTGAAAAGCAGAATAGCCAAAGCACTAGACAACCCAGAAGAATGAGAGATCATCTGTCACAAGTGCAACAAACCTGGACACATCAAGCTTAATTGTCCGCATAATCAACACGACTTAGAAAAGAAATCAAAAAGGAGAAATTTTGCAGCCACGTGGAATACAAGTGATGAAGATTATAAAAGTACTAGTAGTGAGAGTGAGAAAGCAGATATGTGCGTTCGAAGTGATATAACTGATAGCAATGGCGACGAGCCAAGCGAGGTATCAAAACTTACTCACTCTGAATTACTTATATATTTCCACGAAGTAAATGGCTATTTTGAACGACTTAGGGAGAATGCTAAAATTGAATCACAAAGAGATAGTTTAATTGAAGTAAATGAACAGCTTGAATAATTAGTTAAAAACTGTCAAAATAAGTGCCCTAAGTATGACAAATGTCCATTGTTTAAATAAGAAATTAAAAAATCAAAAATTGATATAAAATCACTTGAAAATGAAATTCTGATTTTAAAAGAGAGTGAAAATATAAGAAGAGAAAATTCTATTAAAAGGTGCACACAATTGTTAAACGAAAATGAATCTCTCAAAACACAAGTCCAACAACTGTCAACGACTTTAGATAAATTTTCAAAAAGTGAGAAATCGTTGAACATGCTATTAAGAAAACAAATTGTTAATACAGTTAGACAAGGACTTGGGTATAATCAATCTAAAAATGTTAGAAATGAAATTAATCAAGTCAATTCAATGTGCACAATTTGTAGAAAATTTGGACACAATCAAAATAAGTGTTGGTATAGACTCAAACATGTGAAAACTGTACCAATTTGGGTTTCTAAAGGCACAAATATAAAATCTTTGAAAGTCAAACAAATTTGGGTGCCAAAAGGAAAATATATAAATAGTTTTGGGTCTCCACAAAATTATTTTCCAAAATATTCTGCCACTAACAACCATGGACCTATAAAAACAAATAGGTCACAAAAATCTTTTAACGTGTAGGTGTGGTGTCAGGCTAAGGAACAACAACAGTGTTACTTGGATTCTGGCTGTTTTAGTGACACAATGGACGACAAAGCAAAGTTCCATAGCCTAGTATAAAGGTGACAGAATCACAATGGGCAACAATGAAAAATTATCGTAAAGGTAAAACAGGTAATGGTATATTTTGAACCATATATTAAATGTGATAATCTGCACCGTAGTTTGAATTAAATCGGCCAATAATGCGACGATGAAATAAATGATGATTTTGATTCTGACTTATTCAAAATTGTTGGTCAATTATATTCTTATGCCAAGAACACTATAAAACCTAGAGTCTTTGAATTACTTCATATATATCAGTTTGGATCAATAATAGTGTTTTATTGGATGATAATACATTTATTATTTTACGGCAGACTCTATATTCACTGTTTTTGATTATTTACACGGCTTCAATTCAAATTCAAGAGAATTTCATTTAAAAAGTTGTTAAAAATGATTCTGAGATATTTTGTTGCACAACTCATGATCTGGTCTATAACATTCAATTAATGATAATCTCGTGTGAAAAGAAATTCAGATGTAGATTACACTGGTAATTTAGTTGATAGAAAAATTACTGGTGGAACGTAATTTATAATTAGATATTTAGTAACTGCATCGTTTTTTCAAAGAAAATATCTTCATATTTTTCATTTGAAATAATTTTCAAAAAGCAGGCATTTTTCTTATAAAACCCTTTCTAGCAAAATCATTTTTGATCTTGTTTCAGATTAGTCATTTTTAGAAAATTCTATAATTATATTTTAATATGACATATTAACTAATCTGACTCCCTACTAATTTTTGAAAAAGATAAACAGTGATTGAAAAAGTGATGAGTGTTGATATTAATCATATATTATAACTTGAGACGGTATATTTAGTAAATTTCTTTAGAAATTTAAACAAAAGTTATAAACACTTTGTGTTGGTAAAAATTCCATGACCATTTCTATTTCTATCATTTTCTACGACCATCATTCATCATAATCAAATATAGTATGTCAATATGTGGTGATTTAAATAGAAATCATTTGTTTTTCATTTTATATTTTTTTATAAAAAAAAACAAAGTATCCACTCTCATTTAAAAGTCCTCACGGTTATGCATGGGTGAATTACTTGGACTTTGTTATGTGCTTCCATGCTCATTTAAAATTCCTTACGGTTATGCATGTATGGAACGCATATCAAAATTAATTAATTAAAAAAACAAGTTGATTCTAATCCCATTTAAAAGTCCTCACGGTTATGCGTGGTTAGAAGATACATTCGTTTTTTTTTAAATTTGGAATACTACTAATCTCATTTAAAAGTCCTAATGGTTATGCATGGTTAGTAGGCACCAAAATTGGGCAACACCCTTCGGAAGTTTTTGAAGAGATAATAAATGAAGAAATTAAATTGAAAATGAGGATAATCTAACAAAAACTCCAAGTCACAGAAAAGTAAAATGCACGGAAGACAACAATTTAGAGTGGATCGGCAATTTGCCTACGTCCACTATGAAGTTTTATCTCTTTATTGCTTAATTCTTGAAGATTACAAGTGTTCTCGAGCAAAGTACAGCAGATAATAAGCTCAAATTCGAAATCAGCAGTAGAGGAGATGGTGTAGAATGATTCTAGCAGCATCCGGGCGTCCTTTATCTCTAAAATTCTCCGATCCCCTTTCTGAATGACCAGGGGCTCATTTATAGGTGTAGGAGGCTGATATTTCGCCTAAAATCAGGGGAGAACGCTTCTGGCACGTGAGGGGGCCATACGGCCGAATTCTGGAGATCCGGGCCCACCTTGGGATCGATTCGACCCTTGGTTCGAATCGATCAAGAAAGTGCCCAATCGTGACGAAACTTTGCGTGGACATTCTTCTATGTATACACAAGCTCCTGTGAAAATTTCATAGCATTTGGGCTTGTAGATCTCAAGTTATGATCAATTCAAGATGGTGCTCCTCGTCCTATGGATTCGTTCGAATCGAGATGGTTCGAATCCATAGGGTCGAATCCATGCTCCTGCGCGTGAGAACGATGACGTGATGCGAACTTCCCGGTTTGATCCTCTTGTTTCTCTGAGTTTACTGGGTCGAATCCTAGGTTTTAGCCGCGTTTGCTTGGTGGATTCGAGGTGTTGGATTCGAAGGTTCGTTACCTTCGAATCGATGGAACCGGTACTCATTCGAATCGATCAAAATATGTTACTGTGGATCGATTCGAAGTTGTCTCATCATGGGGTTTCGAAGACATGCAGGGAATGGAATCGGAGCTCCCTCAATTGCATGGATTCGAAGGACTCTCCCTTGATGGACTCGAAGGTGGGAATGCTCCAATGGATTCGATTTTTAGGCACGCGTGGATGGATTCGAAGCCTCTTCACTTGCATGGATTCGATGGATTCTACTTGATGGATTCGAAGTAGAAGAAGGTTTCATGGATTCGAACTAGGGCATACGAGTATGGATTCGACGCATGGCTATCCGAGGGCTCGCTCGATGGAGTCGTAGTAAAGGCACTCCTCATGGATTTGAAGTAACACATGTCTGATGGATTCGAACTATATCATATGAGGGTGGATTCGAACCAAGGCTATTCCTTCCACTTTCCACTGGAGATGACTTGAGCACACAAACTCGGATTGTCTCGAAATTCGGAACGTTGGCTTCTATGGCTTTGCTTGACGTGCCTTATCAATTATAGCTCGACCCGGACCCGGGCAAAATTCATCGGTATTTGTAGTTATCCGGCAATCATTCAATGTCGAGGACGTGTGATCCTGTTTTTCCAGTCAACTCCTTGGTATGTCGGCCTTGCCAAAAGGCGGGATAACATTTGTCCCCCAAAGCACGTCTTGTGTAAACATGACGTGCTTTGAAAAGTCGCAGTCTCATGTTGGACAATCGGGACATGCTCTTCTGAAAGTTGTATTCTTTATCGCTGCGATTAACCGTCGCATGATTGTGATTTGACTGTCAGTTGTTGAAACCATGACGAGATGAACATTTGATCCCTGTAAATGCTAAAGATCAAGTATTAATCATACATATGTGCATATATGTGCCACCTTGACTTTGGTTTACGTTGCATTATTGCAAGTCGTTGTTGGTTCGGTTTGTTATCGAATTCTGCATTGATTCTCTCCTGAAACGATATGAGATTCGAGCCAAAACATTGTTTTTATGATTGTCTATGATCATTCTCTTGTATCGATCGTCTCCTGAATCGTAGGTAGACAAGTGATTTTCCAAGTCGTAGCGACGCGTTCATTCTCATCGACAGTTCCTGGTGGATTCGAAGCATGTCCGTTCGAATCGGTAGCTTTCGAATCGATGGTGTGATAGAATTAACACTTTGAGTAGGTTGGAGCTTCGATCCAGCTCTTGTTCAAGTGCTTCTTCAAATCGATGATGCCTCGCATCGATGCTGTCTTGCTGGATTCGAAGTTTATTAAGGAGTCGGAGCCACGATGGATTCGAAGTCTCTGAAGGATTCAACATTGTGATGGATTCGAAGCTTTGTTGGTTTCGAAAGTAGTTGTTCGAATCGATGGGGTTGTGACCTGTGGCAAGCGGTCAACATGACCGGGAGACGAAACGCCACTAATCCATCCTGGAATCCATATAAATACACGAGGCCGATTTCATTTTCACTTTTACTTTTTACTATTGCTTTAGCTGCTTCTTCGAATCGGTCTCCCAGAGCCAAATCAAATGTGCTTTTCCACGAATCGATCAAATTCCTTCAAGCTTTCATTTGTAATCGAATCAACCAGGTAACCAAGGGATCGACTCGAGTTGAGAATGATGAAATTGGGATTTATTGGCATTGATTCGATCTTTTCTTCTGAAAATTTTGAAGAGTTGTGGGATCTGTAATGGGTCGATTCGATGGTTTTGAGAAATGAATCTCTTCAAATCGTATCGACCCAGAGCGTTGTCATGGAGGAGCAGAGCATTCGAAGGACATTGTCCTTCTCTGCCTCGTATCGACTCAGAAAGTTGTCGTTCGAATCGATTCACATAGCATGGTTTCGAAACGATGCTTGCGAAGGAGCTTCATGTCGATCGATTCGAAGTAATGGTCCAATGATCGATTCAAAGGCATAGAACTTTGATCGATACGAAGTTACCTTGCGCCGATGGGTTCGAAGCAATTCTCATCGAGTCGAACCACACGGGTTCGAAGCTCATCGATTCGATCTTCATCGATTCGACTCAGATCTTCATCGATTCGACTTGTATCGATTTGAGTCGATCTATTCGAACATCTTTTCTCCGAGCACACTGCTCTTCTGAGTTGATCCAAAATCTGAACAACGACCAATTTTAAATTGAACTTTGATGAACTTTAGCATACTTGACTCCGTCGAGCTTCGGCCTTGCATGATTGAACTTGACTGTAAGACTTAACCTCCTTTTTGAAGCTCGTCAATGGAACTGTGACCTAACCAACAATATGACAGATTTATACTTGAATTGGTCAGTAGCATCTGGATGGTGTGGGAGTGACGGTCAGTGATGATGGTCATTCCCATTCTCAAATTCCAAAGTTTCGTCATTCAGACTCTTGTTCCAACTTGTAAAATCTGTTTAAGTTACGCACAGCACTTGCACTGCATGACATATTCATATACTTCACATCAGGGAATACACGGGCTTCTTTTGTACTTAACGCTGCTTTCTGGTGAGTTAGTTAATTATGGAGTCTTCAAGTTCTCAACAACAAGAGGCACAAAGCTCGCCTCCTCCAGTGCTTGAGATTCCAGAAATCCCTCCTGAAGTAATAGATCCGGCTCCGGACGAATTGCCGGAGGCTTTATTTATCGAGGACCCCGTTGATTCCGTCCAATCCAATATCTCCGAAGCATTATTGGGTCGGATATGTTTGAAACATAACTTATCCCCAGACAACGTTTTGCTACCGGGCGTTGATGACAGACCTCACAATCCGCCCGAGGGGTACACTGCTTTCTATCGCCATGCCTGCGCGGCTGGAACTCTCCCTCCATTTAACCAATATATCAGGGAGATGTTATCGTTCATTGGAATCGCCCCCTCACAACTTCATCCCAATGGACACGCATTGCTGAACAGTGTTTTCGTTTTATTTATGGATCATCTCTTTCGTCCGCCAAGGCCAACTGAGATTTGACACATATTCAACTTCAAGAGCAGGGGCGATAGTCCATCTTTCACCTTCTTGGAAGAAGTTAGAAACTACCAGATCGTGACGGGAGCCTGGACCAGACTCGGTTATTTTAAGAATGAATGGTTTTTTGTTCGCTGCCCCCCAGGGTTCGCTAGGCGATGGCTGTCTAGACGTATGTGTCGTAAATCACACAAGCTTTCTTTAATAGTCGTTGCCATCACTTGAACTAATATCAGGCGTTTTTCTTGCAGCTATCATCTCAAGGCCTGACGGTGGTCACTACAAAGGCGTGGTCCGAAGTTTACAAGGGGTCCCGAGTGATTTGCGGCACATCGACTCGGTGTTAACTGATGATAACTTAAGGATGCTGGGTTTAATTGAGACGAACCAGAGTATTGTCGTCGAGGGGTTGGAGAAACCGGCTTCGAAGACAAAGAATAAGACGGTGAAAAAGAAACCCGGCATAGTGATAAGAGAAATGAGCGATGATGAGAGGACGCCTACTGATACCGAGTTAGCGGCTGATCTTTCCCGAGTAGAAGAAAAGCGGAAAGGCAAGGCTGTTGTCCCTAAACTTAAGAGACGGAAGTCTGTAGTCGTATCTCGTTTGATCCCCGGAATTATTAACTCTGACGCTGCTCCTCATCAATCAGGAAATATGTTTATAGGACTGGATGACATTCCCATCCCGGAATACGTATCTCTCCACCACGAGTCCGGGTTGGATGAACTCTGGGAAGCTTTAGAAATAAGCGAGCCTTTACCTGTTAGTGCAGTCGACACTTCTGGTTAGTCGGGGGTTTTGCACATTTGCATACACTTTCATAACACTACACGACTTCCGTACAAATCGTATTGCTTTCGCCTGGTATTTAACTGAATTGTTTCTCTTTTTCAGGTGCTATGTCTGGCCGTCACTCTACATTGGACAAACTCCGACGAGTACATCACCCTTTATCTTATTACGAATCTCGACGTGGAGACTTCGACCGCGATCGTGAACGGAGGCATCATGGCCAGGAATATTATACCAGGGATTATCATCGTAGTTATTCCAGTCAGGAGCGATCGGATAGAGATCGGAGACACCACTCCTCCTCTCGTTCTCCTCCGCCACCCCGAAGCCATATTCAGGTGTCTGAGCCTCTGCGACATCAACCGTCTTCGCAGGTTTTGAGGCTCGAGCCACATCGTTCTAGAACTGAGGTTGCTACGACCACGGCTGCAGAGGAGGCCCCTATTGAACCATCTGGTGAAGGGGCCATCAGACTTGCTCAATTGAAGAGGGATTTTCCGGAGATTTGCTTCGACGCTTGTATTTTTCCTCCTAATCTTAAAAGAATCCCCGAAGACGCCGTGACCACGGCACTTAGCTACACCCGCGATCTCTATGCTCAGTACAAAGAATGGTATAAAGCGGCTGTTAAAGCTTCAAAAGCAGCCTTTGATCGGGCCAAAATTATCGAGAAACTGGAAGCCGACTTGGCTCAGAAGAATCGCATTGTTGACATACTCCATTCTGAGGCGGAATCTTCCCGTAAGGCGAAAACCGAGTCGTTAAAAAAGGTTGATGAGACATTAGTTGAGATGGCGAAGATGCAACAGGCACATTGCACTTTGGTTGAAGATTTGGGCCATCGATACAAAAATGTTGAAGCCGAGCGAGATGCGGCAGTCAAAGAACTAGAGGAATTAAAGGCTAAGTTTGCTGATATGAACAAAGAAAAAGACGATGCTAATACGGCCGCGCAAGAAGCGTGTGAGCAAGTTGTGTCTCTCCGAGCTGAGCGTGATGCGGCAGTTGCAAGGGTTAAGGAGGTTGAAACGGAGGTGGAGGAGAGAGTCCAGGCAAAGAGGTTCAAGATGGAGGCTGCATTTGACGAACTCTTAGACACATATAATGCCAATGTGTTAGAACATAGAAATCTCTCATGGCTAGGAGATTACTCGATGCCTCTCTACAATGCCTGGAAGAAATTATTGGAGAACAAGAGGATGTCTTACCTGGATGGAGTGTTAGATGAGTTTGAGCTCGAGTCATGTTTGCTTAGCGAGGATGAGAGAAAAACTCTTCACGAGGCGATAATTTTTGTTGAGAAAAAAAGACTTGGCATTCATCAAGCGGAGATTGGTGAAGGTTCGGGTGTCGCGCATCATAGCGAGAACATCGAAGTCCCTATCCCTACTTCATCCGAAGCTACCGCCGTGGTTGATCCACAAGTTATTCCTGCTTACAACCCGGACCAACCGGAGTTGTTCTCTGGCAAGATTGCTGTCTCCGAGCCTGTTCAAGTTCCAAGGCAAGGCAAAGAAGGTACTTTGATTATTTCCCTCATGTCTTAAAATATCGATTTTCGAGAGAATTTTCTGGACTGATTACTTTTGCTCTCCTTTGCTCAGTGATTGAGAGTGTCGCATTCGTGCCCTCAGTTCCTCCGGTTCTATATCCTACGCGCGGAGTTATTGTCACTGTGGCGATCACAACTGCTGCCATGGCCGGTGAGATGGGAGAGGGGAGCTCGATGTCATTCGATGTTCAAATGATTGAAGAGCTACTTGGTCACTCTCTTGACCCTATTCCTGATCCTTCATTCGCGACGAGTAGAGCTGCTCCAGTCTTCAGTTCTGTCGTAACAACCACCAGCGTATCCAGCGCAGCTCAGTTGACTCGAGAAGAAGAGAATTTAGCTGAGATAAGCGCTGAAATGGCCACGATGATGACGATTGGTGGTCCTGGTAGCGACACTGCTCCTTCGAGCTTATCTTCTTTAATGGTGATCTCTCCCAGTGGCACGGTAACTGTCTCGAGCGTTGCTGAACAAACACCTGTCACCGCCCCCATGCCTTCAGTTCGCCCTCACAAGAGGATCTCTATCCCTTCCAGCTCTGAGGAAGACGTCGATATTATGCCAGATCCTGAGGATGTTCCAAAGAATGACAAAAAGTCTCGTAGGAAGCCGGGTAGTGGGTCTAGCGGCTCAACTCCGAAGAAGAAACCCCAGAAGAAGAAGGAGTGAACTTCTCGTTTTATCATGTGGTTGTGAAATGGAAATTCTTTTACCTTTTCTTTTGTTCTTCTAGAGCCGTGTATATATGTGGATTCGGCTTCCACTTAATTGAAACTTTTTGACTTGCCATGTAATCAAACTTGTTTTTGTTAGTTGATTGAACGGGAAGTTGCTCTTTTCTTTTACTTAAGTGTTTTGCAATGTTTGTGTTTTTTATATATATACCAAGTATGAAAATATAATTTCGTGTCATGATTTGATGAATGAGTTGAACTCCGGGTATAGTATCACTTTGGTTAGTGGCTAACTCTTAGCTTTTCTACCCCCTAGTCTCGGGGAACAACATTTGTATTTTGGTGGTTGATCGCATTTTTTGCAAATCTTAAGCACACGCCCACATTCTGGGGACTTAGGATAATTTGAGATCGATAATCCGGTTCGCGTTCCGGGAATTTGAGAGTTATCGATACTTGTAACACAGTCCGCGCTCCGGGAACCTGGAATTGATGTTTATATTATGTTCATGCTCTGGGAACGAGCTGTTGGACGTTTATATTCCAGTTCACGCTATGGGAATTTGGAGTCCGTTCGCGCTTCGAGAACGAATTGCTGAATGTTTATACTCCAATTCACACTCTAGGAATTTGGAGTCCGTTCGCACTCCGGGAACGAATTGCTGAATGTTTATACTCTAATTCACACTCTGGGAATTTGGAGTCCGTTCGCACTCCGGGAAAGAATTGCTGAATGTTTATACTCCAATTCGCACTCTGGGAATTTGGATTCCGTTCGCACTCCGGGAACGAATTGTTGAATGTTTATACTCCAATTCGCACTCTGGGAAGTTGGAGTCCGTTCCACTCTGGGAACTAATTGTTGAATGCTTATACTCCAATTCGCACTCTGGGAAGTTGGAGTCGTTCGCACTCTGGGAACGAATTGTTGATTGTTTATACTCCAATTCACACTTTGGAAAGTTGGAGTTAGTAAAAGGATTGTCGTATATCAATCCTTGTAAATGCTGGTGTAGTGTTCTGTCCCCGAGCTCGGGTTTCACTTAGTGGGTGACCGGTCGTATCACAGTCACTCCCTATTTGAATAAATCCCACCGCGTGATGGCATTTAGCTTTTCGTGCATCGTGATACTATGCGTCATTTTCAGTGAATCACAACTTTTGGCTCGAAGAGATGGCATTTTATTGCTGAAATAAAGGAAATAGGGCATAATCAGTTGCCTTATTACAAGTTCAAACTTCAAAATGCAAAAATAAAATGCTAAGGAAGAAATTGACTAAAAATAGATAAATAAAGTCTGTCATGTGTAGTAGCGATGGAGACTCTCGCTATTCCAAGCTCTCGGTAAAGTAAGACCGTCAATGGTTGATAACTTGAACGTGCCATCTCCGAGCTTTAGTGAAATCACATACGGCCCTTCCCAGGCTTCATGTGCGAAGGGACCGGATAAATTCTCTTGAGTACGAGATCGCCAGGTTCAAAGGTTCGCGGGCGGACCTTGGCATTGTATATTCGAGCGACACGACCCCGATATGCGGCTGCCCTCAAATCAGCTTCTTCATGCTTCTCATCAAGTAGATCTAGAGATTCAGCAAGTAATATGGCATTCGTTTTCGGATCATAATATGTCACACGATGAGAGCGGACTTCCAATTCGACTGGAATAACGGCTTCAGAGCCATAGGATAGAGAAAACGGAGTGTGTCCGGTTGTAGTCTTGTGAGTCGTTCGGTAAGCCCACAGAGCCATAGGCAGTTCATCAACCCACTTGCCCCCGGCTTTTTCCAGTCGTTTCTTCAAAATAGACTTGATAACCTTATCGACGGCTTCAACTTGACCATTTGCTTGGGGGTGTGCTACTGCAGAGAATTTCTTGTGGATGTGAAATCGTTGACAGAAGTTCTTGAATTCGACACTGTCGAACTGGGCTCCATTATCGGTGATAATAGTATGCGGGAGTCCAAACCGGCATATGATGTTGCGTACCACAAAGTTGATCGCTTTCTTTGTTGTAATTGTTGCAAGAGGTTCAGTTTCGGCCCATTTGGTGAAGTAATCAACTGCGACGATGGCGTACTTCGCACCACCTTTAGCTAAAGGCAAAGCACCAATTATATCAATTCCCCATATTGCAAATGGCCATGGGCTGACCATTTGGGTTATCTCGGTAGGCGGAGCTCTGGGAATAAGAGCGTGTTTCTGGCATTTATCACACCTTTTGGCGTAGTCCATAGCATCGCGATTTACGGTAGGCCAATAATATCCATATCGAAGTATTTTCTTGGCAAGTGCTTGCCCCCCCAGTGTGATCGCCACATTCTCCTTCGTGTATATCGTGTAACACCCGTTTGACTTTGTCGTGTGCGATACACCGAAGAAGGGGAACAGAATATCCCCTTCGATACATAACTCCATTCTGAATGACAAATCGTGAAGCTTTTCGAAGAATTTGTCTTTTCTCACTTCGTCGTTCGGGTAATATACCACGCTCAATGTAATCTCGGTAGGGGGTCATCCACGATTCCCTGCTGGAAGTAGCTTCAAATGTGAATTCATTCTCTGCTCGATCAATGCTTGGAGAGGATAAAGTCTCGACAGGAACGAGTCCCAAGTGTTGAGCTTCGCCTGTACTTGCCAACTTTGCCAACGAATCGGCTTTTTGATTGTGCTCTCGGGGTACGTAGAAAATGGTATAATAATCGAACTGATCAAGTACTTCCCGGACCTGGGCTAAATAAGCGGCTAATCTTCGATCTTTGGCCTGATATTCACCCCGAACTTGGCATACTACCAACTGGGAATCACAGTAGATTTCCACAGCAATAATTCTTAGGTCACGGGCCAACTTCAACCCAGTAAGCAGAGCTTCATATTCGGCTTCATTGTTGGTTGCACTGAAATCAAACTTTAAAGCGTAGCATATGGATCAGCCCTCGAGAGTTTCGAGCACTATCCCTGCGCCCGAGCACCGATCGTTGGATGCACCATCAGTATATAGCTTCCATATGTATTCGGGGGATTTACTAGTAATCCGCTAGGACTTGACCGTGTATGGCTCTTCTCGGAGTATATGTGATGTCGAATTGACTCAGTTCAATGTTCCATTTTAGTAACCTGTCGGACGTCTCAGGTCATGTAAGGACTTGTCGTAACGGCTGATCGGTGTACACGGTGATGGGATGAGCCTGAAAATATAGACGGAGCTTCCTCGAGGCGATGACTAGGAAGTATGCCAATTTTTCCAACCTTGGATAATTCCTCTCGGCTCCTGTTAATCATTTGCTAATATAATAGACTGGTTTCGGTACTCGGTCTTCCTCCCGAACTAACGCGACACTGATTGCGTTTTCAGATACGGCCAGATAGAGGTATAATTGTTCATGATCAACAGGTTTTGAAAGAATCGGCGGTGTGGAAAGATGCTGAATCAGTGATTGAAATGCGCCCTCGCATTCCGCAGTCCATTCGAAGTTTCGTTTCCCTTTCCGGATCAGGTCGAAGAAGGGTATGCATTTGTCCGTTGATTTCGAGATGAACCTGCTCAGTGCTGCAACCTTTCCATTAAGGCTTTGAACCTGTTTTATGGTCCTTGGAGTTTGAAGATTCCTGATCGCCCAAATCTTTTCGGGATTGGCCTCTATTCCTCGGGCGTTGATGATGAACCCAAGGAATTTTCCGGATGCGACTCCAAAATGACATTTTAGCGGATTAAGCTTCATCCCGTATCTCCGGAGGACATTGAACATTGACTCTAAGTCTTTGACGTGATCAGCGGAGTATCGCGATTTTACCAACATATCATCTACATAAACTTCCATATTTTTCCCGATTTGGTCGGCAAACATTCGATTGACTAAGCGCTGGTAAGTTGCTCCGGCATTCTTTAATCCAAAAGGCATGACCTTGTAGCAGTATAGTCCCAGGTCAGTTACGAAGCTCGTATGTTCTTGGTCAGGCACATGCATGGGTATCTGATTGTAACCAGAATAAGGGTCCATGAAAGATAATAATTCGTGCCCGGCCGTTGAGTCCACAAGTTGATCGATTCGGGGAAGTGGAAAGCTGTCTTTCGGACAAGCCTTATTTAAGTCAGAGTAGTCGATGCACGTTCTCCATTTCCCATTCGGTTTTCGGACAAGTACAAGATTGGATACCCACTTCGGGTATAAAGCATCTCGGATAAACCCATTCGTCTTTAGCATATCAACTTCTTCTTTGAGGGCGGCAGATCTCTCTGGATCCATACTGCATCTCTTTTGCTTGACCGGGATATACCGTGGGTCAATATTTAAGGTGTGGCTCGTGATGTCTGGCGAGATTCCACATATATCAGAGTGTGTCCAAGCGAATACGTCCAGATTTGCTTGGAGAAATTCGACCAATTCCAGTTGCGCTTGTGGGTTTAGTTGAGACCCAATTTTTAACATTTTTGAATCATCATTATCATCATTAACTGGGATATCAATTGTCAGTTCGGAAGGGGAAGCTTGACTTTCTTTAGACTCATCATTTCCTTCAGTGTCTCTGGGGTCTAGATCTTTCTGGAATTGGTCGTGGTGCCCGGGCCGAGGCCCAGGCACTAATTGTCAATCATCGGCGAGACGGACGCAGAGAGATTCCTCCACGCCCTTTCCTTTCTCCTTTCTTTGCGCCTCTCACAGTTCGGCAACATAACAGGCTCTCCCAGCAGCCTGATCTCCTTGAATGACCCCAATCCCATGATCAGTGGGGAATTTCAAAGTTAAACACCATGGGGCGATTGCTGCCCTGAATTCAGCAAGGGCCGGTCGGCCCAAAAAAGCATTGTACGAAGAACGAATATCTAAGACAACAAATTATAACATTCGGACCTTTCGGCGTTCTCCAACTCCCAACTCCACTGGCAACTCCACCACTCCAGTGGGTATATTAGCACTTCCATCAAAGCCATGGATTCTAGATTGACAAGGTTTTAAATCTTTGGCTTCCATCTTCATTTGATCGTATGCTCTCTTAAACAAGATATTTACTGAACTCCCACTGTCCACCAGGATCCACTTAATCCAAGCAGGGCCAACCTGGGCAGATATGACTAGTGGGTCTATAGTTGGAGCTTCGACTTTATCAGCATCTCGGTTTCTAAATACAATGTCATCTGCCATCGTCCTCTGTTGTTTGGCCGGAGCCCCTTCATCAATTGTACCACAACTTTCAAAACTCACATGCCTGATCGAATTGGTGTACGATTCCATTTCCCTCCAGCTTCGGTCCGCTGGATGAGGACCACCACTAACTATATTTATGACCAACCTCCCGCCTGTACGAGCGGGCTCCTCCTGTCACTCTTGGTTTTGTGCACGATGTTGGTTTGACGGGCCCACACCACCAGCCTGCGGTGCCCGCACGAATTGATCTAACTTCCTTTCCCTGATCAATTTTTCAATAAGGTCTTGCAAATGCCTACAATCATTGGTATTGTGTCCATAACTCTCGTGGAATCTACAGAACTTCCCCGTTTGAATCTGTCTCTCCGATGACGGTTTCGGATTTGGCTTCTTATACTGCATCGCATTACAAGTTTGTAGATACACGTTTTCCAGTGACATATTCAGTGGTGTATAGCTTTCAAACATTTGCGCCCTACGCCGCGGGCCACGATTCTGATCCTGCTTCTTATTTCTATTATCGTCGTTCCTCGGCTGGGTTTGCTTGTTTTGAATATTCAACTGTACTTTTCCTGAGCTCTCCCCTGACTGTTTAACCGCCACATTACTTTAAACCCCTTCATTGTCGGGTCTCGCATCGTCCTGCTTCCTAGATTGTTTCGCATCCTCACGCCTTAAGAATTCGACGGCTTTGGAGTAGAAACGATCCAACGATGCAGGAGGTTTCCCAGCTAGCCAATTTCCAAATTCAGAGTCGGGGTCAATCCCCTTAGTCAAGGCCATCAAGATTGAATTATCATTGGGGTTAGTGATCTCTGCACAAGCGGCATTGAATCTTTCCAAATATCGCCTGAGTGTCTCTCTTGGAGCTTGAGTGACACTAGATAAAGTATTTACGTCTTTAGGCCTGGCAATGTGCATACGGAACTGTTCAACAAATTTAGTGGCCAATTGGTCAAATGAAGAAATGGATCGTGGTGGTAATCGTGTAAACCACATTGTCGCAATTCCCCCCAGAGAAATGGGAAAACTACGACATTTTACTACATCATCAGCTCTTGCAGCAGTCATCGACCATTCGTATTTCAAAATATGTTGGTTAGGGTCGGAATTTCCTTCATACATGGGAAGAGTCGGCATCCTGAATCGCCGAGGAGGTTCAGCGTATAATATGTCGTCGGTGAACGGAGTATGACTTTGGGAGATTCCCCAATCATCATTTGTTAAGCCCTGACTTTCGCGGATCATTTGGCATACCATAGCTGAGAGGTCAGGTGTTGCTATATTCGGAGGGTGGTGAGCCAAAGTGTGGTCAGGTTCCACAGTGCGAGGTAGGATCGGGCGCTGTCGACGATCCGTATCTCGCCTCCTTGGCTCGGTGTCTTCTGGGACATATGGCCCCGGAGTATGTTTCTGTTGGTGGTAATTTTGATTGGAGTGATTTCGGGTATCAACTCCTATATCAACTGCAGTGGCGGTGGCTTGGTTGTCCATAGTATGTTGTGGAACAGTGCCTCCTCGTGAGGAGGGTCCTGTGTGAAAACTAGCGGAAGGGCCAACTCTTATCTGCCCAACAGTTAATTCCTGTTGGTGACCAGTGGTAGGCGCATGGTTTCCGTCTAGCCTGGGACGGGTAGATCTACTACTATGATCAGACGAGGCAGAGCTTTCAGTGGAGGAATGAAGGGCGTGGTCCCTTCTGGATTTTCTTCGTCTTTGGCGGTTTAGTTCGTTAGTCAACTCAACATTGGCACGTAGTTGTTCAGTCAGATGTTGTCGACTTTGGGTTAATTCCTGGAGTAATGCCTGGAACTCTTGTCGAGTGACCGGACCTGATGGATCTGAGTGCCCGGTATCATCTTGATTGGGTGGAGGGAGTTGGGGGGATTTTGTCTATCTCGGCCTTCTTGGCCGGCGGCAGTAGAAGTGGTTCTCGTGCTAACCATCTTGAGGTGTAGAATCCTTTTCTAGATTTTGGTAAATCTGAATAGTATGGAAGGAGTCTGAAATTGAAGTCTGGATCTCTCTCTTAGATTTATGCAATCCGATATCGATGATAGATACAATGAGCAAGAGAAAACCTGGGTTTTCTCGGTGAAAGCGCCAAAGTGTTTGCACCAAAATTGGGCAACACCCTTCGGAAGTTTTTGAAGAGATAATAAATGAAGAAATTAAATTGACAATGAGGATTATCTAATAAAAACTCCAAGTCACAGAAAAGTAAATTGCACGGAAGACAACAATTTAGAGTGGTTCGGCAATTTGCCTACGTCCACTATGAAGTTTTATCTCTTTATTGCTTAATTCTTGAAGATTACAAGTGTTCTAGAGCAAAGTACAGCAGATAATAAGCTTAAATTCAAAATCAGCAGCAGAGGAGATAGTGTAGAATGATTCTGGCAGCGTCCGGGCGTCCTTTATCTCTAAAATTCTCCGATCCCCTTTCTGAATAACCAGGGGCTCTATTTATTGGTGTAGGAGGCTGATATTTCGCCTAAAATCAGGGGAGAACGCTTCTAGCACGTGAGGGGGCCCATACGGCCGAATTCTGGAGATCCGGGCCCACCTTGGGATCGATTCGACCCTTGGTTCGAATCGATCAAGAAAGTGTCCAATCGTGATGAAACTTTGCGTGGACATTCTTCTATGCATACACAAGCTCCTGTGAAAATTTCATAGCATTTGGACTTGTAGATCTCAAGTTATGATCGATTCAAGATGGTGCTCCTCGTCCTATGGATTCGTTCGAATCGATATGGTTCTAATCCATAGGGTCGAATCCATGCTCCTGCGCGTGAGAATGATGACGTGGTGCGAACTTCACAGTTTGATCCTCTTGTTTCTCCGAGTTTACTGGGTCGAATCCTAGGTTTTAGCCGCGTTTGCTTGGTGGATTCAAGGTTATGGATTCGAAGGTTCGTTACCTTCGAATCGATGGAACCGGTACTCATTCGAATCGATCAAAATATGTTACTGTGGATCGATTCGAAGTTGTCTCATCATGGGGTTTCGAAGACATGCAGGGAATGGAGTCGGAGCTCCCTCAATTGCATGGATTCGAAGGACTCTCCCTTGATGGACTCGAAGGTGGGAATGCTCCAATGGATTCGATTTTTAGGCACGCGTGGATGGATTCGAAGCCTCTTCACTTTTATGGATTCGATGGATTCTACTTGATGGATTCGAAGTAGAAGAAGGTTTCATGGATTCGAACTAGGGCATACGAGTATGGATTCGACGCATGGCTATCTGAGGGCTCACTCGATGGAGTCGAAGTAAAGGCACTCCTCATGGATTCGAAGTAACACATGTTTGATGGATTCGAACTATATCATACGAGGGTGGATTCGAACCAAGGCTATTCCTTCCACTTTCCACTGGCGATGACTTGAGCACACGAACTCGGATTGTCTCGAAATTCGGAACGTTGGCTTCTATGGCTTTGCTTGACGTGCCTTATCAATTATAGCCCGATCCGGACCCGGGCAAAATTCATCGGTATTTGTAATTATCCGGCAATCATTCAATGTCGAGGACGTGTGATCCTGTTTTTCCAGTCAACTCCTTGGTATGTCGGCCTTGCCAAAAGGCGGGATAACATTCAAATTCTTGATATAAATATACCGTAAATAGATACAACTATACGGTTTTATATGATGACATCATTCCCATCATTCTAAAAGTGGAATATGCGCCTAACAGAGCATTTATGATTTGTGTTTGATTTTTTATTGAAATTTAATATTTATATTTGATTAAGTTTTAATGTTGTATTAATATCTATCACTTTATCTCTATTTTTATAACACTATTACTCTTTTGCTGATAACAAAAGGGGGAGAGAAAAGTAAAGATTTTGTCAAATAAAAGCAAATAAAGGTCAAATATTTTCTATTTGCATCTAGGCTCATTTGCATATTTTTATTTACATGCATATATGAAGGGAGGGCTTTATGTA
Source organism: Allium cepa (assembly GCA_030765085.1). Lineage (NCBI taxonomy): Eukaryota > Viridiplantae > Streptophyta > Magnoliopsida > Asparagales > Amaryllidaceae > Allium > Allium cepa. The sequence continues at coordinate 979,281,345 of CM060934.1, forward strand.
GAGAGGAAGCATTCAAATAGGGGGAGAAAATTGAATGTTCAAATACATTTAACAAATTCAACATCTTAAATATATGTTTGTTATCATCAAAAGGGGGAGGTTGTTGAATATGCGAGTATATGATTTTTGTTTGATGATAATAAACATATATATATTCATTTAAATGTATTTGTTAATGTGCTATTTTATTTTTCACATAATTAAATAAATATTTGGTGAATAAAATAAATGACACGGTATTTAAATTCAAACAAATATTTTATTCAAACAAATTTTTATTACAATTTTGAATAGTACAAATTCAAGCTCTCACTATACATGTACAATTTTGATTACAATACAAATTCAGTTACATCACAATCTTTCAGTTACAAATGTCCTCACTACATATCGCTCATTCATTCATAATTTATCTTCAACTTCATTGAATCCAGCATTTGAGCAATCTGCAAAATAAATTTTGACGCAGTAAAATTGAAAAGAAAATATTTTTGCAGCGTAAAATAAAATGTGATTTTGGAAATTTTATTTGCCTCAGTTATTTGGGTTGTTCGTTATCATTTAATTTTAAATTCATCATACACGAACAGCTTGTGACATACACCGTGTATCACTGTATATGCCACAAGGCCGTGCACACCGATATACACTTGATAAAGTTACAGGGACAGGTGAGCATAGGTCAAACCCAAATGAAAAGTCAGCTTCAACTCAAGTGCAGTACAAATAAAGTCATAAAACGAGCACAAGGTCAAACCCGAACTACTAGCTGGATTCAACACAGGTGCAAGTTCATAAAATGATCAAGTTCAATATCAAAGCAAACTCAAGTGGATATACAAATGGAGCATATCACATATACATGAACCAGATCAAAGCAAAACAATGAAGTTCACAATGAATACATGAACATGTACACAATGACAATCAGGACAGTAGCTCTGCACAACTTCATGTACAGATTCAAATGAAACCGGTCTTCAACAAGATCACATGCAAACAGAACCAAGGCAGTGGTACAAACTACATGAAGTCAATGCACAAACATATATATATACATATGTATATACACATGTATACATACATGTAGTGACAACAAAACCAAAATGAACAAAATATACGTGTGCATCTAACCAAAGCAATAGTGCAGCAGCCTCAAAATCAAAGACCAGACCCAAATCAACATTCAAGCAAAAGACATGACACAATACCCACAGCAAACAGCTATGGATCAAATGATCAATGAGCAAGGCTGCACAGGGAAGATTGTATGCAAACCAAGTGCACCAACACTAAACAGAAGAATGACATGAACCAAGTTAATCGGAGACTTCAAAACAAAGACCAGACACAATATAACAGAGGGTGCAACTCAATACAGCAGTACAAAGGCCATAGGCTCTCAAATCAGCAAAGCCTAAGCAATACATGAACAAAGTAGTTCAGGCACGCACAACAGAGATGAGCAAGTGCACCAAAGACCAACAGCAAGTGTCGACCAAACAAATGTACACAAGTGAATGTAAACTACAAACTGCACATGAGCTACATGACTCGAAGTTCAGTAAAGTAAGCAAATACATCAACTAGAAAAGCAACAACTCAAGTGAAACAAACATCACATGTAACAAGACACAGGACAATGAACATGAAGAACAAATATGAATGTGTGTACATATATATGATGTATGTAGTGATAACTAGTATCACATTTCGAATGGTACATGTGCAATGACCAGAAGCAATAAAATGATGAACCAATATACTATGCAACATAAACAGTGAATTGCAAAATCAAGACAGAGGAGATTTCAAAATGCAGTTCAAAGCAATGCCAAAGTCGCAGTCGAAAACGAGTTCGAAAAATCAGGGAACTACAGTTTCAAATCAAGACAGCGCCGAACCCAAAATACTTTCACAAAATCAATTTTACCAAGGTCAAGTATGCTACAGCGATGAATTCAATCAGCGTCGAAGTCAAGTAAATGACAAGATTAAAGTCAATGTCGATGTCAACGGTTAATGGCCAAAGTCGAGTACATAAGAGTACATAAACGAAATCAACATCATCGTCAAAGACTTCAACATATGATCAGTGGCAAGCATGCAAATACATAGTGGAAAAGATGAACGCATGTACAGATGCAGACATGCCAGAGTTTTTATGAAGCCGAAAATGAACAAAGTGCCAGAAACCAAAACAGTTTCAAGTTGGACAAGTTAATGCTGAAGTCACAGTGAAATTAACATAATCAAATCAAGTGGCCGAACTCATAGCAAAAAGTTCGAACCAAAAATAAGGGCGCGGGGGATTTCAAACAAGAATCAAATTAAGTCAGTGCCGAAGTTGAACAAATCAACAAATTCACAAAGTCGTGATATCCAAGACATTGAACCAAGTCAGAAATCAACACCGTGGGTATCAAGTAATCAAGCAATGAAAGTCACGAATTTGAACAAGTCAGAAATCATCATAAACATTCAACTTAAATCAAATGGCCGAGAAGAATTCAAGCAAATTATCAGACGAACGAAAATCAAGGGGTTCGAACCCTATATAAACCCATTCATCGTCGACCGAGATAGGCATTCAATTTCAAGTAACAATAGAGCATAATCATTAACTCGAATCATCGATCGAGTTCGAGCAAGCAAAACTGAAAAAGCGAAAGAGCATAAATTACATACCGAAGTCAGGAGTCAAACTCGATCAAAAATTGGGGCAGCCGTGAGCTAAGCAGAGACATCGTCGATTGACAAAGCAAGGGGACACTAAACCATCATTCAATCGAGAAATCAAAGTAGACAGCCTCAATTTTTTACAAGCCCTAATTTCAGAAGGAACGAGGAAAGGAAATTGAAGCAGCTATTATCACTAAAGCAAGACAGCTGAATAATATAAGAAAAGGGATCTAATTTTTATTACTTTGGGTCGGTCTATATACTTAGGCTCTATTATAGTCCAATTAGGGTTTTATTTTAAATTGTTTTTAAATTGTGTATTTTTTCTTTTAAACGATTGTAATTACTAGTCGTGTGACTAGGGGACAAATTACGTGGCGTAGTTTGAGAATTCAAAACTCAGTGACTGAGTTGTGGTAGAGTTTTGAGCGTAGAGTTAAGGCTAGTCGATAGCGGGTGTCGCGAGTTTACGTGTGCAAGCGTCTGACTGCTTAATTTCTAGTAGAAACCTTGGGGGCAGCACGTAGGCAGGGTTTTGTCGAAGCTGGGTAAATTCTGTGTCGTTCTATTTCTGCATTTATTATTCTGCTATTATCTGTGCTGCTATAATTTTGATATATCTGTGTTGAGATTATATAAACTTCCGCAATAATTTTAATAATTGATAGTATCACCCTATTCACCCCCCATGGTGAAATCGATCCTACACATATCACCATCAATAATCTATAGGTTACCATAACTTTTCAAAACTCATCAAAAACTCATGATTATTCATAAAAAACATAATTTTTTATATCAGATTCAATCAATCAATGAGCTAATATTTAATTAATCCACCAATAAATTTGCTACAAATTTGCCTCAATGCTTGATGTCTAATACATGTTAATTAGTAAGGCATCTCACTTGTGAGCATATGTACATGTTATATGCGACACGGTTTGCTATGAATATGTAAGGCTAGTTTGATTATTCACTGGTAGTTAGATTCTATTTTTGTCGGTGCTTGGTTAATCGATCAAGTTTCAAAAACATCCTCTTTAGTAATGATGGTAAGATTGCACACAATTTATCCACTCAGGCCATATATACAAGTATGTATAAGTACAAAGTATGAAGAAGAAACACAAACATACATATGTTAGTCAATATATACAAGTATGTATAAGTACAAAAGATGCATCGCCAAAGACTAAGTTACTGAAACTAGCATAACCCCTAATGAACCTGTTATTGTGATCAATCTATACCCTAATATACAAACAGAAATCCTAGTTATGTCAAAGTATTTGTTAATTAACAAACCTTGCCGAGAGCCCAATCTACAGAGTCAAAGTATGCACGCTCATTGTCCTGACCATTATATGAAATACACTAGTTGAATGCAATGTGACAAAATTATTTGTTAATTTTTATGTAAACATGATTAACAAAAGGAAACTTGCCTTTGAGATCAAAGGTTTCTTTTTTAATACAAGCCCACCATATTTTTTTCCATAGATGCCTGCATTAATTTAGTAAATTACTCAAAATCTTCCAGCATATAAAACAAATCATGCTGTGATGAATCCTCCAAATAATCAAATTGTTGCACAGTAGTATTAGTAAGTCAAGAGAATCAATATTTTTACTATGACCAGATATATATTTATAAAAATAGTCATATATCATCTTTTTATTCTGTCTTATTCATAAGTAAATTAAGTAATATAATAAAATGCCAAAGATTATAGAGGATTCCTTTCTAAGACTTTTTGTAAACCATATTGTAAATGAGGATATATTATGAAGTTTAAGATAAAATAGTCCTGAAAGAATATTAGGCATGGAACCAAATATACAAATATCATAATGGTCAATGATTTTTTTTTCTTTCGAGAAGTCGGTTAGGAAAAATAGATAAGTACAAATTAGCTAATCATTAATTTAAATTGTTATTTTCTTTACGAATTTGGCCTAACCTTCTGACTAAGATGTAACCATTAACATATTGTTTACCCAAAAAAGACAGAGAATAATTCGCTTTTAACTTCAAACTTATTGTGTAAAAAAAATGAATATAATCTATCCACATGCATTCAATGCTAGAAATCAATTGAACCGTTGTCATAAGACACGTCATAAACGTGATATGTCATAAGACTACATAACAAAGGGAGAAAATACCAACGACAAACTCACCTTTACTCTGAATCCTTGTAGTTCTAGTAATATATGCACTTCCATTTTAATCTCTAATTGCGACTCTCTGCACTTTTGAAACCTACCATACTCATGGACATCGGAAAATTAATACTAACATTGTTATCTGCAATAAAAGTAGAATTAGAATTATAAGAATATTTGTTGATGTTAAGGTAAACAAATTATAAAGATAGTTTATGGAGTCATGATTATTTGGACGCTGGAGATGACACGAAAAGAATATGAAAACTAAACACAATATAGAGCAATTAATAGACACTGTTCACTTCTAATTCATTCCACACATGGTTGTCATACTCGAATAATATCACTTTCATACAACAAACGTATGGGATATACATACCTAGGCGTCCAGGTGATGCATTGCCCCTTTGTTTAGCACTGCGATTACCTTACAGCGCTAGTTAGTTTTGAAACCATTGAATTAATTGAAGTTTTTCATATGATGTCTCAGCGGTCCATAATTCCATATAGGTAAATCCCTAACTCCATATGGAACTTGACATGATGAAATCATAATCCAAATGCATAAAGCATTCCTGTGGTTGTGGGTTTACTAGAAAAATAAAAATTTAAATACTGGAACAACAATCTGGTGTAGTGTTGAAACTTTTGTTGAGACTTTTGTTGAGTATACAAGTTAAAAACATATAGTTCAATTGTGATTATCATACTTATTATCGGGGATATACATACCTAGGCATCTAGGTTTGGTTCAAAAGCATTTCGTGCTCTAAAACTTATGTAAATGACCTACAAAAGGTACAAGTTAATATTTAGTAGACAACATAAGAAAATTTCAAGTTAGCATGTGTTTTTACTGATTTAGCATTCATTTAATAAATATCTACTTTTCTTTTTTCAAAGGAACGGTATAAAAGTGGAATCCAACAGTAAACACAAATGATAACCTCATTGCCCACATGGAAAATATTACCAGCCAAATGATATATACAGCATTAATCATTTGCTTGTGGCACCAAAGAAAAATAACATAGATGTATGTATTTTAAATAATATAGACAAATGAATGTCAATAATAGTAAATGAAAGGTCATTGTAACGTGAAAGGACCATATGCCCAATTGGACAAATGCAAATACGATTCTATGTTGCTACTCTTGTAATCAAACCAAATGTTATGCATATATAATGTATGGGCTTATTTATCTCTTGATACGCAGAGGAATTGACTTTTGCCGTATCAACTTCATAGATTGGCAACTGATCACATTATTACGTTTCACGCAAATAGGAGCATCACTCCAAAATTTGTACTTACACTTACATAATCATATGCTACTGAATGTTTGTTAGCGTACAACTCTTTCGATCATTGTTTATTATGGGTTTAAATCTAGTGGAAAACATACTGAATCTATGCAGCTGAACATCATTGCTTTTAGTTTCGTTCCATTTATAGTACAAAATAAAACAAGTTTGCTGAACATGATAGAGTATTAGCACTTTCCAGAAAGTGAAGGCAAGAAGATAACAATAGAACACATACCAGTCCTCCAGGAACCAAATTGTATAGAACCCTTTCAGGTCTGGTGATTTCCATCATAATCTTCCTTTCAAGCTGAGCTAAATTTAGGCCAAATGCATGATAGTCAGCAAGTTTAGCATAGAAAATAGATAATAAGAAGTTACACTTTAACATTACACATATCTGAACCATAATATAATTTTTTGGAAAATTCAGACATCACCTCTCCTAAAGAATCAAGCATAGCGACTTCTGATTCCAAAGATGAGATCCATTCTCTCATACTTGGTAATGATTAAAGCAAAAAGGTTAGAATGAAATGTCAATACTTCATGAACAAACAAAGAGCAATTAAAGACTAGCATTAAATACGTACAGTAAAAAAGGGACCTTTTCATAATAGAATTGGTGAAATGAATGTTTGATGACATGTTCAGCAGCAAACTGACCCTCAGCGCAACTCAACAGATTCAGTATTGAGTAAAAGCTCAATCTAAAATGTACCGACTAAAGAAGGAGGTTTTCCCAAAACCATGTCTTTGAGTGTATCCATTTCCATCTAACACCATCGAGTAGCATTAAATAACAACTAAAACAGAGCTACAAACCAAAAATTATAACAAGATGCAGTAAAGTACATAATTTTAATACTGCTTAGAATAAGTAAGGAGAAATATGTGTTGCATTTTTATGGCTGGTCAAGTTGTATTTGCGGTTCTAAGAAAAAAAGTATACTATGGTTGTTATTAGAACATTGAAGAAAGTTTGATCACAAATTTCCATTTCCATACACACATATATACATATATAGAGAGACACACACATAATACTTGGCCAAACAATTGTACTAGCACACATTCCCATAGAATTTAAATAATTATGTATGTATATACATGTGTATTTATATACCTTCCCATCAATCATTATTAGACAAATGTCACGCTCATCCTTACCATGACGAGCAGCTCTTCCACTCATATGTACATATTACGATATGATAGATGGATGAACAAAGGAAAATTACCAATAAACTGTATATTTGTTCGGCACAGATTTAACTTCATTTATTTTAACCTGGATGTAATCTCCTGACCCAATGTGTCTATTGTTGTCACCATCCCATTTTATAACTGATATAAACACAATAGTTTTGCAAGTATGTTGAAGCCCATAGCAAACTGAAGGAAACAAAAACAATAAAGAATCGAGTATTTTAAAGCCGCAACTTCATTAAGTAATCAAGACAAGTAGAGTATCTGGAAAATGTTGAATTCTATAGGTTGAAATCAAATCATTGTGTTAAGTACAATGCTACCTTATGAAGTACGCGGAACGTAAATGAAAATGAAAAAAGTTACATACTCTGGAACGCGCATTAGGAGTATGCATAATTGGAACGCACAGCCACAATGGAATACGCCTAGCCAAAATGCAAAACATTTTCGTAAAATTCTTTCTTACATAGAAACATGTATATTATTCTCAAAACTGATTTGAAATAATAATTCAATGTCTGTTTCTGTTTTTCACAAGTAATTGATATAACGTAAAATTGTATGCTTAAAGTCGTTGAAATGAACGTACTCGAACGTCGGAATCAACGTTTTCGAATATGATTTGTTTGCAATTTCCACAAGTAATCATTAGTTGTGAAATCCTAATGTACAGGGTTTTGGAACACGCGTATCATAATGGAATATGATTAAAATATGAATTGTGGTAACATAGATTAAGTATCAACGTTATATGTTTCTAGGATACAACATTTAAGCAGCGGTACTGATATTTTAGACAAAATGAATTGCAGTGAACTTACTGTCTCAGTAGCAAAAAGTGCTTTTACTAGGCTTTCTTAGAAGAGAAGCTCCACCAATTCCATGATTGTAGGCAGAAGCCCTGAATGGTGCACAACAATACCCTTTCGAAGAAGTAGGAGCATTAGTTCAATAGCTGGAAGAGTTTTATCTTCCTCACTCAAGCACAATATTTCTCTCTTGAACACATCTTCCACTGTTTCCTTTTCTTCTTCGGTGTTAAAGTCAAGTTTGGACATAGACATAACATGTTTCTCACACTCCCTTCCGTTAAAACTAAAAATAATAACAGGCTGAAACTACCACTCCATGATGATCTGCAATATAAAAGGAGATCCAATATAAATCAAAATTTACAATAAAAATCACAATGAGGAACCAAAGACAGCTTATCGCAAGCACGACTTAAAAATGGAATGTAACTAGAAAACACAGCAGGGTTAAAAAGTTATGTTGTACTGAAATTAATGGTTTTTTAAGTAATATTAGTTGCATGGTGGTACCCAGTTCAAATTTTTATCCCAACACCGCCGATGGAATATTCAATTGTATTATCATCTAATGTTAACTTTTGAGAAGATATAATATTGATTTACTTGCTCGAATTCAATTTACTTGAGTTTGTAACAACTATCTATCAAGGTCTATGTCCGTAAACTTGAACTCTGATCAGAACCCGACTCAATTAGCTCAACTTAACTTGCCAAACAATTTACCTTCAGGTCCGATTCCTAATCCTATTTCAAAACTTTCCGACTTAGAATCACTTCTCTTAGTTACAATAGTTTCCAAGATACAATACATTGTTCAATATCATAACTTCATAAGCTAGTAAAACTTGATCATATTAGCAATTTACTTTCAGGTTCAATTCCAATCTCACTACGATATTGTACAGAACTTATATACATTGACTTGAGCCAAAAAGAAACTTCTCAGGTCAAATTCTATCTAAAATATCCCCTTTTTTATTATGCTTAATTTCGTTAACTCCAATTTTCGTTAACTCCAATTTTCCACAAACATGTATTAATCTGAAGTCCATATATTAAATTATGCTTAATTTGATAATTTTTGAAACTTGTAGTTGAAGATTTCATTTGAAAGCTTGGTTTAAGTGCCAAAAATTTAAGCAATGGCAAGGACAAAGGATAGAGAACCAACAGTTCAAGCCGATTTAGACATTTGAAGTGAGTTTCTCTCTAAAATTAATAGACATTCAAATGTTTTGTATGCTTGATTGCAGAGTGTGTTCAAAACAATTTTTTTTCAATTAATTTCAAATATCTCTTTAAGAGGTGCTAGGGAACGTTTTAGTGTGCGTATATACTAGCACCCATTATTTCAGTGTATTATACACACACATGCAAAATCACTGAATTCCTCAAAACAATGGAAATAGGAATGATACAAACAACATGTTACTGGCAAAAAGTGAAAAACAATCAATACCTCTTCCACTCAGCTTTATACTGTTCTGGAATTATCTCGATTTTCCTCTCACTTCCGATGACAGCATCAAGAGCTTCTTTTTCCATGCTGGAGAAGTTTACGAACCACTGAGGTTTCACCATGGGTTCCACAACATCATTGCTTTTTGAACAAAAACCAAGGTTCATCTCATTCTTCTGAGCGCCTCTATATAATTTCTGACATGATAAATCTCTTTTTAGTGATGTATAAAACATGAATGGTAAAAGAAAACAGTGGAAAACATCAATAAAGTAAGTGTAGCAAAGAAGTTCTATATAATCAGTCTCAAAACCCTTATAAAGAAAACTCAATAATTATCGTAACTATCAATTTTGAAGTAGAAATTTGATTATAAAATGGCACAATAAATTCATTCAACTGGGTTGACATTAATTCTAGGAAATATTTGTGCATCGATGATTCTATGTTGTTATTTTAAAAAAGGCATGAGCTGAGCTTCATGCTTATTGTGTTGTTTCATATTATTTAGTCATGCATGTATACAAAATATACAACATAATAAATGTGGTTAATCAGCCACAATTCTGGTATACATAGAATACAAGCTCTTGATTAGAAATACAATGCCCATTAAACAATTTATGGAATTTCCTTCCAACTTGCGACTTCCTACTTAACAAGTAAATGCAAAATCATGTAGTCCTTTTTGAATCCAATTTTTAAAACAGTTGAATCAAAATGTCCTAGAAATCTCCAAAATATTGTATGAAAATGATCCAACAAACAATATTTACAAACACGGACTTATTAAAATTGTGCGTCATAACTCACAAGCACTAAACACTTAATTATCTAGAACAAAACTATTTAACTCACAAACTCTTCCTGTGTATATTGCTTTTTTTTCTTTTTTTCTTTCTTTCTATTACTGTTATTTTAGTCTTATCCACAAGTACACTGAGTAAGATCTCCTTTAAATATATAATACACTATCACATCTCCGTAAATTTTCAGATAGGAAAAAACTAAAAAAGTAATAATAATCCAATAGATATTGGCGATAGCGCTGTTAACAATATTAGCAAGATACAAATAGGGGAATGTGCGATGTTTCTACATTCAGATTTGAATTATTCGACAAACTGACTATAAAGTACTAATATGAGAATAGAGATTTATTACAAGGATACAGAATAGAAATTTTACATATGCCGAAATTTACACATAAAATGATTATAAAAACAAGGATAGAGAATAGAAATTTTTACCTGAGCCGAAATTCGTTTTGTGCATGCACAAAGTGAAGCGCGATTTTATGTGTATATTTAAATCCTTCTCAAACAAACTTGTTATGAATATAAAATTGATTTATATTAAAATCCGTATATATGAAATTGTACCAACTTAAGAGCTCATACATACTCTGAAACTTAGTAGATTCGTAGTTGATATGTTTTCAAAAATTAACACATGTTCAAAGCTTCTATACTCAAAATAAAAATTCATACACATAATTATAGTTTCAGTATTTATGGATTATAACCTTCAATGTGCCTTGAATTTTAACAATCAAAATAATTTTTAAAAATTAGTATAATTTCGATATTTACGGATTAGTTTAATACTCAAAATAATCATTATATACCATAAATATATCAACATAATCTATAAAAAATCATAAAATTCTTAAGTTCAAAAAAAACATACCAAAACCCAGTTCGCGAAGTTGAAATACCGAGAACCACTTGAGTACCGCGAAGTTGAAATACTGCTTCAGCTGCCTTGAAGAACCGCTTGAGGAATCACTTGAGGAATCGAGCCTAGAAGACGCGCTTCAACTGCCTAGAAGGATTCCAGTGAATAAGTTGAGGAATCGAGCTTTGAGGGTTATGGAGACTTAAAGGTTGTGGAGCTTTGAGGGTTGTGGAGCCTTGAAGAATCGAAGAATTATGGTGACGATAAGTCTTGAGGAAAGGGTTGTAGAGCCTTGAGGTTAACGAAGAATTTCGGTGACGAGGAGAATCTAAAGAGGACGTGAAAGTGAAAAAGGAAAAGGGGATTCGGGCGGCATAGAAAAATGATGGAGGGAAATAAAATTTTGGACCGTGAAAATTTCTCAATCGTTGTTATCAACGGCGTTAACTTATCATTGATGGCGTTAAAGACTACCTTATATAACCATTAACTAGTTATCTATAGCAAGTATCCTCCTGTGCAATCCTCACTTGCTATCGATATAACATTTTCTTGTAGTGCATGCTCCAGCAAAAGCCTTATGTATTAGCTAAATATTGATGATGATAAATGTATCCATAATCATGAATAAGGTGTTCCGAAGAATCACCCAAATCATCAATATGCTTGTAAAAAAGATTTTTCTTCGAAAAGCTTCTAAAATTCAAAAAACGAATTCAAAAAATTGTCGTTTTTACAAATCTAGTTTCAAAATGCAGGCTTAATGAACATTTGCATAAAATTTATCTTTTATTCAACAAAATATAATTGGTATATTTCAATTTCCACATCGTTTTATCTTTATTAATAATTGAAATAGAAATGCAATTTTTGGTCTGACCTTGAAATTTCAAAATTGCGCTTACATGCAAAATAAAGGTTAAAAGTTCACATCCCATTCCGAACAAACATTAATATTTATTTTCAAATAGTAAATTTGGTACATAAATAAGAGAGCAAGTTCAAACCTTGATCTTAATAAAAATTTCAATATCTTTTCTCCTTATATCACTTTATGCTTATTAAAACTATATATAAAATTGAAATAAAATAATTTCAAATCAGTCTCGTGATTCATTATTGAATTAATAAGATATACTTGTGGTATTTAAAAGGGTAAGATTGTGATTAGATTGAGATGGTATCATGAAGAAGGGATGCACCATTAACAACACATTTGTTATATTTTATTTTACATGAATATTGGCATCGTTAAAAGGGACTACAAAGCTAAATACAAGATTATCAATTTTTCATTTTTCGAAAAATCGTTACAGAGTGCAAAAAATTATAATTTGTTCCTTTCTCCTCAAAAAAGGAAAAAAAAAATCCGTAACTATACGTTTTTTCGTCTTTTTTCCCACGAGACCCTACCGAAAATAATTCAGTTGGTAGATTGTTGTTGAATTTGACTACGTACGAAAGGTAAAATTGTAACCATTTTATTTGAATGGAATTCAGGTTACGGTTTTCATTGTAGTGGAATCTTATTGAAATCCCCTTAACAAAAATTTGCTTTGTGCTTTGAAACAAAACAAAAAAAATAAAAATCCATAGGGTTTTATTTGCAAATCACAAATATCTCTGCTATAAATTAAATTATTTGACAAAAATTCCAAGCCCTAAACTCGAGAAACCTCGATAATGGCTTTTAGTGGTTGTACCGGTGGTGGAAACGATGTACGTATTTGCAAACTCAATACTGATTTAATTGTTTCTCTATTAAGTTTCCTTTGCATAAGTTGGTTGATATGTGAAGTTGAATTACGTATAGTACGACTGCGTAATTGAATTTGATGGAGCATCGAAGGGAAACCCTGGAATATCTGGGGCTGGAGCGATCTTACGTGATTGTCGTAATAACACTGTTAGTATTTTTACATCCCTTTTCTAACTTTGCATTAATTATCATTTAGTATGTTAAATTGTTAACGACGTGCAATACTCTAGCCTAATTTGTTAACCCACGCACATTGCAAATAGCAATTCTGTTTTGCTAACAAAAAGTTTCAATTTGTTTATGGGTAGTGAGTATTGTCTATGGGCGTTTTAAATTTTAACTATGAGGCACTAAATCTAATTTGAGGCTAAATGTATGTTGCATGCTTTGAACTGAATTGCCCCTTGATCAGCAATCAAATTTATGAGTTGTTTCTTCCTCCAGTGTATTCTTATCTCTTATATTTGATGAAAACGGTAATCTACCCAGACCTCAGTTCCCTATATGAACAATAACAAACTGCATACGTTCAAAAGCTTCAATAATATATTTCACTAGGCTTGTCTCTTTGGCCATAATACCTTAATCACATGTCTGCAAGGAACTACTTTTTCTCCATTACATCTTTATGGGTGTTATCAAAATTATCATTCATGCCACAATTTAGAATGATAGAATGGGTAAAAGAATATGGTTGTTGCACCATCTGTTGCGGATCTGCGACATCTCTTTCCAATTTCTTTGTAGAGCCATCTTCTCTTTTATAATTCTAAGCATTGTAAATGGACTTTGAATTTAGTTGAAAATGTACATGCAATTACAAACTAGCTTTAAAGAGAAGTAAGAAAAGTGGAACAAGTCGCGAAGAAAAAATAAAAATAAAAGTGGAAAGCCTTTTCTTTTTGTGTGTGCCTGTGCTAATACTGTATATACAAATTTTAATTTGAGGATCTTCTTAAATACTGTAATGATGCAGAGACAAATTCATACCATGGGTAGCATTATTTGAAAATATTTCCTCTTTAATTGTTTATTGTTTTGGAAGCCCTTGAGATATTTAGAGCTCCTTGGACAGTAAAAAGCCAAATTGTTCCGTGCCTTTCTAATTTTCAAAAGTAGTTAAAAAAATGTCCCAAAACAATAATTTATCGAGTTATAATTTTTTTTGCCAGTTTATGAACATATTTGGGAATTTAAAAATTATATCAAAATTTAAGGGATCCACATTTGGAGTTTAGTGAGTTGTATACATAACCGAAAGAATTGCAATTGAAAATTTAGAGTTATGTACTATATTTTTAGTAGTGATTGATCTATATGTTCTAACATCGATCATTTGAACACAAAAAAAAGACGTGGCGTGTCAGCAAGGGATTAGGTTTCACAACAAACAATGCTGCAGAATATCATGGACTTATTCTAGGTATGAGAACCGCACTTGAGAAAGGCTATCAGAAGATTCATGTCTCCGGGGATTCTTCTCTCGTTTGCAGTCAGGTTTAATTATCTTTTACTAGCATAATTTATTTTTTGTTATTTGTATAACTATTTCTTTACTCCAGTGGATGATATTACTACGATTTCATCGTGTTCTATAATATGTCAAGTGAGGCAAGATTTGTACACATATAATAGCTATTTGTCCAAGACCACGTCCCACTGATAGGATACTCAGATTTAAGTTGTATGGTCACGAGCTCGAATCTTGTATAGCGAAATTCGAACCTTGGACATATTTAGACTTGTAGTATGTATATACTAACCTAAGACATATGGTACCGGTAGATTACCACTCCCTATTAAGTAGCAAATTTCAAATAATAATAATAATAAATCAATAAAAATAAAATAAAAGCTATAGATTCTTAATGAGCAGCTCAATTCTCCTATCCTTAATTTTTGTGTTTCTATGTCCATTATTGAATATAAGCCATTCGTTATAATTATTTAATCAATATGCGGAACCCACGATATTAAATAGAGGGTAGTAATGGAGAAATTACTAATAGGAATACGAGGATAGCTGAAACAGGGACAGAGGGATGGAGCTCCATACCGAGTGTGCATGGCTGAACTATAAAAGGAAATTTACGACAACGAGAACAATTAGAAACAATATCAAGAAGAAAATATAGGACATTTTTGCATGTATACTAACAGGCCAACAACTATATGCTTAACTTGATAATGTCAAATTCAATCAAGTGTTTGTTCACATTTGTACCATATTATTAGCAAAGAATTCAAGGTAAATATCTTTTCACAAACCAGTATTTCCTAAAAACATATTCTTACAATCTTTTTTTTTTTTGATAAAGCTTCGAGCAATATCTAACTCATTTAAGAAACACTTCTATATCTAAACTACAAGTTTGCCTCTAAAAAATAAACTAAACACAAATGATTATTGGCTATGGAGATGTGTAGGACTTGTTTCTTATCTTTAGTAAGAAACCCTAAAATTAGTAAGATCTATAAGTGAAACATACATGTATGAAAATCAAATTGCAAACCATAGGGTTCAAATTTTGAATTGAAACCAGATTCAAATCGTCGGTCCTAAATTGTAAACAGATTTAGCTTGTAGCATGTGGCTCGTGGTTTACAATGTTTCAAATGATTTTATTACATGCATTCATTGTAAAATGTTTAGGTACAATTTTATTAGTTTACAGCTAGACTTTACACTTATGTATGTATGTAAGTATGTGTGTCTGCGTATGTGTATGTACTGTTTGTGTGTTGTGGAAATGATTACTTGCTCTCATTGTTCTCAAACGCGTTTGTTTTGGATCCAGATTTAATATTAGTTTATTATTTTTTATAAAACATAGAACCTTGTGATTTAATCCGAAGTATATTCCCACAAAAATTTGAATTTTTCATCTTTCGATTCTGTTTGAATCTTTCTATTCAACAATTTTTTGCAGCACTTATTTGATATTTTTAGTTGTATTTTCATCGTTGTTTAATTCTTAAGATTCAAGTATTTTTTTATAACACATACATGACAATTTCTTAACTATATTTTCACCCTTGTTTTCCAGAAGGTTAGTGTTGGATCCGATCTACTCATGTGGGAAGTTGATAGTCATAATTTTTGGAAGTAATAAAGTTTGAAAAGGGGTTTATAAAGTCAGTTTAGCATATGACTTGGTTATTATGTAGTAAGTTTTTTGAATGTTGTCAATGTACAAAATTGTGTTTTGGGCATTTATACTTGAGTGATGATCGTGGATTCAATTTTATGTGTTTGAAATAAAAACCGGTGATGCAGTACGAATAAGCTGGATTTGCAATATTCTTTCAAAGAAATAATCAAAGAATGTACATAACTGTTACCTAGTATTTTAACTCGGCTATATTGAACTAATTGCATAAGTTAGTTCAAATGGAATCAAGGCCGATGAGTTCGGAGTGATGATTGTGGGGCCCAAAAGTCAAGTACAGATAATAACACGAAGTCCAGGTTGGATGGAATTGATAGATATGCAAGGCAGAATGTTCAAAGTATGAAACATAGTTCAACATATAGGAGGGACTGACATAAATTAACTTCCATCATAGGGATCAGTATGTTTCAGGGAGTAAGAACGTTTCAATAAAAAATAAATATCTCAAGATCCGCAAGTCCAATGCATATGGAATTTTATGAGCAAGACATGGGGAGTCTGCCCTAGAAATCGCACCTTAAGAAGACGAAGTCAAAGGGATTGGCACTTTATCCTTGGTAGGGATTGGCAGGAATCAACAAGCAATCCATATTGAAGCAAAAATCAAGCAATAACTCAAGTTCTACTGATATAATTGGCATGAAATTTGGAGGCTAAACATATTTTAGCATAAGAAAGTTACCATAGGGATCGCAACCCAAAATTCCACCCAAAGTAGAGATTGGTACCTCTCCCTCTTCTTTGGGAATTGGGCCACGCGATCCTTCTTGTTGGTCCATATGGCTTGGGGTTCTATCGAATTTTTAGTGAGATATTTGTCCACCTTCGTATATAAATACGGGTTTGGTTGTTCATTTTTGAGATCTTTTACGCTGCTAGTTGCTTTATACTCTTTTGTAACTAAATATTTTCATCCGATCCGTATTGCGCTCAATTTATAAAGTGATTAATAAAGCAATCTGTTCAAAGTGGACGTAGGCAAACAACGCCGAACCACTATAGATCGTTGTGTGCATGTTATTATTTATATTTACTCCTATTTCTTTATTATTATCGTCTGTTTTCATTTTATATTCTTTATTTCTCTTCAAAATTTCTATTGGGTGTGTGCCAACTTTTGGTGCAAACTTTTTGGTGCTCTCATTGAAAATATTGATTCTCAGCTTATTAGGATCCCTTTGTTGCTACTGGATTGCATAAAATCCCTAAAGAAAATCCACAGTTATCTTCAAGAAGTTTGCTTATTATATTTATTCTATTCAGATTTGCAAAAATCTAAGCAAATCCATCAACAATGGTGATGAACACTAGATCTACTTCTCAGAACGCAGAAGGAATCAGAAAATGCTAGCATCCAGCAAGGAGGCCGGAGCAGTCAACCAATGAATGTGAATGCTGATTCAGTTGAAGTGCGGAATCCAGCCGATTTCATTACAAGAGCTGAATTCCAGAATTTGATGAGAGAGCTAGTGGATAGCCGTCGATAATGGAATAAGCAGATTTAAGCCAATATCAACCTAATGAACCAACTCAGTTAGCAACAACGAGGGAAAGCAAGGAAGGACCCCACCCCTCAGCATCGGGGAGATCTTGTTCATCAAATGAGTATCACAGGCACGTGCGTCATAGAATTGACGGATATCACGTAGAAACTTCAGGGCATCAATAGGCAGACTTGCCTAGTCTGCCAAGACCGATCGATGACGATCCCTGTGGAGGGATCGATACCGATCCCTCCTCCAGAGGAACTTACTTATACATGCTGGGATTCAAGCTGGAGCTGCTATGACCGATTTGGATGATGAAGTTCAGTTAAATGTTGAGCAATTGCTTTCATGGAATGACGATGAAGTAAATGTATGTGGCATACATCAGGAGGATGGTGAACCAAGAAGGCGTGGAACGGCTCGTAGGCATTAATCGGACCATTCTCATGAGGTGGTACACGATCACCGTTTGACACCAACTATCCAAACACCAAACTTGTCGGCTATGGTTAAACAATTAGTAAGAGAGAGCCAAGGCTTGATCAATGACGACTGAGGAATCTGGAGAAGCCATACCTCATTCGCAGACGATGTCCTACATGCAGAGTATTCAAGGAGGTTCAGCATGTCGTCGATGCCTGCCTACGGGGAAAAACTGGCCCCAGACAGCATGGATTTCGCACGAGCAGATAATGCGACCAAGTGTAGATGTTTTCCTATTACTCTCTTTGGAATAGCAACGATGTGGTTTACAAGGTTACCCCTGCGTTGGATTTCTAGATTTGATGATTTGGCAACAAAGTTTGTGAAGCAATTCCGTATGCATGCAACTCGCCCCAGAAATGTAATGTCCCTATCAAGTGTGATTCATGCTTTGGGAGAATCGTTGAAAGATTACTTGGAGAGATTTCATACGGCTGTTACAAAAATCAGTAATCCGAATGACTATGCATATTGATGGCCGTAACAAGTGGAAGTTAGAGTTTGATTTTGACGATTGGTTAGTTAGCAAGCCTCCCACGACGTTGGAGCGCTTTTATGCAAAGACGACTTAGTATTTGAGGAAGGAGGAAGCCAAATGCTCTAGGAAGAAGAATGCCGCGGGACTAAGTGGAGAGGGAGTACAGAGTAATATTGGAGTGAAGCAGTCTGATGATAGCTCTGAAAAAGTTCAAGTGAATGTTCAAAACAAAGCGAATCAACTAAAGAAAGGCGAAGATAGGAGCGGAGAAAGAGAGATTCTGGAAGAGGAAAGCATCGGATTATGATGTACGATACTTACACGCCACTGAATAGATCTCTAGAGAATATCTATTTGTCTGCCTGCAATATCATGCAGTACAGAAAGCTGCATTCGAAAGAATCAACGGAGAAGCAGAAACAGACCTGAAAATATTATCGGTTTCACGAATGTTAGTCATAACACAAATGAACGCAGACATCTCTAGGATATTATTGAAAGCTGATTCGAGAAAGTTACACCAGTTTGTAAAAATCCCACAGGATGGCGGGCATGGGACATCCAATGCCAACCGAGGACAAACACCGTACAGATCTGAGGAGCTTGCACGGACTGGTGAAAGATTGGTAATCAATACGATAGTCAGAGGACCTCATCCGGCTGACAAGAGTTGGCGTGAGATGCGTGATACACTAGCGCAATTAAGCATGTGAATTTTGAATGTTGTTCGAGTATGGAAGATGGAGCTCCGAAAAAACAGCAACGTACAATGACACATGATATTGTGTTTAGAAAAAGAGATGCAGACAAGGTGGATGCTCCAACAATCGACCCAATGCTCATTTCGTCCATGATCGGCCCCGCTTTAGTGAGAAGAATATTAGTTGATTGTAGAAGTTCTGTAAATATAATTTTCAAAAAAAAATTATGATCAGATGAGGATAAAAGCTAAGGACTTGAAATCGTCTAAAGCCCACATTCATGGATTTAACAATGCTGCAACCGAAGCTGTTGGTTATGTTGAATTGCACGTGGAGTTGGGTTATGTTGAATTGCCCGTGGAGTTGGGAGAAGGTGACTGCAAGAGAGTGCAGATTTTGCCTTCTGTTGTTTTGAACATTGACTCTCCATACAACGCTTTTCTGCACCAACCTGTCTTAGCTGAGTTCCGGGCAGCTCTTGCCCTATGGTGTTTGACTTTGAAGTTCCTGACAGACAATGGTGTTGGAGTTGTTCATGGTGATCATGCGACTGGACGTGCCTGTTATGTAGTTGAATTGAGTGATGCTCAACGAAAGGTAAGGGTGTGGACAAGTCTGTCCGCATCCAAGCCACTGAAGATTGACAATCAGCGCTTGAGCCTTGGATCAGGCATTATAGTCCGTTCGATAGAGACGTAGATTCGAGAGATGACGAGAAGGAGCCCGAAGGGACCAAGGCTGCACCGGTCGAACTGATGATTGACATCACAGTCGGCCATGACGACTCATCGTGGATTCTAAAGATCGGATCACAGTTCAACCCCCCAATGATGAAAGAACTTATTGGATTTTTTCGAGCAAATCTCGACGTGTTCACATGGAATCACTTTGACATGTGGGATCTCGTCTGCCATTGCGAGCCATGCATTGAATATCGACACGAGGCATGTCCCGGTAAAATAAAAAAGGCGTGGCATGTATTCGGAGGGATCTACCGCTCTTAAAGTGGAGGTGGATAGACTCATACAATGAGTTTATTCGCGATGTCCTCTGTCCTAAGTGGGTATCTAATCCTGTACTTGTGAGAAAGACAAATGGGAAATGACGGACATGCGTTGATTATAGGGGTGGGCATGGTCGGTTAACCGAACCGATCAGTTAATTTAAACGGTTAACCAGTGAAAATTAACGGTTCGGTTAACCGATACATCTGTTAAAAATAGTTGGTCACACTGACCGAATCGATTAAATTTAACCATGGTTAACCGGTTAAATGTAATGGTTCGGTTGACCGTTCGAACTAAAGGTTAACCGTTGAGTGGTTAACCGTGTAACCCAAACGGTTAATCGTTGATTGGTTAACTGTAGGTTAACCGTATATTCTGCATATATAGGCATGCTAAGAGCACACATTGCAACATTAATCCACATTCCAATAGTGCACAGTTCTGCTAGTTTGCAATCCTAACATAGTTTAGCTAGTTTACATTCCAGATGTAACGTTCCGCCTTTTTGTACGTTTAAACCGACGATAAACCGCACACGTCAGATTTAAAACCATACAGAAGGGCGGATTGTTATGGGGTAAATAAGAAAAAGCTGAGAAAGAAGAAAAACAAAACATAATCTTGCAGCGGAACGATAAAATATAATAATCAAATATATAGTTCATGAAGCTGTTTTACAAAATATTCGATTATACTTATATAATACATATCAGAGTTACACATACCAGAGAATAATAAATAACAATGCAGTGGAATAAAATGGTGTAGTGGAATAATATAATAGATAATAATAAATCTTCGTCTTCGTCCTCTAGAATACGGTCTTTCAAATTCTGAAATGCTCAAGCTGACCCGTGCGAATTGAAAAGACAAAACACTCGAGTCAGAACTAAAAGATCTTATGTAAGTTAAATCAACAATAAATAATGTGAGTGGAATGGCGTCAGAGATGTTTACGGGATTTGACATCTTCTATCCAGTGTCTAACGTGAGCGCAGTAACTCAAAAGATGCTCGGGATTCAGATCTCATAAGGATTCGTTAAACTATTTACTATGTAGTAATATACGCTATTATAATGGTGTCTAAAGTAAAGTATAATATACTGAAAATAGCGTTAAGGCTTTACATTTTCCACCTTAACACACTTTTATATTCCCATAGTCTATACAGTACCGTAATCTCCCCCATACTGGGCGTCGTCAGAGGGCACTCCATATGTATGGTACAAAACAAAATTGTATAAGGCGCGCTAGGGTAGGTGACACGGCACAACTAGGCAATGCCAGGGTAGATATACCAATTGCTATCCGGACTGGTGGTAACGCATAGCTACCGTCCACCTCGAGCCACACCCCCAAATAAAAAAAAATCAAAAGTGGCCACCGAATCAATCCAAAAAGTATAATATCGAAGGGATGTGTCCGATCAAAGGTGCTACCTCGTTGGCCCGAGAATCGCTCCTGTTTTAGCCACCTTATGCCAACTCACGAGAGTCGGGTCCACGTATTTACCTCAAAGGAAACGCCGCCACCATCCTACTTCATTTTGAAATCTCCATCACGTATACGGTTGTTAAAGTGGTTTTCGGAGTTGGCAGAGAGTATGACAACTTCCGATCCCGGTCTCTTCAACAACCAAACGTTATTATAACACCGCGGTCATTTTAAAATAATTATACTTCAAAAAAAAAATATTCATTCAAAACCATATAATTACGATATCATTTTCGTTTAAAAATCAAATCAATATGATATCATTTATAAACCCAAAGCAATATAATATCATTTTTTTTATTTCAAATATATCCTTTTCCCAAAATCATAGCATTTTCAAAGTTATAAAATTTCGAAACCAAAGATTTTAAAACTATAACACTTCCAAAACGTAATACTTTGAAATTAATAACTTTGAAACATAACTTCCACCCTTACATGGATCAAATATTAAATATTTACAAAACAAACTAGCTTCTTAAATTTCACAAATCAAATTCCAAAAACAACCCGAATTTCTAAATTTTAATCTTTAATAAATTTCTAAACTTAAATATTCAATATTTCAAAACTAAATTTTTATAATTTATATATATACACCCATTTCACTTTTACTATTATTTAGTTTTGAAATATTTGCTTATTAAATCCAATATCCTTTAAATAAAACCTCAAATCCAATAACTGAATATTCCTCAATCTATTCGCTTAAATCACCTTAAACCCGAATTTAGTTATAAAACCATGTTCTTTAAAATCTCAATTTCAATAAGTTCTAAATGGATTTGTAACAGCCCAATTTTTTTTAACAAGTATTTTTCACTTGTATTTTTCTAAAAAAAAAAAAAACTTTGGGGTTTATTTAAAGTGATTAAAAATAATAATAAATAAAAAAATTGACCAAATTTTTAATTAAATAATAAGATCTCTGAAATTTTGACATGGTTAAGAATTAACTTTAATTTGGTAATTTGGGTTTTTGTCGAGGATGGTAAATAACTTAATTTCTAGCAAAATAAAGTTTTAATTAAGAAAACATTAATAGCTTAGGTGGTTAAGACATCTGGGCTATTCACGACAGGTCACGAGTTCGAGTCTCAGCATGGTCAGAATTTCGAATTTTTTAGTATATAAATGAACTGGGTAATTACCCCTTAAAAAGGGCGCGTAAATTTAGGGAATAAATACTATATATATATAAGATTATATATAAGAAAACGTATAGAATTTTAATCCGTTATTTTTCTCTTTCCAGTACTTCCCAATTTATATACATATATAATTTGATTTAAATCATTTCCTTAAAATACTAATATGGAAATTTAAAGTTGTGAAACGGTTAATTTTGTTAAAAGACAACTCCATTTGAATTTTAATAAAAGGAATTTTGTATATATATATATGTAATATGTGAAAACCAATTAAGTTTGTTAAGTAATAATTTTGAAGAATTTAGTGTATTAATGAACTGTTAAATTTCGCGTTTAAAGGACGCGTAAAAATTTATGGTATAAGTAACAAAATAAACGTATAAATTAAAAACGTTATTTTTATATAACTTTGGGTGTTTTATATTACGTCAGTTTGGCGTATTTTAAAAATCATATTTCAACATCGATATGTATTTAAAATATCGTATCAATGGTCTGTATACAAAATCAACGCTTGCTTTAATCACGCATATAAAGTATAGAATCCAAAGCTTTGTATAACTGGCAATTAATATTTTCGCAAGCCTTATCTCAAATCCAGAGGAATAACGTGCATATCCAGGCATCAAAGAAAAAAAAGCACGCAAATCCGAATTTAAAAAAAGAAACGTTCAAATCTGTTTGTAACTGTTCTTTAAAATATAATGATAATAATCAACTCTTCCTTTTTTGATTTAAACATACCATATATTTCTTCTTAAATCACGCATATATCATTTGAGAGAAAATCAATTTTGCATTCCTTTGCGTGTGACACAAAATTTTATTCTTTTAACATTTTTGGCATTTGCCTCTTACCTTTTTGTTTCTTGAGCATGTCACTGTATTCATTTATTCACGCAACCTAAATGGACCAATATATTTGATTGCCTAAAATCAACTCATGCATTCAAATTTAACCTTGCCTATCTTTTCAAATTCTCACATTCCTATTTATATCTCTCTGTTTCCACTGCCTTTATTTTGCAAGATAAAATTTTTCGTTCCTATAATCACGCATATAAAGTAAAAATCATATTTAAATATACTTATCGATTAAAATATCAGTTAGTGATTTTTATAACAAACGTTACTTTTGTTTTAACTGTCAAAATTTATTTTAAACTTTTGTATATACCTTTTCATCCAAATATCTTTTGCCTAAAATCAATCTCTTGCCTAATATCAGTTCTTCCAAATGCCGTTTCTTCAATCTACAATCACGCAACTATCAAATAAAAAAAAAATGTTGAAATCAAAACTCATAAACTGGCAATGAATATCACGCATATAAAATCAAATCTAATTGCTATCCGTGGTCCCTAAAATCACACGAGCCTTATCCATTCAAACAAAATAAAAACTGGAAATAAATCACTGAGCTCTGCTTGCTTTTTCTTTTTCCATTGATTTCGCCTCAAATCAATTCTTTATCTGCAAAACGTTCAATCTTCTATCAATGCTGCCGTTTTTTTTTCAATCTCTTGCCAAGGTATTCACATTCAAACTTTTGAACGTACGAAATTTTGCTTTATCAATCAATTGTTTAGGCATGCCAAGATATGTTGCCATTTTTGTACCGAGCCCTTTTGATTTTCTTCACGTATATATGTTTTCTTGCATCTAAAGCAAACTCTTTCCTCTATAAATATATTAGCCTGGTTCGTATTTTATCTCCTCATCTTGCATAACATCATCCACAAGGAGAAAAGCTTCTATTAGGTAATATTACTATTCCTTTTCTTCTTTTGCATCCTCTCCATTTTCCTTCTTCAGTTTTTTTCCTTTGCTTTCCCATCTTTTGGCTCGACCACTCCAACCCTGACTACCACTCTAGTGCTCAGCCAAGTTTCCTACCAGACATATATTTTGAAAAAAAACCTTGTTTCTAGTAGCAGTGGATATGTGTGTTGATGATGAGGTCTTAAGAGAAATACATTACCTTGCAAATTCATTCAAGTCAGGTCAATAACCTGTAGGAAGCTAGGTTATGGAATTAGTGTAGTTATGATGTAGTAAATGTTATTCTGGATGTACTTATCACTAATGATCTGTGCATGTTTTACCATCTTGTAACAGTAGATAGCAGAGAGACGCAAGTTGTAGGCAGAGAGTTGCGTGAGTTTTGTTTTGCATAGGATGTTAGACATGTTTAAAAAATAAAAATAAATAAATAAATATATATATATATATATAAAACAAGAGTAAAGAAGAATATAACAGAGGGAGAGAAAGAGAGTTTTCAGGGTTCATCAGAATATAACATGTTGACATAGTGAGTGAGCCTTCAGTTGCATATAGGCATATCATATAGGCAGGCTTTTAGTGAAATCTTGACCGTGTTTTAGGTAACTGACTTGGGTAGTTATTCGTTGATGATAGTAAAAAATTTAAAGAAGAAATGATGTATCCGTGCATGTTTTATAAAATATATATATATAAGATTCGGTTGAAAAAAAGGGAGAAAGCCTGTAATACTTCAGATAACAGAGAAGATGTTAGGTGGAAATGTTTAGTTGCATATAAAAGCATATAACTGCAATATGCTTTATAGTTGTGTGGGACAGTGCATAAGCCTGTAGGTAGTAGAGTATTGGATGCACTTGTACATGCATATATCATGGCCTATAGGAGAAAAACTTCACCATTTTGTTTTAGATGGCCTTTAGGTAAATTTTACCTTGATTTTTGAAATGGCATGGTTCAGTAATGGGTAGGAAAAGTTTCGTTATGTTTTGATAGTATACCCAGTGGAGTGGTCGAGCAAGTCGAACTAATTCTCGTCCTATTTTTAATTTTTGCTTTGACCGTAAATTTCTAAAGTCACGTATCCGGTATTTGGATCTTGTTATAGATTTGAATCTAGGCGTGACATCCGGGATATTTGATCGTTACTCTCTGTTCGTTTCTTTTCCGGTGGATTTTCGTTTTGAATCACATTTTTCTGCGGCCTTCAGGTGAGTTTTTCTCACCAGACAAACATGCCTATATTTCTGTGAATTATCGCAAGTGCATGTGTAAATTATTATTTAACTGTTATCTGTCTGTAATATAACGTAGGATGTTAAACTCCATTTAAATTGACACCTCATCAGTTATTTATCTGTTGTAATATTTCTGCAGTTATATTGTTAAATGTTTATTTACTGATTTAAATCATCACTGCAAGTTCCCTATAAATTTAAATCGTTAAGGCTGAAATGATAGGCCTAAAACGATGATTATTATGCATTTATTCAGTTAACTGTTTAATTTTAACTTGGGATTGCGGGTTTGAAATGATAGAACCCGGGGTTTGTAAAATTGCGGATTGAAATGATATAAATCCGTATCACTTGACCTAGGCTAGAAAATTTTATACAGACCCGTGGTTCCTATAATATTTTTCTGAAATATTTTAAAATTATTTTTAAATGGAAGTTTATAATATTGTGGTTTAATGTATTTAAAGGATTTTTATAAAGATTTAAAAATGATTTTTGAATGAGTTAAGATTTTAAATAAATAAATATAACTTATTTGGAAAAAATTCTGGATTTTTGTTAAGATGAGATTTCAGTTAAGAAATAATTGATAATAAGTTGTATTTGGAATTTAAACTAAATTGATAAGTTAATAACCTATTACAGCATTTAAATGCTGTCTTTTAAAATTGGACTGTTTAACCCATAAACTTTAGGTAGCATTTCATAAGGGCTGCAGAAACTGGAATTTGATTGTTTTAAAATGTATGGAAATTAATTTTGGGGAAAAGGTGTAAATTTTGGAATTTAATATGAAATTAGAAAATTTTTAAGAAATTGATTTTTTGATGGATTTAAAGGAAGAATTTAACTTTAAAATTTGGTAAAGGCAATAAATTCCAAATAAATTGAATAAATTTAAAAGTATGTATAAAGTGGAAAGTTTAAATCAATATTTGATATTGAAGGAATTTGAGATATATTTTGATTTTAAAGTACGAATACCATTTTAAACTGTAACCACGGGTTATAATAACGCTTGGTTGGCAAAGAGACCGGGATCGGATATGGACATACTCTCTATCGATACCGAAAACCACTTTGACTAACCGTGTACGCGGTGGAGATCCCAGAATGAAGTAGGATGGTGGTGACGGTTCCTTTAAGGTAAATACGTGGACCCGACTCCCGTGAGTTGGCATAAGGTGGCTAAAACAGGAGCGATTCTCGGATTAATGAGGTAGCACCTCTGATCGAACGCACTTCTTCGTATGCCATTCTATTACTCCTGTGATTGTTTTGGTGCGCACCTTTGATTTGGGAGTGTTGTTCGAGGTGGGCGGTAACTGCGGCTACGCGTTTCCACCGGTCCGGATAGCAATTGGTATATCTACCCTGGCATTGCCTAGTTGTGCCATGTCACCTACCATAGCGAGCCTCCTACGAGTTTCTATTTGTGTCGTACCTATGGAGTATTCTCTGGTAGCTTCCCGATCAGGAGGTATTACGGTACTGTATAGACTATTGGCATTATTTGTGTTAAGGGCTATATGGGTAACCCCTTAACGCTATTAAAAAGTAAGTTTATTTTATATATAGACACTATTATAATAGCGAAAATATTACTACATAGTAAATAGTTTAACGGATTCTTAGAGGATGGGCGGTCCCAAGCATCCTTTAAGTTACTTGCTCTATATTACAGTACACTTGAATTAGCTTACACTATATAAGTATGTATGTCCTGACTCGAGTGTTTAAGTTTTATGTTACGCTCGGGTCAGCCTGAGTTGCAGTTCAGTTTTCATCCCGGAGCTAGGATTTCTGTAGATCACTTTCAAGCTGCTGGCAAACTTCCTTTCCAGTTCTTTATCTAAAATTTTGAAATCAAGACTAGTGGACATTTGGACTGTTTACTGATAAGTTAAAACTATATTTGGATTTAAGACTATGTAAATTTTACTTGAGTAAGAATATTTATAGTGGCTTCATGAACCACTAAGTATTTTTAAATTCCGCTGCGAGTATTCTGATTCTGTGTCTGTGATTCTGTGATTAATTATTTACTGCATATTCTGAGTTCTGCCAAATTTATTTTTACAACGCGGTATTTTGAACAATTCAAGTCCGACATGTGCGGATGCGAATGGTTGAAGACACCGGGTCGTTACATCTGGTATCAGAGCTTTGGCTCTAGGCAAAACTTAGAATGTATGGTAAATTTGATTTACAGAATCACTTTCATTCGAGCTTGAATCTCTTCCTTTTTGAATTTTGGAACATTCCCTGCGGTTTCGAAGTTCATTCGTGTCCCTCGCTATTTATTTTTCTTTCGATTCGGGAGTATCCCATAACTCCACTTAGGATGATCTTTATAGTGAATTGGCGGTTTCGCCAATATTCTAATATAGCGGTGAAACTCCTTTACAACTAGCATTGATTCACCGGAGATTTATATTTATCCTCGGTTTAGATACTAGTATCTTTGGTTATTCTGAACTCTATCTCTTCAGATCGAATGTAGATTTACCCCAGAAAATCCACATCGATCTGACTCTTTAAATCACGGTTGACCAGGTTAAGGTTGCCCGCGATTTATATAAACTTATCTGGTTTCTTATTCTGTTATTTAACCATCGGATCTTCTGATTCCAACTTATCTTTAAATCAAAATTCTATTTAATTTGAGTCCTTCAAAATTTGAATCTCTATCCTTGTTTGAAAAATTTATTCCTATTTGGGAAAAATCTAATATTATATATATAAGTATAATTTTCAAAATTTAACTAGTTGTTTAGAGATAATAGTGTTTGGTTTTATTTATTGTTTTGTAAACCATTGGTTTTGTCTTATATAAATAATTGAATATAAACATGGTTATAAATTTATTTGGAAATAGAAATGAATTTAAAATAAGAATTTAAGGATTCAATTTCGATAGTTTCAAACCTTGTGTTTAAAGTCTTAAAAGGATATATTATTATTTAAATAATTTTCGAATATAAATTTGTTTCCAAAGAATTTTAAAGTTTTAAAAATTAGTGCTCTTCTCTTTGTTGCTGGAAAATAATTTCGGTGATGACTACAACATCATCGACATTCATTTTCGAGTATCGAAGTAAAGAGACCACGATGTAGTTTTGCTTCAAAAATTTAATTAATTTGAATTTCTAAAATATGACTTAATTTATAATGTATATAGATATATGATTTAAATTTGATTTGACATATACTATATGTATGTATTTATTTATCTCTAAAGGGTTTGAAGTTAATTGGAAATTTAATTCATAAATTTATGTTAAAAGGTGATTCTAATGATAAAGTAAAGTCAAATTTGGAATGAATATTTAAACTTGAATAATATAGTTGGAAAATTTTACTTGTATAAATTGCATGCCAATATAACTTACCTAAATCATTCAGAAATTAAGTATGCAATTGGATAATGTATAATATAAAAGGATTTTATAAATAAAAATTTGAGTGGTTATAATAAATGTTATACACTTAAAGTTTCAGTTACAACAATACAAATAGAGGTAAATAGAAATAAAATAATAAT
The DNA here is from genome assembly GCA_030765085.1 of Allium cepa. Taxonomy (NCBI): domain Eukaryota; kingdom Viridiplantae; phylum Streptophyta; class Magnoliopsida; order Asparagales; family Amaryllidaceae; genus Allium; species Allium cepa. Next base: position 979,310,968 of record CM060934.1, read on the forward strand.
TGAATAATATACAATATCAAATGGTGTTAAAGGAAATTTAGAAATATATTGGAATAGTTATATTAAATATAATCTACTTAATATGTGCGATAAGATATATTAAGCAGAATATATTTAATAATAATCTGGAATAAAGAAAATTAAATTTGTTGAATAAAAGATGATTATTATAAAAGATACAAATATCTGATTTTAGAAAATAATTGGATAATAAGATAATTAATTTGGAAATAGTTAAGATTGATTTAACTTCTGTAAAAATCAAATGAATTAAATCAATTATTGAATATTAATTTAAATTGAATTTATATAGTTTAGATATTGAGAAAAATATTTGACATAGATGAGAAAAATATTGAGAAAAATAAATTTAATTATAGTTTGGAATAAATAAGAAACTAAATGGGGAATTTGGTTTATTTTGGGAAATGGTAAATTTACTTTAAAAATAAAGTTAAATTACCATTTCAAATTTGGACTAAAATTAAACATTTTAAATTAGAATTTTATAATACCTTGTGAAAAAATTTGGAGAAAGAAAAAAAAAATGAATGATTTTTCTTTTTTTTAGTGTAGGGATATTATACAAGTAAATATGTAAATAAATAAATGTTAAAATTTTAAGTATAAATAGATGAAATCAATGATTACTTTAAAATTGAATTTTTATTGTTTAGATTAATGATTCTAATTTAAGTGTCAATTTAGTTTTCTTTCAGGTTGTTTCTATTCCCCTACCTTCTTCCTTTTCGAGGACGAAAAGTTCTGAGTGGGGGAGAGTGTAACAGCCCAATTTTTTTAACAAGTATTTTTCACTTGTATTTTTCTAAAAAAAAAAAAAAACTTTGGGGTTTATTTAAAGTGATTAAAAATAATAATAAATAAAAAAATTCACCAAATTTTTAATTAAATAATAAGATCTCTGAAATTTTGACATGGTTAAGAATTAACTTTAATTTGGTAATTTGGGTTTTTGTCGAGGATGATAAATAACTTAATTTCTAGCAAAATCAAGTTTTAACTAAGAAAACATTAATAGCTTAGGTGGTTAAGACATCTAGGCTATTTACGACAGGTCACGAGTTCGAGTCTTAGTATGGTCAGAATTTCGAATTTTTTAGTATATAAATGAACTGGGTAATTACGCGTTAAAAAGGGCGTGTAAATTTAGGGAATAAATACTATATATATATATATATATATATATATATATAAGATTATATATAAGAAAACGTATAGAATTTTAATCCGTTATTTTTCTCTTTCCAGTAAAATTTACTTCCCAATTTATATACATATATAATTTGATTTAAATCATTTCCTTAAAATACTAAATATGGAAATTTAAAGTTGTGAAACGGTTAATTTTGTTAAAAGACAACTCCATTTGAATTTTAATAAAAGGAATTTTGTATATATATATATATAATATGTGAAAACCAATTAAGTTTGTTAAGTAATAATTTTGAAGAATTTAGTGTATTAATGAACTGTTAAATTTCGCGTTTAAAGGACGCGTAAAAATTTATGGTATAAGTAACAAAATAAACGTATAAATTAAAAACGTTATTTTTATATAACTTTGGGTGTTTTATATTACGTCAGTTTGGCGTATTTTAAAAATCATATTTCAACATCGATATGTATTTAAAATATCGTATCAATGGTCTGTATACAAAATCAACGCTTGCTTTAATCACGCATATAAAGTATAGAATCCAAAGCTTTGTATAACTGGTAATTAATATTTTCGCAAGCCTTATCTCAAATCCAGAGGAATAACGTGCATATCCAGGCATCAAAGAAAAAAAAAGCACGCAAATCTGAATTTAAAAAAAGAAACGTTCAAATCTGTTTGTAACTGTTCTTTAAAATATAATGATAATAATCAACTCTTCCTTTTTTGATTTAAACATACCATATATTTCTTCTTAAATCACGCATATATCATTTGAGAGAAAATCAATTTTGCATTCCTTTGCGCGTGACACAAAATTTTATTCTTTTAACATTTTTGGCATTTGCCTCTTACCTTTTTGTTTCTTGAGCATGTCACTGTATTCATTTATTCATGCAACCTAAATGGACCAATATATTTGATTGCCTAAAATCAACTCATGCATTCAAATTTAACCTTGCCTATCTTTTCAAATTCTCACATTCCTATTTATATCTCTCTGTTTCCACTGCCTTTATTTTGCAAGATAAAATTTTTCGTTCCTATAATCACGCATATAAAGTAAAAATCATATTTAAATATACTTATCGATTAAAATATCAGTTAGTGATTTTTATAACAAACGTTACTTTTTTTTTAACTGTCAAAATTTATTTTAAACTTTTGTATATACCTTTTCATCCAAATATCTTTTGCCTAAAATCAATCTCTTGCCTAATATCAGTTCTTCCAAATGCCGTTTCTTCAATCTACAATCACGCAACTATCAAATAAAAAAAAATGTTGAAATCAAAACTCATAAACTGGCAATGAATATCACGCATATAAAATCAAATCTAATTGCTAACCGTGGTCCCTAAAATCACACGAGCCTTATCCATTCAAACAAAATAAAAACTGAAAATAAATCACTGAGCTCTGCTTGCTTTTTCTTTTTCCATTGATTTCGCCTCAAATCAATTCTTTATCTGCAAAACGTTCAATCTTCTATCAATGCTGCCGTTTTTTTTCAATCTCTTGCCAAGGTATTCACATTCAAACTTTTGAACGTACGAAATTTTGCTTTATCAATCAATTGTTTAGGCATGCCAAGATATGTTGCCATTTTTGTACCGAGCCCTTTTGATTTTCTTCACGTATATATGTTTTCTTGCATCTAAAGCAAACTCTCCCCTCTATAAATATATTAGCGTGGTTCGTATTTTATCTCCTCATCTTGCATAACATCATCCACAAGGAGAAAAGCTTCTATCAGGTAATATTACTATTCCTTTTCTTCTTTTGCATCCTCTCCATTTTCCTTCTTCAGTTTTTTTTCCTTTGCTTTCCCATCTTTTGGCTCGACCACTCTAACCCTGACTACCACTCTAGTGCTCAGCCAAGTTTCCTACCAGACATATATTTTGAAAAACAACCTTGTTTCTAGTAGCAGTGGATATGTGTGTTGATGATGAGGTCTTAAGAGAAATACATTACCTTGCAAATTCATTCAAGTCAGGTCAATAACCTGTAGGAAGCTAGGTTATGGAATTAGTGTAGTTATGATGTAGTAAGTGTTATTCTGGATGTACTTATCACTAATGATCTGTGCATGTTTTACCATCTTGTAACAGTAGATAGCAGAGAGACGCAAGTTGTAGGCAGAGAGTTGCGTGAGTTTTGTTTTGCATAGGATGTTAGACATGTTTAAAAAAAATAAAAATAAATAAATAAATAAATATAAAACAAGAGTAAAGAAGAATATAACAGAGGGAGAGAAAGAGAGTTTTCAGGGTTCATCAGAATATAACATGTTGACATAGTGAGTGAGCCTTCAGTTGCATATAGGCATATCATATAGGCAGGCTTTTAGTGAAACCTTGACCGTGTTTTAGGTAACTGACTTGGGTAGTTATTCGTTGATGATAGTAAAAATTTTAAAGAAGAAATGATGTATCCGTGCATGTTTTATAATATATATATATATATATATATATATATATATATAAGATTCGGTTGAAAAAAAAGGGAGAAAGCCTGTAATACTTCAGATAACAGAGAAGATGTTAGGTGGAAATGTTTAGTTGCATATAAAAGCATATAACTGCAATATGCTTTATAGTTGTGTGGGACAGTGCATAAGCCTGTAGGTAGTAGAGTATTGGATGCACTTGTACATGCATATATCACGGCCTATAGGAGAAAAACTTCACCATTTTGTTTTAGATGGCCTTTAGGTAAATTTTACCTTGATTTTTGAAATGGCATGGTTCAGTAATGGGTAGGAAAAGTTTCGTTATGTTTTGATAGTATACCCAGTGGAGTGGTCGAGCAAGTCGAACTAATTCTCGTCCTATTTTTAATTTTTGCTTTGACCGTAAATTTCTAAAGTCACGTATCCGGTATTTGGATCTTGTTATAGATTTGAATCTAGGCGTGACATCCGGGATATTTGATCGTTACTCTCTGTTCGTTTCTTTTCCGGTGGATTTTCGTTTTGAATCAAATTTTTCTGCGGCCTTCAGGTGAGTTTTTCTCACCAGAAAAACATGCCTATATTTCTGTGAATTATCGCAAGTGTATGTGTAAATTATTATTTAACTGTTATCTGTCTGTAATATAACGTAGGATGTTAAACTCCATTTAAATTGACACCTCATCAGTTATTTATCTGTTGTAATATTTCTGCAGTTATATTGTTAAATGTTTATTTACTGATTTAAATAATCACTGCAAGTTCCCTATAAATTTAAATCGTTAAGGCTGAAATGATAGGCCTAAAACGATGATTATTATGCATTTATTCAGTTAACTGTTTAATTTTAACTTGGGATTGCGGGTTTGAAATGATAGAACCCGGGGTTTGTAAAATTGCGGATTGAAATGATATAAATCCGTATCACTTGACCTAGGCTAGAAAATTTTATACAGACCCGTGGTTCCTATAATATTTTTCTGAAATATTTTAAAATTATTTTTAAATGGAAGTTTATAATATTGTGGTTAAATGTATTTAAAGGATTTTTATAAAGATTTAAAAATGATTTTTGAATGAGTTAAGATTTTAAATAAATAAATATAACTTATTTGGAAAAAATTCTGGATTTTTGTTAAGATGAGATTTCAGTTAAGAAATAATTGATAATAAGTTGTATTTGGAATTTAAACTAAATTGATAAGTTAATAACCTATTACAGCATTTAAATGCTGTCTTTTAAAATTGGACTGTTTAACCCATAAACTTTAGGTAGCATTTCATAAGTGCTGCAGAAACTGGAATTTGATTGTTTTAAAATGTATGGAAATTAATTTTGGGGAAAAGGCGTAAATTTTGGAATTTAATATGAAATTAGAAAATTTTTAAGAAATTGATTTTTTGATGGATTTAAAGGAAGAATTTAACTTTAAAATTTGGTAAAGGCAATAAATTCCAAATAAATTGAATAAATTTAAAAGTATGTATAAAGTGGAAAGTTTAAATCAATATTTGATATTGAAGGAATTTGAGATATATTTTGATTTTAAAGTACGAATACCATTTTAAACTGTAACCACGGGTTATAATAACGCTTGGTTGGCAAAGAGACCGGGATCGGATATGGACATACTCTCTGTCGATACCGAAAACCACTTTGACTAACCGTGTACGCGTTGGAGATCCCAGAATGAAGTAGGATGATGGTGACGGTTCCTTTAAGGTAAATACGTGGACCCGACTCCCGTGAGTTGGCATAAGGTGGCTAAAACAGGAGCGATTCTCGGATTAATGAGGTAGCACCTCTGATCGAACGCACTTCTTCGTATGCCATTCTATTACTCCTGTGATTGTTTTGGTGCGCACCTTTGATTTGGGAGTGTTGTTCGAGGTGGGCGGTAACTGCGGCTATGCGTTTCCACCGGTCCGGATAGCAATTGGTATATCTTCCCTGGCATTGCCTAGTTGTGCCGTGTCACCTACCATAGCGAGCCTCCTACGAGTTTCTATTTGTGTCGTACCTATGGAGTATCCTCTTGTAGCTTCCCGATCAGGAGGTATTACGGTACTGTATAGACTATTGGCATTATTTGTGTTAAGGGCTATATGGGTAATCCCTTAACGCTATTAAAAAGTAAGTTTATTTTATATATAGACACTATTATAATAGCGAAAATATTACTGCATAGTAAATAGTTTAACGGATCCTTAGAGGATGGGCGGTCCCAAGCATCCTTTAAGTTACTTGCTCTATATTACAGTACACTTGAATTAGCTTACACTATATAAGTATGTATGTCCTGACTCGAGTGTTTAAGTTTTATATTACGCTCGGGTCAGCCTGAGTTGCAGTTCAGTTTTCATCCTGGAGCTAGGATTTCTGTAGATCACTTTCAAGCTGCTGGCAAACTTCCTTTCCAGTTCTTTATCTAAAATTTTGAAATCAAGACTAGTGGACATTTGGACTGTTTACTGATAAGTTAAAACTATATTTGGATTTAAGACTATGTAAATTTTACTTGAGTAAGAATATTTATAGTGGCTTCATGAAGCACTAAGTATTTTTAAATTCCGCTGCGAGTATTCTGATTCTGTGTCTGTGATTCTGTGATTAATTATTTACTGCATATTCTGAGTTCTGTCAAATTTATTTTTACAACGCGGTATTTTGAACAATTCAAGTCCGACATGTGCGGATGCGAATGGTTGAAAACACCGGGTCGTTACAGGATTCTTATTAAATATAACTCTTAATTAAATAAAATCTCAAATCAATTTCAAACTATCATCTCAGCCTTGATTTATAAAGTAAATATAAACTCTATATTAAAATATAATTTAAGTAAATACTTGTCCATATTATATTTTAATAAAATCAAACTTTATCATTAACTTATTTTATACTTAAACAATCTTGTACATAGTTTAAAACCAAGAATTTAACCATATATAAAATAACCTTTATCAAATATCTCAATCAATATCTCATAAAACCATATTTCCTTACAAAACCATAGAAATCCTTTTTAAAATATTTATATATAGACCACGGCGTCTGTATATAATTTTCTACCCTATGGTCAAGTGATACAGATATTTATCATTTCAATCCGCAATTTAAAAATAAAAGTGTGGTTGTATATCATTTCAAATCGCAATCCCGAATCAAAAGTAACAAACCAATAAAGAACTTGTAACATCCCGCCTTTTTGCACACTTTAAACCGACACACGTGCCAATTCAAAGCATACGCAAGGGCGGATTGTTATGGGGTAAATAAGAAAAACAGAGAAGAAATAAAACAAAAACAGAATCTCACAGCGGAAGGATAAAATATAATAACAAATATACAGTTCATAAACAGTTTACAAAAGCTTGATTCTTCTTTTACAATAAATATCAGAGTTACACATACCAATACAAGCAATGCAGCGGAATAGAAAGAGTGTGGTGTAATACTATATATAACATAATACTTATTCTTCGTCTTCGTCCTCCAAAGCTAAAATCTGCTATCCTGAAATGCTCGGACTGACCCGAGCGAATTTGAATAGACAAAAACACCCGAGTCAGACTAGAATATCTTATGTGAGTTAAATAAACAGAATATAAATATGAGTACAGTAACTCAAGAGATGTTCGGGATTTACATCTCCTAAGGATCCGTTAAACTGTTTACTATGTAGTATATTGCGCTATTATAATAGTGTCTATTTATAAAATAAACTTACTTTTAAATAGCGTTAAGGCTTTACATTTTCCACCTTAACACGTAATAGTCCCAGTAGTCCGTCCAATATCATAGCCCCTCCTGATCGGGAAGCCACTAGAGGATACCACACGGGCTACGGGAGAAAACCAAACTCGTACAAGGCGCGATATGGTAGGTGACACGGCACAACTAGGCAATGCCAGGGTAGATATACCAATTGCTATCCAGGCTGGTGGAAACGCGTAGCCGCAGTTACCGCCCACCTCGGACTAACTCCCCAAAATCAAAATATAGAAGTGGCCACTGAATCAAATCCAAGTCAAATTATAATATCGAAGAGGAGCGTCCGATCAGAGGAATGACCTCATTGGCCTGAGAATCGCTCCTGTTTTAGCCACCTTATGCCAACTCACGGGAGTTGGGTCCACGTATTTACCTTACAGGAAACGTCGCCACCACCTACTTCATTCTGGAATCTCCACCGCGTACACGGTTAGTCAAAGTGGTTTTCGGTATCGACAGAGAGTATGTCCATATCCGATCCCGGTCTCTTTGCCAACCAATCGTTATTATAACACCGCGGTCATTTAAAAATAGTTTATACTTTTAAAACCAGAATATAATCCATTTCAAACCGTAATATTACGATATCATTTCTTCTTTTAAAACCCAAAACAATATGATATCGTTTATCCCAAATAAAATTATTCCTTTCCAAAAAATTATGTCACTTTTTATTATTAAATATCCCATGTAACCAATATTCTGTTTGTAACTTTCAACATAATTCTTCGAAAATCCATAGCATTTTAAAACCATTATTTTCAAAACTAAATGGTTTGGATATTCAACGGTATGCGAATAAAAAAAAAGTTTAACTTTACTGTTGCTTTATAAAGAAATAAATTACATGGCTTTCCAAATATTTCTTCTTTTAAAGTTAAACCAAAATCCAAAATATTACTTCAAGTCGCAAAACCATTTCAATTTTATATATATTTATATCCATTTTGGAGCATTAATATTTCAACTAAAGTTGGATTTTTATCCTTTCAAAAATCAATATTCTATTAATTAATCTTGACCATTCACATAAAATCCATAATTAATAAGACTTCAATTTCTAGTAAAATATATATATATATATATATATATATTTCCAAATTCAATTTTTACTAGAATATTCATTTCAAAATATTTTGGGAAAAAAATCCAATTATAAATATCATATCTTTAAAATTTCCAACTTAATATTTAAACATAGGATATAATCATCAAACTCCATTTTCTTAATTTTCTTCCATTTTTAATAAAGAAATTTATTCACCTTTTAATTTCAAAATTTCAACTTCATATGCATATAACTATGGAAGAAAACATTTATTCAGTATAAAATTTAAGATTTTTATAAACCGTATTCCATCCAAACCATAGAAATCACATTAAAAATAGTTATATATAGACCACGGTGTCTGTATATAGTTTTCTATCCTATGGTCAAGTGATACGGATATTTATCATTTCAATCCGCAATTTAAAAAATAAAACTGCGGTTGTATATCATTTCAAACCGCAATCCCGAATGAAATGAAAAATGCATACTAACTTGCAGTTTAATGATATCAAATAAAACATCCCTTCAATAACACATCCATCATCCAATCACAAACATCAAGCAATATCAATCAATAACAATTATATATATGATCATATATAACAGGTGATAACTGGCAGTTTATTCAAATTAAATTTTTCAACTATTAATCTAACAATTTATATTCAGTGATAATTGACATAACTGTTAACTAGCAGTTCATATGCAACCAAAAATTTCTAACAGCCAATTAACACGCAATAAATCAATTAAATTAACAGTTACATTCAATAAAATGCAATTCAACAGATATGAATGAAATAACATGCCAAAAGCTCATAAATAAATTTCTATTCATTTCTAAAATTTATTTAACAAACATAAAAGCTTCTAGTAGTTGTGAGTGGGTTAAAACACTCACCTTTTGAATTTAAATTGAATTCAAATCCAATTTAAACCCAAAAATTGGACAGTCTCCAAATTCATCCAAACCAGTGCCAAAACGTCAGAAATTCCGATACGATCCCAGCAAAACAAACCGCGCGTGAATCCGAGCTCGTATGCAAAAGTTATGAAAATTTGAAAAATGAAAAATTCTGGTCCTGGGTCAACTTCGGGTTCGACTTCGGGGCGCCGCCTCATTTCCCCGATGCTTGCTTGGAGTTTTCGCCAAAACGACCCGGAGCGACCCGAGTCATTTTCTTCCTGACCCGAAGTTGCTCTAGGGTTTTCTCCTCTGAAACCCGAAGCGCGACCAGAAGCTGCTGCAGATCCACAAATTTTTTTTTTTTTTTTTTTTTTTTTTTGAAATAAAATTTTGGAATTTGGGAATTAGGTTTTCTGCCATTGGAATAAGGAGTTGAGAAGGAGATGTACGTATAGAAAAATGAAAATAAGGAGTGGCTAGGGTTTATAATCGCAAATATATAGACAGATAAAAGAAGGCTAGGTGGGTACGGATAACGAACGTGCTAAACGATAGTTGGCCCAAAAAGCCCGTTCTGCCTCCGGAGTCGAATTTGTTAAAACTATATATCCAAATAGGTGTTTCAAAATATTCTGAACGCGATGGAAAAAGTTTCGCGACCAAATTCGATCGTATGAAGAAGTTATGCTAAAAAAATAAAAATTTCAAATTGATTTCAAAATGCGTAAATTTTAAGGCGTTTCGAGTCCGTACGATCAAACGACAAGTCCGATCGCAACGAAACTTGAAACATTATTATAATTCACCGTTACGGATCCGATGAAACTAGTTTCGTCGAAATCCGAGTCCGTGACAAAAGTGGCTATTTTTAATATTTATTAAATAAATTAAAATAAATCATAAAATCCAAATTTTCTTTCAACTTTAAATATTGGCCAAATTTCATTACTTATATAATCCAATCAATTCCAAATAATTTAGCAAGCTTGGATGTGAATTAAAATTTATAAGTATGTAAATTTCGCAGTGTTAACCTCTGCGTTTTCTTATTATTTGGGAATTATAAATTTTATTCGCAAAACCCAATTATTTAATCATATACTTATACTCTCATCTTAAATCTAATTATATAAATAACTTGATTTCTATTATCCAACTCAAAATATATCAATTATTCTCCAACTACATAGTTAACGTTTCTTTTATATATCACTGTGGTAATATTTCAAAATGTTCATCTTTTGTTTGCATAAATTACTGTATTTAGATAAAATTATAATTTTGGTAACTTATCACATAAATAACTTAAAACCTCAACTAATACATTCCACCTTTGTTTCATCTTATTCATTCACTCATCAATATTCCGTACTAACTACAAAATTTAGTGTATTCCTTTAAATTGATCAAAATAAGACTTATCAACTAATAGAAAGATTTACGTACAAAATTTATTGTCATACATCTAATTTACAAGCCTATACTTAATTATTATCCTACAATACGTTTTACGTTACTATAATGTTCATTCTTCCGTTCCTACGTTTCTATAAATTTATTCCTTTATAATTTATTTAACGCAACACTTAATCTACACCTATTGCGATGTTTCAAATTTACTTGAATGAACAATTTCTTTACTTAAAATAGTTGTTGTAAACTCTTAATTCCACATTTATAAGTGTATTATTATTTTCACTCAAATATTATACATATATATAGAGTATTGGGTTTTTATTTAATCATCATTTATCATATATATTAATTAATTAAATTCAATACTTAAGTCTGACTAAATTTATTCCCCAAATACACATTTACATTTCTCAACCAATAAATATAACCAATCAAATTCTCATTTTATTGAACCTTGGTCAATTCCACACGTTAATTTTACTTAAAGTCTCAATTAATTAATTTACCTCGGTTTCATTACCTTATTACCTTATATGCATAATTGACATGGTTATATCTTCCATTACATCAATAATTTATCATTTCATTTCTATGCAATATATACTCATCTTATTCCATTTATTTGGTTACTGCATTGAAATCTATTTATTAACCAATACTAACGTTATTATCAAAAAAAAAAAAATTTGATTCCCAATTTTATTCAATACTTAGAACAAAATTTTTCACATTAAATCAAATCCTTCTATTCAAACCAAGTATCATGCTATGATAATATTTTACGTTGGTTACACTGAAAAAAATCAACTTTTTATCGTTATCAATTAAACATACATTAATTGCACAAATTAAAGGAATTAATTGCCATTTATCAAATTAAATTTTTCATACATCAATCTATTTCATCTAAATCCTTACCTATGAATATTGCAACCTTTAATTCCATTAAATACCAATTAACCCAAATTATTTCATTTATTCTAAGTCATATCACTAAAATAATTCATCATAATAAACTTAAAATCTATACGTTTATTGATTTATTTCTATTTGTCTTATGTTAAATTCTAAATTTAGTAAGACAACCTAAAGTACTCCACTCAATCGACAGTCCCTTTCAATTGTTAATACGTACTTAAATTTCTACAGTTGCCTTCCATCTGCACTTCCGTTACTATGATAAAAATTAGTAACGTTTATGCCATCAATCCATCATAATTACTTACCCTTAATTGAGTTTGATTTCCAAATAAATTTGCTGACCCTTAATTAGACAATGTATAAAAGTTTGTCATCATACCTATAGTTCTACGCTTATGCTATGTCTTAAATTTCAATAAATTTATAAATTTTGAGATGTTCATTAGGGTTTACAAATTTATTGACTTGCAATAACAGGGTTTCTTAATCTATTCAATTTATCGTTCACAATCTTTTATTGCATTAAATTGGTTTAATATTCCCATATTAAATTTTATGTACAGGTAAGAATTTTTCTTTCTTTCTCTACTTAATTCATTTGAATTTTATTCAAATGTCTTTAAATAGGTTTCTAAGTCACTTCTATATAATTTATTCTAGCCTTCATTTTAATACTTATCTACCACCTTTATTCTTTCAACTAAAATAAATTACAAAATCCTATTAAACAAACAATTTTAAATGGTCGAACTTAACGGGTCGTTACACTCTCCCCCACTCAAAACTTTTCGTCCCCGAAAAGGGAAAGGAAGGGAGAAGGAAGAATAAAACAGTATATCTAATTTCAAATATTAACTTATAACAATAATTTACTAAATTAATTTCCTTTAATGAAATACACTTGTTTTATAATCATTATGTCTTTTAATACTTGAACTATTAAAGTTGGAAAAATATCTTTAACCAAATTCTAAGTCCAAAATTTACGAAAATTTTTGGCAGAGTCTCCTTTGTACGGAGGGACTCTGGAGAAAATATAATATCCAAATATACAAATATATTACATATATTATCCAAAATAAAATATCCCAACACGGGAAAATATATAAAATAGCGCTTTATACGTAATCCGGAAACGTACCTATTTGTCGGGCAATACGCTTATTATTTTGGAACCAAAAGCAGTAGCAGTTGCTTCCAACCCCTGTATTCACTTATAAAATCTAAAAGTTAAATATCTATATTACAGTGAAATGTTTGGGTAGATTCAATCATTCATATCCAAATCAAATGCAACAACCATACATTTTAACAAACGGCACACACCACAAACCACAATCATTCAATCAACAACCGTTAGTTGTTCGGGTTCAAATTATGAAATTTTACGGAGTGAGAAATAACTATCAAGTGCATCCGTTACTCAACAGTCTTAGATGGAATAGAGATAGATTATTGTTCCTCCAACAACTCCAAAATTCCTTACCCAACAACCATACATCAACCAAACAATTCAAATCAACACCACAATAGCTTATTATACATTTATTTCATGCTTCAGTGGTTTTATTTTCTTTCTTTCATTTATGGAGGGATTTCTTTGTTTCTTACAATTTTCATTTTCCATTTGTTACAAAATTCATTATATTGTATTCCAATTTATTGACTAAGGTTTATATCATCTATTTATACTACTTACCCTTTCTTATATAGTAAAATTTCCAATTTAACTTAAGTTTATACAATTAATTCTCATTTATAACAGCAAATTTATTGAATACCTTAATTACCTCAAGCTTCACTTGTAAGATTTCCCCTTACATTTTCTTACTAACATTGCAACTTTTATTATATGGTAAGTTATGTATGTTTAAGAATGCAAGTGAAAATTTACAAGTTTCTTCTCAATTCCTTTTTATTTATTAATGGTTCAATAAATATATATTCGTTTTATAAATTACAATTTCAACTTACCCTTAATTTCATTCCTTTATTTAATGTTTACGTTTTATTATATTTAATTACAGTAACCCTCTACTTACACTTAAATTATTAACCTTAAAACCTCCATTTTTATAAATAAAGGATCTTATTAATTCATTATCTAGGGTTTATAGACATTTATTTATATTACCTACTTTTTGTTATATTACTAGTAGCATTTTAAAACATACTTAAGTTTATAACCGTACACATCAATCTTTATTTATTAAAGAATTTCATTTTATTTACTTAAGTTAAAATCACCTATTAATAATACTCACCTTTAATTTGGGTAAAATTTCAATTATCACTTAAGTTTATACCAATAAATTCTTATTATAACAGTAATTTATTGAATACTTCATTTTTCCTAAATTCCTACTTGTAAAATATTCAATTCCAGTTTCTCATTTAACACTTCAACTTTTATATTTGGGTAAGTTATTTATGTTAAGGAAATTGCAATTGAACTTATACAAGTTTAATCTCCATTCTTTTAATTAAATTTAATGTTTATTCATATTACCATTTGTCTCATATGTATGCAAATTCCTCTTTATAGCTTTGCAGTTATTCTCTTATTTCAATTAGAGGTTTCAATTCATTCATTCTTCAATAAATCTTTTCCATTATTTATCAGTTAAAAACTTTTACTTCCCTTATCCCTAGCATTAACTTTCTTACTTAATATTTCACTAACAAAGTTTAAACAATTAATTAACGGAAAAATTTAGAATTAAATACCGGGTCAAATTTTAATCTATTTCAAAATAATAGATAAATAAGTTCTTACAACTTTTATATCTCTAATTATATTTAGAACAATAAAAGAAAATTTTTAGAAAATTTCAAAAATAAATCTGCAGTAGAATTTACTACAGTGGCCTTTCCCCTTCGAAACTCGAAAATGAAAGTCGATGATGCGGCCGTCATCACCGAATTTATTTTCCAGCGACAGAGAGGAAAGTACAGAATTTAATTCTTTTCCAAAATCTTCTTTAAAACAATTCTTCCAATTTATACGAAATATTTATATAAGAAAATACTTATAAACCAAATCAATAAATTTCACAAATTCTTTGAAAGCAAATTTTCAAAAATCCCGGACTTAAGTTCTAAATCTCCAAATTTGGTTTATTATAATTTCACTTAGCTTCAGTTATTATAAATATTTTTATTGCCTAACATCCAATCTATAGCAACCAAATATATATATATCTTTATAAAACTATTTTTATATATAGAAATATAATAGGCAAATTATTTCATTCACCTATATTAAAAACAAATATTATGTCGGTCTGTCCTATTAAGTGTTTAGAAATCCCTATTGATGACATAGCGTCCCATGCATCAACCAGAATTTATAAATACAAAGCGGAACAGATTAACACAATATTAAAATCTTTTTATTAATACTAACAAGTACGCTCTCTCTTATATATACACTCAGCGACTCCCATAGGATATTTCTACCCTATTAACAAAGAGTCAAACCCCACAAAGCCAAGGTTTATCGCTAAACCAAAGCTCTGATACCAACTGTAACATCCCGCCTTTTTGCACACTTTAAACCGACACACGTGCCAATTCAAAGCATACGCAAGGGCGGATTGTTATGGGGTAAATAAGAAAAACAGAGAAGAAATAAAACAAAAACAGAATCTCACAGCGGAAGGATAAAATATAATAACAAATATACAGTTCATAAACAGTTTACAAAAGCTTGATTCTTCTTTTACAATAAATATCAGAGTTACACATACCAATACAAGCAATGCAGCGGAATAGAAAGAGTGTGGTGTAATACTATATATAACATAATACTTATTCTTCGTCTTCGTCCTCCAAAGCTAAAATCTGCTATCCTGAAATGCTCGGACTGACCCGAGCGAATTTGAATAGACAAAAACACCCGAGTCAGACTAGAATATCTTATGTGAGTTAAATAAACAGAATATAAATATGAGTACAGTAACTCAAGAGATGTTCGGGATTTACATCTCCTAAGGATCCGTTAAACTATTTACTATGTAGTATATTGCGCTATTATAATAGTGTCTATTTATAAAATAAACTTACTTTTAAATAGCGTTAAGGCTTTACATTTTCCACCTTAACACGTAATAGTCCCAGTAGTCCGTCCAATATCATAGCCCCTCCTGATCGGGAAGCCACTAGAGGATACCACACGGGCTACGGGAGAAAACCAAACTCGTACAAGGCGCGATATGGTAGGTGACACGGCACAACTAGGCAATGCCAGGGTAGATATACCAATTGCTATCCAGGCTGGTGGAAACGCGTAGCCGCAGTTACCGCCCACCTCGGACTAACTCCCCAAAATCAAAATATAGAAGTGGCCACTGAATCAAATCCAAGTCAAATTATAATATCGAAGAGGAGCGTCCGATCAGAGGAATGACCTCATTGGCCTGAGAATCGCTCCTGTTTTAGCCACCTTATGCCAACTCACGGGAGTTGGGTCCACGTATTTACCTTACAGGAAACGTCGCCACCACCTACTTCATTCTGGAATCTCCACCGCGTACACGGTTAGTCAAAGTGGTTTTCGGTATCGACAGAGAGTATGTCCATATCCGATCCCGGTCTCTTTGCCAACCAATCGTTATTATAACACCGCGGTCATTTAAAAATAGTTTATACTTTTAAAACCAGAATATAATCCATTTCAAACCGTAATATTACGATATCATTTCTTCTTTTAAAACCCAAAACAATATGATATCGTTTATCCCAAATAAAATTATTCCTTTCCAAAAAATTATGTCACTTTTTATTATTAAATATCCCATGTAACCAATATTCTGTTTGTAACTTTCAACATAATTCTTCGAAAATCCATAGCATTTTAAAACCATTATTTTCAAAACTAAATGGTTTGGATATTCAACGGTATGCGAATAAAAAAAAAAGTTTAACTTTACTGTTGCTTTATAAAGAAATAAATTACATGGCTTTCCAAATATTTCTTCTTTTAAAGTTAAACCAAAATCCAAAATATTACTTCAAGTCGCAAAACCATTTCAATTTTATATATATTTATATCCATTTTGGAGCATTAATATTTCAACTAAAGTTGGATTTTTATCCTTTCAAAAATCAATATTCTATTAATTAATCTTGACCATTCACATAAAATCCATAATTAATAAGACTTCAATTTCTAGTAAAATATATATATATATATATATATATATTTCCAAATTCAATTTTTACTAGAATATTCATTTCAAAATATTTTGGGAAAAAAATCCAATTATAAATATCATATCTTTAAAATTTCCAACTTAATATTTAAACATAGGATATAATCATCAAACTCCATTTTCTTAATTTTCTTCCATTTTTAATAAAGAAATTTATTCACCTTTTAATTTCAAAATTTCAACTTCATATGCATATAACTATGGAAGAAAACATTTATTCAGTATAAAATTTAAGATTTTTATAAACCGTATTCCATCCAAACCATAGAAATCACATTAAAAATAGTTATATATAGACCACGGTGTCTGTATATAGTTTTCTATCCTATGGTCAAGTGATACGGATATTTATCATTTCAATCCGCAATTTAAAAAATAAAACTGCGGTTGTATATCATTTCAAACCGCAATCCCGAATGAAATGAAAAATGCATACTAACTTGCAGTTTAATGATATCAAATAAAACATCCCTTCAATAACACATCCATCATCCAATCACAAACATCAAGCAATATCAATCAATAACAATTATATATATGATCATATATAACAGGTGATAACTGGCAGTTTATTCAAATTAAATTTTTCAACTATTAATCTAACAATTTATATTCAGTGATAATTGACATAACTGTTAACTAGCAGTTCATATGCAACCAAAAATTTCTAACAGCCAATTAACACGCAATAAATCAATTAAATTAACAGTTACATTCAATAAAATGCAATTCAACAGATATGAATGAAATAACATGCCAAAAGCTCATAAATAAATTTCTATTCATTTCTAAAATTTATTTAACAAACATAAAAGCTTCTAGTAGTTGTGAGTGGGTTAAAACACTCACCCTTTGAATTTAAATTGAATTCAAATCCAATTTAAACCCAAAAATTGGACAGTCTCCAAATTCATCCAAACCAGTGCCAAAACATCAGAAATTCCGATACGATCCCAGCAAAACAAACCGCGCGTGAATCCGAGCTCGTATGCAAAAGTTATGAAAATTTGAAAAATGAAAAATTCTGGTCCTGGGTCAACTTCGGGTTCGACTTCGGGGCGCCGCCTCATTTCCCCGATGCTTGCTTTGAGTTTTCGCCAAAACGACCCGGAGCGACCCGAGTCATTTTCTTCCTGACCCGAAGTTGCTCTAGGGTTTTCTCCTCTGAAACCCGAAGCGCGACCAGAAGCTGCTGCAGATCCACAAATTTTTTTTTTTTTTTTTTTTTTTTTTTTTGAAATAAAATTTTGGAATTTGGGAATTAGGTTTTCTGCCATTGGAATGAGGAGTTGAGAAGGAGATGTACGTATAGAAAAATGAAAATAAGGAGTGGCTAGGGTTTATAATCGCAAATATATAGACAGATAAAAGAAGGCTAGGTGGGTACGGATAACGAACGTGCTAAACGATAGTTGGCCCAAAAAACCCGTTCTGCCTCCGGAGTCGAATTTGTTAAAACTATATATCCAAATAGGTGTTTCAAAATATTCTGAACGCGATGGAAAAAGTTTCGCGACCAAATTCGATCGTATGAAGAAGTTATGCTAAAAAAATAAAAATTTCAAATTGATTTCAAAATGCGTAAATTTCAAGGCGTTTCGAGTCCGTACGATCAAACGACAAGTCCGATCGCAACGAAACTTGAAACATTATTATAATTCACCGTTACGGATCCGATGAAACTAGTTTCGTCGAAATCCGAGTCCGTGACAAAAGTGGCTATTTTTAATATTTATTAAATAAATTAAAATAAATCATAAAATCCAAATTTTCTTTCAACTTTAAATATTGGCCAAATTTCATTACTTATATAATCCAATCAATTCCAAATAATTTAGCAAGCTTGGATGTGAATTAAAATTTATAAGTATATAAATTTCGCAGTGTTAACCTCTGCGTTTTCTTATTATTTGGGAATTATAAATTTTATTCGCAAAACCCAATTATTTAATCATATACTTATACTCTCATCTTAAATCTAATTATATAAATAACTTGATTTCTATTATCCAACTCAAAATATATCAATTATTCTCCAACTACATAGTTAACGTTTCTTTTATATATCACTGTGGTAATATTTCAAAATGTTCATCTTTTGTTTGCATAAATTACTGTATTTAGATAAAATTATAATTTTGGTAACTTATCACATAAATAACTTAAAACCTCAACTAATACATTCCACCTTTGTTTCATCTTATTCATTCACTCATCAATATTCCGTACTAACTACAAAATTTAGTGTATTCCTTTAAATTGATCAAAATAAGACTTATCAACTAATAGAAAGATTTACGTACAAAATTTATTGTCATACATCTAATTTACAAGCCTATACTTAATTATTATCCTACAATACGTTTTACGTTACTATAATGTTCATTCTTCCGTTCCTACGTTTCTATAAATTTATTCCTTTATAATTTATTTAACGCAACACTTAATCTACACCTATTGCGATGTTTCAAATTTACTTGAATGAACAATTTCTTTACTTAAAATAGTTGTTGTAAACTCTTAATTCCACATTTATAAGTGTATTATTATTTTCACTCAAATATTATACATATATATAGAGTATTGGGTTTTTATTTAATCATCATTTATCATATATATTAATTAATTAAATTCAATACTTAAGTCTGACTAAATTTATTCCCCAATGCACATTTACATTTCTCAACCAATAAATATAACCAATCAAATTCTCATTTTATTGAACCTTGGTCAATTCCACACGTTAATTTTACTTAAAGTCTCAATTAATTAATTTACCTCGGTTTCATTACCTTATTACCTTATATGCATAATTGACATGGTTATATCTTCCATTACATCAATAATTTATCATTTCATTTCTATGCAATATATACTCATCTTATTCCATTTATTTGGTTACTGCATTGAAATCTATTTATTAACCAATACTAACGTTATTATCAAAAAAAAAAAAAATTGATTCCCAATTTTATTCAATACTTAGAACAAAATTTTTCACATTAAATCAAATCCTTCTATTCAAACCAAGTATCATGCTATGATAATATTTTACGTTGGTTACACTGAAAAAAATCAACTTTTTATCGTTATCAATTAAACATACATTAATTGCACAAATTAAAGGAATTAATTGCCATTTATCAAATTAAATTTTTCATACATCAATCTATTTCATCTAAATCCTTACCTATGAATATTGCAACCTTTAATTCCATTAAATACCAATTAACCCAAATTATTTCATTTATTCTAAGTCATATCACTAAAATAATTCATCATAATAAACTTAAAATCTATACGTTTATTGATTTATTTCTATTTGTCTTATGTTAAATTCTAAATTTAGTAAGACAACCTAAAGTACTCCACTCAATCGACAGTCCCTTTCAATTGTTAATACGTACTTAAATTTCTACAGTTGCCTTCCATCTGCACTTCCGTTACTATGATAAAAATTAGTAACGTTTATGCCATCAATCCATCATAATTACTTACCCTTAATTGAGTTTGATTTCCAAATAAATTTGCTGACCCTTAATTAGACAATTTATAAAAGTTTGTCATCATACCTATAGTTCTACGCTTATGCTATGTCTTAAATTTCAATAAATTTATAAATTTTGAGATGTTCATTAGGGTTTACAAATTTATTGACTTGCAATAACAGGGTTTCTTAATCTATTCAATTTATCGTTCACAATCTTTTATTGCATTAAATTGGTTTAATATTCCCATATTAAATTTTATGTACAGGTAAGAATTTTTCTTTCTTTCTCTACTTAATTCATTTGAATTTTATTCAAATGTCTTTAAATAGGTTTCTAAGTCACTTCTATATAATTTATTCTAGCCTTCATTTTAATACTTATCTACCACCTTTATTCTTTCAACTAAAATAAATTACAAAATCCTATTAAACAAACAATTTTAAATGGTCGAACTTAACGGGTCGTTACAGAACTTGCAGATTATAATGATATAAAATAAACATCCATTCATCTATCAACAGATCACACATCCACCACAATCATCATCCAAACAATCAATCAATATCAATATATAACTGATAATACATAACAGGTAATTAATTATCAGTTATATTCAATAATAAATTCAATAACGATTAAATTTAAATAATTGCAATTAACTGAGATGATGATTAAAGCTATACAAAACGGTCATAAATAATTTCAAAATCACAACATAAATTAAATTTAACAAACATAAGAAATTTTAGAAGTTGTGAGTGGGTTAACACACTCACCTTTTGAATTTAAATTGAATTTAAATTCAATTTAAATCCAAAAATTGGACAGTCTCAGAATCCTTCCAAACCAGCGCCAAAATCTTCGGAATTCCAATACGAACCTAGCGGAGAAAACCGCGCATGAATCGGATATTGTATGTAAAAGTTATTACATTTAAAACGAGTTGAAGTCGAATTAAAATAAAATAAAACAAGCAATTCATATCTTCCCACGGCACGCGCATCAGGAACCCACACACGATACTGTGAACAAACCCTAGCCTGGGAAAAACGCACGAACGAACGAGCCACCAACAAACGTGCACTGCGCCGCCTCCAGCCACAACTGGCCACGCCGACTACCTCCAACGCCGCGCCCCTCCCAGCGCAGCCTCCAAGGCCACTCGCGACGACGCCTATCTCGACCAAAAACCCTCAGCCGTCGCATAAAGTCAACGACCAAATCGAATTAAATCGTCCAATCCGGCCGTCAACTCGTCGAACTACCCACTCCGATGAGATCTCCTCTTGACTCTCCACGTAACCATGTCTTCGATTGAACGATCAGGCGAAGTTCATCGTCAAGTTCATTTTCAATTTTAATTCGATAATTGACAAATTTCATGACTTTTGATTTCTCAATCATTTAAAATGATTTAAACAAATTTAAATGTCAATTTAGAGATGAATAATTTATAAATTTCAATATTAACCTCAATTTCATTAAATTCAGAATTGTAAATTAAATTTTCAAAATTTTCATTTACTTACTTTTCATTCTATTATTCAATCTATTATTGTCAAATGGATGTAATTTACATTGGTTTGTAGTTATTGCATTAATATTCTCAAATTTCCTCTTAACTTACATTAACGTAGTTTTCAATTACGTTTTATTCCAATGGATTTAAAACTAATTCAATAGACGAAACAAATGGTAAACAATTAATGATTATCACCATATTGCCTAATTCAGTCTCATTCTTATAAATTTCATCTCAAAACATTTATTGTTTCATTTCCCTTTCTATTCATATAAGGATTCATCCATAAAATTTAGATTTACTTTATACAACTTTTACTTTTATTCGTTGATTCAATGTTCATTTCAAATATTTTCATTTATCACTTACAAATATTCATTTTCATTTATAAATGTCATATCAGTTTCTTCTTTTATTGCATTATATTTATTCATTCCTTCATTATTTCACAACTTCATTTATTATCATTCATTCATTTATAATATTTATGCTTAATCCAATTTCTTAGCATCTCAATTGTTTACTTAAGTTTATAACCATTTATTTATAATACTTTCCTTTCTATTATATTTTATTAGAAGCAATTTCAATTATACCTAAGTTTATAATACTAGAACAATAAATTCTCATTTACTAAAGAATTTCATCAAATACCTTTCATTACTTCAAGTTCATTACTTGTATAACACCCATTACATTTTTATTAACATTGATTTTATCAAATTACAGTTTATCCCATATTATTTCATCAATTAATGTAACTTTGAATTTTATTACCCAACTTACTATTTACAATCAATTATGACCTTGCAGTTATTTCAATTAATTGGGTTTGCACTAATTTAGTTATTCAATAAATTTCATTTTGCGGTACAATCATCATGGTTTATACCATAGTGCATTAATATTCCTATTTAATCTTAATTTCAAATGATGTAATATTAAATTCCATCTACTACAATAGATCCAATTAATTAAAATTTAGTTTCAATAAATCGTTTTAAATTTGATTACAACCAATTATTATAATTACATACATAATACAGAATTCATTCAATTACTATTAATTATGTACGAATTCCTTTATTTATACAACACTTACATTTGTTTGCTTATTTTCAAATTTTATATCCAAGTGCAACAAATTACTTCCATTTCATTTTGAATTGTGATTTCACTTCAATTGACAATAATTAGTTTTTGATAACCAATGCTACAATCCATTCTTAACATTTACTTCCATATAAATTATTATTATTTTATTTCTTTTTAAATTTAATTACAAAATCTTACTAATTTAACCAATTTATTTATCAAAATTTACGGGTCGTTACACCAGTAGTCAATAATTCGTAGTTGATACTAATACAATACTGCAATGATTATTGAATCATTGATTACATTCATAGTTTAACAATACATTAATAACTTAATGAAAATAATTTGGAGATTAAAATTTCCAATTTCCATAGCCGTGCCTGATCTTTAAGTGACCAAGTCCATCATTTTCCTCTGCAAAATAAAAACTAGTAGAAATATTAAAACCAATCCATTTTTCACTGCAAAACACAAAATGCAGCTTAAAATATGAGTTGTTGAATCATTTAATCAATGCCTGTTATATGGATACATCATAATCATTTATCCATGTAAATCAGTTGATGATATTAATGATAACTGAGCTGAGATATAGCATTATCCTGTAATATCAACTGATATATTAAACTGTACATGTTACATGGATATAACATTATCCATGTTAAATTCAAGCTTATGTGTTGATACAATGTTGCATAATTAATTCAAACTATTACTATAACTATAAACTATAACTATAAACTAGAACTATAGACATAGAAAACGAGCTAGGAATAAAAGGAGGCAGACCATAGTTCAACTGAAACAGTGAAGGTAGATGAGAAGTAGTAGAATCATTTGCGCAGGAAATATCACAGGTGTAGAACTATGCACGGGCATAGGAATGAGTGAAGAAAAGTAACAATTTTGCCCACTCTCTCCTTCATTATTTTAGCGCATACTTTAGCAACGCTCTGAGAGATAGCCAAACTCAATTAGTTATGTTGTTCATCATCTGAACAAATGTTACTCTGCATATTGTTCTCAGCGTTGCATCTAAAATTGGATGGACTGAAAGCTATTTCATTATCAGGGTGACTGCGAACATTGGAGACATCAACCAGTTCATCCTCAATATTAATCAAAGCATCAAATGGATTATATACGACTATGTATGACTGTACATCCATCTATCATCCGAAATACCATTTGAACTGGAAATCTATTTATTTGGAAATCTAGTCTAGTTATAGTGTGTATGATTATGCACTTAGAAAATCTAGGACATGAAATTAAATTTATTCAAAATGAATTCTAAATCAAAATTATTTAAAAGAGAGTATGTATGACTGAAAAATGAAAATACTTACAGTAAAATCATTTGAAAGAGAGTATGTACGAGTGTGTGTGACATGAAACTAAGTGTATTCAAAATTAATTCTAAAACAAAATCATTCAAATCTAGGGTTGTAGAATACTTACTATAAAATAAAAATACAAATAGAAAAATAAAAGGTGACAAAGATAGAACCGAAGGTGTTCCAAAACGAGAACCGATACTAATATGAAGATGTAGAAATCTTTATGGATGAGATTGGGTAGTCTAGGCCTTTATGACAAATAATGTAGTTATTGATTCATCATCACTTCTATTTGTTAAAAACCTAATGAAAAAGCAACAATGAAAAAGAAACTTAGTTCATATTTCAGTTGAACTAACCATTTATCAGTTGCACGTGTTTGTGTTTGTATGTATCAGTTGCATGTGTGTGGGTATCAATCTGAGTCTATACCATATATACTATATAATAGTTTATGTTTAATAATATATCAGTTACATATATCAGTTGCAAATATAATAGAGTTTAAACATTAAAATGCAATATATCAGTTGCATATATGTAAGTCGGAGTCTATACCAACTATAGTGTAGTTTATATGTACACACTACACAATTCATATGCTAATATGCGACACACGGTTTAAAACTATAAATTCAAACTGATAAATTAAAAGTTAAAACTATAAATATAAATATATAGCAGTTCACACACACACACACACACACACATATATATCGGTTCATATGTATAGGGCAACCTAAATATATAACAGTTCATATAATTACACAAAAGAAATTAATAAAATTTCTGTGAACTGAAATAAATCAATGAACTACACAAAATAAATTCAAATTTTATACCAAGTGTAATACTCCTGTAAGTATAATATCAGTTCTATAAGTATAATATATCTTCAAGTATACAATCTCCAAGTGTTGAGAGAACATTGACCTTAACTATTAGTATTTCCACAAGCAGCAGCAAAAAAAACAAAAAAACAAAAACAGAATGCAATTCCGGTTTATATTTGTGTTGAAAATAGATATTATGTATTTACCCCAAAAAGTTGCTACAAACTTACTACAGAAAAAAGAAGCGTATAATCACAAATATTAGGCACGACATATATTTAGTACTAAAAGGTCTGAATTTAAAACTGAAATTGATGACAACTTGGCTTCTTTTGACTTGAACTAATACACATCAATGAACTGTTGTACCAATCCATAATATTGTATAATAATATTGTTATATCAATCCATGAAATGATGTTAAACAGTAAAATTACACAAAATAAATCATACCTACATTTTTCCTCTTTCTTATAACATTTACCATTGCTCAGAATTCAAATCGACAATCCAGATAACAAGAATGAAAACCAAGGAAGCGGTGGACTCGTGGAGGATCGATTTGTATTTGGTTTCGAAGGTTCAATAGTAGGGATGAAAATTCTTTAGTTTTTTTTGGGATGAATTGTGAAATGGCGGCTGAAGCAAGCACGATTCTATTAGGGTTAGGAAAAAAGGGTGGGCCAGGTTGTGAATAGGAGTGGATTTGGGCTCTTATTAATAATTCAAAAAATAGGTTCGGTTAATGATTAACCGAAATATAAACCGTAGTTAACCGTTAACCGGTTCGATTTTAGTCGATTAACATCGGTCGGTTAATCGAAAGTTCGGTCAACTGATTTTGTCGGTTACAGCGGTTCGATTAAGGTCGGTTAAGTCGATTGGGTCGGTTAACTCGGTTAAATGCCCACCCTTAGTTGATTACTCAGACTTGAACAAGGCATCCCAGAAAGATAGCTTTCCCTGTCTATAAATCGACCAGCTGGTGGACTCAATCGTAAGACACAAATTGCTATCTTTCATGTATGCATACTCATGATATAACCAGATCCCATGCATATTCCCGATCAATAGCACACCAGCTTCATTACTGATGTTGGATTATATTACTACGTGGTAATGCCGTTTGGACTAAAAAACTCAGGAGCGATCTACCAACGACTAGTCAATAGAATGTTTAAAGATCATATCGAAAAAACGATGGAGGTATATGTGGATGATATGCTTGTGAAACCACGACGGTTTAGAGACCTGGCAGAAATGTTCGATATCCTCCGATACTACAAAATGAAGATTAACCATTTGAAGTGTTTTTTTGGCGTAGCATCAGGAAAGTTTTTGGGTTTCATCGTTAATGCCCGCGGAATCAAAGCTAATCCCAAGAAGATCCAAGTTATTTGCAATATTCAAGCGTCAAAGACAATCAAACAAGTACAGAGCCTGAATGAGAAGGTTGTCGCTCTAAGCCGATTTATTTCAAGAGCCACCGATTAATGTATTCCTTTCTTTGACTTGATTAGGAGAGGAAAAAGAAATTTTGAATGGACACGAGATTGTAAAGACACATTCCAACCTTTGGTGAATCACTTAGAGTGACCTTCCATCTTGTAAAAGTTGGTAGATCATGAAGACTTGTATATCTACTTGGCCGTGTCGGTACACGCCGCGTTGCTTCGCGAAGAGAATCCGATCCAGAGACCAGTCTATTATGTTACTAAGCGATTAATGGGAGCTGAAAGGAACCATATGAAGATAGAAAAACCGGCATATTGTTTGTTGATTGCTCCACGAAAGCTCCGCCTTTGCTTTTAGACACATTCTATCAATGTTTACACCACACCGACTAGTCGTTACGATAGGTCCTGCAGCGACCTGAGATGCCTGGAAGGTTACTTAAGTGGAATATCGATCTTAGCCAATTTGACATCACTTATCTTCCTCGGAGGGCTATCCATGGTCAGGCACTTGCGGACTTTATAGTAGAATTTACTGCGCAGGATGATCTCTCAAAAAGCAGTGAAATCCCTACCATACGGTGGAAGTTACATGCAGATGGAGCATCCAATGATCGTTGTTCTGGAGCTGAAATTGTGCTTGTAACTTCCGAAGATCAGTCAATTTACAACGCTTTAAAGCTTGATTTTCCTACAACAAACAACGAAGCTGGGTATGAGGCTCTAATTGCTGGACTTAAACTTGCCAGAGAACTAGGGATAAAATTTATTGAAATCTTTTACGACTCACAATTGGATAGTATACCAAGTCAGGGGAGATTACCAAACTAAAGGACAACGAGTTGCTCCATATCTTACCCAAGTCAGTTGTGGACTGACTTTGAGTACATTGATATTACGCACATTCCTTAGGATCAAAACAAAGAGGCTGATTCATTGACAAAATTTACTAGCATCGGTGATACACAACAGATAGGCTTGGTTCCAGTCGAAGTATTAAAAGCTCCGAGCATAAGCTCGATGGAAATCGATCGGGTACTAGAGACGTAACATGAGAAGGAGTCGTGGATAATCCCGATTAAAGACTATTTGCTACAGGTAGTTCCTTCCCGAACGAAGGAATGAAAAATGACAAGTCCTTCATAGAGCTTCACGATATATCATACAGAAAGGAGTTATGTACAGAAATGGTTTTTTCGTTCCCCTGCTCGGGCGTATCGCTCATGATGAAATAAAACAAGTCTTAAAGGAAGTTCATAAAGGGGAATGTGGTGATCACACGGGGGCAAACTCTAGCAAAGAAAATACTCCGTTACATGTATTATTGGTCGACCGTCAATCGGGATGCTGCTGATTATGTAAGGCGATGTGATAAGTGCCAGATATATGCAAAAGTTTCAAGAGCTCTGCATACGGAAATTACACAAATGGTCAGTCCATGACGATTTGCCATTTAGGGTATAGATATTACAGGTTCCTTAGCAATCTCTAAAGGTGGTGCAAAGTACGCTATCGTCGTAGTTGATTACTTCACCAAATGGGGCAAAGCAGAACATTTAGCCACGATCACAACCAAGAAAGTAATCAACTTCATCTACCGGAATATCATTTGTCGTTTTGGTCTTCCACGAACTATTGTAACAGATAATGAGATTCAATTCGACAGTGTTGAATTCAAAGATTTCTGCTATCGTCATCATATTAAAAAGAGATTTGCAGCAGTCGCTCACTCTCAAGTGAATGAGCAAGTTGAAGTCATGAACTAAATCTTAAAATTCATTCCGAAGAAGCGTTTGGAAAAGGATAGAGGCAAATGAGTGGATGAACTCCTGACAACATATGGGCTTATGAGACCACCCACAAGTCCATGACTGGTCATACTCCATTCGCTCTTGTTTTTGGTTTCGAAGCCGTTATTCCTGTTGAGCTCGAAGTTCCTTCTCATCGAGTGACCTACTAAGATCCCAGAGCGAATAAAGATCTCCTCTCGTAATCACTAGACTTTATAGATGAGAAGCATGAAGAAGCTGAGTTGAGGGCAGCTGAACACCGGTGCCGAGTCGTTCGATACTATAAACGTTAAAGTCCGATCTAGAACCTTCAAAATCGACTGTAACAGCCCGCTATTTTGGACCATTCAAATCGACAATAAACCATACATGTCCGACTTGAATAATTCAAAATACCGCGTTGTTAATTTAAATGTGACAAACTCAACATATATAGTAAATAAATCAGTCACAGATCACAGACACAGAGTAATAAAATGCAGCGGAATAAATAAGGAATAGTAGTTCATAAAGCTACTACATACATCGGGGTTAGAGAAATAAAATACATCAGAATATCCCAGTTGCAGTGAAGTCTCCAGTACGAGCAGATGACTTCTTTGAACCAATCAACTGGATGACCGGAAGGATAGATAGCTGGATCTTCAAACAAAGCTCCAACTTCGAAGGTGAGTCTTAAATGCTGTATCAACTCAGTCTGACCCGAGCGCAAAGCAAAACACAAAACACTCGAGTCAGGATTAACATTCTTATATCAATAAATCCAACTCAAGTGAAATATCAACTGAAATACAAATAACTTAAAGGATGTTTGGGATAACCATCCTCTAAGGGTCCATGGAACTATCTACAAAGTAGAAATATACACTATAACACCGTGGCCATTCCCTTTATTTGTACTTCAAACCAAATATCATTTTTACTTCAATTATCCCTACATTTCCCGAAATAGTATTTACATATATTAAATAATTTATACAGTAAAGTATTTTCAATTTTAATTCAACTCAATTCTAAAAATAACCACTTCAATTTTATCGATCTCAAATTCGGATTTGTAATCACAAAATACCTCTTTATATTCCAATATATTTCAAGACTTTAAGTATTCAACGTTTCAAACTAAATTTTTATTCAATTTAGTTTTCTAAATAATAAATTCAAATTTAGTTCAACCTAAATTTTCATTTAATTCAATTTAGTTTCTAAATAACAAATTCAACTATATTGATTTCAAATACAGATCTGAATCTCAAAATAAACCATTTAAATTCCAATATAGTTCAAAGCTTTAGTATTTAAATGTTCAATTTAACAGTTTCATATAGATCTCGATTTAACCTCGTTATTATTTAGTCTTGAAATACTCCCTCATTAGATACAATATCATTTAAGTATCCTTAAATTACATTTTACTCAATATTTTCTTTAATTTATTTAAATGTGAAATATTCATTAAATCACATAAATCAAAAATCCAGTTAGAAAATCATACCTTTAAATTTCCCATTCAAAAATTTAAAATTGATTTAATTAAATAAATCCTCATTTAAATACCATTTTTAATAAACCCCAATTTATCTCTCAATCTTAATTATTTAATTTATTTCAAGGAAATCTATTTGAAATATAGATTTACATAAATACTCAACCATATTATCCGTATTAAATTAATCTAATTTAAATCAAATATTACGACTAAATCTATATATAAAATTTCCATTTATATAATATCTTAAGAATCAATATTATTTAAACCATATAAATTTTTCCAAAATTATAAAAATTATTTTCAGAATATTTATATGGACCAACGGTGTCTGTATATATTTCCTATCATATAGTCTAGTGCTACGGATATTTATCATTTCAATCCGTACACTAAATATATACGGGCGGATATCATTTCAACCCGTAATCCCAAATTCAATTAACTGAAAATCGCTTGGGTTTATCATTTCAACCCATAACAATTTTCTCCTATTCTAAAGTCCGTTCGGGCATGTATCATTTCAATCCATAGTGATTTCTAAACTACAGGGAACTTGCAGAGTGATAACAGATAATACAATAAAATAACAGGCATATATCATCAATAACAATAAAATATAAACAACAGGATATGGTGTCATATCCCGCAGGTGAACAGTTACAGATAATAGCGTATATAACAAATTTAAATAACTACAGCAACATATTTCAATTGTCGTTTCAATTGAAATCAATATTTAATGAATAAAAGAATGTTAGTCGTGAGTGATTGCTCACCTTTCGAGGTTAGAGAGATAGACAACGTAATAGGCTATGATTTGAATTGTGAAATGACTGATCCAATTGATGATTTTCAAAGCAAGTCGAAATTGGTACGAATTTGACGAACGAAGCTGGTAAATAGGAATTGACGAAATCAAATCAGAACTTGATTGATGAGATAATTTGATGCATGTGAACATATATGTATACATATATACATATATAACTCTATATCTAAAAAGTCATTTTCTAAATTCAAACGCATCCTAAATTTAGATATATATACATATACATATACATATATATATATATATATATATATATATATATATATATGTAAATAAAATCATTGTTTTAAAATAAAAAAATCATAAAAATAAAATCAAATATTTTCAACAATATATATCACCTAGACTATACTTAATAAAATCCTAGTATATACATATGAACCGGTTATATACAAATAAACTAATATATAAAACAAAGCTGAATACATACCTACCATATTAAAATGAAATGCACATAACCGAAATCTAAACACTTATGCACTATAACTATATATACCAAATATGCACATCCTATGAACCTAGGTGCTCGGCTTGAAAAACATACAGATGGATCAATATATATGGTATTTTGTAAATATAAGTTTCAGGAAAAATGGAAGCAACTTCCCAGATTTGAAATAAATTTATAACCTTTGTAACTTTACATATATAGATATATTTTCAACGACACAATAAATCTGAAGACAATAAATAAATAAATAAAATCAAAGCGTACTATATTTATATAGTAATCTCTCTTCCCTTAACATACGGCTAACTAAAACCTTATAACCCATTAAATTATATCATTGAACATATTAAAATATTATATAACATATAGTATAAACTGTTCAACATATTTATAAATAGTCATGACTAAAATTTTAAAATTTGTATTATCACCTACTCAGTACGGCCTAGTATGGACATATATTATATTTGAACAACATCTGACATATATAACAATATAAATCTATAACTAAGCTAATTATATACGACATAATGCTGTAACCCTATAACTTTTGAATTTACACATTCAAAGTATATATATATAAGAGCTAATAAAATAATATGCATCATTCTATGCATACAAACTTACATCAGATGGAAGAAAGGGGAGAGAAGGCATTTGCGTGGGTATTATGATGGCTTCAGGAAAACAGAGGGAGGGTGATAAGAGGAGGGGAAGAAGCATAGGCTCACACATGGGAAACTCCAAAAGATAAAGAAACAAAATGAGATCCACTTTTTTATATGTATACGTTACTGTATAAGTTGTTTTCTCAATTGAAAAGAAAGTGAAGAGATAGTGGTTTTATAAAGAGGAATGAATAATTCACGCACATAAAAAAAAACGTACCGTATAAAAATCAAGTGAAACGTACAAAAAAAAATAAATGAAATGGCAACGGTCAACGTTTTGATTTGGTGAATAATTAAAGCAAATTATGATTGTGGTCCAGGCTGTGCGTTTAAATTTTGAAACGGAAGAAAGAAGTAAAGTCACAATATACCGTACCGTTACAACGTTATATTTATATTTAAAAAGGAAACGTTCCCTTAATTTTTCTCAAATATTCTTTTATTTTCCTTAAAATGCTTATTCATTACTTGCAATTCATAAATGTAAACATTCTTATATTCTAAAATGATCAACTTATACAACATTAAATCCATTCTTATATTTCCAAATAATGTACATTCCAAATAAAAAAATTCTTACATTAAATTTATTAATTGCACTTTGTTTCTTTTTCCTTTTTTAATTGAATGATTTCAATAAATTTATTTCTAATTAATTTTAATCTTTCACTTCAAAATAGACCCTAATTGATGAAATCAATTTAATAAATACATGAACATTGTAATCCTTATTTATAGTCATGCAAATACGTTTATAAAATTACAGTATCCAACACGCATTAAATTGCATACAGAATAAACGTTTTTCTCTATCAATCAATATTCATTTAACTCATCATTGAAGCTGGCATTTATTATTCCAATTCCTATTATTAAATTATACTATAATACGCGTTAGAACCTTCCACTTAATTGCTTCATTGTAGTTTATTGTTTAGAATTTTATTTATGGTCCAACTTATGATCTAATAACACAGTTAACATTTATTTAAATTTCATTATATTAATATACTCCAATTTTCATCCTTTTGTATTAACTACTATATTTCGATTTTATTGAATTTTGGTCAATCTCACACATTAATTATAATTAAATTCTCAATTATTTATTTACGTTGATTTCATTCTCTTATTAAATCAATCATTACCTTACATACATAGTCAACATCAATATTTTACCATTTCATCTTACCTTTCATTTATGTAACGTTTTATTTCATTGATTGTAATAAATTCACTTATTAAAATTTCCAATTCCAATAAATTTGAGTAAACTGATTTTCATCCTTTTATTCAAATCAAAGGTCATACTATGATAAAAATTTACATTGGTTATATTGTATAGAATCAACTTTTTACCGTTATCAATTAAACCTACATTAACTGCACTAATTAAGGGAATTGATTACCATTTATTTCCAATTAATTTAATTGACCAAATAAATAGATAATATATATAATAATTGTCACCATTAGCCTTTAATTACATTTTATATGTTTATTACCTACAAATAAATATTACCATTTATTTCATAACACTAATTTTATTCAATTTCCATTAACGATATATTATTTTACTAATGAATTCAATATTTACATTCTTTTTCCTATGTTCATTTTATAACCAAGTATAACCTTACACGATTTCAATTAATTGGAATTCCATTCAAATTGCTAATACTTAGCTTTAATTAACATTGTTGCATTTCATTTTAGTATTTTTCCAGTTATAAATCTTAATTTTTAATTTCTTCCAACATTTAGTTACAAAAGTCTTATTAAATTTACTATTTTTAATAGTCGAAAATTATGGGTCTTTACACTCTCCCCCACTCAAAACTTTTCGTCCCCGAAAAGGAAAAAAAGGGAAAGAAGGAATTAAGTAATCAATATATTCAAAAAATTAAATTTAATATAGTATTCATTTAATTATTTACTTTAATTATCAATAGCTTCAAACATTAACTTGAGTTCATAATTCATTGCTTACAATATTCATTTTCTATTTCATTTTATTTAGTAGCACTACATTTATAACTCAGGTTTATAACTACTTTCATATCAAGTTTCTTATTTATAAAAGTAATTCACTGAACACTTCCATTACATAAGTTTTACTTGTAAAATTCTCCATTACCTATTCTTTTAACATTTCAACTTTTTAATTGGTAAGTTATATATATGTCTTTAAGAATGCAATTGAAAGTTACACAAGTCTATCTTATTTTGTTTTAGTAAATAAATGTTCAATAGTTATCATTTTTATTTTCATATCCTTTTTATTTACAGGTTACAAATTCTAAATTTCTTATATACTTCAGTTATAGTCTAACATTTAATTTCTTATTTTCATTAGAGATTTAATTCATTAATGAATAATTTCATAAAATATTACTTAAGCTCCTACTGCCTTGCCTAAGTTTACAACTTAATTCTATTATAAATAAAAAAATTTAAGTTTTTGCTATTCGCTCTTGAAGAGGAAAGAAATATTTCATTATATCTAAAAATTCAATTAAAACATTTAACCTCATTCACTTAATAAAAATATAAGATATATTTAAAACATCCTCATTGCATTATGCAAAGATTTTTTTTTTTTTTTTTTTTTTTTTAATATCTAAAGCAGTGTTAGAAATTTATATCAAAACATTATAATAAACCTTAAAATAAAGTTCCTTAAATCCGATAATTTATAAATTTATTAGTTTTATCTCAAGATACTTTTCAAACATTAATAATAAATCAATAATCATTTACTTTAAATATGTTTTATTGAATTATTAACTTCTAAAGTATTTATAACACTAAAAATTTATTGTTAAACCATGCAGTATATACACAACAATATTTTAAAAGAATATATTTGAAAAGGAAGAAGGTAGATTCGGAAAACAAAATCTAGCTCAATAACTAAAGCTGAGCGGATAAGGTAGATTCAAAAGAATAGTATCGGGCACGAATAATTAATTTCAAACCATAAGAAATTTAATTTCAAAACTAATACAGAATTTTCTTGTGGAAATACCTTTATAATAAAATACTTTTATTATCAAAACAAATTTCTATTCGAAAATACTTTTATAACTCGATGTTTCAACAAGTTTATCCTTGTTCTTGCAGACTCTGGCCATGCGTTGATCAAGCGCAAAGCTAGAATTCTTCAAGTACTTAGTAGACTCATTTCAACACCCAGTGAAAATACTTGAAAAACCTTTAAAAACAGATATGGAAAGTACGATCCAAACAAAACAACCAAACCAAAAACCTTTGTCCGATCATGGTTCGCAGATACACAATGGTTACGCCTGGATCCCCCAGGAAACAATCCGTATCCGTAAGCTTTCTCAGCCCTGCGAGTTACGCCATGATGACTAGTAGAGTGCAGGATACACAATGGTTACGCCTGGATCCCCCAGGAAACAATCCGTACCCCCAGGCAAGACTCAGCCAGGCACTTGCGCTACTATTCGCGACCTACACAGATTGCAGGATACACAATGGTTACGCCTGGATCCCCCAGGAAACAATCCGTACCCCTAGGCAAGACTCAGCCAGGCAATTTCGCTGTGCATTCACGAGAGAAAAAGAAACCGCGGGTTACGCCACGGTGGGAACACTCGAGTATTACATCCGGAAAACCGAAAATCAGAGAGAATAATATCGATAGAATGAATCCACGCTGTGGCCACAAAGCGGATATCAAGCAGAAGGCACTTTCCATATCTTTACTTGGAAAATATATATTATATAGTACCTTTCAAATCACTTTCAAATATTGTACTTATATATAGTCCATATATATATAGGATTCTATTCTTCCCAAATCGAATACTTTCCAAATCAATAGTAGATCAAATCATACTTATATAGACTTCGATTATATAAAATCTCTTTCCAAATTGAGTACCTTTCAAATCAATAGATTTCAAATCAACTTCATACTTATACAAATCCATTTTGTATAAGTTCGACCACTCCCAAATCAAGTACTTAATAATATAAGGTTCTCAATTTCAAATTATTTCAATATCAATTCAGTTTCAAAATCATATTTGATTTCACCAATTTTCTTCCAAATTAAATATCTAAAGTCAAACAAATACATTTCCAAAATCACCATATAAGTACTGGTTTTTAATTCCAATTTAATTTCAAAACCAAATATTTTTCTCAAAATCAATTATACTCAAAAATGGTTTCCAAATTTATAATTATCCCTTTAAAACTTTTAAACTATCTATTTCTATTTGAAATATTCAATTTACCTTTCTGAAAACCATTATTCAAAACTATTTTTTTCAAAACATTTCAAACTAAATTTATATTCTTTATCAAACATTTTATACTCTTCGAAATTTCTTAGTTTTTAAAACTTTAGACCTTGACTTGGAAGTGTTCGAACCTTCAAAATAATTAGGGAGATCAAATTTTCAATTCAAGAGTTGAAAATCAACAATAAATCAATAAACCAATTATTAAATCCGAAAATCGAGGACTGAATACCGGTCTCATTTTAAATTGTTTCAAATATATACTTATATTTTTCTAAAATATCAAATTATACTTCGGAATTTGAAATCAAAAACGGTTTTACAAAAACACTTGCATAGCGAAGCTATTAAAGTGGCCTCTCCCTCACTCTGAAACTCGAAAATCAATGTCGATGATGCGTGCACTCATCACCGAAATTATTTTCAAGTGACATAAGTGAGTTCTGGACTTCTATTTTCTTGGAAACTTCTTTGAAATTTCTTTAAAATTATTGGAATTCATTTGAGCTCATTTGAAACATTTCTTATTCAAAAATAATAATTTTAAATCGTATTATTTATATATATTTTCCAAAATCTTAAAACCAATTTCAAAATACCGGAATTCAATTCTCGAATTTCAAATTTAACACTTCAGTTATAAATCATTTTTATATATAGAATAAAATCATAGTTATCAAAATAATAATTTCGATATTTAAAACAAATTTCAAAATGCAAACATACCCGATTTTCAAAGGATAATTTTAAGAATGGATTTCAAAACAAAGATAGAGATTTGAATTAGAGGAACTCCGATCCATGGAATTCTGATTCGAAGATAGACTCGATCGAAGATGAGATAATTAAATTACAAAATAGAAGATGGATATACTTCTATAAATCGCGGGCGACCTTAACCGGGTCAATCGTGATTTCAGGAATATGATTGATGCGGAATTCTAAGGCAAATCGACATTCGATCGCCCGATATAGAATTCGGCATAACTAGATATAGCAGCATTGTAAACCGAGGATACATGAATCTTCGGTGAATCAATGCCAACTGAAAAGGAGATTCACCCCTTTTACAAATCATTCAGTGAAGTTATGGAATACTCCAGAATCGAACGAATATAAACAGGGAGAGACAAGAATGAATTTCGAAACTGAGGGACATTCCAAAATTCAAAGGAAATCGAGTCAAAAAGGAAGAGATTCAACTCGAATGAAAGTGATTCTGTAAATAAATTTACCATATATGCTAAGTTTTGCCTAGAGCCAAAGCTCTGATACCAACTGTAACAGCCCGCTATTTTGGACCATTCAAATCGACAATAAACCATACATGTCCGACTTGAATAATTCAAAATACCGCGTTGTTAATTTAAATGTGACAAACTCAACATATATAGTAAATAAATCAGTCACAGATCACAGACACAGAGTAATAAAATGCAGCGGAATAAATAAGGAATAGTAGTTCATAAAGCTACTACATACATCGGGGTTAGAGAAATAAAATACATCAGAATATCCCAGTTGCAGTGAAGTCTCCAGTACGAGCAGATGACTTCTTTGAACCAATCAACTGGATGACCGGAAGGATAGATAGCTGGATCTTCAAACAAAGCTCCAACTTCGAAGGTGAGTCTTAAATGCTGTATCAACTCAGTCTGACCCGAGCGCAAAGCAAAACACAAAACACTCGAGTCAGGATTAACATTCTTATATCAATAAATCCAACTCAAGTGAAATATCAACTGAAATACAAATAACTTAAAGGATGTTTGGGATAACCATCCTCTAAGGGTCCATGGAACTATCTACAAAGTAGAAATATACACTATAACACCGTGGCCATTCCCTTTATTTGTACTTCAAACCAAATATCATTTTTACTTCAATTATCCCTACATTTCCCGAAATAGTATTTACATATATTAAATAATTTATACAGTAAAGTATTTTCAATTTTAATTCAACTCAATTCTAAAAATAACCACTTCAATTTTATCGATCTCAAATTCGGATTTGTAATCACAAAATACCTCTTTATATTCCAATATATTTCAAGACTTTAAGTATTCAACGTTTCAAACTAAATTTTTATTCAATTTAGTTTTCTAAATAATAAATTCAAATTTAGTTCAACCTAAATTTTCATTTAATTCAATTTAGTTTCTAAATAACAAATTCAACTATATTGATTTCAAATACAGATCTGAATCTCAAAATAAACCATTTAAATTCCAATATAGTTCAAAGCTTTAGTATTTAAATGTTCAATTTAACAGTTTCATATAGATCTCGATTTAACCTCGTTATTATTTAGTCTTGAAATACTCCCTCATTAGATACAATATCATTTAAGTATCCTTAAATTACATTTTACTCAATATTTTCTTTAATTTATTTAAATGTGAAATATTCATTAAATCACATAAATCAAAAATCCAGTTAGAAAATCATACCTTTAAATTTCCCATTCAAAAATTTAAAATTGATTTAATTAAATAAATCCTCATTTAAATACCATTTTTAATAAACCCCAATTTATCTCTCAATCTTAATTATTTAATTTATTTCAAGGAAATCTATTTGAAATATAGATTTACATAAATACTCAACCATATTATCCGTATTAAATTAATCTAATTTAAATCAAATATTACGACTAAATCTATATATAAAATTTCCATTTATATAATATCTTAAGAATCAATATTATTTAAACCATATAAATTTTTCCAAAATTATAAAAATTATTTTCAGAATATTTATATGGACCAACGGTGTCTGTATATATTTCCTATCATATAGTCTAGTGCTACGGATATTTATCATTTCAATCCGTACACTAAATATATACGGGCGGATATCATTTCAACCCGTAATCCCAAATTCAATTAACTGAAAATCGCTTGGGTTTATCATTTCAACCCATAACAATTTTCTCCTATTCTAAAGTCCGTTCGGGCATGTATCATTTCAATCCATAGTGATTTCTAAACTACAGGGAACTTGCAGAGTGATAACAGATAATACAATAAAATAACAGGCATATATCATCAATAACAATAAAATATAAACAACAGGATATGGTGTCATATCCCGCAGGTGAACAGTTACAGATAATAGCGTATATAACAAATTTAAATAACTACAGCAACATATTTCAATTGTCGTTTCAATTGAAATCAATATTTAATGAATAAAAGAATGTTAGTCGTGAGTGATTGCTCACCTTTCGAGGTTAGAGAGATAGACAACGTAATAGGCTATGATTTGAATTGTGAAATGACTGATCCAATTGATGATTTTCAAAGCAAGTCGAAATTGGTACGAATTTGACGAACGAAGCTGGTAAATAGGAATTGACGAAATCAAATCAGAACTTGATTGATGAGATAATTTGATGCATGTGAACATATATGTATACATATATACATATATAACTCTATATCTAAAAAGTCATTTTCTAAATTCAAACGCATCCTAAATTTAGATATATATACATATACATATACATATATATATATATATATATATATATATATATATGTAAATAAAATCATTGTTTTAAAATAAAAAAATCATAAAAATAAAATCAAATATTTTCAACAATATATATCACCTAGACTATACTTAATAAAATCCTAGTATATACATATGAACCGGTTATATACAAATAAACTAATATATAAAACAAAGCTGAATACATACCTACCATATTAAAATGAAATGCACATAACCGAAATCTAAACACTTATGCACTATAACTATATATACCAAATATGCACATCCTATGAACCTAGGTGCTCGGCTTGAAAAACATACAGATGGATCAATATATATGGTATTTTGTAAATATAAGTTTCAGGAAAAATGGAAGCAACTTCCCAGATTTGAAATAAATTTATAACCTTTGTAACTTTACATATATAGATATATTTTCAACGACACAATAAATCTGAAGACAATAAATAAATAAATAAAATCAAAGCGTACTATATTTATATAGTAATCTCTCTTCCCTTAACATACGGCTAACTAAAACCTTATAACCCATTAAATTATATCATTGAACATATTAAAATATTATATAACATATAGTATAAACTGTTCAACATATTTATAAATAGTCATGACTAAAATTTTAAAATTTGTATTATCACCTACTCAGTACGGCCTAGTATGGACATATATTATATTTGAACAACATCTGACATATATAACAATATAAATCTATAACTAAGCTAATTATATACGACATAATGCTGTAACCCTATAACTTTTGAATTTACACATTCAAAGTATATATATATAAGAGCTAATAAAATAATATGC
Organism: Allium cepa; assembly: GCA_030765085.1. Lineage (NCBI taxonomy): Eukaryota > Viridiplantae > Streptophyta > Magnoliopsida > Asparagales > Amaryllidaceae > Allium > Allium cepa. Next base: position 979,351,457 of record CM060934.1, read on the forward strand.
ATCATTCTATGCATACAAACTTACATCAGATGGAAGAAAGGGGAGAGAAGGCATTTGCGTGGGTATTATGATGGCTTCAGGAAAACAGAGGGAGGGTGATAAGAGGAGGGGAAGAAGCATAGGCTCACACATGGGAAACTCCAAAAGATAAAGAAACAAAATGAGATCCACTTTTTTATATGTATACGTTACTGTATAAGTTGTTTTCTCAATTGAAAAGAAAGTGAAGAGATAGTGGTTTTATAAAGAGGAATGAATAATTCACGCACATAAAAAAAAACGTACCGTATAAAAATCAAGTGAAACGTACAAAAAAAAATAAATGAAATGGCAACGGTCAACGTTTTGATTTGGTGAATAATTAAAGCAAATTATGATTGTGGTCCAGGCTGTGCGTTTAAATTTTGAAACGGAAGAAAGAAGTAAAGTCACAATATACCGTACCGTTACAACGTTATATTTATATTTAAAAAGGAAACGTTCCCTTAATTTTTCTCAAATATTCTTTTATTTTCCTTAAAATGCTTATTCATTACTTGCAATTCATAAATGTAAACATTCTTATATTCTAAAATGATCAACTTATACAACATTAAATCCATTCTTATATTTCCAAATAATGTACATTCCAAATAAAAAAATTCTTACATTAAATTTATTAATTGCACTTTGTTTCTTTTTCCTTTTTTAATTGAATGATTTCAATAAATTTATTTCTAATTAATTTTAATCTTTCACTTCAAAATAGACCCTAATTGATGAAATCAATTTAATAAATACATGAACATTGTAATCCTTATTTATAGTCATGCAAATACGTTTATAAAATTACAGTATCCAACACGCATTAAATTGCATACAGAATAAACGTTTTTCTCTATCAATCAATATTCATTTAACTCATCATTGAAGCTGGCATTTATTATTCCAATTCCTATTATTAAATTATACTATAATACGCGTTAGAACCTTCCACTTAATTGCTTCATTGTAGTTTATTGTTTAGAATTTTATTTATGGTCCAACTTATGATCTAATAACACAGTTAACATTTATTTAAATTTCATTATATTAATATACTCCAATTTTCATCCTTTTGTATTAACTACTATATTTCGATTTTATTGAATTTTGGTCAATCTCACACATTAATTATAATTAAATTCTCAATTATTTATTTACGTTGATTTCATTCTCTTATTAAATCAATCATTACCTTACATACATAGTCAACATCAATATTTTACCATTTCATCTTACCTTTCATTTATGTAACGTTTTATTTCATTGATTGTAATAAATTCACTTATTAAAATTTCCAATTCCAATAAATTTGAGTAAACTGATTTTCATCCTTTTATTCAAATCAAAGGTCATACTATGATAAAAATTTACATTGGTTATATTGTATAGAATCAACTTTTTACCGTTATCAATTAAACCTACATTAACTGCACTAATTAAGGGAATTGATTACCATTTATTTCCAATTAATTTAATTGACCAAATAAATAGATAATATATATAATAATTGTCACCATTAGCCTTTAATTACATTTTATATGTTTATTACCTACAAATAAATATTACCATTTATTTCATAACACTAATTTTATTCAATTTCCATTAACGATATATTATTTTACTAATGAATTCAATATTTACATTCTTTTTCCTATGTTCATTTTATAACCAAGTATAACCTTACACGATTTCAATTAATTGGAATTCCATTCAAATTGCTAATACTTAGCTTTAATTAACATTGTTGCATTTCATTTTAGTATTTTTCCAGTTATAAATCTTAATTTTTAATTTCTTCCAACATTTAGTTACAAAAGTCTTATTAAATTTACTATTTTTAATAGTCGAAAATTATGGGTCTTTACATCGACGATCTCATCTTGAAATGGGTTTTTTTTGCCATGTCGCATATTAATCCAATTTGAGAAGGACCATATGCCATTGAACAGAGGTTTGGAGTAGGAACTTTCAAGCTAGCGACTGTTGATGGCATCACAATCCCAATGGCGTGGAATGACGAGCATTTACGACACTTTTTCACTTAATTTATTTCTTTTCCATTCAGTTGTATTTAGTTTCGGGATTTGCTTTAGCATCTTATTTTCTAGACATGTAATAAAAAAAATTATGTCTAGATATGTAATAAAACAAATTATGTCATTTCTTTCCATTTGACCAATAAAGTGTTGACCTTTCTCCATGTCTGTGTTTGTTATAGCATTACATGTTCGTTACATTAGAAAACCGACCGATGTTGACATATCCAAGAAGGTTCTCAGAGTTTGGAGCTAGTTAGTTACGTTAGCTCTTGATTGAACTAAACATGACGAACGTGGTCCGACGTTCATTTGATAATTCTCGTTTACAACTCGATGGACGAAGTACATAAGGAATGAATGTGACTCGACCATTCGATAACCAAGTTAATCCCATAGAGCGATGGGACAGTCATGAATCAAAAGCAACCGTGATACGATCGATCGCTCATTAAGGCAAACCCCGGACGTTGGGGTGAATCAACAAATTAAGGAAAATGCGATCTGATTATTTTCCAAACCGATTCTAAGTCCTCAGAGTGTGTACTGGAGTATAAATACAAGACATGTGCGATTCGACCAACCGCTAACTAACTCTTATCCCCGTGGTGCATATATGAGTATAAACAAATAGACGAGTGGGTTCGACCACTCACTATTCCGTAAACTCTGGCCTGAAACTGACAGGAGGAGTATAAACTCGCTAAGGATGGAGTTCGACCATACACCGTCTAACTTCGTTAACCCGAGACTGAGGGCAAGAGTATAATCCCTTAAACCGTTGAATCCTACAACGTAAGATTAGAACACTAAGCCTCGTGTTTTGTACGACTCAGGGCTACAACTACATGGAGGCCTTGGGATAAAATTAACGGATTATTATTCAAATCGATGAGCGATGAATTACAAGTACATTGAATGAAAAAGTAATAGCTCAACTACTTACATAACAATTCACACGAAAGTTCAACAGAAAACAGAGAATTATTATTTGCATAATAAACTTCAAAACTGTGATACAAGTCTATTCAAAAAGGGGCCGTACCCGCACAATCATGGCCAATAAAAGGGAAAACAACCATACAAGCTATGTGCAAACTGAGCCGAAGCAACGACTATTTCTTTTTCCTTTCCCCTCTTTAGATTTTTTGGGAGTGGCGCCACCCGAGCTTCCGCTTATCCTTTTCCTCGATCCTTTACCGCCCTTGGCGGGTGAGCTTTCAAAGGTTAGAGGGAGTTCTTTGGGAATCGACCCACCGGGTGAAATGGTTTGTAATTGGACGGGATTTGGATCGTCAGTGTCCACGTCGGCAGGTTTAGCTTTAGCTTTTTTCTTCAAGAATTCCTCCCTCTCGATGCACCCTTTTAAGCTGGGCTTATCGGTATGTTCATTGGCGTCAGTAATTACAACGTCATCTGACTCATTAGGCAACGACGGATCTTCAGCTTTATCATCATCAAGTGCTCGATAATTTAAGCGTCGTGCCCTGGAACATCGGTGGTCGTCGAAATCTCAGTAGATGTCGATTTTTGTTCCACGGCGGCATCATTTTTTGAAGTTTGGCCGGTACCCGGAAGACCTGTGGATTTGTGGAAACAAGAAGATAATACCATGACTATTGAGCATGAGGGACGAAACCTCTCGAAAAATGGGAAGTAAAGCGGAATACCTACATCCAGTTGACTCAGTTGTCGCTGGAGTACTCCCTTCCAGAATATGGGTCAGCATCTTTGATTGACAACCGGGTTTGTCCAGATCGTAGCTTAGATCCTGTCCTGGGCCGAGAGAAACTGAAGCTTCGACTGCTTGAAGAGAAGAAGGGCATTTGGGATCGTACTCCATAGACTCGGTAGTGCTTTTCCCTTTGCCGGAGAGTGCTAGAATGTCAAAATATCGAAGTCTCGTAGCAGACATTTTTAGTGGTTCATCCCCACGAAGAATTTTTCGTACTAGCTTCTCTTCGTCTAAATCAATTTCATCAAGGGTTTTCTTTTTCATTTCAACAATATATTCCTAGACCTCGATGAGCGACTCATGATAGCCCTTACCATGAAAGCTCATATCGCGGTGGATAAGGACTTTAGCATTATATTCAATGATCAGGGGATTGAATATGTTCTTAATTTCATTTCGACCGGCATCTTTGGCATCCTCTACCCGGGCCTCGATCTGCACTCTCATCTCATTGCGGCCTGCATCTCTTGCGTCTTCCTTGAGGACTTCAATTTGAGAAAGTGCTCATCAAGCTTCATCTTCAAATTCCGAGCTTCAACGGTCTCTTCACAATATATTTGCGATTCCTCTCGAGCTTCAATTTTCTCTTTCTAAGTTCTTTAAGCTCCTTAATGCGACGGGCCAAAATATTTTTCTCCTTTTGTAAGGGATCTTTTTTCAAGGCAAGTGCACCACTGTGGTTGAGGGTAGCATCGGGCTCTTTTTTGTGGGTAGCTTCTAGACGATTCACCACCTCAGATGTTTCCTTAGCATTTTTTGTCTCGATCGACTTTATTGTCAAGTCTGAGTTCTCGGTGTCTTGATGTTTAATTATATCTTTATCATGAATCGCCTCTAGCTTGAGACGATCTATTTCACACTGTCTCTCAATAAACACCTCGGAAATCTTCTTTATTAAGTGCTGGAATGATTCATATTGCACAAAAACGTCATTGAGGCATGCGAGAGAACTTGCCTTAGCATTTCCTTAGATTGTATGAATGGAGTGAAGGAACTTAAGCCCGTCGAAATAAATTTTTGGAAAATTGACCTTAAGTTCGGCCAATTTTTCTGTTGTGGAAGCTTCAGGAGCTGCAGTCGGTAAAGATGGATCAGAAATGACGATTAGACGTTTGCTCGACCTGCGGTCACGGGACTGCTTGAAGCTGGAAGAATCAGAATACTGCCTAGGCGGTACGGCAACTTGAAAACCATGAAAAGAGGTCTAATCGCCGTTATGCGCATGAAGATTAGGTTGAACTTCCTGATGGGACGATCGAGACTAGGACTTATGCTTGAAAGATGAAGATTCCTCGAATGACGACTTCTTTCTCGGCCTTCATTCCTCTCTCCATGTCTACCCGATTCTGAATCACGGTTGGATTCGTATTGCATCGAGGAGCCCTTCAAGCGATCAAAAGCTCGGGATTGAGACAACACCTTCAAAAACCAAACAAAAATATGCAAGTGATCATTATACAAAAGATGGAGATCGTGTGATGAAGTGCACGTGATTGTGAGTATCCTAATGTCCCCCGACAGACCAGTTGCCGTAGTCTTGCTTATAGGAGTTTTCTCTCCTTTGCCAGTGAGAAGAATGCCGTCACCACTTCTGGTGGGAGAATTGAGCCCCTCAATACTGATGTTAAGAAAGTCATAAGTTAAGACGTCATCAGTAATTTAGAGATATGAAAATCCTTTCATTTAGCTTTCTAAAGCTAAATGTTGGGAGGATGACTCTTCGTCGACGGAAGTGATAATAAACTCGGGCTCCATAGCAGATTTTCTCCTACGGAGCTTATATGCAAGCTTCTTTCTTCTCCTAGTTGGCGCGTGAGGTTGCGCGTCTTACGACGGTTCGACCACAGGCGCACTGTCCAACCCTGCATCAGCATCGCCAGACTCGTTGGTCTTGGCACCTGTAACACCCCTTCAAAATGGGAATAATAGTTTCACATTGCGGAAAAACACTATGAAATGGGTGCTTATATACCAAAGCCTTTACCTCATAACAACGTCGAGTCATTTTAAGGAACAAAGTCTCATACCTTGGCTTGGCCTATGAGACGGATGTGACTAAATTGGAGACAATATTCGCGTTAAGTGAGGTGTGGGCTGTTACATTGGTATCAGAGCCATACCCAGCTGGAAGTGTGGTCTGTACGTGTTACAGCCACGATGCCTGTGAGGTGTTGTGTTCATGCCAACGAAGGCGTTGGGCTCTAAAGGAGGGAGCTTATAACACCCCTTCAAAATGGGAATAATAGTCCTACATCGGGAAAAAAACACCATGGAGTGCTTATATACCAAAGTCTTCATCTCATAACAACGTCGATGTCTTTTGAGGAACAAACCCCATACCTTGCCTTGGCCCATGAGACGGATGTGACTAAATTGGAGACAATATTTGCGTTAAGTGAGGTGCGGGCTGTTACAGCACCCATAATTTGCCATCTTCGGCGTCATCCTGAGTCTCCCATCGACTGGGGGCACAACATGGTTATTGATATCACCTTCTTGTTCTGCAACATATCCCGGTAGTCAACGCTTCTTGGAAGCCCAATGATGCGACCTTCCTCCAGCAAGTCAAACAGAGATAACCATTCATCGGTTGTATGGAGTTTAATGTCGCCGTCTTCGACTGGGGTCGCATGAATTGCAGAGATTGCCATTGAAAAACTATCGCCCTCTGAACGTGGACGGACACATGTAGATTTTTAGAATGTTAGTAGATTTAGGATATGACTTGGGTTAAAGAATTTGAGAATAGAGCGAAGAGGACACTTATGTCCTTCCAACCATCGCCTTGCAAAGCCAAACGGACATCGGACGTAGATCCATTCGTGTTTGAAGAGGTTGAGCTTGTTCCAAGCACCCGTTACGACTTGACAGTAGGACGAAGGCTCGAGAAAAATGTAGGAAATGCTTCATGTCTGTTGTTTGAAGTTATAAATAAACCTGATGTCCTCAGGAGTTAGCGGGCGGAATAGGACGCTCATAAATAGTAAGAAAGTGCCTTAGAGAAAGGCATAACAAGTCGGGTGTAGTTGTGTAGGAGTTATTCCAATATATTTTAGCATCTTTCGGATAAAAGAATTGAAGGGCGGCACACATCGGCCCACCACATGAACTTACATGTTGTATACCCTTCCAGGGGCGAATGAGTCCCGTCGTTCACCGAAGGAACCAGAACGTATTCGAAGGGAATTCCGTGTTTAGAACACAGTCTACGAAGAGAGGCCTCATCAATTATAGAGGCTTGAGAATCTGTTGGGTTATATAAAAATATAACGCATTTTACAGCATCGGGGGCATGACTTATATCTTTTGCCGGAAGGATGGGAACGTCAGAGAAAAGGTCGATGGATGAGTCGGAAACTTTCGGTTTTTCACTTTGACGACCAGGAGAAAGTCTGTAAGATATAGTTGCGGAACTTGACTCGACTTCGGGATTACCATCTTGTGAAGTTGGTCCAAAAGACATTGCAGCTAGATGCTCTGAACGTCTGAAGTCTATGTCAACTATACTCAGTAGATAATCGTGATTAATTTTTTTTACATGTCCTCCCAAACGAAGTGTAAGCTAGTGTGGTGTAGTGTCGTGTAATGCAAAGATAAGCAGCTTAAAATAAGAAAGCAAAGTAAAATGATGAGACATTGGATTTCGATCAAAGTTACCGTCATCGCCAACTGTTTCAACTGGCGAATAGATTGATCGTTTGTATAAGCTTTTGGATCGATCATCAGCATATTGAAGTGTGAAATCCGTTATTAAAGCCTATATGTTAAGTTTTAATTCATGTTCTAAGTCCCAAAGATTTAATCGTTCAATTTCGAGTTCAATGATGAATATGCAAGTCATGTTGTTCATCATCGTTATATGTTTAAGTTCATTGAGATGAGATTGGTTATAATTGCTCAAACAAGTGATTATGGATTGGTTTTCGAGTTCAATTCAAAGCCTAGAATTAGCCAAGTATATATATGCCGATCCCCAAATAGCCGATCTCTATCCCAGAGCAAAAAACAACCGATCCCTTTCCCCACGCAAACTTCCACTATCGATCCCTCAATGCAAACTTGGACAAATCTATCGATCCCTCCACGCAAACTTCCACTATCGATCCCTCAATGCTAACCAACTCTACCAATCCCTACCTTCCATACCGAACCCTCTCGAAGAACCCATAATCGATCCCTCATCATACGTTGAAAACTCATCCCTACAATCAACTGTTATACCGATCGATATACCCACGCATTACACCGATTTCCAACCGATCATTCCTCTACCCAACTTGCCGTCCTTCAACTTTTTCAACTAAACCATATGCCATATGCTCCCTTATCCTTCTTTCTTACTCTGTCGAACTCTTCCACATCCCACATCCTACATCTCATCTTCTCCAAGCAACTTTGGCTATCATTTCACCATCATGTCGAACTCCAAACCTGTGGCTTGGAGATGATCGAGATGGAAGGTAAGGGCAAGTGAGTTCGTAAAGGCAAGATGGATCGCAGAAGATTTCTTTTCAAAATTAAAGGAAGAAAGAAGGGAGTGATCGACTTTAATATTAGACTAAGGAAGGTTTGGTGTTATAAGGGACGAGAGAGAATGACTGGGATGTAAAATAAGTGAGTATTGGAGAGAAAGATACTAACTAATATATGAGACGAGGGGTCGGCCTACGACTTCGACTCGAAGCAAAGAGGAGAGGGGTCGGCTAAAAAGATACGGATCTCCATAAGAGTGTGTGTGTATGAAATAGAGGGATCGGCTAGAAATATGCATATCCCTGTAAACATAAAAGAGGAGACATCGGTTAAACATATGTCGATCCCTACAAATGATTTAGAAAAAAACCTAGAAGGGTAAAAAAAGGACCGGCTATTGGCTTGTATGCAAACATAGACATGGAAATTATTTAAAGCACGTATGTACAAAATGCAATGAAATTGCATCTTACTCAATGAAAGTTGGCGACGACCCGTGAGCATACGAACGCGTTCGGGAGCCAACGACAAGAACGTGTATCTGAACGTGCATGTGTATGGTTTAAAAGTTCGATTTTTGAAAGCAAAAGAAAATGAAATCAAACCTGAATGCCTTCAAGTTCGAGGCTGGACCAGATAACCAAAACTTATTAGTCTCGTGGATCTAGACTTGCTTATATATCAGCTGACGGAGTATAACCCTGGATTTGTATTATTGGAAATTAACCAAGCGTCACGACGATCAAAGAGAGAGATAACACTTCGGGAAAATAATTCGACGGAAAGGTAGCGATTATTCAAAAAACTGGACGGGCTTATTTACGACGATCCTAACTTGCTTCGATTCAAAGCACGTCGCATTCATCACAAGACGTACTTTGGGGACAAGTGTTATCAGACATTTTGATTCGGCTATATTGAACTGATTGCACAAGTTAAATTCGATTGGACCCAAAGCCGATATGTCCAGAGTGATGATTGTGGGACTCAGAAGTCAAGTACAGATAATGATATGAAGTCGAGGTTGGATGGAATTGATAGATATGCAAGGCAGAATGTTCGAAGTATGAAATATGGTTCAGCATATAGGAGGGATCGACATAAATTAACTTCCATCATAGGGATCAGTATGTTTCAGAGTAAGAGCATTTCAATAGAAAACAATAAATATCTCAAGATCCATAAGTCCAATGCTATAGAATTTTGTGAGCAAGACACGAGGACTCTAGAAAGCCTACCCTAGGGATTGTACTTTAAGAAGATGAAGTCAGATGGATCGACATTCTTTCCTTGGTAGGGATCGACAAGAATCAACAAGCAACCCATGTTGAAGCAAAGATCAAGCAATAACTCAAGTTCGATCGATCCATTTGGTGTGAAATTTGGAGACTAAGCATATTTTAGCATGAGAAAGCTACCATAGGGATCGCACCACAAAATTCCACCGAAATAGGTACCGATCCCTCATCTTTGGAAATTGGGCCATGCGATCCCTCTTGTGGGTCTGTATGGCTCTGGAGATCCTTTTACCGAATTTTCAAGGAGATATTTGACCATTTTCACGTATAAATACATGTTTGATTGTTCATTTTCGAGAACTTTACTGTGCTAGTTGTTTTACATTTCATGATAAATTTTCCAACCTATTTGTTTACAAATAAGTAAACAATAGATATCCTCCATTCATATTCACATTCACATTATGTGTTATTGTTTGCACCAAAAATTGGCACAAACCCCCAATAGAAGTTCTGAAGAGAAATAAATGAAGAACATAAAATGAAAACAGAGGATAATAACAAAGAAATGAGTAAACAGAAATAATAATATGCACACAACGATTTTTAGCGGTTCGTTCAACGTTATTTGACTACGTCCATTTTAAACAGATTGCTTTATTAATCACTTTATAAACTGAATACAAGATGGATTGAACGAAAAACCTTAGTTACAAAAGAGCGCTTGTAACGACCCGTTAAATTAATAATATTAAATGAATTGAATTAATATAATTTTTAATCTAATTTATAATAAATGTAGGAGTTGGATATAGTAACTGAGATTTAAGATTTAACAATTGAAATGTTATATGGCAATAGGTAGAATAACGAAGATTTGTGTTGTGGTTATAAGTCATAATTAGTTGATTAAAATGGTATTAATGAAATAATAACTGAATTGAATTGCAATATATAAACATCAGAAAAATTTAATTGGTGGATTAAATTTGTTAAAGTTCATAAGTTTTGTAATTTAGTTTAGTAGAACTTTAAATTATAAACGAAGATTGAAATAAACGATAAATTTAATTATGTAAATGGTGACTCAAGACCTAGGTTATAGGAATTGGAACATAATCCAATTTGAATTAAGTAGAAGAAGGATTTGATTAATATGTAAGTTATTGTTCAAGGTATTGAATAAAAACTTGGAATCCAATCATAATTTAATGATAATAACGTTAGTATTAGAGAATAAATATATTTCAATGCAGTACCCGAATGAATGGAATAAAATGAATATATATTGAATAGAAATGAAATGTAAATTGGCACATTTGGTTGAAAGTTAATTTTAAGAAACATATAAATGTTGAATTTGTGAATGTTAATATAAATATTAACTTGAATGCGATTCATTAATACAAAGATGTAATAAGTGTAGATAGTAAAAATTTAATGTCTGTAGTGGATAAAAATCTAGTAGTAACATAAAATTTATTTATATGGAAAAAGAGTATAGATTTGAACAAATTTATGAAAATTTGATAAGAACAGTGGTTGTAATCAGTTTGGTTATTTAATATTTGGAAGAAAGAGATTTGTAAATCCGTTAATGAATTTATAATGGGAAGGAATGGTAAGAATGTAAAAAAAAAAAGCATTTGATTCAATTAAGGGAATTAAATTATAATAAATGGACTTAAGATAGTAATGAAATTTGTTTTGTTTAGGTGATTATGTATCGATAAGCTACAACTAAATTTGCAGTTTGGTAGTAAATGGGATATGAGAAGACAAAGGCATTTAGAAAGTAATAGATGGAATTCATAATAACAAATAGTACATATATTTGGGCGTTTGTCATAATTACCAAATTTTACCATTCATATAATTTATTTAATTAAAGTCTATAGCAACATTGTTGTTAATAATGTTGTTAGTGAATTTGAATATAAAAGAATGACAAGTGTAGGTTAACCATTTATTTTATTTTGTTAAGAATGGAAATAGCTGAAATAGATCTGAATAAATTATTTTGGGTTGTTTATGTGCCTATTTAATAAAGGAGAATTTATAAGGAAATAGGAATGCACAAATGAAACGTATTATAACCCAAAGGTTATTTATACCCACAAAATGTTTAATTACTGTATAGGAAGAGTCTAAATCCATAGATGAATTTATTGAGATTGCATTTATAATTTATAAGATTTAATGTAGACTTAATTTCAATTAACTGATTTAATAGTGCAATTAGCGTAGATTTGTTGGTAGATGAAGTAGTTAATTCTATTAGGTGAAGTTAAGGCTAATTCTATTTATAAATTGACCTATTGTTGATATAGATTTTAGGAAGCAGGATTTATAAATTAAATTGAGTATTAGATTCAATAATTGCATTTATTGCATAAATAAAGGGAATTTAACGTTAAATTGTACGTTATTGAATTAAAAAGGAATTTGCGGATATTAAAGTGAAAACGTAGACATGTTAAAGGGCATCTTTGTTTTGGATTTAAGTTGAGAGTATAAAAGTATAAGATTAAATAATTGGGTTTTGAGAATAAAATTTATAATTTCTAAATAATAAGAAAGTGCAGAAATGAACACTGCAATTTATATCTTGTCAACTTTTAATTCTCATCTAATCGTGTTTAATCATTGAAATTGATTTTGAATTTTATAGGCGATAAAACTTAGTCAATATTTGAAGTTAAATAAAAATTTGGATTTTTATGATTTATTTTTAATCTATTTAATTAATATAAAAATAGCCATTTTGGCCACAGACTCGGATTTCGACGAAACTAGTTTCATCGGATCCGTATCGGTAAATTATTATAGGGTTCCAAGTTTCGTATCGATCGGACCTGTCGTTTGATCGTACGGACGCGAAACGCCTTGAAATCAATTTTAATAAAATCAATTTGAAATCAATTTGGAAATTTTGTTTTTAGCATAACTTCTTCATACGACCAAATTTGGACGTGAAACTTTTTCCATCGCGTTCAGAATATTTGAAAATACCTATTTGGATATATAGATTTAATAAATTCGGTTCCGGAGGCATAGCGGGCTTTTTGGGCCATAGTTTGTTTCGTACGTTCACTTATCCGATCCATCTACGCTATCTCTAGTCTACCTATATAAGCACGGTTATAAACCCTAGCCACTCCTTATTTTCATTTTCTATACATACATCTCCTTCTCACCTCCTCATTCTAATGGCAGAAAAAAACCTAATTCCCAAATTCCAAAAAAAAAAATCAAATTTTTAAAAAAAATAAAATAAAAAAATTGCGGATCTGCAGCAGCTTCTGGTCGCGCTTCGGGTTTCAGGGGAGAAAACCCTAGAGCAACTTCGGGTCAGGAAGAAAATGACTCGGGTCGCTCCGGGTCGTTTTGGCGAAAACTCCAAACAGGCACCGGGGAATTGAGGCGGCGCACCGAAGTCGAACCCGAAGTCGACCCAGGACCAGAATTTTCCATTTTTCAAATTTTCATAACTTTTGCATACGAGCTCGGATTCACGCGCGGTTTGTTTTGCTAGGATCGTATCGGAATTTCTGACGTTACGACACTGGTTTGGACGAATTCTGAGGCGGGCGAATTTTTGAGTTTAAATCGAATTTAAATTCGATTTAAATTCAAAAGGTGAGTGTTTTAACCCACTCACAACTACTAGAAGCTTTTATGTTTGATAAATTAATTTTAGAAATGAATAGAAATTTATTTATGAGTATTTGGCATGTTTATTTCATCATAGCTGTTGAATTGCATTTATTGAATTTAACTGTTAATTTAATTTATTTATTGCGTATTAATTTACAGTTAGAATTTATTTGTTTGCCTATAAACTGCTAGTTAACAGTTATATAAATTATTACTGAATATCAACTGTTAGATTTATAGTTGTTAAATTTAATCTGAATAAAATTGCCAGTTATTACCTGTTATATATTATCAAATATAAATTGTTATTGATTGATATTACTTGATGATTGTGATTGGATGATGGATGATGTTGATGGATGTTTATTGAATATCATAAAATTGTAAATTATCATGCATATTTCATTTCATTCGGGATTGTGGTTTGAAATGATATACAACCGCAAAATTTTATATCTTTTAAATTGCGGATTGAAATGATAAATATCCGTATCACTTGACCATAGGATAAAAATTATATACAGGCACCGCGGTCTATATATAACTATTTTTATGAGATTTCTATGGTTTGGATGGAATACGGTTTATAATAATCTTAAATTTTATATTGTATAAATATTCTTCCATATATATACATATGAAGTTGAAAATTTTGAAAAAAGGGTGTATAAATCTCTTTATTAAAAATGAAAAAGTTTAAGAAAATGGAGTTTGATAATTTATATCATATGTTTAAATGTTAAGTTTGGAAATTTTAAGATATGATATTTATAATTGAATTTTTCCCAAGATAAATTGAATAAATATTCTAGTATAATTTAAATTGAAAAAATATATATTTAATTACTAGAAATTGGAGATTTTATTTATTTATGGATTTTATGTGAATATTCAAGACTAATCAATAGAACATTTGATTTGTTGAAAGAATAAAATCCAACTTTAGTTTGAAATATTAATACTCAAAATGGATATACATACATATATATATAAATTGAGGTGGTTTTGGAACTTGAGAGAGATAATACAAATTTTGGTTTAGACTTTAATAAAGAAATGTATTTGTAAAGCCATGAGAACTATTTTCTTTACAAAGTAACATTTAAGTTAAACCTTTTAATTCATATACCGTTGAATGTCCAAACCATTCAAGTTTTTAGAAGTTATGGTTTTAAATTATGATTTTCAAAATATTATGCTTTGAAAATATTTGATTTTCAGACGTTATGAAGTTAAAGCATTATGATTTTGGAAAACAATTATATTTGGGATAAGTGATAAAATATGGTTTTGGGTTTTGAAATGATATCGTATTCATGGTTATGAAATGGAATGTTTATTCTGATTTTTAAAGTATAACCTATTTTTAAATGACCGCGGTGTTATAATAACGATGGGTTGGCAAAGAGACCGGGATCGGATATGGACATACTCTCTGTCGATACCGAAAACCACTTTGACTAACCGTGTACGCGGTGGAGATTCCAGAATGAAGTAGGTGGTGGCGACGTTTCCTGTAAGGTAAATACGTGGACCCGACTCCCGTGAGTTGGCATAAGGTGGCTAAAAGAGGAGCGATTCTCAGGCCAATGAGGTCATTCCTCTGATCGGACCCTCCTCTTCGATATTATACGTTGATTTTGGATTGATTCAGTGGCCACTTCTATATTTTGATTTTGGGGAGTTAGTTCGAGGTGGGCGGTAACTGCGGCTACGCGTTTCCACCAGCCTGGATAGCAATTGGTATATCTACCCTGACATTGCCTAGTTGTGCCGTGTCACCTACCATATCGAGCCTTTACTACGAGTTTCTATTTGTGTCGTACCTATGGAGTATCCTCTGGTAGCTTCCCGATCAGGAGGTATTACGGTACTGTATAGACTACTGGCATTATTTGTGTTAAGGGCTATATGGGTAACCCCTTAACGCTATTAAAAAGTAAGTTTATTTTATAAATAGACACTATTATAATAGCGCAATATACTACATAGTAAATAGTTTAACGGATCCTTAGGAGATGTAAATCCCGAGCATCTCTTGAGTTACTGTACTCATATTTATTTCTGTTAATTTAACTCACATAAGATCTTTTAGTCTGACTCGAGTGTTTTTGTCTTTTCAAATTCGCTCGGGTCAGTCCGAGCGTTTCAGGATCGAAGACTTTAGCTTTGGAGGACGAAGACGAAGGAGTCGTAGTATTTTATTTATAGTATGGCACCACACTCATACTGTTCCGCTGCATTGTTTGTATTGGTATGTGTAACTCTGATATTTATTGTATAAAGAAGAATTAACTGTTTTGTAACCGTTTATGAACTGTATATTTATTATTATATTTTATCCTTCCGCTGTGAGATTCTATTTTGTTTTACTTCTTCTCTTTTTTTCTTATTTACCCCATAACAATCCGCCCTTGCGTATACTTTTAATTGGCACGTGTGTCGGTTTAAAGTGTGCGAAAGGGCGGGATGTTACAGTTGGTATCAGAGCTTTGGTTTAGCGATAAACTTTGGCTTTGTGGGATTTGACTCTTGGTTAATAGGGTAGTAATACCCTATGGGAGTCGCTGAGTGTATATATATGAGAGAGCATATTTGTTAGTTTTATAAAAAGATTTTAATATTATGTTACTCTGTTCCGTTTTGTATTTATAAATTCTGGTTGATGCATGGGACGCTATGCCATCAATAGGGATTTCTAAACACTTAATAGGACAGACAGACATAATATTTGTTTTTAATATAGGTGAATGAAATAATTTTGCCTATTATATTTTCTATATATATAAAAATATTTTTATAAAGATATATATATATATATATATATATATTTGGTTGCTATAGATTGGGTGTTAGGAAATAAAAATATTTATAACAATTAAAGCTAAGTTGAAATTATAATAAATCAAATTGGAGATTTTAGAACTTAAGTCCGGGATTTTTGAAATCTTCTTTCAAAGGATTTATGAAATATAATGATTTGGTTTATAAATATTTTCTTATATAAATATTTAGTATAATTCGAAAGAATTGGTTTAAGAGGATTTTGAAGAAAATAAGTTTGTACTTTCCTCTCTGTCGCTGGAAAATAATTTCGGTGATGACGGCCGCATCATCGACTTTCATTTTCGAGTTTCGAAGGGAAAGGCCACTGTAGTAAATTCTACTGCAGATTTGTTTTGAAATTATTTAAAATTTTAATTGATTAAAGGTTATTAGAGATATAAAAGTTGTAAGAAATTAATTATCTATTATTTCAAAAATAAATTGAAATTTGACCCGGAATTTAATTCTAAAATTTTCCATTAATTAATTGTTAAATTTTAGTGGAATAAAAAAAAAGTAAGTAATAAATGGATTGAAAACCTCTAATAAGTAAGAGAATTAATGCTAAGTATAAAGGAAGTTAAAATTTAAATTATAAATAATGGTAAAGATTTATTGGAAAATCAATGAATTAAAAGAATTGAGATTAAACTAGTATAAGTTCAATTGCATTTCTCTTTAAACATATATAACTTACCAAATATGAAAGGTTGAAATGTTAATTAAGAGATTTGAATAGAATATTATGCAAGTTGAAATGTTGGAAATTTTGGATTATTCTATGAATTGCTATTATATAAATAAGAATTTAGTGGTATAAACTTAAGTTATAATTGAAATTTTACTGAAAATAAGTCAAGAATTATTAATAGGTGATATGAACTTAAGTAAATAAAATGAAATTCCTTAATTTATAAAGTTTGATTGTAGGGTTATTAACTTAAGTACGCCTTAATTTCCCCTATTCTAATATAATGGAAAGTAGGAAAAATATAAATGACTGCAATCCATAGTTAATGAATGAGTAAAATCTTTCACTTATAGGAATGCAAGTTATAAGGTTAATAAATTAAGTGTAAGTAGAGTGTTACTGTAATTAAATATAATGGAAACTTCAACATTAAATAAATGAATGAGATTAAAGGTAAGTCGAAATTGTAATTTATAAAACGAATATATATTAATTAAAGGAATGGAGAAGAAACTTGTAAATTTTCACTTACATTCTTAAAACATACATAACTTACCATATAATAAAAAGTTGCAATGTTAGTAGGAAAATGTAAGGGGAAATCTTACAAGTGAAGAGTAAGGTAATAAAGGTATTCTATTAATTTGCTATTATTAATGAGAATTAATTGTATAGGCTTAAGTTAAATTGGAAATTTTACTATAAGTAAAGGTAAGTAGTATAAATAGATGATAGAAACTTTAGTAAATAAATTGGAATACAAATATAATGAATTTTGTGATAAATGGAAAATGAGAATTTGTAAGAAATAAAGAAATCACTCCATAAATGAAAGAAAGAAAATCAAACCATTGAAGCATGAGATAAATGTATAATAAATAAATTTGGGTGTTGGTTTGAATTGTGTTGTTTGATTTATGTTGTTGGGTAAGAAATTTGAAGTGGTTAAATGAATAAGTATCTATCTTTGTTCCATCTAAGACTGTTGAGTAAAGGATGCACTTGATAGTTATTTCATTTCATACAAATTTCAAGTTTGAACCCAAACAACTATTTGTTTGATGGATTAAATGGTTGCTTTGTTTGTGTATGTATGTTGTTTGTAAGGTTGATGGTTGTTGAATTGTTTGGTTGATTAATGATTGAATCCACTTGAATAGTTCACTTTAAAATAAATATTTAACCTTTTAGATTATATAAGTGAATATAGGTGATGGAAGCAACTGCTACTGCTTTTGGTTCCAAAATAATAAGCGTATATTGCCCGACAAATAGGTACGTTTTCGGATTACGTTTAAAGCGCTATTTTTCCGTGTTGGGATATAATATTTTGATAATATATGTAATATATTTGTATATTTTGATATTATACTTTCTCCCGAGCCTCACCGTACAAAGGAGACTCTACCAAAAAATTTCGTAAATTTTGGACTTAGAATTTTGTTGAATATTTTCCAAACTTTAATGATTTAAGTATAAAAGGTTGTAATGATTATAAACGGGTATATTTCATTAAAGGAAATTAATCCAGTAAATTATTGTTTATAAGTTAATATTTGAAATAAGATGTACTGTTTATTCTTCCTTCTCCCTTCTTTTTCCTTTTCGGGGACGAAAAGTTTTGAGTGGGGGAGATTGTAACGACCCGTTAAATTAATAAAATTAAATGAATTGAATTAATATAATTTTTAATCTAATTTATAATAAATGTAGGAGTTGGATATAGTAACTGAGATTTAAGATTTAACAATTGAAATGTTATATGGCAATAGGTAGAATAACGAAGATTTGTGTTGTGGTTATAAGTCATAATTAGTTGATTAAAATGGTATTAATGAAATAATAACTGAATTGAATTGCAATATATAAACATCAGAAAAATTTAATTGGTGGATTAAATTTGTTAAAGTTCATAAGTTTTGTAATTTAGTTTAGTAGAACTTTAAATTATAAACGAAGATTGAAATAAACGATAAATTTAATTATGTAAATGGTGACTCAAGACCTAGGTTATAGGAATTGGAACATAATCCAATTTGAATTAAGTAGAAGAAGGATTTGATTAATATGTAAGTTATTGTTCAAGGTATTGAATAAAAACTTGGAATCCAATCATAATTTAATGATAATAACGTTAGTATTAGAGAATAAATATATTTCAATGCAGTACCCGAATGAATGGAATAAAATGAATATATATTGAATAGAAATGAAATGTAAATTGGCACATTTGGTTGAAAGTTAATTTTAAGAAACATATAAATGTTGAATTTGTGAATGTTAATATAAATATTAACTTGAATGGGATTCATTAATACAAAGATGTAATAAGTGTAGATAGTAAAAATTTAATGTCTGTAGTGGATAAAAATCTAGTAGTAACATAAAATTTATTTATATGGAAAAAGAGTATAGATTTGAACAAATTTATGAAAATTTGATAAGAACAGTGGTTGTAATCAGTTTGGTTATTTAATATTTGGAAGAAAGAGATTTGTAAATCCGTTAATGAATTTATAATGAGAAGGAATGGTAAGAATGTAAAAAAATAAATAAATAAGCATTTGATTCAATTAAGGGAATTAAATTATAATAAATGGACTTAAGATAGTAATAAAATTTGTTTTGTTTAGGTGATTATGTATCGATAAGCTATAACTAAATTTGCAGTTTGGTAGTAAATGGGATATGAGAAGACAAAGGCATTTAGAAAGTAATAGATGGAATTCATAATAACGAATAGTACATATATTTGGGCGTTTGTCATAATTACCAAATTTTACCATTCATATAATTTATTTAATTAAAGTCTATAGCAACATTGTTGTTAATAATGTTGTTTGTGAATTTGAATATAAAAGAATGACAAGTGTAGGTTAACCATTTATTTTATTTTGTTAAGAATGGAAATAGTTGAAATAGATCTGAATAAATTATTTTGGGTTGTTTATGTGCCTATTTAATAAAGGAGAATTTATAAGGAATAAAGAATGCACAAATGAAACGTATTATAACCCAAAGGTTATTTATACCCACAAAATGTTTAATTACTGTATAGGAAGAGTCTAAATCCATAGATGAATTTATTGAGATTGCATTTATAATTTATAAGATTTAATGTAGACTTAATTTCAATTAACTCATTTAATAGTGCAATTAGCGTAGATTTGTTGGTAGATGAAGTAGTTAATTCTATTAGGTGAAGTTAAGGCTAATTCTATTTATAAATTGACCTATTGTTGATATAGATTTTAGGAAGCAGGATTTATAAATTAAATTGAGTATTAGATTCAATAATTGCATTTATTGCATAAATAAAAGGAATTTAACGTTAAATTGTACGTTATTGAATTAAAAAGGAATTTGCGGATATTAAAGTGAAAACGTAGACATGTTAAAGGGCATCTTTGTTTTGGATTTAAGTTGAGAGTATAAAAGTATAAGATTAAATAATTGGGTTTTGAGAATAAAATTTATAATTTCTAAATAATAAGAAAGTGCAGAAATGAACACTGCAATTTATATCTTGTCAACTTTTAATTCACATCTAATCGTGTTTAATCATTGAAATTGATTTTGAATTTTATAGGCGATAAAACTTAGTCAATATTTGAAGTTAAATAAAAATTTGGATTTTTATGATTTATTTTTAATCTATTTAATTAATATAAAAATAGCCATTTTGGCCACGGACTCGGATTTCGACGAAACTAGTTTCATCGGATCCGTATCGGTTAATTATTATAGGGTTCCAAGTTTCGTATCGATCGGACCTGTCGTTTGATCGTACGGACGCGAAACGCCTTGAAATCAATTTTAATAAAATCAATTTGAAATCAATTTGGAAATTTTGTTTTCAGCATAACTTCTTCATACGACCAAATTTGGACGTGAAACTTTTTCCATCGCGTTCAGAATATTTTAAAATACCTATTTGCATATATAGATTTAATAAATTCGGTTCCGGAGGCATAGCGGGCTTTTTGGGCCATAGTTTGTTTCGTACGTTCACTTATCCGATCCATCTACGCTATCTCTAGTTTACCTATATAAGCACGGTTATAAACCCTACCCACTCCTTATTTTCATTTTCTATACATACATCTCCTTCTCACCTCCTCATTCTAATGGCAGAAAAAAAACCTAATTCCCAAATTCCAAAAAAAAAAAATTCAAATTTTAAAAAAAAATAAAATAAAAAAATTGCGGATCTGCAGCAGCTTCTGGTCGCGCTTCGGGTTTCAGGGGAGAAAACCCTAGAGCAACTTCGAGTCAGGAAGAAAATGACTCGGGTCGCTCCGGATCGTTTTGGCGAAAACTCCAAGCAGGCACCGGGGAATTGAGGCGGCGCACCGAAGTCGACCCAGGACCAGAATTTTCCATTTTTCAAATTTTTCATAACTTTTGCATACGAGCTCGGATTCACGCGCGGTTTGTTTTGCTGGGATCGTATCGGAATTTCTAACGTTTTGACGCTGGTTTGGACAAATTCTGAGACGGGCGAATTTTTGGGTTTAAATCGAATTTAAATTCGATTTAAATTCAAAAGGTGAGTGTTTTAACCCACTCACAACTACTAGAAGCTTTTATGTTTGATAAATTAATTTTAGAAATGAATAGAAATTTATTTATGAGTATTTGGCATGTTCATTTCATCATAGCTGTTGAAGTGCATTTATTGAATTTAACTGTTAATTTAATTTATTTATTGCGTATTAATTTACAGTTAGAATTTATTTGTTTGCCTATAAACTGCTAGTTAACAGTTATATAAATTATTACTAAATATCAACTGTTAGATTTATAGTTGTTAAATTTAATCTGAATAAAATTGCCAGTTATTACCTGTTATATATTATCAAATATAAATTGTTATTGATTGATATTGCTTGATGATTGTGATTGGATGATGGATGATGTTGATGGATGTTTATTGAATATCATAAAATTGTAAATTATCATGCATATTTCATTTCATTCGGGATTGTGGTTTGAAATGATATACAACCGCAAAATTTTATATCTTTTAAATTGCGGATTGAAATGATAAATATCCGTATCACTTGACCATAGGATAGAAAATTATATACAGGCACCGCGGTCTATATATAACTATTTTTATGAGATTTCTATGGTTTGGATGGAATACGGTTTATAATAATCTTAAATTTTATATTGTATAAATATTCTTCCATATATATACATATGAAGTTGAAAATTTTGAAAAAAAGGGTGTATAAATCTCTTTATTAAAAATGAAAAAGTTTAAGAAAATGGAGTTTGATAATTTATATCATATGTTTAAATGTTAAGTTTGGAAATTTTAAGATGTGATATTTATAATTGAATTTTTCCCAAGATAAATTGAATAAATATTCTAGTATAGTTTAAATTGAAAAAATATATATTTAATTACTAGAAATTGGAGATTTTATTTATTTATGGATTTTATGTGAATATTCAAGACTAATTAATAGAACATTTTATTTGTTGAAAGAATAAAATCCAACTTTAGTTTGAAATATTAATACTCAAAATGGATATACATATATATTTATAAATTGAGGTGGTTTTGGAACTTGAGAGAGATAATACAAATTTTGGTTTAGACTTTAATAAAGAAATGTATTTGTAAAGCCATGAGAACTATTTTCTTTACAAAGTAACATTTAAGTTAAACCTTTTAATTCATATACCGTTGAATGTCCAAACCATTCAAGTTTTTAGAAGTTATGGTTTTAAATTATGATTTTCAAAATATTATGCTTTGAAAATATTTGATTTTCAGATGTTATGAAGTTAAAGCATTATGATTTTGGAAAAGAATTATATTTGGGATAAGTGATAAAATATGGTTTTGGGTTTTGAAATGATATCGTATTCACGGTTATGAAATGGAATGTTTATTCTGATTTTTAAAGTATAACCTATTTTTAAATGACCGCGGTGTTATAATAACGATGGGTTGGCAAAGAGACCGGGATCGGATATGGACATACTCTCTGTCGATACCGAAAACCACTTTGACTAACCGTGTACGCGGTGGAGATTCCAGAATGAAGTAGGTGGTGGCGACGTTTCCTGTAAGGTAAATACGTGGACCCGACTCCCGTGAGTTGGCATAAGGTGGCTAAAACAGTAGCGATTCTCAGGCCAATGAGGTCATTCCTCTGATCGGACCCTCCTCTTCGATATTATACTTTGATTTTGGATTGATTCAGTGGCCACTTCTATATCTTGATTTTGGGGAGTTAGTCTGAGGTGGGCGGTAACTGCGGCTACGCGTTTCCACCAGCCTGGATAGCAATTGGTATATCTACCCTGGCATTGCCTAGTTGTGCCGTGTCACCTACCATATCGAGCCTTTACTACGAGTTTCTATTTGTGTCGTACCTATGGAGTATCCTATGGTAGCTTCCCGATCAGGAGGTATTACGGTACTGTATAGACTACTGGCATTATTTGTGTTAAGGGCTATATGGGTAACCCCTTAACGCTATTAAAAAGTAAGTTTATTTTATAAATAGACACTATTATAATAGCGCAATATACTACATAGTAAATAGTTTAACGGATCCTTAGGAGATGTAAATCCCGAGCATCTCTTGAGTTACTGTACTCATATTTATTTCTGTTAATTTAACTCACATAAGATCTTTTAGTCTGACTCGAGTGTTTTTGTCTTTTCAAATTCGCTCGGGTCAGTCCGAGCGTTTCAGGATCGAAGACTTTAGCTTTGGAGGACGAAGACGAAGGAGTCGTAGTATTTTATTTATAGTATGGCACCACACTCATACTGTTCCGCTGCATTGTTTGTATTGGTATGTGTAACTCTGATATTTATTGTATAAAGAAGAATTAACTGTTTTGTAACCGTTTATGAACTGTATATTTATTATTATATTTTATCCTTCCGCTGTGAGATTCTATTTTGTTTTATTTCTTCTCTGTTTTTCTTATTTACCCCATAACAATCCGCCCTTGCGTATGCTTTTAATTGGCACGTGTGTCGGTTTAAAGTGTGCGAAAGGGCGGGATGTTACAGCGCTCGATCTCTTTAATTCAAATGGACACATTGACTTTGGACAATCAAATACAACACGGATGAATTCAAGGTACAAGATGAAATGTAAAGATCATAATATTATATATATTTTTATACTCCAGCTTTGTAATTCACAATCTTACTCTCTCCATCTTTATCAACTTACCTACTTTCAAACAACTATTTTGTTATTTCTATATGTAACAACTTTGATCGAGCGATTTAGTTGTGCTATGACCTGTCGTTGGAAAAATGAAGTACTATTTAAATGTAAGAAGAATGCCGGAGAAAGTCACTTGGCAGCTCCTGACCATTTCTCGCTCTATCATTGGTTATTATGATAGTGGGACCCACAGATATTACAGAAAACTACAAGTTAAATAAATGTGTTAAAATCAAATTTAATACATGAAAACCCCTAAAAAAAGATTGTAAAATATGTCTTTAAAATCAAGCCATTGAATAATTGCACAGTACATGTAATTATTCAAGGAATAATTGCAGACATTTATGCATTTACATCCAAAAATTGCATAAATGTATGCAAATAATTGTAGAAATTTCTGCAATTTTTTGATGAATAATTACGAAAATTTCCGCAATTTTTTGATATAATTACATAAATAGTGAATAATTGCATAAATGTAGGCAATTATTCAGTAACATAATTCTAAGAACCTAATTTACATTTTTTTGGAAAGGATGTTTGGTGTATTTTGAAACTTAGTAGGGACTTTAACCAAACTGAGCAATTAAACTATAAGAGTCTAGTGCGCTTGGAATGTATCTAAGTAGGTAGTTATTGTGAGTTTTTCCAAGACTGTGCCCAATTTATAATAAGTATTTTCCGTAGCTAATTATTTTGAATATAGGTTGTGCTTCTCTTCGTTTATCCTTACAACAACATATCAAACCCGCTACAAATGATAGTGAAGTCTTAGCTTGTGAAAATAACTTTATGGAGTTGCTATAGTAGCTTATAAATCTTGAACTTACATCACTTGGTTCAAACCAGATGTTTTTATTTCTCAACTTTTGTTGTGCTGCTGACGGCTAATGCGGCTCCTGCAGTAATTTGATGGGCGTGGTTTAGCATATTTGTTATGAATAGTAATCAATTAATATATTTTGTAATGGGTAGAATGTTACCTCATATAGGCTTGGTTGGGCATTTTTGTTGCATGTGAAGTGGTTTGTAGAATGCGTAGTAGAGCATGTTATACACGAGTAGCTGTAACTTCGTATTTAAATAATGTCATCCGTGCATTCTTGTATAGAAAAATAGTTGTATACAGCCTTCGTAAAAAGAATACATATAATGAAGTCCCTTAGTGATTAACGAGGGTTGAGAAAGTATATTCTCCTACAACATTCATCTCATCTTAGAAGCAGGAATTGTACATGAAAAATGTCACTCTTCTAAAACTTACGATGTACAACTAGTAGTGTAACCATACATTAATTATGGCTTTTTTATAAGACTATCATAAAAGGTTTGTTTCGCTATAAGAAAGCAATCGATTTGCCTATGCACCTAAGGCATCGGCGGCATGTCGGCAAGCTCTATTGCTGATGCCCTGTTGATGGCTAGGCGGGCATCGATGAAGTAAACGTAGAAACTATTTTACCGATGCCCTACCCTGCCTACGGAGGGCATGGTCCTCTTGGTTATGCCGTTTGGATGCGGCAATTTGTCGATGCCCTGCTTACATCCATTTTGATTCATGTTGTCTACAAATATTTATTTATTTTTATTTTTATAGAAAAATTAATTTGTCGAGGCTTTCCCTATGCATCTATTTGGAGTTGGTTGCTTTCGCTTCTCTCAATCATAAATTATGTATCTATGTATGTGTATCTGCAGTGCCAAACATGCAATAGTGTGTGTAGATATATATAGGGAAAGTCTACTTGAACACAATTTGGTGACACAATTGGCGACATAAGAGATCTTTACCATTAGATTGCCCCTTGAATTCCACCTTCCATGTAAAGACACAAAGATCCGATGGTCCAAATCTTTTGTTTTACCCTTTGCGTCATCAATTTGTGTTCAAATAGTCAGCCCTATATGTATATATACATACACATATATATTTACATACACATATATATATACATACACATATATATACATACACACATACATACACACACACACATATATATATACATACATATATATATATATACATATAAATCTTAAATAGGTTTTTAATCAGTAAAATGCTATAAACAATAATCAAAAAATCAAATTAGTACATCGTGTCTAAATAGTTAAATTCATAATTAATCTGCATCATCATTGCTTCATTTAGTTTCAACATTGCTTTTGGTCGTCAATTCGCTGTAGTTCCCCATCGTTGCCACCTCAAACATGCGTACGATAAAGATGTGGGTAGTTCATCCACAAATGTTCACAGTATTCACCTCAGTGGACTGTACTTCAACTACTAATGAGTTCTTCAACCTATCTCGGTTTTTAGATATCACTTTTTCTGGTTTGTGTTGGCATGTACCGGGCCTGACTCATAATGGCTCTTTTGTTTACTTTTCTTTATATTTTAGATTGATCATTATTCTGATGATCCATTATATACTTGATTATCGGCTACATCTTAAAAGTACTATATCCACCAAGTAGAGAGGTATTATTCAAGCGGTAGATTGCTAATGTCTTATTAATGGACGACCGGCAGTCTACATGCATTTCCATTGCTTAAAATATAGTTTTCTGTCTTTCACAATTTCTCATTTAATATGGGGCTATATCACCTTTCTTTTTTCCATGATACAGGTCAATGGGAGTTGGCGTGTTGAGAACCCTAACTTGAAAACTCTGCACGAGGAGGTTCAGGGTCTGCGTAATCAGTTTGCATCATCCACAATAAATTATGTTCCAAGGGTACAACATTTCCCTCTTAATCTTTATTTGGTCTTTTTTTTGGTGTCTGTGTTTATTGGTACATTCATTTATTTCCTTTTTCAACTTGACACCTTAAGAAGTATGCACAACCATGCAATTAGTGAGTACATCTTTAATAATAGTTATAACAGCTTTGTTGTCACACTTTCTTAGTATTAGCGTGGACTATCAAAAACGTCCCTCTATATATTATCAAATTTTAATCAATTTAAAATAGAATCTAATATTAAACTTATTTTACAAATTTAAATGGCCCTAAAAGTAAGATCTAAAAGTTAAATAAGCTTTACAAATTCAAACGCTTTTAAAAATAGGATCTAAAATTAAACTTCCTTTACACATTCAAAATACTTATTTTAAATATTAAAATCGTAATATCACTTGAAATAAAATAAAAAAAATCATTTTTTCGACTGATTTAAACATATACAATTTATAAGTGAAACAATTTACGCACGAAGCGCGTGTCGTAACATATGACCTAGTTGGAATATCCAATTTTAAATTATTATTTTTTGTCATTTCCTTTTGCACATCAAAATTCTTTAAGGTAATTTTCCTCATCTAACTTATATGGGAAGTATGTATTTTAGAAGTGATCAATTTCTTTAATTATCATGCAGTTTTGACGCAGCGGATTAATCAAAAATAAACTTCAATCGGTGAAAGTAGCAATCGGTGGATTGATGAATACCAAAATGCCCAAATTCGTTGATCCGAAGATACCGAATTCTAGCTATCTCAAACACGTTGATAGTGCACTATACCATGTTCAAAGATCTACGATTCTTCGTACGTTGATCTAGCGCACTAGATACCGTGAATCGGCTTCTACGATCGTTGAATCGAGCGCACTCGATTAACCGAAAGAGGAGATAGGAGATTACACTCAACTACCAATTTAAGAAGAAAGCACACATCAATCAAAAAGAAATTTTATTCAAAAATCAACCACCTTGAAATGTACAACACACCCCCTATTTATAGTTTTCACAACCGGCCCTTAAGTCGTACACGACTCATCCCTCACGACTCACGACTCACGACTTAAGGCTCTCGACTTAGCAACAACACCATACCCAAATTACAACACAACACATAGGTCGGCAGCGACTCAACATCACGCGACTCATTCCCTTACAATGCGACATACGACATACGACTTACGACTTACGTTGTTACCGACCTAACATATTACAACACAATACAACACAGACGACTTAAAAATGATACGACTCAACAAAACAACACAGGTTACACGACATACGACTCAATATATCCACGACCTAAGCTTTCCCCTGGTGTTCCCTCATTGTCCTTGTTAAGTCGTAGACGACCTACCCTTTCCTTAGGTCGTAGCCGACTTAAGTCTTCAATACAACAATGCAGTATATCGTCCAAATCGTTATGTCCCTGGCTTTTGACTCGGGCCGCCTCATTCTTTAACTTGTTCCCTTTTATCTCGTTAAGTCGCGAACGACTTAAAGTTTCTTCATATGTTCCTTCATTAACTCGCAGCTCCTTTTCATGTAGCTCCTTAGGTCGTAACTCGTTATTCTTCACCCTGTTAAGTCGCAAACGACTTAAGGCCTTAACATTAGGTCGTGAATACCCTTTGTTAAGTCGTGAGCGACTTATAACCCCCGAACGACTTAAAAACGAAGCCAACTCCAAACGACTTAAAGGCCTTGAATAATTTAAACATATTGATTCCGTAGTTCGTACTGCATCATCCTCCCCCGGTTGACAGAAATTCGTCCTCGAATTTTCACTTTCTCTTTCCACAACAAATTCATTTCCATGATACGGAATCAAATGTTAACATTGAACACGTCAGAGGTATACACATCCTCCGGCAACTTCAGCTTATAAGCGCTTTTATTAATCCGTTTCACAACTTCCACAGGACCAATTTTTCTGACTTTCAACTTGTTATAAGCGCCTACTGGAAAACGATCCTTAGTTAACACAGAATAAACCAAATCACCTTCGTTAAATTCAACACTTTGTCGCTTCAAATCTGCAGTTCGCTTATACTTCTCATTCGACCTCTCCAATCGTTCCTGAACGATCTTATGACATTCTGTCAAGCCTTCAACAAAATCAGCAGCTCGTTTAACCGTCCCCTTCGGTTGTGGTAATACTGTCAAATCCAACAGTCCCCTTGGAAAACTCGAATATACAATCTGAAATGGACTGAATCCCGTACTACGATTCACTGCATGATTATGGGCAAACTCTGCTTGGCATAACTTCATGTCCCAACTCTTCAGATTATCTTTCACCAAACATCGTAACAAATTTCCCAGCGATCTGTTAACTACTTCGGTTTGTCCGTCCGTCTGCGGATGATAAGCACTACTAAATTTCAGCTTCGTTCCCACCATCTTCCACAAACTAAGCCAAAAATGACTCAAAAATCTGGTATCCCTGTCTGAAACAATAGACTCAGGCAACCCATGTAAACGATAGATTTCTTTAAAGAATAACTGAGCAACACGAACAGCATCCGCCGTCTTCTTACAAGCAATAAAGTGTACCATCTTCGAAAATCTGTCCACCACAACAAAAATAGAATCATTCCCCCTTTGAGTTCTAGGCAAACCCAAAACGAAATCCATGCTGATATCAACCCATGGCTTAAATGGTACAGGTAACGGCATATACAATCCTGCATTGGTCGCATTTCCCTTCAAAACCTGACATATACGACATCTTTCCACAAACTTTTCAACCTCTTTCCTCATCGACGGCCTAAGTAAGATTGTGAAATCAAATGCAACGTACGATCTCGGCCCACATGTCCTTCCTCGTGCAACTCTTTGATAATCTTCAATCTCAAACTGCTCTCTGGAATGCATAATCGATTTCCTTTAAACGAGAATCCATCAACCAACATAAATTCATCAGTATCTCCATCCTTACTTTCTCAACGAACTTTGCAAAGTAAGGATCTTCGTCAATCAACTCTGGCAATAATTCAAACCCTATCACCTCAACTTTCATTGTAGTCAACAAATGACTCCTCCTACTCAAAGCATCAGCTACACGATTTGTAACCCCAGATTTGTGCTTAAGAACAAAGGTAAATTGCTGTAAATATGCAATCCACGATGCATGTCTCGCTGAAATCTTATCCTGCCCCTGTAAATGCTTCAAAGCTTCATGATCAGTGTAAAGAACAAACTCTTTCTGAAATAGATAATGCCTCCAATGTTTAACAGCTTGCACAACAGCATAAAACTCAACATCGTATGTACTGTATCTCATCTTTGCCCCTGATAACTTTTCACTGAAATAAGCAACCGGCCTCCCACTCTGACTCAACACTCCTCCAATCCCAACCTTTGATGCATCAGGTGTAGCTCAAACAACAACTGAAAATCTGGTAATACAAGAATTGGTGCTATCGTCAAAAGTTCTTTGATTCGTTCAAAAGCAACTCCTGCTTCCTTCGACCAAGAAAACTGTTTCCCTTTCATACAATCGGTAACTGGTGCCATCACGCTACTGAAGTGTGGAATGAACCTTCGGCAAAATGATGCCAATCCATGAAAACTTCTAACTTCAGTGATAGTTCTCGGCTGTGGCCAATTTCTAATAGCTTCAACCTTACTCTGGTCAACCTGGATTCCCTTCTCATATACAACATATCCCAAAAATAATACACTTCGAGTCATGAACACACATTTCTTTGTAGCTGCATAAAATTGTTCCTCACGAAGAATAATTAACACATTTCTCAAATGCTCTACATGCTCCTTTGTGCTCGCACTATAGATTAGAATATCATCAAAGTAAACTACAACAAACTTCCCAATGTACGGTCTGACAATTTGATTCATCACCCTCATAAATGTACTCGGTGCATTCGATAGACCAAACGGCATAACCAGCCATTCATATAAACCTTCCCTTGTCTTGAATGCGGTCTTCCATTTGTCTCCAGGTCTAATTCGAATCTGATGATAACCACTCTTCAAATCAATCTTCGAAAAGTTAGTAGCCCCACTCAACTGATCTAGCAAGTCATCCAACCTTGGCATAGGAAATCTGTAGCGAACAGTAATCTTGTTCAAAGCTCTACTATCGGTACACATTCTCCATGTTCCATCATTCTTCGGCACCAACAATGCTGGTACTGCACAATGACTCAAGCTTTCCTGAACACGTCCCTGTTCTAACAACTCTTCCACTTGCCTTCGTAACTCCTCATGTTCCTTCGGACTCATCCTGTAATGTGGTCGATGTGGTAACACTGCTCCCGGAACAAGATCAATCTGATGTTGAACGTCTCTTAATGGCGGTAACTCCTTAGGCAACTCTTCTGGAAATACGTCTTCAAATTCTCTCAAAACTGGCTTCGCTTCTTCTGGAACTTCAACCTCTTCATGACTCTCTCAGCCAATCAACAAATAGACTTCAGGCTCCTCTTCAACTTCCTTGACAAACTCCTTCAAAGATAATAATGTTTTTAACTCTTCAATCTCCTCTAGCTTGCTTTCCTTCTGTTGTTGCTTCTTAGGAACTAAAGTGATTTTAGTACCTTCAAACATAAAACTGTAACTATTAGCACAACCATCATGTTGCACTGCTCTATCAAACTGCCATGGTCTGCCCAACAATAGATGACACACATCCATGTCTACAACATCACACCAAATTTCGTCTTTGTATTTCTTCCCAATTGAAAAATTAACACAAGCCCTTCGACACACCTTTACTTCACCACCCTTCCTCAACCATGCTAACTTGTACGGTTTAGGATGCTTCTCAGTTTTCAAGTTCAACTTCCTTACTGCTTCTGTAGAAATAATGTTGTCACAGCTTCCAGCATCAATAACGAACTTGCAAACTTTCCCCAAAATAGTGCATGTCGACTGGAAAATATTGCTTCTCAACCAACTAGAATCCTCTTCTTACTTTGGTGTAAGACAAGATCTCCTCATCATAAGATTACAACCTTCATCTCCAGACAATTCTTCTTCCTCCTCAACATAAGGTGCATTTAAACATTCTGCCTCCTCACCATCACCCTCAATCTCAGCAACCATTGCTCACTTCTTCGGCTTCGGACATTCATTGCTTTTGTGACCCAACTCCTGACAATTATAACATTTGAAACCACTGCTAATCTTCGCCTTCTCAGCCTCCTTCACCACTGGCTTACTGACAGGTTTAGGAACATTGGAACTTCCACTAACACCCTTTACTTGATTGTTGGAATTAGTAAACACACCACCTCCACGCCTTCCCTGCTTCTCCCAAGCCAACGCTTTCTGATGTGCTTCTGCTACTGATCTAGGATCAAACATATTAACCATATCCTGAATCTGCATTCTCAATCCCCCAATGAATCTAGCAGTTAGCTGTTCTTCCGTTTCCATAATATCATTCCTGGCAATGAGTTGGTAAAATTCATCAGCATAATCACTAACAGACTTCGTCCCTTGCCTCAGATTCTGCAACCTATGGTACATAAGTGATTGATAGTTATATGGTAAGAAAGTAGCTCTCATCAACTTCTTCATCTTCTCCCATGATTCAATCTTTGACTTTCCCATTCTCTCCCTTGTAAGTTTAGTTTGCTGCCACCATGCCAAAGCTCTCCCCCTCAACCTAGTAGCAACCAACTTCACTCTTCTATGCTCAGAAACCTCCTTGAAATCAAAGATCTCTTCAACATTAGACAACCAATCAGGAAATTCTTCTGTTACCATTCCACCTTTAAACTCTGGAATTTCCATCTTCATACCCGACTCCCATCGACGCTCTTCATCCACATCTCGATATGAATTTCGAACTTGGTCTCGATCTCGATAATGAATGCTAGCTCTATCACCCTCTTCATTAAAATCAAAAGTACGCCTACATCGATCTCGACCATTATCATCCCTTCGTTCATGCATGCTTCTTCGACTATGTCTTTCTTCATCTCTATACTCCTCATTGTCAAATTCACGTTGACTTCTTCTCTCTTCATGTCCATATTCATGGTGATCTCTCCTTGATGAAATTGATGTTTCTCTTCTATCTCTAAAAGAATGCGGTGATACCCTCCTCGCTTCCGTAACCGATGGCGAAACTCGGTTTCCTCCATGGTTCGAGTTTGGTGATCTCCTCCTTTGAGTTTGATTCAAATCATTCATCAACTTCTCTAATTTTCCAATGCCTTCATCAAATTTCTCATTAATACGTTGTTCCATAAGCTCGGCTTCTTCTCTTCGATACAATGCTTCAACATTTTGATGACGATTAGCTCTCCTTGGTGGCATGATTGAAAACTTCTCAAAAAAAAAACTTCAAATACTTCTCAAATCAAGCACAAAACTTCAACACAAGACCAACAAGTCATGGCCTCAACCTTGACTCGGCAATAGCTCTACACGGCTTAACACTTAACTCGGCAACAAGTGTCACTTGTCTCGGCTCGCTTCAACCCTTCAAACAATGATACCAAAGCTGATGCATGGCCTATACTTAACTCAAGGTTATGCTCGGCCTTCACCCTTCACGGCTTAACTTGGCTCGGCTCACTTGCAACTTGACTCGGCCTCACTTGCAACTTCAAATTCAAACACTTCTCCAACTCTAGATCCAAAATGAAATGGATCAAAATCTTCAAACTCATTGCAACTTCAAGATGAACACGATGAACAACTTCAGACTTCAAATACTTGGCTCCAAGACTCAACTTAGCTATGATTGGCTAAGTATGGCTCCGATACCAAAACTGACGCAGCGGATTAATCAAAAATAAACTTCAATCGGTGAAATTAGCAATCGGTGGATTGATGAATACCAAAATGCCCAAATTCGTTGATCCGAAGATACCGAATTCTAGCTATCTCAAACACGTTATAGCGCACTATACCGTGTTCAAAGATCTACGATTCTTCGTACGTTGATCTAGCGCACTAGATACCGTGAATCAGCTTCTACGATCGTTGAATCGAGCGCACTCGATTAACCGAAAGAGGAGATAGGAGATTACACTCAACTACCAATTTAAGAAGAAAGCACACAGCAATCAACAAGAAATTTTATTCAAAAATCAACCACCTTGAAATGTACAACACATCCCCTATTTATAGTTTTCACAACCGGCCCTTAAGTCGTACACGACTCATCCCCCACGACTCACGACTCACGACTTAAGGCTCTCGACTTAGCAACAACACCATACCCAAATTACAACACAACACATAGGTCGGCAGCGACTCAACATCACG
The DNA here is from genome assembly GCA_030765085.1 of Allium cepa. NCBI lineage: Eukaryota > Viridiplantae > Streptophyta > Magnoliopsida > Asparagales > Amaryllidaceae > Allium > Allium cepa. The sequence goes on from CM060934.1 coordinate 979,385,340, forward strand.
CGACTCATTCCCTTACAATGCGACATACGACTTACGACTTACGTTGTTACTGACCTAACATATTACAACACAATACAACACAGACGACTTAAAAATGATACGACTCAACAAAACAATACAGGTTACACGACATACGACTCAATATATCCACAACCTAAGCTTTCCCCTGGTGTTCCCTCATTGTCCTTGTAAAGTCGTAGACGACCTACCCTTTCCTTAGGTCGTAGCCGACTTAAGTCTTCAATACAACAATGCAGTATATCGTCCACATCGTTATGTCCCTGGCTTTTGACTCGGGCCGCCTCATTCTTTAACTCGTTCCCTTTTATCTCGTTAAGTCGCGAACGACTTAAAGTTTCTTCATAAGTTCCTTCATTAACTCGCAGCTCCTTTTCATGTAGCTCCTTAGGTCGTAACTCGTTATCCTTCACCCTGTTAAGTCGCGAACGACTTAAGGCCTTAACATTAGGTCGTGAATACCCTTTGTTAAGTCTCGAGCGACTTATAACCCCCGAACGACTTAAAAACAAAGCCAACTCCAAACGACTTAAAGGCCTTGAACAATTTAAACATATTGATTCCGTAGTTCGTACTGCATCAAGTTTAGATTTCAACTACTAGAAAGTTGAATTGGTGATTTGATTTTTTTTCCCATTACGAGTCGCATTGTTTTCTATCAACCAAAAAAAGTCGCACTGTGATTTTAATTTTGTTGAAATTTTATTGTTATTATTTTCACTGAAGTTTGTTGTGGGTTATTACTCTAATATGATTGGTGGAAAATAGAGTATCTTTTTCTAGTCAATACACCATATTCATAATGATTACTTGATCATAGTAGTAGGTGAGTGCAACTGCTATTTTCGTAAAAGTAAAAGTTGAACTCCTTTTTTATTTGTTTTATATCTGACTTTCCTTTTATTTTCAACTGAAGCAAAACAACGGAGATGCTGATTACGAAGCAAACACCGGCTGCTATCTGCCAGGTAAGAGTTTTGCCACGTAAAATATTAAAATATGAAATTCTTATGACGTTTTTTTGATGTAATCTTAATCTTACAGATGGTTGCGTGAATACAAGGAGGGTTTAATAGCCATCATGTTTGTTCTAGTTTCAATAAATTTGCTTGAATTTACTACATTCCAAGCACTGAACTACTGCGCCGCATCTTTAGCTGATTTCAGTTTAAATATTCGCTAGTACCACGGGTAGTATGCACCGAATAAGCGACTTTCATGTAGAATTCTGCTTCTGAAACAAAACTGAATTTTTATCTGTTCAATGTTCAGTAGGTCTTTCCTTTACCGGTGAAGTTGCAGATTAGTATTTAGCTCTCTCTGTTTCCCATTGCTGATATTGTCTCTTTCCCTTTTTTCCTTTTCTTATTTCATTTTTACTTTTTTACTTTTTCTTTTTTGCTTCAGCCTTTATTTTGAAAGAAATTGCACGTGATAGCATCCGTATTTAGACTAAATAAGTTAAGTTTCTTAGCTTTGCATTTGTCAACTATAGCGATCCTTGACGTATATGGATTCATGTGTATGTCTTTCAAAGTAATTAACCGTTCTATGTTTATGCTAGCTCTTGAAGCATATATGAATATGTCTAAATAGACATGATGAAATAAATTACCTGTTAACAGTTACAAATTCAACATAGATATCATTTCGAGCTATCCAATTCAAAAATCATCAACTCTGTATTGGAGGAACCAGCAATTCCATTCTCAGTTTGCATGGCCCCATTTAATACTAACTTGAATTATCTACCTTTGTTCTTCATGTCATTCTCTTCCACTCGCAATAAATTCTCATTATGTAATCTTACAACTCGAACATGATATTTTCAAGCACCAAGTTCCATCCATAATGATTTTCACATGTACCATAATGAGAAAGTATATGTATATCCACCAACAAGTTTCCAGTCGTATACCTAAAAAGTTAGGGCAGCCTGCATGGAGTTTAGGAAAGAGCGGCTAGTTGACACATTAAGTAGTGACCGCTAACCTAACATCCAGTGTTAAAACTATAAGCTTGTCCATTAGATATGTCACTATATTTTACTCCCCTAAACACCCCCCACCCACCCCACCTCCACACCCCCCCCCCCTTAGGTTCAAGCTAGGTTCAAGCTTGGAAAGATGCATTTTTTGTCTGGGGCAACCGTTGTGATTGGGCCAACACTGCTAAAACCCATCCACTCCAAACCATCCCCAAAGCTACCCATCTCAAAACCCGTTCTTCGCCTTGGATTCGGTGCCAGCAAAACTCTTCTTTTGATTCCAATATGGGGACGCGTTGTGAACCCACAAGATGTTTTAAATGTTGCTGCTTTTGGGTACAAATGTGTCACATGTCCTAAAAGATGAAGCAAAACTACGATCTGCAAGCATCCAGATTCTTCATCAATAGGCGACCATGGCTTCTATTTTGTGCACAAAATCATGACTGAAACAAATTCTTTTGGATGAGCTTTGGAATGATAGGGAAACTGTCTTTGAGCTTCTGGAATCGCACTGTCTTACTGTCTGCTTCACGCAACTCAACCCATAACTCTGTGCACCCAACATGTTCCTTGACCTATTCGGTAAGTCCCTAACTACAAGATTTACAAGGCTTCAGATCCTTCTCACTTAGACACATCCGATCAAAGGTTTTCTTAAAAATATATTAACCGAACTTTCATAGTCAATAAGAACTCGATGCACTATAGCTGACCCATCTGCGACTGTAATAACCATAGGGTCAAGCGTCGACATTTTAACCCCGTTAATATCTCTATTTCGAAACACAATGTAATTGTTATAGTTTTCTATTGCTTTATTAGAGTCTCATCCTCTATAGCAAAACATATTTCGTGAAGCAGATGCCTCGACGAGCTGCCATACCGCTCCATTTCTCTTTTGCACAGGATGAATGCGTACAAGACTAAAATTTATCACAATTCCCCTAGTCGGCTGCCTTTATCCCTCTCCACTGAATCCATCTTGATTTGCTTGGGCAGGCTGTCCTTGGGGTTGATTGTTCGATGGCCTGCCAGCTTGCGGGTTACTCACATACGGTCGCAACTTCTTTTTACGAATCAAATCTTCAATAATGTCTTTTAGATACCTACAGTAGTTTTTAATGTGACCATGAGTCTTATGAAAGCAATAATATTTCCCCGAATGTCTTTCTTCTATAATACATTCCCTCGTGGATGACTTCTTATGATGTTATGTACTTTGCATAACAAAGCATATGGTCTCAATCGTATCATTCAATGGAGTATAATCTCTTGATTTGGAGTGCCTAGTATGCTTTTTGGTATCATGCTTCTTACCACTAGCGTATTGGTTCTTCCTCTTACCGTTATCATTATTATCGACATTGACCACAACGTTTCCAACACTGTCGCCATACTATTTGAAAGCTACTCGGTCCCTCTTGACCATCAACAACCAATCTAGCAGCCAAATTTGTCTTTTCCAAGCACAAAAATTGAGAAACGTACGATAAAACTCTTCCATAGTAGATGGTTGCTTCCTTTTGAACCATCTACCAAAATTTGTTCTCGGGTGAATCCATTTATTAATGTCATCAACATAATCTTCTCTTGGGGGTTTCTCACTTATGTGGCTGCAACATTAAATCTTTTCAAAAGTTCTTCAGAGTCTCTCTCGAACTCTGACGCACGTTTGATAATGACATAGCATCTTTCAGTCGCACAGTTGGAACAACTCCATAAAAATCTTAGCCAACAGATCAAGTAATGATATGAGCCTCGACATGAGCCGAGTGAACCACATTTGTAATGACCCGGATTTTTCAATGTTCGATTTGGAATACTTAGATGGTTTAAATATTAAATTTGAATTATAGATTGATTTTGAATATGAAATTTTGGTTTTTCTTTATAAAATAAATTCAGAGTTTAAATATAGCGATTTATTAGATAATGTAATTTTTGAATTAATAATTGGAATTTGGTTAAATTATTGAATCTTGAGTTTTAAGCTCGATAAAAATAATTTAAAGGCTTGTAAAATTTATATTAATAATAATGAAGATAATAAAAGTTTTAAAATTGAATTTAAAAGTGATCTGTTCAATTTTAAAAATAGTTTGTTCAAATTGACATGTAAAAATAGCGATCCGGGGCACAATCTCCGATTTCGATGAAAATAGTTCCATTGGATCCGTAATAATGTATTATTATTGGATTTCAAATTTCGTAGCGTTTGGAATTATCGTTTGGTCGTACGTGATATAAACATCCTAGGACTAATATCGAAAATTTAACATTATGAATAGGGTATAACATTATGAATAGGGTATAACACGTACGACCAAACGATAATTCCAAACGATCAAATTAGAACTCGAAACCTTTTCCATTGCGTTCGGAATAGGGTATAATATTATGAATGCCTAGCGGCACGTCTCGATGGGGATTCGAAATTTTAAGTTGCGTAAATCGAAAATGCGACGACACGAAATTTTCGAGCATTTAAAATCATATTATTTCATTGATTTTAAATATTCAATAGAGTAATTTTAACCTGAATTACGAATATCACAATTTATTTGATAATTGAATTATTAAATTAAATAAGTAAAGTTGGGTGAATTGTTGAATCTGGAATTTTAAACCTGTTGAATATAATTTGAAAGTTTGTAAAATTTATATTGATAGTACAGAGGATAATAGAAGTTGTAAAATTGAAATTAGCAGTGGTTTGTTCAGTTTTGAAATTTAATATCGTTTAAATTGAATTTAAAAATAGTCTTTCGAGACATAGTTTCGGAATTCAACGAAAACTAGTTCCAGTGGGTCCGTAATATTGAATTATTATCGGATTTCAAATTTCGTATGGTTTGGAGCTAGTGTGTGAGTGTACGAAGCATATTCGCACTGGAATTTCATCGATAATAGTCGATTTAAATTGAAATTTGAAATTAAATTAATACATTGTTTAACCAGTTAACCTTCCGTCGAAATAATTTCACGTCAGCTAAGCTAAGCTTATAATTGGTCGAGCCTTCTTGAACACGCTTTGTTTTTTTTTTAAGAAAATAATAATACTTATAATACCCCGAGCCGTTCAACGTAAGGATTCTAAAGCAAGCTACCGGAAAAAAAAAATATATAATCGAACCCCTTTGTTTCCTCCAGAAGTAACAACTCCACTCCCCTTCAATTCAAAATTCTATAATGACCGAAGTCCCATTTTCTTATAAATCGATTTCGAATACCCTACCCAAATTTTCGGCCTCGAAATCGAATTCATTTCAAAGGGGAAAAGAGGGATCTGAGCGTGAGTTCGATTCGTTTTGAGTTCGAATTCGTGGGGAAGGAGAAGGTTACGGCGACTCGAGTTCGATTCGAGCTCAGGTGAAGTCGCATCTGGGCATGGTGGGTTGCACGAGTGAGGAAGTGGGTCTCATTCGAAGAGGCGACGAAGCAGTGGGGAGCACCGCGTGCGAGCGCGCATGGGTGATGGGATCTGCTGCAAATGGATTCGGTCAAAATCGTGGAGGCCGCGCGTGTTCTGGGTAGGTCAGATAGCATTCGAGTAAGGTATTATTTACAATTCGATAACAAAATTACAGCAAGTAAATTGTTTACTTTGTTTATATACCGAGATATGCATATACAGTTTTAAATATAATAGGGCTTTTGGAATATTGTAAGATTTATAAATAGCTATATAGATATATATAAGATTTTAGGAAGATATATATATTTTTTTTTTTAAAAACAAAAAGAAAAGGGATGTAACGATTTATGTATTTACAATAAATACTGCTGTTGTTATTATATTGAAAGAATAAAAATGAGATAAGAAAATAAATAAATAGGAATTTTTAAAAATAAAATATTTAAGAATTTATGTAAGAATTATATTTGAAATCAATACATGTTATTTTATAAGTATATATACACATATGTGATTTCAAAAAGGAAAGAGTATATGTATAAGTTTATATAATTACAACTCATTTTAAAACAAATATGGAGATGGTTAAATTATTTAACTGAATTGTTACTAAAAGGTGTCAAAGGAGATATTAGTTTAGGAGTAGTTATTGTTTAAATTAAATATAAGGTTAAAATTTAATCATTTGTAAACAAAATAAATAAATGATGAATAATTGTTTGGTTGGTTCAGATAATAATAAACCGTGAATTGTTATACAAGGTTTAAAATCGAGAAACAAGCTGGAATGGAAATGAATGGAAATTGACTGCAAATAAAAGCAAATGTGAGTTAATCTCACCCAGTTTAAATTTAAATTTAAGTGATTAAATTTAAATAATTGTTTGAATGGTTAAATTGTTTGATGTGCTATTGTATGCTGTAATTGGGAATTGATGCATCATATTGTGATAACGTCTGTGAATGCAGGGAAAACAGGTTGGAGGGATCCAACTGGATCCCTCAACATGTATTTAAATTATTAAATATCCACTGCTGTGATTGATTGATATTCTGTGATGAATTATATTAGAATATCGAATGCTATTGTAACGACGCGGATTTTGCCCGCTCAAAAATCGACATCCATACTTCAAATCGTATTCGAATGCCATAGATTCGGCCGTTCAAATCCGATTCGCCGGAGCTTATAACAACATTAAGTAAACAACACAGCGGAATAAAAGAATAATACATTGATATACAGCTTTGATACAATATCTGATACAACAGATGGTCCAATAGATATCAATATACATCAGAGGTATGATACAATAAAATAGCAGCGGAAAAGAAAATAGATGACATCTAGCAGCGGAACAATATAACTCTCAGATAGTCTTCAAAAGAGAACTCCGAGAACTGCAACTCTATCTCCAAAAAATCAATCCAGCAATAGCTCGAACCCCCAATAACGATGCACCAAGCTCAGCAAGACTGGTGCGATCCAAAGACTGAACTAACTCCAGATAATCTACTACATCTGACTATCTGAAAAACCCAACTCTAGACTGCTCGTGTAGAAAAATTTTGAGCACCCAGAGTTTAGGAAAGAAATAATAAACTCCGGATCAGTCGTGGGACTGGTGTGAGCAACAAAAACAGTTTATCTTTCAAAACATTCAAAGAAATATTTTTAAAGTCAATTCTCAATGCTTTTTAAAAATGAGACTACCATAAGACCTCCCGCCACACACACAATGCAAACGCAGACTTGGAGGAGATTTCTTCTTATGATAGTCAAAGATGCTTGATACGCATTAAAAAGAACATTTGATATTATTACTAGTGCATAGTGTAAGAAAAACATTTCGAAAGTAGAATATAAATCTTAGCCAGCATAGGTACCATTATATTATGCCTACTATAGCTACCTCCTGAGGAAGCAGGTTCTACAACTAAAACCGCACAAGATCGTATTGTTTCTTTAGATTTCCAATGAATGATCAGGCCAAGGAACTTCCCATTGCCACATGAGAATGCCTCTGGATGGACATCCCCGAGAACCAAACCGGATCTCTACCAACACAAGGCCGGGTTATCCCTAACTGAGTAACAACTGACCGAATATGCCATCCCCCAGTCCTTTGGGACCTTTATCCGAGATCTCGTAATCAATTCACACAATCATAAAGTGTTTTCAACATGAGTAAGTATCTGGGGTCCATACCATGATACCACCCTTTTCCAGAAGGAAATGCACACATCCTAAAGGGCGCTACCCCTCATAACCTTGCTGCTTCTTTCCTGTTTTGACCATTCACGGGGTGTGAGGCTCGACGAAGTCACGTCCGCAAAAACAAACTTTATACAAAAGCCATGCTTTGGGTCAACAAATGATCATAGAAATGATCACCAGGATAGACGATCAAACAAATGATCCTATCACAAATAATCAACACAATGATCATTTCACAGCAACACTCAGCATGTCACATTACCAAATTGGGAATATGTCGCTGATAACATTCAACTACATAACCTCTGAGCTCGTACGTCTCAGAGAAGGGTGTTAAGCTAAAAGAATAAATTCTTCGCCACCAACAAAAATATATTTGAAAGAAATCGGCTTTATATCTCAATTTGTAATGTCAGACATACAATCCATACAAGTCTGTTCCGGGATCGAACAGAACCGAAGGCACTTCTTACAAAGCCCTTGCAATCCGGATATTCACAATCCTGATCGGATTTCCCATCACATATGGAGAACTCAATACCGGAGCAACTCGGTGCAGAGTCAATCGACAGGTCATCCTATCGCTCTCGCAAATACCCGGTCTTCAACACCGGTCTTCAAATGCTATCCATAACGTCGAATCACATATTCGGAATGGGTTATACGACACAAAGGTCATTTCCCGGTTAAACCGAATAGTGAGCACGATATTTTAAAAACAAATGGATAATGGGATTTCAATTAAGTCACAACTTAATAATTCAAAACTTTCTTTCAAATGGTTTAATCCAATTACCATTTCAATTTTTAAACAAAAAGATTCATTTTCACAACCTTTAACGGTTTAAACAATTTTCACATTTTAATCTTTTAAACAAAAGATTCATTCACAGATTTTCCAAATCAATTTTCATTTCAATTTGATTTACTCGTTAAATCTTTAAATCAAAGATTTAACTTATAGCCTTCAAAACAATTTCATTTCAATTTGATTTAAACAAATCATCAATTTAAATCTGTTAAAAATAAACAGATTTAATTCATAGCTTTCAAAAAGAATTCATTCATAACTTAGGAAAAATCATTTCTCTATTAAATCTTGAAATTCCCCTAATTAACTGGAAATCTCAGTTCTTATCTAAAAGTGTTTATCATTTGAAAACAACAGTTTTCATTTTGGAAATCTGGTTCATTTATACGAGTTGAAATCCTTGGGTTAAATTCAAATTCCCAAAATCATACCTTTAAAATGGTTTAAATTCATACAAACATGTTTATAATATCTTTTAACCATAATTTCCAATTATCGAATTCAATTCCAAATATCGAATTCAAATTCAAATTGAATTATTTAAATTGGAGATTTTACCGAGTTATTCAAAATAGCTTTTATCTGTGAAAACCTTTTACAAAAGCTTTACCGTTTAACCCAAATCCATTTTCAAAACATTTGAAATTAAAACTTTAATTTCAAAAACATTAAATTTAAATTTTCTGTGACTTAACCGATTTCCTCGTGAAATCCATATTTGTGTGTGTATGGTGTAGTCCAGGGGTTATACACAGTAGTGCACATCATTCAATCATGACAGATCAAATACAACAATATATCTGATAAGCGATATAAATTATAACGCTTATCTTCATTCACAGATCACAGATAATATATAGATGCAAATAAATATACACAGCTCAAAACAAAGCATCACATATCAGATAGGACAATCAATTCAAAGCATCTCATAATAAAATCATTTATATGTAGGGCAACATTCAATAATCATTTATAATTAGGATTTATTAATCGTATAATCCTAATTAATTCAATTTATTTCCAAGTAAATTAATTGCTTACGAATAAATTACCCAATCTTGATTTATTAATTACAAATCATTTGATATAATAAATTAATCAAACTCTTAAATTAATTAAATTATTCTTAATTAATAAATTAATTAAATTAACCTTAAGTTAATTACAAAATTATTCAACCTTAATTAATTTCATCTTTAAGTAATTAATTTTCTTTCTAAATAAATCAACATTCTAATTACATTAAAATGTAATTTTACCTTAATCACTTGATAAATTAATTTTAATAATTAACTACTTGCAATAACTAATTAATCTTCAATTAATTATAACTCATTAATTAATTAATCTTAAATTAACCATCATTCAATTTATTATCCTTAACTGGCTACAATAAGTGCTTATCCCAAATCACTTGTTTTAATAAATCACGATTTAATTACTTCGAGTAATTATACTTAAATCCCTAGATTAATTATCTTCAATTGATTAGTCATTCAATAATCAATACTTTACATTTTAAAACTTATTTCCACATTTATATTTAAAACTTAATTTTATTTCGAAATCTAGATTTCCAGTTTAGATTTAAGCCCAGGTTTCAAAATTTGATTCAACTTTGTTTAAATCTTTCCTTTACAATTTAAATTTCATTTTTAAATTCAAATATACTTAAACACTTTAAAGTTATCAAATAATTTTGAATATAAAAAAACTTAATTATTTCCAAACTAAGATTCAACCTAAACTTGTATTTATATTTAAACTTTTGTTTTGAAACTTAATTTAAACTTTTGTTTTGAAACTTAATTTAAACTTTTGTTTTGAAATTAAAAGATTAAGTTTTAAATCTCAAAACAGGAACAGGTTTTGAATCCTTTACAAACATTTCTACCCTTGCCCCCCTGTTTTCTGCTTGTAGATAAACAACTATCGTCTCCGAGTTCAGACCTGAGAAAAACTACAAAAATCACGAGCCCTACTTCGAGTTACTCGCGCTCCACCTTCCTTCGAGTCCAACCATCGTTTTCTCGAGACCATCCCCGAGACCCTTACTCCTTCCAATCTTCAAAAGTTCCCTGAAACACGAGAGTGCACCGTGCACTTCTCGTCACCGACGTTCTGGTGAACAACACGACCATCAGCAAGTCACAATTTGTGACGACATCGTCCTCAGACCATCCATCATCTCGATCAAGTCGCTGATCAAAATCGAACAAAAATTTGAAACCTGGAAAACAACATAGCTTCACTTCGAAACCTGTCAACGCCGCGCCTCCTCATCCCCGATCATCAGCGAGCACGCCATCCTGACCAGAGATGCAACATGACCTCCTTGCCACATTCCCCCACCTGCGATCGCCAAAAACACGATGGTGACGGCGCGATTAACTCGCGACTTCGAAGCAGTAAACACGACCCTTAAACCCTAATTTGCTCTCGAATGATCAACACGATGGATAAAAAAAATCGTTGAACATTTTTCTGATGATCCCCAGGCGACAACGCAACTCCTATGAAAATCCCATGGCCGATAAATCATCACGTCGCCGTTGATTGACGATTTTTCCATTTCTGATCATCTCAAAAATGCGATCCCAAAACTTAACTAAAAATCAAGATTTTTGCATTAAAAATCATATTGAAGTATGATAATTTCATTTATATACTTGAATTCATAAATCATGAAGTTCGAAATTTGGCTTATTTAAAGTTAAATCTGTTTTCTTGATTTTCAGAGAAGATTAAAAGTTGTTTTTAACTTATATAACTTTTTAAAATCTAAATCTTAGTCATTCAAACCTATTTCTTTTAGACATTTTATCTTAAAAGGGGATGGAGGAGAAGATTTTGAAGTTTGAATCAGGTTTTGAAAACCTTTTAAGTTAAGCAGAGGCCTGTATGAATATATATACAGACATACATATTCAATCTATTTTCTATCTATATATATATGTATACACACAAACATATTTACTTCCATACATATTTATTTCACAAACATCCATCCAGATGTAATCACATACAAATTAAAGTATAGAGGGGTCAAAGAGTTTACTCACCTCTGTTTTTGAGAAAAAGGAACAGAGCCTTCAATTTGTATCAGGCTTTTGAAATTTGCTTGCTGAGACCTTCTTTAAATCTCCAAGTTGCATTGATTTGCATTGTTTAAGTTGAGATGGTATTATTTTTAGAGGTTGCTTAGTTTTTTTTCCTTTCTTTTCTTTTTTTCAGTTATGGTGGATGAAACTGAAGTGAGGAAGGAAGTTGATATATATGGGTTTAATGTAAGTATTATTTGTACAGGGTGATATTACTTCCTTGTGTACAAAAACATGTTGAAGGTGTTGGCATTAAATGCTAGAGGTATGTTTCATTTAATGCATGTGTCTTGTTTTATAGATATAAATGTATTTGCACTGTTTCCTTTTATAAACTAAAGTATATATATTTGCTTTGTTTATTCTTGCCTTTGCATCACTACATTACAGGCTACACTCTTTATTTATACAAACCTGGTACATCTTCTTTTGTACTTTGCTTTAGTTAATTATATGTTTATTGTCTTCTTGCCTGCACACTTGTCTTTGCTTTTCTAACTCGGCTGCATTACAGAAGTTTGTTGCTTTTGCTTTTACCTGTTTATACTTTAGTTTTGTTTTTAATTCCAACTTGATTTTGTTTCAGCCCTCTTGCATGTTTATTCTACAGGCAACATATTTTATTTTCCTACATACTTATACTTATATTCTTTGTTTATTTTCTTGCTTTTAAAAATGACAGAGTTTTTTTGGTAGTTTGAAAAGTTGAGGCTGTTGAACTTTGCAAAGTTGCTAACTGGTTTCAGAGTTGATACTGAAAATCTTCTCTTCTTCCTTTAGATCTCTGGGTGTAATTGATTTAAGTTGTTTGTTTGTTTGAATCTTGTTTAAGTTTTGAGTGTCACTTGCTTTATGGACTATGCAGATCTTCATATACATATATAATTTGTTTCTTATTTTATTTGTTTGAATACTTATTGATTATATTTTATATATCAATGTTCTTATTTTTATTCATAGCTTAAATATGAATTATTTTACTTTACAAAATAAGTGAACTTCTATTTTTATTTTACTCTTATTACTTTTGTATTGATTTATTAATATGAGATTAAGATATATATATATATATATATTTACTTTATATTGTTATATCTTATATTTTATTTACTTCTTATTTATTGTCTTGTATTTATTAGATATATTTTAACCATCAATAATAAATTAACAATTCACTTATTTATTCATTTCGTACTTGTGTCAATGTATATACTTTAATATATATTTTTCAAACCACTAATATAAGAATTTATTAAAAATCCAATATATACATATTTTCAAACCCATATGACTTAATATATTTTCTATTTGATTCGGGGAAAATCGCATGATTTATAATCAATTTTACAAATTTTAATTCAAAAATTCATTTAAATTATCAATTTAAATTAAATTAAAATCTAGGGTCGTTACAAACTTCCCCCCCTTAAAAGAATTTCGTCCTCGAAATTTGCAGGCACGAAAACAACACAGAGATAGATTCAAAGATAGAGAAATATCTTAAAATATATACCAATTTGTCCCTCTTCGGACTTCGGCCAACCCAAGAAATTACGACAGAATTTCAAATTTGGTTTTAAACGAAATCGTTTTATCGATACTATTCAAATTATCTTTCATATTCTATTAATCAATTTTAACTCAATTAAAATTTCTAATTTATTTAAAATTTCTAATTTCTAATTCATTAATTAGAGTTTAAATCGAAAAGCCGATAAGAAATCGATGAAGTACGAAGTAATAATTTTCTACAACGATTCGTAGAGCCACCATCACACCGAAACTTCTTTTTGTAGCTGGTACGAAGAAATCAAAAGAATTTGGAAACGAATCAAAGAAAATTGATAGAGAAATTTATTTCCACTGTTGTTACAGAGTATTGACCAATTATAGTCGCATTCCCTGTCCCCTATCTCGTTCTCTTCTTGCACTCATACTTACTATCGGTGGATAGTAAGAGAATTCACTGAGGCATTCAAACGGATATCTTAGGGATACTCATTCTAGGGATACTTCACCCTATCTCTAATGAGCTACTTAACGTGTTATACTCCTGAGCTAAAGTTTCACCTTAGCTCTGATACCAAATGTAACGACGCGGATTTTGCCCGCTCGAAAATCGACATCCATACTTCAAATCGTATTCGAATGCCATAGATTCGACCGTTCAAATCCGATTCGCCGGAGCTTATAACAACATTAAGTAAACAACACAGCGGAATAAAAGAATAATACATTGATATACAGCTTTGATACAATATCTGATACAACAGATGGTCCAATAGATATCAATATACATCAGAGGTATGATACAATAAAATAGCAGCGGAAAAGAAAATAGATGACATATAGCAGCGGAACAATATAACTCTCAGATAGTCTTCAAAAGAGAACTCCGAGAACTGCAACTCTATCTCCAAAAAATCAATCCAGCAATAGCTCGAACCCCCAATAACGATGCACCAAGCTCAGCAAGACTGGTGCGATCCAAAGACTGAACTAACTCCAGATAATCTACTACATCTGACTATCTGAAAAACCCAACTCTAGACTGCTCGTGTAGAAAAATTTTGAGCACCTAGAGTTTAGGAAAGAAATAATAAACCCCGGATCAGTCGTGGGACTGGTGTGAGCAACAAAAACAATTTATCTTTCAAAACATTCAAAGAAATATTTTTAAAGTCAATTCGCAGTGCTTTTTAAAAGTGAGACTACCATAAGACCTCCCGCCACACACACAATGCAAACGCAGACTTGGAGGAGATTTCTTCTTATGATAGTCAAAGATGCTTGATACGCATTAAAAAGAACATTTGATATTATTACTAGTGCATAGTGTAAGAAAAATATTTCGAAAGTAGAATATAAATCTTAGCCAGCATAGGTACCATTATATTATGCCTACTATAGCTACCTCCTGAGGAAGCAGGTTCTACAACTAAAACCGTACAAGATCGTATTGTTTCTTTGGATTTCCAACGAATGATCAGGACAAGGAATTTCCCATTGCCACATGAGAATGCCTCTGGATGGACATCCCCGAGAACCAAACCGGATCTCTACCAACACAAGGCCGGGTTACCCCTAACTGAGTAACAACTGACCGAATATGCCATCCCCCGGTCCTTTGGGACCTTTATCCGAGATCTCGTAATCAATTCACACAATCATAAAGTGTTTTCAACATGAGTAAGTATCTGGGCTCCATACCATGATACCACCCTTTTCCAGAAGGAAATGCACACATCCTAAAGGGCGCTACCCCTTATAACCTTGCTGCTTCTTTCCTGTTTTGACCATTCACGGGGTGTGAGGCTCGACGAAGTCACGTCCACAAAAACATACTTTATACAAAAGCCATGCTTTGGGTCAACAAATGATCATAGAAATGATCACCAGGATAGACGATAAAACTAATGATCCTATCACAAATAATCAACACAATGATCATTTCACAGCAACACTCAGCATGTCACATTACCAAAATGGGAATATGTCGCTGATAACATTCAACTACATAACCTCTGAGTTCGTACGTCTCAGAGAAGGGTGTTAAGCTAAAAAAATAAATTCTTCGCCACCAACAGAAATATATTTGAAAGAAATCGGCTTTATATCTCAATTTGTAATGTCAGACATACAATCCATACAAGTCTGTTCCGGGATCGAACAGAACCGAAGGCACTTCTTACAAAGCCCTTGCAATCCGGATATTCACAATCCTGATTGGATTTCCCATCACATATGGAGAACTCAATACCGGAGCAACTCGGTGCAGAGTCAATCGACAGGTTATCCTATCGCTCTCGCAAATACCCGGTCTTCAACACCGGTCTTCAAATGCTATCCATAACGTCGAATCACATATTCGGAATGGGTTATACGACACAAAGGTCCTTTCCCGGTTAAAACGAATAGTGAGCACGATATTTCAAAAACAAATGGATAATGGGATTTCAATTAAGTCACAACTTAATAATTCAAAACTTTCTTTCAAATGGTTTAATCCAATTACCATTTCAATTTTTAAACAAAAAGATTCATTTTCACAACCTTTAACGGTTTAAACAATTTTCACATTTTAATCTTTTAAACAAAAGATTCATTCACAGATTTTCCAAATCAATTTTCATTTCAATTTGATTTACTCGTTAAATCTTTAAATCAAAGATTTAACTTATAGCCTTCAAAACAATTTCATTTCAATTTGATTTAAACAAATCATCAATTTAAATCTGTTAAAAATAAACAGATTTAATTCATAGCTTTCAAAAAGAATTCATTCATAGCTTAGGAAAAATCATTTCTCTATTAAATCTTGAAATTCCCCTAATTAACTGGAAATCTCAGTTCTTATCTAAAAGTGTTTATCATTTGAAAACAACAGTTTTCATTTTGGAAATTTGGTTCATTTATACGAGTTGAAATCCTTGGGTTAAATTCAAATTCCCAAAATCATACCTTTAAAATGGTTTCAATTCATACAAACATGTTTATAATATCTTTTAACCATAATTTCCAATTATCGAATTCAATTCCAAATATCGAATTCAAATTCAAATTGAATTATTTAAATTGGAGGTTTTACCGAGTTATTCAAAATAGCTTTTATCTGTGAAAACCTTTTACAAAAGCTTTACCGTTTAACCCAAATCCATTTTCAAAACATTTGAAATTAAAACTTTAATTTCAAAAACATTAAATTTAAATTTTCTGTGACTTAACCGATTTCCTCGTGAAATCCATATTTGTGTGTGTATGGTGTAGTCCAGGGGTTATACACAGTAGTGCACATCATTCAATCATGACAGTTCAAATACAACAATATATCTGATAAGCGATGTAAATTATAACGCTTATCTTCATTCACAGATCACAGATAATATATAGATGCAAATAAATATACACAGCTCAAAACAAAGCATCACATATCAGATAGCACAATCAATTCAAAGCATCTCATAATAAAATCATTTATAAGTAGGGCAACATTCAATAATCATTTATAATTGGGATTTATTAATCGTATAATCCTAATTAATTCAATTTATTTCCAAGTAAATTAATTGCTTACGAATAAATTACCCAATCTTGATTTATTAATTACAAATCATTTGATATAATAAATTAATCAAACTCTTAAATTAATTAAATTATTATTAATTAATAAATTAATTAAATTAACCTTAAGTTAATTACAAAATTATTCAACCTTAATTAATTTCATCTTTAAGTAATTAATTTTCTTTCTAAATAAATCAACATTCTAATTACATTAAATGTAATTTTACCTTAATCACTTGATAAATTAATTTTAATAATTAACTACTTGCAATAACTAATTAATCTTCAATTAATTATAACTCATTAATTAATTAATCTTAAATTAACCATCATTCAATTTATTATCCTTAACTGGCTACAATAAGTGCTTATCCCAAATCACTTGTTTTAATAAATCACGATTTAATTACTTCGAGTAATTATACTTAAATCCCTAGATTAATTATCTTCAATTGATTAGTCATTCAATAATCAATACTTTACATTTTAAAACTTATTTCCACATTTATATTTAAAACTTAATTTTATTTCGAAATCTAGATTTCCAGTTTAGATTTAAGCCCAGGTTTCAAAATTTGATTCAACTTTGTTTAAATCTTTCCTTTACAATTTAAATTTCATTTTTAAATTCAAATATACTTAAACACTTTAAAGTTATCAAATAATTTTGAATATAAAAAAACTTAATTATTTCCAAACTAAGATTCAACCTAAACTTGTATTTATATTTAAACTTTTGTTTTGAAACTTAATTTAAACTTTTGTTTTGAAACTTAATTTAAACTTTTGTTTTGAAATTAAAAGATTAAGTTTTAAATATCAAAACAGGAACAGGTTTTGAATCCATTACAAACATTTCTACCCTTGCCCCCCCTGTTTTCTGCTTCTAGATAAACAACTATCGTCTCCGAGTTCAGACCCGAGAAAAACTGCAAAAATCACGAGCCCTACTTCGAGTTACTCGTGCTCCACCTTCCTTCGAGTCCAACCATCGTTTTCTCGAGACCATCCCCGAGACCCTTACTCCTTCCAATCTTCAAAACTTCCCTGAAACACGAGAGTGCACCGTGCACTTCTCGTCGCCGACGTTCTGGTGAACAACACGACCATCAGCAAGTCACAATTTGTGACGACATCGTCCTCAGACCATCTATCATCTCGATCAAGTCGCTGATCAAAATCGAACAAAAATTTGAAACCTGGAAAACAACATAGCTTCACTTCGAAACCTGTCAACGCCGCGCCTCCTCATCCCCGATCATCAGCGAGCACGCCATCCTGACCAGAGATGCAACATGACCTCCTTGCCACATTCCCCCACCTGCGATCGCCAGAAACACGATGGTGACGGCGCGATTAACTCGCGACTTCGAAGCAGTAAACACGACCCTTAAACCCTAATTTGCTCTCGAATGATCAACACGATGGATAAAAAAAATCGTTGAACATTTTTCTGATGATCCCCAGGCGACAACGCAACTCCTATGAAAATCCCATGGCCGATAAATCATCACGTCGCCGTTGATTGACGATTTTTCCATTTCTGATCATCTCAAAAATGCGATCCCAAAACTTAACTAAAAATCAAGATTTTTGCATTAAAAATCATATTGAAGTATGATAATTTCATTTATATACTTGAATTCATAAATCATGAAGTTCGAAATTTGGCTTATTTAAAGTTAAATCTGTTTTCTTGATTTTCAGAGAAGATTAAAAGTTGTTTTTAACTTATATAACTTTTTAAAATTTAAATCTTAGTCATTCAAACCTATTTCTTTTAGACATTTTATCTTAAAAGGGGATGGAGGAGAAGATTTTGAAGTTTGAATCAGGTTTTGAAAACCTTTTAAGTTAAGCAGAGGCCTGTATGAATATATATACAGACATACATATTCAATCTATTTTCTATCTATATATATATGTATACACACAAACATATTTACTTCCATACATATTTATTTCACAAACATCCATCCAGATGTAATCACATACAAATTAAAGTATAGAGGGGTCAAAGAGTTTACTCACCTCTGTTTTTGAGAAAAAGGAACAGAGCCTTCAATTTGTATCAGGCTTTTGAAATTTGCTTGCTGAGACCTTCTTTAAATCTCCAAGTTGCATTGATTTGCATTGTTTATGTTGAGATGGTATTCTTTTTAGAGGTTGCTTAGTTTTTTTCCTTTCTTTTCTTTTTTTCAGTTATGGTGGATGAAACTGAAGTGAGGAAGGAAGTTGATATATATGGGTTTACTGTAAGTATTATTTGTACAGGGTGATATTACTTCCTTGTGTACAAAAACATGTTGAAGGTGTTGGCATTAAATGCTAGAGGTATGTTTCATTAAATGCATGTGTCTTGTTTTATAGATATAAATGTATTTGCACTGTTTCCTTTTATAAACTAACGTATATATATTTGCTTTGTTTATTCTTGCCTTTGCATCACTACATTACAGGCTACACTCTTTATTTATACAAACCTGGTACATCTTCTTTTGTACTTTGCTTTAGTTAATTATATGTTTATTGTCTTCTTGCCTGCACACTTGTCTTTGCTTTTCTAACTCGGCTGCATTACAGAAGTTTGTTGCTTTTGCTTTTACCTGTTTATACTTTAATTTTGTTTTTAATTCCAACTTGATTGTGTTTCAGCCCTCTTGCATGTTTATTCTACAGGCAACATATTTTATTTTCCTACATACTTATACTTATATTCTTTGTTTATTTTCTTGCTTTTAAAAATGACAGAGTTTTTTTGGTAGTTTGAAAAGTTGAGGCTGTTGAACTTTTGCAAAGTTGCTAACTGGTTTCAGAGTTGATACTGAAAATCTTCTCTTCTTCCTTTAGATCTCTGGGTGTAATTGATTTAAGTTGTTTATTTGTTTGAATCTTGTTTAAGTTTTGAGTGTCACTTGCTTTATGGACTATGCAGATCTTCATATACATATATAATTTGTTTCTTATTTTATTTGTTTGAATACTTATTGATTATATTTTATATATCAATGTTCTTATTTTTATTCATAGCTTAAGTATGAATTGTTTTACTTTACAAAATAAGTGAACTTCTATTTTTATTTTACTCTTATTACTTTTGTATTGATTTATTAATATGAGATTAAGATATATATATATATATATATATATATATATTTACTTTATATTGTTATATCTTATATTTTATTTACTTCTTATTTATTGTCTTGTATTTATTACATATATTTTAACCATCAATAATAAATTAACAATTCACTTATTTATTCATTTCGTACTTGTGTCAATGTATATACTTTAATATATATTTTTCAAACCACTAATATAAGAATTTATTAAAAATCCAATATATACATATTTTCAAACCCATATGACTTAATATATTTTCTATTTGATTCGGGGAAACTCGCATGATTTATAATCAATTTTACAAATTTCAATTCAAAAATTCATTTAAATTATCAATTTAAATTAAATTAAAATCTAGGGTCGTTACAGTTATCGTCGGCTTGAATATTTTGGTACTCTGTTTTATCCAAATATATAGAATTGGATTTTGAAAGGAAATAAAGAAGTGAACTCTTAAGAAATAATTGTAACGAATATATATAAATTAAAGTGAATTGGATAAGAATATTAGTAGTTTCAAAATACAAATTAATAAAATTCTGTATATGGAAATGAATTTTTGTATAAACAGAAAGTTAATGAAGTTTGAAACTTCAGTGGTATTATTTAATAGAACAAAACATTTATTTAATATTTTAAGAGCTAACTTATAGAAAGGAATAAAGAAGAATTTGGGAAAAGCTTGAAATTGATATATTTCACTTAAAATAGCAATAATAATAAAAATAAAATCCATAATTAATGAATTTTGAAATGAACCGAGCAAGTATAGAAATTTATTTCAAATAAAATGAATTGGAAATCAATTTGGGAAACTGATTTAAGTGATTGAAGTTGGAATTCTCCCTGAATAACCAAGTACGTTTTCAAAGTAAATTTTTAAATATAAGTTAAAAGATTAAAAGTTGTTTAAAAGCAAGTGTTGGAAAATTTCTTATCTCTAATATTTAAGTTCTTAAGTAAGTATTTTCTCTTTATCTACTATAGTAGTAATTATTCAAAGAATGTCTTAATATTATGTTTTTTAAAAGTATAAATCTAGTTTTATGTTTATTAAAAAACCTTATTTTCAATTATTCATTCAATATGTGTTTTTAACAAATTATTGAAATAGTTTTAATTTAAATGTTTTGAAGGTACATATTTCAAAGTAAAGTGTTTTATATTATTTTTAAAATCTAGTTTCGTGCTTGGTAATTTCAGAGGAGATAGAAAATACTTGGGAAAGTTTATACTGGAAAGAAAGAATGATTTGAAAACTGTTTTCAAAAGGTTGAAAATAGAAATATATCTTGTGAAGATATTTGGAAGGTAATAAATAATTTGGGAAATTATTTATTGTTTGATGGTTGTTTGTGAATACTAATTGATAGTTAAATAACCGACTATCAATATTGGACAATGCGTTGATCGTTTCGAAGAGACCGGGATCGAGATTTATTTCTCGAAAACCACTTCGATCCGGTTTATATGTTTTCGTGTAAACGATTTTGGATTCGAAGCTGGAGCAGTGAAGTGCAAGGGCAAGTCGCTACTAATCCTGAGGATATTTCCAAAATGGATGTAGTAGGAATAGTGCCTTCGGTTCCGTTCGAACCCGGGACGGACTTGTATGGATGAATGCTTACGAAACATCGTCAGGTGGACGATGTGCATTCTAAGGGATATTGTTCTTAAAAGGTAACGCTTAGCCTCAAGCCTCATCAAATGGGAATGACTGAAAATCAGGGGATATGCAGCAAGGCTAGGTAGGTAGCACCCAAGCAGGGCGAGGTCATTCCAGTCTAGATGTCCCTTTTTATTTCGGCTTAGTGGTGTGGTTGCTGATCCCAACCGTGGGGTGATCTCACTCGGGACTGTCCAGTAAGGGATGGTTCCGGCCTTGTGTTGCAGGGGAGCGGGCGTACTCCTCGGTACGGTGATCTAGGCCCCGTACTGTGACAGGTGGTGCCCCAGTGCCTAGTCATTGGTTGGAAATCCATTCTCCCTACGAGCCTTGTACGAGTTTTGTTTGTATTACCCACTCTGTGGCTAGTAGCTGGAATTTAATAGATGTAACAATTTCGGCTATTTTATAAGTATTTGTATATAGACCCTATTATAATATCAGAGGATTTCTATAAAAAGTGTTTTAGCTATCGTAAGGTAAAAACCCGGCATGTTTATTTGTGGCGTGGTCTTACGAGATGCTTTTGTTTTTCAAAGGATTTTTGAAACTTTAATAATCAATTGGGTTGATTTTCTCACGCTGGTATTCCAGACTGACTCGGGTATTATTTAACTGTAATGCTCGGGTCAGACCGAGTATTATAGGATACACAGGATGTGATGCTGAGGAGCTCAGGAGACGAGCTGGATGATGACACGTACTCTCGTACTTGTTTATATATATATTCTGCTGTGTTAAGTTGTTGAGTATCCATTTGTATGTTATTGATATTGATGTGGAGCTGTGATTGATGTACTCTGATGATGTAATATATGTAAACAGATATATTTCATTTTGAGTAAAGATTATTTACTATCTATTATATTTTGTTCCGTTGCGATGGTTAGATTCTGATGTTGATTTTGTTTTCTCTTCTTCTATCTCTTCTTCTTAAACCCAAACGATTCGTATTTCTGTGCAACTTGAGTTGATTGTTGTAGAAGAGTGTTGACTCAAGAGGGGCGGATTTGCGGTCTGTTACAGTTGGTATCAGAGCTTAGGTTGGTGATAACCTTGGCTCTAGTGGGAATTACTCATAAAGTAGAGTCTATAGTACTCTGGAATGAGTTTGAGCATATTAATAGATATGAGCGCGTATTTGTTAGTGAATGTAAATTATTTCAATATTGTGTTGATCGGTTTATTGAGTGGCATATGAACCTTCGTCGGCACAGTCTGGACAACTGTATTGAAAGGGTTTCTAAACACTTGAATAGAACAATCGACATGGTATTGTTTTAAATGTGGGTGAATGAAATAATTTTACCCAAAAATATATTTTGATATAAATAAAAAGTT
The DNA here is from genome assembly GCA_030765085.1 of Allium cepa. Lineage (NCBI taxonomy): Eukaryota > Viridiplantae > Streptophyta > Magnoliopsida > Asparagales > Amaryllidaceae > Allium > Allium cepa. Next base: position 979,408,093 of record CM060934.1, read on the forward strand.
TTGAAAACTATTTAGCTTATATATGGTTGCTTGGATGTCAGAAATGATGATATTAAGGTATTATCATTGTTAAGTGAAAATTTAACTAGAAATTGAAATATAATTAAAAATTTAAGGGATAAATTCATTATAGAATGAAATTTATAAATATGAATTATAGATGTAAATTATAAATTGAGATATAATTAATTGGGAATTTGTATAAGCATAAATTATACAAATGCATTTTAGTTAAAATTTGAATTAAAATAGAATTTTGTAACTTTAAAACCCCAGAGATTTTGGAAGCATTTTGGAGGTAAATAGTATTATTGTTGTTTTTGGGTTATTTCTGAAAGGAAATTTGTATAAAAATGGATTTCGGAAGTGAGATAGCATTGAATTCACTTCAATCACTAGAAAATAACTTCGGTGATGACTGCAGCATCATCGATGTTTATTTTCGAGTTTCTAAGTGATGGATTGCTGCCAAATTATTTATTCAGGAAAACCTGTTGTTTTTGAAATTTCAAAGGAAATTTGTTGGGAAATAAAAACCAGGATTGGTTTAATTTGCGAGAAATATGATTTGAGATGTTGGAGATTTCAAAACAATTTGAAACCAAAGTTGGGTGTTAAAAAAAAATCTGGATAAGATAAGTTGTAAGCTTATAAATGGAAATGGTTTGTAAATCAGGAAAGGTTTGGATGTTGAGAATTTAATCTTAAAAGGGTGAAAAGTTATTAAATGAAATTAAATTTTTACCTGGACAACTGGGAAATAAGTTGGATAAGAATTAAATTGAGTTAAGAAAAAATTGAATTGGAATAAGAAATTCAATTGAATTATTTTATGGAATTAGATTCTTACCTGAATAAATGGAAAATAAGTGGAATAAGGATTGGAATTGAAATAAAAGAATAATGTGTAAAAGAATTAAAAATCCTTAAAATAAAATATATTTGGGTTATAAATAAGCATAAGGCTTGAGTTAAAAATAAAAGAATAATATATTCAAGCCTATGAGGAATGGAATTGTGTAAATAATAAGTTGTGACTTATTAAATTTGAAAAGTGAGATACAAAACTCCAAAATAAATATTATTGATGAATTGGAGAATAAAATAAAAATCAAAGCTTGAATTATAAACTAAATTGAACTAAGAAAATTGAATGTAGTGATATTTGGGATTAAAATTCAAACGTTGGATTATAAATAAAAGAGAGAACTAATTTGTTAATAAATTAGTTAATGAAATTGAATTGTGAGTTTATGATGAGGTTTGAAAATAAAACTCAAGTTATAATTAAATTTGACTTACATTGTCGATGAAGAAAATATAATTAAAAGTGGCCTTGAAATTAATTAATTGATTTGTGAATGAAATTGCAATGTAAGTTAATAAAATTGGAGGGTAATTTAAAGGTGAATGGTAATTTGAAAATGAATAATGGATCCAGGACTTGAGTTATAGATTAAAATTTAACTTGGAGCGTTAACAAATTAAATATAATTGGGAATATATCGAATAAAAATCTGATTTGATTAAAATAGTAATGGGATGGTTTGTATTGTGAATAAAATCCAAATATGGAAATAAATTGGATATGGCCTTGTGATCAATTGAGTTAAGCTGAGTATAAAAGAGAACTTTGTTTGCAAAATTAGAATGAGCTTAAGTGTAAAATTTGAATAAATTTAAGTAAATTGACTTAAGCTGAATAGATGGAAGAGAGTTGAATTTAATTCAACTTAAACAAAGTTTAATAATTTTGGATTGGTTTTAAATCAAGTGAAAATAATTTTTTTTAATCGAAATAAAATTCGGTGAGTTATAGATAATATTAATGGAATGAAATTCTAGAATAAATAATTGTAAACCATTGAAAATTATTAAGGAATTGAAATAACTTGAGACAATAAGGAAATAGAATGTTTCGAGGTTATTAGAATGGTTTAAGTGAATGTGGATAAACTAATTATATTAAATAAATAAATAATGGAATAAATAAGTATCAAATGAAATGTGGTTTAAAATAAGTTGTTAAGGGTTATTAAATGAAATAGCTTGAATTGTCTTCGAGCTAAATATAATAGTTTGGAATAAACAAATATGGAATGAAATGTAAATAAATGGAATGTAAATGAAATTTAAATGGAATGTGTCGAGCTAAATAAATGGTTGTGAATGAATTAAAATAAAAAGGAAATTTAATTGGTACTGAAAATGAACCTAAGTTGTTAATGGGTTTTGAATGAACTATTTTGGTTAGTAAAATGAGATGTAAGTGAATGGATTCAAATTTAAAACGCAATGAAAATGGAAATATATGGATGTGAATAAATTCGAAAATGAAATAGAATTGTGTATCAATTAAGTCGAAATCAATTTAAATTGGTTATAAACATAAATACTTATTTATTCATATAAATCTCGCGAATTGCATGGAATAAATTGTCGTTGGATGTAAATGGAAGTAATTAAAATTCTATGTGTTGATAAGGGTAAAATAAATTGATTTTGAAAGCAATTGAACTAAATATGAGTTCAGTTTGCTTAAGAATAAATTAAATGTAAGCGATTGAGTTTTAAACCATTCGAATTGATGAAGTGGTATACGAATGGATTGAAAACCATTCAAATTGAATGAAAATGGTTTGTAGATTAATTGAAAACAGTTGAATTAGTATAAAATTGTATAAATTGCTTATGGAAAAATGTTTGGTGTGAATTTCTTTTAAAATTCATATGTTTTAACTATTGCAAATGAGTGATATGCTGTTAAACTGCATATATTTGGCACTTACATGTTTAAATTGAGTAAGTACAGGTACCGAGAAGCCGTATGGCTGGATTTGGTTGTACTATTTGCTAAAGATAATAAGCCGCTTGCTTAAAAATGCTAAATAAGGTACGCCTACGCAATTAAAATAGGAAATATGAACTGTTTTTGGTTTTTCCGACCGTGTGGGTCGATGTATATATATTTATATCTTTTGTCAAATTGCAAAAGCTCCTCCGTACAAAGGGGACTCTGCCAAAAATTTTCAAAAATTTTGGGAGTTAGAATTTTTTTTTTGAAAATTTTTGAAATTTTTTGTTAACAACAAACTATTTCAAATTGGAAACTAAAATAAGTTAGTAAATGAAACCAATTTAAAATAATTAGTTATAAATGACAAACAAAATTTAAATATTCAGAGTTGAAAATAAATGAAATTCATATGTAATGTGGAAATCAATTTGAATAGAAATAGATATTAACTAAAGTGGTAAAGTGAAAACAAATAAAGAAGTATATAGAATGCTTATACTAACTTAAGAGGGAATGGTGAATTCTTAAATGAAAATTTGATACTACTAATATAATTCAAGTCAATATTGGAATAAATAGATATTGGCATTTTGTGAGAAAGTTGATATGATATTTTGGGAATATTGTGATTGGATATGAGTGCTAAGCAGGATATGCAGGTAATATAAAGGGAAAAGAGAATTGGATTGATTTCAAAGGATATAAATTTGAAATGCTCGACAAAAAAGTATGTATTTAAATTTGGTGTGAAATTTGATTGGGATTTGGATTGAGCCACTTGGCCTTTTGTTTTCTTTTTGGATTTGGGAGGCCGTAGAGCCATTTTGTAGTTGTACCGAGTCAGCCGCGCAAATGAGACGCTGGCAAATTTTTTTGGATAGGGAGTTAGAAAATTTTTGAGAAAATTCTGATAATTCAAGATTATAGTATAGTCGAAACTATGAGGGAGTTGAGAAGTTAATAGGAATGATAATGGGTCTTTTATAAAAAGGATGGTTGGTTAAATGTTGAACTGTTTGGTTGTAGGTAAAATAGCAAACGGGTATTGGATCATTCTTCCTAACTAGTAATTTCGGGGACGAAATTCTTTTAAGGGTGGAGGAATGTGACGACCCGAAATTTTCGAGCATTTAAAATCATATTATTTCATTGATTTTAAATATTCAATAGAGTAATTTTAACTTAAATTACGAATAGCATAATTTATTTGATAATTGAATTATTAAATTAAATAAGTAAAGTTGGGTGAATTGTTGAATCTGGAATTTTAAACCTGTTGAATATAATTTGAAGGCTCGTAAAATTTATATTGGTAGTACAGAGGATAATAGAAGTTGTAAAATTGAAATTAGCAGTGGTTTGTTCAGTTTTGTAATTTAATATCGTTTAAATTGAATTTAAAAATAGTCTTCCGAGACACAGTTTCGGAATTCAACGAAAACTAGTTCCAGTGGGTCCGTAATATTGAATTATTATCGGATTTCAAATTTCGTATTGTTTGGAGCTAGTGTGTGAGTGTACGAAGTATATTCGCGCTGGAATTTCATCGATAATAGTCGATTTAAATTGAAATTTGAAATTAAATTAATACATTGTTTAACCAGTTAACCTTCCGTCGAAATAATTTCACGTCAGCTAAGGTAAGCTTATAATTGGTCGAGCCTTCTTGAACACGCTTTGTTTTTTTTTTAAGAAAATATTAATACCTATAATACTCCGAGCCGTTCAACGTAAGGATTCTAAAGCAAGCTACCGGAAAAAAATAATAATATAATCGAACCCCTTTGTTTCCTCCAGAAGTAACAACTCCACTCCCCTTCAATTCGAAATTCTATAATGACCGAAGTCCCATTTTCTTATAAATCGATTTTGAATACCCTACTCAAATTTTCGGCCTTGAAATCTAATTCGTTTCAAAGGGGAAAAGAGGGATCTGAGCGTGAGTTCGATTCGTTTTGAGTTCGAATTTGTGGGGAAGGAGAAGGTTACCGCGACTCGAGTTCGATTCGAGCTCAGGTGGAGTCGCATCTGGGCATGGTAGGTTGCACGAGTGAGGAAGTAGGTCTCATTCGAAGAGGCGACGAAGCAGTGGGGAGCACCGCGTGCGAGCGCGCATGGGTGATGGGATCTGCTGCAAATGGATTCGGTCAAAATCGTGGAGGCCGCGCGTGTTCTGGGTAGGTCAGAGGCTAGCATTCGAGTAAGGTATTATTTACAATTCGATAACAAAATTACAGCAAGTAAATTATTTACTTTGTTTATATACCGAGATATGCATATACAGTTTTAAATATAATAGGGCTTTTGGAATATTGTAAGATTTATAAACAGCTATCTAGATATATATAAGATTTTAGGAAGATATTTTTAAAAAAAAAAAACAAAAAAAAGGGATTTAACGATTTATGTATTTACAATAAGTACTGATGTTGTTATTATATTGAAAGAAAAAAATGAGATAAGAAAATAAATAAATAAATAAATAGGAATTTTAAAAAATAAAATATTTAAGAATTTATGTAAGAATTATATTTGAAATCTGTTATTTTATAAGTATATATACACATATGTGATTTCAAAAAGGAAAGAGTATATGTATAAGTTTATATAATTACAACTCATTTTAAAACAAATATGGAGATGGTTAAATTATATAACTCAATTGTTACTAAAAGGTGTCGAAGGAGATATTAGTTTGGGAGTAGTTATTGTTTAAATTAAATCTAAGGTTAAAATATAATCATTTGTAAACAAAATAAATAAATGATGAATAATTGTTTGGTTGGTTCAGATAATAATAAACCGTGAATTGTTATACAAGGTTTAAAATCGAGAAACAAGCTGGAATGGAAATGAATGGAAATTGACTGCAAATAAAAGCAAAGGTGAGTTATCTCACTCAGTTTAAATTTAAATTTAAGTGATTAAATTTAAATAATTGTTTGAATGGTTAAATTGTTTGATGTGCTATTGTATGCTGTAATTGGGAATTGATGCATCATATTGTGCTAACGTCTGTGAATGCAGGGAAAACAGGTTGGAGGGATCCAACTGGATCCCTCAACATGTATTTAAATTATTAAATATCCACTTCTGTGATTGATTGATATTCTGTGATGAATTATATTAGAATATCGAAGGTTATCGTTGGCTTGAATATTTTGGTACTCTGTTTTATCCAAATATATAGAATTGGATATTGATAGGAAATAAAGAAGTGAACTCTTAATAAATAATTATAACGAATATATATAAATTAAAGTGAATTGGATAAAAATATTAGTAGTTTCAAAATACTAATTAATAAAATTCTGTATATGGAAATGAATTTTTGTATAAACAGAAAGTTAATGAAGTTTGAAACTTCAGTGGTATTATTTAATAGAACAAAACATTTATTTAATATTTTAAGAGCTAACTTATGGAAAGGAATAAAGAAGAATTTGGGAAAAGCTTGAAATTGATATATTTCACATAAAATAGTAATAATAATAAAAATAAAATCCATAATTAATGAATTTTGAAATGAACCGAGCAAGTATAGAAATTTATTTCAAATAAAATGAATTGGAAATCAATTTGGGAAACTGATTTAAGTGATTGAAGTTGGAATTCTCCCTGAATAACCAAGTACGTTTTCAAAGTAAATTTTTAAATATAAGTTAAAAGATTAAAAGTTGTTTAAAAGCAAGTGTTGGAAAATTTCTTATCTCTAATATTTAAGTTCTTAAGTAAGTATTTTCTCTTTATCTACTATAGTTGTAATTATTCAAAGAATGTCTTAATATTATGTTTTTTAAAAGTATAAATCTAGTTTTATATTTATTAAAAAACCTTATTTTCAATTATTCATTCAATATGTGTTTTTAACAAATTATTGAAATAGTTTTAATTTAAATGTTTTGAAGGTATATATTTCAAAGTAAAGTGTTTTATATTATTTTTAAAATCTAGTTTCGTGCTTGGTAATTTCAGAGGAGATAGAAAATACTTGGGAAAGTTTATACTGGAAAGAAAGAATGATTTGAAAATTGTTTTCAAAAGGTTGAAAATAGAAATATATCTTGTGAAGATATTTGGAAGGTAATAAATAATTTGGGAAATTATTTATTGTTTGATGGTTGTTTGTGAATACTAATTGATAGTTAAATAACCGACTATCAATATTGGACAATGCATTGATCGTTTCGAAGAGACCGGGATCGAGATTTATTTCTCGAAAACCACTTCGATCCGGTTTATATGTTTTCGTGTAAACGATTTTGGATTCGAAGCTGGAGCAGTGAAGTGCAAGGGAAAGTCGCTACTAATCCTGAGGATATTTCCAAAATGGATGTAGTAGGAATAGTGCCTTCGGTTCCGTTCGAACCCGGGACGGACTTGTATGGATGAATGCTTACGAAACATCGTCAGGTGGACGATGTGCATTCTAAGGGATATTGTTCTTAAAAGGTAACGCTTAGCCTCAAGCCTCATCAAATGGGAATGACTGAAAATCAGGGGATATGCAGAAAGGCTAGGTAGGTAGCACCCAAGCAGGGTGAGGTCATTCCAGTCTAGATGTCCCTTTTTATTTCGGCTTAGTGGTGTGGTTGCTGATCCCAACCGCGGGGTGATCTCACTCGGGACTGTCCAGTAAGGGATGGTTCCGGCCTTGTGTTGCAGGGGAGCGGGCGTACTCCTCGGTACGGTGATCTAGGCCCCGTACTGTGACAGGTGGTGCCCCAGTGCCTAGTCATTGGTTGGAAATCCATTCTCCCTACGAGCCTTGTACGAATTTTGTTTGTATTACCCACTCTGTGGCTAGTAGCTGGAATTTAATAGATGTAACAATTTCGGCTATTTTATAAGTATTTGTATATAGACCCTATTATAATATCAGAGGATTTCTATAAAAAGTGTTTTAGCTATCGTAAGGTAAAAACCCGGCATGTTTATTTGTGGCGTGGTCTTACGAGATGCTTTTTTTTTTCAAAGGATTTTTGAAACTTTAATAATCAATTGGGTGTGATTTTCTCACGCTGGTATTCCAGACTGACTCGGGTATTATTTAACTGTAATGCTCGGGTCAGACCGAGTATTATAGGATACACAGGATGTGATGCTGAGGAGCTCAGGAGACGAGCTGGATGACGACACGTACTCTCGTACTTGTTTATATATATATTCTGCTGTGTTAAGTTGTTGAGTATCCATTTGTATGTTATTGATATTGATGTGGAGCTGTGATTGATGTACTCTGATGATGTAATATATGTAAACAGATATATTTCATTTTGAGTAAAGATTATTTACTATCTATTATATTTTGTTCCGTTGCGATGGTTAGATTCTGATGTTGATTTTGTTTTCTCTTCTTCTACCACTTCTTCTTAAACCCAAACGGTTCGTATTTTTGTGCAACTTGAGTTGTTTGTTGTAAAATAGTGTTGACTCAAGGGGTATGGATTTGCGGTCTGTTACAGAAAGCGTTTAGAATATATATATATATATATATATATATATATATATATATATATATAGGCATGCCAACCTTTCCTTTCAGCTGTATATTCTATCTTTCACCGTTTCTTCTAAAACACGCCTACTTCTTATCATTCACTTTCCCTCTCCATCTTATTAAACTGCAATACAAAGAAAACGAGAATAGATATGAAATTCGTTCGAAGAAAAATATAATAATAACCGCGCTCCTTTTTTTCCTTCTTCTTCCAAATTCGAAATCGAATTATCTCAATTCGACCGATAAAAAAAGAAAAGAAAAAAGGACGATCGAATCGAACGGTTGGGCAAGGCAACCAAGGCGAGGGTGTAGGAGATAGGCGCATGCGTATTGGGGCTTCAATGTTGGTAGTGGGCGCGTGGTTTAGAGCACCGGGGAGGTTGCGGCGGTAGTGAGAGTCGACCGCGACATGTGAGGTGGGGCTCGCGGTCAGTGATGGTGACCGTCGACGTGGGAGTGGGGGATGCGATGGGTGATGTGGTTGGCACTGGGGATGGCGACGTGGTTAGCATAAAGGATGACCGGGGTGGGCGCTATGATGGGGAAGGATTGGTGGCGCGCGTGTCTCGGGATGTCTGGCCGTGACGTGGGATTGGTGGTGTGTATCAGGTAGTAGCTTGGTGGAGGAACTGCTGACTTGCAACGTCGTGGTGGTGTATTGACCCAGATGGTTGTGAGAGAGGTTCAGATTCGGGTCGTTGGGGTTGATGAGTTGCAGTGGGTTGTTGGTGAGGTGAAGTTGTGCCTGGAAGTGTTGTCCCGTGTGGGTAGTGCTTAGGTTTCGTTAATCCGGTAATTAATCTAATTAACTGTGAATGATTTTAATCAACTCTAATAATTTTATTATTAAATTCGAATGCTTATAAAATGTATATCTCATTCATGCGAGGTCCAAAATGAACGAAACCAGTTGCGTTGTGTTCGTGGCATCCAATACCACGCATAAAAATTGGTTGTGATTTTTCAGAGTCAGCTGGATTCTAGAAAATTTAAATTCTGGATATTCGACAGATTAAAAATCAAAGTGAGTAAATCTCACTCATCTTGGATTACTATTTTAGTTTAAATTGTTGGAAATTAATTATTGAATGATTGGGCGAATGTATAAATTATCATCTGTTGAATGTGATATATATACATATATATAGTAGTATATATATTAGTAGTTGGAGTGATATTCCCGCACATTATAGCGGATGAGATCCTATACGCCCCGCATAATAGCGGATGACTCTATATACTGCGATATCCCTCTCGACGTGGGATTGATATTTATTTTATGTTGTATTAACATCTGTGGATGTAGGGAAACAGGTTGGAGGGATCCAACTGGATTCCTCAATATATTGTTCATTTTTCATATATAGTGATATATGATTTGTGTAGAATAATCTGTTAAAGATTATTATAGTGATTGAAAATTATTAGATGCTATTGTAGAGCTGGCCTGGATTTAATATTTTAAAATACCATAAATATATTTTTAAAATTTAAGAAATTAAAGGAAATTTTGATATATAAAATTATTTATATGGTAAATTGAATTATTTTTAAGAAAATGGAATATGGAATGATATATATTGATTTTGGATTGTACGCAACTATTCGTAAATGGTTTTGAAAAAAAATTAAAAAATATATATTATATAAAGTAGTTTGTAAATGGCATTCTAAAATCAATATTAAAAATAGACTGGAGGTATAAATGAAATTGTATAAATAAGATTTTCTTATAAAAAGGTAAAACCAAAGGGGTTATAAAATTTATAAACGATGTTATAACTAAAGGAATTCGATACCACATGATAATTGGAAATATAAATTTATAGGGTGAATTTATATTAAAATATAAAATAGGGTTGAGAAAAAATAGTAGATTCTATTTTTGAAATGAAAATGTTGAATATGCTAGTATATGGTTTTTGTTTGATGATAACAAACACACACACACACACACACACATATATATATATATATATTCATTTAAATGTATTTGTTATTGTACTATTTTATTTTTCACATAATTAAATAAATATTTGCTGAATAAAATAAATAACACAAAATTTAAATTCAAACAGACATTTTATTCAAACAAATATTTTATTACAATTTTGAATAGTACAAATTTGAGCTCTTATTATATGTATATATACAATTTTCAATTACAATACAATTTCGATTACATCTCAATTTTTCACTATACAATTATCATTTACATTTGAACCTCACTACATATCACTCATTCACTTGCATTTATCTTCAACTCTATTCCAGTATGAATGCAGCATCTGAATTATCTGCAAAGTAAATACCGACGCAGTAAAATTGAAAAAGAAATATTTTTCGCAGTGTAAAAGAAAACGTGTTTTTAAAATATTATCTGCCTCAGTTATTTGGGTTGTTCGTCATCATATTCATTTTGAATTCATGTACACGAACAACTTGAGACATGCATAGTGAAGAAATATATCTAGAAGGGGATGACCATATCTTACTTAGGAATGACCCACTTAGCCTTGTCGCATCTAATCCGGTTTCGGTCATTTCCGGTTTGATGAGGCTTGAGGCAACGATTACCTTTTCACATAGCACATATCACATCTTTGAATGCCACATTGCCATTTCCGTTAAATACTAATTGCCTTCCATAAAAGTACAACCCTTGAGCTCGTACGTCTCAAGGAGGGTGTTAAGTTAAAAGAAGTTGCCTTCTTCACCACCACTGATGTACGTTTTTAAAAACCAATGTACGTAATCTTTAGAAATGCAATGTCAGACAAACGTCCATACAAGTTATCCAGGAACAGGACAATCCGAATGTACTCTCCTACTACCACTAGTAGCGAGTAGTTCTTACAATCCGAAAGATCTCCACAACGAGGAGACCACTGCTATATATAACTCTATAATGGGTGCGTCCCAAAGAAAGTCAACAAGCAATCCTCACATTATGAAGATCTACAGTCTTCAATAATCATCATCTTTAACATGTCTTCACGTTCGAACGTATACATTGCTTCAAAGTGGTTTTCGGATAGGAATTACCCAAATCCGACTCCGGTTCCTTCGAAATTCAATTATCGATAAAAAGTGAATATGAGTATACATGATTTATTAAATCTCTTTTCACTTTAATTCTTTTCGGATGATTTCGAAATCTCTTTCTTTTGATGTAGAATAATTTTAAGTAATTCATTCTTTTACTTTGGAAAATATCTCAAATTTCCTCCCTTAACTTCTCGATCCAAATTCCTTAACTTTTAGACGGGTCAAAAACAATGTTATTGAAGACATCATTTACGAGAAACCCTACAATAAATCTTAGCAAACGTTTTTTTCTTTTGCGTAAATGGATCATAGAAATCATTCATTTTGGAGATTTCTTAAATTTTGGATAATACCAGTCTTCTTTTATTTTGGAAACTTAATACGATCTTTTTATTTAAAAGCATCAGGGCTTTCCTTTCGATCTGTTCTACCCCTCGTCTAAGAAAAGAAAACATAGGCCAGGTAAGTTCAGGGCACAAGTTGCTTCATCCCTAACCTTAGTTAAACACCTTGTTTTATCTTTCCAAATCTCACAAGCAGGACAAATGTACTAGCCGTTTCCGCATACACAGTTATTGACTTTATTTTGAACTTGAAACTAAAAATTCCAAATTATCTTTCAATTGCTTAGTTTTCGTTTTAAAAACATTCACAATTGATTCCGAGAAAAATCATTACATTTAAACTCACATTCAAAATGTTATACAATTGGCAACAAAAAAGTGCCGCGGAAGGTGCTATATAAACTTATTTGATTCAAACAACTTTAAACATTCGATAATTCATATTTTTCAATCCAAATCTCTCTTAAACCATTTAAATAGGTTTATCAAATTTATTTCATATTTTTCCAATATTAAAAATGTTCATTTAAATGGATTTCCTGTTATGGTCACTTAAGTGCACTAGCGCGATTTTTCTAGAAAATTAATTTGGACTTAATTCAAAATCTCAATGAAACTTTGTTTTCTTTCTACGTTTAGAAGGTATGGTTATAATAGTTCAGAATTTTCTTATTTCGAAAAGTTCCGAACTATATTCCACTTACACATTCATTTGAAATTTTAGGCGTGAAATCGCGAACTACCGTTGCGCGACGCACCTAGTTTTAACTTATTTTTCTTCTTCAATATTTGAAATAATTTATTCAAATTGAATTCTATTACTTATAAAATCATTAAAAATCATTCTAAATCAATATTTTCACTTTTAAAGTATTCAAAAGGTATTTTTACTATTACCATATTATAATATTATTATATTCCCATTATTTTAATATATTAAATTTTAAATTCCAATTTCAATTCAATTTCAATTCTAACCTCAAACTAAACACATTTAAAACTTTGATTTCAAATCTAATTTCAATTTAAACTTCAATTCAACCTTAATCTCAACTTTAATTTTTCAAAATCGATTTCAATTTCAATATCGCCGTTCATCTCAATTTCAATTTTAATTTAACTATCCTTTTCAAACCCGTTTCACTTCAAATTTCAAATTCTATTTTATTTTTACTTTAATTTCACTTCTAATTGAAAAGAGACTTATTTTTTCGAAATATCTCATATCACTAAAATTTGGTCTTTCTTAACAAAGGATAAATCAAAATGAACATAACCAATGTCCATATTCATCACTAACATAACATCCACTCAACCAATCACATAACATATGATTTCAAATCCAAAATTCACTATTAATACCATAACGGGATATATTATCGCAATTCAATTATCTTACCAAACTATCCAATCATACATATTAACAATCAATTTGGTATAAATATTCATATGTCATAAGGATATAAATGTGATTGTTTTAACATAACCAAAATATAAATTCAAAAGCGATGAGAATTTCTCACCTTCATATCCACTCCGTCAATCTTTTTGTAGGCTAACGTGCCTCTCGAACTAATGCGCTTTTTTCGAACGTCTCGAATTCTCGAATTCTCGCCTTTTTTTATTTTCCTTTCGAACTGCTTTTGTTTTTTTTATTTGGCCGTGAACTTTGGAGAGGAATGGGGTGTACGGCCTTGGGTATGTGGTTTTGGGCTTGGGTAAGGTTTGTAGGTGCTCGGGTAGGGTGGTGTAGAGGTGTGTACAACTTGGGGTGGTGGAGTATGGGCTCGGGTATGTGGTGTGGCCGAGGGTGGGTGGGGCGTGCGTGAATTTGGGAGGGGGTGTGTGGGTTTTGTAGCTCGGGTTGGATGCTTGGGTGGTGAGTGTGGGTTGTTTGAAGAAGGTAGAGGCATGTAGGCTTGGTTTTGGTGATGTAGAGGTGTGGTGATGTTTGGTGATGGTGGCGGAAGGAAATGAAGAAGTAGAGATGGAGTTTGGAAATTTTGTAGAATGGAAATGTAGTGAAAAATGAAGGGAGTTTGGCTTGTATTTATATGTTAGAAAATGTATCAAGTTGCAACAAGTTGACGACAAATTGTTTTGGTTGAAAATAGTGTTTTTGTCGACAAATTTTACAGTTAAAATTGACGTTTTTGTTAAGCTATATATTGAAGTAAACCAAACTTTAAAATGAACTTTTTACTTCTTTAAATAAATTAAACATATCACTTTATATTTTAAAATCATACTTAATTAATATCAAAATCTCTAATTTTACCGTGTATGTAAAACTGATAAAATGGTACAAAATTAGGTTATTTTTGTAAAACGATTATTAACATACTTTTAAATGTTTTCATATACTTTAATTATCTTTATTAGATGTTTTAAATAAGATTTAATTTTTCAAATAAATATTTAAATCCATTTATTTAAGCCTTTATTTATTATTTAACAAAACTTATCTTTTGTTGATTTGTTCTAAAATCCAAATTTATACTTTTTAATTATTAACTATAATAATAGATAATTATTTACTATACATAACATACTTATTTAAGTTTTAAATTCCTTTTAATTTTAAAACGAACGAAATCTCTCATTTCTGAAGTAGCGAAATTACAGGTCGTTACATTCTCCCCTACTTAAAAGCATTTCATTCTCGAAATAAAATCAAAGATACAGAAATATAAAGGTCAACAATATATGTCAAAGAAAATACTAGTACTAAGTACTGATCATGAAATACAATCATCGATCGTAGTTCCAACCTGAGTGCGTACTGCAGACTTGAGGTAAATACATAGTCATAAGTCAACTATCTACATTAATAAACCAAAATGTCATATTAAAGGACTAAATCCCATATCTTAGCGCGTATTACATGCTTACGATAATAGGAACTGCTATAATACAAACCTAAAATATCCCTAAGTGTGAAACAATACTCATCGGATGAACCCTCTTATGGTGCCTCCAGGTCGATCTCTTCTGGTTCCTCTACGTCCTTAATTGGCTCCTCATCGTCTATCATCTCTAGAGCTATTTTCCAACGTAGCGCTGCCACTGCTGGCCTCCTTGAATCCAAGGCTCATGCTCCTCTATCTTAATATCCTCTAAACCGAGATCCTCAGCTATCTCTGGAACGGGAGATCCTATCTCCTGAATGGGCGTACCCATCTTCCAAATGATATACCCATCACTCTCCGAATCACCATCCTCATATAACCATGCATTGTAAATCCCTGAATCTTCCGTCTCCATTGCCACGAGTTCCTCTATCAATGGCTCGATCTTCTCTAATACTTCCATGGGCTCCTCTATAGGTTCTTCTTTCTCAGGCTTCTCGTCCTCACTCAAAGGATCCAACATCCAATCATCTGCTTAATCGTCGGCCTCTGCTCCTGCATCAACATCTGCGCATACTGGCAACTCATCCTCCTCATCTGAAATAATCATCAACTCCTCATCTTATGAGATATCTATCGGATGGTCGAATGATCCTGGTACTATCCCCGAGGGCTCCCCTACTTGCATATCCTCCTAATCACTCGAAATCGATGTATCCAAAACTCCTAGGTCTTCGTATTTAGAGAAGGCTTTCCCAAATCTTTGCCTAATTGCTAGTCTTTCGGCCTTGGTTACTTTCTACAATTTATAAAAGAACTTATAACCAGTTGTCCTTTCTTATCAAAGATCCTATCTCAACTTTATTTATTTCATCTTATTTTATTAAGTGCTTCTTGCTTGATTATTATCGTTTTTCTTTTCATTCTTTCTTTAAATGGGATTAAATCTTTTTAGCTTTTCCAATAAGTTCTAACAGAATTTGGTATTGACAAAGCAGCAAAATGATAGTATATGTATATTGATTCCCAAAATACATTCATACTAAGTGACTTCTACGGAGTACGCTCAAAAAGTTTTACAAAAGTCATACGGTTAAAATACTTAGATGGCGTTTACTAATACATACTTAACTAACTTATGCTTCCACTATCCCTTTTCTTTTTTCTGCAACAGTAGGTGGACGAGTAAGGGTAACAAAAGGCCTAGGCTATTATACCGTCTTGAGCATTGGACTGTCTCTGGCGATATGCCCTATAATATGGCAGTAATAACAACTCTTTGGGACAGTTTTCTTAAAGGTCTTGATGTTTACTCCTGATCTACACTCTTTTGTAAGGTGACCTCTTTGTCTACATTTGAAACAATAAACTTTGTTTGTCTTATGCCTTTTTTTCTTGGCTGGTACTTTAGTAATTGGTTGTGGAAAAACACCTTCGAATTTTAGGGTATTGCTTATCATCTCCCTAAATGATCCATGGATGAAGCTCACCATGCTATGTTGGAGCTCATCACACTTGCTTAACCAATCCTTAACTTCCATAATCTTTTTTGGTCCCAAAAACTTTCTTTGACTTAGGAACTCGAATTCTCAACAAAGTGAAGCGAAGTTCAGTGGGTTTTGTAACGACCCAGAATTTTTATTAATTTAAATTTGAATATTTAATTAATTTTAAATATTAATAAGTGAATTTATAAGTCGAATAAATTTTTATTTGAATTATTGGATTTAATTGGATAATTAAATCGATAATTTAATACGTTAAATTATGGAAATAATTGAAAATTGAGTTAAATATGATTGAAAATGATTTGTAAAATTTTATTTTATCATATGGAAGTTAGATTGATATTTTAGAACTTTTAAAATCGAATTAAAAGTTAATTTGTGAAAATTGAATATTTTAATATTAAAATCGACTAGTGAAAATAGCCAATTTTTGAACAGTCTCAGAATTGAACGAAACCAGTTCCATTGGATCCGTAATAGTTAGTTATTACCGGATTTCAATTTTCGTGTCAATCGGAGTTATCGTTTGAGCGTGGCAGCTCGAAACGCATCGATTTATTTTTAATTTAAATTTGGCGAGTGAAAATAGCCATTTTTCAAAAAGTCTCGGATTTCGACGAAACCAGTTTCATCGGATCCGTAATGTGATATTATTGTAAGGTTTCAAATTTCAAGTCAATTGGATTTACTGTTTGTCCGTTACAAATTAAAACGCCTAGAAAATCGATTAAATCGGTTTAATTCAAATTGAGCATTTTTTGCCATAACTCGCACATACTTCCGAATTAGCTTCCGAAACCTGTTCCATTGTGTCCGGAACGCGGGATAAACCCTAGGTACGTCAGTTTCGGCGCGTAAATCGGAGTTCGGAATTTCCGGGTGAATAGTGTCGATCGTTTCTCTATAAATACACACCCACACCTCTTCATAATTTAAAAAAAAAAATAAAACCCTAAATTACAAACCCTAGCCGCCACCCCATTAACTGATGGCCAGAAATGCACGAAATTTTTCCCCTTTGATCTCTCAATCCATCAAGTTTTGGCTAAAACTTTCAACATGAAAGATGTAGAGGGCAACACGAACTATAAGTTCAACGGTGGAGATCGCGAATGGCTTCACGGATCAACGGGAATCATGCCATGAAGTGGCCGGCCTGCGCACGCGTTTCTATGCAGATGGGGGGGCCGAGTTCTATGGCCTTCAGGCCGTGCATAGGGGAGGTGAAGGCCTTCGACATGGCGCGTTCTGATCGACTTCAAAGTTGATGATGAGAGAGCAAGAATTAACCCTAATTCTATGTGTATGGTTTCAAATGTAACGTGCTCGGCCTGTAGAAGATGAAGAAGGAGGGGAGTTGCGTTCAAGGGTCCTGATGGCTTTGCAGTGGATCCAACGGCCCAGATTTGTGTGGTTTAAAAATATTTAAGTTATTGTTGAAATTAGTTTGTTTAAATACGTGTAAACTTCAAAAATGCATAACTTTTTCATACGAGGTCGAAAATGCGCGAAATCAGTTGCGTTGGAATCGTATGGACGAGCACTACGCGATAGAGTTGGTTTGGAGTCGTTTGGAGTTAGTGAGAATTTTGGGTAAAATTAAACGTCCGTTTAATTTTATTCGAAATAAATCGCTAAAACGGAATTTAAAATCAAGGTGAGAACTTCTCACTCAATCGAATCAGTTTCGATTTTATTTTAAATAGTTAGATTTAAAATATTTGAATGCATGTTTGAATGTTGATTGATATCTATTGATTGTTAAAATAGACATTATGCGCCGTTAGTAAGCGGATGTTATTTAATAAAAACATATACCGCGAATATTTCATAAACAGTGAAATTGGTATTATATATAATAGCAATATATATATATATATTGGCATATGTATATATTGGAGTTATTGATTTCCCGCATTTTTTTGTTTAGCGGATGAGACCCTATTGCGCCGTTATTAAGCGGATAATATTTAATAAGAACATATACCGCGATAATTTCGTACTGGAACGAAATTGGTATTGTGCTAATGTTTGTGATGCAGGAAAACAGGTTGGAGGGATCCAACAGGATTCCTCAACAGTTTTTATTTGATTTCAGATATTTTGATATTTGATGGATTATCATATCGATATATGATATCGTTGTTTGTCGTGATTGACTATTTGGTGTGTAGAATCATTGGACCCAAATTTTGGGATTTTAAAATGATTTTTAAAGTGATTTTTGAGAATATACTATATTTTGGAATTGATCCATTATAAATAAATAAACGTTATAATGTTTAAAGTTATAAAAATTATGATTTTGAGAAATATAGTTAAAAACTAATTTTTGAGAATATGATGCTAATGATTTTATAAAATAGTTAAATCGGAATTTTTGAATTTATTATGAAAAGTTGAAATATAGGATTTATAAAATTTAATTTTTTTATGAATCAAAAGGATGAAGTTTTAAAGGAATTTAAAGACATTTTAAAGAATAATATAAATTGAATTATATTAAGATATTTATAAATGGATATTTATAAATTGAAATATGGACATTATAAAACGAGTTTTTGTAAGTGTTTGAATGAAGTGAAAACGAATTTCATTAAAGAATGGAATTCATAGAATTATAAACGGTGAAGTTATAAATGGAATTTTATAAGCAGTAGGTTTATAAAATTTATAAAGTTATTAAAAGAATGGTTTTGGATAAATAATTGAATCTTATAAGTTATAAGATTTATAATTATGAAATTCAAAGGAACGATGGTGCAAACAAATAAATTATAAGTATTTTACTTATAATATAAACTTTTGGTTTATAATTGAAGTATGAATTGAATAGGTTAATAATGGAATTTATAAACGATGTTTTATAAATTCGCAAACGACTTATTTTGATAAGTAAATTGTTGAAACCTATTAATGGAGTTATATTCACGTTTTTGAATAGTGAATAATTCTTTTAAATAAAATGTATAAAAGGATGAAATGTGTTAACGTAGTATATTCACGTTTTTGAATAGTGAATAAGATGTTAAAGAAATGTTTAGAATGTGATATTTTAAATAGAATTAAAACGATCTAACGATGTTTTAAATGTGTTGAGATTCGAAACCATAGATTTCAACATTTATTGTTGAAATAGACGTTTTCGAGAAATAAAAGGAAATAGTGGACTATAACACTGTTGTTATAGTAAATGATTTCCGAAAGGAAATGTTTTGTATAGTATTGGGATTTATATATCTATTTTAATTTCGAATCCCTATACTAGTGATTTTGGGTTGTCGTAACGATGTTCTATGCAACATTCGTTTTGGCCCAAATAAATATGTTTAAGAGAATGATTTCCTTAAAGAATGAAATATATACTTAATTTCGATTGAAGTATATTGAATATTTTCCAAGTGTTGAAAATAAATAAAATTTGTGAATTACTTATTAAATAAGTATGGAATTGTTTTCCAATATGAAGTGATATTTAGAATTTATCTTTTTGAAGATAAATTGAAAAGAAAATTGAAATGAATAATTGAAATCGAATATTCATTGATATCTTGGAATTATAAATTCACTAAGGAATTTATAAAGGAAGTGAAATTGGTTTAAAAATAAATATTGATTTATTTTTGAAGTATTGAAATTTTATATCTTGTAAAGATATTTTGTGAAAATAAATAATTTGGAAAATTATTTGGAAACTGGTGATGTGTGCATATCCAGTGATAGTTCAATAACCGACTATCAATATTTCCCTTTGAATGGGTATTTGATATGATTTGTTTGAATTTGAATGCACACTTATTTTTGAATAAGCGCTCACTATTCGGGTTAACCGGGAAAGGACCATGGGGTCGTATAACCCATTCCGAATATGTGATACGTCGTTATGAATTGCATTTGAAGATCGGTGTTGAAGACCCGGTATTTGCGAGAGCGATAGGATGACCTGTCGATTTACTCTGCACCGAGTTGCTCCGGTATAGAGTTCTCCATATGTGATGGTGAATCCGATCAGGATTGTGAATATCCGGATTGCAAGGACTTCTTTGTAAGTGCCTTCGGTTTTGTTCGATCCCGGAACAGACTTGTATGGATTGTATGTCTGACATTACAAGTTGAGATATAAAGCCGATTTCATTCAAATATATTTCTGTTGGTGGCGAAGAATTTATTCTTTTAGCTTAACACCCTTCTCTGAGACGTACGTGCTCAGAGGTTATATAGTTGAAGTTATCAGCGATATATTCCCAATTTGGTAATGTGACATGCTGAGTGTTGCTGAAATGATCATTGTGTTGATTATTGTGATAGGATCGTTTATTTGATCGTCTATCATGGTGATCATTGTGTTGATCATTTGTTGACCCAAAGCATGGCTTTTGTATAAAGTATGTTTTTGTGGACGTGACTTCGTCGAACCTCACACCCCGGAAATGGTCAAAACAGGAAAGATGCGGCAAGGTTATGAGGGGTAGCACCCTTTAGGGTATGTACATTTCCTTCTGGATAGAGGTGGTATCATGGTATGGAGCCCAGATATTTAACCTATGTGGTTACTACGAATTTATTACTTTGTGGTTGTTGGCTATCGGGATCCCGTGAGAAAGGTCGTTTACGATCGGGGAATGGCGTGCTCGTGTCAGTAGTTACCCAGTTAGGGGTAACCCGGCCTTGTGTTGGCAGAGTTCCGGTTTGGTTCTCGGGGATGTCTTTCCAGAGGCATTCTCATGTGGCAATGGGAAGTTCCTTGGCCTGACCATTTGTTGGAAATCCAATTCCCAATACGAAACTTGTACGGTATTAGTTGTAGAACCTATCATTCACTTATGGTGTCGCAACACTGTTTGGATGGTAGCTATAGTAGGCATAGTTCGAAATGTCTATGTTGGCTAAGATTTATATTCTACTTTCGAAATGAATTTTCCACTACACTATGCACTAATAATAATATCAAATTGATTTGATTTTAATGCGTATCAAGCATCTTTGACTATCATAAGGAGAAATCTCCTCCGATTCTGCGTTTGCATGTGTGTGTGTGCGGGAGGCCTTATGGTAGTCTCATCTTTAAAAGCATTGCGAATTGGTTTAAAAATATTCCTCTATTTTGATTTTAAAGATAAATAAACTGTTTTGAGTTCTCACACCAGTCACATGACTGACTTGGAGTTTATTGTTTTCCTTCCTAAACTCTGGGTGCCCACCAATTTCCACACGGGCAGTCAAGAGTTAAGGTTTATCAGGATATTCTGGATATTCTGGAGTTGCTGGAGGCAAGATGGATGGCATGGCGTATTACTTATATAGTATTTCTTTTTCCGCTGCATTGTTTGATGTGGTATATTGTTGTCCACTCTGATGATATGATGTAATGTAATAACTGATATAGTTCTTTGTTTAAAGATTATTCATTTATTATTATATGTTGTTCCGCTGCGAATTGTGAGATTCTGTTGTTGTTCTTGTTTTCTGTTCCGTCCTATTTTCTTCTGTTTTTCTAATCCTTCTCTATTCTCTTTTCTTTCTATTTTAAAATTTTCTACCTTCTGTTTTCTCTCCTCCCTATTTTCTCTTTTCTTTCTTCTCCCTTTTTCTTAAATTCTTTTTCTTGAACCCATAACTTTTCGGTTTTTCGGCAACGAAAAATAGAAGCGTTACAGGTTTGGTCTTTCCTGAAAAGAATATTATTTTTCTACATATTATCATCAATTACCTTATAGTCAAATTGTGAAAATTAATTCACAAGGTATTTGTTCTTAGTCCTTCTAAATTAACTCATTTTATACTTATCAAATCATTATTATTTTTTATGGCTGAATATCTGGGGTTATACGGTGAAAGTTCTAAATTCTAGCTCGAATAATTGATTCTATATGGAATTTCTTATAGTCAAATTGTGCAATTCTAATCATAAGATATCCATATTTTAGTTTTACTAAGCAAAATTACAATGAATCCTTAATTTCTAACCAAAAATATTATCCCCTTTGTACATTTGAAATATAAACCCAAGGTAAAATTATTTCATTTACCAATTTTTTTTAAATATTTTTATAAAATTAACAAATACGCACTCATATATATAATACTCTCCTAACTCATTCTAGGGCGTTTCTAACCCTATCTCTAATGGGTTACTCATCCTAGGATATTACTAATCCTATCTCTGATGAGACCTACTCCTATCAGGCTTCCGTGCTCGCTCAATCAAAATCTCTAATACCAAATGTGACGACCCACAATTCTGTACCCTTTGAGTCGATAATAAATCACACATGTCCGACCCAAGTTGCACGAAAGTATGAATGATCAAGGGTAATAAAGAAAAATAGATAGAACAAAATCTCACACGAATGGAATAACATATAATATTGAACAAATATCTTTACAACAGAAAACTTTTAAATATATATATCAGAGTCTGGCCTAAATTCAGCTTGACAGTTATAAACATCTGTCCTTACAATTGCTGACAAACATCAACTAAAACAAACTAAGTACAACGAATAATAGAATATGTCTATATGTAGATGGATATCTTCAGCTCTCCTCTGGAAACTCTAACCGTCTTCGACTAAACTTGAAACAACTCGGATCTGATTCGAGTACTGAAAATACCCAGATTAGGCTTGATAAGCAGCGTGAGAAAAACTCAATAAGAAATGACAGTGTCATATATCAGCCTTTGAATAAAATCCTTTGAAAAGAAAGAGTATCTCATAAGACCACGTCCACACATAAACACGAAAGGGCTTTTACCTTATGATAACTAAAACACTTTTATATCAAAACCTTTGATATTATTTCTAATGACACTCTTTGAACATTTGCGCATAAACTTATTCATCTTAGCCGAATTGTTACCATCATTAAATTCCAACATACTAGGTTCTATAAACAAAACCGTAGGTTCTTATTGGAGAATGGATTTCCATATAAATGACCAGATGAAAGATCTACCTTCCGGATGGGAACATCTCTAGATGGATGTCCCGAGGACCATCACAAAAGATCCTTTGCCAACACAAGACCAGCCTGCCTCTGTAACTAGATAGTACCGAATATGTCTTCCACCGGTTGTTACCGACCTTTTAACCGGACGCCCGAGCATACAAACCACATTAATTTACATCTCGAACGTCATAGAGGGAAGAAATATATCTAGAAGGGGATGACCATACCCTATTTTGGAATGACCCACTTAGCCTTACCGCATCTAATCCTGTTTCGATCATTTCCGGTTTGATGAGGCTTGATGCAACGATTACCTTTTCGCATAGCACATATCACATCTTTCAATGTCACATTGCCATTTTCGTTAAATACTAATTTCCTTCCATAAAAATACAACCCTTGAGCTCGTGCGTCTCAAGGAGGATGTTAAGCTAAAAGAAGTTGCATCCTCCACCACCACTGATGTACGTTTGTAAAAACCAATGTATGTAATCTTTAGAAATGTATTGTCAGACAAACGTCCATACAAGTTGTCCAGGAACAAAACAAACAGAAGGCACTCTCCTACTACCACTAGTAGCGAGTAGTCCTTACAATCCAAAAAATCTCCACAACGAGGAGACCACTGCTATATATAACTCTGTAATGGCTGCGACCCAGAGCAAGTCAACAAGCAGTCCACATGCTATGAAGATTCACGGTCTTCAATAAACATCATCTCCAATATGTCTTCACGTTCGAACGTATACATTGGTTCAAAGTGGTCTTCGGATAGGAATCACCCAAATCCGACCCCTGTTCCTTCGAAATCCAATTATCGACAAAAAGTGAGTATGCGTATACAAGGTTATAAAGTCTCTTTTCACTTTAATTCTTTTCGGATGGTTTTGTAATCTCTTTCTTTTAATGTAGAACAATTCTAAGTAATTCATTTTTTTACTTTGGAAAATATCTTAAATTTCCTCCCTTAACTTCTCGATCCAAATTTCTTAACTTTTAGGTGGGTCAAAAACAATGTTATTTAAGACATCGTTTATGATAAACCCTACAATAAATCTTAGCAATATTTTTCTTTTGAGTAAATAAGATCATAGAAATTATTCATTTTAAAGATTGCTTAAATTTAGGATAATACCAATTGTAACGACTTGATATTTTCAACCATTTGCATCTGCACATGCCGGACTTGAATAGCTCAAAATATCAGATTGTTAATTTAAATTTGGCAAATCTTAGAACATACAGTAAATAAATCATAGATCACAGACACAGAGTAATATAATAATGCAGCGGAAGCAAATAAATAGTAGTTCATGAAGCTACTATATAACTATACATCAGAGGTATACAAGATACAACAGGAGTTTCAATATGATAAACAACCATAAAGCTGAATACATCTCTGGAATCGTCTGAATAACAGAAATCATCTGGATACCAAAATGAAATAGATGGCTGGATCTTCAAGCAAAGCTCCAACTCCGAGGGCTAGTCTCAATACTGTATCACTCAGTCTGACCCGAGCGTAAAGCAAAACACAAAACACTCGAGTCAGGACATATGTACTTATACAATGTAAACCATCTCAAGTGAACTGTAATAGAGAGGTGCAAGTAACTTAAAGAATGCTTGGGACCGCCCATCCTCTAAGGATCCGTTAACCTACTTACTATGTAGTAATATTTCGTTATTATAATAATGTCTATAGTAAAATAAACTTACTTTAAAATAGCGTTAAGGAGTGACCCAATATTCCCCTTAACACATAATAGTCCCAGTAGTCCATCCAATTTCATAATACCTCCTGATCGGGTGGCTACTAGAGGATACTCCACGGGCTACGGGAGAAAACCAAACTCGTACAAGGCACGCTAGGGTAGGTGACACGGCACAACGAGGCAATTCCAGGGTAGATATACCAATTGCTATCTAGACTAGCGGTGACGCTTAGTGCGCGGCTACCGCCCACCTCGAGCCACACCCCCAAAAATCAAAAGGCCCCAATCAATCAAAAAGTAATAGAATGGTGTCGAAGAGGTATGTCGGTTAAGAGGATCTACCTCACTGGTCTGGAATCGCTCCTGTTTTAGCCACCTTATGCCAACTCACGGGAGTCGGGTCCCCGTATATACCTAAAAGGAACATCGCCACCATCCTACTTCATTCTGGAATCTCCACCGTGTACACGGTTGTTAAAGTGGTTTTCGCTTTCGACAGAGAGTATGCACATATCCGATCGCAGTCTCTTCAACAACCAACCGTTATTATAACCCATGGATATTTATTTCAAAAGCATTTATACTTTAAAACCAAAATAGCATATCCATCTCAAAAGCCCAAATACGGTATCATTTCCATTTCAAAACCCACTAAAATATGATATCATTTCCTTTTCAAAACCAAATCAATAATTTCATTAATTAAAATATGATATCATTTAAATAAATCCAAATTTCAAATCATAGAATATTTCCCTCAATTTATTTAACTCGAAATATTCCTTTTTTAAAATCATCTTAAACCAAAACCACCTTATAAAGTCATATTCTTAAATCTTCAATTTCCATAAGTTTCAAATTAGTATATTTACGGACAAGTCTTAATTAAATACAGTTTCCAATAATTTCATTTCCAAACATAGTACTTTCGAAGTTAGAGACCATAATACTTTGAAGTCATACTACTTAAAATCATAACCCTTTGGAAATGTTATTCTTTGAACATTATAATACTTAGAAAATCATAACACCTTTAAAATAATCATCATTCAAACCATTTAAATTCAAGGCCAAAAAATATTCATTTCAAAATTGAAGCACTTCTAAGTTCATTCATTTAATTATAAAATTTTCAAAAAAATTGTAAATTTCAACTACAACAGCACTTATTAAATGTTACGGTAGATATAGTAATATTTCAAAACATTTTCAAATTCAAAAACAGCAGCATTTATAAAGTGCTACGGTAGGTATTTAGTTATTATTTCAAAACAGTTCAATTTCAGAAATAGCAGAACTTATAAGGTGCTGTAATAGGTTTTAGTTAGACAAAACAGTTCAATTCAGAAGCAACAACATTTATAAAGTGCTATAGTAGTTATTTAGTTATTTCAGAAACTAGTTAAGTTTCAGAATTGGTAGCACTTAGCAAATGCTATCTTAAAACCACAACATTTCTGAAGTGTTACCAATAAAATTCCATATTTTATTATAACATTTCAGAAACAATAAAATTTCAATTTTTGCCATCTTAACTTATAAAAATCATATTTCCCGCTTCAGAAAATATTCATTTGGATATCATTTAACTTATGATTTAAGATAATAAAATTTTATCAATAAATATCCCAATTGACTATAATTCATTTATTAAGTCAAAAGCACATTATTACTTAACTTATTTTTTTTCAATGACTTAATACTTTATTTTAAAATATCCATCTCATAAATAAAATAATTCTATCACTGACTTAACTTACTTTCATTGGAAATCTAAATTTCCAACTATCAAGTTAAGTCATCTTTAAGTTACATTTTTCCATTTAAATCATAATCATTTTTTTACAAAACATAACCATGAATAAAATATTTTATCATAGCAAATATTACGATCAAATTTATTTAACAATTTATTCATTTAGACATCAATTAACTATGATTCCAAGTTAAATAAACTTTGTTACAAAATGTCCCATCAAAATGTATTTCATTTTATTTATTCAAAAATACATTATTTATTATATTACATATTCACTTCAGGAAATAACCTTTATCAAAATATCTAGGTTAGATTTAAGGTTCCATATTAAAATTTAATTATTAAATTATTTAAACAAAACTCTTTAAATTCCTTTTTTGAAAAACTAAAGTTTGACTTATAAAATTTCTACTTATAGAAAACCAATATCTCTTACAACAAACAATATACCTTTATATGTAAATAATTAAATCAATTTAAGTTAAAACTTCATATATTCTAAAATTTTAAAATACATAATAAAATTTTGGAAAAACATTATTAAAAATATTAACCATGGGCCTGTATAATATTTCCTAACCTAGGTCAAGTGATACAGATATGTATTATTTCAATCTGCAAATTAAAAGAAAAATCCGGGTTCTATCATTTCAAACCCGCAATCCCAAGTAAATCAAATACATAGATCACTCAAGCCTATCATTTCATCTCATAATGATTTTTCCTTATTCTAATGTCCGTTCGGGTATGTATCATTTCAACCCATAGTGATAGGGAACTTGCAGTATGATACAGTAAATAAAATGAACAGTATAATATAACATATCCTATCAGATGTTGTAACAGTTATACAAACAACATTTAACATCATATAAATATATCACAGGCATGTATGAACATATCGTACTAATCTATACAATTCACTTGTCATCATTTCACAATTATAAAAGTACGTATGTCGAGAGTGATAACTCACATTTTTAAAGCTAGAATTGAAATTCAAACCCAAATCTAAACTCCGCAAAGCATGAAAAGGCATGACAAAGTACGACTATATACTTTGAGTGAATGAAGAGTCAGATCCAAATCTTGTATACAAACAAATATCACAAACATAAGTATGATGCAGTACAAAAGAATATAGATTAAAACAATAGGAAATATAAGATAAACATGACATAACCTTTGCTCTAACCCACAAGTGGGCTCGGTCGTGTCTCAATGGGCTACACCACATCATGTTGTGCTCGGCCATGACTTGTTTTTGGTGTGCTAGGCTCGGCTAAAGGTCAATTGGTACGGCTATGGCTAGAAGGTGATGAGATGGTGGAGTTTACAAACCATAGGAAGGCAAAAGGTCAAGGGTTGATGGATTTTGGGTTCGGCCATAGGGCTTGTGTGGCTCGGCCTTGGTTTTGTTTGGGTCAAGTGCATCTCTAGTCATGGCAAGGAGATGATAGGGCCATGGAAAAGCAAGGCATGGGGTTGTATTGAGTGGTGGCCGAGGCTAATAGGAAAAGTGGTGATGGAATATAGGAGTTTGGCTAGGGTTTGATCATGTTTTGGTGATGGAGTCTTTAAGGTGGTCACGGCTTGGTCTATGAGGTGATGAAGAGGGGATGATGGTCGGCAGGTGGTGGTGGAGATGGTGATGAGGTCGGCAGTAGGTGGGGAGGCCGAGCTATGCATTGAAAAACAAAAGAAAATAAAAGAAAAAGGAGAAAGAAAGAGAGGAGAAGCCATGGAAATTAGATCTAGCATATAATTTTTTCACGCAAATTGAAATGAGGGATGAGAAACTATTTACGTGAATTGAAAATGATATGGCGGCTAGGGTTTACAAAAGAAAAATGAACGGCTAAGGTAAGTAATAAAAAGGCTAGGCAAAAAAGGCAAGAGTTTGAATGGTTTGGAAAATAAAAAGGAAATACTATAAAACAAACAAATTGATGTATTTAATTAATTTTTTTCCTTCGTTAGGAAATGAGAAAAGGTGAGAATGTTTTATGCGTGGGTTAGAGGAGTGTTTCTCAAGGCTAGAGAAGGTTTGGATGACAAGAAAAGCGGGAGTGAATGCTAAGAAACGGAAAAGGTATGAGTTAAGGAAAAAGAAACTTACAATATATTTTATTCTTGAATGCAAATGAAAAGGAGGATATTAATATGAAAAAGAAATATTCTTGCACGTGATTGAGATAGGAATACATAGCCAAGAAAGATAAGAGTGAATGGCTATGGAGTGTAAATGCTAGGAAAACAAAAAGGCAAGAATTTAAACAATGTAACCTGTCTCCTTGATTTTCTCCAGGCCATTTAAAATAGATAGATTAATCAAAATCAATAAATACAATAAAAGTCAAAACAAAATAAAATAGAGAAATGAACTTAGAAAAAAAATAGAGAATAAAATACAAAAAATAATTACGTGTAAAACGCTGTATTTTTTCCGATTTAAAAAGTACAAATGTAACGACCCGTAAATTTCTATAATTTAATTCGTGTATTTAATAGGATTTCTAATTTAAATTTAGGGAGAAACAGAAATCTTATTTATTTATAGGAAAGAGAATGTTGAAATTTGATGTATCAAGGGTAATTAAAACTTACAAATTGAATTATATATTGCAATTAATTGTAATAGTGGAAAGTGTTGCAAATGGCTATAAGGTTAGAAATAAGTAAATAAAGGCAAGTATTGAATTCATCAATGAAAATAAATTTTTATCTAGTACAATCCCTTTTTATTAACTATTGTAAGGTGTTAATTTATTGAAATGGAAAATTTGACAATAGATTCAATTTGTATGTTGGATAATAAATCTGCAATAACTAAAGTTAGTAATTAATGGGTTAAAGGGAATACCAATTTACTCATAAAGTGAATATCAGTGGATGTAACAAAGCAAATAGGAAACGATAATTATTCATAAGTGATGGTTGATGTAAAAGGAATAACTAATTGGACTTAGAATTTTAATTTGTATGTGTGCATATATTTAATGGAATATGAGAAAAACAAATGTAAGGATTTGATTAATATATATGTTATTTATTCAGGGTATTGAATAAAATTGGGAATCCAATTGTAATTAATAGTAATAATGTTGGTATTAGCTAATAAATTTAATTTCAATGCAATACCCATAAATGAATGAGATGAAATGAATGCATGTAAATGTATACTAGATTATTTATCATCAAATAGAAGGAAAGAAAAGTAAATACCGAATTGATTGATGAATAAATATGCATTGAAAAGTAATTGAATATTTCGTTAGTATGAATTTAAAGGAATATGGGGTAATTTGATTAAATCAATAAAAGAAAATAAATGCAATGATGGTGGGTTATTAATAAAAGTGAATAGGGAAATGATTGTTATAGTAAGAACGGAATTTCAACTTGTTGGAATGGAGGAAATACACTTAGTAATAAACTTAGTATAGGAAAACGAAATGGAAATATTGAATTTATTTAATTCGTATATATATAGTAAATGGCCATTTTTGGATTGTAAATAATAAACTTATTAAAGGTGATCAAGAGTTGTGACCACAAGTTACTATGAGTGATACATATATATTTAATCCATTCAATTGATTTGGAAATCATTGCAATAAATATAAATTAAATGTTACGTTAAATAAATTAAGGTAATAAATGGAGAATAACGTAAATGTTCTTCATAAATATGATGATTTGTGAATAAAGAATGAAAATAAAGTTGTACCAATATATCAGAATTTAATTTATGATAACAAGGTAAGTTGCAATTAGATGAGTTAAATATTTAAACGGGAATCAAGCTTTATTTATTCATTTGGATTTAAAATATGATAATTTGAATCTATTGAATTAATGGAAATTGAATATAACATTTTACGTTAATTGGAAATAAAGAGGGAGATAGGAAGGATTTTTACTAAGGGAGGGATATGTAATAATTGCATTAATTTGTACGTAGAAATAAAACATTAATGAGAACAAGTATTTAAGATTAACCATCTATTTAGTATATTAAGTTATAACGGATAATGAATTGCAATAATTAAAGTTAATAAATCAATGGATTAAATGGAAAAATTAATTGGATTTAGAATCTTAATTTGTATGTGAGCATTTATTTATATTGGAATATAAAGGGTAAATTTATAGTATAAAATGTTGACATCACCTTTATGATGATGGGTTTATAATTGATGCATAATAGGAAAATCAAACGAAGGGGTTTAAATTGAATAACAATTAGCAATTAATGTATGAATAGAAATTTTTAAGGGCGTAATTGATTTCGTTAAATTAATTTTGGTAACAAATTGTAATGAATATAGATTTAACGTTTTTTGATGTATTTAAGTAATAATTGGAGATCAAGGTAAATTATATCCGTGAATGGTCAATTCAATTAAACAACAAGATTTTTATAATAAATAAACGTTTTATTTTGATTTCAATTTGATAATTTATGAAGTTTAATGGGAAATCAATTGCAATAAATTGCCCTAATTTATGCAGTTAGAGGAGATTGGATTTGCATTATAGATGAAGTATAATCGAAATTGATAGGTAACAAACTTAAGAATAAAATTAAGAGCTAATAGGTGGAAAATTTATATAGTTGTTTATCTACGTAATGTGTACGTAAATTTTGGTAAATCGATTTCTATCGATCCAAATCTAACGTTTTGTTAATATAGATTTAAGTATAGAAAGCAATATTTATTAATTTAATTGAAGTATTGCAAAATAAATGAAATTTAACATTTAAAGTATTACGTTTATAGAGATTTAACTGAAATTCAAGAATATTAAAATAATAGTTTCTGAACCCAACAGTTGAATCCATCTACTTAAAATTTATAGATGGAATAATCATTGATTATTTAACTTAATAGAAATTTTGGGGAACTTAATTTATAATTTCGAATATAATGAAATAGAAGTTTTGGCACTGTAATTGATAGATTTATCAACTCTAAATTTACATAAAGATTTGTTTAAGTCATTGTAAATAAGTGAGAATATATATGATGTATTCAAACTTTTCTGTATCTAGCACTTAATTAATTTAGAATCAAACTAATGAAACGTGTCGTTTATTTTTGTCCCTCCATATTCATTCCCTTTCTAATTAATAATTACCTCTTTTTAATACCTGCGACTTTAAAAAAAAAGGGCTGTTCATATTTACTGTATTTCAATACCAAGTTGTTCATATTTACTTTATTTCTAATTAATAGCAGCCTCTCCTTTCAAATCTCTTTGTCC
Source organism: Allium cepa (assembly GCA_030765085.1). Classification (NCBI taxonomy): domain Eukaryota; kingdom Viridiplantae; phylum Streptophyta; class Magnoliopsida; order Asparagales; family Amaryllidaceae; genus Allium; species Allium cepa. The sequence continues at coordinate 979,439,838 of CM060934.1, forward strand.
CTAAACCTAACTCTAACCTTAAAAATACAATATGATGCAAATGAAACCCTAGCCTCCATTAAAATCTCCTTCCTCTTATTTTTCTTTCTTTCTTCAAATCTCCTTATTCTATCTCATTTTAATTTTTCCTTCCTCTTCAAATATTCTTCTTCTCAAGTTTTATTCTATTTCAACTTTCTTCTTTCTTTTCAAAACTTGATCTTCTCTACAATTTTCAGTTCTTCTTATTTCAATCCTTTTCTTTTTCAAATTCTTCTTTTTCAAATCTTTTCCAAACCTTTTAAAAATACATACATAAATACATACATATATATATATATATTAATATAATAAGGAGGGAAATTTAAGTAAATCAAAATAAAAGAAATTACAGAACAAAGCTAGCAATCAATAAGAAGACTAAGGAAGCATAGAGCGAAGCTATTGATTAGAAGTCTGTTATTTTCAGATTCATATAAAGGTGAGTGTTTTAACCCACTCACAATTTCTAAAATTTCTTATGTTTGTTAATTTGACTTTAGATATGAGTAGAAATTTATTTATGACTGTTTGGCATGTTTTATTCATTATTTCTGTTTAAACGCATTTATTTAATATAACTGTTAATTAATTTGATTATTGCATATAAATTGACAGTAAAAATTTATTTATTTGCATATAAACTGATAGTTAAACAGTTAATTAATTTATTTTGAATATAAACTATTAGTTAATAACTGTCTTTTATTTCATGTTATATTGTATATGTCATATATTGATGTTTGTTAAATTGATGATGATTGAAATAAATTGATGATGATTGAAATAATTGGTTGATGTTTGATATTGGTTGAATGGATGATGTGTTCTACCTTACGGAAACTGCAAGTTATCATGCATTTTCATTTCATTCGGGATTACGGTTTGAAATGATATACAACCGCATTTTTTTTAAATTGCGGATTGAAATGATAAATATCCGTATCACTTGACCATCGGATAGAAAACTATATACAGGCACCGCGGTATATATATAAAATATTTTTGAAATGTTTTTCTATGATTTTGTAAAGTTATATATATATATGGTTTATGGGATATTGATTTGGTTATCGATAAAGGTTATTATATATATAGTAATTTCCGATTTTTCAGCTTTGTATACATTTGATTTGAAGTTTAAAATAAAGTTTGATTTTAAGATCAAATAAGATTAAGCATTTATTTAAAATTTAATTTCTGAAGTTTTTATGACTTAAATGAGGATAAGATTTGGAAGATGAATATTAAGTTAAATTAAAATTTAATAAAAGTTAAATTTTTTAAAGGATAAGATTTTTATAACTTGATTTATGTGTAAAGTGATTTAAATGAATATCAGGTTGATTTTAATGAATATATCAAGTTTAATAAATTGAAAGATTTTCCAATTATGTGAAGTTAAAGGTTTTACTTAAATTATATTGAATTCATTAAGTAAACATTTCAAGTCTAAATAAGAAGAAACTGAATTTGATATAGATGGGTTTGTCAAATGAGTTTGTTTTTGAAATGGTAAAATGTTTAAAGCTTTGGAAACATAAGAATTAAAAATGGTATTTGGAAGTTTAAATTGATATTGGAATTGATTTGTGAAATGTAAAGAAGCTATTTTGTTTTATAAAAGAATTTAATATTTAACCATTTGATGGATGAAAATTTGTTTCAAAGTTATGATTTTCAAGGTAGTATAATTTGGAAATATTATATTCCAGAGTTTTGATTCTAAATATTTTACTTTGAAAACACTATGATTTTCGAAAAGAATATATTGGAAAATAAAGATGATATCATATTGTTTTGGGTTTTAAAAGGAAATGATATCACATTTATATGGTTTTGAAATGGATATCATATTCTGGTTTTAAATGTATAAATTATTTTAAAGGACCGCGGTGTTATAATAACGTTTGGTTGTTGAAGAGACCGGGATCGGAAGTTGTCATACTCTCTGCCAACTCCGAAAACCACTTTAACAACCGTGTACGCGGTGGAGATTCCAGAATGAAGTAGGTTGGTGGAGGCGTTTCCTGCAAGGTAAATACGTGAACCTGACTCCCGTGAGTTGGCATAAGGTGGCTAAAACAGGAGCGATTCTCAGGCCAATGAGGTCATTCCCCAGATCGGACACTCCTCTTCGATATTATACTTTGACTTTGGATTGATTCAGTGGCCACTTTTACTTTGATTTTTGGGGGAGTTTGTTTCGAGGTGGGCGGTAGCTGCGGCTGCGCGTTTCCACTAGCCCGGAAAGCAATTGGTATATCTACCCTGGCATTGCCTAGTTGTGCCGTGTCACATACCCTATCGGGCCTTGTACGAGTTTGGATTTCTCCCGTAGCCCGTGTGGTATCCTCTGGTGGCTTTCCGATCAGGAGGGACTATGATATTGGATGGACTACTGGGACTATTACGTGTTAAGGGCTATATGGGTAACCCCTTAATGCTAAGAAAAAGGTAAGTTTATTTTACAATTAGACACTATTATAATAGCGCAATATACTACATAGTAAATAGTTTAACGGATCCTTAGGAGATGTAAATCTCGAGCATCTCTTGAGTTACTGCACTCATATTTATTTCTGTTAATTTAACTCACATAAGATCTTTTTAGTTCTTACTCGAGTGTTTTTGTTTTTCAAATTCGCTCGGGTCAGTCCGAGCGTTTCAGGATTTGAAGACTTTATTTATGGAGGACGAAGACGAAGATTTCATTATTATTATTATTATTATTATTATTATTATTATTATTTGTGACGACCGCCCATGACTCCCGCACGGAAACAAGGGAATGGTGCGCTGAAGGTGTGCCAGGCAGCCATGGGTGACCGTCAAGGTAAAATAAACATCGCAGACTCTATCGTAAAACTCACAGCGCATGGATAAAATACAATAGAGAAATAGAATATAGTGAAGCTTTCATAGAACAGAATATCATCATCTAATCATAATAGCTTTATACAAACATATGAATCATCCATACATCAAAGCCTCACTACATAACACTCAAACAAATACAGCAGCGGAACACCCAGTACATATAATATGAAATAATATGCAAAAGCCTCCTGCTCGTCTTCGTCATCATCAGCGTAGATCTCCTAGAACAGCACCTGTCACCTGCTACCTAGTCTGCCCATCCCAACATGGATGAACAGCCCAAGGTAATAAGAGGAGACATAAAACCTTGAGTCAGACAAAGTCTTAGTGAGCAGTAAATCAACTATCAAACATACCAAAAGAGCATAAGGGATAAAAGGAATAGGAAACAAACCATCCCACTCCACCTCGTTCTACAGTGATAGCCCCCAGACACACATTAAGGAGAAGCAAGCATAACATAGCAAGCAATTAAAGTAAAGCAATAATCACTCGAGTCAAGGTCGATGTTTTCCAAATACAAACCCCCAAGGCCTAAACCAAGATCAGATAAGCACCCAGAAAACACCGCTCTTGAGATCGAATGATGATACAATCAAACGTCCAAAACATCCATGACTCTGGCTATCACTGTTATCATTGCCTTGATTTCATCGTTAGTTGAACGACCGTCTGTCAAGGGCTAATGGTAACCCCGGTTCTAGACATAACTCCGCACGTCGTCGCAGCCCGTGCCTAGGAATTTTCGCAACTACCCCGAGTACTAGCACGTCGTCGCAGCCCGTGCTTGGAACGTCGTCGCAGCCCGTTCCAACGTACTCTTGCTTTGAGCATGCTAGAACCTTCAACAACGATGAGATTTCAGCCTCCTAGTCATCCTCCTCGACGACTATTTCCATACTAGCTCAAGCGCCTCTCAAGCTAACCATTATCAACCAACTCGCATCGCATCATCGAGTTATCAACATGCTTGGGATGATCCCGTCTGGATTAAACCAAGGCTATCTCTCATCATGCTTCGCTTTATCGCATCATAGCGAAGTCTCATCTCAACATCATGGCTTGCCTCATCGCATCATGGCAAAGTCCCATCTCAACATCATCTAATCCATACATATGAGCTTCAACATCCGCTTCATATGCCACAAGCAGCTTTCACCATTCAAGAGCCTTTCCACTTAGCTTTTGAATCATCTTCGACCATCTTATCTAGATCTAACTATCAATCACCTAACATACATAGCAATCAATCAAATCAATCATTAGCTTAAGCAATCAAGCATTCAAACAAGATCTAATCAAGCAATATCAATTATAATGGAAATTTCGTAAATAAATGAGCATAGATCTAATATACATGAACCATGGGTTTTTAGCATAGATCTAACAAATATAAATCATGGGTTTTGTCTCTACAACTTGATGAATGAACTTGTATAAGTAAACATCTTCATAAGTAATGGATCTACACTTGGATCTAAAGAAATATGCATAAAATCACTATCCACAACACTTCAACAAACCACCAATCCAATATACTCCTTTGGGTCAGCGTGAGAGATAACCACCACTCACCAAATCACCCAAACACTTCAAAAACTAATCACTTCAGATCTGGACAGCGAAGATTCAAGCTTGATTCGTCGAAATCCCGCTTGAAACGATGAAATCTAGCTTAGTTGGATGAAGATCTTCAACTTTAGCTCTTGGATCTTCAATTTCGATCTTCAATCTTGGATGGATGTTAGAACTAGATTGGAATGGAGAAAAGGAGATGAAGAAATGATGTAGTCGAGCTCTCAAAATGGCAGCACTTCGTCGCTTCAAAATCCGGTGCCAAAAAGTGAAGATAGGCGCCTCTATTTATAGGCTGAAACCTTAGGTCGTCCGCCCCCTTAGGTCGCCCACGACCTAAAGACCTCCGACCTAAAACACATGCACGCGACCTAACAGATACGCGTGGCCTAGCTGCTCAACGACCTAAGCCTTACACCAATGCTCGACCTAATATCACCATACTCACGCGACCTAACACCATGGCCGACCTAACACTCCTGTGACCTAGAGACTTATTAACATCATGACTCAACGACTCACGACTCATCAGCTTACGACCTAACAACTTCACGAGTTAACAATGCCGCAACCTAACTACTCATAGCGGCCTACCTTAGGTCGTCTAACGACCTAACTATCCTACCGACCTAACAATCCAACGACCTAAAACAAACACAGGACTCAACGACCTAACTTAGATCGTCTAACCCCTTAGGTCGCTCACCACCACTAGGTCGCTTACTACCTCTAGGTCGCTTACTATCACTAGGTCGCTTATATCCATAGGTCGCTCCACTCGACCTAAACTCCCTCACGACTTAAACTGCACTAAGCCTTAACTCACCAACTCTTAGGTCGTTAACTCCACTAACTCGCTCACCCCGTTGAGTCGCTCTTCTATCTTAGGTTGGTCCATCCCTTAGGTCGCTCAATACCTATAGGTCGCTTACCTATTTAGGTCGTACTAAAACCTTAAGTCGCTAACTCGTCCAAACATATAGGTCGTTAACCCCTTTAAGTCGCTCCACGACCTAACTCAACACACGACCTAAGCTATCACACGGCTTCACTTCTATAGGTCGCTCCATATCACTAACTCGTTCCACCTTAACTCGGTCAATTCCTTAGGTCGCTACCTTCGACCCAAGCTATCTCACGACCTAAGCTAACTCCCATACGACCTAAACTTCGAACAATCAAGAACAACACTAATGACCAAATAATTCTTCGATTATCAATACGAAAAATACGGGTCGTTACATTCTCTCCCCCTTAGGAATTTCGCCCCCGAAATTCCAAACAAACAAGAGCAACCAAAACTATTCTGCATGCCTACCATCCATAGCAATCAACAAACCATGCATCCAATTACTAGCCTAGCATGCAGAATTCTAAAACTTAGAACAAGCTACAAATTCATGAGATGTCACGACACCTTAGGGCCATACCTCGAAGAGTTCAAGATGAGCTGCCTTCATCCTCTCTTCCTCCTCCCACGTACAATCGTTAACATCATCACTCCATTGTATCTTGAGCAACGTAATCGTCTTCCTCCTAAGCTGTTTCGTGTCGGTTTCAACAATACGAAGCGGCTTACGAGGTCTCGTAACCACTGGATCAACCTCCAAATTTTCACAGCTATCGGCAGAAACCACTGTATTCGAGTCATGCACATACTTACGTAGATAAGATACATGAAAAACATTGTGCACACCCGCCATCTTTTCCGGTAACTCCAATCTATAAGCGAGCTTTCCAATTCGCTCGATAATCGAAAATGGTCCAACAAATCTCGGAGTCAATTTTCCTTTCTTCCCGAATCTAATGACATTCTTCAGTGGAGAAATCTTCACAAAAACCATATCGCCTACGTCGAATTCCAAATCCTTACGACGATTATCGGCATAACTTTTCTGACGATCTTGGGCTGCCTTCATTCGTTGCCGAATGATTTCTATACAATCCGAAGTCTGTCGAATCATCTCTGGCCCAAGTATCAACTTTTCTCCAGTTTCCAACCAACATGTCGGAGAGTTACATCGTCTTCCATACAGCGCTTCATACGGTGCCATATCAATGCTTGACTGGTAACTGTTATTGTACGCAAACTCCACCAAATGAAGATGATCTTCCCACGATCCTCCAAAATCCAAAACACAAGCTCTGAGAAGATCTTCCAAAACTCGGTTGACTCTCTCAGTCTGACCATCTGTTTGGGGATGATAAGCTGTACTCAAACACAACTCGGTTCCCAAAACTTCCGGGAGGTTCTTCCAAAATCCACTAGTGAACAAAGGATCTCGGTCGCTCACTATATTCTTCGGAACACCATGGAATCGAACTATCCACTTAACATACAACTCAGCCAACTTCGATGCAGTCCTAGTCGATCGAACAGGAATGAATCTTGCACTCTTGGTCAAACGATCTACTATGACCCAAATCCCCTCATTCCCTGCTCTGGTTCTAGGTAGACCATCGATAAAATCCATTGATATTTGCTCCCACTTCCATGTAGGAGCTTCTAATGGCTGAAGCAATCCACTTGGCTTCTTCTGTTCAGCTTTTACCAACTGACAGTTCATACATTTGGAAATAAAATTTCCAACATCCTTCTTCATACCTTCCCAATAATAGGTTCTCTTCATATCCCGATACATCTTATTTCCACCTGGATGAATTGTCAACTTCGAGTGATGACTTTCCTTCAGAACTTCATCTCTCAATTCATCTATGTCGGGAACAACCAATCGTCCTTGCTTACGAAGCCAACCCTCTCGATCGACTTCGAATCTTTTATCCTTCTCTGGGTCCAATCCAGATTCCAAATCACGGATAATCTTGATAAGCTTATCGTCTCGTTTTTGGCTCTCGCCAATTCTTTCCACAAGAGTAGGCCTTATCGATAAGTTTGCCAACATCTCAGGTTCCAATTCACATCTGGGCCTGAAGTCAAATCTACCTAATAACTCGAGACTCTTCCATTCCGAAAACATGGCTCCCAATCCTGCATTTCTTCGACTTAACGCATCTGCCACTGCGTTACCTTTTCCCGGAGTATAGGCTATACCAAAATCATACGATGCTAGAAACTCCAGCCACCGTTGCTGTCGAAGATTCAAATCCTTTTGGGAGAAAAGATACTTCAGTGACTTATGATCCGTAAACAACTCGAATCGAACTCCCAATAGATAATGTCTCCACATCTTCAAAGCAAACACAATTGCCGCTAACTCCAAATCATGAGTCGGATAATTCCTTTCATGCGGCTTCAGTTGTCGACTTGCATATGCAACAACTTTATTCTTCTGCATTAGTACTGCTCCAAGTCCAGTACCACATGCATCAGTGTAAACCACCATCTCATCATTCCCACTTGGAATAGTCAAAACAGGAGTACTCGTCAGTCGTTCTTTCAGGATTCCAAAGGCTTGCTCACACTTAGCATCCCAACTGAATACCTGATTCTTCTTCGTCAATCCTGTTAACGGTGCAGCTATCTTGGAAAAGTCCTTGATAAACCGACGATAATATCCTGCCAATCCAAGAAAACTTCTCACATCAGATGCATTCTTAGGTCTAACCCAATCCTGGATCGCTGCCACCTTAGCGGGATCAACCGCTATTCCATTTCCAGAAATAACATGGCCTAAGAATCTCACTTCACTCTTCCAGAAGTGACACTTCGAAAACTTAGCCTTCAGCTGATGTTTCCGTAAAATTTCCAAAACAATACGCATGTGCGTCTTGTGCTCTTCCTCAGTTCTGGAGTAAATCAGAATATCATCCACGAACACCAGTACAAACTTGTTCAACTGATCTCTGAATACTCTATTCATAAGATCCACAAAATATGCCGGTGCATTGGTCAATCCAAACGGCATTACCAGCCACTCATAAAACCCGGATGGTGTCCTGAAAGCAGTTTTCGGCACACTATCCTTCGCCACTCTCAACTGGTGAAATCCCGTTGCCAAATCCATCTGAGAAAACACCTTAGCCTCGTGGAGCTGATCAAACAAGTCATCTATTCTCGGCAATGGATACTTGTTCTTCTTAGTCACCTTATTCAACTCACGATAATCCACACACAACCTCAACGATCCATCCGCTTTGGTTGCAAACACAACTGGTGCACCCCATTCGGACACACTACGCCGAATGAATCCCTTCCGTAAAAGGTCATCAACTTGCACCCTCAACTCTTGCTGCTCCCTAGGCGCCATCCGCCTAACAGGCATTACAACAGGTCTGGCTCCCTCAACTAGATCGATACGAAACTCGATCTCCCTATGCGGCGGTAATCCTTTGACTTCGTCAAAGACATCCTCAAATCCATTCACAATAGGCACCGATGACAATCCATCCCGTGGAACAACCAGCGAATACATGAAGCTCATGAAGACGCCTTCCTCATGCTTACATCGTATCACAACCTTTTGCCCTTCCACATTCCCGACTGTCACCTCTAGCCTCTCACAATCAATCCTTGCCGCATACTTCCTAAGCCAGTCCATACACAAAATAATTCCGAACCCCGCAAAGTTCAGAACAAAACAATCACAAACAAAAGAGCAATCATGACTCATCACAACTAGACCACGGCATATCATACACAGACATGACGAACCCCCAACTGGATTTGTCACAACCAGTGGTCTATCAACAATATCCGGTTTCAAACCTAACCGGCCTACCAAATCATCACAAACAAAAGAATGCGACGCTCCAGTATCAAACAACACTCTAACTGGAACACCACAAATGGAAAGAGTACCTTGAACCACCACACTCTTCCCCTTCTCTTCAGCAGTAAGAGCTTTTGAAAACGACGGCACAGCTCCCAAAGCATAAGCTTGCACAATCTGCCTGTCCTTCCTCGGTTCTGGACAATCTTTCCTAAAATGCCCTGGCTTGTCACAGTTGTGGCATTTCGCCGGCGCCTTTGGATTCCTACAATCCTTGGAGAGATGGCCCTTCTGCTGGCAATTATAGCAAGTCATTTCGCCCCTCGGCTTCTTCTGGCCATCCTTACCCTTCTGTTGCTGTTGCTTCCTCTTCTTATTTCCACCCTTCTGTGGCTTAAACCCTTCCTTGGTTACAGCAACAACAGAACTCTCCCTAGGAAACAAACTCTCATGCCTGAGAGCTTTTTCCACAAGCTTCTCAAACGGATCGTCCAAGTGATCCACCAACTGCTTCCCAAGATAAGCGTCCAAACCGGTCACAAACTTCTCATTCTTCTGATAGGGAGAATCAATATACGATCTGGCATACTTGGACAAAGCTTCAAACTCAGAAACATACTCAAGAACGGGTCTTCCACCCTGCTTGAGCTCCACAAACTTTTTAAACAAGACAGATTTCTGAGCCGTAGAGATGAACTTAGCTTCAAATCTAGCTTGGAATTGCTCCCAAGTAATCTCCTCCTCCGGAGTATCAATGGTGATAGAATTCCACCAATCCGAAGCTCTCCCTTGAAGTTGCCTTGATGCAAGCTTCCTCTTAGTTGCATCCTCAACTCCCAAGTCACCAAAGATCCTTCTACAAGCATCAATCCATCTTTGCACTTCAATGGTTGATTCCGTTCCCAAGAAAACCTTTCCTCCAAGAGAAGTATAATCCTTGCACAACTTAGCAAAATCCACTGGCTTTGGAGCTTGAACTTGAATTCCAACATCTACCGCTGACCCTGGAGTTGGTATCCTTCTCATGATCGAAGTCATCATCGCTTCGAACATAGCTCCATAATCAGCAACTCCATCGGCAGCACGACCTTCCCTGGCAGCTGGTCTCCCTCTTCGACTCATCCTTAATATCTACAAAAAGGAATGATTAGAACACCTTTGAGAAACAACTGCACAAGGAGTTCAAATCCTTCTAAGCTACTATAATATATATATAGTAATCATCCATCAAAATACAATTACGTCTCTCTTACGTAGTTACGTCAGTGAGCATTGGCTAAAATCGATTAACCAAAGCTCTGATACCAAAATGTGACGACCGCCCATGACTCCCGCACGGAAACAAGGGAATGGTGCGCTGAAGGTGTGCCAGGCAGCCATGGGTGACCGTCAAGGTAAAATAAACATCGCAGACTCTATCGTAAAACTCACAGCGCATGGATAAAATACAATAGAGAAATAGAATATAGTGAAGCTTTCATAGAACAGAATATCATCATCTAATCATAATAGCTTTATACAAACATATGAATCATCCATACATCAAAGCCTCACTACATAACACTCAAACAAATACAGCAGCGGAACACCCAGTACATATAATATGAAATAATATGCAAAAGCCTCCTGCTCGTCTTCGTCATCATCAGCGTAGATCTCCTAGAACAGCACCTGTCACCTGCTACCTAGTCTGCCCATCCCAACATGGTTGAACAGCCCAAGGTAATAAGAGGAGACATAAAACCTTGAGTCAGACAAAGTCTTAGTGAGCAGTAAATCAACTATCAAACATACCAAAAGAGCATAAGGGATAAAAGGAATAGGAACCAAACCATCCCACTCTACCTCGTTCTACAGTGATAGCCCCCAGACACACATTAAGGAGAAGCAAGCATAACATAGCAAGCAATTAAAGTAAAGCAATAATCACTCGAGTCAAGGTCGATGTTTTCCAAATACAAACCCCCAAGGCCTAAACCAAGATCAGATAAGCACCCAGAAAACACCGCTCTTGAGATCGAATGATGATACAATCAAACGTCCAAAACATCCATGACCCTGGCTATCACTGTTATCATTGCCTTGATTTCATCGTTAGTTGAACGACCGTCTGTCAAGGGCTAATGGTAACCCCGGTTCTAGACATAACTCCGCACGTCGTCGCAGCTCGTGCCTAGGAATTTTCGCAACTACCCAGAGTACTAGCACGTCATCGCAGCCCGTGCTTGGAACGTCGTCGCAGCCCGTTCCAACGTACTCTTGCTTTGAGCATGCTAGAACCTTCAACAACGATGAGATTTCAGCCTCCTAGTCATCCTCCTCGACGACTATTTCCATACTAGCTCAAGCGCCTCTCAAGCTAACCATTATCAACCAACTCGCATCGCATCATCGAGTTATCAACATGCTTGGGATGATTCCGTCTTGATAAAACCAAGGCTATCTCTCATCATGCTTCGCTTTATCGCATCATAGCGAAGTCTCATCTCAACATCATGGCTTGCCTCATCGCATCATAGCAAAGTCCCATCTCAACATCATCTAATCCATACATATGAGCTTCAACATCCGCTTCATATGCCACAAGCAGCTTTCACCATTCAAGAGCCTTTCCACTTAGCTTTTGAATCATCGTCGACCATCTTATCTAGATCTAACTATCAATCACCTAACATACATAGCAATCAATCAAATCAATCATTAGCTTAAGCAATCAAGCATTCAAACAAGATCTAATCAAGCAATATCAATTATAATGGAAATTTCATAAATAAATGAGCATAGATCTAATATACAAGAATCATGGGTTTTTAGCATAGATCTAACAAATATAAATCATGGGTTTTGTCTCTACAACTTGATGAATGAACTTGTATAAGTAAACATCTTCATAAGTAATGGATCTACACTTGGATCTAAAGAAATATGCATAAAATCACTATCCACAACACTTCAACAAACCACCAATCCAATATACTCATTTGGGTCCGCATGAGAGATAACCACCACTCACCAAATCACCCAAACACTTCAAAAACTAATCACTTCAGATCTGGACAGCGAAGATTCAAGCTTGATTCGTCGAAATCCCGCTTGAAACGATGAAATCTAGCTTGGATGGATGAAGATCTTCAACTTTAGCTCTTGGATCTTCAATTTCGATCTTCGATCTTGGATGGATGTTAGAACTAGATTGGAATGGAGAAAAGGAGATGAAGAAATGATGTAGTTGAGCTCTCAAAATGGCAGCACTTCGTCGCTTCAAAATCCGGTGCCAAAAAGTGAAGATAGGCGCCTCTATTTATAGGCTGAAACCTTAGGTCGTTCGCCCCCTTAGGTCGCCCACGACCTAACTATTGCCGACCTAAAGACCTCCGACCTAAAACACATCCACGCGACCTAACAGATACGCGTGGCCTAGCTGCTCAACAACCTAAGCCTTACACCAATGCTCGACCTAATATCACCATACTCACGCGACCTAACATCATGGCCGACCTAACACTCCTGTGACCTAGAGACTTATTAACATCATGACTCAACGACTCACGACTCATCAGCTTACGACCTAACAACTTCACGAGTTAACAATGCCGCAACCTAACTACTCATAGCGGCCTACCTTAGGTCGTCTAACGACCTAACTATCCTACCGACCTAACAATCCAACGACCTAAAACAAACACAGGACTCAACGACCTAACTTAGATCGTCTAACCCCTTAGGTCGCTCGTGTAACGACCCGTATTTTACGTGTCGATAAATCGTAGAATTTACAGGTCGTTAGTATTGTTTATGTTGTCTCTAGCATGAGTCGAATGGGGAGTTAACTCATGTGTAGTGTTGAGTCGTGACCGACTTATAGGCTTAGCCGAGTTAAGGGGTAGACGACCTAAAGCTTGGGTCGTGATGGCCGGGTTAGTAAGGCTAACGTATTACCGAGTTAAAGGGTCACCGAGATAAGGTAGTGACCGACCTATAGTGCTTGACCGACTTAAGGAGGTTAGTGGTTTAAAGGTTGGCCGGCTCATAAGGGAGACCGACTTAACAGTGTTGCCGACTTAACGGGATAAGTGGTTTAGGGGTTTGGGCAACCTTAAGAAGCGAGCGAGTTAAAGTTTGGCCGAGTTAAGAACTGACCGACCTAAGGGAGTTACTGGTCTAACATATAGCGACCTAGTGGTTACCCCTGTATGTGGTTAGGCCGTGTTATAACTAGGTCGTGTGGCCTCGTGTCTTTTGTTAAGTCGCAGAACGACTTAGTGTTAGGTCGGCCATGTGGTATCTCTGTTAGGTCGCTAGGTCGTGTACCTGTTGAGTCTTGGAGTGGTTTAAGTGTTAGGTCGGCAGAGTGTTGGGTCGGCAAGGTTAGGTCGGCGAGGTTAGGTCGGCGGCGACTTAGGGACGGCCGAGATAAGGGTTTTTCCAGCCTATAAATAGAGGGGTTCGGCTCACTTTTTGGCACCGGTTTTTGAAGCAACGAAGTGCTGCCATTTTGGGAACTCGACTACAACATTTCTTCATCTTCTTTTCTCCATTCCAATCTAATTCTAACATCCATCCAAGATCGAAGATCGAGATTGAAGATCCAAGAGACAAAGTTGAAGATCTTCATCCAACGAAGCTAGATTTCATCGTTTTAAGCGAGATTTCGCCGGATCAAGCCTTGATCTTCGCTGTCCAGATCTGAAGTGTTTAGTTTTTGAGGTGTTTAGGTGATTTGGTGAGTGGTAGTTATCTCTCACGCGGACCCAAAGGAGTATATTGGATTGGTGGTTTGTTGGAGTGTTGTAGATAGTGATTTTTGTGCATTTTCCTTAGATCCAAGTATAGATCCATTGTTTGTGAAGATGTTTACCTATGCAAGCTCATTTATTAAGTTATAGAAACAAAACCCATGTTTTATATTTGCTAGATCTATGCTAAAAACCCATGATTCATGTATGTTAGTTCTATGCTCATTTATTTACGAAATTGCCATTGTAGTTATGAATGCCTAATTAGATCTTGATTGAATACTTATTTGTTTGGATTAATGTTTGCCTTGATTGATTGTTGTGAATGAGCTATCTAGTTGATAGATTTGGACAAGTATGGTCAAAGATGATTCAAAAGCTACAGAAGAGGCTCTTGAATGGTGAAAGCTGCTAAAAGCATATGTGGCGGATGTGGAAGCTCATATGTATGGATTGAATGATGTTGAGATGGAACTTTGCCATGATGCGATGAGGCAAACCATGTTGTTGAGTTGAGACTTTGCTATGGTGTAATAAAGCGAAGTATGATGTGATGTAGACTTGGCGTAATCCAGGCAGGGATCATTCCAAGCATGTTGATAACTCGAGGGATGGTTCGAGTTGGTTGATAATGGATTGCTCGAGAGGTAGCTTGAGCTAGTATGAGGATAGTCGTCAAGGAGGATGACTAGGAGGCTTGGATCTCATCGTTGTTGAAGGTTCTAGCATGCTCAAAAGCAAGAGTACATGGGGTGCCCATAACGACTACAGGTAGGTAGTCGGGACAACCAAAAGACTACAGGTAGGTAGTCGAGTACTCTGGGCAAAGTAGATAAGTCCTAGGCACAAGGCAGTGTGCGGAGTTATGTCTGGAACCGGGGTTACCATTAGCCCTTGACGGATGGTCATTTAATCAACGGTGAAATCGAAGCAAGGATAACAGTGATAGCCAGAGTCATGGATGTTTGGACGTTTGGTTGTATCATCATTCGGTCTCAAGAGCGGTATTTTCTAGGTGCTTATCTGATCTTGGTTTAGGCCTTGGGGGTTTGTATTTGGAAAACATCGCCCTTGACTCGAGTGATTATTGCTTTACCTTAATTGTCTGCTGTGTTATGCTTACTTCTCCTTGGTGTGTGTCTGGGGGCTATCACTGTAGAAAGAGGTGGAGTGGGATGGTTTGGTTCCTATTCCTTTTATCCTTTATGCTCTTTTGGTATGTTTATAGTTGATTTACTGCTCACTAAGACTTTGTCTGACTCAAGGTTTTATGTCTCCTCTTATTACCTTGGGCTGTTCATCCATGTTGGGATGGGCAGACTAGGTAGCAGGTGACAGGTGCTGTTCTTAGAGATCTACGCTGATGATGACGAAGACGAGCAGGAGGCTTTGCATACTAGTTTTCTTACTATATGTACTGGGTGTTCCGCTGTTATATCTGATTGAGTGTTGTAGTGAGGCTTTGATGTATGGATGATTCATGTTTGTATAATCTACTTACGATGCTTATATGATGATTTTTCTGTTATGGAGCTTCACTATATATATTTCTCTATTGTATTTTATCCAAGCGCTGTGAGTTGTACGATAGAGGTTGCTGTTTTATTTTACCCTGACTATCGTCCATGACTACCTGGCACGCCTTTCAGCGCACTATTCCATTGTTTTGGTGCGGGAGTCATGGGCGGTCGTCACATTTGGTATCAGAGCTTTGGTTAATCGATTTTAGCCAACGCTCGCTGACGTAACTACGTATGAGAGACGTAATTGTATTTTGATGGATAATTACTATATATAATATAGTAGCTTAGAAGGATTTGAACTCCTTATGCAGTTGTTTCTTAAGGTGTTCTAATCATTCTTATTACAGATATTAAGGATGAGTCGAAGAGGGAGACCAGCTGCAAGGGAAAGCTGTGCTGATGAAGGAGCTGTTGATTATGGAACTATGTTCGAAGCGATGATGACTTCGATCATGAGAAGGATACCGGCTTCAGGATCATCAGTGGATGTGGGAGTTCAAGTCCAAGCTCCAAGGCCGGTGGATTTTGCTAAGCTTTGTAAGGATTATACTGCTCTTGGAGGAAAAGCTTTCTTGGGGACGGAGTCGACCATTGAGGTGCAGAGATGGATTGATGCATGTCGAAGAATCTTTGGTGATTTAGGGATTGAGGATGCAACTAAGAGGAAGCTTGCATCGAGACAGCTTCAAGGGAGAGCTGCGGATTGGTGGAATTCTATCACCATCGATACTCCAGAAGAAGAGATCACTTGGGAGCAATTCCAAGTTAGATTTGAAGCCAAGTTCATCTCTACGGCTCAGAAGTCTGTTTTGTTCAAGAGGTTTGTAGAGCTCAAGCAAGGTGGGAGACCAGTTCTTGAGTATATTTCTGAGTTCGAAGCTTTGTCCAAGTATGCTAGATCGTATATTGATTCTCCTTATCAGAAGAATGAGAAGTTTGTGACTGGTTTGGATGCTTATCTTGGGAGGCAGTTGGTGGATCATCTGGACGATCCATTTGAGAAGCTTGTGGAGAAAGCCCTTAGGCATGAGAGTTTGTTTCCTAAGGAAAGTTCTGTTGTTGCTGTAACCAGGGAAGGATCTAAACCACACCAGAATGGCAATAAGAGGAGGAAGCAGCAGCAGCAGAAGGGTAAGGATGGCCAGAAGAAGCCGAAAGGCGAAGTGACTTGTCATAACTGCCAACAGAAGGGCCATCTTTACAAAGATTGTAAGAATCCCAAGGTGCCAGGAAAGTGTTATAACTGTGATAAGCTGGGACATATCAAGAAGGATTGCCCAGAGCCGAGGAAAGATAGGCAAATTGTGCAAGCTTATGCTTTGGGAGTTGTGCCGTCATCTTCAAAAGCTCCTACTGCTGAAGAGAAGGGGAAGAGTGTGGTGGTTCAAGGTACTCTTTCTACCTGTGGTGTTCCAGTTTGAGTGTTGTTTGATACTGGAGCGTCGCATTCTTTTGTTTGTAATGATTTGGTAGGCCGGTTAGGTTTGAAACCGGATATTGTTGATAGGCCATTGGTTGTGACTAATCCAGTCGGGGGTTCGTCATGTTTGTGTATGATATGCCGTGGTCTAGTTGTGTTGAGTCATGATTGCTCGTTTGTCTGTGATTGCTTTGTTCTGAACTTTGCGGGGTTCGGAATTATTTTAGGTATGGACTGGCTTAGGAAATATGCGGCAAGGATTGATTGTGAGAGGCTTGAGGTGACAGTCGGGAATGTGGAAGGGCGAAAGGTTGTGATACGATGTAAGCATGAGGAAGACGTCTTCATGAGCTTCATGTATTCGCTGGTTGTTCCACGGGATGGACTGTCATCGGTGCCTATTGTGAATGGATTTGAGGATGTCTTTGACGAAGTCAAAGGATTGCCGCCGCATAGGGAGATCGAGTTTCGTATCGATCTAGTTGAGGGAGCCAGACCTGTTGTGATGCCTCTTAGGCGGATGGCGCCTAGGGAGCAGCTAGAGTTGAGGGTGCAGGTTGATGACCTTTTGCAGAAAGGATTCATTCGGAGAAGTGTGTCCGAATGGGGTGCACCAGTTGTGTTCGCAACCAAAGCGGATGGATCGTTGAGGTTGTGTGTGGATTATCGTGAGCTGAATAAGTTGACTAAGAAGAACAAGTATCCATTGCCGAGAATAGATGACTTGTTTGATCAGCTTCACGAGGCCAAGGTGTTTTCTCAGATGGATTTGGCAACGGGATTTCACCAGTTGAGAGTGGCTAAGGATAGTGTGCCGAAGACTGCTTTCAGGACACCATCCGGTTTTTATGAGTGGCTGGTAATGCCGTTTGGGTTGACTAACGCACCAGCATATTTTGTGGATCTTATGAATAGAGTGTTCAGAGATCAGTTGAATAAGTTCGTGCTTGTGTTCGTGGATGATATTCTGATTTATTCCAGAACTGAGGAAGAGCACAAGACACACTTGAGGATTGTTTTGGGGATCTTACGGAAACATCAGCTGAAGGCTAAGTTTTCGAAGTGTCACTTCTGGAAGAGTGAAGTGAGGTTCTTAGGCCACGTTATCTCGGGAAATGGAATAGCGGTTGATCCCGCTAAGGTGGCAGCAATCCAGGATTGGGTTAGACCTAAGAATGCGTCTGATGTAAGAAGTTTTCTTGGATTAGCAGGATATTATCGTCGGTTTATTAAAGACTTTTCCAAGATAGCTGCACCGTTGACCGGATTGACGAAAAAGAACCAAGTGTTCAGATGGGATGATAAGTGTGAGCAAGCTTTCGTAATTCTGAAAGAGCGACTGACAAGTGCTCCTGTTTTGACTATTCCAAGTGGGAATAAAGAGATGGTGGTTTACACCGATGCATGTGGCACTGGACTTGGAGCAGTGCTAATGCAGAAGGATAAAGTTGTTGCGTATGCAAGTCGACAACTGAAGCCGCATGAAAGGAATTATCCGACTCATGATTTGGAGTTAGCGGCAATTGTGTTTGCTTTGAAGATGTGGAGACATTATCTATTGGGAGTTAGATTCGAGTTGTTTACAGATCATAAGTCGTTGAAGTATCTGTTCTCCCAAAAGGATTTGAATCTTCGACAGCAACGGTGGCTAGAGTTTCTAGCATCTTATGATTTTGGTATAGCCTATACTCCGGGAAAAGGTAACGCAGTGGCTGATGCGTTAAGTCGAAGACATGCAGGATTGGGAGCCATGTTTTCGGAATGGAAGAGTCTCGAGTATTTGGCTGGATTTGATTTCAGGCCCAGATGTGAATTAGAACCTGAGATGTTGGCAAACTTATCGATAAGACCTACTCTTGTGGAAAGAATTGGTGAGAGCCAAAAGCGAGACGATAAGCTTGTCAAGATCATCCGAGATTTGGAATCTGGATTGGACCCAGAGAAGGATAAGGGATTCGAGGTCGATCGAGAGGGTTGGCTTCGGAAGCAAGGACGATTGGTTGTTCCCGATGTAGATGGATTGAGAGATGAAGTTCTGAAAGAAGGTCATCACTCGAAGTTGACAATTCATCCAGGTGGAAATAAGATGTATCGGGATATGAAGAGAACTTACTACTGGGAAGGCATGAAGAAGGATGTTGGAAATTTTATTTCCAAGTGTATGAACTGTCAGTTAGTGAAAGCTGAGCAGAAGAAGCCCAGTGGATTACTTCAGCCATTAGAAGTTCCTACATGGAAGTGGGAGCAAGTGTCGATGGACTTTATCGATGGTCTACCTAGGACAAGAGCAGGAAATGAAGGAATTTGGGTCATAGTAGATCGTTTGACCAAGAGTGCAAGGTTCATTCTTGTTCGATCAACTAGGACTGCATCGAAGTTGGCTGAGTTGTATGTTAAGTGGATAGTTCGATTCCATGGTATTCCGAAGAGTATAGTGAGCGATCGAGACCCATTGTTCACTAGTGGATTTTGGAAGAGCTTCCAGGAAGTTTTGGGAACTGAGTTGTGTTTGAGTACAGCTTATCACCCTCAAACAGATGGTCAGACTGAGAGAGTTAACCGAGTTTTGGAAGATCTTCTCAGAGCTTGTGTTTTGGACTTCGGAGGATCATGGGAAGATCACCTTCATTTGGTGGAATTTGCATATAACAACAGTTATCAGTCGAGCATTGGTATGGCACCATATGAGGCATTATATGGAAGACCGTGTAACTCTCCGACATGTTGGTTGGAAACTGGAGAAAAGCTGATACTTGGGCCAGAGATGATTCGACAGACTTCGGATTGTATAGAGATCATTCGGCAACGAATGAGAGCAGCCCAAGATCGTCAGAAAAGTTATGCCGATAATCGTCGTAAGGATTTGGAATTCGACGTAGGTGAGATGGTTTTTGTGAAGATTTCTCCATTAAAGAGTGCTATTAGATTCGGAAAGAAAGGAAAGTTAACTCCAAGATTTGTTGGACCATTCCCAATTATAGAGCGAATTGGAAAGCTCGCTTATAGATTAAAGTTACCGGAAAAGATGGCGGGTGTGCACAATGTTTTTCATGTATCTTATCTACGGAAGTATGTGCATGATCCAACTACAGTGGTTTCTGCTGATAACTGTGAAAATTTGGAGGTTGATCCAGTGGGTACGAAACCTCGTAAGCCGCTTCGTATTGTTGAAACCGATACGAAACAGCTTAGGAGGAAGACGATTACGTTGCTCAAGGTACAATGGAGTGATGATGTTAACGACTGTACGTGGGAGGAGGAAGAGAGAATTAAGGCAGCTCATCCCGGACTCTTCGAGGTATGGCCCTAAAGTGTTGTGACATCTCATGAATTTGTAGCTTGTTCTAAGTCTTAGAATTCTGCATGCTAGGCTAGAATTGGATGCATGGTTTGTTGATTGCTATGGTTGGTAGGCATGCAGAATATTTTTGATTGCTGATGTTTGCTTGGAATTTCGGGGGCGAAATTCCTAAGGGGGAGAGAATGTAACGACCCGTATTTTACGTGTCGATAAATCGTAGAATTTACAGGTCGTTAGTATTGTTTATGTTGTCTCTAGCATGAGTCGAATGGGGAGTTAACTCATGTGTAGTGTTGAGTCGTGACCGACTTATAGGCTTAGCCGAGTTAAGGGGTAGACGACCTAAAGCTTGGGTCGTGATGGCCGGGTTAGTAAGGCTAACGTATTACCGAGTTAAAGGGTCACCGAGATAAGGTAGTGACCGACCTATAGTGCTTGACCGACTTAAGGAGGTTAGTGGTTTAAAGGTTGGCCGGCTCATAAGGGAGACCGACTTAACAGTGTTGCCGACTTAACGGGATAAGTGGTTTAGGGGTTTGGGCAACCTTAAGAAGCGAGCGAGTTAAAGTTTGGCCGAGTTAAGAACTGACCGACCTAAGGGAGTTACTGGTCTAACATATAGCGACCTAGTGGTTACCCCTGTATGTGGTTAGGCCGTGTTATAACTAGGTCGTGTGGCCTCGTGTCTTTTGTTAAGTCGCAGA
Source organism: Allium cepa (assembly GCA_030765085.1). Lineage (NCBI taxonomy): Eukaryota > Viridiplantae > Streptophyta > Magnoliopsida > Asparagales > Amaryllidaceae > Allium > Allium cepa. Next base: position 979,460,665 of record CM060934.1, read on the forward strand.
ACGACTTAGTGTTAGGTCGGCCATGTGGTATCTCTGTTAGGTCGCTAGGTCGTGTACCTGTTGAGTCTTGGAGTGGTTTAAGTGTTAGGTCGGCAGAGTGTTGGGTCGGCAAGGTTAGGTCGGCGAGGTTAGGTCGGCGGCGACTTAGGGACGGCCGAGATAAGGGTTTTTCCAGCCTATAAATAGAGGGGTTCGGCTCACTTTTTGGCACCGGTTTTTGAAGCAACGAAGTGCTGCCATTTTGGGAACTCGACTACAACATTTCTTCATCTTCTTTTCTCCATTCCAATCTAATTCTAACATCCATCCAAGATCGAAGATCGAGATTGAAGATCCAAGAGACAAAGTTGAAGATCTTCATCCAACGAAGCTAGATTTCATCGTTTTAAGCGAGATTTCGCCGGATCAAGCCTTGATCTTCGCTGTCCAGATCTGAAGTGTTTAGTTTTTGAGGTGTTTAGGTGATTTGGTGAGTGGTAGTTATCTCTCACGCGGACCCAAAGGAGTATATTGGATTGGTGGTTTGTTGGAGTGTTGTAGATAGTGATTTTTGTGCATTTTCCTTAGATCCAAGTATAGATCCATTGTTTGTGAAGATGTTTACCTATGCAAGCTCATTTATTAAGTTATAGAAACAAAACCCATGTTTTATATTTGCTAGATCTATGCTAAAAACCCATGATTCATGTATGTTAGTTCTATGCTCATTTATTTACGAAATTGCCATTGTAGTTATGAATGCCTAATTAGATCTTGATTGAATACTTATTTGTTTGGATTAATGTTTGCCTTGATTGATTGTTGTGAATGAGCTATCTAGTTGATAGATTTGGACAAGTATGGTCAAAGATGATTCAAAAGCTACAGAAGAGGCTCTTGAATGGTGAAAGCTGCTAAAAGCATATGTGGCGGATGTGGAAGCTCATATGTATGGATTGAATGATGTTGAGATGGAACTTTGCCATGATGCGATGAGGCAAACCATGTTGTTGAGTTGAGACTTTGCTATGGTGTAATAAAGCGAAGTATGATGTGATGTAGACTTGGCGTAATCCAGGCAGGGATCATTCCAAGCATGTTGATAACTCGAGGGATGGTTCGAGTTGGTTGATAATGGATTGCTCGAGAGGTAGCTTGAGCTAGTATGAGGATAGTCGTCAAGGAGGATGACTAGGAGGCTTGGATCTCATCGTTGTTGAAGGTTCTAGCATGCTCAAAAGCAAGAGTACATGGGGTGCCCATAACGACTACAGGTAGGTAGTCGGGACAACCAAAAGACTACAGGTAGGTAGTCGAGTACTCTGGGCAAAGTAGATAAGTCCTAGGCACAAGGCAGTGTGCGGAGTTATGTCTGGAACCGGGGTTACCATTAGCCCTTGACGGATGGTCATTTAATCAACGGTGAAATCGAAGCAAGGATAACAGTGATAGCCAGAGTCATGGATGTTTGGACGTTTGGTTGTATCATCATTCGGTCTCAAGAGCGGTATTTTCTAGGTGCTTATCTGATCTTGGTTTAGGCCTTGGGGGTTTGTATTTGGAAAACATCGCCCTTGACTCGAGTGATTATTGCTTTACCTTAATTGTCTGCTGTGTTATGCTTACTTCTCCTTGGTGTGTGTCTGGGGGCTATCACTGTAGAAAGAGGTGGAGTGGGATGGTTTGGTTTCTATTCCTTTTATCCTTTATGCTCTTTTGGTATGTTTGATAGTTGATTTACTGCCCACTAAGACTTTGTCTGACTCAAGGTTTTATGTCTCCTCTTATTACCTTGGGCTGTTCATCCATGTTGGGATGGGCAGACTAGGTAGCAGGTGACAGGTGCTGTTCTTAGAGATCTACGCTGATGATGACGAAGACGAGCAGGAGGCTTTGCATACTAGTTTTCTTACTATATGTACTGGGTGTTCCGCTGTTATATCTGATTGAGTGTTGTAGTGAGGCTTTGATGTATGGATGATTCATGTTTGTATAATCTACTTACGATGCTTATATGATGATTTTTCTGTTATGGAGCTTCACTGTATATATTTCTCTATTGTATTTTATCCAAGCGCTGTGAGTTGTACGATAGAGGTTGCTGTTTTATTTTACCCTGACTATCGTCCATGACTACCTGGCACGCCTTTCAGCGCACTATTCCATTGTTTTGGTGCGGGAGTCATGGGCGGTCGTCACAGCTCACCACCACTAGGTCGCTTACTACCTCTAGGTCGCTTACTATCACTAGGTCGCTTATATCCATAGGTCGCTCCACTCGACCTAAACTCCCTCACGACTTAAACTGCACTAAGCCTTAACTCACCAACTCTTAGTTCGTTAACTCCACTAACTCGCTCACCCCGTTGAGTCGCTCTTCTATCTTAGGTTGGTCCATCCCTTAGGTCGCTCAATACCTATAGGTCGCTTACCTATTTAGGTCGTACTAAAACCTTAAGTCGCTAACTCGTCCAAACATATCGGTCGTTAACCCCTTTAAGTCGCTCCACGACCTAACTCAACACACGACCTAAGCTATCACACGGCTTCACTTCTATAGGTCGCTCCATATCACTAACTCGTTCCACCTTAACTCGGTCAATTCCTTAGGTCGCTACCTTCGACCCAAGCTATCTCACGACCTAAGCTAACTCCCATACGACCTAAACTTCGAACAATCAAGAACAACACTAACGACCAAATAATTCTTCGATTATCAATACGAAAAATACGGGTCGTTACATTATTATTATTATTATATTATGTGGTTCCACTACACATTGTATTCCGCTGCATTGGTATTTATTGGTATGTGAACTCTGATATTTATTGTATAAAGAAGAATCAAATGTTTTGTAAACAGTTTTATGAACTGTATATTTATTATTATATTTTATCCTTCCGCTGTGAGATTCTGTTTAGTTTTTTTCTCTTCTCTATTTTTCTTATTTACCCCATAACAATCCGCCCTTTGGTTTGAATTGGCACATGTGTCGATTTAAAGCGTGCGAAAAGGTGGGACGTTACATCTGGTATCAAAGCTTTGGTTTAGCGATAAACCTTAGCTTTGTGGGGTTTTGACTCTTTACTAATAGGGTAGTAATACCCTATGGGAGTCGTTGAGTGTATATATATGAGAGAGCGTATTTGTTAATGTTATAAAATTATTTTATATTGTGTTAATCTGTTCCGTTTTGTATTTATAAATTTTGGTTGGTGCATGGGACGCTGTGACATCAATAGGGATTTCTAAACACTTAATAGGACAGTCCGACATAATATTTGTTTTATATAGGTGAATGAAATAATTTTTCCTATTATATTTTCTATATATAAAATAAATTTTTCAAAAATATCTATATTTGGCTGCAATAGATTGGTTGTTAGGTAATAAAGTGTATAAATAATAATAGAAATAAGATTGAAAAATAAAATAAATGAAATTTGGAAATTTAGAACTTAAGTTCCGGGGTTTTGAAATTTCTTTCAAATAAATTTTGGAACATAATAATATTGTTTATAATTACTTTCTGATATAAACATTTAATATAATTTGGGAAAAATTGTTTTAAAGAAGATTTTGGAGACAATAAGTTTTGTACTTTCCTCTCTGTCGCTGGAAAATAATTTCGGTGATGACCGCCGCATCATCGACTTTCATTTTCGAGTTTCGAAGGGAAAATGCCACTGTAGTAGTTTTACTGCAGATTCATTTTTGAAAAATATATAAATTTTGAAAAATATAATTAGAGATATATAAGTTGTAAGAATATATTTATCTATTATTTTAAAATAATTTGAAATATAACCCGGTATTAAATTCTTAGATTTCCATTAGTTAATTGTTTCAATTATTGTAGTGAATTGAAACGTAGGTAATTAATAAATTAAAACCTCTAAAGGAAATAAGAGATTTAATGATAGGTTATAAATGGTATTAAATGGAATTTGAAATTATGACCTACGAAATAAAGAGTATTATTATTGAATTTTAAATTAATCATTGGTAATGAGAAAATTTGTATAACTTTCAAGTACATTCTTTAAAAAACATATATAACTTACCAAATATTAAAAGTTGAAATGTTTAATAGGAAATGTGATGAAAATTGTACAAGTAAAAGTAGGTAGTGTAGAATTCAATGAATTTGCTATTATAAATGAGAATTTAATGTTATCAACTTAAGTTACAATTAAAATCTTACTATAAGTGAATAAAATTAAAGGTAAGTAATTCAAATAGATGAATATCAACTTAAGTAAATAAAATGGAAATGCTAACAAATTAAATGAGGGCATGCAATAAATAAATAAATAATTATAATGAGATAAAAAGAACTAGCATGACCCGAGTTAATGAAATTGAATAATTGTAAGTAATAAGTAAAATCAAATGAAGAAAACATTTAATGAGTAAATGTAAATTAAAACGATGAACCACTGTATAAATAAAAAGATAATCAAAGAACTGATGTATGAAATAAAATTTATAATAAGTTAATTTGATTTGTTGATTGGAATTGTTATTGTTTGATTGTGATTGTTGGGTGAGGAAACTTTAACTTTGTTGGGATGGATGAATAATCCATTGGGTTTAATCTAAGACTGTTGAGTAAATGATGCACTTGATGGTTTATTCTTCATTCCGTACAATTTAAAGGTTTTGAACCCGAACAACTATTTGTTGTATGATTGTATGGTTGTTTTGTATTTGTTGTGTATGCTGTTCGTTGAAATTGATGGTTGTTGTATTGATTTGTTGTTAGTGATTGAAATCCACTTAAATATTTCACTTTATGTAAATTGTTAACCCTTTAGATTTTATAAGTGAAATGCAGGATATGGAAGCAATTGCTACTGCTTTTGGTTACATAAATTAAGCGTAAATTGCCCGACAAATAGGTACGTTTCGGATTACGGTTTATAGCGCTATTTTATATATTTTCCCGTGTAGGGATATATTTTATTTTGGAAAGTATTTGTGTATATTGTTATATTTATATTATATTTCTTCCGAGCCTCTCCGTACAAAGGAGACTCTGCCAAAAATTTTCGTAAAATTTTAGACTTAGAATATTTTGAAAATGTTTTCCGAACTTTAGAAATTTAAGTATATAAAGATATAATGATTATAAAACGAGTATATTTTATTTAAGGAAATAAATTTAGTAAATTATTGGTTATAAGTTAAATATTTTGAATAAGATGTATTGTTATTTAATTCTTCTTTTCCCTTCTTTTCCTTTTCGGGGACGAAAAGTTTTGAGTGGGGGAGAGTGTAACGACCCGTAAATTTCGATAATTTAATTCGTGTATTTAATAGGATTTCTAATTTAAATTTAGGGAGAAACAGAAATCTTATTTATTTATAGGAAAGAGAATGTTGAAATTTGATGTATCAAGGGTAATTAAAAATTACAAATTGAATTATATATTGCAATTAATTGTAATAGTGGAAAGTGTTGCAATTGGCTATAAGGTTAGAAATAAGTAAATAAAGGCAAGTACTGAATTCATCAATGAAAATAAATTTTTATTTAGTACAATCCCTTTTTATTAACTATTGTAAGGTGTTAATTTATTGAAATGGAAAATTTGACAATAGATTCAATTTGTATGTTGGATAATAAATCTACAATAACTAAAGTTAGTAATTAATGGGTTAAAGGGAATACCAATTTACTCATAAAGTGAATATCAGTGAATGTAACAAAATAAATAGGAAACGATAATTATTCATAAGTGATGGTTGATGTAAAAGGAATAACTAATTGGACTTAGAATTTTAATTTGTATGTGTGCATATATTTAATGGAATATGAGAAAAACAAATGTAAGGATTTGATTAATATATATGTTATTTATTCAGGGTATTGAATAAAATTGGGAATCCAATTGTAATTAATAGTAATAATGTTGGTATTAGCTAATAAATTTAATTTCAATGCAATACCCATAAATGAATGAGATGAAATGAATGCATGTAAATGTATACTAGGTTATTTATCATCAAATAGAAGGAAAGAAAAGTAAATACCGAATTGATTGATGAATAAATATGCATTGAAAAGTAATTGAATATTTCGTTAGTATGAATTTAAAGGAATATGGGGTAATTTGATTAAATCCATAAAAGACAATAAATGCAATGATGGTGGGTTATTAATAAAAGTGAATAGGGAAATGATTGTTATAGTAAGAATGGAATTCCAACTTGTTGGAATGGAGGAAATACACTCAGTAATAAATTAGTATGCGAAAATGAAATGGAAATATTGAATTTATTAAATTCGTATATATATAGTAAATGGCGATTTTTGGATTGTAAATAATAAAATTATTAAAGGTGATCAAGAGTTGTGACCACAAGTTACTTTGAGTGATACATATATATTTAATTCATACAATTGATTTGGAAATCATTGCAATAAATATAAATTAAATGTTACTTTAATAAATTAAGGTAATAAATGGAGAATAACGTAAATGTTCTTCGTAAATATGATGATTTGTGAATAAAGAATGGAAATAAAGTTGTATCAATATATCGGAATTTAATTTATGATAACAAGGTAAGTTGCAATTAGATGAGTTAAATATTTAAACGGGAATCAAGCTTTATTTATTCATTTGGATTTAAAATATGATAATTTGAATCTATTGAAATTAATGGAAATTGAATATAACATTTTATGTTAATTGGAAATAAAGAGGGAGATAGGAAGGATTTTAACGAAGGGAGGGATATGTAATAATCGCATTCATTTGTAAGTAGAAATAAAACGTTAATGAGAACAAGTATTTAAGATTAACCATCTATTTAGTATATTAAGTTATAATGGATAATGAATTGCAATAATTAAAGTTAATAAATCAATGGATTAAATGGAAAAATTAATTGGATTTAGAATCTTAATTTGTATATGAGCATTTATTTATATTGGAATATAAAAGGGTAAATTTATAGTATAAAATGTAGACATCACCTTTATGAAGATGGGTTTATAATTGATGCGTAATAGGGAAATCAAACGAAGGGGTTTAAATTGAATAACAATTAGAAATTAATGTTTGAATAGAAATTTTTAAGGGCGTAATTGATTTCGTTAAATTAATTTTGGTAACAAATTGTAATGAATATAGATTTAACGTTTTGTGATGTATTTAAGTAATAATTGGAGATCAAGGTAAATTATATCCGTGAATGGTCAATTCAATTAAACAACAAGATTTTTATAATAAATAAACGTTTTATTTTGGTTTCAATTTGATAATTTATGAAGTTTAATGGGAAATCAATTGCAATAAATTGCCCTAATTTATGCAGTTAGAGGAGATTGGATTTGCATTATAGATGGAAGTATAATCGAAATTGATAGGTAACAAACTTAAGAATAAAATTAAGAGCTAATAGGTGGCAAATTTATATAGTTGTTTATCTGCTTAATGTGTACGCAAATTTTGGTAAATCGATTTCTATCGATCCAAATCTAACGTTTTGTTAATATAGATTTAAGTATAGAAAGCAATATTTATTAATTTAATTGAAGTATTGCAAAATAAATGAAATTTAATGTTTAAAGTATTACGTTTATAGAGATTTAACTGAAATTCAAGAATATTAAAATAATAGTTTCTGAACCCAACATTTGAATCCATCTACTTAAAATTTATAGATGGAATAATCATTGATTATTTAACTTAATAGAAATTTTGGGGAACTTAATTTATAATTTCGAATATAATGAAATAGAAGTTTTGGCACTGCAATTGATAGATTTATCAACTCTAAATTTACATAAAGATTTGTTTAAGTCATTGTAAATAAGTGAGAATATATATGATGTATTCAAACTTTTCTGTATCTAGCACTTAATTAATTTAGAATCAAACTAACGAAACGTTTCATTTATTTTTGTCCTTCCATATTCATTCCCTTTCTAATTAATAATTAACTCTTTTTAATACCTGCTAATTTTAAAAAAAAGGGCTGTTCATATTTACTGTATTTCAATACCAAGTTGTTCATATTTACTTTATTTCTAATTAATAGCAGCCTCTCCTTTCAAATCTCTTTGTCCCTAAACCTAACTCTAACCTTATAAATACAATATGATGCAAATGAAACCCTAGCCTCCATTCAAATCTCCTTCTTCTTATTTTTTCTTTCTTTCTTCAAATCTCCTTATTTTATCTCATTTTAATTTTTCCTTCCTCTTCAAATATTCTTCTTCTTAAGTTTTATTCTATTTCAACTTTCTTCTTTCTTTTCAAAACTTGATCTTCTCTACAATTTTCAGTTCTTCTTATTTCAATCCTTTTCTTTTTCAAATTCTTCTTTTTCAAATCTTTTCCAAACCTTTTAAAAATACATACATAAATACATATATATATTAATATAATAAGGAGGGAAATTTAAGTAAATCAAAGTAAAAGAAATTACGGAACAAAGCTAGCAATCAATAAGAAGACTAAGGAAGCATAGAGCAAAGCTATTGATTAGAAGTCTATTATTTTCAGATCATATAAAGGTGAGTGTTTTAACCCACTCATAATTTCTAAAATTTCTTATGTTTGTTAATTTGACTTTAGATATGAGTAGAAATTTATTTATGACTGTTAGGCATGTTTTATTCATTATTTCTGTTTAAACGCATTTATTTAATATAACTGTTAATTAATTTGATTATTGCATATAAATTGACAGTAAAAATTTATTTATTTGCATATAAACTGATAGTTAAACAGTTAATTTATTTATTTTGAATATAAATTGTTAGTTAATAACCGTCTTTTATTTCCTGTTATATTGTATATGTCATATATTGATGTTTGTTAAATTGATGATGATTGAAATAAATTGATGATGATTGAAATAAATTGGTTGATGTTTGATATTGGTTGAATGGATGATGTGTTCTATCTTATGTAAACTGCAAGTTATCATGCATTTTCATTTCATTCGGGATTGCGGTTTGAAATGATATACAACCGCATTTTATTTTTAAATTGCGGATTGAAATGATAAATATCCGTATCACTTGACCATAGGATAGAAAATTATATACGGGCACCGCGGTATATATATACACTATTTTTGAAATGTTTTTCTATGATTTTGTAAAGTTATATATATATGGTTTATGGGATATTGATTTGGTTATCGATAAAGGTTATTATATATATAGTAATTTTCGGTTTTTGAGCTTTGTATAAATTTGATTTGAAGTTTAAAATAAAGTTTGATTTTAAGATCAAATAAGACTAAGCATTTATTTAAAATTTAATTTCTGGATTTTTTATGACTTAAATGAGAATAAGATTTGGAAGATGAATATTAAGTTAAACTGAAATTTAATAGAAGTTAAAAATTTTAAAGGATAAGATTTTTATAACTTGATTTTTGTGTAAAGTGATTTAAATGAATATCAGGTTGATTTAAATGAATATATCAAGTTTAATAAATTGAAATTTTTTCCAATTATGTGAAGTTAAAGGTTTTACTTAAATTATATTGAATTCATTAAGTAAACATTTCAAGTCTAAATAATAAGAAATTGAATTTGATATAGATGGGTTTGTCAAATGAGTTTGTTTTTGAAATGGTAACATATTTAAAGCTTTGGAAACATAAGAATTAAAAATGGTATTTGGAAGTTTAAATTGATATTGGAATTGATTTGTGAAATGTAAAGAAGCTATTTTGTTTTATAAAAGAATTTAATATTTAACCATTTGAGATATGGAAATTTGTTTCAAAGTTATGATTTTCAAGGTAGTATAATTTGGAAATATTATATTCCAGAGTTTTGATTCTAAATATTTTACTTTGAAAACCCTATGATTTTTGGAAAGAATATATTGGAAAATAAAGATGATATCATATTGTTTTGGGTTTTAAAAGGAAATGATATCACATTTATATGGTTTTGAAATGGATATCATATTCTGGTTTTAAAAGTATAAATTATTTTAAAGGACTGCGGTGTTATAATAACGTTTGGTTGTTGTAGAGACCGGGATCGGAAGTTGTCATACTCTCTCCAACTTCGAAAACCACTTTAACAACCGTGTACGCGGTGGAGATTTCAGAATGAAGTAGGTTGGTGGAGGCGTTTCCTGTAAGGTAAATACGTGGACCCGACTCCCATGAGTTGGCATAAGGTGGCTAAAACAGGAGCGATTCTCGGGCTAATGAGGTCATTCCTCTGATCGGACACTTCTCTTCGATATTATACTTTGACTTTGGATTGATTCAGTGGCCACTTTTACTTTGATTTTTGGGGGAGTTTGTTTCGAGGTGGGCGGTAGCTGCGGCTGCGCGTTTCCACCAGCCCGGATAGCAATTGGTATATCTACCCTGGCATTGCCTAGTTGTGCCGTGTCACCTACCCTATCGCGCCTTTTACGAGTTTGGATTTCTCCCATAGCCCGTGTGGTATCCTCTGGTGGCTTCTCGATCAGGAGGGACTATGATATTGGATGGACTACTGGGACTATTACGTGTTAAGGGCTATATGGGTAACCCCTTAATGCTAATAAAAAAGTAAGTTAATTTCACAATTAGACACTATTATAATAGCGCAATATACTACATAGTAAATAGTTTAACGGATCCTTAAGAGATGTAAATCCCGAGCATCTCTTGAGTTACTGCACTCATTTTTATTTCTGTTAATTTAACTCACATAAGATCTTTTTAGTTCTGACTCGAGTGTTTTTGTTTTTCAAATTCGCTCGGGTCAGTCCGAGCGTTTCAGGATTTGAAGACTTTATTTCTGGAGGACGAAGACGAAGATTTCATTATTATTATTATTATATTATGTGGTTCCACTACACACTGTATTCCGCTGCATTGGTATTTATTGGTATGCGAACTCTGATATTTATTGTATAAAGAAGAATCAAATGTTTTGTAAACAGTTTTATGAACTGTATATTTATTATTATGTTTTATCCTTCCGCTGTGAGATTCTGTTTAGTTTTTTTCTCTTCTCTATTTTTCTTATTTACCCCATAACAATCCGCCCTTCCGTATGGTTTGAATTGGCACGTGTGTCGATTTAAAGCGTGCGAAAAGGTGGGACGTTACAATAAATCAGAATTTAACGAAACAAAAAACAGAACGAATATCAGAATTATATTCTTCTTCAAAGAAAAATATTAAAATTTAAAAATTCATATTTAAAAATTTAAATTGGAATTCAAAATTTGACCAAAGTTGACCAAAATATACAATTTACAGAAAATGTTTATTTTGTTGTATTTGGAAAATAAATTACAAACAAATTCTAGACTTACAATGGAAAATTCCAAAAAATCACTTTTAAATGATTTAAAAATCAAACAAATAAAATTTTAATAAAAAATATTTGCAAAATTATGGGTTGTTACTCCCTCCTCCACTCAAAACTTTTCGTCCTCGAAAAGGAACGAGACAGGGAGAACAAGGAAAACAAGATAGAATGAGATAGGCTTAAGGCAGGATGAAAAGACGATTGAAATTATACTTGATAGCTGTCATTATAGGTAAATTCAACAATATGGAACGATCTTTCCAAGATCCTCCATTAATCAAGAACACAAACACGAAGAAGACCTTCTAGAATCTAATTTACCCTTTCCTTTTGACCGACGGTCTGTGGATGGTAAGCAGTGCTCAGATTCAAATGAGTTCCAGAGATGTACGAAAAGCTTTCAAAGCAGACTGATAAGTAAGTTCTTCTGGGAGGAAGAACTACAGGTCGAACTTCACTAATAAGATCAATTCAGGATTTAATTTCTCGCTTAGGATGCAGGAGAATAGGAACCCTGAAATAAAAAAAGATTGGAAAACAAGATAAGATAATAAATTTTAAAACCATGAAAATTTCAACTTAAATTAATAGTTGATTTCACCTAAGTTAAATCTTAACTATTTCTAATTTCATTATCTTATCATCCAATTATCAATTTATAAAATCATGAATTTGGAAATCATTTATTATACTTATAATCTGTTCAATAAATTTAATTCTTTTTTATTCAAAATCATTATACCACTAAATATATATCTAATCACATATATTAAGTATAATTACACCTATTATAACTACTCCAATTTATTTATAAATTCCTTTTACATCATTTTATATTGTAAATTATTCAATTAACCTTTTATTCTATTTACCTCTATTAATCCTTTATAACTAAAATTTAAGTGTATAACATTTATTATGAACCCTCAAATTTTATTTATAAAATTCTTTTTTATATTGTATATTATCCAATTACATTGTTAACTTTTAATAATTAAGGTAAGTTATATTGGAATGCAGTTGAATATTATACAAATAAAATTTTTCTCAATTCAATTATTCAATTTTACATATTTATTCAAAATTTTGATTTCATTTTATAATTGACATTATCCTTTAAGACAAAATTTAAGAATTAAATTTTCGATTAACGTCCAACAATTTCAGAGATAAACAAATATACACAATATTTATCGAATCAATTTTAAGTCATATATCACATATATTATGAATCAAGTCGTATTTTAGAAATTCAAATCAATTGAATTTTCCAAAGCAAGATTGTAGCAAAACTACAGGATGGTCTCTTCACTTTGAAACTTGAAAATGAATGTCGATGATGCTGTAGTCATCATCGAAATTATTTTCCAACGACAAAGAAAAGAGCACTAATTTACAAATTAAAAATTCTTTGAAACAATTTCTACCTGAAATACTTTAAATAATACACCCTTTAAAACTTTAAACACAAAGTTTGAAACCATCGAAAATTAATTCTTCGTTTCTTGTTTAAAATTCATTTAAATTTCCGAATTAATTTACAACCATGTTGTATAGTTCAATTATTTATGTATGAAACAAAGATACAGAGTCAAATATTATTTCTCAACATCCAATTCAACTAACTATCAAAATTTAGAAAATTATACTTATATATATACAATATAATTATACAAAATTTATTCATTTACTAAATTTGAAAACTATATTGTGTCGGTTTGCTCTGTTTAAGTGTTTTGGAGATCTTATCAATAGCGTTGATCAGACGAATCGATCGAAAATCCAAATCAACATCAACAACTCAAACAACACAATATATAAAACATTTTAATTGTAGATTTACAAATACTCTATACAGGAATATATTTTCAAAGCAAGGATATAGATTCAAATTTGATTAACATAAATCAAAGAAAATTTTGATTTGAGCATAAGTTAAAACAAAAGATAAGGTGATTACTACCCATATAAGGAAAATGGATAAGCTTATATAAATCGTGGGCAACCTTAACCGGGTCAAGAGGTAAAATTCAGGAAAACAAGAGATACTAGCATCTAAACCGAGGATATATAAATACCTCGGGTGAATCAATGCCTATTGTAAAGGAGTTTCACCCCTTCACAAGTCATTCAGTGGAGCTATGGAATGCTCCAGAATCAAAGAAGATGAATATGGGGGAACAAGAATGAATTTTGGAACCGAGGGAACGTTCCAAAATTCAAAGGAAACAAAATCAAAGAGAAAGAGATTCAAGCTCGAATGAAAGTGATTTTGTAAATAAATTTACCATATATGCTAAGTTTTTCCTAGAGTCAAAGCTCTGATACCAACTGTAACGGACGACCTACCAGTGGGGTACGCCCACCATAGCATACATTGGTACCTGTGTTCTGCCTTTACAGCCAGCCTCTCGACTGCACCGACCCTCGCAGGGACATGCATGAGTAAGAGTCATCCGCTCACTTCCAAACCAAATGCGAGAACCCCTTATCATGCTGCACCCTCCAAGTGCATAGGCAGACACATATGCCAGACTTGAATAGCTCAAAATATCAGATTGTTAATTTAAATTTGGCAAATCTCAGAACATATAGTAAATAAATCACAGATCACAGACACGGAGTAATATAATAATGTAGCGGAAGCAAAGAAATAGTAGTTCATGAAGCTACTATATAGCTATACATCAGAGATATACAAGATACAACAGGAGTTTCAATATGATAAACAAGCACAAAGATGAATACATCCCTGGAATCAACCGAATAACTGAAATCATCTGGGTACCGAAATGAAATAGATAGCTGGATCTTCAAGCAAAGCTCCAACTATAAAGGTGAGTCCCAATGTTGTATCACTCAGTCTGACCCGAGCCTAAAGCAAAACACAAAACACTCGAGTCAGGACATACATACTTATATAATGTAAACCAACTCAAGTGAACTATAATAGGGAGGTGCAAGTAACTTAAAGGATACTTTGGACCACCCATCCTCTAAGGATCCGTTAAACTATTTACCATGTAGTAATATTTCGCTATTATAATAATATTTATAGTAAAATAAACTTACTTTAAAATAGCGTTAAGGAGTGACCCAATATTCCCCTTAACACATAATAGTCCAAGTAGTCCATCCAGTTTCATAATACCTCCTGATTGGGTGGCTACTAGAGGATACTCTACGGGCTACTGGAGAAAACCAAACTCGTACAAGGCACGCTAGGGTAAGTGACACGGCACAACGAGGCAATGCCAGGGTAGATATAACAATTGCCATCCAGACTGGTGGTGACGCATAGCGCGCAGCTACCGCCCGTCTTGAGCCACACCCCCAAAAATCAAAGGACCTCAATCAATCACAAAGTAATAGAATGGTATCGAAGAAGTGTGTCCGATAAGAGGAGCTACCTCACTGGTCTGGAATCGCTCCTGTTTTAGCCACCTTATGCCAACTCACGGGAGTCAGGTCCCTGTATATACCTTAAAGGAACGTCGCTACCATCCTACTTCATTCTGGAATCTCCACCATGTACACGTTTGTTAAAGTGGTTTTCGGTATCGACAGAGAGTATGCGCAAATCCGATCCCGCTCTCTTCAACAACCAACTGTTATTATAACCCATGGATATTTATTTCAAAAGCATTTATACTTCAAAACCAAAATAGCATATCCATTTCAAAAGCCCAAATACGGTATCATTTCCATTTCAAAACCCACTAAAATATGATATCATTTCCTTTTCAAAACCAAATCAATGATATCATTTCTATATTAAAAATCAATTAAATATGATACCATTTAAATAAATCCAAATTTCAAATCATAGAATATTTCCCTCAATTTATTTAACTTGAAATATTCCTTTTTTAAATTCATCTTAAACCAAAACCACTTTATAAAGTCATATTCTTAAATCTTCAATTTTTATAAGTTTAAAATTAGTATATTTATGGACAAGTCTTAATTAAATACAATTTCCTATAATTTCATTTTCAAACATAGTACTTTCAAAGTTAGAGACCATAATACTTTGAAATCATACTACTTAAAATCATAACACTATGGAAATGATATTCTTTGAACATTATAATACTTAGAAAATCATAACACCTTTAAAATAATCATCATTTAAACCATTTAAATTCAAGGTCAAAAAATATTCATTTCAAAGTTGAAGCACTTCCAAGTTCATTCATTTAATTATAAAATTTCCAAAACATTGTAAATTTCAGATGCAACAACACTTGTTAAATGTTGCGGTAGATATAGTAATATTTCAAAACATTGTCAAATTCAAAAAGAGCAACACTTATAAAGTGCTATGGTAGGTATTTAGTTATTATTTCAAAACGGTTCAATTTCAGAAACAACAACACTTATAAAGTGCTGTAATAGGTATTTAGTTAGACAAAACAGTTTAATTCAGAAACAACATTTGTAAAGTACTATAGTAGTTATTTAGTTATTTCAGAACCTAGTTAAGTTTCAGAATTGATAGCACTTAGCAAATGCTATCTTAAAATCACAACATTTCTGAAGTGCTACCAACAAAATTCCAGATTTTATTATAACATTTCAGAAACAATAAAACTTTAATTTTTCCATTTTAACTTATAAAAATCATATTTCCCGCTTCAGAAATATTCATTTGGATATCATTTAACTTGTGATTTAATAGAATAAAATTTTATCAATAAATATCCAAATTGACTATTATTCATTTATTAAGTCAAAAGCACATTATTACTTAACTGTTATATTTTTTTTAATGACTTAATACTTTATTTTAAAATATCCATCTCACAAATAAAATAATTCTATCACTGACTTAACTTACTTTCATTGGAAAACTAAATTTCCAATTATCAAGTTAAGTCATCTTTAAGTTATATTTTTCCATTTAAATCATAATCATTTTTTTATAAAGCATAACCATGAGTAAAATTGTGATAACCTGAATTTTTAGTATCTGCTAATTGATAATTAACTGGGTTAGTCAATACAAATACAAATTTTAGCTATTTAAATACTGATTGTTAAAAATGAAACAAATGAATTTAAAGATCAATGTTCATATCTGGGAAACAATTATTTAATAATCTCCTAATATGATTATTTAAAATAGACAAAAACTTATTATTTTCAACATAAATTTAATAATATGTTTGTTAAATATATATATATATATATATATATATATATATATGAATTGATTTTTAAGTTGGATTTTAAATTAAATTTGAATTTTGAATTTGGATTTAAAATCCGAACTCAAAGAATATATATCTTAAAATATTTTGGATATATAACACATGAATAAGATTTTATTAGAATAGGATTTGTTTTATAATATTTTCTTAGAGGTAATTTATCTGCATAAATTAAGAAAGGTATTTATTTATAGAAAATAAATGTAAAAGCTTTTATTAATATTTAAAAATAATTGCATAAAAGACAAGTGTAATAACTCTTAATAAACATTAAAACAAATGTAATAATGTTAACATGCAACTTAACAAGTGGCATTGCCTTTCAAACTTAGCAAAAATCTTTTGTATTCAAAGACATTGTTCTTCTTCTCTTCTAAAAACTGAAAACCAGATCTAAAAGATCAAAGCATTTAGATCATCTCAAAATTTTAAGTAACTCAAAACCTGTTTAAACTTAAAGATCTGAAACTTAAAACCAGATTGTATCAACCTGCATCAATCAAAGCTAATCAAAAATCTGCACTTCAGTTTTAAGAAAATCAAGTCTTAAGAGCCTCTCTGCAATTCAAGCTTTCCAGTTTTTAAATTAAGGCAGTTAAGTTTTCAAAATCTGGAAGCAAAGAAAGATTCAATCAGAAGTATGCTTTCAAAATCAAACTGGAAACCAAATCAAAGCAAGATTTAATAAAATAATAAGTAAAATTTCAGCAAAGCAATTCAAGTTTCAAAGGCCTTTTCCCTGTCTACAAAACACAGGTGAGTAACTCAATTTTTAAAAATTTAAGTAGTTAAAAATTTGGGTGGCATGCTAGTTAAAATTGTAATGAATGTGTGTTGTATAATATCTGCTGTGAATATTGTATTGACATATATGGGTGTGCATGCTTGTTTTACCTGTAGCATTACTGATTCTTTGATTTCAAACTTCTGGTTGTTTCAAAAACTATTGTCTCTTAATTTAATCTTCGTTTGGGTTTAAGACTTAAACAAAATATGTTTGTTTCGCTATAAACTTCAGATTAAAATTATACTGAAAAAAATATATATGGAAATGACTCTGGAATTATAAACAGAGGATTAAACATTTAAATAGAGAAAATTCAAATTTAGAAATTCATGGATTCAGAGTTATAAATCATATCATCATACTAAATCATGATTCTTGAAAACAAAATCAAATTTTTAATGCTATATACAAAGTGCAGCTCACTATTCTCTGCATTTTGTATTTTGAAGCATTGTTGCTGCCTCATTTGTCTGGAGGTGTCGTGATTTCACCTAGGGCTGGTGGAGTTACCGGGGATGTTAAGAAAATTATTTGATGGAGTTGCATTTCAGTGAAGAGGCGGTGATTGGAGTTTTGAGTTAGGAACCCTAGTTTTACTTCAGTCGATCATTTTGGAATTATTAGTTGACCGAGTTCAACCATATTTTGGGTAACGGTGGATGATGGGTTGACAAGGCCTTCGCCGGAGTTACAGAAGTGACGATGGTTGGAACTGCGGAGGGGAGGCGTTGACAGGTTTTAAATTAAGGAGGTTCGGCCTGTTCCAGGTTTGAGTGAGAAGCTTGATTTCAAAATTTGAGTCTTGGGTGGCGATGCGATGATCGTGTTCGGATTTATGGTTGATCGACGACTTGTGGAGATCATCAGAGATGATCGGTGAAGGCTGCATCGCGGGTGCATGTGCATAGGGCATTTGGGATGTGTTGATGAATGTTGGTTTCAGGTTTTTGGTGCCTCGCGTGAGTCTCGGGAAATTCGAGTTTCAACTCGAAGCAGAAATGGTTTTGTCTCGAAGAAATTTAGGAGAGGCTCGAGTAATGTATTGTTCCAGGTTTTAAAATAAAACAGAACCTGTTCTGTTTTTTTTAAGCTTTAAAAAGGAAAGTCTAAATATAAACTAAAAGCTGAACTAAGTTTAAAACTTGGATTGAATCTGAATCTTAATAGTTTGAATCTTGGTTTTTAAAATGATTTAAATTTTAAAAATTTTGTTTGGTTTTTAAACTTTTAAGCATAAAAGCATATTGATTTAGAATTTAAACTGTAAGTTTTAAATTGTAAAATAGAAATTTAAAATAAGTTTAAATTCTAGATTTAAAATCTGGAAAGGTGGGTTAAGTTTCAGCTTTTAAAATAAATGGAATTTTTTTAATTTAAAATGATTTAAACAATTTGGTTTGTTTAAGTGTATTTTTAAATTGATTTGAAAATTTAAATTAAAATCGGGATTTAAATTCTTTAAACTATTTTATAAAGTGGATGTTTCTTTTAACATATGTGATAAAAAGGTTTTGAATTATTTTTTTAAAAAAACCTTGTTTAAGTTAATTCGTATCTTAATTTAAAATGAAGTTTAAATGGAATTTAAAGTAAATGTAACAACCCGCATATTTAACGATTATATATTTAAATGTTTTATTTAAATATAGCGTCGTTAGTCGGATTTTGGTCCGAAAAGCTACTTTTTGCAAACGGCCGAATTGGAGCTCGAAACTACCTCCATTAGTTCCAAAATGGCGTTTGCGATCTTTTTGAGTATAACCTTTGATATGTTTGGAGTTTGTGAAATTTTGACCCTTTTTCTGTTGGGTTTTGGGTTCGGGTTCAGCCCACTAACTATCTAATTAACCCTAACTCAGCCCTCTCCTCTCATTCACTTATTCATTTCATAAAAGCTTAAGCTAAAAACTGAAAATGGTGGAAGGGAAAGAGAAATAGAAATTGCAAGCCCTAAATCCATTTGCAAACTCCAAATTCTTGCTCCAAAATCAAAGAGAATCCATTGGTAAGTTCTTCTTCATCTCCTCCAACTCTTCTCCTCTTCAATTTCATAAAAATTTCCTAAACCTAAATTGGAAAATATGTGTTTTATTCTTAGATTGAAGCTTGTTGAGTTGAAGTAGTGTTTGTTGGTCTTCTCCTTGTTATTGAGCTCCATCTTCTTGTTATTGGGTTAAGGTGAGTTTTGAACTCACATCTACTTCTCTTGATTTCATTGATGTTGGGTATGAATTCCTAACACCTTGTTCATATGCATTTGCCCGTGGTTTGAATTGAAATTGGTGAACATTTAACTTTTTGGTGTTTTGGAGTCAAATCCTTGAAAATCATAACTTTGATGTTTGATTATGGTTTTTGGTGGTGAATCGGAGTCAATGGTGTTGGGTTATCGATTGGCAAAATCCCCTTAAGTCCATTGCTCGATATGTTGCAAATGGGGTGAGTTGCTCCTCTATTTGCCCATCCTTTAAGGATCAGTCAAACCATCAATTAAGTAGTAATAACCACTATCTTAGAAATATCCATATTGAAGTAAACGATGCAAATAAAAATGTTATTGTGACCAGGGTAACGTAGAGCTGCAGTAACCGCTCACCTCTAGCCACACTCTTAAAATCAAAGGTGTGCATCAAATAATCACAAGGAAATCACATGACACACAAAACATCGTACCCGTGGTTATAAATTTCAAAATGATTTATAATTCCGAATTAAAATCATTCATTTAAACCATTAAAAAGTGAAGTCATTATTCCTTCAAATCAAATATTCAATTCCCAAATTTTTTGCATTTTCTGAGTTCATTTATTCAGTTAAACACTTCAAATAAACTTCAATTTAAACCATTTTTAACTTTTAAATTTCATATTTTCACTATAAAATGGTTGTTTAAATACCCTTGAACTTATGATTTTTATAAAGTAAATTTCACAAATAATTATCAATAATTTCACTTGTTAAATTCAAGCGTACAAATTTCCCATTCTTTACCTTTTAATAATTATTTATCACTTAAATTTAAAATTACCATTTCATACATTAAACTAAATTTCCTTTTTATTTAATTTACTTAAACTTCCATTTTAAAACCAAATATCACAACTCCAAGTCAAGTTAAATTCCAAATTTCCGTTAAACTATCCATTTATTTAACATTTTAAACTAATTACATAAATTCAAAATACACTGTAAGTTGCTTTACTTTATTTTACAAATAACTTGATATTTCCTTTTACTTTATATTTATCCAATTCATACATCAATTATATTAATTACAAAGTTAAGCTTATAATTCCATTTTTTACATAAATTCCCATTATTAAGTTAAATCAACTTTCGCACTACAGCTTAAACCATCTATTAACTTATAACATTTAACCATTTAGAAAATCACTGCTTAACCATTTAAATCCAATATAAGTCAAATTTCATTTTTTTCATTTACAATACATGAAATTTGTAAGTAATCATATTTTGAAATCAACCACAGGTCCGGAAAATATTTCACACCTAAATCAAGTGATACGGAAATTATCATTTAAATCCGTAATCAGTAAAATTTTTGGGTTTTGATTATTTCAAACCCGAAATCCCAAGACAAATACAAATAAATAAAAATCATTCAGGCCTATCATTTCAGCCAATAATGATTTTCCCTATTCTAAAGTTCGCTCAGGTATGTATCATTTCAACCCATAGTGATTCTATTCTGCAGGGAACTTGCAGTGTGAGGAACAGAAATAAATAAACAATAAACCGAATAGAATATTACAGATGATGTGACAAGTTAATAACAGGGTTTAACATCATATAAATGATATCACAGGCAGGTATAATATAATATAAAAGTTTCTACACATTCACTTGGTGTCGCTTCACAATTATATAGGCATATATGTCATGTGTGAATTACTCACCTCTTTAAAGCTGGAGTTCGCAAACAACACACACAAAAGAGAATCCGAAAAGCACGATATCACGATTTGATTCAAATGGTAAGAGAGCCAACACATATATCTTGTATGTAACAATAAAATAAGACCATACATAAATATATATACAATACCAAAATTATTGAAACAAATTGAAATAGAGATAAACAAAGACATCACCAAGGTTCAAACAAGTTTTGCTTGCTCTTGACTCAACATGTGCTCGGCCTTAAGGCTAAATTGGTTCAGCCATGATATGTTTCAGGTGGTAAAGGATCAGGTTTGGACTGAAAATAACAAGGCTTGGTCAAGGATAGGAAGGGTTTGGAAGTTACAAAGTGTGGAAGGTCAAAAGGCAAGGCTAGAAAAGGTTTTGGTTCAACTTGGGCTCGGTCAAAGGCATATTTGGACTCAGCCAGAGGCTACTACAGGTCAGGTCAGAGGTTAGTAATGGTGTTCAGAGGTGGTGCTTGATGGTGGCGGCGGCTAAGGAGGTGGCCGTGGCAAGCAATGAAGGTAGTGTTGCATATAGGGCTCGGTTAGCATGGTTTTGTGGAGTTTTTCATAGTTTTTGTGAAGTTTTGTTCTAGGGGAGGCCATGGAACTTTCAGGTTAGAGGAGTATGGTGGTTAGGCCGTGGATTAGGTGGGGAAGAAGTGGTGGTGGTCGGCGGAGGTGATGGAGAAGGGGTTAGGCCGAGAACCATATGTGAAGATCAAGCAGAATCAAGTGAAAAACAAGGCAAAACAAAGAAGAAAAGTGGAGAAAAGAAAAGGACGCCATTACCTTTCTCTTCAGATCTAAAAATGGCATGTATGATGAATGAGAAAGAGATGTTTTCTTTCATGTAATATGCAAAATACACGACTAGGTATCAAGGAAATAAACGGCAACATATGGAGGAGTTATGGTATGAAATTAATGGATGGAAAGATAAAGAGGCAATAAATCAAGCGTACGCATGCCTTTAATTAAAAATAGGTAATGTATTTGATTTGTTTCCCATCTATTTAATAAAATATATGGTAAGAAAATAATTCAATAAATACATACCATTTATATAAACACTATATAAGTAAATAAGAAAACGGTTATAGAAACGTATAAACTAATTGCTATTTACATCTTTGTATGTTACTTAATTTACAAAGTATATATCCAAATTAAATGAAACAAAAACGAACAAATGTTATAAATATATACATAACATGTAATGTTACATATATATGTACAATAATAACATGATATATCAACCAAAAATATTACTTATATTAATTAAAATAAACATTTAAAGGTATGCCTTTTAAAACAATAACATACACACACACACACACACACACACACACACACACACACACACACACACACACACACACACATTTGAGATTTCTTTCCAAGAAATAAATAGGGATCTAACTACTTATCCATTTAATTACTAAATGAATGTATAAATAAGAAAAATAAGGTAGAGATAGATATTATGAAGAATAAATAAATGGTTTTAGGAAAAGTAGGAAATAAATAAATAAAATACTTTATATAATGGAAACTAGAATTAAAGATTGAAAACAATATACAATCAACATTTAAACATTATAACTATACTTTAAAAATGTTTTAAAAATAAAATATATGCAAAAAATATCATGTTACAAAAATTAGAACATGATTTTACAAACAAAAATATTATTTATATAAATTAAAATTAACAAATTTGTTAAATAAAAAATTTACACACAATATTGTAAAAAGCATAACTTTCACAATATTAATCCGATTTCAACGAAACGAAAATCTGTATTCTTGAAATTAAATATATTTTCATAATAAAAGATAAAATTCAAAAATTCAATAATTTAAATTTTAAATTTAAAAGTCAAAGTTTGACCATTTTGACCAGAAATCCACTTTTTTTGGAAAATATTATATTTATTCATGTATGGAATTATAATTCACATAGAAAACAAAATTTATATTTAAAATAACAAAATTTATCCATTAATAAATAAAATAAAGTTTTTAAATCAGGAATTTCAGTTAAAATAATTAAAATAAAAATTTAAAATAATCACAAAATACAGGGTTGTTACACTCTCCCCCACTCAAATCTTTTCGTCCTCGAAAGGGAACGAGGTATGGGAAAACACAAAAAAAGACAAAATGAAATATGATTAAGACAAGATGACAAGAAGATTAAAATTATACCTGATAACTGTTGTTATAGGTAAGTTTAACAAGGTGGAGAATAGGAATATCTAGAAGGGAAAATAGGTGGATAGAAATATCTAGGAAGGAAAATAGGTTGAAAGACAAGGATGAACCATTATTTTAAAGCTATATAAATTTCAATTATTTAGAAAGGTAAAATAAATGATCAAAATATCCTTTATATAATACTTTATCAAAATACTTTTATAACTCGATGTCTTAACAAGTTTATCCTTGTTCGTGCAGGCTCTGGCTATGCATTGATCAGGCGTAAAACTGGAATTCTCTAGGTACTTAGTAGACTTGTTTCAACACCCAGTGAAAATACTTAAAAAAAATTAAAACAGATATGGAAAGTACAATCCAAACAAAACATCCAAATCAAAACCTTTGCCTAACCATGGTTCGCAGATACACAATGGTTACGCCAGGATCCCCCAGGAAACAATCCATATCCGTAAGCTTTCTCAGCCCTGCGAGTTATGCCATGATGACTATTAGACTGCATGATACACAATGATTACGCCTGGATCCCCCAGGAAACAATCCGTACCCCTAGGCCATCTCAGCCAGGAGGATTTCGCTACTAATGCGGCGTACATAGTTCATAGGATACACAATGATTACGCCTGGATCCCTCAGGAAACAATCCGTACCCCTAGGCCAGCTCAACCAGATGAATTGTGCTATGTAGTCGCGCTCAAAAGAAAAACCATGGAGATCACCATGGTGGGACACTCGAGTATCACATCCAAAAACCAAAATCAGAGAGAATAATAATAGAATGAATCCACAATGTGGCCACAGAGCAGATATCAAGCAGAAGGCACTTCCCATATCTTTACTTCGGAAATATATATCATATAGTACCTTTTCAAATCACTTTCAAATATCATATGTATATAAAGTCCAATATATAGGATTTCATTTTCAAATCGAATACTTTCCAAAATCAATAGTATATCAAATCACACTTATATAGACTTTGATTACATAAGATTTCCCTTTCCAAATTGAGTACCTTTCAAATCAATTGTTTTCAAATCAACTTCATACTTATACAAAGCCCTTCAGTTGTAAATCATTTTATACAAATCAAATTTCTTATAAAACCTTCAAAATTTCAAATTCTACTTTTTAAAGGTTATATAATCCTTATCGAAAACATTTCACTTTTATATATAAAATGTGGTCATACTTATCAAAATAATAATTTCGATGTATACACAATTTCAAAATACAATCAACAATTTTTTTTCAAGGGATGATTCAAGGATGGATTTCCAAACAAACAGAGATTCAGATTTAGAGGAACTCTAGTCAAATAGAATTTTGATTCTAAGATAAGCTCGAACGAAGATGAGATAATTAAATTATCAAATAGAAGATGGATAAGCCCATATAAATGCGGCCAACATTAACCGGGTCAACCGTGACTTCAGGAATATAATCAATGCGAAAATCTAAGGCAAATCGACATTCGATCGCCAGAGATAGAATCCAGGTATAGAAGAAGGTAGATAGCATCATAAACCGAGGATATAGACATCTCCGATGAACCAATGCCAATTGTAAAGGAGTTTCATCCCTTTGCAAATCATTCAAAGTTTTGCGAAATCACCTATCTTTATAGAGGATATTCAAAAATGGAGTTATGGAATTCTCCAAAATCAAAAGATAAAATAGGGAAGACAAGACTGGATTTCAGAACAAGTGGGAGCGTTCCAAAGTTCAAGGAATCCTAATCGATAAGAATCCTAACCAAGAGATTACTAACAAGGAGGATACAGAAGGGATGAAGTTTAGAAAATCTTGATTTCAAAATAAGAAAATTTTATACCAATATAATCTTTAAAATCCTTTAAAATCATTTGAAAATCATTTTATACTTCGAAAATATGTTCTCTCATAAAGAAATGATTCTGAGATTGATTTCACTCATTCTAGGATATTTCCACCCTATCTCTATTGAGTTTTTGCTCCTTAGGCTAAGGTTGCCCATAACCAAAGCTCTGATACCAAATGTCACGGACCACCTGCCAGTGGGGTAACGTCCACCGTAGCATACATTGGTACCTGTGTTCTGCCCTTAGGGACATGTAGGAGTAAGAGTCACCCGCTCGCTACCAAACCAAATGCGAGAACCCCCTATCATGCTGCACCCTCCAAGTGCATAGGCAAACACACATGCCAAACTTGAATGATTCAAAATAATAGACTGTAATAAAATTTGGAGCAAATAAAATCATTCACAGAATCATAGACACAAAAATATCAGAATACTCGCAGCGAAAATAAAATACCATAGTAGTTCATGAAGCTACTATATACATACTCTCAAAACATATAAAAAATCTTATAGTAAAATAGATATAATAGAAGTCAGGATACATAAAAAACAATACTGACAGACACCGTATATGAACTAACTAGAAGAAGTAGACGAACAGATAGACAGATAAGCTCCAGCAAAACTCTACCTCCAGAAGGTGAACCCAAAGCTGTGCTTCTCAGGCTGACCCGAGAATAAAGTAAAACACAAACACTCTAGTCAGGACATACATACGTATACAATGTAAACCAACTCAAGTGAACTGTAATAGCAATGCACAATAACTTAAAGGATGATTGGGATCTCCCATCCTTTAAGGATCAGTCAAACCATCAGTTAAGTAGTAATAACCACTATCCTAGAAATATCCATATTAAAGTAAACGATGCAAATAACAATGTTATTATGACTAGGGTAACGTAGAGCTGCAGTAACTGCTCACCTCTTGCCACGCTCTTAAAATAAAAGGTGTGCATCAAATAATCACAAGGAAATCACATGACACACAAAACATCGTACCCGTGGTTATAAATTTCAAAATGATTATAGTTCCGAATTAAAATCATTCATTTAAACCATTAAAAAGTGAAGCCATTATTCCTTCAAATCAAATATCCAATTCCTAAAAATTTGGCCTTTTCTGTTCATTTATTCAGTTAAACACTTCAAATAAACTTCAATTTAAACCATTTTTAACTTATAAAATTTCATATTTCCACTATAAAATGATTATTTAAATACCCTTGAACTTATGATTTTTATAAAGTAAATTTCACAAATAATTATCAATAATTTCACTTATTAAATTCAAGCGTACAAATTTCCCATTCTTTACCTTTTAATAATTATTTATCACTTAAATTTCAAATTACCATTTCATACATTAAACTAAATTTCCTTTTTATTTAATTTACTTAAATTTCCATTTCGAAACCAAATCTCACAATTCCAAGTCAAGTTAAATTCCAAATTTCCTTTTAACTATCCATTTATTTAACATTTTAAACTAATTACATAAATTCAAAATACACTGTAAGTTGCTTAACTTTATTTTACAAATAACTTGATATTTCCTTTTACTTTATATTTATCCAATTCATACATCAATTATATTAATTACCAAGTTAAGCTTATAATTCCATTTTTTTACTTAAATTCCCATCATTAAGAATAAATTTGAGATTTATTTGAAATTGAATTTATTTAAGAATTAAATTCAAATAAGTTCGATATGAAATTTATTAAATTTGAAATTTTAGAAGGTATGATTTTTATAACTTGAATTTGGTTTAAGGTGAATTAAATGAATATTTCAAGTATAAATAAATTAAAGGAAATATTTAGTTATTTCTAATTTGGGTTTTATCTAAATGATAATGGATGTGTTAAGTAAAATATTTCAAAACTAGATAATAGAAAAATTGAACTTGATATGTATATGTGAAATTGCCAAACTTAGTTTTGAAATTGTTGAATACTTAAAGTTTGAAATATACTGAATTTGAAACAGTGTATTATGTGGATCAAATCTGTTTTGAAATAAATATAATTTGGAATAGTTTATTTGGAAACTGAATCGTATTGAAATTTATGATTTAGGATTTGGTTAAACTTAAAAATTGGAAATTCGAGTTATTTTGGAATTGATTTGTGAAATTGAAGAAGCTAGTTTATTATGTAAAGCATTATAATATTTAAACCATTTAATTGGTGGAAGTTATGTTTCAAAGTTATAAGTTTTAAAGTATTATGATTTGAATGTGTTATATTTCAAGTGTTTTGATTTCGAAGTGTTATAACGTTTAAAGTGCTATGATTTTAGAAAAGGATATATTTGAAATAAATATCATATTGATTTGGTTTTTGAAATGGAAATGATATCGCATTTATATGGTTTTGAAATGGATATTATATTTTCGTTTTAAAGTATAAATTATTTTGAAATGACCGCGATGTTATAATAACGTTTGGTTGTTAAAGAGACCGGGATCGGAAGTTGTCATACTCTCTGCCAACTCCAAAAACCACTTTAACAACTGTGTACGCGCTGGAGATTCCAGAATGAAGTAGGATGGTGACGACGTTCTATTGAGGTATATACGTGGACCCGACTCTCGTGAGTTGGCATAAGGTGGCTAAAATATGAGCGATTCTCGGGCCAATGAGATAGCTCCTCTGATCGGACACACTCCATCGATATTATACTCTGACTTTGGATTATTTTGGTGGCCACTTTTGATTTTTGATCTGGAGGTGTGGCTCGAGGTGGGCGGTTGCTGCGGCTATGCGTTACCACCAGTCCGAATAGCAATTGGTATATCTATCCTGGCATTGCCTAGTTGTGCCATGTCACCTACCCTATTGTGCCTTGTACGAGTTTGGTTTTCTCCCGTAGCCCGTGGAGTGTGCTCTGGTGGCTTCCCGATCAGGTGGGACTATGATACTGGATGGACTACTGGGACTATTATGTGTTAAGGGCTATATGGGTAACCCCTTAACACTATTTTAAAGTAAGTTTATTTTACTATAGACATTATTATAATAGAGAAATATTACTACATAGTAAATAGTTTAACGGATCCTTAGGAGATGTGAATCCCGAATATCTCTTAGGTTACCGCACACATGTTAGACACTGGATAGGAAATGTCAAAAACCGTAAACATCTCTGATGCCATTCCACTTATATTTTTACTATTGATTTAACTTATATAAGATCTTTTAGTTTTGAATCGAGTGTTTTGTCTTTTCAATTCGCTCGGGTGAGCCTGAGCATTCTGGGGTTTGAAGACCTTACTTTTGGAGGACGAAGATGAAGATTGTATTACTATTATTTACTATATTGTTCGCTACATCACATTGTTCCGCTGCATTGTTATTTATTATTCTTTGGTATGTGTAACTCTGATTTTGTGTTGTATAAGTATAATCAAATGTTTTTATAAAGCAGCTTCATGGACTGTTATTTGATTATTATATTTTGTCATTCTACTGCGAGATTCTCTTTTGTTTTCTTTCTTTCTTCCTTTTTCTTATTCACCCTAATAACAATCCGCTTTTTTGTATGGTTGAGTCTGATATGTGTGGTTTATCGTCGATTTAAAATGTACAAAAAGGTGGGATGTTACAGTATGCAAAAAATATCACAAACATAAGTATGATGCAATACAAAAGAATATAGATTAAAACAATGAGAAATATAAGATAAACATGACATAACCTTTGCTATAACCCACAAGTAGGCTCGGCCATGTCTCAGTGGGCTAGACCACATCATGTTGTGGTCGGCCATGACTTGTTTTTGGTGTGCTAGGCTCAGCCAAAGGTCAATAGGTACGGCTATGGATAGAAGGTGATGAGATTGGGGAGTTTACAAACCATAGGAAGGCAGAAGGTCAAGGGTTGATGGAGTTTGGGTTCAGCCATAGGGCTTGTGTGGCTCAGCCTTGGTTTTGTTTGGGTCAAGTGCATCTCTGGTCACTGAAAGGAGATGATAGGGCCATGGCAAAACATGGCATGGGGTTGTATTGAGTGGTAGCCGAGGCTAATAGGAAAAGTGGTGATGGAATATAGGAGTTTGGCTAGGGTTTGGTCATGTTTTGGTGATGGAGTCTTCATGGTGGTCACGACTTGGTCTATGAGGTGATGAAGAAGGGATGATGGTCGGCATAGTTGTGGTGGAGATGATGATGGGGTTGGTAATAGTTGGGGAGGCTGAGCTATGCATTGAAAAACAAAAGAAACTAAAAGAACAAGGAGAAAGAAAGAGAGGAAAAGCCATGGAAATTAGATCTAGCATATATTTTTTTCACGCAAATGGAAACGAGAGATGAGAAACTATTTACATGAATTGCAAAATGATATGGCGGCTAGGATTTAAAAAAGAAAAATGAATGGCTAAGGCAAGTAATAGAGAGGCTAGGCAAAAAAGGCCAGAGTTTGAATGGTTTGGAAAATAAAAAGGCAGTACTATAAAACAAATAACTTGATGTATTTAATTAATTTTTTTCCTTTGTTAGGAGTTGAGAAAAGGTGAGAATGTTTTGTGCGTAAGTTAGAGAAGTGTTTCTCACGGCTAGAGAAGGTTTGGATGGCAAGAAAAATGGGAGTGAATGCTAAGAAACAGAAAAGGCATGAATTAAGGGAGAAAGAAACTTACAATATATTTTATTCTTAAATGCAAATGAAAAGGAGGATATTAAGATGAGAAAGAAATATTCTTGCACGTGATTGAGATAGGAATACACGGCCAAGAAAGACAAGAGTGAATGGCTATGGAGTGCAAATGCTAGGAAAACAAAAAGGCAAGAATTTAAACAATGTAACCTATGTCTCCTTGATTTTCTCCAAGCCATTTAAAATAGATAAATCAATCAAAATCAATAAATAAAATAGAAAATAAAATAGAGAAATGAACTTAGAAAAAAAATAAAGAATAAAATACAGAAAATAATTGCGTGCAAAACACTGTATTTTTTCCAATTTAAAAAGTATAAATCAGAATTTAACGAAACAAAAAGCGGAACGAATATCAGAATTATATTCTACTTCAAAGAAAAAGAATAAAATTCAAAAATTAAAAATTAAAAATTTAAAACTGGAATTCAAAATTTGACCAAAATATAAAATTTACAGAAAATGTTTATTTTATTGTATTTGGAAAATAAATTATAAACAAATTCCAGACTTACAGTGGAAAATTCCAAAAATTCACTTTTAAATGATTTAAAAATCAAAGTTTTTCAAATAAATTTTTAATTAAAACTATTTAAAAATTATGGGTTGTTACACCAATCTTCTTTTATTTTGGAAACTTAATATGATCTTTTTATTTAAGAGCATCCGAGCTTTCCTTTCGCTCTGTTTCACCCCTCACCTAAGAAAAGAAAACATAGGCTAGGTAAGTTCAGGGCACTGGTTGCTCCATCCCTACCATAGTTAAACACCTTGTTTTATCTTTCTAGATCTCACAAGCGAGACAAATGTATTAGTCATTTATGCATACACTGCTATCAACTTTATTTTGAAATTGAAAGTAAGATTCCAAATTATCTTTCAATTGCTTAATTTTCATTTTAAAAACATCCACAATTGATTCTGTGAAAAATCGTTACATTTAAACCCACATTCAAAAAGTTATATAATCCACAGCATAAAAGTGCCGAGGAAGGTGCAATATAAGCATATTTGATTTAAACAGCTTTTAAACATTCGATAATTCATATTTCCCAATCTAAACCTCTTTTAAACCATTTAAATAGATTTATCAAATTTATATCATATTTTTTCAATATTAAAAACGTTTATTTAGACGGATTTCCTGTTATGGTCACTTAACTGCACTAGCGCGATTTTTCTACAAATTGATTTGGACTTAATTCAAAATCCACTCAACGAAACTTTGATTTTCTTTCTTCGTTTAGAAGATATGGATATGATAGTCCGAAATTTTCTTATCTCGAAGAATTCCAAGCTATATTTCACTCTACACATTCATTTGAACTTTTCGCGGCGCACATAATTTTAACTTATTTTTTTCGATATTTGAAACAATTTACTCAAAATGAATTCAATTATTTATAAAATAATTATAAATCATTTTAAATCAATATTTTCATTTTTTAAAGTATTCAAAAGGTATTTTTACTATTATCATATTATAATATTATTATATTCCCATTATTTTAACATTAAATTTTAAATTCCCATTTCAATTCAATTTCAATTCTAACTTCAAACTAAACACATTTAAAACTTAAATTTCAAATCTAATTTCAATTTAAACTTCAATTCAACCTTATTCTCAACTTCAATTTTTCAAAATCGATTTCAATTTCGATTTCACCATTAATCTCAATTTCAATTTAACTATCCTTTTTAAACCCGTTTCACTTCAAATTTCAAATTCTCTTTTATTTTTACTTTAATTTCACTTCTAGTTGAAAAGATACTTATTTTTCCAAAATATCACAAATCACTAAAATTTGGTCTTTCTTAATAAAGGGATAAATCAAAATGAACATAACCAATGTCCATATTCATCACTAACGTAACACCCATTCAACCAATCATATAACATATGATTTCAAATTCAACATTCACTATTAATACCATAACGGGATATATTATCACAATTCAAGTATCTTACCCAACTATCCAATCATCCATATTAACAATCAGTTTGGTATAAACATTCATATGTCATAAGGGTATAAATCTGATTGTTTTAACATAACCAAAATATAAATTTAAAAGCGATGAAAATTTCTCACCTTCATATCCACTCTGTCAATCTTTTTGTAGGCTAACGTGCTTCTCGAACTAATGCGCTTTTCTCGAACGTCTCGAATTCTCGCCTTTATTTATTTTCCTTCGAACTGCTTTTGTTTTCCTTTCTCTTTTCTTTTTCTTTCCTTTCTTTTTTTTTCTTTTTTTCTTTTTTATTTGGCCATGAGCTTTGGAGGGGAATGGGGTGTACATCATTGGGTATGTGTGGCTTTAGGCTTGGGTATGGTTTGTCGATGCTCGGGTAGGTTGGTGTAGAGGTGTGTACGACTTGGGGTGGTGGAGTATGGGCTTGTGTATGTGGTGTGGCCGAGGGTAGGTGGGGCGTGCGTGAGTTTGGGAGGGGGTGCGTGGGTTTTATAGCTCGGGTTGGATGCTTTGGTGGTGAGTGTGGGTTGTTGGAAGACGGTAGAGGCATGTAGGCTTGGTTTTGGTGATGTAGAGGTGTGGTGATGTTTGATGATGGTGGTGGAAGGAAATGAAGAAGTAGAGAATGAGTATGAAAATTTTGTAGAATGGAAATATAGTGAAAAATAAAGGGAGTTTGGCTTGTATTTATATGTTAGAAAATATATCAAGTTGCAACAACTTGACGACTACTTGTTTTGTTTGAAAACAGTGTTTTTGTCCACAAATTTTACAATCAATATTTGACATTTTTGTTAAGCTATATATTGAATTAAACCAAACTTTAAAATGAAATTTTTTACTTCTTTAAATAAATTGAAACACGTCTCTATATATTTTAAAATCATACTTAATTAATATCAAAATCTCTAATTTTACAGTGTATGTAAAACTGACTAAATGCGATAAAATTTGGTTATTATTGTAAAATGATTATTAACATACTTTTAAATCCTTTAATATACTTTTATCATCTTTATTAGATGTTTTAAATAAGATTTAATTTTTCATATAAATATTTAAATCTATTTATTTAAGCCTTTATTTATTATTAACAAACTAAGCTTTTGTTGATTTGTTTTAAAATCCAAAATTTATACTTTTTAATTATTAACTATAAGAATAGATAATTATTTATTATATATAACATATTTATTTAAGTTTTAAATTCCTTTTAATTTAAAACGAATGAAATCTCTCATTTCCGAAGTAGCGAAATTACGGGTCGTTACATCTGTTTTCAACAAACAACCAGTGAACAAGGAAGTGGGTCAGGCAAAAAGAGGTACACAAAGACCATATAAACATATATACATATATGCATATATATATTTATACACATATATGAGTTCAAAAGCAACAACACATGTTCAACCAATTGAATCAACATCTCATATACAAGGCAGTGAATGAATTAACTCAACTGCGTGAACATCAACAGAACATATGCATATGTGAAAACATGAAGGCTACAACTTCAAGCAAACTACATGTATGCAACAGAGTGGATTGTAGGACTAACCAAAGGAGCACTTGAAGCATAACATGAATGCAAAGCTACCACCAGACCAGAGTTAAGAGTTCAGACATTACAAATATGCAGTGGAGCATGAAAGCAGTTTCAAGATTAAATCAAGGTATCACCAACACTAACCACATATAAAACATGGAATGCAACTGAGGTGAACACACACAGATACATACATACATTTATGTATGTATTTATACAAGTGGAGATGAACATAAACTCATCAGTTTAGAAGCAACAACAAAGTGGTAAACAAGAGAATACCAGAGCTAGCATATTATACCGCAACAAGACAACAATAATAATGTAACCAGACATCATCATCATCAATGGATCAAAATGCAGACGCAAGTGTACCAAGTCCCCCAATACAGTGAAATAATGAAGCAACAACTTCAACCAGAACTAGTCCTAAACCAAAGTCCAGTTCAAATGTACATATTCAAGTAAATGAGTCAGTGCAGCATGAGTCACAATATATACACATATTCATGGAGTAATGCAACAAGCAAGTCAGGAAATCATGGCAGGTCTAAGTAGCAGTTTCAAACAAAGACAAAGGTGTTCTAAATATCATCAAACTCAAATGCTGAAGTCAATTTTTTTTATCTCACAGTAGATAATATGATAAACACGAATTAACCAAGTCAATGATCTTAGAAATTAATAAGCCAATGTCAACAAAGAAAAGAACAGAACCAATCAAAAGAAACTGCAAACCGTGATAATCAAGTAGCAAAAATATATGAATTGAAAAAGTCAGAAGACATCACAAGCATCCAAGCAAAATCGAATGGACAAGCTAAAGTAGCAGACAAATTCAATAAAATATATACGAACGAGATTATAGGAATTCGAATCCTATTTAACCCAATCTCATCATCGGCCTAAAATTCATTCGAGTTCAAGAAATTATCAAAGCAAGGCATTAGAATAAATCAAAAGCCAATAACTCGAATCAAAGTCGAGTATTGTTAAATATCAAAAAAGGGAAAAACCGCATACCACTTCAACAATCGAACTCGACTTAATTGAAGCAGCCTTGAACAAATTAATCGATCGAAGAAAGCAATCGAAGCATCAGTAATAAATTCAATGAAGTGGCGACTTCAACATAAAAGCCCTAAAATTTTGAAAGACGAACAAAGTACAATACGAAAGCAAAAGGAACCGGCCGATAATAAACGAACAGAAGGTGATACTTTTTTATCACTTTATTTATTTTTGAGCCGGCATCTTTAGTTGTTTTTGGGCCTTTATTTTTAAACTAGGGTTTTATTGTTTTAGTTGTTTTTAATTTATATTTTTCTTTTAAACTTTTATAAATTCTAGTCCTTTGATTAGGGGACGAACTACGGTGGTGTAGTTCAAGAATTCACAAGTCAATAGTTGAGTTGTGATAGGGTTTTGAGCATAGAGTTAGATTAGTCGATAGAGGGTGTCACGAGTTTACGTGTGTAAGCGTCTGGCTACTTAATTTCTAGTAGAAACCTTGGCGACAGCACGTAGGTAGGTTTTGCCGAAGCTGGGTGAATTTGTGTTGTTTTATTTATGCTTTTAATATTCTGCTATTATCTGTGATGCTATTGCCAGTGCTGCAATTATTTTATGTATTTCCACATCAAATTTTTATAATTATTAATATCACCCCATTCACTCCCCTTTAGGGTGAAATCGATCCTACAGAAAATGGTTAGGAAATCGACCATGGATCGATATGTTATGAAATCGAGAGGAAGTTATAAGTAGAATTGGTTACACTCTTTAAGAATGATCTCATATAGTCTGGAATGATTGAAAATCTAGTTAGGAAATTCTCTCGGGATGTGAAAACAGGTTTATTTTAAAGATGAGGTCTTATAAGAAAAATACTATAAATGGAATGTTAGAAACTTAAGAAAAATTTCCAATGTTGGATGCGATAACTTCGGAAAGAACTTGAATTCATTTAAGGGAGTTAAAAATGTTGAGTTGGAATTATAAGATAAGTATAATCAGTTTGGAAATCTTAGGAAGGATTTATTAAAAATTTCGGAGACACGGGAGAATATTATGCAATATTTCCAAGATTAACATTAAGATAGTTTTGGAAATTATACGTATTAATATTTTCCCTAAGTACTGAATGGAAGGTTTTGAGAAATTTTTTTTAGTGGGAAATGATTTAAAATAGAAATATTTTCTAAATGTTGTGAATAATGGAAGTTGGAAATATTTCTAAGTATTGAAATGGTAAAATATCCTGTTATGGATACAGGTGTTGAAATTATTTCAAATATAGAAAATTGAAGAGATTGAATATATATATCTTGGTGAATATGTTTTGAAATAAATATTTGGAGATATATTAAATAAGGCCTAGTGTTGCTTTTGAATGTTATTTGATAGTTAAATAACCGACTATCAGTATTGGCCGATTTCATTAATCGTTTCGAAGAGACCGAGATTGGATAATTATCGAAAAACAACTTCGATCCGGTTTGAATGTTACGAATGAATACCGTAAAGATGATGAAGATAGTGATTTGGTTTGTCCAGACCCTGGACAACTTGTATGGACGAATGCTATTAGAACATCGTCATTGGAGGACGATGAGTATTCTAAGAAAAATTGTTCTTGCAAGGTAACGCTTAGCCTCGAACATCATCAACCGGGAATGACTAAAACATGGGAGATGTAGCAAGGCTAAGTGGGTCCCACCCAATTAGGGTATGTTATCACCTTTCTAGATGTCCTTGAAAATCTATATATTTTGGATATGGTTATGAATGGAAGGAGCGCTCATGGTAATGGTGAGAACACCCAGGGTGATAACATATTTGGTCTATACAAGTTAGGGGTAGGCCGGTCTTGTATAGCAAGGGATCCCGACATGGTCCTCGGTACATTGTTCTAGAGGTGTACTATGATGAGCGGCACTCTAGTGGCCCAGTCATTCATTGGAATCCATTCTCTAATACGAGCTTACAGTTTTGTTTGTAGAGCCTAGTATGCTGGAGTTGAATTAATGTAACATTTTCAGCTATTTGAATAAGTATTTATATTTAAACACTATTATAATATTACTGGATTTTCTATAAAATGTTTTAGTTATCGTAAGGGAATAACCCGTCATGTTTATGTGTGACGCAGTCTTATAAGATTCCTTTGTTTTCAAAGTATTTTGATTCCACTAATAATTCAAATTGAGTGTGTTTTCTCACGTTGGTTTTTCAGACTGACTCGGGTGTTATTTTATTATAATGCTTGGGTCAAACCGAGTATTACAAATTTAGGGTTAAATGCTATGGAGCTCATAAGACAAGCTGGAGGAGTTCAGGCATATTTTCGTACTTGCACATATTTTTCGCTGTGAGAGGACAAGTGATTACAATTGTCCAGATTGATGTATCGATTGTTGTACTCTGATGCTTGTATATATATATAAACTGTTACAGATTCCTATGTATAAAAATATGTTATTATATACTATATTTTGTTCCGCGACGATTGTAAGATTCTACGTTGTTGTTTTTATTTCTTTTTCTATTTTTTCTTCTTTGCCCTAGTTATTCGCTCTTTTGTACAATTTGGGTTGATCAAGAGTGAATTATTATCAACTCAAAGGGGTACGAAACTCGGGTTGCTACAGTTGGTATCAGAGGGAAAGGTTAAGTGAGAACCTTGACTCTGGTGGGGATCGATCATTAGAGATAGAGTCATTAGTACTCCAGAATGAGTTTGAGTGTAATAATAGATATGAGTGCGTATTTTTTAGTGAATATAAAACAGTTTTATATTGTGTTAATTTATCTGTTGAGTAGTATATAAATTTCTGTTCGGGTAGTGGAACGCTACTAAATCAGTAGGAGTTTCTAAACACTTGGATAAGGTAATTTGACACGGTAAGGTTTTGAAGCAGGTAAATGAAAATAATTTTACTTAAATTATATTTTGATATAAAAGGAATATTTTTCTAAAATTATTATGGTATATTTGGATTGTTTGGATGATAATATTATAATTAAAACAAGATTATAAAATCTGGAGTAGGTTATATATAACTAAATGGAAATTGTATAAGTATGGATTATACAATTAAATTAAAAACTAAGACTTGATTAAAACCAGAGTTTGAAAATTTAAATCCCGGAGATTTTGAAAGTGTTTTCCGAAATATTTTGAAATAAACAATAGTATTATATTTTGGAGATATTTTTGAATAGAAAGATGTTTTTAAATGGATGTTGGAAAGTGATAATAGCACTGAGCTCACTTCATTCACTGGAAAAAATCCTGGTGATGACTGCGCAGCATCATCAGTATTCATTTTTGTGTTTCTAAGTGACGAATTGCTACCATATATGATTTATTCAGATGGGTTGGGCAAACCAATTTTATTTTGGAAATTCTGAAGGGAATTTATTTTGGACAAAAAACCAGGGTTGGTTTAATTTTTTGAAAGTGTGATTTGGAATATTGAATTTTTAAATCCTTATTATAATGTTTAGAAAATATCAAGAAATAAGTGATGAACTTATAAAAATTGTGAATGATTTTAAAGAAAAATATGGAAATTGAATTTTGAGATTAAAATTAAAAGCGAAAAGGCTACAATGGAATTTAACTTGGATTAAGTTGAAGGAATTAAATAAAAAAAATTAATTTAATTGTATGTGATTCGAATAGAATTGATGAAATAAATTCATGAAACGTTGAATTAACTTTGCAAAGTTTTAGGAAATCAATAAAAGAGATGACTGGAATAAGTAAAATGAAATGAGTAAAATGCGACGAAGTTAATTAAATATAAGTAAGGGAGAGGAAAATGCGAGTTCTGGATGAAATTAAAACTTCTGTAAGTTCAATGAATTTAAGTGGTAAAAGAAAATGACATGGATGGAATCTAACTTAAGCTAAGTTAAGTAAAAATTTGGTTGAATTTGGATTGAATTGAAATAAAACTGTATTGAGTTATAAATGATTTTGAATGAAATAAATAAATTTAATGGC
Source organism: Allium cepa (assembly GCA_030765085.1). Classification (NCBI taxonomy): domain Eukaryota; kingdom Viridiplantae; phylum Streptophyta; class Magnoliopsida; order Asparagales; family Amaryllidaceae; genus Allium; species Allium cepa. The sequence continues at coordinate 979,499,126 of CM060934.1, forward strand.
TTATAAACAATGAAAAGAACTGATAAAAATATATTTAGGCTATAAATAAGTGTATATTCTCGAGTTAAAAATAAAATAGGAATATACTCGGGTATAGAATTGATGGAAATATGAAAAATAAGTTGTATGACGTATAAAATTGGAAATTGGAATAGATAAGCTAAAATAACAAAAAAAAGAGTTTGATGTTTTAGAAATGAAAAAAAACCAAACTTTAATTATAAAATAAATTTAAACTCAAGTAAATTGGTTGAAGTGATTTTTGAAATAAAAATAAGATATTGAATTATGAAATGGGAATGAACTAATTAGATAATTAATTAGTTAATTGGATATAAAATAGATATTAACTGGGTTGAGTTGCAAATAAATCTAATTTGAATATGAATGAATTAAACATGGCCTTGGATATTATTTTAATGAAATGAGTTCGAAATTAAAACTGAAGTGGATTGGATGAAGGAACTAATTTAAGTTAATTAGTAAACGGAATGAAGATTGATTGAATAAAAATCAAATTGGTAATTTAAACTGGAAATTGTTTACCAGAAAATAAACTTATGTTATGGAGTTAAAATAATTTGAAGAAAATAAATTAACTTAAGTAAGTATTTTAAATGGAAGCTTGGCTTAAATCAATTTGTGAAATGGTTATTTATTATAACAACATAGAATGTTTCCGAGCTAAAATAAATGGATTTGAGTACAACAAAAGTGAATTGAATGGAATGCAAAATGAATTGATGGAGAATCAATTAGAAATGGAATAGAATTAGATATAAATTGAGTGGAATCAATTTAAAATAGCTATAAACTAAAGTGGAAATTCTACTAAAGCGAATATCATCGAATTTGCATGGAAAAAATTGGTCGTTTGACGTAAACGAAAAGAAATTAAATTCTGCGAATGACTGGATAGTGAATAAATTGATTTTTAATCAACTTAGAATGAATATTAACTTGTTTAGTACAAATGTGAATTGAATGTAAGGAAATTGGCTTGTAAATCATTTCAGATTGGATGAAATAGTATATGGATTGATTGAAAGCAATTAAATTTGTATGCTTATAAATACATGTTTAACATGCATTGCTTATGAAGATTGTGTGTTTGAACTATTTAAATAAATGAAATGTTAGTGAATTTTATATTTTGGTACTTACATGTTTAAATTGAGTAAGTCCAGGTAACTAGAGCTGTTTTGCTTGACCCTGATTGCGTGAATTGCAAAATAAATAAGCCGCTTGCTTAAAAATGTTAAAATAAGGTACATTTTCGGATTAAATACGCAAAATTATAAAATATTAATATATATTATGTTTTCCGACCCTGTGTGTCAATGTATATATTTATCTCTCTTGTCGTATTGCAAAAGGTCCTCCGTATAAAGGAGACTCTGCAAATAATTTTGAAAATTTAGGGTGTTCGAAAATTTTTAAAAATTTTTGAAATTTTTTTTGTTAATGACGAATTGATTTCGAATTTATAATCGAAGTAAAGGATTTTTGGATTAGGATTGAAGACTAATTGTTTGAGTAGAACCAAAAGATTAGAAATTGAAATATCGAGTTTTCACTACGTGGGTTTTTGGATAAATTAATGGGTCTGGTGCATTCTTCTGCATCAACAATTTTGGGGACTAAATTCTTTTAAAGGGAGAGGAATGTGACGACCCGGATTTTTCGATGTTTGATTTGTATATTTAAGTGGTTTAAATATTGAATTTGAATTATAGATTGATTTCGAATATGAAAATTTGATTTTTGTTTATAAATTAAATTTGAAATTTAAATATAGCGATTTATTGAATAATGTAATTTTTGAATTTAATAATTAGAATTTGGTTAAATTATTGAATCTTTAGTTTTATGCTCGATAATAATATTTAAAGTCTTGTAAAATTTATATTAATAATAATGAAGATAATAAAAATTTAAAATTGAATTTAAAAGTGATGTTCAATTTTAAAAATAGTTTGTTCAAATTGACATTTAAAAATAGCGATCCCCGGCACTATCTCGGATTTCGACGAAACCAGTTCCATTGGATCCTAATAATGTATTATTATCGAATTTCAAATTCTGTAGCATTTGGAATTATTATTTGGTCGTACGGGATATAAACGCGCTGAGATTATATCAAAAAATTCATATAATAATTAGGTCAAAAAGCTATCTTCCTCATACGATCGAATTAGGACTCGAAACCTTTTCCATTGCATTCGAAATTGGGATATTATATTATGAATGCCTGGCGGCACGGCTCGATAGGGATTCAAAATTTTAAGTTGTGTAAATCGAAAATGTTTTGAAATTAAATTAACATATATATATATATATATATTTATATATATATATATATATATATATATATATATAATATGTATATAGGCATCCCAACCCTTCCTTTCAGCTGTATATTCTATCTTTCACCGTTCCTTCTAAAACACGCCTACTTCTTATCAATCACTTTTCCTTTCCTTCTTTTTAAACGGCAATACAGAGAAAAAGAGAATAGATATGAAATTCGTTCGAAGATAAATACAATAACAACCGCTCCTTTTTTCTTCTTCTTCTTCCAAATTCTAAATCGAATTATCTCAATTCGACCAATAAAAAAGAAAAGAAAAAAGAACGATCGAATCGAGATCGAGGATGAATCGTGAGAGTTGGGAGGCCTTCGATCAGCGTGGGTGGAAAGGCGAACGGTAGGGCGAGGCCACCAAGGCGAGGGTTTAGGAGATAGGCTTGCGCGTATTGGGGCTTCAATGTTGGTGGTGGGTGCATGGTTCCGTACACCGAGGAGGAGGTCAGGGCAGCAGTGAGAATCGATCGCGACAAGTAAGGTGGGGTTTGCGGTCAGTGATGGTGGCCGTTGACGTGGGCGTGGGGGAAGATGGGTGATGTGGTTGGCACAGGGGATGGCGATGTGGTTGGCATAGAGGGATGGCCGTGGTGAGCGCTGCGATGGGGAAGGATTGGTGGCATGCATGTCTCAAGATGTCTGGCCGCGATGTGGGATTGGTGGTGTGTATCAGGTAGTAGCTTGGTGGAGGAACTGCTGACTTGCAACGTCATGGTGGTATATTGACCTAGATGGTTGTGAGAGAGGTTCAGATTCAGGTCGTTGGGGATGACGAGTTGCAGTGGGTTATTGGTGATGGTGAAGTCATGCGTGGAAGTGTTGTCGCGTGTGGGTAGTGCTTGGGTTTCGTTAATCCGGTAATTAATCTAATTAACTGTGGATGATTTTAATTAACTCTAATCATTTTATTATTAAATTCAAATGCTTATAAAATGTATATCTTATTCATATGAGGTCCAAAATGAACGAAACTGGTTGCTTTGTGTTCGTGGCATTGAAAAACACACATAGAAATTGGTTGGGGTTTTTCGAAGTCAGCTGGATTCAAGAAAATTTAAATTATGGATATTCGGTAGATGAAAAATCAAAGTGAGTAAATCTCACTCATCTTGGATTACTATTTTAATTTAAATTGTTGGAAATTAGTTATTGAATGATTGGGTGAATTTATCAATTATCATCTATTGAATGTGATATATATATATATATATATATATATATAGTCGTATACATTTTAGTAGTTGGAGTGTTATTCCCACACAATATAACAGATGAGACCCTATACGCCCCGCATAATAGCGGATGACCCTATATATCGCGATATCCCCCTCGAAGTGGGTTTGGTATTTATTTTATGTCGTATTAACATCTGTGGATGCGGAGAAACAGGTTGGAGGGATCCAACTGGATTCCCCAGTATAATGTTTATTTTTCATATATAGTGATATATGATTTGTGTAGAATAATCTGTTAAAGATTATTGTAGTGATTGAAAATTATTGGATGCTATTGTAGCACTGGCCTGAATTTAATATTTTGAAATACCATAAATATAGTTTTAAATTTTAAGGAATTCAAGGAATTTTTTATATATAAAATAAGTTAATGGTAAATGGAATTATTTTTATGAAAATGGAATTTGGAATAATGTATATTGATTTTTGATTGTAAGAAACTATTCGTAAATGGTTTTAAATAAAGATTTAAAAAATATATTATATAAAGGAGTTTGTAAATGGCATTCCGTAGTATGAAAGGAGTTGAAATCAATATTAAAAATAGATTGCAGGTATAATGAAATTTCTAAGAAATAAGTTTTATAATGGAATTGTATAAATAAGATTTGTTTATAAAAAGGTAAAACCAAAAGGGTATAAAATTTATAAACGATGTTATAATTAAATGTAGTCGATACCAGATGATGATTTGAGATATAAATTCATACGTGACTTTATATTAAAATATGAAATAGGGTTGAAAAAAAATAGCAAATTCTATTTTTGGAATGAAAATGGTTAGGGAATCGACTATGGACCGATATGTTGTGAAATCGAGAGGAAGTTTTAAATAGAATTGGTTAGTGAGATTTTAAAATATATTTTTATTTTTATAAAGCTAAGTTCATTTTCAAAGGGGAAACTTTATAATCTAAACTATACAATTTTAAACTAGTTAGTATTTGAATAGGTCGAAAAATGTATTTTTAAATATTTAATATTTATTGAAATTAAATTTTGATATTTATAATCATCTTTGTAAATTGATTGATTTATTTTTAAATGAGTTATTGATAGTTTATTAAAAGTGTTAACATTTTAAATAGTAACTTAAACATAGTTTAAAAATAAAAATAAATTATTACTCTTTAAAAATGATCTCATATAGTTTGGAACGATTGAAAATTTTGTTAGAAAATTCTCTTGAGATGTGAAAACAGGTTTATTTTAAAGATGAGGTCTTGTAAGAAAAATCCTATAAATGGAATATTAGAAACTTAAAAAAAATTTCCAATGTTGGATGCGATAACATCGAAAATAACTTGAATTCACTTAAGGGAGTTAAAAATGGTGGTTGGGGATTATAAGACAAGTATAACCGGTTTGGAAATCATAGGAAGAATTTATTAAAAATTCCGAAGACTTAGGAGTTTGTGCAATATATCCAAAATTAACATTAAGATGGTTTTGAAAATTATATGTATAAATATTTTCCCTAAGTATTGAAGGGAAGGTTTGTAACGACACACTATTTTGGACCATTCAAATCGACAATAAAACTACATATGTCTGATTTTGAATAATTCAAAATAGTAGATTGTAATATAATTCAGAGCAAATAAAACCAATCACAGAATCACTGATATAGATAAATCAGAATAACTCGCAGCGGAAAATAAAACAACAGTAGTAGTTCATGAAGCTACTACAACACATTCTCAAACACAGTCTCAAAACAGTACAAAATACCATAGTCTGAGAAGTTAATACAACAGAAATCCCAGATACATAAATGTTCACTTGTACAATAGCTGAATAGAAAATGCTGAAAGAAATAGATAGCAACTAGATAACTGATGATCTCCATCAAATCCTAGCACCAGAAGGTGAATTCCAATGCTGATACTCAGGCTGACCCGAGCATAAGAAAATAAACACAAACACTCGAGTCAGGACATACATTCTTATACAATGTAAACCAACTCAAGTGAACTGTAATATAAATTGCACAAGTAACTTAAAGGATGCTTGGGATCGCCCATCCTTTAAAGATCCGTTAAACTATTTACTATGTAGTAGTATACGCTATTATAATAATGTCTAGAAGTAAAGTAAACATACTTAAAAATAGCGTTAAGGCTTTACATTTTCCACCTTAACACATACATAGGCCCAGTAGTCTATCCAGTACCAGTGTATTTCCAGATCGAGAGGCTACCCTAAATACTCCATAGGCTACGACACAAAACCAAACTCGTACAAGGCGCGCTAGGGTAGGTGACACTGCACAACGAGGCAATGCCAGGGTAGATAAAAATCCAAAATAGTTTTATATTTCAATCAAAATACTACATTTAAACTATTTAAAAGTGAAATTATTGTTCTTACAAAAATCCAATATAAAATCCCAAAGGTTTAGCCTTAGTTCATTTGTATCAATTACAGCACTTGCAAAGTGTGGAAATATCCTTACAACAGATTTGAGTAAATTAAATTTTAGACTTCAATATAAATTTTTTTAAACCTTTATTTAAACAAATTTGACTTATAAAATGATAATTTCCACCTTTAAATAGTCATTTAATTTACTCAAAAATTTATGATTTTTATAAAGTAAATTTTGCAAATAAACTAAATTTACCTATTTCTTTAAACTAATTTACTTCAATCTAACTTCTTTATACTTTACTTATAAAAATAATCAAGTGCAAAATTTTCTATGAATTTTCTTAACAATTAAGTTTAATTACCTTTCCAAAAATAAACTAAATTTCCAATTAATTTCTTTACTTACCTTTATTTTAAAACCAACCTCCCATTTCTAAATCAAATTATATTTCAACTTCCATATTTTTCACAAATTTACCTATTTAATTCATAGAAACTTAACCTTTATTAATTTGCTTTATATTCAAGTTATACCAAATCTTCATATTTTATTTCTTAACTTAAATTCCATTTATCTTACAAATCAAAATTTACAAGATAAATTTATACTTTAAACTTTAAACATTTATTTATTTACATATTCAACTTGTATAATATCACTATACTTATAAAATCATTTTTAATCCCATTTTTAAACCAAATATCATAACATTCTAATTTAAAAATGTTTAATATTTCCAGAATATATATAACCACGGGTCTGTATAATAATTTCTAACCTAGGTCTAGTGATATGGATAATATATCATTTCAATCCGTAATTTACAAAAAATCCGGGTTCTTTTATTTCAAACCCGCAATCCCAAGTTAAATAAGAAATAAATAAATAAATAAATAAATATCGTTCAGGCCTTCATTTCAGCCCGTAACGATTCTATTCTACAGGGAACTTGCAGTGTGATAAATAGTAAATAAATAAATAAAAATCAGCATACATATAACAGTAGATAATATAACTGATGATGTGTAAATGTGATAATAGGGTTTTTAACATCATAAATTTATATCACAGGCAAGCAAAATATAAAATATAACTATTTTACAATTACTTTTGTTATTAATTTACTGATCTATAAGTATGTTTGTCGGGTGAGAACACTCACTTTTACGAAGCTGAAGATTTTGATTCAAAACTACGGTAACCACACCAGAACAGTGTACAGAAGGCATGATCAATTATTGGAAGATGAGCCAATCCGATTCAAATCTTGACACAAAACAAAACGAATAACTAATTACGTGAATTTAAAACGATCCAAGCAAATTTTAAATAATCAAAACTGGAGCGAGATTAGATAAGAGGGAGATTGGCATAATACGCTCGACCACTTCACCACCCGACTTGACCCATATAAACATGTCTTGGTCTATTTATATGCACGCATTCATGCAAACCAGAGAAAATTGAAGATATATGTTTCGTTCAAAAATACAAAGGTGGTGGGCTATAACTCTAAGTGGCGCAGGCATTGAACTTTATATATATATATATATATATATATATATATTATTAATAATATTATTATAATTTTTAGAATGAAAAGTGGTGAAAACTTTGGTTCAAAAGCTTAGACAAACTCATCACTCGGCTGTGCATAGGCACGTAAGGGGAAAGTTGGGTGCATGCAATTTTTTTTTTCAAAAGGTATATGTGCTGTGATAAATCTCAAAGTGGTGCATCACATTTTTTTTCTCTTAAAGCACGAGCTCATGCAACTCGACCAATTGGTGCATCAAGGGAAGGATTGCACTGATGGTGCAGGAGAGGTGGATGTAGGCGGGCGTGCAACGGTGGTGAGTGACTGGGCATTTGTGTAGAAGTGAACAAACAACGCAAGGAGGAATATATATATATATATATATATATATATATAAGAAAATAGATATAGCGGCCATACCTGATGTGGATGCTTACGCACAAAGAAGATGAAAGCCAAATGTTGAGATTGCAAAAGAAAGTTATTAAGTGCGAGGCTTTATACTGAGGTTGCATTGATAAATAAAAGGAAACGGCAACTTTTGAAACGGTAAGGAAAGATTGCGCGTGGTTTTGTATTAATTTGCGAAACGCAGGTTGCAAAAAATGGGAAAACACAAATTAAGGTGTGCGTAATTTAAGGCAAACAAGGATTCGAAATTTAGAACCTTAAAGGAAATATGATTTCTTTCATTATCAAAGGGGTGCGTGGGTTTATATTAAAACAAAAGAAATTTGCGTTGATTAAAGGAAGAAACGACAACCAATCTTTTGCTTTGAAACGGAAATGGAAATTTGGAAAATTTTTATGTGAACGTGTGAAAATAAAAAAACTATGCGTTAAATTGAGGTGAAAGAAATAGGCTAGAAATAAATTTATATCAATTATACACTGGAGGCAAGGAAAATTTGGAAACAAATAATTACAGTGAGTATTGATTTTTATTACCAGTGTAGATTGTGTTAATTAAGAGAATGAAACGGCAAGCAATATTTTTGCATTGATACGTGATGTTTGATGTTATCATGGAGGATGCGTTGATATGCGTGGGTTACGTAACCAAGCGATAAAGTGGTAAGAAAAATTTTGGCAAACATTTTGTACACGTTTAGAATTTATTAGGAAGTAAATGCGCTGATTAAAACATAAGAAATATTTATAAAATGGGAAGGCGAAGATAAAGGAGGCAATCAGATTGGAACCAAATATTGCGTACGTGACTAAGTATTTACACGAAAACTTGCATTGATTTAGAGGGGCAACGGCCAGCAGAAAATGAATTTTGAATGATTGAATTTTGGTAAGTAATAACTGATATTGGAACGGCTCTATATCAAAGATTTTATACCAAATTTAAAAAAATTGAAGATGATGGAAAGTGTAACGTTTGCACGTGAATTCAGGGTACTATAAATTTGAACGGCTATAATTTTTTTGTTTATTATTTAAGGTAAGAGTTTTAAGAACGCGTACTTTAGACGCAATAATTTAATCAAACATACTCCCACATTTAACAATAAAAGTAACACATTTAAATTTACACGTTTTTATCTATTTGCTACTTATAGTAGTAAAATATACGTTTAAAGAGTATTTTATTAAATACGTACTATTTATACCACCAAATTAATCAAAACGGGTATAACCGTACAAATTTAAAACGTACCTTTTATAAAGCTTATTTATCCATTATCTATATTATTCAATCTAAAATTTTATTTATTAAATATTAACTAAGAAACAAATGTGTATACGTATAAAGTTTAATTCTTTTACAAAATATTAATTTTCGATTTAAAGGTGTATAACCAATTTTTAAAAGGACAAAAGTGGAAATAAAATGTTGTTACCAATATATCCAGTTAAATTAAAGATTTGAAATTTCAATAAATGTTAAACTTAACCAAAATAAGAATTATAGAATTTATTAATATTAATAAAAATTTGGGTGATTATTTATAATTTATTTTTTGTATTTTAGGGAAATAGAAAGATAAATAAAGAAAATAGCTTAATTTATTTAAACTAGCTTAAGAAAATTGCAAACATAATCCACTTAACTTTGGGAAATTACAACTCTTCTTGAAAATGGTTTAAAATAAATCTTTAAGAAACAAAATAAAGTGACAATGAGAATAAAATAAGTTCTTAAGAAAAATACGAAATAAATAAAGAATTTCTTAAATTAATTGAAGTTGGAAATTAGAAATTGTAAACAAAATACAACTGACACTGAAAAATGTCAATTACACTTTTAAAAACGTTTTAAAACCAAAATATATACAAAACAATGTATTTTACCCATGAAAACAAAATTAGAACATTACATGACTAAATAAAATATTATATATATAATTTAAAGTAAACAATTTTGTTAAACACAGCAAATTACACACAATAGTCAAAAAGACATAACTTTCACATTATAAATCAGATTTCAACGAAACGAAAAGTAGTATTCTTAAAATTTTATTTACTTTCGAAAAAAAGATAAAATTCAATTTTTTTAAACTTTTAAATTTTTAAATTTAAAAGTCAAAGTTTGACCATATTGACAAAATTCATATTTATGGAAAATATTCTATTAATTCATGTGTGGAATTCTAATCCACACCAAAATTTATATTTAAATTTTTTTATCTAAATTAAATAAGTAAAACATTTAATAAAATATTTGGGTTGATACATAGATGGTTTGGATGGAAAGCTAAGTGAGAGTAAATGCTAAGAAATAGAAAAGGCATAAGTTAAGGAGAAAGAAACGTATATATGTTTTATTCTTAAATGCAAATGAAAATGAGGAGCTTTGAAACGAGAACTAGATCTTCTTGTACATGATTTGCATATGAGAAATACACGGCTAGGAAAAAAGTTTGTATGACTAAAGTAAGAAATAAAGAGGCCATGTAGAAAAATGCAAGAAATCAAGCAGTGACCTGATGGATTTAATTAATTTCTTTCCTTTGTATTAACCGTTGTTCTTAATTATATTGAATTTGTTAAATGTGTTCATTTATTATGATTGAATCCTCAAATAAATTCATTTAGATAAGTTTCATTCTTTTATATTACCTTATGAATAAAATATGCATTTCCACTTTAACATTCCTTCCTTATTTTATTACAAAGTTTATTTTTCTTCATATTAAATTACCAAAATTTTATCAATTTAACAATTTTAATTATTAAAAATTTATGGGTCATTACAGTTTCCCTTTAAAAATAAAACTGGTTTTCTTATTTGAAAAATAAGGCTTTCGAAATCATAGGCTGTAACATTCTGATATTTTCAACCATCCGCATCCGCACATGTCGAACTTGAATTGCTCAAAATATCAAATTGTTAATTTATATTTGGCAAAACTCAGCATATACAATAAATAAACATATCACAGAATCACAGACACAGAGTAATACAACAATAAGCAGAAGAAAAAAATGAATAGTAGTTCATTAAGCTACTATATATTTATATAACAGAGTTAAAACAAGACCCAACAGTAGTCTCAAATATATGGAAGTCTCAATACAATTGTAAAAAACAAAACCATAATATATCATAGGAGTCAACTAAATAACTACAAGCTGAATAGATAGATGGATCTCCAAGCGAAGCTGCAACCCCAAAGGTGAGTCTTAAATGCTGTGATAATCAGTCTGACCCGAGCGTAAAGCAAAACACAAAACACTCAAGTCAGGATTAACATTCTTATACTAATAAATCCAATTCAAGTGAAATATCAACTGAAATACAAGTAACTCAAATGATGTTTAGGATAACCATCCTCTAAGGATCCGTTAAACTATCTACTATGTAGTAATATATGCTATTATAATAATGTCTATAGTAAAGTAAACTATTAAAATAGTGTTAAGGCGTTACCCATTTCCCCCTTAACACATTTTATAGTGCCAATAGCTATACAGTACCGTAATACCTCCTGATCGGGAGGCTACTGGAGGATACTCCATAGGTACGACATAATACAAACTCGTAGCGATCTCGATAGGGTAGGTGAAACGACACAACTACGCAATGCTAGGGTAGATAAACCAATTACGCATCCAGGCTGGTAGTAACGCATAGCCGCAGCTACCGCCCACCTCGAGCCACGCTCCCAAAATTGAAGGTGCGCACCAAATCAATCACAAAGTAATAGAATGGCAATCGAAGAAGTGTGTTCGATCGGAGGAGCTACCTCACTTGGCCCGTCAATCTCTTCTGTTTTAGCCACCTTATGCCAACTTACGGGAGTCGGGTACACGTATATACCTCAATAGGACGTCGCCACCATCCTACTTCATTCTGGAATCTCCACCGCGTACACGATTGTTAAAGTGGTTCTCTACATTGGCAGAGAGTATGACAATAACCGGTCCCAGTCTCTTTAACAACCAAACGTTATTATAACACCTCGTTCATTTCAAAATAGTTTATACTTCAAAACTAAAATATCATTTTCATTTCAAAAATCATATCAATATGATATCATTTCCATTTCATAATCATATCAATAAGATATCATTTCCATTTCAAATATATCCATTTCTAAAAATCATAACACTTCAAAGTTATAACACTTCTGAAATTATAAAGCTTCTAGAACCAAACACTTTAGAAATCATGACTTAGAAATCATAACTTAGAAATCATAATACTTCGAAAATCATAACACTTTGGAAAACCACAATACTTCCCACTTAACCGGTTTATATATTAAATTAGTGTATAAAATAAAATAGTTTATAAATAAAATAGTTTATATAAAGTAGTTATAGGTTAAAATAGTTTATAATAAATAGTTAATATATTAAAATAGTTTATATTAAAAATAGTTTACATTAAAATGATTTATAAAGTAAAATATATAAATAGTTTTAAATATAATTTAAAAATACTTTATTATATAATAGAATAGCTTTCTTAAATTTCACAAATCAATTCCATTCAACCCGAATTCCAAAATTCCGATTTAATTCAATCTCAATTCATCAATTTTAATTGAATTCAGTTTCTCAATAAACCATTTCAAATTATATTGATTTCAAATACAGATTTAAACCACAAAATAAACCATTTCAATTTCAGTATATTTCAAAGCTATAAATTTTCATCATTTCTAAGACGAAATTTGATAATTTCATTTATATCCCAATTTAACTTCATTATTATTCGTTTTTGAAATATTCACTTAATAAATCCAATATCATTTAAATAAAACCCAAAATTACAAATAGGCTAAACATTTCCTTCAATTTATTTAAACTTGAAATATTAATTTAAATCATCTTAAACCAAAATCAAGTTATAAAATCATACCCTTTAAAATTCTCAAATTCAATAAGTTTCAAATCGATTTAATTAAATAAAAATCTTAATTAAATACCATTTCAAATCAATTTCAAATCTATCTTCCTAACCTAAATTTATTAAAATTATTATAAACTCTATATTTGAAAATATAATTTTTACTAAATACTTAAACATATTATATGTAAATTAAATCAAATTTTATTAATTTGAATCTTTTTATCAAACTTATTTTATAATAAAACTAATTTATACATATTTTAAAATAGTAAAATTATAAGTAAATTTGTAAAATTTAGAATTTCAAAAATAAATTATAATTTTAAAGTTTCAAAACATATAATTTTAAAAATCAAGAATTTTAACTAAGATAAACTTTATGAGTATAACATTTAAAATCAATATTTATATAAACACACACACACACATATATATCTTTTTAAACCTTGGTAATCGTTTCAAAATATATAAATACATATTGACCAATAGTGTCTGTATATAATTATCTTCCTATGGTCAAGTGATACGGATGTTTATCATTTCAATCTACAATTTAAATATATACGGGTATATATCATTTCAACCCGCAATCCCAAATTAAATTCAATGAAACTCGCTTGGGTTTATCATTTCAACCCATAACGATTTTATCCTATTCTACAGATCGTTCGGGTATGTATCATTTTAACCATAGGTAATTCTAAACTAACAGGGGACTTGCATAGTGATAACAAATAAAATAATAATATAACAGGAATATATCATCAATATAAATAATAAATAATGATGTTAAAAGTCACAGATGAACAGATACAGATAATAGAATATATATTAATGTAAATAAATAACAATAGCATATTTCAATTGTCGTTTCAATTGAAATCAAATAATAAATATAAGAATGTTAATCGAGAGTGATTTCTCACCTTTCGAGGCAAAAGAGATTTTCATAACGAAACGAGTTACGAACTCGAGTAACGAATTCCAAAGCAAGTTAAGATTGTCACGAATTCGATGATCAAAGCTGATAACAAGGAATTGATGAAACAAATCGAATTAGCTTGATATAAACGGAACACACACACAGACACACACACTATTATTATCATTATTTTATAAAAATCAACATTTGAATTAAGGCAGATATAAACTGTGTACATATATATTTATATTGTAAAACCATTGTTTATATTTAAACACATATAACCAAGTATTAACATACAAAGTATAGTTTCAAATCACTTAAGAAAAATGAAAACAACTTATCTACAACTTGTATAACTTAAAATCGATATATAAAATATATTACAAAACTCTTACATTGACTTACATACATAATAAACTAAAAATCAATATCTGTTATGAAATTATTATGAGCGTACTTAATGTAATATAGACATAACTCAACATATTTAATGAAAATCAAACATATTCATTAGAATTCAATATTAAATAACAATATTGAAATTTTAAAACACCTATTACAGTAAAATCTATATATATATATACACATTTTTTGACCCATTACTTATCAAACCATCTATAAGATAAAATAAATTTTTTACATAAATTTTGAAAATCAAAATTTATATAATAATACATAAAACCCCAAACAGATCATATATATGTAAGCTACTATATATATACAAACATTATATTTCATACTGTAAACCTCTATATCTCTACATAAAATATAATATATACCTAGATACTCAATATACTTATATAACTTAGGTTCGTACAAAACATAAATATACTGTAACCTTTATAACATAATATACAGTATACATATATATAACTAACGCATAATTTTTTTCATATATATAATTTATATATCCACCCAAATCAGAAGTTATAAAAACGCATATATAAACTTACATAACCAACATACTAAATTAATATATACTGAAAAATTAAGTACAGCCAGCATATAAAATATACTTACAGCTATAGGCAAGTTTAAGCACATTATTTGAGAACTGCAACACCAATTTTGTATTATATAACTAACTTTATAACTTAATATACTTATATAAACTTACAATTTAAAACCCGCATACTTTCAAAATCAAACATCCATCCATATTTTTAAACAATATATAACAAAAGATGAAAATTAAATATATAACAATAAAAGGAATCTACAAACAAAACATATATAAACACTATAGCATCAAGTTTCACTACAAAACACATGTTGAAACAAAAAAGATCGTGATATATATATTAAATAAACAAATATAAAACTTCATATATATATATATATATATATATGTTGCGAGGACCCGAATTTTCACGCTCGAAAATTGACATCCATACTTCACTTGTATTCGAATGCCGTAGATTCAAACGTTGAATCCGATTCGCCGGAGCTTATAACACGTTAAGTACAACAACACGGCGGAAGAGAAATGAATATTATTGATACACAACAATATTTGACACAACACATTTACACAAATGATATCAATATACATTAGAGATATAGCAACAGAATGATATCCACATAGAGTTTTAAAGAGATAGAGAGAAAGATTGCCCGCATCTCCATTGCCAAAGCTCCAAAGCATATAAAAACTGCAAATTCCAAATCGAAAGCTCCATCAATGCTGAAGTGAAGCAACTTGATTCAAATGCGATTGCCAATATACAGAGATTGAATGCTATAAAATCTACACCTACTATTTGATTATCTTAAAAACCCGACTCTAGACTGCCTGTGTGGAAAATTGTAGGTACCCAGAGTTTAGGAAGGGAACAATAAACTCCAAGTCAGTCATGAGACTAGTTGAACAAACAAAAACAGTTTTATTTGAAACAAACCAAACAAAATAATTTAAAAGGAAATCCACAATGCTTTTTAGAAAACGAAAATACCATAAGGTCTCCCGGCACACACACACACAATGCAAACGCACAATTGGAGGAGATTTCTCCTTATGATAGTCAAATATGCTTGATACGCGAAAACCATTTGCTATTATTATTAGTGCATAGTGAAAACATTTACAAGTATAATATTAATCTTAGCCAGTATACAACCATTATTGTATGCCTTCTATAGCTACCATCTAAACAATGGTGACCACCATAAGTAAATGGTAGTTATACAACTAAAATCGTACAAGGCACGTATTTGATGATTGGATTTCCAATAATGGTCAAGCAAAGGAACTTCCTACCGAATGGAACGCCTCTGGAGGACGCCCCCAAAAACCTATCCGGATCTCTGCCAACACAAGGCCAGTCTACCTCTACAACTAGGTAACACCTACAAGCATGCCACCTCCGATCGTTAGCAACCTTTATCCGAGGGCCCTCAACCAACAGCCATAAAGCAATAGATTTGCATAAACCACATAAGTTAAATATCTAGGCTCCATACCATGAAACCACCTTTTATCCAGAAGGAAATGGACATACCCTAGGGGCACGACCCCTAAAAACCTTGCTGCAACATTCCTGTTTCGACTATTTCCGGGTTGTGAGGCTCGACGAAGTCTCGTCCACAAAGCTACGCTTTTCACAAAAGCCATGCTTCGATCAACACATGATCAGCAGGACTTCGTATGCCATATTACCGAATTGGGAATGTATCGGTAGTAACTATCAACTACATGACCTCTGAGCTCGTACGTCTCAAAGAAGGGTGTTAAGTTAAGAGAATAAATTCTCCGCCACCAATCATAAATGTATTTGATAGAAACCAGCTTTACATCTCAAAGTGTAATGTCAGACACACATCCATACAAGTCTGTTCCGGGTTCGAATAGAACCAAAGGCACTTCGCAAAGAAGCCCTTGCAATTCGGGTATTCACAATCCCGATCGGACTCCCCATCACATATAAAGATCTCTATACCGTAGCTACTCAGTGTAGAGTCATTCGACGGGTAATCCTTTCATTCTCGAAAATACCGGTATTCACTACCGGTCTTCAAATGCAATCCAAAACGTCGTATCACTATTCGAAATGGGTTATATGACATAAAGTCCTATCGCGACTAAACCGAATAATAAGCGCAATATTTAAAAAGATATGGATATCGGGATCTTAGTTAAGTCACACTTAAAACCCAAAAATCTTTCTTCAAATGGTTTAAACAAATTACCATTTCCAAATCCTTTTAAAAAAATGACTCACCCTTTAAAATCCCCTTCAATTTGAAATCCAGTTCACCAATCTTTCACAAAGATTCATTTATAGCTTTCAAAAAAATTTCAATTCCAAATCTTTTATACCAAAGATACACCTTTAAGATCCTCTTTCATTTGAAAACAAAGTTCACCAATCTTTAGCAAAGATTCATTTATAGCTTTTCAAAACAATTTCCCTTTCAAATTGGATTAACTCATCCAATCTTTAAATCAAAGACTCAATTCATAACTTTCAAAACCATTTCCAAAGATTCATTCATAACTTGGAAAACCATTTTCATTTCAAACTTGAAATCCTTTCAACACAAATTGGAAATCCTTCTTTATATGAAAGCTATTATTATTTGAAAACAAATAGTTTTTGTTTTGGAAAAGTCCGATTACATTTGTACAAGTTAAAACCCTTCAAGTATAAAACTTGGGTTAAATTCAAATTCCCAAAGCAATACTTTTAAAATGGTTTAAAACCTATATTATATAACTTGTATGACCTTTTTAAACCATAATTTCCAAACATATATTCATAAAACTTAATGTCTAATCTCGAATTCCAATTCAAATCAAACCATTTAAATTTGAAAACTTTATCAAGTTATTCAAAATAACTTTTATCTTTTAAAACTTCTTTTCAAAAGCTTTTCATATTCAACCCAATTCTATTTCCAAAATCATTTAGATTCAAACTTCAACTTTTAAACAAAATAATATTTAGATTTCAAAATATCTGTGACTTAACCGATTTCCTCGTGAAATCCATGATTGTGTGTATAGTGTAGTCCAGGGGTCTCCCACAGTTGTGCGACATCATCAATCATCACAATCCAAACACAGCAATATCGATAAGTGGTATAATCCTATAATGCTTATCTTTATTCACAGATTTACAGATAAATAATATAAATTCATCACAAATAAATAAATTACATTCATCACAGCTTAAATCAAAACAGAGCATCACACATCAAGGATATCAAACAATTCAACATTCGATAGAATCCAAACATCCATAAGTAAGATTAGTTAATTATTTGATAATTTAAATCAGATTAATTACTTATGAATAAACTACTAATCCAGGTTAACTAATATTAATTAATTACAAACTATTTTAATTAATTAAACTTTAATAATAAATTAATTAACCTTAAATTATTAATTAATTATCCTTAATTAATAAATCAATCAATCTTAATCATTAAATAATTAACCCTTAATTATTTGCCGTTAATTATCTTTAATTAATTACATTAATTAATTAACTCTTAATTACTACCATTTAATTAATTATCCTTAATTAATTACAATGAATGATTATCCCTAATCACTTATATTAATAAATCATAAATTAATCTTAATTACTTGATTAATCAACTTTAATCATTTAATTACTCTTAAATTAATTACCCTTAATTAATCCATACTCTAACTAATTACACTAAGTAATTAATCCTCAATTATTTCCATTAAGTAATTATCATTACATAAATCACATTCAGTAATTACCCATTAATTACCCTCCTTAGTTAATGACATTAAGCAATTATCCTTTTAATTACTTCGTTAAGTAATTATCATTAATTAATTTCATTAAGTTATTAACCTTTAATTAATCATCTTTTAATTTATAACTTAATTAATTAATTATATTAATAAATCAATCATTTAAATTGATTACATAAATTAATTATTCCCTAATTACCTTATTAATTAACCATCCTTAATACATTAAATAATTTGTATTTTATTTAGTTACAACATTTAATTTTCCTTAAAAACATAAAGGATTTGACCTATTTTATAATCACTTTAACCAAAACAATTTGAAACATTTAAAACTTTGGAAACTCGCTTAAACTTGCTAATACTTTGTTTTAAAAACTTGATTTACAATTTCCTTTAAAACTTGCATGTTTTGATAAGCTTTTAACTTGATTACTCCAACTCATAAAATCCCGGGTCAAACCAAAAGAATTTCCGAGCCAACCCCGTATTCCTCTCGCGTCAACTTAACTTTGAGAAAATCATCACGTAGCTTCATGCACGCACTCGAGAAAACTTCATCTTCCCCATCATCACAAAACAACACAGACACACACACACCTAACGTGCACGTTGCACACCTCTCCAACCACCTCCGGTCAATACTACGACTATCGTAATGTTGTCGACATCACCGTTGACCAACAAGACCCTCCAGAACCTTCAAATTCACCATAGATCAAAATCTAGTATCTCGATTCGAAACGGAAACCAACACCTTTGACGAAATCGTTTTGTCAATGACCATCTAGACCGCCTTACGCCCCGCCACCACGACTACAAATTCGCCATCGACCTATGTGACTTTCCCCCAGGTGCGAACGACACCGATCAACTCACGACGTCGGAATCATCGCAGAAAGCTCCTCGACCATTATTGGGTATAAAACCCTATTTCGACCATGCACGACAACCACGGCGAACCAGAAAATCTTTAGCTTTTTTCCCACAATTGCCATTCTTCCAACTACCCTCAGCTCAAAATTCGATGACTATCTCTTCGCCTAACATCGGGGATCGACGAACATTGCATTTACGTTCATCTCGAGATTTCACATCCAATAGCAAACTAAAAATCTTGATTTTATTACTGAAATTCATCATTTCTGATTACGGTTCTAATTATATAATCACATCATAAAATTTAGATGATAAATTTTTGACTTGAAAACGATTTCTACTGATATTTTCTTAATTCCTACAACTTTGCCGATTAATCATTTTCAATAATATTCTCTAAAGTCAAATTTAGTTATCACTAACAGATTTCGTTTAAGGATTATAACGTAAACTTGTATATATACTGAGGTATGAATTTTCTTTTTGAATTCATTAAACCTATAATATGAACAGAGTCATTCGTTTAAACATATACAGTCATTTACAACTAAATTATATATATATATATATATATATATGCAGATATTCATACCAACATTTTCCATCATCAACATCAAGCATTCATCACAACATCACAAGGTATCTACAAAATTTGGCTTTAACGAAATAGTTTGCTCACCTGAGATGTTTGAACAGAGACAGGCTTGAATGCTTTATGAAAGAAATATGGAATTTGTTTTAAAGTCTTATCTTTGATCTGACTTGAAACAACAACTTGAATCGGGATCACCTGCTGTTTTTGATTTAGTTGGATCAGCTAGCTTTGCTTCAGATTTGAAATTATTTAATCTGGATTCATAGCTTCAGGTTAAATTTGATTTAAATTTTTCATTATGCTTTTCAGGTCTGTTGAAGCCTTAATATAGGTTAATAGCTTCCAGGCTTGAAATTTGAATTGATTTTCCCTTTTAGTTTACTGGCTTTTGGTTTTGAGATGTTCTTTTCTTTTCACTTGAGTTGATCAAAACTTTGAAACAACTGCTTTGTTTTTTTGAATTTTCTTTTTTTGTTTCTAGTTTCCTAGGCTAAGAAGTGAAGAAAAATGGCATGGTTTTGTTATTAAGTAATATATCTATATTTATTAAATTTTAAACAAACCAATTTGCCACTTGTCTATACATGTAATATGCACGTTTCTAATTCCTATACACTTGTTAAATTTCCTTATTACATGGTTTATAAATGCCACTTACATCTATTTTGTGTTTAAACCCTTGTTTTCTTTAATTTAAAGTTCATGTTTCAAACCCTTTCATTTTATAAATTGCTTTATATCTACATATATTTACATTTTTTAAAGATTAATTTTTTTTATTAAATTCTATTTTTAGTTAAAACTATTACACTTTGTTAAATATCATATTATCTTGAATTACTATACTTATTAATAAATATTTACTTGAATTTCAAACCCATAATTCAATTTACAATCTATTTATATAATTAAACAGGCATAATTTTTATTTAATTTGAAAAATTCAAATTGGCTCACCATTAAATTCACAATTTAATTCCAAAAATTAAATTAATCACTTTATTATGTTTGGCTAAAATCCAGGAATGTTACATATACACACACACATACACACTAAGCTAACATCTGACTACAAATCAATAAACACAAAATATACGTATATGAATACCTGCTAATAAGAAAAGAAGGTAGGGAGGAGAAGCGGATCCGGGTCGTGTGTGAGGGGGGGGGGGGTGAGTGCATATGAGAGAACCAGAGTCGAGAGAAGGAGGCATGGCTCTGATATATGCTGTTTGTTTGTTTTGTTTATTTATGGAATCACGACCATGAAGTTTTTGAAGCTTGAAAGAAGATGAACAAGCTTCATCTGCAAGAAGAAGAGCACGTGCCTATACATATATAAGCTACTAGCACTTTTCAAGGCATGGTACAGAATGTGGAAAAAAAATGAACCGACAAAAATATACGTTGGAACCGACGGTAAAGCAAAAGTCACATCTGTTGAATTCACGAATATAAATCACAAATGGCTCATTGATGTACGGTGGAGACGAATAACAGAGGGAACCAAAAAACTTGAATGCGGAACCGATACGGCTAAACATTACACAGGCTTCACCACGTACCGATTTTCGAAGTACAGAAATGTATATACTGTAGAGATCAGCACAACGAGACGATCAAAAAGGTATATAGATATTAGTGGTATGATCATCTGATCAAAAATTGATATTGGTCCCAAAATGCTGGTAAAATGCCAGATTAAGATAAACGGAGCAACAACAGTCCAAATTTGGAGAAATGAAATATGACGTCTCACTGTGAAGATGATTTACAAATTTATTGTATAAAAGTATTCAAGTTTGGAAAATATTTTATTATTATCAATTCTTAATTGATTTGAATTTGAATAAAATTATATAATAAAATTTACTTCATATTTTATGATGAAAATGTATCATTTGCTATGTTTAAGTAGACGTATTCCAAATATTAAATTTTAAATTCAAAATTTTATCATTTAGAATTTCACAAAATTCAGTTAAATACGTAAATAAACCATTAAAATTTACAGTTCGTTACACTCTCCCCCACTCAATACTTTTCGTCCCCGAAAAGGAATGAGATAGGAGAATAGAAACAACCAGAAATAAAATTGAATTGGAATACAAAATTAATTTAGAACCAAATAAATTTCAATTTTAAATAAATAATATTCAATTGATTTAATCCATTTGATTTCACTTAATTAAGCTTTCACTTATAATTAAATCTTAACTATTCCCAAATTCATATTTATTCATACATTTTCTTATTATTCAATTTATCTCAAATAACATTTCTATAAGTATAAATTAAGTGTATAAACATTTATAAATGAAATATTCTTTAACAAAAGTTAGAGAATTAAATTTTCGATTGACTTTGAACAATTTTAGATATACCTATATGTACATTATAAATCAAATCATACTTAAGAAACTCAAATCAAATTCATTTTCTAAAACAAAAGTGTAGCAAAACTATTAAATGGTCTCTCCACTCTGGAACCCGAAAATAAATGTCGATGATGCTGCACTTATCACCGAAATTATTTTCCAGCGACAAAAGAGAAGAGCACTGATTTATAACTTTCAAAATTCTTTGGAAACGATTTTCTATCTGAAAAGACTTTAAATAATATACATCTTAAAACTTTAAAAACAAAGTTTGAAATCACTGGAAAGTTAATTCTCAAACTCTTAATTTAATTTCATTTCAAACTCTAAATCAATTTATAAACTATGTTTTAAAATTCCTATTTTATGCAATAATAGTCATTGGTTTACAAAATAAATGAAAATACTATTATTATTTCCAAGAACCAATTCAGTTAACTATTTAATTTTAGGAAATTTTTTTATACTTAAATATAATATAATCATACAAATTTATTTCATTTACCAAATTTGAAAACAATATTATGTTAGTTTGCTCGGTTCAAGTGTCTTGGAAATCCTATCGATAGTGTTGATCAGGCGAATCGATCGAAAATCCAAATCAACATTATCAACTCAAACAACACTACCTATAAAACATTTTTATGCAAATACACTCCCTCACTCGATGATACTAGAATGGATTTCATAACAAGGATAGAGATCCAAACTAGTGGAACCCAAATCAAAGAATTCTAATCAAAAGATAGGCTTGAAACAAAGATAGGATTATTGAATTACAAACTAGGAAGATGGATATACTAATTTAAATCATGGGTGACCTTAACCGGGTCAACCATGACTTCAAAAATAAGATTGATGCAGAATAAGATTGATCACAAGATAATTACCCCGGTTGTTTACTATAGAAACAATCGGGCATAGCAAGAGATAGAAGCATCTAAACCAAGGATATAGAAATCTTTGGTGAATCAATGCTTGTTGTAAAGGTGTTTCACCCCTTTACAATCATTCAGTGGAGCTATGAGATACTCCAGAATCAAGAAGAATTCGGATAGGGGAAGACAAGAGTGGATTTCAGAACGAATAACGGAGAGACAAGAATAGATTTTGGAACCGTGGGGAATGTTTCAAAATTCAAAGAAAATCCTAGTCAAAGAGGAAAAGATTCAAGCTCGAACGAAAGTGATTCTGTAATCAAATTTATTACATATGCTAAGTTTACCTAAAACCAGAGCTCTGATACCACAAGCAACATCGCGGTATTTTCAACCATTCGCATCTGCAAATGTAGGACTTGAATTGCACAAAATATCAGATTGTTAATTTATATTTGGTAAAACTCAGCATATACAATAAATAAACAAATCACAGAATCACAGACACAGAGTAATATAACAATAAACAGCGGAAACAAATGAATAGTAGTTCATAAAGCTACTATACATATATATACATACATAAATACATACATACATACATACATACATACATACATACATACATACATACATACATACATACATACATACATACATACATACATACATACATACATACATACATACATACATACATAACAGAGTTAAAACAAGATACAAGAGAAGTCTCGAATACATGGAAGTCTCAATACAATAGTAAAAAACAAAATCAGAATATATCACATGAGTCAACTGAATAACTGCAAGCTGAATAGATAGATGGATCTCCAGGCGAAGCTCCAACCCTAAAGGTGTGTCTCGAATGCTGTGACACTCAGACCCGAGCGTAAAGCAAAAAACATTCGAGTCAGGATTAACATTCTTATATCTTTAGATCCAACTTAAGTGAAATATCAACTGAAATACAAGTAATTCAAAGGATGTTTGGATAACCATCCTTTAAGTATCCGTTAAATTATCTACTATGTAGTAATATACGCTATTATAACAATGTCTATAGTAAAGTAAACTATTAAAATAGCGTTAAGGCATTACCCATTTCCCCCTTAACACATTTTATAGTGCCAATAGTCTATACAGTACCGTAATACCTCCCGATCAGGAGGCTACCAGAGGATACTCCATAGGTATGACACGAAACAAACTCGTAGTGGTCTCAATACGGTAGGTGATACAGCACAACTAGGCAATGCCAGGGTAGAAATACCAATTACGCTTCTGGGCTGGTAGTAATGCATAACCCCAGCTACCGCCCACCTCGAGCCACGCTACTAAAATCAAAGGTGCAAACCAAAATAATCACAAAGTAATAGAATGACAATCGAAGAAGTGTGTCCGATCGGAGGAGCTACCTCACTTGTCCCGTCAATCGCTCCTGTTTTAGCCACCTTATGCCAACTCATGGGAATCGGGTCCACGTATATACCTCAATAGGACGTCGCCACCAACCTACTTCATTCTGGAATCTCCACCGCATACACGGTTGCTAAAGTGGTTTTCTGCATTAGTAGAGAGTATGGCAATAACCGATCTCAGTCTCTTTAACAACCAAACATTATTATAACACCCTGATTATTCCAAAATAGTTTATATTTCAAAACCAAAATATCATTTCCATTTCAAAAACCATATCAATACGATATCATTTCCATTTCAAAACCATATCAATACGATATCATTTCCATTTCAAATATATCCATTTTAAAAATCACAACACTTCAAAGTTATAACACTTTCGAAATTATAAAGCTTTTAGAATGATAACACTTTAGAAATCTAACTTAGAAATCATAATACTTCGAAGATCATAACACTTTCGAAAACCATAATACTTCCTACTTAACAGGTTTCGGTATTAAATTAGTACATAAAATAAAATAGTTTATAAAGTAAAATAATTTATAAAATAAAATAGTTTATATAAAGTAATTATAGGTTAGAATAGTTTATAATAAATTATTTAGTATATTAAAATAGTTCATATTAGAAATAGTTTATATTTAAATGATTTAGAAAGTAAAATATATAAATAGTTTTAAATATAATTTAAAAATACTATATATAATAGAATAGCTTCCTCAAATTTCACAAATCGATTCTAATCAACTCGAATTCCGAATTCCAATTTAATTCAATCTCAATTTATCAATTTCAATTCAATTTAGTTTCTCAATAAACCATTTCAAAATATATCGATTTCAAATAAATACTTGAAAGACAAAATAAACCATTTCAATTTTAATATATTTCAAAGCTTTAAATATTCAACACTTTCAAGACTAAATTTGATAATTTCATTTATATCCCAATTTAACTTCATTATTATTCAGTTTTGAAATATTCACTTAATAAATCCAATATCATTTAAATAAAACCCCAAATTACAAATGGAATAAATAATTTCCTTCAATTTGTTTAAACTTGAAATATTCATTTAAATCACCTTAAACCAAAATCAAGTTATAAAATCATATCCTTTAAAAATCTCAAATTCAATAAGTTTCAAATCGATTTAATTAAATAAAATTCTTAATTAAATACCGTTTCAAATCAATTTCAATTCTATCTTCCCAACCTTAATTTATTAAAATTATTCTAAAATCTATATTTGAAAAAATAATTTTAACTAAATACTTAAACATATTATACACAAATTAAATCAAACTTTATTAAATTAAATTTTATTATCAAACTTATTTTATAATAAAACTAATTTATACATATTTTAAATAGTAAAATTATAAGTAAATTCTTAAAATTTATAATTTCAAAACTAACTTATAATTTTAAAGTTTTCAAAACATATAATTTTAAAAATCAAAAATTTAATTTATATAAACACACACACACACACACATACACATATATATCTTTTTAAACCTTGGGAATCACTTCAAGATATATATATATATATATATATATATATATATATATATTGACCAACGGTGTCTGTATATAATATTTTATCCTATGGTCAAGTGATATGGATATTTATCATTTAAGTCCGCAATTTAAATATATACGGCTATATATCATTTCAACCTTCAATCCCAAATTCAATTCAATGAAAATCGCTTGGGTTTATCATTTCAACCCATAACGATTTTCTCCAATTCTAAAGATCATTCGGGTATGTATCATTTCGACCGATAGGGAAATCTAAACTAACAGGGTACTTGTAGAGCGATAACAGATATAATAATAATATAACAGGCATATATCATCAATATAAATAACAGATAATAGGGTCAGATGACACAAGTGAACAGATACAGATAATAACATATATATATTAATGTAAATAACTAACAACAACATATTTCAATTGTCGTTTCAATTGAAATCAAATTTAATAAATATAAAAACGTTAATCGTGAGTGATTGCTCACCTTTCGAGGCTAGAGGGATTTTGATGACGAAATGAGTTACGAACGCGAGTAACGAATTCCAAAGCAAGTTAAGATTGGCACAAATTCGATGATCAAAGCCGATAATAAGGAATTGATGACACAAATCAAATTAGCTTGATATAAACGGAATATATATACACACACACACACACTATTATTATCATTGTTTTATAAAAATGAACATTTGAATTAAGACAAATATCAAAATATGTATATATATTTTATATTATAAAACCATCGTTTACATTTAAACATATATAACTAACTATTAACATACAAAGTATAGTTTCAACTCAATTAAGAAAACTGAAAACAACTTATCTACAACTTGTATACTTTAAAATCTGTATATAAAATATATTACAAAACTCTTATCTTGACTTACATACATAATAGACTAAAAATCAATATCTATTATGAAATTAATATGAGCGTACTTATTGTAATATAGACATAACTCAACCAAGGAAAATCAAACATATTCATTAGAATTCAATATTAAATAACAATATTGAAATTTTAAAACACCTATTATCGTAAAATTTATAGATACATACATATATATATGTACATTTTCAGACCCATAACTTATCAAACCATCTATAGAATAAAATAAATCTTTTACATAAATTTCGAAAATCAAAACTTATATAATAATACACAAAACCCCAAATAGATCATATATATGTAAGCAATTATACATATACAAACATTATGTTTCATACTATAAACCTCTATATACTCTACATAAAATATAAAATATATATACCTAGATACTCAATATACTTATATAACTTAGGTTTGTACAAAACATAAATATAATGTAACCTTTATAACATAATTTACAGTAAACATATATATAACTAATGCATAATATTTTTCATATATATATATATATATATAATGTATATATCCACCCAAATCAGAAGTCATAAAAATCCATATATAAACTTACATAACCTACATACTAAATTAATATATACTGAAAATTTAGTGCAGCCAGCATATAAAATATACTTGCAGTTATAGGCAAGTTGAGCACATTATTTAAGAACCGCAACACAAACTTTGTATCATATAACTAACTTTATAACTTAATATACTTATATAAACTTACAATTTAAAACCTGCATACTTTAAAAATCAAAACATCCATCCATATTTTAAAACAATATATAACAATAGATGAAAATTAAATATAAAACAATAAAAGGAATCTACAAAAAAAACATATATAAACTGTATAGCATCAAGTTTCACAGCAAAACACATGCTGAAACAAAAAAAAATTGTGATATATATTTTAAACAAACACATATACAACTTCAAATATATATATATATATATATATATATATATATGTATGTATATGTATATATACACTAAGCTAACATCTGACTACAAATCAATAAACACAAAATATACGTATATGAATACCTGCTAATAAGAATGGAAGGTAGAGAGGAGGAGCAGATCTAGGTTGTGTGTGAGGGTAGGTGAGCGCGTGTGAGAGAACCAAAGTCGAGGAAGGAGGCACGACTTTCATATATGCTATTTGTTTGTTTTTTGTTTATTTATGGAAGCACGACCATAAAGTTTTTGAAGCTTGAAAAAGATGAACAAGCTTCATCTGCAAAAAGAAGAGCATGTGCCTGTACATATATAAGCTACTAGTACTTTTCAATGCATAGTGCCGAAAGTGGAAAAAAATGAACCAACAAAAATAGACGTTGGAACCAGTGGAAAAGAAAAAGTTACATCCGTTGAGTTCACAAATATAAATCACAAATGGCTCACTGATGTACGGTGGAGATGAATAGATAGAGGGAACCAAGAAACTCGAATGCGGAACCGATACGGCTAAACAATACACAGACTTCGCCATGTACCAGATTCCGAAACACAGAAGTGAATATATCACAGAGATCAGCACGGCGAGACAATCAAAATGGTATATAGATATCAGTGCTACGATCATTCGATCAAAAATCAATATCGGTACCAAATGCTGGTAAAATGCCAGAATTAAGATAAACGGAGCAACAACAGTCCAAATTTGGAGAAACGAAATATGATTTTTCACTGAGAAGACAATTTACAAATTTATTGTATAAAAACATTCAAGTTTGGAAAATATTTTATTATCATCAATTCTTAACTTATTTGAATTTGAATAAAATTATACAATAAAATTTACTTCATATTTTCTGATGAAAATTTGTCATTTGCTATATTTAAATAGACGTATTCCAAATATTAAATTAAAAATTAAAATTTTTATTATTTAAATTTTCACAAAATTCAGTTAAATATGTAAATAAATCATTAAAATTTACGGGTCGTTACATAGGCCTTCTCTTTCGAAACTATTACAAACATATCTTCCGAAAGTGTTAAAATCTTCCTTTAGAACCAATAAAAATGTAATTTTCGAAACACTTAAAGCTTATCTTTTGAAGGCACTTAGTTTAAGTAGGACTTATGGAAGCATAGCTTTGAAACCATTTTAAAGTATCTCTTTCGAAACCATTGGGTTCAACATTAAATATAACTTCTGGGTCAAAGAGAACAAAAGAGAAAGTAACCCTTTCAAAAGCATTGATCTTCAAATAAAAAGAATTGGAGAAAAGGATAGCTTCGAAACCACCCTTTCCGAAGCCATTGCCTTCGAAACCATTTAAAAGCGGTTATATAATCCTTTCGAAAGGATTGGGAAGGCAGCATCAATACTAATAAAGCGAAAGCCTACCTTTCGAATTCATTGTTATAAGGCTACAAAGAAAAGTGGCATATAACCAATTCGAAAGGTTGAAGGTGGCAGCTAGGTATCAGATAGGTTCAAAATGCAGCAACTCATTCGAAAGCTTCTTTAAAAACAAAGTGCGAGGAAACTTGTTCAAAGGCCCCTTTTTGAAGAAATGTACTAATTCAAAGATTCAACCCCTTCGAAAGCATCTTATAAGAACAAGGGCAAGTAATGTATTTTAAAGCTTATAAAAATGACTACAACCCCTTCGAAAGCATGCCTTTGACACTATCCCTTTCATCTTTCTCCAATCCACTGCGTATCAATGGCTTAATACCCTGTTTTTTTGTTTAGAATGGGTTTGTTAGCGGAAGTATGGTGATGAAAGCTAGAAAAACATGGTGACGAAGTTGTAAATCAAAGCAAAAATGGTTTTATTGCCTTTCAAAGAAATTTCTTTTTACCCAACTTCCCCAATTTTCAAAATATGATTGGTTTCCAACTCTTTATCAAAAATACTTTTTCAATAATTAATAATTGAAATCATTTTAAGAAATAAGCCATTCCCTTCAACAAAACATTTAAACATTTAAGTCCTCCAACTTAAATAATTTAATAACCATATTAGAACACTTAGGAAAAATCCCCAAAAATAACAATTATTAACTTTTTATATGTTTTCTAAAATATATAAATTTTTGACACATAAAAATTACTTATTTTCCTTAATGATTTAAAACTAAATTATCTGTTTCTTCCATTCAAAATTCATAATAAATTATCCATATATTGGAATATTATAAAAATTTAAAGCCATCTCCAAAATAATGTTTCACATCATATATCCAAACATCATGGCATTCGAAATCAATTTTGCATGATTTTAACCTAAAAATCCAATTATATCATTACATAAAAATCCTTGTTTTAATCAAAACATGGCATAAAATCAAAGCATATCATCATTCATCAATCCAAACGATTTTAAACCTTAAACCCAAAATTAAAACATCAAAAAGACTTATATAAGATGGTTTCGATCATTATTAACCTTGTTTGGATAAGGAACCTGAGATTTGTTCTTGCTTTTATCTTCTTAGCTTGAATCTTAGCTTCTAATTGATTTTAAGCTCTTCTTTCCCTAGGGTAATGGCCGGCCTTGTTTTTCCTTTGTTTGTATTTTTATTTGTTGGAAAACATGAATGAGAATGTGGTAAGGGTATAGGGGTTATTGGGTTATGGTATACGTCTCTTTCCATATTAGTCTTGCCTTTTCTCATAGGTATTTAACTTATTAACCATGTTTATAAATCCATTTAGCTAAGGTACAATCCTAAATAGTTTCAAAATCTCAATTCACTTATCGCGCTAATCTCTATATTATTCTAAATTAATTTATCTAATTAAATCTCCTAAATAATGTTATTTAAAATTAGGAGCATTACAGACTCCCCTCCTTAAAGAATTTCGTCCTCGAAATTTAGCAAGGACCAAATACCAACCATAACAACCATCTGTAACATCTCCTAATTACCATACTAGCCTACCTGATTAGGAAACAGTCTTTCTAAGGCAAATATAGAACATATTCTTTAGGATAAGTATCTCTAATCCTTGTATCACATGTGCAGTCCTTCTCATTGTCGCTCCACTGAACTTTCACCAACTTGACTATCTTATTTCTTGACCTCTTCGCACTCTTGCCACAATCCAAACCGGTTGCCTAACAAAGGTTAGATCCAGTTCTATTATTAAGTCTTCCAATGCAGACAGAGCAATAGTAGTCTCTGGATCGTGTACATACTTATGAAGATGAGACACATGAAATATATTATGGACATCTGCCAAACTGCTCAGCAACTCCATTCTGTATGTGAGCTTTTCGATCCTCTCTATAACTTGGAACAGTCCAACATATCTTGATGCCACGTTCCCTGAATCGCACCACACCCTTCATTGGTGATACTTTAATGAACACTCTATCTCCAACTGAGAAATCTAGATCCTTATGCCTCTTATCCGTGTAATTATTTTGTCTTGAATGAGCTTCCCTCATCCTACCTTGGATCAACTCAATCTTCTCTATTGCCTCTCTCACCGGATCTGGACCTAAGATTAATCTATCTTTAGTTCCTAACCAGCATGATGGTGATTTACATGTCCTTCCATACAAAGCTTCAAATGGCACCATTCTTATACTAATTTGATAACTATTATCATAGGAAGACTCTACTAAGTGTATGTGATCTTCCCAAGATCCATCAAAATCTAGCACACCAACTCTTAACAAATCCTCGAGTACCTTGTTGACTCTCTCTATCAGCCCATTTGTTTGAGGGTGATTAGCAGTACTCATCTTGAGCTTGGTACCCAACATATCCTGTAGACTCTTCCAGAACTCGCTAGTAAACAAAATATCTCTATCGCTTACTATATTACTAGGAATTCCATGTAGTCTAACTATGTTCTTCATAAATAATTTAGCTAAAACAGTTGTTATCCTGGTTAACTTAACTGGAATGAAATGGGCACTCTTGGTCAAGATGTCCACTATGACCCATATACTTTCGTTTATCCGATTCGACCTTGGCATCCCGTCTATAAAATCCATAAATATTGAATCTCATTTCCAAACTGGTATTTTCAAAGGTAGAAGCAACCCACCCGGCTTTTGATGTTCATCCTTCACTTATTGGCAGTTCACACACTGCCTTACCCACAATCCAACATCCTTCTTCATACTTTCCC
Source organism: Allium cepa (assembly GCA_030765085.1). Taxonomy (NCBI): domain Eukaryota; kingdom Viridiplantae; phylum Streptophyta; class Magnoliopsida; order Asparagales; family Amaryllidaceae; genus Allium; species Allium cepa. The sequence continues at coordinate 979,531,299 of CM060934.1, forward strand.
AGTAGAAACTCCTCATCATGTCTTGATACATCTTGGTTCCCACATGATGAATTGTAAATTTGGATCGATGACATTTCCTAAGAACTTCTCAACCATCCCCTCTGGTCAGGACTGAAATCTTTTAGGTCATCAATCTCCGATTCAACCTCAAGCCTTTTTATCTTCTCGACTAAGAATGGATCCTCTTTTTTCTTAGAAGCAATCCTATAGATCAGTAGCGATCGGAATTCCAAGTAGGATAACATGGCATTGCCCTAACTAGAACTAGCAGTCAATCTTAATTGCACACTACAAGTAGTTAAGGCCTTCAAATCCTTCCATTCTGTTAATATAGCTAACACCACATTATGATATTTCCTACTAAGAGCATCCTCTATTTTATTCCCTTTTCCAAGTGTATACTCTACACCAAAATCATAAGCTACTAAAAACTCCAACCACCTCTGTTGTCTCATATTAAACTCCTTTGAGAGAATAAATATCTTAAGGACTTATGGCCTTTGTATAATTCAAATCTCTCCCCTAAGAGATAATATCTCCATACTATCAGTGCAAAAATGACCGCTGTCAACACTAGATCATGAGTAGGATATCTCACTTCATGCGGTCTGAACTTTCGTGAAGCATAGGCAATAGGACTTTTTGCATTAACGCAACCCTTAATCCGGTTCCATATACATAGGTATACACTACTAATCCTTGGTTCCAGACTGGGACTACTAACATAGGCGCGTTGGTCAATAAAGTATTAAGGAATGCTTCCTCACATTTGTCAGAACAAATAAACTTCACATCCTTCCTAGTTAGCTTAGTTAAAGGCATTACTATCCGTAAGAATTCCTTAATGAATCTCTGGTAATAGGTAGCGAGTCCAAGAAAACCTCTAATCTCAGTCACCTTCTCTTGTCCCTTCTAGTTGTTAACAGCTTCGATCTTATCCAGATCAACTAAAAAACCCTTCTCTGAAATCACGTGACTATGAAACTTAACATTTTTCTCCCAAACATGACACTTTGAAAACCTTGCTTTAGTTGATGCCGCCTTAGCGTCACAAGCACTACTCTAAGATGAAATTCATACTCTTTTTCATCCTCAGAGTATATGCCATCTATGAATACCAATACAAACCAATCCAAGCGCTTTCGAAAAACTCGATTCATCAAATCCACTAAGAAAGCAGGGCATTCGTTAACCCGAATGACATTACTAACCACTCATGTGAACTATATCGAGTTCAAAATGCCGTCAGTGGAATACTATATTCTGCCACTCTTAGCTGATGGAAACCTATTACCAAATCCAATTGGGAAAATATTCTGGTTCCACCCAACTGATCAAATAAATCATCGATTTTCGAAAAAGGATACTTATTCTTGATCGACTTCTCGTTCAACTTATGGTAGTCGATACACATCCTTAACAACCCATTCAGTTTCTTTACGAACACCATGGCTACTTCCCAAGACGAACTACTTGGTCTAATAAAATTATTTCTTTCTAAATCTACTGCTGCACCTTCAATTCCTTTATCTCGGTAGGTGTCATCCTTCTAAGTAGTCTACATATAGGTTCGCTCCTGCATAAGGTCTATCCGAAACTCAATGGCTCACTTGGGTGGTGGTCCTATGACAGGCTCAAAAAGAACTACATACTCTCTTGCTACCAAAACCTGATTCAAATCTTCTTTTGCCTCCATTGCATTTAGCAAAGCATAAGTACTTGAGTCTAACTTCTCCACCGAGTATATAATTAGGTTATGACTATTGGCGTGCCTTATGGTATTTTCCTATCTTGGCAAAATATCCTAGCATCATATTTTCCAACCAATCCATGCCCAAAATGATCCCAAAGCCTACAAATCAAACACATACAAACTGCATGCAAACTTATGACCTAACAATTCAAGTGCTAACTGGTCACATCTCATCCCTAGAGTTGCATACCCTCATATAAGATTCATAACCCTTAAGAAAGTAACAAGGTATGCGGGTTCTAAACATAACTTATCTAACAAACACTGAGATATAAATGAATGTGAGGCACCGGTATCAAATATTACCCTAACTGGTATACTATGAATTGTAAGTGTACCATCCATTATAGTCTTTCCCCTCCTAGCAGCAACTAGTGTAGAAGAAAATGGTTCCAAAGCAAAAACCTTTACATTGTCTGCTCTGACTGGTTTTGGACACTGATTCTTGTAGTCTCCAATTTGGTCATAGTTAAAGCATTTCACTCCTTTCTTATCTGCATCCTTGTTCCCTTTTCTAGTTCAACATTCATGAGCATAATGTCATTTCTTGTCGCACTTGTCCCAAACTACATCAGCCTTACTTTTCTTTGTAGCTCCTTCTTTCTGAGCTCCTTTCTTCTTAAAGAATTTTCTCTTCTTTCCCTGAGAATCTTGGGTTCTAACCTGCTTCTCCTTCCCATAAGTAGAAAGTATCTCTTCATTTTGGATTGCCATCTCCACTACAACTGTACTTAGATCATAAAGATGTGGCATAGTCACCCTAACAACCTCAGTCTTATCTCTCGAATAAACTTCTTGTTCCCATAATGACGCTGTCAATGGTAGCATATTCGTATCTGGATAATTCATCAAACTTCATAGCATACTCAATCACCAACATCTCACCTTACACTAAGTCCATGAACTTTCTCAACAATACTGACTTGACAATTTCAGACAAGAACCTCTCTTCGAATTTCCTTCGAAATTCTGCCCAAGTCAACTCTTCCTCGAAAACTCCCTCAGTAACTCTATTCCTCCGATAAATGTTGCTCCCTATAGCTGTCTAGAGGCAAATCTCCTCTTCTACTTATCGTTTTATCCCAAGTCAGCGAAAATCCTTTCACAATGCAAACGCCAATTCTCTACTTTTATAGCATCCTCTATTCCCAAAAATGGTTTCCCACTAAGACTGGTATAATTCCTGCTAAGCTTGGCATAGTTATTGCAAACCGGGACCATGGTATTAGCTCCTCCAACATTCACAGCATTTCCCCCAACTACTCCTGCAACTGCTTCAGCTTGCATCAGATTGACAAAGAACTGATACATCATCCCCATATCTACGGGCATGGTTCCAACATCTATATTGGCATGCGTTTGGAATAACAATTTCCTGTCAACCAGGATTCCTTCTAATATTGAGTCGAGCATTTCCATTGGTTGTGATACTTCCTCCACCTAGATTCCCTCTTCCGTTTCCCTCCTCCATATCTTCCATTCTCATAAATCTACATACGAGCCTTAGTAAGATACATAAGAACAATCTAAGAGAGAGGGGAATACATACTTATATATTATAACAATCGCAAGTACGTTACTATAGCATTAACCCAAACCTCGGTCTCATTTTTAGATTCAATATATTATCTTTTGAAAATCTTTTAGGTTCAAATTTCTTTTAAATTTGCATAAACCTGTGCTCGATACCAACTTGTAACATCCCCCATATAGAGGCCCAAAACTAACTGCTGTAGATGTTGTAGTCATCCATAGTTATTAATTCTCGGTGACCAAATGCGGTAATGTTAGATACATTGATATAACATAAAAAAATAAGTTTCTCATTTCAGTTCAAACCACATTTCAAATTCTTACATAATCCAAATTCGTAAACCACGTTTAGAGAAATATAATTACTACAAAATACGCCAAGAGCGACATATGAAGATGCTGTTTTGGTTGATCGGAGTCTAAATATAGGAAATAGAACAACTTTGCGATTACGTCCAAAACATAGCAGAATCAAACAGAAAGAACTCCTACTAGCTAGTTTTCCTTATGCATATCTCCGAAAGCTTATTCGTTTAAAGAAGAACCCGAAAACTCTCAAAGTACTCAAAATTAATTAAGCAACAGAGAGTTTAAGGGGAAAACATAAACTTCGAGCTAGACAAAAAGACTGGTATGAATAATAACCCACCATCTCGAACCATATAGATATCTAGTGAGACAACGCTGCTTAGCGAAATAGGTTTTCCCCTTGCTAGTATCTTAATCCAATATATAATAACCATATTCTGTGCACCTGCATCAACAATGGTTAAGATATAACATTATAAAATGTATCATAATGATATGTAAACATGCAATATGCTCTGGATTTCCCATTCCCATCTCTTTGACTATCTGTCTCAAGTTGTAGTTTCTAGAGTCACTATTAACCAATTAGTTTTCATGGGTTGACTAATAACCTGTTTCGAACTTACAGACTTTCTTTCCAGTTTCATTGTTTTCATGGGATCATTAAGAACCTATTGGTATCTACCAATAACATCTTCTTATCATAGTTTTCATAGGATCACTATGAACCGATTGGATCCTTCAATAACATCTCTTATGTCATAGTTTTTATGGGATGACTATGAATCTATTGATCTCTTTCAATAACTCATTTCTTATATAATTTCCATGAGGTCACTAATAACCTGTTGGCCTTGCTAATAACAATTTCCACATACAGTTTTCATGGACTTAGTAAGAACCTATCTAAACCATTAATCCTTTGATAAGTCTTTAGGCAACATATTTTCTGGTCTTCCTGACCTCCTGATGCTATTCTACTCACACAGGAGTTAACACAATGTATATTTACTATTGGATCAACCTAGCTGGCTATTCCTCCCTTAACACCCCGAAATGCAGTAATGGGTTAATTATAAAGTGAATATGTTTACAGAAGAAACATATATTATAACTGATCAAAACATAATAATATAAACGTCCATGATTTGATTCCTTGTAAACATTTTCTAATGAAACATGGTTAATACACTTAATTCACTTTCCTTAGCAAGGAAAGCTTCTTCAAAATTCCAAAATTAAATGCCATTTCAAAACACTTCAATATTTCCATGGGTTTACCTTTAAAAATGAGATTGGGTTTCTTATTTGAAAATTTAGGCTTTCGAAACCTTAGGCCTTCTTTTTTGAAACCATTAAAGACGTATCTTTCGAAAGTATTAAAATCTTCCTTTAGAACCATTAAAAGCATACTTTTCGAAACACTTAAATCTTATCTTTCGAAGGCACTTAGTTCAAATAGGATTTATGGAAGCATAGCTTCGAAACTAGTTGAAAGTATCTCTTTCGAAACCATTGGACTTAACATTAAATATAACTTCTGGGCCAAAGTGAACAAAAGCGAAAGTAATCCTTTTGAAAGCATTGATCTTCAAATAAAAAGAATTGGGAAATAGGATAACTTTGAAACTACCCCTTTCGAAGACATTGCCTCCGAAACCATTTAGAAGCGGCTATATGACCCTTTCTAAAGCATTGGGAAGGCGGCTCCAATATTAATAAAAAGAAAGCCTTCCTTTCAAATTCATTGTTATAAGGCTATAAAGAAAATCACATATAACCAATTCGAAAGGTTTGAAGGCGGCAGCTAGGTGTCGAATAGGTTCAAAATGTAGCAACTCATTCGAAAGTTTATTTTAAAACAAAGTGCATGGCAACTTGTTCAAAAGCCCCTTTTTGAACAAGGTACTGATTCAAAAGCTTCAACCCCTTCGAAAGCAACTTTTATGAACAAGGGTAAGTAATGTATTTGAAAGATTATAAAAATGACTTCAAACCCTTCGAAAGCATGCCTTCGACACTGTCACTTTCACCTTTCTCCAATCCACTGCGTATAAATGGCTTGATACCATGTGCATTTATTTCAAAAGGGTTCGTTGGCAGAAGTACGGTGACGAAAGCCAGCAAATCATAGTGGCAAAGTTGTAAATCAAAACAAAACTGGTCTTATTGCCTTTTAAAGAAATTTCTTTTTACGTAACTTACCCAATTTGTCAAAATATGATTGATTGCCAACTCTGTATCAGAAATCCTTTTCTAAAAAGGCTGCCGAATTCAATAATTAATAATTGAAATCATTTTAACAAATAAGCCATTTCCTTCAACGAAACATTTGAACATTTAAGTCCTCAACTTAAATAATTTAGGAACAATATTAAAACACTTAGGAAAAAATTCTTAAAAATCATAATTATTCACTTTTAATATGTTTCTAACATAGATAAATTTTTGACCCATAAACATTACTTATTTGCTTTAAATAATTTAAGCCCAAATTATCAATTTTTTCCATTCAAAACTCATAATAAATTATTCATGGCTTGGAATATTATGAATGTTAACAAGAAAACTTGTCAACATCCCAAAGCTAAATTGTTAACAAGAAATTTTGCTAACACCTCAAAAGAAAGTTTATAAAAGTGACCAACCAGTTCAAAACCCCTTTTGAATGAGTTGATTAGGAAGGATTATCTTCGGAGGGTGGCATTATAAAAATGTTAATTGTAGATTAGAAGTCCAATCAACCCTTTGAAACGAAGGTTAAGAAGAGGACGACTCCTTCATGGCCCCTTTTGAGTGAGTTGAAAGGGTCATCCGTATCTCCGTTTCAGTGGGAAGAAAGGCATTAGTTATATATCCCTTTCAAATGTGTCGAAAGGACTATTCTGCCCTTAAAAGAAGAATTCACTTTCGAAAGTATTGTTTCTGCTATTTTGGAAAGAACTCCTTCGAAAGGGTTATATGTTTTGAAATATCTTACTCCTTATAAAGATATTTAACTAACTAGCATAACTTAATATTCTTACAATGATTCTCCTTCAAAACCCCTTTTGGTTACTTGAAACAGTATTTACTTATTTGAAGGGGGCTCAATGTAAGATATAATTTCAAAATGGGATGAAATTACTTGTTAGACAAATAATGTAAGTTCCATGAACTTACAAATATCGAAACATCATCATCGAGTCAATTTAACATTTGATATCGCAAAACATGATGATACTATGATTGAAATTCGCATTGTCTAAGTTGATCCTATTGCATCGCATAAGTCGAATAGGGGTTAAGGAAATAAGCAAGTATCATGTGCAATTGGTTATCAGTCAAGCTAATGGCCGAAATGATCTTCCTCATATTCAAAATCTATATTGAATCCATGTGTTTCCTCCTTTGCATTTATCAATATTGGATTCCAAGTAAGAGAACTTTTCCCCAAACTGATTTAGGGTTACAACAGTTTAACTTTGCTCTCAAGTAAGAAAGAGAGTTCTAAATCAAAATTCGGTCACTCTACTCGGACACCTAGGGTCCTATTTATAGATGTTGGTTGACCCTCTTTCGTGCGCATTCTTTCGATATAGTCGAAATGCCTTTCTCCAAGCTTTTACGTGCATCCTTTTGATGTGATCGAAAGGCAATTCTCCCGACGTTTCTCATTCATTCTATTACCTTCATGCATGATCAGACCTTTCGACATAGTCGAAGGATTACTTTTGACAAGCTTTCGCTGCCGCTAAAGTTTAGGCACCCTTCAACTTTGCTTTTAAATAGAACTTGATTGCATTCAACTTCATCAAATGGGGTATGTATGTTCCCACTTTATGTTGCTATGCTATTGCAACTAAGAGAAGATGTGAGCTTTCGTGTAGTTTCGAAAGGCTTAGCAGGTAACGACCGGATCATTGTGAAAGGTCACTTGGCTTTCACGTGGATTTTTATTTATGCTTTCAAAAGATTCCTACTGTTTTGAAGGCTTGTTTTTGCTTTCGAAAGGTGCGCTGGAAGAATGTCTTTAAGTAGAAGGTTGACAATAATGAAACCCACTAGTTTGAAGGATTTGTCTCTTGTGCGCGAGTCTGTTGTTCAACATCTTCGGAAGGTATTTCAAACCCATACGAGGCTCTCTCATATATGTGGATTCAACTATTTTGAAAGCTCCAGATGAGGTGGAAGGGTAACTTTTCTTTCTTTTCTACCCTTTTAAAAGCTCTTGTTTCGCTTGACACCTGTAGGTGCATCAGGTGCTTGCAACTCCATCCTAACCTCTTCGAAAGCTATCTCAACACCTTTAAAATACTGCTTTTGAACTTTTGGTGAAACCCATGTCTTCAATTCTTGTGGATCTCAGCACCCTTTATGATCCTTCTTTTATGCCTTTAATTATAACTGAATTTTACGGTTAACATTTTTCCCTCCCTTGTATGAAAGAAGCTTTTGTTCTTTAGGAAATTTTTTTAACAACTTTTCCCTTCATACCATTCCATTCTTAATGACCTCATTTCCCTACAAAGTTGAAAGTAAATAACATTGTTTATAATATAATTGAAGGTGATGTTAGCATAATAGAGTTCCTAAACTATAAGTAAGGAAGTAACAAAAATTAGTTGGCTATCATTAGAGCTAATAAATGATATGAAATTTACAGTTGTAAATGATTAGAAACAAAGAACTCCTGTCTGGCAAAAATAGAGGTCCCACCATCCAAATTCGGCAATTACAAAAGAAATTCATAAATTAAACTCCCATTATGTTAGTAGATAACTAAGCATATAATCTACATCTAACTTTAATAATTGAAGTCTAGGAGCTTTCTATTGGTAATAAAAAATGTTTGGTAACAAAAAGCCATGAATTATCATCTGGAAATAAGTTATTGAAAACCATGAATCCTTTAAAAGAAAAATAATAGGTATTTAGAAACCTTGATTGGAAATAATAATAATAATCTTGAAACCGACATTTAGATGTTGATAAATATTGTTCAAAAGTTAGTAGTAGTAATGAAACGACCCGCCTTTCTCTCCACCGAAAGACACATCATTTTTAAGAAAGAAAGGGATAGAAAAGAGAAAAGACAGAGAAGAAAGAAAGAACAACATCATAATCTAAACAACGGAACGAATAAATTATATTAATCACATAAATATTGCATAGTATCATATACATCAGAGTTACACAGCTTAACAACACACACTAGACAGTTATAAACACCTGTCTAGTTATACAACTCAATAAACAATAGTCAAATAACGACTGAGACAACACACAGCGGAATACTATATATCTACACACCGAAACCTCCTGCTCCATTGCTCCTCCAGAATTCGTCAAACCTAACCTGAATCCCTTATCTACTCGTAAAAATTTGAGTACCTAAAGTTTAAGAAAAACAGAATAAACTCCGGGTCAGACATGGGTCTGGTGTGAGTAAACGGGTTAAATTTGCTTAACTTTTAAAAAACCTTTTGAAAGAAAAGGCATCACATAAGGCTTCCCACACATAAACAAGGGTAAGTTTTTACCTTACGCTAACCAAAACATTTGATAGGAAATCCGGTGATATTATATTTGGGTCTAAGGTTTTCAAATAAATATGAAATAGCCGAAATTGTTACATGATTAAATTCCAGCTACTAGCCACAAAAGTGGGTAATACAATCAAATCCAAGGGCACTTATTGGAGTTTGGATTCCATACAATGGAAGGCCTAACGGGGTACCGCCCGTCACAGTACAGGGCCTAGATCACCGTACCGAGGATCACTCCCAATCCCCTGCAACACAAAGCCAGAACCATTCCTTACTGAACAGTTCCGAATAAGAACACCCCGCAGTTGTAGTTAGCAACCGCCCACACAGCCGAATAAAAAGGGACTCTAGATAGGGGTTCATCTCATCCTACTTGGGCATGACCCACTTAGCTTTGTTGTACCTCCACCGTTTTAACCATTCCTGGTTGATAAGGCTTGAGGCTACGATTACCTTTAGTGAACACATCACTTAGAATGCTCATCGTCCACATGACGATGCTCTGGAAGTATTCAATCCGTACAAGTTCATTCCGGGTTCGAACGAACCGAAGGCATTATCTCGTTACACTCATTTTGGAATCACCCTCAGAGTTAACGATGATAACCCTTGCACTCTGAATCTTCATCTTCACTTGAGATTCATGACCTATCGTAAATTTGGATCGATGTGGTTTTCGGATATCCAAATATGGAAACCCGATCCCGGTCTCATCGAAATCCAAAACGTATCTTTTAGGTCCAAGTTGTTTAAGGTTAAACAATTCAATTCTATTATCCACATACACACAGATAGATAATTCAAAATATCATAATAGATAATCTACTTATCATCACAACAGATAATTCATATTGTCATCATACTTCAATCAAACATCTCATATCATATATCACCCATATCTCATCAGAGATACCAAACAATCAAGGCAAGCATCATCCATCCATACATAAGCAAGGATCTATAAATCACACCATTTATAATTAATTTAAAATGAATTAGATTAATTACTTTATCTCTTAATTAATTTAAAATAAATTTAATTAATTACCTTCATCACAATAAATCTTGCTTACTTAATCATTTATTAAACCAATTAATTAATCATCATCTTAATTAATCAACCTTGATTAATTATCTCTTAATTTTGTAATTAATCCTTAATTAATTACACAAATTAATTATCTAAAAACCATTAAGTAATTAACCTTAATTACTTTATTAATTATAATTAATTACATTAATCCTTAATTAATTACAATTAATTACCTTATAATATCTTATTATAGATTAATTAATCTAAATTAATCAATCCTTAATTATTCTCATTAATCACATTAATTAATGAACCTTAATTAATTACTTCCACTAATTAATTAACTATAATTAATTACATTATTCCTTAATTAATTACATTAATTAATCATGCTTAAATTAAATAAATCAACTTTAATAATTATAATCATTAATTAATTATTCTTAATTACTTCTTAATTACTTTTGGTTACATTTATAAATCTTTTGATTTATTACACTAAGTAATAAATCCTTAATTACTTTACCAAGTAATTATCCATTTAAAATTACTTCCCATTTAGTAATTTTCCTTATCTCAATTACCTCCAGTGATTTATTCATCAATACTTATCTTAAGTAATTACTCTTATCAAATCTCATTAAGTAAGCATACTTAATCAATTACCATGTGACTATCTTTAATTAATTAACAAATTAATTAACTTAACTTGATCACATTCACCTCATAAATCATAACCAAGTAATTCATCCCTTAATTACTCTTTAACCAAATTAATCATTAATTACAGATTAATTATCCTTCAACTATTAATTAATAAACCTTAATTTTTAATCAATCCTTTAATACAAAGTAATCAATTCCTAATTACTTTTATAATTAATTAATTAATTAACCTTGATTAACTAATTAATTATCATTAATTAATAAAACTTAATTATTAATTAACAACCTTAATTACAAATTAATTAATCCATAATTATAATTAATTAATCCTTAATTACAATTAATTAACCTTTAATAATAGTTAATTAATTCTTAATTAGTCTTGAATCATAGATTAATAACCTCTTAATTATTGATCAAGAAAACCCAATTATTACTTAATAAAACTTTATTAAGTATTTCTTAATTTCTAGTTTTAATTAACCCTTAATTACTTAATTAATTAATAAATAATTACAAATTAGTTAATCTCTAATCATTAATTAATTCATCATAATTTTTTTTATCCTTAATTAATTACTTAATTAATCCTTTTAAATAATTAATTAATTGAACTTAAATTTTCTTAATTAACTTTATTAATTACAACTCATTTAAAAGTTAATTATCCTTAAGATAAAACATTATCTTTAATTATCTTTGAAAACATTTTATCTTAACAACTAACTTTACTAAATTAAATCATTAATTAAGTTTTAATATAATTTATTTACCTTTACTTATTAATTAACAATCCTTAGTTTCGAATTAATAAATTACTTTGAAAATTTTAATTGTTAATTTATAAATCATTAATCATTAACTAATTCAATTAATAAATCACTCTTTAATTATCCCATTTATTATCAACTTATATTAAGTTTTTAAGATAAATCATTTCATTATTAATTTCCTTTTATATTCAAATTAAGTTTGAAAATAACTTTAAGGATTTAGCTTAAAACATTTAAAACAATTCATACAAATTTATTTATAAAAACAATTCATTTCAAAGAAATGAATTTCAAAAAATTGATTTAGCTTAATTATTTAAAATTTAAAACTTACTTTATTTTAAATTTAAAAATTGGTTAAACATTATACTTTGGGTTTAACCCATGTGTACTTAAACTAAAACCAAGTACATCATCTTTTCTTTTTAAAACAATTTTACTTAAATTTTAAAAACCATTTTTAGTTTAAAAACTTAAACTGTTAAAAACTTTAACAGTCTACCTACATGCTCGTAAAAGCTCCCACTCGAGAAACATAACCCAAAACTCGATGCCTCCCTCGAGTCACCCACAGAAAAACTCGAGCAACGACCCAAACTCCCTTTCTCTTCCAAACAAATATGCCCAAACGTGAGCGTGCACGTGTACAGTAGCTCCAGCCATCACTGGCCAACATCGCGACCCTTCCCCAGTCGACGACCACCTTCTCTGATGAATCCACCACCCAGATCGCCAATACTTCCATCAAAACACAATTGAGCCACTTGATCGAAAAACTAGAACCAAACAAAATTGAAGAAATCACTCGCCGTCGAGGATCGAGAAGACTGGAACTCATGGCACTCAACCCAGAGCACCACCTCATCGCCACGCCGCTATCCCTTGCCTCGCGATCCACTCCGATCCACTTAAACCAACGCCATCACCTCGCAAACACCCTCGACCAAAACACACAGCAAAACCCTACACCGCCGTCCCTCGACCACCACAGTAACCAGAAAATTCCTTACCCATTTTTCCTGTGATCCTTACTCCACCGGGCACCTCTAGACCCAACCTCACCGTGAGCTTTGACGCCAATCAACGGCAATCGACTAAAATGTCGATTGTGATCAACATAGATTATCACAATAATTACCTAACTAAAAATTGTGATATTCACATTAAAATTCATCATTTGTAAATACAAATCAAATCCTATAATCACTAATTTAGTTTAGCACAATTGATTCTACTCATGTTCTTGATTAGCCCTGTTAATTATAATTTCTGAGATGAATACTTAATATAAATTTCTGAAACTAATTTTAAAATTTACAATACACTGCTAAAATGATTCTTTATTCAAAGATCAGAACCTAAGTTTGGTTGTATTAGGTGATATGAATTTTGTTGTGTGAGCTTGAGACTACATATTCCGGAGCAGATTTGGTTTATTCAGAGACATATGTTTACAGGCGTATCACAGACATCTCACCTATATATACATGCATTCATATCCATAAACTAAGCAACACAAACTACTAAATCGTTCATCACATACATCCATAACAACAGATTTTTAAAATTGTTTTTAAGTTAAAATGTTTACTCACCTTTTTACAGAAAGCAGAGAGCTTGTTCTTGATGAAACACTGGAAAACTTGCAAAACATTTTGAACTTGAAGCTTTTGAAATAGATATGCTTCATTTCTTTGATTTGCTTTAAACTGGAATGTTTGAGCTATAGTTTTGATTTAAACATTGAAACAACTTTGATGATTTAAGCTTGTTTCAGGTTGCTTGCTAGAAACTATTTTAAAAATGTTCCAGGCATTTGATCATGAGAATTTGCTGGTTTGAGCTTTGATCTGAAAAGAATGTTTCAGGCTTTCGTACTTTGGTTTGGAAAATGAGTTACAGGGCTCTTAATTCATTTCTGGATTGTATTTGAATTTGAGGAATGTATTATAGGGTTTTGACAATTTTGTCACAGGGTTTTGATCACAAGGTTTGATTTCTGGAAAGTGTTTTGCTGAGGAATATTTTACAGGTTTGAGGAATTTCAGATTTGAAAGTAAAGATTGCATGCAAAATTCAAGTTTTCTTTTAGAAATGAACTTAGATTTTAAAGAAAAAAAGAAAATGAAGAGGAGATAGGGGTTTATATAGGTTAATTTCAATTTTTATTAAAATTAAAAGAAAATTAAAATAATTTGACACTTGTCTCTAGCTTATATTAATATGTTAACACTTGTTATTTAAAAGGTTATAACTTTAACACTTATCATTATTTATTTATATTTATCCTAAAAGAATTTTAAAAGCTTTTTAAAAATGATTTTCTAATTAACTAATATGTTTTCTTAATTTATAAATGCTTTTCTAATTAAATTCCTAATAAACAAATACATTTATAAATTTATAAATGTTTTCTAAATTTATATAAATACAATCTTTAAAGAAAATAGAATATAAACCAATTAAAATTTAGATAAAAATCATATATAATATTTTAAACTTATTTTTAAATGCTAATTCAAAAACTTTTGTATTTATTCCTATTAAATAAATTCTTTAAAGAGAGTAATATAAAACAAATCTTTATTTTAAATAAAAACATTATCTATATATTTTAAATCCAAACTATATTATTATTTTTATTTTAAGATGTATGTATATTCCCTTAAATTCAAATTTATATTCAAATTCAAAGTCAATTTAAAAATCCAAATCTAAAATCAATTTAAATAAATATAATATCAATTTTAAACAAACTCATTATTATTTATAAAGAATTTATTATACTTAAAATTCAATTTGGTGCACAGAAATATATATATATATATATATATATATATATATATATATTTAAACACACTTATTAATTTTGAAAACAATAAGTCAATTTAGAATTTATTTACACAAACTAAATAATTATTCTTGTTTAAAAACCAATCTATAATCATAATTTAAAACATAACAGTTTTAATTATTTAGCTATTTATATTTGAAAATAACAATTTTATCAAATTTAAAAAATTTAAATTAAGAGATTATCACATTTTAAATTCCTTGAAATTCCGGGATATTACAAGTAAACTAGCGACCTTGATTTGGGTCCATTGAGATCTCAATACCAACTGCCCTGGAACCTAGATTCGGGCATTAGCAAATGAAGTCTTAAAATTGATAGTAAATGACCCGAAATCCAAATTCGGGTATTATGAAGACCAGAGATCTGAAACCCAGATTCGGCTATTAATGTAACGACCCAGAATTTTATTTAATTAGAATTTGATTATTTAATTAATTTTAAATATTAATAAGTGAAATTTATAAGTCGAATAAATTTTATTTCAAATAATTGGATTTAATTGGATAATTAAATCAATAATTTAATATGTGAAAATACAGAAATAATAGAAAATTGGGTTAAATATGATTGAAAATGATTTGTAAAATTTTATTTTATCATGTTGGAGTTAGAATGATATTTTAGAACTTCTAAAATCGAATTAAAAGTTAATTTGTGAAATTGAATATTTTAATATTTAATCGACTAGTGAAATTAGTCAATTTTCGAACAGTCCCAGAATTTGACGAAACTAGTTCCATTGGATCCGTAATAGTTAGTTATTAACGGATTTCAATTTTCGTGGCAATCGGAGTTACCGTTTGATCGTGGCAGCTCGAAACACATCGAAATTGTTTTAATATTAATTTGGCGAGTTAAAATAGCCATTTTTCAAAAAGTCTCGGATTTCGACGAAACCAGTTTCATCGGATCCGTAATGTGATATTATTGTAAGGTTTCAAATTTCAAGTCAATTGGATTTACCGTTTGTCCAGTGCAAGCTAAAACGCCTAGAAAATTCGTTAAATCAGTTTAATTTAAATCAGTTTCATTTAAATCGATCGTTTATTGCCATATCTCGCACAGATGACCGAATTAGCTTCCGAAACCTGTTCCATTGTGTCCGGAATGTGGGATAAACCCTAGAAACGTCGGTCACCGTGCGTAAATCGGAGTTTGGAAATTCCGGAATGAATAGTGTTTCGTTCAATTTCCTATAAATAGACCATCCATCTCTTCACAAATAAAAAAAAATATAACCTAGGTTAAAAACCCTAGCCGCCGGCCTTGATATATACGGCCAAAAATGAATCCTTTTCTCTCCTTAATCTCTTCCAATCTGTTCACAATTACGAGAAACACTCAACTGTAAAGTGGTAGAGGAAGATGAGAGCTAAAGATCTATACAGATATGATCGCGAATGGGTTAATGGATTGGCGGCAAATCGAGGTGGAAGGGCCGAACGCGTACGTTTTTCAACCTGAATAGGCGACCGAGCTCGTCGTTCCTCTGGGCGTGGGTGGCTCTGGGGAGGCGCACGTGGTGGAGCTCCTTGATCGTGTTCATGTTGCTCGTGAAAATTGAAAAATTAAACTCTAATTGTGATGGATGGGTTCGGCCGTGCGTACGGTTATCTGGAAGAAACACACACACGTAGATGAAGAAACGAGCGGTCATGATTTGCAGGTTGGAGGGATCTACGGCTGATGATAGCATAGGTTAAAAGTTTTTGAATATATGTTGTAAATTATTAAATTAAAAATCGTGTAAACTTGTAAAATCCATATCTTTTTCATACGAGGTCGAAAACGCGCGAAACCAGTTGCGTTGGAATCGTATGGACGAGAACTACGCTATGGAAATGGATTGGAGTCGTTTGGAGTTAGTGAAAATTTCGGGTAAAATTAAACGTCCGTTTAATTTTATTCAAAATAAATCGCTAAAACGAAATTGAAATCAAGGTGAGAACTTCTCACTCAATCGAATCGGTTTCGATTTTAATTTTAAATAGTTAGATTTAAAATTCTTGAATGCATGTTTGAATGATGATTGATATCTATTGATTGTTAATATAGACATTATGCGCCGTTAGTAAGCGGATGTTATTTATTAAAAACATATACCGCGAATATTTCATAAACCGTGAAATTGGTATTATATATATAATAGCAATATATATATTGGCATATGTATATATTGCAGTTATTGATTTCCCGCATTGTATAGCGGATGAGATCCTATTGCGCCGTCTATTAAGCGGATAATATTTTAAATCCCATATACCGCGATAATTTCGTACTGGAGCGGAATTGGTATTGTGCAAATGTTTGTGGATGCAGGAAAACAAGTTGGAGGAATCCAACTGGATTCCTCAACAGTATTTATTTGATTATGAATAATTTGATATTCGATGATTATCATATTGATATATGATGTCGTTGTTGTCGTGATTGACTATTTGGTATGTAGCATCATTGGACCAAATTTTGGAATTTTAAAATGATTTTAAAGCGATTTTTGAAAATATACTATATTTTTGGAATTGATCCATTTTAAATAAATAAACGTTATAAATTTTAATGTTATAAAAATTATGATTTTTGAGAAAAATAGTTAAAATTTGATTTTTGAAAATATGGGGTTAATGATTTTATAAAATAGTTTAATCGGGATTTTTGAATTTATTATAAAAAGTTTAGAATATAGGATTTATAAAATTTGATTATTTTATAAATCAGAAATTGTGAAATAGCTTAATAAAGGAGATTTATAAAAAAGGAAGTTGTTATAAAATAAATAGGAATGGAATTTATAAACGTTGTTTTATAAATCCCCAAAGGACTTATTTTGATAAGTAAATTGTTGTAACTTATTAATGGAGTTATATTCACGTTTTATACAGTGAATAATCCTTTAAAATGAAACATATAGAAATGATGAAATTGGTTAACGTAGTATATTCACGTTTTTGAATAGTGAATAATATGTTAAAGAAAATGTTTTGGATTTGATGTTTTAAATAGAATTAAAACGATCCAACGATGTCTTTTAAATGTGTTAAGATTCGAAATCATAGATTTCAACATTCATTGTTGAAATAGACGTTTTCGAGAAATAAAAGGAAATGGTGGACTATAACACTGTTGTTATAGTAAATGATTTCTGAAAGGAAATGTTTTGTTTAATATTGGGATTTATATATCTATCTTAAATTCGAATCCCTATACTAGTGATTTGGGGTTGTCGTAACGATGTTTTACGTAACATTCGTTTTGGCCCAAATAAATATGGTTAAGAGAATGATTTCCTTAAAGAATGAAATATATACTTAATCGCGATTTAAGTATATTGAATATTTTCCAAGTGTTGAAAATAAATGGATTTGAGAATTACTTAATAAATAAGTATGGAAATGTTTTCCAATATAAAGTGAATATTTTGAGAATTTATCTTTTTGAAGATAAATTGAAATGAATAATTGAAATCGGATATCAGTAGATATTGTGAAATATAAATTCACTATGGAATTTATAAAAGAAAGTGGAATTTATTTAAAAATAAATATTGATTTATTTTTGAAGTATTGAAATTATATATCTTGTAAAGATATTTTTGGGAAATAAATAATTTGGAAAATTATTTGGAATCTGGTGATGTTGTGCATATCCATTGATAGTTCAATAACCGACTATCAATATTTACCTTTGAAAGGTATTTGTTGTGATTTGCTGAATTTGAATGCCACACTTATTTTTAAATTATTGCGCTCGTTATTCGGATTACCCATTCCGAATAGTGATACGACGTAATGGATAGCATTGATGACCGGTGTTGAAGACCGGATATTTTTGAAAGCGAAAGGACAACTCGTCGATTGTCTTTGCACCGAGTAGCTACGGTATAGAGACCCCCTATGTGATGGGAAGTCCGGACGTGATTAGAGATTATCCGGATTGCAAGGACTTCTTTGTAAGTGCCTTCGGTTCTGTTCGAGCCCGGAACAGACTTGTATGGATTGTATGTCTGACATTACAAATTGAGATATAAAGCTGATTTCTTTCAAATATATTTCTGTTGGTGGCGGAGAATTTATTCTTTTAGCTTAACACCCTTCTCTGAGATGTACGAGCTTAGAGGTTATGTAGTTGAAGGTTATCAGCGATATATTCCCAATTTGGTAATGCGACATGCTGAGTGTTGCTGTGAAATGATCATTGTGTTGATCATTTGTGATAGGATCATTTGTTTGATCGTTTATCTTTGTGATCATTTCTATGATCATTTGTTGACCCAAAGCATGACTTTGTATAAAACGTGGCTTTGTGGACAAGACTTCGTCGAGCCTCACACCCCGGAATGGTCAAAACAGGAAAGATGCAGCAAGGTTATGAGGGGTAGCTCCCTTTAGGGTATGTGCATTTCCTTTTGGAAAAGGGTGGTATCATGGTATGGAGCCCAGATACTTACTCATGTTGAAACACTTGTTATTTTGGTGTGATGTTGATTACGAGCGCTCGGTTAAAGGTCCCAAAGGACCGGGGGATGGCATACTCGTGTCAATAGTTACCCAGTTAGGGGTAACCCGGCCTTGAGTTGGCAGAGATCCGGTTTGGTTCTCGGGGACGTCCTTCCAGAGGCGTTCTCATGTGGCAACGGGAAGTTCCTTGGCCTGACCATTCATTGGAAATCCAAAGAAACAATACGAGACTTGTACGGTTTTAGTTGTAGAACCTGCCATCTAATATGGTAGCTATAGTAAGCATACTATAATGGTACCTATGCTGGCTAAGATTTATATTCTACTTTCGAAATGTCTTCTACACTATGCACTAATAATAATATCAAAATTGATTTGATTTTGCATAGTAAGCATCTTTGACAAACATAAGAAGAAATCTCCTCCAAGTCTGCATTTGCATTATGTGTGTGGTGGGAGGTCTTATGGTAGTCTCATTTTTAAAAGCATTTAGAATTGAATTTAAAAATATTCCTCTATTTTGATTTTTAAAGATAAATAAACTGTTTTGAGTTCTCACACCAGTCACATGACTGACTCGGAGTTTATTGTTTTCCTTCCTAAACTCTGGGTGCCCACCAATTTCCACACGGACAGTCAAGAGTTAGGTTTATCAGGATATTCTAGAATTCTGGAGTTGCTGGAGGCAAGCTGGATGGCATGGCGTATTACTAGTGTAGAGTATTTCTTTTCCGCTGTTTGTTGTTGTACACTCTGATGTAATGTAATGTAATGTATAAAATGTAATAACTGATATAGTTCTTTGTTTAAAGATTATTCATTTATCTATTATATGTTGTTCCGCTGCGATTGTGAAATTCTGTTATTGTTCTGCTGTTTTCTTTCCGTTCTATTTTCTATCTTTTTCTCTCTTATTCTGTCTTTTTCTTTTTCTTACTTTTTCTTAAACATTGAGAATTCGTATTTCTGTTCATCTTGAGTTAATCTATGGAGATTAGTGTATATTCAAGGAGTACGGATTTGCGGGTCCTCACAGGTGGTATCAGAGCATATGGTTAAGCGACAACCATGGTTATGTTGGGTATTACTCATTAGAGATAGACTCAGTAGTACTCTAGAATGAGTTGAGTGTAATAATAGCTATGAGAGCGTATTTGTTAGTGAATATAAAATTGTTTTATATTGTGATGATTGATTTGTTGAGTGGTATATAGATTCTGGTTAATACGAGTAATTAACGTTGTTTATAGGGATCTCTAAACACTTGTACAGAACAATTCGACACGATATTGTTTTAAATTGGGTAAATGAAATAATTTTACCGTGATTTTATTTTATATATAAAGGAATAATTTTTCAGAATTATTAAAGTGTATATAAGTTGATAAGAAAATGTAAGAATACATATATAAGTTATTAAAAGATGTTTGAATAATCTAAATAAAAACATGTTGTAAAAGAATAATTGTATAAACAAAAGAATTATAAGAGTTGAATTATAATTAATGTGATTTACAATTGTGAAATAAACTTATATATATAAGAAGTGAAACTATATGGATATATTTGTGAATATGAGTTGTAAATAAAAATGAATTTAAAGTTAAATGGAAATTTATTTAGAATTGGAATTTGAATTGATTTATAAGTTGGAATTTAAGTAAAAACCAAGTGGTGTTTAAAAATGAAGTATAACTTAAGAGATGTTGAATGAAGTTGATATTGGTATCAAAGTAAATTAACAAAGTTAAGTGATAAATATGGACTTAAGTTATGTAAATGAAATTCAACTTTTGTAATTGAATTGAATGAATGGATTGAATGTTAATCAATTGAATGTAAATAGTTGATATGAGATAATGAATATAAGTGTTAATTCATTAAAATCTAATGTTATTGGAAGTAGAATAATTGAATGCAAATCAATTTAATTGAACCAATTGAAAGTAAAGATGTTAAACCAAAATGAATGAATATAAGCAAAGGAATTTGGTTGTAATAAATATACATTGGTTGATATATGATTGTTAGTTGATTGTATATAATTCATTAAGTATTAATGAAATTGAATGCTAAAATAATTGAAATCCAATTGGAAGTTAAGTGAATCTTAAATAGAATTGAATTTGATTTGGAAGTGAACCAACTTGAATATGAATTAGTGAATATAAACTAATTGAAAATGAATGTTAGTAAGAACATCCACTGTTAATGAATCAAATGTGATTAAATTGAAAACCTATTTCATTGAATATTAATGAGAATATGAATAAATATTTATTGGTTATGAATGCTAGTTGGATGATAGTTGGTTGATGGTTGCATTTATTGCTTTTACTGCATTTGCTATGTTGGCATATATAGTTATTATGTTGCTATATGTTGTATATCGATACTATTGTCTATATACATGTTTCTCATGTTATTTGTTGAGTGTTTAGTAGGTGCGGATCGCATTTGCTTCGCATTTGGAGCTTGCTTTCGCGCTATATTAGCCGTATATGCTTGCTAATAAAATATAAGGTACATATCTCGGATTAAATATCGTACTTTTACATTTTTTTCCCTGCGGGATGCCTCATTACTTGATGAGTTGTATATTTGTGATATATATATATATACTGTCATTTTTTTCGGATCGAGCCGCGCAAATAAGACTATGGCGAATTTTTTCGAAAATTTAAGGCATTAGAAAAATTTGAGAAAAATTGGAAAATTTTGAAAACTTTAACTTTGATTTGGAATTGAAAGTTAAACAATATTAGTTGTTTTTGAAAAGATAACTAAGTATGATTTGGAAACTTAGTAAAGTATTGTAAGAAATTTAACTATGGATTTTGGGAAAGTTAATAGATTCTGTAACTTTTCTTACCTGTTAATTTCGAGGACGAAATTCTTTTAAGGGGGGAAGTATGTAACGACCCAGAATTTTACTTAATTAAAATTTGAATATTTAATTAATTTTAAATATTAATAAGTGAAATTTATAAGTCGAATAAATTTTATTTCGAATAACTGGATTTAATTGGATAATTAAATCAATAATTTAATATGTGAAAATACAGAAATAATAGAAAATTGGGTTAAATATGATTGAAAATGATTTGTAAAATTTTATTTTATCATGTTGGAGTTAGAATGATATTTTAGAACTTTAAAAATCGAATTAAAAGTTAATTTGTGAAAATTGAATATTTTAATATTTAATCGACCAGTGAAATTAGTCAATTTTCGAACAGTCTCAGAATTTGATGAAACTAGTTCCATTGGATCCGTAATAGTTAGTTATTACCGGATTTCAATTTTCGTAGCAATCGGAGTTACCGTTTGATCGTGGCAGCTCGAAACGCATCGAAATTGTTTTAATATTAATTTGGCGAATAGCCATTTTTCAAAAAGTCTCGGATTTCGACGAAACCAGTTCATCGGATCCGTAATGTGATATTATTGTAAGGTTTCAAATTTCAAGTCAATTGGATTTACCGTTTGTCCGGTGCAAGCTAAAACGCCTAGAAAATTCGTTAAATCGGTTTAATTTAAATCGATCATTTATTGCCATATCTCGCACAGATGACCGAATTAGCTTCCAAAACCTGTTCCATTGTGTCCGAACGCGGGATAAACCCTAGGAACGTCGGTCACCGCGTGTAAATCAGAGTTTGGAAATTCCGGAATGAATAGTGTTTCGTTCAATTTCCTATAGATAGACCATCCATCTCTTCACAAATAAAAAATATATATAACCTAGGTTAAAAACCCTAGCCGCCGGCCTTGATATATACGGCCAGAAATGAATCCTTTTCTCTCCTTAATCTCTTCCAATCTGTTCACAATTACGAGAAACACTCAACTGTAAAGTGGTAGAGGAAGATGAGAGCTAAAGATCTATACGGATATGATCACGAATGGGTTAATGGATTGGCGGCAAATCAAGGTGGAAGGGGGGCCGAACGCGCACGTTTTTCAACCTGAATAGGGGACCGAGCTCGCCGTTCCTCTGGGCGTGGGTGGTTCTGGGGGAGGCGCACGTGGTGGAGCTCCTTGATCGTGTTCATGTTGCTCGTGAAAATCGAAAAATTAAACCCTAATTGTGATGGATGGGTTCGGCCGTGCGTATGGTTATCTGGAAGAAACACACGCGTGTAGATGAAGAAACGAGCGGTCATGATTTGCAGGTTGGAGGGATCTACGGCTGATGATAGCATAGGTTAAAAGTTTTTGAATATATGTTGTAAATTATTAAATTAAAAATCGTGTAAACTTGTAAAATCCATATCTTTTTCATACGAGGTCGAAAACGCGCGAAACCAGTTGCGTTGGAATCGTATGGATGAGCACTACACTATGGAATTGGATTGGAGTCGTTTGGAGTTAGTGAAAATTTTGGGTAAAATTAAACGTCCGTTTAATTTTATTCGAAATAAATCGCTAAAACGAAATTGAAATCAAGGTGAGAACTTCTCACTCAATCGAATCAGTTTCAATTTTAATTTTAAATAGTTAGATTTAAAATTCTTGAATGCATGTTTGAATGATGATTGATATCTATTGATTGTTAATATAGACATTATGCGCCGTTAGTAAGCGGATGTTATTTATTAAAAACGTATACCGCGAATATTTCATAAACAGTGAAATTGGTATTATATATATAGTAGCAATATATATATATATATTGGCATATGTATATATTGCAGTTATTGATTTCCTGCATTGTATAGCGGATAAGACCCTATTGCGCCGTCTATTAAGCGGATCATATTTTAAATCCCATATACAACGATAATTTCGTACTGGAGCGGAATTGGTATTGTGCTAATGTTTGTGGATGCAGGAAAACAGGTTGGAGGGATCCAACTGGATTCCTCAACAGTATTTATTTGATTATGAATATTTTGATATTCGTTGATTATCATATTGATATATGATGTCGTTGTTGTCGTGATTGACTATTTGGTATGTAGCATCATTGGACCAAATTTTGGAATTTTAAAATGATTTTAAAGCGATTTTTGAAAATATACTATATTTTTGGAATTGATCCATTTTAAATAAATAAACGTTATAAATTTTAATGTTATAAAAATTATGATTTTTGAGAAAAATAGTTAAAATTTGATTTTTGAAAATATGGGGTTAATGATTTTATAAAATAGTTTAATCGGGATTTTGAATTTATTATAAAAAGTTTAGAATATAGGATTTATAAAATTTGATTATTTTATAAATCAGAAATGATGAAATAGCTTAATAAAGGAGATTTATAAAAAAGGAAGTTGTTATAAAATAAATAGGAATGGAATTTATAAACGTTGTTTTAAAAATCCGCAAACGACTTATTTTGATAAGTAAATTATTGTAACTTATTAATGGAGTTATATTCACATTTGATACAGTGAATAATCCTTTAAAATGAAACATATAGAAATGATGAAATTGGTTAACGTAGTATATTCATGTTTTTGAATAGTGAATAATATGTTAAAGAAAATGTTTTGGATTTGATGTTTTAAATAGAATTAAACGATCGAACGATGTTTTTTAAATGTGTTAAGATTCGAAATCATAGATTTCAACATTCATTGTTGAAATAGACGTTTTCAAGAAATAAAAGGAAATGGTGGACTATAACACTGTTGTTATAGTAAATGATTTCCGAAAGGAAATGTTTTGTTTAGTATTGGGATTTATATATCTATCTTAAATTCGAATCCCTATACTAGTGATTTGAGGTTGTCGTAACGATGTTTTACGTAACATTCGTTTTGGCCCAAATAAATATGGTTAAGAGAATGATTTCCTTAAAGAATGAAATATATACTTAATCTCGATTTAAGTATATTGAATATTTTCCAAGTGTTGAAAATAAATGGATTTGAGAATTACTTAATAAATAAGTATGGAAATGTTTTCCAATATAAAGTGAATATTTTGAGAATTTATCTTTTTGAAGATAAATTGAAATGAATAATTGAAATCAGATATCAGTAGATATTGTGAAATATAAATTCACTATGGAATTTATAAAAGAAAGTGGAATTTATTTAAAAATAAATATTGATTTATTTTTGAAGTATTGAAATTATATATCTTGTAAAGATATTTTTGGGAAATAAATAATTTGGAAAATTATTTGGAATCTGGTGATGTTGTGCATATCCATTGATAGTTCAATAACCGACTATCAATATTTACCTTTGAAAGGTATTTGTTGTGATTTGCTGAATTTGAATGCCACACTTATTTTTAAATTATTGCGCTCGTTATTCGGATTACCCATTCCGAATAGTGATACGACGTAATGGATAGCATTGATGACCGGTGTTGAAGACCGGATATTTTGAAAGCGAAAGGACAACTCGTCGATTGTCTTTGCACCGAGTAGCTACGGTATAGAGATCCCTATGTGATGGGAAGTCCGGACATGATTAAAGATTATCCGGATTGCAAGGACTTCTTTGTAAGTGCCTTCGGTTCTGTTCTAGCCCGGAACAGACTTGTATGTATTGTATGTCTGACATTACAAATTGAGATATAAAGCTGATTTCTTTCAAATATATTTATGTTGGTGGCGGAGGATTTATTCTTTTAGCTTAACACCCTTCTCTGAGATGTACGAGCTTAGAGGTTATGTAGTTGAAGGTTATCAGCGATATATTCCCAATTTGGTAATGTGACATGCTGAGTGTTGCTGTGAAATGATCATTGTGTTGATCATTTGTGATAGGATCATTTGTTTGATCGTTTATCTTTGTAATCATTTCTATGATCATTTGTTGACCCAAAGCATGACTTTGTATAAAGCGTGGCTTTGTGTACGAGACTTCGTCGAGCCTCACACCCCGGAATGGTCAAAACAGGAAAGATGCAGCAAGGTTATGAGGGGTAGCTCCTTTTAGGGTATGTACATTTCCTTCTGGAAAAGGGTGGTATCACGGTATGGAGCCCAGATACTTACTCATGTTGAAACACTTATTATTTTGGTGTGATGTTGATTACGAGCGCTCGGTTAAAGGTCCCAAAGGACCGGGGGATGGCATTCTCGTGTTAGTAGTTACCCAGTTAAGGGTAACCCGGCCTTGTGTTGGCAGAGATCCGGTTTGGTTCTCGGGGACGTCCTTCTAGAGGCGTTCTCATGTGGCAATGGGAAGTTCCTTGGCCTGACCATTCGTTGGAAATCCAAAGAAACAATACGAGACTTGTACGGTTTTAGTTGTAGAACCTGCCATCTAATATGGTAGCTATAGTAAGCATACTATAATGGTACCCATGCTGGCTAAGATTTATATTCTACTTTCAAAATGTCTTCTACACTATGCACTAATAATAATATCAAAATTGATTTGATTTTGCGTAGTAAGCATCTTTGACTAACATAAGAAGAAATCTCCTCCAAGTCTGCATTTGCATTGTGTGTGTGGTGGGAGGTCTTATGGTAGTCTCATTTTTAAAAGCATTTCGAATTGAATTTAAAAATATTCCTCTATTTTGATTTTTAAAGATAAATAAACTGTTTTGAGTTCTCACACCAGTCACATGACTGACTCGGAGTTTATTGTTTTCCTTCCTAAACTCTGGGTGCCCACCAATTTCCACACGGGCAGTCAAGAGTTAGGTTTATCAGGATATTCTGGAATTCTGGAGTTGCTGGAGGCAAGCTGGATGGCATGGCGTATTACTAGTATATAGTATTTCTTTTCCGCTTTTTGTTGTTGTTTGTTGTTGTACACTCTGATGTAATGTAATGTAATGTATAAAATGTAATAACTGATATAGTTCTTTGTTTAAAGATTATTCATTTATCTATTATATGTTGTTCCGCTGCGATTGTGAGATTCTGTTATTGTTCTGCTATTTTCTTTCCGTTCTATTTTCTATCTTTTTCTCTCTTCTTCTGTCTTTTTCTTTTTCTTACTTTTTCTTAAACATTGAGAATTCATATTTCTGTTCATCTTGAGTTAATCTATGGAGATTAGTGTATATTCAAGGAGTACGGATTTGCGGGTCCTCACAATTAATAAGTGAAGTCCCAAAATTAATAATAAAAGACTTGAGACCTAGATTCGAGTATTAATATATGAAGTCTAGAAATCGAGAGTAAGAGACTCAAAACCCAATTTTGGATTTTAATAAGTGAGGTTCTGAAATTAATAATAAAAAACCTGAAACCAAAATTCATGTTTTAATAAATAAAGTCAAGAAGTCAATAGTAAGAGATCGAAACCCATATTCAGGTTTTAATAAGTGAAGTTTTGAAATTCACTTTTAGGTACCAGTCGGAGGTTGTAGATTCTTATTTAAGCCTTCTGTTTTGTACTGCTCTTTAGGTATTGATACTTTTGACATGTGCCATTCTTTAGGCATTATATGCTGTTTTTGTTTGACATATCGCTTCTTAGGCTCGGACGTCTTAGTTTGTTGTTTGATATGTCGCTTCTCGGGCTCGTACGTCTTAGTCCGTTGTTTGATATGCCGTTTCGCAGGCTCGGACCTCTTAGTTCGTTATTGTCTGTTGCGCTTGGTTAGCCTATCCACAAGCAGGACCCAAGGACTTACTCAATCTCCCTCCAAGAGGTGCTCTAGCCAGGCTTTATAAATGGGACTGAAGGCTTGTTCAGTGCCTTGTCCAGGCTATAGCGCAGCAGGACCAAGGGCTTACTCTATCCTCTTTCCATGAGGTGCCTTGATCTAGCCATAGTATGGCGCAGTCAAGGGATTGTTGATGCTTTAACCTGGCCATAGCATGGCATGGATAAAGGCTTACTCTGACCTCTCTCTAGGAGATGCCTTGTATAGCCATAGAGTGGCACGACCAAGGGGTTATCGATGCTTTAACTTAGCCATAGCGTTGCGCGAATAAAGGCTTACTCTAACCTCCCTCCAGGAGGAGCTTTGATCTTGCCATAGCGTGGCATGACTATGGGCTTGCCGATGCTTTATCCTGGCCACAGCGTGTTGTGGATATAGGCTTACTCTAACCTCCCTCTAGGAGGCGCTTTGACCTGGCCAATTTGGCATGGACAAAGGCTTCGTCCATTTAAGGTAATTTCCTAATTCAAGGAGAACTTTGCTCCCGACCATATAGACTTTTGATTAATGAAGAGGTGCTTTATTCATTCATTGTAAGAAAATATGGTCGCAAATATTCTGCATTCCACGTTCTAGGAACCATTTTGCCATCTGGTCGACATAACTTGTAAGCTCTATGGGGAATTACTTTGCATATGATTAGGGGACCTTCCCAGTTCGGTCCTAGCTGTCCATCTATAGGATTTCTTATGTTTGTCATCACTCTTCGGAGCACTAAATCTCCCTCTTAAAATGATTTTGTCTTCACTTTTGAGTTGTGGTATTTTAATATTCTACTTTGATATTCTGTTGTTTGGGTAGCCGCTTCATCTCTTAGATCATATATTAAATCTAATGATTCTTTCTTCAATTCATGGTTTAGATCAAATGCATATACAATTCTTTGATGTGAGGGTATCTCAATATCAATTTCCAACATCGCTTCACACCCATATGTTAGAGAATAAGGGGTATGTACCATTGTAGTTCTAGTAGATGTTCGATAGGTATAGAGTACAAGTAGCAACCCTTCTACCCAATTTCCTTTAGCTTTATTTAATCGCTTTTTCAAGACAGTCTTAATAGTCTTATTTTCCGCTTTAACGACTCCACTAGTCTTTGGATGTGCCACGGAAGGAAAACTTTTGATAATCCCATTCTTATGGCAAAATTAAGAAAACTCTTCAGTTTCAAATTGTGTTCCATTATCAGATATAATCTTATAAGGGATCCTAAATCTCTGGTAATAATGTTTTTAATGAAGAATCTAAGCACTTTCCCAGAAGTGATTTTAGGAAGTGGTTCTGCTTCTACCCACTTAGTAAACTAGTCAGTCGCGACTACAGCATATCTTGCTCCTCCTTTGGAAATCAGCAATGGCCCGATTGAGTTGATTCCCCATATATTGAAGGTCCATGGAGTTGAAATCGGAGTCAATTTACTTGGTGCCACTCAAGGAATCTTTGAGTATTTCTGGCATCTTTCACATTTCTTTACATACTCCATAGCTTGACTGGTCATTCAAGGCCAACAAAAAATTTGTCTTATTATTTTATTTGTCAACTTTACCCTGCTGGAATGGTCTCCACAAAATCCTTCATACGCTTCCACCAACAATTTCATTCCATCTTCTAAACCTGCACATCTTAAGTAAGGTAATGCATATCCTTTCTTGTAAAGAAGTCCATCCATCATTGTGAAAATCGAAGCATGTCACCTAATTTTCCTAGCTTTCACTTTGTTAGATGGTAATATCTCTTTAGAAATATATTCGATAATGGGTGAAATCCAAGTGTAACTATAACAGTCATTCCACCTTGGATGATTAATCCTCTCATTTAGGATTTCTTCATTAATTTCCCTTTCTTATCTTTCTTGTGCCATGGCTTGGGATCTAGTTAGAATTAACAATTCCTTCCCTTGTTCAGGTATTCCCTCTTCATACTTGGATTTGCTTGGTATCCTACTGGTACGATACGATTTTCTGAGGATCCTCTTAATCTACTCAACTTTGCTAACGAATCTGCTTGAGAGTTTTCTCCTCCTGGAACTCAGTGTATAGGACAAATAAGGCAAGCATCTTCATTACTTTCTTTACATATAAAGATAGTTTGGCGTCCTTAGTCTGATATACTTGCTTTATCTGGTTTACCATTAGTTGAGAATCACTAAAGACTTGAATTCATGGGATTTTAAGTTCTAAGGCTAGAGTCAATCCAACCACCATTGACTCGTATTCTGCTACATTAGCTATTGCAGGAAACCTTAACTTCATTACGTAGTGTAGGTGGTGCCCATCTGGTGTTAGTACGATATATCCTACCCTGGCTCCTTGCTCATTTGATGCACCATCCACAAATAACCACCATATAGGTTTTTGATCCTTTTGTTTCTCTGATTGTTCTTTAATGAAGTTTGTACACTCATTAATAAAGTCTCGTAATGCTTGCCCTTTGATAGCTGCCCATGGCTGAAATTCAATGTCATACCGGCTAAGCTCAATTCCCTACTTTACCAGCCTACCTGAAGTTTCAGGATTACTAAATACTTGTTTGAGTGGAAAATTAATCAATACTACGATTGGATGCATTTGAAAGTATGCTCTAAGTTTTCGTGCTGGAAGTATCAAGTAGTATGCTAATCTCTCTGTTATCGGTTATCGAACCTCTGCGTCTTGTAACTGCCTGATCACATGATAAACAGGAGGTTGAGTCCCATTTTCTTCTCTAATCAAAACTGAACTAACCACATGTTCCAAAACTACCATAAATAAGTACAAAACTTCCCCGTTCTCAGGGCTGGATAGTATTGGTGGTTCTCCATATGATTTTTCAACCCTTGAAAGTCTTTCTTACAGTCTTCTTCCCATTCAAAGTTTTTCTTCTTCTTGATCATGTTAAAGAAAGGAATGCACTTATCAGTTTCTTTGGAGATGAACCTGCTTAGGGCGGCTACCCAACTGTTTAAATACATTACATCTTTGTTGGTTCTGGGCTTAGCCATGTCTTTGATAGCTTGAATCTAGTCTAGACTAGCCTCAATTCCTTAAGCGCTCACAATATAGCCTAAAAACTTCCCGGAATGAATCCCAAAAGCGCATTTCTGGGGATTCAGTTTCATTTTATATTTCCGTAATACTTCAGACATCTCTTTAAGGTCTCCAAGGTGACTCTTAGCTTTATAAGATTTTACTAGCATATTATCAACATAAACTTCCATATTTCGATCAATTTGTTGTTTGAACATTCCGTTGACCGATAGGTGGCTCTTGCATTCTTTAACCCGTAAGGCATTGCTTTATAATAGAAAATTCCCTAATCAATAATGAAACTTGTATGTTCTTTATCTGGTTTAAACATGGGTATCTGATTGTTTCTTGAGTAAGCATCCATGAAGGATAACAATTTGTGTCCACTAGTTGTATCAACCAACTGATCCATCCGGGGCAATGGGTAATAGTCTTTTGGATATGCTTTGTTCAAATCAGTATAATCAACGTAGGTTCTCCACTCGCCATTCGACTTCTTTAGCAATACTAGGTTCGCTAACAACATTTGGTAAAAGACTTCTCGAATGAATCCATTTTTGAGTAGCCTTTTAACTTCTTCTCTTAGGGCATTGGATCACACTTTATCTAATTGTCTCTTCTTTTGCCAAATGGGGGTCACTTCTAGATTAATATTCAGTGCATGGCATATAACCGATGGATCAATCCTAAAAATCTTATGGATCGTATATTATCTGACTTGCGTATAATATGCAAGTGTATAAGTTAATCCTATAGTAGATAATAAATGGTGAAGTATAAAATGCATGCAAACCAGATTTTTTATACGGGTTCGGACCTCCTGTCCAGTCCCAAAGCCCCATTTGGTATTTCCTTTAACCAAATTACCCTCGCTTCACCCGGAGGAATAGGCTAATACAAAAGTATATCTCTGACAATCTTCCTACGATCTCTTGTAATATATATCTTCCTATGATCTCTTTTGAGTATGCGATTATAAATGCTTTGAGTTGTAGGAAGTGGTTTAACCAAAATTATATTTTGGTTATATTAGATTAAGAGTATGTGAAAAATGTATATGCAAGAAGGTGTTTAGAAATCAAGAGAGGAAAGAATAGATTAATTCAAGTTAGTTGATATCTATTTCTCAATCAAAGTAGTATTTATAGATTCATAAATGTGCAAATGAAGAGTTATTACTATTTGAGAAATTTAATGGCTGCAACCTTCCATTGAAAGGTGACTTCTTTTTGTTTCAAATAGAAGTGTATTTTCAAAAACAGACGGATTTTTGTGCATGATAGACGTTTGTGGTAAAATCTCAGATGCTTATGGTTTATCTCTGACATCTGTGAGGTGTAAAATTAGTTTTTCACTTAATTTGATGTATATGAAATTGTGTGTGATCGTGTATGCATATATACTCAAGGAGACCTTAACAATGTTTTAACTAGGACTCGTTTACAATAGGATAACCCTACTAACAGTAGTATGGTTGATAGATCTTCGTATCTCTTTGAGTTTCAATATCTTCGAGCATGGTGTCTTCATGTAGCATATACCTGTAATCTGGATAAAGTATATATATGTATATATGATTGTGTTGTTGTTATCATTAAACATAAACTGGAGGTTCTAACAATCTCCCCCCTTTTGATGATGACAACTATACAATCAAAAATCAGCTATACCATCAAAAATAGAAGTATTATTATGTTTTTCTCCTCTTATGTTATGTTTGTCTCCCCTATGAATAAGCATAAATTTCTTCCCCTTTGTCATTATCAAAATGGAGGGAAATGATATAAGATATGGAGATATTAAATAGACATAGCATATTATACATTAAGATCATGGAAAATCAAATATGGAAGTTCAAATAAAATTAGAGACAATTATAGAAGAAGTTGTAAATAGTGAAGCAAACAATGATTAAGAATAGATAATTGAAAAATTAAAGAAAACTCTAATTGTACTTGTTTTTTGAGTAAGATAAGCTCCCATAATTCTCAAAATATTCCCAATAAGAATATGGAACCTTCTCATATGTACCCAGCTATTATGTTTGGTCACTGTACTCCTCATCTTCGTGAATTGAAAGGCCTTGAATACGATTATTGTTGAAAATGTGTATATGTACATGTCATCACTATCTCTTCTTCTTCCTAAGGTTGTGTGAGAACATATTTTTTCCCTCGGTCTCCTCTATCATGAGACATACCTTCGGGGGAGGCTTGAGAGCGATAAACTGATGTTTGAGCCCGAGGTGGAGGTGTTAGTGAAGGCGAGGATGATGAGAAAGAAGACGATTGACCATACAGTTTGCGCATAAATTTACCTAAAGTGAAGACCACTTTGTCCAAAGTCTTCTCCA
This sequence comes from Allium cepa, assembly GCA_030765085.1. Classification (NCBI taxonomy): domain Eukaryota; kingdom Viridiplantae; phylum Streptophyta; class Magnoliopsida; order Asparagales; family Amaryllidaceae; genus Allium; species Allium cepa. The sequence continues at coordinate 979,564,157 of CM060934.1, forward strand.
TTTTTGTCATCCTCATGGAGAAAGAACGTTTCAATCCAGTCATCTTTCTGTTTAAAGCTCGCAGATTAGCCATGATTATCTTTTGGTTTTTATGTTTCAAATCACAAAGACATTCGTTTTGCGTTGGTTCAATGCGATCTTCTTGTATTTCAAAGTCCGAATAACATTTGGTAGCATGACTAAAGGAAGGTGGTTGTTGTGAAGGATGAGAGGAGTAAGTTTGCTGAGGAGCGCTAGTTGGAGGAGGACCATGATGTTCTTATTGATGCTGTTGTAGAGTCCATTGGTTGATGCGGATGATAGGAGGTAGAGTTTTGGGAAGATGCATCAAGTATAGATATCTTAAGCCACTATCTTTTATTATAATTTTTTTTGTATTATGATAATCACGAAGGAACTCCAAGATCTTGCAAGATGCGCATTATGTACGAAACATATACAATTGAGCCACGGTGCTCAGCCCAAATACCTTTAATTTGGTAATGAATAAACTTTGCTTAATTTATGATTAGGCGACCAAATATTGCATACAAAGCTCAATGGTCATTGGGATAAATTTGCTCGTGACTACCTAGACGAGGAATGTTTGTGTTAATTATCGTCTGATCTAGTAGTCTAGCATATGGGCGTAGGTAAATGTATTTCCGTTGGGGCATCCTATCTTCCTATATTGGATAAGTAACTTCATCTCTGGGTAAAAGACTATGATTCGATCTATCTGTTAAGTCAATTCCCTCATAAGAACATCCTACTATATGACCAACCGTACATACATCAATTTTGATTTCTTTTCCATAAACACTTGACCAGAACCGACCATCCTTATTTTTCGGATTCCAAATTTCCGTAATACATTAATTGGAGTAGAAAAGGTAAATAACTCGAGGATCGATGATTACCTTATTTGCATCATAGCTAATTAGGTTGCAACAACCGACATGTATAGTTATTACTATAATTTCATATTCTATTACATTTCCAAGGCGATAGAAAGGACCAGAGTGGATTTTTGTTTGGGAAAGCACTTCAAATCATTTGATAGCATTGGGATTGTTGCAGAGCCATTGGTTTATGTGAGCTTGTGTAACCGGGGCTTAAGAGGAGGAGGAAGATTGGCATTGTTTTTGTTTTTTTGAGATGGTCGCCTTCTTGGAAGCCCTTGGTTGATGAAATTGAAGGTTATGGAGACTAGGGTTTGAAAAATTGGGTATTGAAATGGAGGTAAAAGTAAATAACGGGGCAATTTGTTTGTATATGGCTGTTGACAAAATGTGTGGCTGGAGCAACGAAAGACGTCTGTGAGGGAGTCACAGACATCTATGATTTCAGAAAGAGTGAAATAGAGAGATTCGACTGATGTCTATGATGATTCCACAGACGTCTGTGGCTATAGAGAAAATTAATGGAGAGATTCGATAGATGTCTATGATGGTTCAACATACGTCGGTTGTCGTAGAAAAACTAAACAGAGAGTTTTGAAAAACATCTGTGAAATCCTACAGACGTCTGCGGCTAGAAAAAAATTCTCGTAACTTTATACACACGTCAGTTGTAAATGCACAGACGTCTATGAAATGTATGTTCTGAAATATTGAATTTTTTTAAAGACCAATGAAATTTTAATACAATAAAACAATAAATATACAAAAATTGGCAAACAAAACTTAATTTATATATTGGTTTCATAAGTTTAGTTTTTGTTGAAGAATTTAGAATTGTTGATTTGTTGTATATCCCATGAATTTGGTTCAATTTTTGTATCATCAATTAATGGTTTAAGTGGATACCAACTCAGATGGATTGGACTGTCAATCCAATCTTGATTTGAAGGTCTTAGTTTGCACAGATTTCTTGGAGTAATGCCATGCGCTTTTGTAGGAGTTTCTTATAATCAAGGATTTTTGATGTATGCAATTTTTTGTTGGTAAATGACCACAAATTGCTAGAATACATTTTTCGTGAAAATTTAGATGAGATCCTTGACGTCGTTTCTCGTAATACATTTCACATTGAACGCCTATCATTTCTTATTGATGGTGTTATATTTCATCAACTTTGTCAGTAAGAGATGTTGATTGTAAATAAATTGAACGTTTGGCTTTCTTTTCTTTAAGAGAAAAGCTAGTGTGGTACGTAAGTGAAGCAATAATGTTTAGAGAGGCTAAACAAATTGATGTAGGTGTGGATTTAGTAGGTGATACGTAAGTATTATCTAATGTGGGGGATTTATAGTCGGTAGTTGAATAGGTGGAGTCATGATCGAAAAACATTTTTATGTATTATTTTTTTGATAATTTTTTTGTGTTTTTTTGTTTTAAGTAGAATATAAGCTGAAATTATAAGATAAGGTTTTGCTATACTAATAAAATAGGTTGAGAAAAAGGAGTTAAGCCATAAAATTTAATAGAGAATAGTTTGTTTTTAAACAGTTGTCATTTAACTTTTTATGTGGTCGTTATTAATTCTAAGTGTATAAAACCAATTGTGCAGTTGAAAGTTAATATTAGCTAATTCTACAAATTTAGGCAAACAAAATATTATATCTACAAATTTAGTTAACCTATTCATTGTATGAATAAATTCCTAAATCTCGTCTTAAGTTAATAAAAGTTAGTTCACTTAACGGTTTTGTAAAAACATCAGCAATTTGATTTTCTGTATTAACAAATTTGACAATAAAATAGGTTGAGAAAAAGGAGTTAAGCCATAAAAATTTAATAGAGAATTGTTTGTTTTTAAAACAGTTGTTATTTAACTTTTTATGTGGTCGTTACTAATTCTAAGTGTATAAAACCAATTGTAACGATCCCGGTTTAAAGACGAGTTTAAATTTGTAATTAAATTAAATTTTTGGGTTAAATTATGGATTTATTTGAATTTTTCAAATTTAATAAGATATATATACTTATTTATTTTAAAAATTTGGATTTGAAACTCAAAGATAAATATTTTCAATTGAATTGGATTTGTAAATAAAATTTTGATTTGGAAATTCAAAATAAATTCATAAAGAATTGGATTTAAAAATTATACTTTGGAAAGAAATAATATGTATGATACATATTAAATGTATAAGTTGTGTTTTAATTCATTTTCTTTAAAAGTTATAAAAAGTATAAAATAAATTTTATCCTATTAATATTAAATATAAGTGTAAAATATAAAATAAAATATATGTTATAATTTAAATGTTTGAAAATCAAACTATAAATAGAATTGTATGTGAATTAGGCAAGCAAGAAATAATATAACAAAGTGTTATGTACATATAAAGAAGAAGAAAAAAAAAACAAATGAAATACACACAAATTTGCATGTGAATTATGTAAACAAGGAAATAATAAAACACAAAGGCCTGCAAAAGAAGATAATAAAACAAAAAAAGATATCTACAAAACAAAAACTGCACATATACAAATCAAAGAGCAATAAGTGTGTAAACAAGAGAGGAAGCATGTATTTAATACCCTATCTTCTCAAGCACAAATGAAAATCTTTTCAGCCGAAAAAAAAGTTAGAGTCATTTCAGTTTATAGAGGAAAAAATCTTTAGTCAAATAAAAGAAAAATCTGTTCAAATAAAAGAAATAAGCCTAACTAGATAATACCTTCCCCTATACCAAATTATTTCCTTTATTTATACATCCATACTTGCCCTGTTTGTTCAGAAAAGAAAAAAAATCAAGAAGAAAAAAAGAAGAAATTGGAAAAAAAAACTGAAACAAATCTTCAAGTCAGGGAAGTTGCAAATCAATTTATCAAGCTTGAAAATCAAACTTCAAACCTGGAAAAATATCAAGTAAGTAACTTCAGGTAAGGAAGGTCAAAAGCAAAGGCAAATTAAAACATAGCAGATTCAGGAAAAGTCAAAGAAAAAATGGAATAAAAAAGATCAAAGCAAAACAAATTTAAAAGCAAAGCATCAAGCAAGATTTTCAAATATACTCAAAGAAAAAAATTAAAGCTTCCTCTGATCTTCATTGATAAGGTGAGCAACTATAACTCTTAAACCAGTTCTTTTGATCCTTTAGGTCGGTGATGACAATGATTTAAAATATTGCGTGGATGTGTACATATTGGCAAGTGTATATGCATGCATATGGGTGAATCATGACTGTTCTCACTTCTCAGGCAAGACATGCCTCTGTATATTTGACAGGGTTGATTCCAATTGTTTGAAAAATAATTTTTATCACCCAAACAAATCAAATTTAGGTTCCGATTCCTAAAAGAAAAATGTTTGTAACAAGTTAACATTGTTTTTAAAAATGAATTCAAAAGGGTTTATAAAGCAGTTAATTCAAAAAAATTAAATTTACAGTAAAAATCTGATATGGGTCAAATTTCGAATAAATGATTTTCAAAATCTAATGTTAGGAGCAGATTTGTAATTGGAAATAATAAATTTTAACATTAAAATTATGATTTTTAAATTGGGAAATTGTGTGAAATGTTGAATTTAACTAGGATGACTTTCCTAGCAAATCACGATGATCGGCGTGGCTATGTTCTTCGAGTTTTGAACAGAAGGTGGGTTGAGTATCATAGATCGTAGGAAAAATAAAAGAATTTTTTTTAATTCATTTTAGTTTGAGATTTGAATCAAACTAGGGGTTATGCCCTGTGTTTGGGTGGTTGAAGTTGCGAGGGAATGTCGCCATCGTCGCCGCATTTCAAACGATCGGACCAGGGGCGATGGATTCGTGGAGGGTCGAGGTATCTTTGGTCGAGAGCACGTGGGTCCAAGTGGTCAGTAGCGGCGTTGCAAGTTGATTAATGATGATCAGAATTGTTTCCAGTTCGAGTGTAATGCTCAAATTGCGAACCACGGCGATGTAGTGGATTCTGGAGGGTCAGCTAGTTTGCGATGGTCATGGTCGACTTGTAGGTGGTGGTGAGATTGATCGGAGGGGGCCAGATTCGTGTGCATCATGCACGCGTAAGAATTCGAGTATTAGTGGATTTTGTGTTTGGGGAAGAAGACAGTAGGCTCAAAGCGTGTCTCGGGAAATTTACAGGGTAGCTCGAGTTTTAACTCGAAGTGAGATTTTGGTGCAAGAGTGAAAACACTTAAGAAAATTTTAAGGTTGAAAATTTAGGGGGCACTCGGGTTAATTTTTGGAAAAACTCGAAGTATGGCTCAAATACGTTGGGGTTTAGCTTGGGTTTCACTCGGGTTTGCCTGGGGGTTTTTATGTTTCCAGTTTTAACAACTTTATCAAAGTAGTTAAATAAATTTCTAAAATTATTTCTTCTATAAATGATGATTTTATTGTTAAGTTAGAAGGTATAAATTGAAAGTTTTGAAATAAAGGATTTAAAAAAAAAATTAAGTTTTAAACTTTTATTTTTAACAACTTATTTTGAATAAAACTTAATAAGTGATTTAGGAATAAAATAAAATGTTCTAAATTTTTAATTTAAGAGTAAGTAATTTATATTGTTAATGATAATCAAGTAATTAATAATTTATAATTAAGATTTATAATTAAGAATAATTATTATAAAGGGTAATTAACGATGAATTAAGGAATAATGAATTAAATACTTGTAATTAATTAGTTATTAATTAATCTTGATTAGGAATTATCCATTGGCTAATGATTCTGGTTTAGATTAGTTAGACATATTAACTTGGCTTTGCTTATGGATGACTATATTCTATTGAATGTTGTATGTGATGTGATGCTATGTAATGCTTTGTGCTGAGCTGTTATATATATGATAAATATACTGTGCATGAATATGAAAACCCCTTTGCCCGTAAAACGACATTTGAATTTCGATGCGACAGGGAGTCGGATTCCAGTTGGTTATCTGAAAACCACATCGAATCGTAATGGTGAATCTTTGTGATTGATTAGATTACTGTATCTGTGATCTGTAAATAAAGGATAAGCGTTATAGTTTATACCGCTTATCAAATATATTGCTGTATTTGAATATGTACTGATTGATGATGTTGCACTTTATTGTGTAAAACCCCTGGACCACACTTATACACACAATTATGGATTGCACGTGGAAATCAGTTAAGTCGCAGATATTTGAATTCTTTAAAACAGTTTTGAATTTGAATTTGAATTTTAAATTCAAATAGTTTTGGAAATGGAATTGAATTAAATATAAAGAGCTTTTAAAAAGGAATTCCAAAAATAAAAATTATTCTCAATTATTTGGTTAAGATTTGGAATAATCAGATTTAAATTGGAATTAAATATTTGAAATTGAATTCTATATTTGGCATTCATAAATTTTTAAACGGTATACAAGTTTATATGGGTTTTAAACCATTTTTAAAGTGTTGTTTTTGGGAGTTTAAATTAACCCAAGATTTTAACTTGTATAAATGAAATCGATTTTTCTGAAATAAAAACTATTTGTTTTCAAACGATATAAGCTTTCATACAAGAAATGAATTTCCAATTAAAGGGATTTCAAGTTTGAATTGAAAACAGTTTTCCAAGTTGTGAATGGATAATTGGAAACGGTTTTTTGAAAGCTATGAGATAAATCTTGATTTAAAGATTTAAATGAGTTAATCGAATTGAAATGGAAATTGTTATGAAATCCATGAATAGATCTTTGTGAAACTGGGTGAACTTTGTGAAATAAATCTTTTTGTTTAAAAGATTCGAAATGGTAATTGGTTTAAACCATTTGAAAGAAAGTTTCGAATTTTAAAGTTGTGACTTAATTGAAATCCCATATCCATATGTTTTCAAATATTGCGCTCATTATTCGGTTTAGCCGGGAGAGGATCTTTGTGTCATATAACCCATTCCGTATAATGATACGACTTTAGGGATAGCATTTGAAGACCGGTGGTGAAGACCAGGTATTTGTGAGAATGATAGGATGATTTATCGATTGTCTCTGCACTGAGTAGCTACGGTATAGAGATTTCCTAAGTGATGGGAAGTCCGATCGGGATTGTGAATACCCGGATTGTAAGGGCTTCTTTGGAAGTGCCTTCGGTTCTGTTCGAACCCGGAACAGACTTGTATGGTTGTATGTCTGACATTACATTTTGAGATATAAAGAAGATTTCTTTTCAAATACATATCTGTTGGTGGCGGAGAATTTATTCTCTTAGCTTAACACCCTTCTCTGAGACATACGAGCTCCGAGGTTATGTAGTTGAAGGTTATCAGCGATATACTCCGAATTTGGTAGTGTGGTACGCTAAGTGCTGCTGTGTGTTGATGATCATTTGTTGATCATTTGTGATCAAAGCATGGCTTTCGTGTAAAGAGTAGCTTTGTGGATGAGACCTCATCGAGCCTCACAAACCGGTAATGGTCGAAACAGGAAAGATGCGGCAAGGTTTCAGGGGTAGCTCCCCTAGGGTGTGACCATTCCTTCTGAAAAAGGGTAGTATCATGGTATGGAGCCCAGATACTTATTCATTTGGGCACTGTAGTATATATTTATTACTGTGTGATGTTGTTGGTGTAGAGGATCCTCGTATAAAGGTCCCAAAGGACCGGAGGTGGCATATCTTAGGTTTTACTTCCCGGGAAGGGGGTAACCGGCCTTGTGTTGGTAGAGATTCGGGTAGGTTCTTGGGGCGTCCCTCCAGAGACGTTCCCATGTGGCAATAGGAAGTTCCTTGGCCTGACCATTTGTTGGAAAGTCCAATAAAACAATACACGCCCTATACAGTTTTAGTTGTATAACCTGCCATGGAATGTGGCGGTAACCTGCTATTGAACATGGTAGTTATAGTAGGCATAAGTGCGAAATGCTTATGCTGGCTAAGATTAATATTATACTTTCGAAATGTTTTCCGATATGCACTAATAATAATATCAAAGGATTTCGCGTATCAAGCATTTTTGACTATCATAAGGAGAAATCTCCTCCGATTCTGTGTTTGCATGGTGTGTGTGGCGGGAGGCCTTATGGTAGTTTCATTTTCCAAAAAGCATTGCGGATTTCAAATTTAAAATCTTTTGATTGTTTTTAAAGACCAAACGTTTTTGTTTGCTCATACCAGTCCCATGACTGAATCAGAGTTTATTGTTCCGTTCCTAAACTCTGGGTGCCCACAATTTTCCACATGGGCAGTCTAGAGTTTTGTGACGCCCCACCTCTATACCCACGCTAGCCAAGAACACTCCGGAGTAGTGCTGTCAACTAGCACGGAGAATAAGGCTGTTGAGGAGCGACCATCCATGTAATTGCTTATCACACGGTGGCTATAAATAATCATCGGAAACAAACATAGAAATAATCATATCACAAATCAGTCACAGATATCCATATCACAAAGGCGGAAGAAGATATGAATATATAACTAACACATGAAAGTGTACATCAGAGTAGTGGTCAGTAAGATCCACGATAATACAAAAGAATAGCAACACGTGCTATACAAAAGAATACAACTATGAGTCTATATCTCAAGTGTACACAACAAAAACTGCTAATCTAAATAGTTAGCCAAAAGTCAGAGTGATGAATCCCTGGGAAGAAGTCAAGCAGAAGCACCTGTAACATCTCGGTCTGACCCGAGTATTATTTAAGAAAATAATAAACGGATCAGTCTAGCTATAAATATCAGATGACATGAGATAATATAAAAGATATGGCATAAACATAAACATCCATAATGACATACCGCTATAAGTATGTAAATAATGATCAACAGAAGATCAATCAATAAGAGATAATCAATATCACAAGAATCTTCTCAAAGATTCGGAAAGGGCATCATACCCCAAACTTGTACTCATAACAAGTCAATGACATAAATTCTAGAAATCAATGCAAGAAGTCCAGAAATCATAGAAAAGAGAAAGAGGCCTATCACATGACGGTCCGAAGACCAAGGGGAGCTACCCCACATGTGTGAATGGAATCACACAGATTAAGGTCCAGACTAACCAAAAAGCAAAAAGGTATGTGTGAGTGGAATCACACAAGTGGTGTCTAGTCTAACCTCGCAACAAGAGACATCGCACAGTTGCTAGTCTAAATCATCAGAATGATCGTCATGATCAACGAGAAGTGTCAATTACACTAAGCTAGTAAATATAGAAGTTTAGCTTCATGTCCCATAACCACTTGCTTAACTTAAATATTTACGAACAAACTGTAAATCTTCACTAATAAAATTGTCACAAGAGGTTCAATCGAACAAGTCCAGGAATTAACCGACGAAGTGAACGCAAGCGTTTCATACCACTTGTTTTACTAAGTCGTTTAATTAGATTTCTCATCCGAGTGAGGTAAAGGTTTGTATATACTAATAGATTGGAAAACGGTTTAAGAAAAGAGCTTTGTTATTAAAAATAGAGTTGAAATTGTTTGTTAAAAGAGTTTTGATATTTACTACTAGTATTGAAACCTTTATATTTTTTTAAAATGACAAATCACAGAAGAGATTGTAGAAACAATCATCACAAAGATCACATTCGGAGATGTGAATAAAATCCAAGGAAATCAGCTCAAAAGCATCAAAGTGGAAGTTCCCCAACGACCAAACGTGGCCGAGATAACCAGAGATGGTTTGTCTCGAAGAATGGTCAACTCAGCATCTCAACAAAGCAAGTTCTGTTGAATGTTTTTCAGATAAGATCGCCTACGGAGGGGGGGTCCAGGGGGGTGGCAACCCCCCAAGGTGGGGGTGCGGGGGCAACGCCACCGCTTACGGGGTTCGACCTACCCGGTACGACCAAAACGGTATGACCTAGTGAAGACAAAATGAGGTCTAACGACCTAACGACTCAAGGGTCTAACGACCTAACGACTCAAGGGTCATACGACCTAACGACTCAAGGGTCATACGACCTAACGACTCAAGGGTCATACGACCTAACGACTCAAGGGTCTAACGACCTAACGACTCAAGGGTCATACGACCTAACGACTCAAGGGTCATACGACCTAACGACTCAAGGGTCATACGACCTAACGACTCAAGGGTCATACGACCTAACGACTCAAGGGTCATACGACCTAACGACTTAAGGGTTGCACGACTTAAGGGTTAACTCGTAAACGACTCACGACCTATGGATGAAGGACTTAACTCCGAACGAGCTAAAAATGGCCAGAACGACCTAGGGTTAACTCGTGAACGACTCACGACCTATGGACGAATGACTTAACTCCGAACGACCTAAAAATGGCCAGAACGACTCAAGTGCAGAAAATTCAACAAAACGCTAAAAATTGGAGTTTTTCGCCAATCCAATCCAAACCAAATGCTAACATGCATGCAAAAATGATAGGGAATCATTCCCAACAGTCCAATATAGTTATAGGCTAGAATTGTGAGATAAAAATCTCACCTTTGCACCAAATATCAATGAAAATGAAGTTTTAAGCAAGCAAGAATCAATCCTTCTTCTATCTAAGCACAAGAAGCTTGAATCCAATGTCTTCTTCTTGAATTTGGAGTAGAAAGATGGATTGCAATTGAATTTGAGTTTTGGAATTTTAATTTCCCATTCCCTCCACCATTAATGCCAAAGCTTGATTAGTTAGGAAATTTATGAAGAGTGAGGAGAAGAGGGTTGGAACTTGGTCTTAATAGGCTAAACTAACCCAAAGTCCAAAGCGGGAAAAGTTAGTGAAATTTCACTAACTCCAAACCTATCGATGTTTATACTTAAAAAAGTTGTAAACGACATTTCGAACTCAATGGAAGTGGTCTCGAGTCCTAATTTGACCGTTTGCAAAAAGTAGCTTTTCGGACCAAAATCCGATTAACGAGTTAATATTTAAATAAAATATTTAAATACAAACTCGATAAATATGAGGGTTGTCACAAGTTTGGTTTTTCAGATAGTCAGATAGTAGATATCATTTTGGTAGCCTTCAGCTTTATGTTGATACATTTTGGAGTCTTTGGAATCCACGACTGACCTTTCTTGCTTATATTTGTGCAACGGTGATGGTGGATAGAGCTTGAAGTTTTGGAGCTCTAGCTTTGGAATTTTGGATTGGAGTTACAGTATTGGATTCTGTATAGATTAATCCATATTGTATCGTGTTCCGCTGTATTTTGTGTTGTATACTCTCTGATATTGATGATTATCACTGTATCAAACTGATGTATTGGATATTGTATTCACGTTGTATCAGTGATATCATCTTTTATTCCGCTGTGTTATTTATCATCTAATGTCGTTGCAAGCTCGGACGATATGGATTTGATGTTGTTTGTCGGACATCGAGCTCGGGTCATCACACCAATTGTGCAGTTGAAAGTTAATATGAGCTAATTCTACAAATTTAGGAGAAAAAAAATATTATATCTACAAATTTAGTGTAACGACCCGCCGCTCTGACCGCCTCCAGTCGGTAATTAAACCAACTTGAAACGTTCAAAATGACGGATTGTTAGTCAGTTTATAGAGTTTAAACAGAATCAGCCACAGAATCACAGAATAATCATAATATTTTACATAAATGAATTTTTATACATATATCAGAGTTTGTACAATGCATTATATTTATACAGCGGAATATTTCTTTTAAGTACAAAAATTCTTCGAAAAACTTTAGTGAAGCGATTTCCCCAACTCTCTCTAACTTCGCGGCCTGAAAATCTTCAAGCTGTAAAAATACTCGGTCTGACCCGAGCGTTTATTGCAAACACAAAAACACTCGAGTCAGGATTAAATCTTAATTCAAGTAAATAAATTTGTAATGAACTGAATAAAATGGTAACAGAGATGACGAATCACATGAATCAATTTAATCTATTATGGATTTTCATATTAACAACTTCAATTTTTAAAATCTGTCAATCCTGTGTGGCTGCAGTACACACGTATATTAATACACATGTGCACTGCCTCGCCAACACGTGTGCAAGCGCAAATCGGACAAATCACTGCTACAATATTTTTAAATGAAGTGCAACTACAAGATACAGTGAAGCATGTCATGGGTAAACAGTACCATGCCACTGCAGATATAAGGTCAAAGACCATATCACATCGAAGTGCAACAGAGCTTACGGCAACAACTACAAGTTCAATATAACAAGCTACAACTGATGATCAAACAAAGGGATGCAGACCAAACTACAGTGCAACCGAGAAGCATACAACTATGTGTATACAAATGATCAGTGAGATAACCCAGGTACAACAATGCAATCAACACAGCAGCTCAAAGACAGAGTATATGCAAACGCATCAAACTCAGGTGGACATATCAAAATTTTGGAAATACAAAGTATTCAAATGAACACAGTAAGCTACATGATGATCTCAATATAGCAATGACAGAGTACATGCAAATGAAGATCACAAATGCAAGTGCATAATCAATTTGGCACCAAACTGAACCCAACACCATAGGAACAAGATGAGACAGCAATAAATGAGGTTGCAAAGCCAAATTTTTAACAAAATGGCAAAGGTCAAACTACTGACCAGTCACACAAATGCACACAGGCACTGGTACTACATAATGCCAGCAAAAAGGAGGTGAAAGCACAAAAATAAGGCAATGCAATGTGAACATTGTCCATCATACATATGAATCAATTTCATATGTACAACCAACACCCAACAATGCAACAGTGAACAACACCAGTAAAAAGGGTCACAAAGAAATGGTTCCAAAATGAAATGAACCAGAGAAATGCAACTTCAAGGCATGAATCCATAGTGAAACAGACCAAGTGACAACAATGCAGAGCTCCACCAGGCAAGATGATAACCCATATATATACATACAAGAATGCATATATATATATATATATATATATATATATACAAGCCAGAAATCAAGAAGACGATGTAACTTCAAATGAAAACATATGGGTCGGTGCAACATGTGCAACTCAGTGAATTAGAGGCAACAAAAATCAGGCAACAGGAGCATATGGTGGTGCAGACTACAATTGATTGTAACAAAATAAACCAAATGCAACAGTCAACTCACTGAGTACATAGAAGTATGACAGTGAAACTCAAGACAGATTTGAATTTTTTTTTTTTTTAAGGTAGCATCAAATTTAATATGAACAGATTTTCTTTAAAGATTAAAGCATAACATCAATTTTATAAGGAGGATTTAAATTTCGAAGAAAAATAGGTTTAGCCTATACTGTTTAAACAGAGGCATATACACAGATATACAAACATTCAAAAACATGTATGCACTGATACATTCAACATTCAGGCATATTTAACAACATTCCAGAACATCCTTTAAGCATATATATCAAATCAAAGAGTGTAGGCACATGAAAGTGGGTTTGCTCACTTGCAAAACTTGATGAACAGAGATGCTTACATACTTATTCATAGACATGTATACAACAGATTTTATACTTTTCAAATTATTTTAAAGTAGTGTTACTCACAGTGATTTGCAATGGACAGAGCTTTTTAATTAAACAGGCTTTGATTTTTTTTCTTTTAAACTTAGAAATATTTTCAAATTTTGGTTTAAACTTAACAAACATATTTTGTTTAAGAATCATAGCCAAACAAGGATCAAACCAAAAGAAAATGAATTTTCCTTCTCTACCTGTACTCTGCACATTTTCAAAACAGAGAAACATTTTGATATTTCATTCACATGCAAGCAGATTTTTAAACAAGTGTACTTAGTTCAACAACATGCAAACATATTTATCATCGAGCTTCAAGTCATGCAACCAGATTCTAGTGAAAACAAGTTAGACTTTACTCATAGTGTTATAATTTTTTTTCTAGCCAAAAAAAAGTTAGAATTTACTCATAACAGAGGTGGCATATATATATATACATATACACGAGCATGCGTCCATCACAATATAAATAAATTCACATCCATCACATGCAGCAACAACAAAAACAAGCATCTTTCCTCATCAGTTAAAAGGTAAATCTTAATAGCATCTGTTCTCATTAGTTTAAAAACAAAATTGATAGCATCTGTTCTTATCAATTTAAATTAACATTTAAGTAGCATCTGTTCTCAACAGTCTAGATCCAAAAAATCCGAGCAATTGATAACGAATAACCCCCCAAATCATAGCATGCAACCAAGATTCAATTCAAACAAATATAAAAACTTGAATTAAAACCAATCGTGAGCAAAGAACTCACCTTTCACCGAATCGAAATGGAGCAACGCAAATTAGAACGAGGCCGGCGCCTTTGATTTGAAAAGCCCCAATTTTGTTGAACGAACGAGGTAGGCCGCCATTAATTTTTTTTCTGTTTTTTTTTTCGTATGAAATGAAATGATGGGGGAGGGGTCGTGGTTTTACAGAGGAAATGCGTGATGGAAGGCATGGTTGCAAGCGTGAGTTAAGGCGTGAATTTGGCTGATAGGGGTAAGGTAATGTATACTTATTTTATATTTATTTATTTTATTATTTTTTTTTCTTATTTTAAATTCAATTGTTTTGTATAAATTTTCTTTAGTAAATATATAAACGTTTTGCAGTTCAACTATCAATTTATAAATTTACATAAAAAAATAATTCTCAAATCCCAATTATTATTCCTAGTCATTCGTTCAAATTTTAAATACCAATTCAATATTCAATTTCAAACTCCAAAGTTAAATTCAAATTTAGTTCAACTTTAAATAGATTAAATTCAAAAATTTAATCGCCAATTTATCCTGAAAATTTGAAATTCAAGTCAAATCATCATTTAAATATTTAAAATAAATTAAATATTTACAAATTAAATTGTTCAATATTCAGGATCGTTACAATCTCCCCTACTTAAAAGAATTTCGTCCCGAAATTATAAGTTAGGAAAAACGATTGCTAAAATGTCACCGATATTTATACCCTACACAATTTTATCAAGTTTCAAACTCACAAATAATTATAGGATTCATTCCATTTATTTTATCTCACTGGTTTTTTTCATCGATTTCAATAATCAAGACACAAAAGTCTTTTACCAAATTTTTTTGACTTACAAAACTCAGATTTTTAAGCTTGAAATCTTTCATGCTAAATATTTGCATATTACATCATTTCCAAAGCTGTGTGCTTCCAAGATATTTTAAAAATCTTCTTCCTTAATTCATTAAGTTAGAATTATGTAATTCTAATTTCAGATTATTGATTTTCTATTCAAAGTTTGAAAATACTTGATAACTCGAAGTTTAACAAGTCCACCGTCGTTCTTACAGACATTAGGCATACGCTGGCCAGGCGCAAGACTAAAAATCTCCAAGTACTAAATATACTTGCTTCAACTCCCAGTGAAAATATTTTTTAAAAAAATTCTTTTAAAAATGGATATGGAAAGCACGTTCCCCCATGGATCACAGTTTACCCGGCGGTTACGCTACTATCCCAGTAGAATCGCTTGTAACCTTAGATTTCTCATCTCTCTTGAATTTCGCCATGGTTGTTGTCTTAGATCGCGGTCCACACGGCGGTTACGCTACTATCCCAGTAGAATCGCTCGTGGCCGTAGGCATCACGCCCCTCGAATTTCGCTTCGGTTTTCTAGATCGCAGTTTACACGGCGGTTGCGCCACTATCCCAGTGGAATCGCTTGTAACTGTAGGCATCACGCCCCACGAATTACGCCAGCATCAATTCACCTAATCCCAAACACGATGATCCATCGTGGGGGATCCCAGTCAGTCCCAGTGGACATTCCACTAATGGAAATTCTACGTAGCTACGATTTCCATTGGACACTCCACCGAGTTCCAATCACCTTCACAAATAATAAATGGAAGGTACATTTCCATATCCTCAGTTTTTAGAAAACAAATGTCATATACATATAGTACTTCATTTCACATTTCGTACACATCATACCTATGTAAACTTACACAGGACTTTTCATAATAATGACTTTCCAAACTGATAGTTTTCGAATTATTACATTCACATATATAAGTTACGAAAACTCAATTCACATTCATCACAAATAGAGGATTCCAAATTTTTCCATTTCACTTAAAATTTTCCTCTAAATCGATTTGAAAATTTAAGGTTATCTCAAACCTAATTCACATTCATAATCCAATTTATTATCGACTTCACATTCGATTTGGATTTCACGTTACATCGTCAATTCTCAACACATAATTGATGTCTATCGATATATAACCTCTAAGCTCGTACGTCTCAGAGAAGGGTGTTAAGCTAAAAGAATAAATTCTCCGCCACCACAGATATATATTTAATAGAGATCAAATGCTATGTCATCAATTCACAATGTTAGACATACAATCCCAATCGACTATTCAAATTTCAAAGCTCAACTTATATTGTTTTTGATGTCGAAGTTAAACTCAATTTAACTCAAGATTCAATAATTTCTGGAAAATATTCAAGTTGAACTGATTGCTCAAATTTTTCAAAAATATCTTTAGAAGATATATATAATTTTCCAACTTAGCCATTTGAAACAAATTTCAAATATGCATTTCTCAATTTATCTTTAAAAGATAAAATTTCAAACCTTTCATTTCATATTGGAAAACATTTCCATACTTATTAAATAATAAGTAATTCACAAGTTCATTTATTTTCAACACTTGGAAAATATTCAATATACTTGAATCAAAATTAAGTATATATTCCATTCTTTAAGGAAATCATTCTTTTAAATACATTTATTTGAGTCAAAACGAATGTTGCGTAAAACATCGTTACGACAACTCAAAAATCACTAGTATAGGGATTCGAATTTAAGATAGATATATAAATCCCAATACTATAAACAACATTTCCTTCCAGAAACCATTTACTATAACAACAGTGTTATAGTCCACCATTTCCTTATTTTTCTCTCGAAAACGTGTATTTCAACAATTGAATGTTGAAATCTATGTATTCGATACTTAATGCATTTTAAAACATCTTTAAAACCATTAACTTTTTCAATTTCAACTTAATTCATAGTTTGAATTCCTCATACTTTTCATAATATTAGTTTTAAACCAATTTCAAACTTTTCAATATTAAGTTTTTTCACTTAATTTAATTTTCCGCGCGTTTAAATTCAAATTCATCACTGAATTTATTAAACCTATAATGGATTATCATGTTGACAACTTCGAATTTGAAATCTAAATCTCTATTTGAACTTTGCATTTACTTTCTATTTCCAAAAATAATCAACTAGTTCTTTAGTAAGTCATTCGTCAACTTGGTTCCATTAAATTCATATTTCCACATTAACCTCATTTCATAATATCACTTCCCTAAAACATATCTGTTTTATTCAATAATATATTCACTGTCCAAAATCGTAAGTATACTTATCAACTAATTTCATCATTTCTTCAACTTATTTTTATTTTTAAAGGGTTATCCACTGTCCAAAATCGTGAATATAACTCCTTTAATAAGCTACAACAATTTACTTATCAAATTCAATTGATTTCGAATTTATAAACAATCTTCATAAATTCCTTTTCTAGTTATAAAACTTCGATTTACAATCTTTTTATTAATTCAATTCAATTTATATAACTCAATTATATAACAAAAGTCCATATTATAAGTTAAATACTTATAATCCATTTATTTATTAACTCGTTCTTCACAACGTTTGAAATCAATTTCTCAAAAGAATTCAGAATCAAATTCTCAAGTTATAGTTTAATTATCCTCTTGGCTATAACTAAATTGAAATATCATTTTATTTCACAATTATTATTTTGTAGATATTCAAAATATTTGATTCAAACCAATTCATTAATTCACTTCACTTAACTTTTTTTTTTCATAAGTCTCAATAATTCGATAATGGATTTCGAATGAGAAACTATCGCAATCCTAAATTTAGAGAGGGGAATTTTCGAAAAAGATTTGAATTTTCAAAATACCTTTTATTTTTCAAAGAAACAATTTCATACTTATTTAGATTTGAAAAACACTTTCTTTAAAGTGGTCCTAGTAACTATTCATATTAAACATCATAAACTGAGCTTTGAGTAAACCAAAGCTCTGATACCACTTTTGTAACGACCCGCCGCTCTGACCGCCTCCAGTCGGTAATTAAACCAACTTGAAACGTTCAAAATGACGGATTGTTAGTCAGTTTATAGAGTTTAAACAGAATCAGCCACAGAATCACAGAATAATCATAATATTTTACATAAATGAATTTTTATACATATATCAGAGTTTGTACAATGCATTATATTTATACAGCGGAATATTTCTTTTAAGTGCAAAAATTCTTCGAAAAACTTTAGTGAAGCGATTTCCCCAACTCTCTCTAACTTCGCGGCCTGAAAATCTTCAAGCTGTAAAAATACTCGGTCTGACCCGAGCGTTTATTGCAAACACAAAAACACGCGAGTCAGGATTAAATCTTAATTCAAGTAAATAAATTTGTAATGAACTGAATAAAATGGTAACAGAGATGACGAATCACATGAATCAATTTAATCTATTATGGATTTTCATATTAACAACTTCAATTTTTAAAATCTGTCAATCCTGTGTGGCTGCAGTACACACGTATATTAATACACATGTGCACTGCCTCGCCAACACGTGTGCAAGCGCAAATCGGACAAATCACTGCAACAATATTTTTAAATGAAGTGCAACTACAAGATACAGTGAAGCATGTCATGGGTAAACAGTACCATGCCACTGCAGATATAAGGTCAAAGACCATATCACATCGAAGTGCAACAGAGCTTACGGCAACAACTACAAGTTCAATATAACAAGCTACAACTGATGATCAAACAAAGGGATGCAGACCAAACTACAGTGCAACCGAGAAGCATACAACTATGTGTATACAAATGATCAGTGAGATAACCCAGGTACAACAATGCAATCAACACAGCAGCTCAAAGACAGAGTATATGCAAACGCATCAAACTCAGGTGGACATATCAAAATTTTGGAAATACAAAGTATTCAAATGAACACAGTAAGCTACATGATGATCTCAATATAGCAATGACAGAGTACATGCAAATGAAGATCACAAATGCAAGTGCAGAATCAATTTGGCACTAAACTGAACCCAACACCATAGGAACAAGATGAGACAGCAATAAATGAGGTTGCAAAGCCAAATTTTTAACAAAATGGCAAAGGTCAAACTACTGACCAGTCACACAAATGCACACAGGCACTGGTACTACATAATGCCAGCAAAAAGGAGGTGAAAGCACAAAAATAAGGCAATGCAATGTGAACATTGTCCATCATACATATGAATCAATTTCATATGTACAACCAACACCCAACAATGCAACAGTGAACAACACCAGTAAAAAGGGTCACAAAGAAATGGTTCCAAAATGAAATGAACCAGAGAAATGCAACTTCAAGGCATGAATCCATAGTGAAACAGACCAAGTGACAACAATGCAGAGCTCCACCAGGCAAGATGATAACCCATATATATACATACAAGAATGCATATATATATATATATATATATATATATATATATACATGCCAGAAATCAAGAAGACGATGTAACTTCAAATGAAAACATATGGGTCAGTGCAACATGTGCAACTCAGTGAATTAGAGGCAACAAAAATCAGGCAACAGGAGCATATGGTGGTGCAGACTACAATTGATTGTAACAAAATAAACCAAATGCAACAGTCAACTCACTGAGTACATAGAAGTATGACAGTGAAACTCAAGACAGATTTGATTTTTTTTTTTTTAAGGTAGCATCAAATTTAATATGAACAGATTTTCTTTAAAGATTAAAGCATAACATCAATTTTATAAGGAGGATTTAAATTTCAAAGAAAAATAGGTTTATCCTATACTGTTTAAACAGAGGCATATACACAGATATACAAACATTCAAAAACATGTATGCACTGATACATTCAACATTCAGGCATATTTAACAACATTCCAGAACATCCTTTAAGCATATATATCAAATCAAAGAGTGTAGGCACATGAAAGTGGGTTTGCTCACTTGCAAAACTTGATGAACAGAGATGCTTACATACTTATTCATAGACATGTATACAACAGATTTTATACTTTTCAAATTATTTTAAAGTAGTGTTACTCACAGTGATTTGCAATGGACAGAGCTTTTTAATTAAACAGGCTTTGATTTTTTTTTCTTTTAAACTTAGAAATATTTTCAAATTTTGGTTTAAACTTAACAAACATATTTTGTTTAAGAATCATAGCCAAACAAGGATCAAACCAAAAGAAAATGAATTTTCCTTCTCTACCTGTACTCTGCACATTTTCAAAACAGAGAAACATTTTGATATTTCATTCACATGCAAGCAGATTTTTAAACAAGTGTACTTAGTTCAACAACATGCAAACATATTTATCATCGAGCTTCAAGTCATGCAACCAGATTATAGTGAAAACAAGTTAGACTTTACTCACAGTATTATAATTTTTTTTCTAGCGAAAAAAAGTTAGACTTTACTCATAACAGAGGTGGCATATATATGTACATATACACGAGCATGCATCCATCACAATATAAATAAATTCACATCCATCACATGCAGCAACGACAAAAACAAGCATCTTTCCTCATCAGTTAAAAGGTAAATCTAAATAGCATCTGTTCTCATTAGTTTAAAAACAAAATTGATAGCATCTGTTCTTATCAATTTAAATTAACATTTAAGTAGCATCTGTTCTCAACAGTCTAGATCCAAAAAATCCGAGCAATTGATAACAATAACCCCCCAAATCATAGCATGCAACCAAGATTCAATTCAAACAAATATAAAAACTTGAATTAAAACCAATCGTGAGCAAAGAACTCACCTTTCACCGAATCGAAATGGAGCAACGCAAATTAGAACGAGGCCGACGCCTTTGATTTGAAAAGCCCCAATTTTGTTGAACGAACGAGGTAGGCCGCCATTAATTTTTTTTCTGTTTTTTTTTTCGTATCAAATGAAATGATGGGGGAGGAGTCGTGGTTTTACAGAGGAAATGCGTGATGGAAGGCATGGTTGCAAGCGTGAGTTAAGGCGTGAATTTGGCTGACAGGGGTAAGGTAATGTATACATATTTTATTATTATTTTTTTCTTATTTTTAATTCAATTGTTTTGTATAAATTTTCTTTAGTAAATATATAAACGTTTTGCAGTTCAACTATCAATTTATAAATTTACATAAAAAAATAATTCTCAAATCCCAATTATTATTCCTAGTCATTCATTCAAATTTTAAATACCAATTCAATATTCAATTTCAAACTCCAAAGTTAAATTCAAATTTAGTTCAACTTTAAATAGATTAAATTCAAAAATTTAATCGCCAATTTATCCTAAAAATTTGAAATTCAAGTCAAATCATCATTTAAATATTTAAAATAAATTAAATATTTACAAATTAAATTGTTCAATATTCAGGATCGTTACATTTAGTTTACCAATTCATTGTACGAATAAATTACTAAATCTCATCTTAACTTAATAAAAGTTAGTTCACTTAACGGTTTTGTAAAAATATCAGCTATTTGATTTTCTATATTAACAATTTTGACAATTATTATTTCTTTTTCAACATTATCTCTTAGAAAATGGTGATGAATATCGATATGTTTATTTCGTGAATGATTAATTGGATTTTTAGATAAATTTATAGCACTAGTATTATCGCAATATATTGGAGATTTCTTTATTATTTTTCCATAGCCTTTAAGTGTTTATTGCATATATATTACTTGAGCACAAGCTAAGCCAGCAGAAATATATTCAGTTTCACATGTCGAGAGAGAAACACAATTTTGCTTTTTACTAAACCACGAAACTAATGATTGACCAATAAAGTGACATGTGCCACTTGTATTTTTTCTACCCGATTTACACCCACCAAAATCCGCATCACTGTAAGATACATGTTCAAACGTACTTCCTTTTGGATAAAATAGACCATAATCTTTAATGTTGGTTAAATAACATAAAATCCGTGTAACTACCTAATGAAGTGATTCCTTAAGTTATGCTTGAAATTTAGCACATAAACCATTATAATATCCTGTCTACTAGCTATTAAGTATAGTAAAGATCCTATCATGCTTCGATATAGATTTCGATCGAACTCTTTTTGTAACATCCCGTATCTGGAGGCTAAAAGCTAAGCGCTATAGATGCTGCAGTCATCCATAGTATTAACTTCTGGTGACAAAATACGGTAATGGTAATGGTATTCATAATATAAAAAGCACATGAATATGTACATAACCCCAGATTTCAAAACAACACTTTGTTGATTACATTTCAAAATAATAATTCATATTCATGTTACATAATCCCTTAACTTTTCCTAGGCAATGATTAAATATATCATTAGAAAAATACGCCAAGAGCGACATATGACAATGCCCCCTTAGTCGATCAAAGCAATATAGTCATATCTGACTTATATACACATTGGAATCAAAACAAAATGAAATGGAAAATCCTAATTAGCTATCTGTTAGCCACCTGCTCATCTTCGGATGCTTTATTCACCAAAGATTAAAAACTGAAAACCTTAATGCTCAGCCTACTCAAATCAATTTTGAGCACTCTAGAGTAGGTGAACAAATACTCCGAGTCAAACGAAAATCCTTGTGTAAATAATTCTATTACATCTCTATTTATTGATATTAAGTGAGATCGTGTCGCTTAGCGGAACGAGTTTCGCCTCACTAATATCCTCTTTAAAACATATATTTTGCAAATCCTTTCCTACAACCAAACTAGTTAACCAAACTGATTATATCAAAATAACAATATCCTTTGTGCGAATAAATGGACTATCTGTTCATAAAACAAGTAATATGTGAGCTATCTGTCCTTACATAATAGTAAGGTCCATTATGCTACATATGGACTATCTGTCCATACAACTAGGCTGACTGCTTGCAAACTGGACTAATTGTCCGAAATTTAGGCTGACTGCCTGCAAAATGGACTAGCTGTCCGGATTATTTTCTTAGGGTTAACTACCCTTTAAATTTTCCTTGAAAACCTTTTCAAAACGATTTAATCCTTCAAATCATATATATATATATATATATATATATTTGTGTACAAGGAAAATATATCTTTTTCTTTATTCTAAGCCATTTTGCCATGTTATATATACTTTACTCAAAATAATATTGATGGGATTTAATAAGGACTTACTATCCTTCCAAAACAAGTCAAAAACCTTTTTAACATGAAAATACTTAGGCTATATTGCCTATTTGTTACATTCGGAACCTATCTTTTATAACCGTTTAAACAACCCTTTCGAAACCCTTGAAGGTAACCTCTTCGAAATCATTGGAAAACCTCTTTCGAAACCATTAAATACTGCCTTTTGAAAACATTAGAAAATCCTTTCCTTTCTTTTCTTTGAAAGCTTCAAAATAACAAACATCCCCTTTTTAAACCCTTTAAGTATTGCCTTTCAAAAACATAGGATAATCCTCCTTTTTCAACCTTGTCGATACCTTAGGGAACACCCCATTCAAAACAATTCATTAAACCTTTCGAAACAGTCAAACTTAATCCTTTCGAAAGCACTTTGGGTTCAATTTAAAATGTGTGGGAACCTTTCAAAACCGTTCAAAAATGTCACGATCGAAACCATTTGGATTCTGCCTTCAAGTAGGGCAAAATGATAATATACCCATTAAAGTCGAAACCATCAGTTTGAAACCTTTTAAAACTGTCTATTTCGAAACCATTTAGGTTTTACTTTACTTATTGAAAAAGGGTCCTTAAAAAATTTAAGTCGAAAGCAACTTCTTCGAAATCCATTTCCTAAGTAATGAAGAGATAGTGTCGAAACCATCCCTTCGAAAGCATTAGAGAGGTGGTCAAGATTTTCTAAAAAGCAAAACAACCCTTTTGAAACCATCTGGGTTGAAAGGTAGAAAGGCGGTAGCAAAAAGGTATCAACTTAGTCAAAAGCATTTATTTGAAAACAGAGGCACAACCCAATTGAAATCATTTCCTTTAAATCATTTGACTTGGTTGAAAGCTACTTAGTCGAAAGCAAGCAGGTGTATTTCTTTTATTTAAAAGCAAAGGACTACCTCGACGTCTTCGAAACCCCTAGTTTAGACTCCCTACCTTCCGCCATCATCCAATTGATTACGTACCAGTTGCCTGATACCATATGCATTGGTTTCGACTGTGTCCGAGGCGATAGTAATGGAGGCGAAACCTAGTGTTGAAAGAGATGAAATAGTGGAAAACTTATAACAAATAGTTCTTTTCACCTAACCTGCCTTACATGTCTAATTGTGAATAGTTACCTCTTTCTTTATAATAAAAAGTCCCGCACTTTGTCAAAGTTGCTACCGACTTTTCCAGATTTTATTATAATTTAAATCTTTTATAAAAAGGCCATCTCCTCTTTTATTTATATAAAACCTTTAAGTCTCATAACTTAAATAATTTTATATAACCATTAAAACACTTAGGAAAAATCTAGAAAAATTCCGAAAAATCACATTATATATGTTTTACAACATATAATATTTTCAGACCCAAATAATTAATTATATTCCCATATTTAATTTATAACCCCAAATACCATTTTCTTTAGTAGAAAATTCATTATAATTCAATTAAAATTTAAAAAACCCGACAATTGAAACCCATCTCCAAAATAATACTTATGGTGTATTTAAAAATTCGCAATGCATTTGGATGTCATTTTATGGGGTTTTCACCTTAAAACATGTCATAAATTCAACATGAATAACCATAATCCATCAATAAGTATATATATTAATTTCATCATTCAAAAATATGGCAAATCATTGCAAAATATTCGGAGTTCATGTTAAAACTAAAAGCATAATAAAAAAATGTGATGTAAACATTATTCACCTTAGCTTTTAGAGATTATGGAGATTGAGATGTGAATAGATTTGATTTGAATTAGCTTCTTCGCTTATTTCAATTCATGGTTAAATAGCATGGCTACACCTTAATTAAAATCAAATCTTAATCCCCTAATCAATACATTATTTTATTTAATTCAACAAATTAAATATCCTAAATAATGTCACAAAAAATCTGAGGTGTTACAGACTCCCATCCTTAAACAATTTCGTCCTTGGAATTATGTTAAGGTACACAACAAATCAAACAAGAAGGTAAAACATACCATCAAACAAGTCAGGATAAGTATCTCTAATCCTGCTCTCAACCTCCCAAGTACAGTCTCTTTCATCATCGCTCTACTAGACTTTGACTAATTTGACCGTCTTGGTTCTAAGCCTCTTCTCATCTCTCGCAACTATACAAACTGGCTTTCTTACTATGGTCAAATCTGGCTTTACCACTATATCATCTAGCATATTCAGTGTAATGATCCAGATTTTTAGCCAATTTTATTGGGTAATTAACTAATTTTAAATTACTAGGATATTAATTTTTAGAATTCGAATACATATATTTTTTGATGTTTAAAATATCTGTATATATAAATTAATTAAAATATGTTTCATTTTTAAATATAAATTTCTGGATATGATAAATTTCATAGAAATATGTATATAAGACGTAAAGCAAGTAGCAGTTCATTTCTTTATAACAGTGAGTAAACATTTACCTAGTTTGTTACAAGATTTTTCTTCTATATGTATAAATGACTATGAACGTGGATGAATCTTTGTGTTGTGATAAAAATATATATTTGTGAGTGTATATGACTTTGTATATGCATGAAAAATATAGGTAGATCAACCTGTAACCAAAAAGGAGATACTGTACTCTTCTTCCTCTCCTTTATTATTTGTTTAACTGCAAGCATTTGTACTTTAAAAACATATGTCTCAAAATCCCTGAAGTTTTAAAAGGTGAACCCAAATAAAAAGCATTCGTTTTTGAATAAGGATCATTTCAAAATTCATTTCATTCATTTCCATTAAGTAGGGGAAGAGAAAAGCCTATATAACAGTAAATAGGTCAGAGATAGCCAAAAATCAAGTGTCATAATCTTACAAATGGATGATAAAGTTGTGATCGTGGTAAGAAAATATGTTTTTTAAGATGAGATAGGTAATTTTTAAGGGTGTATGGAAGAAGGAATTGGGGGATGAACGGAGTTAGGTTTTTTGGCAAATTCCGACGAGGTGGCTATTTTCATGGCAAGAGGTTGGGCGTGGAGGAGGCTTGGGTAGAGGCACATCGGCGAAAAATGGCATGATAATTTTTAGGTACCTGTGGTGACCGGTCGTGGGCGAACTATGGATTTAAGGTGGATGTTTGGGGGTCTCGGTTTTCGAGGCAATAGAGAAGCAAAGAGGGAGAGTTAGGTGTGCGTTAGGGGGGAAAGGAGAAGGAGGATGCGACGGACCAGATGGCAATGTATGGTGGTCGATGGTGGTGGTAGTTAGCAAGGCGACGTTTTTGATGGGTTCGGCCTTAGTTCCAGTTTTTGGGTTGAGGAGTTCGTTTTCGAATGATAGTCATTGCCTTAGTTTCAAGTGGTCAGGCATGATGCAAGGACGTGGGCAGACTCATGAGGATCGGCGGCGACGAGTGGCTTGGTTTCAGGCAACCGTGCACGTGCATATTTTGATGCACGTCTTGGTCTTCATGCAAATAAATGGAAATGAGATGAGAGAAGGAGTTGGAGGGAGGAGAAGGAGAAAGAGATTAGGTCGTTCTTTTCTTTTTTTTCCTTTTGGGGTTTGGGCCGAGTATTTTGTACGGGCCTGGCTCCAAAAAGAAATGAATTTGATGACTATTTTAATAAAAAAAGAAATATAAAAGGGGAAGTTGAGGCCTGGTTTGGCTCTTGGGAAAGTTGGGCTAGGCATTTGGGTTGAAAAGAAAAAGCAAAAAAAGTAATTTAACAAATTTATATGTTAATAATCATCCAAATTTAAATACCTTGTTTTCCTTTCAATATTAATCCAATCGACATAAGAATTTTTGCAGCATGATCATATCACCCGATGTTATAATCTAAACTAATGTTATTAATTTTTAATATAAGTTTAATTATTTTATAATATTTAAAGTGAGTTATTAATTAAAATCTTATTTGATTAAATCTTATGTTGATTAATAAAACTAATTGTTAATTGGATTAGTTAACTTTAATTAACCAATAATAATTTTTTTTATAGTTTCTTAAATTATAAGTAATTTTGGATTATAATTATAAGCGGATTCAGTTGATGGAAATTAATTAATTTTGATTGTGGATGGTCTAACATTATTAATAATCGTTATTTAGTTAACGATCTATATTTGGTTTATTATTCTTCAATATTTATTTCAGCTATTCATGTCTGTGCTATTAAGTAGCTAAAAGAATTTAAATAATTAGAATAAAACGTTTACACGTTTTATTGAAAATAAACGTATGTAATAAATTCCCATGTGTGAATGTTGACACCTTGAATATGAATTGTTTATTTGAAACAGACATGGACATTAAAAATTTATTGCTTGGATTCGAAGAGATCGGGATCGAATATTAGTGTTATCAAGAACCACTTCAATTTAATAATCACTATGAACCCCTACGATTTCGATATTATAGTCTTATGTGCTTGGATTGGATTAATTTAACAAATTTGACCATTTTTAATAAGTAATTATATTTAGACACTATTATAATACCATCAGATTTTCTGTAAAAGTGCTTTGGTTATCGTAAGATAAAACCCCATCGTGTTTGTGTGTGACATGGTCTTACGAGTTACCTTAGTATTCGAAGGATTTTGATAACTTAAGTATTTCAAATTTAGTGAGTTTACTCATGCTGGTTTCCTTCCTGACTTGTGTGTTACTTTGTTGTAATGCTCAGGTTAGACCGAGTATTAAAAATTAAGGTTAGGTTGCTTCGAAGCTCAAGAGACGAGCTGAATGGCAAAGACGTATTGCATGTATTTATTTATATTCCGTGTCTATTTAAGGCTGTATATTTAGCATTTTGAGGACAAGTTATTATTATGTCCAGATTTATATGTTGAGTGTTGTACTGTGATAATGTGTATCGATATTGACAAATACAGATTCTTTGTATAAAAAGCTGTCATGGTATACAATATTTTATTCCACTGCGATTGTGAGATTCTATGTTGTTGTTATTTTGGTTTCTTGTTTTATCTCTTTTCTTTTTAAACCCTAATAACCTGGTATTTCTGACAGTCGATTGCTCGACACTCTATACAGTGAACGTACTAGTGTTGATTTTCGAGGGTTGAAAGTCGCCTCGGTCATTACACTTGGTATCGGACCTGAAGGTTAAACGAGAACCTTGTTTTTGGTGGGGATTACTCATTAGAGATAGGGTCAGCAGTCCCCTAGAATAAGTTGAGTATATTATATATATGAGGCCGTATTTGTTATTTTCTTATATAATGTTTTTAAAAATGATTTTAAAATAATTTTTGTGTAAGATTATATTTTGATATAAAAAGAAATATTTTTCTAAATTATTATAGTATATTGAGGTGGTTGGTAGTTGTTATTGTAATCAAAATAAGATTATAAAATTTAAGCGGTTATATACGTATATAACCAATAGAAATAGATGAGAATGAACTTTACAAATGAGTTAAGAAAAAAATAAACTCAAACCAGAATTTAAATTCCGCAAATTTCAGAAGTGTTTTACAAAATGTTTTGAAACAAAATAAGTGTATCCAGGTTATATTTTCAAGAAATAATCATTCAAAATTTTTGTGGGATATATGGTGTGTTTGGTTTCTAGTTATGATAATGTTAATTACTATCATAAATTAGTTGTTGGGTATTAACGAAGGATGTTTACTACACAATAAACAATGATAAAACATTGTGAAATGTTTTAAGGAAGTGGAAATATATGAGCATAATTTGTAATTGTGATTATAAATTAAAATGGACCTAAATTGAGAAGTTTTGAATCTAAGTCCTGGAAAATTTGAAATGTGTTTCAAGGTGTTTGAAGAAATAATAAATAATATTATATAGAATATATTTTGATATGAAAATTTTTGTTTTGAAAACTAGGGTTGTTTTGAAAATTTCGAAGGATTTGTTTTGTATAGAAACCACGGTTGGTTTAATATTTAAAAGTGTAATTTGGTATATAGATGGGATGTATGATTTCAAGGTTGATTTGGAATAAAAACCCGGTGTTTTAATTCTGGGATCCCCATTAAAACGAGAAGTGTAACACATGGAAAATAATTTTTTGAACTTATAAGTGGGAAATGATGTTAATAAGAAAAGACGTATGGAAATTAAAATTCGAAAGGTAAAAATTTAAATTGAGAAGGTTAAATGGATTGAACGAATTAGGAATTAACTCATGCCAAGTTAAATAAGTTTTGAACTTATAACTTGAAATTGGAAATTTCAAGGTGGAACTAAAATTTAACTTATGCTAGTTAAATAAATTAAATTATATAAGAAAAATATAGATTTGACAAGAGGTGCAAAAGAAGCTATGTATGTACGAATGATTTCAAAAACGATTTTTTAAATAAAGTGGGTTTCGAATTCTAAAACTTTGTGATGGATGCTATTGATTGATGTTTTAGATGATTTAGATTTTTATTTCTTTTGATATACCCTATTATCATTGTAACATCCCGCCTTTTTGGACAGTTTAAGCGGACACACATGTAGACTCAAACCATACAGAAGGGGGATTGTTATTAGGGTAAATAAGAAAAGCAGAGAGGAAAAAACAAAACTGAATCTATTAGCGGAATAACAAAATATAAAAATTAAATAGCAGTTCATGAAGTTGTTTACAAAACATTTGATTATAGTTATACAACACAGTATCAGGGTTGCACATATCAAAGGTTAATAAATAATAATGCAGCGGAATAGTATAATGTAGTGAAATAATATAGTAAATAGTAGCAGTGCACATCTTCGTCTTTGTCCTCCGGAATAAGTCTTCAAATCCTGAAATGCTCAGGCTGACCCAAGCGAATAAAAAAGACAAAACACTCGAGTCAGAACTAAAAGATCTTATGTAAGTTAAATGAACGGTAAATATGCATGTGGCGGTGTCAGAGATGTTTATAGCATTTGACATCTCCTATCCAGTGTCTAACATGAGTGAAGTAACTTAAGAGATGTTCAGGATTCACATCTCCCAAGGATCCGTTAAACTATGTACTATGTAGAACAATACGCTATTAGAATATTCTACAGTAAAGTAAAGGCATTAAAATAACATTAAGGCTTTATATTTTCCACCTTAACACATTTTATATATTTCCATAGCCTATACAGTACCGTAATCACACCCGCACTGGATGTCGTTAGAGGGCACTCCATAGGTATGGTACAAAGCAAACTACGCGCTAGGTTAAATGACACGGCACAACTAGGAAATGCTAGGGTAGATATACCAATTACACTTTCGGACTATTGGTAACACAAAGCCGCAACTACCACCCAACTCGAAACATACCCCTAAGAAAAAATCGCTGGTGTCCTCCAAATAAATCAAAAGTCATAATATAGTAGATAGAGTGTGTCCGATCGGAGGAGCTACCTCACTTGGCCCGTCAATTCCTCCTTTTTAAGCCACCTTAAGCCAACTCAAAAGAGTCGGGTCCACGTATGTACCTCATATAGGATCGTCGCCACCATCCTACTTCATACTAGAATCTCCATCATGTACACAGTTGCCAAAGTGGTTTTCATTATTGGCAGAGTGCATGACAATATCTGATTTCGGTCTCTTTAACAACCAATCGCTTATTACACACCTGATGGTTCTTTTACATTTCCAAAATCATTTCATAATTGATATCAAAGTATCAAATTCAAATCATACCAATTTCGAAATTATTACTTACTTTCGAAATCATATTCACCTTTGAAATCATAGTTCAAAATAATGTTTCCTTTCAAAAATCGTGTTTCCAAAATAGGTTAAACTCTCATTTCAAAATATCTAATTAAATCAAATATGTTATTTAAATCCCAACGTAGGTTACAACGTCATTAACCGTATTCACTTAAAGATCAAGAATTTGAATATAAACCCATCCATTTTACTTAGTTTGGAATTTAGAAGAAAATAGTTTTAAATAGTTATAAATAGTCAATACAGATTTAAAATAGATTAAGTATAATTAAAATAGATTAAATAGATTTAAAATAGATTAATTGGATTTAAAATAAATTAAAATAGTTAGTTAGTTTAAAATAAATTTAATTGGTTTAAAATAGATTAAAATAATTCATATAGTTAATATTAGTTAAATAGTTTAATAATTTTGAAAATCTTAATAATTAGAAATTTTAAAATAATATATTTTAAAACAGTTTATAACAAAAAATGAGTTTGAAATTAATATCAAATTAAACTATTCATTTTATGTCAACATATTTGGACCATTTCAAATTCCAAATCGACAAACCAAATTTTAAAAAACCATCGAATTTCATATCGTTTCGATCCATGTTCAAAATATCAATACCGATTACTCTAATTTCAAAATGTTTCAAAGTTATTTTCAAACAAATTCAATAACTCAATTTCGATAGAATTTCATGTACAAAAAAGTTTAACCTTTCGATTAAATTTCTTAAAGAAATTCCTTTTAAACCAATTCGCATTTCAACACAAGACTTGCTTTTTTATAATACTTCAATTTATATAAATCAAATTTTATGTCACTACACCAAAACATTGATTTTCCAACATTTTATATTTATCAACTGCCAACACTTATAAATGTTATAAACTACCAACAGTCAAAAAGTGTTGGTTATTAAAAAAAGCGTTGGTATAAACCTTGCAAAATATTGGTTATTATTTACAACACATATAAGTTTATAATAGACGGTATATCGGCAAATAATTCATTAACATAGGGAGTAGTTGGTAATTTTTCATTTCCCATATGATTTCTCATGCTTAGCATCTCTAGGCTGCACAAAATTGAATTTCATTTTAGGGTTTCAAGCTTCCACACGAAATCGATATCGGGTTTCAGGCTTCTTCTTCTACGCGAAATCTGACTTATCACTCTCAGCAGATGCACGTGGAAGAAAAAAATCGCGGAACTCCAATCGGCGGCGAGACGATAAATCGGTACGGCGACGACAACTCCAGACTTAAGTAGGCCTTATGCGACACTAGCATCTCTTGAACGGTGATAAGACAAACGGACGCGATAGCCAACATGTGCTTCGTGCTCTAATTTGACCTTGGTAGGGGCATGCGTGACCGCGGTTGCATTGCAGCACAACAATTTTCAATTGATGATCTTCATCTTCTTTGTGGATTGTGCAGGACCAAAAGGCAAAAGGTTTGATGTTTATGCACTGAGTTTGTTAATTTTTTAACTTGTGTATCGTTGAATTTCACCAATTAATCCGGAATTTTATGTTAGTTATTCTAGAAAAAAGACAGCTTCTGTTTGATTTTTAACAAAAGCAGATGTTAATCTGTTAGTTATTCCATAGTTGGACCATATATTATACCTCCTAACTACTTTTTTACTAAAAGATTCGAAGTTGAAATTTCTACAGTATGTCTGCATGTTGTTTAACCTTGTGGTTTAGGAATTGAGAATTCCCACATAATGCTTGTTGCAATGTTGTTTTACAATATTTGTGATATTATATTGATGTTGAACGTAATTTTCTCATCCTCCCCTTTCTTTTAACAGTGTTAGCTTTCAAATTATGGTCTTATCATAGGCTATACATTTTCATTTTCTTTGATGTGCTTGATCTTAAGTCTTATCAATGATATTAATGTTGTTTCATTATTTAGTCAATTACTCTATAATTATCATTAAAAATTAATTTTATTTCAGGTTTGTCACATGCACCCGAGGTAGATTTTGTGCATTTTAAAGTTTTAAACTTGTATCTTTATCAATTATAGTGATTAACGATTATAATAGCATCTTGCAGTTATGTGTCCATGCTAACGAGTTTGTGCATACACAAAATATTATATTTTGTCAATTTAAACGCTTGTGGAGTACATAACTACTAGTAGATACCATGATTTCTTTGGTCCAATGTTTTATTACAGTTGATGAATTTGAAACTCTTACATTTTCCAGTAATTGATGGCCTTTTTTCTTGGATCACTTGGGTTTTACTGATGGTCAATTACAATCAATGTGGACAACCATACAATCTATATTCTATTATGTTTTCATATCTTCGTTATATTAAGTTATATTTTTTATTTTTGAATTTAGTAGCTGAACTGTAGTAAATTTGTTGAAACCTTCTTTGTTTGTTCAACGTGATGCACATGTATAGTTTTCAACCTTTGGATTATTAATCGATGTAGTACGCTTGTTGTTATAGTAATATTTACAATATTTCTGATACAATTTACTGGAAGGTAGACTTTTGTTATAGATTAACGGCAGTGACACCAAATTTGATACTAGTCTAGTTGAGCACAATATTTCAATGTTATTTTATCATGATACAATTCAACATAGTATAACTTTTTGACAGTTTTCTTAATTATTAGTTGATTCACATGGTTCGGGAAGCTTTAGCTAACAAGTTTTACATAACCGGATACCGATGATGACTAGTTTTTAAATAGTTGCGTTTTAGATCTATTATGTGATATCATGTTGGTTTACATTATGAATTGGATTGTTTTTTGATACAATTACAATGCACTTATTACGTCTCTATTAGTGATAATATTAATGGTAATTGCAAAGAGAAGTTTTATAAAAAACTATGCAACATTGAAATATGAAAGGTTGGGGTTTGATGGAAGAGCTATTATTTGGTGGGAAAGCACATGCATGTTTAAAAATATATTTATATACTTGTTTGATGCCATGCGTGCCTCGGTTTGAAACTGAGCCGCACCAGTCTATATTGCTTTGGAAAAGAGAATTATCTTGAAAACTTCATTATATTTATCAGGTTTGATCCCATTGCAATAACTTTTAGTGCAAATGTTTATTCCATTTTCTCATAGTTACAGAGTTATCTATTAATACGATCATGTCTCTAGTGTTACAGAGTTTATTAGTTATTTATTAATCTTAGATTACACATTTTCGCATAGAAAATGCGATGTTAAGAGTAATTTAAATGGATGCAAACCAGTATTTGGACAAATACATGTAATTTTTGAACAAGTTCTGTTCTTTGTAGGTACTACAGATGTCCAAACAGAGAACAAGGAGCCAAGTACATCGATGATATTGAGTAGTTTTGGAAACACATTTGATCCATATGGCGCTACCAGTACTCCTCTATATCAAACATGCACATTTCTTCAGGTCTCTACTTTCAAAAGTATCATTTTTTAATTATATAAATTTGAGATTTTCCATTCCTATCTCTATATCGCAAAATCTCTATGTTAATTTATGTTGTGCATGTGTTAATTAATTTCACTCATGTTCATAGCCATCAGCTACTGAGCTAGGTCCTTTTTACTATGGTAGATGTAATAATCCTACTAGAAATGTACTGGAAAGGTAAAATGAAACTAGTATATATGTATCACATGTGTTTTCTATATTACTCATGTACCACAACAAATGATAAATTGTATATTTTTTGCGACACAGTCTTATGACTAACCTGGAGAAGGCTGATGCAGTGTTTGAAAGTGAATGGGCAAAGCACGATTTTGAAGGCACAGATTGATGAATTGGCTGGAAGGCTTAGACCTATGGTTTCCGTTCTTTAGTTCATTGAAGAATTTAGTGGGATGCAAATGGATATTCCTGAAATTCCTGAACCGATGGTAGAATCGTGGCAGTTTCCTTTCCTGAATCAACCCATCATTGCTTCTGCAAGTATGTTTGAATTATGATTTAAGCTTATTGCTAGATTCTTGTAGGAATTTGAGTATTTAGCTCTGATGTTTGCGTCTTTAGTTGTATTGTCATGTTGATTCGCATTACATGTTGCATTTGGTATGAACTTGTTCCCCTATATAATATATTGTATGTTTATTCATGTTTTAAACCCTTAGATATGTATTATCAGCGTATCAGGTTGATTCTGCAGTTCTATCACATTATTATATGAGAATCTATCTTCAAATCAATGGCATCCTTAGAAAATCCAATGAATTCGACAGTCGGAAACCAACTCATGCTCACCTACCCCAACGATGATGACGTGGCAATTGGATTAGCTTCTTACGTTGCAGATCTGTCGAAGAAGTACGCAGAATAGGGAGGGGATTTTACTGTCGTTTTATCCGGTGGGTACCTCATAGCTTGCCTCAGGTAACAATGATTTAATTCAAGTTCTGTATTATTTTTGTTATTCTCAGAAAATTTGTTATTTTTTGACGTAACTACTAACGTAGGATATTGCTAGAAAATCCGTATGTTAATGACGTTGATTGGGCGAAATGGCACGTGTTTTGGGTTGATGAGAGGGTTGTGCCTAAGACGCATAATGATAGTAATTACAAACTTGTCTGTGATGGATTTTTGAATAAGGTATGTTTCCATAATCTGATAGTTCAGTTGATCACGTTTTGTTGTTGTGCGTATTGGAATCAAGATAGTAATATACTATAGTTTAACTTTACCATGACTAAAATGAAAAGAAAAGAATGAAAGAATAAGCATGAATAATTGAAATAATTGAAGACGTGCACACTACAGAAAAGAGCGTGCACACTAGATATAATGCGCATAGTAGAACTAAGGCAGAGCTCGGGCTCTCGATTTAGGTGTTGCCGTGAGGGGTGTGAGGGAGCATGCACGCTGCATGAGAGGAACATGCACACTGCATGAGAGGAGCATGCACGGCTTCAGCTAAGGGTACATGCTTCATGGTATGTATACATAATTCGGTTTTGAGCTGTTACCTCATATTTACTTTCATGTTTTTATAATGGCATGTGTACTGTAGTTGTTTGAGCTGATTGTTAATGCATCCTATATATCCGATGAGAAATGACAACGTACGGTTATATTATATACAGGAGCAACTTAATTTGCAAATGCAAACCTAGATAAGATAGCCAGAGTATTCATAAAACTTTGAAGTTCCTTTAGCAATTTCAGCTTCTAAGATTGTTTTTACTAATGCCATATTATGATCTTTTTTCATGTTTTTTACTTCTCTTAATGAGCTTTCACTCTCATTGCGTTATTTATTAAGTTGAATCTGAGTATTCATGGGCTGTAAATGTTGAAGAGGTTTCTAACCATGTATATGGCAATTTTATTTGTAATATTATAGGTATGTAAGATAGCAGAGGCTCAAAGGCATATAAAGATGCTAAATGATATTTGCCTTCTTGGTTATTAATAGGTTAAAGGTAAGATATTTGCCATCTATACTTTCAACTGTCTTTGTTTGCATATTTAATTTTTAACTATCCTATCCATGTTCACACTTTTAGAATGTAACGTATTGAATTTATAACTTTACTGTTTGCATATTGAATCTACAACTGACTGTCCGTGTTTGCGTATTGTTTTTAACTTCTGATGAGATTTTCATGTCTAAATGCAAATGGATTCATATGTAATTTATACTAGTTAATTATGTACCATTTTTTCTAGAAACTTTTTGTACACGTTCTTATTGTTGATTAATAAACTTGTCAACAAGTAATTAAGCTTTTTCGAAGAAAACACTACTTGTAGCAAAGAATTGGTACTTGACTCTAATCGTACTTATTGAGTGACAGTAGTATCTATCCTGAAGTTCTCTGCCCTTCTTATCATGACCATTAACATTTGACATGATAATATGTGAAAGATTTTATAGGCTTGGCATTCCAAAAAGAACTCAACATTTTATTAGTTCCTTATCAAAATTCATTAGTAAATTTGGACCTTTTTTCCTTCAGAAAATATCGGACAGATAATTTTATGGAGTCGGCCACAAACTGAGCATGTAGCAAAATCGATGCAAATTGGGTTTGCCGCAAATGCTAATTGAGTTTGATTAACATGTATTTTTCATACTAAGTTTGCGAATTCATAAATACAAAAAAATTAAAACCTGAGTTGTAACTCAGTCTTTAACCTTTTGATTTTGAAGGTATAAGTTTTTATCGAGTGTTTATATTAAATGCAGGAACTTGAAGAAGGATGCTTTGGATTGTTGTATTGGACGTTGAAGAATATTCAAAACCATTAGAGTTTGGAGTGGATGATCAGGAATGGTTAGGTTAACCATAAGTTAAACTTTAAGTGTATTTTGAAAAAAAAATTGAAGCTTATGTTGTAATAATATCTGAATATACGACATTGTGGTATTTTAGATATGTAAATAATTGTTTATGATATATTATACTACATCTGCAGAGAGTTTAAACTTTGCATTGAATATGTATGATGAATTATTTGTGATATGGAAACCATTATTTGCAGAGTGTTTATATTTAAACTTTGCGTTTAAGTTTTGGTATATATATGTATTACTAAATAATCATTTTCCAACACTTATTAGCGTTACCGTATATTTTGTTACCAACACTTATAAGCGTTACCGTATATTTCTGTACCAACACTTATAAGTGTTACTGTATATTTCGTTACCAACACTTATAAGCGTTGCCGTATATTTCTGTACCAACACTTATAAGTGTTGCCGTATATTTCGTTACCAACACTTATAAGCGTTGCCGTATATTTCTGTACCAACACTTATAAGTGTTACCGTATATTTTATATACCAACACTTATAAGTGCTAGTAATACGTACGTTTTTAACACTTTTAAGTGTTACAAATTTGACTGTTCCATTCCTCATAGTCCATTAGTAACACTTAAAAAGTGTTGCTGAAATTATTTGTAACACTTATAAATGTTAGAATTTGCCTGTTTTGGTGTAGTGTGTCAAAACATCATTTAATTAATTCGCATTGCAATAGACTTATACTATTTACCTAATCGTTTCAACGAATTCTGTATGAGCCAGAACAAAAAAAAGAATAGATATAAAGAAAAAAAATCTTAACTATGTGGGGTTGTAAAAAGAACAGGTTCCAAATCACGATCGATTCCTTTTTCAAATCCTGCTGCAGCTGCATGGGCCCTTCCCGCATGCCACAAATGACTCACAAATAGAAAAAAATTCACCCGAAGTACTAAACAGAATAGGTATTAGTTTTGTAATGGTTGGAGCAGCAAACTCGGATTCAACAAGAATCTCATTTTTAGGTAGTACGAAGGGGGAATTGGCCCAACAACTGGATAGGAGTAAAGACGCAACCGGGGGCTTACTCAAGTTCCCCCCGAACCGCATGAAATGGTCGCCTATTACATGGCTCACAAACTTTTCCTGAGGTGGGGATACCTATGCTAGCTACCTATCTAATTTATTGTAGAAATTCCGGGATCAATGATTGGATCATGCAAAATAGAAATACTATGCCTAGCATTGAATGGCAGGTATTTATCTTATCAATTAGCAAATCAATGGCGGGTTCTATTTCATTTGGCACCTGAATTCGCACTCGAATCAGACCAAATCAAATATTTTTTAGGCTATTGTTATCTTCTTCCTTCGAATCTATGGAGTAAGACATCGATTTTTCAATAAAAGCAATTGTGTTCATTGCATAATGGACCCCTTTGAAAAGCATTGGCGCACGTGTAAACGAGATACACAAGGTTAAAATTCTAGCTCTTCCAAAGTGGTATCAGCCCAAGTGTTAATAACACGACCTTGACTATCAACTACACATTGGTTAATTGAAACCATTTAGGTTGAAAGCCATAGTAAAACAGTTGATAATAATAACTACGAGTAAACGAAAGAAAAAGAATCATATTTTGGCAGTTCCTACGATGCACTTGGGGCTTATCGGGGTCAAAAACCTAGCGGCAAATTCCTTTGTTCCTTTCATTATGGTATTTCTGAAAAAAATTTATGTTAACCTTTTCTTTTTCCTGCTCCTTTGAAAAATAATACAATACATATGTTCCATTCGATCTATTTCTTTATTTCCCCATGAGTCGTACGCTTGCGACAATAACGACAAAACTTTCTCAAGTCTAATCGATTGGGTATATTGTGTCGATTCTTTTGAGTGTTATTAAGTATTTTGCTTTAAGTTCTTTTCTCTTGCAAGGACACGTTGCTTTTGCTAATTCGAATTGAAGGGTGATATCAAATCGGTCTATTTTCGACGTCATATCTCATTCAAAGAGAAAGATAGCAAATATTCGGAGTTTCTTCTTTTGTCCTGTATGGATGATCCGATCAGCAAGGATCATGATTGGGAAACCGTGAGCTCCCAAGCAGTGGGAGGAGAATGTGATCTCTGACCACGTGGTGATGAAACGTATAACTTGTACATGTCTTTCCATTTTCCAATTCGATCTGATCCGGTCGTTCGTAGAGCTATTTACTCGATCGTAGACATTTCTGCAACATTTCCCATTTTTAATAAGATTCCCACTAGAAGCATACATGTGCTAATCCTCTTGGTAGTACAATAGTAGCATCTAAATGGCAGGAGCAGGGTCGGTCAAATCATCTGCAGGACGATGATTACAATATCGGATAACCCAATCAGATATTTGATCCCACCCAGATACGTTTGCAAAGTCGCGTTATCTTGTCTTTGAGTTGAGTAAAGAATACTAAACCGGGGAGATTGAAAATATTTCCCCTGTTAAATGAATCAAATATTTCATTTCATCTGGGAAAAGCCATCTCTTTCTCCATAATGTCTTTGCCATTTGATCCAATAGCGTTCCGTTAGATAGGAAGAGTTTGATGAATACTGATAACTCTCGGATGGAGTATTAGAGCTGAAAAATCGAATTTTTTTTCCTATAGACTCACTATTCACTCGGTTTCTGGTCAGTAATAGGATTATATAAGAAATATGGCCGAGTGGTTGAAGGCGTATCACTGGAACTGCTATGTAGGCTTTTTGTTTATCAAGGTTCGGATCCCTCTCTTTCCGTTTCTGTTAATTCACCATCGTTACCAACTACAATATATCAAATCAAATAAAACGACAAATGGTACTTCAAACTTGGAACGAGCATGAAGAAATTAACGATACTTCTTTATCTTTTGAGTTGTTCTGCCGTATTGGTCGCTTAAGATCTTTGGTCTTCAACCGGACCTGGATCCGGTGAAAAAAATAGGATCACTAGAACGACCCTCAAAAATTGCGGATACTCATTTGTTATGAATCAATCGGATTGAAGTTATAACGTCACCGTTGATTGGAATCGAAATATCTGTAAGATTCGAGCCACAATAAGATTCGTCGCGAATCGAAGATTGCAATTCAATTCTTGAATTGTGGAAATGAAAATTATTCACTCATCAAAACAAAAATGAAAGATCTTGCTAATAAGACAATCATAATTAGGAGTCAAATAAAAGAAATCACAAAAACAATAAAAAAATAGTTCTAACTTATGATGATAAAAGAGGGGAATTACAGAAGGATATTTGGAAATGAAGGAAAAGAGGTGCTTTTAACAACACTTCTTTTTTTGTTCAAGTATTCAATCTTCCCAAAGAAAAATGACTTCATTAATATTAATAATTTTTTGCTTCTAAAAAAATATCGATGTTTTTCCGAAATCAAAAATTAAGAAGTTCAAAATCATTAAATTTAACCAATCCGGTGTCCGTATATAATTTTCTACCCTAGGGTCAAGTGATACAGATATTTATCTTTTCAATCCGCAATTTATAATTTTACGGTTATATATCATTTCAAACCGCAATTCCCAAAAAAATAACATCCATAAAAGTCCTCGAGTCTGTCATTTCAACCCATAACGATTTTTCCCTATTCCGTAGACCATCCGGGTATGTATCATTTCAACCCATAGTGAACTTGCAGTTTATAATGATATAAAATACATCATCCATTCATCTAATATCAACAATCAAGATCCATCACAATCATCGTCCAACTCAATCAATAAATATCAATATAGAACTGATAATCAATAAGAAATATTTACTGGCAGTTTATATTCAATAATAAATTAAGTAACGATTTAATTCAAATAAATTCAAATTAACTGAGATGATGATTCAAAATATACCAAATAGTCACAAATAAATTCCTAATCACATCATAAATTTAATTTAACGAACATAAGAAATTTTAGAAGTTGTGAGTAGGTTAGAACACTCGCCTTTTGAATTTAAATTCAATTTAAACTCAAAAATGCAAATGATCTCAGAATTCGTCCAAACTAGCATTAAAACATCCGAAATTACGATACGATCCCAACGAAACAAACGTGCCCAAATCTGAGCTCGTATGCAGAAGATATAGCAGTTAGAACAATTAGAATAAATAAAAAAACAAACAAAAGAAACAGAAATAGGTAGCCACGTATACCTTCTTCTCAATCAGTGGACATGCTTGGACTGTTATATCCATCGCGTGGCTTCCAGAGCCTGAAACCCTAACGCGCAACGAGGCCGCCGCCGTTTCGAATGGTGCTAAGTACATCGACGTGAACCCAATCGACGAATGCCTCCATGCCGACCAAGCTCAGACAACATCGTGACTCCCCCACAATGCAGCCGAAGCCTCTATAGCAAGCCTTAACCGAATTTTCAAAGCAAATCTAGCCGTTGACTTCACGAACGAACACCACAAATAAACAGCGCGGTCCTCTCCACCATACTTTATCAAATAATCGACAATCCATTGTGTAACGACCTAGAATTTCAGTCATTTGAAATTTGTATATTTGATTAATTTTAAATATTTAATAGTTAAGTTTATAAGCTGAATAAATAATATTTCGAAATTATGATTTAATTGGATAACTAAATTGTTAATTTAGTATTTGAAATTGCGTAAATAATTGGAAATTGAATTAAATGTGAATAAAAATGATTTGTAAAGTGATATTAAATTCTATTTGATTTAGAATGATGTTAGAGAACTTTTAAAATCGAACTAAAAGTTAATTTGTAGAAATTGAATATTTTAATATTTAATCGACGAGTAAAAATAGCCATTTTTCAAACAGTCTCAGATTACGACGAAACAACTTTCATTGGATCCATAATGTTAAATTATTGTAGGATTTCAAATTTCGTGTCAATCGGATTTACGGTTTATTCGGGGCAAGCTAAAACGCGTAGAAATCGGTTTAAGTGAATTGTAATTCAAATAAGTTGATTCGAAAACCTATCTTTCAAATATGATCGAATTGGCTCCCGATACATATTCCATTGCGTTCAGAATGGGGGTAAAACATTATAAATGCCAGGCGGCACGTTCCGTTTCGAGTTCGAAAAAAAAGGATGAACAGTGTCGTCAAATTTTCTATAAAAGGACATTTATTTTTCTATTTGCAAACCAAATCAACCCTAGGGTTTCACAGCCACCACTTTCAATATCAATGGCCGAAATGTTGTCATCTTCCTCCTCAAATTCTGATTGATCCATCGACAATTACAAAAAACTTTCAACACAAAAATTGTAGACAACTTTGAGATCTATAAATCCATACGCGTCGACGACGAATTTTGGCCGCGTTCTTCACGCATTTCGAGGTGTTTTGCGAGGAGAGGGGGAGGTCGAGCTAGACCGGGTCTAGGCCATGGATGTGGGGGAGCACGGCGCATCTATCGATTGTGTTTGATCGTCGTGTAAGCGATTGTAGGGGTTGCGTTAATTCATGATGGAACGGCGGCCGATGGGTAGGTTTGTTCGAACGTTTCACTAGGAGGAAGAAGATGCAATCTACGACCATGATGCTAGGGTTTGAAAACATGCGGTCCAGGATTGACGTAGATTTAAATAAAATAAAAATTGTGAATTTAATTTATATAAAAAATTGTGTAATGTTTAAAAATGTATAACTTTTTGATACGTGGTCCGTTTCGCACGAAACGAATTGCATTGGGTTTGTATGGACGAACACTACGCGATGGAGCTGGTTTGGAGTTGATTGGAGCTATTGTAATTTTTCGATAAAATTAAACGCTCATTTGATTTTATTCGGAATAAAACACTGAAACTGCTATTGGACGCAGTGTGAGTACAATTCACTCTTTCTGACTCACTGATATGTTTATATAAGTGAGAAATAACTTATTATATGATGATTGATGATTGTTTGTATGATATATGATATATTGATTGGTATTTGGATATATACCTGTCTAGTGGAGCAGATGACCATATACGTTCCCATGTATGAGCGGATGACCCTTTGTACGCGCGTCTGCCTCGAAGCGGACATTGTATACATATTCTAATATGTATATTTGTTGCAGGTGACAGGTTGGAGGGATCCAACTGGATTCCTCACTAGTATTGATTTATTTACAGATATTTTAATATATTATGTTATCATATGATATATGATGTTTTGGATGCCATGATTTTGTATTTAGTGCTGTTGCAGCATTGGGCCTATTTTTGGGAATTTAAAAATGTTAAAGTTATGGTTTACAAATTTAAAAAAGATTTTCAAGTGATTTCGAAAATGGATATTTTATTAATTTTGAATTGTTAAAAGAAATGGATTATTTTAAATAACTAAATATTATAACTTTTATGTTATATACCTAAGTATGATTTTTGGAGTTATATAAGCTTTAATAACGATTTGTAAATTATTAAAAGAATAAGTTTATTCAAATCGAG
This sequence comes from Allium cepa, assembly GCA_030765085.1. NCBI lineage: Eukaryota > Viridiplantae > Streptophyta > Magnoliopsida > Asparagales > Amaryllidaceae > Allium > Allium cepa. Next base: position 979,607,583 of record CM060934.1, read on the forward strand.
ATTTTTGAATTATTATAAATGGTAGGTACGTCAGATTTATATAACGGGTATTTTGTAAATCAAAATAAATGGATTTTATAAGTAAATAAGATTTGTAAATTTGTAAAGTTATAAAAAGAATGATTTTGGAAATAAATGATTTATAAGCAATTAACTTATAAATTGGATTTTTGGATGCAACTGAGATATAAATAGAATTTTTTAATTAAAGGATTTTATGAGTTAAAGTTCTTATATAAAATAATAAATGGAATTTATAAACATTGTTTTATAATTCCGAAATCAATTGAATTTGATAAGTTAAATATAGAAGAGTATTAAAGGCATTATATCCATGATTTTGGAAAGTGGGTAATCCTTTAATTTAAGTTTGCAATAGTGATGAATTTGGTAAAGGCATTATATCCACGATTTTGAACAGTGGATTATCCTTTAATTATATGCGTAGAAATATTAAATTCGGTAAACGATTTGTTTCACGATTTTGGACAGTGAATAATATATATTAAATAAATGTTTTGGAAAGTGATATTTTAAATGGAGTTAAATTGTTTAAAGATGTTTTAAAATGTGTTAGGTATCGAATACATAGATTTCAACATTCATTGTTGAAACAGACGTTTTCGAGAAATAAGGAAATGATGGACTATAACATTGTTGTTATAGTAAATGATTTTCGAAAGGAAATGTTTTTGTATAGTATTGGGATTTATATGTCTATCTTTTTTTCGAATCCCTATACTAGTGATATTGGGTAGTTGTAACGATGTTTTACGCAATATTCGTTTTGACCCAAATAAAAGATGTTTAAAGAGAATGGTTTCCTTAAAGAATAAAATATGTACTTAATCCTGATTTAAGTATATGAAATATTTTCTAAGTGTTGAAAATAAATAGAATTGTGAATTACTTATTATTAAATAAGTATATGGAAATGATTTCCAATGTTTAAAAGTCGAAATGGTTTGAGAATATATATTTTTAAAGATAAATTGAAGTGAATATTTGACAAGTGATTTAATTAATAAAAGATTAATTAAAAGGCCTAGTGATTGTTATGGTGCTGAATATTTGTTTGTTTGCTTTGATAGTTAAATAACCAACTATCGACCTTGGCTAAATTTTAGTTCCTCGACTTGATATGGAAACTATTTAGTCATACACTTAGTATGTAGCCTTCTGTGTATGCTTGATTATCGTTTGTGTTGAGGATGTTGTTGCGGAGTATTACTCCAATCTATCGAGCTTCCTTCTTGGCCCGAAGGATAGCAAGTTGAAAGTTGGAAACATGATAAGTCTATGAGACTTAGTTTCTGTGTGAGGTTGAGAAAAACTTTTGCGTTGTTGGTGCGAAGAGACCGGGATCGGTTTAACAGAAAACCACTTCGGACCAACGTTAATGCGACGATTGTGTAGGTTGCTTGTGATGATATTGATATTCTGGATTTTCGTAGTGGGGGACTGCTTGTTGATCGTTTGGGGTTAAAATCCCAATATACATCCAGTAGCAGTGGTCACTTCATTATGAAATATCCAATGCGAGAACTATTCGCTACTAATCCTAGGGATTTCCCGACTGCTTATTGATCGTTTGGGGTTAAAATCCCAATATACATCCAGTAGCAGTGGTCTCTTCATTATGAAATATCCAATGCGAGGACTATTCGCTACTAATCCTAGGGATTTCCCGATAGGATGTGGTAGGAAAGTACCTTTAGTTTGTCCTGTTCTTGGACAACTTGTATGGATGTTTGTCTGACATTGCATTTCTATAGATTACGTACATTGGTTTTTACAAATGCACATCAATGGTGGCGGAGAAGGCAACTTCTCCTAGTTTAACACCCTCCTTGGGACGTATGAGCTTAATGGTTGTATTTTTGTGGAAGGCAATTAGTAGTCAACGGAAATGGCCGTGTGGCATTCCAAGTTATGTGATTGTGCTTTGTGAAAGGTAATCGTTACCTCTAGCCTCATCAACCGGAAATGACCAAAACATGGTTGGATGCAGCAAGGCTAAGTGGATTATTCCCAAGTGGGATATGATCGTCCTCTTCTAGATATTTCTTTACATGCTATGACGTCGTGTATCTGATTATTGTGGTTTGTATGCTAGAGGGCCCTCGGTAAAGGTCGGTAACGACCGGAGGATGACATATTCAGTACCATCTAGTTATAGAGGTGGGCCGGTCTTGTGTTGGTAGAGAAACTTTGTGATGGTTTCTCGATACATTCTTCTAGAGATGTACTGCCGGAAGGTAGTCCCTTCACCTAGTCATTTGTATGGATATCCAAACTCCACTACGTATCTGCCATTTTGATAGTATTACCCAATTGGGCTATATGTTGGAATTTAATCAATGTAACAATTTCGGCTATGATTAATATTATTTGTATATAGTAGACACTACTATAATATAAGAGGATTTGATATGATATGTTTTAGTTATCGTAAGGTAAAAACATGTCCGTGTTTATATGTGGACTTGTCTTACGAGATACTTTTGTTTTGGTATTTAATAAATTCAGTTGAGTGTGTTTCCCACGCTGGTTTACCAGACTGATTCAGGCGTTCTTCCCTTTCAATGCTTGGGTCAGACCGAGTATGTTTATAGGTTATGATTGGTGCTTTTGGAGCTTTAGCAGGAGAGCTGGAGATCTTCATTTTCATACATCCGCATTTGCTTGATTATCGCTGCATTGCTTTGTTTGTTGTTGTATATTATCGGCATTTGTGAGGACAGGTTATTATAACTGTTCAAGCTGATAACTATTGATTGATTGTTAAACTCTGATTTATGTATGTATATATATATATATATATAGTTTCTGTTTTGTAAAGATCATTGATATGATATTATATATTTTCCGCTACGATATGAGATTCTATATTGTTTTGTTTGGTTCTGTCTTCTCTCTTTCTTCTCTTCTCTTCTTCTCTCTTCTTTTCTTTCTGTTGATTTTTCGTTAGTTTGTGCTTTTTGGGTCGGACATGTATGGATTATTGTCGATTCAAAGGGTACGGATTTGCAGGCCGTCACACATTGTAGTTGATCATGACGAAATGAAGGCCGAGATTTATTCTTCAATTTGTGGACAAACAGTGGTTCAAATTAGAAAACGAATTATAGATTGAGATGCGCTCGTCGAGAGCTTCAAATCGATATATATTTTGATGTTGTTTGAGGAGTTTAAAATTTTGATTTGGTTTTGAAATTCAAATCGAGGTTTGCGAACTAGGTTTTGTCTGCCATTGGAATGAGGAGTTGAGAAACAATGTACGTACAAACAAACGAAGATAAGAAGTGGCTAGGGTTTGTAACGGAATATTTATAGGTAGGTCAGAGTTTGAGATGAATGAAAACAATTAATTTGGATTGGACGATAAACGCCCTGAAAAGCTCGTTCTGCCTCCAGAACGAAAATGGGCAATCCCATTTATTAAAATAGATATTTAAAAAAAAATTAAACTCAATGGAAAGGTTTCGAGTCCTTATTCCATCGTATGAAAAAGTTATGCTAAAATCAAATTATTTCAAATTGATTTCAATTAAATTGATTTCTAGGCGTTTCGAGTCCGTATGATCAAACGACAAGGCCGATCGTTACGTAACCTGAAATCCTATAATAATTCACCATTACGGATCTGATGAAACTAGTTTCATCGAAATCTGAGTCAGTGGCCAAAATGGCTATTTTCACGTTAATTAAATACATTAATAATTAAATTAATTAAATCAAATTTCAATTTCAAATTATATAATCAACGAATTTTATCATTTTTCATTTCTTAACAATTACAATACTTTAAACAATTTAGATATCAATTTAAAGTTAACTAATCTACCAATTACAGTATTTAATTTCGATTTCAGTACATTTTTTAATTATCAATTGAAATTTCAATAAATCCATTTATTTGATTTTAAATCTTGTTATTCAGTCAATTGTCATCTCATGGGTACAATCAACATTGGTTTATATCTTGGTATGTTAATATTCTCCAATTTTGTCTTAATTTCAAGTAAGTAATATTTAATTTCATTTTAATCACAATTGATTTCCAATTTAATTTAATGGACTACATAATTGGTAACTTATAATAATGGTCACTATTCACTTTTAATTTCATTTATATGTTTATTACTTGCAACAAATGTTATCATTAGTTTTATAACACAAATCTCGTTCAATTACTTTTAATCAATGTATTATTTTCTTGGTTAATTCAATATTTACTTTTATTTTCTTGTATTAAATTTATAACCAAGAATATCATTTAAATTACAATGAATTGGAATTTCAAACACATTGTTAATAATCAACTTACATTAACATTGTTACACTTTGTTTTAGTGTTCACTTCATTATTTAATTACAGATATTTACTTCTTACCGTGTTAAATTACCAAAACTTATTAAATTAACTACTTTATTTATCAAAAATTTATGGGTCGTTACAATCATCTTATATATTATTTATAGCATATAAAACTGTAAATCGAATTACTTCGAACAAATTAAAAAATAGGTTGAAATGATCTGTACCTATGACATTTATTTTGGATTGAAATGATATATATCCATCCTTGAAATTATTTGAAATTATTTAATGATTTTGATTTTAAGAAATAAAATCCGATTTATGGAAATGGAATCATTTTGAACTTGGGTTTGAAATGTTAAAAATGAACTTGGCAACCGGAATTGTTTAAAGAAGCGGATTTGAAAATTTGAAGTTATAATTGAGAAATCAATTGGATTCCAAAATTGATTTGTTTAAAAAAAAGATTTGAACTCTTACTCGAACCTTGAAAAGTCCAAGAAAAAGGATTTTAAAGGATATTTCGAAATTTGGGCTTGAAATTAATTTTTTAAAGATTTGAATTGTTAAATTGAATATTGAAGGTTAATTCGATTTAAGTGATTAAATCAATAATTTGAAAATTGAACTATAATTTATGTAAATTGAAATGGTTAAAATTTGAGAATTGAATTGAAATTAATTCAAATTCAAATTGAATTGAATTAACTGGAATTGAAACCGCAATTGAATTAACTCGAAATGGAAAGTGAAATTGATTTGAATTGGAAGATTCACAATTGATTAGTTTGACTTTAATACTATTTCCAAATAAATTATTTAAAAATAAACTATTAAAATCTTTCTTCTTAAATATACAAATTATTTTGATTTTCCAAGCTATTTTACTATACAAACCATTTTTAAAAAAAAAAACTCAAACTATCTTACACTAACTATTTGAAAACTATTCGAGCTATTTTCCAAATTCAAATTGGTCAGATTGGAAATTGTTTATATTTATATCATGGATTTAAGTACAAACTGGGTTAAATTGAAGTTATAAATCAAATGGAAATTCGAACCAATTCTAAATTGGAACCGAAATTGGGATACTAAAGCAAAAATGATTTCGAAGTAAAATAGTATGTTTTGAATAAATATGATGATTTTAAAATGAAGATTGAATGGTTACTATAACTGAAACTTACTTTATAAGAAGTAAGAAATGTTAGAAATAACTTTGAAAAATAATCAAACTTGGAAATTTTTGATTGGCACTAATGAGATTATATATGCTAGTTATATATTCAAACTCCCCTTGTTAAATTTATAACCAAAAAGAAATGATCTTTGAAAAGTATTTGAAAATACTAAACGGAGTATATATAAGTATGAAGCGGACACAGAAATTATTGGTCCTAGAAATTATTCGAGTTGGAAAGAATAAACTTATACGTATATGAGAATGAAATTGAAATAGTTTTGGAACCTATTGATATTTAGAGACACTGATTTTGGTAAATAGTCGGCCTTGGAAATTGGGTAAACCTAATTTAAAAACTATCGATTTTATGGAAATCGATTTTATATAGATAAAATTTATATGTGATACATATAAAGATATGATTTGAAAGGTACAATACATATATAGTATGATATGTTTTGAAACCAAAAATATGGAAAGGCAACCCCACGAAAGTCGAAATTTACAGTAGGAGATCCACTGGGTGGTTCTACCTAGGAATCCACAGGGCATGTTCAATGAGAATTGGGATCCTAGAGGACGTCCGGACAAAACTCATAAGTTACTGGTGATAATTTGTTGGATAGCGTAAATCGCGGGGTATTATACCTACAGTTACGTAGGGATTAGTTGTAATAGCAATGTAACATTGGAATAATTGCGATGTATCGTGGTGCCATAGCGTAATTCGGGAGGCAGTGATTGCCTACAGTCTACATTTGATTTTGTTGTGAGAGCGATGTAACATCGGTAGATTGCGATATATGTGGGTTGGTTCCATAGCGTAATTCGAGAGGTAGTGATTGCCTACAATCTACGTTTGATTTTGCTGTGAGAGCGAGGTAACATTGGTATATTGTGATCTATGTGTTTTGGTTCCATAGCATAATTCGGGAGGCAATGATTGCCTACAAGATTTTGCTGTGAAAGCGATGTAACATTGGTAGATTGCAATCTATGTGGTTCGGTTCCATAACATAATTGGGGAGGTAGCGATTGCCTACAGTCTACGTTTGGTTTCACTAGGATAGTGATGCAACCTTTGTGTAGCTGCGATCTATGTGGTTTAGTTTCGTTTGATAGCGTAATTCATGGGGGAGGGGGGGAGGCAGAGACTGCCTACAGACTACTTACGGTTTTGCTGTGATAGCAACACAACCTTTGTGTAGCTACAGACTATTGTGTTCCCATGATGTAAGTCGAGAGGTGCTAATGCCTACAGTTTACTTATGATTTCGCCAGGATGGCGATGCAATCATCATGTTAACTACAATCCATGGTGGTAAGAAGGAAAGGGGGTGATACTTTCAATACCATTTTTGAAAAAGTTTTCAAGTATTTTCACTGGGTGTTGAAATGGGTCTACTAAGTACTTAGAGATTTTCAGTCCTATGCTTGATTAGTGTATGACTAAATTTCTGTAAGAACAGGATGGACTTGTTAAGACATCTAGTCATGAAAAATGTTTTAATATAAAATTAGCTTGGTAATAGTATGTGATTTAAAGTGTTTTTATCTTAAAATGTATAGTAAAGGAGAAGGAGTTTAAAATGTTAAAGGTGATTTTATCTTAAAATGTATAGTAAAGGAGAAGGAGTTTAAAATGTTAAAGGTGATTTATTTAGTAATATACAGTTCTTTTTTGTTCCTTTTCGAGGACGAAAAGTTTTAAGTGGGGAGGAATATAACAACCTGAATTTTCATCCATCTGTTATTGGGTAATTAACTAATTTTGAAATACTAGGATGTTAATTTTTAAAAGTCGAATAGATAAATGTTTAAAATATCTGAATATATAAATTGATTAAACTATGTTTAATTTTTAAATATAAATTTCTGGATATGATAAATTTTATAGAAATATGTATATAAACTCCACCATTGAAATTAAGATAGAATATCCATATATTTGTACATATATAAGTATGTACAAGTGTTACGATGTTCAAATACACACACACACACATAAGTATATACTTATATATGAATATATGCCCATATGAAGTAATGAATATGAAAATTTGTATAAATGTAATATATATATAATGACAAATATATGTGAAGTAATGTATATATGTATAAAATGTAAAAATGATAAAATAGATATGTATAATATATATGTATCCATACTTACATACTTATAAATGTATTCATAGTAAAGATAGTGTAAATGAGATTATATATAGATATATAATGTAAAAGCTTCATGATAATAAAAATACTGACACTAGATGAAATAAATATATGTATGTTTAGATATGATAAAATTTATACAAAGGAGTACAAACTTTATGATAACAAAAAAATGTATATGTAACAACCCTGCATTTTGTGATTACTTTTAATTTTGTATTTTAACTGAAATTCCTGATTTAAAAACTTTATTTTATTTATTAAAATGGGTAAATTTTGTTATTTTAAATATAAATTTTGATTTTGTGTGAATTATAATTCCAAACCTGAATAAATGGAATATTTCCAAAAAAGTGGATTTTGGTCAAAATGGTCAAACTTTGACTTTTAAATTTAAAATTTAAAATTTTGAATTTTATCTTTTATTTTGAAAATAGATTTAATTTCAAGAATACTGCTTTTCATTTCGTAGAAATCGGATTAATATTGTGGAAGTTATGCTTTTCATACTATTGTGTGTAAATTGTTTTATTTAACAAAAATTATTTATTTTAATTGATATAAATAATATTTTTGTTTGATATATCATATTATAATTGTGTATGTATGTGTAACATGACATGTTATGTATATATTTACAACATTTGTTCTGCTTTTGTTTCATTTAATTTGGATATATACTTTGTAAATTAAGTAACATACAAAGTTGTAGATAGCAATTAATTTTTACGTTTCTATAACCGTTTTCTTATTTATTTCTATAGTGTTTATATAAACGGTATGTATTTATTGAATTATTTCTTTGGCATATATTCTATTAAATATATAGGAAACGCATAAATGAAGATACGTTACCTATTTTTAATTAAAGGCATACGTTACGTTTTAATTTATTACCTCTTTATCTTTCCATCTATTGATTTCATACCATAACTTCTCCTTGATAGCCATGAGTTTTATTTTGAAATTCAAATGAGAAAACATCTCATTCTTTCATTTCACACGTTTATTTTCGGATCTGAGAAAAAAGGTAATGACTTCCTCTTTTTTTTTTCTACCTTTTCTTTCACTTTTCTATTGATTTTTCAATCATTTTTGCTTGTTTCTTCATGCATTTTGCTCGGCTATCACCTCACCACCTCCTCCAACCACCACACCACCTTCTTTCCACCACCATACAAGGCCTGACATCCCTCATCTCTGACCTATATTGGCCATGGCCATCCAATGGTGCAATCATCTCAAAAAGTTGCAAAATCCTTGAAAGTATGCCATAACCAAACCTAGTTTGCACATACCCTTCATTTTCCCCTTCAGCCTCCTCCATAGCCGTCACCACTTGCTTGTTCACCACCACTAGTCATCTCTCCAGCCACTACTTGACCTGTACATGCCATGGCCGAACCTAGATGTGACCCTAGGCCTGGCCTATGTTGAACAAAAGTTCCACTTTTGCCTTGTCTCCTTGCATTCCTCACATGTAACTCCCAAATCCCTTGTATTCTCTTGCTTGCCGTGCCTATATGTGCCAAACCAGACCCATTCCCAACAATTAGACCATCATGGTCGAGCCTAAAGCATGTGTGCCGAGCAAAAGTGTGAGCAAGTCAAGCAAAAATTGATTAAAAAAGCTTGGTGATGTCCATTTGTTAATTCTATTTCCATTTGTTTCAATATAAACTTTGGTATCGTATCTATATTTATATATGGCTTTGTTTTGTTGTTGAATACAAGATTAACATCATGGCTCTTTTTCTCTCCACTCAAATGAAGAGTCGTATCATGCTTTCTGGAATTCGTTTGTGTGTTTTGATTTGCTAACTCCAGACTAAAAGGTGAGTTTTCACTCATGACATTTATATAATTAGTGAAGTGACAACAAGTGAATGTGTAGAATTGTTATATCATGTTATACCTTCCTACGATGTTAATTATATGATGTTAAACCCTGTTATAAACTTGTCCCATCATCTGTTATGTTTTAGTCTATTATACTGTGTATTTATTTCTATTTCTCACACTGTAAGTTTCCTGTAGAATAGAATCACTATGGGTTGAAATGATACATACCCGAACGGACTTTAGAATAGGAAAAATCATTACGGGCTGAAATGATAGGCCTGGGTGATTTTATTTATTTGTATTTGTCTTGGGATTGCGGATTTTATTTATTTACGACTTTTGAAAGTCGACATTTATACGTCCACTGTATCAAATGCCGCGCAATCGAATGCCAGAAAACCGAACCGTTAGGGTTTAAAGAACGAAGAGGTAGAAGAAGAACAGAAACAATAACAGAATCTCACATTTTGCAGCGGAATAAATATAATAGATAAATAAATATCTTTAAACAGAATCACTATATCAGTTATTACATTACATCACATTACATTATCAGAGTGCACAACAACAACAGCAGAAGAAAATATAACATATACTAGTAATATGCTACGCCATCCAGCTTGCTCCTGATCTCCACATCAACTCCTGAATTCCAGAATGACCTGATAATCATACTCTAGGCTGCAAGTGTAGAAAGGGAACAATAAACTCCAGGCCAGTCATGGGACTGGCGTGAGATCTTAAAAAAAATTATTCTCTTACAAAAGAAAAACAAAGAAATTTAAAAGAAATCCGCAATGCTTTTTAGAAAATGAAACTACCATAAGGCCTCCCACCACACACACAATGCAAACGCAGAATTGGAGGAGATTTCCCCTTATGATAGTCAAATATGCTTGATACGCAAAATCTTTTTGATATTATTTTTAGTGCATAGTGCAGAAAACATTTCGAAAGTATAATATTAATCTTAGCCAGCATATGTACCATTATAGTATGCCCACTATAGCTACCATATTAGATGGCAGGTTCTACACCTAAAACCGTACTGGGTTCGTATTGGGAATTCGATTTCCAACAAATGGTCAGACCAAGGAACTTCCCATTGCCACATGGATACGCCTCTCGATAGACGCACCGAGAACCTAACCGGATCTCTGCCAACACAAGGCCGGGTTACCTCTGTAAAAATAGGTAACTACTGACATGAGTATGTCATCCCCCGGTTGTAAACAACCTTTATCCGAGGATCCTCAATAACAACAATCACAAAGTAATATATATATATATATATATATATATTTGCGACATTCACATAAGTTAAGTATCTGGGCTCCATACCATGATACCACTTCTATCCAGAAGGAAATGTACATACCCTAAGGGGCGGTACCCCCTATAACCTTGCTGCATTCTTCCTGTTTTGACCATCCCGTGGTGTGAGGTCCGACGAAGTCTTGTCCACAAAGCTACGCTTTTCCCAAAAGCCATGCTTCGATCAACAAATGATCAGCATCACTTCGTATGCCACATTACCAAATTGGAAATGTATCACTAGTAACCATCAACTACATAACCTATGAGCTTATACGTCTCAGAGAAGGGTGTTAAGCTAAGAGAATAAATTCTCCACCACCAACAGAAATGTATTTGATAGAAACCAGCTTTACATCTCAAAGTGTAACGTCAGACACACATCCATACAAGTCCTTTCCGGGATCGAACGGAACCGAAGGCACTTCAAAAGAAGCCATTGCAATCCGGATATTCACTAATCACGTCCGGAATCCCCATCACAAAGGGTGATAAAATCTCTATACCGGAGCAACCCGGTGTAGAGACATTCGTCGGGTATCCTTTCGCTTTCGAAAATACCCGGTCTTCAACATCATCTTCAATTACAATCCCATTTCGTCATATCGTTATTCAAAATGGGTTTTATGACACAAGGTCCTCTCCCGGCTAATCCGAATAACGAGCGCTTATTTTAAAATAAGTGTTCATTCAGATTCAAATAAATCTGTAATATCCCGGAGAGTTAGGCAATGTATATTTAATAATTATTTTAAAATGTGTAATATCGATTTAATAATCTAATTTAACAGGATTTATCCCTAATTGTTTAATTTGATAAATGTTACCTTTTTAAAATCTATAATGATAATAATTTAATTTGGGAATTTTATTCTTTCCAAAGTTAAAATATTTAAATAATAAAATTTATCTTTCTAAGCTTATTTAAAAGATATTTTATTTATAATGTATATATGTGTAAACATTGAAAATCGAGAATTTGATTTTTAATTAGTATTGAATAAATTATGAATTGGTGAATTCGATTGAAATAGTATTGAAACTTTTCAAAGGATAATTTAAAGGTCTATCTTATATCTTCAAAGTAATTAAAGTAAAAATCAATTTTTTTTAAAAATATAAAGGTTTAAATTGTATTTCATAATAAAAGTTTATTTTTTTTATTTTAAAAAAAAATGCAAATAAACATTAAGATGTGTAATTTTATAAAAGTAATTTATATGTAATCATTTAAGGCTAAAAACAGATAAACATTTATATAAACATGATAATATAAATTAGAAATTGATTTAGATAAATTTAAATACATTTGTAAATTGAGAAATTTCTTTTAATATTAAGATGAACATGTGTAAGACATTTGTACTTAAAGAAGACACTTGTAAATAATATACATCATTATGTAACAAGTGGCATTGCTTTTAAATAACATTTTATTTAAAAATTTATTAAGTAGAAAACTTAACAATTCATTTTGTTTAGCACATTATCTTAAAAAGAAATCTGAAATCAGATTGTAAGAAGAGAATTCAAAACCTGATTTTTTTTTTTAAAAAAAAAGAGTTTCAAAGCCAAGTTTAGAAATCAAAATCTATTCAAAAATCTGCAAAACAAAATCAGTTGCAAATCTAAATGCAAGAATCTGTAAAGCAAGGCCTGTATTCAATATATCTACAAGGATCTCTGGGTCTACAACAAGCAATTTCAACTAACAAGACAACAAATTCAAGTTCAAAATAAGATCAAACTAGAAGTATTTCAAAATTTAAAAGAAGAGGATGCCTGGGAGTAGGGGATTCAACAGGCTATATTTGTCAGGTGAGTAAATCTACCTCTTGAAATCCTAAATTCTACTTTATAATTGAATGCATGCAAGATTGGATTATAGAAATATCTCAATTATTACTTGCATGAGTGAAAGGATGTGATGCCAGGGTATTTAAGTGATAATTATGTGAGTAATCTGCCTAGTTTATTCTGTTCTTTTTGGAATGACTAAATTAAAAGCTTAATTGAATTATAGCTTGTTGCATGTGAAAGTTTCTGTGACAACTAGCTTGAGAATATTTATGGGATTTTCTGTATAAATTTGAAGTGTGCGATTAAGATATGTGTATGATCTGTTCTACCCTGTTCCTGATACAGAATTTAAAATTTTGAGACAAAATTTCAATTCTTTATCTGATCTTTGTCAACATGGACTACAAACAATTTTGTTAATGTTTTTTTTACTTGAACTAAGATTTTAAAAAACAGATTCGAGTTAGTAGCTTCAGATATAGATTCTTTGTTCAATAAATTATGTGAGTAAATCTTCTTAAAATAATAGAAAGGAAAGAAAAGTATTTACTCTGTTGTGAATTACTGAGTGTAACATAATTCAGAAATCATTTGGTTCTTTTTCTGATTTATGGTGTAATGTACTGTTTAAGCAAGATTTATTTAAGATTTTGAGATATAAATATTTTTTTAAACATTGAAAGCAAGAATTAAGAAGAATATCAACCAGAAATATTCAACTTACAGTCAAACTCGAGATTTATCGGGAAATTGATTTCAACAATTAATTGTTTCAAGTATATTGCTTGAATCTACGTCAAGAATTAGGAATTTTAGTATGGTAATATGGATTTTTAGTATTGTGAATTGTGAGAAATCAGTGGTTGAACAGAAAACAAATTTCGACGTTTATCTGATAATCAACGAACTGTTGATGGTCGAAGTTTTTGTTGAAGATAGTACGCCCATCAGGGAGGCCGGGAAAATTATCTGATGGGGTTTCAGATCATCATGGCAGCGTGGGTTAGACGAGGAGGTGTCTAAACCTAGTTTTTTCAAGGCTTGAAATAAATTGTCGTTGTGGACGCATTGATGTGTCGAGCTACAAGCAGATTGGAGTAGTGGTAGCATGGAGGATAACGTTGGCGTCGGTGAAGTTTGGTAACATATGGAGGTCGGCACTGCCTGGACGAGGCGATCAATGGTCGGGGTAAGTTCATTTGGAAGCTCGAATGGGTTGAATTTTGTTCCCGTGAACAATTACTAATTTTGCCTGCTGAGATCGCAAGAGGGAGGGACGTTGACTTGTGGGTGATAATTTCAGGCGACGAAGGTTCGTCGGCGGTGAGTGCAAGTGCACGGTGGGAGGTGTGCATGTTTTAATGTCTGGAAGGTTTGAGTTTTCGGGGTTATGCTCGGGTTGATGTTGGGTTTACTCGAGTCTCTCTTCTAGTTGCTCGCGTGAACGTGTAGTACTAGGTCCCCGAACTTATTTTTGATAATTTGTTAAAGGAAGAAAAAGATGGGGTTTCAAAGATCAGGGTGAGGAGCATTGTTGGTTTCAGGTTTAAAAACCTGTAAAGAATTTAAACTGTAGGCAAGATTTTATACAGTTTAAATCAATTTAAAGTATGGATTCAAAATTTAATTTGAATCCTAGTTGAAATAGATAAGTTTATAAAATATAAAATGTTTAAACAACGGTAAATTGTTAAAGTACATTTTTAAAATGGTATACTCGAACTTGTCCCGAGTAAATTTGAGTTTAGCTCGAAGTAGGATGGGATTTTACTCGAAGAGATTTAAGGGTAGCTCGAGTAAACCGCTTGGTTACTGATTTCATGTAATTAAGTGTAATTAAACTTAATTTAATCAAGTGGTTAAGATTTACTAATTAAGTAATTGGTGAGTAATTAATTAAGTAATTAAAGGTTACTTAACTAATAATTAAGAAGTGCTTAACTTGGCATTAAGTTTTATTAATTAACAATTAAGGTTTTATTAATTAATAATTAAAGAATAATTAATCCGTAATTAAGGATTAATTAAGAAGTTATTAAGTGAAAATTAATTGATTAATCAATAGTGATTAAGGATTAATCAAATGGTAATTAAAGATTGATTATCTGTTAATTAAGGATGGGTTAACAGTTAATTAAGGATTTTTAATTGATAAATAAAGGATAATTAATCTGGGATTAGGGATTGATAAATTGATTGATTGGAGTTAATCAAGGATGTGATTAATTAATAAGAAAGATTTAGTGATTAGTTCTTAAGGATTTAATTTAATTTATGTAATTAAATTAAATGTGATATGAATTGATAATACTTGCTTATGGATGATTGGTTGTTGAATGTCTGATTTGATGATAACTACTGAATTGATATGAAGATTAATCAAGATTGATTAATCTATGTAATTAAGCTAAAGATTAATCATTATATGATATTTAAGATTAATTTACTAATGAAAGTGATCAATCTTGCTTATTAATGATTGAATTATGATGAGTACTTTAAATTGGTGGATATCTCTATTTTGAATTGATTTGTAATATGATATGTTGGATGGGCGATGATAATGTTTTTGTCATTCAATTGGGAATTGATGTATAAAGCGTATCAGATAATTAAAGTTGAGTTGTATTTAATTGGATAACTTGGTTTTAAATGACATTTGATTCGAAGAGACCGGAGTCGGGTATCGTAAATACCCGGAAACCACTTCGATTCCTTATAGATTAATATGTGGAATCAATATGCTGATATAGAACAATTTAAGTAAGTTGGGTTATTTAATCTAAGTATGGCACTTAGAAATTGACGTGTGGAATAAGTATTGTCTATAACAGCTTGTGAAATTGTAAATTGATATAAGTTATCCTGGGTTTATATAAGTTATATGCTCTCGTATTCCTTGTTAGATGGATTTACTCATGCTAGTTTCCAGCCTGACCCGGGTGTTACTTTGATGTAATGCTCGGGTCAGACCGAGTATTACATATTTCAGGTAAGGACGTTCTGGAGCTCAGGAGGCGAGTTGGACGGCAGGGACGTATGGAGAGTTTCCACTATGATATTATATATATCTGAGACATGTTAAATTGTATCTATCCAATATTGTGTTAATTGTTGTAACTCTGATATATCGATGAAAATTGATAGATACAGTTTCTCTTTGTATAACTGTTATTATTATGTGATATTATATTTTGATCCGCTGCGAATGTGAGGTTTCTGTGTCTTGTTCTTGTTTCTTCTTCTTTCTCTTTCTTCTTCTTTCTAACTATCTGGAATTTTCGATTTCGAAAATTTCGGGTCGTTACATTTGGTATCAGAGCTGAAGGTTAAGCAAGAACCTTGGCTCTGGTGGGATTACTCATTAATGACAGGGTCAATAGTACCCTAGAATGAGTTGAGTGTATATATATATGAGAAAGCGTACTTGTTACTTTTTATATAAAGATTTTAAATGGTTTTATATAAGATTATATTTCGATATATAAAGCAATATTTCTTTCTAATAAATATTAAAGGAATTGGTTGTTAAATTATTGGAATTAAATTAAGAAGTAATAGAAATACAACCAAAATGAAATTGAAACTGAATAAAGATAAGTTTGAAATGGATTCAAACTAAATTTGAAAATTTGAATTAGAGAAGTATTTCAAAATAAGATGAATTAGAATTGGTTTCAAACCAAAGAAATAGATGGTTATTGTGTTTAATAATGGAATGATTATTCTTTAATAAACGATAAAATGTTTTAAGGAAGTAACCATTTAAAAAGGAGAATAAATTTGTAAATTAGGAAGGATGTAAATTAAAGTGAGTTTCAAATTGTGAAATTCTAAATTCTAAATTTAAACATTTGAATTGGTTTCAAAATGTTAAAGGAAATTGTATTATTCAAACTATTTTGAATATGATCTTATTTTAAAATAAGAAATGTTTGAAAATTTTAAAGAAAATTGTTTTGAATTAAAAACCAAAGGTGGTTTAAAATTTTAAAATGTAACTTGGTATGTAAAAGAAATAAATATGTATATATGTGAATATACATGATATCAAGGATAATTTGAAATAAACTCTAAATATTGAGTTTTATGTGACGACCACCCATAACTCCTACACTAAACAAGGAAATAGTGCGCTGAAAAGTGTGCCAGGCCGCCGTGAACGATCATCAGGGTTAAAGTAAAACAATAAACTCTATCGTATTACTCACAGCGCAGGGATAAAATACAATAGAGAAATATATATAGTGAAGCTTCACTAAATAGAATCTCATCAATACACTACAAAACAATTTGATATAAACATCTGAATAGTCAATACATCAAGCCTCACTACATAACACTCAGAGAATCATACAAGCAGCGGAACATCCAGTACATATAGTAAGAAAAACAATATGCAAAAGCCTCCATCTCGTCTTCGTCATCAACAGCGTTGGTCACTAAGAACAGCACCTGTCACCTGCTACCTAGTCTTCCCATCCCAAAATGGATGAAAAGCCCAAGGTAATAAGAGTTGAACATAAAACCTTGAGTCAGACAACAGTCTTAGTGAACGGTAAATTAACTAACAACATACCAAAAGAGCATAAAGGAAAAAGGAATAGGAATCCAACCCTCCCCCTCCACCTCTTTCTACAGTGATACCCCAGACCCACTAAGCAGAAATAAACATAGCAAAGCAGACATTTAAAGTAAAACAATTATCACTCGAGTCAAGGTCGATGTTTTCCAAGCACAAACCCCCAAGGCCTAAACCAAGATCAGATAAGCACCCACAAAACATCGCTCTTGAGACTGAGTGACGATACAACCAAAGCATCCAAACATCCATGACTCTGGCTATCACTGTTATCATTGCCTCGATATCACCGCTAATTGAATGACCGGCTCATTCTTTCATCCATCCGTCAAGGGCTAATGGTAACCCCGGTTCTAGACAGAACTCCGTACGTCGTCGTGACCCGTGCCTAGGACTATAGAATCTTCCCAGAGTACTCGACCATCAACTATTAGTCGATTGGGACTATCGAATCTGCCCAGCGTACTCTTGCTTTGAGCCTTCTAGAACCTTCAACAACGATGAGATCTCAGCCTTCTAGTCATCCTCCTTGACGACTATTTCCATACTAGCTCAAGCGCCTCTCAAGCCAACCATTATCAACCTACTTGGAATGATCCTGTCTGGATTATATCAAGGCTTCATCCTATCATGCTTCGCCTCATCGCATCATAGCAAAGCCCATCAACATCATCATCAAATCTATCAATATGAGCTTCAACATCCGCCACATATGCTACGAGCAACTTTCCTTATTCAAGAGCCTTCCCCTTAGCTTTTGAATCATCTCCGACCATACTTGTCCAAATTCAATCACTAATCAACTAATCAATCAAATCAATCATTAATCCAAGTAATCAAGCATTCAAACAAGATCTAAAAGCAATTATAACAAAATGGCAATCTTGTAAATAAAGAGTCCAAATCTAACAAGCATGGATCATAAGTATTATCTCTACAACTTAATGGATGAACTTGCATAGGTTAACATGTACTAAAATGGATGTCAAATCTTCATGAACAATGAATCTATACTTAGGTTTTACAGAAATGCATGAAACCACTACTTTAACACAAAATCAAACCACCAATCCGATATACTCCTTTGGGTCCGTGTGAGAGATAACCACCACTCACCGAATCACCTAAACACCTCAAAAGCAACAAACTCCAGATCCGGACAGCGAAGGATCTAGCTTGATCCGTCAAAATTCCGCTTCAAACGATGAAGTCTCTCTTTGAAGAATGTAGATCTTCAATTTTGGCTCTTGGATCTTCAATTTGATCTTCAATCTTGGATGGAAGGAAGCACTAGATTAGAGAAGAGATAAGAAGTGAAGAAGTGTAGCACTCGAGCTCTCAAAATGGCAGCACTTCGTCGCTTCAAAATCCGGATCCCAAAAAGTGAAGGAAGCACGTGTATTTATAGGCCGAACCATAAGTCGCTCGCCCTTAAGTCGCTCGCGACTTAACAGTTACACGACCTACGACTTAGCAGTGCCCCCGATCTAAGACTTTCCACGGCTCAACGACCTAACGACTTAACCTATGCGCCTATAGCGACTTAACTATGGTCGCGACCTAACACTAAGTCACCTCGCGACCTAACTAAACATAGCGACTTATCATAGGTCGCTTACGACCTAACTTCAACACAGCGCTAACCACTAGGTCGCTACCCTCCTTAAACCGCTAACTACCTTAAGTCACTTCACCGACCTATCTCCCTTAGGTCGGTAACTCGTTCAACCACTATCCTATTAAGTCGCTCACTCCTATAGGTCGGTCACTCCTATTGGTCGCTCCAACTCCTAAGTCGCTCCACCGACCTAAGCCACTGCACGACCTAAACCCTGGACGACTTAACTCTGAACGACTTAACAACACTAACGACCTAATAACAACAATTCTACGATCTTTCGATCCGTAAAAATACGGGTCGTTACATTCTCTCCCCCTTAGGAATTTCGCCCCCAAAATTCCAAACAAACAAGAGCAACCAAAACTATTCTGCATGCCTACCATCCATAGCAATCAACAAACCATGCATCCAATTACTTGCCTAGCATGCAGAATTCTAAGACTAGAACAAGTTACAATGTCATGCGATGTCACGACACCTCACGGTCATACCTTGAAGAGTTCAGGATGAGCTGCCTTCATCCTCTCTTCCTCCTCCCATGTACAGTCGTTAACATCATCACTCCATTGTACCTTGAGTAACTTGACTACCTTCCTCCTAAGCTGTTTCGTGTCAGTTTCCACAACACGAAGCAGTTTACGAGGTCTCTCAACGATTGGATCAATCTCAAAGTCCTCACAACTATCAGCAGAAACCACCGTATTCGAGTTGTGCACATACTTCCGTAGATACGATACATGAAAAACATTGTGCACACTCGACATCTTTTCTGGTAATTCCAATTTATAGGCGAGCTTTCCAATTCGCTCGATGATCGGGAATGGTCCAACAAATCTCGGAGCCAATTTCCCTTTCTTCCCAAATCGAATAACATTCTTCAGTGGAGAAATCTTCACAAAAACCATATCACCTACGTCGAATTCCAAATCCTTACGACGCTTATCGGCATAGCTTTTCTTACGGTCTTGGGCTGGCTTCATTCGTCGCCGAATGATCTCTATACAATCAGAAGTCTGTCGAATCATTTCTGACCCAAGTATCAACTTTTCTCCTGTTTCCAGCCAACATGTCGGAGAGTTACATGGTCTTCCATACAGTGCTTCATACGGTGCCATACCAATGCTTGACTGGTAACTGTTATTATATGAAAATTCCACCAAATGAAGGTGATCTTCCCACGATCCTCCGAAATCCAAAACACATGCTCTGAGGAGATCTTCCAAAACTCGGTTGACTCTCTCGGTCTGACCATCTGTTTGAGGGTGATAAGCTGTACTCAAACACAACTCGGTTCCCAAAACTTCCTGGAAGCACTTCCAAAATCCACTAGTGAACAATGGGTCTCGATCGCTCACTATGCTTTTCGGAATACCATGGAATCGAACTATCCACTTAACATATAGCTCAGCCAATTTCGATTGCAGTCCTGGTTGATCGAATAGGAATGAATCTTGCACTCTTAGTCAAACGATCTACGATGACCCAAATCCCTTCATTTCCTGCTCTGGTTCTAGGTAACCCATCGATAAAATCCATCGATATTTACTCCCACTTCCATGTAGGAGTTCTAATGGCTGAAGTAATCCACTTGGCTTCTTCTATTCGGCTTTTACCAACTGGAAGTTCATGCATTTGGAAATAAAATTTCCAACATCCTTCTTCATACCTTCCCAATAATAGGTTCTCTTCATATCCCGGTACATCTTATTTCCACCTGGATGAATTGTTAACTTCGAGTGATGACTCTCCTTCAGAACTTCATTCCTCAATTCATCTATATCGGGAACAACCAGTCGTCCTTGTTTCCGAAGCCAACCCTCTCGCTCGATTTCGAATCCTTTATCCTTTTCTGGGTCCAATCTAGATTCCAAATCACGGATAATCTTGACAAGCTTATCATCTCGCTTTTGGCTCTTGCCAATTCTTTCCACAATAGTAGGTCTTATCGATAAGTTTGCCAACATCTCATGTTCCAATTTACATCTAGGCCTGAAGTCAAATCCAGCCAAATACTCAAGGCTCTTCCATTCTGAAAACATGGCTCCCAATTCTGCATGTCTGCGTTACCTTTTCCTGGAGTATAGGCTATACCAAAATCATATGATGCTAAAAACTCCAACCATCATTGCTGTCGAAGATTCAAATCTTTCTGGGAGAGAAGATACTTCAATGACTTATGATCTGTAAACAACTCAAATCGGACTCCCAATAGGTAATGTCTCCACATCTTCAAAGCAAATACAACCGCCGCTAACTCCAAATCATGAGTCGGATAATTCTTTTCATGCGGCTTCAGTTGTCGACTTGCATATGCAACAACTTTATCCTTCTGCATTAGCACTTCTCCAAGTCCAGTACCACATGCATCGATGTAAACCACCATCTCATCATTTCCACTTGGAATAGTCAAAACAAGAGCACTTGTTAGTTGCTCTTTCAGGATTCCGAAAGCTTGCTCACACTTATCATCCCACCTGAATACTTGGTTCTTTTTCATCAATCCTGTTAATGGTGGAGCTATCTTGGAAAAGTCTTTGATAAACCAACGATAATATCCTGCTAATCCAAGAAAACTTCTCACATCAATTGCATTCTTAGGTCTAACCCAATCCTGGACTGCTGCCACCTTGGCGGGATCAATCGCTATTCCATTTCCAGAGATAATATGACCTAAGAACCTCACTTCACTCTTCCATAAATGACACTTCAAAAACTTAGCCTTCAGCTGATGTTTTCGCAGAGTCTCCAAAACAATACGCAAGTGCGTCTTGTGCTCTTCTTCAGTTCTGGAATAAATCAAAATATCATCTACGAACACAAGTATGAACTTGTTCAACTGATCCCTGAACACTCTATTCATAAGATCCACAAAATATGTTGGTGCATTGGTCAATCCAAACGGCATTACTAACCACTCATAGAAACCTGATGGTGTCCAAAAAGCAGTCTTCGGCACACTATCCTTTGCCACTCTTAATTGGTGAAATCCCGTTGCCAAATCCATCTGAGAAAACACCTTGGCTTCGTGAAACTGATCAAACAAGTCATCTATTCTCGGCAATGGATACTTGTTCTTCTTAGTTATTTTATTCAGCTCACGATAATCCACACACAATCTTAATGATCCATCCGCTTTGGTTGCAAACACAACTGGTGCACCCCATTTGGACACACTACGCCGAATGAATCCTTTCTGTAAAAGATCATCAACTTGCACCTTCGACTCTTGCTGTTCCCTAGGCGCCATCTGCCTAAGAGGCATCACAACAGGTCTGACTCCCTCAACTAGATTGATGCGAAACTCGATCTCTCTATGCGGCGGCAACCCTTTGACCTCATCAGAGACATCCTCAAATCCATTCACAATTGGCACCGATGACAGTCCATCCCGTGGAACAACCAGCGAATACATGAAGCTCATGAAGACGCCTTCCTCATGCTTACATCGTATCACAACCTTTCGCCCTTCCACATTCTCGACTGTCACCCCCAGCCTTTCACAATCAACCTTTGCTGCATACTTCCTAAGCCAGTCCATACCCAAAATAATTCCAAACCCCGCAAAGTTTAGAACAAAACAATCACAAACAAAAGAGCAATCATGACTCGATACAATCAGACCACGGCATAGCATACATAAACAGGACGAACCCCCAACTGGATTAGTCACAACCAATGGTCTATCAACAATATCTGGTTCTAAACCCAACTGGCCTACAATTTCATTACAAACAAAGGAATGCGATGCTCCAGTATCGAATAACACTCTAACTGGAATACCACAAATGGAAAAGGTACCTTGTACCACCACACTCTTTTCTTTCTCTTCTGCAGTAGGATCTTTTGAAGATGATGGCACTGCTCCCAAAGCATAGGCTTGCACAATCTGTTTGTCCTTCCTCGGTTCTGGACAATTCTTCCTGATATGCCCCAGTTTGTCACAGTTGTAACACTTCAACGGTACCTTTGGATTCTTACAATCTCTGGAGAAATGGCCCTTCTGCTGGCAATTGTAGCAGGTCACTTCTCCCTTCGGCTTCTTCTGGTCATCCTTACCCTTCTATTGCTGCTGCTTCCTCTTCTTGTTCCCACCTTGCTGTGATTTAGAATCTTCCTTGGTCACAGCAACAACAGATCCTTTCTTAGGAAACAGATTCTCATGCCTGAGAGCCTTCTCCACAAGCTTCTCAAACGGATCGTCCAAATGATCCACCAACTGCCTCCCAAGGTAAGTGTCCAAGCCTGTCACAAACTTCTCATTCTTCTGATAAGGAGATTCAATATATGACCGAGCATACTTGGACAAGGCTTCAAACTCCAAAACATACTCAAGAACTGGTCTTCCACCTTGCTTGAGTTCCACAAATTTCTTAAACAGAACGGATTTCTGAGCTATAGAAATGAACTTAGCTTCAAATCTGACTTGGAATTGATCCCAAGTAATTTCTTCCTCTGGAGTATCAATGGTGATAGAGTTCCACCAAGCAGAAGCTCTTCCCTGAAGCTGTCTTGATGCAGGCTTCCTTTTGGTTACATCCTCGATTACCAAATCACCAAAGATCCTTCTACAAGCATCTATCCATCTCTGGACTTCTATGGTTGATTATGTTCCCAAGAAAACCTTTCCTCCAAGAGCAGTATAGTCTTTACATAGCTTAGCAAAATCCACCTGTTTTGGAGTTTGAATTTGAACTCCAACATCTACCGTTAGCCCTGGAGCTGGCATCCTTCTCATGATCGAAGTCATCATGGCCTCAAACATAGCAGCATAATCAGCAGCCCCCTCAGAGTCACGGCCTTCCCTAGCAGCTGGTCTCCCTCTTCGACTCATTCTTAATATCTATAAAAGAATGATTAGTACACCTTGAGAAACAACTGCATAAGAGGTTCAAATCCTTCTAAGCTACTATATTATATATAGTAATCATCCATCAAAATACAATTACGTCTCTCATACGTAGTTACGTCAC
Source organism: Allium cepa (assembly GCA_030765085.1). Classification (NCBI taxonomy): domain Eukaryota; kingdom Viridiplantae; phylum Streptophyta; class Magnoliopsida; order Asparagales; family Amaryllidaceae; genus Allium; species Allium cepa. The sequence goes on from CM060934.1 coordinate 979,631,394, forward strand.
CGAGCATTGGCTAAAATCGATTAACCAAAGCTCTAATAATAATGTGACGACCGCCCATAACTCCTGCACTAAACAAGGAAATAGTGCGCTGAAAAGTGTGTCAGGCCGCCATGAACGATCATCAGGGTTAAAGTAAAACAATAAACTCTATCGTATTACTCACAGCGCAGGGATAAAATACAATAGAGAAATATATATAGTGAAGCTTCACTAAATAGAATCTCATCAATGCACTACAAAACAATTTGATACAAACATCTGAATAGTCAATACATCAAGCCTCACTACATAACACTCAGAGAATCATACAAGCAGCGGAACTTGCAGTACATATAGTAAGAAAAACAATATGCAAAAGCCTCCAGCTCGTCTTCGTCATTAACAGCGTTGGTCACTAAGAACAGCACCTGTCACCTGCTACCTAGTCTGCCCATCCCAAAATGGATGAACAGCCCAAGGTAATAAGAGTTGAACATAAAACCTTGAGTCAGACAACAGTCTTAGTGAGCGGTAAATTAACTAACAACATACCAAAAGAGCATAAAGGAAAAAGGAATATGAATCCAACCCTCCCACTCCACCTCTTTCTACAGTGATAGCCCCCAGACCCACTAAGAAGAAATAAACATAGCAAAGCAGAAATTTAAAGTAAAACAATTATCACTCGAGTCAAGGTCGATGTTTTCCAAGCACAAACCCCCAAGGCCTAAACCAAGATCAGATAAGCACCCACAAAACATCGCTCTTAAGACCGAGTGACGATACAACCAAAGCATCCAAACATCCATGACTCTGGCTATCACTGTTATCATTGCCTCGATATCACCGCTAATTGAATGACCGGCTCATTCTTTCATATGTCCGTCAAGGGTAATGGTAACCCCGGTTCTAGACAGAACTCCGCATGTCGTCGTGACCCGTGCCTAGGACTATCGAATCTGCCCAGAGTACTCGACCATCTACTATTAGTCGATTGGGACTATCGAATCTGCCCAGCGTACTCTTGCTTTGAGCCTGCTAGAACCTTCAACAACGATGAGATCTCAGCCTTCTAGTCATCCTCCTTGACGACTATTTCCATACTAGCTCAAGCGCCTCTCAAGCCAACCATTATCAACCTGCTTGGAATGATCCCGTCTGGATTATACCAAGGCTTCATCCTATCATGCTTCGCCTCATCTCATCATAGCAAAGCCTATCAACATCATCATCAAATCTATCCATATGAGCTTCAACATCCGCCACATATGCTACGAGCAGCTTTCCTTATTCAAGAGCCTTCCCCTTAGCTTTTGAATCATCTCCGACCATACTTGTCCAAATTCAATCACTAATCAACTAATCAATCAAATCAATCATTAATCCAAGTAATCAAGCATTCAAACAAGATCTAAAAGCAATTATAACAAAATGGCAATCTTGTAAATAAAGATTCCAAATCTAACAAGCATGTATCATAAGTATTATCTCTACAACTTAATGGATGAACTTGCATAGGTTAACATGTACTAAAATGGATGTCAAATCTTCATGAATAATGAATCTATACTTAGGTTTTATAGAAATGCATGAAACCACTACTTTAACACAAAATCAAACCACCAATCCGATATACTCCTTTGGGTCCGTGTGAGAGATAACCACCACTCACCGAATCACCTAAACACCTCAAAAGCAACAAACTCCAGATCCGGACAGCGAAGGATCTAGCTTGATCCGTCAAAATTCCGCTTCAAACGATGAAGTCTCTCTTTGAAGAATGTAGATCTTCAATTTTGGCTCTTGGATCTTCGATTTGATCTTCAATCTTGGATGGAAGGAAGCACTAGATTAGAGAAGAGATAAGAAGTGAAGAAGTGTAGCACTCGAGCTCTCAAAATGGCAGCACTTCGTCGCTTCAAAATCCGGATCCCAAAAAGTGAAGGAAGCACGTGTATTTATAGGCCGAACTATAAGTCGCTCGCCCTTAAGTCGCTCGTGACTTGTCAGTTCCACGACCTACGACTTAGCAGTGCCCCCGACCTAAGACTTTCCACGGCTCAACGACCTAACGACTTAACCTATGCGCCTATAGCGACTTAACTATGGTCGCGACCTAACACTAAGTCACCTCGCGACCTAACTAAACATAGCGACTTATCATAGGTCGCTTACGACCTAACTTCAACAAGCGCTAACCACTAGGTCGCTACCCTCCTTAAGCTGCTAACTACCTTAAGCCGCTTCACCGACCTATCTCCCTTAGGTCGGTAACTCGTTCAACCACTATCCCATTAAGTCGCTCACTCCTATAGGTCGCTCCAACTCCTAAGTCGCTCCACCGACCTAAGCCACTGCACGACCTAAACCCTGGACGACTTAACTCTGAACGACTTGACAACACTAACGACCTAATAACAACAATTCTACGATCCTTCGATCCGTAAAAATACGGGTCGTTACATTTTAAATCTGGAATGAGATATGATACCCATAGTGATAAGTTTTTGAACCAAATAAGTGGGAAAATTATTTATGAAAAGTTCAAAACTTGAAATGGAAGTTCAAATTGGTTAAGGTTGAGTGGATTAAGTGAATTGAGTTTATATTGGGAAAGTTTAAATATGTTGAAATGATGAACCTGATTTGAAAATTTCAAGATGAAATTAAGATTTAACTTGGGAAGTTAAATGGTTGATTGTAATTGAGAATTTGAGTGATCTAAAATTGGGTTTGAGATCCGAAAATTGGAAATGGATGGATGTTTTTAAATTAAAGGTTAATTTGATTTGTGGTATAATATGTTAGGTCTTTGAATTGTTTAAAAACTTTAAAGGTAAATTGATTTAAAGGTATTAAATCAACATTTGAAGTATTAACTCGAATTTATATAATTTGAGATGGTTTAAATTTGAAATTTGAATTAGTTCAAATTGAATTTGATTTGAATTAATTGAAATTGTGATTGAAGATGTATGGGTATAAAATTCAAATGGAAAATTTGAATTGGATTAATTTGGAACAATTTGAAATTGAAGTGGGTTCAATTTGAAATTAGTCCGAATTGATTTGAATAATTTGGAATTGTAATTAAAGTTGAATGGTTTTAAATTCAAATGGAATTTGAATTGAATTTGGGAGGAAATCAAGAATAATTAAACTTGATTTGGAAATGGAGTATGAAGTTGGGATTAATTCAAATTGGAGTTGAAATGAATTGAAATAGAAACTAGTTCAACTGAAATTTATTTGAATTAGTAGAATTTGAGATCAAGGTTGAATAAAGTTAAATTTGGAAGGAAACTTAGATTAATTCAACTTGAATTGGGTTGAACCAATTTCAATAGAAATTGAAGTTATTTAAATTGGAGTTAAGTCAATTTAAATGAAAGTGGAATTTAAATTGAATTGATGAGAATGGAGGTTAGGAAGTGAGCAGTTGTGACTCTGGACTATTTTTAATATAAATTGTTTTAAACCTATTTTCTAAGCTATTTATTATATATACAACTTTTCTTTTAAAAGCCAAATTAACTTATACTTGTTTTACAATTATTTTTGAAACTGTTTAGCAATTTTCCAACTGTTTTATAAACTAATTACTCTTTTACTATTATTTTGAAATTATTTAAAATTTCTATGACTATTTAACTATTCTCCAATTATTTTACAATAACTGAACTATTTTATACCTATTTTGCAAATTAGTAATTACTTTCCAACTACTTATCTATTTTTAAATATTTCAAGCTATTTTCTAAATTTAAACTGGACAGAGTTTAAACTGTTTATGGTTAAATACCCAATCGAGATAAGAATAGAGTTGATAATCCGAATGGATTTAAGCAATTGAGAGTAAGTGAATGAAAATCAAAGTGAATGTGAATAGAAATGGAATTGATTTGGCTAATAACCAATAAAGATAAATACGTAGGGTGTACGTATGTTATTCTATTCGCATAATGATTTGATCCAGATTCGAGCATAGAATTTTGAGATAGTTATGTCGATCCGAGTTGGAATTTTCCACTCGATTTTTGAAGGCGAACCTGGATATGGATTGTTGATTGGTTCTGGATATTCTCTATCATAGTTATGACTATGCAAGGAGAATAATGGTTTTCGATCAAGAAACCAGATCTGTGTCCGCACTAGGAAGTCGGGTGGACAATACTGGTTCAGAAGTGAAATTGTGTGATCAAATGAGCGATCAGATTGGTACAGCGTACGGATGATATGTGTACATCGTACAGATTGGAATGAAATTGATATTGAAATTTGTGGATAAGAAATTTGAAATGGTTTTTGAAGTGAAAATATATTTTGTGAAATATATGAGGAAATAAAATAGAAATTGGATATTTCTATGGTTGAAATTTTGTTTATGGAAGTAAGTGATATGGTAAGTGGTTTTGTAAGGAGTAATCAAATTTGAATATCTGATTTTGAGTAAACAAAGTAAATATCTTTGTTTTATAAGATAAAACTTCCCTTGATGAATCTTTTGCCAAAAGAGAAAGGATTTGTTTTGAAAGTGTTTGAAGTATAAAAGGATTTTTATACAAGTTTATAATGATCCAAATATTTTTATCAAGGATTTTATATATATATCTATATATAAAGGATCATATGAGGATTTTGGAAAAGGTTTTGGGAACGTTTGGTTTTGGAAAGGCTTTTGATTTTTGGGTAAAGTCAATATTGAATTTGGAAAGCCTAGATTGAGAATTATCGATTTTGGAATAATCGATTTTGTGTAAAGGAGCTTTGTATGAGATCATACTAGGTGTATGATTTAAAGATACTACGTGTATATAGTATAAAATGTTTTGATGATGGCTCTGGGGAAAAAGGTGCTCCCTTGAAATGAACTTCTCAGGAGTACCACCGGGTGGTGCTGCCTTGAGCCCCAAGGGGGGTTCTAAAGTTGATCCTGTGAGAAGTCCGGACAAAACTAGTTCCTGAGGATTATGAGTAGAGTATACCATAGCGAAAGTCATGTGTGCCGCTGAGAGCCAAAGTTACATGGACTTTTGCTGCGACGGCAACGTAACCCAGGATGTAACTGCGATCTATGGTATAACATAGCGAAAGTCGTGTGTGCCGCTGAGAGCCAACAGTCTGCGTTTGATTTTATATCGATAGACTGCGACCTATGTAGGAGTGGAGAAGTTTCATTTTGACAGTGAAAATCAGGGGCCGCTGAGAGCCTGCAGTTACATGGACTTTTGTTGTGTCGACAACGTAACCCTGGATGTAACTGTGATCTGTTGTGTGGATTCCATGGCATAATCGAGAGGCCGCGGAGAGCCTGTAGTTACATGGACTTTTGCTGCGACGGCAACGTAACCCTGGAATGTAACCGTGACCATGGATGGGGGTGATGATTTCCAGAGCATTCTCACCAAAGATATATCCTCTATTTTCAAAAACCGTTTTCTATATTTTCAATGAAATTATTTTCCAAGTATTTTCACTGGGTGTTGAAAACGGGTCTGCTAAGTACTTATAGATTTTCAGTCCTACGCCTGATAGAACAAGGATGGACTGTTAAAACATCAAGTTATAAAAGTATTTTTATAAAACTATTTTGGCAGTATTACAGATTTAAAAAGTGTTTTAAAATGATCGTAGAATATTTTAACTGGTTTTAAAATATTTAATAAAATCTGCTTTCGTTCCTTTTCGAGGACGAAAAGATTCAAAGGGGGGAGGAATGTAATATCCCGGAGAGTTAGGCAATGTTTATTTAATAATTATTTTAAAATGTGTAATATCGATTTAATAATCTAATTTAACAGGATTTATCCCTAATTGTTTAATTTGATAAATGTTACCTTTTTAAAATCTATAATGATAATAATTTAATTTGGGAATTTTATTCTTTCCAAAGTTAAAATATTTAAATAATAAAATTTATCTTTCTAAGCGTATTTAAAAGATATTTTATTAATAATGTATATATGTGTATACATTGAAAATAGAGAATTTGATTTTTAATTAGTATTGAATAAATTATGAATTGGTGAATTCGATTGAAATAGTATTGAAACTTTTCAAAGGATAATTTAAAGGTCTATCTTATATCTTCAAAGTAATTAAAGTAAAAATCAATTTTTTTTAAAAATATAAAGGTTTAAATTGTATTTCATAATAAAAGTTTATTTTTTTTATTTTAAAAAAAAAATGCAAATAAACATTAAGATGTGTAATTTTATAAAAGTAATTTATATGTAATCATTTAAGGCTAAAAACAGATAAACATTTATATAAACATGATAATATAAATTAGAAATTGATTTAGATAAATTTAAATACATTTGTAAATTGAGAAATTTCTTTTAATATTAAGATGAACATGTGTAAGACATTTGTACTTAAAGAAGACACTTGTAAATAATATACATCATTATGTAACAAGTGGCATTGCTTTTAAATAACATTTTATTTAAAAATTTATTAAGTAGAAAACTTAACAATCCATTTTGTTTAGCACATTATCTTAAAAAGAAATCTGAAATCAGATTGTAAGAAGAGAATTCAAAACCCGATTTTTTTTAAAAAAAAAAAAGTTTCAAAGCCAAGTTTAGAAATCAAAATCTATTCAAAAATCTGCAAAACAAAATCAGTTGCAAATCTAAATGCAAGAAACTGTAAAGCAAGGCCTGTAATCAACATATCTACAAGGATCTCTAGGTCTACAGCAAGCAATTTCAACTAACAAGACAACAAATTCAAGTTCAAAATAAGATCAAACTAGAAGCATTTCAAAATTTAAAAGAAGAGGATGCCTGGGAGCAGGGGATTCAACAGGCTATATTTGTCAGGTGAGTAAATCTACCTCTTGAAATCCTAAATTCTACTTTATAATTGAATGCATGCAAGATTGGATTATAGAAATATCTCAATTATTACTTGCATGAGTGAAAGGATGTGATGCCTGGGTATTTAAGTGATAATTATGTGAGTAATCTGCCTAGTTTATTCTATTCTTTTTGGAATGACTAAATTAAAAGCTTAATTGAATTATAGCTTGTTGCATGTGAAAGTTTCTGTGATAACTAGCTTGAGAATATTTATGAGATTTTCTGTATAAATTTGAAGTGTGTGATTAAGATATGTGTATGATCTGTTCTACCCTGTTCCTGATACAGAATTTAAAATTTTGAAACAAAATTTCAATTCTTTATCTGATCTTTGTCAACATGGACTACAAACAATTTTGTTAAAGTTTTTTTTACTTGAACTAAGATTTAAAAAAAAAGATTCAAGTTAGTAGCTTTAGATATAGATTCTCTGTTCAATAAGTTATGTGAGTAAATCTTCTTAAAATAATAGAAAGGAAAGAAAAGTATTTACTCTGTTGTGAATTACTGGGTGTAACATAAGTCAGAAATCATTTGGTTCTTTTTCTGATTTATGGTATAATGTACTGTTTAAGCAAGATTTATTTAAGATTTCGAGATATAAAGATTTTTTTAAACATTGAAAGCAAGAATTAAGAAGAATATCAACCAGAAATATTCAACTTACAGTCAAACTCGAGATTTATCAGGAAATTGATTTCAACAATTAATTGTTTCAAGTATATTGCTTGAATCTACGTCATGAATTAGGAATTTTAGTATGGTAATCTGGATTTTTAGTATTGTGAATTGTGAGAAATCAGTGGTTGAACAGAAAACAAATTTCGACGTTTATCTGATAATCAATGAACTGTTGATGGTCGAAGTTTTTATCGAAGATAGTACGCCCATCAGGGAGGCCGGGTAAATTATCTGATGGGGTTTCAGATCATCATGGCAACGCGGGTTGGATGAGGAGGTGTCTAAACCTAGTTTTTTCAATGCTTGAAATAAATTGTCACTGTGGACGCATCGATGTGTCGAGCTACAAGCAGATTGGAGTAGTGGTAGCATGGAGGATAACGTTGACGTCGGTGAAGTTTGGTAACATATGGAGGTCGGCACTGCCTGGACGAGGCGATCAATGGTCGGGGTAAGTTTGTTTGGAAGATCGAATGAGTTGAATTTCGTTCCCGTGAACAATTACTGATTTTGGCTGCTGAGATCGCAAGACGGAGGGATCGTTGACTTGTGGATGATCGTTTCAGGCGACGAAGGTTCGTCGGCGGTGAGTGCAAGTGCACGGTAGGAGGTGTGCGTGTTTTAATGTCTGGAAGGTTTGAGTTTTCGGGGTTATGCTCGGGTTGATGTTGGGTTTACTCGAGTCTCTCTTCTATTTGCTCGCGTGAACGTGTAGTACTAGGTCCCCGAACTTATTTCTGATAATTTATTAAAGGAAGAAAGACTTGGGGTTTCAAAGATCAGGGTGAGGAGCATTGTTGGTTTCAGGTTTAAAAACCTGTAAAGAATTTAAACTGTAGGCAAGATTTTATACAGTTTAAATCAATTTAAAGTATGGATTCAAAATTTAATTTGAATCCTAGTTGAAATAGTTAAGTTTTATAAAATATAAAATGTTTAAACAACGGTAAATTGTTAAAGTACATTTTTAAAATGGTATACTCGAACTTGTCCCGAGTAAATTTGAGTTTAGCTCGAAGCAGGGTGGGATTTTACTCGAAGAGATTTAAGGGTAGCTCGGGTTAACCGCTTGGTTGCTGATTTCAAGTAATTAAGTGTAATTAAACTTAATTTAATCAAGTGGTTAAGATTTACTAATTAAGTAATTAGTGAGTAATTAATTAAGTAATTAAAGGTTACTTAACTAATAATTAAGAAGTGCTTAACTTGGCATTAAGTTGTATTAATTAATAATTAAGGTTTTATTAATTAATAATTAAAGAATAATTAATCCGTAATTAAGGATTAATTAAGAAGTTATTAAGTGGAAATTAATTGATTAATCAATAGTGATTAAGGATTAATCAAATGGTAATTAAAGATTGATTATCTATTAATTAAGGATGGGTTAACAGTTAATTAAGGATTTTTAATTGATAAATAAAGGGTAATTAATCTGGGATTAGGGATTGATAAATTGATTGATTGGAGTTAATCAAGGATGTGATTAATTAATAAGAAAGATTTAGTGATTAGTTCTTAAGGATTTAATTTAATTTATGTAATTAAATTAAATGTGATATGAATTGATAATACTTGCTTATGGATGATTGGTTGTTGAATGTCTGGATTTGATGATAACTACTGAATTGATATCTATTGAAGATTAATCAAGATTGATTAATGAATGTAATTAAGCTAAAGATTAATCATTATATGATATTTAAGATTAATTTACTAATGAAAGTGATCAATCTTGCTTATTAATGATTGAATTATGATGATGTAAAGACCCGTAAATCCGTACTCCTTGAATAGACACTAATCTCCTTTGTTTAATTCAAGATGAACGAAAATACGAACCCTTAGGGGTTTTAAAAAGATTTTAAGAAAAGAAAAAGTAGAAAAGAAGGTAAAAAGAAGATAGAGGGAAAAGGAAATAGAAAATATTAAAATAGAAAGAAAAGAGAAGAGAAAGGAAACAGAAAAACAGAAGAAAATAGGACGGACAGAACACAACAGAATCACATCAGAATCTCACAATTCGCAGCGGAACAACATATAATAATAAATGAATAATCTTTAAACAAAGAACTATATCAGTTATTACATTACATCACATTTCATTACATCATATCATCAGAGTATACAACATCAAACAAACAACGGAAAAAGAAATACTATATAAACTAGTAATACGCCATGTCATCCATCTTGTCTCCAGCAATTCCTGAATATCCAGAATATCCTGATAAACCTAACTCTTAACTGCCCGTGTGGAAATTGGTGGGCACCCAGAGTTTAGGAAGGAAAACAATAAACTCCAAGTCAGTCATGTGACTGGTGTGAGAACTCAAAACAGTTTATTTATCTTTAAAATCAAAAATAGAAGAATATTTTTATTTCAATTCGCAATGCTTTTAAAAATGAGACTACCATAAGGCCTCCCGCACACACACACAATGCAAACGCAGAATCGGGGGAGATTTCTCCTTATGATAGTCAACGATGCTTGATACGCATTTAAAATAACATTTGATATTATTACTAGTGCATAGTGTAGGGGGAAAATTCATTTCGAAAGTAGAATATAAATCTTAGCCAACATACGACCATTATCGTATGCCTACTATAGCTAATATCCAAACAGTGGTGACCACCATAAGTGAATAGCAGGTTCTACAACTAATACCGTACAAGTTTCGTATTGGGAATTGGATTTCCAACAAATGGTCAGGCCAAGGAACTTCCCATTGCCACATGAGAATGCCTCTGGAAAGACATCCCCGAGAACCAAACCGGAACTCTGCCAACACAAGGCCGGGTTACCCCTAACTGGGTAACTACTGACACGAGCACGCCATTCCCCGATCGTAAACGACCTTTCTCACGGGATCCCGAAAACCAACAACCACAAAGTAATAAATTCGTAGTAACCACATAGGTTAAATATCTGGTCTCCATACCATGATACAACCTCTATCCAGAAGGAAATGTACATACCCTAAAGGGTGCTACCCCTCATAACCTTGCCGCATCTTTCCTGTTTTGACCATTTCCGGGGTGTGAGGTTCGACGAAGTCACGTCCACAAAAACATACTTTATACAAAAGCCATGCTTTGGGTCAACAAATGATCAACACAATGATCACCAAGATAGACGATCAAATAAACGATCCTATCACAATAATCAACACAATGATCATTTCAGCAACACTCAGCATGTCACATTACCAAATTGGGAATATATCGCTGATAGCTTCAACTATATAACCTCTGAGCTCGTACGTCTCAGAGAAGGGTGTTAAGCTAAAAGAATAAATTCTTCGCCACCAACAGAAATATATTTGAAAGAAATTGGCTTTATATCTCAACTTGTAATGTCAGACACACAATCCATACAAGTCTGTTCCGGGCTCGAACAAAACCGAAGGCACTTACAAAGAAGTCCTTGCAATCCGGATATTCACAATCCTGATCGGATTTCCCATCACTTAGGGAGTCTCTATACCGTTGCAACTCAGTGCAGAGACAATCGACAGGTCATCCTATCGCTCTCGCAAATACCGGGTCTTCAACACCGATCTTCAATGCAATTATAACGACGTATCACATATTCGGAATGGGTTATACGACCCCATGGTCCTTTCCCGGTTAACCCGAATAGTGAGCGCTTATTCAAAAATAAGTGTAGCATTCACATTCAAACAAATCACATCAATTACCCATTCAAAGGGAAATATTGATAGTCGGTTATTGAACTATCAATGGATATGCACACATCACCAGATTCCAAATAATTTTCCAAATTATTTATTTTCCAAAATATCTTTACAAGGTATATAATTTTCACACTTCAAAAATAAATCAATATTTATTTTTAAACAAATTCTCCTTTCCATTCATAAATTCCATAGTGAATTTAAAATCCAAAATATCTATGAATATTCGATTTCGATTATTCATTTCAATTTATCTTCAAAAAGATAAATTCTCAAAATATTCACCTTATATTGGAAAACATTTCCATACTTATTTATTCATAAGTAATTCACAGATTTTATTTATTTTCAACACTTAGAAAATATTCAATATACTTCAATCGAAATTTAGTATATATTTCATTCTTTAAGGAAATCATTCTCTTAAACATATTTATTTGGGCCAAAACGAATGTTACGTAAAACATCGTTACGACAACCCAAAATCACTAGTATAGGGATTCGAAATTAAAATAGGTATATAAATCCCAATACTATACAAAACATTTTCTTTTCGGAAATCATTTACTATAAGTGTTATAGTCCATCATCTCCTTTTATTTCTCGAAAACGTCTATTTCAACAATAAATGTTGAAATCTATGGTTTCGAATCTCAACACATTTTAAAACATTGTTCGATCGTTTTAATTCTATTTAAAATATCACATTCAAAACAATTTCTTTAACATATTATTCACTATTCAAAAACGTGAATATATTACGTTAACACATTTCATCCTTTTATACATTTTAATTCAAAGGATTATTCACTATTCAAAAACGTGAATATAACTCCATTAATAGGTTTCAACAATTAACTTATCAAAATAAGTTGTTTGCGAATTTATAAAACAACGTTTATAAATTCCATTTCTATTTATTTATAAAAACTTCCTTTTTATAAATTCTTTTATTAACCTATTCCAGTTTATAACTCAATTATAAACTAAAAGTTCATATTACAAGTTAAATACTTATAAAACGATTATTTTACAAAATCGTTCTTTTTAACTTCCCAAATTATAAATCTTATAACTTATAAGATTCATTCATTTATCCAAAATCATTATTTTAATAACTTAATAAATTTTATAAACCTACTGCTTATAAAATTCCATTTATAACTTCACCGTATAAAATTCTATAAATTCCATTCAATTATGAAATTCATTTTCACTTCATTCAAACACTTATAAAAACTCGTTTTATAATGTCCATATTTCAATTTATAAATATCCATTTATAAATCTCTTAATATAAATCAATTTATATTATTCTTTTTAAACGTCTTTAAATTCCTTTAAAAACTTCTTCCTTTTGATTCATAAAATAATTAAATTTTATAAATCCTATATTTCAACTTTTCATAATAAATTCAAAAATTTCGATTTAACTATTTTATAAAATCATTAGCATCATATTCTCAAAAATCAGTTTTAACTATATTTCTCAAAATCATAATTTTTTATAACTTTAAAAATTATAACGTTTATTTATTTAAAATGAATCAATTCCAAAAATATAGCATATTTTCAAAATTCACTTTATAAATCATTTTAAAATTCCAAAACTTGGTCAAATGATGCTACACACCAAATAGTCAATCACGACTTCAACGATATCGCATATCGTATATGATAATCAACGAATATCAAAATATCCATAATCAAATAAATACTGTTGAGGAATCCAGTTGGATCCCTCCAACCTGTTTTCCTGCATCCAAAAACATTAGCACAATACCAATTTCGCTCCAGTACGAAATTATCGCGGTATATGTTCTTATTAAATATTATCCGCTTAATAACGGCGTAATAGGGTCTCATCCGCTAAACAAATAAATGCGGGAAATCAACAACTCTAATATATACATATGCCAATATATATATATTGCTATTATATATAATACCAATTTCACTGTTTATGAAATATTTGCGGTATATGTTTTTATTAAATAACATCCGCTTACTAACGGCGTATAATGTCTATTTTAACAATCAATAGATATCAATCAACATTCAAATATGCATTCAAATATTTGAAATCTAACTATTTAAAATAAAATCGAAACTATTCGATTGAGTGAGAAGTTCTCACCTTGATTTTAATTTCCGTTTCAGCTTTTATTTCGAATAAAATTAAACGCGCGTTTAATTTTACCCAAAATTCTCACTAACTCCAAACGACTCCAAACCAACTCCATAGCGTAGTGCTCGTCCATACGATTCCAACGCAACTGGTTTCGCATTTTTTCGACCTCGTATGAAAAAGTTATGAATATTTAAAGATCGTACACGATTTTAAACTATAATTACAACATAAATAAACTAATTTAAACCTATGCTAATCCTGGCCGTGCATAGCAGATCCAACGCACCTCACTTCATCTTCTCTCACGCGTGCGTTTGCCTCCAGTAAACAACGCAAGGCCGAACCCATAGCACTCGATTAGGGTTAAATAATACTACCACCACACTCGACTATACTTCATCACGTCGCCACCACGTCGAAGCTCATCACGTGCTCTTTCTTCGGCCATAAGCATGGCACACTCGGCCCCCTCTCTCCCTATGAAAACGCGTGCACAGGTAGGGTCGAACGCAGCCAAATAACTCGGCCTATGGTCAATAACAACGAACTCCACCGTACGGATTTAAAGCTCTCGCAATGCTCTTCGGTTTTGTAGTTGAACACCTTGGCTAAATCTTTGTAGATTGAGAGAGATTAAGAGGAGAAAGAGGATGATTTCTGGGCGTTCAATTTGATGGTGGCGGCTAGGGTTTAATATTAGGGTTTTGTTTATTTTTTTTTTTTAAATCATGAAGAGTAGGGGCTATTTATAAGAGAACGAACGACACTATTCATCCCGGAAATTCCGAACTCCGATTTACGCGCCGTAACCAGTGTTTCTAGGGTTTACCCTGCGTTCCGGACACAATGGAACAGGTTTCGAAAGCTAATTCGGAAGTATGTGCGAATTATGGCTGTAAACGCTCAATTTGAATTAAACCGATTTAAGTCGATTTCTAGGCGTTTTAATTTGTACAGGACAAACGGTAAATCCAATTGATACGAAATTTGAAACCTTACAATAATATCACATTACGGATCCGATGAAACTGGTTTCGTCGAAATCCGAGACTTTTTGAAAAATGGCTATTTTGACTCGCCAAATTTAAATAAAAAATAAATCGATGCGTTTCGAGCTGCCACGATCAAACGATAACTCCGATTGACACGAAAATTGAAATCCGGTAATAACTAACTATTACGGATCCAATGAAACTAGTTTCGTTCAATTCTGAGACTGTTCAAAAATTGACTATTTTTACTAGTCGATTTTAGTATTAAAATATTCAATTTTCACAAATTAACTTTTAATTCGATTTTAAAAGTTCTAAAATATCATTCTAACTCCCATATGATAAAATAAAATTTTACAAATTATTTTCAATCATATTTAACTCAATTTTCAATTATTTCCATAATTTAACGTATTAAATTATCGATTTAATAATCCAATTAAATCCAAAAATTCAAATAAAAATTTATTTGACTTATAAATTCACTCATTAATATTTAAAATTAATTAAATATTCAAATTTTAATTATCAAAAATTCTGGGTCGTTACATTCTTCCCCCCTTAAAAGAATTTCGTCCTCGAAATTAACTAGTAAGAAAAGTTATAGAATTTATTAATTTTCCATAAATCCATAATTAAACTTCTTATAATAACTTTACTAAGTTTTCAAATCATACTTAGTTATCTTTTCAAAAACAATTACCATTGTTTAACTTTCAACTTCAAATCAAAGTTTAAAGTTTTCAAAAATTTTCCAACTTTCTCAAATTTTTTCTAACGCCTTAAATTTTCGGAAAAATTCGCCATAGTCTCCTTTGCGCGGCTCGATCCGAAAAAATAAATAACAGTATATATATCACAGATATACATCTCATCAAGTAATGAGGCATCCCGAAGGGAAAAAAGTATAAAAGTACGGTATGTAATCTGAGATATGTACCTTATATTTTATTAGCAAGCATATACGGCTAATATAGCGCAAAAGCGAGCTCCAAATGCGAAGCAAACGCGATCCGCACCTACTAATCACTCAACAAACAACATGAGAATCGTGTATATAGACAATAATCTCAATATACAACATATAGCAACATAATTACTATATATGCCAACATAGCAAATGCATTCAATAGCAATATATTCAACCATCAACCAACTATCATTCAACTAACATCCATAACCAATAAATATTCATTCATATTCTCATTAATATTCAATGAATTGGTTTTCAATTTAATCACATTCGATTCATATACAGTGGATTTACTAACATTCATTTTAAATTAGTTTATATTCACTAATTCATATTCAAGTTGGTTCACTTCCAATTCAAATTCAAATCTATTTAAGATTCACTTAACTTCCAATTGAATTTCAAATTACTTTAGCTTCCAATTTTATTAAATCAATTTTATTAACACTTAATGAATTATATACAATCAACTAACAATCATATAACAATCAATGTATATTAATTACAACCAAATTCCTTTGCTTACAATTGGTTTAATTTAATTGATTTTCATTCAATTATTCAACTTTCAATAACATTAGATTTTAATGAATTACACTTATATTCATTATTCCATATCAATTTAATTTACATTTAATTGATTACACATTATTCCATTCATTCAATTCAATTACAAAGTTGAATTTTTTATTTATATACTCAAGTTCATATTCATCACTTAACTTTATTACTTTACTTCAATACCAATATCAACTTCATTCAACAACTCTTAAGTTATATTCCATTTAACTTTAAATTCACTTTTACTTACAACTCATATTCATATATATATTCATATAGTTTCACTTCTCATATATATAAGTTTATTTCACAATTGTAAATCACTTTAATTATAATTCAATTCTTATAATTCTTTTGCTTATACAATTATTCTTTATTTAGATTATTCAAACAACTAAACAATCAACTTATATACACTTTAATAATTCTGCAAATTATTTCTTTATATATAAAATATAATCAAGGTAAAATTATTTCATTTACCCAATTTAAAACAATATTTTGTCGAATTGTTCTATTCAAGTGTTTAGAAACCCCTTCGGGATAGTCTTGCGGACCACGCTGACGAAAGTTCATATGCCACTCAATAAACCAATCATCACAATATAAAACAATTTTATATTCACTAACAAATACGCTCTCATAGCTATTATTACACTCAAACTCATTCTAGAGTACTGCTGACTCTATCTCTAACGAGTAATACCCAACAGAACCATGGTTGTCGCTTAACCATAAGCTCTGATACCAAATGTAAAGACCCGTAAATCCGTACTCCTTGAATAGACACTAATCTCCTTTGTTTAATTCAAGATGAACGAAAATACGAACCCTTAGGGGTTTTAAAAAGATTTTAAGAAAAGAAAAAGTAGAAAAGAAGGTAAAAAGAAGATAGAGGGAAAAGGAAATAGAAAATATTAAAATAGAAAGAAAAGAGAAGAGAAAGGAAACAGAAAAACAGAAGAAAATAGGACGGACAGAACACAACAGAATCACATCAGAATCTCACAATTCGCAGCGGAACAACATATAATAATAAATGAATAATCTTTAAACAAAGAACTATATCAGTTATTACATTACATCACATTTCATTACATCATATCATCAGAGTATACAACATCAAACAAACAGCGGAAAAAGAAATACTATATAAACTAGTAATACGCCATGTCATCCATCTTGCCTCCAGCAATTCCTGAATATCCAGAATATCCTGATAAACCTAACTCTTAACTGCCCGTGTGGAAATTGGTGGGCACCCAGAGTTTAGGAAGGAAAACAATAAACTCCAAGTCAGTCATGTGACTGGTGTGAGAACTCAAAACAGTTTATTTATCTTTAAAATCAAAAATAGAAGAATATTTTTATTTCAATTCGCAATGCTTTTAAAAATGAGACTACCATAAGGCCTCCCGCACACACACACAATGCAAACGCAGAATCGGGGGAGATTTCTCCTTATGATAGTCAAAGATGCTTGATACGCATTTAAAATAACATTTGATATTATTACTAGTGCATAGTGTAGGGGGAAAATTCATTTCGAAAGTAGAATATAAATCTTAGCCAACATACGACCATTATCGTATGCCTACTATAGCTACTATCCAAACAGTGGTGACCACCATAAGTGAATAGCAGGTTCTACAACTAATACCGTACAAGTTTCGTATTGGGAATTGGATTTCCAACAAATGGTCAGGCCAAGGAACTTCCCATTGCCACATGAGAATGCCTCTGGAAAGACATCCCCGAGAACCAAACCGGAACTCTGCCAACACAAGGCCGGGTTACCCCTAACTGGGTAACTACTGACACGAGCACGCCATTCCCCGATCGTAAACGACCTTTCTCACGGGATCCCGAAAACCAACAACCACAAAGTAATAAATTCGTAGTAACCACATAGGTTAAATATCTGGGCTCCATACCATGATACAACCTCTATCCAGAAGGAAATGTACATACCCTAAAGGGTGCTACCCCTCATAACCTTGCCGCATCTTTCCTGTTTTGACCATTTCCGGGGTGTGAGGTTCGACGAAGTCACGTCCACAAAAACATACTTTATACAAAAGCCATGCTTTGGGTCAACAAATGATCAACACAATGATCACCAAGATAGACGATCAAATAAACGATCCTATCACAATAATCAACACAATGATCATTTCAGCAACACTCAGCATGTCACATTACTAAATTGGGAATATATCGCTGATAACTTCAACTATATAACCTCTGAGCTCGTACGTCTCAGAGAAGGGTGTTAAGCTAAAAGAATAAATTCTTCGCCACCAACAGAAATATATTTGAAAGAAATTGGCTTTATATCTCAACTTGTAATGTCAGACACACAATCCATACAAGTCTGTTCCGGGCTCGAACAAAACCGAAGGCACTTACAAAGAAGTCCTTGCAATCCGGATATTCACAATCCTGATCGGATTTCCCATCACTTAGGGAGTCTCTATACCGTTGCAACTCAGTGCAGAGACAATCGACAGGTCATCCTATCGCTCTCGCAAATACCGGGTCTTCAACACCGATCTTCAATGCAATTATAACGACGTATCACATATTCGGAATGGGTTATACGACCCCATGGTCCTTTCCCGGTTAACCCGAATAGTGAGCGCTTATTCAAAAATAAGTGTAGCATTCACATTCAAACAAATCACATCAATTACCCATTCAAAGGGAAATATTGATAGTCGGTTATTGAACTATCAATGGATATGCACACATCACCAGATTCCAAATAATTTACCAAATTATTTATTTTCCAAAATATCTTTACAAGGTATATAATTTTCACACTTCAAAAATAAATCAATATTTATTTTTAAACAAATTCTCCTTTCCATTCATAAATTCCATAGTGAATTTAAAATCCAAAATATCTATGAATATTCGATTTCGATTATTCATTTCAATTTATCTTCAAAAAGATAAATTCTCAAAATATTCACCTTATATTGGAAAACATTTCCATACTTATTTATTCATAAGTAATTCACAGATTTTATTTATTTTCAACACTTAGAAAATATTCAATATACTTCAATCGAAATTTAGTATATATTTCATTCTTTAAGGAAATCATTCTCTTAAACATATTTATTTGGGCCAAAACGAATGTTATGTAAAACATCGTTACGACAACCCAAAATCACTAGTATAGGGATTCGAAATTAAAATAGGTATATAAATCCCAATACTATACAAAACATTTCCTTTTCGGAAATCATTTACTATAATCAACAGTGTTATAATCCATCATCTCCTTTTATTTCTCGAAAACGTCTATTTCAACAATAAATGTTGAAATCTATGGTTTCGAATCTCAACACATTTTAAAACATTGTTCGATCGTTTTAATTCTATTTAAAATATCACATTCAAAACAATTTCTTTAACATATTATTCACTATTCAAAAACGTGAATATATTACGTTAACACATTTCATCCTTTTATACATTTTAATTCAAAGGATTATTCACTATTCAAAAACGTGAATATAACTCCATTAATAGGTTTCAACAATTAACTTATCAAAATAAGTTGTTTGCGAATTTATAAAACAACGTTTATAAATTCCATTTCTATTTATTTATAAAAACTTCCTTTTTATAAATTCTTTTATTAACCTATTCCAGTTTATAACTCAATTATAAACTAAAAGTTCATATTACAAGTTAAATACTTATAAAACGATTATTTTACAAAATCGTTCTTTTTAACTTCCCAAATTATAAATCTTATAACTTATAAGATTCATTCATTTATCCAAAATCATTATTTTAATAACTTAATAAATTTTATAAACCTACTGCTTATAAAATTCCATTTATAACTTCACCGTATAAAATTCTATAAATTCCATTCAATTATGAAATTCATTTTCACTTCATTCAAACACTTATAAAAACTCGTTTTATAATGTCCATATTTCAATTTATAAATATCCATTTATAAATCTCTTAATATAAATCAATTTATATTATTCTTTTTAAACGTCTTTAAATTCCTTTAAAAACTTCTTCCTTTTGATTCATAAAATAATTAAATTTTATAAATCCTATATTTCAACTTTTCATAATAAATTCAAAAATTTCGATTTAACTATTTTATAAAATCATTAGCATCATATTCTCAAAAATCAGTTTTTAACTATATTTCTCAAAATCATAATTTTTTATAACTTTAAAAATTATAACGTTTATTTATTTAAAATGAATCAATTCCAAAAATATAGCATATTTTCAAAAATCACTTTATAAATCATTTTAAAATTCCAAAACTTGGTCAAATGATGCTACACACCAAATAGTCAATCACGACTACAACAATATCACATATCGTATATGATAATCAACGAATATCAAAATATCCATAATCAAATAAATACTGTTGAGGAATCCAGTTGGATCCCTCCAACCTGTTTTCCTGCATCCAAAAACATTAGCACAATACCAATTTCGCTCCAGTACGAAATTATCGCGGTATATGTTCTTATTAAATATTATCCGCTTAATAACGGCGTAATAGGGTCTCATCCGCTAAACAAATAAATGCGGGAAATCAACAACTCCAATATATACATATGCCAATATATATATATATTGCTATTATATATAATACCAATTTCACTGTTTATGAAATATTCGCGGTATATGTTTTTATTAAATAACATCCGCTTACTAACGGCGTATAATGTCTATTTTAACAATCAATATATATCAATCAACATTCAAATATGCATTCAAATATTTTAAATCTAACTATTTAAAATAAAATCGAAACTATTCGATTGAGTGAGAAGTTCTCACCTTGATTTTAATTTCCGTTTCAGCTTTTATTTCGAATAAAATTAAACGCGCGTTTAATTTTACCCAAAATTCTCACTAACTCCAAACGACTCCAAACCAACTTCATAGCGTAGTGCTCATCCATACGATTCCAACGCAACTGGTTTCGCATTTTTTCGACCTCGTATGAAAAAGTTATGAATATTTAAAGATCGTACACGATTTTAAACTATAATTACAACATAAATAAACTAATTTAAACCTATGCTAATCCTGGCCGTGCATAGCAGATCCAACGCACCTCACTTCATCTTCTCTCATGCGTGCATTTGCCTCCAGTAAACAACGCAAGGCCGAACCCATAGCACTCGATTAGGGTTAAATAATACTACCACCACACTCGACTATACTTCATCACGTCGCCACCACGTCGAAGCTCATCACGTGCTCTTTCTTCGGCCATAAGCATGGCACACTCGGCCCCCTCTCTCCCTATGAAAACGCGTGCACAGGTAGGGTCGAACGCAGCCAAATAACTCGGCCTATGGTCAATAACAACGAACTCCACCGTACGGATTTAAAGCTCTCGCAATGCTCTTCGATTTTGTAGTTGAACACCTTGGCTAAATCTTTGTAGATTGAGAGAGATTAAGAGGAGAAAGAGGATGATTTCTGGGCGTTCAATTTGATGGTGGCGGCTAGGGTTTAATATTAGGGTTTTGTTTATTTATTTTTTTTAAATTATGAAGAGTAGGGGCTATTTATAAGAGAACGAACGACACTATTCATCCCGGAAATTCCGAACTCCGATTTACGCGCCGTAACCAGCGTTTCTAGGGTTTACCCCGCGTTCTGGACACAATGGAACAGGTTTCGGAAGCTAATTCGGAAGTATGTGCGAGTTATGGCTGTAAACGCTCAATTTGAATTAAACCGATTTAAGTCGATTTCTAGGCGTTTTAATTTGTACAGGACAAACGGTAAATCCAATTGATACAAAATTTGAAACCTTACAATAATATCACATTACGGATCCGATGAAACTAGTTTCGTCGAAATCCGAGACTTTTTGAAAAATGGCTATTTTGACTCGCCAAATTTAAATAAAAAATAAATCGATGTGTTTCGAGCTGCCACGATCAAACGATAACTCCGATTGACACGAAAATTGAAATCCGATAATAACTAACTATTACGGATCCAATGAAACTGGTTTCGTTCAATTCTGAGACTGTTCAAAAATTGACTATTTTTACTAGTCGATTTTAGTATTAAAATATTCAATTTTCACAAATTAACTTTTAATTCGATTTTAAAAGTTCTAAAATATCATTCTAACTCCCATATGATAAAATAAAATTTTACAAATCATTTTCAATCATATTTAACTCAATTTTCAATTATTTCCATAATTTAACGTATTAAATTATCGATTTAATAATCCAATTAAATCCAAAAATTCAAATAAAAATTTATTTGACTTATAAATTCACTCATTAATATTTAAAATTAATTAAATATTCAAATTTTAATTATCAAAAATTCTGGGTCGTTACAGATGAGTACTTTAAATTGGTGGATATCTCTATTTTGAATTGATTTGTAATATGATATGTTAGATGGGCGATGATAATGTTTTTGTCATTCAATTGGGAATTGATGTATAAAGTGTATCAGATAATTTAAGTTGAGTTGTATTTAATTGGATAACTTGGTTTTAAATGACATTTGATTCGAAGAGACCGGAGTCGGGTATCGTAAATACCTGGAAACCACTTCGATTCCTTATAGATTAATATGTGGAATCAATATGCTGATATAGAACAATTTAAGTAAGTTGGGTTATTTAATCTAAGTATGGCACATAGAAATTGACGTGTGGAATAAGTATTGTCTATAACAGCTTGTGAAATTGTAAATTGATACAAGTTATCCCTGGTTTACATAATTTATATGCTCTTGTATTCCTTGTTAGATGGATTTACTCACGCTGGTTTCTAGCCTGACCCGGGTGTTACTTTGATGTAATGCTCGAGTCAGACCGAGTATTACAGATTTTCAGGTAAGGGCGTTCTGGAGCTCAGGAGGCGAGCAGTACGGCAGGGACGTATGGAGAGTTTTCACTATGATATAATATATATCCGAGACATGTTAAATTGTATCTGTCCAATATTGTGTTAATTGTTGTAACTCTGATATATCGATGAAAATTGATAGATACAGTTTCTCTTTGTATAACTGTTATTATTATGTGATATTATATTTTGATCCGCTGCGAATGTGAGGTTTCTGTGCCTTGTTCTTGTTTCTTCTTCTTTCTCTTTCTTCTTCTTTCTAACTATCTGGAATTTTCGGTTTCGAAAATTTTGGGCCGTTACAAAATCACAACAACTTCACTTTGATCTTTTAAACAAAAGTTCCACCATAATCACAAAGGTTCGATGTGGGTTTCGAATATCCATTTGGAATTCGACTCCCGGTCGCATCGAAATTCAAATGCCGATTAAGGCCAATATTGATAGTCGGTTATTTAACTATCAATCATCGTTCATAATAGTTGCTGGATTTCAAATAATTTTTCCCCAATTATTATTATTTTCAATATATCTTCGCAGGATAAAATTTCACACTTCAATCCTTTGAAAATTAATTTCAAATTAATTTCCAAACATTTATTCATTTCCACTGAAAATCTGCCGATTTCAAATACTTTAAAATAATATGAAAATACTTATTCAAAATATTCTTGGAAACATTTAAAATAAACTATTTTTAGAATATTCGATTAAATATTAGTTATGAGAAATGTTATACTAATATCTCATACAAAATTCAAGTCCAAAAACTAATTTTAAAATAAAATTAACAGATAGAGTATAAATATTTAAATACCTATTTTCTAAATCAAAAATCAATTTAATCTTTTAAATAATCCTTATATAATTAATTAAATAATTTTTTTTACTTTAAACAATTTCTAAAACTAATTTCTCTAACAATATTATTTTAAAACCAAATTTAAAACTTTTAATTTTATTCAAAAGCTATTTTAAAAATATACCCAGCTTTCCAAGGAATAATTTCTTTTTTTCATTACAAAATGGTCCATTCCAATAAATTAATAAATCCTCTCGATTTATTTTAATTTACATTGCATATCTGTAAATTCCTTTCCACACTTTAAAAATAAACTAATACTTATTTTAAACAATTTCCCTTTTCTTTACAGATTCCCATTGTGAATTTACATTCCAAATATCAACCGACATATGAATTTTAAATCGATTCCCAAATATCATGTTTAAACCAAATCAAAGCCCAAATTGAATTCCAATTTATTTCAAACACAAAATCAAATTCCAATTTGATTTCCCAAATTAATTTTCCAATATCAAATAAATTTCTAGTTGATTTCCCAAATTATTTCCAAAACACCAAACCAAATTTCCAAATCGATTCCTAAGATTTATTCTAACTCCAAATTAATTTTCGAATCGATTTATAAGATTAATTTCAACTTCAAATTAAATTCCAAATTTAATTTCTAAATTTACTTCCTTTTGAAATAAATTTATTTATCTCTTTCAATTATTTAAAATACGTATCTTAAATAAATTCTTCAACTATTAACAAAATTACTCGAAATTCCTTTATAAAAATATTTTTCCATATTTTTGGAATTAATTCGATGGGAACATAGAAATCAACTTTAATACTTTAATTGTAACGGTCTAGGCTTTTCTACTCTAATTTCCAAAAAATCCAATTTCATATTTCTGGTATCCTACGATACCAAAAAAATACATTTGGCTAAATTATGGCCTTCACGGTTTCAATCACACATATTCACACGAATTAAAAATAATCAACACACAACATACGCAACAAATTAAATATTTGAGGAATCCAGTTGGATCCCTCCAACCTATTTCCCCCGCATCCACAGACGTTAGCACAACAATTAAATACCCATTCCACTTCAAGGTGGAATATCGCGGTATATGCGATTTATAAGATATTATCCGCTATTATGCGGCGCAATAGGGTCTAAACTAATATAACTAATAATAAATAAATTATCCAATCACACAATCAATCAATTTTAATTTAACTACTGCAATTCCACAACCAATCAATAACTGGAATTTTCAATTAAAATTTTGAGTGAGAAGATCTCACCTTTAAATTTGCATGCAATCCATTTTCCAATCTACCTATTTCTTCACGATTTAAAGCCTTGTAACAATATTATAAGGTTTATTAATATTCGAATTTGTCAAACAATCAAATTTTCCTATTAGATAAGTTTAGTTAACCAAAAACTTTATATTAAACTAAAAAATTTAGTTCAAACAAATTTCCTCTTTTATAAATTATTTTTAGTAAATGAAATAATTGAATAAGTTAGTTCCTATTTTCTATTCCCAAAATCTGATTTTTAAATTAACTTTTAAACACTTTAAAATTCCAAATTTCTTTTCAAATCTGCTTTTAAGGTTTAAATTGAATAAACAAACTGTGAATAACTTACTGCAGACCAAACTCGAATGAGCCCTAGCCCGACCCTCCAGAAATCGCGATCGCCACTGCTATCTACGGCTATACCCTAATCGCGTGCGAACCATCACCAGCCTCGACTCGAAAAAAAATCATCGCTGCCCCGAAACTTAGCCCTAGACCTTGACCACCAGCATCTACAACATCGAGATCTTCGAATGACCCACGATAGAATCCCAAAGCAGTCTCGGTTAGAGCTCCAGGCGAGACATCATCACGATGCCTTCACCACTCGCGTCGCCAAACGATTATGCAGCTCCACCCTTCCAGACTTCATCGCTCGAACTCGAGCCAACTTCGTGACGGAGTCGCGATAGAACGAATACATCGATTTCAATTGAAAAAGGAAGGTCGCGAAGAAGATTAGCTCGGTCGCCATTTTTTTTCTTTGTTTTTATTTTCGATTTTTTTTGAATTGCGTTTACTTACTTTACCTATGCTCGATTGGTCGACTTCCTTTTCTAAAGCGTGTTGATGAAGAGGATATCTGTTTGATTTTAAAAAAAACAGTAGCCATGTGTTTGCAAAGTCATAAACGAGTTAAATTTGTAGATGCATATATATATATATATATAAATTTAATTTAAATTCAAATTTAAACTTAAATTGTCTCGAATCACGCAACAAAAAAATCTCGACCTCCAATCAAGGCATGCCGCTAGGCGTTTATAATTTTATATGCCTATTCCGAACGCAATGGAAAAGGTTCTGAGTCCAAATTTGATCGTATGTGGAAGATATCTTTTTGAACTAGTTAAACATTGAACTTTTAATTTAAATCTCAGCGCGTTTGCTTATCGTATGGTCAAAGGATTACTCCGAACGCTATGAAAATTGAAATCCGATAATAACACAATATTATGGATCCAATAGAACTGGTTTCACCGAATTCCGAGACTGTGCCTTGGAAAGCTATTTTCAAATATCGATTTTAAACGATAAAATTTCAAAACTGAATAAAACAGTTTCAAATTCAATTCTGATGCTTCTATCATCTTTAGTATCAAATTTTTCTAAGCCATCAAATTATTTCTAACAGGCTCAAAAATGAAGATTTAAAATTTTACACAAATTTCTATAGTTAAATTCAATAATTAAATTGCCAAATTCATTCTGATATTTGAAATTCAAGTTAAACTATCATTCAAACATTTAAAATTAATTAAATATTTCGATTTCAAATGTTAAAAATTCTGGGTCGTCACATTTGAATTAATCAAAACCCGAAAATTTTACTGATTACGGATTTAAATGATAATTTCCGAATCACTTGACTTAGTTGTGAAATATTATCCAGACCCGCGGTTGATTTCAAAATATGATTTCTTATAAAAATTCATGTATTGGAAATGAAAGAAGAAAAAAAAATGAAATTTGACTTATATTGGATTTAAAATGGTTAAGTAGTGATTTTCTAAAAGGTTAAATGGTATAAGTTAATAGATGGTTTGAGTTGTTGTGTGATAGTTTCATTTAACTTAATAATAGGAGTTTAAGTAAAAAATGGAATTATAAGCTTAACTTGGTAATTAATATAATTTATGTATGAATTGGATAAATATAAAGTAAAAGAAGATATCAAGTTATTTGTAAAATAAAGTTAAGCAACTTACAGTGTATTTTGAATTTATGTAATTAGTTAAATGCAAAATAAATGGATAGTTAAATGGAAATTTGGAATTTAACTTGACTTGTAATTGTGAGATTTGGTTTTAAAATGGAAGTTTAAGTAATTAAATAAAATGGAAATTTAGTACAGTGTATGAAATGGTAATTTGAAATTTAAGTGATAAATAATTGTTAAAAGGTAAAGAATGGGAAATTTGTACACTTGAATTTAATAAGTTAAACTATTTATATTTATTTGTGAAATTTATTTACTTTATAAAAATCATAAGTTCAAGGGTATTTAAATGACCATGTTTAAAGTGGAAAATATGAAATTTTATAAGTTAAAATGGTTTAAATTGAAGTTTATTTGTGGCTGAAATTCTACTGTGAATCTGGAAGCTAAATTTTTTGGGAATTGAATATTTGATTTGAAGGAATAATGACTTCACTTTTTAATGGTTTAAATGAATGATTTTAATGTGGAATTATAAATCATTTTGAAATTTATAACCATGGGTACACTGCTTTGTGTGTCATGTGATCTCCTTATGATTGATGCACACCTTTGATTTTGAGAGTCTGGCTAGAGGTGAGCGGCTACTGTAGCTCTCGCTGCCCTAGTCACAATAACACTGTTATTTGCATTGTTTACTGTAATATAGATATTTCTAGGATTATGTTTATTACTACTTAATTGGTGGTTTGACTGATCCTTAAAGGATAGATGATCCCTAACATCCTTTAAGTTATTGTGCATTGCTATTACAGTTCACTTGAGTTGGTTTACATTATATAAGTATGTATGTCCTGACTCGGGTGTTTGTGTTTTACTTTACGCTCGGGTTAGCCTGAGAGTCACAGCTTTGGATTCACCTTTTGGAGCTAGAGATTTGTTGGAGCTTATCTGATTATCTATTCGTCTATTTCTGATCCAGTTATTTCCTATTCTATATTGCTTCTGTATTAGTGATTTATGTATCCAGACTTCTATTGTATCCATTTTTGAACTATGATATTTTATATATGTTTTGAGAGTATGTATATAGTAGCTTCATGAACTACTATGGTATTTTATTTCCGCTGGGAGTTATTCTGATATTCTGTGTCTGTGATTCTATGTTTGATTTTATTTGCTCCAAATTTTATTATAATCTATTATTTTGAATTATTCAAGTCTGACATGTGTGGGTTGTTGTCGATTTGAATGGTCCAAATTAGTAGGCCGTTACATTTGGTATCAGAGCTTTGGTTTTAGGCAAACCATAGCCCGCGGAGCAAAAACTCATTAGAGATAGGGTAGAAATACCCTAGAATGAGTGAAATCAATCTCAGAATCATTTCTTTGTGAGAGAATGTATTTTCGAAGTATAAAATGATTTTTAAAGGATTTTCAAAGATTATATAATTATAAAAATTTTCTTATTTGGAAATCAAGATTTTTCTAAAATTCATCCCTTCTGTATCCACTTTATTAGAAATCTCTTGGTTAGGATTCTTATCAATTAGGATTCCTTGAACTTTGGAACGCTTCCACTTGTTCTGAAATCCAGTCTTGTCTTTCCTATTTATATTCCTTTGATTTTGGAGCATTCCATAACTCCACTTGAATGACCTCTATAAAGATTGGTGATTCCGTAAATCTTTGAATGATTTGTAAATGGGTGAAACTCCTTTATAATTGGCATTGATTCACCGGAGATTTCTATATCCTCGGTCTACGATGCTAACTATCTTCTGCTATACCTGGATGCTATCTCTGGCATTCGAATGACGATGCACCTTAAATTTCCATATTGATTATATTCCTGAAGTCACGGTTGACCCTGTTAAGGTTGCCCGCGATTTATATGGGCTTATCCATCTTATATTTGGTAATTTAAGTATCTAATCTTCGTACGAGCTTATCTTCGAATCAAAATTCTATTTGATTAGAGTTCCTCTAAATTTGAATCTCTATTCTATTTTGAAATCCATCCTTGAATCATCCCTTGTAAAATTTTTGATTGGTTGTATTTTGAAATTGTGTATACATCGAAGTTATTATCTTGATAAGGATGACCATATTTTTATATAAAAGTGAAATGTTTTTCGATAAGGATTATATACCTTTTTAAAATGAAAATTTGAAGCTTTGTAAGGATTTGAGATTTTCGAAAATTATATAAGAAGTTGTTTTATATAAAAATGATTTTTAACGGAATGGTTTTGAAATTGAAATTTGAGAGATTGAACTCCGGCAACTTTTTTTAAATTGGTTTAAGAAAAAAGGAAAAAAGATATAATAATATGATTTGAAAGTATTTTCTGAATAAGAAATGTTTCAAATGATTTCAAAGAAATATCAAAAGAAGTTTGAGAAAATAGAAGTCTAGAACCCACTTATGTCGCTGAAAAATTATTTCGGTGATGAATGCATGCATCATCGACATTGATTTTCGAGTTTCTAAGTGGGGGGAGGCCACCCTAATAGCTTTGCTATGCGAGAGATTTTATGAAACAAATTTTGATTTCAAAATCCGTAGTATAATTTGATATTCGAAAGATATATGTATATATTTGAACTGTTTGAAATGAGCTGATGATCAGTTCTTGAGTTTCAAATTTGATTGATATAAACCTATCATTTGGACTTGATTTACTGATTTGTTGGTGATTTCCAACTCTTGGATTGAAAATACGATTTCTTCGACTATTTGAATGTTCGACCACTTCCAAATCAAGGTTAACTTTTCCAAGGTAAGTAATTTTAAAAAGTATAAGGTATTTGATAAAGTATATAAGTTTAATTTTGTATGTTTTAATATGATTTGAATAAGTTGAAACTATTTTGTTAAGTAAATGAATAAGTTCTATTTTGAATTATATCAATCTGATTTTTTTTTTTCAAAATGTTTCGAATAAAATTTAGTTTTAAAATTTTGACATTGGAACATCTTTTAAAAAACTATATATGTGTAGGATAATGATCTACAAAAGTAGAAAAATTGGATCTTTTGAATAGAAATAAATGGTTTAAAGGTTTTAAAGGGATAGTTATACATTTGGAAACCATTTTGGGTATAATTGATTTTGAGAAAAATATTTGGTTTTGAAAGTAGATTGGATAGCAAAACCCAGTATTTATATGATGGTTTTGGAAATGAATTTGTTTGACTTAAATTTTGTTAATATGGAAACTTGGATCATTTTCTAAACCTATTATTTTGGAAGATTTGAAACTGAAGATATTTAGTTTGGAAGAAATAATTTGGTGAAATTGTATATGATTTTGAAACTGTGTTGATATTGGAACAAATTGAAATTGAGAACCTTATTTTTCTAAATACTTGATTTGGGAGTTATCGAACTTATATAAAATGGATTTTGTATATGTATGAAGTTGATTTGGAAACTATTGATTTGAAAGGTACTCAATTTGGGAAGAGAAATCTTATATAATCAAAGTCTATATAAGTGTGATTTGATATGCTATTGATTTGGAAAGTATTCGATTTGAAAATGGAATCTTATGTATAATGGACTTTATATAAGTATGATATTTGAAAGTGATTTGAAAAAGGTACTATATGATACATATTTTCGAAGTAAAGAAATGAAAGTACCTTCTGCTTGATATCCGCTCTGTGGCCACATTATGGATTCATTCTATCGATATTATTCTCTCTGATTTTGGTTTTCCGGATGTGATACTCGAGTATCCTACCGTGGCGTAACCCATGGTTTTTTTTTGAGCGCGACTGCATAGCGTAATTCACCTGGCTGAGATGGCCTAGTGGTACGGATTTTTTCCTGGGGGATCCATGTGTAATCATTGTGTATTCTGTGATCTATGTAGGTCGCATTAGTAGCGAAATCTGCCTGGCTGAGATGGCCTAGTGGTACAGATTATTTCTTGGGGGATCCAGGCATAACCATTGTGTATCCTGCGGTCTACTAGTCATCATGGCGTAATTCGAAGGGTTGAGAAAGCTTACAAATATGGATTGTTTCCTAGGGAATCCAGGCGTAACCATTGTGTATCTACGATCCATGGTTAGACAAAGGTTTTAGTTGTTTTGTTTGGATTGTACTTTCCATATCTGATTTTAAAGGTTTTTCCAGTATTTTCACCGGGTGTTGAAACAAGTCTACTAAGTACTTGGAGAATTCCAGCTTGCGCCTGATCAACGCACTGCCAGAGTCTATGAGAACGAGGATAAACTTGTTAAGACATCGAGTTATAAAAGTATTTTGATAAAGTATTATATAAAGGATATTTTGATCATTTATTTTATCCTTCCAAATAATTGAAGTTTATATAGCTTTAAAATAATGGTTCATCCTTGTCTTTCAACATGTTTTTCCCTTCTAGCTATTCCTATTCTCCACCATGTTAAACTTACCTATAACAACAGTTATCAGGTATAATTTCAATTTCCTTGTCATCTTGTCTTAATCCTATTCCATTTTTATTTTTCTATGTTTTCCTATACCTCATTCCTTTTCGGGGATGAAAAGTTTTGAATGGGGGAGAGTGTAACAACCCTGTATTTTGTGATTTTTTTTAATTTTATATTTTAATTATTTTAACTGAAATTCCTGATCTAAAAACTTTATTTTATTTATTAAAATGGGTAAATTTTATTATTTTAAATATAAATTTTGATTTTGTGTGAAATATAATTCCAAACCTGAATGAATGGAATATTTCCAAAAAAGTGGATTTTGGTCAAAATGGTCAAACTTTGACTTTAAAATTTAAAATTTAAAATTTAATTTTTTTAATTTTATCTTTTATTATGAAAATAGATTTAGTTTCAAGAATACTGCTTTTCGTTTCGTTGAAATCGAATTAATATTGTGAAAGTTATGCTTTTTATAATATTGTGTGTAAATTGTTTTATTTAACAAAAATTGTTTATTTTAATTGATATAAATAATATTTTTTGATATATCATGTTATAACTGTGTTTATATGTGTAACATGACATGTTATGTATATATTTACAACATTTGTTCTGCTTTTGTTTCATTTAATTTGGATATATACTTTGTAAATTAAGTAACACACAACGTTGTAGATAGTAATTAATTTAAACGTTCCTATAACATTTTCTTATTTATTTCTATAGTGTTTATATAAACGGTATGTATTTATTGAATTATTTCTTTGGCATATATTCTATTAAATATATAGGAAACGTATAAATGAAGATACGTTACCTATTTTTAATTAAGGGCATACGTTACGTTTTGATTTATTACCTCTTTATCTTTCCATCCATTGATTTCGTACCATAACTTCTCCTTGATAGTCGTGATTTTTATTTTTAAATTCACATGAGAAAACATCTCATGCTTTCATTTCTCCCGCCTATTTGCAGATCTGAGAAAAAATGTAATGGCTTCCTCTTATTTTTTTTCTACTTTTTCTTTCACTTTTCTATTGATTTTTCAATTATTTTTGTTTGTTTCTTCATGTATTTTGCTCGGCTATCACCTCACCACCTCCTCCAACCACCACACTACCTTCTTCCCACCACCATAAAAAGCCTGACATCCCTCTCCTCTGACCTATATTGGCCGTGGCCATCCAATGGTGCAATCATCTCAAAAAGTTGCAAAATCCTTGAAAGTATGCCATAGCCAAACCTAGTTTGCACATACCCTTCGTTTTCCACTTCGGCCTCCTCCTTAGCCATCACCACTTGCTTGTTCACTACCATTATCCATCTCTCCAGCCACTACCTGACCTGTACATTCCATGGCCGAACCTAGATGTGACACTAGGCCTGGCCTATATTGAATAAAGTTCCACTTTGCATTGTCTCCTTGCATTCCTCACATCTGACTCCTAAATCCCTTGTGTTCTCTTGCTTGCCGTGCCTGTATGTGCCAAACCAAACCCATTCCCCCAATTAGACCATCATGGCCAAGCCTAAAGCATGTGTGGCCGAGCAAAAGTGTGAGCAAGTCATGCAAAAATTGATTTAAAAAGCTTGGTGATGTCCATTTGTTAGTTCTACTTCCATTTGTTTCAACATAAACTTTGGTATCGTATCTATATTTATATATTGTTGTGTGTTGTTGTTGAATATAAGATTAACATCTTGGCTCCCTCTCTCTTCACTCAAATCAAAAGTCGTATCGTGCTTTCTGGAATTCGTTTGTGTGTTTTGATTTGCTAACTAGCATAAAAGGTGAGTTTTCACTCATGACATTTATACCTATATAATTAGTGAAGTGACAACAAGTGAATACGTAGAATTGTTATATCATGTTATACCTACCTGTGATGTTAATATATGATGTTAAACCCTGTTATAAACTTGTCCCATCATCTATTATGTTTTAATCTGTTATACTGTGTATTTATTTCTGTTTCTCACACTGCAAGTTCCCTGTTGAATAGAATCACTATGGGTTGAAATGATACATACCCAAACGGACTTTAGAATGGGAAAAATCATTACGGGCTGAAATGATAGGCCAGGGTGATTTTTATTTATTTGTATTTTTCTTGGGATTGCGGGTTTAAATTAATCAAAACCCGAAAATTTTTCTGATTACGGATTTAAATGGTAATTTCCGTGTGACTTGACTCAGGTGTGAAAAATTATCCGGACCCGTGGTTAATTTATGATTTCTTATAAAAATTCATGTATTGTAAATGAAAGAAGAAGAAAAATATATGAAATTTGACTTATATCGGATTTAAAATGGTTAAGCAGTGATTTTCTAAAAGGTTAAATGGCATAAGTTAATAGATGGTTTGAGTTGTAGTGTGAAAGTTTGGTTTAACTTAATTATGGGAGCTTAAGTAAAAAAATAACTATAACCTTAACTTGGTAATTAATATAATTTATGTATGAATTGGATAAATATAAAGTAAAAGAAAATATAAAGTTATTTGTAAAATAAAGTTAAGCAACTTACGATGTATTTTAAATTTATGTAATTAGTTAAATGCAAAATAAATGGATAGTTAAATGGAAATTTGGAATTTAACTTGACTTGTAATTGTGAGATTTGTTTTTAAAATGAAAGTTTAAGTAAATTAAATAAAATGGAAATTTAGTTCAATGTATGAAATGGTAATTTGAAATTTAAGTTATAAACAATTGTTAAAAGGTAAAGAATGGGAAATTTGTACACTTGAATTTAATAAGTGAAATTATTGATATTGTGAAATTTACTTTATAAAAATCATAAGTTCAAGGGTATTTAAATGACCAATTTTAAAGTGGAAAATATGAAATTTTATAAGTTAAAATGGTATAAATTGAAGTTGATTTATGGCTGAAATTATACTGTAAACCAGGAAGCTAAATTTTTGGGAATTGAATATATGATTTAAAGGAATAATGACTTCACTATTTAATGTTTAAATGAATGATTTTAATTTGGAATTATAAATCATTTTGAAATTAATAACCACGGGTACACTGCTTTGTGTGTCATGTGATCTCCTTGCGATTGTTCGATGCACACCTTTGATTTTGAGAGTGTGGCTAGAGGTGAGCGGTTACTACAGCTCTACACTACCCTAGTCATAGTAACACTGTTATTTGCATTGTTTACTGTAATATGGATATTTCTAGGATAGTGTTTATTACTACATAATTGGTGGTTTGACTGATCCTTAAAGAATGGACGATCCTAAGCATCCTTTAAGTTATTGTGCATTGCTATTACAGTTCACTTGAGTTGGTTTACATTGTATAAGTATGTATGTCCTGACTCGAGTGTTTGTGTTTTACTTTACGCTTGGGTTAGCCTGAGAGTCACAGCTTTGGATTCACCTTCTGGAGCTAGAGATTTGTTGGAGCTTATCTGACTATCTATTCGTTTATTTATGATCCAGTTATTTCCTATTCGGTATTGCTTCTGTATTAGTGATTTATGTATCCAGACTTCTATTGTATCCATTTTTAAACTATGTTATTTTGTATGTTTTGAGAGTATGTATATAGTTGCTTCATGAACTACTATGGTATTTTATTTCTGCTGCGAGTTATTCTGATATTCTACGTCTGTGATTTTGTGTTTGATTTTATTTGCTCCAAATTTTATTACAATCTGTTATTTTGAATTATTCAAGTCTGACATGTGTGGATTATTATCGATTTGAATGGTCCAAAATAGTGGGTTGTTACAATATATATATATATATATATATATATTATAAAAAATAAGTGAATATGAAAATAGGTAAGTATGAAACATACATGGTCAAAATAGTGTACATGTAAATCTATGTATATATGAATATATATATATATATATATACATATATATATTTGCGTGTGTGTGCGTGTGCGCGCGCGCACATAGGAATCTTCACGTCAACATTAAATCAAGCACACAAAAGATACAATCAAATCATGTACATAGGAAATCAAATCATCTTACAAAATCAAATCAGCCCAAATTGAATTCACATCAGCCACTAAAATAAAAATGAGAAAAATAGGATAAAGGTGTGAAAGTGAAAGCCTGTTCAAGCTACAGCCCCCTTTCTGCCTCACTGTTCCCTTTCCTTCTTCTATATATTTTGAGCTATGCTAATTGTTAGTTCACGTGTATATAAAAAGAAAGAATAGAAAATGAATCTCTGCCATGAAATAAAAATAAGTTAAGTGGTTAAAGCCTAAAGGAAGAACGACTTACAACAAGTGGCAGTTCATTTCTTTATAACGGTGAGTAAACATTTCCCCTGTTTGTTACATGATATTTCTTTTATATGTACAAATGACTATGAATGTGGATGAATCTTTGTGTTGTGATAAAATTATATATATATATATATATATATATATATTTGTGAGTGTATACGACTTTGTATATGTATGAAAAGTATATGTAGATCAACCCGTAACTAAAAAGGAGACATTGTACTCTTCTTCCTCTCCTCTATCATTTATTTAGCCGTAAGCTTTTGTAACTTTAAAAATCCATATATGAAAATCCCCTCAGTTTCAAAAGGTGATCCTAAAACAAAAAGCATTTTTTAATAACGATCATTTCAAAATTCATTTCATTCATTTCCATTAAGTAGGGGAAGAGAAAAGCCTATATAACGGTAAATAGGTCAGATATAACAAAAAATCAAGTGTCACAATCTTACAAATGGAAGATATGGTTATGCTCGTGGTAGAAAAATATGATTTCCTAGATGAGTTAGGTAGTCCGCCGGTGCGGTTCAGTGGAAAGGAGGCTTGGGTTCTGGTAAAAAGACCCAAGTTCGATTCCTACAATGTGTTTTCCTATCCTATATAAATTTACCCAGGGGTATGAGGGCTTGGATCAGCGGATGGCTTTACTATATGCTCCTCAAGAGTTTATAGGCCCACTGGGTTCTCTCGGGTTTTCAAAAGAAAAGGACGAGTTGGGTAATTTTTAAGGGTGTATGGAGGAGGAATTGGGGGATGAATGGATTTGGGTTTTTCGGCAAATTCTAGCGAGGTGTTTGTTTTCGTGGCAAGGGGTTGAGTGTAGAGGAGGCTTGGGTAGAGGCGCATCAGCGAAAAATGGCATGCCAATTTTTAGGTGCTCGTGGTGGCCGGTCGTGGGCGAACTATGGTTTTAAGGTGGATGTTTGGGGGTCTCATTTTTCGAGGCAATGGCGAACAAAAGAGGGAGAGTTAGGCGTGCAGTAGGGGGGAAGGAGGAGGAGGATGTGGCGGACCGGATGGCAAGGTCTGGTGGTCGATGGTGGAGGAGGTTCGCGAGGCCAGGTGTTTGATGGGTTCGACCTTAGTTCCTATTTTTGGGTTGAGGAGTTCGTTTTCGAATGATAGTCGATGTCTTGGTTTCAGGTGGTCAGGAATGATGTGGGGACATAGGCGGACTCGTAAGGATCGGTGGCGGTGAGTAGCTTGGCTTCAAGCAAGTGTGCACATGCAAATTTTGATGCATATCTTGGTCTTCGTGCAAATAAATGGAATTAAGGTGAGAAAAAGAGCGGGAGGGAGGAGAAGGAGAAAGAGATTGGGATGTTCTTTTCTTTTTTTTCTTCTAGGTTTGGGTCAAGTATTTTGTGTGGGCCTAGCTCTAAAAATTAATGAATTTGATGACTATTTTAACAAAAAAAGAATTATAATAGGGGAAGTTGAGGCCTGATTTGGCTCTTGGGCATGTTGGGCTTGGCATTTAATTGAAAAGAAAAAAAAGTAATTTAGCAAACTTATTATGTTAATAATCTTCCGAATTTAAAAACCTTGTTTTCCTTTCAATATTAATCCAGTCAATATAAGAATTTTTGCAACGTGATCATATCACCTGATGTTATAATCTAAAGTAATGTTATTAATTTTCTATAATAAAAGTTTAATTATTTTATAATAATTAAAACGAGTTATTAGTTAAAAGCTTATTTGACTAAATCTTACGTTGATTAACAAAATAGCTATTAATTGGATTAGTTAATATTAATTAACTAATAATAGATTGTTTTATAATTTCTTAAATTATTAAGTAATTTTGGATTAAAATTATAAGTGGATTCAGTTGATGGAAATTAATTAATTCTGATTGTGAATGGTTTAATATTAGTTGATAATCGTTATTTAGTTAATGATTTATATTTGGTTTTTTATTCTTGAGTATTTATTTCACTTATTCTTGTCTACGCCATTAAGTAGCCAAACAAACTGAAATAATTGGAATAAAACGTTTACAAGTTTTATTGAAAATAAATGTATGCAATAAATTCCCATGTGCGAATGTTGGTACCCTGAATATGAATTGTTTATTCGAAACATACTTGGACATTTAAAATTTATTGTTTGTATTCGAAGAGACTGGGATCTGATATCAGTGTTATCCAGAACCACTTCGATTTAATTATCACTACGAACCCCTGCGATTTCGATATTAGAGTCCTATGGGCTTGGATTGGATTTATTTAACAAATTTGATCATTTTCAATAAGTAATTTCCTTTAGACATTATTAATACCATCGGATTTTCTGTAAAAGTGTTTTGGTTATCGTAACATAAAAACCCGCCGTGTTTATATGTGATGTGGTCTTACGAGTTACCTTGGTTTTTGAAGGATTTTGATAACTTAAGTATTTCAAATTTAGTTAGTTTTCTCATGCTGGTTTTCAGCCGACTCGGGTGTTACTTTATTGTAATGCTCGGGCCAGACCGAGTATTACAAATTTAGGTTTAAGTGCTTTGGAGCCCAGGAGACGAGCTAAATGGCACAGACATATTGCATGTATTTGTTTATATTCAGTTGTGTATTGTAGGCCGTATATTCACCATTTTGCGGATTAGTTATTATGTGACGACCCAAAATTTTTAGGCATTTGAAATTAGAATATTGAATTAATTTAAGATATTTGTAAGATAGTTTAACTTGGATTTCAAATATCAGTTTGAATTTGGCGATTGAATTTATTGAATATAATAATTTGAATTTGGGTAAATTATTGAATCTGCAGTTTTATGCCTGTTAAAAATAATTTGAAGGCTTATAAAATTTATAATGATGATACTGAAGATAATAGAATGGTTGAAATTTAATTTAAAGGTGATTTGTTCAGTTTTAATAATATATCGTTTAAATTGAATTTAAAAATAGCCGTCTGGGGCACAGTCTTGGAATTCGACGAAACTAGTTCCATTGGATCCGTAATAGTAAGTTATTATCAGATTTCAAATTTCGTAGCATTTGGATTTACCGTTTGTCTGTACGGGTAAGAAACGTGTTAAAATTAAAATCGATAATTTAATATTTAAACTCAATTCAAAAAGCTATCTTCCACGTATGATCGAATTAGCTTTCGAAACACGTTCCATTGTGTGCGGAACGTGGGTAAAACCTCATAAATGCTAGGCGGCACGTGCGATTTGGAATTCGTTTGAAAATATAGTTTAAAGGTGGATTTAATACTAAAATAATATTAACAAATGTTTATATATATTCACGTTTATCACAGTAACCCTAATTTCCTTCTTCAAGCCGCCACCAAAACATTTCGATGCTGATGTGCTTCCATCTTCTTCTTCAAATTCCTTCTTATCTACTAATTATTAGCAAAACCCTCCAACTAAAAAATCATAGATCTTGTTGAATTCTATAAAACGGCCGGTTGAGACTAGAAATGGTGTTGTTAATCATTTCGATTTTTGCCGTGATGGTGCGCCATTCCGTGGGGAATTGCTCGTCGTCGAAGAAGGTATGAGGGTGCGGTCTTCGGCTGCAAGTGAGGTGGAGTCTGGCGCTTCGTGTGGTGTGTCCTGATCAAAGTGGAGATGGCCGTAGGGTGTCGCGACTTGGGGTGAAGTAGCGTCGATGATTTTGCTTTTCGTTTGTTGTATGTGAGAGGGAGATGTTGCTTCGGCGGCCTGGATTTGAATGGTGAATCGACGGCCTGATCTTGTTTGGTATGATAATAATTAAAGGAAATTGTTTTAAATTATAGTTCAAACTATAATACTTTATATCTGATGCATACGTTGTCAGAATTCGATGAAATTGGCGGCGTTGGAACCGCAACGAGGAACTCTACGCTATTGTTCAGATATGTGAATGATTGGAGCAAGTGTAAATTTTGGATTAAATCAAATAGTTCGATTTAATTTAAAATTTAAACGCTCAATGTTTAAACTCAAGGTGAGTTAATATCACTCACATCTGGATACCATTTAATTTAAATAGCTAATGTTTAAATGTTTGATTGGTTGATCAGTTGAATGTGATAATTATTATCAGATTGGATCGATATTTATTGGTTGTGCTAATATCTGTGGACGCAGGGAAACAGGTTGGAGGGATCCAACTGGATTCCTTACAATATATAGATTATCTTTATAATCTGTTTTGTATTTTATTGGTATTCCATGATGGACTAATTTGGAAATTTAGTTATGCTGTGTTATGGTTGGATAAATAAAATTTGGTATTTAAAAATATCAGTAAATGAATTGGGATTAAAGGAAAATGAAAGGAATTCTTAAGTAATGAATTTAAGAAAATTAAATTTAGGAAATTGATTTGGAATTCAATTTTATTTGAATCTTAGTTTTAAAGATAAATAAAGTTTTTAAATTTAAATTGTTTTAACTACTTTAAACGGTTAAATGGTTTGGATTTAAAATGAAGATTTAAAATGTAAGCAAAGTTTTTTTTTTAAAAAAAAGTCTAAATTAATTCTGGAATCAAAATTTAAATATGTATTCCAGTTTGAAATGAAAGAAAATTTAAAGTAAATTGTTTTTAAATGCTCTGTTAATGATAATTTCATCATAAATAAGAAAATGTTTTTATCTTTAAATAAATGAAGTTTTAATTATTTGTAAATCATTAAATTATTAAGTTAATTAAAATGGGTAATTAATTTATTTAATCAATCATAGTTAAGCACTTAAATAATTGAGTAATTATAAATTAATTAATTGGTTAATAAGAATTAATTAATTTAGATTAAGAGATGATTAATTAAATTTTAATTTCTTAGAGAATAGTTGAAGGATTGTTATTGGTTAATGAAGGATCATTACCTAAGGATTATCAAATGATTTATTTAAGATGATTAATTAGATTATTAATCAAAGATAACCAATTTATGGAATTGTTTAAGTATAATTACTTAATAAAAGTAATTAAGGGATTAATTACCTAATGTAGTTAATTAATAGTGTGATTGATCAAGTTAATTAATTGGTTCAATTAAGATAATCACATGATGGTTTGTTAAAGTATGATTACTGAATATAATTGGAAAGAGTAATTACTGAGTAAATTAATTCATGGATATTTACTGGATGTTAATTTAATTGGAATGGTAATTGTAATGGAAATGATTTGGGATTAATTACCTTGTGTAATTAATAAGAAGGTTAATTACTCAGTGGAAATAATTAATAATTAATCACTTAGTGTAATTAATTTAAGAATTGATTAATAAAGTTATTTGATGGTAATTAAGTAATGTTATTAATTAAGGGTAATTAATTACTAATGTGATTAATCAAGGCTGATTAATGAATAATTAATTTAAAATTTATTATTAACTATAATTAATAATTAATTGAAGAGTAATTAAGGATCATTAGTTAATGTAATAAATGAGAGTAATTAAAGGTTAATTACCATAAAGGGTTGAGGATAGTTAATTTTTGAAATTAATTTAAGGATAATCACTCTATGTAATTAAAGATAATTAGTCTAGGTCATTAATTAAGATGGATATTTGAAGAATGATTGATTAATTAAAAGGTTGTAATTAATTAATTGTTGATTAAGCAAAGTTAGGTGATTTATTCTTAAGTAATTGATTTAATTTAAGTTAATTAAATTAATTATATAGGGATTAACAATGATTGGTTATGAATGATTATTTGAGTAAAATATCTGAATTGGATGATATCTATTGGATGGTATGCTGTGTTATTCTGTGATATAAAATGTTTTGTGATATTAAATGTTTGGATGGACATTTATAATATGTTTATTAATGATGATGAATTTCTGTGTAAAAAGTGACATCTTGTATTTAAACCTAAATTGTGGTTCACTTAAATAACTCGGGCTAAGATGGTATTAAATTCGAAGAGACCGGAGTCGGGTACCAGTAAATACCGGAACCACTTCAATTCTTTATAAATTGATATGTGAAATCAATAGGCTCATATGGAATGATTTAAGTGAATTGGACCATTTAATCTAAGTTTTTGGTACTTAGATATTGAGGTGTGAAATTAGTGATGTCTATAACAAATTGTTAAATTTAAAATTTACACGAGTTTCCCTGGGTTTAAATAAGTTTTATGTTTGGGAAATTCATGTTAGATGAGTTTACTCACGCTGGTTCGTAGCCTGACCCGAGTGTTACTTTGATGTAATGCTCGGGTCAGATCGAGTATTACAGATTTTCAGGTAAGGACGTTCTGTAGCTCAGGAGGCGAGCTGGATGGCAAGAACGTATGGAGTGTTTCCGCGGTATTATATTATTGTATATCTGAGACATGATGATTGTGTATATCCAGTGTCTGTATATACGTGTAACTCAGATGTATTATAAAGTTATTTTGACAGATACAGAATTCTTTTGTAAAATGTTATTATTTGTTATTATATTTTATATGCTGCGGATGTGAGATGTTGGTGTTTCTGTTTTTCTTATTCTTCTATCTCTTTTTTTTCCTAACTATCTAGAATTTTCGTGATCGAAAATTGCGAGTCGTTACAGTTGGTATCAGAGCTGAATGTTAAGCGAGAACCTTGGCTCTGGTAGGGGATACTCATTAAGGATAGGGTCAATGGTACACTAGAATGAGTTGAATGTGTACATATATGAGAGCATACTTGTTATTTTCTTATATAAATTTTTTAAATGATTTTATATAAGCTTATATTTTAATACATAAAGCAATAATATTTCTAATATTAAGTTAATTGGTTGTTAAATCATTGGAATTAAATAGAATTTCAACTGAAATTGTTGAAAATTGATTTTAAGAGTTGAATTTGGGTAATAAATTGGTTTTTGAAAGGTTAAGTTGATTTACAATGAAATTCTAGAATTTGAACTCAGAAATTAAATTGTTTAAAAACTTTAAATAAAGATTAATTTGGTTTAAACGGTTAAACCAACATTTGAGAATTTAACTCAAATTTATATAATTTGAGATGGTTTAAAATTGAGATTGAAATTGAATTAGTTCAAAATTGATTTTGATTCGAATTAATTGGAATTGTGAATGAAGATGGATAAGTTTAAAAATTCAAGTGGAATTTTAAATTGAGTCGATGGGGAAGTGAACAGTTTTGACTTTGGACTATTTTCAATATAAATTGTTTTAATATAAATCTATTTTTCCAAGATATTTACTATATACAATCTTTTGTTTTAAAAGCCAAATTATTTTATATTTATTTTACAATTATTTTGGAACTATTTAATAATTTTTCAACTGTTTTATAAACTAATTGCTATTTTTCAACTATTTTACAAATTAATTACTATTTTACAACTATTTTACACTTATCTAAAATTTCTGAAACTACTTAACTATTTTTCAACTATTTTACAATCATTTAACTATTTTACAGCTATATTACAAACTAACAATTATTTTTCAACGACATATCTATTTTAAACTTTTCAAGCTATTTTTTGAATTTTAGATGGACAGAGTTCAAACTGTTTATGATTGAATATCCATTTGGGATAAGGATTAAATTGATAATTAAATGGAATTGAAACAATTGTGATTATGTGGATAAAAATTAAAGGAAATGTGAATAGAAAGAGAAATTGATTTAGTTGATAACCAATGAAGATAAATACGTAGGATGTACGTATATTATTTTATTCGCATAGTGATTTGATCCAGATTCGAGCACAGAATTTCAAGATAGTTATATCGATCCGAGTTGGGATTTTTCACTCGATTTTCGACAGCGAATCTAGATATGGATTGTTGATTGATTCTGGATATTCTCTATCATAGTTAGGCTATGCAAGGAGAATGATGGTTTCTGATCAAGAAACCATATCTGAGTCCGCACTAGGAAGTCGGGTGGACGATTCTAGTTCGAAAGTGTAATTATGTGATCGAGTGAGCGATCAGATTGGTATAGCGTATGGATGATAAGTGTACATCGTACGGATTTGAATGAAATTGATACTAAAAATTTGTGAATAAGAAATGTGAAATGGTTTCTTTTGAAATGAAAGTATATTTTGTGAAATACACAATGGACAAAAGTGAAAGTTGGAAATTTTTACGATGATAAGTAAGATAGAAATAACTTTATAAAAAAGGTAATTAAATTTGAATATTTGATTTAGAATAAACAAAGTTATATATCTTTGTTATATAAGATAAATCTCCCCTTGTTGAATCTATTGCCAGAAGAAAAGGCTTTTGAAGGTG
Source organism: Allium cepa (assembly GCA_030765085.1). Taxonomy (NCBI): domain Eukaryota; kingdom Viridiplantae; phylum Streptophyta; class Magnoliopsida; order Asparagales; family Amaryllidaceae; genus Allium; species Allium cepa. The sequence continues at coordinate 979,675,133 of CM060934.1, forward strand.
TTTGAAGTATAAAAGGAGTTTTATACAAGTTTGAAATGGTCTAAAGTTTTTTTAAAAATAAAATTTATTTTATATATATATATACATAAAGGATCTTATGAGGATTTTGGAAAAGGTTTTGGGAACCTTTGGATTTGGAAAGGCTTTTGATTTTTGGGTAAAATCAATATTGGAAAGCCTAGTTTGAGAACAATCGATTTTGAGAAAGGAGATTTATTTGAGATTCATACTAGGTGTACGATTTGGAAGATGCTATACGTGTATATAAAGTGTTTTGAAAATAGTTCTGGGGAAAAAGGCACTCACTTGAAATGAACTTCTGAGGAGTGCCACAAGGTGGTGCTGCCTTGAACCCTAAGGGGGGTTCTAAAGTTGATCCTGGGAGGAGTCCGGACAAAACTAGTTCCTGAGGATTATGAGTAGTGTGTGGCGGAATTCGAGGGCGCTGATGCCTACAGAGGCATTTGGGTTTTGCTGTGACGATAGCGTAACTCGACGTCACTGCGATCTACTGCAGACCATAGCGAAAGTCGTGTGTGCCGCTGAGAGCCAACAGTCTACGTTGATTTTATATCGGTAGACTGCGACCTATGGTAACATAGCGAAAGTCGTGTGTGCCGCTGAGAGCCGACAGTCTACGTTTGATTTTATATCGGTAGACTGCGACCTACGTGGTAGTGGAGAAGTTTCATTTTTGACAGCGAAAATCGAGGGCGCAGATGCCTACAGTTACGTGGACTTTTGCTGTGATGGCAACGTAACCCTGTAATGTAACTGTGATCTGTTGTGGGTTCCATGGCGTAATCAAGGGGCTCAGAGTACCTACAGTTACATGGACTTTTGCTGCGATGGCAATGTAACCCAGGATGTAACTGCGACCATGGATGGGGGTGATGATTTCCAGAGCATTCTCACCAAAGATATTCCTCTATTTTCAAAAACCGTTTTCTACATTTTCAATAAAATTATTTTCCCAAGTATTTTCACTGGGTGTTGAAACGGGTTTACCAAGTACTTATAGATTTTCAGTTCTATGCCTGATCAACGTATGACCGAATTTCTGTGAGAACAAGGATGGACTGGTTTAGACATCGAGTTATAAGAAGTATTTTTATAAAAAGCTATTTTAATAGTATTATGTGAATTTGAAACTATTTCTAAAATTTTAAAATGAAAGTGTTGGAATTTTGGAAAATGAAAAAAATCCAAACTGGAATTATAAAAAAAAATTGAACTCGGGAAAATTTAATGAAGTGATTTTTGTAATAAACTCGAATTATAATAGAATTCGACTTGGATTGATAATGAGTTAAAATAAGTGGAGATGTTGCAAAAAAATAAAAAAAAATGGAATTGGATTATAATAGAAACGATTTGAGTTACAAATAAATTCCAATTCGAGTATAAATGAGTTAAATATGTGCTTGGTTATTATTTTTATAAATTGAGGATGTGAATTAAAATTAAAATTAAAATGGATGGGCTAACTGAATTAAATGGAAGTGAACTTAAGTTTGATGTTGGAATAAATTAAAGTAAATTAACTTAAGTTTAAAATTTATGGAAGCTTGGCTTCGAATAAGGGTGAAAGCCCATTAAGTAAAAGCTTGGGTTGAATTAATTTGGGAATGGTTAGTAGTACATAAGCATGGAACGTGTCAAGCTAAATAAAATGGTTGTGAATGAATTAAAATGGAATTGAATTAAATATAAATTGAGTCGGAATCAATTTAAATTGGCTATAAAATTTAAGTAATTATTTATTCACATGGATATCATCAAATTGCGTAGAAATGATTGTCGTTTGACGTAAACGAGGTTTAATTAAATTCTATGAATTAATGGATGCAAATATAATTGATTTTTGAATCAATTGATATGAATACGAGTTTTTTTGGAATTATAAATGAATTGAAGGTAAGTAAGTGAGTTGTACATCACTTAAATTTAACGCAAGGGTAAGAAAAGCGAGTGAAAGCAAATGAATTGGTGATTGAAACCTTATTAATTACCTTTAAGTGTTGTTTGGTAGGTAGGGTTATGAAATCCATGTGTTAGCTATTGAAAATGAGTGAAATGTAAATAAATTTTCTATATATGGCACTTATATATTTAAATTGAGTAAGTACAGGTACCCGAAGGCCATTTGGCTGGGTTTGGACGCGCTAATTGCTAAATTAGTAAGTCGCTTGCTTAAAATGCTAAATAAATGTACGCCTACGCAATAAAAATGGGAAATATGAACTGTTTTTGTTTTTCCGACTGTGTGGGTCCATGTATATATATTTATATCTCTTGTCAAATTGCAAAAGCTCCTCCGTACAAAGGAGACTGCCAAAATTTTCCGAAAATTTTAGGAGTTAGAATTTTTTTGGGAAATTTTTTATTAACGACAAAACGATTTCAAATTGGAAATTGAAATAAATTAGTGGATGAAACTGACTTAAAATAATGATATGAATCAGTTATAAATGGAAGATAAAATTCAATATTCAGAGTTGAAGGTAAATTGAATTCATATGGGAATGGGAAAACTAATTTGAATAGAAGTAGATATGAAAACTTCTGTAAGGAAATATATAAAATGATTTTAAAAGCTATGATTGAATATTATTGCTAAGTAGCATATGCAGGTATTATAAAGGGAAAGGAAAATTAGTTTTGATTTCAGAAGATAAATTTGAATTGACCGACTAAAAAGGTATGTGTTTAAATTTCTGTATGAAATTTGGTTGGGTTTTTGATCTAGCCACTTGGCGTTTTGTTTTCTTCTGAAATTCCCATAGAGGCATTTTGTAGTTGTACTGAGCTAGCCGCGCAAAGGAGACGCTGGCATAAATTTTCCAAAATTTAGAGAGTTAGAATTTTTTTGAGAAAGTTGCGATAATTTGAATTTGAATTTAAATTTAAATTTGAATAAGTGGAGTAAATAATGTTGTTGGAAATTATAGAAGGTTTTGGGAAGTTGGTTGAAGTAATAATGGGTCTTTAATAAAAGATAAGTTATGGCAAGTTGATAAAACTGTTTGGTTTTGGGAAAAAATAAATAGGTACTGGACCATTCTTCTTAACTAGCAATTTCGGGGAAGAAATTCTTTTAAGGGCGGAGGAATGTGACGACCCAAAATTTTTAGGCATTTGAAATTGGAGTATTTAATTAATTTTAGATATTTGCAAGATAGTTTAACTTGAATTTCAAATATCAGTTTGAATTTGGCGATTGAATTTAATAATTTGAATTTGGGTAAATTATTGAATCTGCAGTTTTAAGCCTGTTAAAAATAATTCGAAGGCTTATAAAATTTATAATGATGATACTGAAGATAATAGAATGGTTGAAATTTAATTTAAAGGTGATTTGTTTAGTTTTAATAATATATCGTTTAAATTGAATTTAAAAATAGCCTTCCGGGGAACAGTCTCAGAATTCGACGAAACCAGTTCCATTGGATCCGTAATAGTTAGTTATTATCGTTTTTCAAATTTCGTAGCATTTGGATTTACCGTTTGTCTGTACGGGTGAGAAATACGTTGAAATTAAAATTGATAATTTAATATTTAAACTCAATTCAAAAGGCTATCTTCCACATATGATCGAATTAGCTTCCGAAACACGTTCCATTGTGTTCAGAAGGCGGGTAAAACCTTGTAAACGCCAGGCGGCACGTGCGTTTTGGAATTCGTTTGAAAATATTGTTTAAAGGTGGATTTAATATTAAAATAATATTAACAAATGTTTATATATATTCACGTTTATCACAATAACCCTAATTTCATTCTTCAAGCCGCCGCCAAAACATTTCATGGCCGATATGCTTCCATCTTCTTCTTCAAATTCCTTCTTATTTACTAATTATTAGCAAAACCCTCCAACTAAAAATCCATAGATCTTGTTGAGATCTATAAAACGATCGGTTGAGATTAGAAATGGTGTTGTTAATCATTTCGATTTTTGCCGTGATGCTGCACCGCTCCATGGGGAATTTCTCATCGTGGAAGAAGGTATGAGGATGCGGTCTTCGGCTGTAAGTGAGGTGGAGTCTGGCGCTTCTTGTGGTGTGTGATCGAAGTGGAGATCGTAGGGTGCCGCGACTTGGGGTGAAGGAGGGAGGATGATTTTGCTATTCGTTTGTTGTACGTGAGAGGGAGATGTTGTTTCGGCGGCCTGGATTTGAATAGTGAATCGACGGCCTGATCTTGTTTGGTATGATAATAACTAAAGGAAATTGTTTTAAATTATAGTTCAAATTATAATACTTTATATCTGATGCATACATTGTCAGAATTCGACGAAATTGGCGGTGTTGGAACCGCAATGAGGAACTTTACCCTGCAGTTCAGATCTGTGAACGATCGGAGCAAGTGGAAATTTTGGATTAAATCGAACGGTTTGATTTAATTTAAAATTTAAACGCTCAATGTTTAAACTCAAGGTGAGTTAATTTGACTCACATCTGGATACCATTTAATTTAAATAGCTAATGTTTAAATGTTTGATTGGTTGATTAGTTGAATGTGACAATTATTATCAGATTGGATCGATATTTATTGGTTGTGCTAATATCTGTGGATGCAGGGAAACAGGTTGGAGGGATCCAACTAGATTCCTCACAATATATAGATTATCTTTATAATCCGTGTTGTATTTTATTGGTATTCCATGATGGATTAATTTGGAAATTTAGTTATGCTGTGTTATGGTTGGATAAATAAAATTTGGTATTTTAAAAACATCAGTAAATGAATTTGGATTAAAGGAAAATGAAAGGGATTCTTAAGTAATGAATTTAAGGAAATTAAATTTAGGAAATTGATTTGGAATTCAAGTTTTGTTTGAATCTCCGTTTTAAAGATAAAAAAAGTTTTTAAATTTAAATTGTTTTAACTACTTTAAATGGTTAAATGTTTGGATTTAAAATGAAGATTTAAAATGTAAGAAAAGTTTTTTTAAAAAAAAAGTCTAAATTAAATCTGGAATAAAAATTTAAATCTGTATTCCAGATTGAAATGAAAGAAAATTTAAAGTAAATTGTTTTTAAATGCTTTGTTAATGATTATTTGATCATAAATAAGAAAATGTTTTATCTTTAAATAAACGAAGTTTTAATGATTTGTAAATCATTAAATTATTAAGTTAATTAAAATGGATAATTAATTTATTTAATTAATCATAGTTAAGCACTTAAATAATTGAGTAATTAGAAATTAATTAATTGGTTAATAAGAATTAATTAATTTGGATTAAGAGATGATTAATTAAAGTTTGATTTCTTAGAGAATAGTTGAAGGATCGTTATTGGTTAATGAAGGATCATTAACTAAGGATTATCAAATGATTTATTTAAGATGATTAATTAGATTAATTAATTAAATATAATTAATTTATGGAATTGTTTAAGTATAATTACTTAATGAAAGTAATTAAGGGATTAATTACCCAATGTAATTAATTAAATAGTGCGACTGATCAAGTTAATTAATTGGTTTAATTAAGATAATCACATGATGGTTTGTTAAAGTATGATTATTGAATGTAATTGGAAAGAGTAATTACTAGGTAAATTAATTAATGGATATTTATTGGATGTTAATTTAATTGGAATGGTAATTTTAATGGAAATGATTTGCGATTAATTACCTTGTGCAATTAATAATAAGGGTAATTACTTAGTGGAAATAATTAATAATTAATTACTTAGTGTAATTAGTTTAGTTGATTAATAAAGTTATTTGATGGTAATTAAGTAATGTAATTAATTAAGGGTAATTAATAACTATTGTGGTTAATCAAGGCGAATTAATGAATAATTGATTTAAGATTTATTATTAACCATAATTAATAATTAATTGATGAAGTAATTAATTTAAGAATTGATTAATAAAGTTATTTGATGGTAATTAAGTAATGTTATTAATTAAGGGTAATTAATTACTAATGTGATTAATCAAGGCTGATTAATGAATAATTAATTTAAAATTTATTATTAACTATAATTAATAATTAATTGAAGAGTAATTAAGGATCATTAGTTAATGTAATAAATGAGAGTAATTAAAGGTTAATTACCATAAAGGGTTGAGGTTAGTTAATTTTTGAAATTAATTTAAGGATAATCACTCTATGTAATTAAAGATAATTAGTCTAGGTGATTAATTAAGATGGATATTTGAAGAATGATTGATTAATTAAAAGGTTGTAATTAATTAATTGTTGATTAAGCAAAGTTAGGTGATTTATTCTTAAGTGATTGATTTAATTTAAGTTAATTAAATTAATTATATAGGGATTAACAATGATTGGTTATGAATGATTATTTGAGTAAAATATCTGAATTGGATGATATCTATTGGATGATATGCTGTGTTATTCTGTGATATAAAATGTTTTGTGATATAAAATGTTTGGATGGACATTTATAATGTGTTTATTAATGATGATGAATTTCTGTGTAAAAAGTGACATCTTGTATTTAAACTTAAATCATGGTTCACTTAAATAACTCAGGCTAAGATGGTATTAAATTCGAAGAGACCGGAGTCGGGTATTAGTAAATACCCGAAACCACTTCGATTCTTTATAAATTGATATGTGAAATCAATAGGCTCTTATGGAATGATTTAAGTCAATTGGACCATTTAATCTAAGTTTTTGGTACTTAGATATTGAGGTGTGAAATTAGTGATGTCTATAACAAATTGTGAAATTGAAAATTTACACGAGCTACCCCGGGTTTAAATAAGTTTTATGTTTTGGAAATTCATGTTAGATGAGTTTACTCACGCTGGTTCCCAGCCTGACCCGGGAGTTACTTTGATGTAATGCTCGGGTCAGACCGAGTATTACAGATTTTCAGGTAAGGACGTTCTGGAGCTCAGGAGGCGAGTTGGATGGCAAGAACGTATGGAGTGTTTCCACTGTATTATATTGTTGTATATCTGAGACATGATGATTGTGTATATCCAATGTCTGTATATATGTGTAACTCTGATGTATTATAATGGTATTTTGACAGATACAGAATTCTTTTGTAAACTGTTATTATTTGTTATTATATTTTATCCGCTGAGAATGTGAGATGTTGCTGTTTCTGTTCTTCTTATTCTTCTATCGTTTTCTTCTTTTTCCTAACTATCTGGAATTTTCGGGATTGAAAATTGCGGGTCGTTACATATTATAACTGTCCAGATTTGTATGTTGAGGATTGTACTTTGATAATTTGTATGGATATTAACTAATACAGATTCTTTGTTTAAAAAGCTATCATTCTATACTATATTTTGTTCCGTTGCGATTGTGAGATTCTGTATTGTTGTTATTTTTGTTTCTTCTTCTCTCTCTTTTCTTTTTAAACCCTAACAACATGGTATTTCCAGCACTCGATTTCTCGATACAGTGAACGTATTAGTATCGATTTTCAAGGGTTGAAAATCACCTGGTCGTTACAGTCGGTGCAATAGCAATCTCTAGGTCCCTAACACATTTTCTGAGATGAGAAACATGAAAAAACTCATGGACTCATGCAAAACTGCTCAGTAACTCCACTCTATATGCGAGCTTCCCAATCCTCTCAACAACAAGAAAAGGTCCAACGAATCTCAATGCTAACTTTCTCGATTTCCCAAATCTTATCACACCCTTTATCGCTGATACTTTGACGAAAACCTGGCCCCTACTGAGAACTCTAGATCTTTCCGTCTCTTATCTGCATAACTTTTCTGCCTAGACCGAGCCTCCTTTATTCTAGACTAAATGACCTCAATCTTCTTCGTAGCTTCTTAGACTAAATCTGGACCAAGAAGTAACCTATCCCTACTTTCTAACCAACAAACAGGAGATTTGCATGGCCTTCCATACAAAGCTTCAAATGGTGCTACCCAATACAAGTGTGATAGCTATTATTATGCGAAAACTCAACTAAATTCAGATGGTCTTCCCATGATCCCCCAGAATCTAGAACACAAGCTCTTAACAGATCTCCTAAGATCTTGTTAACTTTCTCTGTTTTCCCATCACTCTACGAATGGTAAGCGATACTCAACTTGAGCTTGGTTCCCGAAAATTCCAGTAGACTCTTCCAGAATTCACTGTTGAACAAAGGATCTCTATCACTAACTATGCTACTAGGAACTCCATGCAGTCTAACTACATTCTTCAGGAATAACCTTGCCAAAACAAGCGCCGTTCTGGTTGACCTAACTGGAATGAAATGGACACTCTTGGTCAATCTGTCCACTATAACCCATACGCTTACGTTTCCCCTTTTCGACCTATGCAACCCGTCAATAAAATCCATGGAGATAGAATCCCACTTCCATAGTGGAATATCTAATGGCTGAAGCAACCAACTTGGTTTCTGGTGTTCGAATTTGCCTATTGGAAAACCATACATTACTTCACAGATAACCCAATATCTCGCTTCATACCTTCTCCGAAGAAACTCCTCTTCAGCTCCTGATACATGTTAGCACCTCCTAGGTGAATAGAGAACTTTGAACAATAGCATTCCTCTAAGACTTTGTAATGACCCGCTATTTTGGACTATTCGCATCCACACATATCGGACTTGAATAATTCAAAATACCGAATTGTTAATTTAAATTTGGCAAAACTGAACATATACAATAAATAATCACAGAAACACAGACACAGAGTAATAATATGCAGCGGAAGCAAAAGATAGTAGTTCATGAAGCTACTATATATATAACAGAGTTAAATAAGTTACAATAGAAGTCTCGAATACAATAGTCAAATACAAGAATCAGAATACATCACTGGAATCAACTGAATATCTGAAAGCTGGATAGATAGCTGGATCTCCAAGCGAAGTTTCAACTCCAAAGGTGAGTCTCGAATACTGGTACTCAGCCTGACCCGAGCGTAAAGCAAAACACAAAACACTCGAGTCAGGATTAACATTCTTATATCAATAAATCCAACTCAAGTGAAATAGCAACTAAAATACAAGTAACACAAAGGATGTTGGAATAACCATCCTCTAAGGATCCGTTAAACTATCTACTATGTAGTAGTGTACGCTAAATAGATAATACCTATCAGTAATATAAAATATCAAAATAGCGTTAAGGCGTTACCATTATCCCTCTTAACACATTTTATATAAATGTCATAGTCTATACAGCACTGTAAACTCCACCGTAAACTAGTGGGATATCAAGGAGTACTCCATAGGTATAACAGAAAACAAATTCGTAGTGGTTGCGTATATAGGGATACAAGTATGACAAGGCACATGAGGCTATACCCAAGGTAGTGAAACTACCGTTTGCCTGATCCGGACTGGTGAAAATGCATCGCCGCAACGATTGCAACACCGCGAAACAACACTCCCAAAATTTCGAGGGTGCACCAATCAATAACAAGTAATGAGTAGTTTACGAAGAAGTGTGTTCGCTCGAGGTAGCTAACCCCATTTGGCCCGGCACGGCTCCTGTTTTAGTCATTTTCAATTTGACACAAGTGTCAAGGCTAACCATTATCGTTCTCTTTCTTCAGTCATCCCGTACATCATTCCAGCCATTTCTTTCTGTATCACACTCCGCGTATAGTTATTAAAGTGCTTTTCGGTTTAGACAGAGAGTATGTCCATAACCGATTCCAGTTTCTTTAATAACTTTCGTAATTATTATACCGATTGTTCGTTTAGAAAATTCCATATCAAATCAAATTCAATTAGAAATTGTAAATCAACATTCCATTTGTCTATACATAACAATTTCCAAAATTTACGTTCCAAAACTTCCAACTTACCGTTTAAAATCTTATAATTCAATTTCAATTTTTATTTTAAAACAATCCAAATATTGATTCAAGTTCGTATATAAGTTTCATTCCGTGATCATTGAAATTAATTTAATTTAACATTCAAATCAATTTAAATTCATTGATCGATTTCATTCAATATTCGTTAAGTAAATTTATCATTCAAAACAATTTCTATTTAATTTCCAATTCATAATATCAACTTACCAATTGAATTAAATTAGATTTGTCGATCAAGTTCTTAAAATTACAAGTCTTATATTTATTTCAATAAATCACATTTTTTTCTTGTTAAAGAAATTCAATTTCCATATTTATTTACTTAGTTACAAATTTCAAAGCTCAATTAATAAAGAAACTAAATTTCACATATTCAAGAAGTTCAATTTCACTTATTAACTTACGTAAATTTTCCAAAACTTAATTAATAAAGAAACCCAATTTCATTTATTAACGAAGTTCAAATTCACTTCTTCAAAGTTCAATTTTTCTTATCAAAAATTAATTTTTTTATTTAATTATCAAATAATTCAATCTCATTAAATTATTAAATAATTCCAAAACTTAATTATTAAATAATTTCAAACTTAATTATTAATAATTCCAAATTGTTTATTAATAATTCCAAATTTAATTATTAAATAATTAAATTTCCAACAACATTCTTTCATCAATTACTACGTTAATATTAGTTTCAGATTGCAATATTAACATTTTCCTTTCATCAAAAATTCAAATCCCAACTTCATTTCAAATCTTATTATTTATTCAAGTAAAATATTTATTTTATTTTTAAATCAAATTATTGACCAATCGGGTTTTTATTAATTCTCTATCCTAAGTCAACGTTTTATTTGGGTATTTATCATTTCAACCCGATTCCATTTCAATTCAAAAATCAAAGCATAACAAAGGGAACTTGCAGTGTGATAACTGGGATGTGTCAAAGTAAATAAACAAGCAATAACAACAATCAATAACAATCCAATAATTAATTCAAATAATCCCGAAATAATCGTGTTAATTCACATTGTTGTTTGTGCAAAATTAATACAATTATTTCTAGAATCTACACTATTATTTCATGCGGTTCTACACTTGACATTTATTATTCGATTTTATATTATATAAATTTATACAACATAAATTTAAATAGTTCAAGGTGTAATCAACCATATTTCTACATGTCAAGTAATTAAACATTTAAAGGGGTCATATTATACAAATTTTATCTAATCAAATTCATCACATATATCAATTTCAAATTGTTAACTCCTACGTCAATTTCAATTGTAAATTATTTATCACTTCATACATTAACAATTTAACGTCCAATATCAAGAACCAAACAATCAAACATTTATCAACAGACTGGATTATCATCGTATAAATAACAGATAATGGTGTTAGATGTCACAGGTGAACTGATACAGGTAATAACATATATATAACAGTGTAAATAACTAACGGTCGCATATTTCAATTATCGTTTCAGTTGAAATCAAATTTAATAAATAAAAGAACACTAATCGTGAGTGATTGCTCACCTTTTGAGGTTACAGAGAGATTCGACGATAGAGTGAGTTACGATTCCAAGCACGGATTTCCAAGTAAAGCACAACGGACACGATGCGACGATCGAAGCTGATAGATAAGAAATTGATGAGAACGGCTATATATATATATATATAAATTTTAAAATCTAATATTACCCATAAAATAAAATCTTTAATATATATTAAAAATCAATATTTAAATTCCATGCATTTCTTTTACCTTATACATTCAAAAATCTAAAATAACATATGTTCGTAAGAAACAACTCACATAGACCTATAGACAGTTATATCCAATATACTAAAACGCACGGTCATTGAATATCAAAATATCTATATAGGCTGCTTACATCTAAACTTTTACAAACACTATTTACATTATATAGTATACATATAAATCTGCACAAAAGGGCTGCTTGACTGTGCTTCCAATTCAAAAGTGCGAAATTTACTTTTATAGTAAATATAGTACAATACACTTTTATATATAGTACAGTAAAAGTTAATATCTTTAAGCATGCAAGCATATATATAAACTTACATCATTTCAATACATATTAATTTGATAACTCATTTTAATATCACTGTTCAACTTTGACAAATCGACTCAATACATAGGCATTTAAAATAACATAGCTACCGCTAATACTACTATGTATAATAACTTGCAAATATTACCTTTAAAACAAAACAGATTTATATACTTCCTATATATAAGACAGACACCAGATATCATATATGCAGACATACATAACATTATAACAGCATTTACCTATAAAACGAAAATGGAAAATTTGATTTTGTTTTAAGCTTATAAAATAATACATAGTACGTACCTTTGAAAATATAAAATAAACACTTTAAACCTATAGTAATTTAAACATAAACACAAACATTTATGTATAACTGTATAACATCTACTGAGTATATAACTTACATATATATATCCTAAAACTCATACACATTTTTTTTAAGTCAAAAACTGTAACCATTATAAACTTTTATCTATATGTATTACGTATACCTCAAATCTTATAAATTAATAATTTATCACAAAATCAGTTCAAAACATTAATAAAACTTAGATAAGTAAACAATTTATAACTTACTGTAAAATTTGTAAAACATACGTATACTTTACAGCATCTTATATATAACTAATGCATATATAAATATACATATGCTCACCAATATCAATACAGCGGAAGTAAACATGTGCGCATGGAAGATCAAAAGGAAGACTAGCAAACCCGACGTGGAGCGAAGGGAAGAGGAGCACTTGCTGGTTGCTCGGTGGATGGGTTTGTGATGCCTGGGGTGGAGGCAGATATGAGATACGGTGGAGGAGAGGGGAACGCGCGAGGTTGCCTCGGTGAGGCTGTGGTGGGGCAAGGACAGTGCGGGACAAAGGCCAAGGTGGTGGAGGAAATGAAGGGGAGTCGGCTATGGTCACTTGGTGGAGATGTACTCAGTGGTGAAGCTTGGTCGTGCCTGGGTTGTTGGCAAGATGAGGTGTTGATGTGGAGCACGCACAGAGGGAGTGAAGAAAGGCGGCTCGAAAAAGACGGCGGCCAGTGGGCATATATGGAATTCGATATGCTGGCGTGTAGGTGTAGGTGGTGGCACAGGCCGAGCCATCAAGGGGATCCCATTCCGCCTGTGTGCTCGCCTGGAGAGGGGAAGTGGAGATTCTGACCTTTCACTTTATAAAAGTTTCTCACGTTCTTTTTAAGCCATGGCTGAAAAGGAAAGGAAAGGAAGAGCAAGGAGAAATTGGATAGATGAGCAGGTAACGCATATATAAAAGCAAGTTTTAAAAATATAATAACTCTCCAAATGAAACATAAAGAAAAACAGAAGTTGAACCCCAAAAAAAACAAACATACATCAACATAAGTTGGAATGGTGGCAAAGAGAACGTCTCTCACGATTTGAATTCGGGAATTTTAAATGTCAAGTGGCCATTGGTTATCATGGTGGAAAAAAAGGTAAGAAATACCAAAAGGTTTTAAAACCGGTACCGATACGACTATTGTTTTGTACGTTTAGCCGTGCACCGAGCACCGAAATATACAACTGAATATACTGTTAAGATCAGTACGACAAGGCGATCGAATCGGTATACAAACATCAGTGATACGATTGAATTATAAAAACTCGAATTTTCTACTGGTGGAAAATGCAAGAAAACGCAGGAAAATAAGATCGACGGAGCTAAAGAAGTCCGAATTTGAAAAAAAGAAAAATGACGTCTTGCTCGGGAGATGATTTAGAATTTTTCTATGTAAAAATATTTAGGTTTCGAAAATATTTTATTTTCATCGCTTTTTAACTGATTAAATTGAAGTAAATTTACGCACGAAATAAACTTTCATATTTTCGGACGAAAATTTACTGGTTGCTATGTTTAACTGGACCAATTCCAAATATCAAATTTATATTTCAAAATTTTATCGTTTAAAATCCCATAAAATTTCAATTAATAACGTTATTAAAATCGGTCAAGTCTGCGGGTTGTTACACTCTCACTCATTCAAAACTTTTCGTACTCGAAAAGGAAGGAGATAGAAGAATAGAAACAAGCAGAAGAAAATAGATTTGAATTTCAAAATAAACAATTAATTTAAACAATATAAATTTCAATTTAAATTAATTTATATTCAATAATTGACTTTTAAATTCAAGATTTTCATTAAGTTGATTTGATTTCTCATTTATAAATGTTAGGCACAAAGGGTTCCTTTCAAATGAAATTCAATTAATTCAAGATACTCCTTTAAGTTGATTTAATTCAATTTGTTAACCTTCAAAACAAATTTTTCTTCTATTAATCATACCTATTATTTATTTAACTTATTATTCTATTTATCTCCATAAACATTTTATAGTTAAAATTTTAAGTGAATAACATTTATTATACGCACTCACACTTTATTTATAAAGACAATTTATATTATATGTTATCTAATTTTCTTAAATTAACAATTTCAAAGATCATAAATTTGAATAGTCATTTATTATAGCTACTCAAATGTATTTAGAATTCCTTTGATATCATTTATATAGTATAATATTAAATTACATAATTAACTTTTGAAACTTTAGGTAAGTTATATATAATGCAATTGAGCAATATCCAAATAAATTTTACAATCCAGCTATTTCAGGTTAAGTATTTATATAAAAAGAATTTGGCTTCATTTATAATTGAAAATTTAAGAATTAATTTCCGATAAATTTCAAACAACTTAGAGATAAAATAAATATATATATTTCCATAATATATCAAATCAAATTTAAAATCTTCAATAGATATTATAAAACAAGTCATGTTTAGAAATTCAAATCAGTTTTTCAAACAAACGTGTAGTAGGGCTACAGAATAGTCTCTTCACTTCGAAACCCTAAAATGAATATCGATGATGCGGCCGTCATCACCGAAATTATTTTCTAGCGACAAAGGAGAACATCACTAATTTAAACAGTTAAAGTTCTTTGAAACGATTTCTATTTGAAAATATTTAAATAATATACTTTAAAACTTCAAATCAAAGTTTGAAATTACCAGATATTAAATTCTCAAATTCTAGATTTAAATTCATTTCAAAGTCCAAATCAAATTATAGCCAAGTTATATAAATTCATTATATTATGCAATAGACAACGGTTTACGAAACAATAAATGAAAATCAAATATTATCATTTTTGACAACAAATTCATTAACAATTTAATTTCAGATAAATTTGTACTTATATATAATATAATCATACAAAATTTATTTATTTTACCAAATTTAAAAACAATATTGTGTCAGTTTGCTCTGCTCAAGTGTTTTGGAAATCCTATCGATAGCGTTGATCAGATGAATCGATCGAAAATCCAAATCAACATCAACAAATCAAACAACACAATACATACATACATATATATATATATAACATTATAGTAAAAATTCAAAAACACTCCCTCGCTCGATGATACAAGGATGGATTTCAAAATAAGTGTAGAGATTCAAATTTGATGGAAATCAAATCTAAAGAGAATTTTGATTCCATAATAAGTTTGAAAGAAAGATAAGATAATTAAATAATAAAATAGGGCGATGGATAAGTTTATATAAATCGCAGGCAACCTTAACCGGATCGAACGTGACTTCAATAATTAGATCGATGCAGAATTCCAAGGCAAATCTACATTCAACCCCAAGGGATAGAATTCAGGTATAACAGGAGATAGATAGCATCGTAAACCGAGGATACAGAAGTCTCTGGTAAATCAATGCCTATTGTAAAGGAGTTTCACCCATCTACAAATAATTTGAAGATTTGCGAGACCGCCGATTCATAATAAGGATCATTCGAAGTGGAGTTATGGGATACTCCAGAATTGAAAGAAGACAAATGGTGAGGGACACGAATGAATTTCGGAACCGAGGGAACGTTTCAAAATTCAAGGGAATCGAGTCCAAAGGAAAGATTCAAACTCGAACGAGAGTGATTATGTAAATACATTTACCCTATATGCTAAGTTTTGCCTAGAGCTACCAAAGCTCTGATACCAACTGTAACGACCCGCTATTTTGGACTATTCGCATCCGCACATGTCGGACTTGAATAATTCAAAATACCAAATTGTTAATTTAAATTTGAAAAAACTGAACATATACAAAAAATAATCACAGAAACACAGACACAGAGTAATAATATGCAGCGGAAGCAAAAGATATAGTTCATGAAGCTACTATATATATAACAGAGTTAAATAAGTTACAACAGAAGTCTCGAATACAATAGTCAAATACAAGAATCAGAACACATCACTGGAATCAACTGAATATCTGAAAGCTGCATAGATAACTGGATCTCCAAGTGAAGCTTCAACTGCAAAGGTGAGTCTCGAATACTGGTACACTCAGTCTGACCCGAGCGTAAAGCAACACACAAAACACTCGAGTAAGGATTAACATTCTTATGTCAATAAATCCAACTCAAGTGAAATAGCAACTGAAATACAAGTAACTCAAAGGATGTTGGAATAACCATCCTCTAAGGATCCGTTAAACTATCTACTATGTAGTAGTGTATGCTAAATAGATAACACCTATCAGTAATATAAAATATCAAAATAGTGTTAAGGCGTTACCATTATCCCCCTTAACACATTTTATATAAATGTCATAGTCTATACAGCACTGTAAACTCCACCGTAAACTAGTGGTATATCAGGGAGTACTCCATAGGTATAACACAAAACAAATTCGTAGTGGTCGCGTATATAGGGATACAAGTATGACTAGGCACATGAGGCTATACCCAAGATAATGAAACTACCGTTTGCCTGATCCGGACTGGTGAAAACGCATCGCCGCAACGATCACAACACTGCGAAACAACACTCCCAAAATTTCGAGGGTGCACCAATCAATAACAAGTAATGAGTAGTTTACGAAGAAGTGTGTTCGCTCGAGGTGGCTAACCCCATTTGGCCCGGCACGGCTCCTTTTTTAGTCATTTTCAATTTGACACAAGTGTCAAGGCTATCCATTATCATTCTTTTTCTTCAGTCATCCCGTACATCATTCCAACCACTTTATTCTGGATCACACTCCCCGTATAGTTTATTAAAGTGCTTTTCGGTTTAGACAGAGAGTATGTCCATAACCGATTTCGGTTTCTTAATAACTTTCATAATTATTACACCGATTGGTCGTTTAGAAAATTCCAAATCAAATCAAATTCTATTTCAATTAGAATTTGTAAACCAACATTCCATTTGTCTTTCCATAACAATTTCTAGAATTTACGTTTCAAAACTTCCAACTTACCGTTTCAAATCTTATAATTCAATTTCAATTTTTATTTTAAAACAATCCAAATATTGATTCAAGTTCGTATATAAGTTTCATTCCGTAATCATTGAAATTAATTTAATTTAACATTCAAATCAATTTAAATTCATTGATCGATTTCATTCAATATTCGTTAAGTAAATTTATCATTCAAAACGATTTCTATTTAATTTCCAATTCATTATATCAACTTACCAATTGAATTAAATTAGATTTGTCGATCAAGTTCTTTAAATTACAAGTCTTATATTTATTTCAATAAATCACATTTTTTTACTTGTTAAAGAAATTCAATTTCCATATTTATTTACTTAGTTACAAATTTCAAAGCTCAATTAATAATGAAACTAAATTTCACATATTCAAAAGGTTCAATTTCACTTATTAACTTACTTAAAATTTTCAAAACTTAATTAATAAAGAAACCCAATTTCATTTATTAACAAAGTTCAAATTCACTTCTTCAAAGTTCAATTTTTCTTATCAAAAATTAATTTTTTATTTAATTATCAGATAATTCAATCTCATTAAATTATTAAATAATTCCAAAACTGAATTATTAAATAATTTCAAACTTAATTATTAATAATTCCAAATTGTTTATTAATAGTTCCAAATTTAATTATTAAATAATTAAATTCCCAACAACGTTCTTTCATCAACTACTACTTTAATATTTGTTTCAGATTCCAATATTAACATTTTCCTTTCATCCAAAATTCAAATCCCAACTTCATTTCAAATCTTATTATTTATTCAAATAAAATCTTTATTTTATTTTTAAATCAAATTATTGACCAATCGGGTTTTTATTAATTCTCTATCCTAAGTCAAAATTTTATTTGGGTATATATCATTTCAACCCGATTCCATTTCAATTCAAAAATCAAAGCATAGCAAAGGGAACTTGCAGTGTGATAACTGGGATGTGTCAAAGTAAATAAACAAGCAATAACAACAATCAATAACAATCCAATAATTAATTCAAATAATCCCGAAATAATTGTATTAATTCACATTGTTGTTTGTGCAAAATTAATATAATTATTTCTAGAATCTACACTATCATTTCATGTAGATTAAAGGTTATTACACTATTATTTTATGCGGTTCTACACTCGACATTTATTATTCGATTTTATACTATATAAATTTATACAACATAAATTTAAATGGTTCAAGGTGTAATTTACCATATTTCTACATGTCAAGTAATTAAACATTTAAAGGGGTCATATGATACAAATTTTATCTAATCAAATTCATCACATATATCAATTTCAAATTGTTAACTCCTACGTCAATTTCAATTGTAAATTATTTATCACTTCATACATTAACTATTTAACGTCCAATATCAACAATCAAACAATCAAACATTTATCAACAGACTGGATTATCATCGTATAAATAACAGATAATGGTGTCAGATGTCACAGGCGAACTAATACAGGTAATAACATGTATATAACAGCGTAAATAACTAACAGTCGCATATTTCAATTGTCGTTTCAATTGAAATCAAATTTAATAAATAAAAAAACATTAATCATGAGTTATTTCTCACCTTTCGAGGTTAGAGAGAGATTCGATGATAGAGTGAGTTACGATTCCAAGCACGGATTTCCAAGTAAAGCACAATGGACCCGATGAGACGATCGAAGCTGATAGATAAGAAATTGATGAGAACGGATATATATATATATATATATATATAAATTTTAAAATCTAATATTACCCATAAATAAAAATCTTTAATATATATTAAAAATCAATATTTACCTTCCATGCATTCCTTTTACCTTATACATTCAAAAATCTAAATTAACATATATTCGTAAGAAACAACTCACGTAGACTTATAGACAGTTATATCCAATCTACTATAAGGCACGGCCATTGAGTATCAAAATATCTATATAAGCTGCTTACATCTAAACTTTTACAAACACTATTTACATTATACAATATACATATAAATCTGCACAAAAGGGCGGCTTGACTGTGCTTCCAATTCATAAGTGTGAAATTTACCTTTATAGTAGATATAGTACAATACACTTTTATATATAGTACAGTAAAAGTTAATATCTTTAAGCACGCAAGCATATATATAAACTTACATCATTTCAATACATATTAATTTGATAACTCATTTTAATATCACTGTACAACTTTGACAACTCGACTCAATACATAGGCATTTAAAATAACATAGCTACCGCTAATACTACTATGTATAATAACTTGCAAATATTACCTTTAAAACAAAACAGTTTTATATACTTCCTATATATAAGACAGACGCCAGATATCATATATGCAGACATCCATAACATTATAACAGCATTTACCTATGAAAGGAAAATGGCAAATTTGATTTTGTTTTAAGCTTATAAAATAATACATAATACGTACCTTTAAAAATATAAAATAAACACTTTAGACCTATAGTAATTTAAACATAAACATAAACATTTATGTGTAACTGTATAACATCTACTGAGTATATAACTTATATATATATATATATATATATATATATGTCCTAAAACTCATACACATTTTTTTTAAAAGTCAAAAACTGTAACCATTATAAACTTTTATCTCTATGTATTACGTATACCTCAAATCTAATAAATTAATAATTTATCACAAAATCAGTTCAAAACATTAATAAAACTTAGATAAGTAAACAATTTATAACTTACTGTAAAATTTGTAAAACATACGTATACTTTACATCATCTTATATATAACTAATGCATATATAAATATACATATGCTCACCAATATCACTACAGCGGAAGTAAACATGTGCGCATGGAAGATCAAAAGGAAGACTAGCAAAGCCGACGCGGAGCGAAGGGAAGAGGAGCACTTGCTGGTTGCTCGGTGGATGGGTTTGTGATGCCTGGGGTGGAGGCGGATGTGAGATACGGTGGAGGAGAGAGGAACGCGCGAGGTTGCTTCGGTGAGGCTGTGGCGTGGCAAGGACAGTGTAGGACAAAGGTCGAGGCGGTGGAGGAAATGAAGGGGAGTCGGCTATGGTCACTTAGTGGAGATGTACTCAGTGGTAAAGCTTGGCCGTGCCTGGGTTGTTGGCAAGGCGAGGTGCCGATGTGGAGCACGCACAGAGGGAGTGAAGAAAGGCGGCTCGAAAAGACGGCGGCCAGTGGGCATATGGAGTTCGATATGCTGGCGTGTAGGTGTAGGTAGTGATACAGCCCAAGCCATCAAGGGGATCCCCTGCCGCCTGTGTGCTCGCCTGGAGAGGGGAAGTGGAGATTCCGACCTTTCATTTTATAAAAGTTTCTCACGTTTTTTAAGCCATGGCCGAAAAGGAAAGGAAAGGAAGAGCAAGGAGAAATTGGATAGATGAGCAGGTTACGCATATATAAAAGCAAGTTTTAAAAATTTAATAACTCTCCAAATGAAACATAAAGAAAAACAGAAGTTGAACCTAAAAAAAAAACATACATCAATATAAGTTGGAATGATGGCATAGAGTACATCTCTCACGATTTGAATTCGGGAATTTTAAATGTCAAGTGGCCATTAGTTATCATGGTGGAAAAAAAGGTAAGAAATACCAAAAGGTTTTAAAACCGGTACCGATACGATTATTGTTTTGTACGTTTAGCCGTGCATCGAGCACCGAAATATACAACCGAATATACTGTTAAGATCAGTACGACAAGACGATCGAACCAGTATACAAACATCAGTGGTATGATTGAATTATAAAAATTCGAATTTTCTACTGGCGGAAAATGCGAGAAAACGCAGGAAAATAAGATCGAACGAAAAGTGACATCTTACTCGGGAGATGATTTAGAATTTTTCTATGTAAAAATATTTAGGTTTCGAAAACGTTTTATTTTCATCGCTTTTTAACCGATTAAATTGAAGTAAATTTACGCACGAAATAAACTTTCATATTTTCGGACGAAAATTTACCAGTTGCTATGTTTAACTGGACCCATTACAAATATCAAATTTATATTTCAATATTTTATCGTTTAAAATCCCATAAAATTTCAATTAATAACGTTATTAAAACCGGTTAAATCTGCGGTTTGTTACAGACTTCCTTCCTTATGTTTCCTACATTCAGAACACATAATCTTCTTTTCTTTCTCAACCTCTCATTCTGGTCAAGACTGAAATCTTTCAAGTCTTTGCTTTTAGCTCCATCTCTTAGTTTCCTGATCCGCTCAGCTAAAACCAGATCCTTTATTTGTCTAGAAGAAATCCTTTCGATCAACACCGGTCGAATTTCCAAACAAGATGACGTAGTTGTGTCTCCATTAGACATAGCCTTGGATCTCCACCGCACTCTGCAATTAACTAATACTTTCAAGTCCTTCCACGTAGCAATCATCATCAAAATTGCATTCTGATGTTTTCTACTAAGTGCGTCTGTAATCTTATTGCCTTTTCTTGGTGTATACTCAATCTCAAAAACATAAGCAGCAAGAAACTCTAACCACCTCTGCTGCCTCATGTCCAACTCCTTTTGAGAGAACAAATATTTCAATGACTTATGATCAATATATTACTCAAACCTTTCTCCCAAAAGTAATGTCTCCACACCTTCAAAGCAAAAACAACTACATCCAACTCTAAATCATGCATCATATATCTGACCTCATGTGGTCTAAGTTGTCTAGAAACGTAGGAAATCACTTTACCCCACTGCATCAGCACAACTCCTAATCCAGTGCCACATGCATCTGTATAAACCACCAAATCTTGATTCCTTTCTAACAACTAACACTAGTGCATGGATCAATAAGTGTTTCAAACTCTGGAATGCCTCCTCACACTTATCAGTCCACACAAGCTTTACATCCTTTCTTGGAAGCTTGGTCATTGGTGCCGCTATTCGTGAAAAATCCTTAAAAAACTCCGATAATAACTAGCCAACCCAAGGAAACTCTTTATCTCGGTTACTATCTCGGGCCTTTTCCAACTATTTAGTGCCTCAATCTTAGTCAGAATTACTGAAACCCCTTCCTTTGAGACTACATGACCAAGAAACTTCACTTCTTTCTTGCAGAAATGATACTTCAAAAACTTCACCTTCAGCCGATACTGCCTCAATGTCCCAAGCACCACTCTAAGATAACCTTCATGCTCTCTTTCATCCTTAGAGTAAATCAAGATATCATCTATGAAAATAAACCTATCTAAGTGCTCCCAAAAACTTGGTTCATCAAATCCACAAAGAAAGCTGACACATCAGTCAGTCCAAATGGCATAACTAACCATTCGTACGACCCATATCTGGTCATAAATGTTGTCAAAGTTATACTATGCTCTTCAACCTTGAGCTGATGGAAACGTGTCGCTAAATCCGACTATGAAAATACCTTAGCTCCGCTCAATTGGTCGAACAAATCGTCAATCTATGACAATGGATATCAATTCTTTATCATCCTTTCGTTCAGCTCACGATAACGAATAAATAGCCTTAGCGATCCATCCGACTTCATAACAAATACTTAAGCTGCTCCCCATGGCGAGCTACTCGACTTGATAAAATTATTGCCTTCTAAATCCACCAACTGCACCTACAACTCCTGCAATTTTGTTGGGGTCATCCTGCTTGGTGGTCTACTCATTGGTTCTGTTCTTGGAAACAAATCTATCCGAAACTCAATGGCTCATTTCGGCAGCAATCCAACTACAAGCTCAAAAACACCTACGAATTCTCTAACCACGAAAACTCGACTCAACTCATCATCCAACTCCATAGCACATAAGAAAGCATAGATCTCACCGTAAGAACCTGCAATGGTATAAACTATCCGACCACTACAATCTGGGCGACTAAGAAATATTTTCCTATCCTGGAAAAATATCCTTGCATCGTACTCACTTAACCAATCCATCCCAAGAATAATCCCGAACCCCACAAAATCAAGCATATGCAAACTGCAAACAAAAGTATGACCTAATAGGTCAAACACTAACTGATCACATCTCATTCATAGAGTTGCATACCCTCCTATTGGATTTGCAGCCCATAAGGAAGTAATTAAATAAGTAGGCTCTAGGTTAAGCTTATCTATCAAACATCTAGATATAAAAGAATGTGATGCACCAGTACTAATAGAACGCTAACAGCCACACCATGAATCTAAACCTTACCTCTCAAGACTGACTTTCCTTTTTCCTAAGCTATTGGCTTAGAAGTAGTAGGCTCCAACGCATACAATTGTCATTTACATCCTAAGCGGGCTCCTTACACTGTCTCTTGTAATGGCCTATCTAGTCATAGTTGTAGCACCTGATTCTTCCTCCTAGCCACTTTCTTAGCCTTCCCCCCACGACACTCATTAACATAATGCCCCTTCTTATCACACTTTAAACAGACAATCCCAAACTTCCCTTTCTTAGCTGCTCCACTCTTTTGAGTACCTTTCTTCGGAAAGAACTTCCTCTTCTGATTCTGCCCGACCTAGATTTCTTTAGCTTTACTCTTCTCCAAAGAATCAATCTACTCCTCATGCCTCAAGGCCATCTCCATAAAAAAATCAGAAGGATCTATAATATGAGGTAATGTAGCCCTGGCCAACTTAAGCTTCAACCTCTGATGAACTTTTCATTCCTCTTCATGACCGTGTCCACTGAAGCATACCCATACAGGGCCAACTCCTTGAACTTCCTTGCATACTCCAGAACCGACATCTCCCCCTTCTCTAACTCAACAAACTTCCTGATCAGAGCTGATTGTGCCATTGCTGACATAAATCTCTCCTTGAACCTTCCTAGTCATAGTTTCCTCATCCACCACCGCAGTCACACTATTTGACCAGAATAGAGCTGCTCCCTGAAGCTGTCTAGATACCAAATTCCTTTTCTGCTCATCAGTGAGCCCCAAATCTGAAAAAATCCTTTCGTAGTGTAACAGATATTTCTCTACCTTAATGGCATCCTATGTTCCAACAAACGGCTTTCCTCCAATCTTGGTGTAATCTCCACTCAACTTAGGATAATGATTAACTATTGGAGCTTCTAAAACTCCTGCCCCAGCGGCATTTCCTCCTACCATTCCAACTGCAACTCCAGCTAGCACCATATTCACAAAAACTGATACATAGCCCTCATGTCCACTTTGCGGGACTCCAGCAGTTGTATTCCATGCTTGTTCCTGGCCTTGACCTCTTCTCACATTAGGCCTAGCATTTCCTTTGTGCCCTCCCCTCCTTGGTTAACTCTTCCTCTTCTTCCTTCCATATCAATATTCAAACCTTATGAGATATGTAAAATAACCTAACAAAGATAGGAGTCCAGAGACAAAGCGTACACCTATATATAACAAATACAAGTACGTTACTATAACATTATCTCATTCCCCCAATCTTACTCTAATTCCTTAGGATTATGTTTTAAAAATCATTTTTAATTTAAATTTTCTCACGAACCATGCTTTGATACCAAGTTGTAACATCCGGCACCTAAAGGCCAAAAGCTAAGCGCTATAGATGTTGCAGCTAACCATAGTATTAATTTCTGATGACAAAATATGGTAATGGTAATGGTATCCGTAATATCAGAAGCACATGAATATGAACAAAATCTCTGATTTCAAAACAACACTTTGCTGATTACATTTCAAAACAATAATTCATATTCATGTTAGATAATCCTTTAATGTTTCCCAAGCAATGATTAAATATATCATTACAAAAATACGCCAAGAGCAACATATGACGATGTCCCCTTTGTTGATCAAAGCAATATAGTCATATCTGACTTATATACACGGCGAAATCAAAACAAAATGAAAAAGAAAATCCTAATTAGCTATACATTAGCCACCTACTCATCTTCAGATGCTTTATTCGCCAAAGACAAAAACCAGAAAACCTCAACCCTCACCTTACTCAAATCGATTTTGAGTATCCGAAAGTTCAAGGGGAACAAAAACTTCGAGTCAAACAGAAAGTCTGGTGTCAATAATTCTGTTACGTCTCTATTTAATGATATTAAGTGAGACCACGCCGCTTAGCGAAACGGGTCTCCCCTCACTAATATCCTCTTTAAAACATATATTTTGCTAATCCTTTCCTACGACCAAACTGGTTAATCAAATCGATTATTTCAAAATAGCAATACCCTTTGTGCTAATAAATGGACTATATGTCCGTAAAACTGGTAGTATGTGAACTATCTACCCACACGTAATAGCAAGGTCCGTTATGCTACAAATAGACTATCTTTCCATACAACTAGGTCGACTGCTCGCAAACTAGACTAACTGTCCGAAATCTAGGCTGATTGCCTGCAAAATGGACTAACGGTCTGGATTTTTTTTAGGGTTAACTAACCATTAAATTTCCTTGAAATCTTTTTCAAAATGGTATAGTCCTTCAAATCGTATATATATATATGTACAAGGAAAATACATCTTTAGCTTTACTCTAAGGCATTTTCCCATGTTACATATACTTTACTCGAAATAATATGGATGGGATTTAATAAGGATTGACTATCCTTCGAAATCAAGTCAAAATCCATTTTTAACTCGAAAATAATTAGGCTATATTACCTATTTATTACATTCGAAACCGTTATTTAAAACCATTTACACAACTTTTTAGAAACCCTTGAAGGAAACCCCTTCGAAATCATTGGAAAACCCCTTTCGAAACCATTAAATACTGCCTTTTGTAAACATTGGAAAATCCTTTTCTTTCTTTTCTCTGCAAGCTTCAAAATAACATACATCCCCTTCTTAAAACCTTTTACGTAAAACACGAAAAATCCTTCCTTTTCAACCTTGTCGAAACCTTGGGGAACCACACCTTTCGAAACTATTCATTAAACTTTTCAAAACAGTCAAACTTAATCCTTTTGAAAGCACTTTGGGTTCAATTTAAAACATGTGTAAAACTTTCAAAACTGTTCAAAAACGTCTTGCTCGATGGATTCTGCCTCCAAGTAGAGTAAAAGTATCAGAAACCCATCAAAGTCAAAAGCATCAATTTTGAAACCTTTTAAAACTATCTCTTTCGAAACCATTTGGGTTTTACTTTATTTATAGAAAAAGCGTCCTTAAGACATTTAAGTCGAAAGAAACTGCTTCGAAATCCATTTCCTAAGTAACGAAATGATAGTGTCGAAACTATCCCTTCGAAAGCATTGGAGAGGTGGCCAGGTTTTAGAAAAACAAAAAACCCTTTCGAAACCATCTGGGTCGAAAGATAGAGAGGCGGTAGCAGAAAGGTCTCGACTTAGTCGAAATCATTTATTTGAAAATAGAAGTGCTACCTAATCGACACCATTTCTTTTAAACCATTTGACTTGTTCAAAAGCAAATTAGTCGAAAGCAAGCAGGTATATTTCTTTTATTTGAAAACAAAGGACTGCCTCAACTCTTTTAAAACCCTTGGTTTCGACTCTCTTATTTCCGTCATCATCCAATTCATTACGTACCAGTTGCCTAATACCATATGCATTGGTTTCGACTGTGCCGGAGGCGATAGTTATAGAGGCGGAACCTGGTGTCGAAAAAGAACAGTGGAAAACTTAAAGCAAATCATTCTTTTCACCTATTCCGCCTTACGTGTCTACATGTGATTGGTTTCCTCTTTCTTTACCAATAAAAAGTACCGCGCTTTGTCAAAAGTGCTGCCGACTTTTCTAGATTTTATAATTTAAATCTTTTACAAAAATCCCATTCTCATCTTTTAATTATATAAAACATTTAAGTCTCATACCTTAAATAATTTTATATAACCTTCTAAAACACTTAGGAAAAATCTAGAAAAATTCCAAAAAATCACATTATATATGTTTTACAACATATAAAATTTTTAGACCCAAATAATTATATATTTCTCTATAGTTAATTTATAAACCAAAACGCCATTTTCTTTACTAGAAAATTCATATTAATTCCACCAAAATTTTGAAATATCTGAAAATCGAAACCCATCCCCATAATAATATTTATGGTCTTCATAAGAATTCGCAAGGCATATAGATATCATGTTTTGAGGTTTTCACCTTAAATCATATCATGAATTCAATACGAATAACGATAGTTCATCGACAAGTATATATATTCATTTCATCATTCAAAAACCTGGAAAATCATTGCAAAATATTCGGAATTCATATTAAAACCGAAATCATAATAAAAAATGAGATATAAACATTATTCACCTTAGCTTTTAGAGATTATGGAGATTTAGATATGAATAAATTTGATTTGAATTAACTTCTTCCTAGCTTTTCTTCTTCTCTTCCTTATTAGTGGTGGCCGGTCTTGTTTTCCAAAATTTTGAAATGAAATGAATGTGTAGATTTTACATGGCTATGAGTAATAGATATAGGAATGGCCTCTTTTCCATTTTACCCCTTCTCTATTTCAAGTTAACTCTGATTTTAATCCATGGATAAATGAAATGGCTACACCTTAATTAAGATCAAATCTCAATCCCCTAATCAATACATATTTTATTTAATTCAACTAGTCAAATATCCTAAATAATGTCATCAAAAATCTAGGGTGTTACACTTTTCCATGTTCATCTTTGTCTAGATGATTAGTAGTACTCATTGGAGCGGGTTTACTTGATGTTTCATCCATTCTAAAATGTTTTAGTAATTCTTTACAGTATTTTTCTTGATTTATAAAAATTTCATTATTTAATTGTTTTAATTGTAATCCTTAAAAGAAATTCAATTCACCCATACGAGACATTTGAATTTCGTTTGTCATTATTATATAAAATTCATTACATAAATGTATATTGAAAGAAAACTAATTAAAATACTAATTAAATAAGATTTTAGAATTTTATATTGAAAGAAAACTTTAATTTGTGATGTTATAATGAGAGTAATAATGAGAACGTAACGTTAATAATGCTAATATAAGGTAGTTGCTAATAATTTCAATATAATTCCAATTAATTGAAGTGACAGTAAAGTTATAATTGGTTATAAACTATAAATAAGGAAATACATTGAATGATGAAATTATATGTAATCAATTAGAATAGGTGAATATTGAATATGAAATCAGTGATGTTGTTTGAATGCTGTTGATAATTATTTAATGTAATTTCGAATCAATTGAAATAAATTGTAGGTTGACTTGGTTAAAATTGTAAATAATGAAATAAATTAAATGATATAGCTAATGGTGAACTTGTATGTAATTAATTGAAATAGGTTAGTATTGAATACAAAATCTTTTTGGGTAAGAAAATTATAACCCTTAGTTGTAAAGAATAAGGTAATGGGTATGAATTATTATTATAAACGATTTTTTAACTATTTTCTCATTAATTTATCCATTTGAATATTGAATGGGTAATTAATGGAATTAAGGCAACTAAACGTTGGGTTTAATGTTAGAATTATATGTCAGTAATTGAAATAATTGTAAAGTTATTTGGTGATAATTTGAAATAAGGAAACGAATTAAATGTTATACAAAAAGGGAGAAATTATATAAAATTAATGGAATTTGAGTATAATCATAGTTGTATAAGTAGTCATAACATTTGTGGTTGATAATAAACTTATAAATGTGATTAAGTAAGTAAAAAGTAACATTTGTTATTATCACCTATTTATTTAATCCATTGAAATTAAATTGAAAATCAAATTTAATTTATCTAATTACTTATTGTAGTTAATATGAATTAAAGTGATAGGTATAGAAGATTGAGGTAATGAAATGGTAAACCAACGTTAAGTATATCCATAAGATGATAATTGATTGAATAATAAGATGAAAATAAAAATAAATAAATAAATAAATATATATATATATATATATTGGAATTTAAATTAATTAATGAATTTATTGCCATTAATTTGACTTGGAATCTTTCAATAAAAGGGAAAGAGAATTTATTTGAAATTAATGGCGTTTAATGAAAGAATGTACGTTTGTTAGGATCCGTTCTAAAGTGTAATTTTGAAATTAATTGCAATTATGTCGATTTGGAATCCTTCAATTTAAAGGAGTAAAAAAAACATTAATTTTAAAGAATGGATTTAATGAAAGAAACATACAACATTGTTAAAATAAAAAGGATGTTTTAATGAAAACAAAATGAATGTTGTTGTTTTTAAAGTAAGTGTAATTTTGTAAAAAGAAAAAAATTGAATTTTGAAGCAATATTTTATGGTCGTTAAATAGTAGTCTTTGGCATTGTAGAGGTGATTTTATTGCTAATTGCAAAATTTAGAATAAATTAAATATTTTATGTTCATGATTGTGCGTTGAGAAAAAAACCGATTTTGAATTTGAATTTGGAATCATGGTTCATCTTCTATTTTATGTAGCGGTGGTCCCCGTTAGCTTAATTGGTGTATTCAAATTTTATTTATTTATGTTGATAAAACTTTTAATTAGGTGTAAATTTGAGTTTATTTGAGGTTAAAGAAATTAACTGAATTGAAAAACATTTCCATATTGAATTAATGTGGCATTATATTCATTTTGAAGTACGAAAGATGATGTTCATCATGAATTCATATTCATGCTGTAACGACCTAGGATTTTTAGTAATTTAAATTTGAATATTTAATAAATTTTAAATATTAATAAGTGAAATTTATAAGTCGAATAAATTTTATTTCGAATAATTGGATTTAATTGGATAATTAAATCGATAATTTAATATGTTAAATTATGGAAATAATTGAAAATTGAGTTAAATATGATTGAAAATGATTTGTAAAATTTTATTTTATCATATTGGAGTTAGAATGATATTTTAGAACTTTTAAAATCGAATTAAAAGTTTATTTGTGAAAATTGAATATTTTAATATTTAAAATCGACTAGTGAAAATAGTCAATTTTTGAACAGTCTCAGAATTGGACGAAACCAGTTCCATTGGATCCGTAATAGTTAGTTGTTACCGGATTTCAATTTTCGTAGCAATCGGAGTTATCGTTTGATCGTGGCAGCTCGAAACGCATTGAATTATTTTTAATATTAATTTGGCGAGTTAAAATAGCCATTTTTCAAAAAGTCTCGGATTTCAACGAAACCAGTTTCATCGGATCCGAGATGTAATATTATTGTAAGGTTTTAAATTTCGTGTCAATCGGATTTACCATTTGTCCGGTACAAATTAAAACGCCTAGAAAATCGTTTAAATCGGTTTAATTTAAATTGAACATTTATTGCCATAACTCGCACAGATGTTCGAATTAGCTTTCGAAACCTATTCCATTGCGTCCGGAACGCGGGGTAAACCCTAGAAACGCTGGTTACGGCGCGTAAATCGGAGTTCGGAATTTACGGAATGAATAGGGTCGTTTGTTTTCCTATAAATAGACCATCTCCATTCATAAATAAAAAATTTAAACCCTAACCCTAGCCGCCGTATACAAAACCAAAGGCCAGAAAATGTCGTTCCTTTCTCTCTCAATTTCTCTAAATCCGTAGACAATTAGGAGAAGTGTTCAACTAATGAAAGGAAGAGCATTGTGAAAGCTTTATATCCGTACGGTGATGATGGGGTTTGGCGTCGCGTGGAGGAGGGCAGTGGGCCGCGTTTTCTGCAGGTGGCGCACGCATTTCGAGCGTAAGGGGGAGGCCGAGCTCAGCCCTGCTCTGGCCGGTGGTAGAGGGTGCGAAGGCGGTCCTTGTGGTGGTTCTTCATCGTCACTAAAGTCGTCGTGGTGGTCGAATTTCTTAACCCTAGTTTATGTATCATGGGTTCCTTGGTGCGACCTTTGTCTATAGAGGGAGAACGAAGAAGAAAGGGGTAGGGGGGACGGCCAGGATGCAAGGGGGAGAGATCCAAGGGTGATGATGAGAGCAGGTTAAAAATTAAAGAAAATATAGTTGTAAATTTATAAATAAAATTCGTGTAAACTTCATAAATGCATATCTTTTTCATACGAGGTCGAAAACGCGCGAAACCAGTTGCGTTGGAATCGTATGGACGAGCACTACGCTATGGAATTGGATTGGAGTCGTTTGGAGTTAGTGAGAATTTTGGGTAAAATTAAACGTCCGTTTAATTTTATTCGAAATAAATCGCTAAAACAAAATTGAAATCAAGGTGAGAACTTCTCACTCAATCGAATCAGTTTCGATTTTAATTTTAAATAGTTAGATTTAAAATATTTGAATGCATGTTTGAATGATGATTGATATCTATTGATTGTTAAAATAGACATTATGCGCCGTTAGTAAGCGGATGTTATTTATTAAAAACATATACCGCGAATATATCATAAACAGTGAAATTGGTATTATATATAATAGCAATATATATATATATATATATATTGGCATATGTATATATTGCAGTTGTTGATTTCCCGCATTTTTTAGCGGATGAGACCCTATTGCGCCGTCTATTAAGCGGATAATATTTTAAATCCCATATACCGCGATAATTCCGTACTGGAGCGGAATTGGTATTGTGCTAATGTTGTTGGATGCAGGAAAACAGGTTGGAGGGATCCAACTGGATTCCTCAACAGTATTTATTTGAATTCAGATATTTTGATATTTGATGGATTATCATATCGATATATGATATCGTTGTTGTCGTGATTGACTATTTGGTATGTAGCATCATTGGACCAAATTTTGGAATTTTAAAAGGATTTCAAAGTGATTTTTGAAAGTATACGTTATAAAATATTTTTAGGAATTTATCCATTTTAAATAAATAAACGTATAATTTTAATGTTATAAAAATTATGATTTTTAAGAAATATGGGTTAATGTTTTTATAAAATAATTAAATTGGATTTTTGAATTTATTATAAAAGTTTAAATATAGGATTTATAAATTTGATTATTTTATAAATCAAGAGAATGGTGAAATTATAAAGGAGATTAAAGATGTTTTAAAATAATAGTATAAATTGATTTTATAAAGAATTTATAAATTGATAATTTATAAATGAAAATATTTGAATTATAAAACGAGTTTTTATAAGTGTTAGAATGAATTGTGAATGAATTTCATAAATGAATGAAATTTATAGAATTATAAACGGTGAAGTTATAAATGGAATTTTATAAACAGTAGGTTTATAAAATTTATAAAGTTATTGAAAGAATAGATTTGGATAAATAATTGAATCTTATAAGTTATAAGATTTATAATTATAAAGTTCAAAGGAACGATTTTTACAAACAAATAAATTATAAGTATTTGACTTATAATACGAACCTTTAGTTTATAATTGAGTTATAAATTGAATAGGTTAATAAAGGAGATGTATATAAAGGAAGTTGTTATAAAATAAATAGAAAAGGAATTTATAAACGTTGTTTTATAAATTCGCAAACGACTTATTTTGATAAGTAAATTGTTGAAACTTATTTATGGAGTTATATTCACATTTTAGATAGTGGATAATCCTTTGAAACAAAATGAATAGAAATGATGAAATTGTTAACGTAGTATATTCACGTTTTTGAACAGTGAATAATATGTTAAAGAAAACGTTTGGACGTGATGTTTTAAATAGAATTAAAATGATCTAACGATGTTTTTAAATGTGTTAAGATTCGAAACCATAGATTTCAACATTCATTGTTGAAATAGACGTTTTCGAGAAATAAAAGGAAATAGTGGACTATAACACTGTTGTTATAGTAAATAATTTCCGAAAGAAAATGTTTTGTATAGTATTGAGATTTATATATCTATTTTAATTTCGAATCCCTATACTAGTGATTTTGGGTTGTCGTAACGATGTTTTACGCAACATTCGTTTTGGCCCAAATAAATATGTTTAAGAGAATGATTTCCTTAAAGAATGAAATATATACTTAATCTCGATTTAAGTATATCGGATATTTTCTAAGTGTTGAAAATAAATAAAATTGTGAATTACTTATGAATAAGTAAGTATGGAAATGTTTTCCAATATAAAGTGAATATCTTAAAAATTTATCTTTTTGAAGATAAATTGAAATGAATAATTGAAATCGTTATTCATAAATATTGTGAAATATAAATTCACTAAGGAATTTATAAAAAAGGGGAATTTGTTTAAAAATAAATATTGATTTATTTTTGAAGTGTGAAATTATATATCTAGTAAAGATATTTTGGAAAATAAATAATTTGGAAAATTATTTGGAATCTGGTGATGTGTGCATATCCATTGATAGTTCAATAACCGACTATCAATATTTACCTTTGAAAGGTATTTGTTGGGATTTGCTTGAATTTGAATGCTACACTTGTTTTTAAATTATTGCGCTCGTTATTCGGATTACCCATTCCGAATAGTGATACGACGTAATGGATAGCATTGAAGATCGGTGTTGAAGACCCGGTATTAGCGAGAGCGATAGGATGACCTGTCGATTGACTCTGCACCGAGTTGCTCCGGTATTGAATTCTCCATATGTGATGGGAAATCCGATCAGGATTGTGGATATCCGGATTGCAAGGACTTCTTTGTAAGTGCCTTCGGTTCTGTTCGATCCCGGAACAGACTTGTATGGATTGTATGTCTGACGTTACAAATTGAGATATAAAGCAGATTTCTTTCAAATATATTTCTGTTGGTGGCGAAGAATTTATTCTTTTAGCTTAACACCCTTAGAGGTTATGTAGTTGAATGTTATCAGCGATATATTCCCAATTTGGTAATGTGACATGCTGAGTGTTGCGGTGAAATGATCATTGTGTTGATCATTTGTGATAGGATCATTTATTTGATCGTCTATCTTGGTGATCATTTCTATGATCATTTGTTGACCCAAAGCATGGCTTTTGTATAAAGTATGTTTTTGTGGACGTGACTTCGTCGAGCCTCACACCCCGGGAATGGTCAAAACAGGAAAGATGCAGCAAGGTTATGAGGGGTAGCGCCCTTTAGGATGTGTGCATTTCCTTCTGGAAAAGGGTGGTATCATGGTATGGAGCCCAGATACTTACTCATGTTGAAAACACTTTGTTATGATTGTGTGATGATGGTGACGAGCGCTCGGTGAAAGGTCCCAAAGGACCGGGGGATGACATATTCGGTCAGTTGTTACTCAGTTAGGGGTAACCCAACCTTGTGTTGGTAGAGATCCGGTTTGGTTCTCGGGGATGTCCATCCAACGGCATTCTCATGTGGCAATGGGAAGTTCCTTGGCCTGATCATTCGTTGGAAATCCAAAGAAACAATACGATCTTGTACGGTATTAGTTGTAGAACCTATCATTCACTTATGGTGGCGCCCCACTGTTTGGATGGTAGCTATAGTAGGCATAGTTCGGAATGTCTATGCTGGCTAAGATTTATATTCTACTTTCGAAATAAATTTTTCCTACACTATGCACTGGTAATAATATCAAATGTTCTTTTTAAATGCGTATCAAGCATCTTTGACTATCATAAGGAGAAATCTCCTCCGAATCTGCGTTTGCATTGTGTGTGTGTGTGCGGGAGGCCTTATGGTAGTCTCATTTTTAAAAGCATTGCGAATTGACTTTAAAAATATTCCTCTATTTTGATTTTAAAGATAAATAAACTGTTTTGAGTTCCCACACCAGTCACATGACTGACTCGGAGTTTATTGTTTTCCTTCCTAAACTCTGGGTGCCCACCAATTTCCACACGGGCAGTCAAGAGTTAGGTTTATCAGGATATTCTGGATATTCAGGAGTTGCAGGAGGCAAGCTGGATGGCATGGCGTATTATTAGTATATAGTATTTCTTTTCCGCTGCATTTTTTGATGTTGTTTGTTGTTGTACACTCTGATGATATGATGTAATATAATGTGATGTAATGTAATAACTGATATAGTTCTTTGTTTAAAGATTATTCATTTATTATTATATGTTGTTCCGCTGCGAATTGTGAGATTCTGATATTGTTGTGTTTTGTTCTGTTCCGTTCTATTTTCTATGTTCTTTTCTCTTTATCTTTTCTATCTTTTTCTCTCTTCTTCTGCCTCTTCTTCTTTCTTAAACCCTCAGTGTTCGGTTTTCCGGCATCCGACTGATTGGCATTCGATACAGTGGACGTATTGATGTCGATATTCGGGAGTCGAAGAATCGGGTCCTGACACATGCACGTTTCATATTCTATTGCGTTTGCTAACTACTATCTCATTCATATTTTTTCTGCTTTGTACACATTCACAATTCAACTATTCATAATAAAAAAACCTCTCTCTTCATTTCAAAAAACTTTTATTTATTCTATGTATATTTATTTCCATGCTTATTGTTAGCTATACATTCTCCCACCTACTTTTATTTGGCCTAATTCTTAAATACCTCTTGTATTAGCATCTAAGCATTCATTTTTATGCGTTACAACTTTTAGTATTCACTCTTTTTCATAACTTCTGCCTGCACTAACTCGTTCATTAACAATTCATATTTAATGCACATGCATCATTCATGCTAGCTGATGCAACTCAAGAATAAGTCGTACACAACTTAAGGAGGAAGACTTGGGTCGTTCTCGAGTTAAGGAAGTTTTGTTTTCAAGTCTTAAGTCGTGCACGAGTCAACCAGGGGAGGAAGGTCATAAGTCGCAGGAAGCTTCGGTTTTAGGTCGGCAACGACCTATGGACTTAGGTCAGCAACGACCTAAGGAAATGTGGCTGAAGGAAGAGGCAACACTTGACGCTGCTGATTTGAGTCGTTCCATATGTCGTAAGTCGGCATGTAGTTGAGTCGGCCGAAGGCTGTTGAGATGTAATTGCTTTGAGTCGCCTATGTGATAAGGCACGCACTGTGTTGTGAGACGAGTCGCTACCGACTTAGGTGAGTCGTAAGTCGTGGGTCAACTAATATTGAGTTGCGTTTATTTTTAGGTCGTGTGAAGGTATTGTGATGTAATTAGGTCGGTAACGACCTTGTCTAAGTCGTATGTGTTGTATATATGTGCTGTGGTGCAATTAAGGCGAGTAGTATCTATTAGGTCGGCAACGACTTAGTTGAGTCATGAGTCATGAGTCGGCAACGACTTAAGGGAGTTAAGTCGGCAACACTTAAGGGTCAGAGGTTGGAAACTTCTATAAATAGCGAGTGTGTTGTAATTTCAAGGGTTGTTGATTTTTGAATAAAATTCTTGTTTGATTGATGTGTGCTTTCATCCTAAATTGGTAGTTGAGTGTAATCTCCTATCTCCACTTTCGGTTAATCGAGTGCGCTCGATTCAACAATTGTTGAAGCCAATTCACGGTATCAAGTGCGCTTGATCAACGTTTGAAGAATTGTAGATCTTCTCTCACGGTATCGTGTGCGATCAACGTGTCGAGGATAGCTAGAATTCGGTACCTTTGTGATCAACGAATTTGGGCATTTCAGTATCTTCAATCCACCGTTTGCTACTTTCATCGATCTTTATCGTTTTGTTAATTATCCGCTGCGTCAGTTTGGTATCAGAGCTAGACTTAGCCAATCATAGCTAAGCCGAGTCTTGGAGCCAAGGAGTTTGAAGTTGGTGTTCATCGTGTTCCTCTTGAAGTTGCAACAAGTTAGAAGCTTTCGATCCATTTCATTTTGGATCAAAGTCCGGAAAGTGTTTGAATTTTTGGAGAAGAGTTTGAGTTGTTTGAATTTGGCCGTGAGATTTTTGCGCGCCAAAGTTTGAAGAGTTTGAAATGCTTGAGTTGAGCCGAGCCTTGTTAGAAGCCGAGCCGACCTAACCTTAGGTCATTGTTATTGCCGAGTTAAGTGTTTAAGCCGTAATTTGTTGTTTAAGTTTGAATTTGATTTGTTGAAGTGTTTTTGTTGATTCAATCATGCCACCAAGGAGAGCTAATCGTCATCAGAATGTCGAAGCGTTGTATAGAAGAGAAGAAGCCGAGCAAATGGAACAACACATTAATGAGAAACTTGATGAAGGCATTGGAAAGTTAGAGAAGTTGATGAATAATTTGAATCAAAATCAAAGGAGGAGATCACCAATCTCGAACCATGGAGGAAACCGAGTTTCACCATCGGTTACGGAAGCGAGAAGGGTATCACCGCAATCTTTTAGAGAGAGAAGAGAAACATCAATTTCATCAAGGAGAGATCACCATGACTATGGACATGAAGAGAGAAGAACTCCACGTGAGTTTGAAGAAGAGCCATATAGAGATGAAGAGAGACATAGTAGAAGGGACATGTGTGATCGAAGGGATGATAATGGTCGGGATCGATATAGACGTACATTTGATTTTGATGAAGAGGGTGATAGAGCTAGCATTCATTATCGAGATCGAGACCAAGTTCGAAATTCATATTGAGATGTAGATGATGATCGTCGTTGGGAGTCAGGTATGAAGATGGAAATTCCAGAATTCAAGGGTGGAATGGTAGCAGAGGAATTTCTTGATTGGTTGTCTAATGTTGAAGAAAATTTTGACTTTAAAGAAGTTCCTGAGCATAGAAGAGTGAAGGTAGTTGCTACTAGGTTGAGGGGGAGAGCTTTAGCGTGGTGGCAGCAAACTAAACTTACAAGGGAGAGAATGGGAAAGTCAAAGATTGAATCTTGGAATAAGATGAAGAAGTTATTGAGAGATACATTTTTACCTTACAACTATCAATCACTCATGTATCAGAGATTGCAGAATCTGAGGCAAGGAACGAAGACTGTTAATGATTATGCTGATGAATTTTATCAACTGATTGCTCGAAATGACATTATGAAGACAGAGGAACAGCTGACTGCTAGATTTGTTGGAGGGTTGTGAATGCAGATTCAAGATATGGTGAATATGTTTGATCCTAGATCCGTAGCAGAAGCACATCAGAAAGCGTTGGCTTGGGAGAAGCAGGGAAGGCGTGTGGTGTGTTTACTAATTCCAACAACCAAGTGAAGGGTGTTAGTGGAAGCTCTAATGTTCCTAAATCTATCAGTAAACCAGTAGTGAATGAAGTTGCGAAGACGAAGGTCAACAACAGTTTCAAGTGTTACAATTGCCAGGAAGTGGGTCACAAGAGTAATGAATGTCCGAAGCCGAAGAAACGAACTATGATTATTGAAGTTGAAGGTGAGGATGTTGGTGAATGTTATCCTAGTCCAGTTGAGGAGGAAGAACATGATATTGCGCCAGGAGATGAAGGACGTAATCTAATGATGAGGAGGTCTTGTTTAATACCGAAGCAAGAAGAAGAAACTAGTTGGTTGCGGAGTAACATCTTTCAGTCAACATGCACTATTCTGGGAAAGGTTTGTAAATTTGTGATTGACGCAGGAAGTTGTGACAATATTCTTTCTACTGAAGCCGTGAGAAAGTTGAAACAGAAAACGGAGAAGCATCCAAATCCTTACAAGTTAGCATGGCTGAGAAAAGGAGGAGAGGTGAAGGTGGCGAGTTCGAGTTCCATTTTCTATTGGGAAGAAATATAAAGACGAGATCTGGTGTGATGTGGTTGAGATGGATGTTTGTCACTTGCTTTTGGGAAGACCATGGCAGTATGATCGAGCAGTGCAGCATGACGGTCGGACCAATAGCTACAGCTTTATGTTTGAAGGTGTTAAGATTATTTTAGTTCCAAAGAAGAGACAGCAGGAAGAGAGTAAATCTGAGGAAATTGAGGAACTGAAAACTTTATTGACTTTGAAGGAATTTATTGAAGAAGTAGAAGAGAGTCCAGAGGTGTTTTTGTTGATTGGACATGAAGCCACTGAATCTGTAGAAGTTCCAGAGGAAGTAAAACCGGTATTGGAAGAATTCAGTGATGTGTTTCCTGTGGAGTTACCAACGGAGTTACCACCGTTGAGGGATATTCAACATCAGATAGATCTTGTGCCAGGGGCAGTATTACCACACAGGCCACATTATAGGATGACTCCTAAGGAGCATGAGGAACTGAGAAGGAAAGTGGAGGAGTTGTTAGAACAGGGGCGCGTTCAGGAGAGCTTGAGTCTTTGTGTAGTGCCAGCTTTATTGGTGCCAAAGAAGGATGGTTCGTGGAGAATGTGTACGGACAGTCGGGCTCTAAACAAGATCACTGTGAGATACAGATTTCCTATGCCGAGGTTTGATGATTTGATTGACCAGTTGAATGGAGCTGTTATATTTTCAAAGATTGATCATAAGAGTGGATACCATCAAATTCGTATTAGACAAGGTGATGAGTGGAAGACAGCTTTCAAAACCGGGGAAGGTTTGTACGAATGGTTGGTTATGCCGTTTGGTTTATCAAATGCACCGAGTACTTTTATGAGAGTGATGAACCAGATTTTCAGACCATACACTGGGAAATTTGTGGTAGTTTACATCGATGATATTTTAATCTACAGTGGGAGTATGGAAAAGCATGTGCAGCATTTGCGTGAAGTACTGTTGATTCTACGACAGGAGAAATTCTATGCAGCAGCAAAGAAGTGCGTGTTTATGACGGACAGTGTTTTGTTTTTGGGATATGTTCTATCGAAGGAAGGAATTCAAGTGGATGAAAGTAAAGTAGAAGCTGTCAGGAGTTGGCCACAGCCCAAGACGATTACTGAAGTGAGGAGTTTTCATGGATTGGTATCTTTCTATCGAAGGTTCATTCCACATTTTAGTAGTGTTATGGCACCTATAACCGATTGCATGAAGGGAAAGAAGTTTGAGTGGTCAGAGGAAGCAGAGGTTGCTTTTGAGAGGATCAAGACACTATTGACGACAGCACCAATTCTAGTTTTACCGGATTTTCAGTTGTTGTTTGAGTTACATACTGATGCATTGAAGGTTGGAGTTGGTGGAGTTTTGAGTAAGAAAGGAAGACCAGTTGCTTATTTCAGCGAGAAGTTATCCGGAGCTAAGCTGAGATATATCACTTATGATGTTGAGTTTTACGCAATTGTTCAAGCAGTGAAGCACTGGAGACATTAGCTGTTTCAGAAGGAGTTTGTTCTCTATGCGGATCATGAAGCTTGGAAGCATTTGCAAGGGCAGGACAAATTTTCAGCTAGGCATGCTTCATGGGTCGCGTATCTACAACAGTTTACTTTTGTTGTAAAGCACAAATCAGGGGCGACGAATCGTGTAGCTGATGCATTGAGCAGGAGGAATCATTTGTTGACAACGATGAAGGTTGAAGTGACAGGATTTGAGCTATTGCCAGAATTGGTTGAAGAAGATCCTTACTTTATGAAATTTGTTGAGAAAGTCAAGGATGGGAGTACTGATGAATTTGTGTTGATAGATGGATTCTTATTCAAAGGGAATCAATTATGTGTACCAGAGTGCAGTTTGAGAATGAAAATTGTGAAAGAGTTGCACGAAGAAGGCCATGTGGGTAGAGATCGTACTTTGCAGTTAATTTCTCAGTCTTATTATTGGCCGTCAATGAGAAGGGAAGTTGAAAGGTTAGTGCGTAGATGTCATGTTTGTCAGGTTTCGAAAGGGACAACTACAAATGCGGGATTGTATATGCCATTACCTGTTCCTACAAAACCATGGATAGACATTAGCATGGATTTCGTGTTGGGATTTCCGAGAACTCAAAGGGGGAATGACTCTATATATGTTGTGGTGGATCGCTTCTCGAAGATGGTACATTTTGTTGCTTGTAAGAAGACAACAAATGCTGTTCATGTTGCTCAGTTATTTTTTAAGGAGATCTATCAACTTCATGGATTGCCAGAATCTATTGTGTCGGATAGGGATACTCGTTTTCTGAGTCACTTTTGGTTAAGTTTGTGGAAGATGGTTGGAACGAAGTTAAACTTTAGCAGCGCTTATCATCCGCAAACAGATGGACAGACAGAAGTTGTCAACAGATCGTTGGGAAATTTGTTACGATGTCTTGTGAAGGACAATCTGAGGAGTTGGGACATGAAGTTATGCCAAGCAGAGTTTGCTTATAATCATGTAGTAAATCATAGTACGGGATTCAGTCCATTTCAGGTTGTATATTCAAATTTACCAAGGGGACCGTTGGACTTAACGGTAGTACCACAACCGAAGGGGATGGTTAAACGAGCTGTATATTTTGTTGATGGTTTGACGGAATGTCATAAAATCGTTCAGGAACGATTAGAGAAGTCGAACGAGAAGTATAAGTGAACTGCAGATTTGAAGCGACGAAATGTTGAATTTAACGAAGGTGAATTGGTTTACGCTGTGTTAACCAAGGATCGTTTTCCAGTAGGCGCTTATAACAAGTTGAAAGCCAGAATAATTGGTCTTGTAGAAGTTGTGAAACGGATTAATGAAAATGCTTATAAATTGAAGCGGCCGGAGGATGTGTACACTTCTGACGTGTTCAATGTTAAGCATCTTGTACCGTATTATGGAGATGGACAATCGGATGTGGAAGGATTTACAAATTCGAGGACGAATTTTTCTCAACCAGGGGAGGATGATGCAGCTCAGGGGATAAGTCGTACACAAATCAAGGAGGAAGACTTGGGTCGTTCTCGAGTTAAGGAAGTTTTGTTTTCAAGTCTTAAGTCGTGCACGAGTCAACCAGGGGAGGAAGGTCATAAGTCGTAGAAAGCTTCGGTTTTACGTCGGCAACGACCTAAGGACTTAGGTCAGCAGCGACCTAAGGAAATGTGGCTGAAGGAAGAGGCAACACTTGACGCTGCTGATTTGAGTCGCTCCATATGTCGTAAGTCGGCATGTAGTTGAGTCGGCCGAAGGCTGTTGAGATGTAATTGCTTTGAGTCGCCTATGTGATAAGGCACGCACTGTGTTGTGAGACGAGTCGCTACCGACTTAGGTGAGTCGTAAGTCGTGGGTTAACTAATATTGAGTTGCGTTTATTTTTAGGTTGTGTGAAGGTATTGTGATGTAATTAGGTCGGTAACGACCTTGTCTAAGTCGTATGTGTTGTATATATGTGCTGTGGTGCAATTAAGGCGAGTAGTATCTGTTAGGTCGGCAACGACTTAGTTGAGTCGTGAGTCATGAGTCGGCAACGACTTAAGGGAGTTAAGTCGACAACGACTTAAGGGTCAGGGGTAGGAAACTTCTATAAATAGCGAGTGTGTTGTAATTTCAAGGGTTGTTGATTTTTGAATAAAATTCTTGTTTGATTGCTGTGTGCTTTCATCCTAAATTGGTAGTTGAGTGTAATCTCCTATCTCCACTTTCGGTTAATCGAGTGCGCTCGATTCAACGATTGTTGAAGCCAATTCACGGTATCAAGTGCGCTTGATCAACGTTTGAAGAATTGTAGATCTTCTCTCACGGTATCGTGCGCGATCAACGTGTCGAGGATAGCTAGAATTCGGTATCTTTGTGATCAACGAATTTGGGCATTTCAGTATCTTCAATCCACCGTTTGCTACTTTCATCGATCTTTATTGTTTTGTTAATTATCCGCTGCGTCACTAGCCTGTTCATGTTCATATTTATTAAACACATAACCACATCATTTCTTTGAAAATCCTACTGCATTTTTGTATTCATTTATCACCTTCTCACTTTCCCATCTCTTGACTTTTCAATTTCCCACTAGAGAACAAAACCAAAGTACGAACATATTGTTTCTCATTCCTCTATTTGAAGCTTTCTGCTCATGCTTCCTCATTCTTCCTCAAAACTACAGAAACTCCAACATTTTTAAATCCGTAAATTCTCAAACTCCAAACTCCACCCTCTTCTCTTGCTTCATCTCCCTAAAAATATCAATTCGTTCGATTTGCATTGTCGTGCCTTGCTTTGCTATTGGATTGTTGCTATGGATAGGTTGGTTAGCTTGTCGTGTTTGGATTTAATCTAGGATCTATTTATTTATGTTGTCAAAAACTCTCTGACCTAAAAAGGTAAGCAATCACTCACGGTTAACTTTTTTATTGTTGGTAAATAAACATCGATTGAAACATTATGATAAATGTTGGCTTTGGATAGGAATATGTGATATATATTGTT
The DNA here is from genome assembly GCA_030765085.1 of Allium cepa. Classification (NCBI taxonomy): domain Eukaryota; kingdom Viridiplantae; phylum Streptophyta; class Magnoliopsida; order Asparagales; family Amaryllidaceae; genus Allium; species Allium cepa. The sequence goes on from CM060934.1 coordinate 979,718,093, forward strand.
ATGTCCCCTTATGTTTGTGTTATAATATTCACATGCACATGTTGTTTTATATGTCACAAGTATTATGTTATGTTGATTTGATTAATTGTCACATATGTGTATCAAATATGTCACATGTAACATTCCTGTTTTTAAATCAAATTTAAAATTGGTAATTTATTTAATTTTTGAAATTAAATTGTGAATTAATTTGGCATTTTCCAAATTAAAGAGATATTTGTTTGTTTATTAATATAAATGAACATAAATATGATTTTAAAATAGAATTTCTAATCTGAAATTCAAAAATAAATATTTTAAATAATATATTAATTCTAAATTTGATTGTGGATTAATTTGAGAACTTTTGAATAAATATATTTATAAATCTATATAGATTGAAAATTGTAAATAAAATGTTGATTTTTGGAAAATTCAAAATGTAAAATTTTAAATTAGTTTTATTATAGGAATTAAGTTTTAAAAACATTTTCCTTAAAAAGTTATATAAGATTAAATAATAAAAAATGTATAAATATAAAACTTCATTCATTTTTAAAAAAGAATAATAACTTGAATTTAAAATTAGCTTTAATGAAAGATTTATAGTATGCATATCTTTTGGAAATTTATAAGAAAACATATATATAAATAAAAAATTTCTATAAGTATATAAGTAAAATTTAATTAGAAAATTAAAATACATTTTCTTTAAAAAGGAATAAATATAGTTTGTATATTTGCGAATTTAAAATGTAAAACATTTACATATGTTAAGATATAAAAATATAAATAATTAAGGGCTTAAAAGCATTTAAAATATAAGGACTATATATATATATGTAAACATTTAAAACATAAGAAACAAAGTTAATTCACAAATTTTAAAAAAGTTTAGGGTTTAAAACAAATTCTATAAACTAATTAAAGACAAAGGATATAAACATAAAATGTTTACATTTTGACATTTGTAAAATAATAATGCAAGTAAATAACAAGTGTAAGATAATGATAGAAGATCATTACAAGTGTTAGCTCAATTTTAATTTAAAATTACAAGTGGCATTTTTGTTTTTTCTTTTAAGATTTAATTTTAAAAGTATAACGTTAGCAAGAGAAGAAAACCAGGCTATTTTTCAAAAGCTTCTCATATTCTTTTCCCAACTTATTCTTTTATCTTCATTTTCATATCTGAAAACAAACAACAAAATCAAAATAGATACCAAAATAATCAAAAGCCTGAAACAATCAGAACTGGAAAATGAAAGCAAAGCAAATCAGATTTGAGTTTAAGCAACCTCTCTTCAAAATTTCAATCAAAGCCTGAATCAAACAATAGTATCAAAGATCAACTCGGTTTTAGATCACAAGAACAAATGCTAAACAATCATCGACCTGGAAGTTATCAATCTGTATCAAAAACTTCAAACTGGAAACCAACCTGTAATTGAGCAAGATGCAAATCAAAATCAGGCTTCCAAAAGAGCAGATAATTTTTTTTTACAGGCCTGCGTCTCTGTTTCTCTTTGTTCAGCAAGTCAGGTGAGCAAATTACCTTATTGAAGTTTGAAATCTGATTGAGTTTAGTTTTCATATGGTGTTGATATGGTATGCCCGTGTATGTATACATTGAAAAAATTATGTGCATGACTGTATGTTCCTCTGATTCCAGGTTTACAGGTTTAAAAACCTATTCGAAAATCTATATCACCCAAAAGAATTAATGAGAAGCTTTGATTTCTAAACAAAAGTTGATTATAAGACTATAATAAGAATTGTAAAAATAATTTTAAGAAATTATACTAAATAAATTTGTCAAAAAAATGAGATTACAGAGGAAACTGTTCAAAGTGGAAAAATTAGATGATCAGTTTTTCAAGAATTGATTATAGCAATAGATTCATAATCCAAAATCATGATTTTTAATAATTATTTCAGAATTTTTAGGTTGATATTGAATGAGAAATTTATGGATGAATAGAAAACCTGTTTTCGTCAATAACTGTTGAACGTCGACAAATCTTGGGTCGTGCTTTTTATCGAAGATAGCCTGGAGGACGGCGAGCCTAGGAAAATTATTAGGTGAAATTTTAAACTTCGAAGGTGGCTGAACGTCGGCTATATAGGGTTTTGGACCCATTTTTATTGGCAAAGTTGAAAGGGGAATATCATCGTCAGCGGTGGATCGAGCTTGAACGGGGTAGGTGGAATTGATGCCGGGGGCAATGGCAAGGGTTTGGCTAAGGTCGCGTGGCCTCTGATGGTCGGTAGTGTGGCCGGTGAAGGAATTATGGATCTGGATATTCCAGATGTTTTCAAAAAAAACTGTTCGATTTTGATTATAGATGATTTCGTAAAACTTGTTGCTCGAATTAATTGTGGTGGTCATCGGCGATGCTGTGGTAATTGCATCGATGACCAGAGGCGGCCAATCTGAGTGTACACATGCACCCTATATCCAATGTGTCAGTATTGAGAGGTAGAAGAAGAAGGGAATGAGTTTTCCTGGGTTTTCGTTCGAAGTTTCTGAATATTTTCTCGAAGAAATGAAAGGACGTGGGTTACTCGAGTTTGATATCGAGAAATCTGGTGGAATAACTCGGGTGTGTTGTTTTTAATATAAAAACAGTTTTAAAACTTTATAACCAATCCAATTTTATTTTTAAGAAAATTTGTTAAAATAAATTCTTTTGCAAATGATTTAATGTTTATCAAAATTTTGAATTGGTTAAAAGGTTTTAAATATAAATTATTTTAAGATTTATTAAGTTTAAAAGTTTTTTTAATACACATATATATTACCCTTTGTTTTGAAAGCTTATATCAAATAAACTTAATAATATTATGAAGTTAATTAATAAGAAAAAATGTTTTAAATTATTAACTAACTTTAAAAATCTAATTTAATTTATTTTATTAATGAAAGTAATTAAGGATAACTAATTAGTGATTAAAGAATAAGTTAATTAAGGGATAATTAATTTATAGGATTAATTAATTAAGGTAATTAATTTAAGGTTAATTAATTAATTTAAGGTTAATTAATTAACGAAAGTGATTAGGGATGATTTATTAATTAAGGGTTAATTAATTTATTAATTTATCAATTAAAGGTAATTAATTTAAGGGATAATTAAATAATTAAAGGCTAGTTATTTAGTGATTAAAGGTTGATTTATTTATTAATCAAGGTTGATAATTTTATAATTAAAGGTTGATTAATTTATTTTTAAAGGTTAATTAATAAATGATTAAAGGTTACTTAATTAAGATGGTTTGTAACTAATTAACATTAATTAAACAAGATTAATAATTTATTTATAAGTGATTAATCTAATTTAAATTAATCTGGTCAATAATTAATCTTACTTATGGATGTTTGATTTGTATGAAATGCTTTGAATTATTTGATATCTCTATGTGTAATGTTTTGTGTTATGAATTATTTTGATTCGAGCTGTGATGAATGTAATTTATTTTTATCTATGACGAATGTATATTATTTATCTGTGAATCTATGAATGGAAGATAAGCGTTATAGGAATACACCGCTTATCAATATTGATGTGCCCGAATCTGTGATGATTATGATGTTGCACTATTGTGTGAAAACCCTGGACTACACTATACATAAACAAATATGAATTGCATGAGAAAATTGGTTAAGTCACATATTTTGAAATGGTTTTAAAGTTGAATTTTGAATCCAGATAGTTTTGGAAATGGAACCGGGTTAAATATGAAAAGCTTTTGAAAAGGAGTTTTTAAAGATAAAAGTTATTTTGAATAACTTGATAAAGTCTTGAAATTTAAATAATTTTGATTTAAATTTGAATTCACGATTTGGAATTGAATTTTTTGTTTGGAATTATGGTTTAAAAAGGTTATGTAAGTTATAAATGTTTTTATAAGGGTTTTAAACCATTTTAAAAGCATTGTTTTGGGAATTTGAATTTAACCCAAGCTTTAAACTTGAAGGGCTTTAACTTGTGCAAATGTAATCGGATTTTTCCGAAACGAAAACTATTTATTTTCAAATAATAATAGCTTTCATATAAAGAAAGGATTTCTAACGTGTGTTGAAGAGATTTCAAGTTTGAAATGAAAATTGTTTTGAAAACTATTAATGAATCTTATTTAAAGATTAGTGAACTTTGTTTTGAAGAGGATCTTAAAAGTATATCTTTTATATAAATGATTTGAAATGGAATTATTTCGAAAGCTATGATGGAATCTTTGTGAAATATTTGCTGAACTTTGTTTTCAAACAAAAGAGGATCTCAAAGATAGATCTTTTGTTTAAATATTGTGAACGAATCTTTGTGAAAGATGGGTGAACTTTGTGAAAGTGAATCTTTTTGTTTAAAGATTTGAAAATGGTAATTTGTTTAAATCATTTGAAGAAAGATTTTTGGGCTTTAAGTTTTGACTTAATTGAGATCACAATATCCATATATTTTTAAATATTGCGCTCATTATTCGGTTTAGCCAGGGAGGACTTTGTATCATATAACCCATTCCGAATAATGATACGACATTATGGATAGCATTTGAAGACTGGTGGTGAAGACCGAATATTTTCGAAAGCGAAAGGATAACTCGTCGAATGTCTCTGCACCGACTGTCCCCAGTATAGAGATTTGATCACCCTTTGTGATGGGGAGTCCGGACGTGATTAGGGATTATCCGGATTTGCAAGGGCTTCTTTTGAAGTGCCTTCGGTTCTGTTCGAACCCGGAAAAGAATTGTATGGATGTATGTCTGACATTACACTTTGAGATGTAAAGTTAGTTTCTATCAAATACATTTCTATTTGGTGGTGGAGAATTTATTCTCTTAGCTTAACACCCTTCTCTGAGACGTACGAGATTAGAGGTTTCGTAGTTGATGGTTACTAGTGATACATTCCCAATTTGGTAGTGTGGCTTGCTATGGGCTGCTAAGTGTTGTTGATCATTTGTTGATCGAAGCATGGCTTTGTGAAAAGTGTAGCTTTGTGTACGAGAGCTCGTCGGACCTCACACCCCGGAAATAGTCGAAACAGGAAAGATGCGGCAAGGTTATCAGGGGTCGCGCCCCTAGGGTATGTCCATTCCTTTTGGAAAAGGATGGTATCATGGTCTGGAGCCCAGATATTTAACCTATGTGATTACTGCAAATACATTTCTTTATGGTTGTTGGTGTTGAGGGTCCTCGCATAAAGGTCGCAAACGACCGGGGATGGCATACTTGTAGGTGTTACTCCCGGGCAGGGAGTAAACCGGCCCTGTGGTGGCAGAGAGCCGAGTAGGTTCTCGGGGAGTCCCTCCAGATGCGTTCCTATGTGGCAATAGGAAGTTCCTTAGCCTGACCATTTGTTGGAAATTTAAAGAAACAATACGCACCCTGTATGGTTCTAGTTGTATAACCTGCCATGGAATGTGGCGGTAACCTACTATTGAACATGGTAGCTATAGTAGGCATAGGATGAAATGTTATATGATGGCTAAGATTATTATTATACTTTCAAAATGTTTTCCACTATGCACTAATAGTAATATCAAAATGGTTTTCGCGTATCAAGCATATTTTACTATCATAAGGAGAAATCTCCTCCAATTCTGCGTTTGCATAGTGTGTGCGGCGGGATGCCTTATGGTAGTTTCATTTTCCAAAAAGCATTGCGGATTTCAATCTTAAATTCTTTTGTTGTTGATTTTGTTTAAAACTGTTTTCTTTTGCTCACACCAGTTCCATGACTAACCCGGAGTTTATTGTTCCCTTTCTAAACTCTGGGTGCCCACAATTTTCCATACGGGCAATCTAGAGTTGGGATTTTCAGATAATCAGCTAGTGGATTTAGATTCCGGTGGCCTTCCCCTTTTATTTTGAATCCTTTGGAGTCTTTGGATCTTGGCGATTACATCGATGACTGACCTTGCTTAAATCCAATTTGATTGGGAGTTTGAGCTATTTCAGGATTGATGCTTTGGAGATGGAGATTGCTGATATTAGAGTTCCTTCTTTAGAGTTCAAGTTTATGATATTTTTTCCCCTGCTGCTGCTGCTGTATCTTCCACTTTTATCTATCTTTGATATTTGTATTGACACTCATCGTATCATAATGTTGTATCAAATATTGTGTACTAATGATATTCATTTTTCTTCCGCTGTGTTATTATACTTAATGTGTCATAAGCTCCGGCGAACGAGATTTGGCATTTGAATCTACGACATTTGAGTACAAGTGAAGTACGGGTGTCGATTTTCGACGGTTGTGTCAGGGTCATTATAGTGGTATCAGAGCTGAAGGTTGAAGCTTTAGCTCAGGAGTATAACACATTAGGTAGCTCATTAGAGATAGGGTGAAGCATACCCTAGAATGAGTGTATCCCTAAGATATCCGTCCATATACCTCAAGAAATTCCCTTACTATCCACTAATAGTGAGTATGAGTGCAAGAAGAGGACGAGATAGGGGACAAGGAAGTATAACTACAAATGGTCGATACCCTGCAACAACGGAAATAACTTTTCTTTATCAATCTCCTTTGATCCAGTTCCAATTCTTTTGATTGCTTCGTGGCAGCTACAAAGAGAAGCTTTGGTATGATGGTGGCCCTACGAATCATGTAGATAAGTTCCTAATTCGTATTCTCTTCATCGGTTTCTTATCAGTTTTTCATTTTTAACTCTAATGAATTTGAAATTTATTTGAAATAAATTGGTTAATAAAATATAAAGTTAAAATTTATTTGTATCAATAAAATGATTTCGATTGAAACCAAATTTGAAATTTTTGTTGTGATTTCTTGTGAAGATCAAAGTCCAAGGAGGGACAAGCTGGTGTAAACTTTGGGGTATTCCGACCTGAATTTGGAATCCATACCTAGTGTTTGAGAATTATGGAAGATGAAATTCATTTATCTATTGTTTGCATCTCGATGTATTCTACGAACGGTTAGTTACCCTTCGAACTAACCATGCCCCTGCATATTTCACAGACCGAATGACCCGTGTATTTCGTAAAGTGTTGAACAATTTGTTCTTGTATCTATTGAGGATATTCCGATTTGGTAAGCCAAATGCAGAATGAATATTTAGTTTGATCTGAAGAACATTTCATGTCTGCTCTTTTGTTGTCTCCCTATCTTGCAAATTTTGATGACGAAATTTTCTTAAGGAGGGAATCTGTAACATTCCTGTTTTTAAATCAAATTTAAAATTGGTAATTTATTTAATTTTTGAAATTAAATTATGGATTAATTTGGTATTTTCCAAATTAAAGAGATATTTGTATGTTTATTAATATAAATGAATATAAATATGATTTTAAAATAGAATTTCTAGTGTGAAATTCAGAAATAAATAATTTAAATAATATATTAATTATAAATTTGATTGTGGATTAATTTGAAAACTTTTGAATAAATATATTTATGAATCTATATAGATTGAAAATTGCAAATAAAATTTTAATTTTTGGAAAATTCAAAATGTAAATATTTATAAAAAAAATTAGATTTATTATAGGAATTAAGCTTTAAAACATTTTCCTTAAAAAGTTATATAAGATTACATAATAGAAAATGTATAAATATAAAACTTCATTCATTTAAAAAAAAAGAATAATACTTGAATTTAAAATGAGCTTTAATAAAAAAAATTATAGTACGCATATCTTTTGGAAATTTATAAGAAAACATATATATAAATAAATAATTTCTATAAGTATATAAGTAATATTTAATTAAAAAATTAAAATACATTTTCTTTAAAAAGGAATAAATATAGTTTGTATATTTGGGAATTTAAAATGTAAAACATTTACATATGTTAAGATATAAAAATATAAATAATTAAGGGCTTAAAAGCATTTAGAATATAAGGACTATATATATATATATATATATATATATATATATATATATATATATATATATATATATATATATATGTAAACATTTAGAACATAAGAAACAAAGTTAATTCACAAATTTTAAAAAAGTTAAGGGTTTAAAACAAATTCTATAAACTAATTAAAGATAAAGAATATAAACATAAAATGTTTACATTTTAACATATGTAAAATAATAATGCAAGTAAATAACAAGTGTATGATAATGATAAAAGATCATTACAACCGTTAACTCAATTTTAATTTAAAACTACAAGTGGCATTTTTGTTTTTTCCTTTTAAGATTTAATTTTAAAGTATAATGTTAGCAAGAGAAGAAAACCACGCTATTTTTCAAAAGCTTCTCATATTCTTTTCTCAACTTATTCTTTTATCTTCATTTTCATATCTGAAAATAAACAACAAAATCAAAACAGAAACCAAAATAATCAAAAGCCTGAAATAATCAAATCTGGAAAATGAAAGGAAAGCAAATCAGATTTGAGTTTAAGCAACATCTCTTCAAAATTTCAATCAAAACCTGAATCAAACAATAGTATCAAAGATCAACTTAGTTTTAGATCAAAAGAACAAATGCTAAACAATCGTCAACCTGGAAGTTATCAATCTATTTCAAAAACTTCAGACTGGAAATCAACCTTTAATTGAGCAAGATGCAAATCAAAATCCAGGCTTCCAAAAGAGCTAGTAATTTTTTTTTTACAGGCTTGCTTCTCTGTTCCTCTTTGTTCAGCAAGTCGGGTAAGCAAATTACCTTGTTGAAGTTTGAAGTCTGACTGAATTTAGTTTTTATATGGTGTTGATATGGTATGCCTGTGTATATGTGTGTGTATATATATACATTAAAAATATTATGTGCGTAACTGTATGTTCCTCTGATTCCAGGTTTATAGGTTTAAAAACCTATTCAAAAATCTGTATCACCCAAAAGAACTAATGAGCTTTGATTTCTAAATAAAAGTTGATTATAAGACTATAATAAGAATTATAAAAATAATTTTAAGAATTTATACTAAGTATATTTGTCAAAAAATGATATTATGGAGGAAATTGTTCAAATTGGAAAAATTTGATGATCGGTTTTTCAAGAATTAATTATAGCAATAGATTCGTAATCCAAAATCATGATTTTTAATAATTATTTCAGAATTTTTAGGTTGATATTGAATGAGAAATTTATGGATGAACGGAAAACCTATTTTCGTCAATAACTATTGAAGGTCGACAAATCTTGGGTCACGCTTTTTATCGAAAATAGCCTGGAGGACGGCGAGCCTAGGAAAATAATTAAGTGAAATTTTAAACTTCGAAGGTGGCTAAACATCGGCCATATAGGATTTTGGACCCAGTTTTATTGGCAAAGTTGAAAGGGGATTATCATCATCAGTGGTGGATCGAGCTTGAATAGGGTAGATGGAATCGATGCCGGGGGCTATGTGTAACAACCCGCATATTTAACGATTTTATATTTAAATATTTTATTTAAATATTATATCGTTAATCGGATTTTGGTCCGAAAAGCTACTTTTTGCAAACGGTCAAATTAGGACTCGAGACCACTTCCCTTGAGTTCGAAATGCCGTTTACCACTTTTTTAAGTATAAACATCGATATGTTTGGAGTCAGTGGAATTTCACTAACTTTTCCCGCTTTGGACTTTGGGTTGGTTTAGCCCATTAAAACCCAAGTCCCAACCCCTTCTCCTCACTCTTCATAAATTCCTAACTAACTCAAGATTTCCATTAATGGTGAAGAGAATGGGAAATTAAAACTCCAAGCTCAAATTTAATTGCTAATCCAACATTCAACTCCAAATTCAAGTAGAAGACATTGGATCCTAGCTTGTAGTTGCTTCTCTATTGATTTCAAGCTTCCTCTTTATTGAATTTGTGCAAAGGTGAGATTTTTATCTCACATTCTTGTCTATAACTATCACGGATGTTTGGGAATGATTTCCTACCACTTTAGCATGTACATTTGCATTTGGTTTGGATAGGATTGGCGAAAAATTCCAACTTTTAGTGTTTTTGGTGAAAATCTGCTCTTAGGTCGCTCTGCCTTTGCTAGGTTGTTCGCGTGGAAAAGTCTCGGACTTCAAATAGCTCGTTTCCGACCTAAAATGGCCTATAACGTTAGGTCGCTCGGCGCTTCGGAATTAGGTCGTGGTTCGTTGGGCTTTAGGTCATGGGTCGCAAGCTCCTTAGGTCGTAGGTCGTTCGAATGTTAGGTCGCTCGGCCCTTATCCCCTTAGGTCGCTAGGTCGCGACGTTTTAGGTCGCTAGGTCGCGACGTTTTAGGTCGCTGCATCCTATGCCTCTATAGGTCGCTCGACCTCGTTTATGACCATAGGTCGCTCACGCCCTCTTCGTTAGGTCGATCGGCCTTGCCTTTCATTTTTAGGTCGCAACACTGTTAGGTCGCCTGACCTATATACCGTTAGGTCGTTGGACCTATAACCCGTTAGGTCGTTGGACCTATAACCCGTAGGTCGTTGGACCGTTAACCCACTAGGACGTATGACCTCTAACCTGTTAGGTCGTTAGACCTATAAACCGTTAGGTCGCGTGACTTTTGCCCCTTTGTTCCATTAAGTCGCGTACCCCATTAAGTCGCTCGGCCTTTGTTGCCCCCGCACCCCCACCTTGGGGGGTTGCCACCCCCTCCCGGACCCCCCCTCCGTAGGGGATCTTATCTGAAAAAAGTTCAACAGAACTTGTTTTGTTGAGATGCGGAGTTGACCATTCTTCGAGACAAGCTATATTGGGCTTCTCAGTCGATTGTATGGATTTTTGAATATCTATTTCAATGGATTCTTTATCGATTTCTTTGGACTTTATTCGCGTCTTCGAATGTGATCTTTGTGATTGATTGTTTCTACAGTAACTTCTGTGATTTGTCACTTTAAAATATAAAAGTTTCAATACTAGTAGTAAATATCAAAACTCTTTCAACAAAATGATTTCAACTCTATTTTCAATAACAAAGCTCTTTTCTTAAACCATTTTCCAATCTACTAGTATATACAAACCTTTACCTCACTCGTATGAGAAATTGAATTAAACGGCTTAGTAAAACAAGTGGTATGAAACGCTTGCGTTTGCTTCGTCGGTTAACTCTTGGACTTGTTCGATTGAACCTTTTTGTGACAATTTTCTAGTGAAGATCTACAGTTTGTTCGTAAATATTTGAGTTAATCAAGTGGTTATGGGACATGAAGCTAAACTTTTATATTTACTAGCTTAGTGTAATTGACACTTCTCGTTGATCATGACGATCATTTTATGATTTAGACTAGCAATTGTGCGATGTCTCTTTGTTTGCAAGGTTAGACTAGACCTCATAGGTGTGATTCCGACTCACACATATCTCTTTGTCCGCAAGGTTAGTCTAGACACCATTTGTGTGATTCCACTCACACATACCTTTTTGTTGCGAGGTTTGGCAAGACACCATTTGTGTGATTCCACTCACACATACCTTTTTGCTTTTTGGTTAGCATAGACCTCATCTGGGTGATTCCGATCACCCATATGGGGTAGCTCCCCATGGTCTTCGGACCGTCATGTGATAGGCCTCTTTCCCTTTTTCTGTGATTTCTGGATTTCTTGTGTTGATTTCTGGAATTTATGTCATTGACTTGTTATGACTACAAGTTTAGGGTATGATGCCCTCTTTGGATCTTTGAGAAAATTCTTGTGATATTGATTTATCTCTTATTGATTGATCTTCTGTTGATCATCATTTGCATACTTATAGTAGTATGTCAGTATGGATATTTTATGTTTATGCCATATCTCTTATTTTATATCATGTCATCTGATATTTATAGCTAGACTGATCCGTTTATTATTTTCTTAAATAATACTCAGGTCAGGCCGAGATGTTACAGGTGCTTCTGCTTGACTTCTTTCCAGGATTTGCTACTCTGACTTTTGGCTAACTATTTAGATTAGCAGTTTTTGTTGTATACACTTGAGATATAGACTCATAGTTGTATTCTTTTGTATAGCACGTGTTGCTATTGTTTTGTATTATTGTCGATCTTTTTGACCACTACTCTGATGTACACTTTCATGTGTTAGTTATATATTCATATCTTCTTCCGCCTTTGTGATATGGATGTCTGTGGCTGATTTGTGTTATGCTTATTTCTACGTTTGTTTCCGAAGATTATTTATAGCCACCGTGTGATAAGCAATTATATGGATGGTCGCTCTTCAACAGCCTTGTTCTCCGTGCTAGTTGACAGCACTACACCGTAGTGTTCTTGGCTAGCGTGGGTATTGTTATCCCGCTTTTTGGCAAAGCCGCGATACCAAAAGATCGATCGAAAAACGGAGAATAGTTCGACTCAGGGTTGGTCATATTTCTCTTCGCTATGGATATCGCTGAATTTTGTCCGAGTCCAGATTGAGCTACAATTGATAGGACACGACAAGAAAGACCGTAGAAGTCAGCATCTCAAATTTCAAGTCAATCCGAATTCATACGCTCAAGTTATGATCGGTCTAACTTGAAGTGAACACACTGGTTTCGAACCCATCATGGTGGTTGTCTTCGAACCCATCATCATGCACCATTCGAATCGATCGCCTTCGAACCGATGGACTTCGAACCCATCGGAGTGCGTTGGCTCGACTCCATCAACTTCGAATCCATCTGGTTCGCGTCAGTGGACCTCATGACCATGGAGAGTTGGCGAGGCTCGTATCGAACCAAAGATCCTTGTTCGAACCCATAAAGCTTCGGTTGTTCGAACCCATCACAGACGCCTTGTTCGAACACATCACAGAAGCCTTGTTCAAACCCATCACAGAAGCCTTGTTCGAACCTACCTGTGAAGCTTCGCTCGAACCCACTGGGTCAACCAACCATGATGACGTGTCTTTCATCGGTTCGAATGCGCCGAGATATATGGAGTCGGAGCGGTTAACTCGGAGTGAAGACCGGATCGATTCGAAGTATGCGCTCCACGTCAACACGAAGACACGTGCCACCATGGTTTCGAAACCATCGATTCGAATGCATGGTTTCGAACCAAACAGCCACGCAGTGAACCCCATTTCGAATCCATCATATCTCCCAATCTACTAATCCAAATGCCATGAAATTTTCACAGAAGCTTGAATACATGTTGAGGAATGCCTGCACCAAATTTCACCTCGATTGGATGAATTCTTGATCGGTTCGAATGGGGTTCGAACCGATGCCAAAGTGGGCCCAAACTTCCTAAGACCGGGCATGTGCGCCCCCTCGCGTGCCAGAAGCGGTCTCCCGAGTTTTCAGCGAAATATCAGCAGCCTAAGCCTATAAATAGAGCCCAGGGCCAACAGAAAAAGGATCTTTCGACTCTCAAGCGCCAGACTCTGCCGGATCAAGATCTACACCATCCTACATCATAATTTCATTGTTGATTTCGAATTCCCAGTTGTAATTTGTTGTTGATCGCTGCAACAACTTGTAATCATTGAAAGAAAATCAATAAAATATCAAAACACTTCACAGTGGACGTAGGCAACATGCCGAACCACTATAAATTGCCCGCCTTTATCTTTGCTTCATTGTTGTTTGGAGTTTTTGTTAGATAATCCTCATTTTTAATTCATATTCTTCATTTATTATCTCTTCAAAAGACTTCCGAAGAGTGTTGTGCCCAATTTTGGTACAAACACTTTGGTGCTTTCACTGAGAGAAACCCAGTTTTTCTCCTGCTCCTTGGATCTGTCGCCGTTACCGGATTGCATAAATCTAAGGGAGAGATCCAGATTTCATCTTCAGATTCCTTCCATTCTATTCATATTTGCTAAAGTCTAGGGAAGAAGTTCACTATCCAAAATGGTTAGCATAGGAACCACATCCGCCACTGGTCAAGAAGGTCGGGATAGACAAAATCATGCGCAACTACCTCCGCCTAACCAAGATGATACCGGGCATTCTGACCCCTCAGGTCCGGTCACCAGGCAAGAGGTCCGGTCATTGCTCCAAGAATTAACTCAAAGTCGGCAACAGCTAGCCGAGCAATTGCGCGTTAACACTGAGTTAGCTAGCCAACTAGATCGCCAAAAGCGAAGAAGATCCAGAAGGGATCAAGCTCCTCATTCTTCCACCGAAAGCTCTGCTTCATCTGACTACAATAACAGGTCTACCCGTCCCAGGCTAGACGGAAACCATGCGCAAGCTGCAGACTATCAACATGCGTTAACCGTTGGGCAAATAAGAGTTGGCCCATCTACCAGCTTCCACACTGGACCCTCCTCCCGAGGAGGCACTATTCCACAATACACTGCAGATGATCGAGCTCCTACAGCCGCTGCAGTTGACATAGGGGTTGATACCCGAGATCACTCTAATCAAAATTATCATCAGCAGGGACGTGCTCCAGAACCCTATGTCCCGGAAGACCTTGCGCCAAGGAGGCGAGACACGGATCGTCGACATCTTCCGATCCCATCTCGCACTGTGGAACCCGACCACACTTTGGCTCACCACCCTTAGAATGTGGCAACACCAGACCTCTCAGCCATGGTACGCCAAATGATTCGCGACAGTCAAGGCCTAACAAATGACGATTGGGGAATCTCCCGAAGTCATACCCCGTTCACTGATGACATATTGTATGCTGAACCTCCTAGGCGATTCAGAATGCCAACCCTGCCCATGTATGAAGGGAATTCCGACCCAAATCAACATATTTTGAAGTACGAATGGTCGATGACAGCTGCGAGAGCTGATGACGCACTAAAATGTCGTAGTTTTCCCATTTCTTCAGGGGGAATTGCGATAATGTGGTTTACGCGATTACCGCCGCGATCTATTTCTTCTTTTGATCAGTTAGCTACCAAATTTGTTGAGCAGTTTTGTAAGCATATTGCCAGACCTAAGGATGTTAATACCTTATCAAGTGTTACTCAAGCTCCCGGAGAAACACTTAGACGATATTTGGAGAGGTTTAATGCTGCATGCGCAGAGATCACCAACCCCAATGATAACTCTATCTTAATGGCTTTGACTAAAGGAATCGATCCTGATTTCGAGTTTGGCAATTGGTTGGCTGGAAAGCCTCTCGCATCGTTGGACCGTTTCTATTCCAAATCCTCTCAGTTCTTGAGGCGAGAGGATGCGAAACAGTCTAGGAAGCAGGACGATGCAAGGCCCAGCAGTGAAGGGATTCAGAGTAATGTTGCGGTTAAACAGACCGACGAGAGTTCAGGAAAAGTCGAGTTGAATATTCAAAATAAACAGACTCAACGACCGAGAAGCGGTGATAACCGAGGCAAGAAGCAAGATCAGAATCGTGGTCCGAGGTGTAGGGCCACAATGTTTGACAGTTATACACCACTTAACACGTCGCTGGAAAACGTATACCTACAGACTTGTAATACTATGAAATACAAGAAGCTTGCTTCGAAGCCTTCGTCGGCGAGGCAAATTCAAACAGCAAAATTCTGTAGGTTTCATGAAAGTTACGGGCATAATACCAATGAGTGTAGGCATTTGCAAGACCTCATTGAAAAGTTAATCAGAGAGATAAAGTTGGACCAGTATGTTCGGGAGCCGCAGTCTGGTGGAGCGGGCCCATCCAATCAAAATCGTACACAGAATCAGGAAAGACAAGGTGAACCCGCTCATACGGGTGGAAGGTTGGTTATCAATACAATAAGTGGTGGTCTCCATCCAGCAGACAGAAGCTGGAGAGAAATGGAGTCATATGCTAGCTCGATCAGGCATGTGGACTTTGAATGCTATAGTAACTCAGAAGACGGAACACCGGCTAAACAACAAAAGACGATGACGGACGACATCGTGTTTAGAAATCGAGATGCTGATAGAATCGAATCCCCCACGATCGACCCACTGGTTATATCCGCTCAAGTTGGTCCTGCTTGGATGAAGAGGATCTTGGTAGACAGTGGGAGTTCTGTGAACATACTGTTTAAAAGAGCGTATGACTTAATGAAGATGGAAGCTAAGGACTTAAAACCTTGTCAATCACGAGTCCACGGCTTCAACGGAAGTGCGACGATACCGACCGGAATGGTTGAATTGCCGGTGGAGTTGGGAGTGGGAGAATGCCGAAGAGTTCGGATGTTACAATTTGTTGTCTTGGATATTCCTTCTCCGTATAATGCTTTCTTGGGCCGACCGGCCCTCGCTGAATTTAGGGCGGCTATTGCCCCATGGTGTTTGACCCTTAAGTTCCCTACTGATCACGGGATAGGGGTTATACAAGGAGATCAAGCTGCGGGGAGAGCTTGCTATGTTGCCGAGCTGCAAGAGGCGCAACGAAAGGAAAAAGGAAAGAGCGTAGAGGAATCTCTCTGCGTCCGTTTCACCGACAATTGACAACTAACGCCTGGGCCTCGGCCCAGGCATCACGACCAATTCCAGAAGGATCTATACCCCCGAGACAATGAGAATAAAAATGAATCTAGAGAAAATCAGGCTTCGCCAGCTGAATTAACAATCGACGTTCCGATCAGTGGTAACGATAATTCAAAGATGTTGAAAATTGGGTCGCAATTAAGTCTGCAAGCACAACGGGAATTGGTCGAGTTTCTCCAAGCGAATCTGGACGTATTTTCTTGGACGCATTGCGATATGTGTGGGATCTCGACAGACATCGCGAGCAACACCCTAAATATTGACCCGCGGTTTGTCCCGGTCAAGCAAAAAAGGCGTGGTATGGATCCAGAGAGATCTGCCGCCCTAAATAAGAGGTTGATAAGTTGAAGTCAAATGGGTTCATCAGAGACGCTTTATACCCAGAATGGGTGTCCAATCCCGTACTCGTCCGAAAACAAAACGAGAAATGGAGAACGTGTATCGATTACTCAGATCTGAATAAAGCCTACCCGAAAGACAGCTTTCCACTCCCCCGAATCGATCAACTGGTAGATTCAACCGCAGGACATGAATTATTATCCTTCATGGACGCTTACTCAGGTTACAATCAGATACCCATGCATGTACCTGATCAAGAGCACACAAGCTTCGTAACCGACTTGGGATTATACTGCTACAAGGTCATGCCTTTTGGATTAAAGAATGCTGGCGCAACTTATCAACGGTTAGTCAACCGAATGTTTTCCGATCAGATTGGGAAGACTATGGAGGTTTATGTAGATGACATGTTGGTGAAATCGCGATAATCCGTTGATCACGTCAAAGATATGCAGTTAATGTTCAACATTCTCCGAAAATACGGAATGAAGCTCAATCCGCTGAAGTGTCATTTCGGAGTCGCATCCGGAAAATTCCTTGGGTTCATTGTCAATGCCAGAGGAATAGAGGCTAACCCCGAGATGATCTGGGCTATCAGAAATCTTCAAATTCCGAGAACCATAAAGCAAGTCCAGAGTCTTAATGGGAAAGTTGCAGCACTGAGCAGGTTTATCTCGAAGTCGACCGACAAATGCATTCCCTTCTTCGATCTGATTCGAAAAGGGAAAAGAAACTTCGAATGGACTGCAGAATGTGAGGGCGCATTTCAATCGCTAATCCAACATCTTTCCGTACCTCCAATCCTTTCAAAGCCTGTTGATCATGAACAGTTATATCTCTACCTGGCGGTATCTGAAAATGCAATCAGTGCTGCATTAGTTCGGGAGGAGGACCGAGTGCAAAAACCGGTCTACTACGTGAGTAAACGATTAACCGGAGCCGAAAGAAATTATCCAAAGCTTGAAAAGTTGGCATATTGCCTAGTCATTGCCTCGAGAAAGCTCCATCCATACTTCTAGGCTCATCCTATTACTGTGTACACCGATCAGCCGTTACGACAGGTCCTCACGCGGCCTGAGATGTCTGGTAGGTTACTAAAGTGGAACATCGAACTGAGTCAGTTCGACATCACTTATACTCCGAGAAGAGCCATTCACGGCCAAGTCCTAGCAGATTTTATAGCCGAATTCACTGTTTCTGAAGACTTGCCCGAGTCCAGTAAATCTCTCGAATACATCTGGAAGCTGTACACCGATGGTGCATCAAACGATCGGCGCTCAGGAGCTGGGGTAGTGCTTGAAACCCCCGAGGGATGATCCATATGTTATGCTTAAAGTTCGAGTTCCGTGCAACCAACAACGAAGTCGAGTACGAAGCTCTACTTACCGGACTAAAGATTGCCCGTGATCTGAAACGATTCCCAGTTGTTAGTATGTCAAGTTCGAGGAGAATATCAGGCCAAAGACCGAGGATTAGCCGCTTAACTAACTCGAGTTCTGGAGATGCTTGATCAGTTCGATTACTATGCCATTTTCTACATACTCCGAGAGAACAATCAAAAAGCTGACTCGTTGGTGAAGTTAGCAAGTACGGGTGAAGCTCAGCAGTTGGGGGTTGTTCCGGTTGAAACCCTATCCTCTCCGAGCATTGATCAAAGGGAGACTGATTTCACATTTGAAGCTACCTCCAATAAGGAGTCGTGGATGACTCCCTATCGAGATTATATCGAACGTGGTGTATTGCCCGAGCAACGAAGCGAGAAAAGACAAGTTCTACGAAAGGCCTCACGATTTGTTATTCAAAATGGAGTCATGTACCGGAGAGGATACTCTGTTCCACTCCTCCGGTGTATCGCGCACGATGAACTCAAATGAGTGTTACACGATGTACACGAAGGAGAATGTGGTGATCACACTGGGGGGCAAGCACTTGCAAAGAAAATACTTCGATATGGGTATTATTTGCCTACTGTAAATCGTGATGCCATGGACTATGCAAAAAAATGTGACAGATGCCAAAAACACGCTCGGATTCCTAGAGACCCGCCTACTGAGATGACCCAAATGGTCAGTCCATGGCCGTTTGCAATATGGGGGATTGATATAATTGGTACATTGCCTTTGGCCAAAGGTGGCGCGAAATATGCTATCGTCGCAGTCGATTACTTTACAAAATGGGCTGAAGCCGAACCACTTGCAACAATCACGACGAAGAGGGTTATCAACTTTGTAGTACGCAATATCATCTGTCAGTTCGGTCTCCAACATACTATTATTACCGACAACGGAGCACAGTTCGACAGCGTTAAATTCAAGAATTTCTGTTTGCGATTCCATATCCATAAGAAATTCTCCGCTGTTGCACGTCCGCAAGCAAATGGCAAAGTCGAAGCCGTAAATAAGGTCATCAAATCTATTTTGAAGAAACGACTGGAAAAGGCCGGGGGCAAGTGGGTTGATGAACTTCCCATGGCTTTGTGGGCCTATCGGACGACTCACAAAATTGCAACCGGCCACACTCCATTTTCTCTATCTTATGGCGCTGAAGCTGTTTTTCCGGTCGAAATGGAAGTTCATTCTCATCGTGTGACATATTATGATCCGAAAACGAATGCTATACTACTTGCCGAATCCCTGGATCTGCTCGATGAGAGGCGCGAAGAGGCTGATTTGAGGGCAGCCGCATAACGGAGTCGAATCGTCTGAATGTACAATGCCAAGGTCCGACCGCGGACCTTCGAACTTGGCGACCTTGTACTCAAGAGAGTTTACCCGGTTCCTTCTCACATGAAGCCAAATCGGGAAGGATCGTATGTGATTTCACAAAAGCTTGGAGATGGCACATTCAAGTTATCGACCGTTGATGGTCTAACTCTGCCGAGAGTCTGGAATAGCGAGAGTCTCCGTCGCTACTATACATGACAGGCTTTATTTGTTCTAGCTCGTTATTTCCTTTGCATTTTATTTTCGCATTTTGAAATTCGAACTTGTAATAAGGCAGCTGACTTTGCCATATTTTCTCATTTCAGCAATAAAATGCTATCTCTTCAAGCAAGAGTTGTGATTTATCGAGTACGCCGCAAAACATCACAATGCACAAAGAGCTGAATTCCACCATACGGTGGGATTTAATTCAAGCGGGGAGTGACTGTGATATGACCAGTCACTCGCGAAGCCCAAGCTCGGGGGCATGTCACCACGATTAACATTTAAAAGGATTGATACACGACAATCCTCACACTAACTCCAACTTCCCGGAGTGCGAAGTGGAGTATAAAAATTCATTAACTCGTTCTCGGAGTGCGAACGGACTCCAAATTCACAGAGTGTGAATTGGAGTATAAACATCCAATAACTCGTTCCCAGTGTGCGAACGGACTCCAAATTCCCAGAGTGTGAATTGGAGTATAAACATTCAACGAATCGTTCCCAGAGTGCGAACGGACTCCAAATTCCCAGAGTGTGAATTGGAGTATAAACATCCAATAACTCGTTCCCAGTGTGCGAACGGACTCCAACTTCCCAGAGTGCGAATTGGAGCATAAACATTAAATAACTCGTTCCCAGTGTGCGAACGGACTCCAAATTCCCAGAGTGCGAATTGGAGTATAAACATCGAATCCATCATTCCCGGAGTGTGAACGAGTTCCTAAGAAGCCCAAATAGATGTGACTGACCATCCAACGGCTAACTCCGACTTCCCAAAGCGTGAATCGGAGCATAAATGTGGATTACAGGTTCCCGGAGCACGAACCGAAGCATCTGTGCGAACTCCAACTTCACAGAATGTGAAGGGAGTATAAACATCAAATCCAAGTTCCCTAAGTACGAACCCAAACATACATGTTTTCTCCAAGTTCCTGGAGTGTGAATTGGAGCACAAATACCAATTTAAAGTTCCCGTAGTGCGAACTGAAATGTTAATACTAACTCTGAGTTCGTAGAGTGTGAGTTAGAATGTGAACATCAATTCCAGGTTCCCGGAGCACGAACCGTGTTACAAACATCGACAACTCTCGAGTTCCCGGAGTGCGAACCGGATTATCGATCTCAAATTATCTTAAGTCCCCAGAATGTGGACATGTGCTTAAAGTTTTCAATAAACGCACTCAATCACCAAAACACAAATGTTATTCCCCGAGACTAGGGGGCAAAAAAGCTAAGTGTTAATCGCTAACCAAAGTGATACAATGTCCGAAGTTCGATTATTCATCGATCACAACATGCGACCAAGATTCTCAAACTTGGCAAATAAAAAACGAACTCTACTTGACAGTAAAAAACACCACAAGTGCACCGGACTGAAAACGAGACACTACAAACACTTAAGCACAAAATAGATGAGTGTTGAAACAAAGAAACTAAATTTTATTTCAACTAACTGAAGACAAGGACTTACATGCAAATAAGTTTTCCCAAAAAAGAATCCCTACTAGCAGGGGCCGAACCTGCATCTATACACGGCCTACTAACAAAAAACGAAAATAAGTTCCTATCTACCAAAAAAAATCTGCTTGGCAGGCCGATCTATTCCTTCTTTCTTGGCTTCCTTATCAGCGGTTCGTCGTCAGAATCGCTAGGAACGGAAACCCTTCGTTTGGACGACCTCCTCTCCGGTGGTTGCTCTTCGGTCGGGGGCTTAATATCTACGTCCTCCTCAGAACTTGAATCTAAATGAAGGCTCCCCGCCGGAGTAGGAGGGACCGGACCCGCAACGGAAGATGGGATAGTGCCACCCGACGATACTATCCTCGCAGGTGCTGGGCTCTGCGTCGCCGTGCCACCGCCAACACTACCACGTTGCCCCGCAGCTTCTAATTCTGCCTGAATCTCGGCCAGAATCTCTTCATCATGAATCGTCTGGGCTTGGTTGGGGGCATCCGCAACCTGCATTGAAGAGCTAGAGGTTGGCGGAAGGTCACTAATGATGAACGGTAGGTCTGTGGAGAAGCCACCTTGCTCGCCGAGCAGCTCGCTCACCATTTGTTCTTCAAGAGATAATCCGCTCCCCTACGCCGCCTCGGTTGATACCACAGTTACAACAGTAGTCTCGGTGGTGATGGCCTTATTCCCTTTGCTTGACTCTTGGGTCGCGGCAATCGGAGCAACTCCAGTCACTAAACAAAGATAAGAAGAGGTTATCAGTAACTGCTTCAGAGAAGACTCTCTATTTAGAAAACACTTGAGATAAATTCGAAATACCTTCCCCAGTTTAGCTTGCGGACGACTGAGCGGCCTCAGAAGTATGCTCATGAATAGGAGATAACCGTGGCTGTTCCGGGTCGTAAGCAGGAACAGATTACGAACCGACCGCAGATACAGGCACTGACGAAGGTGGTGCGGTGACTTCAGTGACTGCAGAATGGTGCTCAACACCTGATCCCTCTCCAACCTCCAGGGATCGGCCACCGATCATCTCCTCCTCATGAGCGATAATAGCATCGTGAAGGACCTTCTTCTCATCGTCTGTCAGCAGCCGGTTTTCAAGTTCGAATCGATTGACCGATTCACCCAGACGTGCTTCCTCTTCTTCCTCGACCAATCGACCCCAAGCGCTGCAAAGGTGTATCGGGTAATCCTGGAGCCAGGCCAAATTTTGGTGTCTCAACACGTTGGCATTGTAAGTGATAAGCAAATCTTCGATATCGGCCTCCATCCTGGCTTCCGCTTGATGAACTTTCTCCTCAACCTCCATCTCAACCGCCTGGACCTTAGCCACTGCTGCATCCCGTTCAGTCCGAAGAATCACGGCTTGTTCACACGCCTCCTGGGCTGCATTATTCGCATCGTCCCTATCCTTAGCGATTTCAGCGAATTTGGACTTAAGCTCGTTTAACTCCTTCAGGGCTGCGTCCCTCTCAGCAGTGACCAGGGTGTTTCGATGGCCCATGTCCTATACCGTGGCATAGTGCTCACGTTTCATCCTATCCACGGTTGCCTAGGCTTCATCGGCTCTTTTGATAGCCTCCATTTCAGATTTCCGAGAAGATTCAGCTTCAGCATTTAGCACATCAATAATACGGCTCTTTTGGGCTAACTCAGCCTGCATTTTCTCGATAGTAGCCCCACACTCCAAGGCCAATGACGATGCTTTCTCGGCCGCCTTGTACCACGTGCTGTATTAGGCATAAAAGTCATGCACATAATCGTGCGCCGTCTGCTCGGCCTCTGGCAGAATTCTTTTCAAGTGAAGAGGAAAAATGTAGTTATCAAAGCAAATATTTGGAAAATCCTTCTTCAGTTGAGCAAGCCTGATTGCTCCTTCCCCTGAAATTTCAGTAGGAGTTTGTTCCGCAACTATTGGGGGCATTGCCTCAGATCTGGGATGGCGAGATTCATACTTAGAAGATTGAGAGGCCGACTGGTAGTGCGAGGAATCAGAAGGACGAGAAACATGGACAGGAGGTTGTATAGGAGCTCTTGGAGGAGGAGTGCGCGATCGAGACCGATGTCTATAATCCCTATCTCTCCGTTCTTGGCTAGAATACCCGGAGTACCTGCGATCGTAATCCCTATCTTTCTCTCTCCGTTGTGACTCGTAATATGAGGAAGATTTGCGAACATGTCATAGGCTCCCTAGCATCGAACCGCGCCCAATCATAGTATCTGCAAAGCGAAATGAGAATAAAGTTAGTGGTTTCTCAAAACCGATGACCTAAGACTCGGAGCTATGTAGTGTCGTGAAATGTGTATGAATATGTATTCCCCCTGACCAACCAGAAGTGTCGACTGAGCTAGTAATAAAAGGCTCGCTCAATTCTAGAGTACGATGGAACTCCTCCAACCCGGCGTCATGCTGAAAAGACACATCATCCGGGATTGGAAGGTCGGTAAGCCCTTCGTAAAGACTTTTAGTTCGCGGAGGAGACATCTCGAAAATTCTAACTCCGGGAGAGGATCAGGCCGTGACAACCGATTTCCATCTCCCCTTCTTAGTTGACGAGACGACGGCTGCCTTGCCTTTTTTTTGCTCTTCAACATCCTGAACCACGTCTGTAGGCTCCAACAACGGCTCATGTCAGTATGAGTTCTTTCAGAATCAGCCTCCTCGGCTATGATAACTTTGGGCTTCTTGTGTTTGACTCGCTTCTTCGAAACAATCCTTAGTGCCCCGTCAAACAGTATGCTCTGCCCCCGTTCGATCAGCCCGTAAGTCCGGAGATTCCTATCGGTCAAAAGCGACTCAATATCCCTATCCTCGCTCGGGACTCCACGGAGTACTCGCACCATCTCTTTAAAGTGCTCGCCCTCAGGTCGTTGATTCGTCGCTGTGAAAAAGAGAAAAAACATAAGTTTCGCTTTGACCGCAATTGCCTTAGATATTACTTGATAACTCAGATACACTCACGTCTGAATAACCATCGTCGGGCAAACCCTGGAGGACATCTGACATAGAACCATTCCGTCCTATAGTACTCAACCTGGTCCAAGACCCAGTGACCACTTGATAGTTCCTCACTGCTTCCAGAAATGTGAAGGAAGGATAATCACCTCGGGTCTTGAAATTAAATAGATATCTAATTTCGGTCGGGATCGGTGGTCTATGAAGGTACTCCATGAAGACGATGAATAAACTGTTCACGGACGCATATCCTTTTGGGTGTAGTTGAGACGGAGCGATCCTAAAAAAAGACAACACTTCCCTTATATACTCGTTGAATGGAGGAAGTGTCCCAGCCGCGCACGCGTGGCGGTTAAACGCTGTATATCCCTCCGGCGGGTTGTGTGGTCTATCGTTCGGCCCTGGCAATAACACGTCATCCAGTGATAGACCGTGCCTCAAGCATATTCTCCCTAACATGTCTTCAGAAATATTCGATTGAATGGAATCCGACGGATTGGCAATGAAGGACGCATTGGGAAGTTCGTCCGGGGCCGGAACAATGATCTCAGGTTCAATATCCGGAACCTCTAGTCTCGAAGCAGTTGTGCTTTGAACCTCCTGCTGTTGCAAATTTGAAGGTTCCATAACTAGCTAACTCATGAGAAACCATCGTTAGACGACAAAGAACCCGTGTGTTCCCCAGTGTAAAGTGTATGAATGTATGTTGTGCAGTGCCATGCATTACTTGAATAAATATCGCAGAGTTAAAAGAAATATACAAACGACAAAGCTACGGAGTCCAGTTATAATGACCGTCATCGCTGACCGTCATCGTTGAACCGTTTGTATGATGGAAATTTGATTTGGACAGAAGTTGTTATGTTTCCATCGACGAGCTTCGAAAGGTGGTCAAGTATGCAGTTTAATATGTCCAAATATGCAGGAATGAAGCTCGTCAGAGTTATGCTCAGAAAATGTCAAACTTTGGTATCCATCATAGAGGGTTCGAACCGATCACAAGGATTTCATTCGAACCCATCCTAACTTCACTTCAAACCGATGCAAAAAGGCGCACTTCGAATCGAGGCAGAAAGGCACGCTTCGAATCGATGATCAGGTGTCAAGTTCGAATCGATTAATGAAGGACGACTTCTAACCGATCCTTGGTTACCTGGTTCGAACCGATAAGGAAACCCCCAACTTAACATCGGCCACGTTCGAATCGATACCTACGTATCGATGCAAAGTTGAGATTCGAATGTCAAGTTCGAACCGATAGCTGATGGATTTGGATCCATCGATTCGAATGGAACCATCAAAGATGGTCTATCGGTGCGAACTGCGTCGCCCCATAAAATCATTCCATGGATCGGTGCGAAATCCAACGGCGAATGGCACACCCATCATCGATTCGAACTCGAATCCACGCATAGGTTCGAAGCCTTCCCAAGCCAGATCTGGTTTTGCCAATCTCGAGACTAAGCAATTGATGAAGATGAGATAGGTTCGAAGTAACTTTGCCGTTTGGATTCAAGGCTAATTACCTAGTTTAATGATGGATTCGAAAGAGTCAAGGTCTTGAATTTGGATTGGTTCGAATACGTGATGCGGTTCCTTTCCCTCTGACGCTTCGAGACAAGGCGGAGCACAGTAAAAGCAAGGCGAGAGTTAAAAAAGTAAAAAGTGAAAAAAGGTGAAACCCTTTGCTATTTATATGAAGCCTCGAGAGCAACCGAGGCGATTCCTCTTCCGGTAGGCTTGACCGGTTGCAGCCAGTGAAAGCGTGCATCGATTCGAAGCCATCATTCGAAACCATTTTCCTAATGCCATGCGGGTTCGAAGTTACCCTCACACTTCATCGATACGAAGTACACAGCAGGACAACGAGTTTCATCGATGCGAAACGCGCAATGGGCACATCGATTCGAGGCCCCTTTTCGCAACTCCATCCACAACCTACCAAAACGAACTGCTAGTTCGAATCCATCCATTCACATCGGTTCGAATGTCAGTTTCGAACCCATCACAACACAAATATACTCCATCCATACGAATGTGGATTTCGAACCCATCCATACTCCAGCACATCGGTTCGAAGCATTACAATCACGCAACGCTGAGTCGTTTCCTTCAACCTTCTACATCGGTTAAAGAGAGGATCGATATGAAGGGACTTTTCAAAACAACCATCAAGCGTTGTATCAATTCAAATTTAAAAATCGGTTCAGGAGAGGATCGATACGAAATTCAATAGCAAACAAAACTAACAACGACTTATAGACGCACGACGCTGACAAAGATCAAACTAGCATATGTGCATATATATCGAACTAACAT
This sequence comes from Allium cepa, assembly GCA_030765085.1. Taxonomy (NCBI): domain Eukaryota; kingdom Viridiplantae; phylum Streptophyta; class Magnoliopsida; order Asparagales; family Amaryllidaceae; genus Allium; species Allium cepa. The sequence goes on from CM060934.1 coordinate 979,744,349, forward strand.
TCGATTTTAAGCATCTGCAGGGATCAAACACTTATCTTGTTACAAATGCAACAGCCAACGGCTAAGCGCTATTATACAACAATCAATCATATCAACGCAAGGTTGCAGCAATGCAGAATACGAGTCTCAACAAAAAGAGAGCAATGATTGTTCGGAGAGAAGTTGTAGCTATTCAAAGCACGTCATGTTCCCACAAGACGTACTTTGGGGGGCAAAATGTTATCCTGCTTTTTGGCAAAGCCGCGATACCAAAAGATCGATCGAAAAACGGAGAATAGTTCGACTCAGAGGTTACTCATATTTCGCTTCGCTATGGATATTGCTGAATTTTGTCGGAGTCCAGATTGAGCTACAATTGATAGGACATGACAAGAAAGATCGTAGAAGTCAGCATCTCAAATTTCAAGTCAATTCGAGTTCATACGCTCAAGTTATGATCGGTCTAACTTGAAGTGAACACACTGGTTTCGAACCCATCATGGTGGTTGTCTTCGAACCCATCATCATGCACCATTCGAATCGATCGCCTTCGAACCGATGGACTTCGAACCCATCGGAGTGCTTCGGCTCGACTCCATCAACTTCGAATCCATCTGGTTCGCGTCAGTGGACCTCATGACCATGGAGAGTTGGCGAGGCTCGTATCCAACCAAAGATCCTTGTTCGAACCCACAAAGCTTCGGTTGTTCGAACCCATCACAGAGGCCTTGTTCGAACCCATCACAGAAGCCTTGTTCGAACCCATCACAGAAGCCTTGTTCGAACCCATCACAGAAGCCTTGTTCGAACCTACCTGTGAAGCTTTGCTCGAACCCACTGGGTCAACCAACCATGATGACGTGTCTTTCATCGGTTCGAATGCGCCGAGATATATGGAGTCGGAGCGGTCAACTCGGAGTGAAGACCGGATCGATTCGAAGTATGCGCTCCACGTCAACACGAAGACACGTGCCACCATGGTTTCGAAACCATCGATTCGAATGCATGGTTTCGAACCAAACAGCCACGTAGTGAACCCCATTTCGAATCCATCATATCTCCCAATCTACTGATCCAAATGCCACAAAGTTTTCACAGAAGCTTGAATACGTGTTGAAGAATGCCCACACCAAATTTCACCTCAATTGGATGAATTCTTGATCGGTTCGAATGGGGTTCGAACCGATGCCAAAGTGGGCCCAAACTTCCTAAGACCGGGCATGTGGGCCCCCTCGCGTGCCAGAAGCGGTCTCCTGAGTTTTCAGCGAAATATCAGCAGCCTACGCCTATAAATAGAGCCCCAAGGCCAACAGAAAAAGGATCTTTCGACTCTCAAGCGCCCAGACTCTGCCGGATCAAGATCTACACCATCCTACATCATAATTTCATTGTTGATTTCGAATTCCCAGTTGTAATTTGCTGTTGATTACTGCAACAACTTGTAATCATTGAAAGAAAATCAATAAAATATCAAAACACTTCACAGTGGACGTAGGCAACGCGCCGAACCGCTATAAATTGCCCGCCTTTATCTTTGCTTCATTGTTGTTTGGAGTTTTTGTTAGATAATCCTCATTTTTAATTCATATTCTTCATTTATTATCTCTTCAAAAGACTCCCGAAGAGTGTTGCGCCCAATTTTGGTACAAACAGGTATAGAGGTGGGCGTCACACTATGGCAAGGGTTTGGCTGAGGTCACGTGGCCCCTGATGGTCGGTAGTGTCGTCGGTGAAGGAATTGTTGATCGGGATATTCCAGATGTTTTCAAAAAAATGTTCGATTTTGATTTATAGATGATTTCATAAAACTTGTTGCTCGAATTAATTGTGGTGGTCATAAGCGATGCTGTGGTAATCACATCGATGATCGGAGGCGGCCAATCTAAGTGAACGCGTGCACCCTATATCCAGTGTGTCGGTATTGAGAGGAGGAAGAAGAAGGGAATGAGTTTTCCTAGGTTTTCATTCGAAGTTTCTGAATATTTTATCGAAGAAATGGAAGGGCATGGGTTACTCGAGTTTGATATCGGGAAATCTGGTGGAATGACTCGGATGTTGTTTTTAATATGAAAACAGCTTTAAACTTTATAACCAATCCAGTTTTATTTTGAAGAAAATTTGTTAAAATAAATTCTTTTGTAAATGATTTAATGTTTATCAAACTTTTGAATTGGTTAAAAGATTTTAAATATAAATTATTTTAAGATTTATTAAGTTCAAAAGTATTTTTAATACACACACACACACAAATATATATTATATATATATATGTATATATATATATTAAAATTTGTTTAGAAAGTTTATATCAAATAAACTTAATAATATCATGAAGTTAATTAAGAAGAAAAAATGTTTTAAATTATTAATTAACTTTAAAAATCTAAGTTAATTTATTTTATAAATGAAAGTAATTAAGGATAATTAATTAGTGATTAAAGAATAAGTTAATTAACGGATAATTAATTTAAGGTTAATTAAATAATGAAAGTGATTAGGGATGATTTATTAATTAAGGGTTAATTAATTTATTAATTAATCAATTAAGAGTAATTAATTTAAGGGATAATTAAATAATTAAAGGCTAATTATTTAATGATTAAAGGTTGATTTATTTATTAATAAAGGTTGATAAATTAATAATTAAAGGTTGATTAATTTATTTTTAAAGTTTAGTTAATAAATGATTAAAGGTTAATTAATTAAGATGGTTTGTAATTAATTAACATTAATTAACCAGGATTAATAATTTATTTATAAGTGATTAATCAGATCAATAATTAATCTTACTTATGGATGTTTGAATTGTATGAAATACTTTGAATTGTTTGATAGCTCTGTGTGTAATGTTTTGTGTTATCAATTATTTTGATTCGAGCCGTGATGAATGTAATTTATTTTTATCTGTAATTAATGTATATTATTTATCTGTGAATCTATGAATGGAAGATAAGCATTATAGGAATATACCGCTTATCGATATTGATGTGCCTGAAACTGTGATGATTGATGATGTTGCACTTTTATGTGAAACCCTTGGACTACACTATACACACACAAATATGGATTGCACGAGGAAGTTGGTTAAGTCATAGATTTCGAAATGGTTTTAAAGTTGAATTTTGAATCCAAATACTTTTGTAAATGGAACTGGGTTAAATACGAAAAGCTTTTGAAAAGGAGTTTTTAAAGATAAAAGTTATTTTGATAACTTGATGAAGTCTTGAAATTTAAAAAATTTGTTTTAAATTTGAATTCAAGATTTGGAATTGAATTCTATGTTTGGAATTATGGTTTAAAAAGGTTATACAAGTTATAAATGTTTTTATATGGGTTTTAAACCATTTTAAAAGCATTGTTTTGGGAATTCGAATTTAACCCAAGTTTTAGACTTGAAGGGCTTTAACTTGTGCAAATGTAATCGGATTTTTCCGAAATGAAAACTATTTGTTTTCAAATAATAATAGCTTTCATATAAAGAAAGGATTTCTAACGTGTGTTGAAAAGATTTCAAGTTTGAAATGAAAATTGCTTTGAAAGCTATTAATGAATCTTGGTTAAATATTAGTGAACTTTGTTTTGAAATTGAAGAGGATCTTAAAGTATATCTTTTGTATAAAATATTTGAAATGGAATTGTCTCGAAAGCTATGAAGGAACCTTTGTGAAATATTTGGTGAACTTTGTTTTTAAACAAAAGAGGATCTCAAAGATAGATCTTTTGTTTAAATATTGTGAATGAATCTTTGTGAAAGATGGGTGAACTTTGTGAAAGTGAATATTTTTGTTTTAAAGATTTGAAAATGGTAATTTGTTTAAACCATTTGAAGAAAGGTTTTCGAGCTTTAAGTTGTGACCTAACTGAGATCCCAATATCCGTATGTTTTTAAATATTCCGCTCATTATTTGGTTTAGCTGGGAGAGGACTTTGTGTCATATAACCCATTCCGAATAATGATACGATGGTATGGATAGCATTTGAAGACCGGTGGTGTAGATTGGATATTTTCGAAAGCGAAAGGATAACCTGTCGAATTCTCTGCACCGACTGGTCCCCGGTATAGAGATTTGATCACCCTTTGTGATGGGGAGTCCAGACTTATTAGGGTTTATCCAGATTTGCAAAGGCTTCTTTGGAAGTGCCTTCGGTTCTATTCGAACCCGGAACAGACTTGTATGGATGTGTGTTTGACATTACACTTTGAGATGCAAAGTTGGTTTCTATCAAATACATTTCTGTTTGGTGGCGGAGAATTTATTCTCTTAGCTTAACACCCTTCTCTGAAAGTACGAGCTTAGAGGTTATGCAGTTGATCATTACTAGTGATACATTCCCAATATGGTAGTGTGGCATACTAAGTGTTGTTGAGTGTTGCTGCAGATCGAAGCATGGCTTTGTGGATGAGACCTCGTTGAACCTCACACCCTACAAATGGTCGAAACAGGAAAGATGCGACAAGGTTATCAAGGGTCGCACCCCTAGGGTTTGTCCATTCCTTCTGGAAAATGGTGGTATCATGGTATGGAGCCCAGATATTTAACCTATGTCTGCAAATACATTGCTTTATGGTTGTTAGTGTTGAGGATCCTCGGATAAAGGTCGCAAACGACCGAGGATGGCATACTTGTAGGTGTTACTCCGGGCAGGGAGTAAACCGGCCTTGTGCTGGCAGAGAGCCGGGTAGGTACTCGAGGCGTCCCTCCAGATGCGTTCCCATATGGCAATAGTAAGTTCCTTAGCCTGATCATTTGTTGGTAATACAAAGAAACATTATGCGCCTTGTACGGTTTTAGTTGTATAACCTACCATGGAATGTGGTGGTAACCTGCTATTGAACATGGTAGCTATAGTAGGCATACGATGAAATGTTGTATGCTGGCTAAGATTAATATTATACTTTCAAAATGTTTTCCACTATGCACTAATAATAATATCAAAATGGTTTTCGCGTATCAAGCATGTTTGACTATCATAAGGAGAAATCCCCTCCAATTCTGCGTTTGGATGGTGTGTGCAGCGGGAGGCCTTATAGTAGTTTCATTTTCCAAAAAGCATTGCTGTAACATACAAAATAATTCAACAATTTAAAATTGGTCAATGTTTAACTTTTATAATAAAATTTGAAAATGTTTAAAAATAAATAAATAATAAGTGATAATTTAAATGAATATAAAATTTCAAATTTCTTTTGATTTAAAAAATTGGAAATACTAAAAGTTTTTAAAAATCATTTGAATTTAAATTTTGTTCACATATGCAAATATATATGTATTAGTACCTATGTAGGTAGATTTGAAATTCATGTATATTGAATTTAAATTTTAAAATAAATGTTTGGTAAAATGATTTGGTTTATAAATGTATATCTATGCAATTTATGTAACATGTATTTAAAAATTCAAAACACTTTCTTTTGATAATATGCATTAACATAAAGCTAATACATATATAAAACTAATATTTATTAATGGGAAATATAAGTTTAAAAAAATAAATTATATGATGTAAATTGGTATGTTAATAAAGAAAAATCTTTTTTTATTACAAGTGTTAAATTAATAATGACTGTAGTGACAAATGTAATTCAAGGGAAGAAACATTAAAACAAGTGTCATGTTCCCATCTCCATTCTTCCTAGGAATTTATAAAATAGAAAATAAGAAAAATTATATGTAATTCGTCTTCTACTATTATACTTTTTAACTCATCTTCAAAAGAAATCAGATCTGAGAAGAAAAGATAATTTTTCAAGTCCTTAAATCACAAACCAAAAAAACAAATATCCAGGAAAAAAAGAAAAAGAGTTTCTCTGTTGTTCAAACAGTAAGAAATCTGAAAGAATTTTGTTTTTTTATGATTTAAATAAATGAATACATCAAAGATTTAATACAACAACATCTAATTTTATTTGCAGGAAGAATCAGGGATTAAATGCATTAATCCATTTTGGTTTCTAATTGCAGAAAAGAGAGGAGAGTTCTTTGTTATTAAGGATTGACTGTAAGTAAGTTAAACCTTGGTCACTAATTAATTAAATGCATGAATATAACAAGAGTAATTAGTGATCTGAAACCATCAATTTGCACATCTCAGTTAAAAAAAGAGATTAAAGTAAGAGAAGAAGAATAGTTGCAGGCCAGACAGTTTTTGAATTTTGAATTTTGATTTCAGTAATACTATTGGAATCTCTACTAGAATACTATTGGAATCGCTACTGGAATACTATTGAAACCATCAAGAATTTTGATTTCAGTAATACTATTGGAATCGCTACTGGAAATGATGATTTTTGAAAGCAAAACCAAAATTTTTCGTTGAGTTTTCAATGAGAAAAAAAGTTGATCAGAAAATCGAATCTCTGCCAAATTCTGATGATCTAAGCAAATCGTAAGCCTTGAGTTCGTCGTCATGGCTAGGTGGAGTGTTCGACATCACTAGAAAAATGCGAATGGAATTTATATAACCCTAGGTTTTGAATGCGAGATCGAATTAGGGTTTAAAGACCCATTTTGATTCGTGTCAGAAATGATGGTGCTGCGCCATCCACAGGTGATCGGTCTTCGCGTCGACAGTGCCAATTGCAGCGTCATACGATAGCGGAGCTTTGGTCAAAGTTTGGCGACCCCTAATGGTCAGAGGAGGTGGCGCGAGTTGATTTTCCGACGATGTGCCGAGGGGTTGTTTTGTTCGAGATGGCTCGATCTTGTTTTTAAAAAAATTATTTGAATTCTGGGCACTTGTGTTGTTTTGAGGGGTGAAGGTCGACATGTTGGTGGCCGCAGCTTCGACCAACGGCAACGATTCTGGCCGTGCACGTGCACGTGGGGGTGGTAGTATCAACTATGATGGATTTGGGGAGAAAGGCAAGCGACTCGAAGCACTGCATGGGGAATTGGGATGAAAACTCGAAGACGAGCCTGAGTTTTTTTAGCGTTGGATCGGGTCGATTTTTTAAACTTAGACAAAATTTCTAAAAAAAATTCACACAGGTGATTTGGGTAGAAACTCGAAGCAGGGGGCAATTTTGATCGGGGATGACCAAAGACAGCCTCGGGTTAGACCTGAAAACAACAAATTCCAGATGATTTCCTAAATTTATTCTTTAAATGATGATAGTCGGTTAATCGAATGTAAAGTATGGTATTGAAATATTCTTTTGAAAAAAATGAAGTTCAATGATATTTCAAACTTGTATTTTTAAAATAAAGTTGTTTTTAAATTTAACTTAATAAAATATTCAAGAAGCACATCACATATTCAAATTGTTAACTTAAAAACAAATTTATTTGTAATGATTGAAAAATTAATGATTTGTAACTACTCTATAATTAAAAGTTAATTAATTAAAGAACATATAATTAAGATTTAAATTAATGAGCAATTAAAGATGAATTAATTAGGATAATCAATTTATGAATGATTAAATTAGGAAGAGGATTAAAGATTTAACCAATTTTAATTAAGAATAAATCAATCATTAATTTAAAGATGACGAATGTAATTAATTATGTGATTAATTAGTTTAATTCACACAATTGTTTCATCGTAGCTGTGTATGATTGATAACTATTGTATGATGGGTATTAATCGATATCTCTGATTGTAATTGTGATGCTATGTGATATGAACTGTTTGTGCCGAGCTGTGATCCTGTATTTTTATGTGAATGTGAAACCCTTTTCGCCCGTCAAAACCACTTTTGAATTTTGATGCGACAGGGAGTCGGATTCTAGTTGGTTATCCGAAACCCACGTCGAACCTGTGAATCTTTGTGAATGACATATCCACATGTTTTAAGAATTTACGCTCACTATTCGGATTAGCCGGAAGAGGACCTTTGTGTCATATAACCCATCTGAATAGTGATTCGACGAATGAAGAGCAATTAAAGACCGGTGGTGAAAACCGGGTGTCTTCGAAAACAATAGGATAACCTATCGATTGTCTCAGCACCGAGTTGCTCCGGTATAGGGATTCCCTAAGAGATGGGAAGTCCGATCGGGATTGTGGACGCCCGGATTTGCAAGGACTTCATCCTTTATTGGACGAAGTGCCTTCCGTTTTGTTCGAACCCGGAACAGACTTGTATGGTCATCTGTCTGACACTACACTTTGAGATATAAAGCCGATTTCTTTCAAATACATATCTGTTGGTGGCGGGGAATTTATTCTCTTAGCTTAACACCCTTCTCTGAGACGTGCGAGCTCAGAGGTTATGTAGTTGAAGGTTATCAACGATATACTCCCAATTTGGTAGTGTGGCACGCTAAGTGCTGCTGTGTATTGATGATCATTTTTTGATCATTAGATGATTAAAGCATGGTTTTTGTGAAAAGCGTAGCTTTGTGGACGAGACTTCGTCGAACCTTACAACCCGGTAATGGTCGAAACAGGAAATATGCGGCAAGATTATTGGGGGTAGCGCCCCTTAGGGTATGTGCATTTCCTTCTGGATAGAAGTGGTATCATGATATGGAGCCCAAATACTTAACTTATGTGGATATCGCAAATATATATTCCTTTGTGATTGATGTTGGGGCCCCGGATAAAGGTTGGTTACAACCGGGGGATGGCATACACGTGTCAGTAGTTACCTAGTTATAGAGGTAACCCGGCCTTGTGTTGGCAGAGATCCGGTTAGGTTCTCTGGACGTCCCTCCAAAGGCGTACCCATATGGCCCAGGAAGTTCCTTAGCTTGACCATTTTGTTGGAAATCCAATTACCGATACGAACCCAGTACGGTTTCAGATGTATTACCTGCCATTTACTTATAGTGGCCACCACTGTTTAGATGGTAGCTATAGTAGGCATAGTACGAAATGACTATGCTGGCTAAGATTAATATTATACTTTCGAAAATGCTTTCACACTATGCACTAATAATAGTATTTAATAGTGTTTTTCCCGTATCAAGCATTTTTGAGTGTCATAAGGAGAAATCTCCTCCAAGTCTGCGTTTGCATGGCGTGTGTGGCGGGAGGCCTTATGGCAGTTTCATTTTCAAAAAGCATTGCGAATTTCTTTCAAATTCTTTTGTTTGTTTTTGATTTAAAATAAACTGCTTTTATTTCAAACAACTGTTTTGGTTTACTCATACCAGTCCCATGACTGACCCAGAGTTTATTGTTTCCTTTCTAAACTCTGGGTGCCCATAATTTCCACATGGGAAGCCTAGTAACAGGTCTTCCGTGTTTTGGTGCTAGCTGGATTTTAGAGTCGTATGGTTTGGAGGCTATTGGTTTTTGAAGGCTTTAACTTGGGGATATTTTGAAACTTTTGAATCTCGAGGTTCTCAGTTTGGAAGTTCGTTATTGCTTTATCTCTTTGAAGACTTTCTGGAAATGCAATCACTTATAGTTATGTCGTGATGGTCTATTTTGAAGTTGTGTTGTATATGTATATAAATACTCTGATGTTGGTATTGTGGTCGTAATGATTCTGTGATGTCGTATCTGGGATATTGATGTTGGCAATTTTATTTTCCGCTGTTTATATTCATCTAATTGTTGTTATAAGCTCCATCCAAACTGAAATTCGACGTTCGAATCTCCGGCAGTCGAATACAAGTGAGGTATTTGATGTCGATTTTTGAACGTTGAACTACGGGTCGTGACAAGTGGTATCAGAGCTAAAGGTTGAGTAAGAACTTTTGCTACGGAGTATAACACATTAGAGGGCTCATTAGAGATATGGTGAAGTATACCCTAGAATAAGTATAAACCGAGACTGAAACCCCAAAATTTTCTTAGTCTATTTTCTTTAACTACTGATATTCCTTAAGATATCTCGTCCGAATCTCTAAATCAAGTTTCTTACTAATTATAGATAGTAAGAATGAGTGGGTGCAGAGGTATAGCTAGGGGTCAAGGGAATGCTACAACAGCTAGTTAAATTTCCCCTTCAGCGGAAGCAGTTATGCCTACTCAACCTTGGCCAAATCTGGCTGATTTGCGTAAGAGTTTCACAAGGCTGGGTGGTAGGCCTTTCACTGGAAAAGAGTCAATTATTGAGGCCCAGGCTTGGATAAGATCATGTGAAAAGATCTTTAAGGGGCTTAAGCTGCAGGATGATCAAATGTGACTAATTGCTTCTTGGCAGCAGCAAGATGAAGCTTCAGCCTTGTGGGAAACGGTCACAATAGATGAACTTGAAGAAGAGTTTTCTTGGAGTCGATTCAAAGAGGTGTTTGAAAAGCGCTATTTGCCGTCGGCAAGAATTTCCCGAATGTATCAAGAATTTCTGGACTTTAAGCAAGGAGGGTTGTCTTTTGAGGAATACTTAAACAAGTTCAACGAACTATCCCGTTTCGGTCTGGAGTTGGTGAATACGCCTTTAAAGAACAATGAAAAATTCATTCGTGGGATGAGCAAGAAGTATCACGAAAGGATGACAGCACACATCAAAGAATCTTTCTTTGATCCTATTGATATGGGATATCGGTATGTGACCCTGGATATGCAGGAGATTCCAAGGGAAAGCGGGAATTCAAGTAATCAGAATTGGAAGAAAAGAAAGTTTAGGGGCAAAAATCCACATCAAGGCAAGGATAAGAGGAACAATCAAAGAAATTCAGTTAGAGATGTAACTTGTTACAATTGCCAAGAGAAGGGGCATTATTCAAACAACTGCAAGAACCCGAAGAAGCAAGTCAAGAAGGAACAACGTATGAAGAATGATCAAGGAACTCGAGAATGCTATAATTGTCACAAGACTGGACATGTTGTTAAGAATAGCCCGGTGATGAAACAAGCAAAGGTGGCAAATGTTTATGCGATAAAGGAAGACCCTTCAACTTCGAAGGCAGATAAAGGAAAAGGTGTTTTGGAAGGTAACCTTACTATTTATGATAAAGTTGTTAGAGTTTTATTTGACACGGGAGCTTCACATAGCTTTATCTCCCAACAAACCGTAAATGAGTAAGAACTTAAAACTGAATTTGTTGACGACCCTATTTGCGTGAAAAATCCAGTAGGAGGTCCTGCAAATCTTTGTTTGTTTTGTAAGAAAGTCCCTATTTCATGTGCTTGCTATCAATTTCCTATCAATCTTTATATCCTCGAATTTAATGAACTTGAAATCTTACTTGGAATGAATTGGTTATCGAGATACGAAGCTAAATTGGATTGTAATAATCGAACAATTTTAGTCAAAACAAACTTTGGAAATATTATTGAAATCTCTTGTGAGGATCCGAGTCCCAAGAGAGATAAATTGATGTATACTTTGGGATATCATGAACCTAGTTTGGAGTCTATACCTGTTATTCGGGAATTTCCCGATGTATTTGAAGAAGTGAAATCCTTACCCCCACACAGAGAAATAGAATTCCGAATTGACTTAGTACCCAATGCCCGTCCTGTCGTCCATGCAAGTCGTAGGATGACACCTAGGGAAAGAATTGAATTAGTCAATCAAACTTGAGATTTGCGAGAAAAAGGATTGATCCACCCTAGTGTTTTCAAATGGGGTTCAGTTGTCGTATTTGTGGCTAAATCAGACGGATCTTTGAGATTGTGTGTAGATTACTGCGATCTCAATAAACAAACTCTCAAAAACAAATTCCCTTTACCTAGAATCGACGATCTATTCGATCAACTTCATGGCGCTCGATTCTTTTCTAAGATGGATTTAGCTCAAGGATTCCATCAACTGTGAATAGCTGAGGATTGTGTTCATTTAACTTCCTTCTGGGGTCCTAACATGTTCTACGAATGGTTAGTCATGCCCTTCGGACTAACCAACGCTCCCGCGTATTTCGTAGATTTAATGACCCGTGTGTTTCGAGAAGTATTGAACAATTTGTTGTTGTATTTATTGATGATATCTTGATTTATTCCAAAACTGAAGAGGAGCATGCTGAACGTCTCAGAATTGTTTTGGAAATATTGAGGAGGAATGTCATATTCGCTAAATTCTCAAAATGTCACTTTTGGGTCAAAGAAGTTAGATTTCTCGGTCATATTGTTAATGAAGAAGGTATTTCTGTTGATCCAAGCAAGATTTCTGCAATTCTGGACTGGAAGCGACCCACTACTCCTAGAGAAGTTCGAAGTTTTCTGGGTTTAGCGGGATATTATAGAAAGTTTGTCCAAGATTTTTCTAAGTTGGCAGTCCACTGACTAAGCTAACAATGAAGAATGCTAAATTCAATTGGACTCCAAAGTGTGATGAAGCTTTTCAGGAATTAAAAAGGAGATTAACTACCGCTCCCGTTCTCACTATCGTTAATGGGAACCAAGGGTGATCCGTCTATACTGATGCTTGTGGAGACGGTTTGGGTGCAGTACTAATGCAAAATGGAAAAGTAATTGCCTACGCGAGTAGACAATTACGACCGCATGAGAAAAATTACCCAACACACGATTTGGAGCTTTTAGCTGTTATTTTCGCTTTGAAAATCTGGCGACACTATCTTCTGGGTAAGAACTTTTTCAGCTTTCTTAAATGATATAAGAAATTTAACTAAATAATTATACTTAATAAACTCTCTTTATTTTAGGTGAAAATTTTGAATTATTCACTGATCACAAATCTTTAAAGTATCTCTTCACCCAGAAAGATTTAAATCTACGGCAACAACGATGGTTAGAATTTCTAGCGTCATATGACCTAGATATTCTGTATACACCTGGTAAAGCCAATATGGTTGCTGATGCTTTGAGTAGAAAGCACGCTATTCTAGCTCATCTTGTTATCGCTCCTACTCTTTTCAAAAAGATTTCGAGACAACAGAAAGAAGATGAGTTTCTTCGGGGAATTTATAAAAGAATATGCCAAGGTGAAGATACTTGTTTCGAGATGGATAGTAGAGAAGTTATAAGATTGAAAGGAAGAATTTGTGTCCCTGATATCCCAGAATTAAAACATTAAGTTTTAGATGAATGTCATAAGCCAAAACTCAGTATCCATCCAGGAGTTAATAAAATGTATAGAGATATTAAAAGAACCTTCTGGTGGAAGATAATGAAAAGGATATATCCATATATGTGAGTCGCTGTGCTACCTGTCAGCAAATTAAAAGCGACCAGAAGAAGATGGCGGGTTTATTCCAGCCTTTGGAGGTACCAAAATGGAAATGGGATCGGGTATCGATGGATTTTATCGATGGATTGCCACGAACCAAGAAGGGAAACGAAGCAATTTGGGTTATAGTGGACCGTCTAACCAAAACTGCCCACTTCATTCCAGTAAAATCCACTCGGACAGCAGCAAGTTTAGCTGAGCTATATATCAAAGAGATTGTCCGTCTCTATGGTATACCGAGAAGTATAGTGAGTGATCGTGACCCGATCTTCACTAGTAGTTTTGGGAAGCGTTTCAGGACACGTTGGGAACAAAGCTAAATTTCAGTACCGCTTATCACCCATAGTCTGATGGGCAGACTGAAAGGATAAATCAAATATTAGAAGATCTTTTACAAGCTTGTATTCTCGACTTTGGTGGTTCTTGGGAAGACTATTTACATTTGGTTGAATTTTCATATAATAACATCTATCAAGCCAGTATCAAAATGGCTCCTTTTGAGGCTTTATATGGTCGACCGTGTCGATCACCGGCATGCTGTATTGAATCTGGTGATAGACTGGTTCTTGGACCAAACATGATTAAGGAGGCCACTGAAAAGGTTGATTTTATCCGAAAGAAGATAATAACTGCTCAAAGTCGCCAGAAGATTTATTACGACCGCAGAAGAAGAGCCTTGGAATTTCAAGTTGGAGATTCTGTTTTCTTGAAAGTATCTCCAATGCGGGGTGTGTTATGATTTGGGAAAACAGGTAAGTTGGCATTGCGATACATTGGTCCTCTTCCTATTTTGGAAAGGATTGGTCCTCTAACATATCGAGTGCTACTACCTAACTGGTTATCTGGCATACACGATGTATTTCACATTTCACATCTTCGAAAGTACGTGCCCGATCCAGACAGTATTATCGAAGAGGCAGCACAGCAGGATCTAGAGATCACACCTTTTATCAGTTAAAAGAGAACCAATTAAGATTGTGGATCGGGACGAAAAGCAATTAAGGAACAAAATTGTGAAACTGGTTAAAGTGCAATGGAGCGGAGATCCAAAGGACTGTACTTGGGAGATAGAAGACAGTATGCAAAGGTCTTATCCCAAATGCAGGGTGAATATCTCAGCTTAAATTTGTAAGCCATTTCTCTATTCTTTTCTGAATTCGTATATTCTTTGTTTGCTTTCCTCTCTCTCTCAAATTTCGAGGACGAAATTTTCTTAAGGGGGGAAATCTGTAACATACAAAAAAATTCATCAATTTAAAATTGGTAAATGTTGAACTTTTATAATAAAATTTGAAAATGTTTAAAAATAAATAAATAATAAGTGATAATTTAAATGAATATAAAATTTCAAATTTCTTTTGAATTAAAAAATTGGAAATACTAAAAGTTTTTAAAAATCATTTGAATTTAAATTTTGTTCACATATGCAAATATATATGTATTAGTACCTATGTGGGTAGATTTGAGATTCATGTATATTGAATTTGATTTTTAATTTGAATTTAAATTTTAAAATAAATATTTGGTAAAATGATTTGATTTATAAATGTATATCTATGCAAATTATATAATATGTATTTAAAAATTCAAAACACTTTCTTTTGATAATATGCATTAACATAAAGCTAATATATATATAAAGCTAATATTTATTAATGGGAAATATAAGTTTAAAAAAATAAATTATATAATGTAAATTGTTATGTTAATAAAGAAAAATATTTTTTTATTACAAGTGTTAAATTAATAATGACCATAGTGACAAATGTAATTCAAGGGAAGAAACATTAAAAGAAGTGTCATGTTACCATCTCCATTCTTCCTAGGAATTTATAAAATAGAAAATAAGAAAAATTATATGTAATTCATCTTCTACTATTATACTTTTTAACTCATCTTCAAAAGAAATCAGATCTGAGAAGAAAAGAAATTTTTTCAAGTCCTTAAATCACAAACCAGAAAAAAAATTCCAAGAAAAAAAGGAAAAAGAGTTTCTCTGTTGTTCAAACAGTAGGAAATCTGAAAGAATTTTCTTTTTTTTTAAGATTTAAATAAATGAATGCATCAACAATTTAATACAACAACATCTGATTTTTTTCTACAGGAAGAATTAGGGATTAAAAGCATTAATCCATTTTGGTTTCTAATCGCAGAAAAGAGAGGAGAGTTCTTTGTTATTAAGGATTGACTGTAAGTAAGTTAAATCTTGGTCACTAATTAATTAAAAGCATGAATATAATAAGAGTAATTAGTGATCTGAAACCATCAATTGGCAGATCTCAGTTAAAAAAAAGAGATTAAAGTAAGAGAAGAAGAATAGTTGCAGGCCATAGAGTTTTTCCTCTGTTTTAACAAAAAAATTACTGTAAGTAATTTCATTTTTGATTATTTGCTGTTAAAAGATTAAGTAAGTAAAATTAAATCAAGATTTAAATAAGTTTATGCAAATTTGTTGCAGCTAACAAATAAAAAAAATCAAGTAAGAAAAAGAAGAAGAAGGAGTTCAGATTCATCTCTGTTGAACACTATCTGGACTTCTGAAAAAAAGAAAAAAAATATAAACAGGTGAGTAAACCTATGTTTTGTTTAATTTCTTTTGTGTTTGAATGCCTGTATGAATGTGGATTGTCTTTGCATGTGAATGAATGGTTATGCCTGTGTTCTTACTTGCTTGAAAATATTGTTGTTCTTTTGTTTCCTATAAAAATATGGTTTATAGTATAAACAATGCCAAAATCCAAGACTTTCTCCTCTCTCTTTGTTTCTGAAAATAATTGTATACAAGCTTAAATATTGGCTAATCCTATATTTATTTTAGTAATAAAAAAAATCAAAGCAAGAAAACTGAGCACATTCCAGTACCAGGTTTAACAGAGTAAACTAGATCAAAAAATCCAAATTTTTATTCCCTCTCTTTGCTTCTGAAAGGATTATAAACAAGTTAAAGTATTGCGTTAACCTGTGTTTACTTCAGTATAAATCAAAACATAAAAAAAGAGTTTTATTTTTTCTGCAAATTATAAAACACAATTACAACTTAAAATGTGCAAAGATTCGAACCTCAAGAATTTTGATTTCAGTAAAACTATTGGAATCGCTACTGGAAATGATGATTTTTGAAAGCAAAACCAAAAAATTTCGTTGAGTTTTCAATGAGAAAAAAAGTTGATCAGAAAATCGAATCTCTGCCAAATTCTGATGATCCAAGCAAATCGTAAGCCTCGAGTTCGTCATCACGGCTAGGTGGAGTGTTCGACATCACTAGAAAAATGCGAATGGAATTTATATAACCCTAGGTTTTGAATGCGAGATCGAATTAGGGTTTCAAGACCCATTTTGATTCGTGTCAGAAATGATGGTGCTGCGCCATCCACAGGTGATCGGTCTTCGCGTCGACAGTGCCAACTGCAGCGTCATACGATAGCGGAGCTTGGGTCAAAGTTTGGCGATCCCTAATGGTCAGAGGAGGTGGCGCGAGTTGATTTTTCGACTATGTGCCGAGGGGTTGTTTGGTTCGAGATGGCTCGATCTTATTTTTTTTAAAATTTATTTGAATTCTGGGCACTTGTGTTGTTTCGAGGGGTGAAGGTCGACTTGTTGGTGGCCGCAGCTTCGACCAACGACAACGATTCTGGCCGTGCACATGCACGTAGGGGTGGTAGTATCAACTGTGATGGATTTGGGGAGAAAGGCAAGCGACTGGAAGCACTGCGTGGGGAATTGGGAAGAAAACTCGAAGACAAGCCTGAGTTTTTTTAGCGTTCGATTGGGTCGATTTTTTAAACTTAGACAAAATTTCTATAAAAAAATTCACACGGGTGATTTGGGTAGAAACTCGAAGCAGGGGACAATTTTGATCGGGGATAACCCGAGACAGCCTCGTGTTGGACCTAAAAACCACTAATTCCAGATGATTTCCTAAATTTGTTCTTTATAAATGATGATAATCGGTTGATCGAATGTAAAGTATGGTATTGAAATATTCTTTTGAAAAAAATGAAGTTTAATGATATTTCAAACTTGTATTTTTAAAATAAAGTTGTTTTTAAATTAAACTTAATAAAATATTCAAGAAGTAAATCACATATTCAAATTGTTAACTTAAAAAAAATTATTTGTAATGATTGAAAAATTAATGATCTATAACTACTCTATAATTAAAAGTTAATTAATTAAAGAACAGATAATTAAGGTTTAAATTAATGAGAAATTAAAGATGAATTAGTTAGGATAATCAATTGATGAATGGTTAAATTATGAAGATGATTAAAGACTTTACCAATTTTAATTAAGAATAAATCAATCATTAATTTAAAGATGATGAATGTAATTAATTATGTGATTAATTAGTTTAATTCACATAATTGTTTCATCGTAATTGTGTATGATTGAAAACTATTGTATGATGGGTATTAATCGATATCTCTGATTGTAATTGTGATGCTATGTGATATGAATTGTTTGTGTTGAGCAGTGACCCTGTATGTTGATGTGAATGTGAAACCCCTTTGGCTCGTAAAACGACTTTTGAATTTCAATGCGACAGGGAGTCGGATTCCGGTTGGTTATCCGAAACCCACATCGAACCTGTGAATCTTTGTGAATGACATATCCACATGTTTTAAAAATTGACGCTCACTATTCTGATTAGCTGGGAGAGGACCTTTGTGTCATATAACCCATTCCGAATAGTGATTCGACGAATGAAGAGCAATTGAAGACCTGCGGTGAAGACCGGGTGTCTTCGAAAATGATAGGATAACCTATCGATTGTCTCTGCACCGAGTTTCTCCGGTATAGGGATTCCTTAAGTGATAGAAAGTCCGATCGGGATTGTGGACGCCCGGATTTGCAAGGACTTCTTCCTTTATTGGATGAAGTGCCTTCCATTCTGTTCGAACCCGGAACAGACTTGTATGGTCGTGAGTCTAACAGTACACTTTGAGATATAAATCCGATTTCTTTCAAATACATATCTGTTGGTGGCGGAGAATTTATTCTCTTAGCTTAACACCCTTCTCTGAGACGTACGAGCTCAGAGGTTATGTAGTTGAAGGTTATCAGTGATATACTCCCAATTTGGTAGTGTGGCACGCTAAGTGCTGTTGTGTATTGACGATCATTTTTTGATCATTAGATGATCAAAGCATGGTTTTTGTGAAAAGCGTAGCTTTGTGGACGAGACTTCGTCGAACCTCACAACCCGTTGATGGTCGAAACAGGAAAGTTGCGGCAAGATTATTGGGGGTAGCGCCCCTTAGCGTATGTGCATTTCCTTCTGGATGGAAGTGGTATCATGGTATGGATCCCATATACTTAACTTATGTGGATATCACAAATATATATTCCTTTGTGATTAATGTTGGGGCCCCGGATAAAGGTTGGTTACAACCGTGGGATGACATACTCGTGTCAGTAGTTACCTAGTTATAGAGGTAACCCGGCCTTGTGTTGGCAGAGATCCAGTTAGGTTCTCGGGACGTCCCTCCAGAGGCGTACCCATATGGCCCAGGAAGTTCCTTAGCCTGACCATTTGTTGGAAATCCAATTACCGATACGAACCCAGTACGGTTTTAGATGTATTACCTGCCATTTACTTATGGTGGTTACTATTTTTTAGATGGTAGCTATAGTAGGCATAGTACGAAATGTCTATGCTGGCTAAGATTAATATTATACTTTCGAAAATGTTTTCACACTATGCACTAATAATAGTATTTAAAGGTGTTTTTCCCATATCAAACATTTTTGACTGTCATAAGGAGAAATCTCCTCCAAGTCTGCTTTTGCATGGTGTGTGTGGCGGGAGGCCTTATGGCAGTTTCATTTTCAAAAAGCATTGTGAGTTTCTTTCAAATTCTTTTGTTTGCTTTTGATTTAAAATAAACTGCTTTTATTTCAAACAACTGTTTTGGTTTACTCATACCAGTCCCATGTTTGACCTGGAGTTTATTGTTTTCTTTCTAAACTCTGGATGCCCATAATTTCCACACGGGCAGCCTAGTAACAGGTCTTCCATGTTTCGGTGCTAGCTGGATTTTGGAGTCGTATGGTTTGGAGGCTATTGGTTTTTAAGGCTTTAACTTGGGGATATTTTAAAACTTTTGAATCTCGAGGTTCTCAGTTTGGAAGTTCGTTATTGCTTTATCTCTTTGAAGACTTTCTGGAAATGCAATCACTTGTAGTTATGTCGTGATGGTCTATTTTGAAGTTGTGTGCTATATGTATATAAATACTCTGATGCTGGTATTGTGGTCATAATGATTCTGTGATGTTGTATCTGGGATATTGATGTTGGCAGTTTTATTTTCCGCTGTTTATATTCATCTAATTATTGTTATAAGCTCCATCCGAACTGAAATTCGACGTTCGAATCTTCGGCAGTCGAATACAAGTGAGGTATTTAATGTCAATTTTTGAACGCTGAACTTCGGATCGTTACAATTGCAGATTTCAATCATAAATTCTTTTGTTGTTTTTTTTGTTTAAAACTATTTTCGTTTGCTCACACCACTCCTATGATTGTCCCGGAGTTTATTGTTCCCTTCCTAAACTCTAGGTGCCACAATTTACACACCGACAGTCTAGAGTTGGGATTTTCAGATAATCAGCTAGTAGATGTAGATTTCGGTAGCCTCTACCTTTTTATTTTCAATCCTTTGGGATTTTTGGATCTTGGTGATCACATCGTTGACTGACCTTGCTTAAGTCTAGTTCGACTTGGAGTTCGAGCTATTTCTGGATTGATGCTTTGGAGATGGAGATTGCTGATATTGGAGTTCCTTCTTTGAAGTTCAAGTTTATGATATTTTCCCCCTACTACTGCTGTATCTTCCGCTTTTATCCATCTCTAATATTTATATTGATATTCAGTGTATCAGAATGTTGTATTAGTTATTATATATCAATGGTATTCATTTTTCTTCCGCTGTGTTGTTATACTTAATGTGTTATAAGCTCCGGCGAGCCAGATTCGGCGTTTGAATCTACGGCATTTGAGTACAAGTGAATTATGGGTGTCGATTTTTGAAGGTCGAGTCAGGGTCGTTATATCACATATGATATGTAAGGAAAAAATGTGTTATGTTAGAAAAATATATTTATATATGCCATGTTGAAATACATTGCATATGATATGTAAAAAAATGTGTTATGTTAGAAAAAATATTTATATATGCCATGTTGAAATACATCACATATGCTATGTTGAAAAAAAATGTGTTAGTTAATAAAAATCATATGTTGCACATGCTATGTTTATAATACGTCACCTATGCTATGTGGAAATAATGTATTATGTTTGGAAAAAAATGATATACCATTTTATTTTATTGTAAATCACCTTGCAAGTTCCTCGTATATATGTTATGTTATATATTTATATGTTATGTTAGTGTATGACATGTTAGAATTTGAAATATTCACTTATGTTGTATACGATATGTGACACATGTGATATGTTAGTTATGCATGTGTGTATATTAAACTGTTAATTATGTATGGATGTTGGTCATTGACATGTTATGTTATTTATGTTATTAGTGTTCTCATGCTCCAAGTACCCTGATAGTTAGCAAAATCACTAGGGATAGAAATGATACATATCCGATATAAAACCACTTTGGGTTTAACTAAATTGATTTAGGAATAAAATTAGAATATTGTGATTTTGAATTTATGTTTGAACTTGAAATTATAAAATTGAAATTTAATTGATTTAATGAAAGTTTTTATTAGATTTTTAGACTTAAACTTGTTGTTTGATTATAGCTTAATAGCTTTAAGTGAAAAATTGAAATCTGAAGCGATGAATTGATTGGAAACGAATGTAAAGTCGGTATTTGAATTGAACCGATTTATAGTGTGAAAGATGATGTTTATTTAAACCTAAGCATTTCACTTATGGAGTTATCTGTACATTTTACTTGAGTTTACTTACTTACATAAGCATGTTAGTCCTGACTCGAGTGTTCATGTTTTACTTTACGCTCGGGTCAGACCGAGTATTTCAGTTTAGCGAAGACACTTATTTTTGAAGATGAAGACGAAGTCAAGCACCATATCTACTACTATTATAGCAATTTTTTACTCTGCCTGAAAAAAATATAAATTCTGATTTTATTGAAAAATAGTTTTATGAACTATTTATTTAATTATTTATTGTATTATATTTCATCCTTCCGCTATGAGATTCCGTATTTTGTTGTTTTGAATCTCATTTCATTTGAATAATCCCTTTAATAATCTTTCTTTTGAATGGTTTGAGTTACACAAGTGTGATTTATTGTCGACTTAAACGTTCCAAAAAGGCGGGTTGTTAGAGTTGGTATCAGAGCTTTGTTTTAAACATACCTTGGCCTGTTGTGGTTAACTCAATAGAAATAGGGTAATAATACCCTAGAATGAGCTGTCAGAGTGTATATATGAGAGCACATATTTGTTAGTGTTATAAAAATGTTTTATATGAACTTTGAAATGAAATTTTTGTTCCTAATATTATATAATATATAAAGGAATAAATTTTTATAACTAATATATTTATTTATAATGTGTTTGATTTATGAAATGGTAATATTTAGTTATTATAATTTATTGTTGATTAGTTGAATTTTTGTATGTTTATAAGCATTGGCTAATTATGGTTGATTGAATCAATGGACTAAACACTAGTTTAATAGTGGTGAATTAAAGAGAATGAAGTGGATAATTAGAATATTTAATATGAACTTGAAATGTTGTTGTGATTTTTGGTTGTTTGTGGCTGATAGTTTTAAATATTGAAATAAAATGGAATATCTAGATATTTTAGATAGTCAAAACTTCTGAATTAATATATAAGTTGAAATGTAAAAATTTTGTTGAATTATGTAGTTGAATTTGGTAACCTTAGATTGAAAGCAAAGTGAAACAAGGTTAAATTTGTTATATCTATGTTTAGTAATTGAGTAGAATTGTTGTATACATTATTGGCATGTAATATAATATATACAAATGTGAACTTTAAGTCTTAGGATGTTCAAATACTTCGTTTCGCAAATTTGGACTATTACTGCTCTGTTTATCTTAATTCCGGCGTTTTAGCAGCATTTTCGGTATCGAATATCGACTTTTGATAGGTTGATCGTACCGCTAATATCTATGTACCATTTTGAACGTCTTGTCATGCTGATCTCTATGGCATAGTTATTCATGTGTTTCGAGATTCAGGAAATTGGTGAAACAGTCAGTCGTAACGGTCCCACATTTTGAGCCTTTTCACCTACTGAAACTGTCGGCCATCGGCTTTTATTATTCGCCAAAATTTATATCTAACTTTTCCTATTCCCTATTTAGGAATATATTGTCATTTCTTTTCATTTTCTGGTTCACTTTCTCTGACCACTCAATTTTTTCATTTTTTTCCTTTTCCTGTTTCTCTAGAGAAATATATATCGTTTATATTAATTGCAATCTTCTGTTTGGCGTGCTGCTCATGTCAATAGCGCATCCCCTTAAAATTTTCAACCTGACACCTTGCTCTCTCCATCAAAACGCCGAGCACGATCACCTCGGCAATCGCGCACTGCCTCTGCTCAACTTGTCACGAAAACCACTGTTTCACTGCCACTGGTCCACTCTATAAACCCTTCGGTCGTTCTCCGCCTTCACCGTGAGTTGAATAGCAACCATAGCCTGACTGCCTCCTCCTGTTCCGCCTATTCATCCCCTTAGACTACCGAGCCCTCCACTTCACCTACCTAGCATAGCAGCTTCATTTGTTTGATTCTTCGTATATATATAGACTAAGAAGATATGTATAGTGTATATATTTATATACGTTATATGTTGCCCCTTTCATTTCTGTTGTTTCATAAATCAAACATTTAAAATTTTATATAGTGTATTAATTGGATCGGTGGGGTTTTATTGTATAGGTTATATAAGTATATTTATTTAAACTGGTATATAACGTGTATATATATGTTTAGTTTACAGTAAGTATATATACATATCACCTTATATATTAGTATATGTATATTTTTAAATGTAAGTCTGTATAAGAATTTATGTATATATAAACTAATTTTGTGATACAAGCTTGGTAAGGGATCTAATGTTATTGTACAATGTAATATGTCAGTAGACATATTTTGATAACATACTTTTCTAAAGTTTATAATATGTTAAATATCTGTTATTCTTTAATATGTCAGTAATATATATTACATTGTTAGTTATATATAATTTTCTTTTCAATAGTTGGCAGTTCGATAAATGTTAGATATATATTTTGACATCATATATAAATATAAAGATGTTAGTTATATATCAGTTAGAGTATATATAGAAGTAATACATACAGATGTTGACATATATATTTCCTATGTGGAAGGTTTGCTTGTATAAGTTTGTAAGTACCATAAATAGTAGGTTATACTGAGTTATAAAATATTGATTTGAAGTTATGTGGTGTGTGTAGGTTATTGTAACATCCCGCCTTATTGTACGCTTTAAATCGACGATAAACCACACACGTCAGACTTAAGTCATACAAATGTGTGGATTGTTATGGAGTAAATGAGAAGAAGCAGAGAAAGAAAAAGAACAAAACATAATCTTGCAGTGGAATGATAAAATATAATAATCAAATATACAGTTCATGAAGCTGTTTTACAAAATATTTGATTACACTTATACAACACATATCAGAGTTACACATACCAGAGAATATTAATAATGCAGCGGAATTAAATGGTGTAGTGGAATAATATAGTAGATAATAGTAGTACAAATCTTCATCTTCGTCCTCCAGAATAAAATCTTCAAATCCTGAAACGCTCGGACTGACCCGAGCGAAATGAAAGGACTCGAGTCAGAAATAAAATATCTTATGTAAGTTAAATCAACAGAAATAAATATGAGTGCAGTAAATTAAGAGATGCTCGAGATTCACATCTCCTAAGGATCCGTTAAACTATCAACTATGTAGTAATATTCTGCTATTATAATAATGTCTATAGTAAAATATACTTACTTTTAAATAGCGTTAAGGAGTTACCCATTCTCCCCTTAACATAATAATAGTCCCAGTAGTCCATCCAATATCATAGTCCCTCCTGATTGGGAAGCCACCAGAGGATACCATATGGGCTACGGGAGAAAACCAAACTCGTACAAGGCGCGCTATGGTAGGTGAGACGGCACAACTAGGCAATGCCAGGGTAGATATACCAACTATGCTTTCGGGTCGGTGGTAACGCATAGCAGCTACTACCGCCCACCTCGAGCCGCACCCCCAAATCAAAAATCAAAAGTGGCCACCGAATCAATCCAAAGTCAGAGTATAATATCGAAGGGATGTGTCTGATAAAAGGGGCTACCTTCTTAACCTGTAAATCGCTCCTGTTTTAGCCACCTTATGCCAACTCACGGGAGTCGGGTCCATGTATTTACCTCAAAGGAAACGTCGCCACCATCCTACTTCATTCTGGAAACTCCATCGCATACACGGTTGTTAAAGTGGTTTTCGGAGTTGGCAGAGAGTATGACAACTTCCGATCCCGGTCTATTCAACAACCAAGCATTATTATAACAATGCGGTCATTTCAAAATAATTTATACTTCAAAACCAGAATAAAATATCCATTTTGAAACCATATAAATACGATATCCTTTCCATTTCTGAAACCAAATCATTTTGATATCATTTTTATAAAAACCCAAATCAATATAATATCATTTTATTTCAATATATCCATTTCAAAAATCATAACATTTTCAACATTAAACATTTCGAAATCAAAATACAAGAAATATAACCCTTTCAATTTAGACTACCTCGAAACTCATAACTTCCACCACTTATGTGGTTTAAATATTTACAATACTTTACATAACCAAAATAGCTTCTTTAATTTTCAAAAATCAATTCCAAAACTCGAATTTCTAGGTTTTGAATTTTATCCAAATCCCAAAATAATACACTTCAATTAAATTCAGTTTCAAAATAAACTTTTTCAAATTTTGTCGATTTCAAACCGATTTGATCCACAAAATAAACCCTTTCAAATTCAATATATTTCAAAGCATAAATACTCAATATTTCAAAACTAAATTTTATGATTCATATATATACCAATTCACTTTACTATTATTTAGTTTGAAATATTTACTTAATAAATCCAGTATCCTTTAAATAAAACTTCAAATTTCAATAATTGAATATTCCTCAATTTATTACGACTTGATTTATTCACTTAAATCACCTTAACCTCGAATTTTAGTTATAAACCATATTCTTTTAAAATCTAAATTCCAATAAGTTCCAAATGGATTCTTATTAAATATAATACTTAATTAAATAAAATCTCAAATTAATTCCAAACTATCTCCTCAACCTTGATTTATAAAATCAATATAAACTCTATATAAAATATAATTTAAGTAAATACTTACCCATATTATATTTTAATAAAATCAAACTTTATTATTAAACTTATTTCATACTTTAAACATTTTATTCATAGCTTAAAACTAAGCATTCACTATATATAAAATAACATTTATAAAATATCCAAATCAATATCTCATAAAATCATATATTTCTTTACAAAACCATAGAAAGTCATTCCAAAATATTTTTATATATATAGACCGTGGTGTCTGTATATAATTTTATATCCTATGGTCAAGTGATACGGATGTTTATCATTTCAATCCGCAATTTAAAATAAAAATACGGTTATATATCATTTCAAACCGCAATCCCGAATCAAAATGACAAATCAATAAATAACTTGCAGATTTTGATGATATAAATAAAACATCCATTCATCCATCATAACATCATACATCCATCACAATCATCATCCAAAACAATCAATCAAATTCAATATATAACTGATAATAAATAACAGGAAATTTACTAGTAGTCATATTCATTAATAAATTAAATAACGATTTAATTTAAATAAATGCAATTAACTAAGATGATGATTAAAAATATAAAAAACAGTCATAAATAAATTCATAATCACAGCATAAATTAAATTTAACGAACATTGTGACGACCCGGAATTTCTAACAATTTAAATTTGAATAGTTAATTAATTTAATATATTTAAAAGTTAATTTTAACTTAAATTCTAGGTACCAATATTTACTTGATAATTAAATCATTGAATTATATAGTTTAAATATTGGAATTAATAATTGAAATTGGGTTTATGATCCTGTGTAAAATAATTTGAAAGCTTATAAAATTTATAATGATGATACGGAAGATAATAGAATGGTTGGAATTTAATTTAAAGGTGGTTTGTTTAATTTTAATAGTATAACGTTTAAATCGAATTTAAAAATAGCCTTCCGAGGCACAGTCTCGAAATTCGACGAAACCAGTTCCATTGGATCCGTAATAGTTAGTTATTATCGATTTCAATTTTCGTAGCAATCGGGGTTGTCGTTTGACCCTGTCAGCTCAAAACGCTTAGAATTATTTTAATCGATTTAATTTAAAATTGGTCGTTTACTTCCGTAACTCGCACATACGATCAAATTAGCCTCCGAAACACGTTCTATGGTGTTCCAAATGCGAGGGAAACCCTATAAACGTTTGTCGGCAGGTCTGATTTGGGGCTTGGGATTTTGCGTTATGCAACTCGAGATATTTGCTATATTTAATTATAATAATCAACGCATACTCAAGACGCTTCCTTACATCCATAATTACCCCGTCTCCTCTAACCTTCAACAGGAATTCGAACTCATAAAAAAAATGGCCGAAGCCGTTTAGTAAAATGGGAAATCAAAACCAATTATAAGTGGATTTAAACTTCTCTTCGAAGCTTTGTTGTGGGTCGTGAGAGCGGCATCGGTGTGAGGTGCTTGATGTTGTTCGATGACGAGCAACGGGGTTTTAGGGTTTCGATTATTGTGATGTCGACTCGAGTCGGCATAGGGAAGGCCGCATCGTCGTTCGCCTGATTGAAGGGGGCTCCGACATCTTGTGTCGCTAAAAGGTGGCCGCGCGAGTCAAATTTCGGCATGGAGCTCGAATCGAGCAACGTCGCGGCGACACGAAGGGGGGATTAGGGCGCGACGCAGTCGAATCGCGATGGTCCACGCGCGCGTGCTATAGCAAGCAGTGAAGCGATGGGCGGAAGCGAATTCGATGGAGGCTTGAGGTACTCTCGATGATCAACAGTAGGTAAGGAAGTGGCTGCAGCTAGTTTTGGGAAGGAGTGGTGAGCAGTTCGAGAAGAAGGCAGGTGGCCGAGCTCAGGGAGGAGGTCGCGATGCCTGTGATCGGTCAGAGCGTGCAATTGGGGTAAGATTTTTATATTTGTTTAGTCAATTATTTTATTAAAAATAGCTAATTAAAATGTTTTACCATTAAAAGTTAGAAAGTCTACCATACGGAATATGTTTTTTACTTGCAAATGTGGAAATTTATTAAATCTAACTTAGTTTGAGATCAATAACAAAAAAAGGAGGGTATGATGTAAACAGTAAAATTTATTTAGTAAAAGAAAAGGGTGTAAATGAAATTTTGGGTTAATTAAATTTATTTAAGGAAAATTAATTATTCGGTTAGTTGAAGTATTAATAATCACCTAATGTTTATCAAGGTACATATGTTGTGAAGAAATAGTCGGGATTGAAGTGGATTGCAAACCAAAATTAAAGGTGAGTAAATCTCACGCTTCTGGTTTTTTATTTAAATTTAGATGGTTAAATTGAAATGATTGATTGAATGGTTGAATTGAATTGATATGCTATATTGTATAGTAATATCTAAATTATTTTGGAATGATTGGTAGTCTGGAATGATTATTATTAGCAATTGGAATAATGAATGCTGTGAGTTGCCTGAATATTTCGGTACCCTGAGTTATCGAAATATATAAATTGGATTTTGTAAGGAATATAAGGGTGAATTTTGAAAGTGCAATAATTATAGAATATAAAAAAATAGAATGATCTAGAAAGAAATGAAATGATATTTAGAAACTGAAGTTAAAACTGTAAAGTAGAGTTGTAAAACGAGTTCTAAATCAAAGTTAAATCTAACAAATAAAGTTTCTAAATATTAAGTGTTTTAACAACTTGAATGTTTACGTGTAATTGTTAATTGACTCGAATTTAAAAATAAATTTGGCTTTAAATTCCTTTAAGCTTCTATTATAAAACGAGTAATTAATTTGTCTAATGAAGTAAATAAACAATAGTTAATTGCACGTTGAGATTTATTGAGAATGATTAATATTGTGGTTTAATTAATGTAATTAAATTTGATTAGGATAAATTAAAATATAATTGGAAATCCTTAATCTATGTAATTAGAGATGTAATCAAAGATTAATAAATTAAGATTAATTAATCCATAATAAGTGACTTACGAGAAATTAATTAACATAAATAATTAAGGATAAATGAAATTAATATAGTTAATTAATTTATGAGGTAATTAAAGATTTCTTATTGATTTTGGTTAAAAATAAATAACATCGTGAAATGAATTAAAGTTAAATTCTTGAATATAATTGAAGGATAATTAATCCAGGGTGATTAATTAAGATGAAAATGATAGGATGATGAATTAATTGATTTGAAATCAATTAATGTTTAACGGAGAAATCAAAGTGGATGAGATTAATAATTCAATCGGGATTAATTTATTTCAATCAGAATAAATTGAATTGATTTGTGTGATTAAGCTTTGCTTATGGATGATTGAATGGTATTGGGTGTTTTGAATAAGTTGATATCTCTGATATGAAATGTTGTGTATTTCATTTGGATAACTTGGGTTTGGATGACATGAGAGTCGAAGAGGCCGGGATCGGGTATTGGGAAATAACCGGAACCACTTCGAATTCTTATAAATTGATATATGATATTAACAAGTTGGAATGAAACAATTTTAAGTAAATCGGACTATTTGATCGAAATGTGGCACTTAGGAACTTATGTGTGAAATAAATTATGTCTATGACATTTGTGGATTTGTAAAATTGGTTTGAGTTACACCGTGTTTTATTTAAGTTGTATGCTGTGGTATTCTATGTTAGTTGGGTTTACTCATGCTGGTTTCCAGCCTGACCCGAGGGTTACTTTGGTGTAATGCTCGGGTCAGACCGAGTATTACAGATTTTCAGGTAGGTACGTTTTGGAGCTCAAGAGGCAAGCTGGATAGCAAGAACACGTAGAATATTTCCGCTGTGTTTATATCATTGTAAATCTGAGTAATGATAATTGTATATGTTCAGTGACTGTATATATGTGAAACTCTGATGTGCATTAAATGTAATCGACAGATATAGTATTTTTTTGTAAACTGTTATTATTTATTATTATATTTTATCCGCTGCGAATGTGAGATGTTTGGTGTTTCTGTTCTTCTTCTTCTATCTCTTTCTTCTTTTCATAACTATCTGGAATTTTCGGTCTCGAAAATTTCGGGTCGTTACATTTGGTATCAGAGCTGAAAGGTTAAGCGAGAACCTTGGCTCTGGTGGGGATTACTCATTTAATAGAGTCTATAGTACTCTAGAGTGAATTGAGAATATATATATATATATATATATATATATATATATATATGAGCGCGTACTTATTATTTTCTTATATAAAGATTTTAAATAATTTTATATAAAATATATATTTTGATATATAAAGCAATATTTCCTTCTAACAAATATTAAGGTGATTGGTTGTTAATTATTGAAATTAAAATTAAGAAGTAATATAATACAACCAAGCCGAAGTCTTGAATTGGAATTAAATTAAGTAGAAATAGAAATACAACCAAATTAAAATTTAATTGATTGAAAATGAAATTCTAAATTTGGTCCCAGAATTCGAAAATTTTATTTCAAAGTAATGAAAAATAATAAATAAGTATATTTGGATAACTGGGACTTGTTGAAAACAATGGGTTGTTTGAAATTTGATTTGGATTTAAAACAAAGGGTGGTTTAAAATTTTAAAGCATGGCTGGGAGGGCCAAGAAATAAATATGTATATATGTATGGATATACATGATATCAAAGATAATTTGAAATAAACTCTAAGAGGTTGAGTTTTGATTTTTTTCCCTGAAGTGTGATGTAAAAACCCAAAGTGATATAAGTTTTGAACTTATTAGAGGGAAAGAATTTTGAAGTTTGAAGCGGGAATTCAAATTGAGTAAGGTTGATTGGATTAAGTAAATTGGAATTTAACTTGGAAAGTTAAATGGTTGATTTGAATTGGGAATTTGTGTGATCTCAAAACGAGTTTGAGATTTAAAAACTGAAAATGGATGGACATTTTAAAATAAATTGGATGATATCATCCTATTGTTAATAAAAATCTTTAAATTGAGAATGGTATTGTATGAATAAAATAAATTTGAATAATTGAATTGTAAAATAAACTTGTTTAAGAACTGGCTTCAAACTGGAAGATAAAATTGAATAATAAATTAAAATTTTAAAATAAAATTGTATTGAATTCTTATTTGAATCTTGAAATACATAAGTAAAAATAATTTAAAATGGAATTTTGAGAATTGAACTCAGAAATTAAATTGATTAAAAACTTTGAATAAAAGTTAATTTGGTTTAAAAAGTTAAACCAACCTTTGAGAATTAAACTCGAATTTATATAATTCGAGATAGTTTAAATTCAAGATTGAAATTGAATTAGTCCAAAATTGAATTTGGTTTGAATTAATTGGATTGGTGATTGAAGACGTATAAGTTTAAAAACTTAAATGGGAAATTGAATTGGATTAAATTGAAATGATTTGAATTTGAAATGGGTTCAATTGATAATAATTCAAATCGATTGGAATAATTTGAAATTATAGTTAAGTGAACATGATTAAAATCAAATGGAATTTGATTTGAAGTTGGAAAGAAAATTGAGAATTAATTCAACTTGAAGTGGGAAAAAATCAAGTCCAATGGAAATTGGATTTATTTAAATTGGAATTGGGTCAATTTAGAATGGAGGTTGGGAATTGCACAGTTTTGACTCTGGACTATTTTCAATATAAATTATTTTGATATAAATTTATTTTTCTAAGATATTAAATATATACAACCTTTCTTTATTAAAGCCAAATTATTTTATACTTGTTTTACAATTATTTTTGGAATATTTAACAATTTTTCAACTATTTTATAAACTAATTACTACTTTCAACTACTAATTACTATTTTATAGCTAATTTGCAATTATTTAAAATTTCTATGACTATTTAA
Organism: Allium cepa; assembly: GCA_030765085.1. Classification (NCBI taxonomy): domain Eukaryota; kingdom Viridiplantae; phylum Streptophyta; class Magnoliopsida; order Asparagales; family Amaryllidaceae; genus Allium; species Allium cepa. The sequence goes on from CM060934.1 coordinate 979,775,582, forward strand.
TTATTTTCCAATTATTTTACAATTACTGAACTATTTTACAGCTATTTCACAAACTATAAATTGTTTTTCAACTACATATATTTTTAAAAAAATTCAAGCTATTTTTCTAAATATAAACTGGTCGGAGTTCAAACTGTTATTGATTTAAATACCCAACTGAGATAAGGATTGAAGTGATAATTCTATGAGAATTAAGGCAATTGTAAATAAGTGAATGGAAATTAAAGGAAATGTGAATAGAAAGGGAATTGATTTAGTTAATAATCAATGAGGATAAATACGTGGATGTACGTATATTATTCTGTTCACATAGTGATTTGATCCAGATTCGAGCACAGAATTTCGAGATAGATTATCGATCTGAGTTGGGATTTTTCACTCGATTTTCGACGGCGAGCCTGGATATGGATTGTTGATTGGTTCTGGATATTCTCTATCATAGTTATGGCTATGCAAGGAGAATGACGGTTTCTAATCAAGAAACCAGATCTGTGTCCGCACTAGGAAGTCGAGTCGACGATACTAGTTCAGAAGTGAAATTGTGTGATCGAGTGAGCGATCAGATTGGTATGGCGTACGGATGATAAGTATACATCGTACGGATTTGAATGGAATTGATATTGGAGAGAGTAATCAAATTTGAATATTTGATTTTGAATAAAAAAAGTTATATATCTTTGTTATATAAGATAAATCTTTCCTTGTTAAATCTATTGCCGGAAGAAAAGGATTTTTGAAGGTGTTTGAAGTATATAAGGTGTTTTATACAAATTTGAAAAGATCCAAAGTTTTTAAAATTTTATATATTTGAATATATATATATATATATATATAAAGGATCTTATGAGGAATTTGGAAAAAGGTTTTAGGAACCTTTGGATTAGGAAAGACTTTTGATTTTTGGGTAAAATCAATATTGAATTTGGAAAACCTAGTTTGAGAATTATCGATTTAGGGATAATCGATTTTGTGTAAAGGAGCTTTGTATGATGTCATACTAGGTTTATGATTTGAAAGATACTATATATGTATAGTATAAAGTGTTTTGATGATGGCTCTGGGGAAAAAGGCGCTCCCTTGAAATGAACTACTCAGGAGTGCCACCGGGTGGTGCTGCCTTGAGCCCCGGGGGGTTTCTAAAGTTGATCCTGTATGGAGTCCGGACAAAAATAGTTCATGGAGATTATGAGTAGAGTATACCATAGCGAAAGTCGTGTATGCCGCTGAGAGCCAACAGTCTGCGTTTGATTCTATATCGGTAGACTGCGACCTATGGTATAACATAGCGAAAGTCGTGTGTGCCGCTGAGAGCCAACAGTCTGCGTTTGATTTTATATCGGTAGACTGCGACCTATGTAGGAGTGGAGAAGTTTCATTTCAACAGCAAAAATTAGAGGCCGCAGAGAGCCTGCAGGTACATGGACTTTTGCTGCGATGGCAACGTAACCCTGGAATGTAACTGTGATCTGTTGTGGGCTCCATGGCGTAATCGAGAGGCCACGGAGAGCCTGCAGTTGCATGGACTTCTACTGCGATGGCAACGTAACACTGGAATGTAACTGCGACCATGGATGGGAGTGATGTTTTCCAGTGCATTCTGACCAAAGATATTTCCTCTATTTTCAAAAACGGTTTCCTGTATTTCAATAAAATTATTTTCCAAGTATTTTCACTGGGTGTTGAAAACGGGTTTACCAAGTACTTATAGATTTTCAGTCCTACGCTTGATCAACGTATGACTAAATTTCAATGAGAACAAGGATGGACTGGTTGAGACATCGAGTTATAAAAAGTATTTTTATAAAGAGCTATTTTATTAGTGAATTTAAAAGCATTTCTAAATTTTTTAAATAAAAGTGTTGGAATTTTTGAAAATCAAGGAAATCCAAACTGAAATTTTAATGAAGTGAATTTGTAATTAAAATCGAATATTGATTTAGAAGTTGAAAGTAAGCTAATTGGCTAAATAATTATTTGATTGAGTATATTAATAAAATTTAACTCAGGAAAATAAATGGATTGTAAGTTGATAATGTGTTTGGGGATGGATTCGAATTTTAAATAGAATTCGACTTAGATTTGATAATGAATTAAATAAGAGGAGATGTTGTAAAACAAAAATAAAATAGAGTTGGATTGAAAAAAGTGATGGTTTGAATTATAAATACATTCAAGGGTGATTTGAATAATATTTAATGAAATTTGCAAGTAAATTGGATATAAGAGAAGTAATTATAATAGAAATGTTTGAGTTGCAAAACAAAACCCAAGTGAATAGAATAAATTGGAAATGGCTTGTATTAATAAAATAAACTCGATAATGAATTAAGTAAATAAATTAAAATTTAAAATGGGTTAATTGAGTTAAATAATAAATGGATGAAGTCTGATAGAATAAAAACTAAATCAAAGTTGTGATTGGAATTGGATTATCAGACTGAACTTAAAATTTGGTGGTATATTAATTTGAAGTATAAATGAGTTAAGTATGTGCTTGGATATTATTTTGATAAATTGAGAAGGTGAATTTGAAATTAAAATTTAAAATGGATGTGCTAACTGAATTTAATGGAAGTTGATTAAATGAGAATCAAATAGAAGTAAACTTAAGTTTGATGTTGGAATAAATTAAAGTAAATTAACTTAAGTTTAAAATTTATGGAAGCTTGGCTTCGATTAAGAGTGAAAGCCCATTAAATAAAAGCTTGGATTAAATTAATTTGGAAATGATCATTAATTTATAGGTTTGAAAGAGCAAAGCTTAATAAATTGTTTTGAATGAATCCAATGCGGAGATGAAATGAAATGCAATGTATGGTTGGTAAATAATTTAGAAATGAAATGGAATTAAATGTAAAATGAGTTGAAATTAATTTGTAAACTAAAATAGATACTTTATTACGCAAATATTGTCGAAATTGCATAACAATAATTGTCATTTGGCGTAAACAAAAGTAATTAAATTTCTTTGAGCTGATAGAGATTAAATAAATTGGTTTTAAAATTAATTGGAGTGAATATGAGCTTATTTAGATTGAATATCAATTGAATGTAAGAAATTGAGATGCGAACCACTAAAATTGAATATAATGGCTTATGAATTAATTGAAAGCAATTGAATTAGTTTTGAAAACACATAATTGCTCGAGGATGTCATTTTGAATGCATTTATTTTAGAATTGAAGTGTTATAGTTGTTTAAGTAAGATAAATGTTATAAACATCATTGTAAATTGAGTAAGTACAGGTACCTGAAGGCCGTTTGGCTGGTTTGGATTGCGCTAATTGCTTAAATTAATAAGCCGCATGCTTAAAATGCTAAATAAGGTACGCCTACGCGATAAAAATAGGAAATAAGAACTGTTTTTTCTTTTTCCGACCGTGTGGGTCGATGTATATATATTTATATCTCTTATCAAATTGCAAAAGCTCCTCCGTACAAAGGAGACACTGCCAAAAAATTTCCAAAATTTTAGGGGTTAGAAAATTTTTGAAATTTTGAGAAAAATTTGGTTAACGACAAAACGATTTCAAATTAGAAACTAATGTAAATTAGAAGATGAAACTAATATGAATCAGTTATATAGAAAAAAGATAAAATTTAATATTCCAAAAATTGAAAATAAATTTAATTCTTATGGAAACGGGAAAAACTATTTTGAATAGAAGTCGATGTGAAAGCTTCTGCAAGGAAATGTATGAAAAGATTTTAAAAAGGGCTATGATTGGATATTATTGCTTGGTAAGGTATGCAGGTATTAAAGGGAAAAGAAAATTGGATTTGATTCCAAAAGATAAATTTGAATTGCCCGACGAAAAGGTATGTATTTAAATATCCGTATGAAATTGGATTGGGTTTTTTTGATCTAGCCACTTGGCTTTTGTTTTCTTTTGGAATTTGGGAGCCCGTAGAGGCATTTTGTAGTAGTACCGAGCTAGCCGCGCAAAGGAGACGCTGGCAAAAATTTTTGGGAATTTAGAGAGTTAGAAAATTTTTGAGAAAATTTTGATAATTCAAAATTTGATTTAAAATTAAAATTTAGATGATTGAGCAAAAATGGTATTGTTTGAAACTATAGATGTTTTTAGGAAGTTGGTTAAGGTGATAGTGGGTCTTTAATAAAAGATAGTTGGTAGGATATTCATAAAACTGTTGGTTTTGGGGAACAGTAAACGGGTTTTGAACCATTCTTCCTAAATAGTAATTTCGGGGACAAAATTATTTTAAGGAGGGAGGAATGTGACGACCTGGAATTTCTGACAATTTGAATTTGAATAGTTAATTGATTTAAAATATTTAAAAGTTAATTTTAACTTAAATTCCAGGTATCAATATTTACTTGATAATTAAATCATTGAATTATATAGTTTAAATATTGGAATTAATAATTGAAATTAGGTAAATTGTTGAATCTGAAATTTATGAGCCTGTGTAAAATAATTTGAAGGCTTATAAAATTTATAATGATGATATTGAAGATAATAGAATGGTTGGAATTTAATTTAAAGGTGGTTTGTTTAATTTTAATAGTATAACGTTTAAATCAAATTTAAAAATAGCCTTCCGAGGCACGGTCTTGGAATTCGACGAAACCAGTTCCATTGGATCCGTAATAGTTAGTTATTATCGGATTTCAATTTTCCTAGCAATCGGGGTTGTCGTTTGACCCTGGCAGCTCAAAACGCTTAGAATTATTTTAATCTATTTAATTTAAAATTGGTTGTTTACTTCCGTAACTCGCGCATACAATCAAATTAGCCTCTGAAACACGTTCTATCGTGTTCGAAATGCGGAGGAAACACTATAAACGTCTGCCGGCAGGCCTGATTTAGGGTTCAAGATTTTGCGTTATGCAACTCGAGATATTTGCTATATTTAATTATAATAATCAACGCGTACTCAAGACGCTTCCTTACATCCATAATCACCCTGCCCCCTCTAACCTTCAACAGGAATTCGAAATCATACAAAAAAATGGCCTAAGCCGTTTAGTAAAAAGGGAAATCGAAACAAATTATAAGTTGATTTAAACTTCTCTTCGAAGCTTTGTTGTGGGTCGTGAGAGCGACATCGGTGTGAGGTGCTTGATGTTGTTTGACGACGAGCAACGGGGTTTTAGGGTTTTGATTATTGCGATGTCGACTCGAGTCGACATAGGGAAGGCCGCATCGTCGTTCGCATGATTGAAGGGGGCTCCGGCATCTCGTGTCGCTTCAAGGTGGTCGCGCGAGTCAAATTTGGGCATGGAGCTCGAATCGAGCATCGTCGCGGCGACACGGAGGGGGAATTAGGGCGCGACGCAGTCGAATCGCGATGGTCCACGTGCGTGTGCTGAAGCAAGCAGAGAGGCGATGGGCGGAAGCGAATTCGATGGAGGCTTGAGGTACTCTCGATGATCAATAGTAGGTAAGGAAGTGGTTGCAGCTAGTTTTGGGAAGGAGTGGTGAGCAATTCGAGAAGAAGTCAGATGGTCGAGCTCAGGGAGGAGGTCGCGGTGGCTGTGATCGGTCAGAGCATGCAATTGGGGTGAGATTTTTATATTTGTTTAGCAAATTATTTTATTAAAAATAGCTAATTAAAATGTTTTACCATTAAAAGTTAGAAACTCTACCATACGGAATATGTTGTTTACTTGCAAATGTGGAAATTTATTAAATATAACTTAGTTTGAGATCAATAACAAAAAAAGGAGGGTATGATGTAAACAGTGAAATTTATTTAGTAAAAGAAAAGGGTGTAAATGAAATTTTGGTTTAATTAAATTTATTTAAGGAAAGTTAATTATTCGGTTAGTTCAAGTATTAATAATCACCTAATGTTTATCAAGGTCCATATATTGTGAAGAAATAGTCGGGATTGAAGTGTATTGCAAACCAAAATTAAAGGTGAGTAAATCTCACGCTTCTGAGTCTTTATTTAAATTTAGATGGTTAAATTGAAATGATTGATTGAATGGTTGAATTGAATTGATATGCTATATTGTATAGTAATATCTAGATTATTTTGTAATGATTGGTAGTTTGGAATGATTGTTATTGGCAATTGGAATAATGAATGCTGTGAGTTACCTGAATATTTCGATACCATGAGTTATCGAAATATATAAATAGGATTTTGTAAGGAATATAAGGGTGAATTTTGAAAGTGCAATAATTTTAGAACAAAAAAAATAGAATGAACTGGAAAGAAATGAAATGATATTTAGAAACTGAAGTTAAAATTGTAAAGTAGAGTTGTAAAATGAGTTCTAAATCAAAATTAAATCTAACAAATAAAGTTTCTAAATATTAAGTGTTTTAACAACTTGAATGTTACCTGTAATTGTTAATTGACTCGAATTTAAAAATAAATTTGGCTTTAAATTCCTTTAAGCTTCTATTATAAAACGAGTAATTAATTTGTTTAATGAAGTAAATAAACAATAGTTAAATGCGCATTGAGATTTATTGAGAATGATTAATATTATGGTTTAATTAATGTAATTAAATTTGATTAGGATAAATTAAAATATAATTGGAAATCCTTAATTTATGTAATTAAAGATGTAATCAAAGATCGATAAATTAAGATTAATTAATCCATAATAAGTGACTTACGAGAAATTAATTAATATAAATAATTAAGGATAAATGAAATTGATATAGTTAATTAATTTATAAGGTAATTAAAGATTTCTTATTGATTTTGGTTAAAAATAACTAACAACGTGAAATGAATTAAAGTTAAATTCTTGAATATAATTGAAGGATAATTAATCCAGGGTGATTAATTAAGATGAAAATGATAGGATAATGAATTAATTGATTTGAAATCAATTAATGTTTAATGGAGAAATCTAAGTGGATGAGATTAGTAATTTAATCAGGATTAATTTATTTCAATTAGAATAAATTGAATTGATTTGTGTGATTAAGCTTTGCTTATGGATGATTGAATGGTATTGGGTGTTTTGAATGAGTTGATATCTCTGATATGAAATGTTGTGTATTTCATTTGGATAACTTGGGTTTGGATGATATGAGAGTCGAAGAGGCCGGGATCGGGTATTGGGAAATACTCGAAACCACTTCGAATTCTTATAAATTGATATGTGAGATTAACAAGTTGGAATGAAACAATTTTAAGTAAATCGGACTATTTGATCGAAATGTGGCACTTAGGAACTTATGTGTGAAATAAATTATGTCTATGACATATTATGGATTTGTAAAATTGGTTTGAGTTACCCCGTGTTTTATTTAAGTTGTATGTTGTGGTATTCTATGTTAGTTGGGTTTACTTACGCTGGTTTCCAGCCTGACCTGGGTGTTACTTTGGTGTAATGCTCGGGTCAGACCGAGTATTACAGATTTTCAGGTAGGTACGTTTTGGAGCTCAGGAGGCGAGCTGGATGGCAAGAACGCGTAGAATATTTCTGCTGTGTTTATATTATTGTAAATCTGAGTAATGATAATTGTATATGTTCAATGACTGTATATATGTGAAACTCTGATGTGCATTAAATGTAATCGATAGATATAGTATTCTTTTGTAAACTGTTATTATTTATTATTGTATTTTATCTGCTGCGAATGTGAGATGTTTGGTGTTTCTGTTCTTCTTCTTCTATCTCTTTCTTCTTTACATAACTATCTGGAATTTTCAATCTCGAAAATTTCGGGTCGTTACAAACATAAGAAATTTTAGAAGTTGTGAGTGGGTTAAAACACTCACCTTTTGAATTTAAATTCAATTTGTTGAATATGTGATTATATGATTTTTGTTTGATGACAATAAACATATATATATATATATATATATTTGTGTAAATATATTTGTTAACGTACTATTTTATTTTTCATAGATTAAATAAATATTTGCTGAATAAAAATTAATAACACAGAATTTGAATTCAAACGGAAATTTTATTTAAACAAATATTTATTACAATTTTGAATAGTACAAATTCAAGCTCTCACTATACATATACAACTTTGATTACAATACAAATTCAATTACATCACAAGCGATACAGCAACAATAAAAACAAAGAACAAACCATACATGTGAACTCACATGAAGTCTGCAACTCAAACTGCAAGTCCAAACCAATGCACAGTGCAAACTAATGCACTAAGCAAATGACACAGTCAGTTCAAACATGTATCAAAGAGCATGTGCAAGGGTCAAGCATGTGAAACATGCAAACAGACGAATGAATGCAACAGATATATGGTGATGCACAAGCTAGAATATGAATGCAAACAATACATGGCAGTGAAGCATGTACATGTGTAAACAGCATCTACAAACTGCTTATGTACACAACAGACTCAAGAGCTAGAAGGAGATGCATCAGAAGAATCATGGCAAATTCGAAGTAATATAAATATACAAAGGGCAACAACAATGAACCAGAGCCAAGAATAAATGAACAAGACTCAAGACTGCAACAATATGGAAATATGCATGCTACAGTACATGTGCAGGCTGAAATTATAAACATCAATGAACCAGAGGTTACAAATCAACTGCATCAAGTTAGTCAATATGATCAAGGAAATAAGTCCAGCTAAATGAAGTTTATTGCAAAGGTCGAAGCTAGCCGAAACATGAATTCACAGTATCAATATCAAGTTCGTACCAAGTCAAAGCACATCAAGCCGAAGTCAATGTTGAACAAGTCAGAGACATGGTGGTAAAGAAACGAAAAGTTCAGATTCAAAGCCGTGAGAACCAAGTATCAAAATATACGAATTTGATTAAGTCAGAGAAATCATCAACGTCCAACAATAATCTAATGGCCGAAGCACAATTTTGAAACAATCAGACGAACGCAATTAAAGGAGATCGAACTCTTATATAAACCACAACATCATCGGCGAAATAAATCATCGAGTTCAAGCATTGAATCAGAAAAGGATAAAGAGCAAAAAATAACATACCGAAGTCTTCTCGAACTCGATCAATTCGAAGCAGTTGAAGTGATTAACAAAGAACATCAATTGACAGTAAAGGGACGCCAAATCATCTATTCAATCGAGCAATAAGAATCGACTCCTTCGAATTTACAAAACCCTAATTTTTGAAGGAAGAACGAACGTCAAACAAGAGCCGCCATTATCATCAAAGGAACGAGCCGATAAAAAATAAAGAGAAAATAATTATTGGGCCGGCCGATTATATTAATTTTTGGGTTTAAAGTTATTAATAAGGCTCTAGTGAAATTAGGGTTTAGTTTTGTTTTTAAATTGTTTTTAGTTTGTAATTTCTTTTCAAACCGTTGAAATTTCTAGTCGTGTGACTAGGGACAAACTACGTGGTGTAGTTTGAGAATTCGCAACTCAGTGGCTGAGTTGTGGCAGGGTTTTGAGCGTAGAGTTAGGTTAGTCAGTAGCGGTGTCGTGAGTTTACGTGTGTAAGCATGTGACTACTTAATTTCTAGTAGAAATCTTGGGGGCAACACGTAGGCAGGGTTTTGCCGAAGCTGGGTAAATTCTGTGTCGTTCAATTTCTGCATTTATTATTCTGCTATTATCTGTGCTACTATTATTATGTGATCTGTGTTGAAACAATTTTATAAGCTTCCGCAAATAATTTTTATAATTGATAGTTTCACCCTATTCACCCTCCCCCCTCTAGGGTGAAATCGATCCTACAAGTGGTATCAGAGCTAGAAACAAAAGCCGTTTTTGTTTTAAAAATTTGATTTTACAAAAACCAATTTTCTTTTAAAAAAGTTGAATTTTTAAAATGGCTTCTTTTAATACTGCTTTTGTTGAGGGTCAATCCATAGTTAGACCACCAATGTTCAATGGTGAATATGCTTATTGGAAAAATAGGATGGAAATTTTTCTGAAAATCATTGACGCTTGGAATATTATTGAGACGGGTTATAGAGCACCGACTATAACTGTAGATAATCAGGAAATAGATAAACTAAAAGAACAATGGACAGAACTAGAAAATAAATTACAAAAACAAATGCTAAAGCTATGAATTCTATTATCTGTTCATTGGATCAATTTGAATTTAATCGTGTCTCACATTGTCTAACTGCACAGAAAATATGGCACACACTAGAGGTGACTCACGAAGGAACATCTCAAGTCAAAGAATCTCGCCTTGCAATGCTAAGTAGCGAATATGAGAACTTCACAATGACGAAGGAAGAAAACGTCAAAGAGATGCATGGACGACTTTCCAATATCATATATATATCAAAAGCTCTTAGAAAATCATACACAGAGTTGGAGATAGTCCGAAAATCCTTAGAGTCCTTCCACGGAATTTTGAAGCCAACGTGACTGCCATTCAAGAATCAAAAGATTTGAAACAAATGAAAGTCGAAGAACTCATTGGAAATCTCACCAATTATGAGCTAGAAATGAAATTCAAGGAAGAGCATGAAAGAGGAGATACTCGAAAGAAATCAATAGCTCTCAAAGGAACAACTAAAATTGATGACGATGACGATGACGACGGAGCAGTAGAATTGGAGCTGATAATAAAAAAAGTCGACAGGTGGAATTACAAATACGGAAATCCAGCTCTAAATCGGAAATTGAAAAGCAGAATAAATAAAATATTGGACAATCCAGAAGAACAAAAAATCATCTTTCATAAGTGCCATCAACCCGGACACAGCAAGCCCAATGTCCTCAAAATCAATGCGACTTTGAAAAGAAATCAAAAAGGAAAAGTTTTGCAGCCATGTGGAATACAAGTGATGAAGATAATCAAAGTTCTAGCAGTGAGAGTGAGAAAGCAGATATGTGCCTTCATGGAAATATAACTGATAGCGACGATGACGAGCCAAGCGAGGTATCAAAACTCACTCACTTAGAATTACTTATATATTTTCACGAAGTAAATGGCTGTTTTGAACGACTTAGGGAGAAGTATGCCAAACTTGAATCACAAAAAGATACTTTGATAGAATTAAATGAACAACTTGACTAATTAGTTAAAACCTATCAAAGTAGGATCCTTAAGTGTGATAAGTGTCCAACATTCGAAGAAGAAATTAAAAAATCAGAAATTAATATAAAATCACTTGAAAATGAAATTCTGATTTGAAAGAGTGTGAAAATACGAGGAGAGAGAACTCTATTAAAAAGTGCACACAATTATTGAACGAAAATGAATCTCTCAAAACACAAGTCCAACAATTGTCAACGACTTTAGATAAATTTTCAAAAAGTGAAAAATTGTTGAATATGCTATTAGGGAAGTAAACTGTTAATACAGTTAGACAAGGGCTTGGATATAATCAATCCAAAAATGTTAGAAATGAGATTAATCAAGTAAATTCTATGTGCACAATTTGTAGAAAATATGGACACAATCACAATAGTTGGTTGTATAGACCCAAACACGTGAAAACTATACCAATTTGGGTTCCAAAAGGCACAAATATAACATCTCTCAAAGTCAAACAAATCTGGGTGCCGAAAGAAACATTTATAAATAGTTTTGGGTCTCTACAAAATTATTTTTATAAATATTCTGCCACTAACAACCATGGACCTATAAAAACAAATAGGTCACAAAAATCGTTTCCGTGTAGGTGTGGTGGCAGGCTAAGGAACAACAATATTGCCACTTGGATTCTGGCTGTTCCAAGGGCACACCGAGCGACAAAGCAAAGTTCCTTAGCCTAGTATAAAGGTGATAGAATCACAATGGACAACAACGAAAAATATCGTAAAGGTAAAATAGGTAATGGTATATTTATTTGAACGATATATTAAATGTGATAATCTGCACCGTAAACTATGTAAAATCGGCCAATAATGTGATGATGAAATAATGATGATTTTGATTCTGACTTATTCAAATTGTTGGCCGATTATATTCTTATGCCAAAAACACTATAAAAATCTCTAGATTCTTTGAATTACTTCATATATATTAGTTTGGATTAAAAATAGTGTTTTGTTGGATGATTATACATTTGGTTATAATACGGCTAACTCTATATTCATGGTTTTTTTATTATAAACGCGGCTTCAATTCAAATTCAAGAGAATGTGATTTAAAAAGCTGTTAAAATTGATTTTGAAATTTTTGTTGCACACTTCATGGTTTTGTCTATCAAATTCAATTAATGATAATTTTGAGTGAAAGAGAAATTCAAGTGCAGATTGCACTGGTAATCTAGTTGATAGAAAAGTTACTAGTGAAACGTGATTTGCTGAGACATTTAGTAACTGCATCGTTTTTCAAAGAAAATATCTGCATATTTTCATTTCAAATAATTTTCAAATAGCAGAAAGTTTTCTTATAAAACCCCTTCGAGAAAATCATTTTTGACCATATTTTCAGATCAGTCATTTCGAAAAATTGATTTCATAATTATTTTAGAATTTGATTTTAAATGACTATTATGACTAATCTGACACCCTAATAATTATCGAAAGATAAATAATGATTGAAAAAGTGACGAGTGTTGATATTTATCATATGTTATGACTTGAGATGGTATAATTAGTAAATTTCTTTAGAAATTTAAACAAGAGGTATAAAAATTTTGTTGGTAAAAATTCCATGACCATCTCTATTTCTATCATATTTCTAACGACCATCACTCATCAAAATTCTATATAGTTCGTAAATATATGGTACTTTAAACAGGAATCATTCGTTTTTCATTTTATATTTCTTTTAAAAAAAATAATAATAATAAATAAATACCAAGGTATTCACTCTCATTTAAAAGTCCTCACGGTTATGCATGGGTGAATTACTTGGAATTTGTTATGTGCTTCCATGCTCATTTAAAAGTCCTCACGGTTATGCATGTATGGAACGCATATCAAAATTGATTTTTAAAATAAGCAAGTTGATTCTAATCCCATTTAAAAGTCCTCACGGTTATGCGTGGTTAGAAGATACTTGAATTCGTTTTTTAAAATAAAATTGGAATACTACTAATTTCATTTAAAAGTCCTAACAGTTATGCATGGTTAGCAGATATTCAAATTCCTGATATAAATATATCACAAATAGACACAACTGTATGATTTTATATGATGACATCATTCCCATCATTCTAAAAGTGGAACTTGCGCCTAACAAAATATTTATGATTTTTGTTTGATATTTTTATTGAAATTTAATATTTATATTCAATTGAGTTTTAATGTTGGATTAATATCGATCACTTTATCTCTATTTTCACTAACACTATACTCTTTTACTGATAACAAAAGGGGGAGAGAAAAGTTAAATTTTGGTCAAATAAAATCAAGCAAAGGTCAAATATTTTCTATTTGCATCTAGGCTCATTTGCATATTTTTAATTGTATGCATATTTGAAGGGGGAGCTTTGTGTAGAGAGGAAGCATGTAAAAAATACATTCAACATATTCAAAATCTTAAATATATGTTTGTTATCATCAAAAGGGGGAGATTGTTGAATATGCGATTATATGATTTTTGTTTGATGATAATAAACATATATATATTCGTGTAAATGTATTTGTTAACGTACTATTTTATTTTTCATAGATTAAATAAATATTTGCTGAATAAAAATTAATAACACAGAATTTGAATTCAAACAGAAATTTTATTTAAACAAATATTTATTACAATTTTGAATAGTACAAATTCAAGCTCTCACTATACATATACAACTTTGATTACAATACAAATTCAATTACATCTCAATTTCACTTTTACATCTAACCTCACTACATATCACTCATTCACTCAACTCGTATTTTATCTTCAACTTTATTCCAATGTGAATCCAGCATCTGAGAAATCTGCAAAAATAAGTATTGACGCGGTAAAATTGAAAAGGAAATACTTTTGCAGTATAAAACAAAAAGTAAATTTTGAAAATAATATTTGCCTCAGTTATATGGGTTGTTCGTCATCATTTAATTTTCAATCTATCATACACGGAAAGCTTGTGACATACACAGTGTATCACTGTATATGCCACAAGGCCGTGCACACCGATATATACACTTGATAAATTTACAGGGACAGGTGAGCACAGGTCAAACCCAAATTATCGGATTCAACTCAAGTGCAATAAAATAATGTCACAACTTTCAGCACAAGGTCAAATCCGAGCTTAAGCTGGATTCAACTCAGTCTCAAGTGAAAGTGCTCGATCAATATGAAAATGGGCAGTGGACAGGACAAGTGACTGCAACAACCAAATGAAGACAACAACTATAACAACCCTAGATTTTTTTCATATATTTTAATATTTGACTTTATTTTATTTTTAAACTTATTTTATTTCAAACATTTCATTTTTAAATATAAGTGTTGATTATTATATGAATTAGAATTTCAAACCAGTATAAATTGGATATTTTATTGAAAGATGAATTTCTGTTCAAACTGGTCAAACCTTGACTTTTAAGTTTCAAATTCAAATATTTAAATTCTTAAATTTTATCTTTTATTATGAAATAGATTTAATAACTTGAATTCTGCTTTTCGTTTCTTTGAAAACGGATTTAAATTGTGAAAGTTATGTGTATTTCAATTTTGAGTATAATTTGTTATATTTTGCAATTTTGTCTATTTTTTTAAAACCCTACTCCGGAGAGTAGAGCTAGGGAATACAGCTGTCCGCCACACTGACCCCCCCCTTTTAGCTAGCCCAACACAGAGATTTGATGCCCCCAACCATTTTGTTTGGGTTAACGGGGACCCACCTCCGCGCCTAGAAATTGGGAGCAGGGCAGACAGGAATCGAACCTGCGACTTGCTTACCAGGAAGCAAGTATCTTACCACTACGCCACTGCTTGCGGATAAATTATATAAATCATATTTTCTTTGTTATATTTTATTCAAATATTTGTTAGTATGTTATTTTATGTATATTTTCTCTTTTAATGTTTTTAAAATGATAATAAAATTTTTCCAAAATTTACTGTATTTATTTCCTATTTTTAAAGGCTGTTTTCTATTTTTCTGCTATTTTCTTCATTTAAATTATATTTAATTAAAATTTATATATTTATTCTATGAATACATTTTTATTTTATGTTATTATCTTTGTTATACATATTTTTACAAGTCCATATAAATTTTCCAAAGTTCATTCCGTTTATTTTTCATTTTTCTAGACTAGTTTGCAATTTTGTGTTATTTTCTTATTTTAACCTTATATATTTTATATATATATATATATATATATATATATTATATTTTGTTATATTTTCGAACTTTTGACTGAAATTATTATTATTTTCAGTAATATAAACTTATATAAATAAATTAAAGGTAATTTGAAAAGGTTTAAACTCT
Source organism: Allium cepa (assembly GCA_030765085.1). Lineage (NCBI taxonomy): Eukaryota > Viridiplantae > Streptophyta > Magnoliopsida > Asparagales > Amaryllidaceae > Allium > Allium cepa. Next base: position 979,790,841 of record CM060934.1, read on the forward strand.
TAAAATTCCAAGGTCCTTTTGTCTTCCGACCTTTCACTTTCTCAACCTCCATTCTTTATGATTTTGGCCGTACCTTTCCTACATTTTTTCAGCTGCATTCTTCAACATTTTTAACGAGAAAAACATTTCTCAAAACCAAAAAAAATTGTGCGGCCATTTGCTTGAAGAGATTTGGTAAAAACCTTCTTTTTCTTCTTTGTTTTTTTCTACTTTCTATTGAATTTTGCATATGTTCTCTACATTCATGCCTCCACTCCTCCTCAACCAGGCTTTGGCCAACCATCACCGCACCCTTCCTCTGACCATCACCCATCCTACTACCCCTCCTCTTCAGGCCGAGCCATCCCAAGGCATAGATCACCACAAAATCCATCAAAAACCATCACTATATACACTAGATGAGCCACCTTTGTCAGCACCTCCTTCTTCAGAACTCTAGTCGCCACTACCTCCACCACCACCACCTATGGCCTGACCTCCATCCTCTACCACATCACTCACCACCTCCTGGAGCCATTAGCCGTGAGTCATGACCTCTGGTCGAACCAAAATATAGCCAAGATGTGATGCTATTTGCCTTATGTTGTAGCCTTGTACACCTAGACCTATTCACATTCAAAACAAATGTTGGCCGACCACTTGCACCCCCAAACCAGACCTATAGCACCCCTAGGCCGAGCTAAACACCTGCATAACTGAAGTACATGAGGTAGAGAGCAAGTGCAATGCAAATGGATATTGCTTTGGGTGTTGATTCTTATGTTATTTGATGATATATTGTGTTGAATACTTTTGTATGTATGTATTGTTGTGTGTATATGTTATCAAGCCATATAGCTTTAGCTCTCCACTCTCTCGAGTCTTGTTCGTATTATCATGTCGTCAATGTGTCAGTGTATGTGCTTTGGTAGCGATTGTTGGGCGGATTCTCACCCAGAAGATCTCGAGACCGAGAAGTCACATTTTCACCCGGGCTCGCAACCTCCACCTCGTTCGACAAACACAAGGCTCAATACAAGCGTAGAAGTCCATCCGGCATTCTCAATGTACAAGCTCATTCGGCATAAGGACATTCGGCCATAGGCTCCCATTCGACCACCGAACCAACATTCCACAAACTCCATTCGGCATACCGGTCCAAACACATACCGAACCAACCCTCTCCTCTACGACCGATCCAAAGCTCCACCGATCCATCATCAAAACCCTACCACCGGACCAGCCACATCGGTCCATCGTAACACTCCTACCACCGGACCAGGCTGGTACCGGACCAAAGTCCTACCGGTCCAACACCACACTTTCAATGCCGAATTAAGCCTCGCCGAACCACATAATTGCCAGTCCAGATTGCTTCAGCCCGGGCCCACCAGCAGCTATATACATCCAAGACCCCTGCCCCCTACCTCACTCTATAAATAGAGGGGCAGGGGTACAACAATGGCAGACAAGTTTGAGAGCTCAAGCGCGGAAGGAACTTTCAAACTACTTTCATATACTTGTACACAAAGCATTGTACTTGTAATCTGAAACAAAGAAGATAATAACATATAAAGTGGACGTAGGCACGTTCTGGCCGAACCACTATAAATCTGTGTGTCTTTTACATTTCAGCCCCTGCTTTTTTCATATTTACATAACTCATCTGAATCATTAAGAATCACATAAAATCAACTAAATCACACGACTTGGAGGTGTTTGCCCATTTTTTGCGCAAACATTTTTGGTGCTTTCACTGAGAACTTCGAACTCGAAGCTTCAGCTTCCCTCATTCAACCTTCTTTCCCAATAGCACCCTTCATTGCCTAGGAAACATGACTTCCAGGCCAAGAAAAGACGCCAACAAGGGAAAGAACGCTGCAACTAGCAGCGCTCCAAATCCAGTGGATCCAGATCAAGAGAACCATCCCACTACAGCAGCAGTGCCACATGTAGATCAGGCAATTCCAACAGCCCCTGCCGCGGAACAACCGGCAGTAATTACTAGAGCAGACCTAGACAGAGTTGTGGTGGAAGTGACTAACCGCTTCGCATCCCAACAAGAAGCTTTGGTGAACCAACTCATGTCACGCTTGAGAGATGTCGAAGAATCCAACCGCAACACTGAATCATGGGATGAATCTCAATCTGGAGGATCTCGGAGACAGCAAAGGTCTTCCCTCTTCGAGGAAGCCATCAACAGGAACAACAATGATAGGGGCCGCACCCGAACTCAGCCCGAACTCCGACTCGATGAAGCGCTTGGAACCGAACCCAGTGGGGGAGGCGCCAGGCGAGGGTCGGATGTAGCTGAGCCAGTCATGCCACCTAATCATAGAAACCCCGCTGAACGGAGCCGAGCTAGAACCCAGCCCGAAGTTGACCCCATGGAAATGCTCGAAACAGAACCCCGCAGGGGAAGATCAAGGCGGGGGGCAACTGTAGCTGGTCCTAACATGCATCCGAGCAGCCAGAGGCAACCACTGGATAACGTCAGAAGTGATAGACTATACCATCCCTACAGGTCATCTGGACGAGATCGATCCCGCAGGGAAGAACCAAGTTCATTTCTATTCGCTCCAAATTCTGATGAAAGAAGGGCACGACTATTCAGAGAATGCGTCCAACGGGAGCAAAGGGACCGAGGAATAGGCGCTAGGGTCACCAGCCCCTTCACCCGCAATATCGAAACTGCCATCACCCTCCGGGAATGGAAAATGCCAACCATGGAACCTTACAAGGGAACTTCCGACCCCATCGTACACTTACAAAGATACACCCAGCATATGCTCATGAGCGGAGCAACAGAAGGGGTGCTGTGTAAATGCTTTCCGCTATTCCTAGCAGATCTAGCTACCTCCTGGTTCTGCCATCTACCCCAAGGATCTATCAGCTCATGGGAGATGTTGAAAGAAAGGTTCATTAGCCAGTTCCGCATCCATGTAGAACAACCCAAGGATGCTTATTCTCTATCCAATGTCAAACAGAAATCCGGAGAGACACTGCAACAATATCTAACTCGGTTCAACGCCGCAGCGGCCGCAGTCCAAGATGCCGATGAGAAACTCACCCTAATGGCCCTCTGTAGCGGTGTACACCCAGATACCAAGTTCGCAAGAAGACTAACTAAGGAAAAACCAGCTACTTTACCTGATTTCTTCCATGAAGCTGGAAAGTATATGAGACTCGAAGACGCCGTCACTGAAAGGCAGTCAGGGCAACAAGGTAAGACAACTTCGGACAAGGTTCCCGCTGCAGCTAAGGACATTCGAAGAAATGAATCTAGAGACAATGCTGGGGGCAGGAAGGTTGAAAAACGCCAATATCGACCAGGACCAAGATTTGACTCCTACACTCCTTTGAATGAAACAATCGAAAACATCTTTCTAGCCACTCAGGGCGAACTCGGATACAAGCGTCCCCCGCACAAGAAAGAATCTGATAACGCACTCAAGTCTGGAAAGTTCTGCCGCTTCCACGAATCCCACGGACATGACACCAATGAATGCCACCATCTCCGGGACTTGATCGAAGAACACATCAGAAGAAGAAGGCTGGAACGCTATGTGAAAGGTCAGAACAGGCCTCCAACTCCTGCCAATGAGAACTCAAAGCGACCCCTCCCAGAAGTAGGCGGAGGGAATCGCAACACCAGTGGGTCTAGTCAAGAGAAGGTAGTGGTCCATACCATCTCGGGAGGACCACACATCGCCGACAGAAGCTGGGCAGAGATGGAAAGATACGGCAAGTCACTTAGAAATCCTGAAGGCTGTGTTAACTCCATTATGGAAGAATGCCACCTGAAACGGAAAGAGAATGACGACATCGTATTCAGTAGGCGTGATTTAGAAGGAAGACAGTATCCACATATGGATCCCATGGTCATCTATGCCTGGTTCGGTCCAACTAAAGTTTTCCGAATTCTAATAGACACAGGAAGCTCCGTAAATATCCTATTCAAACATGCTTTCGACAAGATGAAGCTGTCAATGAAGGATGTGTCTCCCTGCAACAAACCCCTGCACAGTTTTATTGGAGATGCGAAAATGCCACTCGGGCAACTTGACCTCTTCGTCGAAATAGGAAGTCATCCCCGCTCCGTTGTGCGAAAACAAACGTTCGTACTAATAGAAAACCACTCGGCCTACAACGCCTTCTTGGGAAGACCAGCCTTGTCTGACTTCCAAATTGTCCTAGCCCCATGGTGCCTAAAAATGAAATTCCCAGTGGATAACGGAATAGGAGAAGTTGAAGGAGATCAAGACGCCGCTCGAGATTGCTACGTAACTGAACTTCGCAATAACCGTAGAAAGAATAAAGGGAAAGATGCAGAGACTACTCTCTGCATGAAAATCTTGGAAGCATAGCAACTAAAGAAAGCCCCTCCTCTTCGATACACCAGCGATCCTTTCAATGAACTAGACCCCAGGGATAAGGAGGAGGAGGCTACCGCCAAGCCTGCAGAGGCCATGGAATTCGTATCTGTAGACAAACATGATTCAAGCAGACTATTAAAAATAGGATCTCAGCTAAAAACAGAATTGAAGGATCAACTCATTGACTTTCTCCGCCACAACTTAGATGTATTGGCGTGGACACATGCCGATATGACAGGAATCTCCCCAGACATAGCATGCCACATGCTGAACATCGATCCCACCAAGGTACCGATAAAGCAGAAAAAGAGAAGCATAGGAGCAGAACGATCAGCAGCCCTTGATGAGGAAGTAAAGAACCTACTTGCTAATGACTTCATACGAGAAGCCATCTACCCAGAATGGATCGCTAACCCAGTACTAGTAAAGAAAGCTAATGGGAAGTGGCGAACATGCATTGATTTCTCCAACTTAAATGACGCTTGCCCGAAAGACTGCTTCCCGCTCCCCCGAATCGATCAGCTTGTGGACAGCACTGCCGGGCACGAACTTTTATCTTTTATGGATGCATACTCCGGATACAACCAGATTCCCATGCACGCTCCCGATCAAGACCACACTAGCTTCATCACTGACCGGGGATTATATTGTTACAAAGTCATGCCTTTTGGACTCAAAAATGCCGGAGCTACCTATCAGCGCCTCGTCAACAAGATGTTCGTGGAATTAACAGGACGAACTATGGAAGTATATGTGGATGACATGTTGGTAAAGTCCAGGAGAGCCGACGATCATGTAAGCCACCTGAGCGAGATGTTTCAGGTACTTCGCCGATATGGAATGAAGCTGAATCCTCTAAAGTGCTCCTTCGGAGTGTCATCGGGAAAATTCTTAGGATTCATTGTCCATGCCAGAGGAATTGAAGCAAACCCTGAACAAATCCGGGCTCTAAAAGAAATAAGGATACCTTCCACTCGAAAAGAAATGCAGAGCCTAAATGGAAAGGTGGTCGCCCTAAGCAGATTCATTTCCAAAGCAACTGACAAGTGCGTCCCTTTCTTCGAAGCTCTCAAGAAAGACAAAGGAAAGTTCGAGTGGACCGATGAATGCTTAAAAGCCTTCCTTAACCTGATCGAACACCTTCAGAAACCACCAGTACTCTCAACTCCAAACGAAGGCGAAGAGCTATACCTATACCTCGCTGTATCATCTCATGCTCTAAGCGCTGCCCTGGTAAGAGAAGAAGACCGCACACAACGCCCGGTGTACTTTATAAGTAAGAGATTTACAGGGGCAGAAGCCAGATATCCTAAACTTGAGAAATTGGCATATTGTTTATTGATCGCGTCACGAAAACTGCGACACTATTTCCAATCTCACTCCATCAGAGTTCTAACCGATCAACCACTAAGATAGGTGCTCCATCGTCCCGACACTTCTGGAAGACTCCTCAAATGGTGCATTGAACTAAGTCAGTATGACGTCACCTACCATCCTCGCACCACTATCAAGGGGCAAGCCATGGCCGATTTCATTGCCGAATTCACTACCAACGAAGGCAAGGATCAGTTTGAAATAGCAAAAAACATCAAGTGGAACCTCTTTGTAGATGGAGCATCGAACGAACAAGGCTCGGGGGCAGGTATTGTGATAATCACCCCCAGGGGAAGAAAGATGTACTATGCATTAAGGTTAGAATTCGCGGCCACTAACAACGATGCGGAGTATGAGGCAGTAATAGCAGGATTGGAGCTTGCCTTAGAAATTGGAGTCAATTCTTTATGTCTTCATAGTGATTCTCAACTTATCGTAAACCAAGTACTAGGAGAATTCCAGACACGAGGAGAACGACTCACAGCATATCTAAAGAAAACCAAACTGCTGCTCGATCAATTGGACCATTATCTAATCAAACACATTTCTCGAGAAGATAACCAAGAGGCCGATGAACTAGCAAAGCAAGCTAGTATGAAGAATAGCACCATTTCCGGAGCACTAGCCATCTCAAGGCAGCTAGCCCCAAGTTTCGAACAAGTGAATCTGATAACTGCAATCGAAGAAGGAACTTGGATGACTCCTATCCGGAAATATTTGCAGGACGGCACACTACCAGACAAACGTGATGAAGTCAGGAGAATTTTGAGGAAAGCTCCCCACTACACAATACAAGAAGGCATCCTCTATCGGCGTGGCTTCTCTAGCCCCTTATTCAGATGCGTCGCTGGAAGGGAAGCCAAGGAAATCTTATTCAACATCCATCAAGGAAGTTGCGGAGATCACACTGGAGGGCAGACTCTGGCGAAAAAGATACTCCGATATGGATATTACTGGCCCACACTAAACAAAGACGCCTTAGACTTCGTCAAGAGATGCGACAGATGTCAGAAATTTGCCAAGATTAGTCGACTACCCACAAATGAGATTACTCAAATGACCAGCCCTTGGCCTTTGTTGTATGGGGAATTGATTTAATTGGCGAACTGCCAACGGGCAGGGGCGGAGCCAAATATGCTATAGTGGCAGTCGATTATTTCACCAAATGGGTGGAAGCGGAACCCCTAAATAAAATATCTTCAGCAAAAGTTATCAACTTCTTGATCAAAAATATTCTGTGCAGGTACGGAGTACCACTCAATATCATATCGGACAACGGACTCCAATTTGACAGCGAAGAATTCGCCGACTGGTGCCAAGAGCATGGAATTCAAAAAAGCTTCTCATCAGTAGCCTATCCTCAGGCAAACGGGCAAGTCGAAGCTGTCAACAAAATTCTCAAAAACCTAATCAAGAAGAAACTTGAAAAGTCAAAAGGCGCTTGGGTGGACGAACTTCCTACGGCACTTTGGGCCTACCGCACATCTTTCAGAACATCAACGGGACATACTCCTTTCTCTTTGGCATACGGATCGGAGGCAATGCTCCCTATTGAGACTATTGTTCCTTTCCACCGTAGGATCCACTACAATCCAGAAGAAAACGAAGAACTCCTCCTCATGTCTTTGGATCTGATTGAGGAAAGGAGAAACGATGCAGCACTCAAAGCAGCAGCTCACAAACAAAAAGTGGCAGCATTATACAACTCCAAAGTCAAACATCGCATCTTACAAGAAGGAGATCTTGTCCTCAGGCGAATCTTTCCGCGCCCCGGGGCACTGGACCCCATCTGGGACGGACTATATGTAATTCATAAAGATCTCCACAACGGAGCTTATATTTTGTCAACAGTGGACGGAGAGGTGTCCCAGAGGGCATGGAACATCCGACACCTCCGTCGATACTTTTCTTAACTTGTACTGCCCATATGAAGTGAATTAACGAAGAGAATCAGTGGACGTAGGCGTTTTCATGCCGAACCACTTTAAAAATCTTGTCTCTTTTTAACTTGTTCCTTTATATCTTGGCTGCTTGTTAAGCTTTATCCTTTTCTGTTGAACAAAATCTTATGGCATCTCCACTCAAGACGCACCACGGCCTCATCTGGACAAGGCCTAACAGGTACGCTACGATTCTATGCACTCGCTAATGAGACTCTTTTGCTCCGGCATCCCTCTGCTGCGGGTTAACTCATTGCTCGCGCCTGCCCTCAAAGCCAACTGTAATGAGCCGATTATAAGTCATCATAAAGGCCGACTATAGCCGATGGCAGCTCATTACAGCGTTCGGCTCGCCGGCAACTGTGAACCTACTTTAAGCCCCAACATAAGGTGTGGCCAGCCAGGGGTAGTTCACGGCCAACGACACCCACGCTAGCCGGCCACGGTAAATCGAATAATACCCACGATTACGGACCATAATGGTTCGGGTAGTTACCGTGCTCGATCTCGGCTCCGATGTGTCTTAAGTGCGGCTGTGGTAAAAAAGAAAACTCCCCGCGGAGGCGTAAGATGGGTGACAAATGTCTCCAAGACCCACAGCTAGGGAAAGTGACTACAAAACCCGTTTGCCACGAACTTAAGCACATCGACGGCCTTCCGTGACTGGAAGTTTTACTTTTCCTATATTTCCATTTCATTAAATACTTTTCTCCTATCCTGTATAACAAACTCTAAAGTACAGAAAATCAAATAGGGAGCATTCACTCATGAGAATCTAAGCCTGCGTACTGGGTGGCAAGGTACTCAGATATATCCATGATCAGTTACACAAGAAGCTCAAAGCTACCGCCTGCAAATAAAACATGAAGGGCGGTACTCTCTTCTCTTGTACATAAATACATAACTATAGCTTATTCATATGTCACACTAACGTTGCAAAACATGAAATTATATTTCAAGCAAAGGCTTAACGTCAAACACAACTAAAATCACAGGCATATACATAGTTATACTTCTCACGCAGCACATCAAAATGACAACAACGTTTAAACATAACAAAATTAGCTTATATTATAAAATTACACCAAGTTATTCTCTGCAAATAATATTATTACAGTCACATCAATGTTTTGGACTAACGTAAACAACAGTAAAAAGAAATGAAAAGCGGCCGAATCCGGACAAGTAACCAGCTGCGTCCACACTCCATCGCCAACTTCCCAAGCCTACTTGGCCGTAGGGCCGGAACCCCCAGCATGTTGATCGGAAGTTCCACCTGTCCAATTCAGAAGAGGAATTCATTAAACAAACGATAAACGATCAATTTATGGAAACCCAGAAAGAAAAGGAAAAGAGAAGAATAACTCACCAGCGTCCGCCGCTTGATCCTCATCCTCCAGTTGCACACCCGCTTCCTCCGCAGCAAGCAACCGCATCCCCTCCTTCACCGCCGCTTGCTCCTCTTTCGAGAACTGAGCAGTGACCACATCCAGACTAAAAGCCGCTCCACCTTCCTTACCCGCATCGACCCTGGCCTCCTCTAAAGCCCGAAGATATATCTTGGCCATGACCCGGGGATATTCATCCATCCAAGACAAGCTGCCCTCCTTCCAAGTGCGGAAGTACATGTCCTGCAGCATCTCGTCCATCATCCCCTCATTCTCCTCGAACTCCCTCACCCGGGCCTCGAAAGCCTACAACTTGGCGACAGCGACATCCCTCTCTGATCGGTATCTCGAGCAGTCAGCCTGGAGAGACCTCCTCATCTCCTCCATCTCCTCCTTTAACTTGACTTGAGCCATCTCCGCAGCCTCAAGCCTTCCAGACAACTCCTCTACCTGCTCGAGATCCGCATTCCGAACCTCATCCACTATCGCAATGGCCATGTCGATCCGCTCCTTACAGGCGGCCTCCATCTTCCGTAATTCCACCCTACTAGCCTTTTCCATGGTCTCTTTCAGCCGCCTGGAGGCTTCCTCGTGCTGAGAAATCTGAACTGCTTGACCGACAAGCTGTTCGGCCTTATCAGCAACCTTCAGCCGCAACCGAATATTAGCACTCCCAATCTCATCCCCGGCCTTGACCAATTGAGCATGATACTTCATTAACTTCTTGGTCTCTTCAGCCACCCGATCGATATTAGCTTTGGCCTCGTCTCCCATGGTAACTACCCGAGTGGTACGCAGATCAAGATCTAGGGACTTAGCCTCGTCTAACACCCGTACCATGGGGTTGCGGGGAAGGAGGTGTTCACCCGTGGCCTCATCAAATGAAATATCCCGAGAGCTTGGATCTAAATCGGGATGACCGGCAAAGGGGTCACGAGGCACGTCAGGACGCCTTATACGGATAACAGTGGGATTCTTAGAAGGAGGAGGAGGGGGGATAAACTCCGTGCTCTTCTCCGTGGTATCACGAGGAGGCTGAACAGGAAGCTGCGGACCAGGGGAAGGCTCGAATAAGGAACAGCTCCTCTTCTTTTTCTGAATGCTCTCTTCAATGACCCCAAGAAGAGGACGGTATTTGACCATGTCCCCAGGACGACCAGTAAGAGGCTTCGGCTTATCAGAAGCTCTCATCAACTTGAATTGTTCAAGGCGGTATCGGACGTCTGACGTTTTAACCACCTGGCCTGCCCCTGGAATAAAAGATAAGTGTTACGAACATACAATGGTCCACAATTCAAGAAACATGTTAAGTTAAAAAGAAAGAAAAGTGAGAAGGCACGTCTATTATACAAACCCTGGGGAGGAGTGGGATACTGCAATAAGTCCTGAATCTCATTCCAGGACGGAAGTGAACCATCGAAAATGGAATCGGCGGAAGTCAAAAGTTCATCTTGCACCGCCGAAGTTACCCTAGCTGAGGAGCCTTTAGGGGATGGATCGGCACCAGCCACAGCCTTGCCCGCCTCCTTTGCCTTTTCCGCTTCCGATTCTTCCTCCGATTCCCCGAAGGCCTGACGGAGAGCCTCATCCAGTTCAGGGTCTTCCCCAGAGGTTAACGCACCAGCATCACCATCACCATCTCCATCGCCATCTCCTCCGCCTCCTGACTCTCCCCCCATATCGCCTCCTTCGCCCTCTTCCACACCTTCCTCCTCCGGGATGATCGGGCGAGTACTAGGAGAGGGGCCATCAGACTCCTTAAGCTTCTTACCTCCCACGACTGGGTGTTGTGCAAAGGACTTCCTCTTACCACTATTCACCGTGGCCCCCTCCTTAGCTTTAGCGGCCTTCTCCTCAACCGTGTCCCTCTGCTTAACCACGGACTGGTGCGGCAGGATCAAGTTGTACTCCAGGAGGGTAGCGTTCCTAATCAGGAAAGAAGCCGACCTGTCCCGTGCCGGAATGGCCTTTATTTCAGCAGCCATCCGCGTTAAAGAATCATCTTCCACGACTGCAATGCCACCTGTCGCTAGCAAGAAACAGAAGCGTGTCAGAAGAAGCACTACAGTTAGAACATGGAAAATATAAATGAAATTCATCTTACAGCCGGAAGTGAAAAGGCGGAAAGAAACAGAATCGTCCTTGATAAAAAACCATTCTTTCTTGAACATGGTAAACTTTGAATATAAGTCCAAGACTGGTTTGAAGGGCACGGCCGCTTCTAGACTAATATACGGAGACCCCTTCTTGTAGCCTCTCAGGTTATACAAATAGCGAATTTCCCGGTTAGAAGGAGGGCGCCCATACCTCCTCTGGAAGATGACGAAAAGGCTTACCAGAATGGCATAAGAGTTAGGCTTAAGCTGGAATGGAGCCACCTTCAAATATGTGGTAAAGCTAACTATCCATGCATTGATAGGAGGGATAGCACCACACATGCAATGATATCTGCTGTAAGCAAAATAGCCTTCGGGGGGATTATACGGCATCACTCCATCTCCCGGCAACAGCATGCGAGCCCTGTCTATCCCGAAGGAACGGGATATAACATCAAGTTGCTCCTCTTTTAGGGAGCTAGGAAATCAATCGGGAGGGGAGACCAGAAGTTCCTGGGGAACGTACCCGTCCACTAACGACCTCGGAACAGGTCGATGTTGCCCGGATCCTGGTTGGGCTGGGGGCACGGAAGAAGACTCTCCTCCATCCTTAGATTTCCGTCTGTCTGATCGTGTTTCCGCCTTGCGAGACATTTATCTGCATACACAAAAGTGAAAAGACAGGTTGTTAGAACAAAGAATACAGAGATGTAAGCAAGCAAGCATACATAAGTCTAGGGTTCCACTCAGAGTCCGAATACAAAGTTCATTCGGCACTGGAAGTTCAAGACCATTCGGTAGTACAAGTTCAAGTTCATTCGGTAGTACAAGTTCAAGTTCATTTGGTAGTATAAGTTCACGTCCATTCGGTAGTACAAGTTCAAGTTCATTCGGTAGTACAAGTTCAAGTTCATTCGGTAGTATAAGTTCACGTTCATTCGGTAGTACAAGTTCATGTTCATTCGGCACCGGTATCTCAAGTTCATTCGGTACACAGCACCATTCGGCATTGAAAGCCTTACGCGTATATTCGGCAATCAGATCCATTCGGTGGTAACGACCATTCGGCGAAAGAGTATATACCTGATTCGGTATAAGCTAGGTTCGGCAGAAGGTTGATTCGGCTAAGAATTGGCTCGGCTCTCTCTGGTTCGGTAAGAAGAAGCTAAGGGGGGTGTAGCCTCTATATATAGGCGAGCTCGGGATTGCCGAACCAACTGGTTCGGCCTACCGGACCAGAATACCGGACCAACACTCATATACCGGACCAATCAAAAGCCGAATGAGACCGTCTCTACCAACAAAAAGCTGAACGAAACTGTCTCTACCAACAAAAACCAGGAACTGGGGGCATGCAGAGCGCCTCACTCAGATAAGTACCAAACTCTAGGACCTACTAATAAAATAGGGAATATGATAACAATGAACAAGTCATAAATCTCTCACTAACATGGGTTAATCATTTACACGTGTACGCGACCACGAACGGTCCATAGGCATGCTCTGAGTGGCTATTAACCCTGTAATCGTGAGAATTTACACTTTGACATTCCTTTTTAAGCTCATCGGTTAAATGGATATTTGATTCTGACAATTATGAAATGGCTAAGCTACTTACACATGTACGGGGTCGCGAACGATCCCTAGGCATGCTTTGAGCTGGCGATAAACCACCTTGACAAACGATCCAGGGACCCACTCTAACGTGAACCTGGCATCGATAATGCTAAACCCCCTTCGGGGCACACCCTCTCGCCCCGAACGGCACGATTCGCTCTATCTCAAAAATTTCGATCCCGAGCGATCGTTATTTGAAATCACACAAAAACTGTAAATTCCTTTGTAGGACATCAACAGAATACGAACATCCAGCCCATGGCATTACAAAACAAGCCTTCTTACCGCAGGGAAACAAAACGCGACACATGCAAGCACGTGCCCCACTTTGGGGGGAAAATGTTGGGCGGATTCTCACCCAGAAGATCTCGAGACCGAGAAGTCACAGTTTCACCCAGGCTCGCAACCTCCACCTCGTTCGACAAACACAAGGCTCAATACAAGCGTAGAAGTCCATCCGGCATTCTCAATGTACAAGCTCATTCGGCATAAGGACATTCGGCCATAGGCTCCCATTCGGCCACCGAACCAACATTCCACAAACTCCATTCGGCATACCGGTCCAAACACATACCGAACCAACCCTCTCCTCTATGACCGATCCAAAGCTCCACCGATCCATCATCAAAACCCTACCACCGGACCAGCCACACCGGTCCATCGTAACACTCCTACCACCGGACCAGGCTGGTACTGGACCAAAGTCCTACCGGTCCAACACCACACTTTCAAGGCCGAATTAAGCCTCGCCGAACCAGATAATTGCCAGTCCAGATTGCTTCAGCCCGGGCCCACCAGCAGCTATATACATCCAAGACCCCTGCCCCCTACCTCACTCTATAAATAGAGGGGTAGGGGTACAACAATGGCAGACAAGTTTGAGAGCTCAAGCATGGAAGGAACTTTCAAACTACTTTCATATACTTGTACACAAAGCATTGTACTTGTAATCTGAAACAAAGAAGATAATAACATATAAAGTGGACGTAGGCACGTTCTGGCCGAACCACTATAAATCTGTGTGTCTTTTACATTTCAGCCCCTGCTTTTTTCATATTTACATAACTCATCTGAATCATTAAGAATCACATAAAATCAACTAAATCACACGACTTGGAGGTGTTTGCCCATTTTTTGCGCAAACAGCGATCTCCAGCTTTGAACAGGTGAGTTATTCTCACCAGACAATATGTACATATATAACTAGTAAATTGACCCCTTTTGAATCTGTAAAATGCATTATCATGTTAAACCTGCTATGTTATGATTTTATGATGTTTACCCATGTTTAAGCACCTGTTATATCATATGTTACTGTTATATTATGCTGTTCTATTATTTTTATCATTTTATCACACGGCAAGTTCCCTTTGGATTAGAATCACTATGGGTTGAAATGATACATACCCGAACGGACTTTAGAATAGGAGAAAATCGTTATGGGCTGAAATGATAGGCCTGAGTGATTTTCAATTATTTTCATTTATTTGGGATTGCGGGTTTGAAATGATCAAACCCGGGTTTTCTTTGTAAATTACGGGTTGAAATGATATATTACCCATATCACTTTACCTAGGCTAGAAAATGAAATACTGACCCGTTGTTAAAATATGTTTTTCTAAATATTTTAAAATATTTTAGAAATGTAAATATTATAATATTTTGATTTAAATTTGATTAAAAATGATTTTTGTAAAGCATTATTGACTTTCTGAAATTTATAAGTGAAATAAATTAATGGTAAAGTTAGAAAATCTGAAATGTAAGTTATTTTGGAAATTATAATTTGGTGATAAATGGAATATAAATTAAATATGAAAATATGATAAATTTATGATATTTTGAACTAAATGAATTTAAAATATATTAATGATTTTTGAATTAAGTCAAAATGTGAAATGAATGAATATTTAAGTTGAAATTTTGAAATATAACTAAAATTTGAAATTTGGCTTAAAAGTGAATTTTAAGTTAAGTAAATAAAAATGGAATTAAGTTATATTTGAAAATTTAAACTTGGGTGTTAAGATAAATTTAATTTAATGAATTTAAAATTTAACGTTGGAATTTAATAAGTGAATTACTATCAAATTTTGATTTTGAATGGAGATTTAACTTTATAAAATCATGAATACAAGGGTATTTGAATGATTGTTTTAAAAGTGAAATTATATGATTTCATAAGTTAAAAATGATTTTAATTGTTTGTGAAATTATACTGAATATTTGAAGTTAATTTACTGCATTTCTAAAATGCTATTAATTCTAACGTAAAGGATAATGCAGCATTTGTAAATGCTATAGTTGATAATAATGAACCAAATGGCTCAATTTAATTAAAGGCTATTATAGCATTTTTGTAAATGTTATAATGGTTGAATTTAACTAAGTTTATTTAAAACTAATGTAACCCTATTACAACATTTTAAATGCTGTCTTTTTTCAAATTGAACTGTTTTTAATGTGACTTTCTGTAGCATTTTCTAAATGCTGCGAAAGTTGAATTTTCATTGTTTTAATAAATTTAAGTGAATGAATGAACTTTGAAAGATTAAAATTTTGGAAATTTAATAATTTAATTATTAAATATAATATCTTCATTTTAATGATTTAAAATGAAGTAGTTTGTTTCGAAATATAAACTATTTTAAAATGTGTTTTGAAATGGTATTTAATCAAATAAAAAGGAATGTGGTTTGGAAGATATGATATTTTGATATTTTGAAATGGATTTTGATTGGTATTGAATTTTTAAATGATATTTGATTTCGAAGTATAAAATATTTTTTTGAAATTTTAACCTCGGGATGTATTTAATTTATAGTTTGACTGATTCTTAAAGGATGGGCGATCTCAAGCATCCTTTAAGTTATGGTGCATTTCTACTATAGATCACTTGAGTTGATTTACATTATATAAGTATATATTATCCTGACTCGAGTGTTTTGTGTTTTACTTTACGCTCGGGTAAGCCTGAGTATTCATAGCTTTGGATTCTCTTTCTGGAGCTGGTCTTTGCTGGAATTTCTGCTTTTCTACATTTATACCTACTTTCTGTTTCAGTTATTCTAGTTTATCTCATGTATTAGTGAACTTCTATGTATTTTAGATTTCTATTATGTTGTTTTCAAACTGTATTATGTATTTGGTTTGAGACTCTGCCGTAGTAGCTTCATGAACTACTATGTATTTTATATTCTGCTGCGAGGTATTCTGTTTGTTCCATGTCTGTGATTCTATGATTTGTATTTCATTTTCTCCAAATTTATTTACAATGCGCTATTTTAAGCAATTCAAGTCCGACATGTGCGACTACGAATGGCTGAAAATACCGAGTTGTTACATTTGGTATCAAAGCTTTGGTTTTAGGAAAACCATAGCCTCTGGAGCAAAAACTCATTAGAAATAGGGTAGAAACACCCTAAAATGAGTGAAATCAATCTTAGAATCCTTCCTTGTGAGAGAACTTATTTTCGAAGTATAAAATAATTTTCAAATGATTTTTAAAGGATTTTCAAAGATTATTTTGGTATAAAAATTTTCTTATTTTGAAACCAAGATTTTCAAAAACTTCATCCCTTCAGTATCCATCTTGTTAGGAATCTCTTGGTTAAGATTCTTATCGATTAGGATTCCTTGAAGTTTAGAACGCTCCCGCTTGTTCTGAAATCCAGTATTGTCTTCCCTATTCTATCCATTTTTATTTTGAAGCATTTCATAACTCCACTTTGGAATGACCTCTATAAAGATCGATGATTCCGCAAATCTTTGATTGATTTGTAAAGGGGTGAAAATCCTTTATAATTGGCATTGATTCACCGGAGATTCATGTATTCTCGGTTTTCGATGCTATCTATCTCCTGCTATACCCGGATTCTATCTTTTGCGATCGAATGTCGATTTGCCTTAGATTTCCGAATTGATTATATTCCTAAAGTCACGATTGACCGGTTAAGGTCACCTGCAATTTATATAGGCTTATCATCTTCTATTTGGTAATAAAATTATCTTATCTTCGTTCGAGCTTATCTTCGAACCAGAGTTCTATTTGATTAGAGTTCCTCTAAATTCGAATCTCCGTATTGCTTGAAATCTAACTTTGAATCATTCATTGGAAATTTGTGTTTGATTGTATTTTGAATTAGTGCATACATCGAAATTATTATTTTGATAAGGATGACCCTATTTTGTATATAAAAGTGAAATATTTTCAATAAGGATTTTTACCTTTGGAAAATGAAAATTTGAAGCTTTGAAAGGATTTGAAATTTTGGAAATTTATAAGAAATTGTGATTTATATAAAAATGATTTATAAATGAAGGGTTTTGAATTTGAATTTCAAGGAATCGAACTCCGGTGTTTTGAAATGGGTTTTTAAGATTTTGGAAAATATATAATAATAATATGATTTAAACATATTCTTCCAGATAAGAAATGTTTCAAATGTATTCGAATGAATTCCAATGATTTCGAAGAGATTTCAAAGAAGTTTCAAGAAATAAAAGTCCAGAACCCACTTATGTCGCCGAAAAATAATTTCGGTGATGAATACATGCATCATCGACATTGATTTTTGAGTTTCTGTGTAGGGGAGAGGCCACTCTAGTAGCTTTGCTATGCGATTTATGAAACCAAATTTTGATTTCTGATTTCGAAGTATGGTTTGATATTCGAAAGATATGTGTATATATATAATTGAAATGATTTAAAATAAGTCGGTGTTCAGTCCTCGAGATTTAGATTTGTTTTGGTATAACCTTACCTATTGGAATTGATTTACTAATTTGTTGGTGATTTCCAACTCTTGGATTGAAAATATGATTTCTTCGACTATTTTGAAGGTTTAAGCACTTCCAAATCAAGGTTAACTTTTCAAAGCTAAGAAATTTTGAATGGTATAAGGTATTTGATAAAGTATAAGTGTAATGACCTGAAAATTTCGATCCCGAAATTTCCAGATAGTTAATGAAAAGAAGAAAGAGAAAGAAGAAGAAACAGAAAGCTCAAACTCAGAATGTCACATTCGCAGCAGATAAAATATAATAGCAAATAAAATAATAGTTTGCAAAGAAGAACTGTATCAGTACAATTACATTTTTACATCAGAGTTACAACAATTTCACAACACTGGACAGTTTTAAACAACATGTCCTAGACATACAACTATAATATATACAGCGGATACGCTCCATACGTTTCTGCCATCCAGCTCGCCTCCTGAGCTCCAGAACATCCTTACCTGGAAATCTGTAATACTCGGTCTGACCCGAGCATTACATCAAAATAACACCCGGATAAGGCTGGAAACCAGCGTGAGTAAACCCATTTAACAAGAATACAAAAGCATGCAACGCTTATAAACCTGGGGTACTTGTATCAAATTACAACTCCTCGGGTTGCTACAGACATTACTTATTTCACAAAGCAATTTCTAAGTGCCAGAACTTAGATTATATGGTCCAATTCACTTAAATCATTCCAAACCAGCTTATTTGATTTCATATATCAATCTATAAAGGATCGAAGTGGTTTCGGGTATTCATCATACCCGACTCCGGACTCTTCGAATCCAATGTCATCTTAACTTAAATTATCCAAGTGAAATACAATTCTACTTTTAGTATAGGATGTCAAAGTAATTCATCATCACCAGATAGCCACATCATCACAATTTAAATCAAACATATCTTATCACATAGCATCACGAACCGCATATTAGCGATAACAATTAATCAAATGCTTCCAATATCATTCTATTCATCCATTGGTTAATTTCACAAATTAATTTATCCTTAACCAAATACAGTAATTAACCTTTAATTACTTTATTAATTAATTATTAACCATAATTATTAATCACCCTTGATTAATAAAATTCAGAAATTATCTACCCTTAATTACTTCATTGAATAAATTAATCCTTAATTTATTTCCTAATTAATCCCTTGATTAATTCCATTCAGTAATCAACTTATTAAGCGTTAACTATAACTTAATTAATTCTAAATTACTAGATTAATTAAGTCTTAATTATTAATTAAAATATAATTAATAATCCTTAATTACAAAATTAATTATTCCTAATTAATTAATCTTGACCATTAATTAATTAGTTTAAACCTTTAATTACTTATTTAGTTAATCCAATTAATTAATCAGATAAATTAATTATCCATTAAATTTCCTTATAAATTTAATGAATACAAATCTTTAAATTCTAATTTACTTAAAGATCAAACTTTGTTACTAATCAAGTTACCATTTATAAAGTACTAAAACAATTTATTAAATTGACTTTCAAATTTCATTTTAACTTTAAGATTTAAAAATGAATTCAAATTATCTTTAACAAAGTTTTAAAACACATTTCTAAACCCTTCATTTCACAAGTTAAGATATACTCATAAATAAAGAAGCTTAAAGGGATTAAAACCCAATTTCATATTTAAATTCAATTCAATTTAAATTACCCTTTAAATATTTCAAATAGTTAAAATCATTTTAAATTTTTAAACTTTCCTACATTTCAAAACTGAAATGCTTATTTAAAATTTGATTTCAGATAAATCTTTAGATTTTAAAACTTTACTTACCCTTTTAAACTTTTTATAAAAAAAATTCAAACTACTAAATCGTTTATAAAGTATTTAACTATTAAAGGTTAAAGTCTTAATTTATTTTAAACTGAATTTTAAACTCAAATTCGAATTCTATATTTCAATTTTGGATTTAAAACCAGGTTTAAACCTTTCTTTCCATTTACAAGCTTTAGCAAAAAAAAAAAAATTAAAACTAACAGTACGAGTTTGTTAAAAACCTGAACACCTCTTTAAACCCGAGAAACCCAATTCCGGCTTCGAGTCCTCCCACCTAAAACTTCAAGCAACTCTACCACGTGCTTCAAGAAACTCATGAAACCCTCTTTACTCAAAACTATCAGCTACCATCAAAGACAAAGTGCAGTTTTGCTTCGAGTTCACAAGTAAAAATCTTCGAGCCATCTACAGAATCTACTCGAGTGATTCTCGAGTTTACCCCACTGTTTCCCCCAGCAAGCATCAGGAATCAAAGTGCACAAGCCATCTGGTGCACATGCACTGACCCATGGCGGCGCTCCGGCGTCTTCGCCTATCTCCAACAGGTCGACTTCGACATCTAAAACCATCGAACCACCCAGCATCTCGATCGAGCATCAAGAACAAATTCGAACTCTGCAAACCCACTGGATCCAAAATTCACCAACCAAACTTCGCCTTGACAAGGCACTCCGACCATCAGACGCCCCTCAATTTATAGCCACAACCCCGTGAATCTTCCATGCACCCCTCCTCTGAATCTAACGCCACTCGATGCATTATAGACGCCGCAGCAACCCAATCTACCTCCTCCAACCATTTAGGGTTTTAAACACAAATTAGCCGACCACCGATGCCACAGGTAGAGATAAATCTATCTGGCATTTTGCCAAGCTCTCCTACGCCACTATTCCCTCCAGTGAAGTCCCCGTCCATCTGAAATTCTCCAATCACCAGATTTCACTCAAAAACACTTTTCTGGTTAACCAAGGATTTCTCATAGTATTCCAAACTAAAAACCATGATTTTTATTTGAAAAATCAAGTTTCCTAGAGTAGATTTAGGTTATATAATCTGAACAACAAATTAAAATGTTTGGGTTTTGACATATCAAAAAAAAAAACTGCTGTATTTCTTAATTTCAGAAAATTTCCCATGCCTGTTATGCTTAAACCCATTTTACATCTTAATTTGAATATAAACAAACATATTTTTTTCGAAAGTTAAGACCTAACAATCATTATCTAAGGGGATTTTGGATTTTTAGAGCTAATCCCACCCCTGTATCTATAAACAGAGATGATTGGGTATATTCAGGCATGCATAAATTTTGTTTTGCTTCAGCTTCAGGGATTAACTTCATGCATCAAGTTTAAATGAGTAAAAAAAATTTGGTTTGTTCGCATACAAATAATTCTTACTCAGAGTTCAAGCCCCAAAATTCATTTGAGAGGAAGTTTTTAATTATTAAATCAGGTTTCAAACCTGTAATAATTAAACAGGATCTTGCTAACCAGATACTTCACACATAAACATATATATGATTACTTCTTTAACATCATGCACACATGATTCATATCATATATTCAAGGATTCTCCAAAACTTAATTCAAGCACTAAGAGTTTTACTCACATGTCTTTGAGTTGAATAGAGAACAAAGCCCTTTTGTCAGAGTCTCACTTTGAATTGATCTGGTTGCTTCAAGCTAGGCTTTTGTCTTGATTTTTTTTTCTTTTCTGAATCCCTTAAGAGTTGCATAGGTTTGAGGTTTAGAAAATTATGAATTTAATTCAGTTTAAATCTGATCTCTTGTAGAACAACAACTTGATCAGTGCTTGATTTACAATCTGAAACCAAAGCTTGGTTGATCTGAACTTAGTTTTATTTATAGATTCTACTTCTTCTCTGGCTTTGAATTCAGATTTATAGCTTGCCCCTTTTCATTTTTTTTAGTTTTAAATATAGAGAGAAAAAAAATAGAGAAGAAATGATGATATGTTTATATAACCTTGGTTAAATTTTTAAATATTCATTCTTGAAGACAAATGACACTTATTCTTATAAGTTTACAATTGTTTATTCCTTATATTCATAGTTTAACAAATGTCACTTATTATTTAAATTATGTTTAAGTCCTTCTTCTTTTTTAATTAAATTTATAGCTTTATTTTAAACCCCTTTCATTTAATTCATTTATGAATCATTTTCCTCTTTTTTTCAATTATTTATATAAATTATGTAATTTTAGATAAAGAGAATATCAATTCTTTTATTAAATCTTGTTAAATCTTATGCTTAAGTTATCATTATACTTAAGTTGATAACAATACTCAATTGCTAGTGGTAAAGGAAATGTCCAATTTAGAAAATTCCTTTATATTCAAATTAATGTTTTCAATTATTTAACATACACAAACACATCTATTTACTTGTGCATGTATATAATTAGAATTCCAACATTATAAAGATACTTATCCATTGAATTTCCTATTCAATTTCAATTCCATTTTAATATTCAAATTAAAATCAACCCAAATATATAAATTACATTTATATAAACAATCATTATATATATATATATATATATTTGTAAATCATTGTTTAATAATTTAAATTCTGTTAATTCCCAATTAACAGATATCTGAGAATCCGGGTTATCACAATAAGTTTAGTTTGGTATGATTAATGTATAAAGTAATATGATTTTGTATAAGTTTGAAACTGTTGCGGAGTGAATTAAATAAGACTATTTTGAATTATACTGGTATGAAATATAGTTTAAAAAAGATATTTGAAGTAAAATGTTGAGTTTTTGTTAAATTTATAAGTTAAGGAAAATAGTGAATTTTGACTAAACAAACGAAAGTGAGTTTTAAATTGAATATTTGATTTAAAATTTTGTTATGATAAATCATATGTTAAAAATTATTTAAATGTGAAATTTTGAAGTCTAGAAATATGATTTATAAGTTTAAAATTTGCTAAAACTGAAGTTGTATTATTTTTGAAAAGTAAAATCTGGAATTTTATTAATAGCATTTCTAAAATGCTATAGTTTTATGACAACACTTTAAAATGCTGTTGTTTTTGAATTTAACTTTGTTTGAAGTAACTAAATATCTGTTATGGCATTTTATAAATGCCGTTATTCTTGAACTAAACTATTTTGGAAACTATAAGTTACGATAGCACTTTTAAATGCTGTCGTTGTTATAATTTGACAATGTTTCGTAATGTTATAGATTTTAACACTGTTTGAGTTATGTTTTAAAGTGTTAAATGATTTAATTTTTGAAATTGATTATTTGTGAAATTTAAGGAGTTTTGAATATAATTTAATATATAAATTTGAATTTTAAGGAATTTAAATTGAATTTGAATTTAAATAAGGTTTACTTGGTTATGTGTTAAATGGAATGAAATGTAATGAGATAAATGAATATACGAATGGAATTTTGAAATGTATTTTGTAATGATATTTGAAATAATAAATGAATGACATATTTGATTTTTTAAAATGATATTTAAATTTGAATATTTGAAATTGAATTCAAATAATGATTTGATAATGAGGCTTTGAATGATGTAATCTTTATTTGATAAAGAATGTGAATTTGGAGTGATAATTGGTTTTGATAAATGAATATTTGAAGTTTATATTAGTATGAAAGGATATTTAGTTACTGGAAATTGTGGTTTATTTAAATGATATTGGATTTATGAAATGAATATTTCAAAACTATGTAATAATGAAGTAAAATTTGAGATATATGAAACTATAAAATTTAGTTTTGGAATATGGTACATTTAAGCTCTGAAATATATTAAAGATTGAATAGTTTATTTTGTGGATCAAATCTTTATTTGAAATTTGATAAAATTTGAAATAGTTTTGTTGGAAAACTAAATTGAACTGAAACTAATGGTTTGAATTGAATTAAAGCCGGAACTTGTAGACTTGGGTTTAAATTAAATAAATTTGTGAAATGTAAAGACTTAGAGGAATGTTTTATGATTTCAAATGTATGATTTAGAAAAGTTATGATTTTCAAAGTGTAATGATTTCAAGTATTTTGGTTTTGAAAGATTTATAACTTTGAAAGTATTATGATTTTTGAAAGTGAATATATGTTTGAAATGGAAATGAATTTGTTTGGCCTAAATTTTTGTTGATTTGGAAATTTGGATTACTTTCTAAATCTATTGTTTTAAGAAACTTTGAAACCGAGTATATGTAATTTGGAAGAAATAATTTGGCGAAATCATATATGATTTTGAAACTGAAATGTTATTGAAACAAATTAAAATTGAGAACCTTGTTTTACTAAATACTTGATTTGGGAGGTATCGAACTTATATAAAATGGATTTGTATAAGTATGAAGTTGATTTGAAAATGTTGAATTGAAAAGGTACTCAATTTGTAAATTAAAATCTTATATAATCAAAGTCTATATAAGTGTGATTTGATATACTATTGATTTTGGAAAGTATTCGATTTGAAAATGAAATCTTATATATAATGGAATTTATATAAGTGCAATATTTGAAGCTATGATTTTGAAGGGCTACTATATATGGTATATTATATTTTGATGTAAGAGGTATGGGAAGTACCCTCCTGAAGAAGTATAGTGATATGCTTCGACCCAGATGGACTTGGGGAATCGAGGAATGGATTCGACCGATAAACCCTAATGGACTTAGGTGAATTCAGAAATGGATTCGAACTGATATGGTTGTCCGGACTTAAACTCATGAGTTCCTCGATTTTTTTCAAGGTAGATGGTTCTTTAGTTTACGCAATGGAGGCGCTTTCGATCCTGTGATCTGTTGTTTATGGATCTTCCAGGAATGAAGTGCATCCATTGCGTAAATCATTGAATCAGCAGCGTACCACTGCAGCAGGGGTCGATGGCCCCTTGTTTACGAACTGGCTACGATATTTTTCAGGAATCCGGAAGGTAGAAGGATCTTCTGGAAAGTGTTATGTCCGTTACGTAAATACTGGATCAGCGGCGGGCCACTGCTATCGTATTATCATCATTTGACGTGGATTTTTGAGCGGAACTTCTCATACCTATTTTTTTAGTATTTTCATTGGGTGTTGAAACAGGTCTACTAAGCACTTGGAGAATTCTAGCTTTGCGCATGATCAACGCATAGCCAGAGTCTGCAGGAACGAAAGTAAACTTGTTAAGACAACGAGTTATAAAAGTATTTTGGGTAAAGTATTGCATAAAGGATATTCTAATCATGATTTAAAATGTCTTAAATATTATTTACTTCGAACTATCAAATTTGAATCAAATAACTAATTATCATATTAAATGTTTAACATGTTAAATATAAAAAAACAACAAATTTTAAAATAATGGTTCATCCATGTCTTTCAACCTGCTTTCCCTCCTAGCTACTTTTTCCCTACCTTCTTCCAGGATGTCTTCCAACCCATTGTTCTTTCTTGTTGTTTCTCCGCTTCCTTCCTTTTCGAGGACGAAAAGATTTGAGTAAGGGAGAGTGTGACAACCCTAGATTTTTTTTCCATATATTTTAATATTTGATTTTATTTTATTTTGAAATTAATTTTAAACTTATTTTATTTCAAACATTTCATTTTTAAATATAAGTGTTGATTATTATGTGAATTATAATTTCAAACCGGTATAAATTGGATATTTTACTGAAAGATGAATTTCTGTTCAAACTGGTCGAACCTTGACTTTTAAATTTCAGATTTAAATATTTAAATTATTAAATTTTATCTTTTATTATGAAAATATATTTAATAACTTGAATACTGCTTTTCGTTTCGTTTAAAACGGATTTAAAGTGTGAAAGTTATGTGTATTTCAATTTTGAGTATAATTTGTTTTATTTTGCAATTTTGTCTATTTTAAATTATATAAATCTTATTTTATTTGTTATATTTTATTCAAACATTTGTTAATATGTTATTTTATGTATATTTTCTCTTTTAATATTTTAAAGTGGTAATAAAAAATTTCCAAAATTTACTGTATTTATTTCCAATTTTTAAATGCTGTTTTCTATTTTTCTGCTATTTTCTTCATTTAAATTATATTTAATAAAAATTTATATATTTATTTTGTGAATGAATTTTTATTTTATGTTATTATCTTTGTTATAAATATTTTTATAAGTCCATATAAATTTTTCAAAGTTCATTCTGTTTATTTTCCATTTTTCTAGACTAGTTTGCAATTTTGTTCCATTTTCTTATTTTAACCTTATATAATTAATAAATATTTATCTATATTTTATATTTTGTTATATTTTCGAATTTTTGACTGAAATTATTATTATTTTCAGTAATATAAACTTATATAAATAAACTAAAGGTAATTTGAAAAGGTTTAAACTCTTAAAATTCCAGGGTCCTTTTGTCTTCCGACCTTTCACTTTCTCAACCTCCATTCTTTATGATTTTGGCCGTACCTTTCCTACTTTTTTTCATCTGCATTCTTCATCATTTTTAATGATAAAAACATTTCTCAAAACCAAAAAAAAATTGTGCAGCCATTTGCTTGAAGAGATTTGGTAAAAACCTTCTTTTTCTTCTTTGTTTTTTTCTACTTTCTATTGAATTTTGCATATGTTCTCTACATTCATGCCTCCACTCCTCCTCAACCAGGCTTTGGCCGACCATCACCGCCCCCTTCCTCTGACCATCACCCATCCTACTACCCCTCCTCTTCAGGCCGAGCCATCCCAAGGCATAGATCACTACAAAATCCATCAAAAACCATCACTATATACACTAGATGAGCCACCTTTGCCAGCACCTCCTTCTTCAAACTCTAGTCGCCACTACCTCCACCACCACCTCTGGCCTGACCCCCACCCTCTAACACGTCACTCACCACCTCCTGGAGCCATTATCCATGAGTCATGACCTCTGGCCGAACCAAAATATAGCCAAGATGTGATGTTATTTGCCTTATGTTGTAGCCTTGTACACCTAGACCTATTCACCTTCAAAACAAATGTTGGCCGACCACTTGCACACCCAAACCAGACCTATAGCACCCCTAGGCCGAGCTAAACACGTGCATAACTGAAGTACATGAGGTAGAGAGCAAGTGCAATGCAAATGGATATTGCTTTGGGTGTTGATTCTTATGTTATTTGATGATATATTGTGTTGAATACTTATGTATGTATGTATTGTTATGTGTATATGTTATCAAGCCATATAGCTTTGGCTCTCCACTCTCTCAAGCCTTGTCTGTATTATCGTGCCTTCATTGTGTCAATGTGTGTGCTTTGGTAGCGATCTCCAGCTTTGAACAGGTGAGTTATTCTCACCAGAGAATATGTACATATATAACTAGTAAATTGACCCCTTTTGAATCTGTAAAATGCATTATCATGTTACACCTGCTCTGTTATGATTTTATAATGTTTACCCATGCTTAAACACCTGTTATATCATATGTTACTGTTATATTATGTTGTTCTATTATTTCTATCAGTTTATCACACTGCAAGTTCCCTTAGATTAGAATCACTATGGGTTGAAATGATACATACCCGAACAGACTTTAGAATAGGAGAAAATCGTTATGGGCTGAAATGATAGGCCTGAATGATTTTCAATTATTTTTATTTACTTCGGATTGCGGGTTTGAAATGATCAAACCTGGGTTTTCTTTGTAAATTACAGGTTGAAATGATATATTACCCGTATCACTTTACCTAGGCTAGAAAATGAAATACATACCCGTTGTTAAAATATGTTTTTCTAAAAATTTTAAAATATTTTAGATATGTAAATATTATAATATTTTGATTTAAATTTGATTAAAAATAATTTTTTAAAGCATTATTGACTTTCTGAAATTTATAAGTGAAATAAATTAATGGTAAAGTTAGAAAATCTGAAATGTAAGTTATTTTGGAAATTATAATTTGGTGATAAGTGGAATTTAAATTAAATACGAAAATATGATAAATTTATGATATTTTGAATTAAATGAATTTAAAATGATTTTATAATATATTAATGATTTTGAATTAAGTTAAAATGTGAAATGAATGAATATTTAAATTGAAATTTTGAAATATAACTAAAATTGGAAATTTGTAAATTTGGCTTAAAAGTGAATTTTAAGTTAAGTAAATAAAAATGAAATTAAGTTGTATTTGAAAATTTAAACTTAAGTGTTAAGTTAAATTTAATTTAATGAATTTAAAACTTAATGTTGGAATTTAGTAAGTGAATTACTATTAAATTTTGATTTTGAATGGAGATTTAACTTTATAAAATCATGAATATAAGCGTATTTGAATGATTGTTTTAAAAGTGAAATTATATGATTTCATAAGTTAAAAATGATTTAAATAAAAATGTAATTGTTTGTGAATTTATACTGAATATTTGAAGTTAATTTTCTGCATTTCCAAAATGCTATTTCTTCTAACGTAAAGGATAATACAACATTTGTAAATGCTGTAGTTGATAATAATGAACCAAATGGCTCAATTTAATTAAAGGCTATTATAGCATTTTTGTAAATGTTATAATGGTTGAATTTAACTAAGTTTATTTGAAACTAGTGTAACCCTATTACAACATTTTAAATGTTGTCTTTTGTTAATTGAACTGTTTTAAATGTGACTTTCCGTGGCATTTTCTAAATGCTGCGAAAGTTGAATTTTCATTGTTTTAATAAATTTAAGTGAATGAATGAACTTTGAAAGATTAAAATTTTGAAAATTTAATAATTTAATTATTAAATATAATATCTTCATTTTAATGCTTTAAAATGATGTAATTTGTTTCGAAATATAAACTATTTTGAAATGTGTTTTGAAATGGTATTTAAATTAAATAAAAAGGAATGTGGTTTGGAAGATATGATATTTTGATATTTTGAAATGGATTTTGAATGATATTGAATTTTTAAATGATATTTGATTTCGAAGTATAAAATACTTTTTTTGAAATTTTAACCACGGGATGTATTTAATTTATGGTTTAACTGATCCTTAAAGGATGGGCGATCCCAAGCATCCTTTAAGTTATGGTGCATTTCTACTACAGTTCACTTGAGTTGATTTACATTATATAAGTATATATTGTCCTGACTCGAGTGTTTTGTGTTTTACTTTACGCTCGGGTCAGCCTGAGTATTCACAGCTTTGGATTCTCTTTCTGGAGCTGGTCTTTGTTGGAGTTTCTACTTATCTACATTTATACCTACTTTCTATTTCAGCTATTCTAGTTTATCTCATGTATTAGTGAACTTCTATGTATTTGGGATTCCTATTATGTTGTTTTCAAACTGTATTATGTATTTGGCTTGAGACTCTGCCGTAGTAGCTTCATGGACTACTATGTATTTTATATTCCGCTGCGAGGTATTCTGTTTCTTCTATGTCTGTGATTCTGTGACTTGTATTTCATTTGCTCCAAATTTATTTACAATGCGGTATTTTAAGCAATTTAAGTCTGACATGTGCGATTGCGAATGGCTGAAAATACCGGGTTGTTACAGCAACTAGTAGAGCAGGGTCGAATAACCAAGTGCACCACTGGCCATACATCAAAGACTCAGCAATCAACTGACACAACAATGCTCAAAGACTCAGCAATGCTCATTACACAAGTGACACAGCAGCAATAAAAACAAAGAACAAACCATACATGTGAACATGAAGTCTGCAACTCAAACTGCAAGTCCAAACCAATGCATAGTGCAAACTAATGCAATAAGAAAATGACACAGTCAGTTCAAACATGTATCAAAGAGCATGTGCAAGGGTCAAGCATGTGAAATGTGAAAACAGACCAATGAATGCAACAGATATATATGGTGATGCACAAGCAAGAATATGAATGCAAACAATACACGGCAGTGAAGCATGTACATGTGTAAACAACATCTACAAACTGCTTATGTACACAACAGACTCAAGAGCCAGAAGGAGATGCATCAGAAGAATGATGGCAAATTTGAAGTAATATAAATATACAAAGGGCAACAACAATGAACCAGATCCAAGAATACATGAACAAGACTCAAGACTGCAACAATATGGCAATATGCATGCTACAGTACATGTGCAGGCTGAAATTATAAACATCAATGAACCAGAGGTTACAAATCAACTGCATTAAGTTAGTCAATATGATCAAGGAAACAAGTCCAGCTAAATGAAGTTTATTACAAAGGCCGAAGCTAGCAGAAACATGAATTCACAGTATCAATATCAAGTTCGTACCAAGTCAAAAAACATCAAGCCGAAGTCAATGTTGAACAAGTCAGAGACGTGGTGGTAAAGAAACGAAAAGTTCAGATTCAAAGCTGTGAGAAGCAAGTATCAAAATATATGAATTTGATTAAGTCAGAGAAATCATCCACGTCCAACAATAATCTAATGGCCGAAGCACAATTTTGAAACAATCAGACGAACGCAATTAAAGGAGATCGAACTCTTATATAAACCACAACATCATCGGCGAAATAAATCATCAAGTTCAAGCATTGAATCAGAAAAGGATAAAGAGCAAAAAATAACATACCGAAGTCTTCTCGAACTCGATCAATTCGAAGCAGTCGAAGTGATTAACAAAGATCATCGATTGACAGTAAAGGGACGCCAAATCATCTATTCAATCGAGCAATAAGAATCGGCTCCTTCGAATTTACAAAACCCTAATTTTTGAAGGAAGAACGAACATCAAACAAGAGCCGCCATTATCATCAAAGGAACGGGCCGATAAAAAATAAAGAGAGAATAATTATTGGGCCGGCCGATTATATTAATTTTTGGGTTTAAAGTTATTAATAAGGCTCTAGTTAAATTAGGGTCTAGTTTTGTAACGACCCGGGATTTTTAGTAATTAAAATTCGAATATCTAATTAATTTTAAATATTAATAAGTGAATTTATAAGTCGAATAAATTTTATTTCGAATAATTGGATTTAATTGGATAATTAAATCAATAATTTAATATGTTAAATTATGGAAATAATTGAAATTTGGGTTAAATATGATTGAAAATGATTTGTAAAATTTTAGTTTATCATATTGGAGTTAGAATGATATTTTAGAACTTTTAAAATTGAATTAAAAGTTAATTTGTGAAAATTGAATATTTTAATATTTAATCGACTACTGAAAATAGTCAATTTTTGAACAGTCTCAGAATTGGACGAAACTAGTTCCATTGGATCCGTAATAGTTAGTTATTATCTAATTTCAATTTTCGTAGCAATCGGAATTATCGTTTGATCGTGGCAGCTCGAAACGCATTGAATTATTTTTAATATTAATTTGGCGAGTTAAAATAGCCATTTTTCAAAAAGTCTCGGATTTTGACGAAACCAGTTTCATCGGATCCATAATGTGATATTATTGTAAGGTTTCAAATTTCGTGTCAATTGGATTTACCGTTTGTCCGGTACAAATTAAAACGCCTAGAAAATCGTTTAAATCGGTTTAATTTAAATTGAACGTTTATTGCCATATCTCGCACAGATGACCGAATTAGCTTCCGAAACCTGTTCCATTGTGTCCGGAACGTAGGGTAAACCCTAGAAACGTTGGTTACGGCGCGTAAATCGGAGTTCGTAATTTCCGGAATGAATAGTGTTTCGTTCGTTTTCCTATAAATAGACCATCTATTTCACAAATTTGAGAAAAAATAAAACAACCCTAGAAACGATGGTTACGGCGCGTAAATCGGAGTTCGGAATTTCCGGAATGAATAGTGTTTCGTTCGTTTTCCTATAAATAGACCATCTATTTCACAAATTTGAGAAAAAATAAAACCCTAACCCTAATATTCTACTAGCCGCCAGTAGCTAAAACCGAAGGCCGAAATTGCTCCTTTCTTCCTTCGTTAATATCTTCAAATCCATGCAATATTATCAAAAACTTTCTTAATGAAAGATGAAGAGCACGCAACGAGATTTGGATCCTACGGCTATGATATTGTGTATGTTAAAAATCAAAATTTATGTTGTAAATTTTATATAAAATTTGCGTAAAAGTTATAAAAATCATAACTTTTTCATACGAGGTCGAAAACGCGCGAAACCAGTTGCGTTTGAATCGTATGGACGAGCACTACACTATGGACTTTGATTGGAGTCGTTTGTAGTTAGTGAGAATTTCGGGTAAAATTAAACGTCCGTTTAATTTTATTCGAAATAAATCGCTAAAGCAAAATTGAAATCAAGGTGAGAACTTCTCACTCAATCGAATCAGTTTCGATTTTATTTTAAATAGTTAGATTTAAATTATTTGAATGCATGTTTGAATGATGATTGTTATCTATTGATTGTTAAAATAGACATTATGCGCTGTTAGTAAGCGGATGTTATTTATTAAAAACATATACCGCGAATATTTCATAAACAGTGAAATTGGTATTATATATAATAGCAATATATATATATTGGCATATGTATATATTGCAGTTATTGATTTCCCGCATTTGTATAGCGGATGAGACCCTATTGCGCCGTCTATTAAGCGGATAATATTTTAAAAATCCCATATACCGCGACAATTCTGTACTGGAACGGAATTGGTATTGTGCTAATGTTTGTGGATGCAGGAAAACAGGTTGGAGTGATCCAACTGGATTCCTCAACAGTTTTTATTTGATTTCAGATATTTTGATATTTGATGGATTATCATATCGATATATGATATCATTGTTGTCGTGATTGACTATTTGGTATGTAGCATCATTGGACCAAATTTTGGAATTTTAAAAAGGATTTCAAAGTGATTTTTGAAAGTATACGTTTATAAAATATTTTTTGGAATTGATTCATCTTAAATAAATAAACGTTATAAATTTAAAAGTTATAAAATTATATTTTTCAGAAATATAGTTAAAAACTGATTTTTGAAAATAGGGGTTAATGATTTTATAAAATAGTTAAAACGGGATTTCTGAATTTATTGTGAAAAGTTTAAATATAGGATTTATAAAATTTGATTATTTTATAAATCAAAATGGTGAATTTATAAAGGAGATTAAAGATGTTATAAAATAATAATATAAATTGATTTATATAAAAGATTTATAAAATTGATAATTTATAAATGAAAATATTTGAATTATAAAACGAGTTTTTATAAGTGTTAGAATGAATTATGAATGGATTTCATAAATGAATGAAATTTATAGAATTATAAACGGTGAAGTTATAAATGGAATTTTATAAGCAGTAGGTTTATAAAATTTATAAAGTTATTGAAAGAATAGATTTGGATAAATAATTGAATCTTATAAGTTATAAGATTTATAATTATGAAGTTTAAAGGAACGATTGTGCAAACAAATAAATTATAAGTATTTCACTTATGATATGAACTTTTGTTTTATAATTGAGTTATAAATTGAATAGGTTAATAAAGGAATTTATAAAAGGAAGTTGTTATAAAATAAATAGAAATGGAGTTTATAAACGTTGTTTTATAAATTCGCAAACGACTTATTTTGATAAGTAAATTGTTGAAACCTATTAGTGGAGTTATATTCACGTTTTGACTGTGAATAATCCTTTAAAATGAAATGTATAGAAATGATGAAATTGTTAACGTAGTATATTCACGTTTTTGAATAGTGAATAATATGTTAAAGAAAATGTTTAGAATGTGATATTTTAAATAGAATTAAAACGATCTAACGATGTTTTAAAATGTGTTAAGATTCGAAACCATAGATTTCAACATTTATTGTTGAAATAGACGTTTTCGAGAAATAGAAGGAAATGGTGGACTATAACACTGTTGTTATAGTAAATGATTTCCGAAAGGAAATGTTTTGTATAGTATTGGGATTTATATATCTATTTTAATTTCGAATCCCTATACTAGTGATTTTGGGTTGTCGTAACGATGTTTTACGCAACATTCGTTTTGGCCCAAATAAATATGTTAAGAGAATGATTTCCTTAAAGAATGAAATATATACTTAATTTCGATTTAAGTATATTGAATATTTTCCAAGTGTTGAAAATAAATGGATTTGTGAATTTCTTATTAATAAATAAGTATGGAAATGTTTTCCAATATAAAGTGAATATTAGAGAATTTATCTTTTTGAAGATAAATTGAAATGAATAATTGAAATCGTATATGCATGGATATTTTGAAATATAAATTCACTATGGAATTTATAAAATGAAGTGGAATTAGTTTAAAAAAAATAAATATTGATTTATTTTTGACATATTGAAATTATATATCTTGTAAAGATATTTTGGAAAATAAATAATTTGGAAAATTATTTGGAATCTGGTGATGTTGTGCATATCCATTGATAGTTCAATAACCGACTATCAATATATATACCTTTGAAAGGTATTTGTTGTGATTTGTTGAATTTGAATGCTACACTTATTTCTAAATTATTGCGCTCGTTATCCGGATTACCCATTCCGAATAGTGATACGACGTAATGGATAGCATTGAAGATCGGTGTTGAAGACCCGGTATTTGCGAGAGCGATAGGATGACCCGTCGATTGACTCTGCACCGAGTTGCTCCGGTATAGAGTTCTCCATATGTGATGGGAAATCCGATCAGGATTGTGGATATTCGGATTGCAAGGACTTCTTTGTAAGTGCCTTCGGTTCTGTTCGAGCCCGGAACAGACTTGTATGGATTGTATGTCTGACATTACAAATTGAGATATAAAGCCGATTTCTTTCAAATATATTTCTGTTGGTGGCGGAGAATTTATTCTTTTAGCTTAACACCCTTCTCTGAGACGTATGAGCTCGGAGGTTATGTAGTTGAAGGATTTTAGCAATATATTCCCAATTTGGTAATGTGACATGCTGAGTGTTGCTGTGAAATGATCATTGTGTTGATCACTTGTGATAGGATCATTTATTTGATCGTCTATCTTGGTGATCATTTCTATGATCATTTGTTGACCCAAGCACGACTTTTGTATAAAGTATGTTTTTGTGGACGTGACTTCGTCGAGCCTCACACCCCGGGAATGGTCAAAACAGGAAAGATGCAGCAAGGTTATGAGGGGTAGCGCCCTTTAGGGTATTGCATTTCCTTCTGGAAAAGGGTGGTATCATGGTATGGAGCCCAGATATTTACTCATGTTGAAAACACTTTATGATTGTGTGAATTGATTACGAGCGCTCGGTTAAAGGTCCCAAAGGACCGGGGGATGGCATACTCGGTCAGTTGTTACTCAGTTAGGGGTAACCCGGCCTTGTGTTGGTAGAGATCTGGTTTGGTTCTCGGGGATGTCCTTCCAGAGGCATTCTCATGTGCCAATGGGAAGTTCCTTGGCCTGATCATTCGTTGGAAATCCAATTCCCAATACGAAACCTTGTACGGTATTAGTTGTAGAACCTGCCATTTACTTATGGTGGTCACCACTGTTTAGATGGTAGCTATAGTAGGCATACGATAATGGTCGTATGTTGGCTAAGATTTATATTCTACTTTCGAAATATTTTCCTACACTATGCACTAATAATAATATCAAATGTTCTTTTTAATGTGTATCAAGCATCTTTGACTATCATAAGGAGAAATCTCCTCCGATTCTGCGTTTGCATTGTGTGTGTGTGCGGGAGGCCTTATGGTAGTCTCATTTTTAAAAGCATTGCGAATTGACTTTAAAAATATTCCTCTATTTTAATTTTAAAGATAAATAAACTGTTTTTGAGTTCCCACACCAGTCACATGACTGACTCGGAGTTTATTGTTTTCCTTCCTAAACTCTGGGTGCCCACCTATTTCTACACGGACAGTCAAGAGTTAAGGTTTATCAGGATATTCTGGAGTTGCTGGAGGCAAGCTGGATGGCATGGCGTAATTACTAGTATATAGTATTTCTTTTTCCGCTGCACTGTTTGTTGTTGTTTGTTGTTGTACACTCTGATGATGATGTAATGTAATGTATAAAATGTAATAACTGATATAGTTCTTTGTTTAAAGATTATTCATTTATTATTATATGTTGTTCCGCTGCGATTGTGAGATTCTGTTGTTGTTCTGTTGTTTTCTTTTCCGTTCTATTTTCTTTTTCCCTCCATTTTCTATCTTCTTCTCTCTTCTTCTCTCTTCTTCTGTCTTTCTCTTTTTCTTAAACATTGATAATTCGTATTTCTGTTCATCTTGAGTTAATCTATGGAGATTAGTGTATATTCAAGGAGTATGGATTTGCGGGTCCTCGCAGGTGGTATCAGAGCATATGGTTAAGTGACAACCATGGTTCTGTTGGGTATTACTCATTAGAGATAGAGTCAGTAGTACTCTAGAATGAGTTTGAGTGTAATAATAGCTATGAGAGCGTATTTGTTAGTGAATATATAAAATTGTTTTATATTGTGATGATTGGTTTATTGAGTGGCATATGAACCTTCGTCAGCACGGTCTCGAAAACTATGCCGAAGGGGTTTTATAAACACTTGAATAGAACAATTCGACATAATATTGTTTTAAATTGGCTAAATGAAATAATTTTACCTTGATTATATTTTATATATAAAGGAATAATTTTTCAGAATTATTAAAGTGTATATAAGTTGATTGTTTGGTTGTTGAATAAGATGTTTGAATAATCTAAATTTAAGAATAATTGTATAAGCAAATGAATTATAAGAATTGAATTATAATTAAAGTGATTTAAAATTGTGAAATAAACTTATATATAAAAAATGAGTTTGAATAAGTAATGAAATTTGACCTTGGTTAAAGTTAAATAAAAATTTACTTTAGAATTTAGAAGCTGAATTGATTTATAAGTTGGAATTTAAGTTAAGTAAAACCAAGTGGTGTTTAAAAATGGAATATAACTTAAGAGATGTAGAATGAAGTTTATATTGGTATCAAAGTAAATTAATAAAGATAAGTGATAGACATGAACTTGAGTATATAAATGAAATTCTACTTTAGAAATTAAATTGAATGAATGGATTGAATGTAAATCAATTGAATGTAAATTAAGTTGATGTGAAATAATGAATATAAGTGTTAATTCATTAAAATATAATGTTATTAGAAGTTGAATAATTGAATGAAGATCAATTTAATTTAACCAATTGAAAGTAAAGGTGTTAAACCAAATTGAATGAATATAAGCAAAGGGATTTGGTTGTAATTTAATATACATTGGTTGATATATGGTTGTTAGTTGATTGTATATAATTCATTAAGTGTTAATGAAATTGAAAGTTAAAGTAATTGAAATTCAATTGGAAGTTAAATGAATCTTAAATAAAATTGAATTTGATTTGGAAGTGAACCAACTTGAATATGAATTAGTGAATATAAACTAATTGAAAACGAAACTGTTAATAAATCAATATGATTTAAATTGAAAACCCAATTCATTGAATATTAATGAGAATATGAATGAATATTTATTGGTTATGGATGTTAGTTGGTTGATGGTTGAATATATTGCTTTTACTGCATTTGCTATGTTGACATATATAGTTATTATGTTGCTATATGTTGTATATTGATACTATTGTCTACATGCATGTTCTCATGTTGTTTGTTGAGTGTTTAGTAGGTGCGGATCGCGTTTGCTTCGCATTTGGAGCTCGCTTTCGCGCTATATTAGCCGTATATGCTCGCTAATAAAATATAAGGTACATATCTCGGATTAAATATCGTACTTTTACACTTTTTCCCTGCGGGATGCCTCATTACTTGATGAGATGTATATTTGTGATATATATATGCTGTCATTTTTTTCGGATCGAGCCGCGCAAAGGAGACTATGGCGAATTTTTCCGGAAATTTAAGGCGTTAGAAAAAATTTGAGAAAATTGGAAAATTTTGAAAACTTTAACTTTGATTTGGAATTGAAAGTTAAACAATAGTAATTTTTTTTGAAAAGGTAACTAAGTATGATTTGAAAACTTAGTAAAGTATTGTAAGAAATTTAACTATGGATTTTGGAAAGTTGATAGATTCTGTAACTTTTCTTACTTAATAATTTCGAGGACGAAATTCTTTTAAGGGGGGAAGATTGTAACGACCCAGGATTTTTAGTAATTAAAATTCGAATATCTAATTAATTTTAAATATTAATAAGTGAATTTATAAGTCGAATAAATTTTATTTCGAATAATTGGATTTAATTGGATAATTAAATCAATAATTTAATATGTTAAATTATGGAAATAATTGAAATTTGGGTTAAATATGATTGAAAATGATTTGTAAAATTTTATTTTATCATATTGGAGTTAGAATGATATTTTAGAACTTTTAAAATCGAATTAAAAGTTAATTTGTGAAAATTGAATATTTTAATATTTAATCGACTACTGAAAATAGTCAATTTTTGAATAGTCTCAGAATTGGACGAAACTAGTTCCATTGGATCCGTAATAGTTAGTTATTATCGGATTTCAATTTTCTTAGCAATCGGAGTTATCGTTTGATCGTGGCAGCTCGAAACGCATCGAATTATTTTTAATATTAATTTGGCGAGTTAAAATAGTCATTTTTCAAAAAGTCTCGGATTTCGACGAAACCAGTTTCATCGGATCCATAATGCGATATTATTGTAAGGTTTCAAATTTCGTGTCAATTGGATTTACCGTTTGTCCGGTACAAATTAAAACGCCTAGAAAATCGTTTAAATCGGTTTAATTTAAATTGAACGTTTATTGCCATATCTCGCACAGATGACCGAATTAGCTTCTGAAACCTGTTCCATTGTGTCCGGAACGTGGGGTAAACCTTAGAAACACTGGTTACGGTGCGTAAATCGGAGTTTGAAATTTCCGGAATGAATAGTGTTTCGTTCGTTTTCCTATAAATAGACCATCTATTTCACAAATTTGAGAAAAAATAAAACCCTAACCCTAATATTCTACTAGCCGCCAGTAGCTAAAACCGAAGGCCGAAATTGCTCCTTTCTTCCTTCGTTATTATCTTCAAATCCATGCAATATTATCAAAAACTTTCTTAATGAAAGATGGAGAGCACGCAACGAGATTTGGATCCTACGGCTATGATATTGTGTATGTTAAAAATCAAAATTTATGTTGTAAATTTTATATAAAATTTGTGTAAAACTTATAAAAATCATAACTTTTTCATACGAGGTCGAAAACGCGCGAAACCAGTTGCGTTGGAATCGTATGGACGAGCACTACGCTATGGACTTTGATTGGAGTCGTTTGTAGTTAGTGAGAATTTCGGGTAAAATTAAACGTCCGTTTAATTTTATTCGAAATAAATCACTAAAGCAAAATTGAAATCAAGGTGAGAACTTCTCACTCAATCGAATCAGTTTCGATTTTATTTTAAATAGTTAGATTTAAAATATTTGAATGCATGTTTGAATGATGATTGTTATATATTGATTGTTAAAATAGACATTATGCGCCGTTAGTAAGCGGATGTTATTTATTAAAAACATATACCGCGAATATTTCATAAACAGTGAAATTGGTATTATATATAATAGCAATATATATTGGCATATGTATATATTGCAGTTATTGATTTCCCGCATTTGTATAGCGGATGAGACCCTATTGCGCCGTCTATTAAGCGGATAATATTTTAAAAATCCCATATACCGCGATAATTCCGTACTGGAACGGAATTTGTATTGTGCTAATGTTTGTGGATGCAGGAAAACAGGTTGGAGGGATCCAACTGGATTCCTCAACAGTTTTTATTTGATTTCAGATATTTTGATATTTGATTGTTGTCGTGATTGACTATTTGGTATGTAGCATCATTGGACCAAATTTTGGAATTTTAAAAAGGATTTCAAAGTGATTTTTGAAAGTATACATTTATAAAATGTTTTTTGGAATTGATTCATCTTAAATAAATAAACGTTATAAATTTAAAAGTTATAAAATTATATTTTTGAGAAATATAGTTAAAAACTGATTTTTAAAAATATGGGGTTAATGATTTTATAAAATAGTTAAAACGGGATTTCTGAATTTATTGTGAAAAGTTTAAATATAGGATTTATAAAATTTGATTATTTTATAAATCAAAATGGTGAAATTATAAAGGAGATTAAAGATGTTATAAAATAATAATATAAATTGATTTATATAAAAGATTTATAAAATTGATAATTTATAAATGAAAATATTTTAATTATAAAATGAGTTTTTATAAGTGTTAGAATGAATTATGAATGGATTTCATAAATGAATGAAATTTATAAAATTATAAACGGTGAAGTTATAAATGGAATTTTATAAGCAGTAGGTTTATAAAATTTATAAAGTTATTGAAAGAATAGATTTGGATAAATAATTGAATCTTATAAGTTATAAGATTTATAATTATGAAGCTTAAAGGAACGATTGTGCAAACAAATAAATTATAAGTATTTCACTTATGATATGAACTTTTGTTTTATAATTGAGTTATAAATTGAATAGGTTAATAAAGGAATTTATAAAAGGAAGTTGTTATAAAATAAATAGAAATGGAGTTTATAAACGTTGTTTTATAAATTCGCAAACGACTTATTTTGATAAGTAAATTGTTGAAACCTATTAATGGAGTTATATTCACGTTAATAATCCTTTAAAATGAAATGTATAGAAATGATGAAATTGTTAACGTAGTATATTCACGTTTTTGAATAGTGAATAATATGTTAAAGAAAATGTTTAGAATGTGATATTTTAAATAGAATTAAAACGATCTAACGATGTTTTAAAATGTGTTAAGATTCGAAACCATAGATTTCAACATTTATTGTTGAAATAGACGTTTTCGAGAAATAGAAGGAAATGGTGGACTATAACACTGTTGTTATAGTAAATGATTTCCAAAAGGAAATGTTTTTTATAGTATTGGGATTTATATATCTATTTTAATTTCGAATCCCTATACTAGTGATTTTGGGTTGTCGTAACGATGTTTTACGCAACATTCGTTTTGGCCCAAATAAATATGTTAAGAGAATGATTTCCTTAAAGAATGAAATATATACTTAATTTCGATTTAAGTATATTGAATATTTTCCAAGTGTTGAAAATAAATGGATTTGTGAATTGCTTATTAATAAATAAGTATGGAAATGTTTTCCAATATAAAGTGAATATTAGAGAATTTATCTTTTTGAAGATAAATTGAAATGAATAATTGAAATCGTATATGCATGGATATTTTGAAATATAAATTCACTATGGAATTTATAAAAGGAAGTGGAATTAGTTTAAAAAAATAAATATTGATTTATTTTTGACATATTGAAATTATATATCTTGTAAAGATATTTTGGAAAATAAATAATTTGGAAAATTATTTGGAATCTGGTGATGTTGTGCATATCCATTGATAGTTCAATAACCGACTATCAATATATATACCTTTGAAAGGTATTTGTTGTGATTTGTTGAATTTGAATGCTACACTTATTTCTAAATTATTGCGCTCGTTATTCGGATTACCCATTCCGAATAGTGATACGACGTAATGGATAGCATTGAAGATCGGTGTTGAAGACCCGGTATTTCCGAGAGCGATAGGATGACCCGTCGATTGACACTGCACCGAGTTGCTCCGGTATAGAGTTCTCCATATGTGATGGGAAATCCGATCAAGATTGTGGATATCCGGATTGCAAGGACTTCTTTGTAAGTGCCTTCGGTTCTGTTCGAGCCTGGAACAGACTTGTATGGATTGTATGTCTGACATTACAAATTGAGATATAAAGCCGATTTCTTTCAAATATATTTCTGTTGGTGGCGGAGAATTTATTCTTTTAGCTTAACACCCTTCTCTGAGACGTACGAGCTCAGAGGTTATGTAGTTGAAGGTTTTTAGCAATATATTCCCAATTTGGTAATGTGACATGCTGAGTGTTGCTGTGAAATGATCATTGTGTTGATCATTTGTGATAGGATCATTTATTTGATCATCTATCTTGGTGATCATTTGTTGACCCAAGCACGACTTTTGTATAAAGTATGTTTTTGTGGACGTGACTTCGTCGAGCCTCACACCCCGGGAATGGTCAAAACAGGAAAGATGCAGCAAGGTTATGAGGGGTAGCGCCCTTTAGGGTATTGCATTTCCTTCTGGAAAAGGGTGGTATCATGGTATGGAGCCCAGATATTTACTCATGTTGAAAACACTTTATGATTGTGTGAATTGATTACGAGCGCTCGGTTAAAGGTCCCAAAGGACCGGGGGATGGCATACTCGGTCAGTTGTTACTCAGTTAGGGGTAACCCGGCCTTGTGTTGGTAGAGATCCGGTTTGGTTCTCGGGGATGTCCTTCCAGAGGCATTCTCATGTGCCAATGGGAAGTTCCTTGGCCTGATCATTCGTTGGAAATCCAATTCCCAATACGAAACCTTGTACGGTATTAGTTATAGAACCTCCCATTTACTTATGGTGGTCACTACT
Organism: Allium cepa; assembly: GCA_030765085.1. NCBI lineage: Eukaryota > Viridiplantae > Streptophyta > Magnoliopsida > Asparagales > Amaryllidaceae > Allium > Allium cepa. Next base: position 979,832,570 of record CM060934.1, read on the forward strand.
GTTTAGATGGTAGCTATAGTAGGCATACGATAATGGTCGTATGTTGGCTAAGATTTATATTCTACTTTCGAAATATTTTCCTACACTATGCACTAATAATAATATCAAATGTTCTTTTTAATGCGTATCAAGCATCTTTGACTATCATAAGGAGAAATCTCCTCCGATTCTGCGTTTGCATTGTGTGTGTGTGCGTGAGGCCTTATGGTTGTCTCATTTTTAAAAGCATTGCGAATTGACTTTAAAAATATTCCTCTATTTTGATTTTAAAGATAAATAAACTGTTTTTGAGTTCCCACACCAATCACATGACTGACTCGGAGTTTATTGTTTTGCTTCCTAAATTCTGGGTGCCCACCCATTTCTACACGGGCAGTCAAGAGTTAAGGTTTATCAGGATATTCTGGAGTTGCTGGAGGCAAGCTGGATGGCATGGCGTAATTACTAGTATATAGTATTTCTTTTTCCGCTGCACTGTTTGTTGTTGTTTGTTGTTGTACACTCTGATGATGATGTAATGTAATGTATAAAATGTAATAACTGATATAGTTCTTTGTTTAAAGATTATTCATTTATTATTATATGTTGTTCCGCTGCGATTGTGAGATTCTGCTGTTGTTCTGTTGTTTTCTGTTCCGTTCTATTTTCTTTTTCCCTCCATTTTCTATCTTCTTCTCTCTTCTTCTGTCTTTATCTTTTTCTTAAACATTGATAATTCGTATTTCTGTTCATCTTGAGTTAATCTATGGAGATTAGTGTATATTCAAGGAGTATGGATTTGCGGGTCCTCACAAGTTTTGTTATTAAATTGTTTTTAATTTGTAATTTCTTTTCAAACCGTTGAAATTTCTAGCGTTTGACTATGGGACAAACTACATGGCGTAGTTTGAGAATTCGCAACTCAGTGGCTGAGTTGTGGCAGAGTTTTGAGCGTAAAGTTAGGTTAGTCAGTAGCGGGTGTCGCGAGTTTATGTGTGTAAGCGTGTGACTACTTAATTTCTAGTAGAAACTTTGGGGGCAATACGTAGGCAGGGTTTTGTCGAAGCTGGGTAAATTCTGTGTCATTCTATTTCTGCATTTATTATTCTACTATTATCTATGCTGCTATTATTCTGTGATCTGTGTTGAAATAATTTTATAAGCTTCCGTGATTAATTTTTATAATTGATAGGTTTTCCCTATTCACCCCCCTTTAGGGTGAAATCGATCCTACACAATTTAAACCCAAAAATTTGATAGTCTCAGAATTCATCCAAACTAATACCAAAATGTTTGGAATTTCAATACGATCCTAACAAAAAAACCGCGTGTGAATTGGAGTTCGTATGTGAAAGGTATAGCGATAAATGTGTTTGAATTTCAATTACAAAAAAAAAGAACACTATCTCACCCTCACTACCATGTCACCGAAAAATGCTTCACCCAGAACTGCAATTTCACGCAACCGAACCTACAGGCAACCCATAACATGTTCAAACAAACCCCTTTTGACCGTGAAATTTGACCGCCTCCGACCATCGATCTACGCGTCGCGACCTCCGTTTAACTCACCTTCGACTCACGCACCACCACCCTGAAGGCCGCAACGCCCGGTTCTCCCATGCGGTGCCACCACTCCTACAAACATTGGCGATTTCGAACCCAAATCAACAAATTCATGCCGCCCTAGATCGATATACCTCAGGCGACCACCACCATTAGCTTCCCCTCTACGATCTCTATCAAACCCAGAAACCGATTTGCCGATTGTCGCCCTAAATAAAAACGCCCTATCCAATTTTCGCCGCGATTTGCAATTGACTCGGGTATCAATTCCAAAAACAAACACTTAATGCAGATTCGTATTGTAGAGATGATTGATATATAATTTTTCTGAATTTTTTTGAGGGGTTTGAAATTTTGGCTTTGGATTTGATTTGAAATTTGAATTGGATCTATAATTTTATTATCTGCCATTGAGGAGGAGGTGAAGAAGAATTGTACGCATAGACAAGTGATAAATAGAGGTAGATTAGGGTTTATAACAGGGTATATATAGGTAGGGTTGAAATAGAATAGATGGACCCGATTTATAAACGCGTTGAACGATGAATGGCCCAAAAAACCCGTTCTTACTCCGGAATGAAATTGGGTTAACCCGTATATCAAAATAGATGTTTTAAAATATTTTAAACGCAATGGAAAAGGTTTCAAGTCCAAATTCCATCATATGAAGAAATTATGCTAAAATCAATTTATTTCAAATGGATTTCAATTGATTTCAATTTCATTGATTTCAAGGCGTTTCGAGTCCATACGACCAAACGACAAGTCTGATCGCTCCAAAACTTGAAATCCTACAATAATTCACCGTTACGGATCCGATGAAATTAGTTTCGTCGAAATCCGAGTCAGTGGCCAAAATGGCTATTTTTACATTAATTAAATAAATTAAAAATCAATCAATTAAATCCAATTTTTAAATTTCACTTCTATAATCGACAATTTTTATCACTTTTATTTTTCTTATTCATTCACATTAATTAAACCAAATTTAGATGTCAATTTAGAGTTGATTAATTTAACAATTTCAGTGTTTACCTCAATTTCATTGAATTCAGAAATTGTAAATTAAATTTTCAAAAAATTTCATTTAATTACCTTTCATTCTATTATTCAGTCTATTATTATCAAAAAGGATGCAATTTACATTGGTTTGTAGTTATAGCATTAATATTCTCAAATTTCCTCTTAATTTCCATTATCGTAGTTTTAATTACGTTTTATTTCGATGGATTTAAATCTAATTCATGTATGAAATAAATGGGTAAACCATTAGTTATTATCACCAATTTGCCTAATTTAGTCTCATTCTTACTTTATTATCAATAGCAAACATTGTAATCACAAATCTAACCTTGATTGTTTCCATTTTATAATTTATTACGTATTGCTTCATCAGTTAATATAACTTTGAATTCACTTCCCAATTTACTAATTTCAATCAATTATAACTTACCATTTTATATAAATTCATTAATTGTCAATTGCTATCCCAATAAATCCATTCATTTGAAATTTTCCCTATTATGAATCAATTATAAACTTACCATCTTAAAGGTGATGTCAAAATAAAAAATTATTAATTTACCTTTTATATCCCATTATAAATAAATGCACACATTAATTAAGATTTTAAATCAAATTAATCATTTCATCTTGGTTCCATTCTTTTATTACATCATTTATTGCTTTACACAATAAACAAACATTTCTATGCATCTTATTACATTCATATCTTGTAATTGTTGTCTTAAACTCATACATGAAATACCAAGTTTCATTTTAAATTTCAATTGATTCCCAATCAAAGTTTAATAGCCTAAGTAAACTGGTAACAAATAATAACGGTCACTATTTGCCCTAAATCACGTTTATAGGTTTATAGTTTACAACAAATGTTACAATGACTCATATGATATTGATTTTATCCAATTACCATTAAATTTGTGGTATTTCATAAATCTATTCCATACTTACATTTTGTTTCATATATTTCATTTATAACCAAGTATAACATTTAGACTTATTTTCATTAATTGGTATTCCATTCAATTCACAAATTTATTAACTTTGATTAGTATTGTTTACCTTGCATTCTAGTTATTATTTCATTAATTTATACTAACATTGATTCCTATCAAATTGCATCTATTGCGTATTATTCCGTCAGTTTATATAACTTTGAATCTATTTCCCGATTTACAAATTACAATCAATTAAACCTTACAAATGTTTCAATAAATTGGAATTGCACTAAATTTGTCATTTACCAACTTGCCATAACCTTATTTCCTTAATTTACGTTCAGTTACTATTAAGCAATATATTATTGCATTGGTTAATTCAACAGTTACTTTTATTTACTCATTTTCTATTTTATACCCAAATGTAACAATTTACACTATTCATTAATGGGATTTCACCTCAGTTGTCAAAAATTAATTTTTATAACCATTGCTACAATTTATTCTTAACATTTACTTCAATATAAATTATACATTTTTTTTATTTCTTCCTAAATTTAATTACAAAATCTAATTAAATTAATCAATTTATTTATCAAAATTTACGGGTCGTTACAGTTATAGATTGGTTATATATTGTTTACATCTATGTATAAGTGGAATTGATTTTCGAATATATTACGGGGGTTTATTTGAATTTTAAATATGGGTTCAAGTAGTAATGATTGAAATATACATGTATTTTATTTTGTATGTGTTTGAAATTAAATATTGGTTTGAAATTATATATATATGATTTTATTTTATATATATGTTCTAATTTGAATATTGATTTCAGAGAAATATATATATATATATATATATATATATATATATATATATATATATATATATATATATATATATAAAAACACATACGTATGTATAATGTGTTATGTTAATATCTATAAACGAATATATATTATAATATATAGTTTGTTTCAGTGTTATATCAAGCTTGTTTTGATTTGTTTTCATCAATTTCAAACTATCAGCCGTGCTCGTCGAATTCACGTTCATTCATGTTCTGCTTCGAAATCTGTGCTTGGAATTCGCAGCTCATTTCATCGTTTATTTCTCTACCCTTGAAAGATGAGAAATCACTCACGATTAACATTCTTATATTTATTAAATTTGATTTCAATTGAAAGAACAATTGAAATATACTGCTGTTAATTATTTAAATTGATATTATCTGTATCTTTTCACCTATGACATCTAACACCATGATATGTTATTTATATTCTATCTGTTATTGACGATAAATGCATGTTGTCGATATGTTACATTATTATCATTATTTTTCTCACTCTGCAAGTTCCCTGTTAGTATAGAATCCCCTATGGGTTGAAATGATACATACCCGTAAGATATTTTAGAATAGGATAAAATCTTTATGGGTTGAATGATAAACCCAAGCGATTTTCATTTAATTGAATTTAGGATTGCGGGATGAAAATATATATACTCGTATATATTTAAATTGCGGATTGAAATGACAAATATCCATATCACTTGACCAAAGGATAGAAAACTATATACAAACACCATTGGTTTATACACATATACATATACATATACATATACATACATATACATATACATACATATACATATACATATATATATATATGTATGTATTGAAAATGATTATCAAATTTTTGTAAAGAAATATATGGTTTTACACAAATATTGATTTTAAGATATTATATATAAATGTGTTTTATAAAGGTTTAAATTTTAGATTTCTAAGATTATATTTTTGATAATTTTATAATTATAGGTTAGTTTTGAAATTATAAATTTTAAGAATTTACTTATAATTTTACTATTTTAAAATATATAAAATAAGCTTTAATATAAAATAAATTTAAGTAATAAGATTTGATTTGATAAAGTTTGATTTAATTAGTATGTAATATGTTTTAAGTATTATTTAAAATTATATTTTAAAAGTAATATAAATTTATTTAATTAAGGTTAGAAAGATAAATTTAAATGGATTTAAAACTTATTGGATTTGAGATCTTAAAGATATGATTCTATAACATGATTTTGATTTAAATGATTAAATGAATAGTTCAAGTTAAATAAATTGAAGGGAATATTTAATTTATTTATTAATTTAAGGTTTTATTTAAAGAATTACAGGATTGATTAAATAATGGTAAAGTTGAATTTGAATCATAAATGAATTTATCGAAATCGAGTTATTTTAAATGTTTAAATATTTAAAGCTTTGAAATCTATTGAAATTGAAATGGTTATTTTGTAGTTTCATATCTATATTTGAAATCGATATAAAATGGTTTAGTGAGATTTGAACTGAATTGAAATGGAAGAGCTGAGATTTGATTTAAATGGGATTTTGGAATTTGAGTTAATTCGAATAAATTTATGAACTTTGAGGAAACTATTTTTTATTATATAAGGTATTGTAATATATATAAATTATTTTTAATATAAACTGTCTCAATACTAATTACTCTAATATAAACTATTTAATTTATAACTATTTTATATACAAATTTTTTATTATATTATCTATTTTATTTATAACTACTTTAATATATATACTATTATTAATATCTAAACTGTTTAAGAGGGAAGTGTTATGGATTTCAAAGTATTATGATTTCAAAAGTTATATTTTCAAGGTGTTATGAATTCAAAGTATTATATTTTCCAAGTGTTATGATTTCCAAAGTATTATATTTTTAAATGTTATAGTTTCAAAAGAGTTATAATTTTGGAAAAGTGTTATGATTTTGGAAATGAATATTATTTTTAAGTGAGTAATGACATCGTGTATTGATATGGTTTTGAAATGGATATGATATTTTGGTTTTGAATTATGATATTGTCAAATGACCACTGTGTTATAGTAACAATTGGTTGTTAAAGAGATCGGGATCGGTTATTGTCATACTCTCTGCCAATACGGAAATACACTTTAACAACTGTGTATGTGGTGGAGATTCCAGAATGAAGTAGGATGGTGGCGACATTCTGTTTGAGGTATATATGTGAACCTGACTCCGTGAGTTAGCTTAAGGTGGCTAAAACAGGAGCAATTGACGAGCCAAGTGAGGTAGCTCCTCCGATCGGACACGTTTCTTAGATACCATTCTATTACTTTGTGATTGATTGGGTGCACCCTTCTGATTTTCGGAGTGTGGATCGAGGTGGGTGGGAGTTGCGGCTATGCGTTTCCACCAGCCCGAAAGTGTAAGTGTAACAGCCCGCAAATCCGTACCCCTTGAATCAACACTATTCTACCTCTGTTAACTCAAGTGGCACAGAAATACGAACCATTTGGGTTTAAGAAGACGAGGTAGAAGAAGAAGAAGCTAAACAATATCAGAATCTCACATTCGCAGCGGAATAAAATATAATAGTAAATATAGATCTTTACACAAAATGAAAACTATACCGGTTTTATACATCACAATATCAGAGTATCTCATACATCAAATTTCCAATCAGACAAATCCATACACTCACAGCAGCGGAATATATATAGGTACAGATAATACGTCTCGGACTCCAGCTCCTCTCCTGCTCCAAGCATCCTGCCCTGAACAAATAATACTCGGTCTGACCCGAGCATTATAAGGAAATAACACCCGAGTCGGTATGGAATACCAGCTGATAATAATGCACCCAAATTGATTATTAAAGTTTCAAAAATCCTTTGAAAAACAAAAGCATCTCGTAAGACCACGCCACAAATAAACATCTCGGGTTTTTACCTTACGATAGCTAAAACACTTTTTATAGAAATCCTCTGATATTATAATAGGGTCTATTTACAAATACTTATAAAATAGACGAAATTGTTACATCTATTAAATTCCAGCTACTAGCCACAAAAGTGGGTAATACAAACAAAACTTGTACAAGGCTCGTAGGGAGAATGGATTTCCAACAATGACTAGGCACTGGGGTACCACCTATCACAGTACGAGGCCTAGATCACCATACCGAGGACCACTCCCGATCCCCTACAACACAAGGCTAGACCCATACCTTACTGGACAGTTCCAAATAAGATCACTCCGCGGTTGGGATCAGCAACCGCCCACTAAGCCGAAATAAAAAGGAACATCTAGACAGGGATGGCCTTACTCTCAAGTGGGAGCTACCCACGAAGCCTTGCTACATATCCCATGATTTTCAGTCATTCCCATTTGATGAGGCTTGAGGCTAAGCGATACCTTTAAGAACGTTTCACTTAGAATGCCCGTCGCCCTTCTGACGATGTTTCGAAAGCATTCGTCCATATAAGTCCGTCCCGGGTTCGAACGAAACCGAAGGCACTACTCCTACTACATCCATTTTGGAAATATCCTCAGGATTAGTAGCGACTAGCCCTTGCACTTCACTGCTCTATCTTCGACTCCGAACACGTTTTCCACGAAACGTACAAACCGGATCGAAGTGGTTTTCGAGATAAATCTCGATCCCGGTCTCTTCGAAACAATCAACGCATTTGTCCAATATTGATAGTCGGTGATTTAACTATCAATTTATATTCACAAACATCCATCACACAATAAATAATTCCCACATTATTTATTTTCCTCTAGTATCTTTGAAAGATTTATTTTCAAATTTCCAAAACTCATTTGAAAACAATTTCCCAAAGATTCTCCTTTACAAGGTATATTCTTTACCCTTTATTCCCATTGGAAATAACCAAGTTCAAAACAATTTAGAATTAAAATAATTAAAACACTTCATACTGAAATATACTTTAAAATATGTAAATTTACTTCTAGTTATTACTCAAAAATATAATTTCAAATATGTAAAATAAAACTATTTATTAAATAAGAGATTTGTTAACTAAACTTAAAAGTAGTGGTTTTTAAAGAATAAATACTAGTTTTCAAATAGCATAAATCATCCATTCTTTAAATAAATCCGTTTATAAAATATAATTACTAGTAAACCTCTTAAATAATCATACTATAGCTAAATTTATTTCTTATTTTTAAAGGAGAATTTCTTAAACACTTCCTTGAAACAAATTTTAGTTAACCTTTAAAACCTGATTTTATTCACGAACTCGGTTTTTCCCAGGGAAACATTTTCATTCAAACAACCCAAAGAATCTTCCATATAGATTCCGCCCGATCTATTCCAACTCAAATTTATGTTAGTTATCGTAAATTTATTTCCAAGCTTACAAATAAACTCCCTTTGAAGTTTAAGCACTTTTTCCCATTTTCGGAATTTCAATTTTTTAAAGTATATTTTTAATACATTTTTAAATAAAAAATTTGGAGATTTCTTCAATGGAAATCATACTTACAAATTTCTTAAATAAAATTTCCATAGTGTAAAATTGTATTTCAGAATATTTTTATATATATTTCAGATAGTATATTTTAATTTCCAGCAATTTATACTTCCACAGTTATCAATTGATAAAATGTCCTCTACGTTAATAATTCCAAATTTTACCAAATTTTTATTTTTATTTTTATCCAAACCAGATTCCAAATTTAATTCTTTTAAATTCTTATTTATCAATTTCCTATATTTTTTTTAAAACCCAATTTATTCTACTTATAATTAAAATTCTAAGTTTATAATTTATCCAACAATATCACAGTACAATTTAATTTCAAATTTAACAATCACAACATATAAACAGACATCATCATCAATTATAAAAATAATTACCACACCGTGAGGAATCCAGTTGGATCCCTCCAACCTATTTTCCCTGCATCCACAAATATTAGCACATCACATATATAAATATCAATCCAGAATGATAGCAATAATTATATTCAACCAATCATACAGATATTTATTTCAATCAGCTAACATTCCAGATGTGAGTGAGATTAACTCACCTTGAGTTTCGGCGAGCGTTCGAAATTTAAATTAAACCGAACGGTGTTCGATTTAACCTAAATTTCTACTTGCTCGGAATGATTCCCGAACTGCACCATTGCGTAGTACACATCTCTGCGATTCTGGCGCCGCAAATTTCGTCAAATTCTGATTACATATGAAATAGATATGAATTTTATAAGTTTCAATTTTAGAAAAAATTCTTTTTAATTTTAATTTACTATTATCAACAACATCAGGTCGTTCGTTTAGCAAAAGAAATCAAGGCCGCATATACTTTCTTCCTCACGCGAAAAAATCAGCTCGAGTAACCCATAGCTTGCCGCCTCTAGGGTTTTGGAACGCAACCTCTAATGACGACCGGACTCCGATCAAAACCCATCACACCATAGCTCGTAACGGCCCCCACCGCCGACCCAACTACGACGAAGCCCGGTCACAACCTCGCACCAGAAATCGTGCGCGAATAGTACACGAACGCGGCTGCCAATCTCCCCATCTAGTCGACGAAACCCCATCTCTACCACTCGAAACGTAGAGCTCGAGCTACTCTCCGACTTTCCAGTTGGAGATATGGCCTAAAATCGCTTGGATCATGAGAGAGACGTGGAAGAGTTAGGGTTGATTTCGGCCATTCATTATAATGGAACGGCGGCTGGAGATAATGGATCTAGGGTTTGCTAAGATAGATGTATATATATATTATTTAATATTATTTTAATTCATAATTTCTCAATTTACCGATTTATGCAAACGACCACCAAATCACACGCACCAATTGGCGTTCCTAGGGTTTTTCCGCGTTTCAGACACAATGGAACAAGTTCCGGAAGCTAATTCAGTCATACGTGCGTGTTACAGAATTAAACGATCAATTTAAAATTAAATCGGTTAAATCGATTTCTAAGCGTTTCGTGCTGCCACGGTCAAACGACAACTCTGATTACTATGAAAATTGAAATCCGATAATAACGAACTATTACGGATCCAATGGAACTAGTTTCGTTGAATTCCGAGATTGTGCCCCGGAAGGCTATTTTAACTCGTCAATTAAATCGAGCGATTTTCATAATTGTCGAAACCGCTTAAAATTTTACTTTTAAAATTTTATTAACTTAACAATAAATCAAATAAAATTTATAATCACATTAAAAATCAATCTGGCTCATTCTAGACCAAAATATGATTAATTGCATTTAATAATATTAAATTCTCTTATTAAATTAATATAAAATCCCAAATAATAACTTATTAACTTTAAAATTCATCTAAAACTTCAACCACACTATTTAAATCCAAATGGACTAAAAATAAATTTTAGAACTCATTTCCATATCTATCTACCCTAGATTCACAATTTATCTCGATTCAATATTTAATTATTACTATTTAAATTCCAGTTGGATTACCATATTTTGAACTACACGTAAATTTATTAATTCCACCCAATTCTTTTTATTGTAAAACCAATTCAAAATCAACATTGAACATTTAAAATGAATTAAATGTTCAAAATTCAATGTCCAAAATTCTGGGATGTTACATTTCTCCCCCCTTATAAAAATTTCGTCCCCGAAATTTGCTAAGGCAGAAGAATGCTCCTACACTCATTAACATAACCCAAACTTCCTTAATTAAAACCTATATACACTTTCCAAAACCCTTTAGCTCAAGTCCAAACTCATTTGCTTCATTTATATTCAAAAGCTTTTGTTTCAACATTATTTCAAAAATAACTTTCCAAGTTAATTAAATTTTTCCAAAATCCTAAAAATTTTCTAACTCCCAAAATTTCTGAAAATTTTTGGCAGAGTCTCCCTTGCACGGAGGAGCTTTTGCGATATCGTGATACAGATAAATATATATACATCGACCCACACGGTCGGAAATCAAAATATATCACAACAAATATATCATTTTCCAATTATATTTGCGTAGGCGTACCTTTTTAGCAAATTTTTAAAGCAAGCGGCTAATATAACGCATATACGCGCTCCAACTCTCTCGAATGTCTTCTGTACCTGTACTTACTCAAGCAAACTCATCAGTTTTCAACGATATGAACATTTTAGCAACATTCCCAATATAAATTTAAGCCAAACATATCCATTTCATAATCCCAAACAAAACTTTGTATGGTTTCATAAGTAAACCATATTTTATAACATGCACAAAGTTCTTTTTCTAATGCCAAATTCCATTTTATTTCACACAAAGGATTTACATACAAGTTTCGCTATTTCAATTCATACTCTACCCAATTTTCGAATTGATTCACCAAGCAAATTTCATTTCAATTTGATACATTTGCATTTCTATTATAACTCACTTACATTTATACTCAAACCCATTTATTAAGATTTTAGCCCATTCTACTTTCATCCAATCCAACTTCATTTTATTTCACTTGAATGATTTACATTCAAGTTTACTATACACCATTCATATTTATTACAACCAATTCATTTCTATTTCAATATGATTAACATATGCCTTACTTGCATTTCTTTACTTTAACTTACATTCCAAATTTGATTTACAATCAAATTTTATCTTAAACTTGAAACATTTGCATTCCTTTTATGATCCATTTCCATTCATATGCAAAATCACTTAATAACATTTCAATCCATTCCAACTAATTCAAAACCAATTCAGTTGCTGTTTAAACAACTCCATTCTGAATACATGCAAATTCTCATGTCATTCAAGCAAAAATAATCACCACTTAAGCTCATAACCATTAAAATTAATTCTAGTTTAAATTTATATTAATTTTATTCCATTCGGAATTATTCATTGAAATTTTTAAATCAAATTCTTATTCTCACTTCAAATTTATTATTTAGCTTAAGTTTATATTAATATCATCCCATTCTGAGTTATTTACAACTCTTAGATTCATATTACATCACAATAATCAATTAAAATTCATTCACTTGCATTTCAATTTTATTATCTAACGAAATATCATTTAAAGCTATCCCATAAGCTTAACGATAACCATCTCATTATTTCCTTTAATAACTTCTAATTGCATAATATCTTTCTTTATTTCCATTTTAATCGATTCTTTTCCAAATCAACTATTTATTAATTTTGATTCAACTAGCTTAAACATTTACCAAATTTGAATTTCAAACTAGTATATCCATCCAATTCTAGTTTATATTCAATAATTTAATCCTTTATTGATAATAAGTTCACTTCAAATCATTTCACACATTTGGATTTTATTTACGGTTCAACCATCAACCATCACTATTAAAATCCCATACCAGTATTCTTCCATACTTCCAATACTTATTATCAGATTTTAAATCCCATTCCAAAACTGGATTTTTATTTACTTTCCAAACTTTGACCAAACTATCAAAATTATATTCATTACCATTCACATTCCATTTAATTTAGCTTATACAAAATTCATTTTCAACAATTATTTTGGATTTAGTTGAGCGAGCGTTTACTTCATTCAACATCATTTCAACTAAATTATATTTTCTTCCCATTCGATTCTTATCTAATTTTAATTCAAGTTTAACTAAATTTTATTTAGCCAACTTGAATTCATTTCATTTCCTTTACCATCTTAAATAAGGATTTAATTTCATTCATTTCTATTCATAACACCACTGAATTTTGATTTTCACTTCAATCCAATTTATTCCTCCATAAATAAGTCCAAACTTATTTTCTATTTTAAGTTCACTCACATCCTTTTATATCTCTCTTTACCTTATCTCAATTTACATTTCATTCAGAATTTAGTTTGAATTCACCATACCATTCAACTATTTCCATTTGTGATTATAATTCCAATTCACTTGAGTTTACAATCAAATTTTCCATTCTTAAGTTCGTCCACTTATTTGTTTAAAATTTTATATTGATCATTTTAATCCATTTACTTCTTATAACCACAATTCCAAATTTTATATATGTGTATGATTGAATTCTTAAGGATATAAATTTTGTTTCACCTTAATTCTCTGCACAAATTTAAATTCACAATCTCAGATTATAAACATAACACTTAATAGCTCATGGGTACAATTTATTACACCATGACCCACAATTACCAGTCGTTTTACATTTTAATTTAACTCAAATCAATTTAATTCTAAGTCCAATTTATTTAACTTATCCAAGTTAAATTCAAACTTCCTATTCCCTTTAATATGTTCCATTCACTTCCATTTACTCAAGTTAAATTTTAATTCCAAGATTAAAAAATTCAATTCCTTCTTATTAATATCAACTTCACTTAATAAGTCTAAAAGTTGATTCATTTTAACTTTATACATCATTTAAATAGAATTTTCCATAATTCAATTACCCGGTTTTAGTCCAAAATCATTTTGAAATAATAATCTACTCATACCTAATTGGTATACCAAAGCAAACTTCCAGATTCCAAATAACTTGTTTATATCAAAACAAATTTCCTCCTTTTGAAATTTCTAAAATCACTTGTATCTCAGACAAGTCTAAACAATATCATAACCAACCACTTTGGTAGCAATCCATCACTTTTTAAACTCGAAAATAAATTCTAATGATGTGGCCAGCATCATCAGGATTATTTTCCATGCCTGAAGTGAGTTCGGTGCTTCCTTACTTTCCTAAATTCATTTCAAATCAGCTTCCTTTCAAAGATACTTCCCCAAAATAATATTCCACAGTTGCCTTCAAACATTTTGGAAAGCATTCCCAAACATTCCGAAGAATTTAAATTTCCAAATTTTGTTTCCAATACATTTAAAATCCTTTTCAATATCCCCGGGATTTAAATTCTGGTTCAATTTAGTTATTCTTCCTTTATATAATTTATACTCATAGAATTTTATTTGGTTATAATCACTTCAAATTTTTGATCAAATTTTAGATTCTTATTTAATTATAGTATCAACAACCAACCATCCAAAAATATAAATAATTTCAGAAAATTATTTCTTTTATATCAAAATATAATTTTGGGTACAATTATTTCATTTACCCACTTTAAAAACAATACTATGTCAGTTTATCTTGTTTAAGAGTTTAGAAACCCCTATCGATACGGTTGCACTTCCCGCAATGACCAGAATTCATAAACACCCAACCGATAAGTCAACACGGTATAAAAATAATTTTATAAGCACTAACAAGTACGCTCTCATATCTATTAATACGCTCAACTCATTATAGAGTGCTATTAACTCTGATAAATGAGTAATTTCCCCACCAAAGCCTAGGTTGCCGCCAACCTATGCTCTGATACCAAGTGTAACAGCCCGCAAATCCGTACCCCTTGAATCAACACTATTCTACCTCTGTTAACTCAAGTGGCACAGAAATACGAACCATTTGGGTTTAAGAAGACGAGGTAAAAGAAGAAGAAGCTAAACAATATCAGAATCTCACACTCGCAGCGGAATAAAATATAATAGTAAATATAGATCTTTACACAAAATGAAAACTATACCGGTTTTATACATCACAATATCAGAGTATCTCATACATCAAATTTCCAATCAGACAAATCCATACACTCACAGCAGCGGAATATATATAGGTACAGATAATACGTCTCGGACTCTAGCTCCTCTCCTGCTCCAAGCATCCTGCCCTGAACAAATAATACTCGGTCTGACCCGAGCATTATAAGGAAATAACACCCGAGTCAGTATGGAATACCAGCTGATAATAATTCACCCAAATTGATTATTAAAGTTTCAAAAATCCTTTGAAAAACAAAAGCATCTCGTAAGACCACGCCACAAATAAACATCTCGGGTTTTTACCTTACAATAGCTAAAACACTTTTTATAGAAATCCTCTGATATTATAATAGGGTCTATTTACAAATACTTATAAAATAGACGAAATTGTTACATCTATTAAATTCCAGCTACTAGCCACAAAAGTGGGTAATACAAACAAAACTCGTACAAGGCTCGTAGGGAGAATGGATTTCCAACAATGACTAGGCACTGGGGTACCACCTATCACAGTACGGGGCCTAGATCACCATACCGAGGACCACTTCCGATCCTTTGCAACACAAGGCTAGACTCATACCTTACTGGACAGTTCCAAATAAGATCACTCCACGGTTGGGATCAGCAACCGCCCGCTAAGCCGAAATAAAAAGGAACATCTAGACATGGATGGCCTTACTCTCAAGTGGGGCTACCCACGAAGCCTTGCTGCATATCCCATGATTTTCAGTCATTCCCATTTGATGAGGCTTGAGGCTAAGCGTTACCTTTAAGAACGTTTCACTTAGAATGCCTGTCGCCCTTCTGACGATGTTCCGAAAGCATTCGTCCATACAAGTCCATCCCGGGTTCGAACGGAACCGAAGGCACTACTCCTACTACATCCATTTTGGAAATATCCTCAGGATTAGTAGCGACTAGCCCTTGCACTTCACTGCTCCATCTTCGACTCCGAACACGTTTTCCACGAAACGTACAAACCGGATCGAAGTGGTTTTCGAGATAAATCTCGATCCCGTTCTCTTCGAAACGATCAACGCATTTGTCCAATATTGATAGCCGGTGATTTAACAATCAATTTATATTCACAAACATCCATCACACAATAAATAATTCCCACATTATTTATTTTCCTCTAGTATCTTTAAAAGATTTATTTTCAAATTTCCAAAACTCATTTGAAAACAATTTCCCAAAGATTCTCCTTTACAAGGTATATTCTTTACCCTTTATTCCCATTGGAAATAACCAAGTTCAAAACAATTTAGAATTAAAATAATTAAAACACTTCATACTGAAATATACTTTAAAATATGTAAATTTACTTCTAGTTATTACTCAAAAATATAATTTCAAATATGTAAAATAAAACTATTTATTAAATAAGAGATTTGTTAACTAAACTTAAAAGTAGTGGTTTTTAAAGAATAAATACTAGTTTTCAAATAGCTTAAATCATCCATTCTTTAAATAAATTCGTTTATAAAATATAATTACTAGTAAACCTCTTAAATAATCATACTATAGCTAAATTTATTTCTTATTTTTAAAGGAGAATTTCTTAAACACTTCCTTGAAACAAATTTTACTTAACCTTTAAAACCTGATTTTATTCACGAACTCGTTTTTTCCTAGGGAAACATTTTCATTCAAACAACCCAAAGAATCTTCCATATAGATTCCGCCTGATCTATTCCAACTCAAATTTATGTTAGTTATCGTAAATTTATTTCCAAGCTTTAAATAAACTCCCTTTGAAGTTTAAGCACTTTTTCCCATTTCCGGAATTTCAATTTGTTAAAGTATATTTTTAATACATTTTTAAATAAAACATTTGGAGATTTCTTCAATGGAAATCATACTTACAAATTTCTTAAATAAAATTTCCATAGTGTAAAATTGTATTTCAGAATATTTTTATATATATTTCAGATAGTTATATTTTAATTACCAGCAATTTATACTTCCACAGTTATCAATTGATAAAATGTCCTCTACGTTAATAATTCCAAATTTTACCATATTTTTATTTTTATTTTTATCCAAACCAGATTCCAAATTTAATTCTTTTAAATTCTTATTTATCAATTTCCTTTATTTCTTTTAAAACCCAATTTATTCTACTTATAATTAAAATTCTGAGTTTATAATTTATCCAACAATATCACAGCATAATTTAATTTCAAATTTATCAATCACAACATATAAACAGACATCATCATCAATTATAAAAATAATTACTACATCGTGAGGAATCCAGTTGGATCTCTCCAACCTGTTTTCCCTGCATCCACAAATATTAGCACATCACATATATAAATATCAATCCAGACTGATAGCAACAATTATATTCAACCAATCACACAGATATTTATTTTAATCAGCTAACATTCCAGATGTGAGTGAGATTAACTCACCTTGAGTTTCGGTGAGCGTTCGAAATTTAAATTAAACCGAACGGTGTTCGATTTAAACTAAATTTCTACTTGCCCGGAATGATTCCTGAACTACACCATTGCGTAGTACGCATCCCTGCGATTCCGGCGCCACAAATTTCGTCAAATTCTGATTACATATGAAATAGATATGAATTTTATAAGTTTCAATTTCAATTTTAGACAAATTTCTTTTTAATTTTAATTTACAATTACCAACAACATCATGCCGTTCATTTAGCAAAAGAAGTCAATGTCGCATATGCTTTCTTCCTCATGCGAAAAGCTCAGCTCGAGTAACCCATAGCTTGCCGCCTCTAGGGTTTTGGAACGCAACCTCTAATGACGACCGGTCACCGATCAAAACCCATCACACCATAGCTCGTAACGGCCCCCACCGCTAACCCAACTACGACGAAGCTCGGTCACAACCTCGCACCAGAAATCGTGCGCGAACAGTACACGAGCGCGGCTGCCAATCTCCCCATCTAGTTGGCGAAACCCCATCTCTACCACTCGAAACGTAAAGCTCGAGTTACTCTCCGACTTTCCAGTTGGAGATCTGGCCTAAAATCGCTTGGATCGTGAGAGAGACGTGGAAGAGTTAGGGTTGATTTCGGCCATTCATTATAATGGAACGGCGGCTGGAGATAATGGATCTTGGGTTTGCTAAGATAGATGTATATATATATATATTATTTATTATTATTTTAATTCTTAAATTCTCAATTTACCAATTTATGCAAACGACCTCCAAATTGCACACACCAATAGGCGTTCCTAGGGATTTTCCGCATTCCGGACACAATGGAACAAGTTCCAGAAGCTAATTCAGTCATACGTGCGAGTTACAGAATTAAACGATCAATTTAAAATTAAATCGGTTAAATCGATTTCTAAGCGTTTCGTGCTGCCACGGTCAAACGACAACTCTGATTGCTACGAAAATTGAAATCCGATAATAACGAACTATTACGGATCCAATGGAACTGGTTTCGTTGAATTCCGAGATTGTGCCCCGAAAGGCTATTTTAACTCGTCAATTAAATCGAGCGATTTTCATAATTGTCGAAACCGCTTAAAGTTTTACTTTTAAAATTTTATTAACTTAACAATAAATCAAATAAAATTTATAATCACATTAAAAATCATTCTGGCTCATTCCAGACCAAAATCTGATTAATTCCATTTAATAATATTAAATTCTCTTATTAAATTAATATAAAATCCCAAATAATAACTTATTAACTTTAAAATTCATCTAAAACTTCAACCATACTATTTAAATCCAAATGGAATAAAAATAAATTTTAGAACTCATTTTCATATCTATCTACCCTAGATTCACAATTTATCCCGATTCAATATTTAATTATTACTATTTAAATTCCAATTGGATTACCATATTTGGAACTATACGTAAATTTATTAATTCCACCCAATTCTTTTTATTGTAAAACCAATTCAAAATCTACATTGAACATTTAAAATGAATTAAATGTTCAAAATTCAATGTCCAAAATTCTGGGATGTTATAGTAATTAGTATATCTACCCTGGCATTTCCTAGTTGTATCGTGTCACCTACCTTATCGAGACCACTACGAATTTGTTTTATACCATACCTATGGAGTGCCCTCTGATAAGCCTAATTTACGGGAAGTTACGGTACTGTATAGACTATGGAAATATATAAAAATGTGTTAAGGGGGATATGGGTAACGCATTAATGCTATTTTAATAGTTTACTTTACTATAGACATATGATAATAGCGTATTATACTACATAGTAGATAGTTCCATGGATCCTTAAAGGATGGTTATCCCAAATATCCTTTGAGTTACTGGTATTTCAATTGATATTTCACTTGAGTAAGATTTATTGATATAATAATGTTAATCCTGACTTGAGTGTTTTCTGATTTGCTTTACACTCGGGTCAGACTGAGTGTTACATCATTTAAGGCTCACCTTTGAAGTTGGAGCTTCGCTTGGAGATCCAGCAATCTATTCAACTTTCAGTTATTCAGTTGACTCCAGTGATATTCATATTTTGTTATTTGACTATTGTATTTGAGACTTCTGTTGTATCTTGTTTTAACTCTGTTATATATATAGTAGCTTCATGAACAACTATTCATTTGTTTCCACTGCTTATTGTTATATTACTCTGTATCTGTGATTCTGTGATTGATTTATTTACTGTATATACTGAGTTTTGCCAAATATAAATTAACAATTTGATATTTTATAACAATTCAATTTTCGATATATGCGGATGCGAATGGCATGAAATATCGGGTCGTTAAATTACGTAAGTTGTATATATATTTTTTATTCATAAAATTAATTTGATCCGGATTATAGTACATAAGTTCTATGTAAATTACACCACTTCGTGTTTGGATTTTTCATTCGATTCTTGATGGAGAATATTAGATATGGATTTTTGGTTTGATTCTAGAATTCTCTATCATGGTATATAGCTTTGCAAGGAGAATGAAGGTTTCTAGTCAAGAAATCTTATCAAAGTCCGCATTAGGGAAGTCGAATGACAAATACTAGTTCGTAAGCGAACTTGTGTAATCGAGCGAGCGATCAAATGTGATTTTGCGAATTGATGACATTTGTACATCTTATGTTCTAATATTATTGATATGCTTTGATGCTGAAATTGAAAGTTCTTAGGTTGGATATATTTGTAATTTAAATTGGAATTTTTCTTGTATGCAAAACTACTATTAATTTAAAACCACTTTTCTAAACAATTTTCATTTATTTTTCCTATACTAACTATCTTATTCTATTTTATTTACCAAACTATTTATTTATAAAACTATTTTACAAACTATTTTATATACGGACTATCTTACAAATTATTTTATATACAAAACTATTGCACAAAACGATTTTACATACAAAACTATTTTAAGTTCAAAAACTTTTATAACGCAAAGATGTTCAATCCCATATGGCTTTTCATATAGCGAAATTGATTTTGGAAATTTTTTGATTCTTGTATAAGACGGACTTTATATAAGTATATGGTGATTTTGAAAACTGTTGATTTTGGAAGGAATTCAATCTGAAGAGATAAATCAGATATATAATGGAATTTATATAAGAATGATTTGATATATTCGAGATTATTGAATTAGGTAAGTACTCTATCTGAAAATGAAATCTTATATATAATGGAATTTATATAAGTGTAATATTTGAAGCTATGGTTTTGAAAAGGTACTATATATAGTATGTTATAACTTAACGTAAGAGGTATGAGGAAGTACCCTCCGTGAAGAAGTATAGTATGATATGCTTCGACCTAGATGGACTTGGAGAATCCAGGAATGAATTCGACCGATAAACCCTAATATACATGGGTGAATTTAGAAATGGATTCGAATCGATATGGTTGTCCGGACTTAAACTCATGAGTTGCTCGATTTTTTTAGGGTAGGTGGTTCTTTAGTTTACCCAATGGAGGCACTTTCGATCCTGGGATCTATTATTTAGGGATCTTCCGGGAAGGAAGTGCATCCATTGCGTAAATCATTGAATTAGCAATTACCCTTGCAGCAGGGGTCGATGGTCCATTGTTTAGGAAATGGCTACGATATTTTTCTGGAATTTGGAAGATGGAAGGATCTTATGGAAAGTTTTGTGTCCATTTCATAAACATTAGATCAGCAGCGGGCCACTGCTATCGTAACATCATCATTTGACATCAGATTTTGAATAGTACTTCTCATACCTGTATTTTTAGTACTTTTCACTAAGTGTTGAAATAGATCTACTAAGTATTTGGAGATTTCTAGTCTTATGCCTGATCAACGTACAACCAGAGTCAACAAGAACGAGGTTAAACTTGTTAAAACATGGAGTTGCAAAAGTATTTCGATAAAGAATTATATAAAGAATATTTGGTCATTTTTTTCATTTCTAAAGACTTTAAAAAAAATTTAAATATTGTTATTTATGTATAGCATGGTTTAATAGTAAATCATTAGTGTTGTAAATAATGTGAGAATTTAATAATTAAATAAAACATATTTAAAGTTAATGAATATTGATTTATTAATGATGTTTAAAAGTATTATGAGATTTAAAACTAATAAAATTTATGAATAATGGATTTAAGGTTTTCAATAACTTCTTTTTAAATATAAATGTGACGTAAATAATTATTTTCAAATAGTTTACACATTTTATAAAGATGTTGTTTAAAAAAATTATATGGTATTTATAAATGAAGCAAGAAATTTTACGGATGAATTTTTTCCGTAAAGTGTTAAAGATGATGATCTGCAAATGAAGTTTTCAAACGAATATTTCAAGTAAAATTTATATAAGTTTCTTTGAATGCTTAATTTAAAGATATTATATAGGTGGGGAAAAATGATTTGCGAAGTTTTATTTATAGTAATATACTTACCAATAAATTTCAATCTCTATTTTGGAACTATGTTTTGAAATATTTACTTGATTTCGAAGCACTAACAGTAAATTTATAGGTTTATTCACTACTTGAATTTTTGTATTAAACCATAATAAAGATTATCTCTTGATTTGAATATTCATTTTAAAAAAGTGTGTAAAATTAATTTTGAAGATATGAAACTTTGTACTTTGATTTGGATATTTAATGTAAGATTTGAGTATACTATTAGTTCCAGTTTAATCGTCTAGGGTATACTTATTTTAAAATATGAGTCTAATAAATTATCAGATCTAAGGAACTTTATAAATAAAGGGCTTATCATAATGTTTTGATGTAAACTTATAACATTGTTTAAACTTTTGGAAAATTCTTGCATAATGCTATGAAGATATTTTAAGTATATCTTATATCCTTACTAAGTGAATGAGGTTAAATGTTTTAATTGAATTTAAGATATATTGAAATATTTGTTTTCTCTTCAAGGCCGAATACCAAAAAATTATGTAACATTCAATTACATTCCAAAAGTAAATATATAACTTACCAGAAATGTTTAATAAGTTGAAATGTTAATAGAATATGTAATAGAATATTATACAAGTAAAACTTAAGTAATGGAAATGTTCAATGAAATTATTTCTAAATAAGAGTTTTGATATACAACAAATGTTACGAACGTAAGTTAATATTATGAAATAATTCATGTAAGTACATGAAAGGAAAAAAAAGAACATTATATGGAAAAAAATGAAGAGTAATGATGTGATAACCCGGATTTTTGGACATCCGGTAATTGGATAATTAAGCGATTCTTCCCTATTGAGGTACTGATTTTGTTGAATAAAATAAAACTTTGATAGTTAGAATATATCTGGATATGTATATAAATGGACTTGAAACTATAGTAAATATTGAAATATAAATATCTAAAAATGATAAATCTTAAAGTAAATTAACAAATATATAAATAGATAAATATAAGAGAAGTTTAAATATTAAAGCACTTAATACATTTATAAAAAATAAAACTAAATTGGAATTATTATAAATATATATATATTAAAACTTATTTATACGTGAAATTACAAATGTAAGCTATTTATATACAAAATAAAAAATGTAAGCTTAAGAATACATGCTAATACAAGTGTAAACTAATTGAACAAGTGTCATTTATTTTCTTTTTATTTTAAATAAATTAAGCTGAGTTATAGAAACATATCTTTATCCCTCTCTTCCATTTTTCTCTTATCTTCATTATCAAAACAAAAGGAAAACCAAAAATCTGTATACTAAAAACTAGAGAAATCAAAGAGAAAATTCAAAACAATCTCTCCACAAATTTCAAACCCAAAGCTACGCAAGATCAACTCAACAGATTCAAAAAATTCAACTCAGATCAGTATGCAAATCAAAGTCATGAAGCAAGACAAATTCCAGTTTTCAAAATCAAGTTTCCAAATTTCAAAACTTCCCAGGCTCCTCTGTTCATACTTAGATGAGAAAAACAGTATGAAACTTGGAACATGAAGCAAATTCTTGAAGAAAACTGTGATGAATGTTTGCATAAATGTTTGCATGATTGTTTTAAGACGAATACATGTATATATGTATATAGAGAATTGTGTGCATGTCTGTACATCAGTATATCTTCTCTGTTCTTCAATTACAGGCTTCTAATATGTTCAAAATCAAATTGCAATTCCCCTAATCTTTTTCAGGCTTAGATATATAAACAAATTATGTTTGTAACAACAAGATTTAAGTTTTAAAAATATTTCTTAGAAGGAACTGAAGATATTTTTGATTAGGATAAAGAATTACAGTAAAAACTTAAATATATCAAAATCCTGAATTAAATAATTTGTGAATTCTCGTATATAATTGAGACGACCCAACTTTTTCTCCACAAAAAGTCATATCATCCTTAAGAAAGAAAGGGATAGAAAGGAGAAAAGAAAGAAGAGAAAGAAGAAATAACACAAGAATCTCAACAGCGGAACGAATAATTTATATTAATAACATAAGTATTACATAGTATACATCAAATATCAGAGTTACACAGTCAATACAACACATACTAGACATTTATAAACACCTGTCTAGTTATTACAACTCAATCACAATACAGAAACACTCAAAGATACCAACACAGCGGAAAACTATATAACTATACGCAGAAGCCTCCTGCTCCATATGCTCCTCCATAATTCGTCAAGCTAACCTGAATCCTAACCTGAATTCCCTTGACTAGTCATAAAAATTTGAGTACCGAAGAGTTAAAAAAAATAGAAATAACTCTGGATCAGGCATGGGTCTGGTGTGAGTAACAGGTTAAAGTTGCTTAACTTTGAAAAACC
Source organism: Allium cepa (assembly GCA_030765085.1). Classification (NCBI taxonomy): domain Eukaryota; kingdom Viridiplantae; phylum Streptophyta; class Magnoliopsida; order Asparagales; family Amaryllidaceae; genus Allium; species Allium cepa. The sequence goes on from CM060934.1 coordinate 979,856,701, forward strand.
TTTGAAAAGAAAAGCTATCACGTAAGACTTCCCACACATAAACATGGAAAAGTTTTTACCTTACGCTAACCAAAACATTTGATAGGAAATCTGATGATATTATAATAGTGTCTTGGGTTTCCAAGTAAATAAGAAATAGCCGAAATTGTTACATGATTAAATTCCAGCTACTAGCCACAAAAGTGGGTAATACAATCAAAACCGTTGGCATTTATTGGATTTTGGATTCCATCAATGGCTGGGCTATTGGGGTACCGCCCATCACAGTACGTGGCCTAGATCACCGTACCGAGGAGCCACCCTGACTCCCCTGCAACACAAAGCCGGACCCATTCCTTACTGAACAGTTCCGAACAAGACCACCCCCCAGTTGTGATCAACAACCGCACCACTAAGCCGAAAATAAAGGGACCTCTAGACAGGATAAATCTTGCTCTCAAGTGGGGGCTACCCACGAAGCTTTGCTCCACCTCCCCTGTTTTAGCCATTCCCGGTTGATGAGGCTTGAGGCTACGATTACCTTTATAGGACATATCACTTAGAATGCTCATCGTCTACCTGACAATGTTCTGAAAGCATTCAATCCATACAAGTTCGTTCCGGGTTCGAACGAAACCGAAGGCATTATCTCGTTACACTCATTTTGGAATCACCCTCAGAGTTAACGACAATAACCCTTGCACTCTGAATCACCATATCGAATCTATAAGTATTATTCCGTCAAACTCATTACGGAATCACCCACAGAGTTATACTGACGTATAGCCCTTACACCCCGTGTCTTCACTCGCTCCACTTGGATTAACGACCTAACGTTAATTTGGATCGATGTGGTTTTCGGATATCCAAATATGGAAACCCGATCCCGGTCTCATCGAAATCCAAAGCGTGTCTTTTAAGGTCCAAGTTGTTTTAAGTTTAAAACAATTCAATTCATTATCTAAATATACACAGATAGATAACTCGCCACACAATATATAATCGACATTATCATTATCAACAGATAATTCATATCATAATCAGATAATCCATATTATCATCCAAAAGCAACCAATGCATCCATATCACATACACTACTCATCTCGTAACTGAGATTACAAACCATACCAGGCAACCAATACCATTCATCAAACATAAGCAATGATCTAATGATCATTCCATTTATAATTAATATAAAATGAATTAAATTAATTACTTAATCTCTAATTAATTTAAAATAAAATAAATTAATTACTTCATCATCAAAATCCTGCTTAACTTAATCTTTAATTGATTACAAATCAATTTATCATCTCAATATTTATTTCACTTAATCATTACTGATTAACTATCTCTAATTACAATAAGTAATTAGCATTTAATTTTAATTACACAAGTTAATTACTTAAACCCCTTGCAAATAATTAACTTGTAATTGCTTAATTAATTAATTAGCTAAAATTAATTACATAAATCATTATTCATTATTAATTATACCTTAATTAATCAATTCCAAATTACAACATTAATTAATTAATTAATGATTTTTGATTATATTTAATCAACCTCTATATAAATTAATTACATAAGTAATTAATCTTCAATTTAAACCATATATATTAATCACCCATGATTAATAACACCCGGTAATTAACTACTTTAATTACTCATCCCATGATTAATTTCTCTTAATTAATTATCTCATTTAATCCTTCATTAATCTCAAGGTAATTTAAATCCAAATTATTTCTATAATAAATATCCTTAATTACATAAAGTAATTATTAATTAATTACTTCCTTAAGTAATTACAAATCCATAAAATAATTATCATCAATCCTCAAATGTTTAAATTAATTTAACTTAATTAATCTAAACTAATCACACTAATCAAATTAATTACACTAAGTAATTAATTCATTAATTACTTTCATTAAGTAATTAAAACTTAAACAATTGATTATTATTAATTAATTAATCTAATTAATTATCAAAAATTAATCACATTAATTAATTGTTAAAATAATCTTAAGTTAATGACCTTCATTAACATTACTTAATTACTTAATTAAAAAAATTAACTTACAATTAATCGTTATTAATTATTAATTTATCAATATTTAATTACAATTTAATGAATCTCTAACTATTAATTAATTAAGTGTTAATTAAAATAATTAAATAAACTTTAATCATTAATTAAAATTTAATTAACAATCTTTAACTATAGATTAATTAACCTTAATTAATTAATCTCAAATCTTAATTAATCAATTTAAAAACTATTAATCACCTAATTAATCATCCACATTAATAATTAATATTCCATTTAAATTAATTTAACAATTTAAATGAAACCAATTTTCTTAAGATCAAAATTAAGAAACATTCTTCTTTATACAAAATATTTTAAACACTTTGTTTCAAACAAAAATTCAAATTTAAAAATTTCTTTTTAAATTTAAAACTGAAACACAATTCAAATTTTCATTCTAGATTCAAACTTAAAAATTTAAAACTTTACTTACATCACCATCTTCATTTTCAAATTCAAATTATTTAACCTTTCCTAAAATAGTTAAAACAAATTTAAATTTAAAAACTTATTAAATTTTAAAAACTGACATTAAAGTCAAATTCCAGATTTTCAAAACTGAATTTAAATTCTTATTTCATAATTTAAAACTCATAGTTTAAAATTCAAACCAATGTTCCTTTATACTCTAAAAAGTTTAAAAGTCTAAATTTAAATTTCCAGTTTTCAAATTAAATTCAAACATAGTTTTTTTGCTAAGTTCCATACTTCAGTTTTCCAGATTTAAACATGTTTTAAAATTTCAATTGCATTTTTAAAATTTGCTTTTAAATTAAAACAGAAAAACAGTTTTCTGTTTAGTCTAACATCTTAAATTTGAATTCAAAAATGATTTCAAATCTCAGATTTAAATTATTGAATTCAAATTTAAGTTTCAGGTTTAAAACATTACAGTTTGAACTCTAACTTCAATTTAAAGCTATACTTTTAAATTTTTAAAAACAGAAAGACAGTTTTTCTGATTTTAGTTTAAAACCAAACTTGAATTTTAAAAGCATTTAAAATTTATTTCAAAGGTCTGAAATTTAAAACTTACTGAATGCAAATTCAATTTCAGATTCAAGGCTTATTTCAGATTTTTGATTGCATTTTACTTTTTACTTCAATTTTATAAAACCTGGAAACAAATTTCTGTTTGAATACTAAAACCCTGAAACATTTATTTCAAATATCCACATTTAACCTTATAGAATTCAAATTAAATTATAGATTCAAACATAGGTCTACTTAATTTAAACCTTAGTTTACATTTTAAAACTAAAACAAAAACAGGTTCTGTTTTTATATGAAATCCTGAAACAATTAGTTACCCGAGCCACCCTATAAATTACTTCGAGTCAGAAGTACATTGGCTTCGAGTTTCTACCCAAATTTCCCGAGACAATCCCGAGCAACAAAACCCTGCAACCAAAAACAACACCACCATCATCACCAACATGCACAACACCCCTGTGCATCCACTTCCCAACTCCGGCATCACTGGCCATTATCTCTGGCCATCCTCCATCGACCAAAAATCCCTACATCAACCTTCAACCCTCAAAATCCCATAATTCAACTTGAATTTGAATTCAAGTTTTAAACCCAAAAACCTGGAACAGATGTCAGCAAACCAAACCAAACCTGTCAACGGCGACCCTACGCACCTCCGGCCACCATCTCCACCCAAACTTCGGCGACAACTTCATCAATCCACCACTTAACAATGCCCAAAACAACAATGAAATCGATCTACTATAAATGCAGAAATGCTCGATTCTTCACAGCCCAGAAATAACTAGGGTTCTACACTTACCATCTCAAAATTGAATTGCAATACAATTCAAAAATTTCCTATTATATTTGATGAATACTCTATCAATAGAATCAAATTCACCCAATTCCAACGCAAGTTTCAACTGTGCTCAACCAAATTGTAAATACAGTAATTTCAAACTGCAATTTGCTTCTCACATTAAAAATGATAATATTATTTTTAAAAATCTTAATTTTGTAACAAGTTTTGAGTTGAATTTCTGAAACATTGATTTGCAATGTTTCATATTTTTACTTATAAAAATTCTAATACTCTATTGTTTATCTTACAGTAAGTTTTATTTAAATTTCACTTAAATAAAATCTTAAAGCCTAAATTCTGAAACTAACCTACAAATCTTATCTAAATCCTATAATTTAACAAAAACAAATTAAGTATACAAGAATCAAATTTGAAAACTTGAACTAGGTAACAAGACAGAGCATAGAAATTTTTTTTACAGCATACATATTTATGCAATTCACACATCAGACAGTAAGTATTGAACACATGAACATTTATTTATTTTAGCATGCAATAAATTTCAACCTTAAGTTTTTAAAAGAAAAGTTACTCACTTGAAATTGTGCAGAGAGAACCCAGACTTTAAAATATGCAGAATATTCCTTGCAGCATGCTTGAATGCTTTTTTTTTTTTTAAAAAATTGCTTCCAGATGAAATGCAGGTCTTCATATTTTATTTAGAAATGCAGAATCTTGCATGTTTCCAAGTTTGAAGAAATGCATGCAATTGCTTTTCCCCAGATTTTTGAAAATAATGAATGCATGCTTTTAGTTTACAAACACATGCAGGTTTTCTTGCTTGCAAATGAAATGCGGATTTGTATATTTGAGGAGTTACAACGTTAAGATTATGAAGAGGGATTTGATTTTGCAGGTTGTGAGGAGTTACAGGCTTCTGTTTTGAAATGTAAGGGTTACTGGTTTGAAAAGTTACAGGGTAATGATATGCATTCTTTAGTCTACAAGCACATGCAGGATGTTTTCTCGAATGGAATGCAGAAAAAAATGTTTCAGGGATATGCAATTGAATTTTTTTTTATAAAATGAAAATGAAGAAAGGAAAAGAGAATGGGAAGAGTGCAAGTTTTATATAACAATGTTTTGATTTAAATTAAAATTAAAATTAAAGGAAAATAAAATTGAAGCGTGACACTTGTATGAAATGTTAACACTTGTTAACTTATATTTTAAATTACTTACACATGTCATTTTTAAATGATTTGTTATCTTAATTAAAGTTAAAGAAAAATTAAGCTTAATGAATGTTTAAACTTAGTTAACTAGTTCATATACTTAGTTATGTATATATTTTCTAAAGAATAAAGCAAAGTATTATAATAAATAAAACAATATACAAATAATTCATTTGAAAAAAAAACTTTTAAACAATTAAAATAAATTTATAAAAGAGGTTACAACAAGTTACATGAATACATGTTTCATAATTTAAATTGTATTTTAAATTTCAAATTAAATTTACAAATCAAAATTATCAATCAATATTTTAAAAGGAATAACACAAACATTTTTGTAACATATTTTAATATACAAACTTAAGTTAAAATGAATTTTAAACAAATAAAACATTTATCTCACATATTCAAAATCATATAATATTTTATTAAATGTTTTTAAAAAGCTTAAATTAAAAATAAATCACAATTCCTATTTTCAAAACATTAAAATAATGTTATACTGATTTAACAACTTATCTATTTAAAATATATATAAATACATATACATTTTATAAATAGAAAAAATTTATTAGCTCATTAAAAATAATTTCACAAATTAAATATTTAAATAAAGAAGATTATTAAATCAAATCAAATTTGTCAATAAAAATTATCAATTCAATTTAAATTTAAACACAGATTATTAAATTTATATTGTCCAAAACTCCGGGATATTACAATCCTTCCACCTTAAAAGAATTTCGTCCCCAAAATTTAAAACAAAGGTAATTTAATAATCTATTTTCAGATTTTATTTTAAAACACAGCATATGTTAATCATATGTTGATAACCAAAGCAACCAATTCACACAATCAAAGCAAATCTGATTATCCAAAAGAATTTTGGATAAAATCTTCACGAGTTTCCCTGGTATATATATATATATATATATATATATATATATATATATATATGTATCGGGATACTCGCCTATAAAATTTAATCAATCAATACTACTAAGCAATAGAGCTCCTAAAACCAATTCTATACAGAATATCAGACTACAAACGAGTCTAGCTCAACAAACAAACCAACCTAAACTGATGGTTCTACCACCAGAAATATCAAACATGTACTCCCTCAGAGATACGTGAAAACACACTGAATCCCAGTTATCCAAACTGGCAATTCAACTCTAGGAAACCAAACACTGATCTTACCAAAACACAGAAGAAACCAAAACATTACGAAGCTAGCTTCCCAAATTATAGCTCCTTGAATCAGAGAAAAAGTTATCCCAAACAAATCTCCGACTCCAAATTCCAAATTCTTCCGTCTCTTATCCATAAAAACTCTTCGGGTGCTACCAACATCCATCCTGATCAGCTCAACTCTTGCTGATCCCATTAGAAACAGACTGGGTCAAAACAATCCAATGATCTCCTCAAGATCACACAAAAACCCAGAACACACACCCTGCTTCTCAACAACAGAAGACAAAACAAATTTCTTCTTATCCGGAAAAAGAAAACAGAAACATCCCCAAACTGCTTCCGCTGCACAACTCTGATCCGAAACAGAAGAAAATGCTGACGAATAACACAAGCACATGCTAGACAACCCAGCATAGAAATATGGTTCCATATATCCATAAAGAAAACTCAGATGTTTCTCCGAAAACTGAGCTGCTTCACCAACTTCTATCTCAAGGAACCATCCATCTACTAACTGAACCACCTGTTCCATTCCTAGAAAGAAAACTCGATCTCCAGATGTTGACAAACTCCGACTTCCTGGAAGAAATCCAGACAATCTCCAACAATCCAAAAGAACATACTATCGCAAGTCACTTTTGCGATCAACTCAGCCTAAATCCAAAGAAACTGCTCACTCTCTACCAAACAGAACAGCTTATGCTGGCCTAGCCAACTAACCAGAGAAATGACTCCTTAGCCAGAAGACTCCTTAGCAACTCAGAATACTCTGCTAAACTCAGCCACATCACCGAGCAGACTCACTTCATACTCTTGTTCCAAAGGAACATCTTCGGAAATATCCATAGTCACTGCATCTCATCACGCAGCTACAACTTCCTAAGATATCAAAATATCATCACTCACTGGCTTCTGCCTACCGACAGATCCAAACTCAATTCTGCACTTCAATGATGAACTCCGAACCTTTACAGGTTACCTTCAGAGATTGATGAAGTACTTACACCAAGCAAAAACTTACTCGATACGGTATTAGGTCTACATTCTTGACAAACACACTTCCAACCTCATCCATCAAACTCCAAACAATGGTAGTCGTGTTACACACACTTCTACCTCATCTACCTTTATAACTTATATTGGAAAAACCCGAGCAGGTAGTCCAACAAATAGATAGAAACAATTATATATATATATATATATATTAAAAATACAAATACGCTCTCTCAAGATAGACGCCACTATAGAGACTAGGTATTCACTCAACCTAATGCTCTGATACCAAATGAGACGACCCAACTTTTTCTCCACAAAAAGTCGTATCATCCTTAAGAAAGAAAGGGATAGAAAAGAGAAAAGAAAGAAGAGAAAGATGAAACAACACAAGAATCTCAATAGCGGAACGAATAATTTATATTAATAACATAAGTATTACATAGTATATGTTTGCGCAAAAAATGGGCAAACACGTCAAAGTCGTACGATTTAGTTGATTATATGTTGTTCTTAGTGATTTGGGTGATTTATGCAAATATGTAAAAAGCAGGGACTAAACTGTAAAAGACACACAGATTTATAGTGGTTCGGCCAGAACGTGCCTACGTCCACTTTATATGTTATTTTCCTTTTCCGATCCGATTACAAGTGCAAAGCTTTGATTACAAGTATATCAAAGTTGTTTGAAAGTTCCTTCCAGGCTTGAGCTCTCAAACTTGTCCCCCATTGTTGTACCCCTGCCCCTCTATTTATAGAGTGAGGTTGGGGGCAGGGGTCTAGGATGTTTATAGCTGCTGCTGGGCCTAGGCTGATGCAATCTGAACCGGCAACTTTGGTTCGGCATGCTCTGGTTCGGTCGTTGCTTGGTGGAGTTTGATTCGGTGGTGTGCAGAGGGTTGGTCCGGTCTTGGTTTGGTTCGGTGGGACTTGGTTCGGCATTGGTTTAGTGGAGATGTTGGACCGGTAGTGGGTGGTGAAAAATGGAGCTTCGGTTGTAGTTGATTCGGTGGGAAGGGAAGTGGAGTTGGTTCGGTCTCGGTACTACCGAATGGATCCTATACTGAGAATGCTGAATGATCCCTTGTGTTGGGAATGCCGAATGAGCGTTCATATTTGAGAATGCCGAATGAGCCATGGGGAGTTCGAATACCGAACGAACTCAAACACTTGAACTACCGGACGAAAGCGAGGGGTTTTAAGTACCAAAAGACACTTATTACCGGATGAACTCGGGGAGTGTAGTGTCGAACGAACTCTTGCCTTGCTTTACCGAATGAACCTTTGTACTTGAATCATGAGTGAAATCCCAGACTTATATACGCTTGCTTGCTTCTTTTTGTTCCGGTCGTGGTGGAAACGCACACAACATTGATATTCCAGTTTTGACCAAAAATGGGATAACACTTTGCCCCCCAAAATATTTTTGGTTAGAGCACTTGCCTTCTGAAAAGTGTTATCCCATTTTTGGTCAAAACTGGAATATCAATGTTGTGTGCGTTTCCACCACGACCGGAACAAGAAGAAGCAAGCAAGCGTATATAAATCTGGGATTTCACTCATGATTCAAGTACAAAGGTTCATTCGGTAAAGCAAGACAAGAGTTCGTTCGACACTACACTCCCCTAGTTCATCCGGTAATACGCGTCATCTGGTACTTAAAAACCCTCGCTTTCGTCCGGTAGTTCAAGTGTTTGAGTCCGTTCGGTATTCGAACTCCCCATGGCTCATTCGGCATTCTCAAATATGAAGGCTCATTCGGCAGTCCCAACACAAGGGATCATTCGGCATTCTCAGTATAGGATCCATTCGGTAGTACCGAGACCGAACCAACTCCACTTCCCTTCCCACCGAATCAACTACAACCGAAGCTCCATCTTCACCACCCACTACCGGTCCAACATCTCCACTAAACCAATGCCGAACCGAGCCTCACAGAATCAAGCACTGGACCAACCATCACCGGATGTCTCCCCACCGAACCAAGTCCCACCGAACCAAACCAAGACCGGACCAACCCTCTACACACCACCGAATCAAACTCCACCAAGCAACGACCGAACCAGAGCATGCCGAACCAAAGTTGCCAGTCCAGATTGCATCAGCCCAGGCCCACCAGCAGTTATAAACATTCTAGACCCCTGCCCCCAACCTCAATCTATAAATAGAGGGGCAGGGGTACAACAATGGCAGACAAGTTTGAGAGCTCAAGCCTGGAAGGAACTCTCAAACAACTTTGATATACTTGTAATCAAAGCTTTGTACTTGTAATCGGATCGGAAAAGGAAAATAACATATAAAGTGGACGTAGGCACATTCTGGCCGAACCACTATAAATATGTGTGTCTTTTACAGTTTAGTCCATGTTTTTTATGTATTTGCATAAACCATCCAAATCACTACGAACAACATAAAATCAACTAAATCATACGACTTGGAGGTGCTTGCCCATTTTTTGTGCAAACATATTTGGGTTATTTGCTGAGATCTGTGTTTTGTGTTTGAATATCGCTGATTTGTATTCATACACTGATGCTTTCACGGTATTTGGGGTTTGTGGCCATTTTTTGCGCAAACATTTTGGTGCTTTCACAGAGAAGGAACTAGCGCCCGCTATATCGGATATAAGTTTGGATTTGGGAGACAATGGCTAGGCTAAATAGTAGAAGGCAAAGGGCTGAGAGAAGCCAACCGGAAGGAAGTCAGCAAGCATCCTCCGGAACTGAGGAAGGACCGGCTTCGATCTACATAACCCGGGACGAAATGGAAGCCATAACAAATTCACTGCAAGAGAGGTTGTTGAAGAGTCAAAAGGAGATGATGCAGACTTTCTTGGAGCAAATGAGAGCTGCAGAGACCCAGAACTTAGAAACAGCTACAGTGGCGGTGGAGGTAGGACAAGGAGCTAGGGTTATGGAACCCAATGGAGGACAGGATGCAGAGCCAGAGGGCAATCGACAAGGACTTGGGGGCAGGCCCGCAGGATCCAACACAGGAGGACCTTTGGAAGGAGTTCAACAGGCTAGAACCGACGTTGCTGCTAGCGAGCCACATGAAGAGTATGTACCGTAATTCCCTCGGGGGCAACCCCCGACAGACAACGCTGGATTGGTAGATATAATCAGGAAGACTGTGCGAGGTGGTTTGACCAGTGGGGACTTGGAAGGGGTAAATAGGAGTCCGTTCGCTCGGGAAATAAGGATGGCTCAGAATCCACCTAAGTTCAAGCTACCTAGCGTGGAGGTGTATGATGGCAAGGCAGACCTTACGGATCACCTGATGAGATACACCAGACACATGGAGGTGCTGGGGGCATCGGAGGAAGTGATGGCTCGATGCTTCCCATTGTACTTGACGGACTTAGCTGCGATGTGGTTTAGGCAGCTGGGAGAAGGATCTATCAGGACTTGGAGGGAATTGGTGGAAAGGTTTTTGGGACAGTTCCGGGTTCATGTCAAGAGACCGAAGAACGTGATGACATTGACATCGGTAAAGCAAAGGATCGATGAATCGCTTAGGGCCTTTCTAACTCGATTCAGTGCAGCAGTTGCTTCGGTGGATCGGCCCGATCCATCGATGGTTTTAATGGCAGCAGTATCAGGAGTCAGAGAGAACTCGGATTTCAAGGTATCTCTGATACGAGATCCCCCACGGGATCTCGACGAATTCTTTCATGAGGTAGAAAGGTTCCTTCGGCAAGAAGATGCGAGTACGGATTTAAAATTAAAAAAGGTTAATGCAATTGAGGTTGGAGGACCATCCAGCAAAGGTTTGGATAAAGACAAAGGAAAAAGGAAGTTGGACGATGATTCTAGAAATGCTAGGAAGTAATGGAAGGATCCAAAGTTTCCCACATACACAGGATTGAACGAGACGCTGGAGCGGATATACCTGGATACTCGAAATCGCCTTCCCTACCGGAGGCCGGCTAGGAGAGAACCAACAAAACGGGAAAGAACATCAGGAAGGCACTGTCTCTTCCATGATTTGGATGGACACGACACCAACAGCTGCAGGCACCTAAAGGACATAATTGAGGAGCATGTAAGGAATGGACAGTTGCCACAATATGTTGGACCTCGGAATGCAACGGCGGGGCAGGAGCAACCGCCGCCTACCTCAAGCTACGATGGCGGGAGGCCCAGGAATGATGGTCGGTTGATCATCCATTGATCGGGTTATTATGAAATAAGTAGCGAACTATTGGCAAGCAACCAAGTCATTTACACATGTACGGGGACGGAGATAGCCCCTAGGCATGCTCTGAATGATGATAAACTGCAATGCTATGGTTTGTGAAACTTATCTTTTGCTTTTGGATTGGACGTTTTGGAGCTTGGATTGAGCTCCTGGTTTTTCTTGCTTTTTGATTTGGATTTTCCTTTGAATGATTGTTTTCGGTTTGGATGCTGGTTTGGATTTCTGGTTTTCTGGTTTTGATTTGGATTTTGGAAGTGGATTTTGGATTGGATTTCGATTGGATTTTTATCTGATTTTTGATAAACGGTCGTAAGGTATGGATTATGCCTGGCAAGGGGTGAGTCGCTTCGCCCGAACATGGTAAATTGACTCATTCAGGTCGTCGAGTATGGACTATGCTCGGCAAGGGTCCGGAGTGACCAGGATTCGGCCTAGGACTTAGGCCCTGTATTATCAATTGTTATTTTCAGGTCGTTGAGTATGGACTACGCTCCACAAGGGTCCGGAGAGACCAAGATTCGGCTTAGGACATAAGCCATGGCATTACACAGCATCCAGGGACACTGGACCAAGGTCGTCAAGTGTGGATTACGCTTGGCAAGAACCCGGAGAGGTTAACACAACGTCCAGGGACACTGGACCAAGGTCGTCAAGTGTGGATTACGCTTGGCAAGAACCTGGAGAGGTTAGCTCAACGTCCAGGGACACTGGACCAAAGTCGTCAAGTGTGGATTACGCTTGGCAAGAACCCGAAGAGGTTAGCTCAACGTCCAGGGACACTGGACCACGGTTATCAGATGTGGATCATGCTTGGCAAGAACATGGAGAGGTTATGGATTTGGATATCGACCCAAAGAGGTCCTGGATTCGGTTATTGGCTATTGGATAAGGATGGATTGGGACTCGGTTGTCGAGTTCGGATGGATACGGAATTGGCTCAGGCTTTGGTTATTGGATTTGGAATTGGACATCGACTCGGAGCAGTCAAGGATGATATACTCTGGCAATATGGCTATGGACTTTGGATAATGGATTCGGAACCATTCAAAACACGCCTTATTATCACAAGGCATGTTTTGGGGGGCAAAGTGTTATCCCATTTTTGGTCAAAACTAGAATATCAATGTTATGTGCGTTTCCACAACGACCGGAACAAGAAGAAGCAAGCAAGCGTATATAAGTCTGGAATTTCACTCATGATTCAAGTACAAAGGTTCATTCGTGTAACAACCCGCATATTTATCGATTTTATATTTAAATATTTTATTTAAATATTTTATCGTTAGTCGGATTTTAGTCCGAAAAGCTACTTTTTGCAAACAGCCGAATTAGGACTCGAGACCACCCCCATTGAGTTCAAAATGCCGTTTGCGACCTTTTTGAGTATAAGCTTCGATATGTTTGGAGAAAGTTGAATTTTGCTACTTTTCACTTAGGGTTTTGGTTTGGGCTGAGCCCACTTAAGTATTCAGTCCTAACCCCTCTCCTCTTCATTCACTTCTTTTCTATTTTCATAACACTCAAGCTCAAGCAAAAATGGGGGAAGAGAAAAACGAATTAGGAAATCCTAAGCCCTAGTTTCCATTAGCAAATCCATCTTCTTGCTCCAAACTCAAGTGAATCCATTGGTAAGCATCTCCTTCATCTTCTCCAACTCTTTCTCCATTCAATTTCAGAAAATTCCTAAACCTAATTTAGGAAATGTTTCTCTTTTAAGCTTAGATTCAAGCTTCAAGTGTGAGATTGAAGTGTGGTTGATTTCCATTTGCTTTCAAGCTTCTTCTTCATTGATTTGGGTTCAAAGGTGAGATTTTTTGTAACGAATGCGATTTTTTCGTTGCCGAAAAATCGAACCGTTAGGGTTTAAGAAGAAGAAGAAAGAGGTAGGAGAAGAGAGAGAAAGATAGAAGAAAGAAAAGAGAGAAGAAAACAAAAACAAGTAACAGAACAGGAACAATATCAGAATCTCACAGTCGCAGCGGAACAACATATAATAGATAAATGAATATTCATTAAAACAAAAGAACTATACATTTTTATACATTACATCACATTACATTACATCAATCAGAGTGTACAACAACAACAGCGGAAAAAGAAAAGATATATATACAATAGATAATAGACTACGCTATCTGGCTCGCCTCCAGATCTGCACAGCAACTCCCGAATCCAGAATAACCTGATAACCTAACTCTAGACTGCCCGTGTGGAAAATAGTGGGCACCCAGAGTTTAGGAAAGGAACAATAAACTCCAGGTCAGTCATGTGACTGGTGTGAGAACTCAAAACAGTTTATCTTTAAACAAGCAACAAGAAAAATTTAAATTTTTAAATCCGCAATGCTTTTTGGAAAATGAAACTACCATAAGGCCTCCCGCCACACACACAATGCAAACGCAGAATTGGAGGAGATTTCTCCTTATGATAGTCAAAGATGCTTACTACGCGAAAATCAAATCATTTTTGATATTATTACTAGTGCATAGTGTAGAAAACAATTTCGAAAGTAGAATATAAATCCTAGCCAGCATACGACATTTCGTCGTATGCCTACTATAGCTACCATGTTCAATAGCAGGTTACCGCCACATTCCATGACAGGTTATACAACTAAAACCGTACAAGGCGCGTATTGTTTTGATTGGATTTCCAACAAATGGTCAGGCTAAGGAACTTCCTACTGCCACATGGGATCGCCTCTGGCGGGACGTCCCGAGAAACTAACGTTACGGTTAGATCTCTGCCAACACAAGGCCGGGTTACCTCTGTAACTAGGTAACTACTACACGAATATGTCATCCCCCGGTCCTTTGGGACCTTTATCCGAGCGCTCGATACCAACAACACCACACAGAAATAGATATAGTGTTTCCACATGAGTAAATATCTGGGCTCCATACCATGATACCACCCTTTTCCAGAAGGAAATGACATACCCTAAAGGGCGCGACCCTCATAACCTTGCCGCATATTCCTGTTTCGACCATTTCCGGGGAGTGAGGTCCTGACGAAGTCTCGTCCACAAAGCTACGCTTTGTGCAACAAAGCCATGCTTTGGGTCCACAGATGACCAAAGCAATAATCACAAAGATAAATGATCAAACAAATGATCATATCCAAACGATCAACCAATGATCATCACACAGCAGCACTCAGCATGCCACATTACCAGATTGGGAAATATCGCTGATAACCTTCAACTACATAACCTCTGAGCTCGTACGTCTCAGAGAAGGGTGTTAAGCTAAGAGAATAAATTCTCCGCCACCAACAGAAATGTATTTGAAAGAAATCTGCTCTATCTCTCAAAATGTAATGTCAGACACGTAACCATACAAGTCTGTTCCGGGTTCGAACAGAACCGAAGGCACTTCCAAAGAAGCCCTTGCAATCCGGGTATTCACAATCCCGATAAAATTTCCCATCACAAAGGAAATCTCCATATCGTAGCTAACGATGCGGAGACAATCGATAGGTCATCCTATCGTTTTCACAAATACCCGGTCTTCAACACCGGTCTTCAAATGCAATCCAAACGACGTATCGCATATTCGGAATGGGATATATGACACAAAGGTCCTCTCCCGGCTAATCCGAATAGCGAGCGCTTATTTTAAAAATAAGTGTGCATTCAATTCCAAACAAACACAATCAATACCATCCAAGGGTAAATATTGATAGTCGGTTATTTAACTATCAATAAAGATGTGCCACATCATCAGATTCCAAATAATTTTTCCAAAATTATTAAGTCCCAAAATATCTTTACAAGATATGTATACACAATTTCCAAATAATTGCCCAATTTATTTGCTTTACCAAAACACCTTCACGATATAATTTCCACACTTAACCATTTGAAAACCCATTTCAAATTAAACACCTCAACCATTTGAAAACAAATTTCAAATTACATTAACCATTTGCAAACCAATTTCAAATCACCTTAACCATTTGAAAACTAATTTCAAATCACCTTAACCATTTGAAAACTAATTTCAAATCACCTTAACCATTTGAAAACTAATTTCAAATCACCTTAACCATATATACCCTTTGAAACAAATTTCAAACCACCAAATAAATCTTTACCGATTTATTTTACTTACGTTCCAAATTCGTAAATTATATTTTCATATTTAAAAATAAATCAACATTTATTTTTAAACAAATTTCCCTTCATATATATAAATTCCAAAGTGGATTTAAATTCCAAGCATCTACTAGCATACGATTCCCAAATCGATTTCAAGTTATTTGCTTTCAATTACCTTAAAGGTGAATTCACAAAAACCGTTCCATTTCATATTAGAAAACCATTCCCATGCTTATTTTAAAAATAAGTAATTCACAAATTTATTTATTTTCAACGATTTGAAAATATTCTACATACTTAAGTTATCGTTAAGTATTTTATTCCATTCTCTTTAAGAAAACATTCCTTTATTCACATTTATTTGGGTTAAAAACGAATGTTGCGTAAAACATCGTTACGACAACCCAAAAACACTAGTATATGGATTTGAAATTAAAAATAGATATATAAATCCAATACTATACAAATTATCCCCTTCTGTTTCTCGAAAACGTCTATTTCAACAATCAATGTTGAAATCTATGTTTTCAATACTCAATACATTTTAAAACACCTTTAATTCGTTTTAAATTCCATTTAAAACATTCCTTTCCCAAAAACAAACCCATTTTATTTAATAATCTATTCAATATTCAAAATAGTGAATATAGCCCACTTAACAAATTCCCATATTTCAATTTATCAAATTCGATGAATTTCAAATTTATAAACATAGTTTATAAATTCCATTTCTATTATAAACCCCAATTTTATAAATTCCTTTATTAATCCGATGCAATTTACATAACCCAATTTCATACCCAAAAGCCATATTGTAAGTTAAATACTTATAATATTATTTATTTACCAAATCGTTCCTTTGAACTTCACCAATTTAAAATCTTATCACTTACAAGATTTCTTTATGGTTTATAATAATTTCAACTAATGAAATCTTCATTTATTAACAATTTCTATAAAATTCCCCTTTTTAATGCCCAAATCCATTTCTATAAGTTAATAACTTATAAACTTAAAATTTTCCAATAACCATTCGTTTTATAAATTTCACATTTATTAATCTATAAATCCTAGTGAAATTCATGTTATACATCAACTTAACACTTTATAAATTTATTCTATAACTTCAATAATTTTTTATTTAAAAACATCCATTTATAAAATCCTTTATATAAACCATTAATAATAATAACTCCCCAAAAAACCAAATTTAACTATTTTATAAAAACCTATTATTGTTAAAAATTTCTTTTAAGTTATATTTTATAAAAATATAAATTTTTAAACCATAAAATTTTATCCATCTATTTATTTTAAAATTTAATCAATTCAAAATTTTTAATAAACCATATTCTTTGAAAAATCGATTTAAAACCCCTTTTAAATTCAAAACCGTTATTTTAATTTTTAAAAATTTGAATCCGATGATGCAACAACATCAGATGGTCAATCACGGGAATAAGTGTCATATATCAATATGATTATCAACAATCAACATAATATTTATAAACAAATAAAATATGCGAGGAATCCAGTTGGATCCCTCCAACCTGTTACCCTGCATCCACAGACGTTAGCACAATACCAATTCCACTTCGAGGTGGAATATCGCGGTATATGGGATTTTATAAATATCCGCTTAATAGGCGGCGCAATAGGGTCTCATCCGCTATACGAGGCGGGAAATCAAATTCAATATATACATATGCCAATATATATATATTGCTATATATAATATATATCCTATTATATCTACTACCACAATCAATCAACAATTATCAATCAATATTAACTATTTAAAATTTTAAACAAAACCTTTCGATTGAGTGAGGAGTTCTCACCTTGATTTTATTTCTGATTTTCGCGTTCGTTTCGAATAAAATTAAACGAACGTTTAATTTTACCCGAAATTCAAACGAGCTCCAATCGACTCCAAACCAGCTGCATTGCGAAGAGCACGCGAATACGATTCCAACGCAAAAAACCGCGTCCGAATCCGACCTCGCATGCAAAAGTTATCACGTTTTAAAGATTGAACGAATTTGAATTTTGAATTTAAACTAAAAATTAAAAGAAAACACCTCACCCATCTTCACGCGTGCGGGCCCCATCCACTATCTCTCCCGTTCGTTCGCGTTTCATCATCCCAGGTAAACATCACGCAGCCGAACCCATCTAGCATCCATTAGGGTTTGAATTTGCACGCTACCCATACGACTTGAAGATGATCCGAGACCACCAAATCGAAGCCACCTGAAGACTCCACCCTCGGCCAGAGCCTTGCCAAGCTCGGCTGTGCCCTAAGCTTCGAAATGCGTGCCGAACGCATGGTGAACGCGGTGAAACCCCCACCTCCATGCCACACCAAACTCGATCACCACCGCACAATTCGAAGAACACAAGACCCTCTCCGATTCTCCAGTTGGAAGTTTCTTCCAAAACTCGACGGATTTGTGTGGATTTGAGGTGGAAGTTGGGTGATTTCTGGCCTTTGAATAATTAGGGCCGGCCATAAACATGATGAGCTAGGGTTTTGGTGAAAATTTGCATTTATAACCACATACAATTATTATTTAAAAAATAAAATTCCCAAATTGACACTTTTGCAAACGAACTCCAAACGACGCGTGCCGCCAGGCGATCCTAAGGTTTTTCCACATTCCGGACACAATGGAATAGGTTTCGGAAGCTAATTCCATCGTATGTGTGAGATACGGCAATAAACATCGATTTAAATTTAAACCGATTTAAACGATTTCTAGACGTTTTGGCTTGTACCGGACAAACGACAAATCCAATCGACTTGAAATTTGAAATCTTGCAATAATATCACATTACGGATCCGATGAAACTGATTTCGTCGAAATCCGAGACCGTTTGAAAAATGGCTATTTTAACTCGCCGAATTAAAATTAAAACGATATCGATGTGTTTCGAGCTGCCACGGTCAAACGACAACTCCGTTTGCTACGAAATTTGAAATCCGATAATAACTAACTATTACGGATCCAATGGAACTCGTTTCGTTCAATTCTGAGACGGTTCAAAAATTGGCTATTTTTCAGTCGATAATTAAATATTAAAATATTCAATTTTTT
The DNA here is from genome assembly GCA_030765085.1 of Allium cepa. Lineage (NCBI taxonomy): Eukaryota > Viridiplantae > Streptophyta > Magnoliopsida > Asparagales > Amaryllidaceae > Allium > Allium cepa. The sequence goes on from CM060934.1 coordinate 979,875,374, forward strand.
ACAAATTAACTCCAAATTCAGTTTTACAAATTCCAAAATATTTCTATAACTTCAATATGATAAAATAAAATTTTCCAAATCATTTTCAATCATATTTAACCCAATATTTAATTATTTGTGGAATTTCACTATTAAATAAATCGATTTAATTGTCCAATTAAATCCAAATATTCGATAAATAAATTATTCGACTTAAAAATTCCACTTATTAATATTTAAAATTAATTAAATACTCAAATTTAAATTACTAAAAATTCTGGGTCGTTACAATCTTCCCCCCTTAAAAGAATTTCGTCCTCGAAATTGCAAGTTAAGGAGAATAATCCTAAACCGTTTATTATTTTTCCAAAGCTAATTAGTTTTATCAACTTTTCAAAACAAATCTTTTTATTAAAGATCTACTATCATTTCAACTAGCTTTCCAACTTCAATTTTAGGTTTCAAACAACTTTGTTTGCTTAACAATTCAAATTTAAATTTAAATTCAAATTTTCAACTTTCAAAATTTCTCAAAATTTTTCTAACTCCCTAAATTTTCGAAAAATTTCGCCAGAGTCTCCTTTGCGCGGCTAGATCGGTACGACTACAAAATGGCACCACGGCCCCTCAGAATCAAAAAGAAAAGAGAAAGCCAAGTGGCTGGAGAAGGAAATCGTCAAATCTCATATAAAAACTAAAATACATACCTTTTTGTCGAGCCATTCAATTTTTAACTTCAAAATCAAAATTCCAATCCATTATATACCTGTATATCCTGCTAGTAGTAGTATCCAATTCTAATATTCAAACTATTTTGCCAATTCAATTACAAAATTTCCAATACATGCTTCTTATACGCATTTTGGTTTACTATTAAAGTTGCATATTCATTTTCACTCAACTTTGCATTTCAATTTTCATTTGAATTCAATTACATAGCTTCCAAATTTTTACTAATTCAATTTCATTAACACTTAATGAATTTACATAAAATCAACCAACAAGCAATAACGACCAATGTACATCCAATACAACCAAATTTATTTCATTTTACTTACATTCAATTTGGTTCAACTTTTTTTTTTTTTTTTTTTAAATTCCAATTGGTTTAACATTCAATTGATTTTCATTCTATTATTCAACTATTTTCAAATGAATTTACACTTGCATGCATCATTTCATATCAACTTATTCATATTCTATTGATTAACATTCAATCCATGCTTTAATTCAATTGCTAGTTCTTTAACAAATAAAGTTGAATTCATTTTTATAACTCATGTTCACTTCCTTTAACGATTTTATTTCATTAGCTCACTTTATTCACTTACTTTGATATCAACTCCAATTCTTTCAATATTACTTAAGTTATATTCCATTTCAACTTTATTTACATCATTTAGTTCACTTGATTATTTAACTTTGATACAAAGATCAATTTTTTTATTCAACTTCACTTAAGTTATACTCCATTTAACATCATTTGTTCAAATAAACTTAAGCTTCAACTTATCAATCCAATTCGGATTTCAATTCTAAAGTAAATCCTATTTAACTTTTACTTAAGTTAAATTCATATCAATGTTCAAATTTCGTATTTCATTCTACTTAACTTAATTGTTTAACCACTTCAATAATTGGTTTTACTTACATCTTCCATACTATAAGTTATACAATTTATTATTCAACTTCCAACATTTATTATAAGTCCAAAACCTTTTTCACTTATATTTATCAACTTCAAGTTGAATTTTAATTCAAATTTGTTTATTACAACAAAACTTCGGTTTTAAATTCATTATGGTAGCAAATCCATCACATAGAAACTCGAAAATGATACTGATGATGCTGCAGTCATCACCCTTATTATTTCCCAGTGACAATAGTGAAATCAATGCTAAATATTCTTTCAAAAATTTCTTTTCATTTATAAATTACATTTATAAACCCTTTACTTATATGATTTCACTTCTTATATATATAACATTATCTTACAATTGAAATCATTTTAATTATAATTTTATACTTATAATTCATTAGTTTATACAATTATTCTTTTTTACAATTGTTGCTTTTATTAGCTTATTCAACAACTTTTAATTAACTTATTCAAACAACCTTGATTATCTTATATATATATCCTATTTAACAACAACCAAGCAATCAATTATATACACACTTCAATAATTCTTGAAAAATTATTTTCTCTTTATATATAAAATATAATCGAGGTAAAATTATTTCATTTACCCAATTTAAAACAATATTGTGTCGAATTGTTCTATTCAAGTGTTTAGGAACCCCTTCGATTCAGTTTTCGAGGCTGCGCCGACGAAGGTTCATATACCACTCAATAAACCAATCATCACAATATAAAATAATTTTATATTCACTAACAAATACGCACTCATATCTATTATTACACTCACACTCATTCTAGAGTACTGCTGACTCTATCTCTAATGAGTAATACCCAACAGAGCAGGTTGTCGCTTAACCATATGCTCTGATACCAAATGTAACGAATGCGATTTTTTCGTTGCCGAAAAATCGAACCGTTAGGGTTTAAGAAGAAGAAGAAAGAGGTAGGAGAAGAGAGAGAAAGATAGAAGAAAGAAAAGAGAGAAGAAAACAAAAACAAGTAACAGAACAGGAACAATATCAGAATCTCACAGTCGCAGCGGAACAACATATAATAGATAAATGAATATTCATTAAAACAAAAGAACTATACATTTTTATACATTACATCACATTACATTACATCAATCAGAGTGTACAACAACAACAGCGGAAAAAGAAAAGATATATATACAATAGATAATAGACTACGCTATCTGGCTCGCCTCCAGATCTGCACAGCAACTCCCGAATCCAGAATAACCTGATAACCTAACTCTAGACTGCCCGTGTGGAAAATAGTGGGCACCCAGAGTTTAGGAAAGGAACAATAAACTCCAGGTCAGTCATGTGACTGGTGTGAGAACTCAAAACAGTTTATCTTTAAACAAGCAACAAGAAAAATTTAAATTTTTAAATCCGCAATGCTTTTTGGAAAATGAAACTACCATAAGGCCTCCCGCCACACACACAATGCAAACGCAGAATTGGAGGAGATTTCTCCTTATGATAGTCAAAGATGCTTACTACGCGAAAATCAAATCATTTTTGATATTATTACTAGTGCATAGTGTAGAAAACAATTTCGAAAGTAGAATATAAATCCTAGCCAGCATACGACATTTCGTCGTATGCCTACTATAGCTACCATGTTCAATAGCAGGTTACCGCCACATTCCATGGCAGGTTATACAACTAAAACCGTACAAGGCGCGTATTGTTTTGATTGGATTTCCAACAAATGGTCAGGCTAAGGAACTTCCTACTGCCACATGGGATCGCCTCTGGCGGGACGTCCCGAGAAACTAACGTTACGGTTAGATCTCTGCCAACACAAGGCCGGGTTACCTCTGTAACTAGGTAACTACTACACGAATATGTCATCCCCCGGTCCTTTGGGACCTTTATCCGAGCGCTCGATACCAACAACACCACACAGAAATAGATATAGTGTTTCCACATGAGTAAATATCTGGGCTCCATACCATGATACCACCCTTTTCCAGAAGGAAATGACATACCCTAAAGGGCGCGACCCTCATAACCTTGCCGCATATTCCTGTTTCGACCATTTCCGGGGAGTGAGGTCCTGACGAAGTCTCGTCCACAAAGCTACGCTTTGTGCAACAAAGCCATGCTTTGGGTCCACAGATGACCAAAGCAATAATCACAAAGATAAATGATCAAACAAATGATCATATCCAAACGATCAACCAATGATCATCACACAGCAGCACTCAGCATGCCACATTACCAGATTGGGAAATATCGCTGATAACCTTCAACTACATAACCTCTGAGCTCGTACGTCTCAGAGAAGGGTGTTAAGCTAAGAGAATAAATTCTCCGCCACCAACAGAAATGTATTTGAAAGAAATCTGCTCTATCTCTCAAAATGTAATGTCAGACACGTAACCATACAAGTCTGTTCCGGGTTCGAACAGAACCGAAGGCACTTCCAAAGAAGCCCTTGCAATCCGGGTATTCACAATCCCGATAAAATTTCCCATCACAAAGGAAATCTCCATATCGTAGCTAACGATGCGGAGACAATCGATAGGTCATCCTATCGTTTTCACAAATACCCGGTCTTCAACACCGGTCTTCAAATGCAATCCAAACGACGTATCGCATATTCGGAATGGGATATATGACACAAAGGTCCTCTCCCGGCTAATCCGAATAGCGAGCGCTTATTTTAAAAATAAGTGTGCATTCAATTCCAAACAAACACAATCAATACCATCCAAGGGTAAATATTGATAGTCGGTTATTTAACTATCAATAAAGATGTGCCACATCATCAGATTCCAAATAATTTTTCCAAAATTATTAAGTCCCAAAATATCTTTACAAGATATGTATACACAATTTCCAAATAATTGCCCAATTTATTTGCTTTACCAAAACACCTTCACGATATAATTTCCACACTTAACCATTTGAAAACCCATTTCAAATTAAACACCTCAACCATTTGAAAACAAATTTCAAATTACATTAACCATTTGCAAACCAATTTCAAATCACCTTAACCATTTGAAAACTAATTTCAAATCACCTTAACCATTTGAAAACTAATTTCAAATCACCTTAACCATTTGAAAACTAATTTCAAATCACCTTAACCATATATACCCTTTGAAACAAATTTCAAACCACCAAATAAATCTTTACCGATTTATTTTACTTACGTTCCAAATTCGTAAATTATATTTTCATATTTAAAAATAAATCAACATTTATTTTTAAACAAATTTCCCTTCATATATATAAATTCCAAAGTGGATTTAAATTCCAAGCATCTACTAGCATACGATTCCCAAATCGATTTCAAGTTATTTGCTTTCAATTACCTTAAAGGTGAATTCACAAAAACCGTTCCATTTCATATTAGAAAACCATTCCCATGCTTATTTTAAAAATAAGTAATTCACAAATTTATTTATTTTCAACGATTTGAAAATATTCTACATACTTAAGTTATCGTTAAGTATTTTATTCCATTCTCTTTAAGAAAACATTCCTTTATTCACATTTATTTGGGTTAAAAACGAATGTTGCGTAAAACATCGTTACGACAACCCAAAAACACTAGTATATGGATTTGAAATTAAAAATAGATATATAAATCCAATACTATACAAATTATCCCCTTCTGTTTCTCGAAAACGTCTATTTCAACAATCAATGTTGAAATCTATGTTTTCAATACTCAATACATTTTAAAACACCTTTAATTCGTTTTAAATTCCATTTAAAACATTCCTTTCCCAAAAACAAACCCATTTTATTTAATAATCTATTCAATATTCAAAATAGTGAATATAGCCCACTTAACAAATTCCCATATTTCAATTTATCAAATTCGATGAATTTCAAATTTATAAACATAGTTTATAAATTCCATTTCTATTATAAACCCCAATTTTATAAATTCCTTTATTAATCCGATGCAATTTACATAACCCAATTTCATACCCAAAAGCCATATTGTAAGTTAAATACTTATAATATTATTTATTTACCAAATCGTTCCTTTGAACTTCACCAATTTAAAATCTTATCACTTACAAGATTTCTTTATGGTTTATAATAATTTCAACTAATGAAATCTTCATTTATTAACAATTTCTATAAAATTCCCCTTTTTAATGCCCAAATCCATTTCTATAAGTTAATAACTTATAAACTTAAAATTTTCCAATAACCATTCGTTTTATAAATTTCACATTTATTAATCTATAAATCCTAGTGAAATTCATGTTATACATCAACTTAACACTTTATAAATTTATTCTATAACTTCAATAATTTTTTATTTAAAAACATCCATTTATAAAATCCTTTATATAAACCATTAATAATAATAACTCCCCAAAAAACCAAATTTAACTATTTTATAAAAACCTATTATTGTTAAAAATTTCTTTTAAGTTATATTTTATAAAAATATAAATTTTTAAACCATAAAATTTTATCCATCTATTTATTTTAAAATTTAATCAATTCAAAATTTTTAATAAACCATATTCTTTGAAAAATCGATTTAAAACCCCTTTTAAATTCAAAACCGTTATTTTAATTTTTAAAAATTTGAATCCGATGATGCAACAACATCAGATGGTCAATCACGGGAATAAGTGTCATATATCAATATGATTATCAACAATCAACATAATATTTATAAACAAATAAAATATGCGAGGAATCCAGTTGGATCCCTCCAACCTGTTACCCTGCATCCACAGACGTTAGCACAATACCAATTCCACTTCGAGGTGGAATATCGCGGTATATGGGATTTTATAAATATCCGCTTAATAGGCGGCGCAATAGGGTCTCATCCGCTATACGAGGCGGGAAATCAAATTCAATATATACATATGCCAATATATATATATTGCTATATATAATATATATCCTATTATATCTACTACCACAATCAATCAACAATTATCAATCAATATTAACTATTTAAAATTTTAAACAAAACCTTTCGATTGAGTGAGGAGTTCTCACCTTGATTTTATTTCTGATTTTCGCGTTCGTTTCGAATAAAATTAAACGAACGTTTAATTTTACCCGAAATTCAAACGAGCTCCAATCGACTCCAAACCAGCTGCATTGCGAAGAGCACGCGAATACGATTCCAACGCAAAAAACCGCGTCCGAATCCGACCTCGCATGCAAAAGTTATCACGTTTTAAAGATTGAACGAATTTGAATTTTGAATTTAAACTAAAAATTAAAAGAAAACACCTCACCCATCTTCACGCGTGCGGGCCCCATCCACTATCTCTCCCGTTCGTTCGCGTTTCATCATCCCAGGTAAACATCACGCAGCCGAACCCATCTAGCATCCATTAGGGTTTGAATTTGCACGCTACCCATACGACTTGAAGATGATCCGAGACCACCAAATCGAAGCCACCTGAAGACTCCACCCTCGGCCAGAGCCTTGCCAAGCTCGGCTGTGCCCTAAGCTTCGAAATGCGTGCCGAACGCATGGTGAACGCGGTGAAACCCCCACCTCCATGCCACACCAAACTCGATCACCACCGCACAATTCGAAGAACACAAGACCCTCTCCGATTCTCCAGTTGGAAGTTTCTTCCAAAACTCGACGGATTTGTGTGGATTTGAGGTGGAAGTTGGGTGATTTCTGGCCTTTGAATAATTAGGGCCGGCCATAAACATGATGAGCTAGGGTTTTGGTGAAAATTTGCATTTATAACCACATACAATTATTATTTAAAAAATAAAATTCCCAAATTGACACTTTTGCAAACGAACTCCAAACGACGCGTGCCGCCAGGCGATCCTAAGGTTTTTCCACATTCCGGACACAATGGAATAGGTTTCGGAAGCTAATTCCATCGTATGTGTGAGATACGGCAATAAACAGTCGATTTAAATTTAAACCGATTTAAACGATTTCTAGACGTTTTGGCTTGTACCGGACAAACGACAAATCCAATCGACTTGAAATTTGAAATCTTGCAATAATATCACATTACGGATCCGATGAAACTGATTTCGTCGAAATCCGAGACCGTTTGAAAAATGGCTATTTTAACTCGCCGAATTAAAATTAAAACGATATCGATGTGTTTCGAGCTGCCACGGTCAAACGACAACTCCGTTTGCTACGAAATTTGAAATCCGATAATAACTAACTATTACGGATCCAATGGAACTCGTTTCGTTCAATTCTGAGACGGTTCAAAAATTGGCTATTTTTCAGTCGATAATTAAATATTAAAATATTCAATTTTTTACAAATTAACTCCAAATTCAGTTTTACAAGTTCCAAAATATTTCTATAACTTCAATATGATAAAATAAATTTTCCAAATCATTTTCAATCATATTTAACCCAATATTTAATTATTTGTGGAATTTCACTATTAAATAAATCGATTTAATTGTCCAATTAAATCCAAATATTCGATAAATAAATTATTCGACTTAAAAATTCCACTTATTAATATTTAAAATTAATTAAATACTCAAATTTAAATTACTAAAAATTCTGGGTCGTTACATTTTTAATCTCACATCTATGCTTATAATTATCTTCGATTGTTAGGTATGAATTCCTAACACTTATTCGTGTGCATTTGATTTTGATTTGGATTGCTTTTGTGAATATTTCAATTTTTAGTGTTTTGAGTTCAATTCGTTAAAAATCCTAACTTTGATGTTTGAACATGTTTTTGGTGATGCATCGAGGAGCTTATAGGGCCGGGTAGTCGATTGGCATAAACCCTTAGCACCGTTGCTCGTGCGATTACAATTTAGTCGGGATTTGCACCTCCTTTGAAATAGGGTAGGAAGTGCAAGTATACAGGTTCGGACGACCGAGCCCCCTGGGCCGGTCGACCGACCTGTAGTCCAGGCACTTCCTGCCTCTGTTTGGAAGTGCGGGTTACAGGCTTCGGCCGACCGAGCCCCCTGGGCCGGTCGACCGACCTGGTGCCCCGAGCACATTCCTACCTCTGGTTCGGTCGACCGACTCAGGGAGTCCGGTCGACCGACCTGCTTCTATTTGCCAGATTAGCCTATATTGCTAATTCGTTTGAATATCCAACTTTAACCGATTCGTGTTGTCTCCCTTTTGTTGTTGTCATTTATTATCGACTTTAATGACCTTTTCTTTGGGAATTTTAGATATATCCACTTTGATGGATTTTATATCGATTTCTTTGGATTTTATTCACGTCTTCGAATGTGAATCTTAGTGATTGATTGTTCCTACAATCTTCTTCTATGATTTGTCACTTTAAAATATAAAGGTTTTCTATGCTAGTAGTAAATATCAAAACTCTTTCTTCAAATGATTTCAACACTATTTTATAACAAAGCTCGTTTTTTCAAACCAATTTCCAATCTATTAGTATATACAAACCTTTACCTCACTCGTATGAGAAATCTAATTAAACGACTTAGTAAAACGAGTGGTATGAAATGCTTGCGTTTACTTTGTCGGTTAATTCTTGGACTTGTTCGATTGAAACTCTTGTGACAATTTTCTAGTGGAGATCTACAATTTGTTCGTAAATATTTAAGTTAAGATAGTGGTTATGGGACATGAAGCTAAGCTCATATATTTACTAGCTTATTGTAATTGACACTTCTCTTTGATCATGACGATCATCTTTGTGGTTTAGACTAGCAATGTGCGATGTCTCTTTGTTTATGTGGAGGACTGTTCCTCATTTTTATTGAGTTTCGTCTCATTTCTCACATGGGTCGTACCTTTTTAGGCGCGTCAATGTTTATTTATGCATGGGGTGTACCTTTTTAGGTGCATCGATGTTTATTTACTTCGTGGAGCAATCGGCTCAATAAGTCGAGACATGGGGCGTATCTTTCTAGGTGCGTCGATGTTCGTCTATGCATGGGGCGTATCTTTCTAGGTGCGTCGATGTTCGACTTTGCATGGGGTGTATCTTTCTAGGTGCATCGATGTTAGACATTACATGGGGTGTATATTTCTAGGTGCATCGATGTTTATTTGTGCATGGGGCGTATCTTTCTAGGTGCGTCGATGCTAGAGCATGGGGCATATCTTTCTAGGTGCGTCGATGTTCGACATTACATGGGGTGTATCTTTCTAGGTGCATCGATGTTTATTTGTGCATGGGGCGTATCTTTCTAGGTGCGTCGATGCTAGAGCATGGGGCGTATCTTTCTAGGTGCGTCGATGTTCGACTGTACATGGGGCGTGTCTTTCTAGGTGCGTCGATGTCCAGTTTTTTTGGGGATTGGCCATCCTTTTTATTGTGATTTGGTTCATCGAATATCCCGCTGTACGACGTCGTTGTTCCTTTTTATTGTGATTTCTATATTTCGTGTGTTGATTTTTGGAATTTTTGTTTCACCAACTTTTACGAAGGGCATTGATATATATATGTCATTTATTGTGGCTTGGTGAATGAAATTAGGAGTATGACATTCCTTTTTATCTTGAGTAGATTATTGTGATATTGATTAATCTCTTGTTGATTTTCAATTACTTATTTATCACAGCTTGGCATTGTGATTATTATATGTTTATGTCATATCTCTTATTATATATCACTTCATCTGATATTTATAGCTAGACTGATCCATTTATTATTTTCTTCTTAAATAATACTCGGGTCAGACTGAGATTTTACAGGTGCTTCTGCTTGACTCCTTATCGGACCATCATCTGACTTTTGGCTAACTACTTTAGTTTAGTAGTTTTTGTTGTATACATTTGAGATACAGACTCCTTGATGTATACATATTTTTGTCTAGCACTTGTATCTATTCCTTTGTATTATTGTGGATCTTTTTGACCACTACTCTGATGTACACTTTCATGTGTAATATTCATATCTATTTCCGCCTTTGTGATATGAATTATCTGTGACTGATTTATGTTATGTTTATTTCTATATTTGTTTCCGAAGGATTTTTATAGCCACTGTGTAGTAGCTTTGAGTTTGTGTCGGCATGTCGGATTCCCTCTTGAAAAGAATTGCATGCTATACTATCTGACATATCGATGCTCGCACAAAGCAATTACACGGATGGTCGCTCCTCGACAGCCTTATTCTCCGTGCTAGTCGACAGCATTACACCGTAGTGTTCTTGGCTAGCGTGGGTATAGAGGTGGGGCGTCACAGCTTGGTATCAGAGCCAAACTTCGGAACAATATGGAATATTATAACAAGGATCATCGTCCTAAGTCCATCTTAGGAGTCGTGCTTTAGGATTTTATTCGAGTCTTCGTACCGATTCATCCTATTTTCTTTATGGTTCCTTGTTTTATCAATCAAGTTTGATTGAAATTTACTTTGAGAATAACTTTTTCCTCTTCTTTCTTTCTTTCTTAAAGAAGAGAAATAGTTAGACCTGGCCGTCCCAACGCCGGTCAATCTAGTGCTAATCCCTAAGATGGAGAATTTATGTCTGCCCAGCAGCTTCTTGATCTTGTAAAGAATCAAGAGTTTATCTATGCTTTGAGTAAGAACCCTGAAATGGTTCTACCTTTGAAACTTGAAGTTTCTTTCAATCAGCTTATGGATGTTACTCTTCTTCATGGAGAGGTTGGTAAAGGAAGTGTTTGTGATATTGGGACTTCCAAGAAAAGGCATATTAAGTTCAAGAGCCTTAATCCCAATAAGAGAGCGAAGCAAACTACTTTTGTAGCAAAGACTCCAATCCCTAATCGTGGAGGATGCTACAATTGTAATTCTAAGGAACACTATGCGAATATGTGTCCAAAACCCCATTCTTGTCGCTATTGCAAGAAACCTGGTCATCTTTTATCTGCGTGTCCCAAACTTTTGAACAAGGGCATGAGAAAGTTAAATGTTGCCCAAGCCCCGAGCAACTCTTCTCTTAGTCAAGGTATTTTTCATTCAATCCTTGATTTTGTTTTTCTTGTGAATATTCTTTTCAAGTCCTTGTTGATTTGTATCTCATTATTTTATATCAAAAGAACTTGTTGATTCTTTTTCTTTGAAAATATTTTGGGCTTGATGACTTCTTTGAGGATTGTGAATCCGGATGGTAGATCCGCAACAATCAATTTGCTTTTTATTTGATGTCGAAAATTATTTTATGTGATTTTTCTTTCCGAGCCGATATTTTTACTTAGGCTTCGGAATTGATTTTTTTGAAGGGATCGGCTTAATTGTGAAGCCCATATCCTATTTTTCGAGTGGACTATTCATCTTCAACGTTTTCTATCTGTTAAGCGGATTTCTATTTTTCCTTTATGATTTTGATTCCAACTTGATGGCATCATTTTATTCCTTAAGCCCACTTATAAGGAAAGTGTTATTTCTCTCATTCATGTAGTTTGAGAAATTTTCCGGAATCTTTGAGCTTGTCTTAGGACTGTCACCTAAGAAATCTTTTGTGTGGTGTTAAGGTCTTTCTAGTTCGACCTTGCCATCGATTTTCATTTGGCTACGAGTTGCGGGAGTTAGCATTCCACCTACCGCATTCCGCACTCGTTATGATTCTTATGAATGGCTTATTTAGTCATTCAGTTTGTCCCGCTTATTTCATCCATTTTATTAATCGAATATCCTATGAATATTTCGATGAGACTATTCTTGTATTTACTGATTTTTGGATGAAAATAGCAATTTAAAATTTTTGCAAAATCTTTTTCATAAGATTTATTTAGAAGTATAACTGGATTTTTGTTCTTAAAACGAACAAAGAATATTCTTAGAAGTTTTTGAGAAACATGTTTATCATATAGAATACGATTTTGAGATTGTATTGCCCATTTAGTGTTTTAAGAATTTTGGTCGATGCGCTTGATCAACGTTATCGATAAGAATCTCCTAAACGCTTTGATGAGACAATCAGACACGATATATTAACTTGAAAATAGTAAAATTTTCTAGAATGATTATTACATAATGATAAATGTAATTTTGAAAGTTTTAACTTTTCAGGAAAGAAGATTATTTAAAAGAAGTTCTTTCTTTCGATACTCTTATTCTTGTGATTCCTAGAGGGGAACCAAGACTTTGCTATTTGTACCGATACTAGTCGTATTGGTTTGGATGCCATTCTCTTGCAAAGGAGAACGTGCTATCACTTGTGCTTCTAAATCATTATAGCCTATCGAGACTAGATATACCACTCATGATCTAGTGGTCGCGGTTATTGTTTCTACTTTTAGAGTTTTGCATCATCATTTTTAGGGGAGGAATTTGTTCTCCATCTCGATCATAAATCCTTGGAATATTTATTTTCTCATAAGGAACTTCATGTCAACTCGAGTTCCTGGTATCTTATGATCTTGATATTCTTTTTATTCCCGAAGGGGAAATCGTGTTGCTAATACGTTTTGTCGTAGGCAATAAGGTGTTGATTCTTTGATGATGTCGGAATGGAATCATCTCTTTACCAAGTTCATCGAACGTTTTGGTACACTTAATTTTATTGAGCTTTATCTCATTCCTTTTATGGATTAGTGTCCGGTGTTCTTTTATGGTGTTCGGATCATCGGATGTACTGTTATTATACTACATCGATGTTCCGTCTTATTTGATTCATTGGATGTACCGTTGTACTACATCAATGTCTTTCCTTTTGGTTCATTGGATGTACCGTTTGTACTACATCAATGACTTTGCTTTTCGATTCATTGGATGTACGTTTGTACTACATCAATGTCTTTCCTTTTGATTCATTGGATGTACCGTTGTACTACATCAATGTCTTTGCTATTTGATTCATTGGATGTACCGTTGTACTACATCAATGTCTTTGCTATTTGATATGTCTTTGCTATTTGATTCATTGGATGTACCGTTGTACTACATCAATGTCTTTGCTATTTGATTCATTGGATGTACCGTTGTACTACATCAATGTCTTTGCTATTTGATTCATTGGATGTACCGTTTGTACTACATCAATGTCTTTGCTTTTGGATTCATTGGATGTACCGTTTGTACTACATCAATGTCTTTGCTTTGGTTCATTGGGCGTACCGTTTTTGTACTACGCTGATGTCCCAAATTATTTGAGATTCTAGTTCCTCGGGCGTACCGTTTTTGTACTACGCCGTTGCACCGGCTCAATTTTATCCTATTCTTGACGTTCCCCACGTCTTTTATCTATGGAAATGCCTTAGGGATTCCGGTTTTCGTTCTTGAGCCCGATAATATTGTGGAAATTGAAGTTTCACCAGATTTCTTGCTAACTCTTTCGTGCACTTTATGGTGAACTTCCTATTTCAAATTTTCTTTTGTGTTGATATGCTTCCATGGTCGTTACTTCTTATTTTTCTCTTAAGTATTGCGAGGATGCAATTTCTTTAAGGAGGGGAGTCTGTAACAACTCGCATATTTATCGATTTTATATTTAAATATTTTATTTAAATATTTTATCGTTAGTCGGATTTTAGTCCGAAAAGCTACTTTTTGTAAACAGCCGAATTAGGACTCGAGATCGCCCCCATTGAGTTCAAAATGCCATTTGCGACTTTTTTCAGTATAATCTTCGATATGTTTGGAGAAAGTTGAATTTTGCTAACTTTCACTTAGGGTTTTGGTTTGGGCTGAGCCCACTTATGTATTCAGTCCCAACCCCTCTCCTCTTCATTCACTTCTTTTCTATTTTCATAACACTCAAGCTCAAGCAAAAATGGGGGAAGAGAAAAAAGAATTAGGAAATCCTAAGCCCTAGTTTCCATTAGCAAATCCATCTTCTTGCTCCAAACTCAAGTGAATCCATTGGTAAGCATCTCCTTCATCTTCTCCAACTCTTTCTCCATTCAATTTCAGAAAATTCCTAAACCTAATTTAGGAAATGTTTCTCTTTTAAGCTTAGTGCTAGTTTTTGTTAGTTTCTTACATTTATAGCTATTCACTCTCGACTTCGGTATAATTTGATTGAATAGAATTTTAAAATCATCAATTCCCTGTGGATCGACCCGTATTCGCCGCGTGCTACATTCGTACACCGTGCGCTTGCGGTTATTTTTAAATTTAAATCCGTTCGACGGTTTTCTAAACCGATAGAATTTCCCTCGACGAACAAGTTTTTGGCAAATTGACATGAGAAAATGATAAAAATATGAGAGTTAAAAGAACAATTTAGAGATAAATCCACTCTCTAGATCATATAAATCAACAAAATGAAGTTATGATCTCTCTTTTCATGTCATTAGTGAATTAGTTGATGTGCTTATCATAAGTATGGTATATTTGTGCTATTAATTAGCTCAATATAAACCATCAAACTATAACACAACCACTAATGCACTTTTAAATCTCATAAAATATGACAAGAAAGTTGAAAGCAAAATCTATTTTAAGCATGGCTTATTAACTATTAATTAGAAATATAAGCCATCAAATTTTAATTTCAACAATCACTTCTTTGCCATAATCATATGTAGATGAAGAGGCAATTTGTATTTTGTTTGACTAAGCATAGCCTATTTGTTATAAACAACATAGACTATCAAATTCAAAGCTAAAAAACATCATTAAACCACTTCAATCATTCTCATTAAGCACAAAAAGAGAGCATAAATATCAAATTAAGTTGAAGCTACATGATTAGAGAGCTTCATTACCCCTAAATTGAAGGGGTTTAGCTTCTCATATTTGTTATCATATGAACAAATGTAGCAAGCAACATTGAATAAAAAGAAGAAAAAAAGAGAGTAAAATGAAAGGAAAAATTATCCTACTTGCATAAAAGAGAAGAGATCTACACTACAACATGAAAGTAAATGAACATGAAAAGGAAAGAGCATGTATTAAATTGCATAAAATAAAAAAGATTACAAGAAATAAAAATTGGCTAAGTAGCCATTAAAAGAGAAAGAGAGCTTTCTTTTATTTGATCTAAACTAAACTAAAGAGAAGGAGGCCTAAGAGAGACTAAGAGAAGAGATCATGTTACATGAAACATATGGGTATTTATACATGTATGAAACCCTAATTCATATTTTTGGGGAATACCCAAAATGCCCCTTAGGAAGTGTGGAGGCCAAGTAACCATTAACTTGTCTTAATCCCCCATTAAGTGTACATGAAACCATTAAGTCCAAAAACATGTGCATTAGCCTTTAATTTGTACATTAAGGTAGATGGGTAGGTGGGGTCCTCCATGTTCTTCACTTTGAATTATTTCCATCTTCGTTCCTTTGTATTAATTTTGTGCATGCATATCTTCATGAAACCACTTCTATTTGAGATCAATTTCCTACAAAAATATATACAAATTTTCAATTAATTTTTCTCAAAGAAATATATGCACTTAAATGACCGTTTTGCCCCCACATGAAGATGAATATATGAAAATTTGGAATTAATATGAATTTTGGTTAAAACAAGTTAAAATACCCAATATGATCATTTATTTAATTTAAATAGAATAAATATGGTGGTAAAAAAATGCACGTTTACGTGCACATCACTTAGATTCAAGCTTCTAGTGTGAGATTGAAGTGTGGTTGATTTCCATTTGCTTTCAAGCTTCTTCTTCATTGATTTGGGTTCAAAGGTGAGATTTTTAATCTCACATCTATGCTTATAATTATCTTCGATTGTTAGGTATGAATTCCTAACACTTATTCGTGTGCATTTGATTTTGATTTGGATTGCTTTTGTGAATATTCCAATTTTTAGTGTTTTGAGTTCAATTCGTTAAAAATCCTAACTTTGATGTTTGAACATGTTTTGGTGATGCATCGAGGAGCTTATAGGGCCGGGTAGTCGATTGGCATAAACCCTTAGCGCCGTTGCTCGTGTGATTGCAGTTTGCTCGACCGACCTGTAGTCCAGGTACTTCCTGCCTCTGTTTGGAAGTGCTGGTTACAGGCTTCGGCCGACCGAGTCCCCCTGGGCCGGTCAACCGACCTGGTGCCCCGAGCACATTCCTACCTCTGGTTCGGTCGACCGACTCAGGGAGTCCGGTCGACCGACCTACTTCTATTTGCCAGATTAGCCTATATTGCTAATTCGTTTGAATATCCAACTTTAATCGATTCGTGTTGTCTCCCTTTTGTTGTTGTCATTTATTATCGACTTTGATAACCTTTTCTTTGGGAATTTTAGATATATCCACTTTGATGGATTTTATATCGATTTCTTTGGATTTTATTCACGTCTTCGAATGTGAATCTTAGTGATTGATTGTTCCTACAATCTTCTTCTATGATTTGTCACTTTAAAATATAAAGGTTTTCTATACTAGTAGTAAATATCAAAACTCTTTCTTCAAATGATTTCAACACTATTTTATAACAAAGCTCGTTTTCTCAAACCGATTTCCAATCTATTAGTATATACAAACCTTTACCTCACTCGTATGAGAAATCTAATTAAACGACTTAGTAAAACGAGTGGTATGAAACGCTTGCGTTTACTTTGTCGGTTAATTCTTGGACTTGTTCGATTGAAACTCTTGTGACAATTTTCTAGTGGAGATCTACAATTTGTTCGTAAATATTTAAGTTAAGCTAGTGGTTATGGGACATGAAGCTAAGCTCATATATTTACTAGCTTATTGTAATTGACACTTCTCTTTGATCATGACGATCATCTTTGTGGTTTAGACTAGCAATGTGCGATGTCTCTTTGATTATGTGGAGGACTGTTCCTCATTTTTATTGAGTTTCGTCTCATTTCTCACATGGGTCGTACCTTTTTAGGCGCGTCAATGTTTATTTATGCATGGGGTGTACCTTTTTAGGTGCATCGATGTTTATTTACTTCGTGGAGCAATCGGCTCAATAAGTCGGGACATGGGGCGTATCTTTCTAGGTGCGTCGATGTTCGTCTATGCATGGGGCGTATCATTCTAGGTGCGTTGATGTTCGACTTTGCATGGGGTGTATCTTTCTAGGTGCATCGATGTTAGACATTACATGGGGTGTATCTTTCTAGGTGCATCGATGTTTATTTGTGCATGGGGCGTATCTTTCTAGGTGCGTCGATGCTAGAGCATGGGGCGTATCTTTCTAGGTGCGTCGATGTTCGACATTACATGGGGTGTATCTTTCTAGGAGCATCGATGTTTATTTGTGCATGGGGCGTATCTTTCTAGGTGCGTCGATGCTAGAGCATGGGGCGTATCTTTCTAGGTGCGTCGATGTTCGACTGTACATGGGGCGTGTCTTTCTAGGTGCGTCGATGTCCATTTTTTTGGGGATTGGCCATCCTTTTTATTGTGATTTGGTTCATCGGATGTCCCGCTGTACGACGTCGTTGTTCCTTTTTATTGTGATTTCTGGATTTCGTGTGTTGATTTCTGGAATTTTTGTTTCACCAACTTTTACGAAGGGCATTGATATATATATGTCATTTATTGTGGCTTGGTGAACGAAATTAGGAGTATGACATTCCTTTTTATCTTGAGTAGATTATTGTGATATTGATTAATCTCTTGTTGATTTTCAATTACTTATTTATCACAGCTTGGCATTGTGATTATTATATGTTTATGTCATATCTCTTATTATATATCACTTCATCTGATATTTATAGCTAGACTGATCCGTTTATTATTTTCTTCTTAAATAATACTCGGGTCAGACTGAGATTTTACAGGTGCTTCTGCTTGACCCCTTATCGGACCATCATCTGACTTTTGGCTAACTACTTTAGTTTAGTAGTTTTTGTTGTATAAATTTGAGATACAGACTCCTTGATGTATATATATTTTTGTCTAGCACTTGTATCTATTCCTTTGTATTATTGTGGATCTTTTTGACCACTACTCTGATGTACACTTTCATGTGTAATATTCATATCTATTTCCGCCTTTGTGATATGAATTATCTGTGACTGATTTTTGTTATGTTTATTTCTATATTTGTTTCCGAAGGATTTTTATAGCCACTGTGTAGTAGCTTTGAGTTTGTGTCGGCATGTCGGATTCCCTCTTGAAAAGAATTGCATGCTATACTATCTGACATATCGATGCTCGCATAAAGCAATTACACGGATGGTCGCTCCTCAACAGCCTTATTCTCCGTGCTAGTCGACAGCATTACACCGTAGTGTTCTTGGCTAGCGTGGGTATAGAGGTGGGGCGTCACAATTCGGTAAAGCAAGGCAAGAGTTCGTTCGACACTACACTCCCCGACTTCATCCGGTAATAAGCGTCATCTGGTACTTAAAAATCCTCGCTTTCGTCCGGTAGTTCAAGTGTTTGAGTTCGTTCGGTATTCGAACTCCCCATGGCTCATTCGGCATTCTCAAATATGAAGGCTCATTCGGCATTCCCAACACAAGGGATCATTCGGCATTCTCAGTATAGGATCCATTCGGTAGTACCGAGACCGAACCAACTCCACTTCCCTTCCCACCGAATCAACTACAACCGAAGCTCCATCTTTCACCGCCCACTACCGGTCCAACATCTCCACTAAACCAATGCCGAACCGAGCCTCACGGAATCAAGCACCGGACCAACCATCACCGGATGTCTCCCTACCGAACCAAGTCCCACCGAACCAAACCAAGACCGGACCAACCCTCTACACACCACCGAATCAAACTCCACCAAGCAACGACCGAACCAGAGCATGCCGAACCAAAGTTGCCGGTCCAGATTGCATCAGCCCAGGCCCACCAGCAGCTATAAACATCCTAGACTCCTGCCCCAAACCTCACTCTATAAATAGAGGGGCAGGGGTACAACAATGGCAGACAAGTTTGAGAGCTCAAGCCTGGAAGGAACTCTCAAAGAACTTTGATATACTTGTAATCAAAGCTTTGTACTTGTAATCGGATCGGAAAAGGAAAATAACATATAAAGTGGACGTAGGCACATTCTGGCCGAACCACTATAAATCTGTGTGTCTTTTACAGTTTAGTCCCTGTTTTTTACGTATTTGCATAAACCATCCAAATCACTACGAACAACATAAAATCAACTAAATCATACGACTTGGAGGTGTTTGCCCATTTTTTGTGCAAACATATTTGGGTTATTTGCTGAGATCTGTGTTTTGTGTTTGAATATCGCTGATTTGTATTCATACACTGGTGCTTTCACGGTATTTGGGGTTTGTGGCCATTTTTTGCGCAAACAGTATACATCAAATATCAGAGTTACACAGTCAATACAACACATACTAGACAGTTATAAACACCTGTCTAGTTATTACAACTCAATCACAATACAGAAACACTCAGAGATACCAACACAGCGGAAAACTGTATAACTATACGCAGAAGCCTCCTGCTCCATATGCTCCTCCATAATTCGTCAAGCTAACCTGAATCCTAACCTGAATTCCCTTGACTACTCATAAAAATTTGAGTACCCAAGAGTTAAAAAAACAGAAATAACTCCGGGTCATACATGGGTCTGGTGTGAGTAACAGGTTAAAGTTGCTTAACTTTGAAAAACCTTTGAAAAGAAAAGCTATACGTAAGACTTCCCACACATAAACATGGAAAAGTTTTTACCTTACGCTAACCAAAACATTTGATAGGAAATCCGATGATATTATAATAGTGTCTAGGGTTTCCAAGTAAATAAGAAATAGCCGAAATTGTTACATGATTAAATTCCAGCTACTAACCACAAAAGTGGGTAATACAATCAAAACCGTTGGCGCTTATTGGATTTTGGATTCCATCAATGGCTGGGCTACTGGGGTACCGCCCGTCATAGTACGTAGCCTAGATCACCGTACCGAGGAGCCACCCTAACTCCCCTGCAACAGAAAGCCGGACCCATTCCTTACTGAACAGTTCCGAACAAGACCACCCCGCAGTTGTGATCAGCAACCGCACCACTAAGCCGAAAATAAAGGGACCTCTAGACAGGGATAAATCTTTCTCTCAAGTGGGGGCAACCCACGAAGCTTTGCTACACCTCCCCTGTTTTAGCCATTCCCGGTTGATGTGACTTGAGGCTACGATTACCTTTATAGGACATATCACTTAGAATGCTCATCGTCCACCTGACGATGTTCTGAAAGCATTCAATCCATACAAGTTCGTTCCGGGTTCGAACGAAACCGAAGGCATTATCTCGTTACACTCATTTTGGAATCACCCTCAGAGTTAACGACAATAACCCTTGCACTCTGAATCACCATCTCGAATCTATTAGTATTATTCCGTCAAACTCATTACGGAATCACCCACAGAGTTATACTGACGTATAGCCCTTACACCGCGAGTCTTCACTCGCTCCACTTGGATTAACGACCTAACATTAATTTGGATCGATGTGGTTTTCGGATATCCAAATATGGAAACCCGATCCCGGTCTCATCGAAATCCAAAGCGTGTCTTTTGAGGTCCAAGTTGTTTTAAGTTTAAAACAATTCAGTTCATTATCTAAATATACACAGATAGATAACTCACCACACAATAGATAATCAACATTATCATTATCAACAGATAATTCATATCATAATCAGATAATCCATATTATCATCCAAAAGCAACCAATGCATCCATATCACATACACTACTCATCTCATAACTGAGATTACAAACCATACCAGGCAACCAATACCATTCATCAAACATAAGCAATGATCTAATGATCATTCCATTTATAATTAATTTAAAATGAATTAAATTAATTACTTAATTTCTAATTAATTTAAAATAAAATAAATTAATTACTTCATCATCAAAATCCTGCTTAACTTAATCTTTAATTGATTACAAATCAATTTATCATCTCAATATTTATTTCACTTAATCATTACTCATTAACCATCTCTAATTACAATAAGTAATTAGCATTTAATTTTAATTACTCAAGTTAATAACTTAAACCCCTTGCAAATAATTAACTTGTAATTGCTTAATTAATTAATTAGCTAAAATTAATTACATAAATCATTATTCATTATCAATTATACCTTAATTAATCAATTCCAAATTACATCATTAATTAATTAGTTAATGATTTTTGATTATATTTAATCAACCTCTATATAAATTAATTACATAAGTAATTAATCTTCAATTTAAACCATATATATTAATCACCCATGATTAATAACACCCAGTAATTAACTACTTTAATTACTCGTCCCATAATTAATTTCTCTTAATTAATTATCTCAATTAATCCTTGATTAATATCATGGTAATTTAAATCCAAATTATTTCTATAATAAATATCCTTAATTACATAAAGTAATTATTAATTAATTACTTCCTTAAGTAATTACAAATCCATAAAATAATTATCATCAATCCTCAAATGTTTAAATTAATTTAACTTAATTAATCTAAACTAATCACATTAATCAAATTAATTACACTAAGTAATTAATTGATTAATTACTTTCCTTAAGTAATTAAAACTTAAACAATTGATTATTATTAATTAATTAACCTAATTAATTATCAAAAATTAATCACATTAATTAATTGTTAAAATAATCTTAAGTTAATGACCTTCATTAACATTACTTAATTAAAATAATTAAGTTATAATTAATCGTTATTAATTATTAATTTATCAATATTTAATTACAATTTAATTAATCTCTAACTATTAATTAATTAAGTGTTAATTAAAATCATTAAATAAACTTTAATCATTAATTAAAATTTAATTAACAATCTTTAACTATAGATTAATTAACCTTAATTAATTAATCTCAAATCTTAATTAATCAATTTAAAAACTATTAATCACCTAATTAATCATCCACATTAATAATTAATATTCCATTTAAAGTAATTTAACAATTTAAATGAAACCAATTTTCTTAAGATCAAAATTAAGAAACATTCTTCTTTATACAAAATATTTTAAACACTTTGTTTCAAACAAAAATTCAAATTTAAAAATTTCTTTTTAAATTTCAAACTGAAACACAATTCAAATTTTCATTCTAGATTCAAACTTAAAAATTTAAAACTTACTTACATCTCCATCTTCATTTTCAAATTCAAATTATTTAACCTTTCCTAAAATAGTTAAAACAAATTTAAATTTAAAAACTTATTAAATTTTAAAAACTGACATTAAAGTCAAATTCCAGATTTTCAAAACTGAATTTAAACTTATTTTAAATTCTTATTTCATAATTTAAAACTCATAGTTTAAAATTCAAACCAATGTTCCTTTATACTCTAAAAAGTTTAAAGTCTAAATTTAGATTTCCAGTTTTCAAATTAAATTCAAGCATAGATTTTTATTTTTTTTGCTAAGTTCCATACTTCAGTTTTCCAGATTTAAACTTGTTTTAAAATTTCAGTTGCATTTTTAAAATTTGCTTTTAAATTAAAGCAGAAAAACAGTTTTCTGTTTAGTCTAACATCTTAAATTTAAATTCAAAAATGATTTCAAATCTCAGATTTAAATTATTAAATTCAAATTTAAGTTTCAGGTTTAAAACATTACAGTTTGAACTCTAACTTCAATTTGAAGCTATACTTTTAAATTTTTAAAAACAGAAAGACAGTTTTTCTGATTTTAATTCAAAACCAAACTTGAATTTTAAAAGCATTTCAAATTTATTTCAAAGGTCTAAAATTTAAAACTTACTGAATGCAAATTCAATTTCAGATTCAAGGCTTATTTCAGATTTTTGATTGCATTTTACTTTTTACTTCAATTTTATAAAACCTGGAAACAAATTTTTGTTTGGATACTAAAACCCGAAACATTTATTTCAAATATCCACATTTAACCTTATAGAATTCAAATTAAATTCTAGATTCAAACATAGGTCTACTTAATTTAAACCTTAGTTTACATTTTAAAACCTGGTTTTAAAACTGAAACAAAAACAGGTTCTGTTTTTATATGAAATCCTGAAACAATTAGTTACCCGAGCCACCCTATAAATTACTTCGAGTCAGAAGTACATTTGCTTCGAGTTTCTACCCAAATTTCCCGAGACAATCCCGAGCAACAAAACACTGCAACCCAAAACAACACCACCATCATCACCAACATGCACAACACCCATGTGCATCCACTTCCCAACTCCGGCATCACTGGCCATTATCTCTGGCCATCCTCCATCGACCAAAAATCCCTACATCAACCTTCAACCCTCAAAATCCCATAATTCAACTTGAATTTGAATTCAAGTTTTAAACCCAAAAACCTGGAACAGATGTCAGCAAACCAAACCAAACCTGTCAACGACGACCCTACGCGCCTCCGGCCACCATCTCCACCCAAACTTCGGCGACAACTTCATCAATCCACCACTTAACAATGCCCAAAACAACATTGAACTCGATCTACTATAAATGCAGAAATGCTCGATTCTTCACAGCCCAGAAATAACTTGGGTTCTACACTTACCATCTCAAAATTGAATTGCAATACAATTCAAAAATTTCCTATCATATTTGATGGCTACTCTATCAATAGAATCAAATTCACCCAATTCCAATGCAAGTTTATACTGTGCTCAAACAAATTGTAAATACAGTAATTTCAAACTGCAATTTGCTACTAACATTAAAAATGATAATATTATTTTTAAAAATCTTAATTTTGTAATATGTTTTGAGTTGAATTTCTGAAACATTGATTTGCAATGTTTCATATTTTTACTTATAAAAATTCTAATACTCTGTTATTTATCTTACTGTAAGTTTTATTTAAATTTTACTTAAATAAAATCTTAAAGCCTAAATTCTGAAACTAACCTACAAATTTTATCTAAATCCTATAATTTAACAAAAACAAATTAAGGATACAAGAATCAAATTTGAAAACTTGAACTAGGTAACAAGACAGAGCATAGAAATTTTTTTTACAACATACATATTTATGCAATTCACACATCAGACAGTAAGTATTGAACACATGAACATTTATTTATTTTAGCATGCAATAAATTTTAACCTTAAGTTTTTAAAAGAAAAGTTACTCACTTGAAATTGTGTAGAGAGAACCCAGACTTTAAAATATGCAGAATATTCCTTGCAACATGCTTGAATACTTTTTTTTTTGAAAATTTGTGAAGGTCTTCATACTTTATTTAGAAATGCAGAATCTTGCATGTTTCCAGGTTTAAAGAAATGCATGCAGTAGCTTTTCCCCAGATTTTTGAAAATAATGAATGCATGCTTTTAGTTTACAAACACATGCAGGTTTTCTTGCTTGCAAATGAAATGCAAATTTGTATATTTGAGGAGTTACAGGGTTAAGATTATGAAGAGGGATTTGATTTTGCTGGTTTTTGAGGAGTTACAGGCTTCTGTTTTGAAATGTAAGGGTTACTGGTTTGAAAAGTTACAGGGTAATGATATGCATTCTTTAGTCTACAAGCACATGCAGGATGTTTGCTTGAATGGAATGCAGAAAAAAATGTTTCAGGGATATGCAATTGATTTTTTTTATAAAATGAAAATGAAGAAAGGAAAAGAGAATGGGAAGAGTGCAAGTTTTATATAACAATGTTTTGATTTAAATTAAAATTAAAATTAAAGGAAAATAAAATTGAAACATGACACTTGTATGAAATGTTAACACTTGTTAACTTATATTTTAAATTACTTACACATGTCATTTTTAAATGATTTGTTATCTTAATTAAAGTTAAAGAAAAATTAAGCTTAATGAATGTTTAAACTTAGTTAACTAGTTCATATACTTAGTTATGTATATATTTTCTAAAGAATAAAGCAAAGTATTATAATAAATAAAACAATATACAAATAATTCATTTGAAGAAAAAACTTTTAAACAATTAAAATAAATTTATAAAAGAGGTTACAACAACTTACATGAATACATGTTTCATAATTTAAATTGTATTTTAAATTTCAAATTAAATTTACAAATCAAAATTATCAATCAATATTTTAAAAAGAATAACACAAACATTTTTGTAAGATATTTTAATATACAAACTTAAGTTAAAATGAATTTTAAACAAATAAAACATTTATCTCACATATTTAAAATCATATAGTATTTTATTAAATGTTTTTGAAAAGCTTAAATTAAAAATAAATCACAATTCCTATTTTCAAAACATTAAAATTATGCTATACTGATTTAACAACTTATCTATTTAAAATATATATAAATACATATACATTTTATAAATAGAAAACAATTTATTAGCTCATTAAAAATAATTTCACAAATTAAATATTTAAATAAAGAAGATTATTAAATCAAATCAAATTTATCAATAAAAATTATCAATTCAATTTAAATTTAAACACAGATTATTAAATTTATATTGTCCAAAACTCCGGGATATTACAATAATCTGCTTTATCTTCAAAATCTATGATTTTTAGAAAAAAAATCATTATTTTTAAAATAGTAAATTTAGAGAAATCGTGGGTTGATCAGAATTTGGGTTTTAAGCTTTTGTTGGTGGTCGAAGTGATGTGGAAGGTCGGGACCACTGTTGGAGGTAGCAAGTATTTAGATGACCTTGGAAAAAATTGCGGGCGGTTTTATTGACCACCGTGGCAGCGGTTGTTTGTCGAAGTAGGGTTTTAGCATGGTTTTTGATCGAAGTCGGATTTTAGGTTGCTGAGTCATCGATAAGGCATTGAAGGAGACGGTCGTGGGGGAAAACGAAGCATGAGTCGTCGACGAGGTTATAGGCAGTGTGGCGAGGACTCCGATGGTTGGAATAGAAGTGTCGAGGTGTTTTTTTCAACCTGTTTCGTTCCAAGTTTGGTTGTTGAGCTCAATTTCGATTTCGAGCCTGATTTTCGGTTTGGGTGGTCGGGATCGAAAGGGTAGGTCAGTGACGTCTAGTCGATGGTGGTATCGATGGCCAGAACTCTGGCAATCAGTCGTGCATGTGCATGCTGTTCGTTGTGTATCAACGACGTTTCCGTAAGGGCGAAGTAATTTTCTCGGGAACGATCTCGGGTAAAGGAAGGGTTGTCTCGCGGTTGTTTTCATGTACATAAGTGTTTATAAAACTTATAAAAGTTTTTACTATTTGAACAAAGTTTTTAAAAAAAAATAATAAGAAAAGAAGAAGGGATAGGTGGCTTGGGTCTTAGCTCGGGTTAATCCTAGTGTGACTCGGGTAAGGTTAGAAAGTTGTTAACATAATCGAGTTTTAATAATTCTCTCAATCCTTCTTTTTGATAATAAGTGTTAAGTGGCATAATTTATTTTAAACATTTGTAAGTTAATTTTTAAAGTATATTTAAACATAATTAATAATGTGTTTAAGAAGTTAATCAAGAAGATAAAAGGATTTAAATCATTTATTAAGCTTAAGAATTTAAATGAATAGGTTAATGATATTTAATTCCAAGGTTTATTAAATAAGATAAATGAATTATCTTAAAATTAATGAAGGTTTGGGTGATTTAAAGATTAATTAACAAAAGTAATTAAGAATGATTAGTTAACTCATTGATTGAAGATTAATCAATGAAGTAATTAAAGATTAATTATTGATTAATTACTTAAAAATTTAAGGTAACTAAATAATAACTAAGGAATAATCAATTTATGTGATTAATCAATGTTAATTAAGGTCGATTAATCAATGTAATTAATTAAGGAAATTTTACTAATGTAATAAAGTAAGGATAACTAATTAATATAAGTATTATTTAATTAATGAAGGTAATTAAGGATGATGAATTAATTAAAGTAATACCAAATGATTTGTAATTGATTAATGTTAATTAACCTGGGTTACATAATTAATTTTATTGGTTAAATTAAATTAATTATGTGATTAATTAATCTTGCTTAGGGATGATGAATTGAATGGAATGTTTGGATTGATTAATGCCTCAAGTCTGAGTAACGATTCTTAGATATTGTTTGAAATAAGAGTTTGACTATAACAAGATAGAACTCGTAGTAAGGTACGAGTTACCCTGGGTTTTAGTTATGTTTTAAAACTAGAGATTTCAAATTTTAAGGGTTTACTCACGCTGGTTTCCAGCCTGACACGGGTATTACTTTGTTGTAATGCTCAGGTCAGACCGAGTATTACAGATTTTCAGGTTAGGACATTCTGGAGCTCAAGAGGCGAGCTGGATGGCAGGAACGTATGGAGTTTACCGCTATGTATTTGACTTTGATTTGTTTAGTCTGGGACAAGTCAATTATAACTGTCCAGTTTATGTATGGTGGTTGTACTCTAATGTATTGAATATAAATTAACAGATACAGCTTTCTTTGTGCAAATGTTATTATTTGATATTATATTTTGATCCGCTACGAAATATGAGATTTTGTGTTTTTTTTTCTGTTCTTCTTCTACCTCTTTTCTTCTTAACCTAACAATCTGTGATTTTCGACGTTCAATTGCTCGGCATTTCTACAGTGGACTTATTAATTATGAATTTTCAAGGTCGAAAATTTTGGGTCGTTGCATTTTGGTATCAGAGCGAGCTTAAGCAAGAACCTTGGCTCCGGTGGGTTTACTCATTAAGAATAGGGTCAGTAATACCCTAGAATGAGTTGAGTGTAATCTATATGAGAGTGTATTTGTTATTTTCTTATAAAAAGTTTTTAAAATCGGATTTAAAATTAATCTTTATATAAGTTTATATTTTGATATATAAAGCAATAGTTTTTCTAATATATTAAGGTAATTGGTTGTTGTATTATTTGAACTAAAAGTAATAATAAGAATTAAGTGGTAATAGAAATACAACCAAATGGGAATTGGATAATATGAACTATATAAATAAGATAAGCTAGAAATGGATTCAAACTAGAAAATAAAATCCTAAATTTGTAGAAGTGTTTTCAGAAAGTTGAATCAAGTGACTCTGATTTTATTATCCAATAAATTATGAGATAATATATATAGTAAATTGGTTTCCAGTTGTGATAACCATGGTTATTATCCTAAAATGTTCGTGGAACCTTGATAATAGAATATTTGTTGATGATTAAGCTGAATGAAGTGTTTTAAGGAAGTAATAGTTTAGGCAAATATGACTTTTAAATTGAAAGGGGTTTAAATTGTGAAGTTTTAACATATGAATCTTGAAAACTTAAAATTGTTTGAAGGGAATTTGTTTTAAATTAAAACCAAAGGTGGTTCAAAATTTAAAGTACAACTTGGTGTGCAAAGTAAATAAATATGTGTATATGTGGAATATACATAATATCAATGATGATTTGAAAGGAACTCTAAGTGTTGAAGTTTTGAATTTTTTCCTTGGAATGTGATGTGAAAACCCAAAGTGAAATAAGTTTTTGTACTTATAAATGGGAAAGGATATGGATAAGAAGTTTAAATTTTGAAGTGGAGAATTCAAATTGAATAAAGATGACTGGATTAAATAAACTAAATTCAACTTAGGAGAAGATAAATAAGTTTAGAACAAACAACCTGAATTGAAAATTTCATGATGAAATGGGGATTTAACTTAGGAAGTTAAATGGTTGATTTAAATGGGAGTTATGTGTGACTCAAAACTGATTTGAGATCTGGAAATTGGAAATGGATGCTATTGATAAATGTTTTAAATAATTTGGATGTTTATTTATTATGACTTATTTTGATATCATCCTATTGTTATTAGTATTCTATGAAACTGATAATCAGATTATCTTAAATGAATTAAGAAATGGATTTAGGTAGTATACATCCATTACTGAAATAAAATAGAAATAAGATTGAACTTATGAAAAGAAAATCGCTTTGAACTTAAAGATTTAAATGTTAGAAGTGAGCTTGCTGAAAATTTATTAAGAATTGGTTTCGAAGTTAAAATTTGGTAATAAGTTGGATTTCAAAGATTTAATCATTTAAAAAGTTTTGAACTCTTATTTTAACTTTGAAATAAGTTAAGTAAAGGTAATTTAAAATGGACTTTTGAAATTTGGACTCAGAATTAAATGGTTTAAAGATTTAAGTTGTTAATTTAAAAGTAAAGGTTAATTTGATTTAAAGGATTAAATCAACATTTAAAAGTCTAACTCGAATTATATAATTCGAGATGGTTTAAAGTTGAGATTGGAATTGAAATTAGTTCAAATTGAATTTGATTTGAATGAAAAGGGATAAGAGACGGAAGTTGAATAGATTTAAAATTCAAATGGAAATTGATTTAAATTCGTGATAGGAATTGAAGTTAATTCTAGTTGAATTGGAATTGAATCAATTAAGTGAGATGGGAAATTGTTTGGAAATGGAGGTTGGGTAATTGAATCAGTTTGACTTTGAGATTATTTTCGAATAATTTGTTTTGAAATAAACCGTTTTAAATCTATTTTTCAAGCTATTTACTATATAACCTTTCTTTTAAATCCAAACTATTTTATACTTATTTTACAATTATTTTGAAACTAATTACTATTTTGCATCTGTTTTATAAACTAATCATTATTTTATAACTACTTATAACTAATTACTATTTTATAACTATTTTGCAACTATCTAACTATTCTACAAACTATTTAATTGTTTTACAACTATTTTGTAATTACTTCACTAATTTATTGCTATTTTACAACTAATTATCTATTTTAAACTATTCAAGCCATTTTCAAAATTCAAGTTGGTCAGTGTACAAACTGTTTAGAATTGAAGTGATAACCCAAATGGAAACCGAAGCAATTATGAATAAGTGAATAGAAATCAGAATCAAGGTGAATGAAAAGAATATTGATTTAGATAATAATCAATGAAGATGAATACGTAGGATGTATGTATATTATTCTATTCGTAAAATGATTTGATCCACATTCAAGCACAGAATTTCGTGAAAATATATTGATCCGAGTAGCGATTTTTCACTCGATTTTCGACGGCGATCCCTGGATATGGATTTTTGATTGGTTCAGGAAATTCTCTATAATAGTTATGACTATTCAAGGAGAATGACGGTTTCTGATCAAGAAACCAGATCTGAGTTCGCACTAGGAAGTCGGATGGATGATACTAGTTCGGAAGTGAAATCGTGTGATCAACTGAGCGATCGGATTTGATGTTGCATACGGATGATATATGTACATCGTAAATGCTTGAATGAAATTGATATTGAAATTTTGAAAGAAATGAAAGATGATTTTTGAAAAGAAAAGTATGTTTTGAGAAATATATATGAATAAAGGTGGAAGATTGATATCTTTTGAAATTCACTTTATGAAAAGTAAGTGATATGGTAAGTAACTTTATAAAGAAAATAAAATTTAATGTTGATTGGCATAGTAAAGTTATTTATATATATTTGTTATATATGATAAGCTCCCCTTATGTTGAATCTAGAAACAGAAGAAGGGTTTTGTAAATATTTGAAGTATAAAAGAGGAATCTATATTAGCGATCCAAATATTATTTTCAAGTTGGAAAGGATAAGTTACACACACACACACACACACACACATATATATATATATATATATAAATGATTTTATGAAAATGATTTTGGAAAAGGTTTTCGAACCTATGGATTTTGGAAAGGTTTTCGATTTTTTGGGAAAACCAATTTTGGGAAGTTTGGAAAGCCATGTTTGGAACTATCGATTTGGGATATCGATTTTGTGTAAAGGAGATTATGATGTGAATCATAAAGGTTATGATTTGAAAGACACTATAAGTGTATAGTATAAAATGTTTTGAGATTGGCTCTAGGAAAAAAGGCGCTCCCATTGAAATGAACTTTATAGGAGATCCACGAGGTGGTTCTACCTTGAGCCCTAAGGGGGAGGCTCTAAATTGGATCCTGGGAGGAAGTCCAAACAAACTGAAGTTCCTGAGGATTTTGTGTTGCGGGTAGCGAAAGTTGAGGGTGCCGATACCTATAGAGACATTTGGGTTATGTTGTAGCGACAGTGTAACTCGATGTCATTGCGATCTACTACGGACATAGCGGAAGCTGTGAGAGCCAACGGTCTACGTTTGATTTTGCTATGATGGCAACGTAACATCGGTAGACTACGATCTATGAAGACATAGTGAAAGTCGTGAAGTCGTGAGAGCCTAAGGCTACGTTGGGACTCGAATGTTGTAGTCTGTGACTTATATAGGAGTGGTGAAGTTTCATTTGGCAGCGAAATTCGAGGGCGCTGATGCCTACAGTTACATGGATTTTTGTCATGATGGCGACATAACCCTGGAGGTAACTGTGATCTGTGGCGGGTTCCATGGCGTAATCGAGGGGCACGGAGTGCCTACAATTATCTATGGATTTTGTTGGTATGGCAACGTAACCATCGGGTTAACTACGACCATAGAGGGGGTGATATTTCCAAAGCATTCTCACCAAAGATGTTTCCTCTATTTTCAAAAATGTTTTCTATATTTTCAATAAAATATTTTCCAACTATTTTCACAGGGTGTTGAAAATGGGTTTACCAAGTACTCATAGAATTTTAATCCTACGCATGATCGACGTATGACCGAATTTCTATGACAACAAGGATGGACTTGTTGAGACATCAAGTTATAAAAAGTATTTTTACAAAACTATTTTGGTAATATTATATAGAATTTTTAAAGTGTTTTAAAGATTTTAAAATAAAAAGGACTTTTAGTTAAAGTGTTCAAAGAGTAATTTTTCTATCGATAAGTATTGAATAAATTCTGGCTTCGTTCCTTTTCGAGGACGAAAAGATTCAAAGAGGAAGGAATGTGATAACCCGGATTTTTGAAAATCCAGTAATTGGATAATTAACTGATTCTTCCCTATTGAGATACTGATTTTGTTGAATAAAATAAAACTTTGATAGTTAGAATATATCTGCATATGTATATAAATGGATTTGAAAGTATAATAAATGTTGAAATATAAATATCTAGAAATGATAAATCTTATAGTAAATTAACAAATATATAAATAGATAAATATAAGAGAAGTTTAAATATTAAAATACTTAAGAAATTTATAAAAATAAAACTAAATTGGAATTATTATAAAACAAATATATTAAAACGTATTTATACATGAAATTGCAAATATAAGTTATTTATATACAAAATAACAAATGTAAGCTTAAGAATACATGCTAATTACAAGTGTAAACTAATTGAAGAAGTGTCATTTATTTTCGTTTTATTTTAAATATATTAAGCTAAGTTATATAAACATATCTCTATCCCTCTCTTTCATTTTTCTATTATCTTCATTATTAAAACAAAAGGAAAACCAAAAATCTGTATTCTAAAAACCAGAGAAATCAAAGAGAAAATTCAAAACAATCTCTCCACAAATTTCAAACCTAAAGCTAAGAAAGATCAACTCAACAAATTTAATAAATTCAACTTAGATCAGTAAGCAAATCAAAGTCATGAAGCAAGACAAATTCGAGTTTTCAAAATCAAGTTTCTAGATTTCAAAACTTCCTAGACTTATGTGTTCATACTTAGGTGAGTAAACTAAAGCTTAAAAATAGTACGAAACTTGGAGCATGTAGTAAATTCTTGAAGAAAATTATGATGAATGTTTGCATAAATGTTTGCATGATTGTTTTATGATGAATACATGTATATAAGTATATAGATATTTGTGTGCATGTCTGTACATTAGTATATCTTCTCTGTTCTTCAATTACGGGTTTCTAATATGTTCAAAATCAAATTGCAATTCCCCTAATCTTTTTCAGGCTTAGATATATAAGCAAATTATGTTTGTAACAACAAGAATTAAGTTTTAAAAATATTTCTTAGTAGGAATTGAAGATAGTTTTGACTAGGATAAAGAATTACAGTAAAAACTTAAATATATCAAAATCCTGACTTAAATAATCTGTGAATTCTCGTATATAACCTGCTTTATCTTCAAAAAATATGATTTTTAGCAAAAAAATCATGATTTTTATGAAAGTAAATTTAGAGAAATCGTGGGTTGATTGGAATTTGGATTTTGAGCTTTTGCTGGTGATCGGAGTGATGTGGAAGGTCGGGAACACTACTGGAGGTAGCGAGCAGGTAGACGACCTTAGCAAAAAACGTGGGTGGTTTTATTGACCACCATTGCGGCGGTTGTTCGTCAAAGTAGAGTTTTAGCTGGGTTTTTGGTCGATGTTGGATTTTGAGTTGCTGAGCCGTCGACAAGGCATCGGAGGAAACGGTCGTGGGGGAAAATGGAGCATGGGTCGTCGACGAGGCTGTGGGCAGCGTAGTGAGGACTCCGATGATCGGAACAGTAGTGTCGAGGCGTTTTTTTGCAACCTGTTTGTTCCAGGTTTGGTTGTTGAGCCCGATTTCGATTTCGAGCCTGATTTTCGGTTTGGGTGGTCGAGATCGAAAGGGCTGGTCAGTGATGTCTAGTCGACGATGGTATTCATTTCCAGAACTCTGGCAATCAGTCATGCACATCCACATGGTTCGCCGTGTATCAGCGACGTTTCAGTGAGGGTGAAGGTATTTTCTCAGGAACAATTTCGAGTAAAGGAAGGGTTGTCTTGGGTTGTTTTCATGTATGTGAGTGTTTACAAAACTTATAACAGTTTTAATAATTTAAACAAAGTTTTTTTTAAGAAAAAGAAGGGATGCGAGGCTCAGGTCTTAGTTCGGGTAAATCCTGGTGTGATTCGGGTTAGGTTAGAATGTTGTTAATATTATCGAGTTTTAATAATTCTCTCAATCTATAAGTGTTTTTAGTTAAATGATGATTCATTTAGGTGGTATAATTTATTTTAAACATTTGTAAGTTAATTTTTAAAGTTTATTTAAACATAACTAATAATGTGATTAAGAGGTTAATCAAGAAGATTAAAGGATTTAAATCATTTATTACGCTTAAGAATTTAAATGAATAGTTTAATGATATTTAATTCTAAGATTTGTTAAATAAGATAAATGAATTATCTTAAAATTAATTAAGGTTTGTGTGATCTAAAGACTAATTAACAAAAGTAATTAAGAATGACTAATTAACTAATTGATTAAAGAATAATTAATGAAGTAATTAAAGATTAATTATTGATTAATTACTTAATAATTTAAGGTAATTACTTAATAACTAAGGAATGATTAATTTATGTGATTAATCAATGTTAATTACGGTTGATTAATCAATGTAATTAATTAAGGTAAATTTAACTAATGTAATTAAGTAAGGATAACTAATTGATATAAGTATTAGTTAATTAATGAAGGTAATTAAGGATGGTGAATTAATTAAAGTAATACCAAATGATTTTTAATTGATTAATGTTAATTAAGCTGGGTTACGTAATTAATTTTATTGGTTAAATTAAATTAATTATGTGATTAATTAATCTTTCTTAGGGATGGTGAATTGAATGGAATGTTTGGATTGATTAATACCTCAAGTCTGAGTAACGATTCTTAGATATTGTTTGAAATTAGTGTTTGACTATAACAAGATAAAACTCATAGTAAGGTACGAGTTACCCTAGATTTTAGTTATGTATTAAAACTTGATATTTCAAATTTTAAGGGTTTACTCATGCTGGTTTCCAACCTGACCCGGGTGTTACTTTGTTGTAATGCTCGGGTCAGACCGAGTATTACAGTTTATCAAATTAGGACGTTTTGGAGCTGAGGAGGCGAGCTGGATGGCAGGAATGTATGGAGTTTACCACTTTGTATTTGAGTTTGATTTGTTTATTCTGGGACAAGTCAATTATAACTGTCCAGTTCATGTATGCGGTTGTGCTCTGGTGTATTGAATGTAAATTAACAGATATAGCTTTCTTTGTGTAAATGCTATTATTTGATATTATATTTGATCCGCTGCAAAATGTGAGATTTTGTGCTTTGTTTTATGTTCTTCTTCTACCTCTTTTCTTCTTAACCTAATAATCTGGGATTTTCGGCATTCGATTGCTCGGCATTTCTACAGTGGATGTATTAATGTCGAATTTTCCAAGTCGAAAATTTATGGTCGTTACAAATGATGTAAAAGGAAAATAATTGAATAAACTTAAATATTATATTGAAATTATTGGTTGTTTTGGCTTATGGGATGTTAGGAAAGGATACTTCAAACTGTATAAGGATGTGTAGATAATGTAACAAGTAATTGTCTAAGGCTATTAAACATACGGTACATTTAATATTTTATTTATCATCTTGTACGATTAAATGTTTCTGAACCTGAACAAATCATTAGTTTGGTTGCTATGGACGTATGATTGATTCCTTTGTTACATATGGTGGTCTTGTTGTTTGTTTGCATGTGACTATTATTATGTTGTGTTGATTTGTTTATCATTAATTGAAATAACTTAAATATATCTTTTTTTCATGCAATTATTAACTTCTTAGGATTTTATAAGTGAAGTACAGGTTTATGGAAGCAATGACTACTGCTTACGGTTTCATCAACTAAGCGTTGTTTGCCCGACAAATACGTACATTTTCGGATTACGGGTTTCTAGCAATATTATATTGTTTTCCCGTGGTTTGGGATGTTTTATTTTAAATATGATATATATACATATATATATATATATATATGTTAATTATTGACATTATTATCTCTCCCGGACCTCTCAGTACAAAGGAGACTCTACCGAAATTTTCCGTGAATTTTAGACTTAGAAATTTTGTGAAAAGTGAAATATTTTCAAACTTTAGTAGAGTTGAATATAAAGATTTACTTTTTATTAATTGTATATTGTATTTAAATTACTTAATTGTGAAAATTAATTATTTATAAATTGTATACTTTGAATAATATATTAATTCGTTATTTCCTCTTTTTCCTTTTCGAGGACGAAAAGTTTTGAGTGAGGGGAGAGTGTAACGACCCGTATTTTTCGATATATAAAATACTAATTAAATAAGATTTTTGAATTTTATATTGAAAGAAAACTTTAATTTATGATGTTATAATGAGAGTAATAACTAGAGCGTAATGTTAGTAATGTTAATATAAGGTAATTGCTAACTATTTTAATGTAATTCCAATTAATTGAAGTGATGTAAAGTTATAATTGGATATAAACAATAAATAAGGAAATACATTGAATGGTGAAATTATATATAATCAATTAGAATTGGCGAATATTGAATATGACATCATTAATGTTATTTGAATGTTGTTGATAACTATTTAATGTAATTTCAAATCAATTGAAATAAATTATAGGTTGACTTGGTTATAATTTTAAATAATGAAATAAATTAAATGCTGTACTTAATACTGAATTTGTATGTAATTAACTGAAATAGGTTAGTACTGAATACATAATCTTTTTGGGTAAGCAAATTATAACCCTTAGTTGTAAAGAATAAGGTAATGGGTATGAATTATTATTATAAACTATTGTTTAAACTATTTTCTCATTAATTTATCCATTTGAATATTGAATTGGTAATTAATGGAATTAAGGCAATTGAATATTGGGTTTAATGTTGGAATTTTATGTCAGTAATTGAAATAATTGTAAAGTTATTTGGTGATAAGTTGAAATAAGGAAATGAATTAAATGTTATATAAAAAGGGGAAAATTATATGAAATTAAAGGAGAATTGAGTATAATTAGGGTTGTATAAGTAGTCATAACATTTATTGTTGATAATAAACTTATAAATGTGATTAAGTAAAAAGTAACATTTGTCATTTATCACCTATTTGTTTAATCCATTGAAATTAATTTGAAAATCAAATGTAATTAATCAAATTACTTATTGTAGTTAATATGAATTAAAGTGATAACTATAGAAGATTGAGGTAATGAAATGGTAAACCAACATTTCACTATATCCATAAGATGACAATTGATCAAATAATAAGATGAAAATCAAAATAGATATATACTGGAATTTAAATTAATTAATGAATTTATTGGTGTTAATTTGACTTGGAATCTTTCAATAAAAGGGAAAAAGAATTTACTTGAAACTAATGGCGTTTAATGAAAGAATGTACATTTGTTAGGATGCGTTATAAAGTGTAATTTTGAAATTAATTACAATTATGTCGATTTGGGATCTTTTAATTAAAGGAGTAAAAAAACATTAATTTTAAAGAATGGATTTAACGAAAGAAACATACAATATTGTTAAAATAAAAATGATGTTTTAATGAAAACAAAATGAATGTTGTTGTTTTTAAAGTAAGTGTAATTTTATAAAAAGAAAAAGAATTGAATTTTGAAGCAATATTTTACGGTCATTAAATATTAGTCTTTGGAAGTATAGAGGTGATTTTAATGCTAATTGTATAATTTAGAATAAATAAAATATTTTATGTTCATGATAGTGTGCTGAGGAAAACGCCGATATTGAATTCGAATTTGAAATCATTGTTCATCTTTTATTTTATGTAGCGGTGATCCCCGTTTTCTTAATTGGTGTATTCAAATTATTTATTGTATGTTAATAAAACTTTTAAATAGGCGTAAATTTGAGTTGATGTGGGGTCAAAGAAATTAATTGAACTGAAAAACATTTCCATATTAAATTAATGTGGCATTATATTCATTTTGAAGTATGAAAGATGATGTTCATCATGAATTCATATTCATGCACGTTTCATATTCTATTGCTTTTGCTAACTACTTTGTCATTCATATTTTTTTTCTGCCTTGTTCACTTTCACATTTCAACTATTCGTAATAAAAAAACCTCTCTCTTTATTTCATAAAACTTTTATTTATTCTATGTATACTCATTTTCCATTCTTATTTTTAGCTATACATTCTCTCACCTACTTTTATTTGGCCTACTTCTTAAATACCTCTTGTATTTGCATCTAAGCATTTATTTTTACACGTTACAACTTTTAGTATTCACTCTTTTTCATAACTTCTGCCTGCACTAATTCATTCATTAACAATTCATATTTAATGCACGTGCATCATTCATGCTAGCATGTTCATGTTAATATTTATTAAACACATAACCACATCATTTCTTTGAAAATCCTACTGTATTTTTGTATTCTTTTATTCCCTTCTCACTTTCCCCTCTGTTGACTTTTCAATTTCCCACTAGAGAACAAAACCAAAGTACGTACAGATTGTTTCTCATTCCTCTATCTGAAGCTTTCTGCTCACACTTTCTCCTTCTTCTTCAAAACTACAGAAACTCCAAAATTTCTAAATCCACAAATTCCCAAACTCCAAACTCCATCCCTCCTCTCTTGTTTCATCTCCCTAAAAGAAAAAAGGAAAATTCAATTTGTTTGATTTTCATTGTCATGCTTTGCTTTGCTATTGGATTGCTTCTTTGGATATGATTGGCCATGTAACTACCCAATTTTTTTATGCCCGAAAATCGACATCAGTACGCCCACTGTATCAAATGTCAAACGATAGAATGTCGGAAAACCAAATTATTAGGGATAAAGATGAAGAAGGTAGAAGAAGAATTAGATAAAATATTAGAATCTCACAATTGCAGCGGAATAATGTATAATAGATAAATGACTAATATTTAAACGAAGTACTATATTTGTTAATACATTACATCATCAGAGTACAACAAAATGCATAACACAAAACTAGACAGTTATCATAACATGTCCTCACAAACTAACCATGCAGTTAATCAAACACAGCGGAATATTCATCAAATACGTGTGATACGTATCGCCATCCAACTCGTCTCCTGAGCTCCATTGCAGTCCATCTAGAATCTATACTCTATAATACTTGGTCTACCTGAGCATTATAGTTAAATAACACCCGATTCATCCTGGAAAACCAACGCGATAAATACACTCAATTGGATAATTAAAGTTTTCCTAATCATTTGAAATCAAAGGTGCCTCGTAAGACCACGCCACAAATAAAACAGGCCGGGTTTTTACCTTACGATAACCAAAAAATTTCTTACAAAATTCTCTGATATTATAATAGTGTCTATATACAAATACTTATTCAAATAGCCAAAATTGTTGCATTCATTAAATTCCAGCATAATAGGTATACAAACAAAACCGCAAAGGCACGTAGGGAGATTGGATTTCCATCAATGGCAGGGCTATTGGGGTACTGCCCGTCACAGTACATGGTCTAAATCACCGTACCAATGATCCACCCTAATCCACTACATCACAAGACCGAAGCTACCCCTTACTGGATAGTCCGAATAAGTTCACCCCGCGGTTGGGATCAGCAACCGTCCACACAGCCGAAATAAAGTGACATCTAGAAAGGGGTGACCTTACCCTAATTGGTTGCTAGCCACTTAGCCTTGTGTGCACCTCCCCTGTTTTACTGGTTGATGAGGCTCGAGGCTATGCGTTACCTTTTTAGCACACATTCACTTAGAATGCTCATCGTCCTCCTGACGATGTTTTGAAAGCATTCGTCCATACAAGTCCACTCCGGGTTCAAACAGAACCGAAGGCACAACTCCTACTACATCCATTTTGGAATCACCCTCAGGATTAGTGGCGATTAGCCCTTGCACTTCACTACTCCATCTTCGACTCCCAGCTCTTGACATCCTCACGAAGACGTTCAAACCGGATCGAAGTGGTTTTAGGGAAATTAATCCCACTCCCGGTCTCTTCGAAACGATCAATACACTGGCCAATATCGATAGTCAGTTATTTAACTATCAAGTAACATTCACAAAACAACCACTAGACTTTAAATAATTTTCCAAATTATTTATTTCAAAAATATCCTTGCAAGATATATTTTCACTCTTCAACCGTTGAAAAATAGATCTCAAATCACTTTTCTCTCTCGGAAGAAAATTCCTACCCAATTGTTTTATTTCCACTGAAAATCACCAAGCCTTAATATTTTAGATTTTAAAAATAATTGAAATCACTTTATTCAAAAACATATTACTTTAAAACATTTTTTTAAAACAAAACTATTTTTAACACCTAAAGTAAAAACTGTTCAAAAAGCTTATTTAAAAATATATGCTTATTTCTCATGTAAAACTTAAGCCCAAACAAATTTTAAAATAAAATTATTAGATAGAGTATAATTATTAAATAACCGTCTTTTAAGTCAAATACTAGTTAAATCTTTAAAATAATCACTTCTATAATTAACTTAATAAATATTACTTTAAAAAAAATTAAAACAATTTAAGAAAATAATTTCTCCAAAAACATTCTTTTTTAAAACCAACTTTAAAACTTTTAGTTTATACTTAAAAGCTAATTTGAAAACATACTTGGCTTTTCAGGGAAAATACACTTTCCATTGCAAAATAGTTCATTTAATCAGTAAATAAATCCTTCTCGGTTTATCCTAATTTACATCTCCAAATCCGTAAATTTTCTTCTCCACACTTTTAAAAATAAGCCACCATTTAATATTAAACAAATTACCTATTCCTTTATAAATTCCCATCGTGAATTTATACTTTCAAATATCCACTGATGTCTTTTTTTCCATTTTATAAACCCAGTTTATAAATTCCATAATCTCGTTCTCTTTTTAAACACGGTTTCAAACACTAAATCAATTTCAAAATTGATTTCCAGAATCAACTCCATTTAAAAATAGATTCCTTTACTTACTCAATTTTATTTTAAACCCATTAATTTTAGATTTAACTTCCTTATTAAGATTTAAAATATTTTTTAAATTGAAACTACCAATTTCATATTTATTTCAAAATTCTTCTTTTATTTTTTTCTAAACCAATTAAATCCTGAATTGAAAAATAAATCGTTTGTTCCTTAAGATAATATCACTAAAGTTTAAAAATTCATGTATTCCATTTATTCAAAAATCTCATTTCTCATACTTTGAATTTATTTATTAGAATTTAAAATCAATTTTTATCCTTTTCCAATTCATTCTTTAATTGATCCAAATTTTCTATAATTATTTACTTAAAAATTCTCTCTTTTGTTTTTCCTTCAAAAATCTAATCTATATATTTTTGATAACCCAATATATCCAAATATATTAAATCAAACCATGTCATCTAATATTTCCGATCACCAATATAATCTATCACAGATTATCATATCACAGAATATTAAATAATCCAAATATTTTGAGGAATCCAGTTGGACCCTTCCAACCTATTTCCCTGCATCCACAGACGTTGGCACAATATAAAAAAATACCAATACCACTTCGAGGTGGAATATCGCGTTAAATGGGGTCATCCGCTATTATGCGGGGCGCATAGGGTCTCATCCGCTATATCATGTGGGAAATCAATCACTCCAATATATATATATATATATATATATATATATATATATATATGTATGTATGTATGTATGTATACTATCACATCCAGCCAGATATAATCATCAACTCAAGAAATCAATCCAATAATTTAAATTTAATTATTTAAATTAACCGATAATCCAAATGAGTGGGATTAACTTACCTTTGATTTTTGTTTGCACTCCATTTCCATCTCGACTATTCTCTCCACAATTTTGGACCTTGTAACAAACATTATATGTTTTATTATCATCCTGACTAATCGAGTGATCAATTATCATTTAAATAACTTTAATTAACTAATTACTTAATTTAAACAAATTTCCTTTTTAAAATCTTTTTGTATCTAAAATAATTTAGATAATGTCAAATTAAACCATTTTCAAACAACATATAAAAGTAATCCCTAAAGGTTCAAAAATATAATGTTTATATAAATTCTTATATTCCAAAACTTATATGTGTGTGTGTATATATATATTCTTTTTTTTCTTTTTCTACTGTTTACCTACTCATATGTATACATATACACACACACACACACACATATATATTAATTAAACTCTAATAAAATTCCTTTCTAAACCAATATATGTATTAGAGTAAAAATAGAACAAAGTTATTTTATATCTCTTACTATAAAAAAAATATTTTTTTGCTCTATAATGTGTAAGATTAAATAAAATAAAATGGAAATACCTTGCTGTAAACTATATAATTTATTTATTACTATTATTATTATTATAAACTGAAAAACTGCATGTATATATTTAAAATCAAATTATGATTAGCTTAACATTAGACTGCTAAAAAAAATCCTCTTTACTATAAACCTTTTCCATACATGCATATACATATATTTATTGAATAAAAAATCTGGTTTCGAAATCCTTTTCTCTGCCTATAAAATTTGCAGTCCATAAATATATTTAAATTAAAATGGTATGTGTGTGTATATATTTATATTTTAACCAGATAGTAAGTTCCAGTATAAACTATTTTATTTTATTTTTTTGAAACAATCTTAACCTTATAGTAAAAGTATGTTATCAGATTTTAAATTGAAAACAAATCTGTATATACCTTGCGAAAAGGTTCGAACCTGAGAATGCCCAAACCCTCATCACTGCCGGACCTCGACTCCAGTCTAGTATGAGGTGCCCACATTCACAGGACCCAAACTCCGACCACCATATCGAAGTCGCCCCATGCACGAGCTCCCCTAGCCCAAATCGAAATCCCCCGACCTCGATCTACAAATGTGATCGCCTCCTCTCCGATTACTCAAGAACCCATCAGCAAGATCGCGATTTGCCGATGAAACTTCGGAATACTCCCAAAGCTCGAGACCTCCACCCCAATTCCTGAACGAGCTCCAACATCGATGCATCAGATCCTACTATCTAGCCCTAGCTCGCGTACTTTCACACCATCGTCTCGAGCGACGGCGTGCTCGATTTTCCCACGTGATGATTTTTTTTTGGAAAGAGGCTTTTCTGTTTCGATCGGCTTTGTCTTCTTTTTTATAAAAAACTCGACGAAAAAATATATAAAAGAAGAGGACATCTGTTCGATTTTAAAAGAAACAGTAGGCACGTTTTAAATTTGTCGACTGAATGTGAGTATATATATATTTAATTCAAATTCAAATCGTCTCGATA
Organism: Allium cepa; assembly: GCA_030765085.1. Classification (NCBI taxonomy): domain Eukaryota; kingdom Viridiplantae; phylum Streptophyta; class Magnoliopsida; order Asparagales; family Amaryllidaceae; genus Allium; species Allium cepa. The sequence continues at coordinate 979,918,591 of CM060934.1, forward strand.
AATGCAAATCAAAATCTTGATCTTCAATTGAGGCGTGCTGCTAGGTATTTATAAGGTTATACACCTATTTCGAACGCAATGGAAAAGGTTCCGAGTCCTAATTTGATCGTATGGAGAAGATAGCTATTTGGACCCAGTTATTATATTAAATTTTCGATAAAGATTTCAGCGCGTTTTTCTACCGTACAGCCAAATGATCACTCCAAACACTACGAAAATTGAAATCCGATAATAATACAATACTACGGATCCAATGGAACTAGTTTCGTCGAAATCCGAGACTATGCCTCGGAAGGCTATTTTTAGATATCATTTAAACGATATAATTTCAAAACTTAACAAAACACTTCCAAATTCAAGTTTAACGCTTTTACTATCTACATTACTATCAATATAAATTTTAGAAGCCTTTAATTTTTTTTAATAAGCTTAAAATTTCAGATTCAACCACTTACCCAATTTTCAATTTTTTTAAGCAATTAAATCACTCAATAAATAGTGGTATTTGAAATTCAAGTTAGAATTTAACTTTTAAATAATTGAAATCAATTAAATATTCCAATTTCCAATGTCCAAAATCCCGAGACGTCATACTCCTCTCCCATTAAAAGAATTTCGTCCCCGAAATTACTAGTTAAGAGGAATGTCCCACAACCCGTTAATTTCCATCCCAAAATCAGCAGTTTTAACACACCCAAACAATCTTTTATTAAAGACACTATAACACTTACTAACTTCTTAAACTCATCCATAAATTCCAAACGATATTATTTTCTCAACAGTTCAAATTTAAATTTAAATCCAAATTTCTCAAAAAAGTTCTAACTCTCTAAATTTTCGAAATTTTTTGCCAGCGTCTCCTTTGCGCGGCTAGCTCGGTAAAACTACAAAATGCCCCTACAGGCCCCCAAATTCCAAAAGAAAATAAAAGGCCAGGTGGCTAGACTAGAAAATCATCAAATTTCATACAGAAATTCAAATAAATACCTTTTTGTCGAGCAGTTTAATTTATCTTCTGAAATCAAAATTCCCAATTTATCCTATCACAGCATTCAAAATCGTTTTATACATTTCCTTTCAAAAGTTCAACACATGCTTTACTTAAGCCCATACGATGTACATATACCATCCGTACGTAAATATCAAATTCGATCACTCACTTGATCACACAATTTCACTTCCGAACTAGTATCGTCCATCCGACTCCCTTGTGCGGACTGGGATCTGATTTCTTGATCAGAAACCGTCATTCTCCTTGCATAGCCACAAACTATGATAGAGAATTTTCAGAATCAATCAAAAACCATATCCATGGTTCACCATCGAAAATCGAGTGAAAAATCCTAACTCGGATCGATATCGCTATCTCGAAATTCTATGCTCAAGTGTGGATTAATTCGTTATGCAAATAAAATAATATACATACATCCTACGTATTTATTTCCAATTGATTACTAGCTATATCAATCCCTTTTATTCACATTTATTTTGATTCCTATTTACTTATCCGCGCTTATTCCATTTCACACTTTACTTATCCTTCATTCAACATAACTTATAATATTTTCCAATACCAAATTTTACTTAAGAATTTACCACTTCTTCTCAAGTTCAATATAAATATTTCATTCACTTCTTATATTTATTCTCCACTTCACCACTGAAGTTTATCATTATTATTATTTTCAATTAATTCCATTTATTTCAAATTTCAATTCATTTTATGTCAAACCATTTTTATTTAACCATCTCTTTAATTAGTTCTACATTCTGATTAATTTTACCACTTCATTTTTACTCAATTCAATTTTTAAATTTTAATATTCAGTTTTCAATTTCATTTAGTTACAACTAAATAAGTTTTCAAATCTCAATACTTTTATTCAAATTTTCATTTTCAGCTCCACTTGAATTAAATTTTCATTTTTCTAATTTCTTTTAATTCACTTCAATTAATTAGCTTACCTTTCAGCTTATTTTCTTTTCATACTTACTTTTATTTACTTTACTAGCTCATTTTGTTTCATTCTTGTTTTAATTTAACTCTTCTTAAGTTAAAATTTATTCCAAACAAATTTATAATTTTTATAAGTTTACAAATTATTTATTTTTCCATAAACATTTTAAATAAGATTCCAGAGTCCTTTAAACAATTGCTCAACATTTCAAAATAAATTTTGAAAACATATATATCTAAATCAAACTATTCTTTTGCATTTTGAAAATCAAACCCAATTTTTGCAAAGAAACAATAATCCAAAACATCTGGGTAGCAATCCCTCTCTTGGAAACTCGAAAATGAACATCGATGAAGCTATAGTCATCACCGAAGTTATTTTCCAACGACCAAGAGAGTTTAATGCTTTTACCTCCTTTAAACATTTCCAATATTTTTAAATCAAAATCCCACCAGATTTCAAATCCAATAATATCACCATTATTTCTCCAAACACCTTTGGAAACCATTTTCAAACCCAAAGGAATTAAATTTTCAAATTCCAAATCCTTTCAACTCATATTCATACCCTACTCTGGAATTTTATCTCATTTCAATTATAAATCACACTAGAATTCACATTTATAAATTTCATTTGTTAAATGAATTTATCTCCAAATCTTTGGTTATACCATTATTTCCTTATAACAACGATGATTATAATTTAATATTATCACTTCCTAACAACAAAGCAACCTTATACTATAATAAATTACAAAATTATTTCCTTTTATATACAAAAATAATTTGGGCAAAATTATTTCATTTACCCTATTTTAAAATAATACTGTGTCGGTTTATCTTGCTTAAGAGTTTAGAAATCCCTATCGATACAGTTGGCCAGACTGCACTGACCAGAATCAATAAACACTAGACCGATAAGTCAACACAATACAAAAACAATTTAAATATTCACTAACAAATACGCGCTCATATCTATTAATATACTCAAACTCATCCTAGAGTACTACGGACTCTATTTTAATGAGTACTTTCTACCAGAGCCCAGGTTCTCGCTTAACCTTCTGCTCTGATACCAATATGTAGCGACCCGATTTTTGGATGACCAAAAATTGACATCAATACGCCCACTGTATCAAATGTCGAAAAATCGAATGCCGGAAAACCGAATCATTAGGGATAAAGAAGAAGAAGGTAGAAGAAGAATTAGAAAACAATATCAGAATCTCACAATTACAGTAGTGCAATATATAGTAGATAAATGACTAATATTTAAACAAAGTACTATAACTGTTTATACATTACATCATTAGAGTACAACAAAATTCATAACATACAACTGGATAGTTATCATAACATGTCCTCACAAACTGACTATGCAGTTAATCAAACACATCGGAATATTCATCAAATACGTGTGATACGTCTCGCCATCCTGCTCGTCTCCTGAGCTCCACAGCAGTCCATCTAGAATCTGTACTCTATAATACTAGGTCTGACCCAATCATTATAATTAAATAACACCCGAGTCTGTCTGGAAAACCTATGTGAGAAAATACACTCAATTGGATTACTAAAGTTTTCAGAATCATTTGAAATCAAAGGTATCTCATAAGACCACACCACAAATAAAACATATTTGGTTTTTACATTATGATAACCAAAACATTTTTTACAAAATCCTCTGATATTATAATAGTGTCAATATACAAATACTTATTCAAACAGCCAAAATTGTTACATTCATTAAATTCCAGCATAATAGGTATACAAACAAAACCGTAAAGGCACGTAGGGAGAATGGATTTCCATCAATGGCAGGGCTATTGAGGTACCGCCCATCACAGTACATGGTCTAGATCACCGTACCGAGGATCCACCCCGATCCCCAGCATCACAATATTAGAGCTACCCCTTACTGGATAGTCCGAATAAGTTCACCCTGCGGTTGGGATCAGCAACCGCCCACACAGTCGAAATAAAGGGACATCTAGACAGGGGTGACCTTACCCTAATTGGTTGCTAGCCACTTAGCCTTTTGTGCACCTCCCCTATTTAATCCATTCCCGATTGATGAAGCTCGAGGCTGTGCGTTACCTTTTTAGCACACATTCACTTAGAATGCTCATCATCCTCCTGACGATGTTTTGAAAGCATTCGTCCATACAAGTCCGTTCCGGGTTCGAACAGAACCAAGGCACTACTCCTACTACATCCATTTTGGAATCACCCTCAGGATTAGTAGCAATTAGCCCTTGCACTTCACTACTCCATCTTCGACTCGCAGCTCTTGACTTCCTCATGAAGACGTTCAAGCCGGATCGAAGTGGTTTTCGAGAAATTAATCCCGATCCCGGTCTCTTCGAAACGATCAGCGCATTAGCCAATATTGATAGTCAATTATTTAACTATTAAATAACATTCACAAACAACCATCATACTTTAAATAATTTTCTAAATTATTTATTTAAAAAATATCCTTGCAAGATATATTGCTACTCTTCAACCCTTGAAAAAGAGATTTCAAATCACTTTTCTCTCTCGGAAGAAAATTCCCACCCAATTGTTTTATTTCCACTGAAATTCACCAAACCTTAACATTTTAGATTTTAAAAATAATTGAAATCACTTTATCCAAAAATATATATACTTTAAATCAATTTTTTTGAAACAAAACTATTTTAAACACGTAAAGTAAAAACTATGTAAAACGCTTATTTAAAAATGTATGCTTATTTCTCATGTAAAACTTAAGCCTAAACAAATTTTAAAATAAAATTATTAGATAGAGTATAATTATTAGATAACCGTCTTTTTAAATCAAATACTAGTTAAATCTTTAAAATAATCACTTCTATAATCAACTTAACAAATATTAATTTAAAAAAATTAAAACAATTTAAGAAAATAATGTCTCTAAAAACATTCTTTTTTAAAACCAACTTTAAAACTTTTAATTTATACTTAAAAGCTACTTTGAAAACATACTTGGCTTTCCAGGGAAAATAAACTTTCCATTCCAAAATAGTTCATTTAAACAGTAAATAAATCTTTCTTGATTTATCCCAGTTTACAAACCCAAATCCGAAAATTTTCTTTTCCACACCTTTAAAAATAAACCACCATTTATTTTTAATACAAATTACCCATTCCTTTGTAAATTCTCATCGTGAATTTATACTTTTAAATACCACTGATATCTTTTTTCCATTTTATAAACCTAGTTTATAAATTCCATAGTCTCGTTCTCTTTTTAAACCTAGTTTCAAACACTATATCTATTTCTAAATCGATTTCTAGAATTTACCCCATTTAAAAATAGATTCCTTTACTTACTCAATTTTATTTTAAAACCCATTAATTTCAGATTTAACTTGTTTATTAAGATTTAAAATCTTTTTTAAATTGAAACTACCAATTCCATATTTATTTAAAAAAAATTATTTTATTTTTTTCTAAACCAATTAAATCCTGAATTGAAAAATAAATCGTTTATTCCTTAAGATAATATCACTAAAGTTTAAAAATTCATGCATTCCATTTATTCAAAAATCTCATTTCGCATACTTTGAATTTATTTATTAGAATTTAAAATCAATTTTTATCCTTTTCCAATTCATTCTTTAATTGATCCAAATTTTCTATAATTATTTACTTAAAAATTCTCTCTTTTGTTTTTCCTTCAAAAATCTAATCTATATATTTTTGATAACCCAATATATCCAAATATATTAAATCAAACCATGGCATCTAATATTTCCGATTACCAATATAATCTATCACAGATTATCATATCACAGAATATTAAATAATCCAAATATTTTGAGGAATCCAGTTGGATCCTTCCAACCTATTTCCCATCATCCACAGACGTTAGCACAATATAAAAAAATACCAATACCACTTCGAGGTGGAATATCGCGGTATATGGGGTCATTCGCTATTATGCGGGGCGCATAGGGTCTCATCCGCTATATCATGTGGGAAATCAATCACTCCAATATATATAAATATGTATGTATGTATGTATGTATGTATGTATGTATGTATGTATGTATGTATGTATGTATGTATGTATGTATGTATACTATCACATCCAGCCATATATAATCATCAACTCAAGAAATCAATCCAATAATTTAAATTTAATTATTAAATTAACCGATAATCCAAATGAGTGAGATTAACTTACCTTTGATTTTTGTTTGCACTCCATTTCCATCTCGACTATTCTCTCCACAATTTTGGACCTTGTAACAAACATTATATGTTTTATTATCATCCTGACTAATCGAGTGATCAATTATCATTTAAATAACTTTAATTAACTAATTACTTAATTTAAACAAATTTCCTTTTTAAAATCTTTTTGTATCTAAAATAATTTAGATAATGTCAAATTAAACCATTTTCAAACTACATATAAAAGTAATCCCTAAAGGTTCAAAAATATAATGTTTATATAAATTCTTATATTCCAAAACTTATATGTGTGTGTATTTATATATATTCTTTTTTTTCTTTTTCTACTGTTTACCTACTCATATGTATACATACACACACACACACACATATATATTAATTAAACTCTAATAAAATTCCTTTCTAAACCAATATATGTATTAGAGTAAAAATAGAACAAAGTTATTTTATATCTCTTACTATAAAAAAAAATATTTTTTTGCTCTATAATGTGTAAGATTAAATAAAATAAAATGGAAATACCTTGCTGTAAACTATATAATTTATTTATTACTATTATTATTATTATAAACTGAAAAACTGCATGTATATATTTAAAATCAAATTATGATTAGCTTAACATTAGACTGCTAAAAAAAATCCTCTTTACTGTATACCTTTTCCTACATGCATATACATATATTTATTGAATAAAAAATCTGGTTTCGAAATCCTTTTCTCTGCCTATAAAATTTGCAGTCCATAAATATATTTAAATTAAAATGGTATGTGTGTGTATATATTTAAATTTTAACCAGATAGTAAGTTCCAGTATAAACTATTTTATTTATTTTTTTTGAAACAAACTTAACCTTATAGTAAAAGTATGTTATCAGATTTTAAATTGAAAACAAATCTGTATATACCTTGCGAAAAGATTCGAACCTGAGAATGCCCAAACCATCATCACTGCCGGACCTCGACTCCAGTCTAGTATGAGGTGCCCACATTCACAGGACCCAAACTCCGACCACCATATCGATGTCGCCCCATGCACGAGCTCCCCTAGCCCAAATCGAAATCCCCCGACCTCGATCTACAAATGTGATCGCCTCCTCTCCGATTACTCAAGAACCCATCAGCAAGATCGCGATTTGCCGATGAAACTTTGGAATACTCCCAAAGCTCGAGACCTCCACCCCAATTCCTGAACGAGCTCCAACATCGATGCATCAGATCCTACTATCTAGCCCTAGCTCGCGTACTTTCACACCATCGTCTCGAGCGACGGCGTGCTCGATTTTCCCACGTGATGATTTTTTTTTGGAAAGAGGCTTTTCTGTTTCGATCGGCTTTGTCTTCTTTTTTATAAAAAACTCGATGAAAAAATATATAAAAGAAGAGGACATCTGTTCGATTTTAAAAGAAACAGTAGGCACGTTTTAAATTTGTCGACTGAATGTGAATATATATATTTAATTCAAATTCAAATCGTCTCGATAAATGCAAATCAAAATCTTGATCTTCAATTGAGGCGTGCTGCTAGGTATTTATAAGGTTATACACCTATTTCGAACGCAATGGAAAAGGTTCCGAGTCCTAATTTGATCGTATGGAAAAGGTATTTATAAGGTTATATAATCAATTTTTTTGAAACAAAACTATTTTAAACACGTAAAGTAAAAACTATGTAAAACGCTTATTTAAAAATGTATGCTTATTTCTCATGTAAAACTTAAGCCTAAACAAATTTTAAAATAAAATTATTAGATAGAGTATAATTATTAGATAACCGTCTTTTTAAATCAAATACTAGTTAAATCTTTAAAATAATCACTTCTATAATCAACTTAACAAATATTAATTTAAAAAAATTAAAACAATTTAAGAAAATAATGTCTCTAAAAACATTCTTTTTTAAAACCAACTTTAAAACTTTTAATTTATACTTAAAAGCTACTTTGAAAACATACTTGGCTTTCCAGGGAAAATAAACTTTCCATTCCAAAATAGTTCATTTAAACAGTAAATAAATCTTTCTTGATTTATCCCAGTTTACAAACCCAAATCCGAAAATTTTCTTTTCCACACCTTTAAAAATAAACCACCATTTATTTTTAATACAAATTACCCATTCCTTTGTAAATTCTCATCGTGAATTTATACTTTTAAATACCACTGATATCTTTTTTCCATTTTATAAACCTAGTTTATAAATTCCATAGTCTCGTTCTCTTTTTAAACCTAGTTTCAAACACTATATCTATTTCTAAATCGATTTCTAGAATTTACCCCATTTAAAAATAGATTCCTTTACTTACTCAATTTTATTTTAAAACCCATTAATTTCAGATTTAACTTGTTTATTAAGATTTAAAATCTTTTTTAAATTGAAACTACCAATTCCATATTTATTTAAAAAAAATTATTTTATTTTTTTCTAAACCAATTAAATCCTGAATTGAAAAATAAATCGTTTATTCCTTAAGATAATATCACTAAAGTTTAAAAATTCATGCATTCCATTTATTCAAAAATCTCATTTCGCATACTTTGAATTTATTTATTAGAATTTAAAATCAATTTTTATCCTTTTCCAATTCATTCTTTAATTGATCCAAATTTTCTATAATTATTTACTTAAAAATTCTCTCTTTTGTTTTTCCTTCAAAAATCTAATCTATATATTTTTGATAACCCAATATATCCAAATATATTAAATCAAACCATGGCATCTAATATTTCCGATTACCAATATAATCTATCACAGATTATCATATCACAGAATATTAAATAATCCAAATATTTTGAGGAATCCAGTTGGATCCTTCCAACCTATTTCCCATCATCCACAGACGTTGGCACAATATAAAAAAATACCAATACCACTTCGAGGTGGAATATCGCGGTATATGGGGTCATTCGCTATTATGCGGGGCGCATAGGGTCTCATCCGCTATATCATGTGGGAAATCAATCACTCCAATATATATAAATATGTATGTATGTATGTATGTATGTATGTATGTATGTATGTATGTATGTATGTATGTATGTATACTATCACATCCAGCCATATATAATCATCAACTCAAGAAATCAATCCAATAATTTAAATTTAATTATTAAATTAACCGATAATCCAAATGAGTGAGATTAACTTACCTTTGATTTTTGTTTGCACTCCATTTCCATCTCGACTATTCTCTCCACAATTTTGGACCTTGTAACAAACATTATATGTTTTATTATCATCCTGACTAATCGAGTGATCAATTATCATTTAAATAACTTTAATTAACTAATTACTTAATTTAAACAAATTTCCTTTTTAAAATCTTTTTGTATCTAAAATAATTTAGATAATGTCAAATTAAACCATTTTCAAACTACATATAAAAGTAATCCCTAAAGGTTCAAAAATATAATGTTTATATAAATTCTTATATTCCAAAACTTATATGTGTGTGTATTTATATATATTCTTTTTTTTCTTTTTCTACTGTTTACCTACTCATATGTATACATACACACACACACACACATATATATTAATTAAACTCTAATAAAATTCCTTTCTAAACCAATATATGTATTAGAGTAAAAATAGAACAAAGTTATTTTATATCTCTTACTATAAAAAAAAATATTTTTTTGCTCTATAATGTGTAAGATTAAATAAAATAAAATGGAAATACCTTGCTGTAAACTATATAATTTATTTATTACTATTATTATTATTATAAACTGAAAAACTGCATGTATATATTTAAAATCAAATTATGATTAGCTTAACATTAGACTGCTAAAAAAAATCCTCTTTACTGTATACCTTTTCCTACATGCATATACATATATTTATTGAATAAAAAATCTGGTTTCGAAATCCTTTTCTCTGCCTATAAAATTTGCAGTCCATAAATATATTTAAATTAAAATGGTATGTGTGTGTATATATTTAAATTTTAACCAGATAGTAAGTTCCAGTATAAACTATTTTATTTATTTTTTTTGAAACAAACTTAACCTTATAGTAAAAGTATGTTATCAGATTTTAAATTGAAAACAAATCTGTATATACCTTGCGAAAAGGTTCGAACCTGAGAATGCCCAAACCATCATCACTGCCAGACCTCGACTCCAGTCTAGTATGAGGTGCCCACATTCACAGGACCCAAACTCCGACCACCATATCGATGTCGCCCCATGCACGAGCTCCCCTAGCCCAAATCGAAATCCCCCGACCTCGATCTACAAATGTGATCGCCTCCTCTCCGATTACTCAAGAACCCATCAGCAAGATCGCGATTTGCCGATGAAACTTCGGAATACTCCCAAAGCTCGAGACCTCCACCCCAATTCCTGAACGAGCTCCAACATCGATGCATCAGATCCTACTATCTAGCCCTAGCTCGCGTACTTTCACACCATCGTCTCGAGCGACGGCGTGCTCGATTTTCCCACGTGATGATTTTTTTTTGGAAAGAGGCTTTTCTGTTTCGATCGGCTTTGTCTTCTTTTTTATAAAAAACTCGATGAAAAAATATATAAAAGAAGAGGACATCTGTTCGATTTTAAAAGAAACAGTAGGCACGTTTTAAATTTGTCGACTGAATGTGAATATATATATTTAATTCAAATTCAAATCGTCTCGATAAATGCAAATCAAAATCTTGATCTTCAATTGAGGCGTGCTGCTAGGTATTTATAAGGTTATACACCTATTTCGAACGCAATGGAAAAGGTTCCGAGTCCTAATTTGATCGTATGGAGAAGATAGCTATTTGGACCCAGTTATTATATTAAATTTTCGATAAAGATTTCAGCGCGTTTTTCTACCGTACAGCCAAATGATCACTCCAAACACTACGAAAATTGAAATCCGATAATAATACAATACTACGGATCCAATGGAACTAGTTTCGTCGAAATCCGAGACTATGCCTCGGAAGGCTATTTTTAGATATCATTTAAACGATATAATTTCAAAACTTAACAAAACACTTCCAAATTCAAGTTTAACGCTTTTACTATCTACATTACTATCAATATAAATTTTAGAAGCCTTTAATTTTTTTTAATAAGCTTAAAATTTCAGATTCAACCACTTACCCAATTTTCAATTTTTTTAAGCAATTAAATCACTCAATAAATAGTGGTATTTGAAATTCAAGTTAGAATTTAACTTTTAAATAATTGAAATCAATTAAATATTCCAATTTCCAATGTCCAAAATCCCGAGACGTCATACTCCTCTCCCATTAAAAGAATTTCGTCCCCGAAATTACTAGTTAAGAGGAATGTCCCACAACCCGTTAATTTCCATCCCAAAATCAGCAGTTTTAACACACCCAAACAATCTTTTATTAAAGACACTATAACACTTACTAACTTCTTAAACTCATCCATAAATTCCAAACGATATTATTTTCTCAACAGTTCAAATTTAAATTTAAATCCAAATTTCTCAAAAAAGTTCTAACTCTCTAAATTTTCGAAATTTTTTGCCAGCGTCTCCTTTGCGCGGCTAGCTCGGTAAAACTACAAAATGCCCCTACAGGCCCCCAAATTCCAAAAGAAAATAAAAGGCCAGGTGGCTAGACTAGAAAATCATCAAATTTCATACAGAAATTCAAATAAATACCTTTTTGTCGAGCAGTTTAATTTATCTTCTGAAATCAAAATTCCCAATTTATCCTATCACAGCATTCAAAATCGTTTTATACATTTCCTTTCAAAAGTTCAACACATGCTTTACTTAAGCCCATACGATGTACATATACCATCCGTACGTAAATATCAAATTCGATCACTCACTTGATCACACAATTTCACTTCCGAACTAGTATCGTCCATCCGACTCCCTTGTGCGGACTGGGATCTGATTTCTTGATCAGAAACCGTCATTCTCCTTGCATAGCCACAAACTATGATAGAGAATTTTCAGAATCAATCAAAAACCATATCCATGGTTCACCATCGAAAATCGAGTGAAAAATCCTAACTCGGATCGATATCGCTATCTCGAAATTCTATGCTCAAGTGTGGATTAATTCGTTATGCAAATAAAATAATATACATACATCCTACGTATTTATTTCCAATTGATTACTAGCTATATCAATCCCTTTTATTCACATTTATTTTGATTCCTATTTACTTATCCGCGCTTATTCCATTTCACACTTTACTTATCCTTCATTCAACATAACTTATAATATTTTCCAATACCAAATTTTACTTAAGAATTTACCACTTCTTCTCAAGTTCAATATAAATATTTCATTCACTTCTTATATTTATTCTCCACTTCACCACTGAAGTTTATCATTATTATTATTTTCAATTAATTCCATTTATTTCAAATTTCAATTCATTTTATGTCAAACCATTTTTATTTAACCATCTCTTTAATTAGTTCTACATTCTGATTAATTTTACCACTTCATTTTTACTCAATTCAATTTTTAAATTTTAATATTCAGTTTTCAATTTCATTTAGTTACAACTAAATAAGTTTTCAAATCTCAATACTTTTATTCAAATTTTCATTTTCAGCTCCACTTGAATTAAATTTTCATTTTTCTAATTTCTTTTAATTCACTTCAATTAATTAGCTTGCCTTTCAGCTTATTTTCTTTTCATACTTACTTTTATTTACTTTACTAGCTCATTTTGTTTCATTCTTGTTTTAATTTAACTCTTCTTAAGTTAAAATTTATTCCAAACAAATTTATAATTTTTATAAGTTTACAAATTATTTATTTTTCCATAAACATTTTAAATAAGATTCCAGAGTCATTTAAACAATTGCTCAACATTTCAAAATAAATTTTGAAAACATATATATCTAAATCAAACTATTCTTTTGCATTTTGAAAATCAAACCCAATTTTTGCAAAGAAACAATAATCCAAAACATCTGGGTAGCAATCCCTCTCTTGGAAACTCGAAAATGAACATCGATGAAGCTATAGTCATCACCGAAGTTATTTTCCAACGACCAAGAGAGTTTAATGCTTTTACCTCCTTTAAACATTTCCAATATTTTTAAATCAAAATCCCACCAGATTTCAAATCCAATAATATCACCATTATTTCTCCAAACACCATTGGAAACCATTTTCAAACCTAAAGGAATTAAATTTTCAAATTCCAAATCCTTTCAACTCATATTCATACCCTACTCTGGAATTTTATCTCATTTCAATTATAAATCACACTAGAATTCACATTTATAAATTTCATTTGTTAAATGAATTTATCTCCAAATCTTTGGTTATACCATTATTTCCTTATAACAACGATGATTATAATTTAATATTATCACTTCCTAACAACAAAGCAACCTTATACTATAATAAATTACAAAATTATTTCCTTTTATATACAAAAATAATTTGGGCAAAATTATTTCATTTACCCTATTTTAAAATAATACTGTGTCGGTTTATCTTGCTTAAGAGTTTAGAAATCCCTATCGATACAGTTGGCCAGACTACACTGACCAGAATCAATAAACACTAGACCGATAAGTCAACACAATACAAAAACAATTTAAATATTCACTAACAAATACGCGCTCATATCTATTAATATACTCAAACTCATCCTAGAGTACTACGGACTCTATTTTAATGAGTACTTTCTACCAGAGCCCAGGTTCTCGCTTAACCTTCTGCTCTGATACCAATATGTAGCGACCCGATTTTTGGATGACCAAAAATTGACATCAATACGCCCACTGTATCAAATGTCGAAAAATCGAATGCCGGAAAACCGAATCATTAGGGATAAAGAAGAAGAAGGTAGAAGAAGAATTAGAAAACAATATCAGAATCTCACAATTACAGTAGTGCAATATATAGTAGATAAATGACTAATATTTAAACAAAGTACTATAACTGTTTATACATTACATCATTAGAGTACAACAAAATTCATAACATACAACTGGATAGTTATCATAACATGTCCTCACAAACTGACTATGCAGTTAATCAAACACATCGGAATATTCATCAAATACGTGTGATACGTCTCGCCATCCTGCTCGTCTCCTGAGCTCCACAGCAGTCCATCTAGAATCTGTACTCTATAATACTAGGTCTGACCCAATCATTATAATTAAATAACACCCGAGTCTGTCTGGAAAACCTATGTGAGAAAATACACTCAATTGGATTACTAAAGTTTTCAGAATCATTTGAAATCAAAGGTATCTCATAAGACCACACCACAAATAAAACATATTTGGTTTTTACATTATGATAACCAAAACATTTTTTACAAAATCCTCTGATATTATAATAGTGTCAATATACAAATACTTATTCAAACAGCCAAAATTGTTACATTCATTAAATTCCAGCATAATAGGTATACAAACAAAACCGTAAAGGCACGTAGGGAGAATGGATTTCCATCAATGGCAGGGCTATTGAGGTACCGCCCATCACAGTACATGGTCTAGATCACCGTACCGAGGATCCACCCCGATCCCCAGCATCACAATATTAGAGCTACCCCTTACTGGATAGTCCGAATAAGTTCACCCTGCGGTTGGGATCATCAACCGCCCGCACAGTCGAAATAAAGGGACATCTAGACAGGGGTGACCTTACCCTAATTGGTTGCTAGCCACTTAGCCTTTTGTGCACCTCCCCTATTTAATCCATTCCCGATTGATGAAGCTCGAGGCTGTGCGTTACCTTTTTAGCACACATTCACTTAGAATGCTCATCATCCTCCTGACGATGTTTTGAAAGCATTCGTCCATACAAGTCCGTTCCGGGTTCGAACAGAACCAAGGCACTACTCCTACTACATCCATTTTGGAATCACCCTCAGGATTAGTAGCAATTAGCCCTTGCACTTCACTACTCCATCTTTGACTCGCAGCTCTTGACTTCCTCATGAAGACGTTCAAGCCGGATCGAAGTGGTTTTCGGGAAATTAATCCCGATCCCGGTCTCTTCGAAACGATCAGCGCATTAGCCAATATTGATAGTCAATTATTTAACTATTAAATAACATTCACAAACAACCATCAGACTTTAAATAATTTTCTAAATTATTTATTTAAAAAATATCCTTGCAAGATATATTGCTACTCTTCAACCCTTGAAAAAGAGATTTCAAATCACTTTTCTCTCTCGGAAGAAAATTCCCACCCAATTGTTTTATTTCCACTGAAATTCACCAAACCTTAACATTTTAGATTTTAAAAATAATTGAAATCACTTTATCCAAAAATATATATACTTTAAATCAATTTTTTTGAAACAAAACTATTTTAAACACGTAAAGTAAAAACTATGTAAAACGCTTATTTAAAAATGTATGCTTATTTCTCATGTAAAACTTAAGCCTAAACAAATTTTAAAATAAAATTATTAGATAGAGTATAATTATTAGATAACCGTCTTTTTAAATCAAATACTAGTTAAATCTTTAAAATAATCACTTCTATAATCAACTTAACAAATATTAATTTAAAAAAATTAAAACAATTTAAGAAAATAATGTCTCTAAAAACATTCTTTTTTAAAACCAACTTTAAAACTTTTAATTTATACTTAAAAGCTACTTTGAAAACATACTTGGCTTTCCAGGGAAAATACACTTTCCATTCCAAAATAGTTCATTTAAACAGTAAATAAATCTTTCTTGATTTATCCCAGTTTACAAACCCAAATCCGAAAATTTTCTTTTCCACACCTTTAAAAATAAACCACCATTTATTTTTAATACAAATTACCCATTCCTTTGTAAATTCTCATCGTGAATTTATACTTTTAAATACCACTGATATCTTTTTTCCATTTTATAAACCTAGTTTATAAATTCCATAGTCTCGTTCTCTTTTTAAACCTAGTTTCAAACACTATATCTATTTCTAAATCGATTTCTAGAATTTACCCCATTTAAAAATAGATTCCTTTACTTACTCAATTTTATTTTAAAACCCATTAATTTCAGATTTAACTTGTTTATTAAGATTTAAAATCTTTTTTAAATTGAAACTACCAATTCCATATTTATTTAAAAAAAATTATTTTATTTTTTTCTAAACCAATTAAATCCTGAATTGAAAAATAAATCGTTTATTCCTTAAGATAATATCACTAAAGTTTAAAAATTCATGCATTCCATTTATTCAAAAATCTCATTTCGCATACTTTGAATTTATTTATTAGAATTTAAAATCAATTTTTATCCTTTTCCAATTCATTCTTTAATTGATCCAAATTTTCTATAATTATTTACTTAAAAATTCTCTCTTTTGTTTTTCCTTCAAAAATCTAATCTATATATTTTTGATAACCCAATATATCCAAATATATTAAATCAAACCATGGCATCTAATATTTCCGATTACCAATATAATCTATCACAGATTATCATATCACAGAATATTAAATAATCCAAATATTTTGAGGAATCCAGTTGGATCCTTCCAACCTATTTCCCATCATCCACAGACGTTAGCACAATATAAAAAAAATACCAATACCACTTCGAGGTGGAATATCGCGGTATATGGGGTCATCCGCTATTATGCGGGGCGCATAGGGTCTCATCCGCTATATCATGTGGGAAATCAATCACTCCAATATATATATGTATGTATGTATGTATGTATGCATGTATGTATGTATGTATGTATGTATGTATGTATGTATACTATCACATCCAGCCATATATAATCATCAACTCAAGAAATCAATCCAATAATTTAAATTTAATTATTAAATTAACCGATAATCCAAATGAGTGAGATTAACTTACCTTTGATTTTTGTTTGCACTCCATTTCCATCTCGACTATTCTCTCCACAATTTTGGACCTTGTAACAAACATTATATGTTTTATTATCATCCTGACTAATCGAGTGATCAATTATCATTTAAATAACTTTAATTAACTAATTACTTAATTTAAACAAATTTCCTTTTTAAAATCTTTTTGTATCTAAAATAATTTAGATAATGTCAAATTAAACCATTTTCAAACTACATATAAAAGTAATCCCTAAAGGTTCAAAAATATAATGTTTATATAAATTCTTATATTCCAAAACTTATATGTGTGTGTATTTATATATATTCTTTTTTTTCTTTTTCTACTGTTTACCTACTCATATGTATACATACACACACACACACACATATATATTAATTAAACTCTAATAAAATTCCTTTCTAAACCAATATATGTATTAGAGTAAAAATAGAACAAAGTTATTTTATATCTCTTACTATAAAAAAAAATATTTTTTTGCTCTATAATGTGTAAGATTAAATAAAATAAAATGGAAATACCTTGCTGTAAACTATATAATTTATTTATTACTATTATTATTATTATAAACTGAAAAACTGCATGTATATATTTAAAATCAAATTATGATTAGCTTAACATTAGACTGCTAAAAAAAATCCTCTTTACTGTATACCTTTTCCTACATGCATATACATATATTTATTGAATAAAAAATCTGGTTTCGAAATCCTTTTCTCTGCCTATAAAATTTGCAGTCCATAAATATATTTAAATTAAAATGGTATGTGTGTGTATATATTTAAATTTTAACCAGATAGTAAGTTCCAGTATAAACTATTTTATTTATTTTTTTTGAAACAAACTTAACCTTATAGTAAAAGTATGTTATCAGATTTTAAATTGAAAACAAATCTGTATATACCTTGCGAAAAGGTTCGAACCTGAGAATGCCCAAACCATCATCACTGCCAGACCTCGACTCCAGTCTAGTATGAGGTGCCCACATTCACAGGACCCAAACTCCGACCACCATATCGATGTCGCCCCATGCACGAGCTCCCCTAGCCCAAATCGAAATCCCCCGACCTCGATCTACAAATGTGATCGCCTCCTCTCCGATTACTCAAGAACCCATCAGCAAGATCGCGATTTGCCGATGAAACTTCGGAATACTCCCAAAGCTCGAGACCTCCACCCCAATTCCTGAACGAGCTCCAACATCGATGCATCAGATCCTACTATCTAGCCCTAGCTCGCGTACTTTCACACCATCGTCTCGAGCGACGGCGTGCTCGATTTTCCCACGTGATGATTTTTTTTTGGAAAGAGGCTTTTCTGTTTCGATCGGCTTTGTCTTCTTTTTTATAAAAAACTCGACGAAAAAATATATAAAAGAAGAGGACATCTGTTCGATTTTAAAAGAAACAGTAGGCACGTTTTAAATTTGTCGACTGAATGTGAATATATATATTTAATTCAAATTCAAATCGTCTCGATAAATGCAAATCAAAATCTTGATCTTCAATTGAGGCGTGCTGCTAGGTATTTATAAGGTTATACACCTATTTCGAACGCAATGGAAAAGGTTCCGAGTCCTAATTTGATCGTATGGAGAAGATAGCTATTTGGACCCAGTTATTATATTAAATTTTCGATAAAGATTTCAGCGCGTTTTTCTACCGTACAGCCAAATGATCACTCCAAACGCTACGAAAATTGAAATCCGATAATAATACAATACTACGGATCCAATGGAACTAGTTTCGTCGAAATCCGAGACTATGCCTCGGAAGGCTATTTTTAGATATCATTTAAACGATATAATTTCAAAACTTAACAAAACACTTCCAAATTCAAGTTTAACGCTTTTACTATCTACATTACTATCAATATAAATTTTAGAAGCCTTTAATTTTTTTTAATAAGCTTAAAATTTCAGATTCAACCACTTACCCAATTTTCAATTTTTTTAAGCAATTAAATCACTCAATAAATAGTGGTATTTGAAATTCAAGTTAGAATTTAACTTTTAAATAATTGAAATCAATTAAATATTCCAATTTCCAATGTCCAAAATCCCGAGACGTCATACTCCTCTCCCATTAAAAGAATTTCGTCCCCGAAATTACTAGTTAAGAGGAATGTCCCACAACCCGTTAATTTCCATCCCAAAATCAGCAGTTTTAACACACCCAAACAATCTTTTATTAAAGACACTATAACACTTACTAACTTCTTAAACTCATCCATAAATTCCAAACGATATTATTTTCTCAACAGTTCAAATTTAAATTTAAATCCAAATTTCTCAAAAAAGTTCTAACTCTCTAAATTTTCGAAATTTTTTGCCAGCGTCTCCTTTGCGCGGCTAGCTCGGTAAAACTACAAAATGCCCCTACAGGCCCCCAAATTCCAAAAGAAAATAAAAGGCCAGGTGGCTAGACTAGAAAATCATCAAATTTCATACAGAAATTCAAATAAATACCTTTTTGTCGAGCAGTTTAATTTATCTTCTGAAATCAAAATTCCCAATTTATCCTATCACAGCATTCAAAATCGTTTTATACATTTCCTTTCAAAAGTTCAACACATGCTTTACTTAAGCCCATACGATGTACATATACCATCCGTACGTAAATATCAAATTCGATCACTCACTTGATCACACAATTTCACTTCCGAACTAGTATCGTCCATCCGACTCCCTTGTGCGGACTGGGATCTGATTTCTTGATCAGAAACCGTCATTCTCCTTGCATAGCCACAAACTATGATAGAGAATTTTCAGAATCAATCAAAAACCATATCCATGGTTCACCATCGAAAATCGAGTGAAAAATCCTAACTCGGATCGATATCGCTATCTCGAAATTCTATGCTCAAGTGTGGATTAATTCGTTATGCAAATAAAATAATATACATACATCCTACGTATTTATTTCCAATTGATTACTAGCTATATCAATCCCTTTTATTCACATTTATTTTGATTCCTATTTACTTATCCGCGCTTATTCCATTTCACACTTTACTTATCCTTCATTCAACATAACTTATAATATTTTCCAATACCAAATTTTACTTAAGAATTTACCACTTCTTCTCAAGTTCAATATAAATATTTCATTCACTTCTTATATTTATTCTCCACTTCACCACTGAAGTTTATCATTATTATTATTTTCAATTAATTCCATTTATTTCAAATTTCAATTCATTTTATGTCAAACCATTTTTATTTAACCATCTCTTTAATTAGTTCTACATTCTGATTAATTTTACCACTTCATTTTTACTCAATTCAATTTTTAAATTTTAATATTCAGTTTTCAATTTCATTTAGTTACAACTAAATAAGTTTTCAAATCTCAATACTTTTATTCAAATTTTCATTTTCAGCTCCACTTGAATTAAATTTTCATTTTTCTAATTTCTTTTAATTCACTTCAATTAATTAGCTTACCTTTCAGCTTATTTTCTTTTCATACTTACTTTTATTTACTTTACTAGCTCATTTTGTTTCATTCTTGTTTTAATTTAACTCTTCTTAAGTTAAAATTTATTCCAAACAAATTTATAATTTTTATAAGTTTACAAACTTATTTATTTTTCCATAAACATTTTAAATAAGATTCCAGAGTCCTTTAAACAATTGCTCAACATTTCAAAATAAATTTTGAAAACATATATATCTAAATCAAACTATTCTTTTGCATTTTGAAAATCAAACCCAATTTTTGCAAAGAAACAATAATCCAAAACATCTGGGTAGCAATCCCTCTCTTGGAAACTCGAAAATGAACATCGATGAAGCTATAGTCATCACCGAAGTTATTTTCCAACGACCAAGAGAGTTTAATGCTTTTACCTCCTTTAAACATTTCCAATATTTTTAAATCAAAATCCCACCAGATTTCAAATCCAATAATATCACCATTATTTCTCCAAACACCTTTGGAAACCATTTTCAAACCCAAAGGAATTAAATTTTCAAATTCCAAATCCTTTCAACTCATATTCATACCCTACTCTGGAATTTTATCTCATTTCAATTATAAATCACACTAGAATTCACATTTATAAATTTCATTTGTTAAATGAATTTATCTCCAAATCTTTGGTTATACCATTATTTCCTTATAACAACGATGATTATAATTTAATATTATCACTTCCTAACAACAAAGCAACCTTATACTATAATAAATTACAAAATTATTTCCTTTTATATACAAAAATAATTTGGGCAAAATTATTTCATTTACCCTATTTTAAAATAATACTGTGTCGGTTTATCTTGCTTAAGAGTTTAGAAATCCCTATCGATACAGTTGGCCAGACTACACTGACCAGAATCAATAAACACTAGACCGATAAGTCAACACAATACAAAAACAATTTAAATATTCACTAACAAATACGCGCTCATATCTATTAATATACTCAAACTCATCCTAGAGTACTACGGACTCTATTTTAATGAGTACTTTCTACCAGAGCCCAGGTTCTCGCTTAACCTTCTGCTCTGATACCAATCTGTAGCGACCCGATTTTTGGATGACCAAAAATTGACATCAATACGCCCACTGTATCAAATGTCGAAAAATCGAATGCCGGAAAACCGAATCATTAGGGATAAAGAAGAAGAAGGTAGAAGAAGAATTAGAAAACAATATCAGAATCTCACAATTACAGTAGTGCAATATATAGTAGATAAATGACTAATATTTAAACAAAGTACTATAACTGTTTATACATTACATCATTAGAGTACAACAAAATTCATAACATACAACTGGATAGTTATCATAACATGTCCTCACAAACTGACTATGCAGTTAATCAAACACATCGGAATATTCATCAAATACGTGTGATACGTCTCGCCATCCTGCTCGTCTCCTGAGCTCCACAGCAGTCCATCTAGAATCTGTACTCTATAATACTAGGTCTGACCCAATCATTATAATTAAATAACACCCGAGTCTGTCTGGAAAACCTATGTGAGAAAATACACTCAATTGGATTACTAAAGTTTTCAGAATCATTTGAAATCAAAGGTATCTCATAAGACCACACCACAAATAAAACATATTTGGTTTTTACATTATGATAACCAAAACATTTTTTACAAAATCCTCTGATATTATAATAGTGTCAATATACAAATACTTATTCAAATAGCCAAAATTGTTACATTCATTAAATTCCAGCATAATAGGTATACAAACAAAACCGTAAAGGCACGTAGGGAGAATGGATTTCCATCAATGGCAGGGCTATTGAGGTACCGCCCATCACAGTACATGGTCTAGATCACCGTACCGAGGATCCACCCCGATCCTCAGCATCACAATATTAGAGCTACCCCTTACTGGATAGTCCGAATAAGTTCACCCTGCGGTTGGGATCAGCAACCGCCCGCACAGTCGAAATAAAGGGACATCTAGACAGTGGTGACCTTACCCTAATTGGTTGCTAGCCACTTAGCCTTTTGTGCACCTCCCCTATTTAATCCATTCCCGATTGATGAAGCTCGAGGCTGTGCGTTACCTTTTTAGCACACATTCACTTAGAATGCTCATCATCCTCCTGACGATGTTTTGAAAGCATTCGTCCATACAAGTCCGTTCCGGGTTCGAACAGAACCAAGGCACTACTCCTACTACATCCATTTTGGAATCACCCTCAGGATTAGTAGCAATTAGCCCTTGCACTTCACTACTCCATCTTCGACTCGCAGCTCTTGACTTCCTCATGAAGACGTTCAAGCCGGATCGAAGTGGTTTTCGGGAAATTAATCCCGATCCCGGTCTCTTCGAAACGATCAGCGCATTAGCCAATATTGATAGTCAATTATTTAACTATTAAATAACATTCACAAACAACCATCAGACTTTAAATAATTTTCTAAATTATTTATTTAAAAAATATCCTTGCAAGATATATTGCTACTCTTCAACCCTTGAAAAAGAGATTTCAAATCACTTTTCTCTCTCGGAAGAAAATTCCCACCCAATTGTTTTATTTCCACTGAAATTCACCAAACCTTAACATTTTAGATTTTAAAAATAATTGAAATCACTTTGTCCAAAAATATATATACTTTAAATCAATTTTTTTGAAACAAAACTATTTTAAACACGTAAAGTAAAAACTATGTAAAACGCTTATTTAAAAATGTATGCTTATTTCTCATGTAAAACTTAAGCCTAAACAAATTTTAAAATAAAATTATTAGATAGAGTATAATTATTAGATAACCGTCTTTTTAAATCAAATACTAGTTAAATCTTTAAAATAATCACTTCTATAATCAACTTAACAAATATTAATTTAAAAAAATTAAAACAATTTAAGAAAATAATGTCTCTAAAAACATTCTTTTTTAAAACCAACTTTAAAACTTTTAATTTATACTTAAAAGCTACTTTGAAAACATACTTGGCTTTCCAGGGAAAATACACTTTCCATTCCAAAATAGTTCATTTAAACAGTAAATAAATCTTTCTTGATTTATCCCAGTTTACAAACCCAAATCCGAAAATTTTCTTTTCCACACCTTTAAAAATAAACCACCATTTATTTTTAATACAAATTACCCATTCCTTTGTAAATTCTCATCGTGAATTTATACTTTTAAATACCACTGATATCTTTTTTCCATTTTATAAACCTAGTTTATAAATTCCATAGTCTCGTTCTCTTTTTAAACCTAGTTTCAAACACTATATCTATTTCTAAATCGATTTCTAGAATTTACCCCATTTAAAAATAGATTCCTTTACTTACTCAATTTTATTTTAAAACCCATTAATTTCAGATTTAACTTGTTTATTAAGATTTAAAATCTTTTTTAAATTGAAACTACCAATTCCATATTTATTTAAAAAAAATTATTTTATTTTTTTTAAACCAATTAAATCCTGAATTGAAAAATAAATCGTTTATTCCTTAAGATAATATCACTAAAGTTTAAAAATTCATGTATTCCATTTATTCAAAAATCTCATTTCGCATACTTTGAATTTATTTATTAGAATTTAAAATCAATTTTTATCCTTTTCCAATTCATTCTTTAATTGATCCAAATTTTCTATAATTATTTACTTAAAAATTCTCTCTTTTGTTTTTCCTTCAAAAATCTAATCTATATATTTTTGATAACCCAATATATCCAAATATATTAAATCAAACCATGGCATCTAATATTTCCGATTACCAATATAATCTATCACAGATTATCATATCACAGAATATTAAATAATCCAAATATTTTGAGGAATCCAGTTGGATCCTTCCAACCTATTTCCCATCATCCACAGACGTTAGCACAATATAAAAAAATACCAATACCACTTCGAGGTGGAATATCGCGGTATATGGGGTCATCCGCTATTATGCGGGGCGCATAGGGTCTCATCCGCTATATCATGTGGGAAATCAATCACTCCAATATATATATATATATATGTATGTATGTATGTATGTATGTATGTATGTATACTATCACATCCAGCCATATATAATCATCAACTCAAGAAATCAATCCAATAATTTAAATTTAATTATTAAATTAACCGATAATCCAAATGAGTGAGATTAACTTACCTTTGATTTTTGTTTGCACTCCATTTCCATCTCGACTATTCTCTCCACAATTTTGGACCTTGTAACAAACATTATATGTTTTATTATCATCCTGACTAATCGAGTGATCAATTATCATTTAAATAACTTTAATTAACTAATTACTTAATTTAAACAAATTTCCTTTTTAAAATCTTTTTGTATCTAAAATAATTTAGATAATGTCAAATTAAACCATTTCCAAACTACATATAAAAGTAATCCCTAAAGGTTCAAAAATATAATGTTTATATAAATTCTTATATTCCAAAACTTATATGTGTGTGTATTTATATATATTCTTTTTTTTCTTTTTCTACTGTTTACCTACTCATATGTATACATATACACACACACACACATATATATTAATTAAACTCTAATAAAATTCCTTTCTAAACCAATATATGTATTAGAGTAAAAATAGAACAAAGTTATTTTATATCTCTTACTATAAAAAAATATATTTTTTTGCTCTATAATGTGTAAGATTAAATAAAATAAAATGGAAATACCTTGCTGTAAACTATATAATTTATTTATTACTATTACTATTATTATAAACTGAAAAACTGCATGTATATATTTAAAATCAAATTATGATTAGCTTAACATTAGACTGCTAAAAAAATCCTCTTTACTGTATACCTTTTCCTACATGCATATACATATATTTATTGAATAAAAAATCTGGTTTCGAAATCCTTTTCTCTGCCTATAAAATTTGCAGTCCATAAATATATTTAAATTAAAATGGTATGTGTGTGTATATATTTAAATTTTAACCAGATAGTAAGTTCCAGTATAAACTATTTTATTTTATTTTTTTGAAACAAACTTAACCTTATAGTAAAAGTATGTTATCAGATTTTAAATTGAAAACAAATCTGTATATACCTTGCGAAAAGGTTCGAACCTGAGAATGCCCAAACCCTCATCACTGCCAGACCTCGACTCCAGTCTAGTATGAGGTGCCCACATTCACAGGACCCAAACTCCGACCACCATATCGAAGTCGCCCCATGCACGAGCTCCCCTAGCCCAAATCGAAATCCCCCGACCTCGATCTACAAATGTGATCGCCTCCTCTCCGATTACTCAAGAACCCATCAGCAAGATCGCGATTTGCCGATGAAACTTCGGAATACTCCCAAAGCTCGAGACCTCCACCCCAATTACTGAACGAGCTCCAACATCGATGCATCAGATCCTACTATCTAGCCCTAGCTCGCGTACTTTCACACCATCGTCTCGAGCGACGGCGTGCTCGATTTTTCCACGTGATGATTTTTTTTTGGAAAGAGGCTTTTCTGTTTCGATCGGCTTTGTCTTCTTTTTTTATAAAAAACTCGACGAAAAAATATATAAAAGAAGAGGACATCTGTTCGATTTTAAAAGAAACAGTAGGCACGTTTTAAATTTGTCGACTGAATGTGAATATATATATTTAATTCAAATTCAAATCGTCTCGATAAATGCAAATCAAAATCTTGATCTTCAATTGAGGCGTGCTGCTAGGTATTTATAAGGTTATACACCTATTTCGAACGCAATGGAAAAGGTTCCGAGTCCTAATTTGATCGTATGGAGAAGATAGCTATTTGGACCCAGTTATTATATTAAATTTTCGATAAAGATTTCAGCGCGTTTTTCTACCGTACAGCCAAATGATCACTCCAAACACTACGAAAATTGAAATCCGATAATAATACAATACTACGGATCCAATGGAACTAGTTTCGTCGAAATCCGAGACTATGCCTCGGAAGGCTATTTTTAGATATCATTTAAACGATATAATTTCAAAACTTAACAAAACACTTCCAAATTCAAGTTTAACGCTTTTACTATCTACATTACTATCAATATAAATTTTAGAAGCCTTTAATTTTTTTTTAATAAGCTTAAAATTTCAGATTCAACCACTTACCGAATTTTCAATTTTTTTAAGCAATTAAATCACTCAATAAATAGTGGTATTTGAAATTCAAGTTAGAATTTAACTTTTAAATAATTGAAATCAATTAAATATTCCAATTTCCAATTTCCAATGTCCAAAATCCCGAGACGTCACACTCCTCTCCCATTAAAAGAATTTCGTCCCCGAAATTACTAGTTAAGAGGAATGTCCCACAACCCGTTAATTTCCATCCCAAAATCAACCGTTTTAACACACCCAAACAATCTTTTATTAAAGACACTATAACACTTACTAACTTCTTAAACTCATCCATAAATTCCAAACGATATTATTTTCTCAACAGTTCAAATTTAAATTTAAATCCAAATTTCTCAAAAAAGTTCTAACTCTCTAAATTTTCGAAAATTTTTGCCAGCGTCTCCTTTGCGCGGCTAGCTCGGTAAAACTACAAAATGCCCCTACAGGCCCCCAAATTCCAAAAGAAAATAAAAGGCCAGGTGGCTAGACTAGAAAATCATCAAATTTCATACAGAAATTCAAATAAATACCTTTTTGTCGAGCAGTTTAATTTATCTTCTGAAATCAAAATTCCCAATTTATCCTATCACAGCATTCAAAATCGTTTTATACATTTCCTTTCAAAAGTTCAACACATGCTTTACTTAAGCCCATACGATGTACATATACCATCCGTACGTAAATATCAAATTCGATCACTCACTTGATCACACAATTTCACTTCCGAACTAGTATCGTCCATCCGACTCCCTTGTGCGGACTGCGATCTGACTTCTTGATCAGAAACCGTCATTCTCCTTGCATAGCCACAAACTATGATAGAGAATTTTCAGAATCAATCAAAAACCATATCCATGGTTCACCATCGAAAATCGAGTGAAAAATCCTAACTCGGATCGATATCACTATCTCGAAATTCTATGCTCAAGTGTGGATTAATTCGTTATGCAAATAAAATAATATACATACATCCTACCTATTTATTTCCAATTGATTATTAGCTATATCAATCCCTTTTATTCACATTTATTTTGATTCCTATTTACTTATCTGCACTTATTCCATTTCACACTTTACTTATCCTTCATTCAACATAACTTATAATATTTTCCAATACCAAATTATACTTCAGAATTTACCACTTCTTCTCAAGTTCAATATAAATATTTCATTCACTTCTTATATTTATTCTCCACTTCACCACTGAAGTTTATCATTATTATTATTTTCAATTAATTCCATTTATTTCAAATTTCAATTCATTTTATGTCAAACCATTTTTATTTAACCATCTCTTTAATTAGTTCTACATTCTGATTAATTTTACCACTTCATTTTTACTCAATTCAATTTTTAAATTTTAATATTCAGTTTTCAATTTCATTTAGTTACAACTAAATAAGTTTTCAAATATCAATACTTTTATTCAAATTTTCATTTTCAGCTCCACTTGAATTAAATTTTCCTTTTTCTAATTTCTTTTAATTCACTTCAATTAATTAGCTTACCTTTCAGCTTATTTTCTTTTCATACTTACTTTTATTTACTTTACTAGCTCATTTTGTTTCATTCTTGTTTTAATTTAACTCTTCTTAAGTTAAAATTTATTCCAAACAAATTTATAATTTTTATAAGTTTACAAACTTATTTATTTTTCCATAAACATTTTAAATAAGATTCCAGAGTCCTTTAAACAATTGCTCAACATTTCAAAATAAATTTTGAAAACATATATATCTAAATCAAACTATTCTTTTGCATTTTGAAAATAAAACCCAATTTTTGCAAAAAAACAATAATCCAAAACATCCGGGTAGCAATCCCTCTCTTGGAAACTCGAAAATGAACATCGATGAAGCTGTAGTCATCACCGAAGTTATTTTCCAGCGACCAAGAGAGTTCAGTGCTTTTACCTCCTTTAAACATTTCCAATATTTTTAAATCAAAATCCCACCAGATTTCAAATCCAATAATATCAACATTATTTCTCCAAACCCCTTTGGAAACCATTTTCAAACCCAAAGGAATTAAATTTTCAAATTCCAAATCCTTTCAACTCATATTCATACCCTACTCTGGAATTTTGTCTCATTTCAATTATAAATCACACTAGAATTCACATTTATAAATTTCATTTGTTAAATGAATTTATCTCCAAATCTTTGGTTATACCATTATTTCCTTATAACAACAATGATTATAATTTAATATTATCACTTCCTAACAACAAAGCAACCTTATACTATAATAAATTACAAAATTATTTCCTTTTATATACAAAAATAATTTGGGCAAAATTATTTCATTTACCCTATTTTAAAATAATACTGTGTCGGTTTATCTTGCTTAAGAGTTTAGAAATCCCTATCGATACAGTTGGCCAGACTGCACTGACCAGAATCAATAAACACTCGACCGATAAGTCAACACAATACAAAAACAATTTAAATATTCACTAACAAATACGCGCTCATATCTATTAATATACTCAAACTCATCCTAGAGTACCACGGACTCTATTTTAATGAGTAATTTCTACCAGAGCCCAGGTTCTCGCTTAACCTTCTGCTCTGATACCAATCTGTAGCGACCCGATTTTTGGATGACCAAAAATTGACATCAATACGCCCACTGTATCAAATGTCGACAAATCGAATGCCGGAAAACCGAATCATTAGGGATAAAGAAGAAGAAGGTAGAAGAAGAATTAGAAAACAATATCAGAATCTCACAATTACAGCAGAACAATATATAGTAGATAAATGACTAATATTTAAACAAAGTACTATAACTGTTTATACATTACATCATTAGAGTACAACAAAATTCATAACATACAACTGGATAGTTATCATAACCTGTCCTCACAAACTGACTATGCAGTTAATCAAACATATCGGAATATTCATCAAATACGTGTGATACGTCTCGCCATCCAGCTCGTCTACTGAGCTCCACAGCAGTCCATCTAGAATCTGTACTCTATAATGCTAGGTCTGACCCAATCATTATAATTAAATAACACCCGAGTCTGTCTGGAAAACCTATGTGAGAAAATACACTCAATTGGATTACTAAAGTTTTCAGAATCATTTGAAATCAAAGGTATCTCATAAGACCACACCACAAATAAAACATATTTGGTTTTTACATTATGATAACCAAAACATTTTTTACAAAATCCTCTGATATTATAATAGTGTCAATATACAAATACTTATTCAAGTAGCCAAAATTGTTACATTCATTAAATTCCAGCATAATAGGTATACAAACAAAACCGTAAAGGCACGTAGGGAGAATGGATTTCCATCAATGGCAGGGCTATTGAGGTACTGCCCATCACAGTACGTGGTCTAGATCACCGTACCGAGGATCCACCCCGATCCCCAGCATCACAATATTAGAGCTACCCCTTACTGGATAGTCCGAATAAGTTCACCCTGCGGTTGGGATCAGCAACCGCCCGCACAGTCGAAATAAAGGGACATCTAGACAGGGGTGACCTTACCCTAATTGGTTGCTAGCCACTTAGCCTTTTGTGCACCTCCCCTATTTAATCCATTCCCGATTGATGAAGCTCGAGGCTGTGCGTTACCTTTTTAGCACACATTCACTTAGAATGCTCATCATCCTCCTGACGATGTTCTGAAAGCATTCGTCCATACAAGTCCGTTCCGGGTTCGAACAGAACCAAGGCACTACTCCTACTACATCCATTTTGGAATCACCCTCAGGATTAGTAGCAATTAGCCCTTGCACTTCACTACTCCATCTTCGACTCACAGCTCTTGACTTCCTCATGAAGACGTTCAAGCCGGATCGAAGTGGTTTTCGGGAAATTAATCCCGATCCCTGTCTCTTCGAAACGATCAGCGCATTAACCAATATTGATAGTCAATTATTTAACTATTAAATAACATTCACAAACAACCATCAGACTTTAAATAATTTTCCAAATTATTTATTTAAAAAATATCCTTGCAAGATATATTGCTACTCTTCAACCCTTGAAAAAGAGATTTCAAATCACTTTTCTCTCTCGGAAGAAAATTCCCACCCAATTGTTTTATTTCCACTGAAATTCACCAAACCTTAATATTTTAGATTTTAAAAATAATTGAAATCACTTTATCCAAAAATATATATACTTTAAAACAATTTTTTTGAAACAAAACTATTTTAAACACGTAAAGTAAAAACTATGTAAAACGCTTATTTAAAAATGTATGCTTATTTCTCATGTAAAACTTAAGCCTAAACAAATTTTAAAATAAAATTATTAGATAGAGTATAATTATTAGATAACCGTCTTTTTAAATCAAATACTAGTTAAATCTTTAAAATAATCACTTCTATAATCAACTTAACAAATATTAATTTAAAAAAATTAAAATAATTTAAGAAAATAATGTCTCTAAAAACATTCTTTTTTAAAACCAACTTTAAAACTTTTAATTTATACTTAAAAGCTACTTTGAAAACATACTTGGCTTTCCAAGGGAAATACACTTTCCATTCCAAAATAGTTCATTTAATCGGTAAATAAATCTTTCTTGATTTATCCCAGTTTACAAACCCAAATCCGAAAATTTTCTTTTCCACAACTTTAAAAATAAACCACCATTTATTTTTAATACAAATTACCCATTCCTTTGTAAATTCTCATCGTGAATTTATACTTTTAAATACCACTGATATCTTTTTTCCATTTTATAAACCTAGTTTATAAATTCCATAGTCTCGTTCTCTTTTTAAACCTAGTTTCAAACACTATATCTATTTCTAAATCGATTTCTAGAATTTACCCCATTTAAAAATAGATTCCTTTACTTACTCAATTTTATTTTAAAACCCATTAATTTCAGATTTAACTTGTTTATTAAGATTTAAAATCTTTTTTAAATTGAAACTACCAATTCCATATTTATTTAAAAAAAATTATTTTATTTTTTTCTAAACCAATTAAATCCTGAATTGAAAAATAAATCGTTTATTCCTTAAGATAATATCACTAAAGTTTAAAAATTCATGTATTCCATTTATTCAAAAATCTCCTTTCCCATAGTTGGAATTTATTTATTAGAATTTAAAAATCAATTTTTATCCTTTTCCAAATCATTCTTTAATTTATCCAAATTTTCTACAATTATTTTACTTAAGAATTGTCTCTTTTATTTTTCCTTCAAAAATCTAATCTATATATTTTTGATAACTAAGTATACCCAGATATTTTAAATCAAACCATGGCATCTAATATTTCTGATTACCAATATAATCTATCACAGATTATCATATTACAGAATATTAAATAATCCAAATATTTTGGGGAATCCAGTTGGATCATTCCAACCTGTTTCCCTTCATCCGCAGACGTTAGCATAATATAAAAATACCTATCCCACTTCGAGGTGGAATATCGTGGTATGTGGGGTCATTCACTATTATGCGTGGCGCATAGGGTCTCATCCGCTATATAATGCGAGAAATCAATCACTCCGATATATATATATATATATATATATATATATATATATATATATATATATATATATATATATATATATATCACGCACTACCATATATATTGTCACATCCAGCCTGATATAATCATCAATTCAAGAAATCAAGAAATCAATCCAATAATTTAAATTTAATTATTTAAATTAACCAATAATCCAAATGAGTGAGATTAGCTCACCTTTGATTTTTGTTTGCACTCCATTTCCATCTTGACTATTCTCTGCACAATTTTCGACCTTGTAACAAACATTATATGTTTTATTAACATCCTGACTAATCGAGTGATTAATTGTCATTTAAACAACTTTAATTAACTAATTATTTAATTCAAACAGATTTTCTTTTAAAAATCTTTTTGTATCAAAAATAATTTAGATAATGTCAAATTAAACCATTTTCAAACTGCATATAAAAGTAATCCCTAAAGGTTCGAAAATCTAATGTTTATATAAATTCTTATATTCCAAAACTTATGTATATATTCTTTTTTTTCCTTTTCTACTGTTTACCAACTCGTATGTATGTATGTATGTGCATATATATATATATATATATATATATATATATATATATATATATATTAACTAAACTCAAATAAAATTCCTTTCTAAACCAGTATATATATAAGAGTAAAAATAGAACAAAGTTATTTTATATCTCTTACTAAAAAAATATTTTTTTCCTTTCTGCAATATATAAGATTAAATAAAATAAAATGGAAATACCTTGTTGTAAACTATATAATTTATTATTATTATTATTAAAAATTGAAAAACTGCATGTACATATTGAAAATTAAATTAAGATTAGCTTAACATTTTAAAAAGAATGCTAAAAAATATTCCTCTTTACTGTAAACCTTTTCCTACATGCATATACATATATTTATTTAATAAAAAATCTGGTTTCGAAATCCCTTTCTCTGCCTACAATAAAATTTGCAGTCCATAAATATATTAAATTAAAATGGTATGTGTGTATATATTTATATTTTAATCGGACAGTAAGTTCCAGTATAAATTATTTTACTTTATTTTTTTAAAACAAACTTAACCTTACAGTAAAAGTATGTTATCAGATTTTAAATTGAAAATAAATCCGCATATACCTCGTGAAAAGGTTCGAAGCTGAGAATGCCCAAACCCTCATCACTGCCAGACCTCGGCTCCAGTACAGTACGAGGTGCTCACATTCGCGCAACCCAAACTCCGACCACCAAATCGAATTCTCCCCATGCATGAGCTCCCCAAGCCCCAAATCGAAATCCCCCGACCTCGATCTGCAAATGTGATCGCCTCCTCTCCGATTACTCAAGAACCCACTAGCAAGATCACGATTTGTCGATGAAACTTCGGAATCCTCCCAAAGCTCGAGACCTCCACCCCAATTCCTAAACGAGCTCCAACATCGATGCGCCAGATCCTATTATCTAACCCTAGCCCGCATACTTTCACACCATCATCTCGAGCGACGGCGTGCTCGATTTTCCCACGCGATGATTTTTTTATTTAGAAAGAGGCTCTTCTGTTTTGATCGGCTTTGTCTTCTTTTTTTTAAAAAAACCTCGGCTAAAAAAAATATAAAAGAAGAGGACATCTGTTCGATTTTAAAAGAAACAGTAGACACGTGTTAAATTTGTCGATTGAATCTAAATATATATGTGTGTGTGTGTGTGTGTATATATATATATATATATATATATAATTTAAATTCAAATTAAAATCGTCTCGATAAATGCAACTCAAAATCTTTATCTCCAATCGAGGCGTGACGCTAGACATTCATAAGGTTATACCCTTATTTCGAATGCAATGGAAAAAGTTTCAAGTCCTAATTCGATCGTAGAACATAACTTTTTGGACCCATTTATTATATTAAATTTTCGATAAAGATTTCAACGCGTTTATCTACCATACAGCCAAACGATCACTACAAACACTATGAAAATTGAAATTCGATAATTATACAATATTACGGATTCAATGGAATTGGTTTCGTCGAAATCCAAGACTGCGCCTCGGAAGGCTATTTTTAAATATCGTTTAAACGATATAATTTCAAAACTTAACAAAACACTTCCAAATTCAAGTTTAACTCTTTTACCATATACAGTACTATCAATATAAATTTTACAGGCCTTAAATTATTATTTTTTAACATGCTTATTATTTAAAATTAATTAAATATTCCAATTTCAAATGTCTAAAATCCCGGGCCGTCACAGGTTAGCTTGTCGTGTTTGAATTTCAACTAGGATCTATCTATTTATGTTGTCAAAAACTCTCTAACCTCGAAAGGTGAGCAATCACTCACAATTAACTTTTTTATCGTTAGGTAAATAAACATCGATTGAAACGTTACAAGAAATGTTTGCTTTAGATAGGAATATGTGATATATGTTGTTATGTTCCCTTGAATTTGTGTTATAATATTCACATACACATGTTGTTTTATATGTCACAAGTAGTATGTTATGTTGATTTGATTAATTATCACATATAATATGTCACATATGATATGTAAGAAAAAAATGTGTTATGTTAGAAAAATATATTTATAGATGCCAAGTTGAAATACATCACATGTGATATGTAAAAAATGTGTTATGTTAAAAAATATATTTATATATGCCATGTTGAAATATATTACATATGCTATGTTGAAGAAAAAAAATGTGTTAGCTAATAAAAATCATATGTTGCACATTAATAATATGTCACTTATGCTATGTGGAAATAATGTGCTATGTTTGTAAAAAATGATATACCTTTTTATTTTATTGTAAATCACCTTGCAAGTTCCTTGTATATATGTCATGTTATATATTTATATGTTATGTTAGTGTATGACATGTTAGAATTTGAAATATTCACTTATGTTGTATACGATATATGACACATGTGATATGTTAGTTATGCATGTGTATATATGAAATTGTTAATTATGTACGCATGTTGGTCATTGATATGTTATGTTATTTATGTTAATATTGTTTGCACGCTCTAAGTTCCCTGATAGTTAGCAAAATCACTTTGGATTGAAATGATACATGCCCGATATAAAACCACTTTGGATTTAAATAAATTGATTTTCGAATAAAATTAGAATATTGTAATTGTGAACTTATGTTTAAACTTGAAATTGTGAAATTGAAATTCAATTGATTTAATGAAAGTTTTAATTAGATTTTTAGATTTAAACTTTTTGTTTGATCATAACTTAATAGCTTTAAGTGAAAAATTGAAATCTGAAGTTGGATTTAATAATGAATCGATTGGAAACGAACATAAAGTCGGTATTTGGACTGAATAGATTTATAGTGTGAAAGATGATGTTTATTTAAACCTAAGTATTTCACTTATGGAGTTATCTGTACATTTCACTTGAGTTTACTTACTTACATAAGAATGTTAGTCCTGACTCGAGTGTTCTTGTTTTACTTTACGCTTAGGTCAGACCGAGTATTTCAGTTTAGCGAAGACGCTTATTTCTGAAGACGAAGTCAAGCACCATATCTACTACTATTATAGCAATTGTTTATTCTGCCTGAAAAAAATGTAAATTTTAATTTTGTTGAAAAATAGTTTCATGAACTGTTTATATATTTATTTTTCGTATTATATTTCATCTTTCCAATGCGAGATTCTATATTTTGTTCTTTTGAATCTTATTTCATTTGAACAATCCCATTAATAATCTGTCTTTTGAATGGTTTGAGTTAGACATATGTGGTTTATTGTCGACTTAAACTGTCCAAAAAGGCAGATCATTACAATAAATTTTCATTAGTAGATCCAAATATAATATCATCAACATAAATTTGAACAATTAATATATCCTTCTGTTCTTACTAATAAATAATGTTGTATCTGTTTTACCAATTTAAAAACCAAAATTTATTAAATGTGATTTAATCAGGTTCTTTTTTTAAACCATATAATGCCTTTTTATGTTTAAATACATGATCTGCATATTTTTCATGAACAAATTATGGTGGTTGTTCAACATAAACATTTTCTTTTATAAAACCATTCCAGAAAGCACTTCTAGCATCCATTTGAAATAGCGTAACGTTATGATGACATGCAAAAGTAAGCAATATTCTTATGGCTTCAAGATGTGCCACAGGTGCAAAAGTCTCTTCATTCCTTCTTTTTGATTGTAATCTTGTACCACTAATCTTGCCTTATTTTGTATAATATTTCCATTTTCGTCTGCTTTGTTTTTAAATACTCATTTTGTTCCAATTATTAATTGATCGTTTGTCCTTGGTACTAGTTCCCAAAAATTATTTCGTTCAAATTGATTAAGTTTTTCTTGCATTGCTAAAATCCAGAAATCATCATTTGATGCTTCCTCGTAATTTTTTGGTTCAAAATTAGATATAATTGCTACATTACTCATTTGATTTATTTGTCTTCTAGTTGAAACTTTGTTATCTAGATTTTCAATTTTTCTATCAATAGGATGTCTTTTAAAATAAGGGGTGGTTATTTCAGACCACTGTTATTTTGACTATTATTATTATATTCAATTATAATTTCAATGGCTTTATTTTGATTA
Organism: Allium cepa; assembly: GCA_030765085.1. Classification (NCBI taxonomy): domain Eukaryota; kingdom Viridiplantae; phylum Streptophyta; class Magnoliopsida; order Asparagales; family Amaryllidaceae; genus Allium; species Allium cepa. Next base: position 979,955,169 of record CM060934.1, read on the forward strand.
CTGCCAAAAATTTCTTTGCGTCTTTATTTATATTTTTAAAGTCTTCATTAGATGAGACATGAAGATTTTCCTTTATAACATGTGTTCCTTTATTAAAAATTATGTATGCTTTAATTTGATCGAAATATCCAATAAAAATTCCTTCATCGACTTTTGGATCGAATTTACCAAGATTATCTTTCATGTTTATAATAAAGCATTTTGATCCAAATATTTGAAAATATGATACTTTTGGTTTCTTTTTGTAGAGTATTTCATAACATGTATATTTAGTCATAGGTTTAAGAATTACACGATTTAATATATTGAAAATTAGGAAGGCATCCATATTATATTTTCATATTGTAAAGCGGGTCCCTGTCAAAGTTTCATTGTAAAGCGGGTCCCTGTTTTCTGGAAAAGAAGAAAAATTATTGCTGAAATGTCAGAAACTTTTATAAATAAGTGTTGATATTTCAGCAACTTTCCCTGTCAAAGTTTCATTGTAAATCCGGTCCATGTTTTCTAGAAACAAAGAAAAATTATTGCTGAAATGTCAGCAACTTTTATAAATAAATGCTGATATTTCAGTAACTTTCACAAACTGTGTTTACAGTGTACATAAATGTTGCTGAAATGTCAACAACTTTTATAAATAAGTGCTGATATTTCAGCAACTTTCATACACTATGTTCACATTGTACAGAAAAGTTGCGGAAATGTCAGTAACTTTTATGAAAATTTGCATCATACTCTGCAATAATAGTGAATAAAAAACAGGGACCTAATTTACACTGAAATATAGTGAAGGACTTTTCGTGAATTTTAAAACTTAATAAGGACCTGTGCCAAAAGTACCCTTTAATTTATAACATGTAGTAGCAACTGCTTCTGCCCAAAATTCTGTGGTAAGCCACCGCCATTTAGGAAAGTTCGAGCACATTCTTGCAAGGTGCCATTTTTTCTTTCAACTACTCAGTTTTGTTGTGGTGTTCGTGGAAATAAAGAATTATGGCTAATTCCTTTTTCATTACAAAAGTTTGTAAATAATTCATTTTCAAATTCTCCATTGTGATCACTTCTTATATTTTTGATTTTTAAATCCATTAGAGTCTTAATTCATTTATCAAAAATTTTAAACATTTCGAATGTATCGCTTTTATATTTTAAAAATAGCATCTAAGTATATCTTAAAAAAACATCTATAATTACAAAATCATATTTATTGTAATTTATCGAACGTACTTAAGTTGGACCAAATAAGTCCAAATGAAGTAATTTAAGAGGTTGTTTAGTAGAGATGTCCTTTTTAGACTTAAACGAGCTTTTCTTTAATTTTCCAAGTTGACGTGCATCGCGTAGATTTTTAACTTTGAAATTTATTTAGGTAATCCTCTTACCAAATTGTTTTTAGCTAATTTGTTTATATATTTGAAATTTATGTGACAAAATCTTTTATGCCATATCCGTGGATCATCATGATTTTCGGTTAAGCATAAATCATTATTATGATTACTATTCGTGTTTAGAATACAAATATTTTGATTTCTTGTTCCTTCAAAAATTAAAATTTTATTCTGATAAAAGATATTGCATTTATCTTTTCAAAATCGATCCTAAATCCCTTATATCATAATTGACATATACTAAGTAAATTATATTTTAAGTTTTAACTAATAATACATTTGAAATAATAGTAGAATTAGATATACCGACATTGATGACGTTTCCAATTCCGATAACATATCCTTTGTAATTATCCCCAAAAGTGACCGTGCCACCGTCCATGTAAGTGATGTTTAATAGCATATGTGCATTTCCCATCATATGTTTGGAGCATCCACCATCGAGTATCCATTTATCATTATTATTAGTTTTGTTTTTGGGCACCTACAAAATAACTAAAAAAATTAATTGCTACCCACTTCATTCCATTAGGGTCCTATGTGTTAGTAGAAGAAGGTAGCCATACCCATGAGAGTTTGGAACCTTTAGAGATGTAACTTTCGTTATGAACTATATATCTTTTTGATGTACATCTATGTGTTTTTGTCTAATCAATTTATTATTTGTTTTAGGAATCTATATTTTAATCATTTCCCTTATTTTCATATTTAGATTTTGTTTTTTTTAAATTTGTATATAGTGACTATACTTCTTGAATCCTTGATTATTTTTACAAATCAAATTATTTCTTAAACGTCTATGATTTTTTTTGTTAAATCCTAACCCCTTCCTATTTCCTGATGATTTTGAAATTTTTATCAAATTATCTAGATTTTGCTTTCTTGTATTAAATTTTGAAATGTTGTTAGTAATTTTATTAATTTATTTCTGGGATCAGATTTCTATATTAGCTATTTCTAAATTTTGTTTCAATTCATACTTTTCTTTTTTGAGTTTATAATTCTCTATTCTATTATTCTCTATATTATTAGAGTAGCATTTTGAGATGATAATATTTTACATTTTTTGTGCTAATTCTGATTCTTCCTCTAAAATAGTTTTCTCTTCTTTTAACAATCCAATTTCATATTCAGCTCTATTTAATTTTCCCATATTTTCTTTATTTAATTTTTTTAATTCTATATACTTGTCATCTAATTCTATACTAATTTTAATAATTTCATCATATGTTAATTCAAGACGTACCTCATATGTGCTAGCCATGAAGCAAACATTTGCTTATTCTGCGTCACTGTCGCTCTTGGTGAAGAGGAAGAGCCGGAGTCATCCCAGGTTACTTGAAATGCTCTTCTCTTTTTCTTGAAATTTTTAATTTTGTTTTTCTTTTTATCATTGTTGAGTAATGGACAGTCCTACTTCATATGGCCAAATACAAAGCATTTCATTGATGTTTGATTTGAGGAATTTGTGTTGCCGCTGTATTGAAATTTCGTCATCTTTTTGAACTTCTTAAACCTGTTATAATTTTTGGCAATGAATACAAACTCGTCTTCTTCCAAGTCGGAGTTGTCATTGTTTACCTGAAATGCGATGTTTTTCTTTTCTTGATTTTGTTCTTTTCTTGCCTATAAATTAGCTTCATATAACATCAGATTTCCTATTAACTTTTCGACTTTAAGTTTGGAAAGATCGTTAGCTTCTTCGATGGCTAAAAATTTTCTTTCCTATTCGTTTGTCGAAGAGTTCAAAATTCATGTGACTAGATCAAATCAGTGAATTTAAATCCCAGTGCCATAACATCGTGTTGTGTAGTTTGAAATCTACCATACATGTCAACAATTGATTCATTTGATTTCATTTTAAAAGATGAAAATTGATTTTGTAGAATAGAAATTTTTGTTCGCTTAACTTGTTTGTGCCTTCAGGGTAATTTGTAATGTACACCATATATCTTAAGCAGTAGTGCAAAGCATGACTCATGAAAATTCATTTTTATTGAGTAGGCAATATAAAATATTCATAGCTTCAGCATTGTTAGACGCCTCTACTTTTTGTGCATTAGTCCATGTACTAATATCAGTGTCAGGTGCTTCATATTTATTTTGAGTTGCTAGCCATATATCTAATCCGTTTGCTTCCATAAAAATTTGCTTGCGTGTTGACTAATAAGCATAATTAGAACTAGTAAATAGTGCAGGACGAGCAGGTGAGTGACCTTCTTGAAATGTACTTGCCAATTTAATGATTTCAATTACGTGTTTCTGTAGATTGAAATAATCTTGCTCTGATACCAATGAAAATCTTGTGGATCGTATGTTATCTAACTTTTTGTATAATATGCAAGTGTATAAGTTAGTACTATAGTAGATAATAAATAGTGAAGTATAAAAAGGCATGCAAACTAGAGTTTTTATATCGGTTCAGACCTTTCGTCCTATGTCCAGTCCTGAATCTCCCTTTCTATATTTCTTTTAACTAAATTACCCTCGCTTCGTCTAGAGGAATAAGCTAATACAAAAGTATATCTCTGACAATCTCGTGTTCCAAATAACACAGTTTTCGACTTATAATACAAATCTTCTTATGATCTCTTTTGATTATGCAAGTGTGAACGCTTTGAGTTGTGAGAAGTGGTTTAACCAAAATTATATTTTGGTTGTAATAGATTAAGAGTATGTGGACAATGTATATGCAAGAAGGTGTTTAGAAATCAAGAGAGGAAGGAATAGATTAATTCAAGTTAGTTGATATCTACTTCTCAATCAAAGTAGTATTTATAGATTCAAAAAGGTGCAGATGAAGAGTTGTTACTATTTGAGAAAGTTTAATCATTTTAATGGTCGCAACCTTTCACTGAAAGGTGATTTATTTTTATTTCAAACAGAAGTGTCTTTTAAAAAATTGACAGTTTTTGCATATGACAAACCTTTGTGGTAAAATCTCAGATTTTTATGACTTTGGAAAATTTTAACCCGAGAATTGTCGCAGACATCTGTGGTTTTATCTCAAACATCTGTGAGGTACAAAATCAGTTTTTTCAACTAAATTTTAAAGCATATAAAATTGTGTGTGATCGTGTATGCATATATACTCAAGGAGACATTAACAATATTTTGTCTATGACTCTTTTCCAATAGGATAATCTTACCAATAGTATTATGGTTGATAGATCTTTGTATCTTTTTGAGTCTCAATATCTTCGAGCATGATGTCTTCTTGTAGCATATACATGTAATCTTGATAAAGTGAGTGTATGTTTATGCGTGTGTGTATGATTGTGTAGTTGTTATCATTGAAATATAATGGAGGTTCTAACAAATCCCAGCCATATCTGAATGAGACCATGCAAATACATCTCTATTGGACTTAAGAAACTGAATTAAGCATGTCTTCAAGCTGCTTTCCAATCCTTTCCCACTTTGACTATTTTAGTTGAATTGTTTTGGTTAATACATATTTCCTCAAGGTCTTTTATAGGTTTTATCCTTTCCACTTCCCCATAGCAGTCAAATTCTATGATATTTCTCCTTCTTCCATGGAATTAGCGTCGATCCGCTTTCTCTTACTTCCTGGGTAAATGTACCTTTCAAACATACATTTATTAGTTTTATTAGATCTTACTTTTGCTTCAAATATTGGTGTAAAGATCCATTATTCAAAGGCTGAAAACAGTAAATGAGTCAAAGTAAGAAATAATACTCCACTTATATTGATCAAGCGCTACAAAGTACATCTCATGGGAGCCAAATTGTTCTCTGCGATAGTGCCCTAACCCCTCTTAGTTAAGAATTTTACCATTTGATATTTTGGCAAGACAAAAGCGTCCACCTCATCAAGTGTGAGTCGGTTGAAGAAAGCATTGTAGTATGATGTTTGGTTGATGATTACAAATAGGGTTTCAAAATTCCTACAACATGGCATACTCTCATCTGCGCTAGCAACTTCACTTATCCTATTGGAGTCGATCCCTTATTGTTGAACCCAAAGATAGGTTCAAGGTTGGGTTCTAGCATGTCTTCTGTAATGCCCATTTGATAAAAGGCATGTCTAAAAATAACATTCACTGCGCTCCCAGTGTCTACAAGAATCTAGGGCACTATAGACAAGCCAATTTGGATTGTGATCATAAAGGGGTCATTATAAGCGTGATGGATCTCGTTCTTCGGCTCTTGGGGTATGACAAAAAGGTTTGGCATTGATGCATTGAGTCATGAACTTTTAAGTAGCAGCTCTTCTTAAACAGAGAACACTCTTCTCTAGTTTCTTTAATATATTTGTTTCTGGTTCCCTTGCTAGTCCCTGCTAGGTGTGGCCTCCCATGGACTACATCAATCCTATTCAACACGGACTCGTGCTTAATGAATCTTCTTCTTCCAAGATGTTGACAGCATTATTAGGAAATTTTTGTGGACCATCATCAGTCTATGGTGCCATTTGTTCGTCGTGGATGAATTCCTTCAAATGCCCTTCACGGATTAGTTTCTAAATGATTCCAGCCAAGACCCTATATTTACCAAATTTATGGCTATCTGCTTTGTGATAAACACAGTAGTCATCCTCCTTTCTCTTTTCAGGATAATTTTTAGCCTTAAAATAAGTTGGGAAGTTATCCTTCTCCTTGGACGTAGCATATATATAAGACAATGGCTTGTTTAAAGTAATTGAATTGGTATTGGTTCCCCCCACCTTGTTCTTTTGTGTCCCCGATCCAATCCAAATCTTCCACCTTCCTTCACCCATGCACAAAGAGTTCCATCCTGAATGGTGTATTCTCTATCAGCCTGGAATGCACTGCTATAAGCTTTTCCCTATCATTCATATCTTTGTCTTTCAGTGCTTCTGTATTGAATCTTCCGAGGTAGACGCATAGTGATTCCTCTAGCATTTGCTTAATGTTTGCTAGAATAGTGTAATCAATGGGTAGGTCCTTGCATATACAGAATTGGGTGGTGAATTCATAAGAAAAAGGTTTCCATGAGTAGATAGTCTTCTCACAATATTGACGATACCATTTTGTAGCTGGTCCTTGGAGTGTTACCTGGAATAGTCTACATCGAACTACCCCAGAGGCATTATAGAAATCCATTTGGCTATTAAATACCATCTAGTGATCATCAAGATCAGTAGCACCACGATATTGCATGGTTGGGCTCTTAACATAAGATGGGATAACTGCTGATGTGATCTCATCTATGAACGGAGCTACTTGTTCATTCTCATTTGCTCGCTCATCCAAAGTTCTCTTCCCTTTTGCATTTACCATATCCTTGACTGCCTTCTCTACTATATCTTTCAAATAAGCTTTAGTGTCGTGATAGATTTTTCGATCCGGGCTATATTCTTTTGAGGCCGAGCTCCCAAATTGCTCGAGAGATTTATCCAGTATCCTTCCTTGATGCACTTTAATCGAATGACGTTCTTTTTTCTTTGATTATGTAAGATCTATTTTTCTCGTGCCATCATTGGTATTAGCTTTTAAGTTTATTCTTGGATAAATCACCCGATCTCCAGTTTTTGATTTTGCAGTTTTGGAAGGCTTTTGAGGTGGTGCTGCTTTGAGAAGCTCTTGTATTTCCAGCAATCGTTGCTCCAGATGCTTTAGCTTGATCGAATTATCGTCTAGTTATGTTGGGGGTTGATGGCTTCCCTTGCACTACTTCTTCCAAGTTAAAAGTTGGGGCAATATTTTCCTCCAAAATTGTGGTGTGTATTGCTTCTTCGTCCATTCGACTATGCCTTTTAAATTTCATTTTCCTACATCAAGTTGAACAACAAGGTCGGAGGTTCAACCCCTCATTCTAGTATCAAAAACGTTAATAAGAAAACTTGTCAATATCCCAAAGCTAAATTGTTAACAAGAAATGTTGTTAACACCTCAAAAGAAAGTTTTTAAAAATGACCAATCTCTTCGAAACCCCTTTCGAATAAGTTTATTAGGATGGATGTCTTTGGAGGGTGGCCTTATGAAAATGTTAATCGTAGATAAGAAGTCCAATTAACTCTTTGAAATGAAGGTTAAGAAGAGAACATCTCCTTCATGACCCCTTTTGGGTTAGTCGAAAAGGTCATTCGCATCTCCTTTTAAGGGAGAAGAAAGGCATCAGTCATACATCCCTTTCAAATGTGTCGAAAGGACCATTCCGCCCTTAAAAGAAGATTTCACTTTCGAAAGTATTGGTTCTACTATTATGGAAGAAATCCTTCGAAATGGTTATGTGTTTTGAAATATCTATACTCTTTTCAAAGATATTCAACCAGCTAGCATAACTTAATATTCTTACAATGGTTCTCTTTTGAAACCCCTTTCGATTAGATCGAAAGGGTATTTAGTTCTTCAAAGAGGGGCTCAATGTAAGATATAATTTCAAAATGCGATAAAATAGCATCTTAGACAAATAATATTAGTTCCATGAACTTGTATATGTCGAAACATCATCATTATGTCAATTTAACATTCGATATCATGAAACGTGATGATAATATGATTGAAATTTGCATTGTCTAAGTTGATCCAATTGCATCGCATAAGTCGAGTAAGGGTTAAGAAAATAAGCAAGCATCATGTGCAATTGGTTATCAGTTAAGCTAATGGCCAAAACGATCTTCCTCATATTCAAAATCTATAATAAATCCATGCGTTCCCTCCTTTGCATTTATCTAAATTAGATTACAAGTAAGAGAATTTGTCCCCAAATTGATTTAGGGTTAAAATAGTTTAACTTTGCTCTCAAGTAAGAAAGAGAATTCTGAATCAAAATTCGATCCCTCAACTCGAACCCTAGGGTAATATTTTTAGATGCATGTTGACCCCCTTTCGTGCCCATTCTTTCGATACAGTCGAAAGGCCTTCCTCCAAGCTTTTACGTGCATCCATTCGATGTGGTCGAAAAGCATTTATCCGGACCTTTCTCATTCATTCATTCACCTTCATCCTTTCGAATCAGACCTTTCAACATAGTGGAAATGATTACTTTGACAACCTTTCGCTGCCGCTAAAGTCTGGGTGCCCTTCAAGTTTGCTTTTAAATAGAACTTGATTGCTTTCGACTTCATCGAAAGGGGTGTATGTACGTTCCTCATTTTATGTCATTATGTTGTTGCAAGTAAGAGAAGATGTGAGCTTTCGTATAATTTCGAAAGACTTAGCAAGTAACGACCGGATCAATGTGAAATGTCACTTGGCTTTCATACAGGACTTTTTATGCTTTCGAAAGGTTCCTGCTGTTTCGAAAGGCTTGTTCTTGCTTTTGAAAGGTGTGCACTGGAAGAATGTCTGCAAATAGAAGATTAACAACAGTGAAACCCATTATTTTGAAGGATTTTGCTCTTGTGTGCGAGTCTGTTGTTCAACACCTTAAAATGTTGTTTCAAACCCATACTAGGCTCTCTCATATATCTAGATTCAACTATGTCGGAAGGTCCAAATGAGGCGGAAGGATAACTTTGCTTTCTTTTCTACCATTTCGAAAGCTCTTGTTTTGCTTGACATTTGTATGTGCATCAGACGCTTGCTACTCCATCCTAACCTCTTCAAAAGCTATCACAATACCTTCGAAAACACTCTTTTGAACTTTGGTGAAACCGATGTCTCCAATTCTTGTGGAGCCCAACACCTTTTATGAGCCTTCTTTCATGCCTTTATTCTTAAGTGAATTTTATGGTTAACAATGAAAATTTAATCCCATCTCGAAAATAATATTTTACATAACATATTCAAACATCAAGGCATTCGAAATCAATTTCACACAAATTTAATCTAAAAATCGATTTATATCATTACACAAAAATCCTTGTTTAAATCAAAACATGGCATAAAATCAAAGAATATCATCATTCATCAATCCAAACGGGTATAAACTTTAAAATCCAAATTAGAAGCTCAAAAAGACTTATATGAGATGATTCAGATCATTATTCATCTTATTTGGATAAGGAACTAGAGATTTGTTCTTGCTTCAATCTTTCTAGCTTGAATCTTAGCTTCTAATTGATTTTAAGCTCTTCTTCTGTGACGACCCGGAACTTTGGACATTTGAAAATTGGAATATTTAATTGCTTTTAAATATTTAAAAGGGTAATTTCAACTTGAGTTTCAAATATCAATATTTATTGGATAATTTAATTATTGAATTAAATAATTGGAAATGGTTTAAGATAGTGAATCTTTATTTTTAAGCTTATTAAAAATATTTTAGAGGCTTGTAAAATTTATATTAATAATACTGAAGACAATGCAACTTTTAAAATTGAATTTGAAAATGCTTTGTTAAGTTTTGAATTTATATCGTTTTAATTGATATTTAAAAATAGCCTTCCGGGGCACAGTTTTGAAATTCGACGAAGCCAATTCTGTTGGATCCGTAATATAGTATTATTATCGGATTTCAAACTTTGGAATGTTTAGAGCTGTCGTGTGGTCATACGAAGTATAAACACGTTAAATTTATACTGATCCAAAAAGCTATCTTCTCCATACGATCAAATTAGAACTCGACCTTTTTCCATTACGTTCGAAATAGGGATATAACATTAAAACGCCTAGCGGCATGCCTCTATAGGAGGTCGAGATGGTGAGCTATGATAATCAGATGATTTAAATTTAAATATAATGTATATGTTTTGAGGTGACTGGTCAAATTGCCTAACACAGAACTTTATGTTTTCCTTCAATGCACGGTAGACCACATCCAACACTTATCCTCCCTAGGTACACACGTTTTTTATAGAAAATAACAATAATAAAAGGAAGAAGCCGGAGAAAATAATCGCATAACCCACTTCGATCTTTCCTCTCCTCCCAAACCTGACTGAATCGAAGGAAGTAAATCGACAGTTTTTTTTCCTTCACGACTCTTCCTAACTTCATTTCCTAAAAATTGAAATCAAATCTTTCGTTAAAAAAATAAAGATAAGGGAAAGGCAGATCGAATTCTCGATTTTGACCTTTACCTCCAATCTTCCTCGCAAACTCGATTCATTCAAAATCGATGAAAAAAATCGACGAGTTCGTATAGGCGCCAACATGACGCGAATGCTGGCAATGGAACACTATCGAATCGAAGCCGTAGCTGTTTGAGCGAAGCATCGACGATCTTGAGTTCGGCCGAGATGTCGGCATTGGCTTGACGAGCACGTGAGGCATGAGGCGTCGTGGTTAGTGACAGTTCGAGCTACTCAGGCGAGCGAAGTGATATAAGGGGTCGTCGATGGAGCTAGGGCTTCGAGGATGGTCGTAGTAGAGCTAACGAAGTGGGGATTGGGAAGAACTGTCGCCTTTGTTCATGGGGGTGGTTCGGCTGTAAGGTACCAGTGCATCTTTAATTTATTTAATGCATATATGGATTGGAAAAAACATATGAAGTTAAAACAAGAATTTTTCTAGCTTGGAAAAAGAAAATTTTGTAAACGAAGTTAGGTACTGTTTTGGGTATTAATGTTTAAACTGGAAATTGGAACGAAATTACTGTTTTTTATAAAGATCAGAAGGTTATATATAAGGTTTAAAATGGAAAATGATTTTTTTAGGCAGAGGAATATATATATAGTAAAAGGAAAAAGGAAGTTGATAGTAAGGTTTTAAGATTGAATCAGTTATATATATACAAGGCAGTAAAGTATATTATTTCACTTATCAAATGCTAACTATGTTTAGTGTGTGTGTGTGTGTGTGTGTGTGTGTCTATATATATATATATAAAAAGTATATATATAGGAATTTTGAATGTAGAAGAGTTTCTATGAAATTAGACTTTGAATCCACATAAATAAATTTTTACAAGCGTATAGATTTCAAAGAAAAAGATATAAATATAAATATACCTATATAAAAACACATATACATACACATTTTTATTTTACTAGCTTATTTTAAAATAATTTATTTAAATGGGTAGCTTGTTAATAAACTGATTTAATTATTTTAGTTACTAAGAATTATTTATTATAGGAAATTAGTTTACAACTAGATTATTAGTTTAAAACCAAATTATTAGCTCAAATTAAATAAATAAATATAAATTAATTGTTCAATCAATTCAAATATTAATAAATCATATAACGTTTATTCAAGGTCTGAAATCGTGGAGAAAACAAGCCGGTTGGATTGGATTTGCAAACTAAAAGGCAAAGGTTGGTTAATCTCACTCATTTGGATTACTGTTAATTTAAATAGTTTAAATTTGAATTATTGGATTGATTGCTTGAATTGATTATTGTTATCAGACTGGATGTAATATATTATATATAGTAGTATATACATATATATTGGAGTGATTGATATTCCCGCATTATACAGCGGATGAGACCCTATGTGCCCCGCATAATAGCGGATGATCCTTTATACCGCGATATCCCTCTCGAAGTGGGATTGGTACTATTATATTGCGATAACATCTTTGGATGTAGGAAAACAGGTTGGAGGGATCCAACTGGATTCCTCAAAATGTTGGAATTTATTTTCATATTCGGTGATATATTTTATTTGATAATCTGTGATAAATTATATGGATTTTATTTGGAATTGAAAATATAGAATGCTATGGTTTGACTGAACATATTTTAGGATATTGAGATATCAAAAATATAAAGATTGGATTTTTGAAGGAAATTAGAGGAGTGGATTTTTAAGGGTGTGTTTTTAGGAAAAGAGATTTTTGAATAAATGGAAATAAATGAATTTCGAGGACTTAAGTGGCATTGTTCGAAAATTAAAGAATTTATTTTCAAATTCAGGATCTAAATGGTTTGGAAGGAATAAAGGAAGAATTTTGAAATAAATTACGAAATTGGTATTTTCAGTTTTAAATAAGATTTTAAATAAAGGAGTGAATTTGAAATTAATGGATTTTGGAATAAATTTGAGTAAGTAAAGGAATTTATTTTAAATGAAGTTAATTTTGGGAATCGATTTGAAAATCTATTAAGTGTTGAAACTGTGATTAAAAAAGGATGAGATTATGAACTTCATAAAAGAGGTTATAAATAAAGTGAAGTATTTATCAGTAGATAAATTTGAAAGCATATATTCACGGTGGGAATTTATAAGGAGATGGTAATTTGTTTTAAAAATAAAGGGTGGTTTATTTTTAAAAGTATGGAAAGAAATTTACGAGATTGCGACGTAAATTAAATTGGAATAAATCGAGTAGGTTTTATAAAGGATTAGATGGGCTTTTTTGAAATGGAAGTGTATTTCCCGATAAATCCAAGTATATTTTCAAAAGATATTTTCGTAAAATGGAGGTTTTAAAGTTGTTTTCAAAAGAATGTTTCAGAGAAATTATTATTTAATCATTTTAATATTTTTAAATAAATATTTATTAAGTTCTTTATAAAAGTAAATTATTTTAAAGGTTTAACTAGTATTATGATTTAAAGGATAATTATTTAATATTTATACCTTATAGAATAACTTTTATTTTAAAGTTATTTTTGGCTTAGAGAAATTATTATAGAATTTCATAAATAGTATTTTAAATAAATTGTTTTAAGCAGTTTTTATTTTAAGTGTTTTAAATATATATTTTTGGATAAAGTGATTTAAATTATTTAAAAATTTAAAGTATTAAGCCTTGGTGATTTTCAGTGAAAATAAAACGATTGGGTGGAAATTTATGCCGCAAAAGAAAAAGTGATTTGTAAACTACTTTCAAAGGGTTGAAGTGTAGAAAAATATTTTGCGAAGATATTTTAAAATAAATAATTTGGAAAATTATTAAGGCCTGATGGTTGTTTGTGGATGTTATACCATAGTTAAATAACCGACTATCAATATTGGCCAATGCGCTGATCGTTTCGAAGAGACCGAGATCGGGATTGATTTCCCGAAAACCACTTTGATCCAATTTGAACGTTTTCGCGAGGAAGACAAGAGCTTGGAGTCGAAGATGGAGCAGTGAAGTGCAAGGGCTAATCGCTACTAATCCTGAGGGTGATTCGAAAATGGATGTAGTAGGAGTAGTGCTTTCATTTCCGTTCGGACCAGGAACGAACTTGTATGGATGAATGCTATCAGAACCTCGTTAGGAAGATGATGAGCATTCTAAGTGCGATGTGTTCTAAAAAAGGTAATGCATAGCCTCGAGTCTCATCAACCGGGAATGGCTAAAACAGGGGAGGTGCAGCAATGCTAAGTGGTTAGCAACCAATTAGGGTAAGGTCATCCCTATCTAGATGTCCCTTTTTATTCGGCTGTGTGGGCAGGTACTAACCCCAACCGCGGGGTGATCTTATTCGGACTATCCAATAAGGGGAAGCTTCGGTTTTGTGTTGCAAGGGATCAGGGTGGATCCTTAGTACTTTGATCTAGACCAGGTATTGTGACGCGCGGTACCCCAGTAGCCCTGCCATTGATGGAAACCCAATCTCCAATAAGTGCCTTCGGACTTGTTTGCATACCTATTATGCTGGACTTTAATGAATGTAACAATTTCGGCTATTTGAATAAGAATTTGTATATAGACACTACTATAATATCAGAGGATTTGATAAGAAACGTTTTGGCTATCGTAAGGTAAAAACCCGACATGTTTATTTGTGCCGTGGTCATACGAGATACCTTTGATTTTTAAAGAATTTTGGAAAATTTAATAATCCAATTGAGTATGTTTTTATCATGCTGGTTTTCCACACTGACTTGGGTGTTATTTTACTATAATGCTCAGTTCAGATCGATATTATAGGATACAAGACAGGATGTTGTGAAACTCATGAGTCGAGCTGGATGGTGAGACATATCACACGTACTTGACATATATTCCACTGTGTAGTATGGGCTGTGTATTTAGTTTTGTGGGGACAAGTTAATATAACTGTCATGTTGTTGCTATTGATTGTGTTGTACTCTGATGACGTAATGTATAAAACAAATATAGTTCTTTTTGCGTAAAGATCGGTTAGTTATTTATTATATATTGGTCCGCTGCGATTATGTGATTTTGATGTTGTTTTCTATTTCTTTCTTCTACCTCCTTCTTCTTTTCCCTTACAGTCTGTTTTTCCGACATTCGATTGTTCAACATTTAATATAGTGGATATATTGATGTTGATTTTCGGGTGCTGAAAAAATCGGGTCGTGACAATTGTATCAGAGCCAGGTTAAGCGAAAACGTTGGCTCTGGTGGGGATTATACATTAGAAATAGAGTCCGTAGTACTCTAGTATGAGTTTGAGTGTATTAATAGACATGAGCGAGTATTTGTTAGTGAATATAAAAATCGTTTTATACTGTGTTGATTAGTTTGTTGAGTGACTTATGGATTCTGGTCAATACGAGTAATTAACGTTATTGATACGGATCTCTAAACACTTATAAAGAATAATTCAACATAGTATTGTTTTAAATAGGGTAAATGAAATAATTTTGCCCAAATTATTTTTATATATAAAAGAAATAATTTTTCGTAAATTATTATAGTTATGTATGATTGTTTTATTGTTATGGATTGATGATATTAAAATATTATCATTATTGTGTGGAAATTAAATAAGAAATTAAAATTACAACCATAAGTTAAGGAAATAAATTCATATCACATAATGGAATCATAAAATGTGAATTATAAATATGATTTATAATTTAAAGGAGATAAAATTCCAGAGTAATATTTGAGTATAGATTGAAAGGATTTGGTATTCGAAATTTTGGAAATTTAATTCATTTGATTTGAAAATGATTTTCAAAGGTTTTGGAGAAATAATAGTGATATTATTTCAAAAATTGGAATCTGGTGAGATTAGGAATTTAAAAATATTTGGAAAATGCTTTTGAAGGGATAAAAGCACTAAACTCTTTTCGGTCGTTGGAAAATAACTTCGGTGATGACTGCAGCATCATCGATGTTCATTTTCGAGTTTCCAAAGGAGGAATTGCTACTAGATGTTTTGGATTGGTGTTTGTTTGTGAAATTGGGTTTGATTTTGAAAATGCAGAAGAATGGTTTGATTTAGATATATATGTTTTCAAAATTTATTTTTGAATGTTTAAGTAATGGTTTAAACTCTGGAAGTTTAACTAAAAATGTTTATGGATCATAAACGGGTTTGGAAACTTGTAAAGTTTGGAAATTGCCTGAAATAAAATTAACTTGTAAAAAGTTAATGAAAAAGTAAATGTGACTAGAAAATAAAGTGGTAAGTAAACCAATTAAATAAAGTAAATTTTGAGGAAATGAATCTAAGTAAGTTAAATAAAATGGACATTGAAATAAAAATTTATAAGTTGGAATAGATTTGCGAAGGAACAAATGAATTTACATTTATAAGCAAATAAATTGGAAATTGAATATTGGAATCAATTTGAATTATGTGAGTAAAATGGAATTGAAAATTTTATTTGAGTGGACTATAAGAACAAAGTTCTAAGAATTAAAATTTGTTGGAATTTGTAATAAATTAGTAAATGGGACTAGTTTAAAATAATGATATGGATCAGATATGAATGGAAGATAGCTGATAGGATTCAATATTTAAAAGTGGAAGGTAAATTGAATTCAAAATGGAATTGGAAATTTAAGTGAAATAAAATAGAGCTAAGTAGTAAGGTGAAGATAAATATAAGAAGTATATAAAGTACTTAAATTTAACTTAAGAAATGGATGGTGAAATTCTTAGGTAAATTTGGAATTGAGAAATACTCTAAGTTAATACTGAATGAAGGTTAAGTAAAGTTGTGTAATGGCATAATTGTGGATAAGTGTATGGAAATCAAAAGAAATATGAATAAAAAGAAAATTGATATAGCAAATAATCAATTGAGATAAATGCGTAGGATGTACGTATATTTTTTTATTCGCATAACAATTTGATCCAGATTCGAGCATAGAATTTCGAGATAGTTTTATCGATCCGAGTTGGGTTTTTTCACTCAATTTTCGACGGCGAACCTTGGATATGGATTTTTGGTTGGTTCTGAGAATTCTCTATCATAGTTTGTGGCTATGCAAGGAGAATGATGGTTTCTGATCAAGAAACCAGATCTGAGTCCGCATTAGGAAGTCAGGTGAACAATACTAGTTCGGAAGTGAAATTGTGTGATTGAGTGAGCAATCCGACTTAGTATTGAGTACAGATGATATATGTGCATCGTACAACTTAAGTAAAGAAAATATTGAAACTTTTGTAAAGAAATTTATAAAATGATTTTGAATGTTGTAATGGGACATTATTGCTAACTAGGATACAGGTGTTTTAAAAGCAAAGGAAATTTGGATTTTTGATTTCAGAAGATAAATGGAATTGCTCGACAAAGGTATGTATTTAAATTGGCATATGGAATTTGATGATTTTCTGATCTAGCCATTTGGTATTTTGTTTTCTATTGAAATTTGGGGGACCACAGAGGCATTTTGTAGTTGTACCGATCTAGCCGCGCAAAGAAGACACTGGCGAAATTTTTTGAAAATTTAGAGAGTTAATTTTTCTGAGAAAAGTTTAATAATTTAAAATTTGGTTTTAAATTATATTTTGAATGGTTGAGTAGGTAATATTGTTTGGAAATGATGGATGAGTTTGTAAAGTTAGCAAGGTTGTTAGTGTGTCTTTAAATAAAAGATTTGTTTTGGGGAAATGTTGAAACTATTTGGTTTTATGAAATGGAAGACAGGTTATGGACCATTCTTCTCAACTAGCAATTTTGGGGACGAAATTCTTTTAAGGAGGGAGGAATGTGACGACCTGGAATTTTGGACATTTGAAATTGGAATATTTAATTGATTTTAAATATTTAAAAGGGTAATTTCAACTTGAATTTCAAATATCAATATTTATTGGATAGTTTAATTATTGAATTAAATAATTGGAAATTGGTTAAGATGGTGAATCTTGGTTTTTAAGCTTATTAAAAATATTTCGGAGGCTTGTAAAATTTATATTAATAATACTAAAGACAATGCAACTTTTAAAATTGTATTTGGAAATGCTTTGTTCAGTTATGAATTTATATCATTTAAATTTGATATTTAAAAATAGCCTTCCAGGGCTCAGTCTCGGAATTCGACGAAACGAGTTTCGTTGGATTCATAATATTGTATATTATCGGATTTCAAATTTCAAAATGTTTGAAGTTGTCATGTGGCTGTACGAAGTATAAACGTGTTGGAATTTATATTGAAAATTCAATAAAATAACCGGTCCAAAAAGCTATCTTCTCCATACGATCGAGTTAGGACTCGAAACCTTTTCCATTGCTTTGGAATAGGGATATAACATTATAAACGCCTAGCGGCACACCTCGATAGGTGGTCGAGATGGTGAACTATGAAAACCGAGACGATTTAAATTTAAATTTAAATATAATATATATGTTTTAAGTTGGCTGGTCAAATTGCATAACATCAGAACTTTATGTTTTCCTTCAATGCACAGTAGACCACATCCAGCACTTGTCCTCTCTAAGGATATGCGTTTTTTTAAAATAATAATAATAATAATAATAATAAAAGAAGCTGAAGAAAATAATCGCATAACCTACTTTGATCTTTCCTCTCCTCCCAACCCTGAGCGAATAGAAGGAAGTAAAGTCGATAATTTTTTTTCCTTCACGACTCCTCCTAACTTCATTTCCCAAAAATCAAAATCAAATCTTTTGTTAAAAAAATATATAAAAATAAGGGAAGGGCAGATCGAATTCTCGATTTCGATCTTTACTCCAGTCTTGCTCGCGAACTCGATTCATTTGAAATCGACGAAAAAAATCGACGAGTACGTGTAGGCGCCGACATGACGCGAATACTGGCGATGGAACGCTAACGAATTGAAGTCGCGGTTATTTAAGCGAAGCATTGGCGATCCGAAGTTCGGCCGAGATGTCGGCATTGGCTTGACGAGCACACGAGGAAGGAGGCGTCATGGTTAGTGAGGGTTCGAGCTACTCAGGCGAGCAAAGTGCTGTGAGGGGTCATCGACGAAGCTAGGACTTCGGGATGGTCGAAGTGGAGCTGGCGAAGTGGGCATTGGGAAGCACTATCGCCTTTGTTCTTGGGGGTGGTTCGGCTGTAAGGTACTTAGTTTATTTAATACATATATGGATTGGGAAAAATATATGAAGTAACTAGCTTGGAAAAAGAAAATTTTGTAAACGAAATTAGGTACTGTTTTGGGTATTAATGTTTAACTGGAAATTTGAGGGAAATTACTATTTTTTTATACAGATTGGATGGTTATATATAAGGTATAAAACAGAAAATATTTTTTTTTGGCAGAGGAATATGCATACACAGTAAATGCAGAAAGGAAGTTGACAGTAAGGTTTTAAAATTGAATCAGTTGTGTGTGTGTGTGTGTGTGTGTATAAGGCAGTAAAGTATATTATTTCACTTATCCTATGCTCACTATGTTTAGTATATATATGTATATATATGTGTCTATATATATATATATATATGAAAAGTATATATAGGAATTTTGAATGTAGAAGAGGTTCTATGAAATTAGACTTTGAATCCACATAAATAAATTTTTACAAGTGTGTGGGTTTCAAAGAAAAAGATAAAATTATAAATATATCTATATAAAAATACATATACATACACATTTTTATTTTACTAGCTTATTTAAAATAATTTATTTAAATGAGTAGTTTGTTAATAAACTTATTTAGTTATTTTAGGTACTAAGAATTATTTATTATAGGAAATTAGATTATTAGTTTAAAACCAAATTATTAGTTCAAATTAAATAAATACATAAATAGTAATTAATTGTTCGATCGATTCAAAAATTAATAAAGCATATAATGTTTGTTCAAGGTCTGAAATCATGTAGAAAACAAGCCGGTTGGATTGGATTTGCAATCTAAAAGGCAAAGGTGAGTTAATCTCACTCATTTGGTTTACCATTAATTTAAATAGTTTAAATTTGAATTATTGGATTGATTGCTTTGATTGATTATTATTACCAGATTGGACATAGTATATTATATATAGTAGTATATACATATATATTGGAGTGATTGATATTCCCGCATTATATAGCGAATGAGCCCGTATGAGCCCCGCATAATAGCGGATGACCCTTTATACCGCGATATCCCCTTCAAAGTGGGATTGGTATTATTATATTGTGCTAACATCTATGGATTCAGGGAAACAGGTTAGAGGGATCCAACTAGATTCCTCAAAATGTTGAAATTTATTTTCATATTCGGTGATATGTTTTATTTAATAATCCGTGATAAATTATATGGATTTTATTGGGAATTGAAAATATTGAATGTTATGGTTTGACTGAATATATTTTGAGTATATTGAGATATCAAAAATATAAAGATTTCATTTTTGAAGTAATTAAAAGAGAGGATTTTTAACTGTATGTTTTTGGGAGAAGAGATTTTTGAATAAATGGAAATAAATGTATTTTGAGGACTTAAGCGGTATTGTTTAAAAATTAAAGAATTTATTTTTAAATTTAGGATTTAAATCGTTTGGGAGAAACAAAGATAGAATTTTGAAATAAAGTATGAAATTGGTATTTTCAGTTTTAAATAAAGGAGTGAATTTGAAATTAATGGATTTTGGAATAAATTTGAGTAAGTAAAGGAATTTATTTTAAATGAAGTTAATTTAGGAATCGATTTGAAAATCTATTAAGTGTTAAAACTGTGATTAGAAAAAGGATGAGATTATGAAATTTATATATGGGGTTTATAAATAAAGTGAAATATTTATCAGTGGATAAATTTGAAAGTATAAATTCACAGTGGTAATTAATAAGGAGATGGTAATTTGTTTTAAAAATAAAGGGTGGTATATTTTTAAAAGTGTGGAAAGAAATTTACGGGATTTGGACGTAAATTAAATTGGAATAAATCGAGTATGATTTATAAAGGATTAGATGGGCTATTTTGAAATGGAAGTGTATTTCCCTACAAAGTCAAATATATTTTCAAAGGATATTTTTATAAGTTGGAGGTTTTAAAGTTGTTTTTAAAAGAATGTGTGATAACCCTGAATTTTGAGCATCTGATAGTTGGACAACTATCTGGTTTATATATGAACAGATAAGAATTCTGGTAATAAGGATTATCTAAATAAGTAATAGAAATTGAATTTTTATGTCTGATAAATAATTATTGGGTAACCTTCTAATATAATTTAGAATGGGGAAACTTATTATTTTCAAACAAATTTAAATTTGAGTTTGTTTAGATAAAGAAAAAATATATTGATTTTAAATTTAGATTTTAAATTGAATTTGAATTTGAATTTGAAAGATATATATATATATATATCTTTAAAATATTTTGGATTTAATAAAAATGTGAATAAAGGCTTTTATTTAAAATAATATTGCTTCATATTTTTTCTTTAAAGGAAATTTATTTATATAGATTTAGAAGAAAAAACATTTATTTATTTACAAAGGTATTCATTAATTAAGAAAATTGATATAAAATCTTTAAAAATATTTTAAAAATAATAAATATAAATTGTTGCAAGTGTTGAGATATAAACCCTTAAAGTAACATGTGTTAACTTATCATTATTCTTAAGAGCATGTGTTAGAAAACTAAACAAGGTAAATGACAAGTGTCATTTATTTTATTTCTAATTAAAAAAAAGGGATTATATGATATCTTTTTCTCCTCTCTATCATTTTCTTCTACCCTCACCCTTCAAAAACAAATCAAAGCTAGGGATTGAATCAAACGATTACAATTCAACTATATCATCAACAACATCTCTAACCTGGAGATCAATTTCAGAACAACTCAACAAATCAAAATAAGGTCAGATACTATATCAAGTTACAGAAAGCAAGGGCATTTCCAAATCAAAATTTAATTCAAACTAGATCAGTTTTCCAGCTGTCAGAAATTAATCTCAAACATCCAGGTCTCCTCTGTACATAGTTCAGGTGAGTAAACATAAAATGGATAAACAGTTTTTAATCCTCGATTTCACTTTGGTATGTGAATGGAATCATGTGTTGGCTCAAGTATCTGAATGGAAATGGATGTATGCATGTGTGTCAGTATCTATTGGCTGTGTACTGCATTGATATAGTCTCTGTTGTGATTACAGAATGTTTATTTCTATTTAAATTCATTATCTCAGTATCGAACCACTGTTAGTTTTTGATTTGTAAATGAAAAGTGTTCTAAATCATGTAACATCACACCTAAAAATGTTTATTGGTATTTAAAATGGATATTTGGCACGGAAATTTCAAATTTTCGGTGGAATTTGTTTTTTAGTCAAATTTTTATCATCCCAATTTTAAGAACTGATTGCAAAATTGAATTCACTATAGATAATCATGCTTTTTGATGTATGCATCATGATTTTTAATTTGGGAATTAGTGTGTATTTCTGAGATGATCGTTTTGGGTAAATCGATCAATTGCCGATGATCGGCACAATGGATGGAGGCCGGGACGAAGTCGAAGGTGGCTAGGAAGTTGCCGATGGAAGGAAAAATACTGGTAAATTTTCCCGTCGACCATGGTGATCATATGAAGGGGAAGTAGGGCTTTCGAACCCGTTTTAGCAGCGATGCTTCCGGGAACTTTTGTGACGTGATGATAGCATAGGAGGCAATCGCGACCAGGGAAATCACTTTAGTGTATCGAGGCGAGGCTTGGGTCCAAAGCGCGATGGTTCTGGAGGACGAAATCATAGATAGATGATGGATTTCGTTAGAACATTGGGTTCCAGAATTTGGGCTGAGTGACCAAATTTCGCTATGATGTGTCGGTCTGGATTTGGGGTGGAAGATTGAGGTAGGGTGGTTGAGGATGGTTCGCGGGGCTGGCCGATGGCAAGTAGGTGGCGTTGGAAGTTGTGTGCATGTGCACATGATGGTGCACGGCAGAACAAAATTGGGGAAGAAGAAGAATGTGAGGAGGAAGGAAGAGATTTGCTCGATGTTTTCATTGGAGTTGGATTCGTGATAATGGAAGTTAGGCTCGAGTACTTCGTGTACGTGCGAGAGCATTTATATGGTAACTGTTAAGTGAGAAGGCTCGAAGAAAAAAAGAAAGAAACTCAGGAATTGGTTCAAGTAGAATCTAGGTTGTCTCGGTAAATATTTGAAGGTTAACAATCTTTTAATTTTTTTTTAGTAAAGTCTGGTTTTAAACTGTTTGTCTTTAAAATATTTTAAGAAATAATTGTTTTCTTTCATGTTATGATCGATAATTCAGGTGAAGAAATTCATTTTAAGTTTCAAAATTTTTAGTAATCTTAAAGTTTTCCAATAACTTCACGATTTAACAAATTTTGATGATGAATTAAGATAATGGTTTTTCTCAAGTTTTATTTGGTGATTTAGATTATTAATCGGTTAATTAATTGATTTTTTCATTTAAGGGTAATTAATTGAGGGATGATTAATTAAGATTAATTAATAAATAATAAATTATTGTAAGTGATTAGTGCATCAATAATGAATGTAGTTAATTAATTAAGAAGATTAATTTAAAGAATATTTAATGTGAATGGTTAAGGCTATTAATCTTTAAGGTAATTCAAGAATATTTATCTAGAATGATTAATTTAGATGAATAATTAAATGTTGATTAATTTATTAATCGCTTAATGAGATTAATTAATGGAAATTTACTTTGTGAAAGAAATTAAATGGGAAATTGTTTAATGCCATTAATTAAGAAGGGTAATTGATGGATAAATTACTGAATATAATTAATATAGGAAAATTACTTATTGGAAATAATTAAAGGATAATTTCTTAGGAGAAATAATTAAGGATTAATTATTTGATGTAATTAATTAACAGGATTAATATAATTAATTAAGGAGTTAATTCATTAAGATAAGTAATTACAGGAAGGTTAATTACTATTAATAATGGATTAAGGCCGATTAATGGAAGTAAATAATTTAATCTATTTAAATTAATTTGAATGATATTTGAATGCCTTGGATTATTTATTCATAATATGTGATTGTGATGCTTTGTGAAATGACATGTTTTGTAATATGATATGTGGGGTTGAACAGAGATATTGTGGAGTAAAGGTGACATCCGGTATCTAAATTTAATCACTTATATAACTTGGGTTAAGTTGTCATTGGATTCGAAGAGACCGGAGTCGGGTATTAGTAAATACCCGAAACCACTTCGATTCTTTGTGAATTGATATGTGAAATCAATAGGCTGGAATGGAATGATTTAAGTGAATAGGACCATTTAATCTAAGTTTGATACTTAGAAATTGATGTGTGAAATAAGTAATGTCTATAACAACTTGTGAAGTTGTAAATTGATATGAGTTACTCTGGGTATTATGATAGCAGTATGTTTTGTATTCTATGTTAGATGGGTTTACTCACGCTGGTTTCCAGCCTGACCCGGGTGTTACTTTGATGTAATACTCGGGTCAGACCGAGTATTACAGATTTTCAGGTAAGGACGTTCTGGAGCTCAGAAGGCAAGCTGGATGGCTGGAACATATGGAGTGTTTACCGCTGTGTATAGTATAGCTGGCTTGGACATGTTGTTTTAAACTGTCTGGTGTATTGTAATGGTTGTAACTCTGATGTATAAAAATATAATTGTACTGATAATGATTCCTCTTTGTATAACTATTATTTATGTGATATTATATTTTGATCCATTGCAAATGTGAGGTTTTTGTGTTGTGTTCTGTTTCTTTCTTCTTTTTCTAACTATCTGGAAGTTTCTGGAATGAAATTTCTGGGTCGTTACATTTGGTATCAGAGCTAGGTTAAGCGAGAACCTTGGCTCTGGTGGGATTACTCATTAAGGATAGGGTAAGTGGTACCCTATAATGAATTGAGTGTGTATATATATATATGAGAGATCGTACTTGTTATTTTCTTATATAAAGATTTTAAATGGTTTTATATAAGATTATATTTTGATATTTAAAGTAATATTTCTTCCTAATAAATATTAGGTAATTGGTTGTTAAGTTATTGGAATTAAATTAAGAAATAATGTAATACAATCAAACTGAAATTAAATAAAGATAAGTTTGAAATGGAATTCAAACTAAAATTGAAATCTTGAATTGGAGAAGTATTTCAGAATAAGATGATAATGGATGGTTTTAGATATAATAATCTTGGATATTATCATAAATGGTTGTTGTATTTAATAATGAAATGTTTTAAGAAAGTAACCATTTAAAAAGGAGAATAAACTTGTAAATTAGGAAGGATGTAAATTAAAGTGGGTTTCAAATTGTGAAGTTCTGAATTCTAAATTAAACATTTGAATTAGTTTCAAAATGTTAAAGGAAATTATATTATTCAAACTATTTTGAATATGATCTGAAAATAAGAAATGTTTGAAAAATTTAAAGAAAATTTGTTTGAATTGAAACCAAAGGTGGTTTAAATTTTAAAATTTGGCTTGGCAAGCCAAGAAGTAAATATGTATATGTGTGGATATACTTAAATATCAAAGATGATTTGAGATAAACTCTAAATATTGAGCTTTAAATTTGGAATAAGATATGATACCCAAAGTGATAAGTTTTTGAACTTAATAAGTGGGAAGATTATTTATGAGAAGTTCAAATTTGAAATGGAAGTTCAAACTGGGTAAGGTTGACTGGATTAAGTGAATTGATTTTAACATGGGAAAGGTAAAATAAGTTGGAATGATCAACCTGATTTGGAAATTTCAAGATGAAATTAGGATTTAACTTGGATAGTTAAATGGTTGATTTGAATTAGGAAGTTTGATGATCTCAAAATGGATTTGAGGTCTAGAAATTGAAAATGAATGGATGTTTTAAAATATTAGATGATATTATCCTATTGTTGTTAAAAATCTTTAAGTTGTGAATTGGAATTGTTTAAATGAATGAGTGATGGAGTATGGTAATCCATTGTTGGGATAAAAGGGAAATTAAACTTTAATTTGAAATTAAGGGTATAGAATTACCTTGAACTAAAATTTGAGTAATTGAATTTGTAAATTAAAATTGTTTGAAACTCTTACTTGAACCTTGTAATGAGTTGAGTAAAGATAATTTAAAATTAAATTTTGAAATTGGACTCGGAGTTAAATTGTTCGAAGGTTTGGGTTATTGATGTAAAAATAAAGGTTAATTTGATTTGTGGTATAATATGTTAGGTCTGAACTGTAAATTAAATTGTTTAAAAACTTTAAAGGAAAATTTTGATTTAAAGAAATTAAATCAACGTTTGGAGTATTAACTCGAATTTATATAATTCGAGATGGTTTAAATTTGAAATTTGAACTCGTTCAAATTGAATTTAATTTGAATTAATTGAAATTGTGATTTAAGATGTATGAGTATAAGATTCAAATGGAAAATTTGAATTAGATTGTTTTGAGTAATGTGGAATTGTAATTAAAGTTGAATAGTTTTAAATTCAAATGGAATTTGAATTGAATTTGGGAGGAAATCAAGAATAATTCAACTTGATTTGTAAATAGAGTTTGAAATTGGGATTAATTCAAACTGGAGTTGAAATGAATTGAAATTGGAACTAGTTCAATTGAAAATTATTTGAATTAGTAGAATTTGAAATCAAGGTTGAATAAAGTTAAATTTGGAAAGAAACTGAGGTTAATTCAACTTGAATTGGGAATAAATCAAATCCAATGGAAATTGGAGTTATTTAAAATTGGAATTGGGTCAATTTAAATGGAATTGCAAATTTAAATTGAATTGATGAGAATGGAGATTGGGAAGTGAGCAGTTTTGACTCTCGACTATTTTTAATATAAACATATTTCTCCAAGTTATTTATTATATATACAACCTTTCTTTTAAAGGCCAAACCTATCTTACACTTGTTTTACAATTACTTTTGAAACCGTTTAATAATTTTTCAACTGTTTTATAAACTAATTACTATATTTCAACTATTTTACAAAACTAATTACTATCTTACTATTATTTTGCTATTATCTAAAATTTCTATAATTATTTTAACTATTTCTAACTATTTTACACTGATTTTACAAACTAGTACTTATTTTCCAACTACTTATCTATTTTTAAAATTTTCAAACTATTTTCTAAATAAACTGGTCGGAGTTCAAACTGTTATTGTTAAATACCCAATCAAGATAAGAATAGATGTGATAATCCAAATGGATTGAAGCAATTGTGAGTAAGTGAATGAAAATTAATGTGAATGTGAATAGTAATGGAATTGATTTGGCTAATAACCAATAAAGTTAAATACGTAGGATGTACCTATATTATTTTAGTTGCATAGTGATTTGATCCAGATTCGAGCACAGAATTTCGAGATAGTTTTATCGATCCGAGTGGAATTTTTCACTCGATTTTCGACGACAAACCTGGATATGAATTTTTGATTGGTTTTGGATATTCTCTATCATAGTTATGACTATGCAAGGAGAATAACGGTTTCTGATCAAGAAACCAGATCTGTGTACGCACTAGGAAGTCGGGTGGACGATACTAGTTCGGAAGTGAAATTGTGTGATCGAGTGAGCGATCAAATTGATATGGCGCACGAATGATATGTGTACATCGTACTGGTTTGAATGAAAATGATATCGAAAGGAGTAATCAAATTTGTATATTTTATTTTGAGTAAAAAAAAGTTAAATATCTTTGTTTTATAAAATGAAACTCCCATTGTTGAATCTTTTGCCAGGAAAAAAAAGATTTTGAAGGTGTTTTGAAGTATAAAAGGAGTTTTATACAAGTTTGAAATGATCTGAAGTTCTAAAGATTATATATATCTAAATACATACATACATACATACATACATACATACATATATATATATATATATATATATATAGGATCTTATGAGGATTTTAGAAAGGTTTGGGAACCTTTGGATTTGGAAAGGCTTTTGATTTTTCGGTAAAATCAATATGAGAATTTGGAAAGCCTAGTTTGAGAATTATCGATTTTGGAATAATCGATTTTGTGTAAAGAAGCTTTGTATGAGATCATACTAAGTGTATGATTTAATGATACTATATATGTATGGTATAAAATGTTTTGATGATGGCTCTGGGGAAAAAGGCGCTCCCTTGAAATGAACTTCTCAGGAGTACCATCGGGTGGTGTTGCCTTGAGCCCCGGGGGGGTTCTAAAGTTGATCCTGTGAGGAGTCAGGACAAAACTAGTTTCTGGGGATTATGAGTAGAGTATACCATAGCGAAAGTCGTGTGTGTCACTGAGAGCCAACAGTCTGCATTTGATTTTATATCGGTAGACTGCGACCTATGGTATAACATAGCGAAAGTCGTGTGTGCCGCTGAGAGCCAACAGTCTGCGTTTGATTTTATATCGGTAGACTGCGACCTATGTAGGAGTGGAGAAGTTTCATTTCGACAGCGAAAATCAGAGGCCGTTGAGAGCCTGTAGTTACATGGACTTTTGCTGTGACGGCAACGTAACCCTGGAATGTAACTGTGATCTATTGTATGGGTTCTATGGCGTAATCGAGAGGCCGCTGAGAGTCTGTAGTTACATGGACTTTTGCTGCGATGGCAACGTAACCCTGGAATGTAACTGTGACCATGGATGGGGGTGATGATTTCCAGAGCATTCTGACCAAAGATATTTCCTATATTTTCAAAAATGTTTTCTATATTTTCAATAAAATTATTTTTCCAAGTATTTTCACTGGGTGTTGAAAACGGGTCTGCTAAGTACTTATAGATTTTCAGTCGTACGCCTGATCAACGTATGACCGAATTTCTATGAGAATAAGGATGGACTATTGGAGATATCGAGTTATAAAAAAATATTTCTATAAAACTATTTTGGCAGTATTACAGATTTTAAAGGTGTTTTAAAATGATTAAAGAATATTTTAACTGGTTTTAAAATATTTAATAAATTCTGGCTTCGTTCCTTTTCGAGGACGAAAAGATTCTAAGGTGGGAGGAGTGTGGTAACCCTGAATTTTGAGCATCTGATAGTTGGATAACTATCTGGTTTATATATGAACAGGAATTCTGGTAGTAAGGAATATCTAAATAAATAATAGAAATTTAATTTTTATATCTGATAAATAATTATTGGGTAACCTTCTAATATAATTTAGAATAGGGAAACTTATTATTTTCAAACAAATTTAAATTTGAGTTTGTAAATTTAGATTTTAAATTGAATTTGAATTTGAGTTTGAAAGATATATATATATATATATATATATCTTTAAAATATTTTGGATTTAATAAAAATGTGAATAAAGGCTTTTATTTAAAATAAGATTGTTTCGTATTATTTTTCTTTAAAGGAAATTTATTTATATAGATTTAAAAAAACATTTATTTATTTACAAAGTATTCATTAATTAAGAAAATTAATATAAAAGCCTTAAAAATCTTTTAAAAATAATAAATATAAATTGTTACAAGTGTTGAGATATAAACCCTTAAAGTAACATGTGTTAACTTATCATTATTTTTAAGAGCATGTGTTAGCAAACTAAACAAGGTAAATGACAAGTGTCATTTATTTTATTTATAATTAAAAAAAGGGATTATATGATATCTTTTTCTCCTCTCTATCATTTTCTTCTACCCTTACCCTTCAAAAACAAATCAAAGCTAGGGATTGAATCAAACGATTACAGTTCAACTATATCATCAACAACATCTCTAACTTGGAGATCAATTTCAGAACAACTCAACAAATCAAAATAAGGTCAGATACTATATCAAGTTACAGGAAGCAAGGGCATTTCCAAATCAAAATTTAATTCAAACTAGATCAGTTTTCCAGCTGTCAGAAATTGAACTCAAACATCCAGGTCTCCTCTGTACATAGTTCAGGTGAGTAAACATAAAATGGATAAACAGTTTTTAATCCTCGATTTCACTTTGGTATGTGAATGGAATCATGTGTTGGCTCAAGTATCTGGATGGAAATGGATGTATGCATGTGTGTCAGTATCTACTGCCTGTGTATTGCATTGATATAGTCTCTGTTGTGATTACAGAATGTTTATTTCTATTTAAATTCATTATCTCAGTATTGAACCATTGTTAGTTTTTGATTTGTAAATGAAAAGTGTTCTAAATCATGTAACATCACACCTAAAAATGTTTATTGGTATTTAAAATGGATATTTGGCACGGAAATTTCAAATTTTCAGTGGAATTTGTTTTTGAATCAAATTTTTATCATCCCAATTTTAAGAATTGATTGCAGAATTGAATTCACTATAGATAATCATGGTTTTTGATGTATGTATCATGATTTTTAATTTGGGAATTAGTGTGTATTTCTGAGATGATAGTTTTGGGTAAATCGATCGATTGTCGATGATCAGCACAATGGACGGAGGCCGGGACGAAGTGGAAGGTGGCTAGGAAGTTGCTGATGCAAGGAAAAATACTGGTAAATTTTCTCGTCGACCATGGTGATCATACGAAGGGGAAGTAGGGTTTTCGAACCCGTTTTAGCAGCGACGCTTCCGGGAACTTTTGTGACGTGATGGTAGGATAGGAGGCAATCGCGACCAGGGAATTCACTTTAGTGTATCGAGGCGAGGCTTGGGTCCAAAGCGCGATGGTTCTGGGGGACGAAATCATCGATAGATGATGGATTTCGTTAGAACATTGGGTTCCAGAATTTGGGCTGAGTGACCAAATTTCGCTATGATGTGTCGGTCTGGATTTGGAGTGGAAGATTGAGGTAGGGTGGTCGAGGATGGTTCGCGGGGCTGGCCGATGGCGAGTAGGTGGCGTTGGAAGTTGTGTGCATGTGCACATGATGGTGCACGGCCAAACGAAATTGGGGAAGAAGAAGAATATGAGGAGGAAGGAAGAGATTTGCTCGATGTTTTCCTCGGAGTTGGATTCATGATAGTGGAAGTTAGGCTCGAGTACTTCGTGTACATGCGAGAGCATCTATATGGTAACTATTGAGAGGGAAGGCTCGAAGAAAAAAAGAAAGAAACATAGGAATTGGTTCGAGTAGAACCTGGGTTGTCTCGGTAAATATTTGAAGGTTAACAATCTTTTAAATTTTTTTTAGCAAAGTCAGGTTTTAAACTGTTTGTCTTTAAACTATTTTAAGAAATAATTGTTTTCTTTCATGTTATGATCGATAATTCAGGTGAGGAAATTCATTTTAAGTTTCAAAATTTTTAGTAATCTTAAAGTTTTCCAATAACTTCACGATTTAACAAATTTTGATGATGAATTAAGATAATGGTTTTTCTCAAGTTTTATTTGGTGATTTAGATTATTAATCGGTTAATTAATTGATTTGTTAATTTAAGGGTAATTAATTGAGGGATGATTAATTAAGATTAATTAATAAATAATAAATTACTGTAAGTGATTAGTGGATCAATAATGAATGTAGTTAATTAATTAAGAAGATTAATTTAAAGAATATTTAATGTGAATGGTTAAGGCTATTAATCTTTAAGGTAATTCAAGAATATTTATCTAGAATGATTAATTTAGATGAATAATTAAATGTTGATTAATTTATTAATCACTTAATGAGATTAATTAATGGAAATTTACTTTGTGAAAGAAATTAAATGGGAAATTGTTTAATGCCAATAATTAAGAAGGGTAATTGATGGATAAATTACCGAATATAATTAATATAGGAAAATTACTTATTGGAAATAATTAAAGGATAATTTCTTAGGAGAAATAATTAAGAATTAATTATTTGATGTAATTAATTAACAGGATTAATATAATTAATTAAGGAGTTAATTCATTAAGATAAGTAATTACAGGATGGTTAATTACTATTAATAATGGATTAAGACCGATTAATGGAAGTAATTAATTTAATCTATTTAAATTAATTTGAATGATATTTGAATGCCTTGGATTATTTATTCATAATATGTGATTGTGATGCTTTATGAAATGACATGTTTTGTAATATGATATGTGGGGTTGAACAGAGATATTGTGGAGTAAAGGTGACATCCGGTATCTAAATTTAATCACTTGTATAACTTGGGTTAAGTTGTCATTGGATTCAAAGAGACCGGAGTTGGGTATTAGTAAATACCCGAAACCACTTCGATTCTTTGTGAATTGATATGTGAAATCAATAGGCTGGAATGGAATGATTTAAGTGAATAGGACCATTTAATCTAAGTTTGATATTTAGAAATTGATGTGTGAAATAAGTAATGTCTATAACAACTTGTGAAGTTGTAAATTGATATGAGATACTCCGGGTATTATGGTCGCGGTATGTTTTGTATTCCATATTAGATGGGTTTACTCACGCTGGTTTCCAGCCTCACCCGGGTGTTACTTTGATGTAATGCTTGGGTCAGACCGAGTATTACAGATTTTCAGGTAAGGACGTTCTGGAGCTCAGAAGGCGAGTTGGATGGCTGGAATGTATTTAGTGTTTACCGCTGTGTATAGTATAGGTGGCTTGGACATGTTGTTTTAAACTGTCCGGTGTATTGTAATGGTTGTAACTCTGATGTATAAAAATATAATTGTACTGATAATGATTCCTCTTTGTATAACTATTATTTATGTGATATTATATTTTGATCCGTTGCGAATGTGAGGTTTCTGTGTTGTGTTCTGTTTCTTTCTTCTTTTCCTAACTATCTGGAAGTTTGTGGATCGAAATTTCCAGGTCGTTACAGAATGTTTTAGAGAAATTATTATTTAATCATTTTAATATTTTTAAATAAATATTTATTAAATTAATTATATAAGTAAATTATTTTAAAGGTTTAACTAGTATTATGATTTAAAGGATAATTATTTAATATTTATATCTTGTAGAATGCTTTTATTTTAAAATTAGTTTTGGCTTAAGTTTTACATGAAAAATTATTATAGAATTTAGTAACTAGTATTTTAAATAAAGCGTTTTAAGTAGGTTTTATTTTAAATGTTTTAAAGTATATATTTTTGGATAAAGTGATTTAAATTATTTAAAAATCTGAAGTATTAAGACTTGATGATTTTCAGTGGAAACAAAACAATTGGGTGGAAATTTATTTCGCGAGCGAAAAAGTGATTTGAAAACTATTTTCAAAGGGTTGAAGTGTAGAAAAATATCTTGCGAAGGTATTTCGAAATAAATAATTTGAAAAATTATTAAGGCCTGATATTTATTTGTGGATGTTATATGATAGTTAAATAACCGATTATCAATATTGACCAATGCGCTGATCGTTTCAAAGAGACCGGGATCAGGATTAATTTTTCGAAAACCTCTTCGATTCGTTTTGAACGTTTTCTCGAGGAATACAAGAGCTTGGAGTCGAAGATGGAGCAGTGAAGTGCAAGGGCTAATCGCTACTAATCCTGAGGGCGACTCCAAAATGGATGTAGTAGGAGTAGTACCTTAGGTTCCGCTCGTACTGAGAACGGACTTATATGGATGAATGCTATTAGAACATCGTCAGGAGGACGATGAGCATTCTAAGTGAGATGTGTTCTAAAAAGGTAACGCATAGCCTCGAGCCTCATCAACTGGGAATGGCAAAAAAAGGAGAGGTGCAGCATGGCCAACAATTAGGGTAATGTCATCCCTGTCTAGATGTCCCTTTTTATTCGGCTGTGTGGGCGGTTGCTGATCCCAACCGTGGGTTGATCTTATTCAGACTATCCAGTAAGGAGTAGCTCTGATCTTGTGTTGCAGGGGATTAGGCTGGACCCTCGATACTCTGATCTAGACCAGGTACTGTGACGGACGGTACCCCAGTAGCCCTACCATTAATGGAAACCCAATCTCCAGTGAGTGCCTTTGGACTTGTTTGTATACTTATTATGCTGGAATTTAATGAATGTAACAATTTTGGCCATTTGAATAAGTATTTGTATATAGAAACTACTATAATATCAGTGGATTTGATAAGAAATGTTTTGGTTATCGTAAGGCAAAACCCGATAAGTTTATTTGTGGCATGGTCTTACGAGATACCTTTGATTTTTAAAGGATTTTGGAAACTTTAATAATCCAATTGAGTATGTTTTTCTTACGCTAGTTTTCCAGACTGACTCGGGTGTTATTTTACTATAATGCTCGGGTCAGACCGAGATTTATAGGATACAGGATAGGATGTTGTGGAGCTCAAGAGCCGAGCTGGATGGCGAGATGTATCACACGTATTTGATGTATATCCCACTGTGTAGTATAGTCTGTGTATTCTGTTTTGTGGGGACAAGTTAATATAACTGTCTTGTATGTTGTTATTGATTGTGTTATACTCTGATGATGTAATGTATAAAATAGATATAGTTCTTTTTATGTAAACATCAGTTATTTATCTATTATATATTGATCCGCTGTGATTGTGAGATTCTGATGTTGTTTTCTATTTCTTTCTTCTTTTCCCTTACGGTCTGTTTTTCCGACATTCGATCGTTCGGCATTTAATACAATGGACGTATTGATGTCGATTTTCGGGCATCGAAAAAATTGGGTCATGACATCTTACCCTAGGGTAATGGCTGGCCTCATTTCTCCTTTTTTACATTTTTTTTATGGAAAACGTGAAAGAGAACGAGGTAAGGATTTAGGGATTTTGGGGTTACGGCTATTCCCATATTACCCTTGCCTTATTCTCTTAGGTATTTAACTTATTAACCATGTTTATAAATCCATTTAGTTGAGGCATGACTCTAAATAGTTTAAAAATCTCAATTTTCCTTATCACTCTAATCTCTATATTATTCTAATTTAATTTATCTAATTAAACCTTCTGAATAATGTTATTTAAAATTAGGAGTGTTACACATCTCTTCGATTCTGATTTAATTAAGACAAATTTTATCCCTTGGAGTCTAAAGATGATGAATCCCTATGACTCCTTTGTGCCTTTTAGGTAGTTGGGACATCATAGAAACAATTTTCTCCATCCTCTCCATTACGGTATTTTGACTCTCCAACATCTTCTTATTCATCTTAACCATCATCTATCCAATTCAGTCTTTGTCACAACTTCCTGTTGAGATGAGGATTCCAGCAAAGCATTTAAAGTTTGATTTGTTTGTTCTTCATGCAAAGAGCCTTCATCATCACTATAACACCCCTAAAGTTTAAGTGGAAAATTTAATAAAATAATTAAATTTAAATATAATAAGGGTAAAAAGGGAATATAAATATAATTCGTAGCAATTTCTAGACAATTTTCAAATATAAATTTTTGAATTTAAAGCTGTAATGAGAAAGTTATAAATGTTTGAAAATTCACGGTCAAAAATAATTAAATAAATAAAATTTGGTAATAAAAATTATTAAATAAGAAAACCCACCGATCGACAGATAGATTAGGACGGTCAACCCCTAGCGGTTGACAAAAATTTATCAACGGTCGATACTGCTTTGAACTGCTACAAATATAGCCCTGATGTAAAACATAATTCAGTAAAATTAGAATAATACGTCCAAACTCTGCTCCTCTGAAAACAGATATCCTTTTTCAACTCAAATCACAAATTTTTCAAAAATTAAATAAAAATAAAAGTAGAGAAATTGAAGAAGGTTAAATTAAGTGAAGATCTAGCGAATGAAGGAGATTCCAGGCGTAATCCGAAGGAATAGAATTAATCTGAGGTGGGTGGGTTCATTGCTAGTTAGATGATTTACATACAATTAATTTTATATACCATGTAAAATATAGGTTGATAGAAATTGAATTAGAAACATTGTTTAATTGAATTCGAAATTTAATAGTTAATATATGAATATGATTTCTTTTTTCTAATCTTGATCTAACTAATGTTAAACTGTAAATTAAGAAACTAATAAATCCGAGTATACCCTTTTTGTCAAATGTATAAGAATTGATATAACTTGTTGACGTTAATGTTAAAGCTAGCTTAACTAATTTACTGTAAATTAAAATTGAATATGAAGTTTTTGACAATTACAAATCATAGATTCACAATTTCGGTTGACTGCAATTAAACTTGTAAGTCTACTATAATTGAAAAGTCAATAACAAAAGAAACGATAAGTAATAATTAAATTAATAATAGTAAACGATGACGACCGATCGACCGCTCACTAGAGCGGATCGATAGCAAGCATTCGACCGATGTTAAAACCAAAATTGGTAACTAACACCCAAATCCAGATGAAAGCACCAAGTACCGATCACAGCTCACAAATATACTGTATGTAGAGAGTATAAATACAAAGAAGAATGAAAATTAAAATGAAAGCAGTAAAGAACAACAGATTTTATAGTGGTTCGGCTAACTCCGGCTTACATCCACTCAAGAAAATTTTCTTCTTCGTGCTGTAATAATCG
Organism: Allium cepa; assembly: GCA_030765085.1. Classification (NCBI taxonomy): domain Eukaryota; kingdom Viridiplantae; phylum Streptophyta; class Magnoliopsida; order Asparagales; family Amaryllidaceae; genus Allium; species Allium cepa. The sequence goes on from CM060934.1 coordinate 979,990,728, forward strand.
ACTACAGTTACAATCGAAAGTTTAGCAATGGCAGAGTGCCTTAGCCTTAGAGAAGAGAAAATAAGAGAATAGAAAGAAGATCCCTTTTCATGAACCCCCTCATGCTGTATTTATAGGCAAATCCTGAGTTGTTGGGCTTTCGGAGTGGTACAGGCCCATCAAGACTCTTGTCGAACCTTCATTACCGAGCCACCCTGACCAAACCTCAACACCGAGTGACCCATGCCGAGCCACCATACCGAACGATCCAGGCCGAGCCACCACGCCAACCGATCCTTCCCGAACCACCATGCTGAATGACCCATGCCGAGCCACCATGCCAACCGACCCATGTCAAGCCACGATGCCGAACGACCTTCCACCGAGCCACATTCGTCCCATGCCGAATGACCTTGACCTCACCAATTCCGAGCGGCATAGCCTCACGTCAATGCCGAGCGGCATAGCCTCACCTCAATGCCGAGCGGCATACCCTCAACTCAATGCCGAGCGGCATAACCTCGACTCAATGCCGAGCGGCCTAACCTCACCTCAATGCCGAGCGGCATAACCTCACCTCAATGTCGAGCGGCATAACCTAACCTCAATGCCGAGCAGCATAACCTCACCTCAATGCCGAGCGGCATATCCAGGTGAATTCCATCCCTCTAAATCGAATCCACCATATTTCAACCGCGATAATCGTGAAGTCGACTTAGTTAAATCCTTCTGTCCATGGCTTTGTCAAAAGGCGGGTTAACATTTGCCCTCCAAAACATGCCTTGCTGTTGGAAGGTGTGTTTTGAATAGCCTCAAATTCGATATCCGAAGTATGTATGTTATTTGCATCCATACTTTCTAATTCATAATCCAATCCATTTTATCCAAATGCCATCGCCGTATCCTTATCCGAGTCTACGACTACTCTTAGTCGACATCCGATTCTGAATTTGGTAAACAAATCCTTAGCCAAATCCATATCCATCTGAACTCAACCATAGGGTTCTATTCCACCCATATCCAACAACCAATAACCACGTCCATGACCTCTTCGAGTTGATGACCAAATCTTGGACCGTTCCGGGTCTATGCCCGAATCCTTAACTGTTCATAGCCAGCTTCCAAATCTATAACCTCTCCGGGTTCTTGCCAAGCACAATCCACACTTGACGACCTATTTTAAGTAATTCTGTGGTGTTTCTGGTTCAGTGTCCCTGAATGCCAATTAAAAGGCATGGCTTAGTCCTAAGCTGAATCCTGGTCGCTCCGGACCCTTGCCGAGCATAGTCCATACTCGTTGACCTGTAATAATAACCGATAACATAGGGCCTAAATCCTAGGCCGAGTCTTGGTCTCTTCGGACCCTTGTCGAGCATTGTCCATGCTCGACAACCCTTTAGCCAAAATCCAAAGTAAAATCTAATCAAAATCCAATCCGGAATCCAAATCCAATCAAAAAACCAGAAATCCATACAAAAATCCAAACCAAAAAAGAGAAAAACAGGGAGTTCAAACCAAACTCCAAAACAATACCATAAAAAGAAAATGTCCATGTCAAAGGGAAAAAACAGATTTCAGAAACCGAGGCGTCGAGGTAAACCATCATCTCAGAGCATGCCTGAGGGTTTTCTCCGACCCCGTACATGAGTAATTGATTTGGATGATTGCCCAGAGTCTATGACTTATTTCAAACCATCAAGGTTAGTTGATTACCAACCGGCCACCATTCCTGGGCCTCATGTTCTCGTCGCTCAAGGTAGATGGTGGTTGCTCCTTTTCCACCGCCGCATTCTGAGTTTCGACATATTGTCGAACTGACCATTCCTAACATGCTCCTCGATTATTCTTTCAAATGCCGACGGCTGTTAGTATCATGCCCGTCCATGTCATGAGAAAGAAGTGCCTTCTCGATGCCCTTTCGCGTTCTGAGGGCTCCCTCCTCGCTGGCCTTCAATACGGATGACGATCTCGAGTATCCAAGAATATCCGTTCGAATGTTGCATTCAGTCCGAAGTAAGTGGAGAACTTTGGTTCTCCTAGCGCTTCCTCTTCCCTTTATCCTTGTCCTTACCCGAGCTTTCGTCGGGTAGTCCTCCATCCTTAACTAGGTTTACTTCCTTTGACCTCATGTCCAAACATGCATCTTCTTGTCGAAGAAATCTCTCGGCTTCATGGAAGAATTTCACAAGATCCAACGGTGGGTCCCGTATCAATGATACTTTGAAATACGAAGTTTCTTTAATTCTTGATACCGCGACAATCAGAATCATCGATGGATCCGGCCGATCCACCGAAGCAACTGCTACATTAAATCGAGTTAAGAATGTTCTGAGCGATTCATCCGCCCCCTGTTTAACTGACATCGACGTCATCGCGTTCTTTATCCTTTTTATGCGAACTTGAAACTGACTTGAAAACCTGTGCACCAGTTCCGTCCATGTTCCAATAGATCCATCCTCCAGCTGCCTGAACCACATGGTAGCTATATCAGTCAAGTACAGGGGGAAACATCGGGCCATAACCTCCTCTGTTGCCCCCAGCACTTCCATATGCCTAGTGTAACTCCTCAAGTGGTTAGTTGGATCCTTCTTCCCATTGTACACTTCTAGAGTGGGCAGTTTAAAATCGGGCGGATTCCTAGCTGTCCTGATGTTTTAGGTAAACGGACTTTTGTTGACTTCCTACGAATCCATGTTTCTCAGGCCTCCGCGAATAGTCCGCCTGATAATGTCAGCCAATCTGACATTTCCAACCAAGGGTTGCCCCTATCCATGATTCCAAACTGCCTTCCAAGTCCCTCAGGAAATTTTGGCACATATTCCTCATCACATACTCCTGTATTCCTGTTGGCGTTGGGCCGTGTAGCGTCATCCAATATCCCTCCATGAACTTATCCAGCATTATCTGTGGGTGTGCCCTCGAGTCTTGGTCCATCCAGATTGTTAGTTGTTTATTGATTGGGAGCTCCCCCTGCCGAATCACTCCATCCAACTGTTGGCTGAGTTCCTCTTGTCCAGTTCCTAGAACTTGAGCACCTGCAGTACCACATTGTCCAAATTGCCTTAGAAGATCCCGCATCATCTCCTCTTTCCATTTCATTATATGCTCCTGCATAAAATTGATCATAATCTGCATCTCATCCTGAGTTATGTAGACGGATGCATGATCCTCTCCAGCTCTAGAAGAGGCCACTTGACTTCCTTCCTGATTTCTCCTTTCCACTGCTTGCTTCCTTGTTGGTGGTTTAGCCATTGCTTTCTAAAATCCGAGTTCCCAAGCTTTTCAATCCAAAATAAAAGCTCCAAAATCCCCGAGTGTTTGCTTTCCTAGTGAAAGCACCAAAATGTTAGCGCCAAAATTTGTCACTAATACCCAAATCTAGATGAAAGCACCAAGTACCAGTCACAGCTCACAGATATAGTGTATGTAGAGAGTATAAATGTGAAGAACAGTGAAAATTAAAACGAAAGTAGTAAAGAACAACAGATTTTATAGTGGTTCGACTAACTGCGGCCTACGTCCACTCCAGAAAATTTCCTTTTTCTTACTATAATAATGGATTATAGTTACAACCCAAAGTTTAGCAATGGCAGAGTGCCTTAGCCTTAGAGAAGAGAAAATAAGAGAACAGAAAGAAGATCCCTTTCCATGAACCCCCTCATGCTGTATTTATAGGCAAATTCTGAGTTGTTGGGCTTTCAGAGTGGTACAGGCCCATCAAGACTCTCGTCGAACCTTTATTATCGAGCCACCCTGACCAAATCTCAGCACCGAGCCACCATGCCGAACGACCCAGGCCGAGCCACCATGCCAACCGACCCATGTCGAACCACCATGCCTGACGATCCATGTAGGGCCACCATGCCAACCGACCCATGTCGAGCCACCATGCCAAACGACCTTCCACCGAGCCACATTTGTCCCATACCGAACAACCTTGACCTCACCAATGCCGAGTGGCATAGCCTCACCTCAATGCCGAGCGGCATCACCTCATCTCAGTGCCGAGCGGCATAACCTCCCCCCAATGTCGAGCGACATAACCTCACCTCAATTCCGAGCGGCATAACCTCACCTCAATGCCGAGCTGCCTAACCTCACCTCAATGCTGAGCTGCATAACCTCAACTCAATGCCGAGCAGCATAACCTCACCTCAATGCCGAGCGGCATAACCTAAACTAAGTGCCGAGTGGCATAACCTCACCTCAATGCTAGTGGCATATCCAGGTGAATTACATCCCTCTAAATCGAATCCATCATATTTCAACCTTGATAATCATGAAGTCGACTTAATTAAATCCACCTGTCCGTGGCCTTGCTGAAAGGCGGGTTAACAACCGATTAGTGTTTTCTGAATGTAGTATGAACCTTGGCCTAAGTCTAATGTCATAAATAAAATAGTGGTGTTTTTATATATATATTTATATATGTGTGTGTGTGTACATTGTAATACATATACACACACACACACACACACACACATATATATATCTTTATGTGTATGTATATGTATATATATTACTTACCTTATATGTGTGTGTGTGTGTGTGTGTGGATATCAGTATAATGAGGGAAGATGGTTCCTTATATGGAAACACTAGGACAATGAGGGGCTGGATAAATGTTGTTTATCCAGTAGGGATCGATATTCGATTAGGGCGATCATATCGCAAATTGCACTCATAGTGGGTTCTGCGGTGAACATGCAACACTGATAATGATGCTTGATAGAGAGTGTGGCTTAGCGCCAACAGGAGTTCCATTGTATTCACGATGACGCAAAGTGATGCTATTTTGTTGATGGATCCTGATATGGTGTGATAAGAGGCATTATGTTACCATTGAGAAGTAGACACGGATGCAGTGATGATGAGACACTTCAACGAGTCGGCATTGCAGGTTCCCCCTCTATGCGTAATTAGGATACGTGTAGTCGTAGTTACAGGAAATGTAATATTAATTTAATGTAACATTTATATTTAATACTTATTATATTCTATAACCTTTTGTAGTATAACACATTTATCATAAATATGTGTATATTATTTATATAATCAACCTTTATTTAATTTATTTAATTAAACAAACTTAATTAAATCTATATTAATTTCAAAATTCATTTATATACATACATGTATGCCTATGTTAATTTAACATTTCAAAATAACATAACATATGTCATAATGGGGCCGACTATTAGACATAGAATAAAATTCAATTAGTGATACAAAAATCTGGACCGTTAGATCTTTTTGTCCATATGTGAAAGGTGGAAAATAATAATCAATCCCAAGGTAGAGATCCATTGTGTCACAAATTATGTCTACAGTTTTGTATCGCAATAGAATTTCCATATCATAATATACAATATGTGTATATATTAATTAATTAACTTATTTCATTATTCTTATTAGTAGATTTTACAAATTTTGAAATTAATTTATATTAGTTTTCAAACATTTGGAAAATCTTCATTATATTATAACATTTATAATATGTATATACCATATTTTTTTGAGAAAAATTATGATCCTCTAGGAATAAAGGAGTGCACACATGTAACTATACATATAACACAAAGCACGACTCTACCAACAAGCCTAGCATGTAGCAATCTAAGTACAAGTATCAAAGGAAAAAACTCAGGTACCCCTATAATGAGCTCTGGCAAGGCCATTTCTCATTGCCCATTACACCCCAGTATCGAGCTCCGGCATGACCATCGCCCGATATTAAGGTGTTAGAAGTACCTGAAAAACTAACGAAAATCACAAAGCCAATGATACTGGAAGCCAGCACCATCTAAGAATGAAGCTCAATGCTGTTGTCTTCGAAGGAATGGAGATGTGTCTAATCTGAAGAAGAACTGCTAATGATCCTGAATGGAAAACTCCTCCTTGAAGTCTCGGTATAACTGGAAGTAGCGCCTAACTGAATAGTGAATACTCCTGAAAATAGAACTTCATAATGAAGATGAAGATGTACTGAGAAGAATCCCTCACTGCAATCAGCAATCTTGTGTCCCTGCAAAGAGAAACTAACACCCTATCTAGCCTAGACTTGTATCTGAAAAGTAACTAAGAAAAATAGTTAGAATGACACACATATATGTATATAAATATGTATAGACTAGATAAAAGTAAAGAAACGATAGTAAAGCTTATAGGATAGAAAAAAGTAAAGATTAGAAAAAAAGACTTAAAAACAGACAAAAGATCTAATAAAGTAAAGCTAAAAGGTACCATGATCTAAAGAACTAAAAGATCTATAGACTAAAACAAACAAAAACTAAAACGGTAACTAAAACAAATCTAAAGTCAACATTATGGCCCTTTGATCAAAAGTAAATTAGGATACACCATTAAATCATCATTTAAATTTGAAAAATATTAATACTGCAATTATTAATATCGAAAATATTATTTTTATGTTTAATTAGATTAATATTCCTACTAACCTTATTAAGATATTCTTTAAATATGTTAGTTTTAGCTAATTTATATTTAGGATTAGAGATTCAAATAAAACAAAATGAAGAAATTCTGAAAATCAGTTTATTAAAGTGACTATTATAGTTATTAAAAATTCTCTGATTTCTTTCAAACCAAATATACCAACAAGCTATAATGAATAAAGTGTCAAGTAAGAATCTATTATCTTTTTTGAAAATAAATCTCAAAGTACTCCAATAGAATTCACAATCAGAGATTTTAGTTATAATATTAAAGTTAAAAATTTTAAGGGTATTATTTAGAATGAAACAAGTATCCAAGAAATCATAGTATACATGCTTAATATCTTCAAAATGAAGATTACAAAAATAAAACTTATTATCAATTTGAATATATTTTTTCTTTTTAAGAATTCTATAGTATTTAGTTTTCCGTGCATAATTAATCACATGTGAATTTTAGATTTAAGAGGAACATTTGATTTTCAAATAAATTTAAAAGAGTTATTGGTTACACCCAAAAAATAAATAAATCTATAAAAGAATTAGTAGTATATTTCTCACACTTATCCCAATCCCAACTAATATTATCATTATCAATATTATATAGATTTAATCTAGCATAAAACAAAAGAAAGCTGCCTAAGGGTTGAACCTACTAAAATTCTGTTAAAACTAAAATTCCAAGGAGGTTCATTTCCAGGATAAAAATCTTCTATAATCAAGGCATACTTAAAATTACAGATTTCATATAGCTCTCTAAATTCAATCCTAAGAGTGATAGCGTAAAGCCAACGGTCATGCCAAAAAGAAGTACTATTACCTGAATGAATAGTGCCTAAATTAAATATCTCATGACATTTTAATATAGATTTCCAAAAATTAGATAATTTATGAATGAATAAAGGAGTAATCAGATATAAATAGTTACTATCATTATAGTATTATTTAGAAATGATTTCTTTCCAAGTAGTATTGTCATTAATATTCTTAAACTTCCATAACCATTTACCTAATAAGGACAAATTCATATTACGCAAATTAATGACTCCTAAACCACCATCTTTTTTAGATTTACAAAAAGTTTTCCAATTTACTAAACATTTAATGCTGCTATTAGAGTTTTCCCCAATCCATAAGAAATCCCTTCTAATTTGTCTATTTTATCAATCACCCAAACTAGAAAAAAAGGCATAGACATCCAATAGATCGGGAGAGCAGATAAAACAAAATTTATTAGAATTAATCTACCCGCTTTTAAAAGAAATCTCCCATTCCAATCAAAAATCCTATTTTTGATTTTATCTTTGATTATAAACCAGCCATCATGTTTAATTTTAGTAGGTCTAATCACAAAACCAAGATAGTCAAAAGGAAAATTCATGGTTTTACAATTAAGCGTATTAGCAACTAAATTTTCAACTTTTTCAACATCATTTAAAATCAAAACAAAACTTTTATCAAAATTTATTTCTAAACTTGAAAGAAGTTCAAAGCTATATAAAATAAATTTAAGAGTAATAACTTTTCTAGGTAAATGGGAAGAAAAAAGCAAGGTATCATCTAGAAATTGAAGGATAGATATATCGTTACGCGATATATCATTACCTACATTCTCCAAAGATCCGTTATCAACTTCTTTTTTAGTTATCTTAATAAAACATCTACAGCTAAGTTAAATAAAAGAGGCGATAAAGGATCCCCTTGCCTTAAACCTCTCTTAGATTGAATTTTATTACCTAAAATACCATTAACCATAATACTAGAGTTACTAGTTCTAAGCAAATTCATGATCCAGCTAATCCACCTATGACTAAACCTCTAGCGTAAAAAATATCTACAAGAAAATCTCAATCTACCGAATCAAACGCTTTTGTGAAGTCCAATTTTAAAATCGCACAGGTTATATTATTCTTACAACAATGATTAATGAATTCCTTTAACAACAGCCACATCTTTGGTGATATTTCTCCCCTTAATGAAAGTAGATTGTGAACAGTCATTAAAATCGTTCATTATTATACTAAGTCTATTAACTAAAACTTTAGAAATAATGTTAACGGAACAGTTAATCAATGAAATAGGTCTAAAATCTTTTAAGTCATTGACACCTACTTTTTGTGTAATAAAATAACATCTGCAAAATTAAATGTTCCTAATTGCAAATTTCCATTATAGAAATCATTAAACATACTAATTAAATCTAATTTTAAAACATTCCAAAATGTTTTATAAAAGAAAATTTCCTCTCTAGTAAAAGGATTATCTAACTCAGAAAGATCAATAATAGAATCAGACGGATAATGATCGTTCCATCTATCATTAATTCTATGTTTGTTCTTATTACCAAAAATATCTCTATAATAGTCTGTAAAAGCCTTATTAAGATCTCTTTGGTCTACTAACTCTTCATTATTTACAATAGTGGAATTAATCATATTGCTACGCTTTCTACCATTAACCGTATTGTGAAAAAATTAGGTATTATAATCACCTTCATTAATCCACTAGATTCTGGATCTCTATTTCCACATAACCTCCTCCTTTTCTAAAAAGAATTAAGTTCCACTTTTAGTTTAGCTAGAACGTTACGCTCTCCTAAATTTAGTTGTCTTGTTTCTTCTATTTTGTTTATTTTAAGAATCTCGGTAAGAATATTATATTTTTCAATTTTATATTACCAAAAAAATTTTATTCCAATTTTTAAGAAAATTCCTAAGATCTCTAAGTTTTAAAACAAAAATTTTAACATAATTATCCTTATTTCTAATGTTATAATAACTTAAAAAATCAACCTATTTTTAATTAAATTCAAGAAATTGGATTCTAAAAGTGACATTTTTCAAATTTAAAAGATTTAATAATAAACCTATGATGTTCACATGTGAGGATAATTGAACAATGATCTGAACAAGTGTAAGGAAAACTAAAAACTTTATAGAAAATTTATCCTCAACCTCATCACTAACGAAAAACCTATCAAGAAGAGTCATAGATGGGGACTTCCTAGTATTACTCTAATTAAAATTTCTACTGGAAAGACAGATCTCAATCAAATTAGAATTAATAATAAATTGGTCAAATTCCTCCATAGCAGAGAAATCACCCTCCCGTTGTAAACGCTCTTCTATCAAACGTGTACCATTAAAATCACCCCCCAAAATCCAAGAACCCTGAGCTAAAATTTAAACTCCAGGGTTCGTTCCATAAAATCCGACGACTAGTTTTTGAGTTAGGCCCATAATCAGTGGAAATATTTCAAAAAGAATATCAACAAGATTAATGATAATAATGTGCAAAGAATGCTGCTTTGAAATACATTGGAGCAGTTTAAAATAATTATCCCACCACCCAATCATTAGACCCCCAGAAGCGCCCACAGAAGGTAGAAAAGCCCATTTTCTATGATACCCACCTAATCTTCTATAGAAATGAATATCAGGACATTCAATTTTAGTTTCCTAAAGGAGAGCAATGTCAATAGAATAGTCTTTAAAAAAATCTCTAGCCTTATCACACTTATTTAAATCATACAAACCTCTAATGTTCCAACTAATGATCCTCATATATCAACAGATCTATCCCTATCAAATTCTTTACTTCCAATATACTCACTATCTACCTCGACATTAGAATAAATGAAAGAAGTATCACAAGCTAACTGACTAAACTCAGAAGAAGACAAGCTACCTAAAGCATACAAAGAAAACGTAACACCCAAATCAGAATGCATACCTGAGCTTGAATTCGTAGCGCCACTCGTGGCACTCGAACCAGGTAACTCACTCGTGGATAGAGACCGACAACAACAGATCCTGGCACTACGTCGAACAGAACCACTAGAAGCCATTGATTTCTTATGCCTACCTTTCTTCAATGAAGAAGAAAAAGGAACCGAATTGCTACCTCTCTCCAGGGAATTCAGTGTGTTCTTATCATTTACAACATTCTTCGAATCTGCCAAAACACCCGAAGCCAAACTACATTTATCCTCTATGTTCCTAGAAGCGGGCCTATATTTATCTGAATATCCCATCAAACCTGAAGCTAAAATGAAGTTATCTTTCACTTGCACCGAAGCAGTAGCAATTATACTATTTTGCCCCTCCGTAAAAAACAAACCCGATGAATTCAGATTACTATTGTGCAACCCAACAGCAAAAATCTTCTCCAAATCGATGAAATCTTCCATCGCCAAACTGACTACCCCAATATTTGAATCAACATGATAAACATCACAGAGACCAGTCCTGACATCATAATCCATTCCTTCAGCGTACAATGAAACACCACTGCTATCTTTTATAACTTCATCCAATCGAGAGAGATCAGCAGTAAATAGAACAAGGCTCGAAGAAACAACTAGAAGCTCAAAACATTGTGCACCATGCATAGAGATATCAACGTGCATATCATCAAAGCCTGCTCCTTTACCCGAAACATCCAAAAACTTATCAAAACAAACAGCATCCTTCTTCTCCCAATGTAACAGACTTTCCAAAAGCATAATCTTTGTAAGACAAAAAAGACCCTAGTTTATCTTCCAATCCACAAATTCAATTTGAAGAATCTATAATCTTCGATATCTCTATATGACATACATTCAACCACGTGTCTATGCTACTAACATCAATATTAACATCATCCATTCGATCATTAGTAACACAACTATCGTTCAACAAATTATTATCCTTTGAACAACCACCCTTAATAACATCAGCAAAATGCCAATCTATCATCCATTCATGATATTTCAATTTGGCTCTATTATTGTTTACTTGAATGAATCCATTATTTGAATCGGAGACTTCACCCTTTTCAGAAGCAACCTATACTGAAATAGTAAAATTTATCAAATCATTCGCCTTAGATTCACTAGACTCTAAAAGATAGTGCGAAACAGCAGGATCATATAACATAGAATCTAAACCATGTCTCTCTTCATTATTATCAGAGGGAAGAACAACAGAATCGGCCCAATCAAGCATATTCGATACCAAACATTTATCTCCATCCTAAACTTTTTATCTCGAAATTATTACAAGAAGATCAGATTTTCCAAAATAATCTTCAGGATCCCCAAATCTCTCTCTATATTCTTTACCAGTATTTGATGAGTTTATCGCATAAAAGTGAACAAGCATTTCTTCTAAAAACTTGATTCCTTCATCCCTCTTTTTCCATAAATGATCAAGCAGAATCCCTTTAAGCAACATACATTTAAGAACAAACTGAATGCCATGATCAACAATCGAAGAACCCGAACCAGAGACAGATAATTTTGTCGAACAAGAAGATAATTTGGACGAACAAAAAATCTTTTTGTGACCAAAATTACCACATGAAAAACACCTGATCGGGTCTCTACATTGATTAGCGAAGTGACTAAAATCCCCACACGAAAGCAGTATTTCTTTCCTTTCTTCGAATCAATCCGGTTTGAATTTCGTGAACGCGTCTGAGATTAGGAAAATGGAAATGAAGAAGGCAGATTGTCCTTAACAATACAAGCATAAAATCGATAAGGGTAAATGTCTCAATAAGAATTTGCGAAAGAAAATCAGAAGATGAATTCGATAAGGAAGGAAATCGAGAAAAACAAGAACCATCGTAGAATGCCATTATTGTTACTCCACTTCTTTATATGTATATATATTATATTTTAAATTTAACTGTTAAATTTAAAAATCTTATATTTTCAATTTTCAAAATAATTTGAAAATTTATATTATACATTTATAATTTATTATTTTAAATTTTAAATTTTATTTTTAAATTTAAAACATGTATTTTTAATTTCAAAACAATTTTTAAATTAGCCCAAAGCCCAATTTAAATTAGGCCTTTCTATTAGGAATAACATTTTGGGCTTACCTCATCAGTTCGGACCAGACTAGTGGGTAGGTAGGGCAAAGTACTAAATTATCCAAACCCAACCTTAGATATTACTTTCTAGATACCCCACTAAATGGGTAGGCTTTAATTAGTTAACCCTAACATAACTAATTTAGACCGCATAAGCTATTGGTTTCGGATACCACTATTGCAACCAGGCCAGTCCGTAGTGGAAGTTATGGGTGAATTTCAATTTTTTTACCCTATTGGATCTTTATTGGGCCTATGAAGTCTAATTCATTTAGAACATTTATAAACTTTATTTAATAAAATATTTTAGTTCATTTAAATTTATAAATTATATATATTTAATTTAATTTATTTCTTCATATATATACATATGTACGTATGTATGCATCATAAACACATGTATATGTTTATGCAAATATAACATATCAATCTATGCAAGGTGTAACATGCTGGTGTATAGATGTTGAGATTTATATCGCAACAGACATGTTAGCTCATACAATATACAAATATATATTATCCAAATATATATATGTATATATACTAATATTTATATATAAATATTAAAAATGTATATGTGTGTGTGTGTATAAATAATTTTGTACAACTATATAAGTATATATATACAATCTTATAAATAAAATATTAGTATTATATACACATTATTATAATTGATTTATTTAAATGTAAATAAATTACACAATAATATTTAAAAAAATTAAAACCATGAGTCACACACATACATTTATGTAAATATTTTAGTAAATATTTTTTATTTAAATATATATACACACACACAAATATATGTATAATATATATATACACACATATAGACATAAACAATTTAATAAAATACTTGAAATAATTTTTTTAATAAAATTCCAGATCTTGCGCATAGGTCATAAAACAATTTTAATTTTCTTTAATTTTAAAATGTATTTTAATTTGATATCCATTTGAAAATTAATAAAATATCAATTTCAAAACTTTGTTTCAAAATTTAAATTTTACTTTATGCTTTGAAAAAAGATTTACTTTTTTTTCCGATTTAAATTTTTTTATATGATTTTCCATATTTCCAGCCAAAATTTAATAATGAATTTAAGAGTAAAAAAACTATTTTTTTTATTTTTTTGCTCAAGAGTCTCTTTACTTTTAATATAACTTTATAAAAATGGAATATAATTTCCATAATATATTTGATTTTATACAATTTATTTATTAATAATATAAAATATTTACAAAAATATTTTGCCATTGACAAAAATTATTATAGCTTCAATAATTAATATCTAAAATTATTCCACTATTTTTTACTATAGTATTGGTGTTCTAATTAATTATAAACTATATATATATGTAACTAAAACACTATATATTAATTTAATAAAATGTAAAATTATATTTCTGTTCATAGTTGTACTGACCTGATATATATATATATATATATTATTTTATATTATTAAATATAAATATAGATATATATTTATATACATGCATATAACCAAAACACTTTGTGACAATACTTGCAAATCAGAATCGTCACCTAACTAACAATATATAGTATAAATATACATATGTATAATAAAACATTATATTAAGAATTAAAATTATGATCTAATTAGAAACATACCTAAATCCCAATCTCTTGATGTACGTATTCATGTATATTATTTAATTATTTAGCCTTTTAATTAAAAAATTAATTAAATTTGTACTAATTTAAAAATTCATTTATATACATACATGTATACATATGTTAATTTAACATTTTAAAACAACATAACATATATCTTAATGTACGATATATGTATATTTCAATAATTAATTAAATTATTTAATTAATAAATTTTATTAATTTTATTAATAAAATTTATAAATTTCAAAAGTAATTTACATTAATTTTCAAACATTTTGAACATTTTCTTTATATTATAACGTTTATGGTTTATATAAATTTTACTTTTAAATTTAAAAATTTTTGTTTTAATTTTAAAACAATTTTAAAATTAAACTAAGGCCTAATTTAAATTGAGCCTTTTCTATCTGGGATAACCTTTTGGGCTTACCTCATCATTTCAGGCTAGGTTAGTAGCCAGATAGGGTAGAGTGCTCGATTACCCAAATCCAACCTTGAACACTACTTTTTCTAGACACCCTACTATATGGATAAGCTTTAATTAGTTAACCTTAACATGAATAATTTAGACTGCATATGCTATTTTTAATGAACCGGGTTTTCAGTCCTCTCAAATCGACACTAATACCTCAACTTTATTGTGTGCTGAGCATTCAAGTGCTGGAAAATAGATCATTAGGGTGAAAGAAAGAAAATATAGAAGAGAGAAATTAAACAACGCAAAATCTCACAATACAAAGGAACAATATATATTGCTCAACATAATATATTACAAACTACAAAGTCATTTCACAAATGTTATATCAGAGTCATACTAACACAAATTCTACCCTAGGATAGTTATAACAATCTATCCCTACTTAACTGATACAACATACATATAATACATCGGAAAGCAGGGTAATAACAGCTATCGATGAAGTCGCCTGCTCTAAGCTCGACCAAAAGGAATCTGTAAAAAAACCTGGAATACTTGGCTACCCATTCAAAATTGAGCACCCAAGAGTTTAGGAAAAAAATAAACTCCTGGTCAGACATAGGTTTGGTGTGAGAAAAGCATAATCTTTAACTTCATAAAAACCTTTAAATCAAAAGCATCTCTTAGACCGCGTCACACATAAACATGGACGAGTTTTTACTTTGCGATAACCAAAACATTTGTATATAAAATTCAGCGATATTATAAGAATGTCTATGTTTTCGAATAAAATATGAATATAGTTGAAATGTTTGCATCTCACATTTCAACATAGTTGGGTACATCTAAAACTATAAAGGCACGTATTGGAGAATGGATTAAATACTATGGCTTGGTAAGGGACTAACCTCTGATGATACACCCTTAGAAAATGCACTTGGAGTCGGACAAGAACTTCTTGTATGCTTGCTACACAAAGCTGACTGCCCCTTTAACATGGCGGATCAGATTATCCCATCCCCTTTTTGACATCGAGGCCTTATACTACCATGGTGTTTACATGCAAAACAACTTGAATATGTACAATCTAGAACATGATGTCGGCTTGTAATGGTAGCTGACCACATAGCTCTGCTGCATACCCTATTTTTACCATTTTCCTAGTTGTGAAGTTTGAGGCTACGCTTTACCTTCTTTCATACTAGCAAACCATCTAGGAATGCTAACACTACCCTACAGGAAGAGATGCAATGCCAGCATTCATCCATGCAAGTTGCCTCGGAATTGAACTAACATTCTGCATTATCATCTTCCATTTTGGAATCACCCGCAAGAAGAATAGTATAACTTCACAGCGTACTTCAATATGATTTATGAATGATATTAGTTTGGAGTGGTACGGATAAATCTAGGAACCGGTGTCTCCAAAACTAAGCAATAATTTCCGGCTAACTTAATTCCGGTTCTTTAGGAAGTATGCACTAAGCAATCGAGTCCTCACGGGGGTACTCGAATATACCCAACATACATCCTAAGTCAAAATTGGTCCAAATTTGTAGTCGGTCATTTAATTATCAAATAAACAAACAGCAACGAGTTCATTTGAGATTTATTTATTCATAGTAACCACTATGCCTCAAAACAAATTTTTATTTAATAAGTCTCTTTTCAAAACGTTTGTCTAAAGCATTCATGTACTTATCTCTTTGACATAAGTATATTCACAAAACATTTGCAAATTACTTCTTACTTCCTAATCATATGTGTTTACTTAACGTATAGAAATGATTTGATTTGAAACAAATTTGAAAAAAAAAAGTTTAAAACAAAACCGATTATTTAAACTCAAAGTGATTTTAAAACAATTAAAATCTCATTAATTTGAATCAAATCCTAATTAAATAGTAATTAAACTCTAATTAAAAGCAATTTAACCTTAATTAAACCTTATTAAAACATAATTAAACTTTAATCAAAGATTAATTAAATAAATCCCTTTTAAAATAATAAGTAATTAATAATTATCTTAAATAAAAAATAAATAACAATTAATTAATATTTAAATAATAATTAATTTTAATTAAGTAACAAATCACGATTAACTTAATTGATTAATTTAAGTTTAAAAACCATTATTAATTAATGATTAAGTACTAATTACATTTATTAATTAATTAAACAATTAAATAATCATTAAATAAATAAATAAATAAATTATCTCTATTACTTGATTAAAGTTGGAAACCATTTCCAAAATATTTCTAAGTGAAAACAAGTTTGGATTAGAAAACTAGATAAAAAATTTTGAACTGCGCGTATAGCGACTATCGTTATACGAACCGTAATTTCAAAACTTAAAAGAAAATTTTCTAACTTTCAAAACTTAAACATTTTGAAAACTTATCCTTTCTGAAACACATAGGAATGTTTTGAAATCCAAACAAAGATTCAAGGTTAAAATACTTTAACTTTTTCTAAAAATCCAAATTCCAAACTTTTAATAAGGGGTTTCCATGTCGCTTTAAGTTAGTAAGCTCTAACTTTCTTCAACATGAACAAACATACACTAAACTTCACATCCACATCACAATTCATATCATATCACATAACCACTAACATTAGCAACATCGTTTACTGACTATCTTTCAACTTCAAGTTAACTTATTCCACAAACCAACATACGCATCCACAACCAATCATCATCGCATCCAAGTACATCGATATATAACCATTCAACATCATAATTACACCATATAAGCATCATTATCGACTACTAAATACACTTAAAATTTAAAGGTAATAACTTGGTTTAAAAAGGAGAACTTTACTCACTTTAAAGCTTCTAAACTAACTCCAGCCTTTACTAACTTTCGCAATCTACTTAGATCCATGCCCTGCCTTAGAAATAAGATGATTTTGTAGGATTTGGTGGCAAAGTAGGCTTGGCCTAGGTAGTGTATGGGCTAGGCCTACGTAAGTTTGGGAAGATTATGCTAGTTTTTGGTAGAGGAGGGTTTGCAAGGTGAAGTGGAGTGATTTTAAGCTAGTTTTGAAGATGTTTAAACTGGTTTTCCTCTTAGGAATTTGTTTTGGAAAAGCCACGGAAATGCATGAAGATAAGAAGGAGATAGAAATGGAAAATAAAGAAAATGAAGTAAGGGAAAGAAATGAAGAGGTGGTTTATAGGCATGGGAAATAGTTGAATTACTAAACAACCCTTATATTAAATAATATTAAGTTTCCATGAAACATGCATGCATCATCCTCCCATTTCCCTCTTGTTCCACACGTCCAAGACAAGGATCCCCCCCCCTCCACCGTGCCTCCATGTACTAACCTAGGGATCAAGGTTACTTCAGATATATGTATATATATATGTATATATATATATATATATATATATATATATATATATATATATATATTGTATGTATTAATGCATAAGTAGTTGAATCATGCTATATATATTTCCAAATATTCGTGTATGTATACATGTATATGCATAACCATCCCCTCCCCATACCTTTGTGAGCAGTTGATCTCCTCTTTTCCCTACATCACCATGCTTTGTGTACTTCCTTGGTGTAGTTAGGCGATGGTAGTGTAAATAGGCTAGGGTAATTTTGTTATATTATATTCTTACGTACATAAATGGTTAAATCATGCATTATCTTAACCTATTTGTATTTAATTAAATCCTAAAACTCACTTACTTTATTATTACATGTAAATATTTGTGGGTACATGATATAAAAAATATGGTAGAAATTTCAGAAAACGGTTTCCGGTCACATTTTCTATTTTTATTTGAACTACTTATTTTTGTAAACAAAATTAGAATCTATTTTACCATCATTCGTTACTATTTAAAAGAGTTATATTTATTAAATGTTCGCAAATTAATGTGGCAAATTCCAGGTCATTGCCCTATTGGACTCTGATACCATTGTTGGAACTGGTCCTGTCGGCAACGAAAGTTATGAGTGAATGTTAATTTTTTACCCTATTGGATCTTTATTGGGCCTTTGAACTCTATTTCATTTAGAACATTTCTAAATTTTATTTATATAATCTTTTATTTTATTTAAATTTATAAATTATAGAAATTTAATATAATTCATGTCTATACATACATACATACATACATACATACATATATATATATATATATATATGTATATATGTATATGTATATGTATATGCACATATGTATATATTTTGTATGCATCTATGTATGTATCATATACACACATATATGTGTTTGCATGTGTAATATATCAATTCATACAAGGTATAACATGCACGTATATTGATATTGGGATTTACGTCACAACGGACACGTTAGCTCATCCAATATACAAATGTATTTTCCAAAATAAGTATGTATGTGTTTACACCACTATTCATATATAAATATTACATATGTGTGTCTGTTAAGTTTCGTTTATATAACTTTATATAATTATATAAACGTGTGTGCATATATAATCATATAAATAAATATTAATATATATACATATTATTATAATAAATTTATTGAAATATAAATAAATTATTTATAAACATCAAAAAATTATTTTTATTTTTAAAATAGTGAGTATTACATATATATTTATATAAATACATTACTAAATATTTTTTACTTAAATATATATACACACACATAAATATATATATATATTAGTAAAATAATTAAAATAGTTTTTTTAACAAAATTCTAGGTCTTTTGCATAGATTAGAAAACAATTTTTAATGTTTTAATTTTAAAATGCATTTTAATTAAATCGCCTTTCGAAAATCAATAAAATATTAATTAAAAATTCATTTCAAAACTTTATTTTAAATTTTAAATTTCCATTAGATCCCATATGATATTTTATACTTTGAAAAAAATTTCCATAGTATTTTTCGATTTAAATAATTATCCTTATTTCAGGCCGAAATATAATAATTAATTTAAAAATGAAAAATATGTTTTTATATTTTATATTTTGGCCTAGAGTAACATTACTATTAATATAATTTTAGAAAATATAAAATAAAATTTTCATAATATAACTGAATTAATATAATTTATTTATTTAATAAATTGACTTAATAATATAATAATAAAATATTTTTATAAAAAAATTCCACTATCGAAAATTATTATAGATTTAATAATTTATATAGAAAATTATTTAATTATTTTTGACAATAGTGTGATGTTGTAATTATTTATAAACTATACATATCTAATTAAATAATTTATATTAATTTAATAAATATAAAATTATATTTTTATACATAGATGTACTGACCTGATAAATGTTAAAAAAATTAATTATTAAATATATGTATATGCATATGTATATACGTGTAGATAACCAAATTACTTTATGGCATGTTACTTACATATTAGAATCGTCATCTAACTAACACTATTTAATAACGTACACGTGATAAAACATTATATTGAGAATTAAAACTATGATCTGATTAGAAATATAACTCAATCCCAATGCCTTAAAGTATACTTGAAAAGACAAATTTTGCCCCTTGAAACTCTTTTCAATTTGACAGAGAGGTAGTCCTTGAACCTTTGATCTTCAGCTATCAGATATCGATCGAATTTGATTTCATTTGAGCTTGAAGAGATGGAAGGGCTAGGGGAGTTATGGGATACTCCAGAATCAAATGAAGATGAATAGTAAGGGACACGAAATGGATTTTGGAACCACAGGGAATGTTCCAAAATTCAAAGGAATCGAGTCAAAAAGGAAGAGGTTTAAACTCGAATGAAAGTGATTCTGTAAATACATTTACCCTATATACTGAGTTTTGCCTAGAGCTACCAAAGCTCTGATACCAACTGTAACGACCCGATATTTTAAACCATTCGCATCCGCAAATGTCGGACTTGAATTGCTCAAAATACCACGTTGTAAATAAAATTTGGCAAATCTCAGAATATATAGTAAATACATAATCACAGATCACAGACACAGAGTATTTAATAATGCAGCGGAACTTAAAAGAAATAGTAGTTCATGAAGCTACTATATAAAAATAAGATACATCAGAGTTAAACATGATACAACAAAAAGAAACAAGATACATCAGGTACAAATCAGAATACATCACTGAAATCACTGGATACAGAAAGCAAAATAGATGGCTGGATCTTCAAGAAAAGCTCCAACTCCGAAGGTGAATCTTGAATGCTAACTCACTCAATCTGACTCGAGCGTAAAGCAAAATACAAAATACTCGAGTCAGGACATAAATACTTAGGAACTGTAAATAAACTCAAGTGAACACTAACAAAAATGCATCAGTAACTTAAAGGATGCTTGGGATCGCCCATCCATTAAGGATCCGTTAAACTATTTACTATGTAGTAACATTGCGCTACTATAATAATGTCTAAAGTAAAATAAACATACTTTTAAATAGCATTCCGGGCTACCCATATCACACTTCACACATAATAGTCCCAGTAGTCCATCCAATATCATGCCATCTCCACTCCGGGTGACTGTCAGAGGATACCACACGGGATATGGGAGAAAAACAAACTCGTAGTAAAGGCTCGGTATGGTAGGTGACATGGCACACAAGGCAATGCCAGGGTAGATATACCAATTACGCACACGGGCTGGTGGTAACGCAGCAGCCACATACGCCCACCTCGGAACACACTCCCATATCAAAATCGAAGGATGGCCATCTAATCAATCACCAGTAAGAGTATAGTATCGAAGGAATGTGTCCGACCAGAGGAGCTACCCCTTTTGGCCCGAGATCGCTCCTGTTTTAGCCACCTTATGCCAACTCATGGGAGTTGGGTCCACGTAATATACCTCAAGAACGTCGCCACCATCCTACTTCATTCTGGAATTTCCACCGCGTACACGGTTGTTAAAGTGGTTTCGGAGTTGGCAGAGAGTATGACAACTTCCGACCCCGGTCTCTTTAATAACCAAACATTATTATAACGTCGTGGTCATTTCAAAATAGTTTATACTTCAAGAATCAAATCATTTCATTTCAAAACTATATCCCTTTCAAAATAGTTATACTTCGAAACCAAAACCATTTTATTTCAAAACTATATTCAAATCAAATAGTTTATCATTTCCATTTCAAACATATATTCACCTTTAAAAAATTCATAATATTTTCAAAGTATAACTTTTCCGAAACCAAAATACTTGAAATCATTACACTTTGAAAATCATAACATTCCGACATCATTCATTTGAAATCAATCTTTTAATTCTTTACACTTTACAAATTTATTCCATGAAACCAAAATTTTCAATTTCCAACTTAACTCAATTCAAACCATCAGTTTCAATTAAATTTGCCAATAACCATTTCAAATCAATTTCAAATATAGATTTGATCCATAAATTAAACTATTCAATTTTTAATATATTTCAAAGCTTTCATATCTCGCATTTCAAAAACTAATTTTTTTTTTAATTTCATATATCTCAAATCTAGTTTCATTATTACTTAGTTTTGAAATATTCATTTCATAAATCCAATATTATTTAAATAAACTTGCATTACAATTAAACCAAATATCTTTTCATACAAATATAAACTTCAATATTCCTTTATCAAATAAATCAAAATCAAATATCATTCCATATTCACATTCTTTGCTAACTAAAGATCAAATCATTTCCAATCATTTCAAAATCATTAAATTATTACATCCTTTCAAAACTTCATAATCAAATCATTATTTGAATTCAAATCCAAATATTCAAATCTAAATATCATTTTAAAATCAAACGTATCATTCATTTAGTATTTCAAATATCATTACAAAACACCTTTCAAAATCACATTCACCAATTCATTTATCTTATTACATTTCATTCCATTTAACACATAACCAAGTACACTTTATTTAAATTCAAATTCAATTTAAATTCCTTAAAAATTAAAATTTAAATATTAAAATATATTCAAAACTTCTTAAATTTCACAATTAATCAATTTTCAAAAGTTAAATCATTTAACACTTTAAAATATAACTCAAACAGTGTTAAAATCTATAACATTTCAAACATTGTCACATTATAGCAACGACAGCATTTATAAAGTGCTATCGTAGCTTATAGCTTCCAAAAATGGTTTAGATCAAGAATAACGGCATTTATAAAATGTCGTAATAGATATTTAGTTATTTCAAAAATTGTTAGATTCAAAAAAAATAGCATTTAAAAATGCTGTCAAAAGACTACAACATTTTGAAAATGCTATAAAATTCCAGATTTCATTTTAGCTTTTCAAAAATAAAAATAAAACTCCAAATTTTTTATTATAACTTAAAAATCATATTTCTAGACTTCAAAATTTCACATTTAAAATCATTTTAACATATGATTTAACACAACAAAATTTTTAGATCAAATATTCAATTTAAAAACTCCATTCATTTATTAAGTCAAAATTCATTGTTTATTAACATATAAATTAAATAAAACTTAAAATTTTACTTCAAATACAATTTCAAAACTTTAAATTTAATTTCCATTATTTATTTACATTTTAAAATAAAATTTAAAGTCTAAAATCACATTTACTTCAAATTTACATACTTGAATTCACTTAAATTCACAATTTCAAGATTTAATATTTAACTTTCTTAAAACCATAATATATATATATATATATATATATTTAAATCAAAATTTCATACTTTTGATAATACATATTTTTAATAAAAATCATTTAAAAATATACCACGGGGTCTGTATATAATTTTCTAACCTAGGTCAAGTGATACGGATATATATCATTTCAATCCGTAGTTTACAAAGAAAACCCGGGTTCTATCATTTCAAACCCGCAATACCAAGTCAAATAAAATACAATAAAAGTCGCTCGGGCCTACAATTTCAGCCCATAACGATTTTTCCCTAATCTAAAGTCTGTTCGGTTATGTATCATTTCAACCCATAGTGATTCTATTCTAACAGGGAACTTGCAGTGTGAATATATGCATAAACAATATAAACAATGTCAATGTCACAATATAATGTCATATATCAGATGTCAGGTGATAATTAACAGTTTTAACATGGTAATAACATGGCATGGCATATCATATGGTCATCATTAACTTGCATAACATTTTATATTACTAAACACTTGTCATCAATTCACTATTTCATAAGTATAAATGTCAGAGTGAGAAAGACTCACCTTTTACGAAGCTAGAGACAAACAACACACACAAGAGCAATTCCAAAGGCACGACAAGCACGATTTGATTTGAATTGATGGAGACCCTTGTAAACAACACAAAATATAACATACATAAGCACAAATATAGATATCGACATACAAATATAATCAACAACTTTAGTTTGCAGAATAGTTGCAGAACAAGAGAGATGGCCAAGCCTTAGAAGCAAAAGACTTGCACACGACAACATAAGCTTGTCACATGATCAAATGGGCTTGATATCATCACACTAGCTCTGGTTTGGGTCACGTATGGTAACCATAAAGGTCAGGTTACAAGTGGATGAAGGTGGTGGAAGAGTTACAACATGAAGCATACATGGATTCAAGGCAAATATGTGAAGTTTTTGGTGCATTTTGACTCGGCTATGACCACATATAGGCTCGGCCATGGGGTCTTCATGTCAGGTCAGATCTAGACAGTAGTGAAAGGGGCAGCCAAAGGTGAAGTAGATGAAGGTGGTGGTCGCTAAGTGGTGGCCAAAAGCAACTATGAAGGCAATAGTGGAGTACAGGCTTGGCTAGCATTGTTTTGTTGAAGTGCTTTGCAATTTGAGGTGGTGGCTTCATCTAATGGTCATGGCCAGAGGTGGTGGTCAGAGGAGAGGGGGTTGGTGCTGCTATAGATGGTGGAGAGGATGGTGGTCAGCAAGGAGAGAGGTGAGGCCATGCAAACATGAAGAAGAGGAAGGCTAAATCAGTGAAGAAGAGGGAAAAATGTGAAAAGAAAAGCCATTGTTTTTTTCTTTTTTTTTCTTCATGGACGTGATTTTTTAGAGGATGAGAAGTCTTCCCTTTCACGTGAAAAATAAAGAAGAATACACGGCTGAAGAATGGAGTTAAGGCAGCCAATTGAGGAGATGTTGGTTGAGAAATGAAAAGACAGAATACAAAAAGGCTTAAGCAAATAAAGAGTCACAAACCTTTCAAATTTGCACCATTTCTTTTTAAAATTTAAATACATGTAAAATATGTATAAATACAGATAAAACACGAAAATATAGTAAATAAACAAAAATAAATAAATAAATATTAATTAAATATAATTAAATTAAGAAAATAACAAAGAAAATGTAAATTAGGCTTGAAAATTTGAAAATAAATGAAATGAACTTTGGGAAAATTGAATGTACATGAAAAATATTTATAAATAAAGATAAAAACATAAAAATAAAATGCATACATAAAAATGAATAAATAAATTTTAATTAAATATAATTTAAATGAAGAAAATAACAGAAAAATGGAAACTAACCTTTAAAAATAGAAAATAAATTCAATGAGCTTTGGGAAAATTCAAACATCACTTTAAAAATATTTAAAAGGTAAAATATATGTAACATAGCATATAATACAATTTAGAATAAGATATGACAAATAAAAAGATTATTTATATAATTTAAGATAAACAATTTTGTTAAATACAGCAAATTTCACACAATAGTTAAAAAGGCATAACTTTCACATTATAAATCAGATTTCAATGAAACGAAAAGAAGTATTCTTAAAATTTTATTTACTTTCATAATAAAATATAAAATTCAAATTTTCAAACTTTCAAATTTTAAATTTAAAAGTCAAAGTTTGACTATTTTGACCAAAATTCACTTTTCTGGAAATATTCAATTTATGCATGATTGAAATTCTAATCCACATCAAAATCAACATTTATATTTCAATTAACAAAATATATTCATTTTAATAAATAAAATAAAATTTTTAAATTAGGAATTTAAATTAAAATAATTAAAATATACAATTACAATAATTAGAAAATACAGGGTTGTTACACTCTCCCCCACTCAAAACTTTTCGTCCCCGAAAAGGAATGAGGTACGGGAAAGCACAGAAAAAGATAGAATGAAATAGTATTAAGACAAGATGACAAGAAGATTAAAATTATACCTGATAACTGTTGCTATAGGTAAGTTTAACAAAGTGGAGATGACCTTTCCAAGATTTTCCAGTGTCAAGAACACAAGCATGAAAAAAAATATTTTAGAATCTGATTCACAAAGGTCTGTGGATGGCAAGCAGTGCTTAGATTCAAAGATGAGTACCAAAGATTATTAAAGATTATAGAAAGATTTCTAAACAGACTGGTATAAGCAATAGCCTCCCATTCTGTAGCAAGATAAGGGAAATTACGACAACCAAAAGATAGTTTGAAATAATAAATTTGAAACCATAAAATTTCAACTTAAACTGAAAATTACACATAAGTCGAATAAATCTTAAGCATCTCTAATTTCATTATCTTATCATCCAATTATCTTAAATTAACAAATCCCTAAAATTATGTATTTGAAAAATCTTTTATTATACTCAAAATGTGCCAAATAAAATTTAATTCTTCTTCATTTCTAATTAAAATTAAGTTTATTTCTCTCAATATATCTTATCACCCATGTTAAATATATTTATACTAATTATAACTGCTTTAATTTATTCTCAGTTTCTTTAACATCATTTTATATTGTAAATTATTCCATTACCCTTTTCTTTATTTACCTCTGTTAATCCCTTTTATAACTAAAATTTAAGTATATAAAATTTATAATAACCACTCAAATTTTATTTATAAAATCTTTTTTTTATTGTACATTATCCAATTACATATTCAACTTCTGAAAATTAAGGTAAGTTATATTGGAATGAAATTGTGTATTATACAAATAAAACTTTCTAATTCAATTATTTCAAGCTTGAATATTTATCCAAATCTTGAAATTATACTTAGAAATTATCCTTGAAGATAAAATTTAGGAATTAAATTTTCGATAAATTCCAAACTATTTAGAGATAAATAAATGCTCATATATTCTATATATATATATATATCCATTCAAATTCAAATCATATATCAGCATATGTTATAAATCCATTCTTATTTTAGAAATTAAAATCAACTAAATTTTCCCAAATCAAAACTGTAGCAAGACTACAGAATGGTCACTTCACTTCGAAACTCGAAAATGAATGTCGATGATGCTGTAGTCATCACCGAAGTTATTTTCCAGCGACAAAGAAAAGAGCACTAGTTTTAAACTTTAAAATTCGTTGGAAACAAATTTCTATTCCAAAATACTTTAAATAATATATCCTTTAAAACTTTAAACACCAAGTTTGAAATCCATCGGAAATTAAATTCTCAAATTATTGTTTTACATTCATTTTAAATTTCCAAATAAATTTATAACCATGTTTTATAGTTCAATTAGATATATGAAATAATAGAAAATGATATATAAAATCAAATATTATTTCTTAACAACCAATTCAAATAAAATCCAGATAAAGATATATAATAAAGGTACAAAATTTATTTCACAAATTTTTTATTTCATTACTAAATTTTAAAAACATATTGTGTCAGTTTGCTCTGTTCAAGTGTTTTGGAAATCTTATCGATGGCGTTGATCAAACGAATCGATTAGAAACCCAAATCAACATCAACAACTCAAACAACACAATATATAAAACATTTTAAATATTAGTTTAAAATTACACTTTAAGAATGATTTGAAGATAAGTTGGAAACAAAGATGAGATAATTAAATAACAGAATAGAAAGATGGATAAGCTTATATAAATCACGGGCAACCTTAACCGGGTCAACCATGACTTAAAGAATAAGACCGATGTGGATTTCTTGGGTAAATCGACATTCGATCTCAAGATGTAGAGTTCGAAATTATAAGAGATACTAGCATCTAAACCGAGGATATCGAATCTCTGGTAAATCGATGCTGTTGTAAAGGAGTTCCCCCATTTACAAATAAATTTGAGGTTGGCGAGACCGCCGACTCATTATAAAGATCATTCAAAGTGGAGTTATGGGATACTCCAGAATCAAATGAAGATGAATAGTAAGGGACACAAATGGATTTTGGAACCACAGGGAATGTTCCAAAATTCAAAGGAATCGAGTCAAAAAGGAAGAGGTTTAAACTCGAATAAAAGTGATTCTGTAAATACATTTACCCTATATACTGAGTTTTGCCTAGAGCTACCAAAGCTCTGATACCAACTGTAACGACCCGATATTTTCAACCATTCGCATCAGCACATGTCGGACTTGAATTGCTCAAAATAGAGCAAATACTGTGTTGTAAATAAAATTTGGCAAATCTCAGAATATACAGTAAATACATAATCACAGATCACAGACACAGAGTATTTAATAATGCAGCGGAACTTAAAAGAAATAGTAGTTCATGAAGCTACTATATAAAAATAAGATACATCAGAGTTAAACATGATACAACAAAAAGTAATAAGATACATCAGGTACAAATCAGAATACATCACTGAAATCACTCAGAAAGCAAAATAGATGGCTGGATCTTCAAGGAAAGCTCCAACTCCGAAGGTGAATCTTGAATGCTAACTCACTCAATCTGACTCGAGCGTAAAGCAAAATACAAAACACTCGAGTCAGGAAATAAATACTTATGAACTGTAAATAAACTCAAGTGAACAGTAAGAAAAATGCATCAGTAACTTAAAGGATGCTTGGGATCGCCCATCCTCTAAGGATCCGTTAAACTATTTACTACGTAGTAATATTGTGCTACTATAATAATGTCTAAAGTAAAATAAACATACTTTTAAATAGCATTCCGGGCTACCCATATCACCCTTCACACATAATAGTCCCAGTAGTCCATCCAATACCATGCCATCTCCACTCCGGGTGACTGTCAGAGGATACCACACGGGCTATGGAAGAAAAACAAACTCGTAGTAAAGGCTCGGTATGGTAGGTGACACGGCACACAAGGCAATGCCAGGGTAGATATACCAATTACGCACACGGGCTGGTGGTAATGCAGCAGCCACATACACCCACCTCGGAACACTCTCCCATATCAAAATCGGAGGATGGCCATCTAATCAATCACCAGTAAGAGTATAGTATCGAAGGAATGTGTCCGACCAGAGGAGCTACCCCTTTTGGCCCGAGATCGCTCCTGTTTTAGCCACCTTATGCCAACTCATGGGAGTTGGGTCCACGTAATATACCTCAAGAACGTCGCCACCATCCTACTTCATTCTGGAATCTCCACCGCGTACACGGTTGTTAAAGTGGTTTTCGGAGTTGGCAGAATGTATGACAACTTCCGATCCCGGTCTCTTTAACAACCAAACGTTATTATAACGCCGTGGTCATTTCAAAATAGTTTATACTTCAAGAATCAAATCATTTAATTTCAAAACTATATCTCTTTCAAAATAGTTATACTTCGAAACCAAAACCATTTTATTTCAAAACTATATTCAAATCAAATAGTTTATCATTTCCATTTCAAACATATATTCACCTTTAAAAAAATTCATAATACTTTCAAAGTATAACTTTTCCGAAACCAAAATACTTGAAATCATTACACTTTGAAAATCATAACATTCCGACATCATTCATTGAAATCAATCTTTTAATTCTTTACACTTTACAAATTTATTCCATGAAACCAAAATTTTCAATTTCCAACTTAACTCAATTCAAACCATCAGTTTCAATTAAATTTGCCAATAACTATTTCAAATCATATCAATTTCAAATATAGATTTGATCCATAAATTAAACTATTCAATTTTTAATATATTTCAAAGCTTTCATATCCCGCATTTCAAAAACTAATTTTTTTTTAATTTCATATATCTCAAATCTAGTTTCATTATTACTTAGTTTTGAAATATTCATTTCATAAATCCAATATTATTTAAATAAACTTGCATTACAATTAAACCAAATATCTTTTCATACAAATATAAACTTCAATATTCCTTTATCAAATAAATCAAAATCAAATATCATTCCATATTCACATTCTTTGCTAAATAAAGATCAAATCATTTCCAATCATTTCAAAATCATTAAAATATTACATCCTTTCAAAACTTCATAATCAAATCATTATTTGAATTCAAATCCAAATATTCAAATCTAAATATCATTTTAAAATCAAACGTATCATTCATTTAGTATTTCAAATATCATTACAAAACACCTTTCAAAATCACATTCACCAATTCATTTATCTTATTACATTTCATTCCATTTAACACATAACCAAGTACACTTTATTTAAATTCAAATTCAATTTAAATTCCTTAAAAATTCAAATTTAAATATTAAAATATATTCAAAACTTCTTAAATTTCACAATTAATCAATTTCCAAAAGTTAAATCATTTAACACTTTAAAATATAACTCAAACAGTGTTAAAATCTATAACATTTCAAACATTGTCACATTATAGCAACGACAGCATTTATAAAGTGCTATCGTAGCTTATAGCTTCCAAAAATGGTTTAGATCAAGAATAACGGCATTTATAAAATGTCGTAATAGATATTTAGTTATTTCAAACATTGTTAGATTCAAAAAAAATAGCATTTAAAAATGCTGTCAAAAGACTACAACATTTTGAAAATGCTATAAAATTCCAGATTTCATTTTAGCTTTTCAAAAATAAAAATAAAACTCCAAATTTTTTATTATAACTTAAAAATCATATTTCTAGACTTCAAAATTTCACATTTAAAATCATTTTAACATATGATTTAACACAACAAAATTTTTAGATCAAATATTCAATTTAAAAACTCCATTCATTTATTAAGTCAAAATTCATTGTTTATTAACATATAAATTAAATAAAACTTAAAATTTTACTTCAAATACAATTTCAAAACTTTAAATTTAATTTCCATTATTTATTTACATTTTAAAATAAAATTTAAAGTCTAAAATCACATTTACTCCAAATTTACATACTTGAATTCACTTAAATTCACAATTTCAAGATTTAATATTTAACTTTCTTAAAACCATAATATATATATATTTAAATCAAAATTTCATACTTTTGAAAATACATATTTTTAATAAAAATCATTTAAAAATATACCACGGGGTCTGTATATAATTTTCTAACCTAGGTCAAGTGATACGGATATATATCATTTCAATCCGTAGTTTACAAAGAAAACCCGGGTTCTATCATTTCAAACCCGCAATACCAAGTCAAATAAAATACAATAAAAGTCGCTCAGGCCTATCATTTCAGCCCATAACGATTTTTCCCTAATCTAAAGTCTGTTCGGGTATGTATCATTTCAACCCATAGTGATTCTATTCTAACAGGGAACTTGCAGTGTGAATATATGCATAAACAATATAAACAATGTCAATGTCACAATATAATGTCATATATCAGATGTCAGGTGATAATTAACAGTTTTAACATGGTAATAACATGACATGGCATATCATATGGTCATCATTAACTTGCATAACATTTTATATTACTAAACACTTGTCATCAATTCACTATTTCATAAGTATAAATGTCAGAGTGAGAAAGACTCACCTTTTACGAAGCTAGAGACAAACAACACACAAAAGAGCAATTCCAAAGGCACGACAAGCATGATTTGATTTGAATTGATGGAGACCCTTGTAAACAACACAAAATATAACATACATAAGCAAAAATATAGATATCGACATACAAATATAATCAACAACTTTAGTTTGCAGAATAGTTGCAGAACAAGAGAGATGGCCAAACCTTAGAAGCAAAAGACTTGCACACGACAACATAAGCTTGTCACATGATCAAATGGGCTTGATCTCACCACACTAGCTCTGGTTTGGGTCAGGTATGGCAACCATAAAGGTCAGGTTACAAGTGGATGAAGGTGGTGGAAGAGTTACAACATGAAGCATACATGGGTTCAAGGCAAATATGTGAAGTTTTTGGTGCATTTTGACTCGGCTATGACCACATATAGGCTCAGCCATGGGGTCTTCATGTCAGGTCAGATCTGGACAGTAGTCAAAGGGGCAGCCAAAGGTGAAGTAGATGAAGGTGGTGGTCGCTAAGGGGTGGCCAAAAGCAACTATGAAGGCAATAGTGGAGTACAGGCTTGGCTAGCATTGTTTTGTTGAAGTGCTTTGCAATTTGAGGTGGTGGCTTCATCTAATGGTCATGGCCAGAGGTGGTGGTCAGAGGAGAGGGGGTTGGTGCTGCTGTAGATGGTGTAGAGGATGGTGGTCAGCAAGGAGAGAGGTGAGGCCAAGCAAACATGAAGAAGAGGAAGGCTAAATCAGTGAAGAAGAGGGAAAAATGTGAAAAGAAAAGCCATTGTTTTTTTGTTTTTTTTTCTTCATGGCCGTGTTCCCTTTCATGTGAAAAAGAAAGAAGAATACACGGGTGAAGAATGGAGTTAAGGCAGCCAATTGAAGAGATGTTGGTTGAGAAATGAAAAGACAGAATACAAAAAGGCTTAAGCAAATAAAGAGTCACAAACCTTTCAAATTTCCACCATTTCTTTTTAAAATTTAAATACATGTAAAATATGTATAAATACAGATAAAACATGAAAATATAGTAAATAAAATAAATAAATAAATAAATATTAATTAAATATAATTAAATTAATAAAATAACAAAGAAAATGTAAATTAGGCTTGAAAATTTGAAAATAAATGAAATGAACTTTGGGAAAATTGAATGTACATGAAAAATATTTATAAATAAAGATAAAAACATAAAAATAAAATGCATACATAAAAATGAATAAATAAATTTTAATTAAATATAATTTAAATGAAGAAAATAACAGAAAAATGGAAACTAACCTTTAAAAATAGAAAATAAATTCAAGAGCTTTGGAAAAATTCAAACATCACTTTAAAAATATTTAAAAGGTAAAAATATATGTAACATAGCATATAATACAATTTAGAATAAGATATGACAAATAAAAAGATTATTTATATAATTTAAAATAAACAATTTTGTTAAATACAGCAAATTTCACACAATAGTTAAAAAGGCATAACTTTCACATTATAAATCAGATTTCAACGAAACGAAAAGAAGTGTTCTTAAAATTTTATTTACTTTCATAATAAAATATAAAATTCAAATTTTCAAACTTTCAAATTTTAAATTTAAAAGTCAAAGTTTGACTATTTTGACCAAAATTCACTTTTCTGGAAATATTCAATTTATGCATGATTGAAATTCTAATCCACATCAAAATCAACATTTATATTTCAATTAACAAAATATATTCATTTTAATAAATAAAATAAAGTTTTTAAATTAGGAATTTAAATTAAAATAATTAAAATATACAATTACAATAATTAGAAAATACAGGGTTGTTACAGGGTATATTTTTGGCCAGTAAGTAATGGAGGAGAAGGAAGCAAAAAGCCTAAATCTAATTAGACTAGAGATGCTTATATGGTGGATGGAAAGGAGATAAAAATGGATTTGATCTCATCCTCGTTCTTCTTTAATCTAAGCCATTCAAATTCAAGCCTTTCTAACCCAAAAATGAGCTGTCTATACCATCTTTTTCAACCGAAAATTCTATCCCTATAATTGGCCTTAAAACCATTTAAGCCTAAATAAAATACTATGCAATTAAATCAAATTTAATCGATTATCGGTATCGTATATCGATTAATATATCTATAATTTTTATACATATATCAAATAATTTTTACTCATCAAATCGTAGTCAAATTTCATAACTAATATTTCATAAATACTAATTAATTTATGATTATTACAAATTAATTAAATCGTTTGGTCAAAGGAGGATTCATCCTTTCGGTTGTGTGACACGCCAACTATAAATTTAGTTAGTGATTACTATCGAACTATTTGAATATTAACATTCACACATCACTTAGCGGGCGGTGTGGCATTTTGACCAAATTTATCGATTACTTAGCTTCGATAAAGTTCAATTTTACTTTATTAAGCTGTGATATCCCGGAAATTTGGCAATATAAATTTAATAATCTGTGTTA
The DNA here is from genome assembly GCA_030765085.1 of Allium cepa. Taxonomy (NCBI): domain Eukaryota; kingdom Viridiplantae; phylum Streptophyta; class Magnoliopsida; order Asparagales; family Amaryllidaceae; genus Allium; species Allium cepa. Next base: position 980,024,169 of record CM060934.1, read on the forward strand.
AAAATTAATTTGATTTGATAAATTTTAATAATAAAATTTTGAATTGATCTAATAATCATCTTTTAATAAAAATTTAAATTGGAAGATTTTATCTTTTTAAAGCTAATAAATTGTTATCTATTTATAATATATATAATTGTACATATTGTAAATTGATAAACTTTGATTTGGAACTTAATAAATGAATCAATTTTCTATTTTATAATTTTAATTTTAATTTATATTTGGTTAATTGGAAATTTGATTTAAATTTAACATTTAACTTTTCAAAGCAATTCAATAAATATCTATATGGTTTGTAAATATTAAAGATAAATCTTATTTGTTTAAATTTAAATTTTAATTAGCTTTAATATGAATTTAAATTAGATTAACATAAAAAATTTATTTTCTTTTCTTTTTAAAATATTGCTTGAAATTATATATAAGAATTTAAATTACAACTTACAAATGATCTTAATATATTGAGAAATAGGAATAATTTATAATCTCTCTTATAAATTATTTAATATTGTTATATTTGTTATTTTCATATAATAATTATAATACTTAGTTTTTCATAAACATAAATAAATTTTGTTCAAAATAGGATTTGTTGTTTTTAAATTTAATAAGAGTTATATGTGTATATATATAAATTGATTTTTAAACTAGAGTTTTAATTTGATTTAAATTTGGATTTAAATGTTTTAAAATTTAAAGAATAAATACTTAAAATATTTGAATAAGCCTTTATTTATAAATTGTTTTATTTCACTCTCTTTAAATAAAAAAAGAAATTTATATATACATAAGAAATAATAAATTAAGATTTAAAAGTTTTTATAAACAAATTAAATTAAAATTAAAATACACTTAATACATGTGTAAGTTTCTCTTAACATCTTAAAGACATGTCTTAAGCCATGAAGTTACCATTTTGACAAATGTTAAACTAAGAAACTAGTGACCTTTTTAATTTTATTTTTCTTTTATTTTAATAAAATTAAAAAAATTCTTATATAAACACATAGATCCTCATTCTATCTTCTTTTCTATTCTTCTTTTTCAACCTTGAGAAAATCTTCAGCTAAGAATTCTGAAATCAAAATAAAAATCTGCAAATCTCCTTAAAACCATCTGAAATCAATCTTCCTCAAAAACTGTCTGAAATTATCCTCAAGTCTGGAATGCAAATCATTCTGCAACTCAAAAGAATTACATGCAACTGCAACCTCAATTCAAATGCCTGCACTATCCTTCATTTCTGTTTTGAATTTCATCAAGCCTGCATTTTTTCTGGAAAACATACAAATGAAACCTGGAAACAAACATGCAAATGAATCTGGAAGCATGCATCAGGAAGCTAGCATTTGCAGTAAATCAAGATGAATGTTTTTAAAGGCAAAATAAAGTTTTTAAAAAGCAAATCTAGAAGCAACTCGAAGTTTTCAGTTCAAAGCAATCCTGGTTCAAGCATTTTCAGAAATAGTGCTCTACTCATAAAATTAATGTGAGTAACATTTTATACTAAATAAAATTAAGAATAAGTTAGTTGCTTGTTCACTCTAGAAACAAGTGTGTTTGCATGCAAATTTACAAGTTCATTTCTAGAAGATGTATGAATATACGCCTGCTGATTGAAAATATGATCTTGCCTGTTCTAGAATTCAGATTTAAATCCTGATCAAATTCATGATCTCGAATTCAAATCCTTGCTATAGTTTAAGATTTAAACAAGTATGTATGTAATATAAGTTAAGGTTTTAATTTTATTAAATATGAAAGATAAAATGAAAACTGTACTGTCTCTGGAAAACACAAAGTACAACAGAGCAATCTTTTGAAAGTAAGAATTTAATCATCTAGATTCTTTGATTTAAGATTATTAACAGGTTACATTATCAAAGACTTGAATGCTAAAACTAAAATTAGAATTTATAGTTTGAAATTGATTAAATATTACTGGTTTAACCAGAAAAGGAATTTTGGTATGATACTGTCGATCTAGGACGTTTGGGTGGCCAGTATCTTTTCTGGTGATAGAGTGTTGATCGAAGTTGTAGGGAAAAATGGTAGTAGGTGGATTAAAGCTTTGGGGCGATTGTGATTTTGAATCAAAAATTATAACCCTAGTTTTCGCTATTGATTAGTAAATTGATCACCGCAACCCCTATAAGCGATCGAGTTCTACCTGATTCGAGTAGGTGGATGATGAAGTGTGGAAGTGGATGTGGTCGGAGGTGGTACTTCTCTGGTGATCGTATTTTGGAGTTTGAGGCAAATTGCAGCTAGACATTGCTTCCAGTTTTCGAGCTTGAAGCTTCATTTTGATTTCTAGTTTCTGCAGTTGGTTCGAAGGTCGAATTGGTATTTGGTGATGGTCGTCGACTTGCGAGTGTTGTCGCGAGGGGTCGGAATTGGTTATCGTGGCGGTGCAGGTGCACGGCGATCTTGGTGTATCAGCTGATTGTTTTGAAGAAGAATAGATACTCGTGTTTGTAATGGGTTAATTTTTGATTTGCTTGAAGCTGTAGGTTGTTTGTTTCGAAGTCATGGTTGAGTGGGCTCGGGTGCTTAGTTGTTTCAGGATTTTTGTAAACTGTCAGTATTTAAGTTTTAATGTTTTCATAGGAAGGTTACTCGAGTTACTCGAGTTTATTTTAGTGTTGTTCGAGCTAGATTAGATTAGACTCGAATAAATTATAGCTTGAGTTAGTTTTGTACAGATTAGAAAACTTGTCTTGTTTTCAAAATTTAAACTGAATTTTAAAAATGCAAAGTAGGGATTTAAAATATGTTTAAATCTAATTTTAAATTTTGGATTCAAGTTAATTTGAATCTTAAGCTGGAAATGAATGAAGTTTTTAAATTCAAATTTGTTTAAAATACTTTAAAGGGGTTTATTATTTAAAAATGTTTTTGAAGAAAATTTTAATTTAAATTAGAAATTGAAATATAAAGAAATGTTTTAAACAAAGTTTAAATTTGATTCAAATTTGGATTTGAATCGTTGTTTCAAAATAGATTTAAGTTTTTATAAATTTAAGTATTTAACAATTTTGAATGATTAAGTAAAATTTAAATGGTTTGAATTTAGAAAGGGAATTTGATTTAAACTTTTGCAAAATTTCTTCTATAAGAAAAGTATTATTTATCATTTAAAGATTTTAAATTGATTTTAAAACTTGTTAAAATTAAATTAGAATTTAGTGATTTGTATTCATTTAATTATTAGGCTAATTAAATGGATAATTAATTTATTTAATAAATTAATAGAATGAATAATTACTTAAAATAATTAAGGGTTTAATCTTAAAAGTTTAAGATTAATTATTCTTAGAATAATTAACTTGTAATTTAAGAATCATTAATTAATAAGATTAGATTTAATTAATGGTTAGTAATTAATTAATCAAGTAATAAAGGATTAATTAAGTTACAGTTAACACTTAATTAATTAATTAAGGGTTAATGTAATAAATGTAATTAATTAAGGATCAATGAAATTAATTATTGTTAATTAACTTAGGAAGTAATTGAAGATTAATTACTGTATTTGGTTAAGTATAATTAATTTGAAAAATTAATTAGTGGATAATTACTTAAATGTAATTAAAGATTAATTAATCTGAAATGATTAATTAAAATGAATAATAAATTGATGATTAATTAATTGATTGATAATTAATTAATGGTAATGTAAGCAAGATTTATATTGATGAAAATTTACTTTAAATTAATTTGAAATGATGTAATTAATTTAATTAATTTTAAGTTAATTGTATTTGGTGTGATTATTAATCATTGCTTATGTGGATGAATGATATTGTTTGCCTTGGATGGTTTGAATCTCAGATATGAGATAAGTAATGTTGAATGATATGGATGCATTGGTTGCATTGTGATGTTGATTTGGATTACCTTTTGATAATGATAATATGGATTATCTGTTGTTATGATAATGTTGATTATCTGTTGTGGTATGTGTATTATATATCTGTGTATATAGATAATTGAATTGTTTTAACCTTTAAAACAACTTGGCCTTAAAAGATACGCTTTGGATTTCGATGAGACGGGGATTGGGTTTCCATATTTGGATATTCGAAAACCACATCGATCCAAATTAATGATAGGTCGTGAATCTCTTGTGAAGAGTGAAGACTAGAGGTGTAAGAACAATATTCGTCAGTATAACTCTGAGGGTGATTCTGAGATGAGTTTGACGGAGTAGTACTTTCAGGTCCGAGATAAAGATTCAGAGTGCAAGGGTTATCGTCATTAACTCTGAAGGTGATTCCAAAATGAGTGTAACGAGATAATGCCTTCGGTTTCGTTCGAACCCGGAACGAACTTGTATGGATTGAATGCTTTTAGAACATCGTCAGGTGGACGATGATCATTCTAAGAGATGTGTTCTCTAAAGGTAATCATAGCCTCAAGCCTCATCAACCGGGAATGGATAAAACAGGGGAGGTGCAGCAAGGCTAAGTGGGTCATGCCCAAGTAGGACGAGATTTTCCCCTGCCTAGAGGTCTGTAACGACCCGTATTTTACGTGTCGATAAATCGTAGAATTTCTAGGTCGTTAGTGTTGTTTAAGTCGTCCTTGGCCTAAGTCGTGTGGGGTTCTTAAGTCGTAAACGACTTATGGGTAGCTTGGGTCGTGAGGAAGATAGGTTGGGTGTAGCAACTTGCAGTAGTTGGCGACTTAGTGGTTTGGGATGAGTTAACGACCTAAGAGTTGCGAGTTAAGAGAAGCAGCGACCTACGGGTTAGTGGGATAATGGAGACAGCGTGTTACCAAGCTAAGGAGGTTAACGGGTTAGTTTGTGAGCAACTCAGTATAAGGCTAAGTCGTTAGCGACTTAGTGATAGGTCGTAACTCGTGCTGCCCGTTAGGTCGTGAGCCTATTAGCGTTAGGTCGTGACATTGATAAGTCGTTTCCCAGTTGAGTCGTTGGGTTCGATAAGTCGTAAGCCGTTGAGTCGTAGCTCGTGTATGAGTTAGGCCGCGCATAGGATAAGTCGGTTGGTTCTGTGTGTGTTAGGTTGTAGTACCTGTTGAGTCGTGGGAATGGCTGAGTCGTATGTCGCTAGGTTGTTGATTCGTATACGAGTTAAGGATAGGTTGGCTGGGCTCGATGAGTCGTATATCGTGCTGATGAGTCGTGGACGACTCATGGGATAAGTCGTGAGCGACTTAAGGGGCGACGACTCATGGGGTTTCCAGCCTATAAATAGAGGGGTTTGGCTCACTTTTTGGCACCGGTTTTTGAAGCGACGAAGTGCTGCCAATTTGAGAGCTCGACTACAACATTTCTTCATCTTCTTTTCCCCACTCTAATCTAGTTCTAACATCCATCCAAGATCGAAGATCAAGATCGAAGATCCAAGAGCCAAAATTGAAGATCTTCATCCAACGAAGCTAGATTTCATCGTTTCAAGCGGGATTTCGTCGAATCAAGCTTGAATCTTCGCTGTCCAGATCTGAAGTTGATAGTTTTTGAAGTGTTTGGGTGATTCGATGAGTGGTGGTTATCTCTCACGCGGACCCAAAGGAGTATATTGGTTTGGTGGTTTGTTGGAGTGTTGTAGATAGTGATTTTATGCATTTTTCCTTAGATACGAGTGTAGATCCACTACTCATGAAGATGTTTACTTATACAAGTTCATTTATCAAGTTGAAGAGACAAAACCCATGATTTATATTTGTTAGATCTATGCTAAAAACCCATGATTCATGTATGTTAGATCTATGCTCATTTATTTATGAAATTGCCATTATCATTGTAATTGTTTATTTAGATCTTGTTTGAATGATTGATTGCTTGGATTAATGTTTGATTTGATTGATTAGTTGATATATAGCTTGATTTGATCAAGTTGGTTGATGATGGTTCAAAAGCTAAGTGGAAAGGCTCTTGAATAAGGAAAGCTGCTTGTGGCATATGAAGCGGATGTTGAAGCTCATATGTATGGATTAGAGGATGTTGAGACGGGACTTTGCCATGATGTGATGAGGCAAGCCATGATGTTGAGATGAGACTTTGCTATGATGCGATAAAGCGAAGCATGATGTGAGATAGCCTTGGTTTAATCCAGACGGGATCATCCCAAGCATGTTGATAACTCGATGATGCGATGCGAGTTGGTTGATAATGGTTAGCTTGAGAGGCGCTTGAGCTAGTATGGAAATAGTCGTCGAGGAGGATGACTAGGAGGCTGAGATCTCATCATTGTTGAAGGTTCTAGCATGCTCAAAGCAAGAGTACGTTGGAACAGGCTGCAACGACGTTCCAAGCACGGGCTGCGACGACGTGCTAGTACTCTGGGTAGTTGCGAAAATTCCTAGGCACGGGCTGCGACGACGTGCGGAGTTATGTCTAGAACCGGGGTTACCATTAGCCCTTGACATGTGGTCATTCAACTAACCTTGAAATCAAGGCAATGATAACAGTGATAGCCAGAGTCATGGATGTTTGGACGTTTGGTTGTATCATCATTCGGTCTCAAGAGCGGTGTTTTCCGAGTGCTTATCTGATCTTGGTTTAGGCCTTGGGGGTTTGTATTTGGAAAACATCGACCTTGACTCGAATGATTATTGCTTTACTTTAATTGTCTGCCATGTTATGCTTGCTTCTCTTTAGTGTGTGTCTGGGGGCTATCACTGTAGAAAGAGGCGGAGTGGGATGGTTTGGTTCCTATTCCTTTTATCCCTTATGCTCTTTTGGTATGTTTGATAGTTGATTTACTGCTCACTAAGACTTTGTCTGACTCAAGGTTTTATGTCTCCTCTTATTACCTTGGGCTGTTCATCCATGTTGGGATGGGCAGACTAGGTAGCAGGTGACAGGTGCTGTTCTTGAAGATCTACGTTGATGATGACGAAGACGAGCACGAGGCTTTTGCATATTATTTCATATTATGTACTGGGTGTTCCGCTGTATATACTTTGAGTGCTTTGTAGTGAGGTTTTGATGTATTGACTGTTTTGATGATTGTATCAAACTTCTAAGATGCTTATTTGATGATATTCTATTATGAAGCTTCACTATACATATATTTCTCTATTGTATTTTATCCATGCGCTGTGAGTTATGCGATAGATTCTGTGATGTTTATTCTACCCTTGACGGTCGCCCATGGCTGCCTGGCACGCCTTTCAGCGCATTATTTCCTTGTTTTGGTGCGGGAATCATGGGCGGTCGTCACATTTGGTATCAGAGCTTTGGTTAATCGATTTTAGCCAACGCTCGCTGACGTAACTACGTATGAGAGACGTAATTGTATTTGGATGAATGATTACTATATATAATATAGTAGTTTAGAAGGATTTGAACTCCTTATGCAGTTTTTTCTCAAGGTGTTCTAAGTCATTCCTTTTTGTAGATAATAAGGATGAGTCGAAGGGGGAGACCAGCTGCTAGGGAAGGCCGTGCTACTAGGGAAGCTGTTGATTATGCTCCTATGTTTGAGGCCATGATGACTTCGATCATGAGAAGGATACCAGCCTCGGGGCCATCAGTAGATGTTGGAGTTCAAGTTCAAGCTCCAAGACCAGTGGATTTTTCTAAGCTTTGTAAGGACTATACTTCTCTTGGAGGAAAGGTTTTCTTGGGAATGGAATCAACCATTGAAGTGCAAAGATGGATTGATGCTTGTAGAAGGATCTTTGGTGACTTGGGAGTTGAGGATGCAACTAAGAGGAAGCTTGCATCAAGGCAACTTCAGGGGAGAGCTTTGGATTGGTGGAATTCTATCACCATTGATACTCCGGAGGAGGAGATTACTTGGGAGAAATTCCAAGCTAGATTTGAAGCTAAGTTCATCTCTACGGCTCAGAAATCTGTCTTGTTTAAAAAGTTTGTGGAGCTCAAGCAAGGTGGAAGACCCGTTCTTGAGTATGTTTCTGAGTTTGAAGCTTTGTCCAAGTATGCCAGATCGTATATTGATTCTCCCTATCAGAAGAATGAGAAGTTTGTGACCGGTTTGGATGCTTATCTTGGAAGACAGTTGGTGGATCATCTGGACGATCCGTTTGAGAAGCTTGTGGAGAAAGCTCTCAGGCATGAGAGTTTGTTTCCTAGGGAGAGTTCTGTTGTTGCTGTAACCAAGGAAGGGTTTAAGCCGCAGAAGGGTGGAAACAAGAAGAGGAAGCAACAGCAACAGAAGGGTAAGGATGGCTAGAAGAAGCCGAGGGGCGAAATGACTTGCTATAATTGCCAGCAGAAGGGCCATCTCTCCAAGGATTGTAGGAATCCAAAGGCGCCAGCGAAATGCCACAACTGTGACAAGCCAGGGCATTTCAGGAAAGATTGTCCAGAACCGAGGAAGGACATGCAGATTGTGCAAGCTTATGCTTTGGGAGCTGTGCCGTCGTTTTCAAAAGCTCTTACTGCTGAAGAGAAAGGGAAGAGTGTGGTGATTCAAGGTACTCTTTCCATTTGTGGTGTTCTAGTTAGAGTGTTGTTTGATACTGGAGCGTCGCATTCTTTTGTTTGTGATGATCTTGTAGGCCGGTTAGGTTTGGAACCGGATATTGTTGATAGGCCATTGGTTGTGACTAATCCAGTTGGGGGTTCGTCATGTTTGTGTATGATATGCCGTGGTCTAGTTGTGTCGAGTCATGATTGCTCTTTTGTTTGTGATTGTTTTGTTCTGAACTTTGCGGGGTTCGGAATTATTTTGGGTATGGACTGGCTTAGGAAGTATGCGGCAAGGATTGATTGTGAGAGGCTGGAGGTGACAGTCAGGAATGTGGAAGGGCGAAAGGTTGTGATACGATGTAAGCATGAGGAAGGCGTCTTCATGGGCTTCATGTATTCGCTGGTTGTTCCACGGGATGGACTGTCATCGGTGCCTATTGTGAATGGATTTGAGGATGTCTTTGACGAAGTCAAAGGATTACCGCCGCATAGGGAGATCGAGTTTCGTATCGATCTAGTTGAGGGAGCCAGACCTGTTGTGATGCGTCTTAGGCGGATGGCGCCTAGGGAGCAACAGGAGTTGAAGGTGCAAGTTGATGACCTTTTGCAGAAAGGATTCATTCGGCGTAGTGTGTCCGAATGGGGTGCACCAGTTGTGTTCGCAACCAAAGCGGATGGATCGTTGAGGTTGTGTGTGGATTATCGTGAGCTGAATAAAGTGACTAAGAAGAACAAGTATCTGTTGCCGAGAATAGATGACTTGTTTGATCAGCTTCACGATGCTAAGGTGTTTTCTCAGATGGATTTGGCAACGGGATTTCACCAGTTGAGAGTGGCAAAGGATAGTGTGCCGAAGACTGCTTTTAGGACACCATCCGGTTTTTATGAGTGGCTGGTAATGCCTTTTGGATTGACTAACGCACCAGCATATTTTGTGGATCTTATGAATAGAGTGTTCAGAGATCAGTTGAATAAGTTCGTGCTTGTGTTCGTTGATGATATTCTGATTTATTCCAGAACTGAAGAAGAGCACAAGACGCACTTGCGTATTGTTTTGGAAATCTTACGGAAACATCAGCTGAAGTCTAAGGTTTCGAAGTGTCGCTTCTGGAAGAGTGAAGTGAGATTCTTAGGCCATGTTATCTCTGGAAATGGAATAGCGGTTGATCCTGCTAAGGTGGCAGCGATCCAGGATTGGGTTAGACCTAAGAATGCATCTGATGTGAGAAGTTTTCTTGGATTAGCTAGATATTATCGACGGTTTATCAAAGACTTTTCCAAGATAGCTGCACCGTTAACAGGATTGACGAAAAAGAACCAAGTGTTCAGATGGGATGATAAGTGTGAGCAAGCTTTCGTAATCCTGAAAGAGAGACTGACGAGTACTCCTGTTTTGACTATTCCAAGTGGGAATGATGAGATGGTGGTTTACACCGATGCATGTGGTACTGGACTTGGAGCAGTACTAATGCAGAAGAATAAAGTTGTTGCATATGCAAGTCGACAACTGAAGCCGCATGAAAGGAATTACCCGACTCATGATTTGGAGTTAGCGGCAATTGTTTTTGCTTTGAAGATGTGGAGACATTATCTATTGGGAGTTAGATTCGAGTTGTTTACAGATCATAAGTCGTTGAAGTATCTGTTCTCTCAAAAGGATTTGAATCTTCGACAGCAACGGTGGCTAGAGTTCTTGGCATCGTATGATTTTGGTATAGCCTATACTCCGGGAAAAGGTAACGCAGTGGCTGATGCGTTAAGTCAAAGACATGTCGGATTGGGAGCCATGTTTTCGGAATGGAAGAGTCTCGAGTATTTGGCTGGATTTGATTTCAGGCCCAGATGTGAATTGGAACCTGATATGTTGGTAAGCTTATCAATAAGGCCTACTCTTGTAGAAAGGATTGGCGAGAGTCAAAAGCGAGACGATAAGCTTGTCAAGATTATCCGTGATTTGGAATCTGGATTGGACCCAGAGAAGGATAAGGGATTCGAAGTCGATCGAGAGGGTTGGCTTCGGAAGCAAGGATGATTGGTTGTTCCCGACATAGATGAATTGAGAGATGAAGTTCTGAAGGAAAGTCATCACTCGAAGTTGACAATTCATCCAGGTGGAAATAAGATGTATCGGGATATGAAGAGAACTTATTACTGGGAAGGTATGAAGAAGGAAGTTGGAAATTTTATTTCCAAGTGTATGAATTGCCAGTTGGTTAAGGCAGAGCAGAAGAAGCCAAGTGGATTGCTTCATCCATTAGAAGTTCCTATGTGGAAGTGGGAACAGATATCGATGGATTTTATCGATGGTCTACCTAGAACAAGAGCAGGAAATGAAGGGATTTGGGTCATAGTAGATCGGTTGACCAAGAGTGCAAGATTCATTCCTGTTCGATCGACTAGGACTGCATCGAAGTTGGCTGAGTTGTATGTTAAGTGGATAGTTCGATTCCATGGTATTCCGAAGAGTATAGTGAGCGATCGAGACCCATTGTTCGCTAGTGGATTTTGGAAGAGCTTCCAGGAAGTTTTGGGAACCGAGTTGTGTTTGAGTACAGCTTATCATCCCCAAACAGATGGTCAGACTGAGAGAGTCAACCGAGTTTTGGAAGATCTTCTCAGAGCTTGTGTTTTGGACTTCGGAGGATCATGGGAAGATCATCTTCATTTGGTGGAATTTGCATACAATAACAATTATCGGTCGAGTATTGGTATGGCACCATATGAGGCATTGTAAGGAAGACCGTGTAACTCTCCGACATGTTGGTTGGAAACTGGAGAAAAGCTGATACTTGGGCCAGAGATGATTCGACAGACTACGGATTGTATAGAGATCATTCGGCAACGAATGAAGGCAGCCCAATATCGTCAGAAAAGTTATGCCGATAAGCGTCGTAAGGATTTGGAATTCGACGTAGGTAATATGGTTTTTGTGAAGATTTCTCCTCTGAAGAATGTTATTCGATTTGGAAAGAAAGGAAAGTTAACTCCGAGATTTGTTGGACCATTCCCGATTATCGAGCGAATTGGAAAGCTCGCTTATAGATTGGAGTTACCGGAGAAGATGGCGGGTGTGCACAATGTCTTTCATGTATCTTATCAAGTATGTGTATGACTCGAATACGGTGGTTTCTGCTGATAGCTGTGAAGACTTGGAGGTTGATCCAGTGGTTACGAGACCTCGTAAGCCGCTTCGTGTTGTTGAAACCGACACGAAACAGCTTAGGAGGAAGGCGATTACGTTGCTCAAGATACAATGGAGTGATGATGTTAACGACTGTACGTGGGAGGAGGAAGAGAGGATGAAGGCAGCTCATCCTGAACTCTTCGAGGTATGGCCCTAAGGTGTCGTGACATCTCATGAATTTGTAACTTGTTCTAATCTTAGAATTCTGCATGCTAGGCTAGTAATTGGACGCATGGTTTGTTGATTGCTATGGATGGTAGGCATGCAGAATAGTTTTGATTGCTCTTGTTTGTTTGGAATTTCGGGGGCGAAATTCCTAAGGGGGAGAGAATGTAACGACCCATATTTTACGTGTCGATAAATCGTAGAATTTCTAGGTCGTTAGTGTTGTTTAAGTCATCCTTGGCCTAAGTCGTGTGGGGTTCTTAAGTCGTAAACGACTTATGGGTAGCTTGGGTCGTGAGGAAGATAGGTTGGGTGTAGCAACTTGTAGTAGTTGGCGACTTAGTGGTTTGGGATGAGTTAACGACCTAAGAGTTGCGAGTTAAGAGAAGCAGCGGCCTACGGGTTAGTGGGATAATGGAGACAGCGTGTTACCAAGCTAAGGAGGTTAACGGGTTAGTTTGTGAGCAACTCAGTATAAGGCTAAGTCGTTAGCGACTTAGTGATAGGTCGTAACTCGTGCTGCCCGTTAGGTCGTGAGCCTATTAGCGTTAGGTCGTGACATTGATAAGTCGTTTCCCAGTTGAGTCGTTGGGTTCGACAAGTCGTAAGCCGTTGAGTCGTAGCTCGTGTATGAGTTAGGGCGCGCATAGGATAAGTCGGTTGGTTCTGTGTGTGTTAGGTTGTAGTACCTGTTGAGTCGTGGGAATGGCTGAGTCGTATGTCGCTAGGTTGTTGAGTCGTATACGAGTTAAGGATAGGTTGGCTGGGCTCGATGAGTCGTATATCGTGCTGATGAGTCGTGGACGACTCATGGGATAAGTCGTGAGCGACTTAAGGGGCGACGACTCATGGGGTTTCCAGCCTATAAATAGAGGGGTTTGGCTCACTTTTTGGCACCGGTTTTTGAAGTGACGAAGTGCTGCCAATTTGAGAGCTCGACTACAACATTTCTTCATCTTCTTTTCTCCACTCTAATCTAGTTCTAACATCCATCCAAGATCGAAGATCAAGATCGAAGATCCAAGAGCCAAAGTTGAAGATCTTCATCCAACGAAGCTAGATTTCATCGTTTCAAGCGGGATTTCGTCGAATCAAGCTTGAATCTTCGCTGTCCAGATCTGAAGTTGATAGTTTTTGAAGTGTTTGGGTGATTCGGTGAGTGGTGGTTATCTCTCACGCGGACCCAAAGGAGTATATTGGTTTGGTGGTTTGTTGGAGTGTTGTAGATAGTGATTTTATGCATTTTTCCTTAGATCCAAGTGTAGATCCACTACTCATGAAGATGTTTACTTATACAAGTTCATTTATCAAGTTGAAGAGACAAAACCCATGATTTATATTTGTTAGATCTATGCTAAAAACCCATGATTCATGTATGTTAGATCTATGCTTATTTATTTACGAAATTGCCATTATCATTGTAATTGTTTATTTAGATCTTGTTTGAATGATTGATTGCTTGGATTAATGTTTGATTTGATTGATTAGTTGATATATAGCTTGATTTGATCAAGTTGGTTGATGATGGTTCAAAAGCTAAGTGGAAAGGCTCTTGAATAAGGAAAGCTGCTTGTGGCATATGAAGCGGATGTTGAAGCTCATATGTATGGATTAGAGGATGTTGAGATGGGACTTTGCCATGATGCGATGAGGCAAGCCATGATGTTGAGATGAGACTTTGCTATGATGCGATAAAGCGAAGCATGATGTGAGATAGCCTTGGTTTAATCCAGACGGGATCATCCCAAGCATGTTGATAACTCGATGATGCGATGCGAGTTGGTTGATAATGATTAGCTTGAGAGGCGCTTGAGCTAGTATGGAAATAGTCGTCGAGGAGGATGACTAGGAGGCTGAGATCTCATCGTTGTTGAAGGTTCTAGCATGCTCAAAGCAAGAGTACGTTGGAACGGGCTGCGACGACGTTCCAAGCACGGGCTGGGACGACGTGCTAGTACTCTGGGTAGTTGCGAAAATTTCTAGGCACGGGCTGCGACGACGCGCGGAGTTATGTCTAGAACCGGGGTTACCATTAGCCCTTGACAGGTGGTCATTCAACTAACCTTGAAATCAAGGCAATGATAACAGTGATAGCCAGAGTCATGGATGTTTGGACGTTTGGTTGTATCATCATTCGGTCTCAAGAGCGGTGTTTTCCGGGTGCTTATCTGATCTTGGTTTAGGCCTTGGGGGTTTGTATTTGAAAAACATCGACCTTGACTCGAATGATTATTGCTTTACTTTAATTGTCTGCCATGTTATGCTTGCTTCTCTTTAGTGTGTGTCTGGGGGCTATCACTGTAGAAAGAGGCGGAGTGGGATGGTTTGGTTCCTATTCCTTTTATCCCTTATGCTCTTTTGGTATGTTTGATAGTTGATTTACTGCTCACTAAGACTTTGTCTGACTCAAGGTTTTATGTCTCCTCTTATTACCTTGGGTTGTTCATCCATGTTGGGATGGGCAGACTAGGTAGCAGGTGACAGGTGCTGTTCTTGAAGATCTACGTTGATGATGACGAAGACGAGCAGGAGGCTTTTGCATATTATTTCATATTATGTACTGGGTGTTCCGCTGTATATACTTTGAGTGCTTTGTAGTGAGGTTTTGATGTATTGACTGTTTTGATGATTGTATCAAACTTCTAAGATGCTTATTTGATGATATTCTATTATGAAGCGTCACTATACATATATTTCTCTATTGTATTTTATCCATGCGCTGTGAGTTATGCGATAGATTCTGCGATGTTTATTCTACCCTTGACGGTCGCCCATGGCTGCCTGGCACGCCTTTCAGCGCATTATTTCCTTGTTTTGGTGCGGGAGTCATGGGCGGTCGTCACAAGGTCCCTTTTTATTCGGCTTAGTGGGCGGTTGGAACGTAAGCCAATTGTGGGGTTGTCTTGTTCGGGACTGTCCAGTAAAGGATGGTTCCGGTCTTGTGTTGCAGGGGATTAGGAGTGATCCTCGGTACGTTTATTTAGGCCACATACTGTGACGGGCGATACCCCGGTAGCGCTGCCATTGATGGAATCCAAAATCCAATAAATGCCAATAGTTTTGATTGTATTACCCACTTTTGTGGCTAGTAGCTGGAATTTAATCATGTAACAATTTCGGCTATTTCATATTTACTTGAAAACCCTAGACCTATTATAATATCACTGGATTTCCTATCAAATGTTTTGGTTAGCGTAAGGTAAAAACTTTTTCATGTTTATGTGTGGGAAGTCTTACGTGGTACCTTTCTTTTCAAAGTTAAGCAACTTTAACCTGTTACTCACACCAGACCCAAGTCTGACCCAGAGTTTATTTTCTGTTTTCTTTAACTCTTGGGTACTCAAATTTTTACTAGTAGCCAAGGGATTCAGGTTAGCTTTTGACAAATTATGGAGGAGCAATGAGCAGGAGGCTTCTGCGTTGTAGATATATAGTTTCCGCTGTGTGTTCTATGTGTTGGTATCTCTTGTTTGAGTTGTATTTAGTTGTAATAACTAGACAGGTGTTTATAACTGTCTAGTATGTGATGATTTTCTGTGTAACTCTGATGATGGTTGTAAACTATGTAATATTTATGTTATTAGTATAATTTATTCGTTCCGATGTTGAGATTGTGATGTTGTTTCTTCCTTCTTCTCTTTCTTTCTCTTTTCTATCCCTTTCTTTCTTCATGATGATATGATTTTCTGTGGTAAGAAAGTCGGATCGTCACAGGTGGTATCAGAGCACTAGGTTGAGTGCATATCTAGGCTTTGAAGTGATTCCTTTCTTGAGAGAGCGTATTTGTAATTTTGAATATATATGTATATAGACACACACACACACACACACACACACTCACTTCTACCTATTTGTTGGGTTACCCGTACAGGTTTTCTAATATAAGTTGTAAAGGTAGATAAGGTAGTGGGGTGTGTAACACGACTACTACCAATGGTTGGAGTTTGAGTGTTGAGGTTGGAAGTGTATCTGTCGATACTGTAAACCTAATACTGTCTCGACTAAGTTGTGCAGAGTGTAGGATTTCATAGATCTCTGAAGGTAACCTGTTAAGGTTCGGAGTCTATCTTGGAGTTGGTTGAGTAGAGTTTGGATCTGTCGGTTTGGCAGAGGAAAATGATGGTATCTTGATACCTCAGGAATTAGTATTTGTGTGATGAGACGCAGTGACTATGGATGTCTCCGAAGATTTTTCTTTGGAACAGGATTAAGAAGTATGTCTGCTTTGATGTTGTGGATGGATTCAGCAGGATGTTTCTGTCTGGTTTGAGGTTCGAGTTTTCTCGAAGATTTTTGGATTAGGAAGTCTTTGGCGTCGGTGTCAGCAGTACAGCTCGGAGTGTTCTGTGCCAGCAAGAAGGTCTTCTGGTTAGCAGTTTTTCTGAATGAGTTCAGAAGCAGCAGAGTAGACCCGTTTCTTTAATGGATTGGCTAGATAAGCGTAAGCTGTTCTGATTAGTAAAGAGAGAACAGTTTTCTTTGGATATTAGCCTGGGTTGATCACAAAAGTGACTTACGATAGTTTGAGTGTTCTCTTGAGTTATCAGAAGTTTGTCCGCATTTGGAGGTTGAGTTTTCTTATCGACTGGATTCCAGAAGTGCTACCGGTGCTTTAGTTCAGTAGAAGGATGACTTCTAGAGAGAGAGGTTTGGTGAAGCAGCTTAGGATCAGGTGGGACATCTGAGTTTTCTTTATGGATCTGTTGAACCATATTTCTGAGATGTGTTGTCTAGTTTGTGCCTGTGTTCTTCATCAGCATTTTCTTCTACTTCAGATCAGAGTTGTGCAGCAGAAGCCGTTTGGGAGTGCTTTTGTTTTATCTTTTCTGGATAGGAGAAGTAAGTTAGTCTTCTGATGTTTGTGGAGTAGAGTTGGTGTTCTTGGTTTGGAATTGATCTTGAGGAGATCATTCTGTTAGGCTGTTTTGGTCCTGTTTGTTTCTAGAGACATCAGTGAAGGTTGAGCTGATCAGGAGAGGTGAAGGCAGCCCAGGATCTTCAGAAGTGTTTTGTGGATAAGAGATGAAGTAATTTGGATTCCGGAGTCGGAGATTTGATTTTGGGTAAGTTTTCTCCGATCTAAAGAGCTTTAAGATTGGGTAAGACTGAGTAAGTCAGCTTCGAGATATTTTGGATCTTTTCTGTATCCTTGTGAGGATTGGTGTTTGATTTTCAAGGTTGAATTGTCAGTTTGGATAACTAGGATTCGTTGTGTTTCACGTATCTCTGAGGGAGTACGTGTATGATCTATTTCTGGTTGTAGAACCAGCAGTTCAGGAGGATGTGATTGTTGAGTCATACTTGTCTGTAGTCTGATATCCCGTTTAATTTGTAGATCTAGTCGGATAGGAGCTCTGTAGCTTAATAGTATTGATTGTTTGGATTCTGTAGAGCGAGTATTTCGATATTTATACTTGGGAAACTCGAGGAAACTCTATCCAGAATTTTTTTCTGGATAATTAGATTTTTTGCTTTGATTGTGTGAATTGGTTGCTATGGTTGTAAGCATATGTTTGATATATGCTTGTGTTCTAAAATAAAATCATAAGATATTGTAACGACCCGTATTTTTCGTGTCGATTAAATCGTAAAATAGTTGCATTAAGTCGTTAGTATAGCTTGAGTCGTTTCGGAGATAAGTTGGTTGTACGACTTAATGCTTAGGTCTTGTGAACGACTCATAGTTGTTTAAGTCGTGCACGAGTTATTGGTGAGTGATGGCTTAGGTCGCATAGTGTTAGGTCATAGGCGACCTATAGGATGAAAGCGACCTATAGATATGACCGACCTAGGTAAACTAGCGACTTAGTGATTTGGACGACATAAGGCATAGGTCGTGAAGTAGGTTAGGTCGCTGGAGCGACCTAAGAAAGTGACCGACCTAAGGTTTTGACCGACTTAAGGTGGTAGGCGAGTCAGTGGTGTTGCCGACCTAGTAGTAACGACCTAAGGTAGGTTGTCTGTTTTGGGTCGTAGCATAGTTGGGTCGTGGGACCCTGTGTGTGTTGTGTTGTTGGGTCGGTATACTAGTTAAGTCGGTAGCGACCTAAGTTAGGTAGGAGGCTTTTGTATCGTGTATTTGTTAGGTCGTTGGACGACCTAGGGTAGGTTGTTAGGTCGCGTAGGAGTAGGTCGGCCGAGTGTTGACTTGTATGGCTCTGGGTTGATTAGGCCGTTAGGTCGTGGGGTAGATAGGTCGGTGACGACCTATGTTAGGTCGGGAATTTTAGGTCGGCGACGACCTAAGACCGAGTACGAGTTATAAGGCCTGGACGACCTAAGGGAAATTCAGCCTATAAATAGAGGGGTTTGGCTCACTTTTTGGCACCGGTTTTTGAAGCGACGAAGAGCTGCCATTTTGGGAACTCAACTACAACATTTCTTCATCTTCTTTTCTCCATTTCAATCTAGTTCTAACATCCATCCAAGATCGAAGATCAAGATCAAAGATTCAAGGGCCAAAGTTGAAGATCTTCATCCGTTCGAGTGAGATTTCATCGATTGAAGCGAGATTTTGCCGGATCAAGCCTTGATCTTCGCTGTCCAGATCTGGAGTTGATTGTTTTTGAAGTGTTTGGGTGATTTGGTGAGTGGTAGTTATCTCTCACGCGGACCCAAAGGAGTATATTGGATTGGTGGTTTGTTGGAGTGTTGTAGATAGTGATTTCATACATTTTCCTTAGATCCAAGTGTAGATCCATTACTTATGAAGATGTTTACTTATGCAAGTTCATGCATCTAGTTGTAGAGACAAAACCCATGATTTATATTTGTTAGATCTATGCTAAAGACCCATGATTCATGTATGTTAGATCTATGCTCATTTATTTACGAAATTGCCATTGTAATTATAAATGCCTATTTAGATCATGTTTGATTACTTGATTTTCTATGTAGATCTTGTTGAATGATTGATTGCTTGGGTTAATGTTTGATTGGATTGATTAGTTGATCTATTATTTGACTTGGACAAGTAAGGTCGATGGTGATTCAAAAGCTAAGTGGAAAGGCTCTTGAACGGTGAAAGCTGCCTGTAGCATATGAAGCGGATGTGGAAGCTCATATGGATGGATTCGATGATGTGAAACCTTGCCATAATGCGAGAAGGCAAAGCATGATATTGAGATGGGACTTTGCTATGATGTGATGGGGCAAGGCATATGTTGAGATGGGACGGGTCACGATGACGTTCCAAGCACGGGTCATGACGACGTGCAAAGTTATAACTCGGTGATGCGGTCCGAGTTGGGATGGATAATGGTTAGCTTGAGAGGCGCTTGAGCTAGTATGGAAAGAGTCGTCAAGGAGGATGACTAGGAGGCTAAGATCTCATCGTTGTTGAAGGTTCTAGCATACTCAAAGCAAGGGTACGTTGGAACGGGTCACGATGACGTTCCAAGCACGGGTCACGATGACGTGCTAGTACTCTGGGCTGATGCGTTCGGCTTAGGCACGGGTCATGATGACGTGCGGAGTTATGTCTAAAACCGGGGTTACCAATAGCCCTTGACAGGTGGTCATTCAATTAACGGTGAAATCAAGGCAAGGATAACAGTGATAGCCAGAGTCATGGATGTTTGGTTGTATCATCATTCGGTCTCAAGAGCGGTGTTTTCTGGGTGCTTATCTGATCTCGGTTTAGGCCTTGGGGGTTTGTATTTAGATAACATCGACCTTGACTCGAGTGATTATTGCTTACCCTAAATTGTTTGTTATGTTATGCTTGCTTCTCCTTAGTGTGTGTCTGGGGGCTATCACTGTAGAAAGAGGTGGAGTGGAACGGTTTGGTTCCTATTCCTTTTATCCCTTATGCTCTTTTGGTATGTTTGGTAGTTAATTTACTGCTCACTAAGACTTTGTCTGACTCAAGGTTTTTATGTCTCCTCTTATTACATTGGGCTGTTCATCCATGTTTTGGGATGGGCAGACTAGGTAGCAGGTGACAGGTGCTGTTCTTGGGAATCTACGCTGATGATGACGAAGACGAGCAGGAGGCTTTGCATATTAGTTTTCTTACTATATGTACTGGGTGTTCCGCTGTTGTATCTGATTTAGTGTTATGTAGTGAGGCTTTGATGTATGACGATTCATATGTTTGTATAAAACTTCTATGATGCTTATATGATGATGTTCTGTTCTATGGAGCTTCACTATATTATATTCCTCTATTATATTTTATCCATGCGCTGTGAGTTATACGATAGAGGTTCTGCTGTTTAAATTTACCCTGACTATCGTCCATGGCTTCCTAGCACACCTTTCAGCGCACGATTCTCTTGTTTGGTGCGGGAGTCATGGGCGGTCGTCACATTTGGTATCAGAGCTTTGGTTAATCGATTTTAGCCAACTCTCGCTGACGTAACTGCGTATGAGAGACGTAATTGTATTTTGATGGATGATTACTATACAAAATATAGTGGCTTAGAAGGATTTGAACTCCTTATGCAGTTGTTTCTTAAGGTGTTCTAATCATTCCTTTTTCTAGATACTAAAGATGAGTCGAAGAGGGAGACCAACTGCAAGGGAAGGCCGTGCTACTGAAGGAGCTGTTGATTATGGAACTATGTTCGAAGCGATGATGACTTCGATCATGAGAAGGATACCAGCTTCAGGATCATCAGTAGATGTTGGAGTTCAAGTTCAAGCTCCAAGACCAGTGGATTTTGCTAAGCTTTGCAAGGACTATACTTCTCTTGGAGGAAAAGCTTTCTTGGGGACGGAATCGACCATTGAAGTGCAGAGATGGATTGATGCTTGTCGAAGGATTTTTGGTGATTTGGGAATTGAGGATGCAACCAAGAGGAAGCTTGCATCAAGACAGCTTCAGGGAAGAGCTGCTGATTGGTGGAATTCCATCACCATCGATACTCCAGAGGAAGGGATCACTTGGGAGCAATTCCAAGTCAGATTTGAAGCCAAGTTCATCTCTACGGCTCAGAAATCTGTTTTGTTTAAGAGGTTTGTGGAGCTCAAGCAAGGTGGGAGACCCGTTCTTGAGTATGTTTCTGAGTTTGAAGCTTTGTCCAAGTATGCCAGATCGTATATTGATTCTCCCTACCAGAAGAATGAGAAGTTTGTGACCGGTTTGGACGCTTATCTTGGAAGGCAGTTAGTGGATCATTTGGACGATCCGTTTGAGAAGCTTGTGGAAAAAGCTCTTAGGCATGAGAGTTTGTTTCCCAGGGAAGGTTCTGTTGTTGCTGTAACCAAGGAAGGGTCTAAGCTGCAGCAGGGTGGAAATAAGAAGAGGAAGCAGCAGCAACAGAAGGGAAAGGATGGCCAGAAGAAGTTGAAGGGCGAAGTGACTTGCTACAACTGCCGACAGAAGGGTCATCTCTCCCGGGATTGCAAGAATCCAAAGGTGCAGTTGAAGTGCCACAACTGTGATAAGCTGGGACATATCAAGAAGGACTGTCCAGAACCGAGGAAAGATAGGCAGGTGGTGCAAGCTTATGCTTTGGGAGTTGTGCCGTCGTCTTCAAAAGCTCCTATAGCTGAAGAGAAGGGGAAGAGTGTGGTGGTTCAAGGTATTCTTTCCATTTGTGGTGTTCCAGTTAGAGTGTTATTTGATACTGGAGCGTCGCACTCTTTTGTTTGTGATGATTTGGTAGGCCGGTTAGGTTTGAAACCGGATATTGTTGATAGGCCATTGGTTGTGACTAATCCAGTTGGGGGTTCGACTTGTTTGTGTATGTTATGCCGTGGTCTAGTTGTGTCGAGTCATGATTGCTCGTTTGTCTGTGATTGCTTTGTTCTGAACTTTACGGGGTTCGGAATTATTTTGGGTATGGACTAGCTTAGGAAGTATGCGGCAAGGATTGATTGTGAGAGGCTGGAGGTGACAGTCGGAAATGTGGAAGGGCGAAAGGTTGTGATACGATGTAAGCATGAGGAAGGCGTCTTCATGAGCTTCATGTATTCGCTGGTTGTTCCACGGGATGGACTGTCGTCGGTGCCTATTGTGAATGGATTTGAGGACGTCTTTGACGAGGTCAAAGGGTTACCGCCGCATAGGGAGATCGAGTTTCGTATCGATCTAGTTGAGGGAGCCAGACCTGTTGTGATGCCTCTTAGGCGGATGGCGCCTAGGGAGCAGCAAGAGTTGAAGGTGCAAGTTGATGACCTTTTGCAGAAAGGATTCATTCGGCGTAGTGTGTCCGAATGGGGTGCACCAGTTGTGTTCGCAACCAAAGCGGATGGATCGTTGAGGTTGTGTGTTGATTATCGTGAGCTGAATAAGGTGACTAAGAAGAACAAGTATCCATTGCCGAGAATAGATGACTTGTTTGATCAGCTCCACGAGGCGAAGGTGTTTTCTCAAATGGATTTGGCAACGGGATTTCACCAGTTGAGAGTGGCGAAGGATAGTGTGCCGAAGACTGCTTTTAGGACACCATCCGGATTTTATGAGTGGCTGGTAATGCCGTTTGGATTGACTAACGCACCAGCATATTTTGTAGATCTTATGAATAGGGTATTCAGAGATCAGTTGAATAAGTTCGTGCTTGTGTTCGTGGATGATATTTTGGTTTATTCCAAAACTGAGGAAGAGCACAAGACGCACTTGAAGATTGTTTTGGAAATCTTGCGGAAACATCAGCTGAAGGCTAAGTTTTCGAAGTGTCACTTCTGGAAGAGGGAAGTGAGGTTCTTAGGCCATGTTATCTCTGGAAATGGAATAGCGGTTGATCCCGCTAAGGTGGCAGCAATCCAGGATTGGATTAGGCCTAAGAATGCATCTGATGTGAGGAGTTTTCTTGGATTAGCAGGATATTATCGACGGTTTATCAAAGACTTTTCCAAGATAGCTGCACCATTAACAGGATTGACGAAGAAGAACCAAGTGTTCAGATGGGATGACAAGAGTGAGCAAGCTTTCGTAATCCTGAAAGAGCGACTGACGAGTGCTCCTGTTTTGACTATTCCAAGTGGGAGTGATGAGATGGTGGTTTACACCGATGCATGCGGTACTGGACTGGGAGCAGTGCTAATGCAGAAGGATAAAGTTGTTGCGTATGCAAGTCGACAACTGAAGCCGCATGAAAGGAATTATCCGACTCATGATTTGGAGTTAGCGGCGATTGTGTTTGCTTTGAAGATGTGGAGACATTACCTATTGGGAGTTCGATTCGAGTTGTTTACAGATCATAAGTCGCTGAAGTATCTGTTCTCCCAAAAGGATTTGAATCTTCGACAGCAACGGTGGCTAGAGTTTCTAGCATCTTATGATTTTGGTATAGCCTATACTCCAGGAAAAGGCAACGCAGTGGCAGATGCGTTGAGTCGAAGATATGCAGGGTTGGGAGCCATGTTTTCGGAATGGAAGAATCTCGAGTATTTGGCTGGATTTGACTTCAGGCCTAGATGTGAATTGGAACCTGAGATGTTGGCAAACTTATCAATAAGACCTACTCTTGTGGAAAGGATTGGCGAGAGCCAAAAGAGAGATGATAAGCTTGTCAAGATTATCTGTGATTTGGAATCCGGATTGGATCCGGAGAAGGATAAGGGATTCGAGGTCGATCGAGAGGGTTGGCTTCGAAAGCAAGGACGATTGGTTGTTCCCGATATAGAAGGATTGAGAGATGAAGTTCTAAGGGAAAGTCATCACTCGAAGTTGACGATTCATCCAGGTGGTAATAAGATGTATCGGGACATGAAGAGGACCTACTACTGGGAAGGTATGAAGAAAGATGTTGGAAGTTTTATTTCCAGGTGTATGAACTGCCAGTTGGTGAAAGCCGAGCAGAAGAAGCCCAGTGGATTGCTTCAGCCATTAGAAGTTCCTACATGGAAGTGGGAGCAAGTGTCGATGGATTTTATCGATGGTCTACCTAGGACAAGAGCAGGGAATGAAGGGATTTGGGTCATAGTAGATCGTTTGACCAAGAGTGCAAGGTTCATTCCTGTTCGATCGACTAGGACTGCATCGAAGTTGGCTGAGCTTTATGTTAAGTGGATAATTCGATTCCATGGTATTCCGAAGAGTATAGTGAGCGATCGAGACCCATTGTTCACTAGTGGATTTTGGAAGAGCTTCCAGGAAGTTTTGGGAACTGAGTTGTGTTTGAGTACAGCTTATCACCCGCAAACAGATGGTCAGACTGAGAGAGTCAATCGAGTTTTGGAAGATCTTCTTAGAGCTTGTGTTCTGGACTTCGGAGGATCATGGGAAGATCATCTTCATTTGGTAGAGTTTGCATATAATAACAGTTATCAGTCGAGCATTGGTATGGCACCATATGAGGCATTATATGGAAGACCGTGTAACTCTCCGACATGTTGGTTGGAAACTGGAGAAAAACTGATACTTGGGCCAGAGATGATTCGACAGACTTCGGATTGTATAGGGATCATTCGGCAACGAATGAAGGCAGCCCAAGATCGTCAGAAAAGTTATGCCGATAATCGTCGAAAGGATTTGGAATTCGACATAGGTGATATGGTTTTTGTGAAGATTTCTCCATTGAAGAGTGTTATCAGATTCGGGAAGAAAGGAAAGTTAACTCCGAGATTTGTTGGACCATTCCCGATTATCGAGCGAATTGGAAAGCTCGCTTATAGATTGGAGTTGCCGGAAAAGATGGCGGGTGTGCACAATGTTTTTCATGTATCTTATCTACGGAAGTATGTGCATGACTCGAATACGGTGGTTTCTGCTGATAGCTGTGAAGATTTAGAAGTTGATCCAGTTGTTTCGAGACCTCGTAAGCCGCTTCGTGTTGTTGAAACCGACACGAAACAGCTTAGGAGGAAGACGATCACGTTGCTCAAGGTACAATGGAGTGATGATGTTAACGACTGTACATGGGAGGAGGAAGAGAGGATGAAGGCAGCTCATCCCGAACTCTTCGAGGTATGGCCCTAAGGTGTCGTGACATCTCATGAATTTGTAGCTTTTTCTAAGTCTTAGAATTCTGCATGCTAGGCTAGAATTGGATGCATGGTTTGTTGGTTGCTATGGATGGTAGGCATGCGGAATGGTTTTGATTATTGTTGTTGGTTTGGAATTTCGGGGGCGAAATTCCTAAGGGGGAGAGAATGTAACGACCCGTATTTTTCGTGTCGATTAAATCGTAAAATAGTTGCATTAAGTCGTTAGTATAGCTTGAGTCGTTTCGGAGATAAGTTGGTTGTACGACTTAATGCTTAGGTCTTGTGAACGACTCATAGTTGTTTAAGTCGTGCACGAGTTATTGGTGAGTGATGGCTTAGGTCGCATAGTGTTAGGTCATAGGCGACCTATAGGATGAAAGCGACCTATAGATATGACCGACCTAGGTAAACTAGCGACTTAGTGATTTGGACGACATAAGGCATAGGTCGTGAAGTAGGTTAGGTCGCTGGAGCGACCTAAGAAAGTGACCGACCTAAGGTTTTGACCGACTTAAGGTGGTAGGCGAGTCAGTGGTGTTGCCGACCTAGTAGTAACGACCTAAGGTAGGTTGTCTGTTTTGGGTCGTAGCATAGTTGGGTCGTGGGACCCTGTGTGTGTTGTGTTGTTGGGTCGGTATACTAGTTAAGTCGGTAGCGACCTAAGTTAGGTAGGAGGCTTTTGTATCGTGTATTTGTTAGGTCGTTGGACGACCTAGGGTAGGTTGTTAGGTCGCGTAGGAGTAGGTCGGCCGAGTGTTGACTTGTATGGCTCTGGGTTGATTAGGCCGTTAGGTCGTGGGGTAGATAGGTCGGTGACGACCTATGTTAGGTCGGGAATTTTAGGTCGGCGACGACCTAAGACCGAGTACGAGTTATAAGGCCTGGACGACCTAAGGGAAATTCAGCCTATAAATAGAGGGGTTTGGCTCACTTTTTGGCACCGGTTTTTGAAGCGACGAAGAGCTGCCATTTTGGGAACTCAACTACAACATTTCTTCATCTTCTTTTCTCCATTTCAATCTAGTTCTAACATCCATCCAAGATCGAAGATCAAGATCAAAGATTCAAGGGCCAAAGTTGAAGATCTTCATCCGTTCGAGTGAGATTTCATCGATTGAAGCGAGATTTTGCCGGATCAAGCCTTGATCTTCGCTGTCCAGATCTGGAGTTGATTGTTTTTGAAGTGTTTGGGTGATTTGGTGAGTGGTAGTTATCTCTCACGCGGACCCAAAGGAGTATATTGGATTGGTGGTTTGTTGGAGTGTTGTAGATAGTGATTTCATACATTTTCCTTAGATCCAAGTGTAGATCCATTACTTATGAAGATGTTTACTTATGCAAGTTCATGCATCTAGTTGTAGAGACAAAACCCATGATTTATATTTGTTAGATCTATGCTAAAGACCCATGATTCATGTATGTTAGATCTATGCTCATTTATTTACGAAATTGCCATTGTAATTATAAATGCCTATTTAGATCATGTTTGATTACTTGATTTTCTATGTAGATCTTGTTGAATGATTGATTGCTTGGGTTAATGTTTGATTGGATTGATTAGTTGATCTATTATTTGACTTGGACAAGTAAGGTCGATGGTGATTCAAAAGCTAAGTGGAAAGGCTCTTGAACGGTGAAAGCTGCCTGTAGCATATGAAGCGGATGTGGAAGCTCATATGGATGGATTCGATGATGTGAAACCTTGCCATAATGCGAGAAGGCAAAGCATGATATTGAGATGGGACTTTGCTATGATGTGATGGGGCAAGGCATATGTTGAGATGGGACGGGTCACGATGACGTTCCAAGCACGGGTCATGACGACGTGCAAAGTTATAACTCGGTGATGCGGTCCGAGTTGGGATGGATAATGGTTAGCTTGAGAGGCGCTTGAGCTAGTATGGAAAGAGTCGTCAAGGAGGATGACTAGGAGGCTAAGATCTCATCGTTGTTGAAGGTTCTAGCATACTCAAAGCAAGGGTACGTTGGAACGGGTCACGATGACGTTCCAAGCACGGGTCACGATGACGTGCTAGTACTCTGGGCTGATGCGTTCGGCTTAGGCACGGGTCATGATGACGTGCGGAGTTATGTCTAAAACCGGGGTTACCAATAGCCCTTGACAGGTGGTCATTCAATTAACGGTGAAATCAAGGCAAGGATAACAGTGATAGCCAGAGTCATGGATGTTTGGTTGTATCATCATTCGGTCTCAAGAGCGGTGTTTTCTGGGTGCTTATCTGATCTCGGTTTAGGCCTTGGGGGTTTGTATTTAGATAACATCGACCTTGACTCGAGTGATTATTGCTTACCCTAAATTGTTTGTTATGTTATGCTTACTTCTCCTTAGTGTGTGTCTGGGGGCTATCACTGTAGAAAGAGGTGGAGTGGAACGGTTTGGTTCCTATTCCTTTTATCCCTTATGCTCTTTTGGTATGTTTGGTAGTTAATTTACTGCTCACTAAGACTTTGTCTGACTCAAGGTTTTTATGTCTCCTCTTATTACATTGGGCTGTTCATCCATGTTTTGGGATGGGCAGACTAGGTAGCAGGTGACAGGTGCTGTTCTTGGGAATCTACGCTGATGATGACGAAGACGAGCAGGAGGCTTTGCATATTAGTTTTCTTACTATATGTACTGGGTGTTCCGCTGTTGTATCTGATTTAGTGTTATGTAGTGAGGCTTTGATGTATGACGATTCATATGTTTGTATAAAACTTCTATGATGCTTATATGATGATGTTCTGTTCTATGGAGCTTCACTATATTATATTCCTCTATTATATTTTATCCATGCGCTGTGAGTTATACGATAGAGGTTCTGCTGTTTAAATTTACCCTGACTATCGTCCATGGCTTCCTAGCACACCTTTCAGCGCACGATTCTCTTGTTTGGTGCGGGAGTCATGGGCGGTCGTCACAGATATATTATTAAATTACCTTTGCTTTTAAATTTCGGGGACGAAATTCTTTTAGGGGGGAGGAATGTGATATCCCGGAAATTTGGCAATATAAATTTAATGATCTGTGTTAAAAATTAATTTGATATGATAAATTTTGATAATAATTTTGAATTGATCTAATAATCATCTTTTAATAAAAATTTAAATTGGAAGATTTTATCTTTTTAAAGCTAATAAATTGTATTCTATTTATAATATATATAATTGTATATATTGTAAATTGATAAACTTTGATTTGGAACTTAATAAATGAATCAATTTTCTATTTTCTAATTTTAATTTATATTTGGTAAATTGGAAATTTGATTTAAATTTAACATTTAACTTTTCAAAAAAATTCAATAAATATCTATATGTTTGTAAATATTAAAGATAAATCTTATTTGTTTAAATTTAAATTTAAATTAGCTTTAATATGAATTTAAATTAGATTACATAGAAACTATGTTCTATTTTCTTTTTAAAATATTGCTTGAAATTATATACAAGAATTTAAATTACAACTTACAAATGATTTTAATATATTGAGAAATAGGAATAATTTATAATCTCTCTTATAAATTATTTAATATTGTTAAATTTGTTATTTTCATATAATAATTATAATACATAGTTTTTCATAAACATAAATAATTTTTGTTAGAATTAGGATTTGTTGTTTTTAAACTTAATGAGAGTTATATATGTATATATATAACTTGATTTTTAAATTAGAGTTTTAATTTGATTTAAATTTGGATTTAAATGTTTTGAAATTTAAAGAATAAATACTTAAAATATTTGTATAAGCTTTTAATAAATTGTTTTACTTCATCTCTCTTCAAAAAAAAAGGAAATTTATATATACATAAGAAATAATAAATTAAGATTAAAAAGTTTTTATAAACAATTAAAATTAAAATTAAAATACACTTAACACATGTGTAAGTTTCTCTTAACATCTTAAAGACATGTGTTAAGCCATGAAGTTACCATTTTGACAAATGTTAAACTAAGAAAAAAGTGTCCTTTTTATTTTCTTTTTTCTTTTGTTTTAATAAAATTAAAAAATTTCTTATATAAACACATTGATCCTCATTTTATCTTTCTTCTATTCTTCTTTTTCAACCTTGAGAAAATCTTCAGCTAAGAATTCTAAAATCAAAATTAAAATCTGCAAATCTCCTTAAAAACCATCTGAAATCAATCTTCCTCAAAAACTGTCTGAAATTATCCTCAAGTCTGAAATGCAAATCATTCTGCAACTCAAAAGAATTACATGCAACTGCAACCTCAATTCAAATTCCTGCACTATCCTTCATTTCTGTTTTGAATTTCATCAAGCCTGCATTTTATCTGGAAAACATACAAATGAAACCTGGAAACAAACATGCAAATGAATCTGGAAGCATGCATCAGGAAGCTAGCATTTGCAGAAAATCAAGATGAATGTTTTTAAAGGCAAGCTAAAGTTTTTAAAAAGAAAATCTAGAAGCAACTTGAAGTTTTCAGTTCAAAGCAATCCTGGTTCAAGCATTTTCAGAAATAGTGCTCTGCTCATAAAATTACTGTGAGTAACATTTTATACTAAATAAACTTAAGTATAAGTTAGTTAATTGTTTACTCTAGAAATAAGTGTGTTTGCATGCAAATTTACAAGTTCATTTCTAGAAGATGTATGAATATACGCATGCTGATTGAAAATATGATCTTGCCTGTTCTAGAATTCAGATTTAAATCCTGATCAAATTCATGATCTCAAATTCAAATCCTTGTTATAGTTTAAGATTTAAACAAGTATGTATGTAATATAAGTTAAGGTTTTAATTTTATTAAATATGAAAGATAAAATGAAAACTGTACTGTCTCTAGAAAACACACAGTACAACAGAGCAATCTTTTGAAAGTAAGAATTTAATCATCTAGATTCTTTGATTTAAGATTATTAACAGGTTACATTATCAAAGACTTGAATGTTAAAACTAAAATTATAATTTATAGTTTGAAATTGATTAAATATTACTGGTTTAACCAGAAAAGGAATTTTGGTATGATACTGTCGATCTAGGATGTTTGGGTGGCTAGTATCTTTTCTGGTGATGGAGTGTTGATCGAAGTTGTAGGGAAAAATGGTAGTAGGTGGATTAAAGCTTTGGGGCGATTGTGATTTTGAATCAAAAATTATAACCCTAGTTTTCGCTATTGATTAGTAAATTGATCACCGCAACCCCTATAAGCGATCGAGTTCTACCTGATTCGAGTAGGTGGATGATGAAGTGTGGAAGTGGATGTGGTCGGAGGTGGTACTTCTCTGGTGATCGGATTTTGGAGTTTGAGGCAAATTGCAGCTAGACATTGCTTCCAGTTTTCGAGCTCGAAGCTTCATTTTGATTTCTAGTTTCTGCAGTTGGTTCGAAGGTCGAATTGGTATTTGGTGATGGTCGTCGACTTGCGAGTGTTGTCACGAGGGGTCGGAATTGGTTATCGTGGCGGTGCAGGTGCACGGCGATCTTGGTGTATCAGCTGATTGTTTTGAAGAAGAACAGATACTCGTGTTTGTAATGGGTTAATTTTTGATTTGCTTGAAGCTGTAGGTTGTTTGTTTCGAAGTCATGGTTGAGTGGGCTCGGGTGTTTAGTTATTTCAGGATTTTTGTAAACTGTCAGTATTTAAGTTTTAATGTTTTCAATTAGGAAGGTTACTCGAGTTACTCGAGTTTATTTTAGTGTTGTTCAAGCTAGATTAGGTTAGACTCGAATAAATTGTAGCTCGAGTAAGTTTTGTACAGATTAGAAAACTTGTCTTGTTTTCAAAATTTAAACTGGATTTTAAAAATGTAAAGCAAGAATTTAAAATATGTTTTAAATCTAATTTTAAATTTTGGATTCAAGTTAATTTGAACCTTAAGCTGGAAATGAATGAAGTTTTTAAATTCAAATTTGTTTAAAATACTTTAAAGGGGTTTATTGTTAAAAATGTTTTTGAAGAAAATTTGAATTTAAATTAGAAATTGAAATATAAAGAAATGTTTTAAACAAAGTTTAAATTTAATTCAAATTTGGATTTGAATCTTTGTTTCAAAATAGATTTGATTTTTTATAAATTTAAGTATTTAACAATTTTGAATGATTAAGTAAAATTTAAATGGTTTGAATTTAAAAAGGGAATTTGATTTAAACTTTTGTAAAATTTCTTTTATAAGAAAAGTATTATTTATCATTTAAAGATTTTAAATTGATTTTAAAACTTGTTAAAATTAAATTAGAATTTAGTGATTTGTATTCATTTAATTATTAGGGTAATTAAATGGATAATTAATTTATTTAATAAATTAATAGAATGGAAAATTACTTAAAATAATTAAGGGTTTAATCTTAAAAGTTTAAGATTAATTATTCTCAGAATAATTAACTTGTAATTTAAGAAACATTAATTAATAAGATTAGATTTAATTAATGATTAGTAATTAATTAATCAAGTAATAAAGGATTAATTAAGTTATAGTTAATACTTAATTAATTAATTAAGGGTTAATGTAATTAATTAAGGATCAATGAAATTAATTATAGTTAATTAACTTAGGAAGTAATTAAATATTAATTACTGTATTTGGTTAAGTATAATTAATTTGAAAAATTAATTAGTGGATAATTACTTAAATGTAATTAAAGATTAATTAATCAGAAATGATTAATTAAAATGAATAATTGATTGATGATTAATTAATTGATTGATAATTAATTAATTAATTGATAATTATTTAATGGTAATGTAAGCAAGATTTATATTGATGAAGTAATTAATTTAATTTACTTTAAATTATATTGAAATGATGTAATTAATTTAATTAATTTTAAGTTAATTATATTTGGTGTGATTATTAATCATTGCTTATGTGGATGAATGATATTGTTTGCCTTGGATGGTTTGAATCTCAGATATGAGATAAGTAATGTTGAATGATATGGATGCATTGGTTGCATTGTGATGTTGATTTGGATTACCTTTTGATAATGATAATATGGATTATCTGTTGTGATGATAATGTTGATTATCTGTTGTGGTATGTGTATTATCTATCTGTGTATATAGATAATTGAATTGTTTTAAACCTTTAAAACAACTTGGCTTTAAAAGATACGCTTTGGATTTCGATGAGACGGGGATCGGGTTTCCATATTTGGATATCCGAAAACCACATCGATCTAAATTAACGATAGGTCATGAATCTCTTGTGAAGAGTGAAGACTCGAGGCGTAAGAACTATATTCGTCAGTATAACTCTGAGGGTGATTCCAAGATGAGTTTGACGGAGTAGTACTTTCAGGTTCGAGATAAAGATTCAGAGTGAAAGGGTTATTGTCATTAACTCTGAGGGTGATTCCAAAATGAGTGTAATGAGATAATGCCTTCGATTTCGTTCGAACCCGGAATGAACTTGTATGGATTGAATGCTTTCAGAACATCGCCAAGTGGACGATGAGCATTCTAAGAGATGTGTTCTCTAAAGGTAATCGTAGCCTCAAGCCTCATTAACCGGGAATGGCTAAAACAGAGGAGGTGCAGCAAGGCTAAGTGGGTCATGCCCAAGTAGGACGAGATTTTCCCTATCTAGAGGTCCCTTTTTATTCGGCTTAGTGGGTGGTTGGAACGTAAGCCAACTGTGGCGTTGTCTTGCTCGGGACTGTCCAGTAAGGGATGGTTCCGGTCTTGTGTTGCAGGGGATTAGGAGTGATCCTCGGTACGTTGATCTAGGCCACGTACTGTGACGGGCGGTACCTCGGTAGCCCTGCCATTGATGGAATCCAAAATCCAATAAGTGCCAACGGTTTTGACTGTATTACCCACTTTTGTGGCTAGTAGCTGGAATTTTATCATGTAACAATTTAGGCTATTTCATATTTACTTGAAAACCCTAGACCTATTATAATATCACTGGATTTCCTATCAAATGTTTTGGTTAGCGTAAGGTAAATTTTTTTTCCATGTTTATGTGTGGGAAGTCTTACGTGATACCTTTCTTTTCAAAGTTAAGCAACTTTAACATGTTACTCACACCAAACCCACGTCTGACCCAGAGTTTATCTTCTGTTTTCTTAAACTCTTGGGTACTCAAATTTTTACAAGTAGCCAAAGGATTCAGGTTAGCTTTTGATGAATTATGGAGGAGCAATGGAGCAGGAGGCTTCTGCGTTGTAGATATATAGTTTCCTGATGAACGTATTTCTCTGCAATTTAAACCGTTTATTTCATATATTTTTATTTTAATAAAGCTGTATTATACGGGTATTTTGTTGTGGTTTTGCAGATTATTGATTCCAAAGTGCAACGTTGAAATTAATCGGTTATGCCGTCCATTGGTTCAAAAATCACGCAGCAAAGAGTGCAACATTTTGAGCATTGAAATAAATCAAAGCAATATGGACCAATTCAAGCAATGATGTGGACGTATATATGTTCTCTTTCACCAATTCAAGCAAAGGACCAGTTCCTCCTAAAAAGTAGCATAATACATAGCCATGATATGAAGCAAAATGGGACACATTCAAAAGTAGCTTACGTATGAATTTGGACCAATTCACATATAAAAGTATTTCAAGCAATGGCGTGGCAATTTGACTCTTCACCAATTCAAGGAATGGACCCAGTCAGTACAATTATCTTGGCAAATACTAAGAATAGAACCGGTCCTATTGCTAAAAAGATGGACTGATTTTAGGGGTTGAACGCCTATATATACAGCATTATACAACACCATAAAATCATCTCTTACCTCATAACTTTTCTTCAAGTTTAGATTTAAATTCAGCATTGTTTTTTATTTTCGAACAGAATACGTAGGATTGTTGATTAGATTTAGCAATTTATTTATTCTTGTTCTTAGTTATTTTCTGCACTCTTTTCAATTAGTTAATAATTATTTCAGTTGTTTGCTCCGTTATCTTCTTTTCCGCAATTTCAATTTCTGTTCTGATTTTTTTACAATTCTATATTTTGGTTGCAATTTCGATTAGTTTCGAAAACGATTCGGAGTATATTATTGTTTTTATTTTCTGTTCAAAATTCACCGTCGAATTCGTTTAACACGCCTAAGATTTAACTATGGATTTTAATTGTTTTAAAATACAATTCCCTGTGTTCGACATGCATACTACACGCCTGTGCGCTTGCAGAATTTATTAAAATTTGTGCTTTTCTAATCAATAGAAAAGTCTCAACAAGTTTTTGGCGCCGTTGCCGGGGAGTTGCTATTTTGAGATTTTCGATTTTTCTCTTTTAAGTCTATTTGTGTTAAAAAAATTTTTGCATCAGGTTTCAAAAAAAAAAATCGTTTTTTTTTTCGTTTTTCAGTTCCTTTCGCCAAAGTAGCGTTTTACTTAGAAAAAAACATTTTTTTTTTGTTCACTGCATTGTTTCACGTACGTTAGTTTGGTTACTTGCAGTTCCACTTTCGTATTCTTGCATGCATTAGTTAGTTTGGTTACCATATTCATGTAGTTGTATTTTGTTTTGTTTCTGTTTATACATGCATTATTTCTGTTCCATTTACACGTAACCACTTAGTTGTTTTTTCGTTTTACTTAGTCTTTGTTCCAAAACATTCACATTGAATTGTTTAGTTCAGTTTCTGTTTTGCCCTCTGTTTTCACGTTTTTGCATGTGCATACATTCATGTTCGTTCTGCATTCATACCACTTGTTGCATTCACGTGACCTCTAGTTCCAGTATTACGTATTACGTGTTCTGCATATTACGTACCATTCATACCAGTATCATTTCATCTCATTACAGTACCATTTCAGTATTACGTGTTCTGCATATTACATGCCCCTTAGCACACTACACTCTGATTTATTTTGCTACTCACAACAAGTAACATATTCACGTTTTGTTTTAAAGGCGCAGGGAGTAGACCAAGTCAGTGAATTTAAAAGCTAAGAAAAGTTAGTCAAATAGCTCCAACTCAGTAAATCTCAACCATTCACTAGCACTGCTCGGTTGCACTGGACGGACAGCCATACTTCTCTGTAAGTAATTTTCTACTCTACAGGTGCCCAACTGAAAACTGTTTAAATTTACTTTTTGTTATTACATCTTGAGTTGTTTATGCGCGTTTGGGCAAGAAATAAATTTAATCGTTTAGAAAGCCAAAATATCTCATTAAAAAAATCAACGGAAAATTCAAATCAAACAAATATGAGCAATCACGGTTCACAACACGGTTCACAACACAGTTCACCGAAATTATCACCTAAATCACATGTTGGAAATAATGAATTTCATGAGAACCGACCATTATCCCTTAGAGACCGATGCTATCCAACACGGACTGTTCAACCTTCGGTTATTTCATTTCCACCTGCCGAAGGAAATAATTTTGAGCTAAAACATTCTTTTATCCAAAGGGTACCAAAATTCACTGGGTCTGAAAATGCATATGAATTTCTTAGTGAATTTGAGTTATATGCTTCTACAACTAAAATGCAACAACATTCTAATGAATCCATCAAGCTAAGACTTATTCCATTCGCACTTCTAGAAAGTGCGAAAAGATGGCTTAATTCTCTTCCTAAAAATTCAATTAAGAGTTGGGACAATTTCGTTACTATATTTTTGAAAAAGTTTTTTTCTTTCCACAAAACTCTTAAAATTCGAACTGAAATCAACCAATTCTCCCAGAATGAAGGAGAAACTTTTTCAAAATATTTTGAAAGGTTCAATCAATTGTTATATAGTTGCCCACATCATGCAATCCCTAAACACGTTTTGTGCCAAATCGTTTATGAAGGGCTTAACTATCAAACAAGATCCCAACTCGAATCAATGTGCGGAGGAGAATTCATGGCAAAAACAGACGAGGAAGCTTGGGAATTTTTAGAAGAGTATTCGGAAAAGGATATGCAATGGGAAACAATTCGTGTTCCAATTCATGCTCCAAATAGAGGAGTACATGTCATTGACCCATCACATCTTCCTATAGATGCCCAAATTCCTCAAGAAGGAGAAGGGCTACCTCATTACTACACACAAGACCAAATCAATGCTATAGCTCAAAACAGTCCTTATTCGTCCACATATAATCCTAACTAGAAGCATCACCCCAATTTTTCATGGTCAAATCCTAACAACATGGCTAATCCATCACATATGTATCCAATGATACCAAATCCGAATTATCGAGCCCCCACCTCTAATGCTTAAAATTCTCAACCTGCTCCTCAAACGAAACCTTCAAATCAACCGTACAGGCATCCTAATTTCAATCCATCAACCCAACCTTCTCAGCCTTCACAAGAAATTGCTCGATTGGAAAAACAACTCTCTAAACAAAATGAACAAATCACTAACCAAGATGCAAGAATTGAGCAAATCACCAAACAAAATGAACAAATGTTGATAATGATGAAGGACCTCATGAAAATCAATGAGAAAGGTAAATTGCCCAGTCAAACCGAAGTGAATCCAAAGTATAACTCTCGAGGAGTAAATCTTTATGAGAACGAAGATGTAAATCTGGTTAATGCTGTCACCACATTAAGGTCTGGAAAGAAGGTGGACAACCATGTCGGCAACCCCGACAGCCTTCTTAAATCTTCCCATGTTTCAAATTCTGAAACTCAGTCGACAACCACGGTTGTCAATCAAAACGATTCTAATTCTTCATCTAATGTTGGCAATCCCGACCACTCTTCACCTTCTGATGTTGGCAACCCCAACATTCCAGCTCCCTTATCTTCACCCTCTAATATAACACCTTCTTCTTCGAATGAGAAAACTTCCGAACGAGTCTATAAACCCATAGCTCCATTTCCTCATAGACTCAACAAAAAGAAGAAGCCCGCTAATTTTGACCAAATTCTTGAAATCTTTAAACAAGTTCAAGTCAATATTCCACTTCTTGATACCATCGAGCAAATTCCTCAATATGCCAAATGTTTGAAAGAGCTATGTACTCAAAAACGTGCCATTAACGTTCCTAAGACTGCATTTCTAACTGCAAACACTAGCTCTGTTCTTTCAAATCCCTCCCCAATCAAGTATAAGGACCCCGGTTGTCCTACGATTGGTTGTAAAATCGGTAACACTCACATTAGTCATGCCTTACTCGATCTTGGAGCGAGTGTGAATCTTTTGCCTTATACTGTGTACTGTCAACTTGGATTAGGGGAATTAAAACCTACAAACATCACAATTCAACTAGTTGATCGATCTGTCAAAAAACCATTGGGCACAGTTGAAGATGTTTTGATACAAATCGAGCAATTCTATTTCCCAGTCGATTTCATAGTCCTAGAGACTGCATCTGTCTCAAATCCCAATAGTCAGATTCCTTTGATATTAGGTCATCCATTTTTAGCAACATCAAATGCTATCATAAATTGTAGGAATGGTCAACTCCGACTTTCCTTTGGGCACCTAACCATTGAACTAAATATCTTCAATCTTAACAGACAACCAAGGGATTTTGATACAGAAGAAGTTGACATGATCCAAACAATTGTTGAAAATGATTTTAGTGATACTACGGAGTCTCTTAGCATGTGCCTAGATCATTTTAATTCCAACTTCCACAAAGATGAATACATTTATGAATTAAATGATATGCTATGCTCTTTTCATAATTCACTAGAATTTAATCAGTTGATGTCTACTGAAGCCTCAAAAGAAGTACGCCCTAAATTAGACCTCAAACCTCTTCCAAACGATCTTAAGTACGCATACTTAGATTCTTCGGAAAATTTCCATGTAATCTTGGCATCCGATCTCATTAAGGACCAAGAAGAACAACTTTTGAAAATTTTAAGGGAAAATAAAGAGGCAATAGGATGGGTAATCGCTGACATTAAGGGAATTAGTCCATCAATTACTGAACATCGAATACATTTAGTCGACGAGGCTAAACCCACTCGCGAAGCTCAAAGGCGATTAAACCCTAATATGAGAGAAGTGGTAAAGAAAGAAATTATCAAATGTTTAGACAATAACATTATCTACCCTATCTCTGACAGTACTTGGGTAAGTCCGGTACAAGTTATACCAAAGAAGTCTGGAATCACTGTGACAACAAATGAGAATAACGAACTTGTTCCGACAAAGGTCAAAACAAAATGGCGCGTTTGCATCGACTATCGAAAACTCAATGCAGCAACAAGAAAAGATCATTTTCCCCTCCCTTTCATTGATCAAATGCTCGAACGCTTAGCCGGTCATGAATATTATTGTTTCCTTGATGGTTACTCTGGCTATAATCAAATTCCCATTGCGTTAGAGGACCAACATAAAACAACATTCACATGTCCCTTCGAAACTTTCGCTTATCGTCGCATGCCCTTCGGTCTTTGTAATGCTCCTGCTACCTTTCAAAGATGTATGATGAGTATATTTTCTGATATGGTGGAGGATTTCTTAGAAATATTCATGGACGATTTTTCAATCTATGGGTCATCTTTTGATCAATGCCTCCTTCGTTTAGAACGTGTCTTAAAGCGATGTAAGGAGAAATCTCTTGTTCTTAATTGGGAAAAATGTCATTTTATGGTTAAGCGAGGAATAGTATTAGGTCATATTGTCTCTAAAAATGGCCTAGAAGTTGAAAATCTAAAGTTGATCTTATTGTTGACCTTCCTCCTCCAAGGTCCATAAAGGACATTCGCTCGTTTCTCGGCCACGCAGGATTTTATAGGAGGTTCATTAAAGATTTTTCAAAAATTTCAAAACCTCTTTCAAATCTTCTGGCTAAAGACGTCAAACTTGAATTTTCCAATGAATGTAAAAAGTCTTTTGAAACCCTCAAATCGATCTTGACCACTGCACATATCATCCAACCTCCAAATTGGACTTTGCCTTTCGAATTAATGTGTGACGCTTCTGATTATGCCATCGGAGCCATCTTAGGTCAACGAATCGATAAACTTCCTCGAGTCATCTATTATGCTAGCGAAACTCTTAATGAAGCTCAATTGAATTACTCAACCACAGAAAAAGAGTTTTTAGCAGTTATCTTTGCCCTCGATAAGTTTAGATCATATCTCATAAGTTCTAAGGTCATAGTTTACACCGATCATGCCGCCTTGCGGTATTTACTCACGAAAAAGGATACCAAACCCCGCTTAATCCATGGGATTCTCCTTCTTCAAGAGTTTGACCTAGAAATACGAGATAAAAAGGGTTCTGAAAATGTCGTAGCCGACTATCTTTCTCGTATAGTGCATGAAAACT
Organism: Allium cepa; assembly: GCA_030765085.1. Classification (NCBI taxonomy): domain Eukaryota; kingdom Viridiplantae; phylum Streptophyta; class Magnoliopsida; order Asparagales; family Amaryllidaceae; genus Allium; species Allium cepa. Next base: position 980,062,967 of record CM060934.1, read on the forward strand.
ATGATAACTCTCAAATCAACGATCATTTTCCCGATGAACAAATTCTTTCACTCTCTAGTGCACCATGGTACGCGGACATCGTAAATTATCTTGTCACAAATGAAACGCCTTCCCATTGGTCAAAACAAGATAAACAAAAATTTCTCTCCAACGTTCGAAACTTTTACTGGGACGATCCTTATCTTTTCAAATATTGCACCGATCAAATCATTCGCAGATGTGTCCCAGAATATGAATTCCATAGCATCCTCTCTTTTTCACATAATCAAGCATGTGGAGGACATTTTGGAGCAAAGAAAACTGCTGCCAAGGTGTTACAGTGCGGTTTTTATTGGCCTTCTCTTTTTCGTGATGCCCACGAATTTTGCTCCAAATGCGCTAGATGTTAACAAACAGGTCGTATTTCCAAACGTGACATGATGCCCCTAAATCCGATCCTTATCATCGAAATTTTTGATGTTTGGGGCATCGATTTCATGGGTCCTTTTCCTAATTCTTTTGGAAATCTCTACATCCTACTTGCAGTAGATTACGTGTCTAAATGGGTTGAGGCCATTCCTACCAAAACGAATGACAATAAAGTTGTTGTCAAATTTTTGAAAGAAAACATATTTTCCCATTTTGGCACACCTCGAGCCATTATAAGTGATAACGGTTCTCATTTTTGTAATCGTGCTTTTGAATCTCTTCTTAAGAAATATTCTATCACTCATAAACTATCTACTCCATATCATCCACAGACCAACGGTCAAGTCGAGATTTCCAATAGACAAATTAAACAAATTCTTGAAAAGACGGTTAACTCCAACAGAAAAGATTGGTCATCTAAATTGATAGACGCCCTTTGGGCATTTCGCACAGCTTATAAAACCAATCTAGGAATGTCACCATACCGATTAGTCTTTGGAAAAGCATGCCATTTACCCGTTGAGCTCGAGCACCGCGCACTTTGGGCAATCAAATACCTTAATTTTGACATAGAAAAAGCCGGATTGCATCATAAATTACAATTGTCAGAATTAGAAGAACTAAGAAATGAAGCGTACGAAAATGCAAAGATTTATAAAGAGAAAACCAAATTCTATCATGATAAATCCATACTTCGTAAGACATTCGAAGTAGGTCAGAAAGTTCTCTTATATAATTCCAGACTTCATTTATTTTCGAGAAAATTGAGATCCCGTTGGACAGGTCCATATATTGTGAAAAAGTATACCCTTATGGCATAGTTGAAATTGAAAATCCTAGGGACGGTTCCATTTCAAAGGTCAATGGACAACGCTTGAAGCCATTTCTAGAGTTTGAACAGCACGAGGACGATGAGTTCGTGGATCTTCACGAACCTAGCTATTCGGCATGAGCCGCTCACTATCTTGCACATATCAGGTTGTATTTTTTTTAGTTTTTTTCTTCTATTTTGCATTTGCATTCTATTCGACAGTTGGGACACTGTCTCATTCCAGTGTGGGGGGATGCATACCTCATTCTGTTTGTTCATATTTCATAGTGTAGCATCATTTTTTTTTAAAAAAATCATCTCATTATTTGTTTTCAAATTTCTTTTCAATTTTTTTTTTTATTTCCCAATATTTTTAGGACTTCGATTTATTTTTAATTAGTCAAGACAAAGTAAGTAAGCAGTTGAAGTTAATTTATGAAGATTTTTGTGAATCACTAATTTCAAATGTAAAATATAATGAAAAGTTGAATTACAAGCGATAATAGTGAGGTTAGTATATAGGGGGATTCATAGGTGATGGTTATGAAATCTTTTCTAAACTGTAGTCTTTGTTTAAAAAAAATGGCAGATTTAAAGTACATGCATTGACATCTCAAATCATTAAAGTTAAGTGGTGCTAAGTTGATTTGCATAACACTCTTTAGCTCTTCTCAAAAAAAAAAACTAATAAGAAACACCTACAGTCGATAGGTGTCCACACTTGTGAAAGTGTGTGCACTCGCCACGCTCTATACTCTTCTCACGTAAGCCCGCAAGGCAGTGCATGGATGGTATATCTGGCCTCAGCATTCTGAGTTAGGTGTATAAATAATTAAATAAATAATCACCTAAGGATTACCGACCTTTTCTGACATAGTCAGCATCGGTTTGCACAATCCGCCAAGCTCTGTCCCAACTCTCACGTAAGCCCGCGAGGCAGTGCATGGGTGGTATACCTTGGTCCAAAGGATAGGTGTAAAAAAAAAGAGAAGAAGAAAAAAAACTAGTAAAGAGAGACTAAGCTTTGAAACCCAAACACTTCTTGACTTTGTTGATTTGGCTTGTTATACAAATGGAAATGAAAAATACCATTTTGAAAAAAACTGTGATCAACAGTGAAGAATTTATTTCATGGCTGCACTATGTTATCAACCGAAACAGCTGGCCAAACTAAAATCTAATGTATGAAAACTTGAGTTACATTGAAATTTGTGATTAGTGAGGAACCAAAAATTTGAAGAAGTTGACTAAAACTGATATACATTATTTTGTTGCAACTATTTTGAAGTAAATCGAGTCTCCATTTGTGTAGAATTTTGCATTCATGTAGTACATTAGAATCATCACATACTGCATTTGGATTTTGTGGGTAGTATCCACTGAAAACCCTCACGAGACACCACTCGTCCTACTAGGGAAACCTAGAGGTTTAACGGCTTGTTGCATACGCTCAATGCAATCGTGTTTCCTACGAAAAAGGATTTAGTTAGTTCTAGTGTGGGGGTATTTGATGAACGTATTTCTCTGCAATTTAAACCGTTTATTTCATATATATTTATTTTAATAAAGCGGTATTATACGGGTATTTTGTTGTGGTTTTGCAGATTATTGATTCCAAAGTGCAACGTTGAAATTAATTGGTTATGTCGTTCATTGGTTCAAAAATCACGCAGCAAAGAGTGCAACATTTTGAGCATTGAAATAAATCAAAGCAATATGGACCAATTCAAGCAATGATGTGGACGTATATATGTTCTCTTTCACCAATTCAAGCAAAGGACCAGTTCCTCCTAAAAAGTAGCATAATACATAGCCATGATATGAAGCAAAATGGGACACATTCAAAAGTAGCTTACGTATGAATTTGGACCAATTCACATATAAAAGTATTTCAAGCAATGACGTGGCAATTTGACTCTTCACCAATTCAAGGAATGGACCCAGTCAGTACAATTATCTTGGCAAATACTAAGAATAGAACCGGTCCTATTGCTAAAAAGATGGACCGATTTTAGGGGTTGAACGCCTATATATACAGCATTATACAACACCATGAAATCATCTCTTACCTCATAACTTTTCTTCAAGTTTAGATTTAAATTCAGCACTGTTTTTTATTTTCGAACAGAATACGTAGGATTGTTGATTAGATTTAGCAATTTATTTATTCTTGTTCTTAGTTATTTTCTGCACTCTTTTCAATTAGTTAATAATTATTTCAGTTCTTTGCTCCGTTATCTTCTTTTCCGCAATTTCAATTTCTGTTCTGATTTTTTTACAATTCTATATTTTGGTTGCAATTTCGATTAGTTTCGAAAACGATTCGGAGTATATTATTGTTTTTATTTTCTGTTCAAAATTCACCGTCGAATTCGTTTAACACGCCTAAGATTTAACTATGGATTTTAATTGTTTTAAAATACAATTCCCTGTGTTCGACCTGCATACTACACGCCTGTGCGCTTGTAGAATTTATTAAAATTTGTGCTTTTCTAATCAATAGAAAAGTCTCAACATTTCCGCTGTGTGTTCTCTGTGTTGGTATCTCTTGTTTGAGTTGTATTTAGTTGTAATAACTTGACAGGTGTTCATAACTGTCTAGTATGTGATGATTTTCTGTATAACTCTGATGATGGTTGTAAACTATGTAATATTTATGTTATTAATATAATTTATTCGTTTCACTGTTGAGATTCTGATGTTGTTTCTTCTTTCTTCTCTTTCTTTCTCTTTTCTATCCCTCTCTTTCTTCATGATGATACAATTTTCTGTGGTAAGAAAGTCGGGTCGTTACATAAGCATTACTTTGTTCTGACTTTTATTTACACCAATTCTCTTCATTAAACCTATATCACTTTGGACTTATGGAATTTGGTATTGGTAAAAATCCTACTGTCATCCATATTCAACTCTACATTCCAAACACAAAGTCTTGATTCAATTATAGCAATTATTATTAACCAAACTACTTTGGTTAGATACTTTAACTTCAAGTCGACTTGAATGGACCATGATACTAACCCCGTATAAATGAGGAGAGGAAACCTCTCTTGAATAGTGCTTCACTTCCAATACTTCCATTCGATCCAACAATAGTCACTCAGTGGACGTTGTGTCATGATTTAACTATAATCAAAAAGGCGCTTTCATATTGAAGGTCGACATTATTCTCAAGTTAAGAGAACCGAGTAAATCAATCATGTTAATATTTTTTGTTTGACTTTAGTTATATTAACCTGCAAAAAACTATCGAATGATCCATTCCATAATTATCCAATAACTATTAGTACGTAACACCTAAGTACCCTAGCAGTCATGAGTAATACATTATCCAACATTTGTAGAGCGTTGCATACTCTAGTCTCAACGGATCATCGATATCCATTCTCGATGCATCTTGACTAGGAACATTTTGTGACTATTATCTCAAAACATAACATTCATGGATTTTATATTAAAAATACTTTTAAATAAATTAATTAATTAATACAACAAATTATATCAAGTATATAATAAAAAGAAATTCCTTTTATTTCGAACAATATTAGTCATCGAGTTAGATATATGTAACAAAGTACATAATTTCCCCTAGGACATACCCCTAACTCTATCAATCTCTCAATTGCACTTGGGCTCCAATATGAAATCTTATTCCAACTTCTCTAATCGGTTTCCTCAAAACCAATTGGGTTAGTCCCTTGGTGAATGGGCATACTATTATGTTTTAATTATATACTATGTCAATCAACTTTCTCCAAGTGTGTCTCTTGACTCCTAGTGAGCTCTAAGTTCTGTTATGAACTATATCACGGCATTATTATCATATAACATGATATGATATTCTCAACATTTGAAATTACCCTCAGATCATTATAGATTTGTGCGTTTATATTTATATACATTGTTTTTACTGCAACCCTATTCAATGTGATGTACTTAGCCCTTTTTCTATCGAATCAGCCACAATCTTTCAATTGGAGCATTTCAAACTTAAAGATTCTTAACTTGAATTTATTATTGACATATTATACTCAATATCGCTTGTAAAAATTTGAGTATGAACACTCCTTCATAAGAAGTTCATTATTTCTATAAACAATTCTCTAATATTCCGTAAATATACGAGATTACTTCAAAATACCATTTAGTTATAATAATTTGGATTTGGTATTTGCTTCATGTATCAAATACACAAACAAATCACGATATAGTTGACAACAACATGTATTATATTCTTTGTAACAATCCTGTATTTTGTGATTATTTTAATTGTATATTTTGATTATTTTAATTGAATTTCTGGTTTAAAAACTTTATTTTATTTATTAAAATGAATAAAGTTTGTTATTTTAAATATAAATTTTGATTTTTATGTGAATTATAATTCCAAACATGAATAAATAGACTATTTCCAGAAATGTGGATTTTGGTCGATGTGGTCAAACTTTGACTTTTAATTTAAAATTTTAAAGATTTGAATTTTGTAATTTTATCTTTTATAACGAAAGTAAATAAAATTTCAAGTATACTGCTTTTCGTTTCGATGAAATCTAATTAATATTGTGAAAGTTATGCTTTTTAAACCATTGTATGTAAATTGTTTCATTTAACAAAATTGTTTATTTTAATTTATATAAATAATATTTATGTTTATCATATCATGTTCTAATTTGTGTATACATGTGTAACATGACATGTTATGTATATATTTTATTTTAAAACATTTTAAAAGTGTAGTTATAATTTTCAAATATTTATTATATTTTGTTTACAATTTTTAATTCTAGTTTCAATATAATAAACTATTTTCTTTATTTACTTTTATTTTTCTTAAGAATAATTGTTTATTTTCTTTTTCACTTTATTTTGTTTGTCTTTTATTTTTACTTACTAGTTTTATTTTATTTATTTTGATTAAAAGAAATTTGAAATTCAAAGAGACAAGCCTTTTCATTTTCTTGTGACTTTTCATTTACTTTGACTTTTAGTTTCTTTTGGCTCTTCATTTTCTTGTTTGGCCGTATATTTTCTTCCTATAGCGATGTGTTTTCCCATTTCCATTCACGTGAAAACTTTCTCTCCACTTCATTTCTCACGGCTATGCTTATTTCTGAAAATTTTTGTAAGTTTTTAATGGCTTTCTTTCTCACTTTTCCTCTTTATTTTCATTGATTTGCCTTACTCCTTTTCAAAGCCTTGCTCGGCCAAACCCTTCACCATCACCACCGACCATCACCATCACCATACATGGCAGCCACCACCTCCTTCCCACTTTTTCAGATCTGGTCGTGCCACTTTGTGAAGCCATCACCTCAAATTTGCATAAAACTCCACCAAAACATGCATAGCCGAGCTTAGTTTTCACCATACCCTTCATATTGCACTTCGGCCACCACCTTAGCCACCACCAACAACAAGTACACTACCTCTGACCATCAGCCTCTCCACTGACATGGCCTAGACTTGTATGGCCGAGCCCACTTGACCTTTGGCCGAGCCTAAATGTTGAACAAAACCACTCTATTTTGAATTGTCCCGTTGTATTCTACATGTTGCAACCCCTACACTTCACATCACCCTCTGGTCGTGTGTTTTGATGCCATACCCGAGCCAAAGCGCCATCATAGCCGAGCACATGAACCCATAGGTCGAGCATTTTAATGGTTAAGGCACGGTCAAGTTATTTTATTCCTTGTTGCTTTTTATTTCAATTTGTTTCAATGTTGTTTTGTGTTGAATATTTATGTGTATATTGTCTTGTCTTATTTGTTATTTTCAAGATCAACAACTTGGCTCTCCACTCACTTGAATCAAAAGTCGTGCCATATCGTGCTTTCTAGAATTTATTCTGTGTGTTTTGATTTGCTATCTCCAGCTTGAAAAAGGCGAGTATTCACTCATGACATTTATACTTATATAATTTGTGAAGTGACAACAAGTGAATCTGTAGAATTGTTATATCATGTTATACCTGCCTGTGATGTGAATTGTATGATGTTAAACCCTGTTATAAACTTGTCACATCATCTGCTATGTTATATTCTGTCATATTGTTTATTCATTTCTGTTTCTCACACTGCAAGTTCCCTGTAGAATAGAATCACTATGGGTTGAAATGATACATACCCGAATGAACTTTAGAATAAGGAAATTTTGTTATGGGCTGAAACGATAGGCCTGAGCGATTTTTATTTATTTTATTTGACTTGGGATTGCGGGTTTGAAATGATAGAACTCGGATTTTTCTTCGTAAATTATGGATTGAAATGATATATTGTCCGTATCACTTGACTTAGGTTAGAAAATATTATACAGACCCGTGGTTATTATATATTTTTCTAGAATTTTTAAAGTATTTTAAAATGTAAAAAATATGGTAATTTGATTTAAATTTGAATTTTAAATGATTTAATAAAGTGTTATTGATTTTTCTATGAATTAAAATAGTTAAATAAATGAATGTTTAAAAGTGTAATTTGAAATATAACTTAATTTAGAAATTTGAAATTTTGTTTTAAAATGAAGTTAAGTAAATAAATTGAAAATTAAGTTTATATTTTTAAATGGTAATTAAAAACTTAAGTGTTAAGTAAATTTTTTAAAATGCAAAAGAATAGAAAATTGTACATTTGAATTTAATAAGTGAATTGTAAAAAAATTGATTTTATGTATAAAATTTACTTTATAAAAATCATAAGTTAAAGGGTATTTATATGTCCATTTTGAAGTGGAAAATATGAAATTTTATTAGTTAAAATGGTTTAAATTTAAGTTTAATTGTTGCTGAAATTCTATTGTAAATCTAGAAATTCTTTTAGTAGCACTTCAGAAATGTTATCGTTTCTGAAAATGAACTAAAATCTGGAATAAATGAATCTCTAGCACTTTGTAAGTGCTGTAGTTGCAGAAGTGAACTAAAGGCTAAAATTAACTAAAGGCTATTGTAGCACTTGGTAAGTGTTGTAGTTGTAGAAACTAAAACTAAAACCTAAAACTAATAAAAGAGCTATTGTAACCCTTGATAAGTGCTGCAGTTGGCTGAAATGAGATTTTTGAATATAATTGAACTATTACAGTAGTTTTGTAAATGCCGTCTTTGCTGAATTGAGCTATTTTTCAACTAAAATTGAACTATTACAGCAGTTTTAAATGATGTCTTTGTTGAATTGAATTGTTTTCAAATGTGACTTACCGTAGCATTTCTAAGTGCTGCGAAAGCTGAAATTTCACTATTTTAATGTTTTTAAGTGAATAAATGAACTTTGAAAGGCCAAACTTTTGGGAATTGAATATTTGATTTGTAAGTATAATAACTTCACTTTTAAATAGTTTAGATGGAGTATTTTTATTTGAAATATAAACCATTTTGAAATGTGGTTTGGAATGGTATTTAAAATAAAATAAATTGAATGAGGTTTTGAAAGGATATGATATTTTGATATTTTGAAATTATTTTGAAATGGATTTGAAATGATATTTGAATTTGAAATGATATTTGATTTTTGAAGTATAAAATACCATTTTGAAATTTATAACCATGGGTTATAATAACGATTGGTTGTTAAAGAGACCGGGATCGGATATGGTCATACTCTCCATCGATACCGAAAACCACTTTAACAACTGTGTACGCGGTGGAGATTCCAGAATGAAGTAGGATGGTGGCGACGATCCTATTGAGGTATGAACGTGGACCCGACTCCCGTGAGTTGGCTTAAGGTGGCTAAAATAGGAGCGATCGACGGGCCAAGTGAGGTCATTCCTCTTATCGGACACATTTCTTCGATAATATACTTTTACTTGTGATTGATTTGATGGCCTCGGATTTTGATTGGGAGTGTGTTCCGAGGTGGGCGGTAGTGGCTGCTATGCGTTACCACCAGCCCAGAAGTATAATTGGTATATCTATCCTGGCATTGCATATTTGTGTCGTGTCACCTACCATAGTGAGCTTTACTACGAGTTTGTTTTTCTCCAGTAGCCCATGGAGTATTTAGGGTAGCCTCCCGATCTGGAGGTATGCTGATACTAGATGGACTACTGGGACTATTAGGTGTTGAGGGCTATATGGGTAACCTTTTAATGCTATTTTAAAGTAAGTTTATTTTACTGTAGACATTATTATAATAGTGCAATATTACTACATAGTAAGTAGTTTATCGGATCCTTAGAGGATGGGCGGTCCCAAGCATCCTTTAAGCTAATTGTACTTTATTACAATTCACTTGAGTTGGTTTACATTGTACAAATATGTATGTCCTAACTCGAGGTTTTGTGTTTTGCTTTACACTCGGGTCAACCGGAGTATTCACAGCTTTGAATTTCTCTTTCTGGAGCTAGAAATCGCTGGAGATTCTGCTTATCTAGCTATTTATCTTTAAGTTTCGGTTGCTTTATTTTAGCTCTTGTATTAGTAAACTTCTATGTATTTGGTATTTCTATTATGTTTGTTTTCAGACTGATATTATGTATTTGTTTTGAGACTTTGTTATAGCAGCTTCATGAACTACTATGGTATTTTAATTTCCACTGTGAGTTATTCTGATATTACTGTGTTTGTGATTCTGTGAATGATTTTATTTGCTTCAAATTTTATTTTAATCTATTATTTTGAATTATTCAAGTCTGATATGTGTGGATTATTGTCGATTTGAATGGTCCAAAATAGTGGGTCGTTACAGTTGGTATCAGAGCTTTGGTTTTTAGGCAAACCTTAACCTGTGGAGCAAAAATTCATTAGAGATAGGGTAGAAATACCATAGAATGAGTGAAATCAACCTCAGAATCATTTTCTTTGTGAGAGAGCGTATTTTCAAAGTATAAACTGACTTTTAAAATGATTTTCAAAGGATTTTTCAAAGATTATTTTGATATAAATTTTTCTTGTTTTAAAGGAAATTTTTTCTAAACTTCCTTCCTTCTCTATCTACCTTGTTAGTATTTTCTTGTTTAGGTTATCTTTCCGAGTAAATTTATCTTCTCTTATCTTAATTTATCTTTGTCTTCTCCTTCTCTGAGGCAGTCTGTTGACCTTTCTGCCATCACCTGCTTCAAATGTGATCAGAAGGGACACTATGCCAATAATTGCCCTACTTTAGCTGTTGCAGTTGTTCCTCCTCCTACTCAGTTGGATAAGCCTTCTGGTATATTTGCTATCACCTCTACATCTCCAGCTCCTACTCCTAGTGATGACCAAGGTACTCTTCAGGGCACCTTTTCTTTATTTCAGCTTCTTGTTCATGTTTTATTTGATACGGGAGCTTCCCATTGTTTTATTTCTGTTGATTTGTGTGATAAGTTTGAGCATCTCCTTTCTCCTGAATATGCTTCTGTTCCTTTATGTGTTTCAAATCCAATTGGGGCCGCAAACCTTAATCGGATGTGTAAGCAAGTGAAATTTCTCTATTCTGATCATTGCTTTAGTGGTGATTTCTATGTTCTGGGCTTCGATGCTTTTGATTTATTGCTTGGAAGTGATTGGCTTGGTAAGCATAATGCCCATTTCTCTTGTAAAGCCCGGTATGTTTATCTTGTTGATGATCAAAGGAAATCCCTTGATTATTCAGTGCTTCATGTCTCGAGATTTTGCTGGCAGTTTTATTTATTCTCTGGATTCTTCTCCTGGTGATCTTGATTCGACTCCTGTAGTCAGATTCTATCTCGATGTATTTGGTGAAGTCGCTGCTTTACCTCCTAAGAGGGAAATTGATTTCCGTATTGATCTTATTCCTAGAGCTCGACCTGTTGTTCTTCCTCCTGGAAGAATGGCACCCCGCGAGAAGGTTGAGTTGGGAAGGCAAATTGAGGACTTGTTCTCCAAAGGTCTGATCAAACCTAGCCATTTAGAATGGAGAGAAGCGGTGGTTTTTGTCGCTAAGTCCGATGGATCTTTGAGGATGTGTGTTGATTATAGGGAGCTGAACAAGCTCACAATGAAAAACAGATATCCAATTCCTCGTATCAATGATATGTTTGATCATCTTTATGGTGCCACTGTTTTCTTTTAGCTTGTTCTTACCACAAGTTTCCACCAACTCTGGGTTGCTGAGGAAAGTATTCCCAAGACTACTTTCCATACTGAGAATGGGTTCTATGAATGGTTAGTCATGCTTTTTAGGTTGACTAATGCTCCTGCTTTCTTTGTTGATTTGATGAATCATGTTTTTCGTGTTGTGCTTAATAAATTTGTTCTAGTCTTTGTTGATGATATCCTTGTCTTTTCTAAGACCAAGAAAGAACATGAGTCGCACTTGAAATCTGTTTTGGAGATTCTTAGAAACCAGCAATTGAAGGCTAAATTTTCTAAATGCCATTTCTAGAAGGATGAAGTCTGATTCCTTGGACATATTGTTTCGAGTAATGGAGTTTTTGTTGATCCATCCTAGATCGCTGCGATCAATGTAAGTCTTTCTTTCTCTTTTTTCTTCGTCTTTTAATTATTTTATCTTTCTGTTGTTCTTATTTCTCCCTATTCTGTTACAGGATTGGGAAACTCCTAAGACTCCTTTTGAGATTCGTAGTTTTCAGGGCCTTGCCGGTTATTACCGGGGATTCATTGAGAATTTTTCACGGATTTGATGCACCTGTCACTTCTTTGACTCGTAAGAATGCTAAGTTTATCTGGGTTATTGTGGATAGACTGAACAAGTCCGTTCATTTCATTCCGGTCAAGTCTACCCGTTCTGCTTCTAGCTTGTCTGAGATCTACATGAGAGAGATTGTTCGTCTCCATGATGTTGCTCTCAGTATTGTTTGTGATCGTGATCCTATCTTTTCCAGTCAGTTTTGAAAAACTTTTTAGGAATCTTTGGGTTCTCATCTGAATCTGAGCACTACTTACCATCCACAGACCGACGGTCAAACAGAAAGAGTGTATCGGATTCTCAAAGATCTTCTTCGTGCTTGTGTGTTTGATTTTGGAGAATCTTGGGAAGACCATCTCCACCTTGTCGAATTCACCTATAACAACAGTTATCAGGTGTACTTTTATTCTTCTTGTCATCTTGTCTTAATCCTATTTCATTCTATCTTTTTCTGTGTTTTCCCGTACCTCATCCCTTTTCGAGGACCAAAAGTTTTAAGTGGGGGAGAGTGTAACAACCCTATATTTTGTGATTATTTTAATTGAATTTTTGATTTAAAAACTGTATTTTATTTATTAAAATGAATAAAGTTTGTTATTTTAAATATAAATTTTGATTTTTGTGTGAAATATAATTCCAAACATGAATAAATAGAATATTTTCCAAAATGTGGATTTTGGTCGATGTGGTCAAACTTTGAATTTTAATTTAAAGATTTGAATTTTTTAATTTTATCTTTTATAATGAAAGTAAATAAAATTTCAAGTATACTGCTTTTCGTTTCGTTGAAATCTGATTAATATTGTGAAAGTTATGCTTTTTAAACCATTGTATGTAAATTGTTTTATTTAACAAAATTGTTTATTTTATTTTATATAAATAATATTTTTGTTTATCATATCATGTTCTAATTTGTGTATACATGTGTAACGTGACATGTTATGTATATATTTTATTTTTAAAACATTTTAAAAGTGTGGTTATAATTTTCAAATGTTTAATGTATTTTGTTTACAATTTTTAATTCTAGTTTCAATATAATAAACTATTTTTTTATTTACTTTTATGAATAGTTGTTTATTTTATTTTCACTTTATTTTTCTTGTCTTTTTTTTTTATTTACTGATTTTATTTTGTTTATTTTGATTAAAAGTAATTTAAAATTCAAAGAGGCAAGCCTTTTCATTTTCTTGTGACTTTTCATTTACTTTGACTTTTCATTTCTTTTGGCTCTTCATTTTCTTGTTTGGCCGTACATTTTATTCCTGTAGCCATGTGTTTTCTCATTTCAATTCACGTGAAAACTTTCTCTCCAATTCATTTCTCATGGCTATGCTTATTTCTGAAAATTTTTGTATGTTTTTATTGGCTTTCTTTCTCACTTTTCCTCTTTATTTTCATTGATTTGCCTTACTCCTTTTCAAAGCCTTACTCGGCCTAACCCTTCACCATCACCATCACCATAAACGGCAGCCACCACCTCCTTCCCACTTGTCCAGATCTGGCTATGCTACTTTATGAAGCCATCACCTCAAATTTGCATAAAACTCCACCAAAACATGCATAGCCAAGCCTAGTTTTCACCATACCCTTCATATTGCACTTCGACCACCACCTTAGCCACCACCACTAGCAAGTACACTACCTTTGACCATCAGCCTCTCCACTGACCTGACCTGAACTAGTATGGCCAAGCCCACTTGACCTTTGGCCGAGCCTAAATGTTGAACAAAACCACTCTATTTTGCCTTGTCCCTTTGTATTCTACATGTTGCAACCCCTACACTTCACATCACCCTCTAGCCGTGTGTTTTGATGTCATACCCTAGCCAAAGCACCATTATAGCCAAGTATATGAACCCCTAGGTCGAGCATTTGAATGGTTAAGGCAAGGTCAAGTCATTTTATTCCTTATTGTTTTTATTTCAATTTGTTTCAATGTTGTTTTGTGTTGAATATTTATATGTATATTGTCTTGTCTTATTTGTTGTTTACAAGATCAACTTCTTGGCTCTCCACTCACTTGAATCAAAAGTTATGCCGTATCGTGCTTTCTGAAATTTATTTTTTGTGTTTTGATTTGCTATCTTCAACTTGATAAAAGTGAGTATTCACTCATGACATTCATACTTATATAATTTGTGTAGTGACAACAAGTGAATCTATAGAATTGTTATATCATGTTATACCTGCCTGTGATGTGAACTGTATGATGTTAAACCCTGTTATAAACTTGTCACATCATCTGCTATGTTATATTCTGTCATACTATTTATTTATTTCTATTTCTCACACTGCAAGTTCCCTATAGAATAGAATCACTATGGATTGAAATGATACATACCCGAATGGCCTTTAGAATAAGGAAAAATCGTTATGGGCTAAAATGATAGGCCTGAGCGATTTTTATTTATTTTATTTGACTTGGCATTGCGGTTTGAAATGATAGAATACGGATTTTTCTTTGTAAAGTACGGATTGAAATGATATATTATCCGTACCACTTGACTTAGGTTAGAAAATATTATGCAGACCCGTGGTTATTATATATATTTTTGGAATTTTTAAAGTATTTTAAAATGTAAAAAATATGGTAATTTGATTTAAATTTGAATTTAAAATGACTTAATAAAGTGTTATTGATTTTTCTATGAATTAAAATGGTTAAATAAATGAATGCTTAAAAGTGTAATTTGAAATATAACTTTATTTTGAAATTTGAGATTTTGTTTAAAAATGAAGTTTAAGTTAAGTTAATAAATTGAAAATCAAGTTTATATTTTTAAATGGTAATTAAAAACTTAAGTGCTAAGTAAATTTTTTAAAATGCAAAAGAATAGAAAATTGTACAGTTGAATTTAATAAGTGAATTGTAAAAAAATTGATTTTATGTATAAAATTTACTTTATAAAAATCATAAGTTAAAGGGTATTTATATGTCCATTTTGAAGTGGAAAATATGAAATTTTATTAGTTAAAATGGTTTAAATTTAAGTTTAATTGTTGCTGAAATTCTATTGTAAATCTAGAAATTCTTTTAGTAGCACTTCAGAAATGTTATCGTTTCTGAAAATGAACTAAAATGTGGAATAAATGAATCTCCAGCACTTTGTAAGTGCTGTAGTTGCAGAAGTGAACTAAAGGCTAAAATTAACTAAAGGCTATTGTAGCACTTGGTAAGTGTTGTAGTTGTAGAAACTAAAACTAAAACCTAAAACTAATAAAAGAGCTATTGTAGCACTTGATAAGTGCCGCAGTTGGCTGAAATGAGATTTTGTTTATAATTGAACTATTACAGCAGTTTTGTAAATGCTATCTTTGCTGAATTGAACTATTTTCAACTAAAACTGAACTATTACAGCAGTTTTAAATGTTGTCTTTGCTGAATTGAACTGTTTTCTAATGTAACTTACCGTAGCATTTCCTAAGTGCTGCGAAAGCTGAAATTTCATTGTTTTAATGTTTTTAAGTGAATAAATGAACTCTGAAAGGCTAAACTTTTTGGGAATTGAATATTTGATTTGTAAGTATAATAACTTCACTTTTAAATAGTTTAAATGGAGTATTTTGATTTGAAATATAAACCATCTTGAAATATGATTTGGAATGGTATTTAAAATAAAATATAAATCGAATGAGGTTTTGAAAGGATATGATATTTTGAAATTTTGAAATGGATTTGAAATGATATTTGAATTTGAAATGATATTTGATTTTTGAAGTATAAAATACCATTTTGAAATTTATAACCACGGGTTATAATAATGATTGGTTGTTAAAGAGACCGGGATCGGATATGGACATACTTTCTGTCGATACCGAAAACCACTTTAACAACTGTTTACGCCGTGGAGTTCCAGAATGAAGTAGGATGGTGGTGACGATCCTATTGAGGTATGAACATGGACCCGATTCCCATGAGTTGGCTTAAGGTGGCTAAAACAGGAGCGATCGACGGGCCAAGTGATGTCATTCCTCCTATCGGACACATTTCTTCGATAATATACTCTTACTTTTGATTGATTTGATTTCCATCCTCCGATTTTGATTGGGAGTGTGTTCCGAGGTGGGCGGTAGTGGCTGCTCTGCGTTACCACCAGGTTGGAAGCGTACTTGTTATATCTACCATGGCATTGCCTAGTTGTGTCGTGTCACCTACCATAGCGAGCTTTACTATGAGTTTTGTTTTTCTCCCGTAGCCCATGGAGTATTTAGGGTAGCCTCCCGATCTGGAGGTATGCTGATACTAGATGGACTACAAGGACTATTACGTGTGGAGGGCTATATGAGTAACCCTTTAACGCTATATTAAAATAAGTTTATTTTACTGTAGACGTTATTATAATAGCGCAATATTACTACATAGTAAATAATTTAACGGATCCTTAGAGGATGGGCGGTCCCAAGCATCTTTTAAGTTACTTGTACTTTACTACAGTTCATATGAGTTGGTTTACATTGTATAAGTATGTATGTCCTGATTCGAGTATTTTGTGTTTTGCTTTATGCTCGGGTCAGCCTGAGTATTCACAACTTTGGATTTCTCTTTCTAGAATCGCTGGAGATTCTGCTTATCTAGTTATTTATCTTTCAGTTTCAGTTGTTCTATTTCAGCTTTTGTATTAGCGAACTTCTATGTATTTGGGATTTCTATTGTGTTTGTTTTCAAACTGATATTATGTGTTTGTTTAGAGACTTTGTTATAGTAGCTTCATGAACTACTATGGTATTTTAATTTCTGCTGCAAGTTATTATGATATTTCTGTGTCTGTGATTCTGTGAATGGTTTTATTTGCTCCAAATTTTATTACAATCTGTTATTTTGAATTATTCAAGTCTGACATGTGTGGATTATTGTCGATTTGAATGGTCCAAAATAGTGGGTCATTACATTCTTATTGCCAGTGTATAAGAAATTCATCTTACATGTTCCCTATCAAACATTTTAATAAGGTGTCCTTGCATATCATTTGGAACATTCCCAATATCCTTGTACTTACTATAAAGACATCATTTACAAATCCAACATTGAGTATTAAAATAACTAAAGCTGATTTCAACACAAGCACATTGTTAACAATCAGTAGTGTGTTGTTCACTTATGCTTTAGAAGTATCTAAGTACCTTTTATCATTCTTTCTTATGAGCACACTCTTCCTCTGCATTTTGTTGAAAGTCAAATCATTTGATATTTCTATCAAAACACTTGTTTAATTTTGATGCTTAACGAACGACACTTTTGTATCAATTCTCGTATCATATCCAAAAATTCACAAACCAAATATCGCTCCCACTGACTTCAAGATACTTTGGTTGTTGTATGCAAAAAGTCTATTCTAAATCAATATTAAGAATTTTCCATTTTAGCACATATGTACCAAATAACTATATCTTACAAGATGATAATTTTGTAGGCAAAATCCAAATGAACTTGAGCACATCCAATGGTGAATCTGTTACGTTAATTTCAATGATTGAAACTCATGGTAATATTCTTATCAATGTGGCTCACTATATTTAAACTACATATGTCTTTCTCATAAAGACGCATTTGCGGTCGATAGATCATATCCCTTTGGATACAACTATCAAAATTATATTTTAATAATGTACTTGGAACCAATTTTGGATTAGAGCATCATACCATATAATAGAGTCAATACTCTTAATGGTTTAATTAAACAACCGAGGAGTACTTGTTCTTGACATTGTTAAGAAACTCATAGTTTGTCTTTACTATATAAGAATACTCATTAAATGTTCTACTGTATTTGTGTGCATTTAGGTTCAGGCAGTTTCTCTTATCCATTGTAATTAGTTTTATTCTTGGATCGTAACTAAGCTCATTTTCTATCAATAATTTCTCAACGAAATTCTTTCGCTACGAAGTTGATATTTCTTAAAACTGTATTTGTTTCTCGATGCAACGGAATGGAAATTCATAAACATTTATGAATTTTCTTATATATAAAATTGATTTTCTTTTAGTTTACAAAAAGTATGTTCAAAACATAAATTGGTCCTCCAATGACAATCATTTTCAAATTAATTTTGGAGCGATTCATCAAGATCCCTCACAAAAACTATTACGTGTAGTCTTTTGATTCGCACAATCTGCCAATTCCTTGGTCTAGGATATAATAGGATTTCTTATACTTGTATGATTTTGTAAACTATTCTTTTGGTGAAATTAATTTTAACCTTGTTTACTACTCTTAAATACATGACCTTATTGAAAGAGGTAATCTCAACTTCACTCACAACTCATCATACTTCATTCAACCAAGTTCGATTACTCCTTATCAATACAACATTATGTATTATAGGAAGGAGTGACTTTTGAGATTGAATATTTATTCATTTTTAGGTACATATGGAAATCTTTCCAATATACTCACCCATTCGATCAAATCGAATCATTTTCATCACATATTTTTTATTTCCTTCTGTTTTATATTCTATGTGATTATCATTGACTTATACATGCGTATCAAATACACATGTTCATATCTGTGTTAACTCATCGGTGAATATGAAGTTTGTGGAACCATTTTAATATTAATAAACTTATGATTGCATACATCTGCGTGTATCAACCCTCAGAGTTCATCAACACTTATGACGCTCGCACTAAATGAGTGCATAGCCCTTAATTGTTTGAGATATAATTGACTAGTATCATATGATTCATAATCATATAATAACATTGTTTCTCAAAACTACGGCTTGGTCTATAGTTCCAAAATAGATGTAAATAATTTTAGATACTTTGGTATTTCGCATCATTTTGTTATGATAACAAACACCACATTATAGTTTTATTTCATAATGAATATTCATAATATTCACTTTGAAATGTAACAACGTCTATTTTTCAGTCGACACTGAGAAACACTTTATTTCATAAATAATGTTTGGTATGTTTTATGAAAACAAATTTCATAACTTGATGCAACGATAAGTGCTATATGGCATGATCCCACTATTTCCGCCATTAATATAAAGTGTACTGAATTTAGGGGTCCATCATTCACTTAATATAGATTATTTAATTCATATACTGCGACTAATTTATAACAGAAAGTCCTTAAATAAAATATCTTGAACTCAAAAGAAATAAATCTCATAGAAAACAATTTCCTATATCAAAATACATTTCGAAATAGAAATCATATTTTATTCATGTATTAAGTATCAATTATTATTTTACAATTCTCACCAATGTTTCTTTATTAAGTAGAAGTAATTATTCACTCTCTTCATCCCAACTGTACCTTAAATCACATATACTTTTGTACATTCGTTTTTCTTTCTAGAGGTAGAAACATTCAAAAGACAACTCTTACTACAATATCATAACGAACCCTTTTCAAAAGCATACTTGGACATTTTTAACATTTAAGGACGTCAAATATGTTGCACTTTGCGTAAACAGATCAAACTAGCATATCATCAATTGGGTCCTTGGATCAATATTGTAGTTTTGGATTTGTGTTACTTTTAACACAATGTGATCTTTATCAAAATCAATCAAATTGAATACTGGATCTCGCATTAGGCTTATTTTGGATGAACTAATTTCATCTAAGTACAGTATATTACTGTAATATCCTAAAAAATATAAATAACTAATATTCAAATATAGAGATTATTTAAGTATGTGAATTATGAATTAAATTTTGATTAAATGGATTTAATAGCCTTATTTAACTCCTTTTAATTAATAAATAATAATGGCCACATTGTGTAAATAAATATACAATAATAAATAGTTCGAATAAATAACAAGAAAATCAATTGCTAATAAAATGAATTGATTTTTAATGATGGATTTTAAATGAAATCATAAGATTTTTCCATAATTTTTAATTTAAATATAATTAAATTATCATTTGAAGTATTATTGGACAAACATTGGTATTTTTGAAATTTCATAGACTAGGATAACCAGTATTTGTTGTTTTATGATCATGTCTTATTATTGTACATGTTTATATTTTTATTTTTGTCATTCACGGTTCGTATGGGAACGAAATGTTACGTAGTGAAATATTAGAATTTTAAAAATATAATAACCTAATAACTTAACCTAATTTCATTACATTTCCCTCTTATCTCTATTTTCATTTCCTATAATAATAAACATGAGCCGCCTTCAAAAATTAAATTGTTCCAGAACTATAAACGATGAAAAGATTCATCATTAGATCTATTGCGATCGTGGAAGGGAGATCTTTACATTGGTGTAGGTGAATATAAGTGCAAGTGAATTTGGGTTTGGTCGACATCCATAGCCGGCGACTAGGGTTTACCATTGTAAACGATGAAGGAGGAGTTAGAAGGAACAGAGTATGGTGTAGTGTTGCTCGTTCAGAACTGCACCTAGGGGGTAGGTCTTGGAGGGCACAATTGTACCTCAAGCATCATGACATTTGGAAGATAAGGAAAGCACCACCATGTCACTTTTGGCATCGATTAGCCGAGCATCACTAGTTTGGGGTCATCGCGAAGCACCTACGAAGTGGAGCACAATGCGATTGGCGGTTTTCATTTCATTGATTGGAGAGTGAGAACGGAGGCGGATGTGCATGGCCTGGTGTGCATTTTTCATGTGTATATGTGGAGCCTAATTAGGGAAGAAAAGGAAATTGATTTGGTAAGAGGATTAGTGATTAATTAAGTAGTTTAAGTTAATTAAAAAATTAATCCAAATTATTATTAAATCGATATCTTTTGGATATGATGCCTAATCGAGAAGAGTTCTTTTGTGTTGGACTAATATTGATGTTATCTATGCATTAAAGTTAGATTCTTCAAGTCTAGAGCTAGTAGAATTTTGAGCTACGATTTTAGATCAAACCGGAACGCGAAAGCATCAACTGCAATTTTGGTGAGTTAACTCACCTCTAAATAAACTATATAACACATGTGTTGCTATAGATTATTGTTGAATGCTTAGATGATAGTTTATATATTGTTGTTTGATTGGTTTTTGGATTTAATTCAAGCTTGGAAGAGGATGACATAAATAACTATTTGTTTTGCAGGGAACAAAAGCAAGAGGAAGTTGAAGTGTATACCACTACAACAAAATAGCCTTTTCATAACGGGCAATGCCCGTTGTAATATGGTTTTCGCAACGGGCATGTGCCCGTTGTAATAGGCCTCGTTGTAATAGATACACCACATTTTACAACGGGCAAAGCACATTGTAAAAACCATTGCAGTATACCTTTTTACAACGGGTTATGACCGTTGTAATAGACTATATAACAACGGGTAGTGACCGTTGTAAGAAGCTCATATAACAACGCACATTGCCCGTTGCAAAATAAATGCAAATTTTAAAAAAATTACAGCAGCATCCATGCAATACATCCATACTAATGCTAAATATTGTCGTAAAATAATTAAAATCACATACGAAAAGACTAAAAGCTAGAGTCATAGAATTCTAACACTCCAAAAGTTAGATAAGTTTACATGCCAAATACATAAAGCATTGGGGTACACATGTATTGAACTGAAAAGAAATAAGTTTGCTTGCCTTTTCTGAAACGAAATAGTATTGAACTGAAAAGAAACAAGTTTGGAATCATCCAATTCATCATCCTCTTCTTCATCATCATAAAATTCTTCAGTATTGGGGTACACATTACTAGACTGTCCTTTCTTTGAAGGAACTTCAACTTCTTCATCAAAAGATTCAATGGTGGCACAAACGTGCCATGTAGCAGCATGGCTTGTTACTGCTTGCGCTTTATGCATTATCTTCGCTGCACTACGTAGACAAATCAATAAACCTGTCACCAACCCTACAGAGCACAATTGTTAAAGAAAACCAGGCATCATCAACACATTTCATATAATGACAGGTTAAATATAAAATATGAAAGAGCATACACCAAGATCTCCAGAATTAGACCAGTTAACGACAGCGCTGGGTCTTGTTATTAAGAACAGAACCACGAACTAGCTGCCTTCACATATCCACTTCTACTGTTGTACTGCTGCCAAATATCCTTCACTACATTTACTTCTCCACAACCACTCTTTACAAACACCGGTACTTCACCTTCCCTTGTTAACCATTACCGTGCACATTCAAACCACAGTGCAGCAGCTACACCAACCAAAACGACCACTATCCCCACTTACATACTACCACCACAATACCATCTACATACCACCATCTCTGTTACACTTCTCAACCACAACCAGACTGAACATAACAGTTCCTCTACTCCACATAATAGTCCAACACTGCACATCATCCTCAGCAAAAACACCAAATAACTCTTCCCTTCACATTCATCAATACAACAACCTCTCTCTGTCACCATATAAACCACAACCACTGATCATCATCCTCTGTAACCACACAAAGCACAGCAGCTACTTCATCACCAACTGTCCACCATTCCTCCAACCATTATATATCACTGCAACATTATACGTACCTCACCAATACTTGCCAACCACTCAACATCACATACATACAAAACTTGCCATCTACTTCCACTCGAATCCACTTCAATTTCCACTCGACACTTCAACAACCACCACTGCAATCCCACCGCGAACCACCCTTCTCATCCGCAACTTAAATCGCCTCCACCGCACCTGCTTGTCAACCACATCTTCTGAGCTACAAAAGATTCAAAGGCAAATGCGTTGTGCATACGATCAATATTTTGGACAACGGAATGTATTGATTTTGCAGCAGGGTTAAGATCCCATCCAACTGACTCCATTTCACTGACCATTACATTAACAAATGATTTGATCGCTCTCATCGTGCATTGAAGCTCACTGATGAAATGCTCTTGGTTTTGGTCAGGAAAACTGATTATCCTGCGAACAATAGATAAAAACATGGAAGGTTTTTCTTCATTTTAATTCTAAAATATTAACAAAAGGATTCAACCCACATTGTTTTAATCATCCATGGAAATTATTTATCCATTAATCGTTGATTTCATTACCACAACCCAGAAAGGAAATGAAAATCTGAAAGATCGCATGTAGTATATCCTCATACAATGCATATATCTCATTAATCAAAAAGAAATTCCTAAGAAGCAAAGCCAGTTAATTCTATTTATTACACAAAAATAAAAAATTTAACTCATAATCCAAAAAAAAACCAAATCAAAATATTCAATAGATCCAGCCGTAAGAGCATGGAGAGAAAAAGATGAGATGGAAAATCATACCCACTCCAATCTCTAATGCAGCCCAGTCTTGAACTACATCACTCCTCTACCCGTAGAGCTCGGGTCCAGCCTATGCGCCTTCTCAAATGCATAGAATCGACCTATATTCCATTTTCATTTTCAATACAAGTATAGCTCATATATAAAAACTGTAGGCAGTGGTCAAATAACATATTTGAAGCACTTCTTTAGAGTTGCGAACTTAAAAACTTACAGAGATAGGCGACTCAAGGACTCTCACGCTCGACTTCAGTGGAAACCTCCACTTTACTAGATTTAGGAACGGGGGCAACTTTAATACTAGCTTCAACTTGTTTATCTCTCTATTTAGGATCCGGCGAACTCTGGCAGATTCGACTGCTTCCTCGTGGTGACTACAGTAATCACTAGATTTGTTCTGTTTCTCTTTTTACCTGGAGCTTGCAGCGGCGAAGCTTATAGTTGAAGGAGCTTGCGGTCGAGAAGCTTAAGAATTAGGGTTTTCGAGAACGAGGATCTAGGAACATAGGAGGCGGATTTGGGAGCATGAGAGGCATGTATGGGAAAGTGTTTCACGGAAGTGAATATTGCGTTTTAGCGGGAAGAAGTAATTTTTGGGCACGCGGGCTGTGAAATTTTAGGGGAACAAAAGCAGAGGTGTAGAGTAATTTGTTATTTTAATAATTATTATTATTATTATTTAGACATTATTAACTATAATTCAGTAATTATTATTAATTAACTATTATTATATTAAATATAAAAATAATTATTAATATTTAATAAATTATTAATAATTAATAAATTATTAATATTTAGTAAATTATAGTTAATATTTATTACTTACATTTAATAATTAATAATTAATCTTAAATAAGTACTATCAAATAATTAATAATTAATAGTTAAATTTTAATAATTAGTATTTAATGTTAAATATAACATGTCATTCATAATTATTAATTATAAATTACTATTTATTCGTGAATAATTAAGTATTAATTATTTGTCATTAATTATAAATCACTAGTTATTAATTATAAATTACTAGATATTAATTACTAAATATTTACTGATAATAATTATTAATTTGTAGGATTTTTATTAAGTATTAGAATATTAATTATTATTAATTTATACGATTATTGTTAATTATTAAAATTAACATCAATATTTAATATTAATTATGATTAATCTATGAGATTATTGTTTGTATCAAAATTGGGCACAACACTCTTCGAAAGTTTTTGAAGAGATAACAGTGAAGAATATAAATTAAAAATGAGGATTATCTAATAAAAACTCCAAACAACAGGAAAGTAAATGAGCAAACAAGCGATTTAGAGTAGTTCGGCGTGTTGCCTGCATCCACTATGAAGTTTTTTGCAACTTTATTGATTCTCTTTCAATGACTACAAGTGATTACAGCAAATAACGTCCAAATACAACTTGAAAGTCGAATTCAACAGCAAGAACATGGTGTAAATCTCGATCCGGCAGAGTCTGGGCGCTTCAGAATCAAAAGATCCTTCTTCTGTAGGCTCTAGGGCTCTATTTATAGGCGTAGGAGGCTGAGACTTCGCTCAAACTTCGGGAGATTCGCTCTGGCACGTGAGGGGGCCCATACGACCAATTCCAGAAAGTTTCGACACGATCTGTGATCGATACGAAATCATTTCGTATCGATCAAGATCATGTCCGATGGAGCTGAAATTTGGTATGAACGTTCCTTGGCTCGTGTGCAATCTCCTGTGAAAATTTCATAGCATTTGGATTGGTGGATCTTGAGATATGATCAAGATGAGTTGAGATTTCTCGGATGACTGTTTGGTTCGACTCCATAGCTTCGAAACGATCCTCTCGTATAGATGGTTGCACGTGTTTCAGAGATGGTGTGGCGCGCGCATTTCGAACCGATCCACCTTTCTCTCCGGTTTGACCGTGTCACATCCATGGTTCTCGCCTCGTTTGTATCGAGTGTCGTTATCCAATTCGTGTTGATGGACATGAAGCAGTGTTAACTCGATGGATTCGAGCAGCAGCAACATCGATGGATACGAAGTGATGAAGGCTGATGGTTACGAAGAAGGACTTTCCTCGATGGATACGAACCAAGTATATACTTGATGGATGCGAAGGAGGCCTTAGCCAATCAATACGTAAAGCATGCTCTGTAGATGGACTCGAACTGGATCGGTGCGAAGTGGACGGATACGAAATAGGGTTCACTAATAGATATGAAACCCTGCTCGGTGATGAATTCGAACGAACAATGGAGGATGGAGACGAAAGGAGGTGGTTATTTCATGGATGTGAAATAGTGACTTGTTGTAGTTGATGGATGCGAAGTAGCCACCAACTAATCGATACGAGGATGATGGAGTCGAATACTGACAACTCGATCGATACGAACCAACAGGAACCGGTCGATGCGAAATGGGTGATGGATGCGAACCAGACCGATTCGAACTGTGGCTTATTGATGGGTATGAACCCGATCGATGCGAATTTGATGGACACGAAAATGGGGATTTTTCCTTCAACTTGCATCGATCATATCTTGAGCATATGTACTCGGATCCACTTGAAATTTAGAATGCAAGCTTCCATGGCTTAGCTCGTCATGTCTTGTCAGTCGCGGCTTGATCCGGACTCGGACAAAATTCATCGATATCCATAGCGAGCATGTGCATACTGGACATCCAAGATGTTAAATCTTGGGCTTCTAATCAGTTCTTTGATATCGCGGCCTTGCCAAAAGGCGGGATAACATTTGCCCCCCCAAAGTACGTCTTGTGGAAACATGACGTGCTTTGAAAAGCTGCAGTCTTCGTTCTGAACAACCATTGCTCTTTTGTCGAAGGTTATAATCTTGTGTTGACATAACCGATTGTTGTATGATAGGGCCTAGCTGTTTATCGCCGTAATCGTTATTAGATGAATATCCAATTCCTGTTAATGCTGAAAATGGGATGTTGTTTTGACATATGCACATATGTTAACCTGACTCTCGTTAACGTTGCACGCTCACGAGTCGTTGTCAGTTTTCTTGTATTGAATTTCGTGTCGATCCTCTCCTGAATCGATGTGAAATTTGAGTTGTAACAACGTTTGTCAGTTGTTTAGGAAGTTCCTTCGTATCGATCCTCTCCTGAATCGATATAGAAGGTTGAAAGATTGACTACGCATTGGTAAATGGAGAATTCTGTGGATGCGAAATGTTCATTCGTATCGATGCTTAATGACTCCAACAGGTCTTTGTTGTGTTGTCCGTAACGATGCTAATGTTTATACACTGAAGGATACGAAATAATTGTTCGTACCGATGTGCAGTAGATGGATTTGTGAACTTGTCGATGCGAACTGGGGCTTCAAGTCAATGTTTTCACTGTCTATTTCGAACCGATGGAAATCTTTGGTCAGATGGATTCGAACTGGGGATTCATCTCAATCCATGGGTTGACTGGTTGCGACCGGTCACGGGGACCGGGAGGCGAATCGACCCGGTTCCTTCTAGGTTTCATATAAATACCTAGGACTTAGCCATTTTTCACTTTTTTACTTTTCACTTTTTACTGCCGCCTTTAATCTTCGTATCGACTCGAAGAACCAAAGAAAGGAGAATAACAGCACCATGCTTTCGACTCGATTTAACCTAACCTTTTAGTTCTTCAAATCCAAAACTCAAATTAGGTAATTAATCAATTTCTGCTACATCCTGACGCTAAAGTTCGAATCCCGGGTCCCTCTTTTCTTCACTGATTACCAATTCTGGTAATTCTTAAAGTCAGATCTGGGTGTGAGCTCGGTCAAAAATGGCCATAGCGATGCTCCTGTAGATTGGAGAAGAAAGAATGAAAAAGGCAAAAAAACGAATCGATCTGGGGGCTTGCGTTCGAATCGATGAAGGCAGTGATATTTCTCCTTAGATTTCGCATCGATCCCTGGAATATTCCAATGGAGGTGATGCAGTTCGTACCGATTGTTATGGTGGTGGATCGTATCGATATGAAATGATCGATACGAAAAATAAGTTAACGATCGCTCCGAAGTACTCAGCTTTAGACCGATACGAAGTTTACCTTTATGTTCAATACGAAAAGTATCGACTCGAACGTGATCAATGTGAAGCTGAGACCTTCCTGATCGGTACGAACTAAGCAATTAAGGATCGATTCGAAGCCATCCTATTATGATCGATACGAACTCGGCCCTCGACGATCGATTCGAACACGCTTCCTGGGATCGATTCAAACTTGTATCCTGATGGACTCGAACGAGCTTCCTGTGATCGGTTCGAAACCTCCCATGATGGATACGAAATTTCGACACTTTTCAGCACAATTCCGACGAGCTTCATTTTTGCATATATGGACTTGATAGTTAAACTGCATACTTGACTACCTTCCGAAGCTCGTCGATGGAACCATAACAACTTTAATCAGGATCGATTGCCAACATTTAGATGATTTGGCCATGACGGTCAGCGATGACGGTCATTATAATTGGACTTCGAAGCTTTGTCGTTTGCATATTTTCTTTAACTTTGCAAAATTTATCCAAGTAATGCACAGCACTGCACAACACACACTTTACACGAGGGGAACACACGGGCTCTTCAGCGTCTAATGATGATTTCTCGTGAGTTAGCTAGTTATGAAAACTTCAAGCTCGCAGCCGCAAGAAACTCAGAGTTCGACTCTACCCAGACTTGAAATACCGGACATTGAGGCCAAAGTCATCGGTCCAGCCCCGGACGAGTTACCTGATGCGTCCTTCATCACTAACCCATCAGACTCTGTTCCATGCAATATTTCGGAAGATATGCTAGGAAGAACATGCTTAAGGCATGGTCTATCGATGGACGACGTATTATTGCCAGGACCAAGTGATAGACCGCACAATCCACCGGAGGGATATACTGCATTCAATCGTCATGCGTGCACAGTTGGAACACTCCCTCCGTTTAACCAGTACATAAAAGAAGTATTGTCGTTTTTGGGGATCACTCCTCTCAACTACACCCAAATGGATATGCCTCGCTCAATAGCTTGTTTATTGCATTTATGGAGTATCCCTATCGACCGCCACTTCCGACTGAGATTAGATACTTGTTTAACTTCAAGAGTCGAACTGATAGTCCATCTTTCACATTCCTGGAAGCGGTAAGAAACTGCCAAGTGATTACGGGGTCTTGGACTAGACTGGGTTACTTCAAGACGGAGTGTTTCTATGTTAGATGCCCCGCGGGATTTGCTAGGCGATGGCTATTTAGACGTGAGTATTGCTATGTTTTCGAGCAGTCGGCAAGGCAGTTGCAAATGAAACCCAACTCATATTCTCTTTTTCTTTACAGCAATAATTCAGTGACCCGAAGGTGAATATTTCAAGGAGATAGCTCGGGTTCTCCAAGAGGCCCCAAGCGAAGAGAGGAATATCGAATTGCTCTTGACGGATAGAAATCTTAGGATTCTTGGGTTGATCGAGCGAAGAAAAAGTATAATGCTCGATGGCGCTTTAAGGACTGCCTCGAAAGAATGAGTTAAACGAAGAAAGCCTAAAGTTGTTATAATCGAGGAGGCTGACTTCGAAAAGACTCACACCGATGAGGAACCATTGGGCGAACCTGCGGATGTAACCCAGGATATCGAAGAGCAGAGAAAAGGCAAGGCAGCCGTTGTTAAGCCATCTAAAAAGGGAAGATGGAAATATGTTGTCACGTCTCGGCTCGCCTCCAGAATTAGAATTTCGGAGATGTCTCCTTCAAGAACTAAGAATCATTATAAAGGGCTCGCTGATCTTCCAATTCCGGACGATGTGTCCTTGCAACATGAATCGGATTGGATAAACTTTCACAAGCCTTAGTTTTAAGCGAGTCTCTGCCCACTAGTGTGGTTGACACATCCGGTTGGTCGGGGGGTTGCACATACGTTCACACTTCACGGCACTACACGATTTCTGAATGTAATACGCTCACTGTGAGAGATTACTAACTTTGTTTTATGTTTTCGCTTTGCAGATACCACGTCTGGTCGAAGCTCGATGCTTGGCAGTCTTCACAGCAAACGCAAGTCTTCATCATATTATGAATCATATAGGAGAGAAGGAGACAGAGACTATGACCAGGGGTACTCGAGTCATGTACGCTCTAACAGAGACAAAGAGTATAAGCATCGGTCTCGATCTCGTACGCCACCTCCCAGAGTCTCTGCACAACCTCCTGCCCACGCCTCGCAACCTTCCGAGGCTCCGTGACATAAGCCGTCTTCCCAATCGTCAAGTTCTGAAACTCACCGTAGGACTGAGATTGTGGCCCCCGCAACAACAGAGCAGGTACTGACCGAGCCTTCGGGGGAAGGAGCAGCGAGGCTTGCTCAGCTGAAGAAATATTTCCCTGACATTTGCTTCGATGGGTTTGTCTTCCCTCCACGTTTAAAAAGGGTACCATCGTCGGTCGAACCCATAGTGCATGATTACATTGTAGATATATTTTTCCAGTATCAGGAATGGTCGAAAACAGCGAAAAAGGCGTCAAAGGTGGCCTTCGACCGGGTGGTTATGATTGAGAAGCTGGAGAAAGAACTTGGTCAAAAAGACCGAATTATTCAGGTGCTCAGCAGTGAGGCTGAGTCTTCTCGCAAATCAGAGATCGAGGCCCTTAAAAAAGCCGATGAGGCCCGGGCGGCGATGGAAAGGATGAAGCATGAGCATTATGCCGCGGTGGAGGACATGGGCCACCGAAACACCATCGTAACCGCCGAGCGGGAGGCGGCCTTGAAGGAGCTAAATGAGCTTAAGGCCAAAGTTTCAAAAATCATGAAGGAGAGGGACGTCGCTAATGTTTCCGCACAGGAAGCGTGCGATCAGGCGGTGGAGTTTCGGAGGGAAAGAGACGCGATCGTGGAAAAGGTCCGTGAGATGGAGGCCAGAGTTGATGAGAAAGTTCGGTAGGCAGAGATCAAGCTCGTGACGGAGATTGAAGAGCTTCTTATAATGCCAATGTGTTGAGACACAGGAATCTGGCTTGGCTTGATGATTACTCGACACATTTATACAACGCCTGGAACTTGGTGGTCGAGGAAGAGAAGGCGGTGCTGTCGAATGGTGCCCATGACGAATTAGAGCTGGAGAACCATATTTTAAGCGAAGATGAAAAGAAAGTTCTCCATGACTCTATGATTTCTCATGCAAGGGAGAGCTTGGGCACCTGGCACTTAGAGATTGGGGAAGGTTCTGGAGTTGAGCATTCTGCTACAAGTCTTGAGATTGTAACTTCATCTCGATCAGAGCCCACTCCAGTGACCGAGCCCCAGCCCATCCCGGCCTATGATCATGAATAGCCACGCTTATCTCCTATTAGGGAGCATTCATCCGAAGCTGTTCAGCCAGCCGTAAGCTGAAATGAGGAAGGTACTCTGAACAAATTTCATCTGTATTTGAAGTGAAGGGCTTGTTTTTGAAGTGTGTTCTGACAACTTCTTTTCTTTCTTGTCCAGTGAGCAAAGTTACACTGACAGCGTCTCCTGCAAGCCAAGAATCACATCAAGTGCAGGAGGCTATTATTACTGAGGCGATTACCACGACTACGGTCGCGCCGATGGAGGTGACACAGGGCAGCTCGTTGCCATTGGATGAGCAGATGATGAACGAGCTCCTAGGTCAAAGCAGCGATCCTTTTGCGGACATGCCATTCGTTCTTGGTGCGTTCCCACCTGCTTCCATTGCCTCGTCGCAGTTCACCACTGCCTGTCATGAAGCCCGTACCGCTCGTGAAACCGAGATACTAGCTCAAATCAACACAGAGATGGAAGCGGCAGCACACGGTGGTAGTTTCGAGAGTGTTACGACGGCGGTTGGACCCACTCCTCTTATGGTGGTATCTTCCGGGGACACGCTTGTCGGTACCAGCATGCCCATTCCGCCCCCGGTGGTAGACCCGACTCCTCCGACTCCTCCAGAAGAGAATATTCCTTTAAGTTCAAGTTCGGAGGAAGATGTCGATATCATGCCTTCATTAGAGGATGATCCGCCAAAGGGTAAGGGCTCGAAGCGAAAGACTGTTAGGGTTCCAATGGTTCCGCGTCGAAGAAAAAGCCGAAGAGGAAAAGGTAGATAATCCCCCTCTGGCGCATTTTTGGCAGTTAGGAAGTTGCTTTTATTTTTCTTTCATAGGACATGTATAGATGCAGGCTTGGTCCCTTGCTACTAGGAATTTTTTGGAATAACTTGTACATGAATCTTCGAATATAGTTAGTTGAAATGAAATTTTGTTTCTTTGCTTTAACTTTCATTTCTTTTGTGCTTAAGTATTTGCAGCATTTGAATTTCAGTCCGATGCACTTGTGGTGTTTTTACCTTCAAGTTGAGTTCGTTTTATTTGTCAAGTCTGAAAATCTTGATCACACGTCGTAATCGATGAATGAGTTAAATTTTGGACACTGTATCACTTTGGTTACTGATTAACACTTAAGCTTTTTTGCCCCCAGTTCCGGGGACCAGCATTTGTATTTCGGTAGGCAATCACACCTATTGCAAATCTTGAGCACATGTCCACACTCTGGGGACTTAGCATAATCTGTGATCGATAATCTGGTTCACACTCTGGGAATTCGAGAGTTACCGATGTTTGTAGCACAGTTCGCACTCCAGGAACTTTGACATGGTATTTGTACTCTAATTCACACTCTGGGAATTACGAGTCGACATTTATATTTTGGTTTCGCACTCTGGGAACCTGGAATTGATGTTTGTACTCCAATTCATGCTCTGGGAACTTAGACTTAGCATTTATATTTCGGTTCGCACTCCGGGAACCTGGAATTGATGTTTATACTCCAATTCACGCTCTGGGAACTTGAAATTAGCATTTATATTTCGATTCGCACTCTGGGAACCTGGAATTGATGTTTATACTCCAATTCACACTCTGGAAACTTGGAGTTAGCCGACAGATGGTCAGTCACATCTGTTTGGGCTTTTTAGGAATTTGTTCACACTCTGGGAACGATGGATTTATCGGGATCGTGGATGGTCGGATCACATCCACCCCGAGTTAACAAGCGAGGTCGTTAGACGGACGGGTCCATCCTCCTCAAACTTGGTTAGGATATAGCCGAAGTCGTTAGGCGGACGGGTCCACCCTCTTCGGAACAGCATTTATATGTTTACAATCCAACTCGCACTCTGGGAGTTTGGAGTTAGTGTTTATGCTCCGGTTCGCACTCTGGGAACCTAGAGTTGATGCTTATACTCCAATTCGCACTCTGGGAATTTGGAGTTGGTGTTTATACTCCGGTCCGCACTTTGGGGACCTAGAGTTGATGTTTATACTCCAATTCGCACTCTGGGAATTTGGAGTTGGTGTTTATACTCCGGTCCGCACTCTGGGGACCTAGAGTTGATGTTTATACTTTAATTCACACTCTGGGAATTTGGAGTTGGTTATAGGACCGTCGTGTGTCGGTCCAGTTCATCCTTTGATGTGATGGCTTGGCCCCGAGCTGAGGTTTCACTTAGTGAGTGGCCGGTCGTATCACAGTCACTCACTATTTGAATAAATTCCATCGTGCGATAGAACTTAGCTCTTCGTACGTCGTGATTGTTGAATGTCGCTGAATCATAGCTCTAGCTTGAAGAGATAGTAATTTATTGCTGGAACGGAAAAACATGGCAAAGTCAATGCCTTATTACAAATTCAAACTTCAGAATGCAAAGAAACTTACAAAGTATTCATAGACTAAATAAATCATGTTATGTCTAACAGTGACGAATATCGTCGTCGTTCCAAGCTCCTGACAAAGTAGGTCTGCCACTGACGGCGTTTATCACTAGTCTCCCGCCGGGACAAGTAGAGTCCTCCTGCCTCGGTCGATCGGGTTCATTATTTTGATTCGATGGGCCCGCTCCTCCAGGCTGCGGCGCCCGCACAAATTTTTCCAGCTTCCTTTCTCTAATCAATTTTTCAATGAGATCTTGCAAATAACGACATTCATTCGTATTGTGCCTGTAGCTTTCATGAAACCTGCAAAAAATTTCCGTCTGGATTTGTCTTTCTAACGACGGTTTTGGTGCAGGTTTTTTATATTGAATTGTATTACAGGTTTGTAAATACAAGTTCTCCAGTGATGTATTCAAAGGAGTGTAACTGTCAAACATAGGATTCTTGCACGGTGGGCCACGATTTTGATCTTGCTTTCTATTTTGATTCACGCTATCTCTCCGCTGAGTTTGTTTGTTTTGAACGTTCAACTGAACTTTTCCGGAGCTCTCACCGGACTGTCTGATCGCGACATTGCTTTGGATCCGTTCCGTGCTTGGCCCTGCATCAGTCGGCTTCCTAGACTGTTTCGCATCTTCCCTTCTCAGGAATTGAGCCGCCTTAGCGTAGAAACGGTACAATGATGCAGGTGGTTTTTCAGCCAACCAGTTGCCAAACTCAGAATCGGGGTTAATCCCCTTTGTCAACGCCATAAGAATGGAGTTATCGTTCGGATTGTTGATTTCCGTACATGTAGCATGGAATCTCTCTAAATAGTGTCTGAGCGTCTCTTCAGGAGCTTGGGTGACGCTAGACAGAGTGATGACACCATTTGGCCTTGTGACGTGCATGCGGAATTGCTCAACAAATTTTGTGGCCAACTGGTCGAAGGAGGAAATGGATCAACGTGGCAGTCGAGTGAACCACATGGTAGCGATGCCCCCCAAGGAGATGGGAAAACTACGACACTTCACTGCATCGTCAGCTCTAGCAGCGCTCATCGACCATTCATATTTCAGAATATGTTGGTTGGGGTCGGAGTTTCCCTCGTACATGGGTAGAGTCGGCATCCTGAATCGCAGCGGGGGTTCAGCGGTAAGAATATCGTCCGTAAAAGGACTGTGACTTCGGGAGATTCCCCAGTCATCATTCGTGAGACCTTGGCTCTCACGGATCATCTAACGTATCATGGTCAGAAGATCCGGCATTTGTACGTTCTGTGCGGCTTGTGCCGGAGTGTGATTGTGTTTCATATTATGAGGTTGGACCGGATGCTGTCAACGGTCCACATCTTACCTCCTTGGCTCATAGTCCTCTGGGACGTACGGTTCACGAGTACGTCCATGCTGATGATGGTCTAGGTTTGACTGATTTTGGGCATCAACCCCTGGTTCAACCGCGACGGTCGTGGCGTGGTAATATGTGGTGTAGTGAGGATCGGCACCCCTTCGGGAGGAGGGCCCGGTTGGAAACTGGAAGATGGACCAACTCTCAGCTGTCCATCGGTCATTGCCGGTTGATATCCAGCATTTTGTATATGTCTTCCATCTACACAGGGTCGCGGAGATCGATGATGGTAATCAGAAGATGAAGAACTTTCGCTAGAGGAGCGAGAAGCACGATCTCTCCTGGATCTCCTCCGCTTCTGGCGATTCAGCTGGTTGGTCAGCTCGGCATTGGCGCGTAGCTATTCCGTTAGTTGTTGCCGACTTTGGGTCAGCTCTTGAAGCAGCAGCTGAAACTCTTGTCGGGTGACTGGACCTGATGGTTCCGAGTGTCCGGTAGCGTCTTGGTTAGAGGGAGGTAGTGGTGCAGGATTCGGTCTATCCTGGTTTTCTTGATTGACAGCATTAGAGGTGGTCCTTGTGCTAACCATCTTGGGGGTTGAACTCCTTTCCTAGACTTTATGCAAATATGAATAGAAGGGAAGGAACTCGAATTAGTGATCTGGATCTCTCTCTTAGATTTATTCAATCCGGTATCGACGACAGATCCAACGAGCAGGAGAAAATCTGGGTTTTCTCACTGAAAGCACCAAAGCGTTTGTACCAAAATTAGGCATAACACTCTTCAGAAGTTTTTGAAAAGATAACAGTGAAGAATATAAATTAAAAATGAGGATTATCTAACAAAAACTCCAAACAACAGGAAAGTAAATGCGCAGACAAGCGATTTAGAGTGGTTCGGCATGTTGCCTACATCCACTATGAAGTTTCTTGCAACTTTATTGATTCTCTTTCAATGATTACAAGTGATTACAGTAAACAACAGCCAAATACAACTTGAAAGTCGAATTCAACAGTAAGAATATGGTGTAAATCTCGATCCGACAGAGTCTGGGCGCTTTAGAATCAAAAGATCCTTCTTCTGTAGGCTCCAGGGTTCTATTTATAGGCGTAGGAGGCTGAGACTTCGCTCAAACTTCGGGATATTTTCTCTGGCACATGAGGGGCCCACAAGACCAATTCCAAAAAGTTTCGACACATCTGCGATAGATACGAAATCATTTCGTACCGATCAAGATCATGTCCGATGGAGCTGAAATTTGGTGTGAACGTTCCTTGGCTCGTGTGCAATCTCCTGTGAAAATTTCATAGCATTTGGATCGGTGGATCTTGATATATGATCGAGATGAGTTGAGATTTCTCGGATGGCTGTTTGGTTCGACTCCATAGCTTCGAAACGATCCTCTCGTATCGATGGTTGCACGTGTTTCAGAGATGACGTGGCGTGCGCATTTCGAACCGATCCACCTTTCTCTCTGGTTTGACTGTGTCGCATCCATGGTTCTCGCCTCGTTTGTATCGAGTGTCGTTATCCAATTCGTGTTGATGGACACGAAGCAGTGTTAACTCGATGGATTCGAGCAGCAGCAACATCGATGGATACGAAGTGATGAAGGCTGATGGTTATGAAGAAGGACTTTCCTCGATGGATACGAACCAGGTAGATACTTGATGGATGCGAAGGAGGCCTTAGCCGATCAATATGTAAAGCATGCTCTGTAGATGGACTCGAACTAGATCGGTGCGAAGTCGACGGATACGAAATAGGGCTCACTAATAGATATAAAACCCTG
The DNA here is from genome assembly GCA_030765085.1 of Allium cepa. Classification (NCBI taxonomy): domain Eukaryota; kingdom Viridiplantae; phylum Streptophyta; class Magnoliopsida; order Asparagales; family Amaryllidaceae; genus Allium; species Allium cepa. Next base: position 980,098,800 of record CM060934.1, read on the forward strand.
CTCGGTGATTGATTCGAACGAACAATGGAGGATGGAGACGAAAGGAGGTAGTTATTTCATGGATGCGAAATAGTGACTTGTTGCAGTTGATGGATGCGAAGTAGCCACCAACTAATCGATACGAGGATGATGAAGTCGAATACTGACAACCCGATCGATACGAACCAACATGAACCGGTCGATGCGAAGTGGGTGATGGATGTGAACTAGATCGATTCCAACTGTGGCTTATTGATGGGTACGAACCCGATCGATGCGAATTTGATGGACACGAAAATGTGGCTTTTTCCTTCAACTTGCATCGATCATATCTTGAGCATTTGTACTCGGATCGACTTGAAGTTTGGAATGCAAGCTTCCATGACTTAGCTCGTCATGTCTTGTCAGTCGCAGCTTGATCCGGACTCGGACAAAATTCATCGATATCCATAGCAAGCCTGTGCATACTGGACATGCCGGACGCTAAATCTTGGGCTTGTAATCAGTTCTTTGATATCTTGGCCTTGCCAAAAGGCGGGATAACAATTATTACTAATTATAAATTATTAATATTATAAATTAAAAATATTATAAATTATTGAATATTAATTAATATTAAATATTAATACCATTAATAAGTAATAATTAAATATTAATATTATTAATTATTCAATATAATTAATATTTAACTATTATTAAATATTGATATTATTAACTATAAGTTACCATATTATTAATTATTAATTATAAAATATTAATTACTAACATTAATCATTACTTCTTATTATTAATATTGATTATTACTTCTTAATTATTAACTTTAATTATTAATTATTAATTTTTAAACATTAATACTTATTATTGATTATTAACTATTTAATAATCATTATTATTTATTATTTATTAATTATTGATTATTGAATAGTAATTATTAATATTAATTATTAATGGTAATTGTTTCATGTTTCAAATTAATTATTATTATTTAAAAATTAATAATTAATTATTGGTTGTCAAAATTTGGCAACAAACATTTATTACAACGGGCATTTTGTGACCGTTGTAAAATTGATATCTATTACAACAGGCATTTTGTGAACGTTGTAAAATTGACATCTATTACAACGGACGTGAAAGGACCGTTGTAATAGCATTCTATTACAACAGGCAGTCATTGCCCATTGTAAAAAAGGCGTTGTATAGGGCATCTATTACAACGGGCCTGAATGGACCGTTGTAATAGCCTACTATTACAATGGACAACCAATGCCCGTTGTAAAAAGGGCGTTGTAATAGAGTTTTTTTGTTGTAGTGTACGTAGCAAATAGGTCGCTATGGTTTACTTTGAAATACACACACATATATGTGATTGACATGGGACTTTTGTAGAGAGACCCTTAGGGATTTCTCGCCAATATTGATTTATTTATGTTCTTATGTTTCTTATATTGATGTTTGGTAGAAATATTTATGACATATTGTTGATTTGTGTAATTGTCGTTATAGTACTTATCTCTATACCATTACTTATGAAGTACCTTCTTCTTAAACCATTGCGTTTATTGGACTTGTGCTTGTATCTTTACAAAATAAATGTTTGATCACGTTTTTGCACTTTGAAAGTTGTTTAAACTATAATTTTCATGTATTTTTGAGAATTTTGAAATAAAGATAAGTGTTGTTTAAAATTTGTAAAAGAAGTTATAAATTTGATTAATTATCTTTTGGAATAATTTGTATTGTCTTACATTTATAAAAAGATTATAAATTTGATTAATCATCTTTCAGGATAATTAATATAGTCTTAAATTTATAAAAAGATTACATATTTGATTAATTAATGTTGTTTTAAATTTATAAAAAGATTATAATTTGATTAATTATCTTATAGGATAACTAATGTTGTTTTGAATATATAAAAAGATTATAAATTTGGTTAGTTATCTTTCAAGATAATTAATGTTTTTGAATTCATGAACAATTATAAATTTGATTAATCTTCTTTTAGGATAACTAATGTATCAATTATCTTTCGGGATGATTAACATTGTTTTAAATATATAAAAGTATTTTAAATTGATTTATTACCATCCCGGATAATAAATGTTGTTTTAAAGTTATAAATGACTGTTTATAAATAAGAAAATCTTTTAAAAGGAATGTTTAAAATAAAGCTAAGTGTAAATTGTTTTGGTTCATAGGAAATGATGTTTTAGTGACATTTGTTTTTGACCCTTTTTTTAATACGCTTAGAAATATAATTTTCCCTTTAAAAAGAATATTTTAAAGAGCGTTTTTAAAGAGTATTACAAATATTTATGATGTGATATTTAAGCACAAGTGTGAGTCAAATGTTTTAAAAGTTTGACTCGTTTATAGAAATATTCAGACGTACACTTAGCATAAAACGTTGAAGGAACTCTTGCTATTCTTAAAGTTAAGAATGTTGTCGTAACAATGTGGTTAACAACACTGCCCTTAATGTAAGAGATTTAGTTTTCATATACGATAATTTTGGTATTCCTGATAGTTGATTTGCTGACTATCAATTCTGATATCTTCTTTATGTCCATCGATTCAAGATGATTTTGTTGCTCGTTTGGAACATTTAAACTTTTTCTTTTTTAGAGTTAAGAATGCTATCGAGACAAGATAGGAAACAGCATAGCCCTAACTTATCCAGCTTCATCGTTTTCTCCAGAATAGTACTAGTTTATTTCCGATAGTTGATTCATCGAATATCAATTTTGATATCCTTTATCGAAAATGATTAAAACTAAAGAGTCAGCGGATGTCAAATTAAGTGGGGTTGCTCCCATTAGGGTATCTTCACATCTACTCTGGATTAGATTTGGTTGTATGCCAACGGAGATGTGCAATACTCGGGCTCTTGGTAAGATTGACAGGGTTTGGCTTATACATTTTTTAAGAGCCATCGTAGTTATCAAGGATATTTTCTAGGGTTATACTTCCAGTAAAAGGGTGCATCCTCCTAGTTGTTGTCAAAAAAACTCCCTTTCCTTACTTGATTCAAATATTTGAGCTATTTTCTTAATTGCATCGAGTAGTGTCTCGTGCTCATTTCGATGATTATTTATTATGTCCATTCTTTAAGTTTGGATTTTAATCTTGTTTATAGCTATTCTTTTAAGTTTGGGTTTTATTCTAATTTGTTTCCATTCTTTCATGTATGGAAGTTGTTTTTGTAAGGTAAAACCCATTATGTATTTGGCAGCATGGTCTTACAGAATTATTATATGTTCATCAATTTCTTGAGCTTTCTTATGCTTCTAAACTGATTTGGGTGTTATTTTATTATAATGCTCAGGTCAGATCGAGTTTTTTTCCTGGTTGTCATTACTAATATATGGAGCTCATGAAGTAGAGCTAGAGGTTTGTCTGTTGAAGTATTTTTATTTCCTATTGGATTTTTTTTCCCCAACGATAATTGTAAGGTCGGGAATTATAACTGTTCATGTAACGAGGTTTGTTTTTAACTCTGATATATTATTATATCTTAGGGTGACAACTTTTGTTTTCTTTATTATATTGTATATGACCATTCCACTGGAAGATTCTATTTTCCTTGTTCTTTTTCTTTCTTTTACCCTAACAATTCACCTTTCCGGTACTTGGATGCTCGGCATTCTAATACCATGGATGTAGTAAGTGCAGACTTTCTGGGGTCGAAAAGGGAGGTCGTTACAATTACTAACTATAATCATCATATTAATTTTGAATTCGAAACTCATAGAATGCATTATATGGTATTGACTAAATAAACACACAAGCGACCAAATTACTAATGTATTTAGTAGTTGTAAAATCAAGTGTTTGCATGGGTATTGAGACATTAATATGCAAGAAGCATTTATTAGCAAGTGTATGTTATATTTCTGTTTGTCAATCTTTAATTCATTTCATTTGTATATTTTAGTCGACAAACGTTTTATCAACTGTATTAAATGCACAAATTTATCAATGTATATTATTATAACATTATTTAGCATATGTTCTTACAATATTAGAAAGGTTAAATGTTATAATTTCATTTTTCTAACAAGGCTCACGCTAGTCTTTTATGTTTCAAAAAACCCGAAGTCGAAACATAGAAGTCTTTTGACTTCACTAGTGGATGTTAGGACTCGTATGCCTCAGGATTCTAACCTTGAGGAAAGCTCAACAAATCATAGGCCCACTTACAATGGATAACTCCTTATCAGTTGTATTACATATAACACCTAACTTATGGTACCTTATCCTGATCCCGCCTTTAGCTTGAGGAAAGCTCAACAAGTAAAGTGAGACTATTCACTTGGATCTATCGTTTCATGATGGCCTAAATATAATAAATGTAACTTGAGGAAAGCTCGACAAATACGTACAGTTATCTTACATCGTCTATTCAATATATTAATAGTACTACACATATCGTTCCTAACTTAAGGAAAGCTTAACAACTAAAGAGTATGCAAGTAATCTATTAATATATAAATGATAGAGGGCAGCTTTATATTAAAAATTCATAATCTTTAATATATCATATCAAGTGATAACGACTTATGGAATAATGTATTTTTTTATGAAATATCATCGTGATTCAAGTATCGGACACATCAAAAATCATGGTATACGTACATATACGTATGTATTTGTTCCTTAAATCTATTTAAGATTTCTTAATGTTCCAACATTAGTTTATATATTCATATTATATAAGTTTTATTATTATCATATAACTTTTATATTATACTTATATAATAGTCTTATGTATTTATTATGTTAATTAAATCTTAATTAAATAACATTTTAGTTAATTTTATATTAATTTAATATAATGGTTATATTTAATGATTATTATATAATATAACCTTTGTAGTATAACACATATATCACATATATATGTATATTGTTAATTAATTTATTATTAAACAATTTCAGCTAAATTTATATTAATTTTGAAATTCATTTATGTACATACATGTACACTTATGTTAATTTAACATTTTAAAACAACATAACATATATAATAATATACAATACACACACACATATATTTTATAATTAATTAACTTATTTTATTAACATATTTTATTAATCTTATTAAAAAAAATTATAAATTTCAAAATTAGTTTTTATTAAATTTTGAATATTTTGAAATTTTTCATTATATTATAACGTTTATAATATGTATATATTATATTTTAACTTTTAAATTTAAAAATCTTATATTTTCAATTTTCAAAAAAGTTTCAAAACTTATATTATAACATTTACAATATTTTCTTATTTTAAATTTAACTTTTTTTTTCTTAAACAAATTTGAAATGGCCCAGGCCGAATTTAAATTGGGCCTTTTCTATCAAGGATAACCTTTTGGACTTACCTCATCATTTCGGTCTAGGCTAGTGGTCAGGTAGGACATAGTGCTTGATTACCCAAATCCAACCTTGGGCACTACGTTTCTAGCCACCACACTATATGGGTGGGCTTTAATTAGTTAATCCTAACATGACTAATTTAGACCGCATATGCTATTAAGCTCTGATACCATTGTTGAAACTGGTCCAATCTACAATGGAAGTTATGGGTGGATTTTTTTTTTATCCTATTGGATCTTTATTGGGCCTAAGAAGTCTAATTCATTTAGAATGTTTCAAATTTTATTTAAATAAAATCTTTATTTTATTTAAATATATAAATTATAGATATTTTATTTAATTAATGTCTTGATATATATATATATATATATTTATATATGTATGTATCATATACACATATATATGTGTTTGCATGCGTAACATATCAATCTGTCCAACGTATAACATGATCGCGTATTAATGTTGTGATTTACGTTGCAACAGATAGTTTAACTCACCCAATATGCAAATAAATATTGACCAAACATATGTATATATGTATATACACAATTATTTATGTATAAGCGGTATATATACATATACTATTATAAATAAAATATTAATATTACATACATATTATTATAATATATTTAATGAAATATAAGTAATTATTTATAAACATTAGAAGCAATTATTCTTATTTTTTAAAATAGTGAGCAATATACATATATTTATGTAATAATATTTTTTATTTGAATATATACAGACACAAATATACGTATAATACATACACACATATATAAATTAATAAAATACTCAAAATAATTTTATAGTAAAATTCTAGGCTTTACACACACATTAGACAATAATTTATAAAAAAATTTAAATTTTAAAATGAATTTTTATTAAATATCCTTTCGAAAATGAATAAAATATTAACTAAAATTCATTTTGTATAAATTTCCATTAAATCCTAAATGATATTTTATGCTTTGAACAAAATTTCCATATTTTTTTAGTATAAATAATTTTAAAATGATTCTCCTTATTTTAGGGCAAAATTTAATATTTGATTTAAAAATAAAAAAATAGTTCTTGTTTATTATTTTTTAGCCAAGTGTCTCTTTACTGTTAATATAATTTTATAAAATATAAAATATAATTTTCATAATATATTTGAATTAATAATATATTTGAATTAATAACTTATTTATTTAATAAATTGATTTAAATAATATTAATAATAATGAAATATTTATAAAAAATGTTTTGCCACTTTCGAAAATTATAATACTTCAACAATTTATATATAACTATATCACTTTTTTGGACTATAATATGATGTTATAATTAATTACAAACTATTTGTGTGTGTGTAATTAAATATTTTATATTAATGCGACACCCCGCATTTTTATGTAGTTAAAATTTAGCGAATAACGATAAGCAACAAAAATAAATATTTTTGGAATTATCCAAATATGGCTTCGAAACTTGCACTATTGCGTCTGAGGCAATTTTTTGATCAGTTTCCATATATAACTTGTCAAAATCCGAGCCAATATGAAAAAGTTAGGCACGAAATGATAACGAGTAACAAAAAGAAGAAATATATATATATATAATAAGGCCGACCAGGAGGTCAAACCAATTAGCCCAAAGTTCAACCGCATGGTCGACCGATGGCTTTGGGTTGTCGACTACCCTATCGACCCGCATAGCGACCTAGACGAAGTTTCTTCTAGGTACATGCCAGTGACATAAATTTTAGTTTATGAGAAATTTAGGCCCTAAATAGAAAATATTTCTTTGGGTCCTTGGCCAAAAGGCTGGACCTTAAAAAGAAAATATTTCCCGGAAGAAGATCTTCTAAATTTAAATGTTATGCACCTTGGAAGGGGATCCAGAAGGACCATGGAGCCAAGCTGTGCACAGGCAAAACTAAGGACGGCAGGTGAGTGGATTTATTTATATATCTTTTAAGTTTAAGATATATTATCGTTAAATTCCCGTTTAGATAATTTTATTCAATAATTATCCTATTGATTAAGTTATGCCGAACTATAAGGAATTTACAGTTTATTTACAGCATTAGTGTTTATTTACATCTGTTTCTACGTTTTGGATTTTTATGCAAGCGCCATTATTCTTCTATTTTCTCCTCTTTTTGTTCACATATGGATTACAATAGATCAAACGTGAATATGGATTAAGTAATTAAGAATACTGAAATGAAGGAAATAAGATGTAAAGTAGTACAAGTTTAAGGGATGGAATTACTATAATAAATTACGTTAAAATGATAAAAGTTAATTAATCTAATAATTGGATTTGAGAGTAACTAAAAGATTAATTGGTTGGTTTAGAAAATAGGATTCGTTTCTATAATTTAATATTTAAAAGATAACAATGAACGTAATTGCTAGAATAAAAGAATGAAAAAGAGAATTAGTGTAAAATAGAGAAACCACTGTATTTTACACAATTCGAAAATAGTAAAAGAAATATCTAGTAGTTACTGATTATTGTTTATAGTATTATTTAATATTAAAATATGGAAATGGATTTAGTTTTCATAACCAAGAAAATAAAATAGAATTACTTCTTAGAATAGAAGATAATAAAGCAAAGTATGATATGAATCAAGTAAGTTATTAGATAAGAATTTGAAGCTGTAAACGATAATGAACCTAGGTCTGCATTCACTGCGCAGACTATTTAAGAAGATAGTTATTATGATAAGTGAATTATGTAATATAAGAGAATAAAATAATACTCTATATCATAATAAAAGAAGGTAGATTAGAAGAGGAAAGAAATGCTGGAATTATGTACGGACTATAAAAGAATAGAAAATGACAATTACATGTAGAATTATAACATAGGTTATAATTAAGTATTAAGAATGTAAAAGCTTATCTTCAGACTTCGAATAAATTAATGAGAAATAATAATGGTAGAAACTTATTTAAATAATTTAGATTAAGTTAACAAGCAAATAAAGTAGAAGTGATAAAAGAGGCTTATTTAAATGAACTTACGATTTATATTAAGTTAAATAAGTAAGATAATGAATGTGGCTCATACCAACAGCATTCCTTATTAAATAAATGGAAATCTCACAATAGATAGAGGTGAGACGAGGGCAAGAATATGCTAATTAGGGTAAATAAGTAGCCAATAGAATAAGAAAGTAAACTAAATGCAAATTAAAAGATTAGAATTAGGTCTAATAAAAGAATTGAGATGCATTTGGAGCAGTCCAAAGGATGAAGCGTCTAACGAAGTAGTTCATCACAGATTTTAGAAATGGAGAAGCATGTCCAACTTAGTATTTTTGGGCTTTAAGGAAGTATGAGACTTCAAAAGGACATGAGGATACTCTAGGATGGCCCTCTGGGTAGGCTTAACAAAGCTGCACCCCCGGAGACAGGTCTGTAGGTGTTCCATCAAGAGAGTATGCCTTGACTGCATTTGCATTGTAGGCCTAACGAAGTAGACCTTTATAGGCAGTCATAAGGGCTTGGTGTTCGGAGTAGGATATTCGTATGTCCAGTACTTGCACGTAAGTTTAAGGATGGTTGCATACGAATATCGGCCAGCATCGAGACCAAGAGCGATTTAGGGAAAGACTAGAGTTAAACCAACAGGCCAATGATTCTTTCACTATTGAGACATTGGATGGAGGTCACTGCCAATTGGATGTTAGATTGTTTGCAGTAGGGCATGACCACTTAACACTTTAGTGGTCTTTCTATTTAGTTGAGGGGTAGCTGCGTGGGGCCATATTCACGATGAGAAAAGAGACAGACCAACTAGAATATCTATATTGTAGGCCTAACCAAGCAGTCCTTTACAAATATAGAAAATCCTCGACTGAATTCCATACAAGGTAGAGCTTGCCAGCTAGATTCAAACGGCAGACAGAATGATCACGTAGTCCTCAATGTACGCACTGGGTGGTACATTGTAGATGTTCGAGCAATGGCATAGACTAGTGTGGATGCGATTTACGTTTTCATAGTAAGTAGTGGGCCATCTGTATTGTAGGCCTTATGGAGCAGTCCTTTACAAATATAGCTACGGAGCAAGATGATGGAGCATCTGTATTGTAGGCCTTACGAAATAGTCTTTTACAAATGTAGTTACAGAACGCTTATGAAGCAAGATGATGGAGCCTAGTTCGAGGAGAATACGAAATGCACCATGGGTGATACCTAGGACCAATATGGTCATTTAGCTACATATATGCATACATTAGTTATTAGGTTTTAATCTACTATGGAGTAGATGGGCATGGTTCACGAACAGAGGCGGGAGTATTGTAACCTAATGAACCTAATATAAGAGTAAATGGAAATAAAACGATATATGTAGAATTAATCCTAGAAGTATATAATTTGTTCATTCACCAGAACTTTAGTTCTGACCCCCTCCTCATAACATCATACAAGTTAGGTAGATGGAAGAGACTTCAATGCTTTAAGATACTTGTTTAGAAAGTGTTATTATATCGGTGAGTATTTACTTACTATTATATTTTAGTCAATTCCGCTGTGAGATATTTAATTGAGCTCTGATATATTTGTCTTTGCCTATTTTCAAGATACCAGATTCCCAACTCGGGTTTCAGTGGGCTTGGCTTTTAGCATTTTTGCGAAAAATCCGGACTCGTTGGAATTCAGGTTGTTACATTTGGTATCAAAGCCAGGTTTAGGGTTTCTAGGTAGATGGTGAGTGAATGTATTTGTATTTTAAATAAAATATAAATATATTATGTCCTAAAAATCAAAATAATCCCCAATTATCGACTTTAACATATGGGAAGTTTTTAGAAGTACAATTGTGCATAGTTTGCTAGTTGGGTTTGGGATGACCCAAGGGTGTTGATCCCTAAGTTATTACCGATGTATAGTGTATAATAAGCTATGTGTAGAGAGAAGATCGGTATCCATATGTTATAAGAAGTGGGAAGGTTCCCTAGGGATAGTAGGGAGAGTATTTCTATTTTGGAAGGAATAAGAGATTTTAGTAAGGAAATGAGATTTTCAAAGTTTAGGAATGATATTCCTAGAGTAATAAGAAGAAAATCTACTTTATGTCTAGACCAATAAAATGAAACTTTTGGAATTGAAAAGTTGAAAAATATAGTTGCTAATATGTTTGAGGAAGTAAATATTGGGTTTTTGAAAAAAAAAATGGTATGCAATTTAAGTTGATTTTTGTACGATGTAAATTTTGTTAAAAGTAAAATTCTTTTTAAAGAATTATAGAGCATGTATAGCTCGCTAGTTTATTTGTAGGTAAACAAAGATTTTAAATATAAAAATCTAGACTGTGTTAAGTATCGAGAACGTAGGCTACAACATTTATTGTTGTAATAGATGTTTTCGTGAAAAATAAAGGAAGCATGGACTATGACATTATTGTTATAGTAGGTGACTCCCAAAGGAAAACTTTTACGCACCATATGGGATTTATTATTATTTATTTAATTGAATCCATATACTGGTATTTTTTGGGTTTGTAGTAACGGCGTTTTACGCAACATCTGTTTTGACCCAAATAAAAATGTGTTTTGAAGATAATTTCTATGTGTAGAAATAAAGTGGTTTGGAAGTACACTTATTATTTAAATAAGTATATGAAAAAGTTTTCTAGTTAGGAAAATATTTAAAACGGTTTTTAAAATGAGTTCTTTTGATAATAAAAGGATGTAAGTTAAATATTTAGAAATTAATAAATTTCGTGGGAAATGTCTATTATTAGTGAATATAGATTAAACAAACTTTAATCTATTGGAATGAAATGAATAATGATAAAGTTTTCTATGAAACTAAAACACAAATAAAGATGTTTTATGCAAGTTGTAAGGAATACGTGAAAGAGATGTACAAGGTATGGAAAGCACCTGGCCTATTTCGATAAATATAAAATAAGTTCCTTGTAATTTCACATAAACATGAAATCTTCTTTTAAAGGATTCATAGAAGGTTTTAGAGTTAATTTTTTCTCATAAGAGAAAGTAGTTCCAATACATTGAGGTATAAAGCCATTAGGCATAATAAAAAGTATAATAACTAGAGACAGTGTTAGTTAGAAGAGATATTATAGAGTGCCTTAATAGGAAAGCTAAGCAATGGGAGTTTCATATTTTTCAACTGATTATGCGCATTTATTTTTTTCCTTTGTAGAAAATCCTTATTTGTAGTAAGTTAGAAACTCCTCCAAGATTAGGTAATTGGAGGAGTAGGAAAGTTAAGGGATTTTTGATAAAATAATTGTTCTTATCTACTCCAGTTTTTGTAAATTTGAAAATCTATGAAATGAAAACGTTTTGAAAACACGTGAGGACATTTTTGGAAGTCAAGAAAATAAAAATGTTTAAAGAACAAGCAAGGCACGTTTTAAAGAAAAATGGTTTGGTGAAAAAGTAAACAAGTTTTTGGAAGAGAAAAACTTAGTGAACAGTTAAATTTAAAAGGTTCAAAATATTTTTAAGGAAATTTATAAAGGTCTTTAAAAGAAAAAGAGGAATAAGTTTTGAACTTAGAATTTGTAAGTTCTCTCCATTAGGTTTGGGGAATTATTTAAATTCAAAAAGCTGTAAAGATGCAAGTCTAGGAAAATAAAATGACCAAATACCTTTGAATTTAATAGAAACTTCAAAGTAACACTTTTAAAGGCAAGAATTTTAGGATTTTATGTTTCAAAATTTTAGAAGCTTTAATGTTTAAAATGAAATGATAAATATCAAACCAAAATTTTAAATATAGAGTAGATAGGAATCATTTCTTAGATATAACAGGAAAAGTGTAAGGCTATAGTAGTAATTACTCCTAGTAGTAATAATAAATGTTCCCGTAAGGTTTATAGGACACTAGTGAAAACTAAAAATGTTGCTTTATGTGTGCAGACTATAGAAGAATAGTGAAGCATTATTAGTAATATAGTAAGACGCATGTGGTTGGGAAAAATAGTCCTTAGTTGGGGAAAAATGAAAGGTGAGGAGAAAATTTCCCCAAGCTAATTTGCCTTTTTAAATATAGACTGCATAGATTGAAATCCTGATCCATTGTAGTTAATGAGACTTAGTTATTCCTTTTTGATCATGGAATAGAAGAGGTGAATAGATCTTATTCGTCATGAGTAATACAGCGAAAGTTGGTAATAAGTAATAGACGGCAGGAGCAGCATATGAGTTACTTGGATTCCTAAAGTAGGCCTTTCTATGTCAAAGGGGACAAGGTCCTGGACCTCCTAGCCCTAGATGATAGCTATGTTTATTTTCCATATTAAAAGATGAGTAAAAGTAAATAAAAGGTAACTAAAAGAAAAATAGTAAATCTAAAGAAAGCAACAGAAACATCAATAAAAATAAATGAGAATTGCAAAAGAAAAATACGTCTTTCCCATAAATTAAGCTTGGGGAAAAGTTTGAAAAGGAAATTTTTTCTTATGTAAACGGTGCTTGGGAAAGAAAATAGAGATTTTTATAAAATAGCGGCATAAGTTCCAAGTATGGGGAAAGAGGTGTACAAAAGTAAAACGGTAAACGTAAGGTTTTCCATTTTCTACCTTCTTTCTGACATAAGAAATCGAGTTCATAAAATTAGATTTTTTTCTAAAATTCGAATATTAAAAATTGTGTGTTAGGATTTGGATGAAAAATTTGTTGACCTACATCCCTATTCAGTAGGAGTATAGGAAAAATTGGGTGAAAAATGATTTAATTTTTCAAAAAAAAATTGCATATAGAAATTGCAAGTATATTTAGGTTGTGTGCATCATGTTTTAAAAATAATTTTTAAAAGTAAAAAAGCATTCATATAGAGGTACCGCTTAGAATTTATGTACATGCATATATTTTGCCTTGAAAAGCTCTTTTGCATGAAAGCACGGATGGTTACAAAATTGGATGAACACAAAATGGTTGTAATTAATGCGAGAGATTATATAAAGTTTACCCTTGTCAAATTTTGGGGACGAAATTTCCTAAGGGTGGGAGAATGTAACACTCCACATTTTTATATAGCTAAAATTTGGCGTATAACAATAAGAAATGAAAGTAAATATTTTTGAAATTAACGAAATATAGCTTTGGAACTTGTACCAATGCATCCGGGGTAATTTTCTGATCAGTTTCCATATATAACTTGTCAAAATCCGAGCCAATATGAAAAAGGTTAGAAACAAAATGAGAACGAGTAGCAAAAAGAAGAAAAAAATAATATAAAATATACGTATATGGGCCGACTAGGAGATCGACCCAATTAGCCCAAAGGTCGACCGCACGGTCGACCGGTGGCTCGAGTGGTCGACCGCCCGGTTAACCCGCATACCGAGATGGACGAAGTTTCGTCAAGGTACGCGCCAGTGACGTAAATTTTAGTTTTTGAGCAATCTGAGCCGTACGCTCTTCAATCCGATGGCTCCATACCGCCCTGTGAGGTGGGGGCTCCAAATTCAATTCAAGAATCCAACGGTCTGGGATCCCCAAGCTCCCCCATAATTAGAACCCTAGACCTACCTCTTTTCTCACAATTAGATTTTCTCCCAATAGGTTCTTAGCCTAAGGCTGAACCCTAAATAGAAAATATTTATTTGGTTCCATGGCCAAAAGGCTGGACCCTAAAAAGAAAATATTTTTTAGGAGAAGATCTTCTGAATTTAAATATTGTGTATCTTGGAGGGGGATCCAGAAGGACCATGGAGCCAAGCTGAGCACAGGCAAAGCTAAGGACGACGGGTAAGTGGGTTTATTTATATATCTTTTAAGTTTAAGACATATTATCGTTAAATTCCCATTTAGATAATTTTATTCAATAATTAGCCCTATTATTTAAGTTATGCTTAACTATAAGGAATTTACAGTTTATTTACAGTATTAGTATTAATTTACGTATGTTTCTACGTTTTGGATTTCTATGCAAACGCCATTCTTCTTTTATTTTATCCTCTTTCTTCGCGATGGATTAGAATATACTAAACATGAATGTGGATTAAATAATTAAGAATTACTATAATAAATTACATTAAAATGAGAAAAGTTAATTAATCTAATAACTGGATTTGGGAGTAACTAAAAGGTTAATTAGTTGGTTTAGAAAATAGGATACATTTCTATAATTTAATATTTAAAAGACAACAATGAACGTAATTGCTAGAATAAAAGAAAGAAAAAGAGAATTAGTGTAAAATAGAGAAACCACTATATTTTACACTATTCGAAAATAGTAAAAGTTATGGATTATTGTTTACAGTATTATTTAATATTAAAATATGGAAATGGATTTAGTTTTCATAACCAACCAAATAAAATAGAATTACTTCCTAGAATAGAAGATAATAAAGCAAAGTATGACATGAATCAAGTAAATTATTTGGTAAGAAATTGACGCTGTAAACGATAATGAACCTAGGTCTGCATTCACTGCGTGGACTATTTAAGAAGATAGTTATTATGATAAGTGAATTATATAATATAAGTGAACAAAATAATACTCTATATCATAATAAAAGAAGGCAGATTAGAACAAAAAAGAAATTCTAGAATTATGTACGGACTATAAATGAAGAGAAAATGACAATTACAAGTAGAATTATAACATAGGTTATAATTAATTAATAAGAACGGAAAAGCTTATTTTGAGACTTTGAATAAGTTAATGAGCAATAATAATGGTAGAAGCTGGTTTAAATAATATATATTAAGTCAACAAGTAAATGAAGCAGAAATGATAAAAGAGGCTTATTTTAATGAACTTATGATTTATATTGTGTTAAATAAGAAAGATAATGAATATGGCTCATACTAACAGCATTCTCTATAAAATAAATGGAAATCTCATAATAAATAGATGTGAGACGAGGGAAAGAATATGCTAATTGGGGTAAATAAGTAGCCAACGGAATATGAAAGTAAACTAAACGCAAATTATAAGATTACGCTTTGGTCTAATAAAAGAATTGAGATGCGTTTGGAGCATCCCAAAGGATGAAGCGTCTAACGAAGAAGTTCATCACGGATTTCAAAAATGGAGAGGCACGTCCAACTTAGTATTTTTGGGCTTCAAGGAAGTACGAGACTTCAACAGGACATGAGGATACTCTAGGATGACCCTTTGGTGAGCTTAATGAAGCTTCAACTCCGAAGGCAGGTCCGTAGGTGTTCCATTAAGAGAGTATGCCTTGACTGCATTTGCATTGTAGGCCTAATGAAGTAGACCTTTATAGGCAGTCAGAAGGGCTTGATGTTCGAAATAGGGTATTCGTATGTCCAGTACTTGCAAGTAAGTTTAAGGACAGTCGCATGCGGATATTGGTCAGCATCAAGACCAAGAGCGATTTTGGGGAAAGACTAGAGTTAAACCAATAGACCAATGATGCTTTCACTATCGAGACATTTGGATGGGGGCCACCTCCAATTAGATGTTAGATTGTTTGCAATAGGGCACGACCACTTTACTCTTTAGAGGTCTTTTGATTTAGTTGAGGGGTGGCTGTGTGGGGCCATAGCCACGACGAGAAAAGAGACGGACTAACTAAAATATCAGTATTATAAGCCTAACGAAGCAGTCCTTTACAGATATAGAAAAACCTCTACTGAATTCCGTACAAGGTAGACCTTGTTGGCAGGATTCAAATAGCAGATAGAACAATTACGTAGTCCTCAATGTATGCAATGGGTGGTACATTGTGGATGTTCGAGCACTAGCATAGACTAGTGTGGACGTGATTTACTTTTTCGAAGTAAGTAGAGCAGCATTTGTATTGTAGGCCTTACGAAGCGGTCCTTTACGTATGTAGCTATGGTATGCCCACGGAGTAAGACGATGGAGCCCTTTTCGAGGAGGATACGAAAGGTACCATGGGTGGCACCTAGGACCAGTATGGTCATTGGGCATATAGCTACATATATGTATATATTAGTTGTTAGGTTTTAATCTACTATAGAGTAGATGGGAACGATTCACGAACAAAGATGAGAGTATTGTAACATAATGAACCCAATATAAGAGTAAATGGAAATAAAAAAATATACGTAGAATTAAGCCTTGAATTATATAATTTATACATTCACCAGAACTTTAGTTCTGACCCCTCCTCATAACACCAAACATGTTAGATAGATGGCAGAGACTTTCCAGCTTTAAGACACTTGTTTAGAAAGTGTTATTATATTAGTAAGTATTACTTACTATTATATTTTAGTCAATTCCGCTATGAGATATTTAATTAAGCTTTGACATATTTGTCTTTACCTATTTGCAGGATACCAGATTCCCAACTTGGGTTTTAGCATTTTTGCGAAAAATCCAAACCCACTGGAATTCGAGTTGTTACAATTAATTTAATAAATTATAAAATTATGTTTTTATTCATAGTTGTGCTGACTATATATGTGTGTGTGTGTGTGTGTGTGTGTGTGTGTGAATTTTTAATTAGTAAATATATGTATATGCATATACATGCACATAACCAGATTACTTTGTGGCAATGTTACTTGCATATCGGAATTGTCACCTAATTAACAATATATAATATATACATATATATAATAAAACTTTATATTTAGAATTAAAACTATGATCTTATTAGAAACATACATAAATCCCAATGCCTTGAAATACACGTTGAAAAGATAATTTCATCCCCTTGAAACTCTTTTCGATTCAACATAGAGCTAGTCCTTGAACAATTGATCTTCAGCAATCGGATAACGATCGAATTTGATTTAAGATTAGCAAGGTGAAGGGACTAGGGATCATTTTCGCCCAGCAAGCAATGGAGAAGGAGGCAGCAAAAAAGCCAGATCTAATTAGGTTAGAGATGCTTATATAGTGGATGGAAAGGTGAGAAAAGTGGATTTGATCTCATCCTGATTTTCCTTTAATCCGAGCCATCCAAAACCATGCCTTTTTAACCCAAAACTGAGCCGCTCATACCATCTTTTTTAGCCAAAAATTCTACACCTATAATGGGGCCTTAAACCCTTTTAAGCCTAAAATAAATATTATGGAATTATTTCAAATTTAATCGCTTATTCGTATCTTATATCGATTAATATATATATATATAACTATTATAAATATATCTAACAATATTTATTCATCGAATCATAGTCAAATTTTATAGTATTAATTAATTTATAACAGTTAGAAATTAATTAAATTGGTTGGTTAAAGGAGAATTCATCATTTCGGTTTTGTGACTCGATAGGTGTAAATTTGGTTAGAGATTAATATCAAACTATTCGATTATTAACATTCATATGTCACATAGTGTGTGGCGTGACATTTTGACCAAATTAATCGCTTACTTCATTTTGGTAAAATCCAATTTTACTTTATTAAGCATTACCCTGTTGTGACTTTTATTTATGCCAATTCTCTTCATCAAAACTATATTACTTTGGACTTATAGAATTTGGTAATGGACAAAATTCCACTATCATCCATATTTAACTCTATCATCCAAACACAAAGTCCTTAGTTCAATAATAATTATTATTATTAACCAAACTGCTTTGGCCAGAGAATTTGACTTTGAGTTGACTTGAGTTGACCATGCACTAACCTTATATAATTGAGAATACGAATCCACTTTTGAAGTCCTTCACTTCTAATACTTCCACTCGACCCAACTATAGTCACTCAATGGACGTCAGGCTATGATTTGATTATAATCAAAGTGAAGCTTTTATATTGAAGATCGACATTATTCTCAAGTCGAGAGAACTGTGTAAATCAGTCATGTTAATATTTTTATTTTTAACCTTATTTATATAACCCAGCTAAAAGTTATCGAGTGAGCAATTCTATAGCTATCTAATAACTATCAGCACGTAATCACTAGGTGCCTTCACTAGTCATGAGTAATTCACTGACCAATATTAAGAGAATGTTACGTACACTAGTTTCAATAGATATATCGATATCCGGCCTCGATGCATCTTGAATAGGAACATTTAAAATGGTATATTTACTTTTCATTGCGATAAATTACTCACGATTACAACACTTGGTAACTACTATTACAAATACACCATTTATGAATTTTTTACTGAATATACTTTTAGTTAGATTAATTAATTAACATAACACATTATATCAATTATATGATAAAAAGAAACACTTTTTATTTCAAACAAGATTGGTTATCGAGTTAGAAATATGTAACAAATTACAGAATTACCCTTATGGCATACCCTAATTCTTTTAATGTAGTTATAGGAAACGTGGTCCTAAAGTTGGAAATTTGTAGGGAAACCTATGTGGAATAGTTCTAGTAGCTATTAGCCGATTGTTGGTTGTCTTGAGGTTTGATTAGTTGTTCGATCCTAAGTATGAGCCTAACAAGTCGTTAGTGAAAATGTACATTGAGTTAAACTCCTTAAGTAAAGAAAACAAGTAATTCATAGACACTTATAGGACATCATAGGTCATATAGAATACGACTAATGTCAATTGCGTGTGATCACTATATATTGTTATTGTAACTCATTCACCAGATTTTTGTCTGACCCATCTGTTTTTTCTTTTTCCCCCAACCAAAGGAGGATAACACAACAGGTGATAAGTCCAATGATAGTACTTAGAGAGGAAAGCATGGAAGTAGAGTTGCTTTTTATTTCCTATTGTTCTACATGTATTGTTTGTTTTATTTTTAATTTTATCAGACTATGTGGTGTATTTCCGTACATCATTGATTTGACTACATATTATTTTGAGACCGTGTTCAAGGATATTTTTTGAGAAAATACTATTTCCACTATTTATATTTTTTGGCCTTCCGCTATGAGATTGGAAACTATAGTATGTCTTAGATTTTATCCTTATTTCGTTAATCTTTGAAATATTTTAAACCCCCGACAGCTCGTACTTCTTTGCACTAAGTTTAAAAGTCACTCTAGGCTTTGGATCGGTGTGTCGGGAGGTGTAAGTTGTCACAATTAGTAATAGTGCCTAGGTTTGAAATTACTTAGCGATTAGGGGAGTATTAAGAGACCATACTTGAAAAAGTTTTTCAAATGATTTCCAAAAAGTTTTCAGAACGGTCTTCAAAATGAGTTTCTAAGTGTGTGTGTATATGTGCATGTGTGTGTTTGTAGATAAAGGTTTTTCAAAAGTTTAGTATATATAAGTGAAACGCGAATAACTCTTTTCTTTATTCTTGCTAATACTATATGTGGAAAAGTTGATAATAAATTCCTAAAATCATAGATATAAAGAATGAACGATCTTGTCAACTCTAGCAATGTAGCTGAAATTTTAGGTGTGAACATGCCGATTTGGTTCCATCGGTATTTGCAAGCAAGAGTACGGGTCGAGCTTAACAATAATAGAGGATCCATGAAGTAAACGGCAGGTGCAGTTCCTGTCCACCCATTGGCCATTGATTTTTCTAAACTATGTAAGGACTTTTCGAGCATATGAGGGAAGCCATATGTGGGGACTAAGTCGTATATAGATTCATGGGCATGGATTAGTATGTGTGTTAGAATATTTGGATTAATAGGTCTTATAGATGACATTAGGATGTGGTAATTGGTAGAGACTAGTTAGGGGGTGTTACCCGACACCTTGGCCTGGCTACAAAATGATAGTTGTAGATGTGATGGCTGGCACCATATAAGATTTTGATCAAGTAAAGGCTGGAGGTGTAAAGGGTTTGGTGCATTCGTTGTATTGCGGCGTTTCCGTATGGCTCGGTCTAAAGGAGGGAACGCCTCATTCGGTCTGAATTGTTCATAATGCCTTGTTCGGTCATTATGGTTCGGCATATTTCATTCAGTCTCAAGAAGTTTTGTTAAACGTCGTTCGGCCTAGAAGGTAAACTCATCGTTCGGTCTGGAAGGTAAACTCGTCGTTTGGCATGGAAGGTTAATTCGTCATTCAACCTGGAAGGCACACTCATCGCTCGTCTTAAAGAAGAAAAATCGTCGCTCGGCTAAGGTAGATATTATCTCGTTTGGTCCCGGGAAGTTCTGTTCGAATATCATTCGGTCAGAGAACAGGTCATTCGACCAGGATGGTCGAGCAAGCATCATTTGGTCGAGATGTTCTAGGAGGGATCGTTTGGAAAGCGCCGCTAGGCGATGCATCGCTCAGCTACCTTCGTTCGGTCGGTATGAAGGAGTTCCCTATTGTGGGCCGAGGACCTTATCCTTAGGCCTGCACAAGGAGTCCATCATATCTTCGTCTATAAATAGAGGAGCCGCGGCGCAGCATAGAGGGACCTTTTTTCGGGAATATTGGGGAGACTCTACCATTTTCAAGACTCGTTTCTTTTCTGTTAAAACTTCTACTCAAGTTTTTGATGTACGGATTGTATCTATATTCAATTATTTTAAGAAGTAATAAAGATTACGATCAAAGTGGATGTAGCAGTTACACAGAACTACTATAATTCTGATGTTCTCGTTTCTTACAGTTCCTATTGCACTCTACTGTGATATTCCTCAGTTTTAATCTATTTTCTTCATAAATCTCTCTACGCAATCCTATTCAAGGGTGTTAGTGACCAATTTTGGTGCTAACATTTTGGTGCTTTCACTGAGAATTGAATTCTCAGCTTGATTGGATCTCATCGTCTACTAGTTGTTTACCAGCAAACTTCCTATTCTACTCAGATTTGAAAGAAATCTAAAGGAAGTTGACAGCCATAGTCAGAGAAACTAAGTCTACTGCCCCCTGTTTTAGGAAGATTTGATTATGCTAAGTTTCTTGTTTAGAGTTAATCAAGTGCTTATGTTCATGCGATAGGATTGGATTCACTGATGTACGCAAGATTTGGGGATTGGATGTTGAAATTTGCACTCAAGTTGAATGAAGGCCGACCCCCACTCCTCTGAAGGCAATTCAACCGATCTCTCATATGGCCGAACCCTCACCAAGGCAAACACACATATACTGAATGCTCCAAAACCTCTATACATCGATCGGTCCAAAATTATGTATATCGATCACTCCAAAACCTCTATATATCGATCGGTCCAAAACTGTCGTATACTGATCGCTCCAAAACCTTTATATGCCGGTCGGTCCAAAACTGCCGTATACCTATCACTCCAAAACCTTTGTATACCGATCGGCCCAAAACTTCCATAGACCGATCACTCCAAAAGCTATGTATACCGACCAACCCAGTGTATACCGACCCAGAGTATACCGATCGTCCCAGTGTATACCGATCCAGACCGACCTAGTGTATACCGACCTAGAGTATGCCGACCGCCCAGAGTATACCGACCCAGAGTGTACCGACCAACCGAGTATATACCGATCCATAGTATACCAACCGACCCAATGTATACCAACCGACCCAGTGTATACCAACCCAGAGTATGCCGACCGACCCAGAGTATACTCAACCAGAGTATACCGACCGACGGAATGTATACCGACCTAGAGTATGCCGATCGACCCAGTGTATACCGACCCAGAGTGTGCCGACCAACCTAAAGTATGCCGATCCACCTTGGCCAAACCGCCTTAGCCGAGCCACTCTTGGCCGATCCACCTTAACCGATCCAAACTTAAGTTACATCGGTCTCTTGTACGACCTCTATTTTCAAAAAAAAATCGAGTACCTCCGGATAGCGAATTCAAAACTCAACTTAATAAAGGAACATTCTAACTACTTCCCTTACATCCCATGATTGACCCAGGCGTAGAGGATTAAGCGGCAGCTTCTGAATGACAATAAGATAGCGAACAAGCAACCTCTACTCAAACGATACTCCCAAAGGTTAGAGAATATAGATGATATGACTCTAGGCAAATACCAAGATAAATCCAAGCAACATTCTTCACTAACTCGATTGCGTTTGAGGAGAGTGGACCTCCAGATATATTTTGGCAACTAGTTATCTTGAGAGCCTCCTACGACCATGGATCGTTTCTATAACAAAATGAATCTGAACCAAAGTGAGGAGGAGTGGAGTAGACTAGGAATGTAGGCCCGTTGGCTAAGGACTCTGATTCTAATAGACAAAACAAGATCTCAAAATTCGACTCATATGCTCTTTGAGGGTTTCAATAGCCTCTACTTAAAGAATCGCGGCTCAGAGTGGTACTGAAAACCAACCTCGAGAGAGTCCACCGAAGTCCAAAGAAAATCTTGGGAATGTTGTATATTCCAAGATGCTCACCGATCCTAACACGGGCAATTACAAACACCTTCGAGGTGTGATCGAAAAGCCGATCTGGAGAGGAAAGCTTCAACAGTATGTAAAAGTCCTACAGAATGGCGAGATGCAAACATCCAATCCTATCAATAAAGGGCTATGATTATCAATTGGACTGCTGATGGCTGACAGCCCTTTGAAAGGAGCCAGGGGCAAAGTCGAATAGCGAGCACATGATGCTGCTTCACTTATCAATGAGATTTATTCCAATATCCTTTGAATTGTTTCCATTTCTATTTCTATTTCAATTGTTCAATGAACTACGACCAACTTGAACTAAAGTACTTTCAAAATGATGCAGGTGACCAAGTCCTCAGATTTGTCCGCCAACCATCCGTGTAGACTATGGTCGGACCTGTGGAGTTTCATCAAGACGAGCATGATTCGACCGCTTACCATCAACCATATGATTTCAATTTGGAGCTATGGACTAGATATGGAAAAGCTCGTCACAATAAGAGCCCAATACAAAGCGAACATGACTGACCGACCATTCGTCGACCTCCACATTTGACTTGAAGACCTAAGCAAGGCTTGGAATGAATATGGCCCGATCATCCACTCAAATCGAGTCATAGAACAAGGTTCAAAAAAATACAGATGCCTCTTCTGAAGCTCAATGACGCCGGGATCTATCTAGAGTAGACATGATTTGATCATCTACACATCAAATCCTACCCTGAACACAAAAGATTGTTTGAAAGCCAACTTGAAGTAGTTGTGGTGGACTGCCTACTCGTTAACCATCGCTCTCAATACATGGACATGACTACACCTTGAAACATATGCAACTTAATTTGTATACTCAGTAATCCATTATCCTCGTTTTCTAGAAAGTGATACGAAGCAAATTTTGCGAGACTTGATTATCCAACCCCAGCATGTATGTGATCCAACCATCTATTATATACCTTCTTCCTTGACTTGATTGGAAGAGCTATAATCACCAAGCGGATGAGAATCGACCATTCATTTTTCAAGTTTCGTCCTTGATGCTGGGGGCAGAGTCCTATTCCATGAGCAAAGGTGGTTCGATCGTTCATTCGACAACATTTTCCTACGGACTAGAGTACTCTGAGTCCCCGGAGTGTGGACTAGAGTATAAACGACTTAAAAGTTTCTAAGTCCCCAGAGTGCGGACTAGAGTAATCTAAGTCCCCAGAGTGCAGACTAGAGTATAAACGACTTAAAAATCTCTAAGTCTCCAGAGTGCGGACTAGAGTAATCTGAGTCCCCAGAGTGTGGACTAGAGTATAAACAACTTAAAAATCTCTAAGTCCCCAGAGGTCAGACTAGAGTACTCTGAGTCCCCAGAGTGCAGACTAGAGTATAAACGACTTAAAAATCTCTAATTCTCCAGAGTGCAGACTAGAGTACTCTGAGTCCCTAGAGTGCGGACTAGAGTATAAATGACTTAAAAATCGCTAAGTCCCTAGAGTGCGGACTAGAGTACTCCGAGTCCCCAAAGTGCGGACTAGAATATAAACGAGTTAAAAATCTCTAAGTCCTCGAAGTTCGGACTAGAGTACTTTGAGTCTCCAGAGTGCGGGCTAGAGTACAAATGACTTAGAAATCTCTATGTCCCCAGAGTGCGGACTAGAGTACTCTGAGTCCCCCGAGTGCGGACTAGAGTATAAACAACTTAGAAATCTCTTAGTCCTTAGAGTTCGGACTAGAGTACTCTGAGTCCCCAGAGTGTGGACTAGAGTATAGATGACTTTAAAATCTCTAAGTCCCCAGAGTGCGGACTAGAGTACTCTGAGTCCCGAGAGTGCGGACTAGAGTATAAATGACTTAAAAATCTCTAAGTCCCCGAAGTGCGGACTAGAGTACCCTGAGTCCCCAGAGTGCAGACTAGAGTATAAATGACTTAAAAATCTCTAAGTCCCCGGAGTGCGGACTAGAGTACTCCGAGTGTCGGCGTGCGGACTAGAGTATAAACGACTTAAAAATCTCTAAGTCCCCGGAGTGCGGACTAGAGTACTCTGAGTCCCCGGAGTGCGGACTATAGTATAAACATTTGAAAATCTCTAAGTCCCCAGAGTGCGGACTAGAGTACTCTGAGTCCCAAAGTGCGAACTAGAGTATAAACAACCTAAAAATCTCTAAGTCCCCAAAGTGCTGACTAGAGTACTCTGAGTCCCTAGATTGCGAACTAGAGTATAAACGACTTAAAATTCTCTTAGTCTCCAGAGTGCAGACTAGAGTACTCTGGGTCCCCAGAGTGTGGAATAGAGTATAAACGACCTAAAAATCTCTAAGTCCCCAAAGTGCAGACTAGAGTACTCTGAGTCCCCAGAGTGGGGCCTATAGTATAAATGACTTAAAAATCTCTTAGTCCCCAGAGTGCAGACTAGAGTACTCTGGGTCCCCAGAATGAATGACTTAAAAATCTCTCTAAGTCCCCAGAGTGCGGATTAAAGTATAAACGACTTGAGAAAAATCTCTAAGCTCCCAAGCAGACTAGAATACTCTGAGTCCGCAGAGCACGGACTGGAGTATAAACGACTTTACGAAAAATTCTACGTCCCAAACCATGGACTTGAGCATAAACCGTTCGACAAATCTCTAAGTCCTCGAAGCATGGATCGAAGCATGGACACAAATTGGGCACGAGTCGGCCGGGAGAAGAGTAACTCTAAGTTACCAGAATGCAGAGTGGCATATAAGCATCATAAATAGATGAGTGGATTTCGACCGTTCTCTAATCCGTAAACTTCGACCTGAAATCAATAGGAGGATTATTAACTCTCTAAGGATGGAGTTCGACCATTTGACTTGTGGCCTGGCCAAATCAATGTTGGAATCGGGAGTACAAATCACTAAAAGCTGAATACGACAGCTCATTATAGCTCTAGCTTTGTGTTCGTTACAACTTAAGGCAACGACTGCAAGGAGGCCTCAGTACAGAACCAATCGAAATGGCATCTAAAGCTACGGGCGACCGACTATATCATACCTCAGATCAAGGGTCAATACTGATCTGCACCAAGCACATACGAATGTGACTCGGATGTCCTTTGAAAAACTATGACCTCTAGAGTGTGGAAAGGAGAATAAACCACGAAGACTTGGTCATAAATTCTCCAGCTCCCTCCTTCGATCCATTAGGAGGTGTACGAAACTGGATGAGCATAACCCGACTGCATTTGAGCCAACTTTACCCCAACATCTGATTATAGAACATGAACCAAAGTGGACGTGGCTGACCATCCAGTGTCCGAATTAAGCCCTGAAACTGACGAGGCATCGAAGTATTCCTCTTGAAATGAAAAATCACAATACAATCCAAGATAAGCGAGACCCAGCCTCCCATCGACTAACCTAATACCATGATCTAACAGGAAAGAGAGTAAAGCTAAAGTGGGCATGGCTGGCCTTCTTACTTATCGGTATATGCCCCAGACCTGGGGACACGAGCGAGAAGCAATAAAAAGACGGTATGGATCGTGCTATATGGAATTATATTAAACAAGTGCGGAAATAAACTAGGTTACTATAGTAAAGTGAATAAGTAAAATAAAACAAGCACACCAGGAATTTTTATACTGGTTCGAACTTCCCGTTCTATGTCCAGTCCCAGACTCCTTCTAGAATTTCAACTACAAGAACCCTCAATTAACCTGGAGGAACAGGTTTACACTGCCTGAGCAACCGAACAGGACTTCACCTGCCTAAGCAACCGAATAGGACTTAACTGCCTGAGCAACCGAACAGCACTTCACCCGCCTAAGCAACCGAATAAGACTTTAACTGCCTGAGCAACCGAACAGGACTTCTTTACAAATAACAAATGTATCTGACTATAGTGTGTTCTTAAATAACAATGATAAGTTAATTAAGTACAATCTTCCTATAATCTTCTCCTTTATGATATATAGTGTGATGTGCTTTGAGAATTGTGGAAGATAAAGCGATTAATGATCATACTATGTACGCAATTTGAAAGCTTGAGAATAGATGAGAATTCAAGAATGCTAAAAGTAAATTCGGTTTCGGTTGATTGTTTGTTGAATTTTGTAATCTATATATAGTGTATAAAGAGTGCAACCATATATGAAAAGTTATATTGAAAAGAATAGGCGCGATCATTGACTTTGAAAACGTTTCTCTTCAATGAAGAGAAGCGTCTATTCATGAAAATAGCCGTTAATAATATTAAGACTTCTAAATAAAATAATTCAGACTTCTGAATTGAGTTGGAACGCAAATAGCAAGGAAATAGGCTATTTCTGGCCTTATTCAGCCATCTGAATATTTTCATTCATACGTCTGAATATTGTAGAACCATAATTTTGTTTCAGCATTCAGATGTCTGAATGAAGTATCTCAGACGTCTGAATTTAGTCTATAACAAAAAGTATCATAGCTCATTTGGTTAGAGCACTTGCCTTCTAAACTAGAGACTTGGGTTCGAGTCCCGCTCCATGCTATTTTTGAAAACTTTATTTTTCATTTAAAATATGAATCTATATGTGTGTATATCATTTTGAGAAGATTTTAACATTTGTAAACTCTAGACACGACACTCTATGACTAATAATACTTTGTTTGTCACCTTTGTCTTCTCTCTATTGTAAATATCTCTTCTTGTATCTCCATATATATTCTTTCATCCTTTTGTATTGTGTATCTTCATTTTGAATGTATTTGATTATCTCTTTTTGATGCTCATGTACCTACAAATTAGCTTATAGATTCTTTGACATAATTGTATAGTTGTTGTCATTAAAATCCAACAATTGAGGTTCTAGCATTCTCCCCCTTTTTGATGTTGACAACTATACAATTTTAAAAAATATTCATTCTAAAAATAATATTAATATGTTTAAAGCTCCCCCTAAGTATAACATCTCCCCTTAGGTATAATATCTCCCTCTATCAATATGCATATGAATTTCTCCCCCTTTGTCATTATAAAAAAGAATGAGGGAATATAATAAATTATATAAAATATCATGTGAATAGTGGGATAAACTCAATATTAATTATGGAGAATAAATAGATATTACCATATTTGCCGAAGTCCATATTTTATTGTAAGCATGTAATTCTATTAAATGTATGGATCATTCTTTAAAATTCCAAAATCTATCCTTTTCTTTTTGTTTCTCCGAGTACCTGCAATATATAATAATCATTTTCAACACCCACTTACTATGTTAGGGTCCGGGGGGTTAGGTATTTGGAAACCATACCCATTTGGGTATGGTTGAACCATTATAAATATAATTTTCGTTACAAATCACATTCTTATAATAGTTGCTAATATAAAGTTGTTTATCATGATCAATCATAATAGCTGGAATCCATATCTTAATACTTTTAGTCATTAGCTTAGTACTTGAAAAATAATTTCTACCATTTCTAAACAAAGTACTATTTTGACTATAACTGGTTTTAAAATTATCTTGATTACTAGCACTAGCACTAGCACTAGCACTAGCACTAGCACTAAATTTAGTATATAAGAATGCATATCTAGTACTATTTTTACTTTTAGCTTGTTTATAGCCTAAACCGCTTTTATCATTGCGAGCTTTTGAATTCTTAACATAACCTAATCCCTTCTTATTTGAAGCAGGTTGAGAATTTTCAATAATCCTTGATAAATTTTCTCTCCCTTTATTAAAACTGGAAATATTTTAGTAATGTCATCAAGCTTAGTTTTGAGATTAGTGTTATCTAACTCAACAATTTTAATTTTTGTTTTTAACTCATGATTCTCAAAAGCTAGAGCATTATTCTTTTCTTCTTGAGCTTCTATTTCTTGACTTAATAGAGCGAGTTGAGAATTGTCAGAGAATGAATCTTGAATTTTCTCAAGTTCTTCTTCTAATATTTTCTTCTCGTCTTTAAGCATATCTCTTTTGAATTCTGCTTTCTTTTGATTTTCTAGAGCTTCCTTATATTTTCTTTTGAGACTTTTTAAAGTGTCTAGAAGTTCTGAATTTATTTCTTTCATATCATCAAAAGTTAGATCGCTAACCTCATTATCTTTTGCCATAAAGCATTTGTTTGTTTGCTCCTTTGATTCTTCTTTATTGCTTTTCCTCTTCCTATTGCCTTGACTAGATCTCTTTATAGCCATTTATTCTAGGATGTTGTTACGATCTCTAGAATCCCAGGCTCTAATACCAAATGAAAAGATAGTACGGATCATGCTATATGGAATTATATTAAACAAGTGCAGAAATAAACTAGGTTACTATAGTAAAGTGAATAAGTAAAATAAAATAAGCACACCAAGAATTTTTATACTGGTTCGAACTTCCCGTTCTACGTCCAGTCCTAGACTCCTTCTGGAATTTCAATTACAACAACCCTCACTTAACCCGAAGGAACATATTTACACTGCCTGAGCAACCGAATAGGACTTCACCCGCCTAAGCAACCGAATAGGACTTCAACTGCCTGAGTAACCAAACAGGAGTTCTTTACAAATAACAAATGTATCTGACTATAGTATGTTCTTAAATAACACTAATAATTCAATTAAGTACAATCTTCCTATAATCTTCACCTTTATAATATATAGTGTGATGTGCTTTGAGAATTGTGGAAGATAAAGTGATTAATGATCAAAGTATGTAAGCAATTTGGGTGCATTTTGAAAGCTTGAGAATAGATGAGAATTCAAGAATGCTAAAAGTAGATTCGGTTTCGGTTGATTGTTTGTTGAATTCTGTAATCTATATATAACGCATAAAGAGTTGCAACTATATATGAAAAGTTATATTGAAAAGAATAGGCGCAACCGTTGATTTTGAAAACGTTTCTCTTCGATGAAGAGAAGCGTCTATTCATGAAAATAACTGTTAAGAATATTCAGACTTCTGAATAAAATAATTCAAACTTTTGAATTGAGTTGAAATGCAAACTGCAAGGAAATAGGCTATTTCTAGCCTTATTCAACCGTCTGAATATTTTCATTCAGACATTTGAATATTGTAGAACCATAATTTTGTTTCAGCATTCAGATGTCTGAATGACGTATTTCAGATGTCTGAATTTAGTCAGTAACAAAAAGTATCATAGCTCATTTGGTTAAAGCACTTGCCTTTTAAACTAGAAACCCGTGTTCGAGTCTTGCTCCATGCTATTTTTGAAAACTTGATTTTTCATTTAAAATATGAATGTATATGTGTGTGTATCATTTTGAGAAGATTTTAACATTTGTAAACTCTAGTTACGACACTCTATGAATAATAATACTTTGTTTGTCACCTTTGTCTTGTCTTTATCGTATATATCTCTACTTGTATCTCCATATATATTCTTTCATCCTTTTGTACCGTGTATCTTCATTTTGAACGTATTTGATTATCTCGTTTTGATTCTCATATACTTGCAAATTAACTTATAGATTCTTTGACATAATTGTATAATTGTTGTCATTAAAATCCAACAATTGAGGTTCTAACAAGCAAGATGAATGTCAACAGACGATTCACCGATCAACTCTATGTCTTTGGAGTTTAGGTGGGAATATAAACATAGCTAGGGCAAGGTTCAACCATCCATGTAGTACATTTATCAACCCAAGACTGGGTACAGACGCATGGTCATCCAAAGTTTGGCTGCGATAGCTCAATATTGAAACTTATATATAGTGCTTACAGCTACTCAAGGCTAGGACTGAAAGAATGCCTAGAGATAGAATTATTAAATCGATACCTAAGCTTGTGGGCAACTGACTGTCACTCCAACCCGAAGGACGGGTAAAGGATCATGAATGCATTGAGTAGAAAGTGCATTACTCAAATATACAAGCAAATTCATACTCGTAGCAAGATCCAGCTACGGGGTTGCATGCAACTCGAGGCTGACCCCTACTTGACATTTCCTTCAACATGCTCTTAAGCCTGATCTTTGGCCTTTTGTAGACAATCGATTAGAGCATTCAGAGCGCTTCACTATTGGACTTAATAACTCATGACAAGACTCTAGGATTCGACTAGAGTAACCATCAACGTCTATGCCTACGAGCCGTTGCGACAAGGCATACAACGACCTAAGATGTCCGAAAGACTACTTAAATGGAGTATCGAACTAAGCCAATTCGATATCACTTATTTCCCTCGAAGGGCTATCCAAGGATGGAAATTAGCAGACATCGTAACCGAATTCACTGCATCAGATGACTAATTGAAAAGTAGTAGAGAACCAACCAACAGATGGAAAATGTATGCGGATGGAGCATCCAATGTTCAATGTTATGGCGTAGGAGTCATGTTAATGACTTCTGAGGAACGATCGGTCTGCTATGTCCTGAAACTCGATTTCGCTGTAACAAACAACGATGCTTAGTATGAAGCTTCAACCGCCAGCCTCAAACTTGCTAGAGGGTTTGGAGTGGAAAATTTACATATATTTTGTGATTCCTGATTGATAGTATGCAAAGTTAAGGAAGTTGATCTTACTGGGGGCATTGCCTTGCTCCTTATATTGGCTAGGTCCAAGAGCTACTAGCTGACTTCACGTATTACATTATTACATGCATACTCAGTGAACAAAATGAAAAGAGTCCAGTCACTGGCCAAGCTAGCCAGTTTTAGGGACGCGCAACGGACATTAATTGTTTCGGTTGTAATACTTAATATTCCAAGCATTAACGGATGGAGATCGGCTAGATCTTGGAGACAGAGCCAGAAAAGGGATCATGGTTGATGCCTATCAAAGACTATCTACAATTAGGAATTCTTACTGAATGGAGAAATGGAAAACGACAGATCCTCCTCAAAGCTTTACGCCAAATCATTCAAGAAGAAGTCATGTGTAGAAAGGTGTTTATCCATTCACATGCTTTGGTGTATCACCCATGATGATATCAAATGAGTCTTGAGCAAAGTCTATGAAGAAGAATGTGGCGATTACATTAAGGGGAAAACCTTGATAAAGAAAATACTCTGCTATGGGTATTACCGCCAACTATCAATCCAAATGCGGTTGATCATGCTAGACTATGCGACAAGTGCAAGATGTTTGCAAAAAATTCAGGAGCCCTGCCAATGGAAATTACTCAAATGTCTAGTCCATAGTCATTTGCCATTTGGGGGCATTGACATCATCTTCTTACCGATCCTAAAGGTGGTGCGAAATACGCATCATAGCAGTTTATCGCTTCACCGAATGGGCAGACGAAGAACTTTTAACCATGACCAAGATGAAGAAAATAATCAACTTCATTGTCTGTAATGTCATCTGTCCTTATGACCTTCCATGATCCATTATAATTGCAAATG
This sequence comes from Allium cepa, assembly GCA_030765085.1. Classification (NCBI taxonomy): domain Eukaryota; kingdom Viridiplantae; phylum Streptophyta; class Magnoliopsida; order Asparagales; family Amaryllidaceae; genus Allium; species Allium cepa. Next base: position 980,130,575 of record CM060934.1, read on the forward strand.
GACAGGTTGAAGCTTGAAGAAAATAATAAAGTCTGTTCTAAAGAGAGGTTTGGAAAAGACTAGAGGTAAATGGGTGGATGAACACCCAACATCATTATGGGATTATAGAACTACCAATAAGTCTGTGACTGGTTGTAGTCCATTTGCCCTTACTTACCGCTGTGAGGTCGACATCCATGTAAAACTTGAAGTCCCCTCTCATCAAGTGACTGATTGCAGCCCTTATTTCACAAAAAAAATTCAAATAAGGAATCGCAGTTGAATTGCAATTAAACTAGATGGAATTGGTGACGACTTATGGTGTAAAACGCATCCGAGAGCCAATGGCAAGAACATGTACACGAACATGCATGTGTACATCCAGAAAAGTTCAACTTCTTGAAATCAGAAATTAGATTCTCACTTAAGGTTATCAAGAAAAGACTAGATCAAATAGCTGAAGCTTACTAGCCTTGTAGAACCAGACATGGATGGCCACTGATGAACTACAACTCTGGATTTATAATATTAGGAATCGAGCAAGCGTCATGACGACCAAAGGAGGATACGATACTTTGGGAGGATAAAATTGAAGGATAATGACTATTCAGGAAACATGACGAATTTCTTTCTGGAAACAAGGAATACTCGCTGATTCAAAGCATGTCGTGTTGTTTCACACTGCACACTTTGGGGGGCAAATGTTACTCGACAGTTTGGCCTAGCTACAAAACGATAGTTGCAGATGTGATAGCTGGCACCATACAAGATTCTGATAAAGGAAAGGCTGTAGGTGTAAATGGTTTGGTGCATTCATTGTATTGCGGGGTTTCACATGGCTCGGTCTAAAGGAGGGAACCCCTCATTCGGTCTGAACTGTCCATAATGCCTCGTTCGGTCATTATGGTTCGACATATTTCGTTCGGTCTCTAGAAGTTTTGTTAAACATCGTTCGGCCTGGAAGGTAAACTCGTCGTTCGGTATGGAAGGTAAACTTGTCATTCGACATGGAAGGTAAACTCGTTGTTCGGTATGGAAGGTTAACTCGTCATTCGGCCTAGAAGGCACACTCATCGCTTGGCTTAGAGAAGAACATTCGTCGCTCGGTTGAGGGAGATATTATCTCATTCGATCTTGGGAAGTTCTGTTCGAATATCGTTCGGTTGGAGAACAGGTCGTTCGGCCAGGATGGTCCAGCAAGCATCGTTCCACTGAGATGTCCTAGGAGGGATCGTTTAGCGAGCGCCGCTCGGCGGAGCATCACTCAACTACCTTCGTTCAGTATATCTAGTTCGATATACAAGAGTTGTCTATTGTCCGTCGAGGTGCCTTGTCCTTAGACCTGCGCAGAGAGTCCTGCCTATCTCCATTTATAAATAGAGGGGCAGGGCCGCAGTATAGAGGGACCTTTTTTGGGGAATACTGGAGAGACTCTTCCATTTTCAAGACTCATTTCTTTTCTATTAAAACTTATACTCAAGTTTTTGATGTACAGATTGTAACTGCCTTCAATTATTTGAAGAAGTAATAAAGATTACGATCAAAGTGGACATAGGCAGTTACGTCGAACTAGTATAATTCTGGTGTTCTCGTTTCTTGCATTTCCTATTGCATTCTACAGTGATATTCCTAAGTTTTAATTTATTTTCTTCATAAATCTCTCTACACAATTTTATTCAAGGGTGTTAGTGACCAATTTTGATGCTAACAGGGGAGGCACCGAATTGGTAGGATTTGGTAGTTGTTGAGACTGATTAGGGGGAAATTACTTGAGGGGAGTTTAGGAGAAGTTTTGAGATGAATTTTCTATCTGGGGCTGAAGAGGGAGTACAGTTGGACAAGTTTATTCATTTACAGCAAGGAGAGATAATGGTGAAAGAATATATTAATCGTTTAATGAGTTGGCTAGTTTTGGAATGGAGCTGATCAATACCCCTTACAAGAAGGCTCTAAAGTTTGCAAATGGACTAAATCAATCTCTTTAGGGTTTGGCCTTTAGGTCGTATTCCCATGGGTGCATCTTTTAAAGGATTAATAGGGATAGCTTTGTTGAATGATGTTTCCAAGGAGGAAGTGAAGGGCGAGTCGAAGAAGATAAGAGGAAAGACAACCTGGCAGAACCAGCGCAAGGGCGAAATAGGACCTAAGGATAAATTAAGAAGCAACAACAGCATTGTCGGTAAGAAAGGGAATTTTTCGAGGGAGTGCTAGGCGGGTAGTTTGAAGATTAAGTGTTACAACTCAATCAATAGGGGCACATGAGATAGGAGTGTCCAGCACCTTAGAAGACCTCTACCCAGGTGGTTTCAGCTTACGCACTGGACGATGTACCTAGCTCGAGTGCGCCTCCAATTGCGGTTAAGGGAAAGAAGGTTGTAATCGAAGGTGTGTTAACTTTAATCGGTTTACCTGTTCATATCTTATTTGACATGGGGGCATCTCACTCTTTTATCTCAAGTAAACTTATGGATGAGTTACCTTAGGCGTTAGCATATTTACGAACATTGTAGTTGTATCAAATCCTTTGGGAGGATTATGCTTATTTGTCTATGATATGTAGGGGTTTGAAATTATTTATTTTGGAGGTTGAGTTCGATTGTAATGCTTTTGTCTTAGGATTTTTTGGGTTTGTTTTGATTTTAGTCATGGATTGGATGATAATGTATGGGCAATCCTAGATTATGATAAGAAGATTGTTAGGTTGGGTCTTGTAGTGGATGCAATCTATAGGATTATTGCAATCTCAGAGTTTCAGTTATATTGAGTTACCTATAATCATTAAAACTATCACATGACAAATTAGATTCAATGCCTACAATTAGATATTATCCAGATGTCTTCTTCGAGGTTACCAGTCTCCCACCCTAGAGAAATCGAGTTTTAGATTTATCTAATGGAGAACACTAGGCTTGTTGCCTTACCTTTGATGCATATGGCTCCGAAGAAAAGATGCAAGTTGAACAACCAAGTAATGAACTGTTGGAGAAAGCTTCATTAGGAGGAGTATTTCAGAGTGTGGAGAACCAATTGTCTTTGCTAGCAAGGAAAATGGTTCTCTGAGGCTTTTTGTCGATTATTAGGAGCTGAATAAGCCAACGAAAAAGAATTGTTACCATTTGCCCTACATAGACTATCTTTTCGATCAGTTGGTTGGAGCGAAGGTGCTCTCATAGCTTGACTTCGCTATCAGATTCCAAAATTGCATGTAGCCAGGGATAATATTCAAAGATTGCTTTTCATACACCTGACGGACTGATGAGTGGTTAGTCATGCCTTTCGGACTGACCAATGCATCCACTTACTTTATTGGTTTGATGAGTCAAAATTTTATAAGGTTGCTTAATAAGTTCATGATGATATTTATGGATGACATATAGTCTGCTCGAAAAGTGAGGAGGAGAACATATTGCATTTAGAAGAAGCGCTAAGTACGTTCTGTGAGCATGAGTTGAAGGCAAAGTTTTCAAAGTGTCACTTTTAACGCGAAGAGGTACGTTTTTTGGAACCCTTCATATCAGAAAGTGGGCTGGCGATCGATCCTAGTAAAGTAGCTACGATACAAGATTGATGTGTGCCAAAATAGCCACATAGTAAAGAGTTTCCTTGGTTTGGCAGACCACTATAGGAAGTTTATTAAGGATTTTGCTAAAATTTATGCCCCTCTAACCCGGCTTACCCAGAAGAATTTGGTTTTCTCGTGGGACTCGAAGTGCAAGGATGCTTTTGTTAAGCTAAAGGAGGTGTTGGCTAGTGCATCTTTTCTAGTGTTACCTGATGACACGAAGGCATTCATAGTATATACTGAAACATACGGTATGGGATTGAGCGCGGTGTTGATGTAAGAAGGGAGAGTGGTGAGCTACACTAGTCGATAGTTGAAGATCCATGAGAGAAACTATCCTACCCATGATCTTGAGTTGGCGGCCATTGTATTTGCACTCAAGTCACGGAGACACTATCTTTTAGGAGAGTGATTTGAGCTATACATGGATCATAAGTCTCCGATGTATTTATTCTTCTAGAAGTATTTGAATTTAAGGTAGAAGACGTGGATGAAGTTTTTAGCATTGTATGACTTCGACATCTCATATACTCCAGGGAAAGGCAATGTTGTAGCCAATGTCTTGAGTAGGCAGCATGCGTTTTTTGAGTCCTTTGATCTTAAAGTGAAAGCATTTGGAGTTCATTTCTACGTTCAATTTCCACCATCGTCGGATATCACTTCGGCTTGTTAGCAGCTTTGGATGTGCAGCCTATACTTATGGACCATGTTGGGTCAAGTCATCAGCAAGACTAGGAGCTCTTGGATATTTTTGAGATGGTTAGTAGAGGAGAGCGGTCGAGTCATCTGAGGCGTTATGCTATTGACTCGTAGTGATGGCTACAGAGAGATCGTAGGTTATGTGTTCCTCTCATTATGGATTTGATTGACATGGTACTAGCCGAGTCACATATTTCTAGGATGACCATCCATCCCAGTGGAGATAAAATGTATTGTGTATAAAGAGAGTCTTTTATTAGCCTGGTATGAAGAAGCATGTGGTGAAGTATGTAGTTCGATGTATAAGTTGTCAGAGTGTAAGGCGGAGTAGAAGAAGCCAGGAGGATTGTTGCAACCATTGGATATTCCTCGGTGGAAGTGGGAGAGTATTTCTATGGACTTCATTGATGGATTACCTAGAAGTAAGAAGGGGAATGAAATATTTGGGTCATCGTTGACTGACTGACCAAATATGCTCATTTCATTCCAGTTAGGAGTATGAGTACCGCTACAACCTTAATGACACTATACATGAGAGAGATCGTTAGGTTACATGGAGTTTCTTCTATCACCATTAGCGATAGAGATCCGCTTTTCACCAGTGAGTTTTGGAGGAGTTCACATAAGGCTTTGGACATCGAGTCGAGCTTAAGTACTGCTTATCAACCGTAGGCAGATGGACAGATGGAAAAGGTAACCGGGTATTGAGGGACTTACTTTGGATGTGCATATTGGATTTTGGAGGCTCATAGAAGGATCACTTGCCGCTCGTGGAGTTCACCTACAATAAAAGTTATTAAGCAAGTATTAGGATGACACCATTTAAGGTGTTATACGAGAAACCTTCTAGATCACCAGCATGCTGGTGGGACACTATAGATTGGATTATTCTTAGAAAATATATGGCGAGGGAGACATCAAAGTGGATAGACTTGATCCTTTGGAGGATGAAAACCGCACAGGATAGACATAAGTCTTACATTGATAGGAAATGAATAGAGCTACATTTCGCAGTGCGCGACATGGTTTTTTTAAGGTCTCAATGATTATACATGTTATAAGATTTTGTAGTTTAGGGAAGTAAGCACAAAGATTTATAGGACCTTTTATGATTAATGGTAGAGTTGCCATGTTAGCTTAAAGGTTGAAGCTTCTTGAGAAGTTGGCGGGAGTACATGATGTTTTTCATATGTCACACTTGTAGAAGTGCTTACACGATACTACCATTGTAGTCGAGCTGAATCAGTTAGAGGAGGTGGAGGTAGAGAGGGAGTTACTTGTTCGTTATGCACCCGCTTGTTTCTTGAGCATGGTAAAAAATGACTCCACAACAAAGTTATCAAGCTTGTTAAAATTCAGTGAGGTAATGATCCAATGGAGAGTATATGGGAGACTGAGGAGAGGATCTGAGCTACCCACCCTCAACTCTTTTCTGGTACGTTTCCATTTTAGATAAATAATTATAGGTCACTTGTGTTTTTAATTTTTAGTCTAGTATACCTATAAATAGGGACCATTGGATGTCTAGTAATGGTTGTGAATGTGTCGGTAGGATATATTTTAGATGATAGATGCTAATAGATGTATTTATTTGTTGTTTCACACATATGAGAATATATTCTTGAGTTAGCATATGTACACACCATCACTTGTTTCATTCAATTGAGTGATATGTGTTTGAACCAAAAATAGCACAAACACTCAGAGTTATAGAAGATACTAAAATATAAAGAAATATAAATAAAAATGAGGAAAAAAGAGACACGGTCGTTTATAGTGGCTCGACAAAGCTTGGCCTACGTCCACTTTAATATTTTATTACCGATTTATGACTTAGGGTAGAAGTTCTTAAAATTTGATATAACTCCAGCATTTAGAATTTCAGAAATACCAGAATATATGAAGTACAAGAGCTAGAGCCAAAGAAATCCTGAAAAATGAGCCCTGCCTTCCTATATAGTGGTAGGGGTTAAAATCTCACACGCAATATCTTCTAGTGGTTGCACCCTATTTGGACCCGTTCTCCTAAAATAACAGGCGCCATCTTAGCAAAGGCTAGGAGTCGGTACCGATCCCCAAGTGAGACTCGGTATTGATCCCTAAATTCATCATTTTTGGTGTCTTCAACCTTATAACTTAGGTCGTCTTACAATAAGCTTCACGATTCCATATGTTTTCGCACCATTACCAGCTGCTTATGAAACGATGGAGTAAACGAAGAACTAAGTTGTAGTTTTAAGTGTTCGTGGAGATTGATGAAGAATTATGTTGATTCAATAAAACGACTTTGGAATAGATCCTTGGCATCAAGAGAAACATGTAGGCAGAAAATATGGTCCATCCAAGTAGTTTCTAGGAGTCGGTACTGATCCTCGAGCAGGAGTCGATACCAATGCCCCAACTTAGGGGATCCTACAGTTATATTCTCTTAAGATGTCTCGGTTGTTGTCCCACGACTCTGTCTGAGCTTGCTTTCTAGCCTCTTGGGCACTATCTCCACGCTTCCTGCCTTAATACTCCAAGTTCGATTTGTCTAGTTTGTCCGAAGCCTACCTGGTCAAAAGACTGAATAACACTTTCCCACCAATGTATATCTCGTTTTAAACGTGTGTGCTTTGAATCGAGACAAGTTTGGATTTTCTGAAAGATATCACTCTGTGTTCTAAATAGTCGCTATCCTTTTGTGAATCGATGTCCTGAATTGTTATATCTATAGTGATTCACTGTAATGATTTGCCAACATTTGTGAATATAAATCTGTAATGTGATCCTGTGATCTGCTACTCCACATATGATGATTTTAGACTGATTCTAACCATGAGTTCCTCAAGTATGAATCCGATTTTATCTCGACTTTAGTTGTTAAGTATTGGGTATATACACACATGGCTCATCACATGTGCATAGGCATTCACACACATAGCATAAACCATGCGTATGCTTGTTATATATTTTTTTTTACCTGGGACTTGGTTCCGATCCCTTATTTGGGAGTCGGTATAGACTCCGCACTTGAAATATTTTCCAAGTTCATGTGAGAATAAGGGTTGATGGCACTATATAACTCATCTCCTTCATTCTATTTTTTCACTTTGCCTTTATCGACCCAAAAGAACTCGAACTCCTACCATTGAAAAACCTTCGATCCTCGAACCAATCTTCACCTTTGTCAGAACTTGAGAGTGTCACCGCTCACTATCGCCAGAATCTAACGTTGCCCCACTCCACCATACCATTTCCTCGAAATCTTGAACCCCTCGTACATCAATTCGAACCCTGGTTTTGAGAACGCACCAAACTCCATCATTAACCCTAAATTGTATACTTGGTAGGCGAATGGTTGACTAGAACACAGATATAAAAGTGAAGGAGAGAGGACATGAATGAAGATGGATGTTGGCGACCGTGATTCTGGAGTCGGCGGAGATGGAGGAGGAAAGGGAAAAGTTCCCTTGGTCATGGGGGTCGGTAAAACTCCCATACTTAGGAAAATTTTGCCCTTGTTCCGTATTTGCTATCAAACATTGCCTTGCTGATTCGTGTTGGATTCCTCTTAATCTTGAAACATCTCCAAAGCTTGGCCAATAACATAATGCTAGTCAAAATGGTCAGCGATAACGGCCACATCGAGTGGTTACCCAGACTTTTAAAGACGAACTACCAAGTCAAACATCTAATTAATACCGAAAATTTGAACTATACTACGTTGCACAACACCACAATAGAATCCACTATAGAATAGGAGGTATGGTTTGTAGTTAATATTCTAATGTTGATTATCTTGTTGAGTTTTTTTATAGAAATCGACCAAAGACATTCTGGATGTCTAGCTGCTCATGCTATGAGTACATCAACTTCCAAATACATCAAATATAACTCAAAGTCAAGTTAAGCTTCAATTTCAAAGGCCTTATATAGATCTGACAAGGGCATAAACCGGAAATTCCACATGTTGAGCAACAAAATCTTGAGAATCCTGAAGTAAAACAACAGATTCTTGAATATCCAGATGAACCGGTAGATAGGCCTTAAATAGATCTAGCACCCGATACTCTTAAGGATGTAGTAATACTGAATGACCGGTTGATTCTGTTTCCTCCAAAATCAATGAAGGATCTCCTTGAAGGACATGTAATAAGCACAAAATTCCATTTGACAACGTTCTGGTATTGTCTCATGACCAAAGAGCTCATGATTCTATAGAAGGATATATAGCTTGCAACATATATATGTGCCTGGCAGGTTGCGTCCCACCATTTAATCAATTCGTCCATCGTGTCTTGAACTTTATGAGATTGTCTCCCACACAGCTGCATAACAATTATGCTTTTCTTCTTAGCACTTATATGGTCTTCTCTGAGCATATGAATCGAGTGCCTAGCGATGAGGAAATCCAATACGTCTATAGCTTTAAGAGACTCAAAGAAAACCCGTCTCTTATCTTGAAATAATAGCAGCTTGTTTTGGTTTCTTGGTCGGTTTTGTGCGGATTTGACCCTCACTTTTGCTTTTTGAGTTTGGTATGAATTAGTCGTACTTTGCTTTTCTGATTTATTATTAATAAAAAAGACTTTTTGTATTGTAAAACCTTTGTTCAAATTTGTCCAAGTACATAAGAAATACACTTTCCATTCAATGTATTTGCGATTTATCTCTTTTAGTGATCATTTTTAGAACAAATTCTTAGTCCATTTTATATTTTCCGACCTTGCACTGCTCCAGTGAATATAAAGCAATCGTTGAGGTTAACAACTTAAAGCAGTGATGCGAGCATCCTTTTCCAGGATAATAAGTCCCAATTACACCAAACTCCGAGCGCAAACTTAAGCTAACTACTAAGAATCTTAGCCCATACATCCTAATCTAGGATGTTCATGCTTCAATCACGCTTAACTCTAGGCGTCGAATGAAGGCTTGAAATTGGATCCCACTTTACTCCGAGCAAGGATCTTCCATTCTGCCTACTCTGGGAAGGATACTAGGGATTAGACGGACTTATTACATCCGGTTTTTTTTATACACTTGCCCCTAATCCAAGGATGAGAGTTGAATAAGCGAACGGTCGTGTCATGTTCACTTTGATTTATACTTCCACTCTCTATCCAAGGGTAAGAGTTCGGATGCGGACAATCATATCACGTCTGACTTATGTTTATACTCCTGCCCCCAATTCAAAGGCAAGAGTTGGTTTAGGATAATTGTATTGCACCCATTTTGCATTTATACTCCTGCCCTCAATCCAAAGGAAAGAGTTAGGATGCAGACGGTCATATCATATCCGACTTATGTTTATACTCTTGCTCCTACTCCGGGAGCGAGAGTTAGGATGCAGATGATCATATCATGTCCATATTATGTTTATACTCATGCCCTCAATCTGAAGGCAAGAGTTAGCTGTGTCTTGATTGATAGTCGGCCAGAAATATCCAAAATGAAGGATCTTCTTCACCAGAGTCTGCCCCGAAATGTAGCCTCCATATGCCCTTTCGTGAACTTCTCTTAGAACTCGTTTGGTCTCGTTGTGAGGGATATCCATAGCATAAGGACAGAGAAGCCCTTCTTGTACAGTATTCCTTCTCGCATGACATAATTCGAAGCTCGTCGAAGGATTTTTGGTCATTCATTCCTTCTTACTGAAAGGATTCCTCTTTGCAAATAATTCCGAATTAGAGTCACCCATGACTCCTTTTCAGATTCAGTCCACACGACTCAATCAACATCCATCTGGTCTATGCTTGGAGCTAAAAGTACCTCTACTGGGACTAGGACCATGAGCAGTGCATCCTTAGAACTAGCCAATTTGGATAATGAATCTGTCTTTTCATTCTGATCTTTGGGAATATGTGCTATCGTATAGTTTTCAAAGTCGTTAAGAAGCTTGAGAACCTAGTTTAAATAAGGAGCTAGTCTCGCTCTTTTCACCTAATACTCTTTCTGAACCTGACATACCACTAACTATGAGTCATAGAAAACCAGTAAAGTCTTTATTCCAAGTTCCTTGGAGATCTTGAGTTCTACAATCAAGGCCCTATATTCAGCTGCATTGTTCGTTGTCGAAAAATCGAGTTTCAAGACATAGCTAATCGATTGTTCTTCAAGAGTGGAAAGCACAACTCTAACACTAGAACACTAATCATTGGATGCACCATCAGTGTACATCTTCCATCCAACTTCCTTTTCCCACTACTCTCTGAGGATCATCTCAGTAGTGAATTCAACTATGAAATCCGCCAATGGTTGACCCTGGATTGCTCTCCATAAGTGATAAGTGATATCGTATTGACTCAATTCAATATTCCATTTTAATAGCCTTCCAAAAGTCTCATGTCGTTGTAACACTTGTCCTAAAGGCTGGTCGGTAAGGACATTGATTGGATGAGCTTGGAAATAGGGGTGGAACTTTATGGATGCAATCAATAGGCAGTATGCTAGTTTTTCCAATCTCGGGTAGTTTCTCTCTGCTTCTGTCAATAACTTGCTGATATAATAAAACCTGTCACTAGATGTGAGACTCCCCATGCCCAAGTTTGGCACTTAGGGCATGTGCCGACACCGCTAACTATATGAACAAATCCTTGTCATCCACCAGTTTTGAATGAATGAGGGGACTTTCTAAGTGATTCACCAAAGCCTGGAACACATCTATACAATCCTGTTTCTATTCAAAATTCCTTTTTCCCCTTTTAATTACCTCAAAGAAAATGATACATTTGCTAATGGCTCTAAAGATGAACCGACTCAGAGCGGCGACCTTTCCATTTAAGCTCTGGACCTCCTTGATTGCCTTTGTGGCTTCGATCTCTCTCAAAGCCTCGGTCTTTTCTAGATCGGCTTCAATCCCACAGGATTTGACAATAAAACCCAAGAATTTCCCTGATGTCATGCTGAAAGAGAATTTCAAGGGATTGAGTTTCATTTCGTACTATCGGAGGATACCAAACATCTCCACCAGATCATCAATGTGATTTCTCAAAATCTATGACTTCACAAGCATATCGTCCATGTAAACTTCTATTAACCATCCAATCTGGTCTTTAACATCCGATTCACAAGTCTTTGGTAAGTCACTCATGTGATCTTTAATCCGAAGGGCATGACCATATAGCAATAGAGCCTGAGGCCAATGATGAAGCTGGTGTGTTCCTGATCTGGGACATGCATCAGGGTTTGATTGTATCCAGAGTATGCGTCCATAAAGGAGAGTAGCTCATGTCCAGCAGTCGATTCCACCAACTGATCTATCCTTGGCAATGGGAAGCTGTCCTTCAGGCATACCTTATTCAAGTTCAAATAGTGATGCATGTCCTCCACTTCCCATTTTGATTCTTCACCAAAATTGGGTTTGATAACCAATCCAGGTATAAGGCATCGCGAATGAAGCCATTATCCTTTAGCTTACCCTCTTCTTCCTTGACTGTAGGGGATCTCTCCAGACCCAAGCTATGGCATTTTCGTTTCACAGAAACACATTTTAGGATTTGAATGCATTTGGGATTTATGTTTAATGAATGGCTCGCTATCTCGGGCGAGATCGCACACATATTCGAGTGTGCCTAGGCAAACACATCTAGGTTTTCCCAAAGAAAACCTACTAACTCCCTCATCATACTAGCACCGAGCTAAGATCCAACCTTTGGGACTTTACTCGGGTCATCCATGCTGACTGGAACAACGATTGTTAACTCGAAGAGAATTGCTCGTCCACCTTCCGACTTTTTTCGTTAGTCCATGTCATCGTAGAGCCGACTAGTTTCCCCAAGTGGGGGCTCAGGCAGTAGTTGTTATGCGTCCAAAGGCTTTATGCAGAGGACCCCCTCTACACTCTTTCCTTTCTCCTTACTCCTTACTTCGTTCATTTCAACAACATAGCACTCACGTCCATCCACTTGATCTCCATGCACGATCCCCACTCTATTGTCTCTAGGGAATGTTATAGTTAAACAACAAGGAGCAATGGCCGCTCTCAATTCAACTAGGGTCGGCCGTCCAAGAATGCGTTATAAGCATAATAAACATTCAACACTAAAAACGGTACGACCCGCACTTACCTACGGTTTCCCTTACCAAGTTCCGTAGATAATTCGACGAATCTTATGGCTTCAGTAGTCATCCCATTGAGCCTCTGTATGCGAGATCTATAAAGCTTCAAATCTCTGCCCTCCATCATCGTTTGGAAATAAGATTTTTTGAATAAAATATTAACTGAACTCCCACAGTCAACAAGCACCTTTCGTACAACAATAGGACCAATCATGGCTGAGATCACGAATGGGTCAATTGTCTAAGCCTCCACTCCGTTTGCATCCCTATTCCGAAAAGAAATATTGTTTGTCATGGTTCGAGATTGTTTTGCCATAGCTCCGTCCTCGAAAGCATAGAAACTTTCAATCTCAGCATGCTTTAAGGCTCCAATGTATCTATCTATTTCTGCAAAACTCTTATCTATGGGATAAGGCACACCGATGATTTTATTAATCACTAATCATTTATCTAGCCGCCTAAATGCATCAGCACCAGCCTCAACTTGCCTCCATAGGGAAGACGACCCAAGGGTGCTAGAATTTCCTTGTCGCCAACCTACAGGGCTTTCGTATATTTTTGCAATTTCTTTTTCCATGTCAAATCTTTAATCATGTCATGCAAGTGCCTGCACTCATTCGTATTATGATCGTCAGTCTTATGGAATCTATAGAACTTGCCTAACTTTTTTTCCTTCTTAGTTGACTCCTTAGGAACTGTTTTCCTATACAGTTTGGTATTCGAAATAGCCAGATAGACGTTCTCTATCAAGTTGTTCAATTTAGTGTAATTATCATACTTGGGGCCTCTGAAACAACTCTTGTATTTAGCTTTCCCTTCTTTGCCTCATTATTTTTTTATTTTCCTCCTTTTTCTGATTATAAGCTTTTACATCAACATTCCCAGAACTTCCTTCAGATTGTTTTATAACAATATTACTTTAAATCAGCTCATTCCAACTTCCAACATCAGTCCTCCATAGAAGCTTGCTTGTATCCTCCCGATGCAAATACTCGTTATCTTTTCCTATAAAAATCTTTTATTGTCGATGGTTACTTTCTTTCTGTCAAATCCCTAAAATCCAAATTTGGATGAACCCCTCTACAAAGTTCCATCAGTACCATATCTTCCTTTGGATCCGTTAGCTTCGTTACAATTGTATGGAACCAATTTAAATGATCCCTCAAAAACTCTCCCTCAACTTGATAAACATTAGATAATGACACCATGTGTTTTGGATGTGAGGTGTGCAAATAGAATTGCTCCACAAATTTCCATGACAATTTAGCAAAAGATGACACGGACTTCAGTGGAAGCTGAGAAAACCACATCATAACCACCCCTTCTAAGAAAATTGGGAAAAATTAGCACTTCACAGTATCCGAAGCCCTGGCTGAATCCATGTTCCATTCATATCTTAATAAGTGATGCCTAGTATCTATCATCCCTCCGTACAAGGTCATCGTTGGCATATTAAATCCATGGAGGTATCTTGTGTGAAGGATGTCCTTTGTAAATGGGTTTCAATTAGCATAAGTTCCCCAATCATCATTAGTTCTGGATCTGTTTTCACTAACCAATTTTCTAACCATATCCTCTAAATAGTATGAATCAACAAGTTCAACTGAACGGTGATAATCAGATTCTACCCCAAGTATTGGGCCTGACGAATGCTCTTAGGAAGGCACTCGATACCTAGGCTCGCAAAACTTTAAGGGGAACCATTCATCCAACATTCCCCTCTGTTTGATTCCCATGAGTAGCATCATCAGCAATATTGTGATTTTCCAAAGTCGGACCTTCAACAGCACATCTAGGGATCATATCCACACCGCCTTCCAAAGGATGGGCCCATCATTTAGGGGTTGGTACTAATCCTTGAATTTGAGCCTAAGGCTCGTAATCTTCCTTGTACAAAAGTTTCAGCAGCATATTGAGTTTTCTTCTGCCTTCCTTCCCTCCTTCTTCGCTACGATGAAGAAGAACTCTCTGATTCTGAACTAGAATCCATATACTCTGTCTGCGGCTATTTTGAGTCGGCTCATTCAGTAGTCTCAAACTCTATTGCATCATGTTGTTCATGTCCCGTTGGCTAGCTTGGAGTATGTCTTCCATCTACTTCTTTATCATATCCATCTCCATTCTGGTCACAACATCAGTTGGAGTCTGGATCTTGGGTTGAGTTGGTTGGACAACTCCATCACATTGCTGAGAATTATGATTCTCAACTTCAGTAGTAGCTCTGAAATTGGTAGAACGGTATCTTCTTAATGGGGCCATGGCGGAAAGCTTTTAGTTTATCTTTGCAAATCTGAGTTGCAGAATTAAAAGACAGAAAAATTGGATCTATCTCTTGGATATAGGAAATCCAATAGCAGATGATGGATCCAAATAGCCTGAGAATATACTCTTAATGAAAACACCAAAATTTTCAAGCCAAAAATGGCACAAACACCCAAAAGTTATGGAAGAGAATAAAATATGAAGAAATTAAAAGGGAAATGAGGAAAAAGAGAGACACGATCATTTATAGTGGTTCAACAAAGCTTGGCCTAGATCCACTTTAATTTGTTACTGATTTATGACTTGGGGCAGAAGTTCTTAAGAGTCGGTACAACTCCAACACTAAAAATATATGAAATACAAGAGCTAGAGCTAATGAGATCTTGAAAAATGAGCCCTACCTTCCTATTTATAGATGTAAGTGGCCTAAAATCTCATATGCAATACCTCATAGCTGTTGCACCCGATTTAGACTCGTTCTCCCAAAATAATAGGCACCGTCTCAGCAAGAGCTGGGAGTCGAAACCGGTCCCCAAGTGGGACTAGGTATCGATCCCCAAATTCATCATTCTTGGTGTCTTCAACCTTATACCTTGGTTGTCTTATAGTAAGCTTCATGATTCCATAGTTGTTTGCACCATCGCTAGCTTAAGTCTGAATAATGGAGTTAACGGAGGACCAAGTTGTAGTTTCAAGTGTTCGTGGGGATTGAATGAAGAATTTCATTGATTCAATGAAATGACTTTGGAAATAAAGTCTTGGCATCAAGATAAACATGTAGGCTAAAAATGGGGTCCATCCAATTTATTTCTAGCAGTCGATACTGATCCCCAAGCAAGAGTCGGTACCGATCCCCAACTTAAGGGATCCTAAAGTTATACTATTTTGAGTTGTTTTGTTTATTGTCCTACAACTATTTTGCACTTTCTTTCTAGCCTCTTGGGCTATCTCCCTGAGCTTCTTACCTTGATAACTCCAAGTTCGATTCGTTCAGTCTGTCCGAAGCCTGCCTGATCAAATGGCTAGACAATAATACGCATATAGTTGTTGCATATGGATTGAATGGTTGCACATATATGTAAAACTGTCAGCATGTATTTACGTGGGATGTTGTATACATTTGAATACATGGCATAAGCACTTTCATTTCAAGAGGTTGACTACATCAGGAGATCGCCTAATTTATGCATTAGTATAGGTTCATATGCATTCCACGCCTGCATATACATATTGCATTAGAGACATAACCAAGGACAATGATTTGTTAATGGTTGATGGATGAGTAGATGGTTGTAGTCATTGATTTTTGTATGCACCTGTTATATTTTTCCATCCTCGAAGATTTTGGGGACGAAATACTTTTTGGGGGGGGGGGGGGGGTAGAATGCAACACTCTTAAAGTTTAAGCGGAAAATTTAATAAAGAATACAATTTGAATATAATAAAGGGAAAAATGGAATTTTCACAAACATCCGAATTTGACTATGAAAATTGCACCACTGCATTCATAGCGATTTTTTTAGACAATTTTCGTATATAACCTTTTGAAATTAGAGCTAGTAAAGTTACAAAAATTTGCAAATTCACAAACGAAAATAATTCAATGAACAAAATTTTGTAATAAATATTATTAAATAACGAAACCCACTGGTCGACTGATAGATTAAGACCAATTGACTCCTAGCGATCGACCACCCCCATCTATAGCAGTTGCACCATCATGTTATTGTGGCTAGGGTTAGGGTAAGCCAATGACCCAGATTTAAATAAAAATTTATCAACGATCGATATTCCTTTGAACTGCTATAAATAGAACCATGATGCAAACCATAATTCAAAATAAATTAAACAACATCCAAACTCTGCTTCTTTGGAAATTGGAGTCCTCTTTCTTCACAAATCACAAATTTCTTCAAAATTTAAATAAAAATAAAAGTAGAGAAATTAAAGAAGATTAAATCAAGCGAATATCTAAAGAATGGAGGAGATTTTTGGCGAAATCTAGAGGAAACAGCTTTGATTTAATATGGGTGGGTTCATTGTTAATTAGATGATTTACACATAATTAATTTTAGTATACCATGTTTGATGTAGGTTGTTAGAAATTGAATGAGAAGCATTGTTTAATTGAATTGGAAACTTAATAATTAATGTATGGATATGATTCCTATTTTCTAATCTAAATCTAACTAATATTAACTTGTAAATTAAGAAACTGATAAATATGAGTATACCCCCTTTTATCAAATCGGTAGGAATTGACATATGTGTTGATGTTGATGTTTAACCTAGGTTAAACTAATTTACTGCAGATTGAAATTAAATATGCAGTTCCGACAATTATAAATCACAAATTCACAAGTTCCGTTTATTGTAACTAAATTTGCAAGTTTACTGTAATTAGAGAGCCAATAAACAAAAGGAAAGATAATTGATAATTAAATTAGAAAACAGTGAGCAATGACGACTGGTCAACCACTCACTGGAGCCAGTCGACCGCTCCAAGAGCAAGCGGTCGATCGATTAGCGTTTTTTGAGCACAGTATGAACCTCGGCCTAAGGCCTAAGTTTTAAGTAAAATAGTTGTGTGTGTGTGTGTGTACGTGCGCACGCGCGCGTGTGTATGGATGTTAGTATAAGTAGGGAAGCTAGTTCACTATGTGGTAAAACTAGGATGTTGTGAGATTGGATGAATGTTATTAATCCAAAAGGGATCAATAATCGACTGGAGTGATTCTATCGCAAATTTCACTCGTAAAAGGTGTATGCGCCAAAATTGGTCACAAACCCCAAATACCGTGAAAGCACCAGTGTATGAATACAAATCAGCAATATTCAAACACAAATAACATATCTCAGCACATAACAAGCAGCAAATCAGAAATAATGAACAGTGACACAAGTTTTATAGTGGTTCGGCTATCTCCGGCCTACGTCCACTCCAAAGTTTTATCCTTTTATTAATTATCCTTGCTGGTTACAAGTGATTACAGTAGTTACAAAGTCCAAATTCGAAATCAATGGTAGTAATGATGATATGGAATGATTCTGGCAGCGTCCGGGCGTGCTTGTTCTCTCTAAATTCTCCGACCCCTTTTCTGAATGACCAGGGGATCTATTTATATGCATAGGAGGCTGATATTTCGTTGAAAATCCGATAGACCACTTCTGGCACGTGAGGGGGCCCACATGCTCGGCCTTAGAAGACTTGGGTCCACTTTGGGATCGATTCGTACTCCATTCAAATCGATCATAAAATTACCCAAATGAGGTGAAACTTGGTGTGAACATTCTTCAACATGCATGTAAGCTCCTGTAAAAATTTCATTGCATTTGGATCAACGGTTTGGAAGATATGATCGATTCGAGATCAAAGCTCCGTGCGTTCTGTCTGGTTCGAATCCATTGCTTCGAATCCATATCCTTCGACTCCACTACCATCACGCGCGCGCAATGACGTGGCGCTATCCTTCCGGGTCGATTCGAATTATGTGGCGTGTTGACTCCACTTGGTGCGCCGAGTTGAACGCTTCCTCTCCTAGAGACGCGCTCGCATCCATGTTTCACGCTTCGTCCATATCCATAACTTCACAACGGTTATGCTCGCATCCATTGATTCGTGTTTTCCTTCGCATCGATTCCTGGAGTGTACTTCGTATCGATCAGCCACGAATCGATCGATACGAAGTGACGATGGAGGTTATCGATACGAAGTGGTTGTGAATGGATACGAACTAGACGTTACCCGATGGATACGAAGGAGCCTCTTACCTGATGGATACGAAGGAGCCTCTTACCTGATGGATACGAAGGAGCCTCTTACCTGATGGATATGAAGGAGCCTATGTTGCCATCGAGTCGAAGTCCACCTATCCTTCTCTACCGATCGATACAAAATGACTGAGCCTTGTCCATGCCGATTGATACGAACGGTATCGATTCGAAGTCCTTCACCTTGCTTTTCCTTTGACCGATACGAACGCTATCGAGTTAAACCAACACCTAACCGATGCGAACCTCTCTGAGCCGAACCCATACTGATCGATACGAACGGTATCGATACGAAGCCCTTACCTCCTGATCGATACGAAGTGTATCGATTCGAACCATCCTTGCGCCATGCCTTCGATCGATGCGAACCTAATGGATTCAAACTGAACAAAACCTGATGGGTTCGAATCTGATGGATTCGAGATGAGCACCGCCTTGACCCCTCGATGGATTCGAACATCATGCCTTTCCTACCTTGCATCAATCATAACTCCTTCATATGAACTCCGATTAACCTGAAATTTGAAACATAGCCTTTCCTAATCCTTATCATCATCTCCAATCAATTTCGTCCCGATCGGAGTTCAACCAAATTTTGACGACATCGATCGCCGCCTTGCTTCTAATCGATCTCCAATCCCGATATCCATCATTCCCTGCCAACTTGTTGATATTCCAGTTTTGGCCAAAAAGTGGGATAGCACTTTGCCCCCCAAAACATGCCTTGTGATAAGAAGGCGTGTTTTGAATAGCTTTGATTCCAATATCCAAAGTCCATAGCCATACTACCAGAGTATGTCATCCTTGACTGCTCCGAGTCGATGCCCAATTCCACATCTAATAACCAAAGCCTAAGCCAATTCCATATCCATTCAAACTCGACAACCGAGTCCAAATCCATCCTTATCCCCTAGCCAATAACCGAATCCAGGACCTCTCCGGGTCGATATTCGAATCCATAACCTCTCCGGGCTCTTGCCAAGCGCAATCCACACCTGACGACCGTGGTCCAGTGTCCCTGGACGTTGAGCTAACCTCTCTGGGTTCTTTTCAAGCGTACTCCACACCTGACGACCATGGTCCAGTGTCCCTGGACATTGAGCTAACCTCTCCGGGTTCTTGTCAAGCGTACTCAACACCTGACGACCGTGGTCCAGTGTCCCTGGACGTTGTACAAAGCCATGGCTTAAGTCCTAAGCCGAATCCTGGTCTCTCCGGACCCTTGTTGAGCATAGTCCATACTCAACGACCTGAAAATAACAATTGATAACACAGGGCCTAAGTCCTAGGCCGAATCCTGGTCGCTCCGGAACCTTGCCAAGCATAGTCCATACTTGACGACCTGAATGAGCCAATTCACCACGTTCGGGCAAAGTGACTCACCCCTTGCCAGACATAATCCATACCAGACGACCGTTTATCAAAAACCAGATAAAAATCCAATCAAAATCCAATCCAAAATCCAAATCCAAAATCCAAAACCAAAAACAATCATCTAAAGGAAAATCCAAATCAGAAAAGCAAGCAAAGCCAGGAGCTCAATCAAAACTCCAAAACCGAATCCAAAAAAGAAAGCAGTGTTCAATCCAAAAGCAAAAGGTAAATTTCACAAACCACAGCATCGCAGTTTATCGTCATTCAGAGCATGCCTAGGGGCTATCTCCGTCCCCATACATGTGTAAATCACTTGGTTGCTTGCCAGTAGTTCGCTACTTATTTCACGTTATCCTGATCAGTGGATGATCAATCGACCATCATCCCTGGGCCTCACATCATCACGGTGTGAGGTAGTCGGTGGTTTCTCCTGCTCCACCGTTGCATTCCGAGTTCCGACATATTGCCGTAACTGCCCATTCCTTACATGCTTCTCGATTATATCCTTTAAGTGCCTGCAGCTGTTGGTATCATGTCCATCTAAATCATGGTAGAGGTAGTGCCTTCCTGATGTCCTCTCCCGTTCTGATGGTTCTCTCCTAGTCGGCCTCCGGTAGGGAAGGCGATTTCGAGTATCCAGGTATATCCGCTCCAGCGTCTCGTTCAATCCTGTGTATGTGGAAAACTTTGGATCCTTCCATCGCTTTCTAGCGTTTTCAGAATCATCATCTAACTTCCTTTTCCCTTTGTCTTTATCCAAGCCTTTGCTGAATGGTCCTCCACCCTCAGTTGCACTAACCTTTTTCACCTTTAAATCCGTACTCGCATCTTCTTGCCGAAGGAACCTTTCTGCCTCGTGAAAGAATTCGTCGAGATCTTGCGGGGGATCTCGTATCAGAGATACCTTGAAATCCGAGTCCTCCCTGACTCCTGATACTGCTGCCATTAAAATCATCGATGGATCAGGCCGATCCACCGAAGCGACTGCTGCACTGAATCGAGTTAGAAAAGCTCTAAGCGATTCATCCATCCTTTGCTTCACCGATGTCAATGTCATCACATTCTTCGGCCTCTTGACGTGAACCCAAAACTGTCCCAAAAACCTTTCCACCAATTCCCTCCAGGTCTTGATAGATCCTTCTCCCAGCTTCCTAAACCACATTGCAGCTAAGTCCGTCAAATACAAAGGGAAGCATCGGGCCATCACTTCCTCTGATGCCCCCAGCACCTCCATGTGTCTGGTGTACCTCATCAAATGATCAGTTGGGTCTGCCTTGCCATCATATATCTCCACGCTAGGTAGCTTGAACTTAGGTGGATTCTGAGCCATCCTTATTTCCCGAGCGAACGGACTCCTAATCACTCCTTCCAAGTCTCTATTGGTCAAACCACCTCGCACAGTTTTCCTGATGATCTCCATTAATCCATTATTGTCAGTTGGGGGTTGCCCCCCATGCCCCCGAGGGAACTCCGGCATGTATTCCTCGTGTGGTTCACTAGCAGCAACATTAGCTCTAGCCTGTTGAACTCCTTCCAAAGGTCCTTCTGTGTTGGATCCTGTGGGCCTGCCCCCAAGCCCTTGTTGATTGCTCCATGGCTCCACATCCCGTCCTCCATTGGGTTCCACAACCCTAGTTCCTTGTCATGCATCCACCGTGGCTGTAGCTGTTCCTAAGTTTTGCATCCCTGCAACTCTCATTTGCTCAAAGAAAGTCTGCATCATTTCCTGTTGGCTCTTCAATAATCTCTCTTGCAAAGAATTTGCCATGGCTTCCATCTCATTCCGGGTTATGTAGATTGAAGCCTGTCCTTTCCCATCTCCGGAGGATGCTTGTTGACTTCCTTCCTGTTGGCTTCTCTCAGCCCTTTGCCTTCTACTATTTTGCCTAGTCATTGTCTTCAAACCCAAAACTCCTTAAAATCTCCGAATCTGCACTTCAAACCCAATGTAGCGGGTGCTAGTCGTTCTCAGTGAAAGCACCAAAGTGTTTGCGCCAAAATTGGTCACAAAACCCAAATACCGTGAAAGCACCAGTGTATGAATACAAATCAGCAATATTCAAACACAAATAACAGATCTCAGCACATAACAAGCAGCAAATCAGAAATAATGAACAGAGACACAAGTTTTATAGTGGTTCGGCTATCTCCGGCCTACGTCCACTCCAAAATTCTATCCTTTTATTAATTATCCTTGCTGGTTACAAGTGATTACAGCAGTTACAAAGTCCAAATTCGAAATCAATGGTAGTAATGATGATATGGAATGATTCTGGCAGCGTCCGGGCGTGCTTGTTCTCTCCAAATTCTCCGACCCCTTTTCTGAATGACAAGGGGATCTATTTATAGGCGTAGGAGGCTGATATTTCGCTGAAAATCCGATAGACCACTTCTGGCACGTGAGGGGGCCCACATGCTCGGCCTTAGAAAACTTGGGTCCACTTTAGGATCGATTCGTACTCCATTCGAATCGATTATAAAATTACCCAAACGAGGTGAAACTTGGTGTGAACATTCTTCAACATGAATGTATGCTCCTGTAAAAATTTCATTGCATTTGGATAAACGGTTTGGAAGATATGATCGATTCGAGATCAAAGCTCTGTGCGTTCTGTCTGGTTCAAATCCATTGCTTCGAATCCATATCCTTCGACTCCACTACCATCACGCGCGCGCAATGATGTGGCGCTATCCTTCCGGGTCGATTCGAATTATGCAGCGTGTTGACTCCACTTGGTGCGCCGAGTTGAACGCTTCCTCTCCTAGAGACGCGCTCGCATCCATGTTTCACGCTTCGTCCATATCCATAACTTCACAACGGTCATGCTCGCATCCATTGATTCATGTTTTCCTTCGCATCGATTCCTGGAGTGTACTTCGTATCGATCGGCCACGAATCGATCGATACGAAGTGACGATGGAGGTTATCGATACGAAGTGGTTGTGAATGGATACGAACTAGACCTTACCTGATGGATACGAAGGAGCCTCTTACCTGATGGATACGAAGGAGCCTATGTTGCCATCGAGTCGAAGTCCACCTATCCTTCTCTACCGATCGATACGAAATGACTGAGCCTTGTCCATGCCGATTGACACGAACGGTATCGATTCGAAGTCCTTCACCTTGCTTTGCCTTTGACCGATACGAACGCTATCGAGTTAAACCAACACCTAACCGATGCGAACCTCTCTGAGCCGAACCCATACTGATCGATACGAACGGTATCGATACGAAGCCCTTACCTCCTGATCGATACGAAGTGTATCGATTCGAACCATCCTTGCGCCATGCCTTCGATCGATGCGAACCTAATGGAATCGAACTGAACAAAACCTGATGGGTTCGAATCTGATGGATTCCAAATGAGCACCGCCTTGACCCCTCGATGGATTCGAACAGCATGCCTTTCCTACCTTGCATCGATCATAACTCCTTCATATGAACTCCGATTAACCTGAAATTTGAAACATAGCCTTTCCTAATCCTTATCATCGTCTCCAATCAATTTCGTCCCGATCGGAGTTCAACCAAATTTTAATGACATCGATCGCCGCTTTGCTTCTAATCGATCTCCAATCCCGATATCCATCATTCCTTGCCAACTTGTTGATATTCCAATTTTGACCAAAAAGTGGGATAGCAAAAGGTTCCGTGGTAGACACATAACACCGTTGATGATGCCTGATTGAGTGTGCATCCTGACACCAATAGCAGTTCCTTGGTATTCACGGTTACGTGACATGGTTCTATGTTGATGGATCCCGACTCGGTACAATAAGAGGCATTACGTTGCCATTGAGAGGTGGACATTGATGCAATGACGATGAGACATTTCGATAGTCGGCAGTATAGGCTCCCCCTTAATGTGTGACTAGGATACTGTAGCCGTTTTTGTGGAAGTGTGGTCCTATGGTTGGAAATTTGTTGGGAAACCTATATAAAACAGTTCTAGTAGCTATTAAATGATCGTTAGTTATCTTGAGGTTTGATTAGTTATTTATCCTAAGTATGAGCCCCCAAAAGTCGTTAGTGTAGGTGTGAATTGAATTAAGCCCCTTAATTAAAGAAAATAAGCAATTTACGGACGCTCATAGGACATCCTAGATCACATGGAGTATTACTAAGTCAATTGCATGTGATCTTCATATATCGAGGATGTAACTCGTTTATCAGACTTTTGTTCGACCCACCCCTTTTTCTTTCTTTTTCCCCACCACAAGAGGACAGGGTAGTAGAAGACCCAGCCATAGTACTTGGACAGGCAAGCTTGGCACTAGAGTTGCTTTTTATTTCCTATTACTCTCCATGTACTGATTATCATATTTAGTATTTTATCAGACATATGGTGTATTTCTATACAACGTGCATTTGAATATGTACTATTTTGAGACTATGTTTTTGGATATTTTCTGAGATGATTATTCATAGTATTTATATTTTTCTGCCTTCCACTGTGAGATCTGAAATGTAATATGTGTTAGATTTATCTTTGGTCTCTAAAATGTTTTAAAACCTTGATAGCTCATATTTGTTGGAACTGGCGTAAGTCCGAAAGTCACCCTAGATTTTGGATTTATGTATTGGAAGGTGCGGGTTGTCGTAATCACATATAGTAAGTGCACCAGATCTGAACTTCCTTAAAGCCATATCTTCTAGATCTGATGTAGATTCTTTCCGAACAACCATGTTATTAATTAAGTTTAATTGTTGTTAATCAATTCTACTTTGTAATTTATGAGATTTAATTGTGAAATTAAGTCGAGTTTTTGAGAATAAGTAACTGAAATTGAGGCGTTAATTTGGAAAATTATGTAAAATTGATTTATTTGGTTTACAAATTGTAAATTTTGAAAAATTTCCACTTTTGAGGAATGATAATTAATCTTTTTAGATCATAAAAGGAGAGTAAAAATAATTGTTAAATTATAATTTTTTTAATATATACAAGGTTAGGAGATTGAGTTGTAGTGTAGAATTTTGTGTAAATTTTTAGAAATAAAACTCATCTAATAAATGATGTTTAGAAATGAGAAAAGAGGTAAAAGTTGAGATAATTCATTTAAATAAATTGTGGGTTTGGACTAAACACAAATTCAACCCATTTAAGTGTAATTGAGAAGCTTCTTCTCATCTTAGTTCCTTATTACGTTCATTTCAAAGAGCATAAACCAGAAACCAAAAGCTAGGGTTAGCTCCTTCTCCATAATACAACAAAATCTCCATTATTAAGTTAAAAAGAAGAGTTTCTAAAATCTAGAAAAGCTTAAAGTTGTTGGAAATTCAGTTACCAGGCTGAATCAAAGTATTAGCAAGAATAAATATAGAATTAAGGTGAGTAGAAAATCATAACTATCTCTAATTATTGATCTTATGTTGGATTTGTTGTGTGATTTCACGTTGGATGGTTGAGTGATTGTTGATTGTTGTTGATTGCTTGAAGTTTGTTCATTTGAAATACATGGTTGTTAATTTACATTTCTTAGCTAGACCATGTTAGTAATTTAGGAATATATTCTTTATTTTTGATCGAAATTTGATAATTCATGAAGTTATGATAATATTATACTTTATTCTACAACTTTGATGTTTAGAGTTTTGTTAACTTTTGAAGTTTAAATGGTTGAAAATGCGTTTTCCTTCGCTGTTCTGAGAATGAAAAACAGGCTTAAGCAACAAAAATCTGAAACTTTCTTTGACCATATCTTTTGATTGCTAAATCCTTCTTTGATGAATCATTTTGCAGTAGAAAGATAATTTCATAAAGAAGAACTTTTATTCTGATCATTTTCCTAGATTTTGAAGTTTACTTGATCGAATTCATGTTTTAACAGAACTATAAGCTCTGTCTTGTCGGGTAAAGTTTTGCGTTGAAGCATAAACTTGTTTTTATTATAACTATTGATCTGTTAATCCGACATTAAATTGTGCTTTTTGGAAAGCTATCATAGTAAGCAAAAATATTTCATTATAGGTTTTGTCAAATTACGAGAGTAGTTAATTGAAAATCACCGATTTGTGAAGATGACTTGAGTACTGAAAATCTTAAATTTAGAAATTTGAGGTGCTCGCATTTCCTTCTCCATTCTTGTGTCTTGCCCTATGATGCCTTGTGTTATTTTTTTTATTTACCTCGTTGTTAGCCTTTTCATTTTTTGCTCTAGCAATGCCATGTCTTGTTGCTTGGGTTATCTTGCTTTGTTGCTTTATGCAATATCCTTTTGCTTAATGTTGGCTTGGCTTATTTACACCATCTTTAAAGTGTAATGGTGTTGAAAGTTTTGTTTAGTTCTTGAAAGTCCAAATCTTATTTTGCAAACTCTAGTTTACATAAATGAAAGACGCTATGTTACTTTGTCAATTACACCATTTAAGTACACAAATTTTTTAAATTTGTTTCAACTGAAGTTATTTGAAAATCTATTGTTTTAAAACTAAAATCGCCATAACTTTTTAACCGTAATCCCAATTTGTGTTTAGAGATGATATGAAAATCAAACCTTATGGAACTATTGGTCGTTACAATCTTGTGACATGTAATAGTGAATTTCTTGTGCTTTACGGACATTGAATCATTTTTGATTCAAGGCTCTAGAAATTTATAAATTTAAATCTACCCTTCTGCAAATGTATATAGGTGCTTTGTTTTGTATGCAAACTATTTCACAAAGAGAGTTTATTTAAGTTCTAAACATCAAACATGTTTTCTAAAGTAGTCTAATTACTTTTATAAATGATTTTATGGATTTGGAATTTCAAATTTTGGAAACATAATTGTACGAGGTTTTAAATAATTATTAGAATACTAAATTCATTTTGACAATGGATTTATTGATTCACAAATAAATGAATACTTTTATAAGTGACTTTTGAAATATGGTGTGTAACTGTTAGCACCAAAATTGGTCACTAACACCCAAATGTAAATGAAAGCACCAACTAACAGTCACTGATAACAGATAAAGTGTGTGTAGAGAGTAATAATATGAAGAACAGTTAAAATTAAAATGAAAGCGGTAAAGAAAAACAAGTTTTATAGTGGTTCGGCTAACTTCGGCCTATGTCCACTCTAGAAGCTTCCGTTTTATTGATATTCGAATCAATTACAGTTACCAAGTGGAAGACTGGCCTTAGTCTTAGGAAATAAAAAGTCAAGAGCAGAAGAGAAGAAGACCCCCTTCTGAACCCCTACAAGCTGTATTTATAGGCGAATTTTGAGTTGCTGGGCTTTCAGAACGATAAAGGCCCATTAAGAATTTCCACTGAGCCACATTCGTCTTATGCCGAACAACTTACCACTGAGCCATCTTCGCCAAACGACCCATGCTGAGCCGCCAATGCCGAGCGAGGTACGATGCCGAGCGAGGTGCGAGGTGCAATGCCGAGCGAGGTGCAATGTCGAGCGAGGTGCGAGGTGTCGAGGTATCGAGGTGCGAGGTATCGAAGTATCGAGGTACGAGGTATCGAGGTGCGAGGTATCAATGTGTGAGGTATCGAGGTATCGAGGTGTGAGGTATCGAGGTGCGAGGTATCGAGGTGCGAGGTATCGAGGTGCGACTCCTTTATGCCGAGCGACAACAAATGTCGAACCATTTCTAATGCCGAGCGGGGAGTGTAGACCGAACGAAGTACTTGTGCCGTGCATTCCCTCCCACGAAGCCCTGATTGGAAGCATATAGCAGACATTCCATTTCTTGACCAAATGACATATCCAAGTAAACTTCATCCTTCGAAACCAAATCCGTCATACTCCAACCTCAATAGTCGTGAAGTTAGTTAGGTTGAATCCACCTACTTATGGCTTTGACAAAAGGCGGGTTAACACTTTGCCCCCCAAAACATGCCTTGCTAATGGAAGGTGTGTTTTGTAGCATAATAAGTTGGACGTTCGTATCCTGTTAATGACCTGCAAAGAAATTAATAGCCTTATCTGACCATGAATGACGAACGTTTGGGATCGTATGTCATTCGGGGTGGTATGTGATAGTTCGACGCCGAGTGCCGTTCGCGACGAATTGTGACCATTCTCAGTCGGGTGCCATTCAAGGCGAGTTATGATCGTTCGCGATCTGGTGTCGTTCAAGGCGAGTTGTGACCGTTCGCGGTCGGGTTCCGTTCGAGGCGAGTTGTGATCTTTCACGATCTAGTGCTGTTCGAGGCGAATTGTGACCATTCGTGGTCGGGTGTCGTTCGAGGCGAGTTGTGTGTGCCCTGGGGGGACTTAGTATCGTTAATGTCAGATTTCACGTTCCAGTGAGGTTTTGAACTGTTTTTCGTGGCCGTTTATCGCCATCTCAGAGCATGCCTAAGGACCATTTGCGACCCCGTACATGTGTAAGCGGCTTAGCCGTCATGGAATCACAAACAGCAGATTTTCATTCAAAATAAGTCTTTCAACGGAAATGTCAAACTAAATCAAGTCCAAACATGAGAAATGGTAAATAAAAGCAAAACTGGGACGTCCAAGTACAAACACCTACATTGATGCGATTTATAGTCGTATCAGAGCATGCCTGAGGATCGTTCGCGGTCCTGTGCGTGTGTAAATGACTTAATCGCGTTGGTGTGGAGTTTGCTACTTATTCGTCATTATTTCAATCAGCTGATGACAAGCTGACGCCCCGATCCCAGTTGGTGTAGGTGGTGGCCGCTCTCGTTCCACCGTCGTTGTTCCCCTTCTCACATATTGCGATACCAAACCATTCCGGATATGTCCCTCAAACTCATCCTTCAAGTGCCTGCAGTCATTCGTGCTATGACCGTTCAGTTCGTGGAATAAAAAATACTTGTCTGACCTTTTTTCATTTCTAGTCGGATCCCTTCTCATTGGCCTCCGACGGGGAATCTGCCCCCTAGTGTCTTGGTAAATTCGTTCCAAAGTCTCGTTCAGCTCTGAATAAGAGGTGAATCTCGGTTCCTTTTGTGGTCGCGTTGGTCCGTCGTCATTATCCCTGGCCTTCTATTTCCCTTTATCAGTTCTCGGATCTTTTTTAGGAGGATTTTCACCCTTGACTGCATAAACATCATCTCCTTCTCCTTCCTCTCTCTCTGCATTTGCATCCTCTAATCGTAAAAATCCTTCGGCCTCATGATAAAAATTCCCCTAGATCCATAGGTGGATCCCTTGTCAGTGAATTTTTGAACTATGTTCCATTAGCTATGCCAGATACAACTGCCATTAAGACCATGGATGGATCTGGTCGATCAACCGATGCCGCCGCTGTATTCAATCGCGTCAGAAAGCTCCTCAAAGATTCCCCGGTCCTCTGTTTTAGAGCTGCCAAACTCATCACATTCTTAGGTCTCGAAATGTGAACTCTGAACTGCCTCATAAACTTCTCAGTCGATGCAGTAAACATTCCAATGGAACCACTCTCCAATTGTCTAAACCATGGTGCTGCTATGTCTGTTAGATACAATGGGAAGCATCGGGCCATGACTTCCTCTGATGCCCCTAGCACTTCCATATGCCTTATATACTTTGTAAGATGAACCGTAGGATCCGTTCTCCCATTATACATCTCCACTGATGGTAGCTTAAAATCTGGTGGGTTCCTAGCTCGCCTGATAGTAGGAGTAAAGGGACTCCTATTCACATCTTCCAAGTCTTTGTTTACCAATCCACCTCTCATAGCTCGTCTAACCATCTCCGTCAGTCTGTCGTTGTCGCCAAGCTGTAATCCTTGTCCGCTGCCTCTGGTCTGCCCCCCGAGTTGATGAGGGAATTCTGGCACATACTCCTCATCTCGTACTCCTGCACTCCTATTGGTGTCGAGTTGGACAGCGTTATCTGGTATCCCTCTATGGATTGGTTCAGCATTCCCTGGTGGTATGCCCCCGAGTCTAGATCCATCCAGATTGATAGCCGTCTGCTGATTGGGTGCTGCCTCCTGTTGAGTTAGTCCCTCTGCTTGCTGGTTGAGCGCTTCTGATCCAGCTCCATGGACCTAAGCTCCTGCATTTCCTACCTGTGTAAATTGTCTGAGAAGAGCTTGCATCATCTCCTCTTGTCTTTTCCACATTGCTTCCATCTTGTCTCTGGTGATGTAGATGGATGCTTGACCTGCTCCAGCTCAAGAGGAAGCCTCTTGACTTCCCTCCTGATTGCTCCTTCTTGTCACTTGCTTTCTTATTGATGGCCTAGCCATTGCTTTCTAGAGTCCAAGTTCCTAGCTCCAAAATCCCTAAGTGCTTGCCTTCTCAGTGAAAGCACCAAAATTGGTCAGTAACACCCAAATGTAAATGAAAGCACCAACTAACAATCACTGATAACAGATAAAGTGTGTGTAGAGAGTAATAATATGAAGAGCAGTTAAAATTAAAATGAAAGCAGTAAATAACAACAAGTTTTATAGTGGTTCGGCTAACTTCGGCCTACGTCCACTCTAGAAGTTTCCTTTTTATTGATGTTCGAATCAATTACAGTTACCAAGTGGTAGACTGGCCTTACTCTTAGGAAATAAAAAGTCAGAGAGCAGAAGAGAAGAAGAAGACCCCCCTTCTAAACCCCTATAAGCTGTATTTATAGGCGAATTTTGAGTTGCTGGGCTTTCTGAACGGTAAAGGCCCATTAAGAATTTCCACCGAGACACATTCGTCTTATGCCGAACGACTTTCCACCGAGCCATCTTCGTCGAGCGACCCATGCCGTGCCTCCAATGCCGAGCGAGGTACGATGCCGAGCTAGGTGCGAGGTTCAATGTCGAACGAGGTGCGAGGTGCGAGGTGGCGAGATATCGGGTATCGAGGTGCGAGGTATCGAGGTGCGAGGTATCAAGGTGCGAGGTATCGAGGTATCGAGGTGCGAGGTATCGAGGTGCGACTCCTTTATGCCGAGCGGCAACAAATGCCGAACTATTTCTAA
The DNA here is from genome assembly GCA_030765085.1 of Allium cepa. Lineage (NCBI taxonomy): Eukaryota > Viridiplantae > Streptophyta > Magnoliopsida > Asparagales > Amaryllidaceae > Allium > Allium cepa. Next base: position 980,161,127 of record CM060934.1, read on the forward strand.
TGCCGAACGATTCTTTTATGCCGAGCGGGGAGTGTAGACCGAACGAAGTACTTGTGCCGTGCATTCCCTCCATTTCTTGACCAAATGACGTATCCAAGTAAACTTCATCCTTCGAAACCAAATCCATCATACTCCAACCTCGATAGTCGTGAAGTTAGTTAGGTTGAATCCGCCTACTTCTGGCTTTGACAAAAGGCGGGTTAACACTGTGCCCCCTAAAACATGCCTTGCTAATGGAAGGTGTGTTTTGTAGCACAATAAGCCAGATGTTCGTATCCTGTTAATGACCTGCAAAGAATTAGTAGCCTTATCTGACCATGAATGATGATCGTTCGGGATCGTATGTCATTCGGGCTGGTATGTGACCGTTCGAGGCCGAGTGCCATTCGCAGCGAATTGTGACCGTTTGCGGTCGGGTGCCGTTTGAGGCGAGTTATGATCGTTTGCGATCTGGTGCCATTCGAGGCGAGTTGTGACCGTTCGCGGTCGGTTGCCGTTCGAGGCGAGTTGTGATCGTTCGTGATCTAGTGCCGTTCGAGGCGAATTGTGATCGTTCGTGGTCGGGTGCCGTTCGAGGCGAGTTGTGTGTGCCCCGGGGGGGGGACTTAGTATCATTAATATCAGATTTCACGTTCGTGTGAGTTTTTGAACTGTTTGTCGTGGCGGTTTATCGCCATCTCAGAGCATGCCTAAGGACCATTCACGACCCCGTACATGTGTAAGTGGCTTAGCCGTCATGGAATCACAAACAGCATATTTTCATTCAAAACAAGTCTTTCAATGAAAATGTCAAACTAAATCAAGTCCAAACATGAGAAATGGAAAATAAAAGCAAAACAGGGACGTCTAAGTGCAAACACCTACATTGATGCGATTTATAGTCGTATCAGAGCATGCCTGAGGATCGTTCGCGGTCCTGTACATGTGTAAATGATTTAATCGCGTTGGTGTGGAGTTTGCCACTTATTCGTCATTATTTCAATCAGCTAATGAGAAGCTGGCGCCCCGATCTCGAGCTGTTCCCAGTTGGTGTAGGTTGTGGCCGCTCTCGTTCCACCGTCGTTGTTCCCCTTCTCACATATTGCGATAGCGAACCATTGCGGATATGTCCCTCAACCTCATTCTTCAAGTGCCTGCAGTCATTCGTGCTATGACCGTTCAGTTCGTGGAATAAACAATACTTGTCTGACCTTTTTTCCATTGCTGGTCGGATCCCTTCTCATTGGCCTCCGATAGGGAATCTACCCCCTAGTGTCTTGGTAAATTCGTTCCAAAGTCTCGTTCAGCTCTGAATAAGAGGTGAATTTCGGTTCCTTTCGTGGTCGCCTTGGTCCGTCGTCGTTATCCCTGGCCTTTTGTTTCCCTTTATCAGTTCTTGAATCTTTTTAGGAGGATTTTCACCCTTGACTGCATAAACATCATCTCCTTATCCTTCCTCTCTCTCTCTCTCTCTCTCAGCATTTGCATCCTTTAATCATAAAAATCCTTCGGCCTCATGATAAAACTCCCCTAGATCCATAGGTGGATCCCTTGTCAGTGAATTTTTGAACTCTGTTCCATTAGTTATGCCAGATACAGCTGCCATTAAGACCATGGATGGATCTAGTCGATCCACCGATGTTGTTGCTGCATTGAATCATGTTAGAAAGCTCCTCAAATATTCCCCGGTCCTCTGCTTTAGAGCTGCCAAACTCATCACATTCTTAGGTCTCGAAATGTGAACTCTGAACTGCCTCATAAACTTCTCAGTCAACTCGGTAAACGTTCCAATGGAACCACTCTCCAATTGTCTAAACCATAGTGCTGTTATGTCTGTCGGATACAATGGGAAGCATCGGGCCATGACTTCCTCTGATGCCCCTAGCACTTCTATATGCCTCATATACTTTGTAAGATGAACCGTAGGATCCGTCCTCCCATTATACATCTCCACTGATGGTAGCTTAAAATCTGGTGGGTTCCTAGCTTGCCTGATAGTAAGAGTAAATGGACTCCTATTCACATCCTCCAAGTCTTTGTTTACCAATCCACCTCTCATGGCTCGTCTAACCATCTCCGCCATTCTGTCGTTGTCACCAAGCTGTAATCCTTATCCGCTGCCTCTGGTCTCCCCCCCCCCCCCCCCCCCCCAAGTTGATGAGGGAATTCTGGCACATACTCCTCATCTCGTACGCCTGCACTCTTATTGGTGTCGGGTTGGACAGCGTTATCTAGTATCCCTCCATGGATTGGTTCAGCATTCCCTGGTGGTATGCCCCCGAGTCTAGATCCATCCGGATTGATAGCCGTCCGTTGATTGGGTGCTGCCCCCTGTTGAGTTATTCCCTCTACTTGCTAGTTGAGCGCTTCTGATCCAGCTCCACGGACCTGAGCTCCTGCATTTCCTGCCTGTGCAAATTGTTTGAGAAGATCCTGCATCACCTCCTCTTGTCTTTTCAACATTGATTCCATCTCGTCTCTGGTGATGTAGATGGATGCTTGGCCTGCTCCAGCTCCAGAGGAAGCCTCTTAACTTCCCTCCTGATTGCTCCTTTCTGTCACTTGCTTTCTTATTGATGGCCTAGCCATTGCTTTCTAGAGTCCAAGTTCCTAGCTCCAAAATCCCTGAGTGCTTGCCTTCTCAATGGAAGCACCAAAATATTAGCACCAAATTGGTCACTAACACCTAAATGTAAATGAAAGCACCAACTAACAGTCACTGCTAACAGATAACGTGTGTGTAGAGAGTAATAATATGAAGAACAGTTAAAATTAAAATGAAAGCAGTAAAGAACAACAAGTTTTATAGTGGTTCGGCTAACTTCAGCCTACGTCCACTCTAGAAGTTTCCATTTTATTGATGTTCGAATCAATTACAGTTACCAAGTGGTAGACTGGCCTTAGTCTTAGGAAATAAAAAGTCAGAGAGCAGAAGAGAAGAAGAAGACCCCCCCCTTCTGAACCCCTATAAGCTGTATTTATAGGCGAATTTTGAGTTGCTGGGCTTTCCGAACGGTAAAGGCCCATGAAGAATTTCCACCGAGCCACATTCGTCTTATGCCGAACGACTTTCCACCGAGCCATCTTCACCGAGCGACCCATGCCGAGCCGCCAACGCCGAGCGATGTACGATGCCGAGCGAGGTGCGAGGTGCAATGCCGAGTGAGGTGCGAGGTGCGAGGTGTCGAGGTATCGAGGTGCGAGGTATCGAGGTATCCAGGTATTGAGGTGCGAGGTATCGAAGTGCGAGGTATCGAGGCATCGAGGTGCGAGGTATCGATGTGCGAGGTATCGAGGTAACGAGGTGCGAGCTATCGAGGTATCGAGGTGCGAGGTATCGAGGTATCGAGGTGTGAGACATCGAGGTATCGAGGTGTGAGACATCGAGGTATCGAAGTGCGAGGTATCGAGGTATCGAAGTGCGAGGTATCGAGGTATCGAGGTATTGAGGTGCGACTCCTTTATGCCATGCGGCAACCAATGCCGAACCATTTCTAATACCGAACGATTCTTTTATGCCGAGCGGGGAGTGTAGACCGAACGAAGTACTTGTGTCATGCATTCCCTCCATTTCTTAACCAAATGACATATCCAAGTAAACTTCATCCTTCGAAACTAAATCCATCATACTCCAACCTCGATAGTCGTGAAGTTAATTAGGTTGAATCCGCCTACTTATGGCTTTGACAAAATGCGGGTTAACACTTTTCCACCCAAAACATGCCTTGCTAATGGAAGGTGTGTTTTGTAGCACAATAAGCTGGATGTTCGTATCCTGTTAATGAACCTGCAAAGAAATTAATAGCCTTATCTAACCACGAATGACGATCGTTCGGGATCGTATGTCATTCGGGGTGGTATGTGACCGTTCGTGGCCAAGTGCCGTTCGCGGCGAATTATGACCGTTCGCGGTCGGGTGCCATTCGTGATCTGGTGCCATTCACGATCTGGTGCCGTTCTAGGTGAGTTGTGACCGTTCGCGGTCGGGTATCGTTCGAGGCGAGTTATGATCGTTCGCGATCTAGTGTCGTTCGAGGCGAATTGTTACCGTTCGTGGTCGGATGCTGTTCGAGGCGAGTTGTGTGTGCCCGGGGGGGACTTAGTATCATTAATGTCAGATTTCATATTCGAGTGAGTTTTTGAACAGTTTGTCGTGGCGGTTTATCGCCATCTCAGAGCATGCCCAAGGACCATTCGCGACCCCGTACATGTGTAAGTAGCTTAGCCGTCATGGAATCACAAACAGCAGATTTTCATTCAAAATAAGTCTTTCAACGGAAATGTCAAACTAAATCAAGTCCAAACATGATAAATGGAAAATAAAAGCAAAACAGGGGCGTCCAAGTGCAAACACCTATATTGATGCGATTTATAGTCGTATCAGAGCATACCTGAGGATCGTTCGCAGTTCTGTACATGTGTAAATGATTTAATCGCGTTGGTGTGGAGTTAGCCACTTATTCGTCATTATTTCAATCAGCTGATGACAAGCTGACGCCCCGATCTCGAGCCATTCCCAGTTGGTGTAGGTGGTGGTCGCTGTCGTTCCACTGTCGTTGTTCCCCTTCTCACATATTGCGATAGCAAACCATTCCGGATATGTCCCTCAACCTCATCCCTTAAGTGCCTGCAGTCATGCTATGACCCTTCAGTTCATGGAATAAACAATACTTGTCTGAACTTTTTTCATTGCTGGTCGGATCCCTTCTCATTGGCCTCCGATAGGGAATCTGCCCCATAGTGTCTTGGTAAATTCGTTCCAAAGTCTTGCTCAGCTCTGAATAAGAGGTGAATTTCGGTTCCTTTCGTGGTCGCCTTGGTCCGTCGTCGTTATCCCTGGCCTTTAATTTCCCTTTATCAGTTCTTGAATCTTTTTAGGAGGATTTTCACCCTTGACTGCATAAACATCATCTCCTTATCCTTCCTCTCTCTCTCAGCATTTGCATCCTTTAATCATAAAAATCCTTCGGCCTCATGATAAAACTCCCCTAGATCCATAGGTGGATCCCTTGTAAGTGAATTTTTGAACTCTGTTCCATTAGATATGCCGGATACAGCTGCCATTAAGACCATGGATGGATCTGGTCGATCCACCGATGCTGTCGCTGCATTGAATCATGTCAGAAAGCTCCTCAAATATTCCCTGGTCCTCTGCTTTAGAGCTGCCAAACTCATCACATTCTTAGGTCTCGAAATGTGAACTCTGAACTGCCTCATAAGCTTCTCAGTCAACTCGGTAAACGTTCCAATGGAACCACTCTCCAGTTGTCTAAACCATAGTGCTGCTATGTCTGTCAGATACAATGGGAAGCATTGGGCCGTGACTTCCTCTGATTCCCCTAGCACTTCCATATGCCTGATATACTTTGTAAGATGAACCGTATGATCCGCCCTCCCATTATACATCTCCATTGATGGTAGCTTAAAATCTGGTGGGTTCCTAGCTCACCTGATAGTAGGAGTAAAGGGACTCCTATTCATATCCTCCAAGTCTTTGTTTACCAATCCACCTCTCATAGCTCGTCTAACCATCTCCACCAATCTGTCGTTGTCACCAAGCTGTAATCCTTGTCTGCTACCTTTGGTCTGCTCCCCGAGTTGATGAGGGAATTCTGGCACATACTCCTCATCTCGTACTCCTGCACTCTTATTGGTGTCGAGTTGGACAGCGTTATCTGGTATCCCTCCATGGATTGGTTCAGCATTCCCTGGTGGTATGCCCCCGAGTCTAGATCCATCCGGATTGATAGCCGTCTGTTGATTGGGTGCTGCCCCTTGCTGAGTTATTCCCTCTACTTGCTGGTTGAGCGCTTCTGATCCAGCTCCACGGACCTGAGCTCCTGCATTTCCTGCCTGTGCAAATTGTATGAGAAGAGCCTACATCATCTCCTCTTGTCTTTTCAACATTGCTTCCATCTCGTCTCTGGTGATGTAGATGGATGCTTGACCTGCTCCAGCTCTAGAGGAAGCCTTTTGACTTCCCTCCTGATTGCTCCTTTCTGTCACTTGCTTTTTGTTGATGGCCTAGCCATTGCTTTCTAGAGTCCAAGTTCCTAGCTCCAAAATACTTGAGTGCTTGTCTTCTCGGTGGAAGCACCAAAATGTTAGCACCAAAATTGGCCACTAACACCCAAATGTAAATGAAAGCACCAACTAACAGTCAGTGATAACAGATAAAGTGTGTATAGAGGGTAATAATATGAAGAACGGTTAAGATTAAAATGAAAGCAGTAAAGAACAACAAGTTTTATAGTGGTTCGGCTAACTTCGGCATACGTCCACTCTAGAAGTTCCTTTTTATTGATGTTCGAATCAATTACAGTTACCAAGTGGTAGACTGGCCTTAGTCTTAGGAAATAAAAAGTCAGAGAGCAGAAGAGAAGAAGAAGACCCCCGTTCTGAACCCCTACAAGCTGTATTTATAGGCGAATTTTGAGTTGCTGGGCTTTCATAACGGTAAAGGCCCATTAAGAATTTCCACCGAGCCACATTTGTCTTATGTCGAACGACTTTCCACCGAGCCATCTTCGCCGAGCGACCCATGCCGAGCCGCCAATGCCGAGCGAGGTACGATGCCGAGTGAGGTGCGAGGTGCAATGCCGAGCAAGGTGTCGAGGTATCGAGGTGCGAGGTATCGATGTGCGAGGTATCGAGGTATCGAGGTGCGAGGTGCGAGGTATCAGGTATCGAGGTGCGAGGTATCGAGGTATCGAGGTGTGATGTATCGAGGTATCGAGGTGCGAGGTATCGAGGTGTGAGGTATCGAGGTATCGAGGTGCGAGGTATCGAGGTGCGATGTATCGAGGTATCGAGGTGCGATGTATCGAGGTATCGAGGTGCGAGGTATCGAGGTGCGAGGTATCAAGGTATTGAGGTATCGAGTTATCGAGGTATCGAGGTGCGACTCCTTTATGCCGAGCGGCAACCAATGCCGAAGCATTTCTAATGCCAAACGATTCTTTTATGCCGAGCGGGGAGTGTAGACCGAACGAAGTACTTGTGCCGGATATTCCCTCCATTTCTTGACCAAATGACATATCCAAGTAAACTTCATCCTTCAAAACCAAATCCATCATACTCCAACCTTGATAGTCGTGAAGTTAGTTAAGTTTAATCCGCCTACTTATGGCTTTGACAAAAGGCGGGTTAACAGTAACCTTACGGAATTTAAAGAATCAATGTGATTTTGGAACATATTCGCCAGCTTTTAGTAAATACTTGAATTTCATCATACGGCATGGGACATATTGGTTAAATTCTAGTGATTTCTTAAGGAGATAGTATTTGGCATTTTAGAGTTTTATTCTCTTCTTGTGTGCGACAAGTGGTTGCTAGGTCCTTAAGAGAATGTAGTTTAGGTTTCCCAGTGGTATCCGTAATAAGTGATATTTACTAGCTTTTAGTAAATACTTGAATTTCACCATACGGTATGGGACGTATTGGTTAAATTCTAGTGATTACTGAAGGTGATAGTATTTGGCACTTTAGAGTTTACTCTCTTTTGGTACGTGGCAAGTGGCCGCTAGATCCTTAAGAAGTTTATTCTTGGATTTCTTTTCGAACATAACAATATAATAATACTAAATAAATGTAGATTTATCGAGTCATGGTTTCTACGATCGCCTTGATCGGTATGGACTATCCTTGAGATTATTCTGTGATTCTGTATTCCTGGTCTGAGTACAATCCTTGGTATCGAATTGGTTCTAGAGATACCAATTTATTTGTTTGTTTGCCATAGGCTTTGAGTATAATCATTGCGATTGTTTTGGACGATCATTAAGATCGGTTTGGATTAAGATCTCTTGAATTCTGGATATTTGTATTCTTTGACTATTCTGTATTCGTGAAATAAATATGTATTCTTGTGTCTTGTGTTAGTGAAATAAATATATGTTCTTGTGTCTTGTGATGGATGTTTAAGTTAATTATCTTATTCTTTTTTAGCGACTAATATGTGTGTTGGTGACTTAAATGTGTTACCATGTGCCTTGTGATGAACTCTAAGTTAAATTAATTCCCATGACTTGTTATTTCATGGACATCTGTATTTACTTATATGTTGTTTGTTCTTGTGTTATATCTTGTTCTCACTCTATTGCATATTTAGAGATAGTCTGATCCGGGTGTTATTTTGCTCGGATCGGGCCGAGACTTTTCAGGTCACGGGATAGGTTGACTTTTGAATGCTTATGATAGCAAGGAGATAAAAATTTAGACTTTTAGTTTATCCCATTTAGGTTGGACCTTATAATAAAATGTATAATTGAGATTAGAGAATTGTAAAACTTGTATATTATGTGAGTTTATTGTTTTATTTTGTAGACTCATAATTTGTATATGTATATGAGATTATTATTCCGCTGTGATCTGTGACTGATGCTTATAAGATATATTGTTTTGATTTTGAGAAATCGGCATGTATATTACGTTGTATTAATAGTGTACACATCAAATTTTAGTTCAGATATTAAGTAAAAAGGTAAAGATGACGTGTCAGTGTTATTATAAAGATATATTCACATTCGATCGCCCTTAATAAGTCGTATTCTCCAGATTAGTAGACGACATTATTGTTATGTTCTTTGCTAAATTGGGCACCGCGGTGGGGTCGTTACAGTTGGTATCGAAGCCGTGTCAGAACATCATAGCATATAATATTACGGATCTGAGACCTAGATGACTTAGAGTCCTGTCCATTGGGGTGTATGGTAGATAGTTATATTAATTATCTAATTAGGGATAGGAATATAAAATGATTATCAGGATAATCATTTAAGGCACAAATTGATTTAAAAAAATTTAAATCGATAAATTGGAATTTGTGACATTAAAACTTTTGGAAATTAATGAGTAAAATATTTTAGAGTTTAGAAATTTTGGAATTAAACTGGAATGAATTGAATTAAAGTGAACTATTTTTTTCAGTGGAAAATTTGGGAAATTTGAGTAAATAAGTTTGATATTTAAATGATCTAGAAATAATCAGAGCTGCGAAGCAGAATTTCAGATATTGAATTGTTCCACTATAAATGATCATGTATGTTTAGGTTGATTAGTTGATAGGAATTGATTGCTTGGTTGCAATTATTTAAAATTAGATGCATGGATGTTAGTGGTAATAAAATAAATGCATCTAAACTTGTGATTAACTATTGTGTTGATTTATCCGGACCTTAATCGATATGTGGGATGTCATGTTATCGATAGTGGTTCCTAAACATCGAACATGACATATTGACGTAAGTAATCATTAACATTTGGAAATTTAAGTGCAGATTTCTTTCAATATGGAATATTATGATGTCAATCTAATTAAAGTGTAATCATGAATTGTTAATATCTCCTATATGATATGAATTTGATATTAAATACTAATATGAATTGTTGAGATAAGTGCAGGTATCCGAAGTTAAATAGACATCGTTTAAAAGATTATAAATTGTTTGCTTAAGAAATATTAGCGAACTCGCTAATATTTCGAATATAAGGTACGTATCTCGGATTAAATATCGCATTTTTATGTTTTTCCCAATGGGATGCCTCATCCTTGAGATGAGATGTATATTGTGCAATTATATCTATATTGTAAAATTTTGAAACGCTAGCCGCGCAAAGGAGACGTTGGCGAAATTTTCTGTAAATTTAAGGCGTTAGAAAATTTTTAATTAAAAAAAATCGAGTTTACTATTATAATTTGGACTGATATTAATTGAATGGTTTGGAAATGAAATTAAAAATCAGTTAACATATACTTTTCTTAAGAGAAAATTTATATTATGGAGTTCTTTCGTTAAGGAAATTGCGAGGATGCAATTTCTTTAAGGGGCGAAGTCTGTAACAACCCTGCTATTAATTAAGTTTAATTGTTGTTAATCAATTATATTTTGTAGTTTGTGATATTTAATTGTGAAATTAATCGAGTTTTCGAGAATAAGTAATTGGAAATCGAAGTGTTAATTTGGAAAATTATGTGAAATGGATTTATTCGATTTACAAGTTGTAAACTTTGAAAAATTTCCATTTTTGAGGAATGATAATTTTTCTTTTTAGATCTTAAAAGGAGAGTTAAAATAATTGTTAAATTATATTTTTTTTAATATATACAAGGTTAGGAGATTGAGTTATAGTGTAGAATTTGTGTACATTTTAAAAATAAAACTCAACTAATAAATGATGTTTAGAAATAAGAAAAGAGGTAAAAGTTGAGATATTTCATTTAAATAAATTGTGGGTTTTGACTAAACACAAATTAAGCCATTTAAGTGTAATTGAGAAGCTTCTTCTCATCTTAGTTCCTTAGTACGTTCATTTCAAAGGGCAGAAACTAGAAACCAAAAGCTAGGGTTAGCTGCTTCTTCATAATACAACCAAATCTCCATTATTAAATTAAAAAGAAGAGTTTCTAAAATCTGAAAAAGCTTAGAGTTGTTGGAAATTCAAATCAAAGTATTAGCAAGAAGAAATATGGAACTGAGGTGAGTAGAAACTCATAACTATCTCTAATTATTGATCTTATATTGGATTTGTTATATGATTTCATGTTGGATGGTTGAGTGATTGTTGATTGTTGTTTGATTGCTTGAAGTTTGTTCATTTGAAATACATGGTTGTTAATTTACATTTCTTAGCTAGACCTTGTTAGTAATTTTGGCATATCTTCTTCATTTTTGATCGGAATTTGATAATTCTTAAAGTTATGAAAAGCTTATACTTTGTTCTACAACTGATGTTTTGAGTTTTGCCAAATTTTGATGTTTAAATGGTCGAAAAAGCATTTTTCCTTCGTTGTCCTGAGAATGAAAAACAGGCTTAAGCAACAAAAATCTGAAACTTTCTTCGACCATATCTTTTGATTGGTAAATCCATCTTTGATGAATCTTTTGTAGTAGAAAGATAATTTCATAAAGAAGAACTTTTATTTAATCATTTTCCCAGATTTTAAAGTTTACTTGGTCGAATTCATGTTTTAAACAGAACTGTAAGCTTTGCCCTGTCGGGTAAAGTTCTGCGTTGAAGATAAACTTGTTTATATCATAACAATTGATTCGTTAATCCGATTTCATTAAATTGTACTTTCTAGAAAGCTATCACAGTAAGGAAAAAATATTTTATTATAGGTTTCGTCAAATTATGAGAGTAGTTAATTGAAAATTACGTATTTGTGAAGGTGACTTGAGTACTGAAAATCTTAAATTTAGAAATTAGAGGTGCTTGCATTTCCTTCTTCGTTCTTGTGCCTTACCCTATGATGCCTTGTGTTATTTTTTTATATATACCTTGTTGTTAGCCTTTTCATTTTGTGCTCTAGCAATGCCATGTCTTGTTGCTTGGGTTATCTTGATTTGTTGCCTTATGCGTTATCCTTTTGCTTGATGTTGGCTTGGCTTATTTACACTATCTTTAAAGTGTAATTGTGGTGAAAGGTTTGTTTAGTTTCCGGAAATCCAAATCATATTTTGAAGACTCTTGTTTACATAAATAAAACACTCTATGTTACTTTGTCAATTACACCATTTAAGTACACCAATTTGTTAAATTATCTTCAATAGAAGTTATTTGAAAATCTATTGTTCTAAAACTAAAATCGCCATAACCTTTTAACCGTAAACCCAAATTGTGTTTAGAGTTGATATGAAAATTAAACCTTATGTATACAAATAGTGGATTTCTTGTGCTTTATGGACTTTGAATCATTTTTGATTCAAAGCTTTGGAAATTTATAAATTTAAATCTACTTATTTTGCAAATGTATATAAATGCTTTGTTATGTATACAAATAATTTCGCAAAGAGAGTTTATTCAAGTTCTAAACATCAAACATATTTTCTAAAGTAGTCTAATTACTTTTATAAATGATTTTATGGATTTGGAATTTCAAATTTTGGAAATATAACTGTACGAGGTTTTAAATAATTATTGGAATACTAATTTGGTTTTGAAAATGGATTTGTAGATTCGCAAAAATGAATACTTTTATAAGTGGCTTTTGAAATATGGTGTGTAACCTTATGGAATTTAAAGAATCAGTGTGATTTTGGAACATGGATAATCTTATTTTGTAAAGTAAATACTCTTGGAAAAATTCGAAATGACAAAATATTTTGATAATTTATAGATTAAGTAAATGTTTTGTGAGCCTTAATTCTATAAATTAGGAAGTACTAATAATCGACTTAATGTTATTGATTGGTTTAAATGCTTTCGAACAAGACTTCATCGAATATGGTCTAACTAATTGAATAGAATGTTTGAGTGGAACTTACTAGACCATTAATGAATATTTTAATTTTACTGGGTAGTATGGGATGCCTTGATTAAATTCTTGTGATTGCTATTAGGAAGAATTTAACACTTTAAAGTTGTATTCTCTTCTGGTGTGCGACAAGTGGTTGCTAGATCCTTAAGAGAATGTAGTTTAGATTTTCTATTGGTATCCGTAATAAGTGATATTTATTAGCTTTTAGTAAATACTTGAATTTCATCATACGGTATGGGATTTATTGGTTAAGTTCTAGTAATTAGTGAAGGTGATAGTATTTGGCACTTTAGAGTTTACTCACTTTTGGTATACGGCAATATGCTGCTAGATCCTTAAGAAGTTTATTCCTAGATTTTTTCTCGAACATAATAATACTAAATAGATGTAGATTTATCGAGTCATGGTTTCTATGATCACCTTGATCGGTATGGACTATCCTTGAGATTATTCTGTGATTCTATGTTCCAGGTCTGAGTACAATCCTTGGTATCGAATCAGTTTTTTTTTTGTTTGCCACGGGTTTTGAGTATAATCATTGCGGTTTTTTTAGACGATCATTACAATCGGTTTGGATTAAGATCCCTTGGATTATGGATATTTGGATTCTTTGACTATTCTGTATTCATGAAATAAATACGTATTCTTGTGTCTTATGTTTGTGAAATAAATATACGTTTTTGTGCCTTGTGATGGATGTTAAGTTAATTTTGTTATTCTTTTTTTAGCGACTAATATACGTTGATGACTTAAATGTATAACCATGTGCCTTGCGATGAACTCTAAGTTAAATTAATTCCCATGACTCATTATTTCATGGACATCTGTATTTACTTATATGTTGTTTGTTCTTGTGTTATATCTTATTCTCACTCTATTGGATATTTAGAGATAGTCTGACCTAGGTGTTATTTGCTTGGGTCAGCCCGAGACTTTTCAGGTTACAGGATAAGTTGACGTTTGAATGGTTATGCTAGCAAGAAGATAAACATTTGGACTTTTAGTTTATCCCATTTAGGTTGGACCTTATAAGAAAATGTATAATTGAGATTAGTGAATTGTAAAACTTGTATATTATATGAGTTTAGTGTTTTATTTTGTAGACTCATAATTTGAATATGTATATGAGATTATTATCCCGTTGTGATCTATGATTGATGCTTGTATGATGTATTGTTCTGATTTTGAGAAATCGGCGTGTCTATTACATTGCATTAATAATGTACATGTCAAATTTCAATCCAGATATTAAGTAAAAAGGACAAATGATGTGTCAGTGTTAGTATAAAGATATATTCACATTCGTTTGCCCTTAATCAGTCGTATACTCCAGATTAGCAGACGACATTACTTGTAATGTTCTTTGCTAAACTGAACAACGGGGTGATGTCATTACACAAGTAATCTCAGACTTAAACAAAGAAAATCTAGATCTAGTTTTTAGATTTCTTCCAATCCGAAGTGAAAGCAGAGATCCGAACCCGAGAATAATTCTCTGCCAGTAAAAATACCAAGATATTTGCTACAAAAATGGGTAAATACCCAATCTAAAGATAAACAAAAATCATAAATATAAGAATCAAAAGAGAGAGAGAAACAAAAATTTTAGAGCGGTTTGACCAAATTCAATAGGCTACCTCCACTATTAAGTTTGTTATCGAATGCTTTTGCAATTATAATAGGATTACAACAATCTCAAGGTTCAAACCACCAGGTATGAATTTAGTAGAGTTTCTATGCAAAAACTAGTAAAAAGCCAAAATTCATTTCCTGGTTGCATTAGCCTTGATATTATCAGACGAAATTGACTATCAAATTTGTTGGAATCGCTTTGAACAAGTCCATATTTTTATATTTGAAGATTCAACAAGATGAATCGGTCGAAAATCAAAATATCACGATCGGTATAGTTCGGTATCAATCGTTATGAATCCGTACCGATCCATTTAATTATCCTTTTTTGTACTTCTTTACGACTTAGAGCTTGTCTTTGACAATGTAAAAATGGGCTACCACTTAGAACTTGTCTTCGACAATGTAAAAGTGGACAACGATAGTTTCGATACCGATACATATGACTTTTCTCACACTTAGTCATTTACCTTGCGTTCTTTTTTTATATCTTTTGTTCTTCTTTATCCATTTCACGACCGTTTATAATAGTATAAATCCATTGAGACGTCACTTGGATCGAATTCGAATAAAAGTAGCATAAGGGGACTGTGCCTTTACCAGAACGTGCTTGATTTCATTTGATTTCATGCGAATCTTACTTTGTGCATTTAAACAAACGGAAAAAAAATCTATAGGGTCTTATTTGCAAATGACAAATATCTCTTCTATAAATCGGATATCCTTACTAAAATTTCAAGGTAGAACTCTAAACTCGAAAAACCTTGACAAAAGATGGCCTTTATTGGTTACATAAGAAACAATATATGTATTTACAGCTCGATATCGATTTAATTGTTTAACTATTAAATTTCCCTTTGCATAAATTGATTGATATCTGAAGTTGAATTATATGTAGTACGACTGCGAGATTGGATTTGATGGAGCATCGAAGGGAAACCCTGGAATGTCTGTGGCTGGAGCGATCTTACGTGATCGTCGTAATAACATTGTTAGTATTTTTGCATCCCTTTTCTAACTTTGCATTTATTACAATACGGTATGTTAAATTGTTAACTACGTGCAATACTCTAGCCTAATTTGTTAACCACGCGGATTGCAAATAGTAATTCGGTTTAATGATGAAGATTTTCTTTGTGGGTTCTACTACTTGCAGTATCAATTTGTTCATGGGGTAGTATTGTCTTTGGGCGTTTCTAATTTTAACCAAGGGGCACTAAGCTAGGGGCAATTTGAGGCTAAATATATGTTATATGCTATGGACGGAAATGCCCCTTGATTAGCAATCAAATTTATATGTTGTTTCTTCCTCCAGTATCATCTTATCTCCTACGTGTGATGAAAACTGTAATCTACCCAGACCTCAGTTCTCTATATGAATAACAAACTGCATATCTTCGAAAGCTTCAATAGTATATTTCACTATATGAGTTTGTCTAATTGGCCACATTATCTTAATCACTGTATTGAATGCAATCAATTTGACTTCAATGTCTGCAAGGAAATACTTATTCTTCATTAGATCTTTACGGAGTCATTAATATTATCATTCATGTCACAGTTTGATATGGTGGAATGGTAGAAGAATATGGTTGTTGCACTACCTGTTCTGATCTGCTACATTTCTTATTGATTGGCCAATTTCTTCGTAGAGCCTTCTTCTCTTTTATGATTCTAAACATCATAAATTGACTCTGAATTTTGTTGAAAATGTACATGTAATTACAAACTAGATTTAAGTTAGAAGAAAGAAAAGTGGAATTATTCAAGAGAGCAATATAATGGAAAGCCTTTTTTTTGTGTGCGCTGGTATTACTGCATTAAAAAAAAAATTGAGAATCTTCTTATAAAATTGTATTTGCGCGTAGACAAATTGATGTTGTGAATAGAAATACCCTTTTATATACTATCACAAAATTGGTATTATTTGAAAATACGTCCTCTATAATTGTTGTATTGTTTTGTAAGCCCTTGAGATATTTTTAGCTCCTTGGACAATAAAAAGCCAAATTGCTCTATGTCTTTTTACATTTTAAAAGCAAAAAAAGAAGGAAAAAAAAAGGAGGGGGGGGGGGGGGGGGGGGTGGAGGGTTAAATGTCCCAAAACAATAATTTATCATAGTTATAAAATTATTTGGAAATTTATGACCATGGTTGGGAATTTAAAAAGTATACATCATAATTTGAGGGATCCATTTGGAGTTTAATGAGTAACATGCATAACTGAAAAAATTGCATTTAAAAATGTGTAGTCATGCACTATATATGTTTTCAGTAGCGATTGATCTATATGTTCTAACGTATATCTTTTGTTCAAAAATAAAATAAAATAGACGTGGCACCTTAGTAAGGGATTAGGTGTCACAACATGCAATGTTGCGGAATATCATGGACTTATTCTAGGCATGAGAGCTGCGCTTGAGAAAGGCTATAGGAGGGTTCATGTCACTGGAGATTCTTCTCTTGTCTGCAATCAGGTTTAATTATCTTTTATTAACATAAATTATTTTTTGTTATTTGTATAACTATTTCTTTACTTAAGTGGATGGTATTCCTAAAATTATGTCATGCTTTATGATATGTCAAATGAAGCAAGATCTGTAAATTTATAATAGCTATCTATGCAGGAGTGTAGCTAACATATGGTATGAGCAAAAAAAACAAAACAAAAAAGTCCTCCCAATTTTACAAATATTTGTTTATGTATATGAAACCGACCAATTATAACTGGATACTAATAAAGAATTTAGAAACAATTTTATTTTTCTAGGTTTATCAATTTTACTACTGTCTTACAAAATTGAATCAAATTATCTTGAATTTTTTATTTATTTCGATAAACCCGGGGCCCTCCCGATCTACCTTTTTTAGCTCGACCATTATCTATGTTAAACAAAATATTAGGCTCTTAACGAGTGTGCTTGGCTGAACTATAAAAGGAAATATATGACAAGGAGTACAGTTATGGGCTACAAGTTTGGGACGCAATATCTTGAAGAAAATATAGGACATTTATGCATGTACATTAATGGGCGACCAACTATTTGCTTAGCTTGATAATGTCTGATTCAATCAAGTATTTGTTTTATTTTGTACCATATTATTAACAAAGAATTCATGATAAATATATATATTTCCACAAACCAGTAGCATTCCCGAAAAACATATTGTTACAACCTCTCTCTTTTTTGATAAAGCTTCAAGCAATATCTAACTCATTTAAGAAACACTTCTATTACTGAACTACAAGTTTACTTCTCAATAATAAACTAAACAACGAAATGTTTATTGACTATAGAGATGTGTAGGATTTGCATCTTATCATCAGTTAGAAACCCTAAAATTAGCAAGATCTAGAAGTGAAACTTATCCATGTATGAAATTCGAATTGTAAACCATAGGGTTCAAATTTTGAACGGACACCTGATTCAAATCGTCAGTCCTAAATTATAAACAGATTTATGATGTAGCATGTGACGCGTGGTTTTCAATGTTTCAAATGATTGTATTTTATTACATGCATTCATTGTAAAATGTTTATGTACCATCTTATCAGTTTATAAAATTCAGTTTACTGCTAGACTTTACACATATGTATGTATGTTTATACGTATGTGTATGTGTATGCTGGGGAAATGTTTGTTTGTTCTCATTGTTCTCATATGACTTTGTTTTGGATCCTGATTTAATATTAGTTTATTATAATTTATTAGACAAAGAACCTTAGATTTCATCCAAAATACATTCCAAAATAAAAGTAAAAATAAACGAATCTTTCATCTTCCGATTCTGTTTGAATCTTACAATTCAAAAATTTTTGTAGCACCTATGTGATATTTTTTGGTTGTATTTCCATCATTGTTTTAATCCTAAGATTTACATTTCTCTTTTAACACATAAATGGCAGTTTTTAATCTGTAATTTCGCCCTTGTTTTCTAAAAGATTAGTGTTGGATCCAATAGACACATATGGGAAGTTGATGTAGTCATAGTTTTTGAAAATTATAAAGTTATTAAAAAGGGTTATAAAGTTGGTTTAGTATATGACTTGGTTAATATGACTTGGTTATTGTATAGTAAGTTTTCTAAATGATGTTAATGTACAATATTGAGTTTTGAGCATTTGTACTAAGCAGTAGACGTGAATTAAATTTTATGCATTTGAAATAAAAATTGGTGACATAGTACGAACTTAGCTGGTTGCAATATTCTTTTAAAGGAATGTTTTTTTAAAAGCATGTGCATAACACATTTTAATGTGAATGTGAATTGAGGATGTCTATTGTTTACTTGTTTGTAAACAGGCAGGTTGGAAAAATTAGTATGAAATGCTAAATTGCAATGCTATTATATGTAGAGATAAGAAAATGGTTGGTAGAAAGTAGGCAAGTTGATAAAGATGGAGAAAGCAAGATTGTGAATCACAAAGCTGGACTATAAAAAATTACGTTATGGTCTTTGCATGTTATCTCGTACATTGAATTCATCAGTGTTTTATCATATTGTCCAAAGTCAACGTGTCCATTTGAATTAAAGAGGTCAAGCTGTTTAGTTGAGCCATAACCTGTCTTTTGAAATGAAGTACTATTTAAATGGAAATGTATCCAAGCAGGTAATTAATCGTGACAGTTTTTCTGAACTCGTGCCCAATTTATGACACTCCAGTATTTTCCATCGTAGTCTGTAGCTAATTGTTTAGGTCGAGCTTTTCTTCGTTTATCCTTGCAGCAACATTCCAAACCCATTACAAATGAAAGTGAAGACTTAGCTTGTGAAAATAACTTTATGGGGTTGCTATAGTAGGTTATAAATCTGAATTCACATTACTCAGTTCAAACCAGATCTTTTTATCTCTGAACTTTTGTTGTGCTGCAGATAAGCTAATGCGGCACATGCAGTAATTTGGTGGGTGTGGTTTAACAGATTTGTTATGAGTTGTAATAAATTAAGATAGTTTATAATGGGTAGAATGTCAACCTTATATAGGCTGAAAGTTGGTTGTGCACCTTTTTTGCACGGAGTGGTTTGCGGAATGCGTAGTAAGGCGAATTTATACATGAGTAGTTGTAATTTTGTGTTTAAATAATGTCATCCATGTATGGTATCAGGTATAGGAAAATAGTCATATAGGGCCTTCATAAGAAATGTATGCAGTAAAGTCTGCCATTGACCAGGCTTTCTTGTACTTAATGAGGGATGAGAAAGCATGTTCTCGTAAGATATTCATCTCCTTTTGGAAGCAGGTGTATATGGGAACTTCTACAACTGACAATGTAAAGAATATAATTATAACCATACATTAATCATGTCATCTCTGTAAGCCTCTCATAAAAAGTTTGTTTCACTACAAGAAAGCAATTGATTTGTTTCGATTGCCTGCGGCCTTTAGGCATCGGCAAGCTCTATTGTTGATACCCTGTCGATGGCCAGGCGGCCATCGACGAAATAATCGTAGAAACTATTTTGCCAACGCCTTGCCTATGGACGGGTGGCCCTCTTGGCCATGCCTTCCTAATGCCATAATTTGTTAATGCGCTGCCTGTTCGCTGTTTGCTGCCTAACATGGATACGTTGTTTTTATTTTATTTTTTGTTATAGAAAATTTTAGTTGTAGAGGCCTTCCTTACACGCGTTTCCTTGGATTTTGATAGATATGTGTGTGCGTGTGCGCACACAAATGTGTCTGTATGTGTATCTACATTGTCATATCGACAGTCAAGGGCGAATCTAGTCTTTCATTTATGGGGATTAAGATTTGAGAGGGGCAGAATGTTGTGTATAATACAAATAAAACTTGCTTAACTAAGCATAATTTCAACAATAAAACACAAAATACTATTAGTAAATTAATGTTTGAGGGGGTCAGCTGCTCCTTCTGGGCTAATATAGATTCGCCCATGTGGTAGTGCAAAATATGCAATAGTATCAGCATATATCATCATATATGATTATATATCATCACAACCAATTATATCTCATCATATATAATTATAAATAAAATGCAGTAAACAATAATTAACATGGCTGAATAGTACATCAGCAAATACTATAACAAGTCAAAATACAACTCGATATATCTCTAAGTCAATAAGAAGCACGCAAGTGTGTGTATGCACGTACATACATATACCATAACAATAACCGGATTGTACCTTAGCTATTTTTGCATACGGAAATGCCATAGTTATTTTGAGCATTTTCTTTTAGTGATTACTCCTTGCAGGTTTTCCATGATTGTGCATATGTTAGTTTCATATCAGCTCAAATAATTAGCAGGGGAAATAGTAGCGTTCTATGGTGTGGACTGAATTTTCGAATAAACAGTCACATAGACTTCAGTTTCACTAAATGAGAATGAAATCTTCAAATAATTACCCTCTTGAGCCTCAAATGAACGTGGGGTTGTCATAGTTGTTATAGACTTATAGTAATGGTAACCGTTACCGATACAATAAATTGTATTGTACCAGTACTATTGTAAGTTGAAAATGACTACCGATATTTTATCGTTACCGTCGGTAACATGATCGTTGATGTTCTGATAATATGATAAATTGTTGATTGATAATGGTGAATTTACCAATATATAAGTACATTAAAATTTTATTGCATTATGATTTTGGTAATAATAAAATGAGAATTGTTTTGTTACAGATTCAAACTCCATCAATGATTCTATGAACATTTTAATTTTAGTTGATATAGAAAATTTTATTGATTTATCACAAATTATTTCCAATAGCATGAAACAATGACGTTGCAAATATTATATTTTGAAGTTAAAAAAACAACAAAAAGGAACATTTTCATAACTTGATATTTCTTCAAAACTATCCATGGTTAGAATTAAAGAAAATAGTGGAAAAAAACAAAATTAACAGACTGTTAAAATTACCATTACCATTAGTTTTGACCTTTGTATATCGCTAAATTTACTGGTACTCATAATAAATTTACCGTTATCATACCGATAGCATTGGTATACTGATGTGGTTCAATATTGGTTATCGATTGTTTGGTATTAGTATGGCAATGACAACTTACCATCACCATAACTGTCCTAAATGAACTGATCCATTCACGATATAATCATCAACAACAAAAACTAAATCATTATTTCCAAATAAGTGGTCGGTTAGAGATGTAACTCAAAACTAAATGACAAATTCAATTTAAATTAACAATAACAATAATAATAAAAATCATAATAATAATAATAAAATAAAGTAAAATATTTAAAGTAATAATAACAACAATAATAAGTAAAATAAAAATAAAGATAAAAATGAAATAAAAAATAATAATTTATAAAGAAATTAAAAAAAACACGATGATAACAATAGTAATAGTAATAACGGTACAAATAGTACTATGGATCAAATACCAAACACTACGTCTTAGACTCTTATTCACTAGTCATATGATTCAAAACGTATAACACTATCCCTAAACAAATCCTAAGCAAAAAATTCTTAGCTTATCGTTTTGGTACGTGTATCGCTAACTTCCACGTCCTCCTATCCAACCCCAGCTTTTCGGATATATTCCAATCATTCAAGTTTCCTTTTACTACTTACTCCCAAGTCAAATTTGGTCGAGCTCCACCTCTCTTTGAGCATTCGATACGGCATAAAATTCCAATGCATGCAAGTGCCTTGGGAGGCCTGTGTTGCAGATATCCAACCATCTAAAGCGGTGTTGGACTAGCTTCTCCTCACTTGGTGCTACTCCAAGTTTATTACGTATATCCTCATTTCTAATTTGGTTTTGTCTTGTATGACCGCAGCTCCATTGCAGCATACGCATCTCTGATACATTTATTTTCTAAACATGTTGTCTTTTAGTAGGCCAACATTCTGCACCGTACAATATCGCATGCCAAATTGTCATTATGTATAACTTTCCTTTAAGTTTTTATGAGACTTTCCTGTCACAGAGAATGCAAGACGTTAGTCACCATTTCACATATTCCACTCGAATTCTAAAACTAACATCTTCATCAGTCTCACCATCATACTGCAACATTGATTCTAAATATCGAAAGGATTCCTTCTTAAGCACAATTTGTCCGACCAGAGTGACATCTCCATCCTCTGATCTGACACCGCTGAACTCGCACCTCACATGCTCTGTTCTGCTAAGCCTACAATCCTTTGATTCTAAAGTCTACATCCACAGCCAATTGTTTATCAACCCCTATCCTATTTTCGTCAATAAGCATAACATCATCAGCAAAGAGCATAC
Source organism: Allium cepa (assembly GCA_030765085.1). Classification (NCBI taxonomy): domain Eukaryota; kingdom Viridiplantae; phylum Streptophyta; class Magnoliopsida; order Asparagales; family Amaryllidaceae; genus Allium; species Allium cepa. The sequence continues at coordinate 980,183,241 of CM060934.1, forward strand.
ACCATTCTATACCATTCGTAACCTCATCCATCACTATGATAAAAATGTAGGGGTTCAAAGCTAATCCTTGATGTAATTCTATATTAGTGGGAAAGTTACTGGTTTCTCGGTACTTTGTCATAAGCTTTCTCTAAATCGATAAATACCATGTGTACATCCATCTTTTGCTCTTTAAATCTTTCCATAAGTTGTCTTATCAAGAAAATTGTTTTTTTGAAACGTTTTTCATCCTTCTTAACCAATGTTTAATGATTCTCTTCCAAAACTTTATTGTATGACCCATAAGCTTAATTTCTCTGTAGTTTGTGCAACTTTGAATATCTCCTTTATTCTTAAAGATTGGAGCTATTATGCTTCTCCACTCATTTGACATCTTGTTTGATTTGAAAATATTATCGAACAACTGAGTTAGCCAAACTATCCATGTATCTTCAAGACATCTCCACACCTCAGTAGGGATGTAATCAGGCCCCAACGCCTTACCTGCTTTCATCCGTTTTAGCGTCTTCTTTACCTCAGACTCTTGAATTATCCGAACAAAATGTCTGCTGGTGTCATCAAAAGAGTTGTCCAGCTCGATCGTGGTGCTATCACCTTTTTCATCGAATAGGTTGTTTAAGTATTCTTTCCATCTATTTTTTATTCTATCATACTTCACCAAATGTATATTTTTGTCATTCTTGATGCATGTAACTTGGTTGAAGTCTCTCGTCTTCCTCCATGGAGCTTAGCTATTCTATAAACGTTTTTTCACCCTCCTTCGTACTTAGATTTTGATATAGATCTTCATACACCGACCCTTACTTCACTCGCCGCTCTCTTTGCGTTCTTCTTTACCGCTTTGTATTTTTGCATGTTTTTCTTGCTCCGGTGATGATGTAAGCATTTATAGCATTCCTTCTTTTTAATAGTCTTTTGCACATCATTGTTCCACCACCATGAATCTTTAGGTTCGCATTTATTTCTTTTATTATCTCAAACACCTCGGTAGCCACATTCCGAGTGCGCGTTGCCATCTCATGCCACACGTCATTTACTTCTTCTTCCATGTTCCATGCCCTTTCTCCCATCACTATCCTTAAACACCCGTAAGGCATCTTTTTTGAGTTTCTACCATTTCGTCTAACTAATCTTGGCTTCTTTATCCCGTCGAGCACGTAGTCGAAGACAAAACTAGTATATCAAAAGTTGATTTTATGAGACGACACATTCTCCAAGTATGACATTGTAATCTACACAAGCTCATTTGTCGTCTATTTTAGTAAGGACAAAGTCAATCTTTTTAGAGTGTTGGCCACTACTGAAAGTAGCTAAGTGTGATTGTTTCTTTCTAAAGAAGGTATTAGCTATCATGAGGTCATAAGCAATAACGAAATTCAATATTTCTTCTTCTTCTTGGTTTCCATCGCCATATTCAAAACTACCATGCACTCTCTCAAATCCTCCACTAGTGGTACCAACGTGACCATTGAAATCTTTTCCTATGAAAAGTTTCTCACTACTAGGCGTATCTCTAGCCATGACATTTAGTTCTTTTCAAAAATCTCTCTTGACGGCTTCACTTAGGCATACTTGTGGGGCATAGACAATAATAACGTTCATAACTATATCACCAACTACCAGCATGACTAGGATGCTCCTGTCCTTCTGTCTTCCAACGCCGACCATTTAGGTTCTTGTCGATTAAGATGCAAACCCCGTTCTTGTTACGTTCTTTTTTCGTGTACCATAACTTGAAGTCTTATCCAACTACCTAACCAAATGCTGCTTTCATCGACTAGCTTCCTTGCCTATTGCACTCGTCGAGTGAAGTGCGAAGACCTCTGCTTATATATCACCGTACCTGAGCCTCGATATGACGCTTCACTAAGGGAATAACGACCTAGCTCTTGCTTATTTATCACCATACACGAGCCTCGATATGACGCGTCGCTAAGAGAATTGTGCCCGACGAAATATAATAAAGTTCCATTGCCATAAGAGAGACTATGGAATTTATGTTGGTTTGCCAAGCTTATCACAACCACCAATTTTTTTTTATATAATTAAGATAAATGAAGGAGATGACATGTGCATATGAAACATAAAAACTTGGGGACAAAATAGTCTACCCTCCATTAGGCATCAAATAATTCCCTCGACTTCTTGGCTGCCATTATTCGAATGTTATTTTGTGTTAGGAATTTTCCTAGAAAAGTCCTAATGTCACTACACTCTTGGATTAAGGAAACCAAATAAATTTATGACAATACCTTATCCGACATATTATAAAGCATGACTAAAATACTAAGGGTGTGTTCTTTTTTCAAACGAAAGGGGAAAATGAAAGGGGCAAACGAAAGGGGCTGAGAAAAAAGAAAGTTCGTCAAAGGGGAATGTGTTCTTTTTATGAAAGGGACAACGCGAAAGGAGTAAAATTATTATTCATGTTATTATTTTATTTGTGTTAATTATTTTTAAATAAAATAGATATATACCGAATACATAATACCGAGTACATAGTTCAGAATTCAAAACGCAGAATACAAAATATGAAATACAAAACAGACTCTACAATTATAAACTATTGTGGTGGGTATTATTGTGGATATGTAGGTGGAAAGTTCGGTGGATATGTAGGTGGATATGTAGGTTGAAAGTTCGGTGGAAATGTATGTGGAAATGCAGCTGGTAAGGCAGATAATGACATAGACATCATATGCTGTTGTTATCTGATTGTATGATTGCATTTGTCGATCTCGTACCGCAACCATTCTCGGGCTTCGTCGTCTTCCAAAAGTGTGAGCGTATCTCTATTGTCCTTAATTTGGAGTGGTGAAATTGATTTGGAAAGTTAAATATATTCAAATTTCTTCACACGCTCAATTGTAGCCTTCAAATCCGAACATGGGGTAGTGGACTTTGAGCTTGCATTAGCATAAGTGGAGCTACTAGCATTAGTGGATGGATTAGAGGATGGGCTGTCTGTGTCAGAACGATATTTCTTGTTTTTATTTTTTTCGTACATCATATTAACAGATGCATCCATTTTTTCCTCGTTCTCCGTTCGTTTTCTTCTGCTTGATTAAGACCTGGAAGAAGAACCTACGCCATATGTTTGTGTAGGTTGTTGAAACGACTGTTGCTTGTTGATGTCTTCAAGTGGGACTTGAAAACCTTCTGTTCCCCATGTTCGGTCGAAATACGTGTGTAATATCTTCTTGAGGAGGAGAACGAGGTAACTCTTGCACGTTGAGACCTTCGGTAGTGGCCGGAGTGAATGCATCGGCACCAGTTGCAATACTGTTAACAAAATTTTGTTCGAGTTCGTTCAAATTAACTATCAGTTGTCTCCTATACTTCAAAACCGAGTTGTCAAACTCCTAAAATTAAAAAGAAACATAAGTTAGTTGCGGTAAATTAGAAAACAAAAATGATAAAAAGTATTACCCCGCGCGATCGATCCACCAATGTTCGCTTCACTAATCGTTTCTCGAACATCATCCCATCCTGCACCCGTTTTATTTCTCAAATTCCACCAAACCGTCCATTTCTTCTTCAGCGAGTCGTATTTGGTCGTAATTTGTTTGACTTCACTATGTTTCGTTCGGAACATTCACGAAAGCCTCGTTCAGTTCTGCTATTATCTTCTTATGGATATTTTTTTGGATTGAACGACAGCTTGATAAGCTTCGGCAGCTATCCGTAAAAATGCAGAATTTGCGCGAGCAGACCAAACTTTTGGGTTACGGCGGGAATTTCTCGGTACGTTTTGCTCGGCCATTTCCGAGACAAAATATGTCCAAAAAATTAGAAAAACAAGAAAAGAAACTAAACCAAATGAAAAAAAAGAAATAAAATTACCGAAATACGGTGATGCTACGACGAAAGCTCGGATTAGTGAATTTTTAGATTGAGAATTGAAAGTAAATGATGCGAGTGATAGAGGAGGAGGATTATATAAGAGATGGAGAAATATGGCCGTTGTAGGGAAGTCGTTCGCGTCCGATTCGCGTCGGACTCTTCCGACGCCTCGGACGCGAATGGCTCCACTTCAACGGTTAAGTTGAACCGGGCAAATTTTTGGGGTCCATCTCCGATGCGGCGGATGCAGACGACAACTTCGTTTGTCCAGTTCGTCAAAAGAACGGTATCTAAAAGTACTATATCCAGTAAGTAAAGAGGTGTTATTCAAGCAATGAATTGTTAATATCTTGTTAATGGACGACTGTCAGTCTGCATGCATTTCCATTGCTTAAAATATAGTCTCCCGTCTTTCATAAATTCTCATTTATCATGGGGTTATATTACCTTTCTTTTACCATGACACAGGTGGATGGGAGTTGGCGTGTTTCAAACCCTAACTTGAAAATTCTCCATGAGGAGGTTCAGGTTCTGCGTAGTCGGTTTGTATTATTAACAATAAATCGTGTTCCAAGGGTACAGCATTTCCCTCTTAATCTTCATTTAGGGTTTTCTTTCCTTTTTTGTCTGTGTTTATTACTAAAGTCATTTATTTCCTTTTTCAAACTTGACACATTAAGAAGCATGCACCAACTATGCAATTATTGAGCACATCTACCTAGTTGAAATATCCAATTTTAAAATATTTTGTCATTTTCTTTTTGCACATCGAAATTCTTTGAGATAATTTTGCTCATCGAACGTATTTGAGAAGTATCTATTTTAAAAATGATCGATTTCTTTAATTATCATTCATTTTAAATTTCAATGACTAGAAAATTGAATTGGTGCTTTTTTCCATACGAGTCATTTTTTTATTTTCTGTCAACCGAAGAAAGCTTGGCTTTGATTTTGATTTTGATTTTGTTGAAATTCAATTATTATTATTATTATTTTCACTGAAGTTTGTTGTGGCTTGTTAATCTATTGTGATTGGCGGAAAATAGAATTTCCCTTTCAAGTCAATGCACCATATTGATAATTATTTCTTGATTATGTATTCGCTCGCGTTTCTTTTAGTAGTACGTGATTACAACTGCTATTTTTGTAATAAAGATGAACTCGGTTTTTTTTTTCCCTTTTTCTTTTCTTTTATTTCCAACTGAAGGAAAACAATGGAGATGCTGATTACGAAGCAAACACGGGCTGCTATCTGCCTAGTAAGAATTTTGTCACGTAGAATATTAAAATATGAAATTCTTATGACGTTTTTCTGATGTAATCTTAATCTTACAGATGGTTGCGTGAATACAAGGAGGGTTTAATAGCCAGCATGTTTGTTCTAGTTTCAATAAATTCGCTTGAATTTGCTATATTCCAAGCACTGAACTACTATGCAACATCTTCAGTTGATTTCAGTTTAAATATTCGCTAGTACCACGGGTAGTATGTACCAAATTAGCGACTTTCATGTGGATTTCTGCTTCTAAAACAGAACTGAATTTTTGTTTGTCCAGTGGTGCTTTCTTTTACTGGTGAGGTTGCAGACAAGTATTTTGCCTGGTGTTCATGAACTTAGCTCTCTCACTCTCTCTGTTTCCCATTGCTGATGTCTCTCCTTTTATTTTTCTTTGCTTCAGCCTTTATTTTGAAAGAAATTGCACGTGGAATGTACAAGTTATAAGAAAATAACACCCATATTTCGATTAAGTTTAAGGTTTCGTTCTCGAAGAACAGTAACGAGGCATTTGACGGGGAATCTAAGTAGGTTATTTGAGCGGGGAAGTTGGTTGAATTGGGAATGCGTTAGACGATGCGAATATGGTATTTGAGCGGGTTATTTAAACGGAGTATTTGAATATTGATTTTTAACTCAATTGATTTATATTTGAATAATTAATAATTTGTTTTTTAATGAATAATTTGTACTAATAGTTTGCAAAAATAAATAAATAGTAAAATTATAAATTGTTTGGATTCAGATCAAACAAATTGCATAATGTATAACATTTTGATACTATCGAAATGTAAAAAACTGCGTCTCAAATGTAATTCATTTGCACAAGTTATTAATTTTAGAAAGTTATAAAAATGTAAGTTTAATAATTAACAATTATTAAAGCAAGTGCACTAAATTTGTGCATTATTGTGAACGGGTCATTTGGCCCGATTTCGTTTTCCGTGCATCGAAGGTGTAAAAAAGGGTAATGGGGGTAAACCTTGAACTCGCCCTAAGTTTCATAGCTTGTATATTTGTTCCTAGTGTGATGAACCACTTGCATTTGTCGACTGTAATGATTCTTTTGACATACATGTATATTATCTTTCAAATTATTTTAAGTGTTCTATATTTATGCAAACATGATAAACGGATTGTATTGAGTCAAAATGGGTTGGGTCGAGTTTGACCTAACCCATTTATGACTCATTGTTTTTGATGCAGTTGTGACTCAATTCTTTTGATAAGCCGGTTACCCATTTAACCTATTTAAAGATTTAAATTTGATTTGACTAATAAAAAACAAATAAATATAAGATAATTTTAATTCTAATTTTACGTTTTGAATTTCGATAAAAGTCAATATTAAAAAATTTAAAATTTTAGTTTTAATTTTCATCAAAATTCAAATATAGGGATATCGTAGCATGTTATTTTCTACGTACAACTGTCAGTCTCCATGGAGAACTATAGTGTGCGTTAATAAAATTAAGTATCCGAGTGTTTCATATTGTCTGTAATTTAGATGAGAGTTAATTGGTCGAGTCTCGTCCGATTTCGAGTTAGTATGAAGAAGTTGTTGCAGTCTGAGCAAAAAATAGTGGCATTTGCACTAGACGAAGTTTAAATATGAGGATGTGGTAGCTTGTTATTTTCTAAGTACAACTGTCAGTTTCCATGAAGAATTAAAATGTGCGTTTATAAGATGAAGCATTCGAGTGTTCCATATTGTCCGCAATTTAGATGAGAGTTAATCGGTCGAAGTCTCGCCTGATTCCGAGTCAGTATGAAGAAGTTATTGCAGTATGAACAAAAAATAGCGGCTTCTACATTAGACTGAGTTTAAAAATGTGAATGTGGTAGCCTGTTATTTTTTAGGTACAACTGTCAGTCCGCATGGAGAGCTACATGGTGCGTTAACAAAATGAAACATCCGAGTGTTCCATAGGTGCGAGTTCATCGCTTGAAGTCTCGTCTGATTTCGAGTTAGTATGAAGAAGTTATTGCTGTCCGAACATAAAAAGATAACGGGTTCTGCACTAGGTGGAGTTCGAATATGAGAATACGACAGCCTGTTATTCACCAATTACAATCGTCAATCTTTATGGAAAATTACAATTTGTGTCCAAAAATTTTATTTTTAAAAAATTTATTTTCAAATTTAAGTTTTTGATAAATGGATAAATGAGTTACCCATTTATAACCCTTTTAAAAATGAATCAACTTAATTTATAGTTCATTTAATAAAATTTATAAATGGATTAACGCAATACATTTATAAGTAAGGTAAATGGATTGGGCCATATTTTGATGGATCTGATCATATTTTGATGTATCTGTATTTATGCTAGCCCAAGTCCAATATGGATATCATTTCGAGCTATCTAATTCAAAAATCAACAACTCTGGATTGGAGGAACCAGCAATTCGATTCTCAGTTTACGTGGCCCCTAATACGTTTCATTTTCTTCCACCCATCGAAAGCTATATACTAGTGACGATAAACTCTCACTATGTAACCTTACCACTCGAATACAATGAAACAGATTTTCAAGCACCATAGATTTTCAAGCACCAAGTTACATTCATAACAACTTTAACACGCACCACGATGAGAGAGAGTACATGTACATTAAATAATGACCTGTATGAATACTAAGAAAAAGCGGCTAGTTGACACATTAAATAATTACCGCTAACCCAACATCCAGCGTTAAAACTATAAAATTACCCATCGGCGCTGTATTTTACCGACCCTTTTTCATTTCAACTTTAATCTCGGTTTCACTTTCATCACAACACTTCTTACCATCCCAAACTGAAACTGAATGCAAAAATAAAATATAAATCAAACTCAAAACCAAAATGAAAATCAACATGCAACTGCGCAAGCGAAAGTAAAGTTGAATCTCTCAACCAAGTTCAAGTTCAGTAAGAAGTTTTCTATTGATGCAAGAGTTAAAAACCGTAAAATGATTTTATAGCCTGTTTTATTCTATACAGTAATTTGTTCTCCCATGTAGTTTCACTTTCACTTTTTATTCAATGCAGTAATTTGTTATCCATGCAGTTTCATTTTCATTTCTTCCCTTCTTAACATCCAAGCCCAAACAGGTTTTTGTTGTAACTTCAAGTTACAATAATCGTGTCATGGACAAGCTATTGCCTCGAAAGCGAAATTCGACTACGATGCACTTGATAATGCCGTCCACTCCTTAAATTTAACACAACGATCACTCATTTATGCATTCATGGTTGAAGAAATTGGAGGATTGTGGAAACCATTGTTCAGTAGTTTTATTCAAGAACAATTTTATAATTGAATGAATTTTTAAAACAGAGAGATAAAAAAGATTAATTTATTTACTACATTGTTTCTCAAATTAGATAGATGGAGGATAATAATAAGGATGAAGAAGAAAAGTTCGATCGTTTTTTTTTTAAAAGAAATCTAACAAATCAATTGGTCTTGAGAGTAAATAGTAAATAAACAGTAACAGTCCCCCATTAAAACAAAACACAGAAGGTCGGACAAATTAAAATACTATGTTTTATTGTAGCCATCCAATAATGCTCTACTAACTATAGGAAAACTCAAAGAAAAACACCCTGCACGAGAAGAAAATTTATACATAAATATCGGTGTCTTTCAATTGAATTGATACATAAAGATATGAGTTTACAACTTAATTCAAGTAGTAGGTTTCTTCTTGAACCACAAAGATTTCGATTGAAATCTCACAACATGTTTAGACTTCCAATTTCTACAAACTTCGAGATAAATATGCACTTTTAATGACCATGCGATCACTTTGGAAATTCATGAGTACTCTAGAGAATTCAAATCTTTCATATAAGACGTCCACCTTCACACCTAAGTAGATGAGTCCATGAAACGCCCTATTATAACACCACCACTTATGACTATATACGCTTATTAAGAGCGAAAAAGCTCAACCTCAAAAATAAATAAAAATAGTCAATCAAGTGCGTTTCGAAAGCACCACTAATACCAACTGTGAATTATATTTGAGTAATAAGACGTAGCCTCAAACAAATCAATGAAATCCATCAAATGCGTTTCAAAAGCAACACCATTGCTAGTTGTGGATTACAAAAGAGTAAACATGCGTAAACTAAGTTAATAGACATCCATCAAATGCGTCTCAGAAGCATCACCGAAAAATTGATTATGGAATATGTAAAAGCAAAGAAGCTCAAACTCATATCAGATAGCGAAATTCATCAAGTGTGTCTTAAAAGCACTATTAAAAACCGGTTATGGATTATATAAAAACAAAGAAGCTAAAACTCATATCAAATAGAAGAATTCATATAGTGCATCTCAAAACATCATTAAAAACTAATTGTGGATTATATAAACGAGAAATTATTGTCAAGGACAAAATTTCACAACTTTTTAACCTCAAGGACAGACCTTCAATATTTTATCTTGAAGGACAACTTTCCGTAAGTATCAGTTTTTAGTTATTGATAGCAGTTTTTAGGTATCAGTTTGTAGTTATCGGTAGCAGTTTTTAGGTATCAGTTTTGGCTCGGTAGCAGTTTTGTTGTCCTTATGAATAATTTTGGAAAATGTTTGTCCTTATGAATAAGTTTTAGAAGAGTGTTTGTCCTTATGATAAAAATATTGAGGTCGTGCCTTGAGGCAAAAAATATACAAATCTTTGTCCTTTAAATTAATTCCCCCTTATATAAAAGTAAAAAAGCTAAAAACATATCAAAACCTATTTTATGTTAAAACAACTTATATCAATGCAAGTAATATTTTTTTAATCCAATGTACACATTGTCACGTAAAAAATTCAACCTGCTTCAAACGAATATTTTTCATGTTTATTTATCAAAGTATCTAATTCATACATAAATACTTCTTTAGTTATATATAAAACACATCATTTTTCCAAAAAGGTTTTCAAAAATAATCGGCACCTTATACCGTGAAGCTTATATGCATTTAAACATTGTGATGACATTTAGAAACTCATAATTTTTTTTAAATATGGAAAAGATCAATTATCTAAAAGTAAGCTTATATGCATTTAATTCGTTTCATATGACCAAAAATATGGAAGATTAACCTTATGTGCATTTATATGATATTACTTGTTTACTTATTATATATGTGATGATGAACGAACCATATTTTATGTTTTATTTAAATAGTGACGAACACTTATGTTATGTTTCGAATTAATAACTTACATGTGTTATAAATAGTGGGTATAATTGAGGTTGCCTCTCGTGTGAGTAGAATTACGTTTGAGAGATCATAGGGATTTAAAGTGGGATGTAATGACCAATTATAATATATGAAATGTAACATAAATCAATGAGTTTTCAAGATTAGAAGAGCTTCAAAGGCTTATAACAAGGACTCTTTTTGGGTGGTGTCATCTACAGTTGCAAGTGCACAACTACTCTTGGGTAGGTTATTGTGACTTAGGGTAATGTAATCCCCTAAAGCGTATTGCATGAAAAACTAAAGAGAGACAACAACATACATGTGAAGTTTAACTCTATTTTTCATAAAAACTCGGTACTTTATTAATTAAAAAAGGATAAAGTTTGAATACATAGTTGTTGACTAACTAATCGCCAACCTCCGAATTAGACTAATGCATTTATGAAAGCAAAGGTTATTTGCTAACACTAGGCTTAAGAATGTAAAATGAAAAGAAAACAAGCAAATTAAATTAAATGACACAGAGGGATAGAGTGCTTCAGCCAAGCTTGTTACATCCACTACGAAGATACATACTAAGTTTCTCTCTTACAATTAAAAGGAATTATAATAGAATAATAAGAAACTGCACGCTTAAGACTAAAGATGTGATGCCCCACTTCTATGGTCACACTAGCCAAAGACATTATGAGGTAATGCCGTCGACTAGCATGAAAAATTAGGCTGTTGAGGAGCAGCCATCTATGTAATTGCTTTGTGCGAGTACCGATATGCCAGATAAAATATCACTTTCATTTCAAGAGGAAGTCTGACATACCGATACAAACTCAAAGCTGCTACACATTGGCTATGTGGTCTTTGAAAACAAATATAAAATAAGCACAACACAAATCAGTCACAGATATTCATATCACTAAGGTAGAAACAGATATGAATATAACACATAAAAGTGTACATCAAAGTAGTGGTCATGTAAGATCCACTACATCACAAAAGAATAGGTACACGTGCTAGACAAAAGAATAAGTATACATCAAGGAGTCTCTATCTCGAATGTATAAAAAAACAAAAAAAAACTACTAAGCTGAAGGAGTTAGCCAAAAGTCAGGTGACGGACCCTGATAAGAAGTCAAGTAAAAGCACCTGAAATACCTCGGTCTGACCCGAGTATTATTTAAGAAGAAAATAATAAACAGATCATTCTACTATAAATATCATATAAAATGAGATATGATAAGAGATATGACAAAAATGTATGATAACAATAATGTCATACCGTGACAAGTATACATCAGATAATAACAAAAATCATACAATATCTCAAATATTCTCAAACACCAAAAAGAACGTCATGTTCTTTAAATTATTCATCGAAACACATTTATTAACAGAGCTTATCAATGTAAACTACAAAAATAGTTGAAACACAAATTCTAGAAATAATCAACTAGAAATCCAGAAAAAAGCCTATCACAAACAGAAGCATGAAAACAAATAGGTAGGTATGAGTAGAGATAGTTGTGTGAAAAGAGACCCGCGAGACCTAGAGAACTAGAGCAACATACTTGAAGCAGTGGAACCTAGATGACTGGGGCAGGCGACGAGAGCTAGTTTAGTCATGTAACCAAAATACGTGGACCCTAATATACCGGGGCTTTATTTCAGGACGTGCGTCACAAACGAAATGTTATCCCATGAACCTAACATCGATGCATCTAAAAAGATATGCTTCATGCACAGTCGAACATCGACGCACCTAAAAAGATACGCCCCATGCAAAGTCTAACATCGACGCACCTAAAAAGACGCGCCCTATGCAAAATCTAACATCGACGCACCTAAAAAGATACGCCCCATGCAAAGTTGAACATCGACGCACCTAAAAAGATACGCCCCATGCATAGACGAATATCGACCACCTAAAAAGATACGCCTCATGCTCCGACTTATTGAGCCGATTGCTCCACGAACGGTCCAAAGACCATGGGTCGCTAGCCCATAAAAATGAGCCGAAGCTCCAAAAAATGAGGTATAGTTCCCTACGTGGACAAAGAGACATCGCACATCGCTAGTCTAAATCACAAAATGATCATCATTGATCGATAAGTGTAAATTACACTAAGCTAGTAAATAAATGAGTTTAGTTTCATGTCCCATAACCACTGGCTTAACATAAATATTTACGAACAAATTGTAGATTTTCACTCAAAAATTGTCACGAGAGCTCAACCGAACAAGTCCAAGAATTAACTGACGAAGAAAACGCAAGCATTTCATAAAACTTGTTTTGCTAAGCCGTTTAATTAGACTTCTCATACGAATGAGGTAAAGATTTGTATATACTAGTAGATTAGAAAACGGTTTTAAAAGCAAGCTTTATATTGAAAGTCAATGTTGAAATCGTTTTAATGAAAGAGTTTTAGTATTTACTACAAGTATAGAAACCTTTGTATTTTAAAGTGGAAAATCATAGAAATGATTGTAAAAACAATCAATCAACCAAAAATTCACATTCGACGACGTGAATTAAATCTATAAAAATCGATATCAAATCCATTAAATTGATATTCCCAAAAATCCAAAAAAGAAGTCATCAATGTCGATAATAAATGACAACAACTAACTGAACCAACAAAAATCGATTAAAATTGGAAATTCATTCAAAAACAGCCAAAATAGGCAAAATTAACAGTTCCAGACGTCTGGTAGGTGTTTCCAGACGTTTGGCCCTAGGTTTTGAAAATAAATGTGTTTTTCTCCTTTCTCTCTTTAATTCCAGATCAATTTCAAACGTTTGAAATTTCCAACCAGACGCCTGAATTTGGTTTCAAATGTTTGAATTTTATTTCAGACGTCTTGATTTTGTCTCTGCCCTTTTTTTTTTATTTCCAGAACCATTTCATATGTTGGGAATTTTCAACCAGACGTTTGAATTTGGTTTCAGACGTTTGAATTTTTCTGCTACGTAAAAACACAACTATTCCAAAGAGGACAAATCCAAACCAAAATGCGATCGAACGAGCGATGGATGCTAGGGATTTATGTCAATCGACAACCCAGCACTATAGGCTCTTCGATACACCACCAAAAACATAGCCAAACATCCAATATAGGATCTTTAAAAGACTTGAAAACACCAAAATTGAAAAATTCACCAAATCAATTCAAATCAAAAGCAAATGAACATGAATAGATGTTAGGAATTCATATATAACAACAATGAAAGTTATAGACATAGATGTGAGTTCAAGAACTCACCTTTAAACTCAAATAACAAGAGAGAAGCTTTAAAACAAAGGAAAGACCAACAACACTTCAACTTCAACTCTAGAAGCTCCAATCTAAGCTCATAAGCAAATATTTCCTAAGTTAGGTTATAGAAAATTACTGAAAATTGAAGAGGAATTGAGATGGATGGAGAGGATGCTTAGCTAAGCTTCTCTTTGATTTGGGAGCTAGAACTTGAATTTCCTAGAAAAACTAGGGATTAGGAAATTCTAATTTCCTTTTCTCTTCTCCCATTTTTCTTTTAGCTTGAGAGTGTTATGGAATGAAAATGAATGAAGAGGAGAGGATTGGAGTGGTTAGGTTATTGTGTTGGGTTAGTGGGCTGAAACCCAAAGCCTAATAGAAAAATAGCATAATTGTACTCAACTCCAAACATATCGATGTTTATACTCAAAAAGGTCGTAAACGTCGTTTTGAACTCAATGGAAGTAGTCTCGAGTTTTAATTCGACTGTTTGCAAAAAAATATCATTTCATACTTTAGTCCGTCTAACGATGCTATATTTAAATAAAACATTTAAATATACAATCGTAAAATATGCGATTTGTTACAGACCCCCCTACTTAAAGAAATTGCGTCCTCGCAATTCTTAAGAAGAAAACAAAGAGTAACAGCCATAAAAGCATATCAACACAAAAGAAGAAATTTTGAAATGAGAAGTTCACCTTAAAGAGCACGAGAGAGTAAGTCCGGTTGTATTTGCTCGATGAATTCTCTGGATCCCAAGAGCAGTCCTTAGGATTTGAGGACCGTTGAACTTTCACAAGAGGAACATCTTTATTTCGAAGGCGCTCAACCTCCGAAGCAATGATGCGAATAGGATGTTGCTCATAAGTCAAATTAGACGAAATTTCAATTTCTTCAATAACACTGGGATCAAGAATAGAATCGGAATCCCTAAGGCATTTCCATAGTTGAGAGACGTGGAAAACATCATGAATAGAAGAAAATTGAGTCGGTGCAACGATGTAGTACAATAATGGTACGTCCGAGGAACCCGAAACTCGAATAATTTGGCACAACAACGTAGTATAATAATGTTACGCCAGATGAACCTGCTAAAAAGATCAATCCATTCAGACATCATCATAGAAACAACCACTTGTTGCTTACGACTAAGGGCATCGGCAACACGATTCCCCTTTTCGGAAGTATAAATAATATCAAGGTCATAAGATGCAAGGAAATCGAGCTAATGTTGTAGACGCAAATTAAGTTCCTTTTGAGAAAATAAATACTTTAAAGATTTATGATCGGTGTGGAGAACCAATTTCTCTCCCAAAAGATAATGATGCCAAATTCTTAAAGCGAAAACAATGGCCGCGAGTACTAGATCATGAGTGGCATACCTAGTCTCGATAGACTTTAATTGTTTAGAAGCATAAGTGATAGCACGTTCCCTTTTGCCAGAGAACGGCTTCCAAACCAACATGACCAGCATCGATACAAATAATGAAGTCTTGGTTCCCTTTAGGAATCACAAGAATAGAAGCATCGGAAAGGAGTTCTTTTAAATGATCCTCTTTCCGAAAAGCTTAAGACATTCAAAATTATAATTAACTTTATGTAATTATCTCTTCAAAAAAATTACTTTTTACAAGTCAATTTATTGTGTCTAACTGTCTCATCATAGCGTTTAGGAGATTCCTATCAATAAGGTTGATCAAGCACATCGACCAGAATTCTTAAAGCACTCAATGGGCAAAACAACACAAAATCATCTTCTATATGATAAATATGTCTCTTAAAATTTTTACGAATATTCTTTGCTCGTTTAAGAACAAAATCAAATTATACTTATAGATATCTTATTAAAAAGATTTGCAAATTTTAAATTTTTGTTTTCATCCCAAACCAATGAATACAAGGATGATCTCATCGAAATATTCGTAGAATACTCGATTCATAAGATGGATGAAATAAGCTGGGCAAACTGAATGACATCATGAGTCATTCATAAGAATCATAACGAATGCGGAATGTGGTAAGGAGAACGCTATCCTCCGCAACTCGTAGCTGATGAAAACCGATGGCAACGTCGAGCTGAAAAGACCCTTGCACCACATAATAGATCGCTTATGTAGTAATCCTAAGACAAGCTCAAATATACTGGAAATCCTCGAACTACTCGAATGAGGGGAACAACATCTTCCTCAACAAGTGGGTCTAAAGAATAAGATAATGCCACCAAATTGGAATCGAAATCAATAAGAAAAATAGAAATCTGCTTAACAGATTGAGAAAGTCGAAGATGGATAGTCCACTCGGGACATAGGATACGACTTCACAATGATTAAGCCAATCGTTTCACAAAAATCAATTCTGAATAAGTAGCATATAACATGCAAATCGGATCGGAAAGCATAATCACATAAAATAATCTCGACATTTTTACAAAGTAAACTAAGTGTTGCGGATCCACCAACCGAACTCGCAATTCTCAGTGTAGTCATTAAGCCCAAATAGTTTATAGGAAAGAATTGACAAGTTCTTTTGATATAAAATAATGAGATAAACCCATATCAAAAAGAACTCAAATAGGATAATCACAAAACAAATATCATCAAGGATTGATTGAGAAATATCTTGACCAAGAAAAGTGTCACTAGGAGCTTGCACGACATTTAGCTTTTCCTCCTTCTTGCTTTGAAGTATGGGACACACAGATATATGATTACTCAAAATTTTTCAATAGTGACAACAAAGGGGTTTCAGACACTCATTTGCATAGTGGTCCGTAGAACTACAATT
The DNA here is from genome assembly GCA_030765085.1 of Allium cepa. Lineage (NCBI taxonomy): Eukaryota > Viridiplantae > Streptophyta > Magnoliopsida > Asparagales > Amaryllidaceae > Allium > Allium cepa. The sequence goes on from CM060934.1 coordinate 980,199,587, forward strand.
GTGGAATTGTCCATGACTAGAGGTAGGAGTCTTTGCTATCGGAGTTTCTTGCTTTCCTTTCTTGTTGGTATTGAGGCCTTTGAACTTAATAGGCCTCTTCATGTTATTGTTGAAGTTCTGTTTGGCACCCACAATTTCAACATCACTTTCTTTGTCGACCTCTTCAAGTCGAAGAGCGATATCAACAAGCTGATCGAAAGAAACTTCTAGTTTCAGAAGTAAAGGCATTTTGAGGTTCTTACTCAATCCATAGAAAAACCCTTGATTTTTCTTTAATGGGGTATTAATATACTCGACCCCATATTTAGAGAGAGATTCAAAAGATGCGATATAATCCGTCATAGAAGATTCACCTTGAACAAGGTCAATAAAACGCCGGGCCAAAGTTACTTTTTCAGCTTCCAGCACAAACTTCAACTCGAACCTTTCTCGGAATTGCTCCTAAGTAAGATTCGCTTCGATAATCTCGGAAACCAAAAGCACTTACCTATCTAATGCTCTTTCTTGGAGCACGATAGAAGCCACTTGGACTCACTGGAGATCAACAAGATTCATGCAAGAAAAGATGCGGTCGCTTGATCTAAGCCAAGCTTGGATTTCTATAACACTTTCGGATCCCTTGAATGGCCTTCCACCCAAATCGGTATAATCTCTGCACAAGCGTGTAAACCCAGATCTAGGATGAGTAGGCTCTAGAATGGGTCTGACAGCTTGAGCATTCTTTACAAGATCTGAAAGCTGTTGGGCAGACATGAATACTCCATCCTGAGGAGTAGCACTAGATTGACCGGTGCTGGGACGGTCAGGTCTAACCATTTCTTTTCTTTAAAAACGAAAGAAAGAAGAAGAAAAAGTTATTATCAGAATGAGTATCAAACAATCATGATTGCTAAAACAAGGCATCATAAAAGAAAATAGGATAGAACGGGTCCATTGACTCGAATAAATCCTAAGGCATGATTCCTAAGAAAGACTTAGGACAATGATCCTTGCTATAATATTCTATATTTTTCCGAAGTTTGGCTCAGATACCATGCTATGACGCTCCACCTCTATGGTCACACTAGCCAAGGACACTACGAGGTAATGCCGTCGACTAGCACGAAGAATAAGGCTGTTGAGGAGCGACCATCTGTGTAATTGCTTTGTGCGAGTACCGATATGCCAGATAAAATATCACTTTCATTTCAATAGGAAGTCCGACATACCGATACAAACTCAAAGCTACTACACAGTGTCTATGTGATCTTCGAAAACAAATATAAAATAAGCATAACACAAATCAGTCATAGACATTCATATCACTAAGGCGGAAACAGATATGAATATAACACATAAAAATATACATCGAAGTAGTGGTCATGTAAGATCCACTACATCACAAAATAATATGTACAAGTGCTAGACAAAAGAATAAGTATACATCAAGGAGTCTCTATCTCGAATTTATAAAAAATAAAAATACTACTAAGCTGAAGTAGTTAGCCAAAAGTCAGGTGACGGACCCTAATAAGAAGTCAAGTAGAAGCACCTGAAATACCTCGGTCTGATCCGAGTATTATTTAAGAAGAAAATAATAATTAGATCAGTCTAGCTATAAATATCAAATAAAATGAAATATAATAAGAGATTGACAAAAATGTATGATAACAATAATGCCATACTGTGACAAGTATACATCAGATAACAACAAAAATCATGCAATATCTCAAATATTCTCAAACACCAAAATGAATGTCATATTTTTTAAATTATTCACCAAAACATAAATATTGATAGAGCTTATCAATGTAAACCACAAAAATTGGTGAAACACAAATTCTAGAAATCATCAACTAGAAATCCAGAAATCACAAAAGGGAAGGCCTATCACAAACGGGAGCATGAAAACTCACCAACACATGCATCACGATAGAGGCACTATCCCATGAACCGAACATCGACGCACCTAAAAAGATACACCCCATGCACAGTCGAACATCAAGCACCTAAAAAGATACGCCCCATGCAAAGTCTAACATCGACGCACCTAAAAAGACACGCCCAATGCAAAGTCTAACATCGACGCACCTAAAAAGATACGCCCCATGCAAAGTCGAACATCGACGCACCTAAAAAGTTACGCCCAATGCATAGACAAACATCAACGCACCTAAAAAGATACTCCCCATGTTCCGACTTATCAAGCCAATTGCTCCACGAACGACCCAAAGACCATGGGTCGCTAGCCCATAAAAATGAGCCGAAGCTCCATAAAATGAGGTATAGACCCCACATGGACAAAGAGACATCGCACATCGCTAGTCTAAATCACAAACCGATCATCATTGATCGATAACTGTAAATTACACTAAGCCAGTAAATAAATGATTTTAGCTTCATGTCCTATAACCACTGGCTTGACTTAAATATTTACGAACAGATTGTAGATTTCCACTTGAAAATTATCATGAGAGTTCAGTCGAACAAGTCCAAGAATTAACCGATGAAGAAAACGCAAGCGTTTCATACCACTTGTTTTGCTAAACCGTTTAAGTAGACTTCTCATACAAATGAGGCAAAAGTTTGTACATACTAGTAGATTAGAAAATGGTTTTAAAAGTGAACTTTATATTGAAATTAAATGTTGAAATCATTTTGATGAAAGAGTTTTAGTATTTACTACAAGTATAGAAACCTTTATATTTTAACGTGGCAAATCACAGAAATGATTGTAAAAACAATCAATCAACCAAAAATTCGCATTCGACGACGTGAATTAAATCCATAAAAATCGATATCAAATCCATCAAATGGATATTCCCAAAAATCCAGAAAAGAAGTCATCAAAGTCGAGAATAAATGAAAACTAATCGGATCAACAAAAATCCATTAATATTGGAAATTCATTCAAAAACAGCCAAAATAGGCAAAATTAATAGTTCCAAACGTCTTGTAGGTGTTTCCAGATGTCTGGCCCTAGGTTCTAGAATTAAATGTGTTTTTTCTCCTTTCTCCTTTTAATTCCAGATCCATTTCAGACGCCTGAAATTTTCAACCAGACGTCTGAATTTTGTTTCAGACGTTTGGATTTTGTCTCTGCCCTTTTTTTTTCTATTTCCAGAACCATTTCAAACGTTTGGAATTTTCAACCAAACGTTTGAATTTTGTTCCAGACGTTTGAATTTTTCTACTAGGCGAAAAAGCAGCCTAGCCCAAAGAGGACAAATCCAAACCGCAATGCGATCGAACAAGCGATGGATGTTAGAGATTTATGCCAATCGACAACCCAGCACTATAGGCTCTTCGATACACCACCAAAAACATGGCCAAACATACAAGATATGATCTTTAAAGATTTTGACATCAAAACACCTAAATTGGAAAATTCACCAAATCAATTCAAATCAATAGCAATTGAACATGAATAGATGTTAGTAATTCATTCATAACAACAAGGAAAGTTATAAACATAGATGTGAGTTCAAGTACTCACCTTTAAACTCAAATAACAAGAGAGAAGCTTTAAAACAAAGGGAAGACCAACAACACTTCAACTTCAACTCTAGAAGCTCCAATCTAAGCTCATAAGCAAATATTTCCTAAGTTAAGTTATAGGAAATTACAGAAAATTGGAGAGAAATTGAGATGGAGAAGATGAAGATGATGCTTACCTAAGCTTCTCTTTGATTTTGGAGATAGAACTTGAATTTCCTAGCAAAACTAGGGCTTTGGAATTTCAAATTTCCTTTTCTCTTCCCCCATTTTGCTTTTAGCTTGAGAGTGTTATGGAATGAAAATGAATGAAGAGGAGAGGAGTGGTTAGGTTATTTTGTTGGGTTAGTGGGCTGAAACCTAAACTCAAAGCCGAATAGAAAAATAACAAAATTCTACTCAACTCCAAACATATCGATGTTTATACTCAAAAAGGTCGCAAATGTCGTTTTAAACTCAATGGAAGTAGTCTCGAGTCCAAATTTGACTGTTTGCAAAAAGTAGCATTTCAGACTTTAGTCCGACTAATGATGCAATATTTAAATTTACAATCGTAAAATATGCGGGTTGTTACGGACCACCCTACTTAAAGAAATTGCGTCCTTGCATTTCTTAAGAAGAAAATAAAGAGCAACAACCATAAAGCATATCAACACAAAAAAAGAAATTTTGAAATGAGAAATTCACCTTAAAGAGCACGAGAGAGTAAGTCTGGATGTGTTTGTTCGATGAATTCTCCGGATTCCCAAGAGCAATGCTTAGGATTTGAGGACCATTGAACCTTCATAAGTTGAACATCTTTATTTCGAAGGCGTTCAACCTCCGAAGCAATGATGCGAATAGGATGTTGCTCATAAGTCAAATTAGGTGAAACTTCAATTTCTTCAACAACATGGCTCAAGAATAGGATCAGAATCGCTAAGGCATTTATATAGTTGAGAGACGTGGAAAATGTCATGAATAGAGGAAAATTGAGTCGTGCAACAATGTCGTACAATAACAGTACGCTCGAGGAATCCGAAACTCGAATAATTTGGGACAACGACGTAATACAATTGTGACGACCCGAAATTTTCGAGCATTTAAAATCGGAATATTTAATTGATTTTAAATATTCAATAAAGTAATTTTAACTTGAATTACGAATATCACAATTTGATAATTGAATTATTAAATTAAATAAGTGAAGTGGGTAAATTGTTGAATCTGACGTTTTAAGCCTATTAAAAATAATCTAAAGACTTATAAAATTTATATTGATAACACTGAAGACAATAGGAGCGTTAAAATTGAAATTAACATTGATATGTTCAAACTTGAAATTTATATCGTTTAAATTGAATTTAAAATAGCCTTCCGAGGCACAGTCTCGGAATTCAACGAAACCAGTTTCATTGGATCCGTAATATTGTATTATTATCGGATTTCAATTTTCGTGGCGTTTGGAGTTGTCGTGTGATCGCACGGTAGATTAACGCGTTGTAATTTATATCGAAAATTCAAATTTAATTAAGTATATATATATTCATTTATATTAGTCAGCGTTAGCCGAATTTCCATCACATCGTAACTTTTTTTGAAATCACTGTAGTAAGGCAAAGCTTCTCACGCAATCTTCCTCTTCATTTTTTTAGTGGCCGAGCCTTTCCTTTATTAGTTGAACATTTCAAAGCAAGCTACGAAATCTTTAAATCGTTCGTATATTAAAAAAAAATGGTGGCCGACCCCTCCTTTCTCCTCTTCAGTTTCAAACCCAAATCCCTAAATCCCGTTTCTAATAAAAAAAAAGAGAAAAAAAGGGCGAATGAGTGTAAATAAAATTGGGGAGGACCGAATCGAGTCCGCATCTTCACGCGACCTCGTATCGCAATCGAAGTTCTGCAACCTTTGGTCGAGTTCGTTTGGCGACGGTCGTGTTGAGTTAGTGGCTAGGGTTGAGTTCTCTTCAGCTGTCGTTTGAATCAGGAATGGAGTGGGTTTTGGGTTCGGTGATGAGAGGATTGGGGAGATTTCGCGTACAGTCAAGTCTGGGAGGCTCGATGCTGATTTTGAGGGGCGCCATATTCGCGTACAGTCAAGTCGAGAGGTGAGATCGCGTTTATGGGGGGAGATTTCGGCATTGGTGGGTCCAAATCTGGGAGCATAATTTTTGATTGAAGGAGAAGCACCGTAGAAGTGGCCGGGTTGATGTTCTTTTTGGGTATGGTTTTTGTTAATTTTAGTGTAGTTGAAGTTAATTTAACCTTAAATTAATCGATGAACTTATAAATGTAGATATGTGGACATATATTAGTTCAAAGAAAAATATATAGATAAAACTTTTTAGGGAAATTTTTAGTTTAAAATTAAATCATCTGAAAATTAAATAATTCAGAATATTAATAAATTGTATAAACTTTTATACAAGGTCTAAAATCATGGAACCAAGTCGAGTTTGAAGTGGATGGCAATCCTAGGTCAAAGGTGAGTTAATCTCACTCAGTTAAAATTTAATTTAAATTTAAATGATTAAATTAAATAATTGTTTGAATGATTAAAATTGATTGATGTGCTCTAGTATGATATGTTTTGAAAGTGGCATTATATTGTGCTAACGTCTGTGGATGCAGGGAAAACAGGTTGGAGGGATCCAACAGGATCCCTCAACTTTATTTAAATTATTTAATATTCTATGTTCTGATTTCTTTATATTCCATAATGAATTATGTGGAAGTATTGAATGCTATGGCTTGGTTGATATAATTGGGTATAATGAATTACCAAAATAATACATATGTATAAAAATTGGATTTTTGAAGAAAATAAAAGAAGTGAATCTATAAGTAAAGTAATTATAAAATATATTTAAGAATGAATTGGAGAAGGAATAAAGTGACTTTAAATTTCTAATAAATAAAATTTGAGTATGGGAAGGAAAATTTGTATAAACAGAAAAGTTAATGAATTTTAAACTTTAGGGTTATTTAAAAGAACAAAACATATGTTAAAATTTAAGTTTTAAATTATTTACGAAGCATAAAGAAGAAATTTGGGGATAACCTGAAATTTGTATATTTCAGCTAAAGGGTAAAAAAAAATCAAACTGAAAATAATAATAGAGCCCATAATTAAAGAATTTTGAATGAACTGATAAGCAAAGAATTTATTTCAAATAAATAAATTGGAAATCAATTTGGGAAATTGATTTAAGTGATTGAGATTGAAAGTTCTCCCTGAATAACCAAGTACGTTTCCAAAATAAATTTTTAAACATAAATTAAAAGTTTTAAAGTTGTTTAAAAAGGTATGTTGTGAAAAACTTATTATTTCTAAATATTTAAATTATAAAAGTAAGTATATCCTTAAATCTATTATAGAAGTAATTATTTAAAGAGTGACTTGGTATTTTGTTTTTAAAAAGTGAAATTCTAGTTTTATAATTTATTAAGTAACCTTGTTTTCAAATATTCATATAGTATGTATTAATAAATTATTGAAGTAGCTTTTAATTAAATGTTTACAAGTATATTTCAGGATAATGTGTTTTAAATTATTTTAAAAAGCTAGTTTTGTGCTTGGTAATTTCAGTGGAGATAGAAAATAATTGGGAAAGCTTATTCTGGAAAGAGAAATATGTTTTGAAACTGTTTTCAAAGGATTGAAATTAGAAAATATATCTTGTGGAGATATTTTGAAGTTAATAAATAATTTGGGAAATTATTTATTGTTGGATGGTTGTTTGTGAATATTAATTGATAGTTAAATCACCGACTATCAATATAGGACAAACTGCGTTGACCGTTTCGAAGAGACCGGGATCGAGATTTATTTCTCGAAAACCACATCGATCCGATTTGTACGTTTTCGTGCAAACAATTTTGGATTCGAAGATGGAGCAGTGAAGTGCAAGGGCTAGTCGCTACTAATCCCGAGGATATTTCCAAAATGGATGTAGTAGGAATAGTGCCTTCGGTTCCGTTCGAACCCGGGACGGACTTGTATGGATGAATGCTTGCGAAACTCGTCAGGTGGACGATGGGCATTCTAAGGGATATGTTCTACAAAAAGGTAACGCTTAGCCTCAAGCCTCATCAAATGAGAATGACTGAAAATCAGGGGATATGCAGCAAGGCTAGGTGGGTAGCACCCAAGCAGGGTGAGGTCATTCCAGTCTAGATGTCCCTTTTTATTTGGCTTAGTGGGCGGTTGCTGATCCCAACCGCGGGGTGATCTCACTCGGGATTATCCAGTAAGGGGTAGTCCCGGCCTTGTGTTGCAGGGGAGCGGGCGTACTCCTCGGTACGGTGATCTAGGCCCCGTACTGTGACAGGTGGTACCCCAGTGCCTAGTCATTGGTTGGAAATCCATTCTCCCTACGAGCCTTGTACGAGTTTTGTTTGTATTACCCACTCTGTGGCTAATAGATGGAATTTAATAGATGTAACAATTTCGGCTATTTTATAAGTATTTGTATATAGACCCTATTATAATATCAGAGGATTTCTACAAAAATTGTTTTAGCTATCATAAGGTAAAAACCCGACATGTTTATTTGTGGCGTGGTCTTACGAGATGCTTTTGTTTTCAAAGGATTTTTGAAACTTTAATAATCAATTGGGTGTGATTTTCTCACGCTGATATTCCAGACTGACTCGGGTATTATTTAACTGTAATGCTCGGGTCAGACCGAGTATTATAGAATATAGGATATGATGCTGTGGAGCTCAGGAGACGAGCAGGGTGGCGATACATACTCCCGTACTTGTATATATATATACATATTCCGCTGTGTTGAGTTGTTGTGTACCCGTTTGTATGATATTGATGTTGAGCTGTGATCGATGTACTCCGATAATGTAATATATAAACAGAGATATATTTGATTTGAGTAAAGATCATTTATTATCTATTATATTTTATTCCGCTGCGATGGTTAGATTCTGATGTTGTTTTCTATTTTCTTTTTTTCTACCTCTTTTTCTTTAACCCCAAATGGTTCGTATTTCTGTACAACTTGAGTTGATTATTGTAGAATAGTGTAAACTCAAGGGGTACGGATTTGCGGGTCGTTTCACTTGGTATCAGAGCTTAGGTTGGTGATAACCTTGGCTCTGGTGGGGAAATTACTCAATTAGAGTCCGTAGTACTCTATAATGAGTTTGAGCGTATTAATAGATATGAGCGCATATTTGTTAGTGAATATAAATTGTTTTAACATTGTGTTGATTGGTATATTGAGTGACATATGAACCTTCGTCGACACAGTCTGCGCAACTGTATCGAAGGGGTTTCTAAACACTTGAATAGAGCAATCGACACGATATTGTTTTAAGTGTGGGTAAATGATATAATGTTACCCAAAAATATATTTTGATATAAAGAAAGTTTTTGAAAAAAAAATATTTAGCTAATATATGGTTGCTTGGATGTTAAAAATGATAATATTAAAGTATTATCATTGTTAAGTAAAAATTTAACTAGAAATTGAAATATAACTAAATTTTAAGGGAATAAATTCATTATAAAATGAAATTTATAAATATGAATTATAAATATAATCTATGAATTGAAATACAATCAGGTGAGAATTTGTATAAGCATAAAGTGTACAAATGAATTACAGTTAAAATTTATTTAAGCAAGCTTTGGAAATTTAAAATTCCGAAGATTTTTGAAGTGTTTGTCGAAGTATTTTGAAGATAAATAATAGCATTATTGTTTCAAGGGTATTTCTGAAAGGAAATTTGTTTTAAAATGGATTTTGAAAGTGATATAGCATTGAATTCACTTCAGTGGCTGGAAAATAACTTCGGTGATGACTGCAGCATCATCGATGTTCATTTTCGGGTTTCTAAGTGATAGATTGCTGCCAAATTGATTTGTTCAGGGAAACCTGTTTGTTTTTTGAAAATTTCAAAGGAAATTTGTTGAGGGTAAAACCATGATTGGTTTGACTTTTGAGAAATGTGATTTGAGAAGCTTGAAGATTTCAAAATAAATTTGAAACCAAAGCCGGGAGTTTAAAAAAAAATCCTGATAAGATGGGTTGTAAGCTTGTAAATTGAGATGATTTTTAAATCAGGAAATATAAGATTTGAATGTTGGGAATTTAAATTTAAGGTGAAAAGTTAAAAATGGAGTTAACTTAAATTGGAAAATAAAATTTAACTGGATTGAAAATTAATTTAAATAGGCTGAAATAATATCCAGTTGTATTCGAACTAAGTTGAAATCGAATTGAGTTAAATGAACCCGAATTAAAGTAAAATTGAATTAGGATGAGAATTCAATTGAATTAATGAATGGAATTAAATTCGTACTTGGACAAATGGGAAATAAATTGGATAAGGATTGGAATTGAAGTAAATAAATTAGAATAACTTGTAAAGGAATTAAAATCCATGGAATAAAATATGCTGGGGTATAAAGAAGCATAAGGCTTGAGTTAAAATAAAAGAAGAACATATTTAAGCCTATAGTGAATGGAATTGTGTAAATAATAAGTTGTGACTTATAAAATTTGAGAAAAAATGGGTTAGAAACCCAAAATAAATATTTTTGATGAATTGAAAAATAAAATGAAGATCAAAACTTAAATTATAAAATAAATTTGAACTTAAGAAATTAAAATGAAGAGATTTTGAGGTTTCAAATTAAGTGTTGGATTATAAATAAGGGAAGAACTAATTTGTTAATAAATTAGTTAATGAAATATGTAATGAGAACTCAATGCCATTAAATAAAAGCTGAATTGGTGAGTTAATATTAAAGTTTAGAAATAAACTCAAGTTATAATTAAATTCGACTTGAATAATGGGTGAAGAAAATATAATTGAAAGTGGCCTTGCAATTAATTAAATGAATTGAGAATGAAATTGCAATGTAAGCTAATAAAATTGGATGGTAATTTTTAAAAAATAAATGGTAGAATCAGAACTTGAGTTATTAATTAAAATTCAACTTGAAATGTTAACAAATTAAATATATTTGGAAAGGTATCGAATAAAAATGAAATTGGATTAAAATAATAATGGTTTGTATTGGGAATAAAATCCAGATATGTGGAAATAAAGTGGATATGGTCTTGGAATCAATTGAGTTCAGTTGAGTAATAAAAGAGAAAAATTTACTTGTAAAATGAAAATGGGCTTATGTATAAAATTTTGAATAGATTGAAGTGAATTAACTCAAAACTAAACAAATGGAAGAGTTGAATCAAATTCAACTTAAAACTAAGTGTAATGATATTGGGTTGGATTTGAATCAAGTAAAAATAATTTTGGATTGAAATAGAATCAAGTTAAATTGAAAAAGGGAAATTTATTTGCAAAATGAAATGAGCTTAAGTATATATATATATATATATATATATATATATATAAAGATTGAATAAATTGAAGTGGAATAACTTAAGCAGAAGAGATGAAGAAGAGTTGAATTAAATTCAACTTAAAACTAAGTGTAATGATATTGGGTTGGATTTAAATCAAGTAATAATGATTTTAATTGAAATAAAATTCGGTGAGTTGCCGATAATATTTAATGGAATGAAAATTCTTAAATAAGTAATGGTAAACCATTTAAATTATTAAGGGATTGAAATAGCTTGAGACAATAAGGAAAATAGAATGTTTCAAGTTTACTAGAATGGTTTAAGTGAATGTGGATAAACTAATTATGTTGAATAAGTAAATGGATAGAATAAATAAAAACTAAATGAAAGATGGAAGTAGAACTTATTATAAAAAGAAATGGAAATGAACTTAAGTTATTGACTTAAGTAAGTGTTGAATAAAATCCGAATTCAAAATGAAGTATAGTTAATTATTGAATGGGATAGTTTACTGTTTTCGAACTAAATAAAATAGTTTGGAATAAACAAATATGGAATGAATGCAAGTGAATGGATTCAAATATGAAATGCAATGAAAATGAGAATATACGGATTGTGAATAAATTCGAAATGGAATAGAATTAAGTGTAAGTTGAGTCGGAGTCAATTTAAATTGGTTATAAAACATAAGTACTGATTTATTCACATAGATCTCGTCGAATTGCATGGAATAAATTGTCATTGGATGGAAATGAAAGTAATTAAAATTCTATGAATCATTGCAAATAAATAAAATTGATTTTTAAATCAATTGGAATAATATGGGTTTGTTGAAAATTAAAAATGAATTGAATGTAAGCGATTCAGTTTTAAACCATTCAAATTGAATGAAAATGGTTGTAAATTAACTGAAACAGTTGAATTAGTATGAAAGTTGTAAAAAATTGCTTACGGAAAATGTTGGATGTGCATTTCTTTAGAATTCATATGTTTTAACCATTGCAACTAAGTGAAATATAGTTAAACTGTATATATTTGGTACTTACATGTTTAAATTGAGTAAGTACAGCTACCTGGGAGCCGTGTGGCTGGATTTTGGTCGCGCAAGATGCTAAAATAATAAGCCGCTTGCTTAAAATGCTAGATAAGGTACGCCTACGCAATTAAAATAGGAAATATGAACTGTTTTTGGTTTTTTCGACAGGGTGGGTCGATGTATATATATTTATTTCTTTTGTCAAATTGCAAAAGCTCCTCCGTACAAAGGAGGCTCTGCCAAAAAATTTCAGAAATTTTGGGAGTTAGAAATTTTTTGAAGATTTTTGAAAAATTTAGTTAACAGCAAAACGATTTCAAACTGGAAATTGAAATAAGTTAGTAAATGAAACTAATTAAAATAATGACATGAATTAGTTATAAATGGAAAATAAAATTCACTATTTGAAATTAAAGATAAATTGAATTCATATGGTAAAAAAAGAATCAATTTGAATAGAAATAGATATAAACTAGAGTGGTAAGACGGAAATAATATAAGAAGCATATAAAATGCTTATACTAAACTTAAGAGGGAATGGTGAATTCTTAAATGAAAATTGATACTACTAATATAATTTAAGTCAATATTGGAATGAATAGATGTTGACATTTTGTGAGAAAGTCTATAAAATGTTTTGGAATATTGTGTTTGGATATTAGTGCTAAGCAGGATATGCAGGTAATATAAAGGAAAAGTGAATTGGTTTTGACTTCATAAGGATAAAAATTGAGTTGCCCGACAAAAAAGGTATGTGTTTAAATTTCTGTGAAATTTGATTGGAATTTTGGATTGAGCCACTTGGCCTTTTGTTTTCTTTTTGGATTTGGGAGGCTGTAGAGTCATTTTGTAGTTGTACCGAGCTAGCCGCGCAAAGGAGACGCTGGCAAAAAATTTCGAAAATTTAGAGAGTTAGAAATTTTTTGAGGAATTTTGATAATTCAAAATTTAGTTTTAAATTGAAACTCGAATGATTAAGCAAATAGTATAGTTTGAAACTATGGGAGAGTTGAGAAGTTAATAAGAATGATAATGGGTCTTTTATAAAAAGATAGTTGGTTTGATGTTGGATTGTTTGGTTTAGGGAAAATAGGAATGGGTATTGGATCAATTTTCCTAACAAGTAATTTCGAGGACGATATTCTTTTAAGGGGGGAGGAATGTGACGACCCAAAATTTTCGAGCATTTAAAATCGGAATATTTAATTGATTTTAAATATTCAATAAAGTAATTTTAACTTGAATTACGAATATCACAATTTATTTGATAATTGAATTATTAAATTAAATAAGTGAAGTGGGTAAATTGTTGAATCTGAAGTTTTAAGCCTATTAAAAATAATTTGAAGATTTATAAAATTTATATTGATAACATTGAAGACAATAGAAGCGTTAAAATTGAAATTAACATTGATATGTTCAATCTTGAAATTTATATCGTTTAAATTGAATTTAAAATAGCCTTCCGAGGCACAGTCTCGGAATTCAACGAAGCCAGTTTCATTGGATCCGTAATATTGTATTATTATCGGATTTCAATTTTCGTGGCGTTTGGAGTTGTCGTGTGATCGCACGGTAGATTAAGGCGTTGTAGTTTGTATCGAAAATTCAAATTTAATTAAGTATATATATATATATATATATATATATATATATATATTCATTTATATTAGTCAGCGTCAGCCGAATTTCCATCACATCGTAACTTTTTTCGAAATCACTGTAGCAAGGCAAAGCTTCTCACGCAATCTTCCTCTTCATTTTTTTTAGTGGCCGAGCCTTTCCTTTATTAGTTGAACATTTCAAAGCAAGCTACGAAATCTTTAAATCGTTCGTATATTAAAAAAAAATGGTGGCCGACCCCTCCTTTCTCCTCTTCAGTTTCAAACCAAAATCCCTAAATCCCGTTTCTAATAAAAAAAGAGAAAAAAAGGGCGAACGAGTGTAAATAAAATTGGGGAGGACCGAATCGACTCCGCATCTTCACGCGACCTCGTATCGCAATCGAAGTTCTGCAACCTTTGGTCGAGTTCGTTTGGCGACGGTCGTGTTGAGTTAGTGGCTAAGGTTGAGTTCTCTTCAGCTGTCGTTTGAATCAGGAATGGAGTGGGTTTTGGGTTCGGTGATGAGAGGATTGGGGAGATTTCGCGTACAGTCAAGTCTGGGAGGCTTGATGCTGATTTTGGGGGGCGCCATATTCGCGTACAGTCAAGTCGAGAGGTGAGATCGCGTTTATGGGGGGAGATTTCGGCATTGGTGGGTCCAAATCTGGGAGCAGAATTTTTGATTGAAGGAGAAGCACCGTAGAAGTGGCCGGGTTGATGTTCTTTTTGGGTATGGTTTTTGTTAATTTTAGTATAGTTGAAGTTAATTTAACCTTAAATTAATCGATGAACTTATAAATGTAGATATGTGGACATATATTAGTTCAAAGAAATATATATATATAAAACTTTTTAGGGAAATTTTAGTTTAAAATTAAATCATCTGAAAATTAAATAATTCAGAATATTAATAAATTGTATAAACATTTATACAAGGTCTAAAATCATTGAACCAAGTCGAGTTTGAAGTGGATGGCAATCCTAGGTCAAAGGTGAGTTAATCTCACTCAGTTAAAATTTAATTTAAATTTAAATGATTAAATTAAATAATTGTTTGAATGATTAAAATTGATTGATGTGCTCTAGTATGATATGTTTTGAAATTGGCATTATATTGTGCTAACATCTATGGATGCAGGGAAAACAGGTTGGAGGTCTCCAACAGGACCCCTCAACTTTATTTAAATTATTTAATATTCTCTGTTCTGATTTCTTTATATTCCATAATGAATTATGTGGAAGTATTGAATGCTATAGCTTGGTTGATATAATTGGGTATAATGAATTACCAAAATAATACATATATATAAAAATTGGATTTTTGAAGAAAATAAAAGAAGTGAATCTGTAAGTAAAGTAATTATAAAATAAATTTAAGAATGAATTGGAGAAGGAATAAAGTGACTTTAAATTTCTAATAAATAAAATTTGAGTATGGGAAGGAAAATTTGTATAAACAGAAAAGTTAATGAATTTTAAACTTCAGGGTTATTTAAAAGAACAAAACATATGTTAAAATTTAAGTTTTAAATTATTTACGAAGCATAAAGAAGAAATTTGGGGATAACCTGAAATTTGTATATTTCAGCTAAAGGGTAAAAAAAAAATCAAACTGAAAATAATAATAGAGCCCATAATTAAAGAATTTTGAAATGAACTGATAAGCAAAGAATTTATTTCAAATAAAAAATTGGAAATCAATTTGGGAAATTGATTTAAGTGATTGAGATTGAAAGTTCTCCCTGAATAACCAAGTACGTTTCCAAAATAAATTTTTAAATATAAATTAAAAGTTTTAAAGTTGTCTAAAAAGGTATGTTGTGAAAAACTTATTATTTCTAAATATTTAAATTATAAAAGTAAGTATATCCTTAAATCTATTATAGAAGTAATTATTTAAAGAGTGACTTGGTATTTTGTTTTTAAAAAGTGAAATTCTAGTTTTATAATTTATTAAGTAACCTTGTTTTCAAATATTCATATAGTATGTATTTTAATAAATTATTGAAGTAGCTTTTAATTAAATGTTTACAAGTATATTTCAGGATAAAGTGTTTTAAATTATTTTAAAAAGCTAGTTTTGTGCTTGGTAATTTCAGTGGAGATAGAAAATAATTGGGAAAGCTTATTCTGGAAAGAGAAATATGTTTTGAAACTGTTTTCAAAGGATTGAAATTAGAAAATATATCTTGTGGAGATATTTTGAAGTTAATAAATAATTTGGGAAATTATTTATTGTTGGATGGTTGTTTGTGAATATTAATTGATAGTTAAATCACCGACTATCAATATTGGACAAACTGCGTTGATCGTTTCGAAGAGACCGGGATCGAGATTTATTTCTCGAAAACCACTTCGATCCGATTTGTACGTTTTCGTGAAAATGATTTTGGATTCGAAGATGGAGCAGTGAAATGCAAGGGCTAGTCGCTATTAATGCTGAGGATATTTCCAAAATGGATGTAGTAGGAATAATGCCTTCGGTTCCGTTCGAACCCGGGACGGACTTGTGTGGATGAATGCTTGCGAAACATCGTTAGGTGGACGATGGGCATTCTAAGGGATATGTTCTACAAAAAGGTAACGCTTAGCCTCAAGCCTCATCAAATGGGAATGACTGAAAATCCAGGGATATGCAGCAAGGCTAGGTAGGTAGCATCCAAGCAGGATGAGGTCATTCCAGTCTAGATGTCCCTTTTTGTTTCGGCTTAGTGGGCGGTTGCTGATCCCAACCGCGGGTTGATCTCACTCGGGATTATCCAGTAAGGGGTAGTCCCGGCTTTGTGTTGCAGGGGAGCGGGCGTACTCCTCGGTATGGTGATATAGGCCCCGTATTGTGACAGGTGGTACCCCAGTGCCTAGTCATTGGTTGGAAATCCATTCTCCCTACGAGCCTTGTACGAGTTTTGTTTGTATTACCCACTCTGTGGCTAGTAGCTGGAATTTAATAGATGTAACAATTTCGGCTATTTTATAAGTATTTGTATATAGACCCTATTATAATATCAGAGGATTTCTATAAAAATTGTTTTAGTTATCGTAAGGTAAAAACCCGACATGTTTATTTGTGGCATGGTCTTACGAGATGCTTTTGTTTTCAAAGGATTTTTGAAACTTTAATAATCAATTGGGTGTGATTTTCTCACGCTGGTATTCCAGACTGACTCGGGTATTATTTAACTGTAATGCTCGGGTCAGACCGAGTATTATAGAATACAGGATATGATGCTGTGGAGCTCAAGAGACGAGCAGGGTGGCGATACGTACTCCCGTACTTGTATATATATACATATTCCGCTGTGTTGAGTTGTTGTGTACCCATTTGTATGATATTGATGTTGAGCTGTGATCGATGTACTCTGATAATGTAAGATATAAACAGAGATATATTTGATTTGAGTAAAGATCATTTATTATCTATTATATTTTATTCCGCTGCGATGGTTAGATTCTGATGTTGTTTTCTATTTTCTTTTTTTCTACCTCTTTTTCTTTAACCCCAAATGGTTCGTATTTCTGTACAACTTGAGTTGATTATTGTAGAATAGTGTAAACTCAAGGGGTACGGATTTGCTGGTCGTTTCAACAATAATGTTACGCTAGATGAACCTGCTAAAAAGATCATTCCATTCAGACATCAGCATAGAAACAACCACTTATTGGTTACTACTAAAGGCATCGGCAACACGATTCCCCTTTCCGGAAGTATAAAGAATATTAAGATCATAAGATGCAAGGAACTCGAGCCAATGTTGTTGACGTAAATTAAGTTCCTTTTGAGAAAATAAATACTTCAAAGATTTATGATCGGTGTGGAGAACAAATTTCTCTCCCAAAAGATAATGATGCCAAATTCTAAAAGCGAAAACAATAGCCGCGAGCACTAGATCATGAGTGGCATACCTAGTCTCGATAGGCTTTAACTATCTAGAAGCATAAGTGATAGCACGTTCCCTTTTGCCAGAGAAGGCTCCCAAGCCAACACGACTAGCATCGGTACAAACAATGAAGTCTTGGTTCCCTTTAGGAATCACAAGAATAGGAGCATCGTAAAGGAGTTCCTTTAAATGATCCTCTTTCCGAAAAGCTTAAAACATTCAAAATTATAATTAACTTTATGTAATTATCTCTTTAAAAAAAAATTACTTTTTATAAGTTAATTTATTGTTTCTGACTGTCTCATCATAGCGTTGAGGAGATTCCTATCGATAACGTTGATCAAGCGCATCGACAATAATTCTTAAAGCACTCAGTGGGCAAAACAACACAAAATCATCTTCTGTATGATAAATACGTCTCTTAAAAATTTTACGAATATTCTTTGCTCGTTTAAGAACAAAATCCAATTATATTTATAAATATCTTATTAAAAAGATTTACAAATTTTAAATTGTTTTTTTCGTCCAAAACCAATGAATACAAGGATGGTCTGCTCGAAATATTCGCAGAATACTCGATTCATAAGATGGATGAAATAAGCTGGACAAATCGAATGACATCATGAGTCATTCATATGAATCATAACGAGTGCGGAATGTGGTAAGGGGAACGCCATCCTCCGCAACTCGTAGCTGATGAAAAGCGGTGGCAAGGTCGAGCTGAAAAGACCCTTGCACACAATAGATCACTTAGGTAGTAATCCTAAGATAGGCTCAAAGATACCTGGAAATTCTCGAACTACTCGAGTGAAAGGAATAACATCTTCCTCAACAAGTGGGTCTAGAGAATAAAATAATGCCACCAAATTGGAATCAAAATCAGTATGAAAAATAGAAATCTTCTTAACAGATTGAGAATGTCAAAGGTGGATAGTCTACTCGGGACATAGGATATGACTTCACAATGATTAAGCCAATCCTTTCACAAAATCAATTCCGAATAAGTAGCACTTAACATGCAAATCGGATCAGAAAGCATAATCATATAAAATAATCTCGACATTTTTACAAAGTAAACTAAGTGTTGCGGATCCACCGACCAAACTCACAATTCTCAGTGTAGTCATTAAGCCCAAAATGTTTAAAGAAAAGAATCAACAAGTTCTTTTGATGTAAAATAATGAGATGATCCCATATCAAAAAGGACTCAAATAGGATAATCACAAAACAAATATCATCAAGGATTGAATGAGAAATACCTTGACCAAGAGAAGTGTCACTACGAGCTTGCACAACATTTAGCTTTCCCTCCTTCTTACTTTGAAGTATGGAACACGCAGATATATGATGACTCAAACTTTTGCAATAGCGACAATAAAGGGGTTTCGGACACTCGTTTTCATAGTGGTCCGTAGAACCACAATATTAGCATTGTCCACGACTAGAGGTAGGAGTTTTTGCTATCGAAGTTTCTTGCTTCCCTTTCTTATTGGGATTGAGGTCTTTGAACTTAATAGGCCACTTCATGTTATTGTTGAAGTTCTATTTGGCACCCACAACTTCAACATCACTTTCTTTATTGATCTCTTCAAGTCGAAGAGCGATATCAACAAGCTGATTGAAAGAAACTTCTAGTTTCAAAAGTAAAGGCTTTTTGAGGTTCTTACTCAATCCATAGACAAACCTATGATTTTTCTTCAATGGGGTATTAATATACTCGATCCCATATTTAGAGAGAGATTCAAAAGATGTGATGTAATCCTTCATATAAGATTCACCTTGAACAAGGTCAATAAAACGCCGGGCCAAAGTTACCTTTTCAACGTTTGGCATAAACTTCAACTCGAACCTTTCTCGGAATTTCTCCCAAGTAAGATCCGCTTCGATAACCTCGGAAACCAAAAGCACGTACCAATCTAGTGCTCTTTCTTGGAGCATTCTAGAAGCCACTTGGAATCGATGGAGACCAACAAGATTTATGTGAGAAAAGATGTGGTCGCATGATCTAAGCCAAGCTCGGATTTCTATAACACTTTCGGATCCCTTGAATGACCTTCTACCCAAATCGGTATAATCTCTGCACAAGCGTGCAAACCCGGATCTAGGATGAGTAGGCTCTGGAATGGGTTTGATAGATTGAGCATTCTTTACAAGATCTAAAAGCTGCTGGGCAGACATGAATACTCCATCCTGAGGAGTAGCACAAGATTGACGAGTGCTGGGACGGTCAGGTCTAACCATTTCTTTTCTTTAAGAAAGAAAGAAAGAAAAAGAAAAAGTTATTCTCAGAATGAATATCAAACAATCAAGATTGATAAAACAAGGCATCATAAAAGAAAATATGATAGAACATGTCCAATACCCGAATAAATCCTAAGGCGCGATTCCTAAGAAATACTTAGGACAATGATCCTTGCTATAATATTCTATATTGTTTCGAAGTTTGGCTCTGATACCATGCTGTGATGCCCCACCTCTATGGTCACACTAGCCAAGGACACTATAAGGTAATGTTGTCGACTAGCACAAAGAATAAGGCTGTTGAGGAACGACCATCTGTGTAATTGCTTTACGTGAGTACCGATATGCCAGATAAAATATCACTTTCATTCCAAGAGGAATTCCGACATACCGATACAAACTCAAAGCTATTACACGGTGGCTATGTGGTCTTCGGAAACAAATATAAAATAAGCATAACACAAATCAGTCACAGATATTCATATCACTGAGGCGGAAACAGATATGAATATAACACAATGTACATCAGTAGTGGTCATGTAAGATCTGCTATATCACCAAAGAATAGGTATAAGTTCTAGACAAAAGAATAAGTATACATCAAGGAGTCCCTATCTCGAATGTATAAAAAACAAAAAAAACTACTAAGTTGAAGTAGTTAGCCAAAAGTCAGGTGACGGACCCTGATAAGAAGTCAAGTAGAAGCAACTGAAATACCTCGGTCTGACCCGAGTATTATTTAAGAAGAAAATAATAAACGAATCAGTCTAGTTATAAATATCATATAAAACGAGATAGGATAAGAGATATGAAAAAAATGTATGATAACAATAATGCCATACTGTGACAAGTATACATCAGATAACAACAAAAATCATACAATATCTCAAATATTCTCTGTTATCCCGCTTTTTGGCAAAGCCGTGATATCAAAAGATTGGTCGAAAACGGGAAACAGTCCGTCTTAGAGATTGGTTATACATCACTTAGCTATGGATATCGATGAATTTTGCCCGAGTCCGGATCAGGCCACGATTGATAGGACACGACAAGAAAGGTTGTAGGAGCCATCATTTCAAGTTTCAAGTCAATCCGAGTTCGTATGCTCAAGATATGATGGATTCAGTGTGAAGAGAAATAGTCATTGTCCGGTTCGAAACCATGAATTTCGAACCCATCCTTTTCGAAACCATGCTGTTCGAAACCATCCACGCCCTCTCCTTCGAAACCACCTAGTTCGAACCCATCCACGCCCTTGCCTTCGAACCCATGATGTTCGAACCCACCACAGTAGCATACCTTCGAATCCACGACTTCACTCGGCCTCACATCCTCACTTCGAACCCATCGAATAACCCAATTCGAACCGATCAACTTCGAACCCATAAGAATTCCTGGATTCGAATGTCACGTTCGAAACCAAGAGTGCTTCCTATTTCGAATCCACCGAGTCAATTGGTTTGGAGGACGTGTTCGCCGTAGTTCACGGAGTCGAAGCGGTCCATTCGGAGATAAGTTAGGATCGATTCGAATATTGCGCGCCACGTCACTGCAAGCTCACGTGCACTGATGGATTCGAAGCGAAGGGTTCGAAATAATGGGTTCGAACGCCTCAGCCAACCGAAGGTGTCGATTTCGAACCGAGCATATCTCCTTAACCATAGATCCAAATGCAACCAAATTTTCACAGTATCTTCCATGTGAGGTAAAGATTGTTCCTGCCAAGTTTCAGCTCGATTGGACCATTTATTGATGGGTTCGAAATCACTTCGAACCGATGTCAGATCGAGACGAAACTTGGTGGGGTCGGTCGCGTGGGCCCACTCACGTGCCAGAAGGAGTCTCACGAAGTTTCAGCAAGATCTGGGCCTCCAACGCCTATAAATAGCACCCTGAAGCCTTCAGAAAAGGGGATCTTTCCGCCATTGAACGCCAAGACTCTGCCGGATTCAAGTTTAACTATCAGAATCGCTGTTGCATTCAGATTTCAAAGCAATTGTCAGCTGTAATCCATTGTAATCGATTGAATCGAGCAAAGCAATAAAGAGAAACCCTTCAAAGTGGACGTAGGCACGAACGCCGAACCACTATAAATCCTGTGTTTGTGATTGTTGCTTGTGAATTACTGTGATTTGTTACTTAGAGCTGAATTCTATACTGATTGTTGCTGAGTTCTGTGCTGAATATTATCGAATTGAACACGTAAACGGGTGCTTTCACGACCTTGGGTGTTTGTGACCAATTTTGGCGCAAACATTTTGGTGCTTTCACTGAGAACTGATTCAGGAAAAAGTTGATTTTGAAAATATAGGAGTTCAGATTTAGGAATTATGGCAAGACAATCGAGTAGGAGGCCAAGGACAGAGAGAAGCGAACCACAGGGAAGCCAAGAGGCTTCCTCAGGAGCAAATCAACCATCGATATACATCACGAGGGACGAGATGGAAACTATGATGAAGAGGCAAGAGGAAATGATCCAGAGTTTACTTCAACAGATAGGACAGCTTGGGGCACAGAATAGAGAAGCCAATGGAGCCCAGAACGGAGCGGGACCATCCGGCATAGCACCAGAGCTAGGGGGCACACATATGGAGAATGTTGACCCAATCTTGGAAAGAGAAAGAGGAGCATCTGCGCAACCCGGTAGTAGTAGAGATGCGAACGCTCAGTCAAGGGGGCAGATCCCGGGGTTACCTCGTGAGCTCGGGGGGCAGGTTGGAAGTAGTGAACAAGGATTACATCTCGGAGACAACGACCGATTGGCAGAGATAGTTAGGAGAGCTTTGAGAGGCGGTATGGTGAACAAAGATTTGGAAGATGTCAATAGAAGTCCTTTTACTTCAGCAATCAGGCAAGCTAGGAACCCACCTGATTTCAAACTACCATCGTTGGATATGTATGACGGGAGAGCGGACCCCACGGTCCACCTGACAAAATATATGAGGCATATGGAAGTACTGGGGGCATCGGAGGAGGTTATGGCCCGGTGTTTTCCATTGTATTTGACAGATATCGCCGCACTATGGTTTAGACAGTTGGAGAACGGATCCATCGGTACATGGAATGGTTTAGTGGAGAGATTTATGAGACAATTCAGGGTTCATATTACCAGACCCAAGAACGTGATGACTCTGGCAACCCTAAAGCAAAAGGCTGGAGAGACCTTGAGAAGTTATCTAGCACGATTTAATGCTGCAGCAGCTTCAGTGGATAGAGCAGATCCATCCATGGTAGTAATGGCAGCCGTGTCCGGAATAGCTGACGGCACAGAGTTCAAAAATTCATTGACTAAAGATCCACCCATTGATCTAGAGGAATTCTATCATGAAGCGGAAAAGTTTTTACGATTAGAAGATGCGAATGCCGAGAGAGAAGAAGGAGATGGGATAGAAATTTTTGCACTCAAAGACGCCCCTAGAAGGGACTCGGACAAAGATAAAGGTAAAAGAAAGATTGAGAATGACAGAGACAGATCAAAGCGGCAACGGAGGGAGCCGCGATTCACCACCTACACTGAGTTGAACGAGAGCCTGGAACGAATTTATCAGGATACCAAAGAACAGATTCCGTACCGTAGGCCGATGCGAAGGGATCCTACCTCAGACGAAAGGAAATCAGATAAGTTCTGTGTATTCCATGAATTAAATGGTCATACTACTAATGATTGTAGGCACCTGAAGGATGAGGTGGAAGGGCATATCAGGAACGGTATGCTCCCTCAGTATGTAAGGAGGCGAGCTCCTGTGGCGGAACCAGAGCGACCACCATCCACGTCAGCTAGAGGCGATCCTGAATCAAGGCACCGTTTGGTTATCAACTGAATGAAATAACGATGAACAAGTCGTAAGCTTCCACTACCACAATTAAATCATTTACACATGCGCGAGATCGCGAACGATCTCCAGGCATGCTCTGAGTGATCACCGACCGTTTCGTAGTGGGAACTTACACTTTGACATCCATGCTTTACTTTCGTTTCATTTTGATTTGAACGTTTGGACTTTGTTTATCTGGACATTGTTTTTGGAACTCATCTGTTTGATAATTATTTGATTTTGATAACTCTGGAATGGCTAGGCTGCTTGCACATGTACAGGGTCGCGAACGGTCCCTAGGTAAGCTCTGAGACGGCGATGAACCGCCCCTATAAACGATCCAGGAACTCACCCGAACGTGACCCTGGCATCGATAACACCAAGCCCTCCCGGGCACACACACAATTCGCCTCGAACGGCATCCGACCTCGAACGGTCACAATCCGCCACGAACGGCACCCGACTTCGAACAGTCATAACTCGCCTTACCTCAAATGGCTTGATCGCGAACGGTCGTCACTTGAGGTCCGAAACCCGACCGCGAACGGTCACAAATTCGCCTCGAACGGCACACGATCGCGAACGATCACCCTCCGCCTCGAACGGCACACGACCGCGAACGGTCACAGATTCGCCTCGAACGGCACACGATCGCGAACGATCGCCTCCTGCCTCGAACGCCATTGATCGCGAACGGTCATGGCTCACTGATTATGAAAACCGACCTCGAACGGTCACAATTCGCCTTGAACGGCACTTGGTCGCGAACGATCATCATTTGCCACGAACGGCAGTCGACCGCGAACGGTCCCATCTCATCATTCGCCGCGAACGGCATCGACCGCTAACGGTCCTATTCGATCTTATGCCACGAACGGCACGGACCGCGAACGGTCCCGATTCACCTCAAGCAGCATACGATCCCGAACGATCGAAGCATGGATTTATACGCTCGACCGCGCACGGTCGCACTTCACCTCGAATGACTCGATCGCGAACGATCGTCATTTGAAGTTGACGCTTGACCACGAACGGCCGCGCTTCATCCCAAATAGCTCGATCTCGAACGATCGTCATTTGAGTCCATATGAAACTATCGAGTTCTTTGCAGGTTGATAACCGGATACGAACATCCAACTCGAAGCATTACAAAACACACCTTCCTACCGCAAGGCATGTTTTGGGGGGCAAAATGTTATCCCGCTTTTTGGCAAAGCCGTGATATCAAAAGATTGGTCGAAAACGGGAAACAGTCCGTCTTAGAGATTGGTTATACATCACTTAGCTATGGATATCGATGAATTTTGCCCGAGTCCGGATCAGGCCACGATTGATAGGACACGACAAGAAAGGTTGTAGGAGCCATCATTTCAAGTTTCAAGTCAATCCGAGTTCGTATGCTCAAGATATGATGGATTCAGTGTGAAGAGAAATAGTCATTGTCCGGTTCGAAACCATGAATTTCGAACCCATCCTTTTCGAAACCATGCTGTTCGAAACCATCCACGCCCTCTCCTTCGAAACCACCTAGTTCGAACCCATCCACGCCCTTGCCTTCGAACCCATGATGTTCGAACCCACCACAGTAGCATACCTTCGAATCCACGACTTCACTCGGCCTCACATCCTCACTTCGAACCCATCGAATAACCCAATTCGAACCGATCAACTTCGAACCCATAAGAATTCCTGGATTCGAATGTCACGTTCGAAACCAAGAGTGCTTCCTATTTCGAATCCACCGAGTCAATTGGTTTGGAGGACGTGTTCGCCGTAGTTCACGGAGTCGAAGCGGTCCATTCGGAGATAAGTTAGGATCGATTCGAATATTGCGCGCCACGTCACTGCAAGCTCACGTGCACTGATGGATTCGAAGCGAAGGGTTCGAAATAATGGGTTCGAACGCCTCAGCCAACCGAAGGTGTCGATTTCGAACCGAGCATATCTCCTTAACCATAGATCCAAATGCAACCAAATTTTCACAGTATCTTCCATGTGAGGTAAAGATTGTTCCTGCCAAGTTTCAGCTCGATTGGACCATTTATTGATGGGTTCGAAATCACTTCGAACCGATGTCAGATCGAGACGAAACTTGGTGGGGTCGGTCGCGTGGGCCCACTCACGTGCCAGAAGGAGTCTCACGAAGTTTCAGCAAGATCTGGGCCTCCAACGCCTATAAATAGCACCCTGAAGCCTTCAGAAAAGGGGATCTTTCCGCCATTGAACGCCAAGACTCTGCCGGATTCAAGTTTAACTATCAGAATCGCTGTTGCATTCAGATTTCAAAGCAATTGTCAGCTGTAATCCATTGTAATCGATTGAATCGAGCAAAGCAATAAAGAGAAACCCTTCAAAGTGGACGTAGGCACGAACGCCGAACCACTATAAATCCTGTGTTTGTGATTGTTGCTTGTGAATTACTGTGATTTGTTACTTAGAGCTGAATTCTATACTGATTGTTGCTGAGTTCTGTGCTGAATATTATCGAATTGAACACGTAAACGGGTGCTTTCACGACCTTGGGTGTTTGTGACCAATTTTGGCGCAAACATTCTCAAACACCAAAAAGAACGTCATGTTCTTTAAATTATTCACCAAAACACAAATATTGATAGAGCTTATCAATGTAAACCACTGAAATAGGTGAATCACAAATTCTAGAAATTATCAACTAGAAATCCAGAAATCACAAAGGGGAAGGCCTATCACAAACGAGAGAATGAAAACTCACCAACATGTGCATCACAAACGAGACGCTATCCCATGAACCGAACATTGACGCACCTAAAAAGATACGCCGCATGCACAGTCGAACATCGACGCATCTAAAAAGATACGCTATGCAAATTCTAACATCGACGCACCTAAAAAGACATGCCCCATGCAAAGTCTAACATCTACGCGCCTAAAAAGATACACCCTATGCAAAGTCGAACATTGACGCACCTAAAAAGATACGTCCCATGCATAGACAAATATCGACGCACCTAAAAAAATACGCCCTATGCTCCGACTTATCGAGCCGATTGCTCCATGAACGGTCCAAAGACCATGGGTCGCAAGCCGATAAAAATGAGCCGAAGCTCCCTAAAACGAGATACAGTCCCCCACGTGGACAAAGAGACATCGCACATCACTATTCTGAATCACACAATGATCATCGTTGATCGATAAGTGTTAATTACACTAAGCTAGTAAATAAATGAGTTTAGCTTCATGTCCCATAACCACTGGCTGAACTTAAATATTTACGAACAGATTGTAGATTTCCACTGGAAAATTGTCACGAGAGATCAATTGAACAAGTCCAAGAATTTATCGACTAAGAAAACACAAGTGTTTCATACACTTGTTTTGCTAAGCCGTTTAATTAGATTTCTCATACGAATGAGGTAAATGCTTGTATATACTAGTAGATTAGAAAACGGTTTTAAAAGCGAGTTTTATACTGAAAGTAAATGTTGAAATCGTTTTGATGAAAGAGTTTTAGTATTTACTATAAGTATAGAAACCTTTGTATTTTAAAGTGGAAAATCACAGAAGTGATTGTGAAAACAATCAATCAACCAAAAATTCACATTCGACGATGTGAATTAAATCCATAAAAATGATATCAAATCCATCAAATGGATATCCCTAAAAATCCAGAAGAGAAGTCATCAAAGTCGATAATAAATGACAACAACTAACCGGATCAACAAAAATCGATTAAAATTGAAAATTCATTCAAAAACAGCCAAAATAGGCAAAATTAACAGTTTCAGACGTCTGGTAGGTGTTTCCAGACGTCTGGCCCTAGGTTCTGGAATTAAATGTGTTTTTCTCCTTTCTCTTTTTTATTCCAAATCCATTTCAGACGTCTGAAATTTTCAACCAGACGTCTGAATCTGGTTTCAGACGTCTGGATTTTTTTTCAGACGTCTAGATTTTGTCTCTGCCCTTTTTTTATATTTTCAGAACCATTTCAGACGTCTGGAATTTTCAACCACACGTCTGAATTTGGTTCCAGATGTCTGAATTTTGTTTCAGACGTTTAAATTTTTCTGCTAGGCAAAAAAACAGCCTAGCCAAAGAGGGCAAATCCAAATCGAAATGCGATCGAACGCGCGATGGATGCTAGGTATTTATGCTAATCGATAACCCAGCATTATAGGCTCTTCGATACACCACCAAAAACATGGCCAAACATCCAAGATAGGATCTTTAAATATTTTGACTTCAAAACACTAAAATTGAAAAATTCACCAAGTCAATTCAAATCAAAAGCAAATGAACATGAATATATGTTAGGAATTCATAGATAACAACAATGAAAGTTATAGACATAGATGTGAGTTTAAGAACTCACCTTTAAACTCAAATAACAAGGGAGGAGCTTTAAAACAAAGGAATGACCAACAACACTTAAACTTCAACTCTAGAAGCTCCAATCTAAGCTCATAAGCAAATATTTCCTAAGTTAGGCTATAGAAAATTACTGAAAACTGAAGAGGAATTGAGATGGCACTTCTAGAATTATGATTTTTAGCCGTGCTCAAAAAACGGTACTAAAAGTTTTAGTAGCATTTTGATAAACGCTGTTATAAAGCCTGCAACTAAAAATACCTGATTTTTAGTTGCATTTATTCAACGCTACCATAAATCGTTTTACTGCAGCGTGTATGAAACGCCACTAAATTCTTTTTTTGCAGCGTGTATAAATCGCTACCAAAAAGTACTTGGTCTGCTCAAAAATATTTTGGTAGCGTTTGTTAAATGCTGTAATAGAGGACGTAGTTTATTGATAAAGCCTGTAGCCACGTTTATTAAACGCTGCTATATATGCTCTCCTTCGACCCTTTATTTTTTGTAGCGTTTTTTAGTAGTGTTTTCGAAACGCTACTAAAAATATTCCAGCTCTGCCTATAAATTGCTTCCAGTTCAATATTGTTCATAGCTTATAACATAATACATAAACACATACACATTAAACAACAGCAAAATACATATGCATATATACATACATATTCAAGCATATAAACACATTTAAAAACACAAAATACATAAACAAAAGCACTAACATAAATAATATGTTAACCATACATAGAAGTTTACACAACCGAACAGTAGTTTCAAGACAAAAGGTTAACCGTACATAGAAATTTACACAACTGAACTACGTA
Organism: Allium cepa; assembly: GCA_030765085.1. Lineage (NCBI taxonomy): Eukaryota > Viridiplantae > Streptophyta > Magnoliopsida > Asparagales > Amaryllidaceae > Allium > Allium cepa. The sequence goes on from CM060934.1 coordinate 980,228,109, forward strand.
CCGCAAACGATATGCTATTGCTGCAGTTAAAGTACTATAAACATCTGAACTAAGAAAGTACAATAAACAACCAAACTACCTAACAAGTACGATAAACTAGTGCTGCTACTGCTCATTCTTCAGAAACGCCTACCTGTAGACAAAATATAATCAACAGTGAGACTCAAGTTATAATCAATACTGAGATAATAATGACAGGACCATCAATACTGAGAAAACAATGAGACTAAAGTTATGCACAACTGAATATGTGCAGTCTTGTGTTCAACTGAATATGCACAACTGAATATGAAAACTAAAGTAATGTGCATGTTAGTTTTGGCCAAGAATAAAATGAAAATGAAGATTTGTCATCAATATTTTGTACATTTTATCTCTGCTTGTACATTTTTGTAACGACCCGGTAAGATTCGGTAATTTAATTTCTCAATATAATAAGATTTTGGTAACATAATATTGAAGGAAATAATTTTTTTAGTGAATTATTAATGGAAATAATAACTTGGATATGATCGGTAAGTTAATTTTTAATAACTTGAATGTAACAGTATAATTGTAAGTTAATTGTTAATAACTTGGATGTAATTCCAATCAGAGAAACAATGTAAATGTTAATTTTGTTCTTATTGTAATAAAAGAATGTTACCAAGATGAAATGATTAATTTGGTTTAAAATCTAAATTAATGTGTTCATTAATTTATAATGGAATATTAAAGGTAAATTAATAATTTAAAATGTTGACTTACTAATAAAATGATGTATAATGCATGGAAATTGAAATGGAATGAATTAGTGTATGAACTAATGGTAGCACTTGTTGTAAGCTAATAAGTAAATTAAAACGTAACAGTGCTAATTTAGGTTCATAGTTAATAGGTTAAATGAAGTGACAATTTAATGAATTTATTAAAATTGTAAAGTAATAATATAATATGTGGTAATTAGTAGGGAAGAATGAACATACAAGAAAATTAAATGTACTGTAATGATAATTAATATAATAATGGAAAGAGTGAATGTAAACTAAAAAGGAAACGTAAAATTTATTTATAAGATAATAATTAGTGTAATAGAAAGCTAAATAATTTATTAAGAGTATTAATTGTAAATGGATGTAGCTTAATGTAATAACATTAATGCAAGTTGATAAATAACCAATTTAGCGCAATCAATATTAATTGAAACATATTGCAATAAATGGAAGTTAATATTACATTAGTGGAGATTTGAGGTAATATTTGGTAAAAGGGTATGGTTAGTGGTTTATGAATGAAGTGATAATTAGAATTAAAGGTAGTGATATTAATACAAGTTGACTATAAACAAATTGAATGAAATTCAAATCAATGGAAATAATGTAGATGTGTACTTAGCTACAAATTGAATATATGAAAACAAAATGTAAGCATTGAATTAGATTAATGAATTTAAATTATAATAAGTGGTCATTGAATAAAATCAATGTTTGGAAGTATAACATTTGTTTGAAGGAAATAAAACTTAAAGGTAATTAAAGTTAAATGGCTACAATTGTTACAAATTACCTATTTGTTTGTTTATAGAATTTAATTTGAAATCAATTGTAGTAATTGACTAAATTAGTGGAATCCCAATTAATTGAAGCAATTTGTTGGATTAAAAGAATGGATAACAAGACTTATCAATTTACTGAATTTAATTTGTAATAATTGGATTAATTGCAAATGAATGAAATTAAATATTTAAATATTACGTTAATTGAAAATTAAGTTGAAATTGGAGAATATTAATGTAATAGCTTTGAATCAAATGTTATTTTCCTCCATTTGACCATAATGAATTGAATAATAAGAATGAATAGTGAATTCAATGGAATTATTGAAAATTTAATTTATAATTGATGAATATAATGAAATTTGAATTTACGCTGAAATTTATGATTGAATCAGCATTAAATTGACATCTAATTTTTTTTAAAATCATTGTAAAGGATTAAGAAATTTAAAATGATAAGAATTGTCAATTTTAGAATTAAAATTGGAAATTTGATTTAATTAATTAATTTATTAATTTATTTAATTAGTGTAAAAATAGCCATTTTGGCCACTGACTAGGATTTCGACGAAACCCATTTCATCGGATCCGTAACGGTGAATTATTGTAGAATTTCAAGTTTCGTAGCGATCGGATTTGTCGTTTGATCATACAGACTCGAAACGCCTTGAAATTAATGAAATTGAAATCAATTGAAATCAAGTTGAAATTTTTTGATTTTAGCATAACTTCTTCATACGAAGGAATTTGAACTCGAAACATTTTCCATTGCGTTTAAAATATTTTAAAACATCTGTTTTGATATATGGGTTGACCCAATTTCGTTTCGGAGTCAGAACGGGCTTTTCGGGCCATATATCGTCCAACGCGTACATCCAATCGATCTGAACCATTCTGTTCTAGCCTTATCTATAAATACCCTATTATAAACCCTAGCCTGCCCCTATTCCTCATTTGTCTGCGCGTAAAATTTCTTTTGGCTCTTCATTTCAATGGCAGACAAATACCTAACATCAATTGCAATTCAACAATCAGTGAAATTTCAAACTCTTCAAAAAAATTCAGAAGAATTATAGAAGCTCTCGAAGAGGGTAACTTAGATCTGCAACTCGTTTTTCGATTCGATGCATTGTTTGTTCAGAAATCGAAGAACAATTTTCGGTCGTTCATCGCGCGTCGATGAACGTTGTTGGATCGTCGATTCATTTCTGGGTATGGTAGAGTGGACGATGGGGGGTGCATCAGTGGTATTCGTATGGCAAGTCGACGGTGGGATTGGCGGCTATAATTCGAATTCTTTGTTCATGGCGGCTTCGGTGAAGTTTTGGCCTCGTGGAGTTGCACGTGGGGCCGATATTGGGGGGGGGGGCATGATCGGTTTGGCGAGGGGCGTCGTCAGATGTTGGCGAAGGTTGGTCGTGGAGGCGTCGTTCGCTGTGGAACGTGGCGGCCGTAGGGTTTGCGTGCGAGAAGTTTGGGTTCATGCGTTCTATTGTTGCGTGCGAGAAGAGCTGTGACGTGGCAGGGGAGGGTGAGTCGTTTATTTTGTTTTAATTTATATTTTTCTTTGTTTTCAAATGTTTTAATTGCTATAACTTTTGCATACGTGATCCAATTCACGCACGGTTTTCTCTGCTATGTTCGTATTGGAATTCCGTACATTTTGATGCTAGTTTGGACGAATTCAGAGAATGTTGGAATTTTGGGTTTAAATTGGATTTGAATTCAATTTAAATTCCAAAGGCGAGTGTTTTAACCCACTCACAATTTCTAAAAGTTTCTTATGTTTGTTAAATTTAATTTATGTTGTGTTTTTGAATTTAATTATGTCTGTTTCATATATTTTTAATCACCATCTCAATTAATTGCATTTATTTAAATTAAAATGTTATTTGATTTATTATTGAATATAACTGCCAGTTAATTACCTGTTATATATTATCAGTTATATATTGATATTGATTGATTGTTTGTATGATGATTGTGATGGATGTATGATTTTATGATGGATGAATGGATGTTTTATTTATATCATCATAATCTACAAGTTATTATGCATTTATTTTGATTCGGGATTGCGGTTTGAAATGAAATATATTTTTAAATTTGTGGATTGAAATGATAAATGTCCATATCACTTGACTGTAGGATAGAAAATTATATACAGACACCGCGATATATATATATATATATATATATATATAAATATTCCGAAAAGACTTCTATGGTTTATTAAAGAGACATATAATTTTATGAGATAGTGAATTGGATATTTTAAAAATGTTATTTTATATATAGTTAAATTCTTGTTTTAAGCTATGAATAAATTGGTTTAAAGTATCAAATAAGTGTAATAATTAAAGTTTGGTTTTATTAAAATATAATATGGATAAGTATTTACTTAAATTATATTTTAAAATATAGAGTTTATATTGATTTTATAACTCCAGGTCGAGAAGATAGTTTTGAAATTGATTTGAGTTATATCTAATTAAGAATTATATTAAATAAGATTCCATTTGGAACTTATTGAAATTGAGATTTTAAAGAATATGGTTTTATAACTTGATCCGGGTTTAAGGTGATTTAAGGATAATTGAGGAATATTCAGTTATTGAAATTTGAAGTTTTATTTAAAGGATATTGGATTTAGTAAGGAAATATTTCAAACTAAATAATAGTAAAAGTGAAATTTGTGTGTATATATATATTGTAACGACCCGGAAAATTTTAACAATTTTAATTGATTCTATAACGTATTTAATTTAATATTTGTGAAATCTTATAATAATTGAATTTTTAAATAAAATGTTTATATATTTAGAATACGTATATTTAAATATAGCAGATTTTTAATTTTCAATTTATTTTAACAAAGTTTATTTCATTGGGAAATTCTATTAAATTCAAGCTAAAAATTGCTGATAATAAATTTATTATTAAGCAATAGCCACTATCCTTTAATTTAGTAATTATTTCATCAGTTGCTAAATTTTAGCCGTTGCCATCATTTCAAAAATTAAGCGTATAATTTTGTATACGTTGTATTTATCTTTTTGAACGGTTGATATGTTAATTGCCTTTATAGCTTTAATATTTGTCAGCTAAATAAATGGATGACCGTTACTGCCAATATTTAATTTGATACGTTTCCCGGTTGCCTTTTTCATTCACTTGATTGATTGATTGATTTGTTGCCGTCTCTGTTATTTTCTCTCTGTCTTCATTGCCTTTTAAAGGTAAGAAACTGTTCCCTCAAAACATAAATATTTGATTGTTGCCAGCAGTAACTTGTTTTAATAACCTTTTCGTAAATCAAAGCTTTTGAGCGTTACAATTTCTTTTGATTGGATATATGTGTTTAGGAGAAAATATTGCAGGTGGCCGTTACAATTGATTTCGGTGACTTTCTTTCTTCCCATACATCATTATATATTTGCTTTCCATTTTTCCTGAATTTATGTTTAGCAGTTTCGAAAATCAAACGTATACATTTGTATACGTCGTAATTATTATTTTAAAACGATTCACTTTATTTTTCTTTCCCTTTTTAACTTCGTTTCTCTCTCTTTACTTTATATTGGGACTTTTGTTTCCTTTGCTTTTCAACCTGAGCCTTGCTTGCCAAGCAATAAATTTATTGCTTAAATAATTTTCAGCTGAAATCAAGAAATTAGACCGTTACCATTTTGGTTATATTGATTTCCCATTTATTTCTGGCTCGTATTGCTCTGACTTTTCCTTTTCCTTTTCTATACTTACGTTTCAAAAATAAATAGTACATATAATAACGTACATAATAAATTGCAGCCAGCTCATTTCTCACATATTTATTTCGTGCCTTAAAACCCCGTCACTCAACGGATTCATGACTACCTTTAATTTCGCCAGTTTTGAAATGTAAATGTTGGATACGTTGCATCCATTGCCTTATTCCTATATATTTAGATCTGAACCATTTGCCTTTACCTTTTCACTTTCTTCCTCATTCATAAACCACTTCCTCCTCCTTCACGTAACCACTCACCAAACGTTACATCACTCCTTCTTCTTGCACTATCCACTCTCACGCCACCGAGGCCATCACCATCCACCTCTCCGTTTGTCTCCCCTCCTCTTCCACGCCGAAGCATGAAGCAGTGCCGTGCTCCCCTCCGAGCTCCCCACCACCTCTGACTTCGGCCTTTCTCCTTCCTTTTTGGGTTAGTATATGTATCTTAAATATAAGTATAGTATTCTGTGTAAATTATTTATATACATTAAGTAATAGATTCATAACTGTTGTATATATATGTCTAGCTTCTGTTATAATAGGAGTCTAGTATATAGGCAGATTATATGGGTTGTCTGCATAGTTGTATAAGTTTATAAATAGTTTATATAAGATATTTTAGTTATATAGTTTACATATATATTGGTATAACTTTTGTGTGGTGTGCGTATGTTTTGGGTTATAACTTTTGTATGGTGTGCGTATGTTATGGGTAGTATTTGCAGTGTATGGTTTCAGATATTATTATATTAAAGTGTACTAAGTATATTGGGTTCAAATTAAATGTAGTTTTAAATTTTTATGTTTTGAATTGATGTAAAAGCAAAAATATGAATAAGTTGTAAGATTTTGTTTCTGTTGGAGATAAAGTTGGACTTTAAATTTTTTTTTTACATGTCTAAATTTAATATAATATATGTATAAAGTTTTAACTGTTTAAGAAAAATATATAAAGTTTTAAGTGTTGTTAGAAGTATTGTTTTATTCGCTAGAAGGAAAGTATTTTGTTTATATTACTTATATAAACGTTGTCAGTTTTAAATACATAGGTTATGGAAATTTGGAATTGAGTCTTTTCATTTGGGTAAGGTTACAATAATTTACTTATACATATAGCTGCATGTTCACCTGTATATGAATTTACCTTTTTGATTTAGGCTGCAACTACATGAATTTTGAATTCCCACGTTTTCTATTCTAAATTTTTTTCCAGATTATATTAATATGTATAGGCAATTGTTTATATTTAAGTTTACAAGATTTTTTTTAGTCTGCATAGTGAGTTAATATAAAAAGTATATTTTATTTATAAGCGGTTGTATACACATTAGTAGTTGTTTTAGTTAACAGTAATAAAAACAAAATTTATATAGCCTGTGTTAATTTATATATCTAAACTGTCAAGTTTATATGGGTATAAATGATTAGGTCAAAGTGCATATACAAGCTATAAAGATTTTATTGATTTTGGTTATATATATATATATATATAAAATTATTTGAGATTTATTTCAAATGAATACGTATTTTAAAACAATGGGTTTAAGTGAAATATTAATATAATATGCGTCTCGTCCAAAACTTTATATCAAGCTATTTTGATCCGTTCCCGTCGTTTCTGTTACCAGATTCTGTTCATCAAATTCGTGCCAATTTTGCTTTTCTTGGATTTGTAAATCAAATTTCCATGTCCGTATCAGTGTGTGTTTCCGTATCACCTTCGGTACCCTCCAGCCACGAAAGGTGAGCAATCACTCACGACTAACGTTCTTTTATTTATTAAATTTGATTCCAATTGAAACGACAATTTAAATATGCTACTGTTAGTATTTACATTGCTATATATTTTGTTGTTTGCAAATGTGTTCACCTGTGGGATATGACACCATATCCCATTGTTATATTATACTGTTATTGATGATATATGTCTGTTATTTTATTATTTGTTATCACTCTGCAAGTTACCCGTAGTTTAGAATTCAATATGGGTTGAAATGATACATACCCGAACGGACTTTAGAATAGGAGAACTTCGTTATGGGTTGAAATGATAAACCCAAGCGATTTTCAATAAAAATTGAATTTGGGATTACGGGTCGAAGTGATATCTACCCGTATATTTAAATTTCGGATTGAAATCCGTATCCCTTGACCATAGGGTATGAAATTATATACAGACACCGTTGGTCCATATGTATAAATATTTTGAAAATAATTTCTATGGGTTGAAAATAAATATACGGTTTTAATAAATATTAATTCTTAAAATATTATATGAAAATAGAAATTTTATATATAGATTTAATAGTAATATTTTAGAGATCGATTTAATCCATATAATATGTTTAAGTATTTATTTAAATTTATATTTCAAAATTGATTGTTGTAATAATTTGGATAAGTTAAGGTTGAGAAGATAAAGTTGAATTAATTGAAATTGTATTTAGTTAAGTATTTTACTTAATTGGATTATTTGAACCAAAGAATTTGAAATTTAAGATTCGATTTATAACTTGATTTTGATTTAAATGATTAAATGGAGGTTTCAAGTTTAAACAAATCGAAAGGAATATTTAGTTTAAAGGTAAATTGGGTTATTAAATAAATATTGAATTTATTTAGTGAACATTTCAAGACTAAATAACAAGGTTAAATCGAGATCTATATGAAACCGTTAAATCAAACTTTGAGTTGTTGAATATTAAAGCGTTGAAATATAGTAGAATTTAAACGGTAAAATTTTGATTTAGTTCTGTATTTGAAATGAATATAATTTGAATTTGTTTGATCAAAAAAACTGAATTGTATAAAAATTTATAAATTGAGATTGAATTAAATTTGAATGGGATGGTCGGGTTGATTTTGGAAACGATTTGTTAAGTTGAGGAAACTACAAATATTCTACTCTAAATATTTATGTATATATATATATATATATATATAATGAAAAGATATTTTTGTTGCGAAGTATAAATTAATTTGAAATGACCTCGGTATTATAGTGTATATTTCTACCTTATAGATAGTTCCATGGACCCTTAGAGGATGGTTATCCCAAACGTCCTTTAAGTTAATTATATTTCAGTTGATATTTCACTTGAGTTAGATTTATAGATATAAGAATGTTAATCCTGACTCGAGTGTTTTGTGTTTTTGCTTTACGCTCGGGTCAGACTGAGAGATACAACATTTGAGACTTACCTTCGAAGTTGGAGCTTTGCTTGAAGATCCAGCTATCTATCCCTTCAGTCATCCAGTTGATTGGTGTAGAGAAGCCATCTGTTGCATTGGAGACTTCATGACATTTGAACAATTCGGTTGTATGTTATTTCTAACTCTGAGGTATATAGTAGCTTCATGAACTACTATTCTTTATCTATTCCGCTGCATTGTATTACTCTGTGTAAGTGATCTATGATTGATTTATTTACTGTATATTTTAAGTTTTGCCAAATTTTATTAACAATTCGATATTTTGAATTATTCAAGTCGGACATGTACGGTTTTATTGTCGATTTGAATGGTCCAAAATAGCGGGCTGTTACAGTTGATATCACAGTTTTGGATCTAGGCAAAACTTAGCATATATGGTAAATTTATTTACAAAATCACTTTCGTTCGAGTTGAATCTCTTCCTTTTTGACTCAATTTCCTTTGAGTTTTGGAATGTCCCTCGGTTTCGAAATTCATTCTTGTCTCTTCCTATTTATATTTGTTTGATTCTGGAGTATCCCATAACTCCACCGAATGTTTTGTAAAGGGGGTGAAAACACCTTTACATTTGGCATCGATTCACCGAAGATTTTTGTATCCTTGGTTTACGATGCTGCTATATCTTGATATGCCGAATTCCATCTCTGGCAATCGAATGTCGATTTGTTTTAGAATTCCGCATCGATCATATCCCTGAAGTCACGGTTAACCCGGTTAAGGTCGCCCGCGATTTATATAAGTATATCCATCTTCTATTTTGTAATTTAATTATCTCATCTTTGATCGAGTCTATCTTCGAATCAGAATTCTATTGATTGGAGTTCCTCTAATTCAAATCTCTATCTTTGTTTTGAAATCCATTCTTAAAATTATTCTTTGAAAATCGAGTATATTTGTATTTTTGAAATTGTTTTATATATCGAAATTATTATTTTGATAATTATGATTTTATTCTATATAAAAAGTGAAAATGTTTTCGATAAGGATTATATACCTATATATAAAACGAATAAGAAATGTTATTCTATATATAAAAGTTTTGAAAGGATTGGAAATTTCGAAAATTTATAAGAAAGTGATTCATATAAAAATGATTTATAACTGAAGGGTTAAATTCGAAATTCGAGAATTGAATTCCGGTATTTTGAAATTGGTTTTAAGATTTTGGAAAATATATAAAAATAATATGATTTAAAAGTATTTTTCCGAATAAGAAATGTTTCAAATGAGTTCAAATGAATTCCAATAATTTTGAAGAAATTTCAAAGAAGTTTTCAAGAAAATAGAAATCTAGAACTCATTTATGTCGCTGGAAAATAATTTCGGTGATGAGTGCACGCATCATCGACATTGATTTTCGAGTTTCAGAGTGGGGGAGTGGCCACTTTAATAGCTTCGCTATGCAAGTGATTTTGTAAAACCGGTTTTGATTTCAACTTCCGAAGTATAATTTGATATTTTAGAAAGATATAAGTATATATTTGAAACAATTTAAAATGAGACCGGTGTTCAGTCCTCGAGTTTCGGATTTAATAATTGGTTTATTGATTTATTGTTGATTTTCAACTGTTGAATTGAAAATTTGATTTCCCTAACTATTTTGAATGTTCGAACACTTCCAAATCGAGATTAAATTTTCAAAGATAAGAAATTTCGAGGAGTATAAAATGTTTGATAAAGAATATAAATTTAGTTTTGAAATGTTTTGAAAAAAATATGGTTTTGAATAATGGTTTTCAGAAAGGCAAATTGGATATTTCAAATAGAAATAGATAGTTTAAAAGTTTTAAAGGGATACTTATAAATTTGGAAACTATTTTTAGTATAATTGATTTTGAGAAAATATTTGGTTTTGAAATTTAATTGAAATTAAAACCAGTACTTATATGGTGATTTTGGAAATGAATTTGTTTGACTTGAATTATTTTAATTTGGAAACTGGGATTATTTTCTAACCTATTATTATGGGAACTTTGAAATTTAGATATTTAATTTGGAAGAAAATTTGGTGAAATCATATATGATTTTGAAACTGATATTGAAATGATTTGAAATTTGAGAACCTTATATTATTAAGCACTTGATTTGGGAGTGGTCGAACCTATATAAAATGGATTGTATAAGTATGAAGTTGATTTGAAATCTACTGATTTGAAAGGTACTCAATTTGGAAAGAGATTTTATATAATCGAAGTCTATATAAGTATGATTTGATCTACTATTGATTTGGAAAGTATTCGATTTGGGAAAAATGAAATCCTATATATGGACTTTATATAAGTACGATATTTGAAAGTGATTTGAAAAGGTACTATATGATATATATTTTCGAAGTAAAGATATGGAAAGTGGCTTCTGCTTGATATCCACTTTGTGGCCACATCGTGGATTCATTCTATCGATATTATTCTCTCTGATTTTTGGTTTTCCGGATGTAATACTCGGGTGTTCCCACCGTGGCGTAACCCATGGTTTTTTTTCTCTCGTGAATGCATAGCGCAATTGCCTGCCTGAGTCTTGCCTAGGGGTACGGATTGTTTCCTGGGGGATCCAGGCGTAACCATTGTGTATCCTGCAATCTGTGTAGGTCGCGAATAGTAGCGCAAGTGCCTGGCTGAGTCTTGCCTAGGGGTACGGATTGTTTCCTGGGGGATCCAGGCGTAACCATTGTGTATCCTGCACTCTACTAGTCATCATGGCGTAACTCACAGGGCTGAGAAAGCTTACGGATATGGATTGTTTCCTGGGGGACCTAGGCGTAACCATTGTGTATCTGCGAACCATGATCGGACAAAGGTTTTGGTTTGGTTGATTTGTTTGGATTGTACTTTCCATATCTGTTTTTAAAAGGTTTTTCAAATATTTTCACTGGGTGTTGAAACAGATCTACTAAGTACTTGAAGAACTCTAGCTTTGCGCCTGATCAACGCATGGCCAGAGTCTGCAAGAACGAGGATAAACTTGTTAAAACATCGAGTTATAAAAGTATTTTCGAAAGAAAAATTGGTTTCGATATAAAAGTATTTTATTTATAAAGGTATTTTATTATAAAAGTATTTTCAACAAAGAAATTTTGTATTAATATTTGAAATTTAAATTCTTATGGTTTGAAATAAATTATTCGTGCCCGATTCTATTCTTTTGAATCTACCTCATCTGCTCAGCTTTATTTTTCACCTATATTCCGTTTTCGAAATCTACCTTCCTTTCCTTTTTGAATAAATCTTTTAAATATTGCTTATTTGTATACTACATTGTTTTATATAAAATTTTAGCGTTATAAATATTTTTGAAGTTATAAATTAAATAAAACATCTTTAAATAAAATGATTATTAATTTATTGATAATATTTGAAAGGTATCTTGAGAAAAATTAAAAATTTCATAAATTTTGGATTTAATATTTTCAATAGTCTTTGTAAATAGAAGTAATAATGTAAATAATTGTTTGCAAAGGAGTTTGAGAAGTATTAAATATTAAATTTAATTTCAAATGAAATTTTCAAAAAAATATTTTAAATAAAATTTATATAGTTTTAAAATTTATTGTTTATCTTGTTGGCTTTCAATCTATTTTTTTTTCTGGTTGTTTTATTCTCCTACCTCCTTCCTTTTCGGGGACGAAAAGTTTTGAGTGGGGGAGAGTGTAACGACCCGGAAAATTTTAACAATTTTAATTGATTCTATAACGTATTTAATTTAATATTTGTGAAATCTTATAATAATTGAATTTTTAAATAAAATGTTTATATATTTAGAATACGTATATTTAAATATAGCAGATTTTTAATTTTCAATTTATTTTAACAAAGTTTATTTCATTGGGAAATTCTATTAAATTCAAGCTAAAAATTGCTGATAATAAATTTATTATCAAGCAATAGCCACTATCCTTTAATTTAGTAATTATTTCATCAGTTGCTAAATTTTAGCCGTTGCCATCATTTCAAAAATTAAGCGTATAATTTTGTATACGTTGTATTTATCTTTTTGAACGGTTGATATGTTAATTGCCTTTATAGCTTTAATATTTGTCAGCTAAATAAATGGGTGACTGTTACTGCCAATATTTAATTTGATACGTTTCCCGGTTGCCTTTTTCATTCACTTGATTGATTGATTTGTTGCCGTCTCTGTTATTTTCTCTCTGTCTTCATTGCCTTTTAAAGGTAAGAAACTGTTCCCTCAAAACATAAATATTTGATTGTAGCCAGCAGTAACTTGTTTTAATAACCTTTTCCTAAATCAAAGCTTTTGAGCGTTACAATTTCTTTTGATTGGATATATGTGTTTAGGAGAAAATATTGCAGGTGACCGTTACAATTGATTTCGGTGACTTTCTTTCTTCCCATACATCATTATATATTTGCTTTCCATTTTTCCTGAATTTATGTTTAGCAGTTTCGAAAATCAAACGTATACATTTGTATACGTCGTAATTATTATTTTAAAACGATTCACTTTATTTTTCTTTCCCTTTTTAACTTCGTTTCTCTCTCTTTACTTTATATTGGGACTTTTGTTTCCTTTGCTTTTCAACCTGAGCCTTGCTTGCTAAGCAATAAATTTATTGCTTAAATAATTTTCAGCTGAAATCAAGAAATTAGACCGTTACCATTTTGGTTATATTGATTTCCCATTTATTTCTGGCTCGTATTGCTCTGACTTTTCCTTTTCCTTTTCTATACTTACGTTTCAAAAATAAATAGTACATATAATAACGTACATAATAAATTGCAGCCAGCTCATTTCTCACATATTTATTTCGTGCCTTAAAACCCCGTCACTCAACGCATCGATGACTACCTTTAATTTTGCCAGTTTTGAAATGTAAATGTTGGATACGTTGCATCCATTGCCTTATTCCTATATATTTAGATCTGAACCATTTTCCTTTACCTTTTCACTTTCTTCCTCATTCATAAACCACTTCCTCCTCCTTCACGTAACCACTCACCAAACGTTACATCACTCCTTCTTCTTTCACTATCCACTCTCACGCCACCGAGGCCATCACCATCCACCTCCCCGTTTGTCTCCCCTCCTCTTCCACGCCGAAGCATGAAGCAGTGCCGTGCTCCCCTCCGAGCTCCCCACCACCCCTGAATTCGGCCTTTCTCCTTCCTTTTTGGGTTAGTATATGTATCTTAAATATAAGTATTCTATGTAAATTATTTATATACATTAAGTAATAGATTCATAACTGTTGTATATATATGTCTAGCTTCTGTTATAATACGAGTCTAGTATATAGGCAGATTGTATGGGTTGTCTGCATAGTTGTATAAGTTTATAAATAGTTTATATAAGATATTTTAGTTATATAGTTTACATATATATTGGTATAACTTTTGTGTGGTGTGCGTATGTTTTGGGTTATAACTTTTGTATGGTGTGCGTATGTTATGGGTAGTATTTGCAGTGTATGGTTTCAGATATTATTATATTAAAGTGTACTAAGTATATTGGGTTCAAATTAAATGTAGTTTTAAATTTTTATGTTTTGAATTGATGTAAAAGCAAAAATATGAATAAGTTGTAAGATTTTGTTTCTGTTGGAGATAAAGTTGGACTTTTTTTTTTACATATCTAAATTTAATATAATATATGTATAAAGTTTTAACTGTTTAAGAAAAATATATAAAGTTTTAAGTGTTGTTAGAAGTATTGTTTTATTCGCTAGAAGGAAAGTATTTTGTTTATATTACTTATATAAACGTTGTCAGTTTTAAATACATAGGTTATGGAAATTTGGAATTGAGTCTTTTCATTTGGGTAAGGTTACAATAATTTACTTATACATATAGCTGCATGTTCACCTGTATATAAATTTACCTTTTTGATTTAGGCTGCAACTACATGAATTTTGAATTCCCACGTTTTCTATTCTAAATTTTTTTCCAGATTATATTAATATGTATAGGCAATTGTTTATATTTAAGTTTACAAGATTTTTTTTAGTCTGCATAGTGAGTTAATATAAAAAGTATATTTTATTTATAAGCGGTTGTATACACATTAGTAGTTGTTTTAGTTAACAGTAATAAAAACAAAATTTATATAGCCTGTGTTAATTTATATATCTAAACTGTCAAGTTTATATGGGTATAAATGATTAGGTCAAAGTGCATATACAAGCTATAAAGATTTTATTGATTTTGGTTATATATATATATATATATAATTATTTGAGATTTATTTCAAATGAATACGTATTTTAAAACAATGGGTTTAAGTGAAATATTAATATAATATGCGTCTCGTCCAAAACTTTATATCAAGCTATTTTGATCCGTTCCCGTCGTTTCTGTTACCAGATTCTGTTCATCAAATTCGTGCCAATTTTGCTTTGCTTGGATTTGTAAATCAAATTTCCATGTCCGTATCAGTGTGTGTTTCCGTATCACCTTCGGTACCCTCCAGCCACGAAAGGTGAGCAATCACTCACGACTAACGTTCTTTTATTTATTAAATTTGATTCCAATTGAAACGACAATTGAAATATGCTACTGTTAGTTATTTACATTGCTATATATTTTGTTGTTTGCAAATGTGTTCACCTGTGGGATATGACACCATATCCCTTTGTTATATTATACTATTATTGATGATATATGTCTGTTATTTTATTATTTGTTATCACTCTGCAAGTTCCCTGTAGTTTAGAATTCAATATGGGTTGAAATGATACACACCCAAACGGACTTTAGAATAGGAGAACTTCGTTATGGGTTGAAATGATAAACCCAAGCGATTTTCAATAAAAATTGAATTTGGGATTACGGGTCGAAGTGATATCTACCCGTATATTTAAATTTCGGATTGAAATCCGTATCCCTTGACCATAGGGTATGAAATTATATACAGACACCGTTGGTCCATATGTATAAATATTTTGAAAATAATTTCTATGGGTTGAAAATAAATATACGGTTTTAATAAATATTAATTCTTAAAATATTATATGAAAATAGAAATTTTATATATAGATTTAATAGTAATATTTTGGAGATCGATTTAATCCATATAATATGTTTGAGTATTTATTTAAATTTATATTTCAAAATTGATTGTTGTAATAATTTGGATAAGTTAAGGTTGAGAAGATAAAGTTGAATTAATTGAAATTGTATTTAGTTAAGTATTTTACTTAATTGGATTATTTGAACCAAAGAATTTGAAATTTAAGATTCGATTTATAACTTGATTTTGATTTAAATGATTAAATGGAGGTTTCAAGTTTAAACAAATCGAAAGGACTATTTAGTTTAAAGGTAAATTGGGTTATTAAATAAATATTGAATTTATTTAGTGAACATTTCAAGACTAAATAACAAGGTTAAATCGAGATCTATATGAAACCGTTAAATCAAACTTTGAGTTGTTGAATATTAAAGCGTTGAAATATAGTAGAATTTAAACGGTAAAATTTTGATTTAGTTCTGTATTTGAAATGAATATAATTTGAATTTGTTTGATCAAAAAAACTGAATTGTATAAAAATTTATAAATTGAGATTGAATTAAATTTGAATGGGATGGTCGGGTTGATTTTGGAAACGATTTGTTAAGTTGAGGAAACTACAAATATTCTACTCTAAATATTTATGTATATATATATATAATGAAAAGATATTTTTGTTGTGAAGTATAAATTAATTTGAAATGACCTCGGTATTATAGTGTATATTTCTACCTTATAGATAGTTCCATGGACCCTTAGAGGATGGTTATCCCAAACGTCCTTTAAGTTAATTATATTTCAGTTGATATTTCACTTGAGTTAGATTTATAGATATAAGAATGTTAATCCTGACTCGAGTGTTTTGTGTTTTTGCTTTACGCTCGGGTCAGACTGAGAGATACAGCATTTGAGACTTACCTTCGAAGTTGGAGCTTTGCTTGAAGATCCAGCTATCTATCCCTTCAGTCATCCAGTTGATTGGTTCAGAGAAGCCATCTGTTGCATTGGAGACTTCATGGCATTTTAACAATTCGGTTGTATTTTATTTCTAACTCTGAGGTATATAGTAGCTTCATGAACTACTATTCTTTATCTATTCCGTTGCATTGTATTACTTTGTGTAAGTGATCTATGATTGATTTATTTACTGTATATTTTAAGTTTTGCCAAATTTTATTAACAATTCGATATTTTGAATTATTCAAGTCGGACATGTACGGTTTTATTGTCGATTTGAATGGTCCAAAATAGCGGGCTGTTACATATATGAACTATGAAATTTAGTTTTGAAATATCGAATATTTTAGCTTTGAAATATATCAAATTTAGAACTTTAGAAATTCAGATTGTTTTGGAATTGATTTGTGAAATTTAAGAAGCTAGTTTGTTTTATAAAATATTTTAATATTTAATCCATGTAAAGGTGGAAGTTATGTTTCAAAGTTATTAATTTCAAAGTATTACGTTTTGAAAGTGTTATAGTTTTAAGTCTTTGATTTCGAAATTTTATAACTTTGAAAATGCTATGATTTTGGGAAAAGAATATATTTGAAATAAAAATGATATTATATTGATTTGGGTTTTATAAATGATATCATATTGATTTGGTTTTTAAAATGAAAATGATATCGTACTTATATGGTTTTGAAATGGATATTATTTTCTGGTTTTAAAGTATAATTATTTTGAAATGACCGCGGTGTTATAATAACGTTTGGTTGTTGAAGAGACTGAGATCGGAAGTTGTCATACTCTCTGCCAACTCCGAAAACCCCTTTAACAACCATATACGCGGTGGAGATTCCAGAATGAAGTAGGATGGTGATGGCGTTTCCTTTGAGGTAAATACGTGGACCTGACTCCCATGAGTTAGCATAAGGTGGCTGAAACAGGAGCGATCGACGGGTTAAGAAGGTAGCACCTTTTATCGGACACATCCCTTCGATATTATACTCTGACTTTGGATTTATTCGGTGGCCACTTTTGATTTTCTTTTTGGGGGTGTGGCTCGAGGTGGGCGGTAGCTGCGGCTATGCGTTAGCACCGACCCGGAAGCGTAATTGGTATATCTACCCTGGCATTGCCTAGTTGTGCCGTGTCACCTACCCTAGCGCGCCTTATACGATTTTGTTTTGTACCATACCTATGGAGTGCCCTTTGACGACGCCCAGTACGGGGGAGATTACGGTACTGTATAGACTATGGTAATATATTATGTGTTAAGGGGAATATTGGGTCACTCCTTAACGCTATTTTAAAGTAAGTTTATTTTACTAATAGACACTATTATAATAGTGAAGTATTACTACATAGTAAATAGTTTAACGGATCCTTAGGAGATGCGAATCTCGAGCATCTTTTAAGTTGCTGCACTCATATTTGTTTTACCGTTGATTTAACTTACATAAGATCTTTTAGTTCTGACTCGAGTGTTTTGTCCTTTCAATTCGCTCGGGTATGTCCGAGTATTTCAGTATTTAAAGATTTTATTCTGGAGGACGAAGACGAAGATTTGTATTACTATTATCTACTATATTATTCCACTACACCATTTTATTCCGCTGCATAATTATTATTCTATGGGATTGTAACTCTGATATGTATTGTATAAGTAAAATCAAATATTTTGTAAAACAGCTTCAGGAACTATATATTAGATTATTATATTTTATCGTTCCGCTGCAAGATTCTGTTTGTTCCTTTTCTTCCTCTGCTTCTTCTTATTTACCCCGTACCAATACGCCCTTTTATATGATTTAAGTCTGATGTGTGTGGTTTATCGTCGATTTAAACCGTGCGAAAAGACAGGGCGTTACATCTGGTATCAGAGCTTTGGTTTAGTGAAAACCTTAGCTTTGTGGGGTTTGACTATTTACTAATAGGGTAGTAATACCCTATGATGAGTCGCTGAGTGTATATATATGAGAGAGCGTATTTGTTTGTGTTATAAAAAGGTTTTAATATTGTGTTAATTTGTTCCGTTTTGTATTTATAAATTCCGGTTGGTGCATGGGACGCTATGACATCAATAGTGGTTTCTAAACACTTAATAGTACATACCGATATAATATTTGGTTGTAATATAGGTGAATGAAATAATTTTGCCTATTATATTTTCTATATATATAGAATAAAATTTTATAAATGATATATATATTTGGTTGCAATATATTGGTTGTTAGGTAATGAAATTTATAAATAATAGTTGAAATAAGATTGAAGATAAAATAAATGAAAATCGGAAATTTAGAACTTAAGTTCCGAGGTTTTGAAAATTTCTTTCAATTGATTTTGGAATATAATAATAATAATATTAGAAGTATTTTTTGATTTAAATAATTCAATATAATTTGAAAGAATTGTTTTAGAGAAATTTTGGAAAAGAATGAGTTGTACTCCCCTCTCTGTCACTGGAAAATAATTTCGGTGATGGCGGCCGCATCATCGACATTCATTTTCGAGTTTCGAAGTGGGAAGGCTACTGTAGTAGTTTTACTGCAGATTTATTTTGATAAACAAATATAAATTTTAAATTGTTTAATTACAATTAGATATATTAAGTTGTAAGTATATACATTTATCTATTATTTTAAATGATTCTTTGATAAAAACTCGGTATTTAATTGTCAAGTTTCCGTTAATTAATATTTTCAATTAGTGTAGTGAAATGGAATTTAATTAATAATTGAAACCTCTAAATGAAATAAGAGATTTAATGCTAAGTTATAAATGGAAATTAAAAAAATTTGAAAGTGTAACCTATAAGACAAAGGATATTATTATTGAACATTAAATTAATTAAGGAAATAGAATAAACTTGTATAACTTTCAAATTACATCCTTAAAAACGTATATATAACTTACCGAATATAAAAGGTTGAAATTTTTAATAAGAAAATGTAATAGAAATTGTACAAGTAAAAGTAGGTAATGAAAGTGTTCAATAAATTGCTTTTATTTATAAGAATTGATGTTATAGAGTTATAAACTTAAGTTGTAATCGAAATGTTACTATAATTAAATTTAAACTTGTAACATATAAAACAAAGGATTTTTATTGAACATTTAATTAATTGAGAAAAACTTGTATAACTTTCAATTACATTCTTAAAGGCATATATATAACTTACCAAAAGATATAAAAGTTACAATGTTTAATAAGAAGTTGTAATAGAATATTATACAAGTAAAAATATGAAATAATGAAGGTATTCAATGAAATTCTTTAATAAATAAGAATTGGAAGTTGTAATTGTTATAAACTTAAGTATAATTGAAATAATACTAATTAAATATAACAGAAGGCAGGTATTGTAAGTAAGAAATTTCAAACTTAAGTAAATAAGTTGAAGTTATTTCTAAATAAAATTGTAAGAAATAAATGTAAATTTAAAAGATAAATCAATATATGAAAAAAGAGAAATCAAATAATAAATGAATGAATGGAATTAATAAGGATAAACTAAATATGTTGTTAAAATTGTTGTTGTTTGTTTTGGTTTATGGTTGTTTGGGTAAGGATACTTTAAAATTGTTTGGATGTATGAATAATCTATTTAGCTTCATCAGAGACTATTGAGTAAATGGTGCGCTTAGTAGTTTATTTTTCATCCTGCACAATTTGAAGTTTGAACCCGAACAACTATTTGTTTTGTTGATATGAATGGATAATTGATGTGTGTTGATTTTATGTGATGGTTGTTTGCTTGTTGCAAGTAATGGTTGTTATATTGATTTGTTTTTTATTGTTTGAAACAACTTTAAACATTTCATTTTATATAATTGTTAACTCTTTTGGATTATATAAGTGAAATACAGGTTATGGAAGCAATTGCTACTGCTTTTGGTTCCATAATATAAGCGTGAATCGTCCGGCAAATAGGTATGTTCTCGCATTACGGTTTAAAGCGATATTATATTGTTTACCCATGTTGGGATATATATATATATATTGGAAAATATATGTTGTATATTGTTATATTGATATTTTATATTTTCTCCCGAGCCTCTCCATACAAAGGAGACTCTGCCAAAATTTTCCGTAAATTTCGGACTTAGAAAAAAAATTTGAAAATGTTTTCCAAACTTTACTAATTTGAGTATAAAGGGATTTAATAGTTATAAATTGATATTTTATTTAAAATATTAAATTTTGTAAACTTATTTGTGTATAAATCTAATATTTTAAGTAAGATATATTGATTTCTTAATTCTTCTTTTCCCTTCTTTTTCCTTTTCGGGGATGAAAAGTTTTGAGTGGGGGAGAGTGTAATGACCCGATAAAATTCGGTAATTTAATTTTTTAATTTAATTAGATTTTGGTAACTTAATATTGAAGGATATAAAAAATTTAGTGAATTATTAATGGAAATAATAACTTGGATAAGATTGGTAAGTTAATTTTTAATAACTTGAATGTAACAGTATAATTGTAAGTTAATTGTTAATAATTTGGATGTAATTCCGATCAGAGAAACAATGTAAATGTTAATTTTGTTCTGATTGTAATAAAAGAATGTTACCAAGTTGAAATGATTAATTTGATTTAAAATCTAAATTAATGTGTTCATTAATTTATAATGGAATATAAAAGGTAAATTTATAATTTAAAATGTTGACTTACTAATAAAATAATGTATAATGAATGAAAATGGAATGAATTAGTGTATGAACTAATGGTAGCACTTGTTGTAGGCTAATAAGTAAATTAAAACGTAATAGTTCTAATTTAGGTTAATAATTAATAGGTTGAATGAAGTGACAATTTAATTAATTTATTAAAATTATAAAGTAATAATATAATAGGTAGTAATTAGTAGGGAAGAATGAACATACAAGAAAATTAAATGTACTTTAATGATAATTAATATAATAACGGAAAGAGTGAATGTAAATTAAAAAGGAAACGTAAAATTTATTTATAAGATAGTAATTAGTGTAATAGAAAGCTAAATAATTTATTAAGAGTATTAACTGTAATTGGATGTAGATTAATGTAATAACATTAATGCAAGTTGATAAATAACTAATTTAGCGCAATCAATATTAATTGAAACCTATTGCAATAAATGGAAGTTAATATTACATTAGTGGAGATTTAAGGTAATATTTGGTAAAAGGGTATGGTTAGTGGTTTGTGAATGAATTGATAATTAGAATTAAAGGTAGTGATATAAATATAAGTTGACTATAAACAAATTGAATGAAATTCAAATCAATGGAAATAATGTAGATGTATACTTAGCTACAAATTGAATATATGAAAACAAAATGTAAGCATTGAATTATATTAATGAATTTAAATTATAATAAATGGTCATTGAATAAAGTCAATGTCTGGAAGTAATTATAATATTTGTTTGAAGGAAATAAAACTTAAAGGAAATTAAAGTTAAATGGTTACAATTGTTACAAATTACCTATTTGTTTTGTTTATGGAATTTAATTTGAAAGTAATTTTAGTAATTGACTAAATTAGTGCAATCCCAATTAATTAAAGCAATTTGTTGGATTAAAAGAATGGATAACAAGACTTATCAATTTACTGAATTTAATTTGTAATAATTGGATTAATTGCAAATGAATGAAATTAAATATTTAATTATTACGTTAATTAAAAATCAAGTTGAAATTGGAGAATATTAATGTAATAGCTTTGAACCAACTGTTGATTTCCTCCATTTGACCATAATGAATTAAATAATAAGAATGAATAGTGAATTCAATGAAATTATTGAAAATTTAAATTATAATTGATGAATATGATGAAATTTGAATTTACGCTGAAATTTATGATTGAATCAGCATTAAATTGACATCTAAATTTGTTTAAAATCATTGTAAAGGATTAAGAAATTTAAAATGATAAGAATTGTCGATTTCAGAATTAAAATTGAAAATTTGATTTAATTAATTAATTTATTAATTTATTTAATTAGTGTAAAAATAGCCATTTTGGCCACTTACTCGGATTTCGATGAAACCAGTTTCATCGGATCCGTAACGGTGAATTATTGTAGGATTTAAAGTTTTGTAGCGATCGGACTTGTCGTTTGATCGTACAGACTCGAAACGCCTTGAAATTAATGAATTGAAATCAATTTGAAATTTTTTGATTTTAGCATAACTTCTTCACACGATGGAATTTGGACTTGAAACCTTTTCCATTGCGTTTAAAATATTTTAAAACATCTATTTTGATATACGGGTTGACCCAATTTCGTTCCGAAGTCAGAACGGGCTTTTCAGGCCATATATCGTCCAGCGCGTACATCCAATCGATCCGATCCATTATGTTCCAGCCTTGTCTATAAATACCCTGTTATAAACCCTAGCCTACCCCTATTCCTCATTTGTCTGCGCATAAAATTTCTTTCGGCTCCTCATTTCAATGGCAGACAAATACCTAATATCAATTGCAATTCAAAAATCAGTGAAATTTCAAACTCTTCAAAAAATTCAGAAAAATTATACATCGAAGCTCTCAAAGAGCGTAACTCAGATCTGCAACTCGTTTTTCGATTCGACGCATTGTTTGTTCAGAAATCAAAGAATAATTTTCGGCCGTTCATCGCGCGTCGATGAACGTTGTCGGACGTCGATTCATTTCTGGGTATGGTAGAGTGGACGATGGGGAGTGCATCAGTGGTATTCATATGGCAAATCGACGGTGGGATTCGCAGCTATAATTCGATTACGGTTCTTTATTCATGGAGGCGCCGGTGAAGTTTTGGCCTCGTGGAGCTGCGCGTGGTGCCGAGGGGGGGCGACCATGGTTGGTTTAGCGAGGGGCGTCGTCAGATGTTGGCGATTATTGGTCGTGGAGGCGTCGTTCGCTGTGGAACGTGGCGTCCGTAAGGTTTGCATGCGAGAAGTTTGGGTTCGTGCGTTCTGTTGTTGCGTGCGAGAAGAGCAGTGACGTGGCAGTGGAGGGCGAGTCACTTATTTTGTTTTAATTTATATTTTTATTTGTTTTCAAATGTTTTAATTGCTATAACTTTTGCATACGTGATCCAATTCATGGGCGATTTTCTTTGCTAGGTTCGTATTGGAATTCCTGACATTTTGATGCTGGTTTGGACAAATTCAGAGACTGTTGTAATTTTGGGTTTAAATTGGATTTGAATTCAATTTAAATTCAAAAGGTGGGTGTTTTAACCCACTCACAACTTCTAAAAGTTTCTTATGTTTGTTAAATTTAACTTATGTTGTGTTTTTGAATTTAATTATGTCTGTTTCGTATATTTTTAATCACCATCTCAGTTAATTGCATTTATTTAAATTAAATCGTTATTTAATTTATTATTGAATATAACTGCCAGTTAATCACCTGTTATATATTATCAGTTATATATTGATATTGATTGATTGTTTGTATGATGATTGTGATGGATGTATGATTTTATGATGGATGAATGGATGTTTTATTTATATCATCATAATCTACAAGTTGTTATGCATTTATTTTGATTCGGGATTGCGGTTTGAAATGATATACAACCGCATTTTTAATTTTAAATTTACGGATTGAAATGTTAAATATCCATATCACTTGACCATAGGATAGAAAATTATATACAGACACTGCGGTATATATATAAAAATATTTTGAAAAGAATTCTATGGTTTATTAAAGAAACATATAATTTTATGAGATAGTGAATTGGATATTTTAAAAATGTTATTTTATATATAGTTAAATTCTTGTTTTAAGCTATGAATAAATTGGTTTAAAGTATAAAATAAGTGTAATTATTAAAGTTTGGTTTTATTAAAATATAATATGGATAAGTATTTACTTAAATTATATTTTAAAATATAGAGTTTATAATGATTTTATAACTCCAGGTCGAGAAGATAGTTTTGAAATTGATTTGAGTTATATCTAATTAAGAATTATATTTAATAAGATCCATTTGGAACTTATTGAAATTGAGATTTTAAAGAATATGGTTTTATAACTTGATCCGGGTTTAAGGTGATTTAAGTGAAAATTGAGGAATATTCAGTTATTGAAATTTGAAGTTTTAATTAAAGGATATTGGATTTAGTAAGGAAATATTTCAAAACTAAATAATAGTAAAAGTGAAATTTGTGTGTGTATATATATATATATATATGAACTATAAAATTTAGTTTTGAAATATTGAATATTTAAGCTTTGAAATATATCAAATTTAGAATTTTAGAAATTCAAGTTGTTTTGGAATTGATTTGTGAAATTTAAGAAGCTAGTTTGTTTTATAAAATATTTTACTATTTAATCCATGTAAAGGTGGAAGTTATGTTTCAAAGTTATTAATTTCAAAGTATTACGTTTTGAAAGTGTTATAGTTTTAAGTCTTTGATTTCGAAATTTTATAACTTTGAAAATGCTATGATTTTAGGAAAAGAATATATTTGAAATAAAAATGATATTATATTGATTTCGGGTTTATAAATGATATCATATTGATTTGGTTTTTAAAACGAAAATGATATCGTACTTATATGGTTTTGAAATGGATATTATTTTCTGGTTTTAAAGTATAATTATTTTGAAATGACCGCGGTGTTATAGTAACGTTTGGTTGTTGAAGAGATCGAGATCGGAAGTTGTCATACTCTCTGCCAACTCCGAAAACCACTTTAACAACCGTATACACGGTGGAGATTCCAGAATGAAGTAGGATGGTTGCGGCGTTTCCTTTGAGGTAAATACGTGGACCCGACTCCCGTGAGTTAGCATAAGGTGGCTAAAACAGGAGCGATCGACGGGTTAAGAAGGTAGCACCTTTTATCAGACACATCCCTTCGATATTATACTCTAACTTTGGATTTATTCGGTGACCACTTTTGATTTTCTTTTTGGGTGTGTGGCTCGAGGTGGGCGGTAGCTGCGGCTATGCGTTACCACCGACCCGGAAGCGTAATTGGTATATCTACATTGGCATTGCCTAGTTGTGTCGTGTCACCTACCCTAGCGTGCCTTATACGATTTTGTTTTGTACCATACCTACGGAGTGCCCTCTGACGACGCCCATTACGGGGGAGATTACGGTACTGTATAGACTATAAGAATATATTATGTGTTAAGGGGAATATTGGGTCACTCCTTAACGCTATTTTAAAGTAAGTTTATTTTACTAATAGACACTATTATAATAGCGAAGTATTACAACATAATAAATAGTTTAACAGATCCTTAGGAGATGCGAATCTCGAGCATCTTTTAAGTTGCTGCGCTCATATTTGTTTTACCGTTGACTTAACTTACATAAGATCTTTTAGTTCTGACTCGAGTGTTTTGTCCTTTCAATTTGCTCGGGTCAGTCCGAGTATTTCAGGATTTGAAGATTTTATTCTGGAGGACGAAGACGGAGATTTGTATTACTATTATCTACTATATTATTCCACTACACCATTTTGTTCCGCTGCATAATTATTTTTCTATGGGATTGTAACTCTGATATGTATTGTATAAGTAAAATCAAATATTTTGTAAAACAGCTTCAGGAACTATGTATTTGATTATTATATTTTATCGTTCCGCTGCAAGAATCTATTTGTTCTTTTTCTTCCTCTGCTTCTTCATATTTACCCCATACCAATCCGCCCTTTTGTATGATTTAAGTCTGACGTGTGTGGTTTATCATCGATTTAAACCGTGTGAAAAGGCGGGGCGTTACAATTTTCATATACTCAGACATAGATTTTCATATACTCGAACACAGATGAAAATATAAGTGTACATGAATTATTTTAGATAGTGAAATTAGGTAGGTGTAAGAAATCTGCCAGATCCATATGGATACAGCCAAACACAGATTCAAAAGATTCATAACGATAGATGCATTTGTTGATAAAAATATGGGATAATAATATAATAATGGTCCTAGAATGTAAAATGACTGGAAACTTAGGATCATAAATTATCTTTTAAGTACGTATAATTGGTCGATATAACTTATGGCTACTGATGGATTAAACCACTGACTAATTATAGTTAATATATACAACATAAATACCATATTTTGATAAGCCTGATCATAGTAAATTCCAACATAAATTCTAACTTATTCACATTGTTGCATATTCACATAAATCATTCAAGTACAACAGCTCATTGCACATCTACAGGCAGGTTATAATGAGGCAATTTGGAGGGAAATTTCAAATAACTTTGAAGGCAGCCCCTTTTCAAATCACTTAGGCATTATAATTATTTGAGTTGATGGTTTAAGTATTTTGTTGCTATTGGTTATCCATGATGGTAATTTTGCAAGAAGTTTTCAATTACATAAAGAATTGCATACCTTTCATTTTGGTTCCATAATGACTTTTGCTATCAGCCAAGCTATGGGAACGCCAAAGGCATATTCCATGCACGTCAACTCGGATGTAGGTCTCTATAGCACTGCTCCGGAACTCTCAAAATTTCAACCCAAACTTTTACAGCATCACGTCCCAATGGACGACAATGGACCAACGGTATTGCATCAGTTGAAGCAATAGTTCCTTCAGCCACTACTTCGTTTGTTTCACCCACATCAATCAACTTGCATTTACTATCTTTTGTCAGCTTTGCAATCGGCTGGAAAAAGAATGGTGCATATTTCAAACAGTGCATATTGAAAATTGTGTACTTATTTTAGAAATCAAAGCATACAAAATGCAACAACACAGTGGTGCATATTTCAAACAGAAGAAACAAAATTCGAACTATAAAATATTTCTAGCATATTTACTTACATGTTGTTGTGGTTTCTTCGCGATTATGGATGTGGATATCATGGGAGAAGTCGCATAATTTACATTCCTACCAACTGCATCTTTATTAACTCCAACTTTTGATTTTGGCCATGCTACTTTCCTACCAACTGCATCTCTAACGCACGACATATCAACTGTGGGTCGCCAGAAATATGCATCTCCATTTATTACATTGGCCACCCAAATCGCAAAGGCAGCGGGACTGAGTGGAATACCATTAACAAGATGTTGTGGATCTCTGGCATAGATTCTTCCTTCGACAACTACCCCTTCACCGTCATTCCAACCATAAATCTTGCATTTGTCATCTTGGGCGCTGCTATCACTCTAAAAAGGAGAAGTGTAAATGAAGAGTTTAGTGATTAAGTGAAAATATTGTACAAGACATATTTCTAAATTAAATTTGTGGAAGACCGACGTAAATATTGTGAATTATAAAATTTACCGTACTGACTTCATTCAGCTGTTCTCGCAGCGCCCTATTAGTGCAATTTAATGGCCATGCTACTACCTTAATCTCAGTGTTTGCTAATACTGTCATTTCAGGTGTATGCCTCCATAAGTAAGCATCTGGTTCTTCTACGAAATCTATAATAACGCTCACAGCATTTGGTCCAAGACGAATGTCATTGACAACCTCATTTGGGTCCATGGACAACACTCTCCCATCGGCAACAACTGCAGAGGTTTCATCCCAATTCAACATCGAACATATGTCGTCATTGCTCTACAATTATTCAATAGAAAAATTATAGCAATTACTGGATCAAAAACTAAAATCTAAATGCTATTTCTTGAGTAATATAATTATTATTTTTACTAATTCTGGTGTGCTCCCTTCTTTCGAACTTTCTTTACCCTACAGCAAAGCACTAATATTAGGATATTTAAATCATAGGAGCATTGAAGTGGATACGCACAACACTTAAAATGTCACTAGAATCAGTCCAACAAGTTTGAATGGCAGAGTACATACAAAAAACCAGTTGTTGTAGCATCATTTACAAACATGTGTGTCTGAATTCATTATTTTCAAAATTATAATATAACAAAAAACCAGTTGTTATGCATTGTTTTGTTATTCCCAGTTACTGCAGTGTTTTTATATATACTTTGATGCAATGCATATTTGCAATAAATTATAGGTGCATCAGTAAACCTTGTTCATCATAGACTTACCTTTTATGTTCAATGATCAAGTGTCAAGACGACATGTGCACCCAAAACTTGTTGAGAGTTTTATTTGAGAAAAAATGAAAAGCAAGCAGGAACACCTATACTACATATACTGTTTGGATACTCAAAATGGATGCCAAAGATTTATGTGAACAGACGACATTAGAAAAACATTTATCCATCAATAAAATGATGTTCAGCAGAATATGTCAAAGAAGGTATAAACTAAAGATGAAAGGCCCATCAACTAATTCTGTTACAATGTTCTCGGGTATAATATGATTGTAATTTTATTAATAAAAGATGATGGAGAATAAGTTGCATTTGCAAGTATGAATTTATTCATCTACTATATAAGAATAAATAACTTTGTAAATTGTAATTGTGTGCCAAAATAAATAGTACTGGAAATCAATCATTAATTTAAATAGGAAGAAAGCATCAAATTATTATATAGTTGACACCAAAACAAATATCATTCCATGATAAACAAACTTAAACATTCTTGTTGCCTAAAGATAAATTTAGTCATGATACAAGAGAATATCCCAACGGATAAATAGACTCATTTAATAAAGAGTTTAGTAAGCAATTCCAAAGTTGCTATAATCGATAAATAACAAAAAGAATTCGCGAATATGAGACTCAACATTTGTCTCTTACAAACCATTTGAAAAGGTAGGCCCTGGACTAGGCCACTAGATAACTACCTAACACGCCTCCAACTTTTTAAGGGTCTCCAATTATTATAACATGTTATTCCCAGTGACCAATGCAGCTACAATGGGGCCTTAATTAGCAGAGTCTGACCAAACTTGGTATTTTCACACTAAAACAAAGTGTTGCTTGTTGTTTGGTACACTTGCTGCCTCAAGCCATTGTACCCAGTGTTTTTCCAATGTTTTCCCAATGTTATTCCCAGTTTTTTCCCAATGTCTACTTAATAAATTACTTTTAAAAGTTTACCTTTTGGTACCATACCCCTAAATTCTGCTATTTCCTCTCGACATTGAGATAGTTGTTTATCTCTGGACTGGGCCACATCTAGCTTGGTTAAGGTGCAACCCCTTCACAGTGCCCTTAACCATCCTGGTTTATCCTATTCCAATACATTTACAAGAGCATCTCCATTGACATTCTGTGACGAGCTGGACTGTGATAGGCTAACAAATTTTTTAATCTCCGCCTACATAAATAAATACATACATATAATGTACGATGGTAAAATCATCATAGTTTCGGATAACTTTTTATATACCGATAAAATAAAAAATTCTTACAATAGTATTTGCGGCTTCCACGGTCACTGGTTCACCATTTTTTTTAATGTGAGATTTAGTCCAAACACCTGCTCTAGTTATGGACGATGGATTTGGACTTCTTTTTTTCTAAATTTAGAATAACATTAAACAAATAAACTGACAGATATAAAATAATATTAAATAATGCTATACTTAACTAACTAACATGTCCTCGGTCAATCTAGCTGTTCCCCTATGACCAGAAGTGTGTGGAACTTGTTTAACCCTAAGGGCCGAATATTTCTCACTTCGTTTTTTGAAATATAGAAAGATGTTAGAATTCAGTAACCAAAAGCATATTACAGATATCTTAATGTTACTTTAAACTCCAGACTTGTTTTGGCCTTCATAAACTTTCTCCATTCGTTCATGTTTTTGATGTTGGTAGGTTTATGTTTAAGTCTTTCCTCTTCGTTCTCCACTTTATTTAATTTTCGAACCAATTTGCTTTTTGAGGGTCTCCAAATTACTCCCATCTATTGAAATACGACTTTTCTTTGCCGTTCCTCTTCCAATTTAAATCCAACCTGCAACAATAAAGGAAAACACGATATTAATAGTAGAAAACATGATATTAACAGTAGGTGAATATAAAGAAACATGCTATGGTGAAGCAGAATGTTGTCAATCTAGTACAGAAATGGTGAATATATGACTTTATGGTCGCTAAATTTTGAAGAAATCTGAATGAAAATCATGAAATAATCACCTGGTCTTGACATTAGACACCTAAAATATATCTATATGATTTGTACTCTTGAAGATGATAGCAACGTCACTAAAAATCAAAATTGGTATGATTTCAATCTCAAGTGAGCGGGGATATTGGTGTTAATTTTATTTAATTCTATCCAATAATCTATAACAACATTGTTTAATTTTTGAAGAATAGCATTTGTAGTCTAGAATAATTGTTTTGAAATCATTGATCAGCTGATTTTATCAAAAATAATAATTAGAAAACAATGAAAGTTTATCAAAAACGATTCACTAATTTTATAAGCAAGCAAATTCTTACTGATGTACTTTAGTAGATGACTCAAATTATGATTTGTAACACATAATTCAAATCATGTTTACATTTTGCCTTAGAAATAATCATCCGGACTCATAAATCTCTGTCATTCTGAACCTTCCGTGAAATATGAATATTTATTTCTAATTTATTTATCTATTAAATGTTAAAAAACCAGAAATATGAACAATTGGATAACCCACAATACGAACCTGCACTAAAGATGATTCAAATTAACAAATTAAGGTTGTTAAATAGAAGTCAGGATAAAATGTTTAAACGACATGATTCAACTACTTGAACTTGTGGATTTATTAATATAAATTCCTGTTTATTATAGTTAATTTAAAAACCGCAAATTGGCAAAACTATAACCGGATTTATACTTTAAAAAGTAAGTGGTCGGAGAAGAAGTAAGATGAGTTGCTTGATAAATCTACAAAATAAATATAGACAGAAGCAGGGACAAATGTTGATAAATAGATTCTCTAGCATATACAGTAGGGAACCTACTCCATACCTGAAGCGATCACCACACAACAACTTTTAACTCTTCACTTAGATTCCTCCAATCATCAAGTGTGTATGGAACCTGCTCCCGCACAAGCGGTTCAAGAAAAGAGGATAAGTATACCGACCCTGGCCCTATTGGTATGCCTATATCATTGAACTCAACTTCAGTTCGATCATGATTGTTTAACGGGAGTTTTTTTGCTTCTGTTTGACCTCTACTGCCTCTTTTCCGAGACGAACTTGCGGTTTCAGCATCACTTGCTCTCTCAATTTCCACCTCAGCAGCGTCAGTCTGGTCAAGAAGAATTTCATTTTCTAAGCGGGGTTCTTCTTCATCTTACAAAGCCCTTTCATCATTTGGGTCTTCTTCATCTAACAAAGCCCTTTCACCATTTGGGTCAGAAGGGTTATCGTGTAGTGCTGTTCTTCGTCTTCATTGCAAACACTGGCTTGCTTCTTAGCATTGACCGCTCATTTTTTGCCTTCACTGCAAGCACCGGCTTGAATCTTATACTTCAGCTTTGAATTATACTTCTGCTTTGAACTATACTTCTAGGATTTCTCATCAGTCTTTTTCTGGTTGCAAGTACGTACAGAGCTTGGAAACATCTCTTTTTTGCAAATGAAACAAAATATGAGATACTTAAAAATTTCATTATTTATCATCTACTCGCTAGAGGAATCTGGACCCAATAATTAGTTTGCAGATACTTGATCTCTGAATCTTAGTAACGTTATATTTTGAAGTATTCTAGAAGTTAATTTTATATCATAAACAATATAACGAACAAATTAATTAACAAAAGGTTAATTTTTTGTAATCAAATCAATATTCTATTTTAATACATTAATGTAGAAACATACTAGACCTTATATGTTAACATGCAAAAATTAACGTAGTATATATGTATAAACAAAAAACTATTATAGAGTAGTTATGTTAAGCAAGTTCAATCCTTTTCCAGCTCTAGTTCATGATTTGAAAATCAGTTCTTTGACTATGCAGTGAGAAAAATATATACCATCCATGACAAACTGTAGTAGGCTAATGAATAAAATTGGACCCATAAATACATATTAAAATATAATAGTAAATGGTTTAACTAATTTCACTAGTAAAACCAAAATGGTTAAATAAGAATGTCTCCCAATAACTGTAATTTCCAAGAATTCAATCATCAATTTTTTTTCTATATATAAAAAGAAACGTTTTCAACTAACATGAGTTGCATGAGCTTATATGTAATAATGCTATATTATTTGGCCAACTTACTTGTTTTGAAGTGTGTACTAAAATAATTAAATAGATTTATCAATAGCCATACATCCAAAACAAAATTCAATCTGATCATAATCTTTTCATTTGGTTACTTTTAAAAGAAATCTTATCAATCAGTAATCAGGTGGCAAAGTAAGACTGCAACTAAGGAAGAAAGAAGAAGATAATTAGAAATATGAAGCAAACTGTACAGATTCTCTCACACAACTTGAAATATGGTAAAACATTTTTTTCTTGTTTATCATGTTATTCACAGAAGATTCGTGCTTCTTTGGCAACAAACTAGTAGAATATGATATGCATTATTTTATGAACATTGAGTACTCATAAACAAAGACTTTGTGAAGAAGATATGCATCCAAGTTGTTTTGTTAATAGAAGCATCCTGATTGAAAATAACTTAATCAATAAACCATATCCAAGGCAACCGATTTTTTTGTTACATCCGCACCTCATTACAA
Organism: Allium cepa; assembly: GCA_030765085.1. Classification (NCBI taxonomy): domain Eukaryota; kingdom Viridiplantae; phylum Streptophyta; class Magnoliopsida; order Asparagales; family Amaryllidaceae; genus Allium; species Allium cepa. The sequence goes on from CM060934.1 coordinate 980,261,087, forward strand.
ATGAAAGCTTGAGTTGTTTTAAAACAAATATAGACCAGATCAGATGCAAAAAGGGTGAAGTAAACAAATTAAAAAATAAAGAAGAAATATAACATTAAATATGGTGTAAATTTCTTTAAGTAGGTTATTAAATAGTTAATCGAACAAGACATACACTTAATCTTATGCAGTGTTGATCATCTGTATGCATGCAACTTTTTTTTATCAGGCACATTTATTATTTTCAACACGGTTAAGTACATACACAATTACCATGCAAAGTTTTAATATATTCAAAAATACCTGATTTCAGGATGAACAGAATGGGGCCTGGAAATCCTCGAAGATGAGTGACGATGTGGGATAGTTATAGAGTCAAATTTGCTGATTTTAATTCTTTAAGTACCAACTAAACAATTGAAACAAGAATAGAAAAGCATTAGTTTAGAACTATCATATGAAAATTTGCATGCTATAATTCAGATTATTTTAGTTCAAAAAACCAATAGTTATGGGCTATTCCATTACAAATACATAACAGACAATGAACTAGGTCAAGATTGCCTAAGATGGTAGTTTATTGTGTCATATATTCATGCTTCGTACAAATAGCAATCACAAATTAAAACTGGTTGGTTCATAGTGGATATGAATTTATTTCATTAAAAATTGAGATCATAATATTACAGTTATTAGAACCGCAAATGGACTGGAATTGTTTGCTACTCTAATTCAATGAATAAATTATATGAATCCAGCAAAATGAGTAACAAGACAATAAAATCTGAATCCATGCTTTCATTCCTTACTAAAACAAGTTTTGATAGTTTATTTAATAAATACAAAATGAGTAACACAACTTGCAAAATAAAAACAGAGACATTCGGAGAGTAAAACGAGTCTACAACTATGACTAATGCATTAGTCTAATGTATGGATCTGACTTAGTAGGTGAACATATAATCTACTCAATTATGCCTTCTCAATCCTCCGTAACATAGCTAACTTCTTCATCATCTATTTCGGTTATTTCATAATCTTCCATGGCTTGGATATCTTCCTCGATGCAATCATGTGTCTCTAAATCATTAAAACTTCTTGATGGTGCTTTCATCATAACATACCAATTAGAATCATCATTTTCTCTTGAATAAAATACTTGTCTTGCTTGAGATGCAAGTATATATGGATCTCTTGAAAACAATGCTCGATGTAAATTAATAAGAGTGAACCCATCATCGTCAACTTTTACTCCATTTTCTTTATACGCCCAATGACACTTAAAAACTGGAATATAAAACAAATGGTAATCTAATAAAATTATATCTGTCAATATTCCATAATAAGTGAACACATCAACCACTTGGGACATATCTTTTGCACTTGCTCTACACATAGTAGTCACATCAAAGGTCAACCTGCAATTTTGAGTTTCGCTCCCTACATCTTTTATATGAAAACGTTGATCATTGATAACATATCCTTTGTAAGACAAGGCATCATTCTTCGGACCCAAAGCAATCCGTCTTAACATATCATCATGATCCTTGGAGGCAATAGGATCTATAACAAATTCCATTTAGCAGAATATTTTAGAGTAATATTAGTACTCAAATGAGAATATATTTGGAATCGAACTAACCTTCCTTTTAATCTAATCGGCAATTTTTTTTGTATGTGCGTCCCAAAGTAAGGTCACATTTTTTCTCATGCGCTGGTCCGAATTTTCTAATTCCTCTAAATGCAAACTAGTATAAAACAAGTGATTATAAGTTATAAATAGCATTACGAACACATCAAAATGATTAAACCAATGTAACATAAACTTACTCTATAAATGGTTCCACCACATTCATATTCATTAACACGGCTAAATGAGCCATTTCTTTCTTATTAGCTGACAATGTAACTGTCTTGGACATTGAAATCGGACGTCCCTCAGGTATTACATTGCTTTCATAATCTTCATTTCGAGCTTGTTTCTCCTCTATATGTCCAGATTTTTTTCAAAAATTCATTGAAAAACATCATTGATTCTTCTGCAAGAAAGGATTCTGCAATACATTGCTCTGGTTGTGCATAGTTTCTTACATAATCCTTAAGTGTTTTCATATATCGTTCGAATGGGTACATCCAATGAAAATGAACCGGTCCACACATTAGTGCTTCTTTTCCAAGATGAATGGACAAATGTACCATTATATCAAAAAAAGATGGTGATTTTTTTTTTCAATTTCGCATAAAACTTCAATAATCTCAACATTGATTTGTTCTACCTTCTCTCTATCAAGAACACGTTGACATAATTTGTTGAAAAAAGAACATAAGCGAATTATTGCTTTTCTTGCCTTCTTTGCCATTAATCCTCTTGATGCTACTGGCAATAACTATTGCATTAATACATGGTAATCATGTGACTTCAATCCGCTAATTTTGCAATCATGCAATGAAATCTGATTCTTCAATTTTGAACAGTAGCCATCTGGTCCTTTGAAATCGTACAATCTTTTGCGAAATATTTTTCTCTTGGAATTTGACAACATGCATGGAGCAGGTGGAAGATATGTTTTGTAACGACCCGCTATTTTGGACTATTCGCATCCGCACATGACGGACTTGAATAATTCAAAATACCGAATTATTAATTTAAATTTGGAAAAACTGAGATATACAGTAAATAAATAATTCGGTATTTTGAATTATTCAAGTCCGTCATGTGCGGATGCGAATAGTCCAAAATAGCGGGTCGTTACAGTTGGTATCAGAGCTTTTGGTAGCTCTAGGCAAAACTTAGCATATAGGGTAAATGTATTTGCAGAATCACTCCCACTCGAGTTTCAATCTCTTCCTTTTAACTCAATTCCTTTGAATTTTGGAACGTTCTCTGCGGTCTCAAAATTCATTCATATCTCTCACTATTTATCTTCTTTTGATTCTGGAGTACCCCATAACTCCACTTCGAATGATCTTTATAGTGAGCCGGCGGTCTCGCCAATCTCAAATTTATCTGTAAATGGGTGAAACTCATTTACAATAGACATCGATTTACCGAAGATTTCTGTTTCCTCGATTTTCGATGCTATCTATCTCCTGCTATACCTGAATTCTGTCCCTTGCGATTTAATGTAGATTTACCTCGGAATTCTGCATCGATCTTATTCTTGAAGTTACGGTCGACCCGGTTAAGATTGCCCGTGAATTAAATAAGCTTATCCATCTTCCGATTCTGTAAATTGAATCATCTTACCTTTTCTTTCGAACTTGTCTTCAAATCAGAATTCTCTTAATTTGAGTCCATCAAAATTCGAATCTCTATTCTTAGTTTGAAATCCATTCTTGTATCGTTGAGCGAGAAGTGTATTTGTAAATTAATATTAAAATATTTTATATATTGTGTTGTTTGAGTTGTTGATGTTGATTTGGGTTTTCGATCGATTCGTCTGATCAACGCTATCGATAGGATTTCCAAAACACTTTAACAGAGCAAACTGACACAATATTGTTTTCAAATTTAGTAAATAAAACAATATTGAATGATTTTATTATATATAAGTATAAATTTTTCTGAAATTAAAATGTTAATGAATCTGTTGTCCGAAATGTGAAACAAATTAATTTTCATTTATTGTTTTGTAAATCATTGACTATTTCATAAAATAAATAAATAAATTTATAAAATTTGGTTATAAATAGATTTGGAATTTGAAATGTATTTAAATTAGAATTTGAGAATTTAATTTCCGGTGGTTTCGAACTTTGGTTTTTAGGGTTTAAACGTATATTATTTAAAATATTTTCAAATAGAAACCATTTTCAAGGAATTTTAAATGTTTAAATCAGTGCTCTTCTCTTTGTCGCTGGAAAATAATTTCGGTGATGACGGCCGCATCATCGACATTCATTTTCGAGTTTTGAAGTGGAGAGACTGTTCTTTAGCTTTGCTACGGTTTGTTTTGAAAATAAATCGAGTTGAATTTCTTAAAGTATGATTTGATTTGTAATATATATATCGATATATGATTTAAATATGATTTGATATATTATATGTATATTATTTACCTCTAAATAAATTTTAAGTTACTCGAAAATGAAATTCTTAAATTTATGATAAAGGATAATTTCAATTATAAAATGAAATCGGAATTTTGAATAAAATTTGAGCCCGAATAATTAAATTAGAAATTTTCTTGTATAATACTAAATTGCATTCAATATAACTTACCAAAATTTTCAAAAGTTGACTATGTAATTGAATATTATACAGTAGAAAAGGATATCAAAGGAATTTATAAATAAATTTGAGTGGTTATAATAAATGTAAATATTATGTTAGGATATATTAAGTAGAATAAATTTAATAATAATTTGGAGTAAAGAAGAATTAAATTGTTGAATAAAATATGATTAAAATAAAAGACTATTCAAATTTATGATCTTTGGAATTGTTAATTTAAGATAATTGGATAATATACAATATAAGTTGACTTTATAAATAAAATTTGAGTGAGTATAAAGATGTTATACACTTAAAGTTTAATTATAGATGGTTAATAGGGATAAAAAGAAGATTAGGCTAGTTGAATAATAAATGGGTTAATAAAATAAATTGTTGTTTATAATAAAAATTTGTAACAAAAATGATAAATTGAAAATAAATCAACTTAATGAAATTCTTTGATTTTAAAATCAAGTATTGAATATTAATTAATTTAAATTAAAATTTACATGGTTTAAATTAATTATTTACAATGTAATTCAAGTCTATTCCTTTTGGTTATTTTTATTCTCCTACTTCCTTCCTTTTCGAGGACGAAAAGTTTTGAGTGGGGGAGAATGTAACAACCCGGGTATTTTAACGATTTTATTTAATTTAATTAACCGTTTTCGTATGTAAATAAAAATATAATATATACGTTAAATTTTGAAATACAAATTTAATATTTGTAATGCGTCTAGTTAAACATAACAACTGGTAAATTTTCGTCCGAAAATACGGAAGTTTATTTCGTGCGTAAAATTGCTTCAATTTAATCAGTTAAAAAGCGATGAAAATAAAACTTTTTCAAAACGAAAATATTTTTACATAGAAAAATTCTAAACCATCTTTTGAGCAAGTTGTCAGTTTGTCGTTTTTACAAATTCGGACATTTTTGGCTCCGTCGATCTTAATTTTCTGCGATTTTTACGCATTTTTCGCTGGTAGAAAAAATTGAATTTTTATAATTCAATCGTACCACGGACATCTATATATTGTTTTGATCGTCTCACCGTGCTGATCACCATGGTATATTCATTTGCATGTTTTGAAATCCGTTACGCCGCGAAAACCGCATAGCGTTTAGTCGTACCGGTATCCAATTTCAAACTTTGGGCTTTCTATTTTTTCGTTGTCCCCAGACAACTAAGAGCCGGTTGTCTTTTATATTTTCAGAATTTAATACGCTGATTATGGGGTCTTTCCATGTTTCGACAGTACTATTCCACAAATTCAAGTTACCAAATTTCTGATGGACTTTATATCTCTGTCTCTTCATTTTTTTCAATAGACACTAGCTATTCTTCTCCTGCCAAACAGCCTTGCACCACCCAACCTTGCTCACTACCTCTCATTCAATCCACCACCAAATTATATCGCATGCAAGCCTGGAGCTCACTCACCACCTCTTCACCCACAACCAAGCAACCCTTTCCCTTCACTTGGCCGATACCCTCCATCTACTCCGTCTCCACCAAAGTTTGTAACTCATTCTCCTCCTTTTCACAACAAATCTCGCCACCACCAATGGATCCACTCACCATGCCCACCATCGCCCACGCCTCCACCCTTTCACTGCCATGTGCTGCAGCTCGCCGTCCACACTCCACAACCACCGTCTTCCGCCGTGACAGCCACGTGCAACACCACTAGCCTCTTCCTCACTTTCCACGTCTTCCGTCCCTGTGCCGCCTGTAGCCACTACCGAGACCAAGCCTCCACCTTCTTCCACTCCGGTTCCCTAGGCTACCATCGTCGGCCACTTTCCCCTGCAAGCTGCTCCGCGCCTTCACCCATGCTCGGCCTCCTTCGCCATCACTTTTGCACCATTTCATCACCAACCTCTCCTAGAATGTTGCACCAAAGCCACAGCCCGTCCTTCCACGGCGTAGCACACGCAACATTGGCCTTTCCCTTCTCTTCGATTTCCGAGAACCATCATACCGTGAGTTGTATGTTTATATGATATATTAGTTGTTGTCTTATATTTTTAAATTTTGATGAAAACTCATATTTTAAAAATTATAAATTGATTCAAATGTAAGATTGAACTGAATTCAAATGGAGTTTGAATTCAAAAGTTTTTAAAAATGAAATTTTAAATTTAAACAAATTTCAGATTCAGTTTTGAAATTTAGTTAAAAAACTGTTTCAGGTTTTTAAAGCCAGAGAGTAATTTTGCAGTTTTAGTTTAAATGAATTCATATTTTTCTTTAATAAAATCTGATTCAAATGGAAGTTGAATCTTAATTTAAATGTAGTTTTGAATTCAAAAGTTTTAAAAAATGAGAATCTTAAATTTAAACAAGTTTTAAATTCTGTTTAAACCAAGACTAAAAACAGTTCAGGTTTACTTTTAAAACCTGACCTTTGAATTTAAACAAGTTTGTATGTTTTAAATATTGAGCAAATTTAAATGTTTTAAACCAGATTTAAATTGGTTTTGAAATTTAGTTAAAAGCAGTGTATGGTTGATGAGACCTGTTGCATGTAAGTATATAATGTTTGCTTGTGATTTAATGTGAATGTGTGCCTATGAGCATGCAATCTGGAAAATGACCAGAAATCATATTTTTGAGGTGGATCTGAACATTTAGATAATGCTGTGTTTTTATAGGTATGAATGTGATGCATGTTGGATTTCCTAAACTACTTGATGTTGCCTGATTTTCGTGGATCGTTACTGTTGTTAGATTTTTATTTCGATATTTGCTTTAAACAGTTAGTCAAGCACTATGCCTATGCATTAACTTATTTTGTCCTTGTTGCTTTATACCTTGAAATTGAACATATAGCCCAAAGCATGTTACTTTAATTTGCACGTCCCTGTAGTTTGGCTTGGTTGGCTGCCCAGATTTGTTCTTGCTGGTTTGATATAAGTGTACTCCTGTACACCCCTTATGCTCATTTGTGGGAATTTATATTATTTACATCCTCTTTTATTTGGACTAATCCAATTTGTTCATCATCTCTGTTACCATTTTATTTCAATTCATTGCAAATTTAATTATTTGAATTAAGATTAATCCTGACTCGAGTGTTTTTGTGTTTTGCAATAAACGCTCGGGTCAGACCGAGTATTTTTACAGCTTGAAGATTTTCAGGCCGCGAAGTTAGAGAGAGAGGATTTCGGCATTCACTAAAGTTTTTCAGTAAAATTTTTCTTGTACTTAATAAATATAAATTGTTCCGCTGTATAAATTCAAATGTAATTTATTGTATAAACTCTGATATATGTAAAAGAAAAATTCATTTATGAATAATATTATGATTATTCTGTGATTCTGTGGCTGATTCTGTTTAAATGTTATAAACTAAATAACAATTCGTCATTTTGAACGTTTCTAGTTGGTTTAATTACCGACTAGAGGCGGTCAGAGCGGCGGGTCGTTACAAAAGTGGTATCAGAGCAAGTGTCTATTCTTACTAGTTTAAAATAAAATTCATAGCAGTCTAACTTCCTTTTTCTCCTCTCTCTTTCTCACTGATCAAATATCACCAAATTCCTTCATTCTCACATCAACATTCAACCTACTGGAAGTATCCTAACCCCATAATTCTTACTGTATATATAAAGTTTATATTAGTGAAATTATTCAAATCTGTTGATACACAATTTATATTAGTAATATGCCTAAGTTAGTATATATATTTTAGTTCTACTGGTCGTACTATAAGTACATATAGAGGATTGCAAATATATATGTTTCGAAAATGTGGTTTTGGGTATTTTGATGGATATGTTTCTGAATAGTTCTATATATGAACTTACAAAATTTACTATATATGTATACTGTTCATACAGTGACCTTCAAATTATGTATATATATGTATAATATATGCAAAAGTTGTTATACTGTGCAAGCTATGATAACATATGATAGAAATTAACGTATATATATCTATACAAGTTTTCATATGATTTTGGTGGGATCTGTTAGGAACATGTATTAGTATTCATAAAGTGAGTTTAAATCGTGTTTTACAAATATTCTATAAGTACAGATACCTTGCAGTTTATATATGAGTTTATGTTATAAATCAATTATATAGTTTATATATATTCCATTGAGCTGTAATATAGAAATTTATGAAAGGGTTTATTTATAAGATGTTGTATTTTTGATATGTTTAAATCGAGTGTATATAGATTTGTTTATACCTGAAAGTTGCAACCAAACTGATTTTGCACTTGTTTGCATGTTTATTTTTTTTCTTTTCTGAACAGCAGTTAGACTTCATGTTCACGATATCATATCTCACTCATGTTTTATCAGAATGGATTGATTCTATTTTTATAAAAGAGTCGAAGTTACCTAGTTTATGCATGTCAAATTTCAGCAAAATCTGACATCGTTTGATTAGTGGTCGAGGATCTAGAAGTTTGACCCAGGCAGCTGTTCTTTTGTACTTAAATTATTTTACACCGCTGCAAAACACGACATGAGTTCATGTTTGAAGCATCGTATCTCCTCCGTCTTACGTCGAAATCAAGTGATTCTTTTCAGTTTTGAAATACAAGTTTTGATCTTTATTCATACCAAATTTCAGACCATTTCGATCTCGGTAGCACATAGAATTATATTGTTAAACTTTGACGTAGGACATGTTTTGTAATTGTTGTTATGTTGAATGTTTTGATTTGATTTCGGCAATTCCTATTTAACAGTTTTGCTCGTCGATTCGTGCCAATCTTACTTTGCTCTGAGAATCATGCTTGGAATTGTAACTCCATTTCAGTGTCCGTATGAGTGTGCGTATCCGTGCCATCTTCTATTTTCTCTAGCCTCGAAAGGTGAGCAATCACTCACGATTAATATTCTTTTATTTATTAAATTTGATTTCAATTGAAACAACAATTGAAATATACCCGTTGTTAGTTATGTACACTGTTATTACCTATATCTGTTCACCTATGACATCTGACACCATTATCTGTTAATTATTATGCGATGATAATACAGTTTGGTTGAAATTGATTGATTGTTTGTTGTTTATATTGGATGTTAAATTGAAAATTAAAAAAAAATGATGAATAGTATGCAATTGAATTTGACGTAGGATAGTTATAAATTTTGAATCGACATATGTGTTGAATTTGATTAGTTAATTTGAATAATATGACCCGTTGAAATTGTTAAGTTAATTGACTCGTAGAATTTGATAAATTACACTTTGAACCTTAAACGTATATTGAATAAATTGTGTAGAATTGAAATTGAAATTGAACGACAAGTGGAAAAACCGAAATGTAATAATCTTTAATCTACATGAAATGATAGTGTAGATTCTGGAGATAATTATATTAATTCGCACAAATAACAATGCGAATTAATACGATTATTTCGGGATTATTTGAATTAATTATTGGATTGTTATTGATTGTGTTATTGCTTGTTTATTTACTTTGACACCATCCCAGTTATCACACTGCAAGTTTCCTTTATTATGCTTGATTTTGAATTGAAATTGGAATCGGGTTGAAATGATAAATACCCACATGAACTTGTCTTAGGATAGAGAATTAAATAAAATCCGATTGGTCAATAATTTGATTTAAAAATAAAATAATGTTTTTATTTGAGCAAAGAATAAGTTTTGAAATGAAGTTGGAATTTGAATTTTTGAAAGGAAAATGTAAAGATTGAAATCTGAAACAAATATTAACGTAGTAATTGATGAAAGAACGTTGTTTGGAATTTGATTATCTAATAATTAAATTTGAAATTATTAATAAATAATTTGAAATTGGTAATAATTGAATTTTGAAATTATTATGTTTGAAATCATTTAATAATTTAATTTGAAATTATAATTAAGTTTGAAATTATAATTAAGCTCGAAATTATTAAGTTGAATTTATAATTAAGTGGAAATGATTTAATAATTAAGTTTGAATTTATAATCAAGTTTGAAATTATTAAGTTTTGAAATTATTAATAATTAAGATTGAAATTATTGAATAATTAAATAAGATTAAATTATTTGATAATTGAATAAAAATTGAATTCTTTGATAAAAGAAATTGAACTTTTGAATAAGTGAATTGGAATTTCGTAAATAATTGAAATTGTGTTTCTTTGTAAATTAAGTTTTGGAAATTATTTAAGTAAGTAAATAAGTGAAATTAAATTTCTTTAACAAGAAATAAAAGGCGATTTACTGAAATTAATGTAAGACTTGTAATTTTGAGAATTTGATTTAACGAATCCAATTTAGTTAAATTTGAAGTTTTGATATAATGAAGATGAACGTAAGTAATTGATTTAATGAATTGAAAATTTAATGGAAATTGTTTTAAATGATGAATTAGATTAACGTATATTGAATGAAATCGATAAATGAATTTTAAATTGATTTGAATGTTAAATTAAACTAATTTAAAAGATTTCGGTATGAAATTTATATACGAACTTAAATTAATATTTGAATTGTTTAAATAAAAATTGAAATTTAATTATAAGTTTTTGAAATGGAAAGTTAGAAGTTTTGAAATGTAAGTTATGGAAATTGTTTAGAAAACCAAATGAAATGCTGATTTATAAATTCAAATTGAAATTGAAATTGATTTGGTTTTGAAATATATTAAACGACCAATCGGTGTAATAATCACGAAAGTTATTAAAGAAACCGGAATAGGTTATGGATATTCTCTCTATCTAAACCGAAAACCACTTTAATAACTATACGCGGAGTGATGATCCAGAATGAAGTGGTTGGAATGATGTATGTTATGACTGAAGAAAGAGAACGATAATGGATAGCCTTAACACTTGTGTCAAATTGGAAATGACTAAAATCAGGAGCCGTGTCGGGCCAAATGGGGTTAGCCACCTCAAGCGAACACACTTCTTTGTAACTATTACTCATTACTTGTTATCGATTGGTGCACCCTCATACTTTTGGGAGTGTTGTTTCGCGGTGTTGCGATCGCTGCGGCGATGCGTTCTCACCAGTCCGGATCAGACGAACGGTAGTTTCACTACCTTGGGTATTGCCTCATGTGCCTTATCATACTTGTATCCCTATATACGCGACCACTACGAATTTGTTTTGTGTTATACCTATGGAGTACTCCCTGATATCCCACCAGTTTACGGTGGAGTTTACAGTGCTGTATATACTATGACATTTATAAAAATGTGTTAAGGGGGATAATGGTAACGCCTTAACACTATTTTGATACTTTATATTACCGATAGACATTATCTATTTAGCGTACACTACTACATAGTAGATAGTTTAACGGATCCTTAAAGGATGGTGCTTCCAACATCCTTCGAGTTACATGTATTTCGATTGCTATTTCATTTGAGTTGGATTTATTGATATGAGAATATTAATCCTAACTCGAGTGTTTTGTGTTTTGCTTTACGCTCGGGTCAGACTGAGTGATTGATAAGCTTTCGAGACTCACCTTTGGAGTTGAAGCTCTGCTTGAAGATCCAGCCATCTATTCTGCTTTCGGTATTCGATGATTCCAGTGATGTATTCTGATTTGCACTTGATGTATCGTATTTCTCTTCTGTTGTAAACTCTGATGTATCTTATATATTTATATAGTAGCTTCATGAACTACTATTCATTTTACTTCTGCTACATATTATTACTCTATGTCTGTGATTCTGTGATTATTTATTTACTGTATCTCTCAGTTTTGCCAAATTTAAATTAATAATTCAGTATTTTGAATTATTCAAGTCCGTCATGTGCGGATGCGAATAGTCCAAAATAGCGGGTCGTTACATGTTTTATTCCTGCGAGGTTGTGCATGAAGCTCATTTCGAATTCCCCAATCCTCAAAATCCTTTATACGGTTGGTTCCATCTTTTGATTTATTACCATGCAACATCGTGCCCAATAGGCTTTCACCGATATTTTTCTCCACATGCATTACATCTATATTGCGACGTATTGGAAGTTCATGTGAAAACCAAAACTATAACGCATTATTGGGTTTTTCTTATGTTAAAACAATGAAAAATAAATAAATTAACTACTAGCCTTACAATATGGCTAATCAAAGAAAATTAATCTTTTCTTCCATCTTGATAGCTCCAATTCTGTAGAATTGTTAATATTATCATACTCATATTTTGTATCATAAGCACACTTTCTCTTCTTACTTTTCTCTTCGTTTTCTTTTCCAAAATCATTTTGATAATCCTTCAACAATGCATAAATTTTTCTCCCAGTTAGAATTCTAGGAGCACTACCTTTTTCTATGGTGTTATCAAACAATGCCTTTTGTTTCCTCCGTGAATCTGAAGTAAGTAGAAATCTTCTATGACCCATGTAGACGCTCTTTCGACTGTGATCCAACCAACGAGAATGGGTATTGACACCGCATAATGGGCAACCTTTTTCCCCCTTCACATGACATCCAGAAAGATTCCATAAGTCGAAAAATCCTTAATCGTCCATAGAAAAATTGCATTCAATTTAAACAAAGTTTTACTAAATGCATCGCAAGCATTAACTCCATTACACCACAAATGATGCAAGTCTTCCACCAAAGGTGCCAAATATACATCAACATCATTTTCGGGTTGCTTTGGGCCTGGAATAAGTAAAGATAACATAATATTTTCTTTCTTCATACACAACGTATGTGAAAGATTGTATGTTACAAGCATTACCGGCCAGCAACTATATTTCGAACTCAACATGGAAAATGGATTGAATCCATCTGTAGCACGACCAAGTCTAAGATTGCGTGGATCAGATGAAAAAGATGTATACTTTTCATCCACCATTTTCCATGTCATAGAATCCACGGGATGACGTATTTTTCCATCTTTGCTTGTATTTTTAATATGCCATCTTAAATCTGTTGCCATCTTTTGAGATCTATACATTCTTTTAAATCTCGGAATTATTGGAAAGTATCTCAACATTTTAACTAGAATACCTTTTATAAACTCTTTAGTATCTTGATTTTTCTTCCATCTTGAAGAACCATATTTTGGACAAATATCTAAATCTTTGTATTCTTTTCTAAAAAGGCAACAGTCATTCTCACAAGCATGTATCTTTTCAAAACCCATGTCGAATGTTCTATGAAATTTCTTTACTTCATATAAGGTTTTGGGAAGCATGTTATTCTTTGGCAAAAATAAATGTTGCACAGTTAAAAGCTTATCAAACCCACTATCAAACAAGCCAGTCTCACATTTAAGATTAAACAAAACGGTGATGGCAGAGAATTTTGTGTGATCTGTGCAACCATGATATAATGGAGTTTCTGCATCTTCCAAGTTCTTGAGTAACTCATCCTCTTTACTCTGAGAATCAACATTATCTCTATCATCATGAAAAATATCATCATTCAAAAAATATTCATCTTGAATAAATCATATACGTCAAACGTATTTGTTTTCTTCTCTTCAATTATCTATTCGCCATGGTTAAACCATACACCGTGTATGTATTTAGGATCCATTCCTCCAATAATTATATGTTCAACGATGATGTGATCATCATGACGACTAAGATTTCGACAATCTTTTCAAGGGCATAAATTTTTTTCTACACTTCTTACATTCCTCTTTGCAGCATGCACAAAATTCATTGCTCCTTGTCGGTACTCTATGCTAGTTCTATGACAAAAGTTTAAAACATAAAAAAGAAATTGAGTTTTAACATTATATTATATGTTCTAATTCTCAAAATACATATTAAGTTAAGCATCGTTTTATCTCCTGTTTAAAAAAATCTAATCTTTTTCCATCGTCGACATATGAAGGCAAATAAGTTCCCAATCTTTGACGTAGAAATTGGTGATACCTCCTCTTCCTATGTCTGATACTAATTTAAAAAAACTAAGTTACTACGTTGATAGTACTTCTTAATATCGGGACACCCAATCATTCTAAAGATTAGCCAAATAAAACTTTGTTCAATGACGTTTCAATGAATTTTTGTTAATAAATTATGAACAAGTATAAGTGATTTCATACATGTAGGTTTTACTGAAAAATCAGTTCATTCAGTATAATAACACCAATGAATATGGTATTTTGAAGTATAACTTCTAATAAATTCGATATTTTAAAACATGGTAATAGGTTTTTTTTACTGCTTTAGGAACAGTTGTAAAGCTGGTTACGTATATTTCTGGTGCTATCAAATAAGCATTTTTTTAATTCCTATTACACAGGCTATAAATGCTTTGAAGGTTATGGTCAAAACAACGCAGTGCTATAGCATAGAATTTTATTACACAGGCCATAAAATTGATCTACACCATGGCTAGAAAAATGAGACATAAAATTTATTACACAGGCCATAAAATATATAAAGAGTCTAAATCAATTAAATTTATATTGGAAGACAAACAATATGACTAATAAAACAAACAAATTTTCAAGCTCCGAAACTACTAAATCTGGCTTATGTAAAACTACTACGTCCTTTATGCAAAATTATAAAATCAGCTAAATGGAAACTAGTTGAAAGTGACAAAGATGAGGAGTGTGATTAGATGTTACTCTCCGGATAACAGACTTGATTACATATGCATTAAATAATTGCAACTATAGATAAAAGAAAGAAACTGATTTTTTGCTCAGAAGGCATTGCTTGAAGTCATGCAGGCCGCAACACCTAAAGTGACCCATATGGAATCTATGTAAAACCTTACATCATATAAACAGATGCAACATGCATCCCTGTTTTTGATTTATATTTGCCGACTACTTCCAGGTTTCATCCAAAGCCACTTGCCATTTGCCGTTTACCTGGTTTTTTTAATTATAGGACAAAAGACATGATGTAGACACTTATTGATGACTTTCTCTATGATGTAAGTTATATTAATTGCACACTAACAGATTGGTAAACTTATGGATCATGCAACTCCTTTAATTAGACATACTCAACTATCATGTCTCTCTCAAAGTTTTAACATATGAAGGAAAAAGATTGTGTATTACTTTGCAATTCACTACTGTTCTAATTTTCCAAATTGGAGTCTAGTATTATAGATAATTTTGACAAAATCATGGGTGTAGCCAGACTCTCCATGTCCATACATGTTGATATTAAATATCTTCCATGATTCAATTTTGTGATTATTCGTACTTGGTGTACAAAATTTGTACTTTGGTTAAAACGGTAAAACAATAACATAGTTTAACCCTGAACATAGCCAAGCTTTTATTCATTTAATAAAAAAACATAAATATATAAAGGTGTAAACTAGGGTTGAATAAAAGATCTTTGTTATTAGGGTTGAATCAAAAATTTCAGTTAGAAATTAGGCAGTGCGTACAAATTAGGGTTAGATCAAAATAGAATCACAAAATCGATTTAGACGATTCGTACCTAAATATACCTAAGCGATTACTGGTTGCCGTGAGGATGTTGAGTAATGCCGCGAGGGCGTTGAGCAAGGACGAAGTGGACGATGAAAAGGGGAACTTGATCTTCAGTTGATGAAATTTGAGCGATTGTTGGCTGCCGCGAGGATTGAAAAGGGGAAAAAATGTCTGCAGAAGTAGATCGAAATGGGGAGAGAGTTTTCTAAGTATACATGAGATGGAAAACAATGACTGGTCACGTTTATTTTTGGCTAGGCGGAAAATGTATTCTAAGAAGCGGGAACAAAAAAAATTTAGTCACGAAACATGTGATATCCCGGAAATTTGGGCAATATAAATTTAATAATCCGTGTTAAAAATTTAATTTGATTTGATAATTTTAATAACAAATTTGGAATTTGATTTAATACTCATGTTTTAATAAATATTTAAATTAGAAGATTTTATCTTTTTAAAGTAAATAAATAATTCTCTGTTTATAATATATATATTTGTATATATTGTAAATTGATAAACTTTGATTTGGAATTTGGTATATGAATTGATTTTCAAATTCTAATTTATATTTGATAAATTGGAAATTTGATTTAAATTTGACATTTAACTTTTCAACACAATTCAATGAATAATGTTATGGTTTATACTATGATAAATCTAATTTGTTTTGAAATTTTATTTAACTTAAAAATATGAATTTAAAATAGATAAATATAGAAGCTAAGTTTTATTTTATACTACTTGAAATTTATATATAGGAGTCAAAATACAAATCTCAAATGATCTTAATTTAGTTACAATCTCTTTCATAAAAACATTTTTAATATTGTTTAATTTGTTATTTTTGAATAAAAATTATAATACTTAGTTTTTCATAAAACATAAATAGATTTTGTAAGGAATAGAATTGTTATTTTAATTTTAATAGAGTTATATATGCATCTATATATAATTTGATTATTGAAATTTGATTTGATAAATTAATTTTAAATTTGAATTTGTTGTTTTGAAATTAATAGAATAAATACTTCAATATTTTTGAATATGTTATATTTTTAATTAGTTGTTTTTATTTCTTTTTAGTTTAAAAAGAGAGAAATTCATTTATATATTACTTAAGAAATAAAATAGATGTAAAAGCTTATAAACAATTTTAAATTAAATTTAAATACTCAGTTACATGTGTAGGTCTCTTAAGACATCTTATTAACATGTGTTAGTCATGGGATAAACTAAGGTGACAAATATTAAAATTTGAACAAGTGTCTTGTTTAATTTTTCTTTTTCCTTTATTTTAATTAAATCAAATTTTTTTGTTTATATAAACATTTCTTCTTTGCGTCATTTTTCTTTTTCCCTATTCTTCTTCATAACTCAAGAGAAATATTCAGATTTGAAGTTTGAAATCATCTCCATTCAAAAACAAATTCTGTTCTAAACTAAATTTGCAAATCCCCTCACAAACTAAATCCAACACCAATTTCCTCTAACCAAAATAAATCCAAATTTGCAATCTGATTCTGCAAATCTAAAACCTGCATGCATTTAAAAATCAAATTTGCAGCATTATAACTTGCATGCAAATTTGTGAAAGCCTGTAATTCTTTTCTGCCTCTAAAAAAAAAATACAAACCTGCATGCATTTGGAAGTCATTGCCTCTCCGTTTTGAAACTTCATTAAGCTTGCATGTGTTCACCTGGAAACAAAACATGCAACTGTAAATCTGGAAAACATAAAGTACTATCACAAGTTCAAGTCTTCGAAAAGCAAAAGCAAGATGAAGTTTTAAAGCATCTGCAGTTTTTAAAAAGCAATCTGAAGTTCAAGTCATAAGCAAAAAAATTGAAAGTAAAATCTGAAGCTTATGTGCTCTGCTCCTATACCAGGTGAGTAACAATTTATATTTAATAAACCTAAGTATAAATGGTTGTTTGTTTACTCAGAAATAAGTGTGTATGCTTTTTCATAAGTTCATTTCTGAATGAAGATTATGGTGCATGTTATTGTGTAGTTATGTTTCTGTACTTAAGTTCCAGATCCTTGAATTTCTTAAAATTCTGTACTTTGGATCTTACTTTGGATCTAATCTATGTTAGGTCTATGACTTAAGCAAAATAGAGTTGTGTAACATAACTAAAGTTTTAAGTTTTATCAAGTATGAATAAAAACTTGATGTATCACTGAAGAAAAAATAAAATAAAACAGTATGTCTCCGAGAAAAACACTAAACAACAGAGTAATTCAGTTGAAAACAAGAATTCAATCATGTAAATTCTTTGATTTAAGATTATCAA
Source organism: Allium cepa (assembly GCA_030765085.1). Classification (NCBI taxonomy): domain Eukaryota; kingdom Viridiplantae; phylum Streptophyta; class Magnoliopsida; order Asparagales; family Amaryllidaceae; genus Allium; species Allium cepa. The sequence goes on from CM060934.1 coordinate 980,278,934, forward strand.
TAGGTTACCTGATCAAAAACTTGAATTTTAAAATTAAAATTAGAATTGTTAGTTTGTTTTTGATTAAGTAATTCCGGTTTAACCAAAAATCATGATTTGGGTTTAGTCTGTCTATTCAGAAAGATTGGATGGCCAGTGTCTTTTTTGGTGATGGTTTATGGATCGAAGTTGCTGAGAAAAATACTGAATGATGGATTAAAGTAGTGAGGTGATGGGGATTTTGAATCAAAATTTTAAGCCCTAGTTAACTGTTCATTTGAAATTTGGTCGACGTTAACTCTAGAGCTGACCAAGCCTTCCACAATTCAAGTAGGTTGATGGTGGGGTGTGGAAGTAGTTATGGCCGGAGGTGGAACTTCATCGATGATCGGAAATTTGAGTTTGAAGCAATTTCTAGGTTGCGACATTTCTTCCTGATTGTGCTCGAATGCTCGAATTTAATTTTTGGGTTCTGCATTCGATTTGATGGTGGGGATCAGGTCGGGAGATGACCGTCGACGTGAGTGGGTGGTCGCGAGTGGTAGGGGAGGGTTGTCATGATGGTGCAGGTGCACGGTGAATCAAGGGTATCAGTTGTTTTGGGAAGATGGGTTACTCGTGTTTGTTACGGGTGAATTTGTGGGTTGCTCGAAGTTTTAGGTTGTTTTACTCGAAGCAATGGGTTTGGGGACTCGAAGTAATTGAGATGAGGTCTCGGGTATTAAATTTTGTTACAGGGTTTGGGTAAAACTGTCAACACAGGTTTTGTAAAAACCTGATTTTTTTTGTTTGGGTTTTAATTGATTTTAAGGTGAATGTGTTACTTGAGTTATTTTAGTTTTAGCTCGGGTTGGTTTGTTGAAGTTTGAAAACTTGTCTTGTTTTCAAAATTTAAAACAAAATTTAAAAATGGAAACAAGAATTTTAAGTAAGTTTAAATCTAACTTAAATTATGGATTCAAGTTGAATTGAATCACAAGTAGGAAATGATGAAGTATTTAAATTCAAATTTGCTTTAAAATAACTTTAAAGGAGTTTATTGTTTAGAATATTTTTAAAGAATTTGGATGTAAATTTGAAATTGAAATATGAAGTAATGTTTAAACAAAATGTAAAATTTGATTCAAATTTGGATTTGAATCTTTGGTTTAAAAATAAATTTAAGTTTATAAATTTAAGTGCTTAAACAAATTTGAATGATAATGGAAAATTTAAATGGTTTTAGTTTAAAAAGAAATTTGTTTTAACTTTTGTAAAATTCTTTTATAATAAAAGTATTATTATCAATTAAAGGTTTTAGAATGATTTTAAAACTTGTTAAAGTTAATAACAATTTAATGTTTTGTATTTCATTTAATTATTAGGATAAGTAAATGAATAAATGATTTATTTAACAAATTAATGAAATAAATAATTACTTAAAGTAAATAAGTGTTTAATCTTAAAGGTTTAAGATCAGTTATTCCTAGAATAATTAACTTGTAATTAAGAATAATTAATTAAATAAGATTTGATTAATGATTAATAATTAATTAATCAAATAATAATAGATTAATTAAGTTTTAATTAACACTTAATTATTTAATTAATCTGGAACTAATTAATGGGTTAATTAATGATTAATTAATTTGTAATTAATAATGATTAAAATAAGTTAATTATTTTAGAAAATAATTAATGAATTATACTAGTTAATGAAGGTCATTAACTAAGGATTATTTAATAATTAATTAATGTGGTTAATTTTTAATAATTAATTAGATTAATTAATTTAAAGATAATCATTTATGTAAGTTATTAAGTATAATTACTTATGGAAGTAATTAAGGAATTAATTACTTATTGATTGAGTTTAATTTGATTAAATTAAGTTAATTAATTCAGTTTAATTAATGTAGAACAATCATTTGAAGATTTGTGAAGTATAATTACTTAATATAATTAAATGAAGAGAAATTACTTAGGAAAGTAATTAATGGATAATTACTGGATGTAATTAATTGAAGGTGATTTGTTGATAAAAGTAATTTGAGTATAGTTACTTTGTAAATTAATCAAGGGATTAATTAGAGATTATTAATTAAGGAGTAATTAATTTATTTGGTGAAGCAATTAAGGGTAGCTTATTACTGGATGAGGTTAATCAAGGGTGATCAACAATTATGGTTTAAATTAAGATTAATTACTTAAAGTAATTAATTTAAATAAGGTAATTAATTAAAATGTAATTAGAGATCATTAATTAATATAATTAATGATGTAATTAAGATTGATTAATTAAGATTAATTAATCAATAATAAGTGATTAAAGGTAATTAATTAATGTAATTAATTAAGGATTAATGTAATTAATTATAGTTAATTAATTTATGAAGTAATTAAAGATTAATTGCTGAATTTGGTTAAGTATAATTAATTTGTGAAATTAATTAAGGATAATTTTATAAATGTAATTAAGGAATAATTAATCAAAGGTGATTAATTAAAGTGATTAATTAGAAGATGATTAATTAATTAATTAATTTGTAATTAATTAAAGGTTATGTAAGCAAGGTTTATATTGATGAAGTAATTAATTTAATTTACTTTAAATTAATTTGAATGATGTAATTAATTTAATTCATTTTAAATTAATTATATTTGGTGTGGTTAAACATTGCTTATATAGATAGATGATGTTGTTTACCTTGAATGGTTTGACCTCGGATATGAGATAGATAATGTTGAGTGATTTGGATGCATTGGTTGCATTGTGATGTTGATATAGATTAACTTTTGGATAGTGATAATATGGTTTATCTGATATGATGATAATGTTGATTATCTGTGAGAATATGTGATTTATCTATTTGGATATATAGATAATTGAATTGTTTTAAACCTTTAAAACAACTTGGCCTTAAAAGACACGCTTTGGATTTCGATGAGACCGGGATCGGGTTTCCATATTTGGATATCCGAAAACCACATCGATCCAAATTAACGATAGGTCGTAAATCTCTTGTGAAGAGTGAAGACTCGAGGTGTAGGAACTATACGTCAGTATAACTCTGTGGGTGATTCCGTGATGAGTTTGACGGACCTAGTTCTTATAGGTTCGAGATGGTGATTTAGAGTGCAAGGGTTATCGTCGTTAACTCTGAGGGTGATTCCAAAATGAGTGTAACGAGATAATGCATTCGGTTTCGTTCGAACCCGGAACGAACTTGTATGGATTGAATGCTTTCAGAACATCGTCAGGTGGACGATGAGCATTCTAAGAGATGTGTTCTCTAAAGGTAAACGTAGCCTCAAGCCTCATCAACCGGGAATGGCTCAAACAAGGGAGGTGCAGCAAGGCTTCGTGGGTAGCTCCCATTGGAGAGCAAGATTTACCCCTGTCTAGAGGTCCCTTTTTATTTCGGCTGTGTGGGCAGTTGGACATACACCAACTGAGGGGTTGTCTTGTTTGGAACTGTTCAGTAAGGAATGGGTCCGGCTTTGTGTTGCAGGGGAGTTAGGGTGGCTCCTTGGTACGGTGATCTAGGCCACGTACTATGACGGGCGGTACCCTAGTAGCCCTGCCATTGTATGGAATCCACAATCCAATAAGTGCCAACGGTTTTGATTGTATTACCCACTTTTGTGGCTAGTAGCTGGAATTTAATAAATGTAACAATTTCGGCTATTTCATATTTACTTGAAAACCCTAGACACTATTATAATATCACTGGATTTCCTATCAAATGTTTTGGTTAGCGTAAGGTAAAAACTTTTCCATGTTTATGTGTGGGAAGTCTTACGTGATACCTTTTCTTTTAAAAGGTTTTTCAAAAATTAAGCAACTTTAACCTGTTACTCACACCAGACCCATGTCTGACCCGGAGTTTATCTTTTGTTTTCTTAAACTCTTGGGTACTCAAATTTTTACGAGTAGCCAAGGGACTCAGGTTAGCTTTGATGAATTATGGAGGAGCAAATGGAGCAGGAGGCTTCTGCGTTAGATATATAGTATTCCGCTGTGTGATCTGTGCTTGTCTCTAAGTTGTATTTGTAGGATCGATTTCACCCTAGAGGGGGGGTGAATAGGGTGATAGTGTAAATTATAAAAACTTAATTGCAGAAGTTAATTTATATTAACACAGATCACAGAATAGCAGCACAGATATAGCAGAATATAAATAACAAAATAGAACAACACAGAATTTACCCAGCTTCGCCAAAAACCTGCCTACGTGCTGCCCCCAAGGTTTCTACTAGAAATTAGATAGTCCCTCGCTTACACACGTAAACTCGCTATACCCGCTATTGACTAATCTAACTCTACGCTCAAAACCCTGACCACAACTCAACTACCGAGTTGTGAATTCCCAAACTACACACCGTAGTTTGTACCCTAGTCACACGACTAGAAAATTAAAACGGTTTAAAAAGAAAATACAATTAAAAAACGATTATAAAACAAAATAACCCTAATTAAAAATAAAACAAAAACAAAAACCCCTTTTCTTTATATGAATAAGGCCGGCCCTTCTTTTTCTTCAGCCCGTCTCTTTTGTTTTTCGTTTGTGAAAAATGGCCGCTCCTCTTTTGTTCCTCTTTGCGATTTAGGGCTTCTGTAAATTGTCTTTTCCTCCTTGCGATTCAAACAGGGTTGTGCAAATTGAAGTCACCACTTGATATGATTCGTTAGTAGGTTTCGTTGCTCTTCGATTTGTTCACGGCTCTTCAATTTGGATTGAGTTCGTTCTGATTCTCTGGTATGTGTTGTTTCCTTTTGCTTTTCTGGTTTTTGGATTGTTCGAACTCGATTTTAAATTTGCCGATGATGATTAGGGTTATATATAGGTTTCGAAATCCTATTTTTGCGTTCGTTCAGATATATTTGAATTTGTCAAATTATTTGCTCTGGCCGCTTGATGATGCTTGAACGATTGATGATTGAACTGACTTTGTCAAATTCGTATCTTTCACGTTTCTTGGTTGACACGGTTTTGAATTAATTTTTTTTTTTTTTTGTGATGGCCACGGCTTGAATCTGACTTTAATTTGTGACTTTGAACTGGTCGTTGATCATCTTGACTTGGCTTGACACCTTGATTACCACTTGATGTTGAACTCGGTCTTTACTGATCATGTTTACTCCAGCCATTTGATTTGAACTTGTAAATTTTGACTTTGTTTTAAAAAATTGCTACATGACTTCGCTGTGTAGTCTGCACATATTGATTCCATTCATGTTGCTGGACTGGACATTACTGGTTGCTTTGGGATTTAACTTGAGCTTTGTTCATCCACTCTTGATACTGCACTGTTCACTGTTGCACTCGATCATATTGACTTCAGTTATATTTTGGTGAAGTGATTTTTGCCTCTGTACAATTGTTGCTTCCCTGACCTGTTGTAGTTGTTCATATGTTGGTTAACTTGCATCTGCTTGCTGTTGCTTTGTACTTCCCTGTGCTGTTGACTTTTGGTTTTCATGCACTTGTACATGCTTTACTTGGTTCTTGATGTTGTACACTGTCATGTACACTTGTGTTCATGCTTGTGACATTGGTGCATTGTCGTGAGTAGTTTGTAGTTGCTTCACTGGTGGCCTATGTACATGCTTCACTGCATCTTGTCTTGTATTACTTGTGTCACCATACCTGTTGTACATGCAGCTGAATCATGCCTGAAGTCGTTGCCTGGTTTCACTGTCCACCTGTATCTTGGCTTTGCTTGCATTGACATGTTATGGCCTGTACTTGTATGCTTCATATATGTGGGTGTTTGAAAGTTGCTACTGACTTGATTCACTTCATGTTTGTTGCCAGTTTACCTTGATTCTGCATCACTTGTAGCTTGCTACTGTGTTATATGCACCCATTATGTTTGATCTGCTGATGTTTGTTGCAGTCCTTGTTTTTGGTCTTCATTCTGGTTGTCACTTGAGTTTTTGCTTGCATTGTCACTTGATGTTGCTGCAATCTTCACTTCTGGTTAGCCACTGTTGCATTACTATGTCTTGTGGCATGTTGATGCATTTGCATGTTTGGTTTGCTTCTTTTCTGGTTGGTGTTGCTGTTATGTTGATGGCTAACCTTTGCTAGTTCATTCATGATATGTTGTACTGATTTTGCTTGGTGGTCTTGTACTTGTATACTGCTGGTTTGAGGCTGTGTCATGTTTGAACATAGCATTCATGTCATGTCGCCTTGTGTTGAATCCAGTTTTACAGCTCGGGTTTGACCTTGTGCTCGTGTCGTGATTTTAAATATATTGCACGTGAGTTGAAACCCGGTTTTTCATTTGGGTTTGACCTGTGCTTGCCTGTCCCTGTAAATCAATCAAGTGTATATATCGGCGTGCACGGCCTTGTGGCATATACAGTAATATACTGTGTATGTCACAAGTTGTTCGTGTATGATGAATTCAAATTTAAATGATGACGAACAACCCAAATAACTGAGGCAAATATCATTTTCAAAATTCACGTTTTATTTTATATCGCAAAAATATTTTATTTTCAATTTTACTGCGTTAGTTTATATTTTTGCAGATCGCTCAGATGCTGGATTCAAACTTGAATGCAGTTGAAGATAAATACGAGTGTGAGTAATATGTAGTGAGGTGCTGATGTAAAATAGTGAAATGTCATGTATTGTAGTCAAAATTGTATATGTATAGTGAGAGCTTGAAATTGTACTATCAAAGTTGTAATAAATATTTGTTTGAATAAAATATTCGTTTGAATTCAAAAACTGTGTTATTTATTTTTATTCAGCAAATATTTATTTATTCTGTGAAGATTAAAATAGTACGTTAACAAATACATTTAAGCGAATGTATATATGTTTATTATCATCAAACAAAAATCATATAGCGCAAAGCGCATATTCAACAATCTCCCCCTTTTGATGATAACAAACATATATTTAAGATTTTGAATATATTAAATGTATTTGATAATTTCAATTGCTCCCTCTATTTGAATGCTTCCTTTCTATATGATACTCCCCCTACATATATGACTCCCCCTACATATATGCATACAAATAAAATGTGTGAATGAGCCTATATGCAAATGGAAAATTGTTTGACCTTTGATTGATTCTATTTGACAAAATCTTAACTTTTCTCTCCCCCTTTTGTTATCAGCAAAAGAATAATAGAGTTAGAGAAAATAGAGATAAAGTGATCGATATTAATCCAACATTAAAACCCAATTGAATATAAATATTAAATTTCAATAGAAAATCAAACAAAAATTATAAAAATATTGTTAGGCGCATATTCCACTTTTAGAATGATGGAGATGATGTCATCATATAAAACCATACAATTGTGTCTATTTGTAGTATTTTTATATCAGGAATTTGAATATCTACTAATCATGCATAACCGTTAGGACTTTTAAATGAGATTAGTAGTATTCCAAATTTATCTTAGAAAAATGAATTCAAGTATCTTCTAACCACTCATAACCGTGAGGACTTTTAAATGGGATTAGAATCAACTTGTTTATTTTTTTTTTTTTTTAAAAATCAACTTTTGATATGTGTTCCATACATGCATAACCGTGAGGACTTTTAAATGAGCATGGAAGCACAAATTCCAAGTAATTCACCCATGCATAACCGTGAGGACTTTTAAATGAGAGTGAACACTTTGGTATTTATTTATTGTTATTAATTTTTATTTATATATATTTTTTTTTTTTAAAAAAAAAATGAAAAACGAACGATTCCTGTTTAAAATACCACATATTGACAAACTATATAGAATTTTGATGAATGATGGTTGATAGAAATATGATAGGTATAGAGATGGTCATGGAATTTTTACCAACAAAAAGTTTTATAACTCTTGTTTACATTTCTAAAGAAATTTTCTAATTATACTTTCTCGAGTTATAATATATAATCAATATCAACACTCATCACTTTTTCAATCACTATTTTTCTTTTCGATAATTTGTAGGGAGAAAAGAATGTTAAATATTCAGCAAATTTCTAAAACACCTAGACTGAGTCGTAGTTTACAAAAACTATTTTCTGGTAGGGGTTTTGTAAAGATGTCTGCCAATTGAGAATCAGTTGAAATAAAATTTATGCAGATATTTTCTTTGGAAATATGATCTCTAATAAAATGATGTCTTACATCTATATGTTTTGTTCGCGAATGATGTACAGGATTATTTGTGAGATCAATTGCGCTTTTGCTATCACACATTAGTGGTACACGTTTAAAATTTAGACCATAGTCATGCAAAGTTTGTATCATCCATAAGATTTGAGCAGAGCAACCGCTCAAAGCAATATGCTCTGCCTCTGTTGTGGATAATGCAATACAATTTTGTTTTCTACTCGACCATGCAACTAATGAATGTCCTAGCATAAAACATGCTCCACTAGTACTTTTTCTATCAACCAAGTTTCCAGCATAATCAGCATCTGAAAAACCTTTCAATTCAAAATTATCATTTGATGGATACCAAAGACCAAATCGTGGGGTGTGCAATAAATATCTTATAATTCTTTTAACAGCTTTTAAATGAGATTCTTTTGGGTTAGATTGAAAACGTGCACATAAGCAGACAGAAAACATGATGTCAGGTCTAGAAGCGGTAAGATAAAGGAGTGATCCAATCATACCTCTGTACTGCTTTTGATCAACTGTCTTACCCTTTTCATCTTTGTCAAGTTTAAGTGTTGTACTCATGGGAGTTCTTGCTGGTTTAGCATCTTTCAATCCAAATTTGTTGACAAGTTCCCTGATATATTTTGTTTGAGAAATGAATGTGCCTTTATTGCTTTGTTGGATTTGAAATCCTAAAAAGAATTTTAACTCTCCAACCAAGCTCATTTCAAATTTTTCCTGCATGACTTTTTCAAATTTCTCATACAACAACTTGTTAGTAGCACCATAAATGATGTCATCAACTTATATTTGAACAATCAAAATATCATTGTTTTCATGCAACAGAAATAGTGTGGTATCTACACATCCCTTTTTGAACCCATTTTCAAGGAGATAAGATGTAAGACATTCATACCAAGCTCTGGGAGCTTATTTTAATCCATATAATACCTTCTTTAGTTTGTATACATGGTTTGGATATTCATGACTTTCAAAACCTTCTGGTTGTTCAACAAACACATCTTCTTTTAAAACTCCGTTAAGAAAAGCACTCTTAATGTCCATTTGTCTTAGTTTAAATCCTTTGTAACAAGCAAAAGCTAACAATATTCTAATTGATTCTAGTCTAGCTACAGGCGCAAAGGTTTCATCAAAGTCAACTCCTTCAATTTGATTGTATCCTTTAGCAACTAGTCTAGCTTTATTTCTAATTATATTTCCAGATTCATCATATTTATTTTTAAAAATCCATTTTGTTCCTATAACTGGATAATCCTTAGGTCTAGGTGCTAGACTCCAAACATTATTTCGTTCAAACTGATTTAGTTCTTCTTGCATGGCCATGAACCAGTTTTCATCATTAAGGGCTGACTCTATGCTATTTGGTTCTATTTCTGAAATAAATCCACTATATAAGCACAGATCACATAGATTTTTAAAGGATGAACGAGTTTGTATACCTGCTATAGGGTTTCCAATTACCAATTCTGGTGGATGGTCTGTTTTGTATTTCAGCTTTTCTGGATCCAGATTTCTTCGGACTTCTTGAGTTGTGGTTTCTTTAGCATCAGCAGTTTCTTTTGGTTTTTCAAATTCATCTTTTTCTTTCTCCTCTTCAACGTTGCTTTTGGATGTATCCTGTTCGTCAATGCCTTCATCAAATTTCACATTGATTGACTCTACGATTGTTTTAGTCTTTTTGTTGTAGACTCTATAAGCTTTGCTTCTCGAAGAGTAACCCATGAAGATGCCATCATCAGCCTTTGCTTCAAATTTTCCTAACTGATCACCTGTATTAAGAATATAGCAAGGACATCCAAACACTTTAAAGTAAGCGATGTTTGGTTTTTTGTTGAACCATAGCTCATAGGGGGTTTTGTTAAGAATCGGTCTGATGATAACTCTATTCATTACATAACATGCTGTATTTACAGCTTCTGCCCAGAGATGCAGAGGTAGTTCATATTCATTTAACATAGACCTAGCCAATTCTTGTAAAGATCGATTCTTTCTCTCAACTACCCCATTTTGTTGTGGAGTACGTGGTGCAGAGAACTCATGTTTGATTCCGTTTTCATCACAGAAAGTTTCAAATTCATAATTTTCAAATTCTCCACCATGATCACTTCTTAACGAAACAATAGAGACTTCTTTTTCATTTTGCACAAATTTTGCGAATCTTGTGAAGTATGAAAAAGTTTCTGATTTTTTAGCTAAGAAGTATACCCATGTATATCTTGAGTAATCATCAACTAACACAAAGCAATATTTCTTACCTCCTAAGCTAGCAATGTCATTAGGTCCAAATAGATCCATATGAATTAGTTCAAGAACTCTAGAAGTGCTTACATTGTTTTTGGCATGAAACGATGATTTTCTAAGTTTTCCCAAAGTACATGCTTTACAGATGTTCTCAGTTTCAAACTCATGTGATGGCAACCCTCTTACCAAACTTTTCCTTTTTAATTTGTTTAATAAGTTCATACTAGCATGCCCTAAACGTCTATGCCATAAATTCACTTCTATATCCTTAGCTACCAAACATTTAGAGAGGATGAGATCATCAAAAGATAGAGAATATATATTACCTTTCCTTTTTCCAGAAAATAAAATTTCTTTTGATGATTTGTCAACAATTTTGCACATGTCAGAATCAAAGATAACATTCATACCTTTATCACATAGCTGGCTGATTGATATCAAATTATGGTGCAGATTTTCAACATATAAAACGTCATTCAAGGTAAATGTATTGTTACCTACTTTACCTTTACCGACAATTTTACACTTGTCATTGTTCCCCATTGTGACTCTGCCACCTTTGTACTTTTCTAGGCTAAGGAACTTCGATTTATCGCCTGTCATGTGCCTGGAACAGCCAGAATCCAAGTACCATTGCTGTTGTTCCTTAGCCTGCCAGCATACCTACACGAGAAGAGAGTTTAGTGACCTATTTGTTTTTATAGGTCCATGGTTGTTAGTGGCAGAAAATTTTGAAAAATGATTTTGTGTAGACCCAAAACTATTTATAATTGTTCCCTTTGGCACCCAAATTTGTTTAACTTTGAGAGATTTTATATTTGTGCCTTTTGAAACCCAAATCGGTATAGTTTTCACATGTTTGGGTCTATACCAACAATTATTGTGACCGTGTCCAAATTTTCTACAAATTGTGCACATAGAATTAACTTGATTAATCTTGTTTTCAACAATTTTCGAATTATTATATCCAAGTCCTTGTCTAACCGTATTAACAGTTTGCTTTCCTAATAGCATATTCAACGATTTTTCACTTTTTGAAAATTTATCTAAAGTCGTTGACAATTGTTGGACTTGTGATTTGAGAGATTCATTTTCGTTTAACAACTGTGTGCACTTTTTAATAGAATTCTCTCTCCTAGTATTTTCATTCTCTTTTAAAATCAGAATTTCATTTTCAAGTGATTTTATATTGATTTCCGATTTTTTAATTTCTTCTTCAAATGTTGGACACTTATCACACTTAGGAATTCTACATTGATAGTTCTTAACTAATTGATCAAGTTGTTTATTGCATTCTATCAAAGTATCCTTTTGAGATTCAAGTTTAGCATATTTTTCCCTAAGTCGTTCATAACAGCCATTTACTTCATGGAAATAAATTAGTAATTCAGAATGAGTGAGTTTTGATACCTCGCTTGGCTCGTCGTCATCACTGTCTGTAACTTCACCATGAAGACACATGTTTGCTTTTTCACTCTCACTCTCGGTGTTATCACTTTCATCTTCGTCAGTTTCATCCCAAGTAGCCGCAAAGCTTTTCTTCTTTAGTTTCTTTCCTTGATTTGATCGTTTTTAAGGACATTGTGGCTTGATATGGCCGGGTTTGTTGCATTTGTAACAGATGATTTTCTGATCTTCTGGGTTGTCTAGTGCTTTGCCTATTCTGTTTTTCAATTCATGATTTCGAGCTGGATTTCCGTATTTGCGATTCCACTTTTTGAATTTCTTTATTAGTAGTGCTAGCTCTGCTGCTCCATCATCATCGTCATCATTCTCATCATCACTTTCAGTTGTTCCTTTGAGAGCTATTGATTTCTTTCGAGTATCTCCACCTTCACGCTCTTCCTTGAATTTCATTTCTAGCTCATAAGTGGTGAGATTTCCGATGAGTTCTTCGACTTTGAGTTGTTTTAAATCTTTCGATTCTTGAATGGCAGTTACTTTTGCTTCAAAGCTTCGTGGAAGGACTCTGAGGATTTTACGTACTATTTCCAGTTCGGTGTATGTTTTTCCGAGAGCTTTTGATTTGTATACGATGTTGGAAAGTCGTCCGTACATCTCTTTGACATTTTCTTCTTTCGCCATTGTAAAGTTCTCGTATTCGATGCTTAGCATGGCAAGGCGAGATTCTTTGACTTGAGATGTTCCTTCGTGAGTTACTTCTAATATGTGCCATATTTCCTGCGCAGTTAGACAATGTGAGACACGATTAAATTCAAATTGATCTAATGAACAGATAATAGAATTCATAGCTTTGGCATTAGTATTCTGTAATTTATTTTCTAGTTCTGTCCATTGTTCCTTTGGTTTCTCTATTTCCTGATCATCTACAGTTATAGTTGGTATTCTATAACCTGTCTCAACAATATCCCAAGCGTCGATGGTTTTCAAAAAAATTTTCATCCTATTTTTCCAAAAAGCATATTCACCATTGAACATTGGTGGTCTAACTATGGATTGACCTTCTGCAAAAGCATTATTAAAAGAAACCATTTTAAAAATTCGAATTTTTAAACAAAAACTGATTTTTTCAAAAAAAATAGAATTTTTAAAAACAAATGTTGACTTCTATTCCTAGCTCTGATACCACTTGTAGGATCGATTTCACCCTAGAGGGGGGGTGAATAGGGTGATAGTGTAAATTATAAAAACTTAATTGCAGAAGTTAATTTATATTAACACAGATCACAGAATAGCAGCACAGATATAGCAGAATATAAATAACAAAATAGAACAACACAGAATTTACCCAGCTTCGGCAAAAACCTGCCTACGTGCTGCCCCCAAGGTTTCTACTAGAAATTAGATAGTCCCTCGCTTACACACGTAAACTCGCTATACCCGCTATTGACTAATCTAACTCTACGCTCAAAACCCTGACCACAACTCAACTACCGAGTTGTGAATTCCCAAACTACACACCGTAGTTTGTACCCTAGTCACACGACTAGAAAATTAAAACGGTTTAAAAAGAAAATACAATTAAAAAACGATTATAAAACAAAATAACCCTAATTAAAAATAAAACAAAAACATAAACCCCTTTTCTTTATATGAATAAGGTCGGCCCTTCTTTTTCTTCAGCCCGTCTCTTTTGTTTTTCGTTTGTGAAAAATGGCCGCTCCTCTTTTGTTCCTCTTTGCGATTTAGGGCTTCTGTAAATTGTCTTTTCCTCCTTGCGATTCAAACAGGGTTGTGCAAATTGAAGTCGCCACTTGATATGATTCGTTAGTAGGTTTCGTTGCTCTTCGATTTGTTCACGGCTCTTCAATTTGGATTGAGTTCGTTCTGATTCTCTGGTATGTGTTGTTTCCTTTTGCTTTTCTGGTTTTTGGATTGTTCGAACTCGATTTTAAATTTGCCGATGATGATTAGGGTTATATATAGGTTTCGAAATCCTATTTTTGCGTTCGTTCAGATATATTTGAATTTGTCAAATTATTTGCTCTGGCCGCTTGATGATGCTTGAACGATTGATGATTGAACTGACTTTGTCAAATTCGTATCTTTCACGTTTCTTGGTTGACACGGTTTTGAATTAATTTTTTTTTTTTTTGTGATGGCCACGGCTTGAATCTGACTTTAATTTGTGACTTTGAACTGGTCGTTGATCATCTTGACTTGGCTTGACACCTTGATTACCACTTGATGTTGAACTCGGTCTTTACTGATCATGTTTACTCCAGCCATTTGATTTGAACTTGTAAATTTTGACTTTGTTTTAAAAAATTGCTACATGACTTCGCTGTGTAGTCTGCACATATTGATTCCATTCATGTTGCTGGACTGGACATTACTGGTTGCTTTGGGATTTAACTTGAGCTTTGTTCATCCACTCTTGATACTGCACTGTTCACTGTTGCACTCGATCATATTGACTTCAGTTATATTTTGGTGAAGTGATTTTTGCCTCTGTACAATTGTTGCTTCCCTGACCTGTTGTAGTTGTTCATATGTTGGTTAACTTGCATCTGCTTGCTGTTGCTTTGTACTTCCCTGTGCTGTTGACTTTTGGTTTTCATGCACTTGTACATGCTTTACTTGGTTCTTGATGTTGTACACTGTCATGTACACTTGTGTTCATGCTTGTGACATTGGTGCATTGTCGTGAGTAGTTTGTAGTTGCTTCACTGGTGGCCTATGTACATGCTTCACTGCATCTTGTCTTGTATTACTTGTGTCACCATACCTGTTGTACATGCAGCTGAATCATGCCTGAAGTCGTTGCCTGGTTTCACTGTCCACCTGTATCTTGGCTTTGCTTGCATTGACATGTTATGGCCTGTACTTGTATGCTTCATATATGTGGGTGTTTGAAAGTTGCTACTGACTTGATTCACTTCATGTTTGTTGCCAGTTTACCTTGATTCTGCATCACTTGTAGCTTGCTACTGTGTTATATGCACCCATTATGTTTGATCTGCTGATGTTTGTTGCAGTCCTTGTTTTTGGTCTTCATTCTGGTTGTCACTTGAGTTTTTGCTTGCATTGTCACTTGATGTTGCTGCAATCTTCACTTCTGGTTAGCCACTGTTGCATTACTATGTCTTGTGGCATGTTGATGCATTTGCATGTTTGGTTTGCTTCTTTTCTGGTTGGTGTTGCTGTTATGTTGATGGCTAACCTTTGCTAGTTCATTCATGATATGTTGTACTGATTTTGCTTGGTGGTCTTGTACTTGTATACTGCTGGTTTGAGGCTGTGTCATGTTTGAACATAGCATTCATGTCATGTCGCCTTGTGTTGAATCCAGTTTTACAGCTCGGGTTTGACCTTGTGCTCGTGTCGTGATTTTAAATATATTGCACGTGAGTTGAAACCCGGTTTTTCATTTGGGTTTGACCTGTGCTTGCCTGTCCCTGTAAATCAATCAAGTGTATATATCGGCGTGCACGGCCTTGTGGCATATACGGTAATATACTGTGTATGTCACAAGTTGTTCGTGTATGATGAATTCAAATTTAAATGATGACGAACAACCCAAATAACTGAGGCAAATATCATTTTCAAAATTCATGTTTTATTTTATATCGCAAAAATATTTTATTTTCAATTTTACTGCGTTAGTTTATATTTTTGCAGATCGCTCAGATGCTGGATTCAAACTTGAATGCAGTTGAAGATAAATACGAGTGTGAGTAATATGTAGTGAGGTGCTGATGTAAAATAGTGAAATGTCATGTATTGTAGTCAAAATTGTATATGTATAGTGAGAGCTTGAAATTGTACTATCAAAGTTGTAATAAATATTTGTTTGAATAAAATATTCGTTTGAATTCAAAAACTGTGTTATTTATTTTTATTCAGCAAATATTTATTTATTCTGTGAAGATTAAAATAGTACGTTAACAAATACATTTAAGCGAATGTATATATGTTTATTATCATCAAACAAAAATCATATAGCGCAAAGCGCATATTCAACAGTATTATGTTGTAAATACTAGACAGGTGTTTATAACTGTCTAGTATGTGTTGTATATCTGTGTACTCTGATAGTGGTTGTAAACTATGTAATATTTTATGTTATTAATATAATTTATTCGTTCCGCTGTTTAGATTCTGATGTGTTGTTTCTTCTTCTTCTCTTTCTTTCTCTTTTCTATCTCTTTCTTTCTTCATGATGATACGACTTTTCTATGGAGAAAAGTCGGGTCGTCAAAGGTGGTATCAGAGCATTAGGTTGAGTGAATACCTAGCTCTGGAGTGGTGTCTATCTTGAGAGAGCGTATTTGTATTTTTATTATATATATATATTTATGTAATTACTTCTACCTATTTGTTGGGTTACCTGTTCGGGTTTTCCAATATAAATTGTAAAGGTAGATAAGGTAGTGGGGCGTGTAACACAACTACTACTTCTGGTTAGAGTCTGATGTTTGAGGTTGGAAGTGTATCTGTCGAGACTGTAGACCTAATACCGTATCGAGTGAGTTTTGCTTGGAATAAGGATTTCATAGATCTCTGAAGGTAACATGTTAAGGTTCGGAGTCTATCTTTGAAGTTGGATGAGTTGAATTTGGATCTGTCAGTTAGGCAGAAGAGAATGATGGTATCTTGATACCCCAAGAATTAGTAGCTGCGTGATGAGATGCAGTAACTATGGATGTTTTCGAAGATGTTTTCTTTGGAACAAGTTAAGAATGTGAGTGTTCATTGATGTTGTGGCCGGTTCAGCAGGATGTATCTGTCTGATTTGAGGCCCGAGTTTCTCGAAGAGCTTTGGATTAGGAAGTCTTTGGCGTCGGTGTCAGCAGTGCAGTTCGAAGTGTTCTTTGTGCCAGCAAGAAGATCTTTTCATTAGCAATTTCTGAAGATAGAATTCAGAAGCAGCAGAGTGGATTCCATTCTTCGATGGATTGGTTAGATGAGCGTAATCTTTTCTGATTGGTAAAGAGAGAACAGTTTTCTTTGGATATTGGGCTGGTTGATCGCAAAAGTGACTTGCGATAGTTTGAGTGTTCTCTTGAGCTATGAGAAGTTTGTCCCTATCTGGAGGTTGAGTTTTCTTATCAACTGGATTCCAGGAGTGCTATAGGTGGTTCAGTTTAGTAGAAGGATCAGATGGGGCATCTGAGTTTTCTTTTATGGATCCGTTGAACCATATTTCTGTGATGTGTTATCCAGTTTGTGCTCGAGTTTTTCTTCTGCTTCAGATCAGAGTTGTGCAGCGGAAGCTGTTTGGGAGTGCTTTTGTTTTATCTTTTCTCGATAGGAGAAGTAAGTTAGTCTTCTGGTATTTATGGAGTAGAGTTGGTGTTCTTGGTTTGGGATTGATCTTGAGGTGATCATTTTGTTGGACTGTTTTGGTCCAGTTTGTTTCTAGAGACATCAGCAAAGGTTGAGCTGATCAAGAGAGTTGAAGGTAGCCCAGGATCGTCAGAAGTATTTTGTGGATAAGAGACAAAGGAATTTGGATTCCGGAGTCGGAGATTTGATCTTGAATAAGTTTTCTCCGATCTAAAGAGCTATAAGATTGAGTAAGATTGGGTAAGTCAGCTCCAGGATGTTTGTACCTTTTCTGTGTTCTTGTGAGAATTGGTTGCTATGGTTGTTAGCATATGTTTGATAATATATGCTGGTGAATTAAAATAAAATCTTAAGATGGATTATTGAATTACCTTTGCTTTTAAATTTCGGGGACGAAATTCTTTTAAGGGGGAAGGAATGTGATATCCCGGAAATTTGGGCAATATAAATTTAATAATCTGTGTTATAAATTTAATTTGATTTGATAATTTTAATAACAAATTTGGAATTTGATTTAATACTCATGTTTTAATAAATATTTAAATAAGAAGATTTTATCTTTTTAAAGTAAATAAATAATTTTCTGTTTATAATATATATTTGTATATATTGTAAATTGATAAACTTTGATTTGGAATTTGGTATATGAATTGATTTTCAAATTCTAATTTATATTTGATAAATTGGAAATTTGATTTAAATTTAACATTTAACTTTTCAACACAATTCAATGAATAATGTTATGGTTTATACTATGATAAATCTTATTTGTTTTGAAATTTTATTTAACTTAAAAATATGAATTTAAAATAGATAAATATAGAAGCTAAGTTTTATTTTATACTACTTTAAATTTATATATAAGAGTTAAAATACAAATCTCAAATGATCTTAATTTAGTTACAATCTCTTTCATAAAAACATTTTTAATATTGTTTAATTTGTAATTTTTGAATAAAAATTATAATACTTAGTTTTTCATAAAACATAAATAGATTTTGTAAGGAATAGAATTGTTATTTTAATTTTAATAGAGTTATATATGCATCTATATATAACTTGATTATTAAAATTTGATTTGATAAATTAATTTTAAATTTGAATTTGTTGTTTTGAAATCAATAGCATAAATACTTCAATATTTTTGAATATGCTATATTTTTAATTAGTTGTTTTTATTTCTTTTTAATTTAAAAAGAGAGAAATTCATTTATATATTACTTAAGAAATAAAATAGATGTAAAAGCTTATAAAGAATTTTAAATTAAAATTTAAATACTTAGTTACATGTGTAGGTCTCTTAAGACATCTTATTAACATATGTTAGTCATAGGATAAACTAAGGTGACAAATGTTAAAATTTGAACAAGTGTCTTGTTTAATTTTTCTTTTTCCTTTATTTTAATTAAATCAAATTTTTTTGTTTATATAAACATTTCTTATTTGCCTCATTTTTCTTTTTCCCTATTCTTCTTCATAACTCAAGAGAAATATTCAGATTTGAAGTCTGAAATCATCTCCATTCAAAAACAAATTATGTTCTAAACTAAATTTGCAAATCCCCTCACAAACTAAATCCAAAACCAATTTCCTCCAACCAAAATAAATCCAAATTTGCAATCCAATTCTGCAAATCTATAATCTGCATGCATTTAAAAATCAAATTTGCAGCATTATAACTTGCATGCAAATTTGTGAAAGCCTGTAATTCTTTTCTGTCTCTAAAAAAAATATATACAAACCTGCATGCATTGGAAGTCACTGCCTCTCTGTTTTGAAACTTCATTAAGCTTGCATGTGTTCACCTGGAAACAAAACATGCAACTGTAAATCTGGAAAACACAAAGTACTATCACAAGTTCAAGTCTTCAAAAAGCAAAAGCAAGATGAAGTTTTAAAGCATCTGCAGTTTTTAAAAAGCAATCTGAAGTTCAAGTCATAAGCAAAAAAATTAAAAGTAAAATGTGAAGCTTATGTGCTCTACTCCTATACCAGGTGTGTAACAATTTATATTTAATAAACCTAAGTATAAATGGTTGTTTGTTTACTCTGAAATAAGTGTGTATGCTTTTTCATAAGTTCATTTCTGAATGAAGATTATGGTGCATGTTATTGTGTAGTTATGTTTCTGTACTTAAGTTCCAGATCCTTGAATTTCTTAAAATTATGTACTTTGGATCTTACTTTGGATCTAATCTATATTAGGTCTATGACTTAAGCAAAATAGAGTTGTGTAACATAACTGAAGTTTTAAGTTTTATCAAGTATGAATAAAAACTTGAAGTATCACTGAAGAAAAAATAAAATAAAACAGTATGGTCTCTGGGAAAACACTAAACAATAGAGTAATTCTGTTGAAAACAAGAATTCAATCATTTAAATTCTTTGATTTAAGATTATCAATAGGTTAACTGATCAAAAACTTGAATTTTAAAATTAAAATTAGAATTGTTAGTTTGTTTTTTATTAAGTAATTCCGGTTTAACCAAAAACCATGATTTGGGTTGAGTCTGTCAATTCAAAAAGATTGGATGGCCAGTATCTTTTCGGGTGATGGTTTATGGATCGAAGTTGCTGAGAAAAATACTGAATGATAGATTAAAGCAGTGAGGTGATGGGGATTTTGAATCAAAATTTTAAGCCCTAGTTAACTGTTCATTTGAAATTTGGTCGACGTTAACTCTAGAGGTGACCGAGCCTTCCATAATTCAAGTAGGTGGATGGTGGGGTGTGGAAGTAGTTATGGCCGGCGGTGGAACTTCATCGATGATCGGAAATTTGAGTTTGAAGCAATTTCCAGGTTGCGACATTTCTTCCTGATTGTGCTCGAATGCTCGGATTTAATTTTTGGGTTCTGCATTCGGTTTGATGGTGGGGATCAGGTCGGGAGATGACCGTCGACGTGAGTGGGTGGTCGCGAGTGGTAGGGGACGGTTGCCGTGATGGTGCAGGTGCACAATGAATCAAGGGTATCAGTTGTTTTGGGAAGATGGGTTACTCATGTTTGTTACGGGTGAATTTGTGGGTTGCTCGAAGTTTTAGGTTGTTTTACTCGAAGCCGTGGGTTTGGGGACTCGAAGTAATTGAGATGAGGTCTCGGGTATTAAATTTTGTTACAGGGTTTGGGTAAACCTGTCAACACAGGTTTTGTAAAAACCTGATTTTTTTGTTTGGGTTTTAATTGATTTTAAGGTGAATGTGTTACTCGAGTTATTTTAGTTTTAGCTCGGGTTGGTTTGTTGAAGTTTGAAAACTTATCTTGTTTTCAAAATTTAAAACTAAATTTAAAACAAAATTTAAAAATGGAAGCAAGAATTTTAATAAGTTTAAATCTAACTTAAATTATGGATTCAAGTTGAATTGAATCACAAGTAGGAAATGATGAAGTATTTAAATTCAAATTTGCTTTAAAATAACTTTAAAGGAGTTTATTGTTTAGAATGTTTTTAAAGAATTTGGATGTAAATTTGAAATTGAAATATGAAGTAATGTTTAAACAAAATTTAAAATTTGATTCAAATTTGGATTTGAATCTTTGATTTAAAAATAAATTTAAGTTTATAAATGTATGTGCTTAAAACAAATTTGAATGATAATGGAAAATTTAAATGGTTTTAGTTTGAAAAGAAATTTGTTTTAACTTTTGTAAAATTCTTTTATAATAAAATTATTATTATCAATTAAAGGTTTTAGATTGATTTTAAAACTTGTTAAAGTTAATAACAATTTAATGTTTTGTATTTCATTTAATTATTAGGATAAGTAAATGAATAAATTATTTATTTAATAAATTAATGAAATAAATAATTACTTAAAGTAAATAAGTGTTTAATCTTAAGGTTTAAGATCAATTATTCCTAGAATAATTAACTTGTAATTAAGAATAATTAATTAAATAAGATTTGATTAATGATTAATGATTAATTAATCAAATAATAATAGATTAATTAAGTTTTAATTAACACTTAATTATTTAATTAATCTGGAATTAATTAATGGGTTAATTAATGATTAATTAATTTGTAATTAATAATGATTAAAATAAGTTAATTATTTTAGAAAATAATTAATGAATTATTAATAGTTAATGAAGGTCATTAACTAAGGATTATTTAATAATTAATTAATGTGGTTAATATTTAATAATTAATTAGATTAATTAATTTAAAGATAATTATTTATGTAAGTTATTAAGTATAATTACTTATGGAAGTAATTAAGGAATTAATTACTTATTGATTGAGTTTAATTTGTTTAGATTAAGTTAATTAATTTAGTTTAATTAATTTAGAACAATCATTTGAAGATTTGTGAAGTATAATTACTTAATGTAATTAAATGAAGAGAAATTACTTAGGAAAGTAATTAATGGATAATTACTGGATGTAATTAATTGAAGGTGATTTGTTGATAAAAGTAATTTGAGTATAATTACTTTGTAAATTAATCAAGCGATTAATTAGAGATAATTAATTAAGGAGTAATTAATTTATTTGGTGAAGCAATTAAGGGTAGCTTATTACTGAATGAGGTTAATCAAGGGTGGTCAACAATTATGGTTTAAATTAAGATTAATTACTTAAAGTAATTAATTTAAATAAGGTAATTAATTAAAATGTAATTAGAGATCATTAATTAATATAATTAATGATGTAATTAAGGTTGATTAATTAAGATTAATTAATCAATAATAAGTGATTAAAGGTAATTAATTAATGTAATTAATTAAGGATTAATGTAATTAATTATAGTTAATTAATTTATGAAGTAATTAAAGATTAATTACTAAATTTGGTTAAGTATAATTAATTTGTGAAATTAATTAAGGATAATTTTATAAATGTAATTAAGGAATAATTAATCAAAGGTGATTAATTAAAGTGATTAATTAGAAGATGATTAATTAATTAATTAATTTGTAATTAATTAAAGGTTATGTAAGCAAGGTTTATATTGATGAAGTAATTAATTTAATTTACTTTAAATTAATTTGAATGATGTAATTAATTTAATTCATTTTAAATCAATTATATTTGGTGTGGTTAATCATTGCTTATATAGATAGATGATGTTGTTTACCTTGAATGGTTTGATATCGGATATGAGATAGATAATGTTGAGTGATTTGGATGCATTGGTTGCATTGTGATGTTGATATAGATTATCTTTTGGATAGTGATAATATGGTTTATCTGATATGATGATAGTGTTGATTATCTGTGATTATCTGTGATTTATCTATTTGGATATATAGATAATTGAATTGTTTTAAACCTTTAAAACAACTTGGCCTTAAAAGACACGCTTTGGATTTCGATGAGACCGGGATCGGGTTTCCATATTTGGATATCCGAAAACCACATCGATCCAAATTAACGATAGGTCGTGAATCTCTTGTGAAGAGTGAAGACTCGAGGTGTAGGAACTATAGTCAGTATAACTCTGTGGGTGATTCCGGGATGAGTTTGACGGACCTAATTCTTATAGGTTCGAGATGGTGATTTAGAGTGCAAGGGTTATCGTCGTTAACTCTGAGGGTGATTCCAAAATGAGTGTAACGAGATAATGCCTTCGGTTTCGTTCGAACCCGGAACAAACTTGTATTGATTGAATGCTTTCAGAACATCGTCAGGTGGACGATGAGCATTCTAAGAGATGTGTTCTCTAAAGGTAATCGTAGCCTCAAGCCTCATCAACTGGGAATGGCTAAAACATGGGAGGTGCAGCAAGGCTTCGTGGGTAGCTCCCACTGGAGAGAAAGATTTACCCCTGTCTAGAGATCCCTTTTTATTTCGGCTGTGTGGGCAGTTGGATGTACACCAACTGCGGGGTTGTCTTGTTCGGAACTGTTCAGTAAGGAATGGGTCCGGCTTTGTGTTACAGGGGAGTTAGGATGGCTCCTCGGTACGGTGATCTAGGCCATGTACTTTGACGGGCGGTACCCTAGTAGCCCTGCCATTGTATGGAATCCACAATCCAATAAGTGCCAACGGTTTTGATTGTATTACCCACTTTTGTGGCTAGTAGCTGGAATTTAATAAATGTAACAATTTCGGCTATTTCATATTTACTTGAAAACCCTAGACACTATTATAATATCACTGGATTTCCTATCAAATGTTTTGGTTAGCATAAGGTAAAAACTTTTCCATGTTTATGTGTGGGAAGTCTTACGTGATACCTTTTCTTTTAAAAGGTTTTTCAAAAATTAAGCAACTTTAACCTGTTACTCACACCAGACCCATGTCTGACCCGGAGTTTATCTTTTGTTTTCTTAAACTCTTGGGTACTCAAATTTTTACGAGTAGCCAAGGGACTCAGGTTAGCTTTGATGAATTATGGAGGAGCAAATGGAGCAGGAGGCTTCTGCGTTAGATATATAGTATTCCGCTGTGTGATCTGTGCTTGTCTTTGAGTTGTATTATGTTGTAAATACTAGACAGGTGTTTATAACTGTCTAGTATGTGTTGTATATCTGTGTACTCTGATAGTGGTTGTAAACTATGTAATATTTTATGTTATTAATATAATTTATTCGTTCCGCTGTTTAGATTCTGATGTGTTGTTTCTTCTTCTTCTCTTTCTTTCTCTTTTCTATCTCTTTCTTTCTTCATGATGATACGACTTTTCTGTGGAGAAAAGTCGGGTCGTCACAAAACATATTTTGGGAAAAATATTTTTGGTTGCATTTATGATAAAACTCCACAGTTTTTTGCAACCGTAAATGGTTTTTCTTGGAGTGTGGAGAAGATGAAGAGGATGCTTACCTAAGCTTCTCTTTGATTTTGGAGCTAGAACTTGAATTTCCTAGCAAAACTAAGGCTTAGGAATTTCTAATTTCTTTTTCCCTTCCCCCATTTTTCTTTTAGCTTGAGAGTGTTATGGAATGAAAATGAATGAAGAGGAGAGGAGTGATTAGGTTATTGTGTTGTGTTAGTGGGCTGAAATCCAAACCCAGAGCCCAATAGAAAAATAGAAAAATTCTACTCAACTCTAAACATATTGGTGTTTATACTCAAAAAGGTTGCAAACGTCGTTTTGAACTTAATGGAAGTGGTCTCAAGTTCTAATTTGACTGCTTGCAAAAAGTGGCATTTCAGACTTTAGTCCGACTAACGATGCTATATTTAAATAAAACATTTAAATATAAAATCGTAAAATATGCGGGTTGTTACAAAAGATTGCTAATATTAAGAGCTTTTAGAATATTTGTATAACATTCCCTGCTTGAAACTCGAAGATGAACGCTGATGATCTGCTTGAAACTTGAAGATGAACGCCGATGATGCTGCAGTCTTTACCAGAATCATCTTCAATCAACGAAAGTGAGCTCATTTTATTAATTAACACAGATAAAGTAAACATAGGAGCTACATATTTTTATTACATCAAAAATTTTCTTTAACATTCTTTATATATACTTCAGTCATAATTAAACCCAATAACGTCTCTACGCATGGATCAAATATACTAGATAAAATAACATAGGAAGAGTCAGGTCAACATATGATAATGCGGCCTACACTCCTCCGTATAGCGGAAGAGTCTTTATTATCTACCAAGCCTCCTACTTTATATCAATTTGCTATTGCGGCCCTTATTTATACTTATTTGACCTCATAAACTCAGTCTACCCAGAAGAGCACCTGTGAGTTTACGGAGAAAACAATAATAAATGCACAGATCGGAAACAAAGTCTGGTGTGGAGAATACTTGCCCCAAAACAATCATATAGTGAGGTTAAATTGCACTACAGGTTGCGTTTCCACCACACTATTCTACCATCAAGAGGGGAACATTCAATCATACTGACGTCGTTGGTTCTTAACTACTTCTACATCTTACGCTTCTTTAAGCGATTCTCATTTGCTTCTGCACCCCCATCGTAGTCTCCACTAAATTCCTAAGTTTGGTTTACTCTTTTATTTCATTACAATGTTTTACTATTGTGCTACATGTGTACACCCCTCGTGGTTCCCGCTTAGATCATTATTTAATTTATTTACCATACTTATCCTTTATTTATTTAATACCGCGCCCCACACAGATCTAACTTATTCCTTTTTCGGCAACTTATTAATGCGCCCGTGCAGGCCTTACTTTTTTTCTTTAACCGTTGATTACTGTTTGATGGCCAAATTTCTATCGGATTAGAAAATAACCGATGAAATTTTAATTAAAAGTTAATCGCAAGCGCACGACGTATAATTTTAGTACGTGGCAAGTACGGGTCGATCCGCAGGGAATTATTTAGATTTTTAAATTCTATTCAATCAAATTGAACCAAGAATTTGAGATTGTGTTAAGCTAAAAAAAATGTAGGAAAACTAGCAACGGAAAATGGATAAAATATGAGAGTTTTGAAGGAAATTTAGAGGCAAATCCCTTCTCATGATAACATAAATCAACATATATGAAATTATGATCTTTTTTGGGTCATTAGTGAATTTAATTGATGTGTTTATCATAAGTATGAAATATTTGTGGTATTAATTAGCCCAATATAAACCATCAAACTATAACACACCCACTAAACCACTGCTTAACTCCCATGAAAGTGATAATAAACTTGAAAATAAATTCTATTCTAAGCATGATCTATTAACTATTGATTAGAAATAAAGACCATCAAATTTTTATTTTTAAATATACTTTATTACCATAATCATATGTAGATGAAGAAGTAATTTTTTGTGTTTGTTTAAGCATAACTTATTTGGTGTCAACAACATAGGCTATCAAATTTAAAGCTACAACAAATTTTAACCCACTCAAACATTTCCATTAAGCACAAAAAGAGATCAAAAATTATTGAAATGTTGAATATACATGATTAAGACAGCTCCATTGCCCCTAAATCAAAGGGGTTTAGCCTCTCATATGTGTTATCATTTCAACAAATGTAGCATTCAACATGAAATAAAAACAAGAAAAAAATGCAAACTAAGTAAAAAGAGAGCTAATTAAAATGAAATAAAAGCTATTCTACTTGTATAAATAAAAAGATCTACACTACTAACATGAAAGGAAAAAGCATGTAAATAAAAAAAGAGCAAGAATTAAAATTACATTAAGAAGAAAATTGCATAAGAAGAAGAAAATTGCTAAGTAGCCGTGAAATAGAAAGATTATTTTTGAGCCTCAAACTATACTAACTAAAGAGGAGGCTCAAAAGAGGCTACGAGATTAATTACATGAATATATGAGGTATTTACACAAGTTTGAAACCTTAATTCATATTTTCAGGAACTACTCAAACTACCCTCTTAGAAAACGTAACCTCCAAGTAATCATTAGCATTAGCATAACCCTCCATTTAAATGTGCGTGTAGCTTTATCATGTGCATTAGAATCTTAATAAGGGATCATGGTAAGTGGATAGGTCGGGTCCTCCATGTTGTCATGAAATGAATTATTTCCATCTTCATTTGCTTGTATTGTCTTGTGCATGCATATTTTCCTTGAAGGCTCTTGTAATTTCTATCCAATTTTCCTATAAATAAAATTAAAATGTGGAAATAAATATTCTAAAATTAATAAATGCACAAAAATGACCATTTTCCCTTAAATGAAGATGAATAAATGATGATTTGAATTTTGATTTAAACATGTTAAAATACCATATATGCACATTTATTTAATTAAATTAGATTAAATATGGTAGTAAAAATATGCACATTTATGTACACATCAATTACTCCCATACATCTTTTTATTCGTTCTCAAATAAAGAAAAATTAAGATAAATCCATTTTCATAAAATGCACGATTGAATCGAGCATATGCAACAAGTCGTTAAACCATTAGATGTCCCTAATAGGATGAGTGTTGTCTCGTGAGGGTTTTAGCGGATACTACCCATAAAATTTAAATGCAACATGAAAATATTACAAATGAAAAATTCCTAAATGCATGATTTATTCGCAAAGAGATGAATGCAAGTCTTTTTGAAAATATTTACAAATGAAGGATATACTTTTAAATTGACACGAATAAGTTAAATATAAGTTCTGGCCATTATCAAGAAATTTAAGTCATTTTACTTGTCAAAATTTCTAATAAAAATTAAGTTATCATCATAAATAGACCCTAGTTTGGCTAGTTGTTTCGATTGATAACATATCGTAACTATGAAATGGATCCTAAGTTGATTATCAAAGTTTTTCAAAGTGATATTTTCATTTCTTTTGAATAACAAGTCAAATTGCATAAGTTAAAATAGTGCTTGGATTTCAGTTGCTTACTCTCTCTTATTTGAAAATTTTATTGATATTTACAATATTTACATATGCTTAACTCAGAAAACTGAGGCCAGATATATTATCCATGTACTGTCTTTCGGGCTTACGTGAAAGGAATACAGAACGTGGCTAGTGAACACGCAAGTGTGTACACCTATCGACTGTAGGCATTATCAATAAAAGAATTTTTATTTACATACACCTAAATCAGATAAATTGAGACCAGATATACCGATCATGCACTGCCTTTCAGGCTTACGCGAGAAGGGTACATGTAATGACCTGAAAATCCGTACTTCTTGAGTCAACACTATTCTACATCAATCAACTCAAGTTGAACAGAAATAGGAACCATTTGGGTTAAAGAAGAAGAGGTAGAAGAAGAGAAAACAAAAACATCAACAGAATCTAACCAACGCAGCGGAATAAAATATAATAGATAATCACAGATCTTTACATCAAAACAAATACTATATCAGTTTATACATACATCATCAGAGTACATCAATAACATACAACTGGACAATAACCATAACCTGTCCACACAATCTGAATACACAGCGGAATATTTAAACAAATATGGAAGTATGCATCGCCATCCAGTTCGTCTCCTAAGCTCTACAACATCCTATCCTGTATCCTATAATACTCGGTCTGACCCGAGCATTATAGTTAAATAACACCCGATTCAGTCAGGATATACCAGCGTGATAAATCACACTCAAATTGATTATTAAAGTTTCAAAAATCCTTTGAAAACAAAAGCATCTCGTAAGACCACGCCACAAATAAACATGCCGGGTTTTTACCTTACGATAGCTAAAACACTTTTTTATAAAATCCTCTGATATTATAACAGGGTCTATTTACAAATACTTATTAAAATAGCCGAAATTGTAACATGATTAAATTCCAGCTACTAGCCACAGAGTGGGTAATACAAACAAAACTCGTAAAAGGTGCGTAGGGAGAATGGATTTCCAACTAATGACTAGGCACTGGGGTACCACCTGTCACAGTACGTGGCCTAGATCATCGTACCGAGGATCACTCCCGACCCCCTGCAACATAAGACCCGGACTATCCCTTACTGGATAATCCCGAGTAAGATCACCCCACGGTTGGGATCAGCAACCGCACCACTAAGCCGAAATAAAAGGGACATCTAGACAGGGATGACATTAACCGAAAATGGGTGCTGCCCACCAAGTCTTGCTGCATAACCCCTGATTTTCAGTCATTCCCAGTTGATGAGGCTTGAGGCTAAGCGTTACCTTTTAGAACATATCCCTTAGAAAGCCCATCGTCCACCTGACAATGTTTCGAAAGCATTCATCCATACAAGTCTGTCCCAGGTTTGAACGGAACCGAAGGCACTATTCCTACTACATTCATTTTGGAAACATCCTCAGGATTAGTAGCGACTAGCCCTAGCACTTCACTGCTCCATCTTCGACTCCGAACTCGTTTTCCCACGAAAACGTACAAACCGGTTCAAAGTGGTTTTCGAGAAATAAATCCCAATCCCGGTCTCTTCGAAACGATCAGCGCATTGGCCAATATTGATAGTCCGTGATTTAAGTATCAATTAATATTCACAACAACCATCAAACAATAAATAATTTCTCAAATTATTTATAAATCTCAAAATATTTTTGCAAGATATATTTCCACTTTGCAAACCCCTTTTGAAAACAGTTTCAAACTATCTTCCTTTTAAAGAATAAATTTCCAAAATATTTTCTATTTCCACTGAAATCACCAAGCACAAAACTTTAGATTTTAAAAATAAATTTAAAACACTTTATTGTAAAATATGCTTTAACATTTAAATTTAGAAAACTGCTTTAAACCTAATTAAAAATAATACCGTTGGAATATTTAAAATAAGGTTATTTCATAAAGTATAAAACTAGATTTTCTCCCTTAAAACAAAATACTAAGTCGCCTTTAAATAATTACTACGATAATATATTTGAAAAATACTTATTTTAGAATTTAAATGTTTAGAAATAATAAATTTTCTAAAACATGCTTTTTACAACAACATTAAAACTTTTACCTTATATTTAAAAATTTACTTTGAAAACGTACTTGGCTATCTAGGGAAATATACTTCTCTTCACATCCTTTAAAAATAAATCACTGTTTATTTCTAAACAAATTTTCTCTTTCTTTAATAAATTCCCACTGTGAATTTATTTCCCAAATATCCACTGATAAATTGCTTCACTTTTATAAACTCAGTTTATAAATTTCTTCTTTATCCTTTCAGATAAATCTAAACCTTAGATTTAAATGAAATTCTTTTATTTCTTTAAATAATATCATTTAAGTTTTATAATTCATTATTATATTATTATTCTTCGGTATATTCAAATCTCCTTTTTCCCATACTCGGAGTTATTTATTAGAATTTTAAAAATCACTTTTATTCTTATCCATTTCATTCTTAAATTCATTCAAATTTTCTATAATTATTTCGCTTACAAATTCAATTCTTTTATTTTCTTTCCAAAATCCAATTTATATATTTTTGGTAACTCATTATACACAAATATATTCAATCAAACCATAGTATTCAATATTCCAATATAATTCATCATAGAATATCAAATAATCACAGTAGAGAATATTAAATAATTTAAATAAATGTTGAGGAATCTAGTTAGATCCCTCCCACTTGTTTTCCCTGCATCCACAGATCTTAGCACAACATAAAATACCAATTCCACTTCGAGGTGGAATATCACGGTATATGGGTTTAAATATAATAACATCCACTATTATGCGGCGCATAGGGTCGCATCCGCTATATAATGCGAGAAATCAATCATTCCAAGATATATTATATACTATAATATAGCACATCAATCAATTCAACCATTCAACCAATTATTTAAATTTAATCATTTAAATTTATCAAACCAGATGAGTGAGATTAACTCACCTTTGCTTTTATTTGCAATCCATTCCAATATTGCCTTGGTTTCTCGATTTTTGACCTTGAATAAACAATTTGTATTATTTTATTAATATTTGACTAATTGAACAATTAATTTCCATTTAATAGATTGAATCAACTAATTATTTAATTTAAAACTAAATTTCCTTTAGTACATTATTTTTAGTAACTAAAACAATTAAATAGGCTACTAAACAAAATAACTACCATAATTCATTATTTTCAAAACTAAACTAGTTTTATAAAAACAACTAATCACCCTAAACACATATTTTAAAATAAACTACTAAGTTTAAAATGTGCATATGTAGATTCTTTTTATTTATTTCTTTCCACTTTGAAAATACATATATATATTTAAAAATAAATTATAGGTTTCAAAATCCCCCTTTTTTACATAATCATTTCCAAATTCCTACTTACACCTGTATATAAATTTACATCGACCTAAACAGGATTTCTTTACATACAGTAATTATTACTTTCAGCTTCCTAAGATGTAAATATAAAATTTATAAATAACTGAAGATACGTCACGGCAAACTCGAGACCTGCTTGAACACGCGCGACCGGCGCAGTCGACTTCAATCTCAAAGACAAAAATCCAATCCACTGCCGCACTACCCCAGTTGCACGAGAGCTTCTCCACTTGCCAAGTCCCTCTCGTCGCCACAGTAGCACCTCGTGTGCCTTAAATACCCTAATGAACTTGAGCCGAACTCGATCGTGACAAACCTGGCCTCAAATCGAAATGACTTGCGAAACCCTAAGCTTGCTCGGCTATCCCCTGCCAAACTCCTCCAAGCCTACGAAGACCCCACAACATCGCGACACTCAACTTCACGAGCGCCGCGCTCGTGCTCACGTGATTCCGGTCGTGCCTCCTCCCCAGCGCTCGCATGATTCGCGGCGACTTCGGTCGCGCCCTCTTTTTTTTTATTATATGAAGAAGGTGGAAAGGAGGAGTGGGGTTTTGATTTGGAATTGGTAGCGAAATGAAGATGGTGATTATTACCCTTGGCCATTTTTTTATCTGAATCTGATTTTGTTGAGAGGAGAGAAAAAAGAAGAAAGTCGTGATTCTTTAAACGAGGAGGAGCGACATAATCCAGTATAGGTCGGCTTCTACAGAGATAGGTTGGCTAAGGAAAATATAGGGTGGCTGCTGATTTAAGTATATATAAATATAATTTATTTCCAATATTACAAACCTCAAAATCTCGAACCCCCATAGAGCCATGCCGCTAGGCGTTTATAATATTAAACCCCTGTTCCGAACGCAATGGAAAAAATTTCGAGCCCTAATTCGATCGTATGGAGAAGATAGCTTTTTGAATCCAGTTATAAAATTGAGTGTTTGATTTAATTTTCAACGCGTTTACCTATCGTACGCTCACACAACAATTTCGATCAATACGAAATTTGAAATCTGATAATAATACAATATTACGGATCCAATGGAACTTGTTTCGTTGAATTCCGAGACTATGCCTCGGTAGACTATTTTTAAATTCAATTTAAACTATAAATTCTCAAAACTTAACAAAGCACTTCCAAATTCAATTTTAACACTTCCACTATCTTCAGTACTATCAATATAAATTTTACAAGCCTTCAAATTATTTTTAGTAGGCTTAAAACTCCAGATTCAACATTTTACCCAACTACAACTTATTTAATTTAATAATTAAATTACCGAATAAATGGTGATATTTTAATTCAAGTTAAAAATTAATTTTTTAAATATTTAAAATCAATTAAATATTCTGATTTCAAACATCCCAAAATTCCGGGTCGTCACATTCCTCCCCCTTAAAAGAATTTCGTCCCCGAAATTACTTGTTATGAAGAATGATCCAATACCCATTTACTTTTTTCAAAACCAACAATCCAACATCCTACCAATTATCTTTTATAGAAGACCCATTACCATTCTTACTAGCTTCCCAAACTCTCCCATAGTTTTCAAACAATATTATTTGCTCAATCATTCAAATTTCAATTTAAATTATCACAATTTTCTCAAAAATTTTCTAACTCCCTAAATTTTCAAAAAATTTTGCCAGCATCTCCTTTGCGCGGCTTATCTCGGTACAACTACAAAATGCCTCTACGGGCTCCCAAATTCCAAAAGAAAACAAAAAGCCAAGTGGCTTGATCAAAAACCCAATCAAATTTCACACAGAAATTTAAACACATACCTTTTTGTCGAGTAATTCAAATTTGTCTTCTGAAATCAATACCCATTTTTCTTTTTCTTCATAATACCTGTATATCCTACTTAACAATAATATCCAATCACAACGTTCAAAATTATTTTATCGACTTCTTTACAGAATTACAATATCTATTCATTCAAGCCCGTACGATGTACATATACCATTCGCATGCAATATCAAATTCGATCACTCGCTCGATCACACAATTTCACTTTCGAACTAATATCGTCCACCCGGCTTTCTAGTACGGACTTAGATCTGGTTTCTTGATCAGAATCCGTCATTCTTCTTGCATAGTCATAACTATGATAGAGAATTTCCAGAATCAATCAAAATTCATATCCAGCGTTCGTCGTCGAAAATCGAGTGAAAAATCCTAAATCGGATCGATATAACTATCTCGAAATTGTGTGCTCGAATCTGGATCAAATTGCTATGCGAATAAAATAATATACGTACATCATATGTATTTATCTCAATTGATTATCAGTTATATCAATTCTCTTTTTATTCACATTATTTTGAGTTTTATTCACTATCCACAATTATCCCATTTCACAACTTTCAGTTTTACTCTTCGTTCAATT
This sequence comes from Allium cepa, assembly GCA_030765085.1. Taxonomy (NCBI): domain Eukaryota; kingdom Viridiplantae; phylum Streptophyta; class Magnoliopsida; order Asparagales; family Amaryllidaceae; genus Allium; species Allium cepa. Next base: position 980,312,040 of record CM060934.1, read on the forward strand.
ATTCACCTAGAATAATTTTTTTCAATACTACATTTACTTAAGGATTTTCCCATTCATTTCTTAAGTTTAATATAAATATTTTATACACTTTTTAAATTTATTTTCACTATGCCCTTTACAATCCCATTTGAATTCAATTTGCCTTCAAACTTTGGATATTGAATTTTATTCACCTCATCTCAACCCATATTTAATTAACCATTTCCTTTTATTAGTTCCACTTACTAATTAATTTAAAATCTCAAATAAAAGTTCATTTGCGAACTTTTCTTCCTTTAGTTTCTTGAAACAATTTCTTTGATTTCACCTTACTTTACATACACCATTTTAAATTAGGTTTCAATATTCAGTTTCAAATCTATTTGCTTACCAATTTTAAATCATTTGCCATTAGTGAAAATTTTAATAATTTCTAACTCCCAAAATTTTCGAAAATTTTTGGCAGAGTCTCCTTTGTACGGAAGAGCTTTTGCAATTTGACAAAAGATATAAATATATATACATCGACCCACCCGGTCGGCAAAATAAAAACACTTCATATTTCCTATTTTAATTGCGTAGGCGTACCTTTATTTAGCATTTTTAAGCAAGCGACTTATTTAATTTGCAATTTGCGCGATTAAACCCAGCCCAACGGCTTCCCGGTACCTATACTTACTCAATTCAAACATATAAGTACTAAATATATGAAATTTAGTAACATTTCACTTACTTTCAATAGCTAACACATAAATTTCACATATAATGCACGTTATATAATTTCCATAAGCACATATAAGGTTCCGAACTTATTACAATTGCTTACAACCAATTCTCAAACCATTCCATTCAGTTTAAGTGATTTACAACTTATACGCTTATATTTAATTCATTCAAAGCAAACCAACTTATATTCATTCCAATTGATTTCAAAAATCATCCTATTTCACTTCTAATAACTCATAGGATTTTATCTAATCTCGTTTACATCAAACGATCCATTTTCTTATGCAATTCGATGGTATTAATGTGAATAAATAATTACTTAAGCTTTATAAACATTTAAATTGATTCCAACTCATTTTACACTTGATCCCAACCCGTTTAATTTATTCACAAGCTTTCATTGCATTTTCTTTCATATCCAAAAGTTGATTCCAAACCATTTTATTAAACTCGACAACCAATATATTGAATAACCATCACACAATTTACTTACGCTACTTATTTTCTTCAAACTATTCCATCTAATAACTTAAATTTATTTCATTCAACCAACTTCCATTCAAATCTTTGATTTGATTTTCCTTTGATCAAATCCCAACCATTTCACTATTTTATTCAATTAGTTTATTCTTTTATCCATTTTTAAATTTTAATTTACATTAACAATTCATTATTGAATTTATTAATAATAAGATCATTCAATTTATGCTTGAGTTGGATTTTCTTCTTCTTTTCATCTATCTTTAAAACCATTTTATTTAATTTTCTTGTGCTCAATCTTTCTTTATATCCCAAGTTTGGATATATATTTTCAGAATACGTTACTTTTATTCCAGCTTATTTATTCCCTTTTTAAATTTTATAAGCTACTCACTATTTATATTCATACTTCACCATCTATTTACAGTCAATCATATTCACATTTTACTTTTAACCGGGGCTATATATATATATATATATATATATATATATATTTGCAATGCTTTTCAATTCTTTTATAAGCTTCCGAAGCTTATTTATTCCAATTCGATACTTACTTAGTTTACATTTATTTATTTAAGTAAGAATTTTATTCCATTCAATATTATCTATAACTCAACTGAATTCATTTCAATTCAATTTTTATTTAACTTAACTCCAGTTAAATCTAGCTACATACCATTCTTTTGAATTTTGTTAAGCAAGGACTTAATTCCATTCACAATTCTTTTTAATTCAGTACATTGAATTGGTTTTCTAACTTATTTTGTCTCCTACTTCCTTTAATTTAACTCTTTCAGGTTGAATTTTATTTCAACAAATTCCAAATTTACAAGCTATCAAACTTTTTATATGCCATAAACATTCTTAGTTAAGATTCCAAAATTTAAACAACATTTCAAAATTCCCTTTGAAATCACCTATATCCAAAATTCCTTGCATTTTCAAAATCAAACCCAATTTCACAAGTAAACATTAATCCAAACATCCAAGTAGCAATCCCCTTTTTGGAAACTCGAAAATAAACACCGACGATGTCGCGACCATCATCGGAATTATTTTTCAATGACCGAAAGAGTTCAATGCTTTTATCACTTTAAAATCCCTTCAGATATTTTTAATTTCCAAATCTCTCTAGATCTCAAATCTGATTCAAAAATATTTCTCACATATATATTATTTTTCCCAACTTTTGGGAATTATTTTCAAATTCAATGGAATTTAGATTTCCAAATTTTCAAATTCCAAATCCATTAAATTTATATTCAAACATTACTTTGGAATTTTATCTTTTTTTATTATTAATCACACTATAATTCACATTTATAGTTTACATTTACTAATCTCATTTGTTTATGAATTTGTTTCTTAGCTTTTAATTATGATTTCAATTCCTTATTCAATTATGAATCACATTTACAAATTCCATTTATTTATTAATTTATTCCTTAATTTTTTGTTATTATTTCAAATTTCTTATTCAATTCTCATACAATGATAATTGTGACGCCCCACCTCTATACCCACGCTAGCCAAGAACATTACGGAGTAATGCTGTCAACTAGCACGGAGAATAAGGCTGTTGAGGAGCGACCATCCGTGTAATTGCTTTGCGCGAGCATCGATATGTCAGATAGTATAACATGCAATACTTTATCAAGAGAATCCGACATACCGACACAAACTCAAAGCTACTACACAGTGGCTATAATATCTTCGGAAACAAATACAGAAATAAACATGACATAAATCAGTCACGGATAATTTATATCACAAAGGCGGAAGAAGATATGAATATATATAATTAACACATGGAAGTGTATATCATAGTAGTGGTAAAAAAAAAGATCCACAATAATACAAAAGAATAGCAACACGTGCTATACAAAAGAATACAACTATGAGTCTATATCTCAAGTGTATATAACAAAATAAACTACTAATCTAAGTAGTTTGCCAAAAGTCAGAGTAATGAATCCCTGGGGAGAAGTCAAGCAGAAGCACCTGTAACATCTCGGTCTGACCCGAGTATTATTTAATAAGAAAATAATAAACGGATCAGTCTAACTATAAATATCAGATGAAACGATATAGAATAAGAGATATGACTAAACACATAATAATCACAATGCCAAGCTGTGATATATATAAGCAGTTGAAAATCACCAAGGGATTATTCAATGTCACGAAATCTACACAAGAATCAAAGAAACGTCATACTCCTAATTTAGTTCACCAAACCATAAATATTGACGATAATATCAATGTCAATCACAAAAGTCAATGACACACAAATTTCAGAATTCAACACACGAAATCCAGAAATCACAAAAGTCAATGACGCACAAATTCACCAATGCACAAATATCGATAAAGCTTATCAATGGAAATCACGAAAATTGGTGAAGCACAAATTCTAGAAATCATCTCAAGAAATCCAGAAATCACAAAGGGGGGAGGCCTATCACAAACGGGAGCACAAGGCTCACCAACATATGTATCACAAACGGAATGCTAATTCCATGGTTGCTAACCATCACAAATTGAGCCGAAGCTCCACAAAGGGCCCGAAGACCATGGGTTGCTACCCCACCAATTTGAGTCGAAACTCCACAAAACGGGGTTTAGTCTCCCTCGCAGACAAAGAGACATCGCACATTGCTAGTCTAAATCACAAAGATGATCGTCATGATCAACGAGAAGTGTCAATTACACTAAGCTAGTAAATATATGAGTTTAGCTTCATGTCCCATAACCACTAGCTTAACTTAAATATTTACGAACAAACTGTAGATCTCCACTAGGAAATTGTCACAAGAGATTCAATCGAACAAGTCCAAGAATTAACCGGCGAAGTAAACGCAAACGATTCATACCACTTGTTTTACTAAGTCGTTTAATTATATTTCTCATACGAGTGAGGTAAAGATTTGTATATACTAATAGATTGGAAAACGGTTTTATAAACGAATTTGGTATTGAAAATAGAGTTGAAATCGTTATGAGGAAAGAGTTTTGATATTTACTACTAGTATTGAAACCTTTATATTTTTAAAGTGACAAAACACGAAAATGATTGTAGAACAATCAACCACCAAAATTCACATTCAAAGACGTGAATAAAAATCCAAAGAAATCGATCCGAATCCATCAAAATGGGGTATTCCCAAAAATTCCAAAAATAGAAGTCATTACCGTCGTAGCAACAACAAGTGGGAAATAACACGAGTCGATGGAATTTGGAAACCAAGCAAAAATATGCACAAATAGGCATAATTAGGCAAATTGGTGCAGGTCAGTCGACTGACTCAAAGGTCCAGTTGACTGAACCAGAAGCAGGGAAAAATAATTTCCTGCAGTCAGTCGACTGACCTAAAAATTCAGTCGACTGAATGCAGGGAAACATAAGACCCGATCCTCTAGTTATTGCCTTCGGAATGCCTATGTGCTACAGCCAGTCGACTGACTCAAGGGTCCAGTCGACTGACTGGCACCAAGGCTGTTTTCCAGCCTATGAAATGAAGATGCAATCTTCATCAAAATGCAATCGGGCGAGCACGGTCACTAGGGGTTTATGCCAATCGACTACCCGGTCCTATAAGCTCTTCGACGGTCACCAAAAACAAGTTCAAACTACAAAGCTATGATTTTTGAAGATTTGAACTCGAAACACTAAAAATTGGAATATACACCAAATCAATCTAAACCAAATCCAAATGCACATGAATATGTGTTAGGAATTCATACCTAACAATCGAAGATAATCATAGACCTAGATGTGAGATTAAAAATCTCACCTTTGAACCCAAACGATTGAAGAAGATGCTTGAAATCAATGGAGAATCAACCACTCTTCAAATCCAACTCAAGAAGCTTGATTCTAAGCTTTAAAAGAAGAACATTCCCTAAGTTAGGTTTAGAAAATTTCTGAATTTTGATTAGAGATTGAGTTGGAGAAGAAGAAGAGAAGCTTACCAATGAGTTCTTCTATTAGTTTGGAGCTAGAGTTGATTTGCAAGAGAAAACTAGGGTTTTGGAGTTTTAATTTCCAATCTCTCCCACCATTGATGCTTTAGCTTGAGTATTAGGAATTGGAAATGAAGTAAATGAGGAGGAGAGGGGTTGGGACTGAATACATAAGTGGGCTCAGCCCAAACCAAAACCCTAAGTGAAAAAGTAGCAAAAATCAACCTTCTCCAAACGTATCGAAGCTTATACTCAAAAGGTCGCAAACGGCATTTTAAACTCAATGGGAGTAGTCCCGAGTCCTAATTCGACCGTATGAAAAAAGTAGCTTTTCAGACAAAATTCTGAGTATCGATAAAATATTTTAATAAAACATTTAAATATAAAATCGACAAATATGCGGGTTGTTACAGACTCCCTTCCTAGAAGAAATTTCGTCCTCGCAATATTTAAGAAGAAGATATATAGTAACAACCATAAAGGCATATTCAACACAAAAGAAGTTTGAAATAAGAAGTTCACCTTAAAGAGCACGGGAAAGTAAGTCCGGATGTGTTCGCTCGATGAACTCTCTAGATTCCCAAGAACAATCCTTAGGATTTGAAGACCATTGAACTTTAACAAGCGGAACATCTTTATTTCGAAGACGTTTGACTTCCGAAGTAATGATACGAAGAGGATGCTGCTCAAAAGTTAAATTCGGTGAAACTTCAATCTCTTCCACAACACCGAGCTCAAGAATAGAATTCGAATCTCGAAGACACTTCCGAAGTTGAGAAACGTGAAACACGTCATGGATAGCTGAAAATTGAGCCGGTAATAAAAGGCGATAAGCCATGGAACCAATATGTTCAGTGATAGAAAATGGCCCAACATATCGAGGTGCTAACTTTCCCGATCGACTGAAACGCACAACACCCTTCATAGGTGAAACACGAATGAACACAAGATCTCCCACAGAAAATTCTAACTTCCTTCTCCGATTATCGGCATAGGATTTTTTTTTCTACTCTGGGCTTCTTTCATCCTATGACGAATAAGATCAATCTTTTCTATGGAATCACGAATATAATCTGGACCTAAAACCATCTTCTCACCGGCCTCAAGCCAACAAGAAGGAGATCGGCATGGCCTTCCATAGAGTGCCTCGAAAGGTGCCATACCAATACTAGATTGGAAGCTATTATTATAGGAAAATTCGACAAGAGAAATATGATCTTCCCAACTTCCACCAAAATCAAGAACACATGCACGAAGAAGATCTTCAAGAGTTTGATTCACACGCTCGGTTTGTCCATCGGACTAAGGATGATAAGCGGTGCTAAAATTAAGCTTCGTTCCAAAGCTTTTTGAAGACTCTTCCAAAATCCACTAGTAAACAATGGATCGCGATCACTAACAATAGAAATAGGAACACCATGTAATTTAACAATCTCTTTAACAAAGAGCTTGGCCAAAAGAGGATCGGTTCGGTTAGATCGGACGGGAATAAAATGGGCGGATTTAGTAAGTCTATCGACGATCACCCATAAGCTATCATGACCCGAACGAGAACGGGGAAGGCCATCTATAAAATCCATGGAAATTTGGTCCCACTTCCAAATTGGAATTTCTAAAGGTTGCAATAATCCACCGGGCCTTTGATGTTCAACCTTAACGAGTTGGCAAGTCATGCAACGCTTAACGAAGTTAGCGATGTCAAGTTTCATTCCCTCCCAATAATAAAGTCGCTTCATATCCGCGTACATTTTACTACTACCGGGATGAATGGTAAATTTAGAGCGATGGGAATCTTCTAAAATATCTTTTCGAAGATCACTAATATTTAGTACGATAAGTCTACCAAATTTTCGGATGCCGTCACGAGAATCAATATCAAAGTCTTTCAAACCTTCAATACCAATTTTATCCTTAACATTTTGGCCAAGAAGAGCCAATTCAGGATCTAGCCCTTGAGCTTCAAGAATGCAGTCTAGAAGAGAAGGATGAGCCTCAAGGCTACATAAAACAAGAGATGAACATAAATCGGAAACACGGTCTCGAATTTAGCAAGTGGATAAAATCTCGAGATCGTTCCATTCGGATATCATCATAGAAACAACAGCTTGTTGTTTACGGCTAAGGGCATCGGCGACACGATTACCCTTACCGAGAGTATAAAGAATATCAAGATCATAAGGTGCCAGGACCCGAGTTGACATGAAGTCCTTATGAGAAAATAAATGTTCCAAAGATTTAGATCGAGGAGGAGAACAAATTTCTCCCCCAAAGATGATGATGCCAAACTCTAAAAGCGAAAACAATAGCCGCGAGCACTAGATCATGAGTGGCATATCTAGTCTCGATAAGCTATAATGATTTAGAAGCACAAGTGATAGCACGTTCTCCTTTGCAAGAGAACGGCATCCAAACCAATACAACTAGTATCGGTACAAATAGCAAAGTCTTGGTTCCCTTTCAGGAATCACAAGAGTAAGAGTATCGAAAGGAAGAGTTCTTTTAAATAATCTTCTTTCCCGAAAAGTTAAAACTTTCAAAATTACTTTTTTATTTTTATGTAATAATCTTTCTACAAAAATTTACATTTTTACAAGTCAATATATCATGTCTGATTGTCTCATCAAAGCGTTTAGGAGATTCTTATCGATAACGTTGATCAAGCGCATCGACGAGAATTCTTAACACGCTAAATGGGCAATACAATCACAAAATCATCTTCTACATAGTAAACATGTTTCTTAAAAACCTTTAAGAATATTCTTTTCTTGTTTAAGAGCAAATCAAATTGTACTTATAAATAAATCTTATGAAAAAGATTTGCAAAATTTTAAATTTCAATTTTCATCCAAAATCAATAAATACAAAGATGGAGTCATCGAGATATTCGTAAAATACTCGATTTATAATATGGATGAAACAAGCTGGATAAACCGAATGAAATAATAAGTCATTCATAAGAATCATAACGAGTGCGTAATGCGATAAGTGGAATGCTAACTTCCGCAACTCATAGCCAAATGAAAATCGGTGGCAAGGTCAAACTAGAAAGACCTTATCACCACTCAAAAGATTGCTTAGGTGATAATGCTAAGACAAACTCAAAATACCGGAAAGTTTTCAAACTTCATGAATGAGAGAAACAACACTTTCCTCATCATGCGGGCTTAAAGAATAAAATGATGCCATTAAGTTGGAGTCGAAATCACAAAGGAGAAATAGAAATCTGCTTAACAGATAGAAAATGTCGAAGATGAATAGTCCACTCGAAAAACAGGATATGGGCTTCACAACGATTAAGCCAATCCTTACAAAAATCAATTCCGAAGCTTAAGTAAAAATATCGGCTCGGAAAGAAAAATCACATAAAATAGTTTCGGCATCAATAGAAAGCAAATTGAGTGTTGCGGATCTACTATCCGGATTCGCAACTCCCAAAACATTTTCAAACAAAAAGAATCGACAAGTTATTTCGATATAAAAATAACGAGATGAAACCCATATCAAAAAGAACTCGAACAAGAAGGTCATAAAATAAATAATGCCATCAAGGATTGAATGTAAAATACCTTGACCGAGAGAAGTGTCACAAGGGGCTTGCACGACTTTCAACTTTCCCTCCCTCTTGCTAGGGAGTTTGGGACATGTAGATAAGTAATGACCCAAGCCTTTGCAATAGCGGCAATAGAGGGGTTCCAGGCACTTAATTACATAATGGTCCGTGGAACCACAATTGTAGCATTGTTTACGACTTGGGGTAGGAGTCTTGGCTACCGAAGTTTCTTGTTCCACCTTCTTCTTGCTTTGAAGTATGGGGCAGACAGAAATATGATGACCTGTATTTCTGCAATAGCGACAAAAGAGTGGCTCCGGACACTCCTTTGCATAGTGGTCCGTAGAATTACAATTGTAGCATCCTCCACGATAAGGGATTGGAGTCTCTGCTACAAAAGTAGTTTGCTTCACTCTCTTATTGGGTTTAAGGCTCTTAAACTTAATATGCCTCTTCTTGGAAGTCCCAATATCACAAACACTTCCTTTACCAACCTCTCCATGAAGAAGAGTAACATCCACAAGCTGATTGAAAGAAACTTCAAGTTTCAAAGGTAGAACCATTTTGGGGTTCTTACTTAAAGCACAGATAAACTCTTGATTCTTTACAAGATCCAAAAGTTGTTGGGCAGTCATGAATGCGCCATCCAGAGAAGGTCTACTGGATTGACCAGCGCTAGGACTGCTAGAACTAACCATTTCCCTTCCTTTAAAAAGAAAGAAAGAAGAGGAAAAAGTTATTCTCAAAATAAATATCAAGCAATCTTGATAGATAAAATAAGGAATCATAAGAGAAAGTAGGATAGAACGGTACGAAGACTCGAATAAATCCTAAGGCACAACTCCTAAGATGGACTTAGGACGATGATCCTTGTTATAATATTCCATATTGTTCCGAAGTTTGGCTCTGATACCAAGCTGTGACGCCCCACCTCTATACCCACGCTAGCCAAGAACATTACAGAGTAATGCTGTCAACTAGCACGGAGAATAAGGCTGTTGAGGAGCGACCATCCGTGTAATTGCTTTGCGCGAGCATCGATATGTCAGATAGTATAACATGTAATACTTTATCAAGAGAATCCGACATACCGACACAAACTCAAAGCTACTACACAGTGGCTATAATATCTTCGGAAACAAATACAGAAATAAACATAACATAAATCAGTCACAGATAATTCATATCACAAAGGCGAAAGAAGATATGAATATATATAATTAACACATGGAAGTGTATATCATAGTAGTGGTAAAAAAAGATCCACAATAATACAAAAGAATAGCAACACATGCTATACAAAAGAATACAACTATGAGTCTATATCTCAAGTGTATATAACAAAATAAACTACTAATCTAAGTAGTTTGCCAAAAGTCAGAGTAATGAATCCCTGGGGAGAAGTCAAGCATAAGCACCTGTAACATCTCGGTCTGACCCGAGTATTATTTAATAAGAAAATAATAAACGGATCAGTCTAATTATAAATATCAGATGAAACGATATAGAATAAGAGATATGACTAAACACATAATAATCACAATGCCAAGATGTGATATATATATATAAGCAGTTGAAAATCACCAAGGGATTATTCAATGTCACAAAATCTACACAAGAATCAAATAAACGTCATACTCCTAATTTAGTTCACCAAACCATAAATATTGACGATAATATCAATGTCAATCACATAAGTCAATGACACACAAATTTCAGAATTCAACACACGAAATCCAAAAATCACAAAAGTCAATGACACACAAATTCACCAATGCACAAATATCGATAAAGCTTATCAATGGAAATCACGAAAATTGGTGAAGCACAAATTCTAGAAATCATCTCAAGAAATCCAGAAATCACAAAGGGGGGAGGCCTATCACAAACGGGAGCACAAGGCTCACCAACACATGTATCACAAACGGAATGCTAATTCCATGGTTGCTAACCATCACAAATTGAGCCGAAGCTCCACAAACGGCCCGAAGACCATGGGTTGCTACCCCACCAATTTGAGTCGAAACTCCACAAAACGGGGTTTAGTCTCCCTCGCAGACAAAGAGACATCGCACATTGCTAGTCTAAATCACAAAGATGATCGTCATGATCAACGAGAAGTGTCAATTACACTAAGCTAGTAAATATATGAGTTTAGCTTCATGTCTCATAACCACTAGCTTAACTTAAATATTTACGAACAAACTGTAGATCTCCGCTAGGAAATTGTCACAAGAGATTCAATCGAACAAGTCCAAGAATTAACCGGCGAAGTAAACGCAAGCGTTTCATACCACTTGTTTTACTAAGTCGTTTAATTAGATTTCTCATACGAGTGAGGTAAAGGTTTGTATATACTAATAGATTGGAAAACGGTTTTATAAACGAATTTGGTATTGAAAATAGAGTTGAAATCGTTATGAGGAAAGAGTTTTGATATTTACTACTAGTATTGAAACCTTTATATTTTTAAAGTGACAAAACACGAAAATGATTGTAGAACAATCAACCACCAAAATTCACATTCAAAGACGTGAATAAAAATCCAAAGAAATCGATTCGAATCCATCAAAATGGGGTATTCCCAAAAATTCCAAAAATAAAAGTCATTAACGTCGTAGCAACAACAAGTGGGAAATAACACGAGTCGATGGAATTTGAAAACCAAGCAAAAATATGCACAAACAGGCATAATTAGGCAAATTGGTGCAGGTCAGTCGACTGACTCAAAGGTCCAGTCGACTGAACTAGAAGCAGGGAAAAATAATTTCCTGCAGTCAGTCGACTGACCTAAAAATTCAGTCGACTGAATGCAGGAAAACAGAGGACCCGAGCCTCTAGTTATTGCCTTCGGAATGCCTATGTGCTACAGCCAGTCGACTGACTCAAGGGTCCAGTCGACTGACTAGCACCAAGGCTGTTTTCCAGCCTATGAAATGAAGATGCAATCTTCATCAAAATGCAATCGGGCGAGCACGGTCACTACGGGTTTATGCCAATCGACTACCTGGTCCTATAAGCTCTTCGACGCATCACCAAAAACAAGTTCAAACTACAAAGCTATGATTTTTGAAGATTTGAACTTGAAACACTAAAAATTGGAATATACACCAAATCAATCTAAACCAAATCCAAATGCACATGAATATGTGTTAGGAATTCATACCTAACAATCGAAGATAATCATAGACCTAGATGTGAGATTAAAAATCTCACCTTTGAACCCAAACGATTGAAGAAGATGCTTGAAATCAATGGAGAATCAACCACTCTTCAAATCCAACTCAAGAAGCTTGATTCTAAGCTTTAAAAGAAGAACATTCCCTAAGTTAGGTTTAGGAAATTTCTGAATTTTGATTAGAGATTGAGTTGGAGAAGAAGAAGAGAAGCTTACCAATGGGTTCTTCTATTAGTTTGGAGCTAGAGTTGATTTGCAAGAGAAAACTAGGGTTTTGGAGTTTTAATTTCCAATCTCTCCCACCATTGATGCTTTAGCTTGAAGATTAGGAATTGGAAATGAAGTAAATGAGGAGGAGAGGGGTTGGGACTGAATACATAAGTGGGCTCAGCCCAAACCAAAACCCTAAGTGAAAAAGTAGCAAAAATCAACCTTCTCCAAACGTATCGAAGCTTATACTCAAAAGGTCGCAAACGGCATTTTAAACTCAATGGGAGTAGTCCCGAGTCCTAATTCGACCGTATGCAAAAAGTAGCTTTTCGGACAAAATTCCGAGTATCGATAAAATATTTTAATAAAACATTTAAATATAAAATCGACAAATATGCGGGTTGTTACAATAATAATTTAATTTTATCACGTTCTAACAACCAGGCATCCATATATAACTACAACAATTTACGAAAAATCATTTCTTTTTTTATACAAAAATAATTCTTTCATTTACCCTATTTAGAACAATACTGTGTCGGTTTATCTTGTTTAAGAGTTTAGAAATCCCTATCGATAAAATGGCATCCCACATATCGACTAGAATCCATAAACACTCAACAAATAAGTCAAACACAATATAAAACAAATTTTTATTTAGTAACAAATACGCGCTCATATCTATTAATACACTCAAACTCATTCTAAAGTACTACTGACTCTATTCTATGAGTAATTCCCACCATAGCCAAGGTTATCACCAACCTAAGCTCTGATACCAACTATAATGACCCGCAAATCCGTATCCCTTGAGTCAAAACTATTCTACATTAATCAACTCAAGTTGAACAGAAATAGAACCATTTGGATTAAAGAAGAAGAGGTAGAAGAAGAGAAAACAGAAAACATCAACAGAATCTAACCAACGCAGCAGAATAAAATATAATAGATAATCACAGATCTTTACATCAAAACAAATACTATATCAGTTTATACATACATCATCAGAGTAAATCGATAACATACAACTGGACAATAACCATAACCTGTCCACACAATCTGAATACACAGCGGAATATTTAAACAAATACGGAAGTACGCATCGCCATCCAGCTCGTCTCCTGAGCTCTACAGCATCCTATCCTGTATCCTATAATACTCGGTCTGACCCGAGCATTATAGTTAAATAACACCCGAGTCAGTCTGAATATACCAGCGTGAGAAATCACACTCAAATTGATTATTAAAGTTTCAAAAATCCTTTGAAAACAAAAGCATCTCGTAAGACCACGCCACAAATAAACATGTCGGGTTTTTACCTTACGATGGCTAAAACACTTTTTTATGAAATCCTCTGATATTATAATAGGGTCTATTTACAAATACTTATTAAAATAGCCAAAATTGTTACATGATTAAATTCCAGCTACTAGCCACAGAGTGGGTAATACAAACAAAACTCGTAAAAGGCACGTAGGGAGAATGTATTTCCAACTAATGACTAGACACTAGGGTACCACCTATCACAGTACGTGGCCTAGATCACCGTACCGAGGATCACTCCCGACCCCCTGCAACCCAAGACCCGGACTATCCGTTACTGGATAATCCCGAGTAAGATCACCCCATGGTTGGGATCAGCAACCGCACCACTAAGCCGAAATAAAAGGGACATCTAGACAGGGATGACCTTACCCGAAAATGGGTGCTGCCCACCAAGCCTTGCTGCATAACCCCTGATTTTCAGTCATTCCCGGTTGATGAGGCTTGAGGCTAAGCATTACCTTTTAGAACATATCCCTTAGAAATCCCATCGTCCACCTGATGATGTTCCGATAGTATTCATCCATACAAGTCCGTCCCGGGTTCGAACGGTACCGAAGGCACTATTCCTACTGCATCCATTTTGGAAACATCCTCAGGATTAGTAGCGACTAGCCCTTGCACTTCACTGCTCCATCTTCGATTCCGAACTCATTTTCCCACGAAAACGTACAAACCGGTTCAAAGTGGTTTTCGAGAAATAAATCCTGATCCCGGTCTCTTCGAAACGATTAGCACATTGGTCAATATTGATAGTCGATGATTTAACTATCAACTAATATTCACAACATCTATCAAATAATAAATAATTTCTCAAATTATTTATTGATCTCAAAATATCTTTGCAAGATATATTTCCACTTTGCAAACCCCTTTTGAAAACAGTTTCAAACTATCTTCCTTTTACAGAATAAATTTCCCAAATATTTTCTATTTCTACTGAAATCACCAAGCACAAAACTTTAGATTTAAAAAAATAATTAAAACACTTTATTGTAAAATATGCTTTAACATTTAAATTTAGAAAACTGCTTTAAACCTAATTAAAAATAATACCGTAGGAATATTTAAAATAAGGTTATTTCATAAAGTATAAAACAAGATTTTCTCCCTTAAAACAAAATACTAAGTCACCTTTAAATAATTACTACGATAATAGATTTGAAAAATACTTATTTTAGAATTTAAACATTTAGTAATAATAAATTTTCTAAAACATGCTTTTTACAACAACATTAAAACTTTTATCTTTTATTTAAAAATTTACTTTGAAAACGTACTTGGCTATCGAGGGAAATATACTTCTCTTCACATCCTTTAAAAATAAATCACCGTTTATTTTTAAACAAATTTTCTCTTGCTTTAATAAATTCCCACTGTGAATTTATTTCCCAAATATCCACTGAACCCAGTTTATGAATTTTTCTTTGTCCTTTGGAATAAATTTAAACCTTAGATTTAAAGTAAATTCTTTTATTTCTTTAAATAATATCATTTAAGTTTTATAATTCATTATTATATTATTATTTTCCTGTTTATTCAAATCCTCTTTTTCCCATACTCGGAGTTATTTATTAGAATTTTAAAAATCACATTTATTCTTATCCAATTCATTCTTAAATTCATTCAAATTTTCTATAATTATTTCGCTTATAAATTCACTTCTTTTATTTTCTTTCCAAAATCCAATTTATATATTTTTGGTAACTCATTATACATAAATATATTCAATCAAACCATAGCATTCAATATTCCAATATAATTCATCATAGAATATGAAATAATCACAACAGAGAATATTAAATAATTTAAATAAATGTTGAGGAATCCAGTTGGATCCCTCCCACATCTTTTCCCTGCATCCATAGATGTTAGCACAACATAAAATATCAATACCACTTCGAGGTGGAATATCGCGGTATATGGGTTTAAATATAATAACATCCGCTATTATGCGCCGCATAGGGTCTCATCCGCTATATAATGCAGGAAATCAATCATTCCAAGATATATTATATACTATAATATAGCACATCAATCAATTCAACCATTCAACCAATTATTTAAATTTAATTATTTAAATTTATATCAAACCAGATGAGTGAGATTAACTCACCTTTTCTTTTATTTGCAATCCATTCCAATATTGCCTTGGTTTCTCAATTTTTGACCTTGAATAAACAATTTACATGATTTTATTAATATTTGACTAATTGAACAATTAATTTCCATTTAATAGATTGAATCAACTAATTATTTAATTTAAAACTAAGTTTCCTTTAATACATTATTTTTAGTAACTAAAATAATTAAATAGGCCACTAAACAAAATAACTACCATAATTCATTATTTTTAAAACTAAACTACTTTTATAAAATCAACTAATCACCCTAAACACATATTTTAAAATAAACTACTAAGTTTAAAATATGCATATGTAGATTCTTTTTATTTATTTCTTTCCACTTTGAAAATGCATATATATGTTTAAAAATAAATTATAGGTTTCAAAATCCCCCCCTTTTTTTACATAATCATTTCCAAATTCCTACTTACACATATATATAAATTTACATTGACCTAAACAGGATTTCTTTACATACAGTAATTATTACTTTCAGTTTCCTAAGATGTAAATATAAAATTTATAAATAACTGAAGATACCTCACGGCAAACTCGAGACCTGCTCGAACACGCGCGACCGTCGCAGTCGACTCCAATCTCAAAGACAAAAATCCAATCCACTGCCGCACTACCCCAGTTGCACGCGAGCTTCTCCACTTGCCAAGTCCCTCTCATCGCCACAGCAGCACCTCGCGTGCCTTCAAAACCCCAATGAACTTGAGCCAAACTCGATCGCGACAAACTTGGCCTCAAATCGAAATGACTCGTGAAACCCTAAGCTTGCTCGGCTATCTCCTGCCAAACTCCTCCAAGCGCTCACCTACGAAGACCCCACACCATGGCGACACTCAGCTTCACGAGCGCCGCGCTCGTGCTCACGCGATTCTGGTCGCGCCTCCTCCCAGCGCTCGCATGATTCGCGGCGACTTCGGTCGCGCCCTCTTTTTTTATATTATTATACGAAGAAGGTGGAAAGGAGGAGTGGGGTTTTGGTTTGGAATTGATAGCGAAATGAAGATGGTGATTATTACCCTCGGCCATTTTTTTATATCTGAATCTGATTTTGTTGAGAGGAAAGAAAAAGAAAGAAAGTCGTGATTCTGTAAACGAGGAGGAGCGACATAATCAGGTATAGGTCGGCTTCTACAGAGATAGGTTGGCTAAGGACAATATAGGGTGGCTGCTGATTTAAGTATATATATAAATATAATTTATTTCCATTATTACATACCTCAAAATCTCGAACCCCATAGAGCCATGCCGCTAGGCATTTATAGTGTTAAACCCCTATTCCGAACGCAATGGAAAATGTTTCGAGCCCTAATTCGATCGTATGGAGAAGATAGCTTTTTGAATCCAGTTATAAAATATAGTTTTCGATTTAATTTTCAACGCGTTTACCTATCGTACGCTTATACAACAATTCCGATCAATACAAAATTTGAAATACGATAATAATATAATATTACGAATCCAATCGCACTGGTTTCGTTAAATTCCAAGACTATGCCTTGGTAGGCTATTTTTAAATTCAGTTTAAACTATAAAATCTCAAAACTTAACAAAGCACTTCCAAATTCAATTTTAACACTTCTACTATCTTCAGTACTATCGATATAAATTTTACAAGCCTTCAAATTATTTTTAATAGGCTTAAAACTCCAGATTCAACATTTTACCCAACTTCAGCTTATTTAATTAAATAATTAAATTACCAAATAAATGGTGATATTTTAATTCAAGTTAAAAATTAATTTTTTAAATATTTAAAATCAATTAAATATTCTGATTTCAAACATCCAAAAATTCCGGGTCGTCACAGTACAGAGCATGGCGAGTGTACACACTTGCGTGTGAACACATGACTTTAGGTGTTTCTTATTTTTATAAAACAAAATAACACACACACACACACACACATATATTGGTTTTTTTTCTTTTGAGAAAGTTTTGCAAAATCATCTTATCACCATTTAACTTAGAAGATAAAAATGTTATATTCTTTTCTTTAAATCCACCACTATTTTTTTTTAAAAGATTTTCAATTAGGATATATTTCATAGTTATCACCATGAATCTTCCTATATACTAGTTAAACCATTGTTACATGTAACCAAACTTACTTTTATTTTTGTTAAGACAATTAAATTTTCAAAAATTTCAATTTAATAAGCAAAACCATATATTTATCCTATAGTGTTTCTTAAAAAGTAAATAAAAAGAAATTTCGTTTTTGAGATTTTTTTTTTAATTTTTTTGGTTTTGGAAAGAAAACGAAAAAAATAAATCATGAAAAATTAAAAATTACCATGAAAAATTAAAAATGAAGATGAGACTCCCCCACTTGATTTTGACTGTGTCCCTATAGTCAACCCCAGTGAAAGGAGAACAATAAAAATAAAAATATAACCTATATTTATATGAAAATGAAAAGATTATTATTTACAAGACATCAAAAAAAATATTGTCAAAAAGTAAATGAAACGATCTTCCAAATACCAATTCATCTGTCTCTTCAAGTGTGAGAGACACGGCATAAGCATAGAAAACCAAACCATAAAAGATTTCGAAGTTGAATGTTGATTTGGAAAAACAAATGTCGTTTTATCAAAAATTATGTGAGTAGTTTTGTTTTCAATGATTTTTGGGATAGATAAAACAATTGGTTGAAATTCAAGTCTATTTTCACCAAATTGGAATTCAAACTTATCATTGAAAACTTCTTCAAAGTTATCAATTTCAAAATCAAAATGGTAACCTAATCTTCCACTTCAGAAATCAACAACTCATCTTCGAAAATTTCAAAGAATTTATGTTCAAAAAATTCGTCTTCCTTCGTTGAATTATTCACAACTTCATTGCATATATCAAGTTCAAAATCCAAAGTTGTTACATTCAATTTTTTGAAGTCAGAAGAAGGATGATCGAATTTTAAATCGAGTTTCTTACTTTCAAAAGAATTGAAATCCAACTCAATTACAGAATTTTAAATAACTTCGTTAAGATTGTCATTTTCAATTTAAATTTTTTTAATTGAAAATCATCGATTTGGGTAAAAGACGGATTATCACTTGACTCATCACACGTCGAGATTTGATTTTGTTTCTCACATTGTTTCATATATGTTTCAAAAAATAAATCTGACCTATCATTGTAAATGTCATCCGTTTGCTCAATAAAATCCAATTTATTAGTATTAACTTGAAAATTTTCAATTTGAAATTATTGAGAACAAAAATTGTCCATTTAACCATAGTCGAGATTGTTCTCATTGCCAAAATCATTTGAAAAGTGATTTCTATTTATGTTTCGATTTTGAAATTCATTTTGGAGTTCGAATTTATATTGGCATGAGTTATAATCGAAATCATTTGAATTTTGAAATGAATTCAGATTTGATTATCTTGAAAACTTTGACTTGAGTTATTGGACAAATATGAATTACACAAATCATTTATCCTTTGATCATTTTGTGTAGTGAATTCACGTAAAGACAAAATCATTTCAATGCTACTTTCAGGATTTGAGGATTGATCTTTATTTTGAAAATTTTGTGATGCAAAATCCAAATTGTTTGTACAATAGTTGTTATTAAATTTCCATAAGAATTTGATGTGAAATTATATGGATTATATTGACTTTCATAACTATTTAAAAATTCTTACCAATAGGGAATTTCAGACATTTTCAAAATGTTTTTTTTTTTTTGGATTTTTTTATAAAGGAAAACTACATACCAAAAGGAATTTATTTTTCAAAAGGGAAATTTGTTTGATCTTTGGACTTTCCAAATTTTTTTCGTTTTTGAAATGATTTTTAATTTTTTTTGGATTTTTGTTTTTCTAAGAAAAAATAACTTAATTTTTTTTGGATTTGAAAATTTTGGATGAATTTTTTTTTCAAAAAAACTAAGTTAAGAAATATTTACAGTTTTTTTATTTTGAAATTTTTTGTTTTTTTCTGTTTGTTTTTTTATATGCATAAACTAGTGCAACTAAATGAATGCAATGGCTTAATTACAAATTTTCAATCCTAAGTATCTCCTAACTCAAAATTGTACAATCACACTTAGCCTTAAATCAACAAAAATATTTCTTAGCGAGATAATGAGTAGGAGATGTCGGTGCACAACGAATCACCATAGCAATGCAGCCGAAGGTTTAAGTATCATTAGAGAAACAACCACTATATACCAATCATCATAATATTTATAAATGATTATTGCTCTACATAGCTTAGACATCGAGAAATAAATTTATTCAAAGAAGACAACTGTCAAAATACAATTAAGTCCTAGGTGAGCTCTCGACACCCTTAAGTCGAATGTCTAACCGTTATTATTAACCAAAATTCTATGATGAAATGCGATTTGTGGAACTAGGAAACGGTGATCAAGTCCCCCACCTTATTTGGATTTGGAGTGTTGTCCTTAGGAAAGAAAAATAAGATGACATGAATGCAAAACTGATATTAAACGTGTTTTTAACAATGCAACTACAATAAAATTTGATTTTGAATTTTTTATATATAGATGCAAATGCAATCAAACAACAATGCAACTAAAATAAAAATGAAGATTAGAACACGGTACTAGAGCGTGCAGATTATTAGCAATTTTTTTAGCAGCGATTTTTTTTAAGTAAGCAATTTATTTGGCAAGCAGAGCGACAGTTTTTAGCAGGCTGTTTTTTTATCTGCTTTGGCAACCTAAAATGTAGTAGACAAGATCGATATTTATCTAGCTATATAAAGGAAGGAAACAAAGACAAACACAAAAATAAAATCTTTTACTTTTTTTTCTTTTCGAAAGGTTTTTTTTTATATCAAAAGAAGAAAATTAAAACAAATGAAAAACTAATTTTTTCCTGAAAACTCAAACTAAAAAAAAAAATTATACGTCCAAAACAAGTGCAATACAACTAAACTAAAACTAAAATCAAGTGCAAGTAAAGGGAGAGAGTAAAGATAAACAATTTGGCCCAACAAGAAACCCGAACCCGCAATTTCTAATCTTCTCAGATAAAATAAATTAAACAAAACAAACACAAACTCAAACAAAGAACGTAAACTTAAAAAGGGAAAAAAAGAAAATTGCAAATTCAAAAAAAGAAAAAGAAAAAAACACTAGTTCAATCAAAAGGCGAGTCGATTGGTTTGGGTTCAGGTGAAATCAGAAAGAGGCGATTTGCGTTCGGTCGATTGGGTTGCTGAACCGAAGTTTAATTTGATGGTTTGAAGCGATTGGCTATAGGCTATTGGGCATGGTTCGGTGATGGTTTTGTTGAGAAGAAGTGGTGAGGAAGTCGAATGTTCGACAGTGGCCGTAAGGGGTTGTAGGGGAGTAGCGTAGGTTTGGTGAAACTGTAGGCAGGAGAGGTGGTGATGATTGTTGTTTGTATAGTTTGTGGATGACAGCGGTTGGATATGGTCAATTTAGATATGGTAAGGGATGTATATGCTTGGAGGATTACTGGAAGATGGCTTTAGTAAGTTGTCCAAGGATGTGGAGTATAGGCGATGGGGAAGATTTGTTGTTTAAACTATTGTGACAGTATATAGGAAGGTTGGAATGGATGGTGGTTAGTCGTGAACCAGAGAGTAGCAGTGGATTTGAACTGTGGTTGGAAGTTTAGCAATGTGGTGATATTTTTGGTCAAGGAAGTGATGATCGATGGTCAGGGGTACTGTGGCAGAGTTGAAGGTGGCAGTAATTAATGTGAATGTGCACTGACATGCATAGGGTAACAGGGAGGGTGAAATGGCAGAAGTGTATTGGTTTGTGAGTATTTGTAAGTATGTAAGTGATGGGATGATGGGTGTTAGGTTGGTAGCAATGGCCGGGATAGGCAGAGTTGTGATATGGTTGTTATTGCTGTGGTTGGAAATGTGCAGTTTTATGGTGGAGTGTAGGTAGTTTGAAACGTATATGGATGTGCACAATGTATCAGTGGGTGGTTATGTGACAGAAATGGGTAAAGGCTGATGGTTATATGATATGGTGGAGAAGGAGTTTGTGGGGGAGCAGTTAGATTTGAGGTGCAGAGTTATGTGCAGGGTGAAAGATGGTAAAGATAGGGGAAGGGGCAGTGAGAAGTGTTGGAATGTTGTTGTGATATATGCACTGTAATGGTTTGTGATTGTCGTTGAAGTAGAGTTGAAGTGTGGTGGAGTAGTTGTATTAGTAGTTGCAATAGAGTGGTATGAATATGTAGCAGTATCCACAAGCATGCAGAAGTCGATGTGATGAACAATTCTGTGGTATTGGCTGTTGATGGACAGCGGAGTTGATCAGTGGAGAGAAGTCGATGTTGCAACTGTATGTTGTGGAGTAATTGATGTATGTTGAAATGTATGTATGTTGCGGTGTTTGCAGAGGAGTTTAGGTGGTACTGGTGGATGTTCATGCAGCAGTGTTTCAGTGGATGAAGGTGTTGGCAATGGCAGGGATGTACTGGTTGTACAGTAGCACAGTGGAAATGAGACAGAAATGTGCACAGTATTATTTTTTAAATTGTAAACTTGTAAAAAAATGAAATGTGAATTGCAAAGGAAATAAAATGTTTTTGTTTTTGTTTTGAAATTCTATAAGATATTTTTTTTTAAATATAAATGCAAATAGAAGACGACGACAACAAACAAATCAAAATGAAAGCAAAATTTACACAACAAACACATAACAATTTTTTTTAAATGCACCTTAACACACAAAACAAATGCACAATAGAAATCAAACGACAAATAGTTCGAAGAATAGAAATTAAAATCAAATCAATTGTCCAGCAACGGCACCAAAAACTTGTTTGACAGCTAAATTCTTATTGGATTAAAAAATAGCTGATCAAATTTTAATTTAAATTAACCGCAAGCGCACGACGTACAATTTTAGTATGTGGCAAGTATGAGTCGATCTGCATGGAATTGTTTAGATTTTAAAATTCTATCCAATCAAATTAAACCAAGAATTTGAGATTCTGTTAAGTTAAAAAAAATAGAAAAACTAGCAAAACAAAATGGATAAAAATATGAAAGTTTGAAGGCAATTTAGAGGCAAGTCCCTTCTCTTGATTACATAAATCAACATATATGAAATTATGGTCTCTATTTTTTGGTCTTCGTGAATTTAATTGATATGGTTATCATAAGTATGGAATATCCGTGCTATTAATTAGTCCGATATAAACCATCAAACTATAACACACTCATTAAACCACTTCTTAACTCTCATGAAAATGACAATGAACTTGAAAATAAAATCTATTCTAAGCATGAGCTATTATTGATTAGAAATATAGATCATTAAATTTTAATTTTAAAATTCACTTTATTATCCAAATCATATATAGATGAAGAGGTAATTTACGTTTGTGTTTGTTTAAACATAACCTATTTGGCGTCAACAATGTAGGTTATCAAATTCAAAACTAAAACAACAAATTTTAACCCACTCAAACATTTCCATTAAGAAAAAAAGAGATAAAAAATTATCAAAATGTTGAATCTACATGATTAAGAGAACTACATTACCCATAAATCGAAGAGGTTTAGCCTCTCATATTTGTTATCATTTCAACAAATGTAGCATTCAACATGAAATAAAAACAAGAAGAAAATGCAAACTAAGTAAAAAGAGAGCTAATTAAAATGAAATAGAAGCTAGTCTACTTGTATAAATAAAATGATCTACACTACTAACATGAAAGGAAAAAACATATAAATAAAAAAAGCAAGAATTAAAATTGCATTAAGAAGAAAATTACATAAGAAGAAGAAAATGTCTAAGTAGTCATGAAATAGAAATAGAGCTTATATTTTATTTTTGAACATCAAACTAAACTAACTAAAGAGGAGGCTTAAAGAAGGTTAAGAGATTAATTACATGAACATATGATGTATCTATACAAGTTTGAAAGCCTAATCTATATTTTTGGAAACTACCTAAACTACCCTCTTAGGAAATGTAACATCCAAATAATCATTAGCATTAGTATAACCCTCCATTTAAATATGCATGTAGCTTTAATCATGTGCATTAGTATTTTAGTAGGGGATCATGGTAAGCGGCATTACACTAGAAAAGACCTTTGTAGCGTTGAAAAAACACTACGAAAACTTTTAGTAGCGTTTTAAAGAACGCTACTACAGGTCGCACAACTAAAACTATGATTTTTTTGGTTGCGTTTTAAAAAGGCTACAAAATTTTCCGTATAACTGCATTTTTTAAACGCTGCTAAAGTTTTTTCTGC
Organism: Allium cepa; assembly: GCA_030765085.1. Taxonomy (NCBI): domain Eukaryota; kingdom Viridiplantae; phylum Streptophyta; class Magnoliopsida; order Asparagales; family Amaryllidaceae; genus Allium; species Allium cepa. The sequence continues at coordinate 980,335,821 of CM060934.1, forward strand.
AACATTTATAAAACCCTACCAAAACTAACATTTTTAGTTGCGTTTGTACTTGGATCATTCTTTGATTTTCTATAGCCTTTATTGTGTGCAACTAAAAAACTTTTCCTTGCATTTATTTTATGCCATTATAATTTCAGATGGTATTTTACATTTGTTTCCGCAGCATTTTTGAAACGCTACTAAAAGGCATTGATTGTTTTGTAGCATATTGTAGACGATACTATATAGTGTTAATGGCTTATATTACTTCCAGAACCAGTTATATAATAGTCATGTTAAAATCACCAACAATCATATAATTACCATATTCAAACCAATAATCAATCAATCATACAATCGTCATATTTAAATAATTAAGAATACGTTAATCACATAAGTATAATATCCATAAGCAGTTAGATAATAGTTATTTTACAAAATGAGCACATTCACATACCACAAGCATTCATAAACAAGTTTACACAACCAGTACTGAAAAATATCATACTACATATAACAATTGAAGTTATGTCCATTGTTGCTGATGGTATTCACTCTGGAAAAGCTAATTACCTGTAAACAAAGTTGATAGTCAACAATAAGAATTTGCCATGAATTATCAAGTAACATTCAAACAATATTAATTGATTATTATTCAAACATAATATAACCAAAACTTGAAATAGTTGTAGGTTTATCAAAAGGTACGCTCAGTAATGAGTGATTTATGCTTAACCTATTTAAGATTTATGTTTCATTTATTTTGAGACCTTAACCTCCATAATTATCGGTGATTTATGCTTCTTCTACATAATATCCAATATAAATAATCTTATATTCTCTTAATAACATGCAAGGTGTACATTGAGAAAGATGCAATATCACTCCAGGACATAATCAATCCCAAGTTCTTGAGCCAAACTCTCTTTTTTCTCCTAGCAAGCATACTGATTCTCCTGGAAACTTTCATAAAGTTTTTGCAAACAAATAATAAGGTTGATCATAAAGTATTCCTTTTACTAGCTCGAGATCTTGACCCTGCTTTTTGTCAAATATTCACTGAAAATTCACGAAAAAAGGGAAAATGAAAAATGAAAAAGGTGTAAATCAAATAGAAGAACAAATATCTTAACGTAATCTGTCATGAAGGAAGAGAGATGCGGTAAATTTCATAGGTGTACCATAGTCCTATGATGATAATTAATCACAAATATGGTAAGAAAGCGAATTTCTTCTTCTACGAGAATAAATAAAAGGAGCAAGTTTAAAAAAATTCTAGCAATGCCTATTGTAGAATTTAAAACTAAAAATTAAGAAATGGAGGAAAAAAAACTAAAACTTATGTGAATTTCTTATATTGAAGTCGTAATGTAATGACAACTTCGAGATCGACATACTATTCATCTTAAGTTCTATATAATGTCAAAAAATATTGTATGTAGCAATGAATTGGACTTCTTCAAATACTTATTTCAATTAAAATCCGTATAATAACATATCAAAAATATCCACAACTAAGTTTATTAGCATAACTCAAATCCATTTATTTAACATATGACATCCACATATAGCTTTTAAAATAATAAGAGAAATGTCAAAAAATGATTAAAGTATATGTAAATTAAAAAAAAAAAACTGTTTTACTACCGCACATTGAAAACATAATCATCATGAAAAAGAAACACGTTTTCGTATATGTAGTTTAATTTAGGAAATACACTAGCCGCATATAAAGAAGAAAAGAAATTTGCAACTAAAACAGCTAAAAAACTCATCTCAAACATTATTCAAATACCTTTGCCAAATTTTTGATGATATTTCCTTCTAAATATGTCGACCGATCTTTCTTCATCAAAAAACACCCCTGTTACCTTAGACCGGTATGCAAGAGTGCCACCCGTGTTAATGTCTGTAACTATGAAAGTAACATAATATTTGCGTGGATAACCAGCCTGCTTATTATACTTGATAACCCTGTCAAGTTTTAGCTTTGGGCTAACCTGCAAAGACCAGTATAAAAGAGTTGCAACAATATATAAATTATATCAAGTGTAACAACAATAAGGCTTATGTTGAATCTGAACAATGTTAACCTCCAAATAACAGGTAATCGTGATTAAACGTTCAACATATCAGATTATGGTTTGTTAATTTGAAGTCTTATGAAATGTGAAATTTAAGGCTTTTGGCATGCTATGCTAGTATCTGAATTCATGTCGAAATCAACATGAATATTAATAGCAAAGAACTGGAGGTAAGTAGTAGTGGAAACTACAACCTCATTTGTGCCAAACACTCAAAACAGATGGTGAATTTACAACCAGATCCATTGATTGAGGAATGGTATAAAGCGACTAAAAGATAGTAGAACATCAATATAGTGCAAATTAAATAGATAGACAACGACTACGCACCAATATGTGCAGATATAAATAAGAATTCAATGTGGATATAAGCAATTCCACATATGTAATTATGGACAGAACTTGATTTATCATATATTTAGACAAGACAAATAAATGACTTCTTCCAGTTAAACTATTATATGGTCTATAGACATCAGCACTAATAAAATATACTTGCCTCATAAAATACTTTTGACTTTGAATTTGCATCCAACTGTGTCCTCATTAATTCTTCCGGAAGATAAACAAGCATATAATGTTTTGATACAAAAATATGAACAAAGAGACTCAGTGGGATAAATGAAATTCATTTCAAAGTACCTCTGCTACTTGAAGCATGTGCTCAGTTTTCCTTAGTTTGCATTTATGATCCTCATTTGACTTCTCAAGCTGGTATTCATCAGCTGGTTTACAAGTGCAAAATATATACTTTCTAGAACTAAGCTGGTTAGAAAACTATATATCGAACTTGTTAGGATTACTAAAGAAACAACTCGATAAAGATATAAATTAATTACATATAAGGATCATATTTTTCATTATTGCTATGTAGATTTAACACACTGAGAAGTGTTGTTGTCTCATAACCACAATTAATGTGGTAACTGCAGTGGAACTTCTTTTATTATTAATAATGTACTTTGTTACTAACAAAACAAGTAAAAGAGGTCAAAGTGTTTAATCTATGTAATCCATGCATTCCTCATGGATGTTAATATTAATTCACTGACCAAAGTAGTCGAAAAGAACAAAAAAGCACAAGGACCTGCCTTGTGCTTGCCTTGAGCACTATTTTCTCGTTTTTTCAGCAAATATTGCATCAGCTGAAAATTGCTATAAAATTGGATTTTGACCATTTAAAACTGCATTATATGCAAATTTGAAAAATAAAACATCAAGAATTCATCACAAGTGCAAAACATCAAGTTTTTATTGATGTTTATTGTACTAGTTAATCGATTTACTTTCCTCCAAATACACAGCAGCTAGAAATACTTAAATTTATTAATTAGTTATCACATGTTCGTATTTAAATTAGAACATGTTAATGTTTAAATTAATAGAGTGATGATGATTATTTGTTTTATTAGTACCAGATATTATACATTACTAAATACCTTGAAGTGGTTATTCAAGAATCATATTAACATTAAAGTCTTTACTAGATGACTTAATACTTGTGGACCTGTAATATCCCTCCTTTTTGGACAGCTTAAATCGATGATAAACCACACACGTCAGACTCAAACCATACAGAAGGGCGGATTGTTATTGGGGCGAATAAGAAAAAGCAAAGAAAGACAAACAAAAAGAATCTTGCAGCGGAATGACAAAATATATTAATCAAATAACAGTTCATGAAGCTTTTTACAAAATATTTGATTGTACCAACACAATACAAAATCAGAGTTACACATATCAGAGATAAATAAATAATGCAACGGAAAAGTATGAATGCAGTGGAATAAATATAGTAAACAATAGATATGGTAAATAATAGTAACACAAATATTCGTCTTCGTCCTCCAAAAATAAGGACTTCAAATCCTGAAATGCTCAGGCTGACCCGAGCGAATTGAAAAGACAAAACACTCCAGTCAGAACTAAAAGATCTTATGTAAGTTAAATCAACGAAAATAAATATGAGTGGAACGGCGTCAGAGATGTTTACAGGGTTTGACATTTAGTATCCAATGTCTAACGTGAGTGTAGTAACTCAAAAGATGTTCGGGATTCACATCTCCTAAGGATCTGTTAAACTATCTACTATGTAGTAATATACGCTACTATAATAATGTCTAAAGTAAAGTTAACTATTAAAATAGCGTTAAGGCGTTACACATATCCCCCTTAACACATTTTACATATTCCCATAGTCTATATAGTACCGTAATCCCGCCCGTACTAGATGCCGTCAGAGGGCACTCTATAGGTATGGTACAAAACAAACTCGTAGAAGGCGCGCTAGGGTAGGTGACATGGCACAACTAGGCAATGTCAGGGTAGATATACAAATTACACTTTCGGACTGTTGGTAACGCATAACCACAACTACCGTCCAACTCGAAACACACTCCCAAGTAAAAATCGAAGATGGCCACCAAATAAATCAAAAGACAGAATATAGATCGATGGAGTGTGTCCGATCGGAGGAATGACCTCACTTGGCCCGTCAATTGCTCCTGTTTTAGCCACCTTATGCCAACTCACGGGAGTCGAGTCCACGTATATACATCATATAGGATCGTCGCCACCATCCTACTTTATTCTGTAATCTCCACCACATACACAGTTGTCAAAGTGGTTTTTGGTATTGGTAGAGAGTATGACAACATCCAATCCCGGTCACTTTGACAACCAACCGCTTATTACACACCGAATGGTTCTTTTACATTTCCAAAATCATTTCATAATTGATTTCAAAATATCATATTCAATTCAAACCATATCACTTTCGAAATCATTACTTACTTTCGAAATCATATTCGTCTTTGAAATCATAGTTCGATAATTATATTTCCTTTCAAAGTCAAATTCACAATTTATATCAAAATATCGTGTTCTCAAAAACTATACCACTTTCAAATCATATTTCTTCCAAAAATCATATTTCCAAAACAGGTTAAGTCCTTGCTTCAAAATCATCATTTCGACTTATTATAACATTCAAAATTCCAACTTAGGTTATAAAGTCATTTAACCTTATTCTCTTTTTAAACCAATTGAAATGAATATAAACTCTTCCACGTACTTAGTTTGGAAAATTTAGAAATTAGTTTAAATAGTTCTAAATAGTTAAAATGCTCTAAACTGTTTAATTATAGCTAAATACTTTTAAATTGATTTATGATAGTTAAATAGATTTAAATTAGATTGAATATAATTAAAATAGTTTAAATATCTTAAAATAGACTAATTAGATTTAAATAAATTAAAAGGGTTTAATTAGTTTTTTAAAATAAATTAAATTGGTTTAAAATAGATCAAAATAATATATATATATAATTAATATTGGTTAAATAGTTTGAATAAATTTGAAAATCTTTACAATTTGAAATTTTAAAATAATATATTTTAAAGCATTTTATATTAAAATATGAATTTGGAATTTATATCAAATTAAACTATTCATTCATTTCAACACATTTGGACCAATTTAAATTTCCAAATCGACCAATCCACTTTCCAAACCTTTCAATTTTCAATTTTCAATAACAATCGAATTTCAAATCGGTCTCAATCCATGTTCAAAATCAATTCGAATCACTCCAATTTCAAAAATATTTCAAAGTTATTTTAAAATAAATTTAATAACTCAATTTCGATAGATTTTCATTTATACTTAAAAGTTTAACTTCAAACTTCCAATTTAATTTCTTAAAGAAATTCCTTTTTAAACCAATTCACATTTCAATGCAAAACTTGATTTTTCAATAATTCTTCATTTATATAAACCAAATTTCTATCTCAAAATATCATTTTATTAAATTCAAAAATTTAAGGATTTTAAATTCATTTAATTTAACCAATCCGGTGTCCGTACATAATTTTCTACCATAGGGTTAAGTGATACGGATATTTATCATTTCAATCCACAATTTAAAATTTTACTTTTATATATCATTTCAAACCGCAATCCCGAATCAAATAAAAATCCATAACGAACTTGTAGTTTATAACGATATAATACACAACATCCATTCAACCAACATCAACAATCAACATCCATCACAATCATCATCTAAAACAATCAATAAATATCAATATAGAATTGATAATCGATAACAGGTATTTACTGGCAGTTTATATTCAATAATAAGTTAAATAACGATTTAATTCAAATAAATTCAAATTAACTGAGATAATGATTAAAATATACCAAGCAGTCATAAATAAATTTCCAATCACATCATAAATTTAATTTAAAAAACTTAAGAAATTTAGAAGTTATGAGTGGGTTAAAACACTCACCTTTGAATTTAAATTGATTTTAAATCCAATTTAAACCAAAAATTTGAACAATCTTCAAATTCGTCCAAACCAGCGTCAAAATGTCCAAAATTTTAATACGATTCCAACTCAAGAAATCGTGCATGAAACGAACTTCGTATGCAATAGTTATAAAGGTTAGAACAATCGAATTTGATTCTAAATGAAATAAAATAAAACAAAATGGGTCACCACTCACGTTCTTCCACATCAACATGTTGACTACACGACACAGGACGAACACGAGACCAAACCGAACTCGCCTTCACCGAAGTTTGACCAACCACGGCTGCCACCCCACGGTTTAGGGTTTCAATCCCTAAATCGACAAATTCGACCACCTCCGACACTAATATGCGATGCAACCACCATCAAACGGCTCCACGCAGCAAGCTCCGCAAAACCCTCAAATCAATTTGCCGATAGACATCGAAATTAAAAACCCCCAAATTGAAATTAGGGTTTCGCGGTTTCAAGACTTTGACCGTGATTTCTGCATGATTCATAAACTGTTATGAAAAACGAGCACTTGATGTAGGTTCCATTCGTTGAGATCTTCGATTCTATAATTTTTTTGAATTTTTTTTGGAGTTTGAATTTTTGATTTGAAATGGAAGTTTGTTTGTCTGACATTGGGAATGCGTAGTAGGAGGAGTGGACAGAAGATGTACGTGCAGAAAAATGAAAGTGAGTGGTAGCTAGGGTTTGTAATAGATTATTATATGTAGGGTTGAAAATAGAAAGGATGGACCTGATCGATTTGGATTGGAACGATCAACGACCCGAAAAGCCCGTTCTGCCTCCGGAATGAAAATGGGTCAACCCATATATCAAAAGAGATATTTTTGATGATTTCAAACTCAATCGAATAAATTTCAAGTCCTAATTCAAAAGTATGAAGAATTTATGTTAAAATCAGCTTATTTCAAATTGATTTCAATTGATTTTAATTAATTTGATTTCTAGGCGTTTCGAGCCCGTATGATCAAACAACAAGTCCGATCGCTACGAAACTTGAAATCTTACAATAATTCACTACTATTGATCCGATGAAACTAATTTCGTCGAAATCCGAGATATTTTACAAAATGGATATTTTCACGTTAATTAAATAAATTAATATTAAATTAATTAAATCACTTTTCGATTCAATATTTAATAATCTACAATTTCCATCACTCTGAATTACTTAGTGATTTATAGCCCTTTAAAACAAATTCCTATATTAATTTACAGTGGAATATTTCACAATTACAAGGTTTTAATTTCAATTTCAATATATTCAAAAATTATATTTAAATTTCCAAAATCCATTTTAATTTGCTTTCCATCTTGTTATTAAACCAATTATTATCCTGAGGCTATAATTATACTAGTTTATATTTTATTACACCAATAATTTCCAATTTCATCCAAATCCCTATTAAGGTGATGTTTAAATCCATTTAATTGCAATTGATTTCAAATTTAATATACCGGATTAAATATATAGGCAATTTATTATAATTGTTGCCATTAACTCTTAATCATCCTTTTATACGTTCATTCTATTTCAAACAAGTATTATACTTACTTATGTAAAACTGATTTAATCCAATTACCATCAATTACATACTATTCCACTAATCTATTCCATACTTACATTTGTTTTCTTATATTCAATTTATAGCCAAGCAAACATTTTAAATTATTACAACTAATTGGAGTTTCATACACATTGTTAATAATCACTTACATTCACATTGTTACACTTTATTTTAGTGTTCATCCCATTATTAAATTACGGATTTTTATTTCTTCACCATTAAATTACCAAAATCTTATTAAATTAACAAATTTATTTATCGAAAATTACGGGTCGTTATAGGACCACAACAGTATAAGTAGACGTGTACATTTATGGAAATTAGTAGGTCGTATTGCGTTGTTCTCCGTAGATAGTCACGTACTGAATATGACATACATGAAAAAAAAGATTCGGTGCCACGATCATAAGTGAAAAAGAAATTGATGGCAATCGATATATTGTTCTCTTTACACGTGACTATAACTAGCTATTTTCTTCATGTTTACTTCAATGTAGAATGAAAACATCACAAGGAATTGCAATCTATTTCATACCCTCATACATAACATGTTTAATTATCATATAGATGTTAGTAAATTCTTATTTGATAATCAACACATAGATATGGTGATGTGTGTACCTACAAAGAATCTCCAACATTGACAAAGAAATTTCAGAGCTTGTCCTTAAACTGCGGACCACATCGTCCTCTTCGTCCATCATTATACTTGTGGCATCAGCCTTTTCAGCATCAACTGCATCAAACAACCACATATATTTCTCCCTAAAATATTGAACATAATAATTATAATCAAGATACCAGAAAATAAAGTACCCGATGATACTTTACTTGGAGCAATTTCATGCCATCACAATGTGAACACAACAAATTCTTAACAAAATTGCTAGGGGAACTATCTTTAAATTAGTTTGAGTGTCAAATAAATTTACCTTTTGCATTTTAAATAATGGTTTCTATTGCGTTTTCTTTCTTTTACCTTATAACTATGCAAGATCTTATGCACTGGCATATAAAGGGACCTATAAAAAAATAGAGAAACAATAAACTTGATACATGAGAATACAATATTTAATAGTTAGTGTTGTATCTCTTTTAGTGAGAAACAAAGAATTCTCAACCTCTCTGTTGATTCTTACAAAGAAGCTTTCTGAATTATAAAAACTTTTTTTCTTTGAATTTTTTCTTATTTTGGTAAATATAAATAAAAAATATAGGAACATACCATAGGAAATGCTAACTAAATCCTTTGAACAACCTCTACTATACATGGTTTATCTGAATACATAACCATGACCGCTTTAGGAGAAGAAACACTAGTTGACTTCAAAACTGCTTGGCATGACATGTGGATTCTAGCTGCTTAGAAAGACACTGTAATGCTTCATTTCAAGAAACACTTCGTTTCCGGAACACTTCATCCAGGTTTTTAGATCTTAATATCTTCAAAACATAGACTTTATAGCGATGCCCACCAATGATAAGGAAAGAAGAACAAACCTTAGATCAAAAAACCAAATAGAAGCCTTGGTCAGAGCAGTGCAATAAAATATATGAAAATATGTTTCTATACTTGTAGGGGAATAAATATCATGTTCCTGATATTAACTGAACAACAATATAAGCTTTGCAAGAATATTTACCTATACCGCCATCAACTAACGGCTCTGGATTCTAAACGCTTATATCGATAAGTTCTCTATTCTGAAACAAATTCTTAAATGTTGTTTAAATCCGTAAATCCATCCATTAATCCTAAAAACTAACCTTATGCATTCAAAATTATAAATATTGTTTACTCAATTGCAATTTTATGAGGCACAATAATGAAAATTAACACATCAATTATCTATTTATTTTTCTACAGTAGATTCTTATAACCAAGTTAAAGCCAAAACATAACCCACCTCAATTAAATAACTGAAATCAAGAGAAGGAAACCAACTGCAGTATAAATTATTTAATTCATTGGATTTAATGTATCATTTATACATATACGATAAGATTTAACCTGGGCACTGATCGTCGACGAAATTCTATTGGTTTAGAAAACCGTCGAACGAATTTAAATTTAAAAATTACCGCAAGCGCACGGTGTACGAATGTAGTACGCGGCGAATACGGGTCGATCCGCAGGAAATTGATGATTTTAAAATTCTATTCAATCAAATTATACCAAAGTCGAAGAGGATTTGTTAACTAGAAATTGTGAGGCTAACACTAGAAAATGTGATTCAAAAATTATTAGACTAAAGAACAATTTAGAGGCAAATCCACTCTCAAATTTTTGTAAATCAACAAACACATAATTTATGATCTCTAACTTTGATATTAAGTGAAATAATCATTGCATTTATCATAAGTATGGTTTTTTTATGTTATTAGTTAACATAACTCAAACCATCAAACTATAATACAACAATTATACCACTTACAATTCTCATGAAAAAGAAGCCAAAGCAAAAACTATTTTAAGTATGATCTATTTACTATTGTAACTAGTAACATAGATCATCAAATTTCATTTTTACTTTCATTTTATAATCAAAAATTAATTAGCAAATGTTGATGTAAATTGTGTTTATGTTGAGTAAGAATAGCTCATTTGCATAAGTAATATAAGCTATCAAACCCACTTGTATAAACTTACATCAAAATTCACATTCATGAAGCATAAACAAAGAGATCATACATCATAAAAATGTTGAAATTACATAAAGCTAGAGAGCTTCATCACCCCTAAATTGAAGGGGTTTAGCTACTCATTTGTGGCATTGAAGCAACACAAACAAATTTCAACATTAAAAAGAAAAGAGAATAGAAAATACGCAAAGAAAGCAAAAGAGATTAGCTACTTACTACTTGCATAAATGTAAATCTAAGTTATGAACATAAAGGAAAAGAGAGCATAGAAATAAACATTAACAATAAAATAAAATAAAAGCATGTAGAAAAGAGAGAAGAAAGAGGCTTGGAAGCTATTTTTATTTCATAGAACATTGAGCTTACACTTTGATTTCGTAATTTCCTAAGTAAAATGAAAGAGTAGATGATAGTTTCATATACATAAGAGGGCTATATATACATGCACAAAACCCTAATTCTATTTTTAGGGGGCTACCTAAAATGTCCTTTAGGAAGTGTGGCCAACAAGTAACCATTAACCACTAATTAATCTATCATTTGTTTTGCATGAAGCTTTAACCTCCACTTAGTTGTCCATTAGCTCCAAATTGTACTTTTAGGTAAGTGGGTGGGGTCCTCCATGTTCATGGCTTGAATTATTTCCCTCTTCTTTCCTTTGTATTCATTTGTGCATGCATATATCTTCATATAAGCCTCTTCCATATGCATCCAAATTATCAAAAAATGTCCAAGTAGAAATTCTTATATTGACACATGCACAAAATGACCGTTTTGCCCCTGAATGAAGATGAAAATATGATGGTTGAAAATAATTGAATTTTGGTTTTAAACATGTTAAAATGCCCAAATATGATGATTATTTAAATAAAAAGAGATAAAATATGGATGTAAATATATGCACAATTACGTGCATATCAAATACCCCCACACTTATCTTTTTATTCGTCCTCGAATAAAGGAAAACTAAGATAAATCCGTTTTCGTAGGGAGCACGATTGCATTGAGCGTATGCAACAAGCCGTTAAACCTCTGGGTGTCCCCAGTAGGACGAGTGTTGTCTCGTGAGGGTTTTCAGCGGATACTACCCACAAAATCCAAATGCAGGATGAAAATATTTACAAAATGCAAGATTTATTTACAAAGAGATGAATGCGAGTTTTTGAAAATATTTACAAATGAAGGATTTATTTTTAAATTGACACGAATAAGTTAACTACAAGTTTTGGTCATTGTCTTGAAAATTTTACTCGTCAAAATTTCCAATGAAAATCAAGTTGTCATAACAGATAGACCATAGTTTGGCTAGTTATTTCGGTTGATAACGCAATGTAATTACGAAATGGATCCTTAGTTGATTATCAAAGTTTATTAAAGTGGTATTTTCATTTCTTTTCAATAACAAGTTAAATCAAATAAGTTAAAATAATGCTAGGATTTCAATTGCTTGCTCTCTCATTATTTGCAAGAAAAATTACACACCTAGCTCAGGTAAACTGAGGCCAGATATACCATCCATGCACTGCCTTTCGGGCTTATGTGAGGGGAGTACAGAGCATGGCGAGTGCACACACTTTCGTGCATACACCTATCGACCGTAGGTGGTTTTTATTAAGTCTGTTTTTTTTGGGTATGTGTTCCATACATACATAACCGTGAGGACTTTTAAATGAGTATGAAAGCACATAATCAAAGATTCCAAGTAATTCACCCATGCATAACCGTGAGGACTTTTAAATGAGAGTGAATACTTTAGATGTTATTATTTTGTATTTATATATATATATATATATGTATATATATATATATATTTTATGAGAGAGAGAGAATTTTGCAAAACTATCTTAGCACCATTTAACTTAGAAGACAAAAATGTTATATCCTTACTTTAAATTTACCACTTTTTAAACAAAGATTTTCAATTAGAACATACTTCATAATTAACATAGATGAACCTTCCTATATACTAGTAAAACCATTGTTATTTGTAATCAAACTTTATTTTTATTTTTTGTTAAGACAAATAAATTTTCAAAAATTTCAATTTATTAACCAAAACTTATACTTATCCCATAGTGTTTCTTCAAAAATAAATCAAAATGGTAAAAAGAAAATGTTTTTTGAGATTTAGGAGTTTTGAGATTTTTTTTTTTGAAGAAAATGAAAATTCGAAAATGCCATGAAAAACTAAAGAAAAAATGAAAATGAGACTCCCCCCCACACTTAATTTTGACTGTGTCCCCACAGTCGATGCATGATATAATGAGTGTAATGGGGAAAAATATGTACATATTTACAAAATGGGGTTAACATGCTTACTAGACGTAGCTTGGCTCATGAAGGATCATGAGCTCCTCCTCTTGGTTACCGGGAAATTCCAAGAAGGGTTTTAACCGATGACCGTTGACTTTGAAAATCGATCCATCCTTTGGGTTTTCTATTTCTATGGCACCATGTGGAAAAACAGTTCGTACCACAAATGGTCCAGTCCACCTTGATTTAAGTTTCCCAGGGAATAAATGAAGTCTTGAGTCATATAAAAGAACTTTCTGGTTAGGCGAATTTTTTTTCCTTAGGATTGACTTATCATGAAAAACTTTGGTTCTTTCTTTGTAAATTTTCTCATTTTCATACGCGTCATTCCTAAGTTCTTCTAGTTCGTTGTGTTGTAGTTTTCGATTTTCGCCAGCTTTTTCATGATCCAAGTTTAAGTTTTTTATTGCCCACAACGGTTTGTGTTCAATTTCAACGGGTAAATGGCAAGCTTTACCGTAAACTAAACGAAATGGGGACATCCCAAGGTTAGTTTTAAAAGCAGTACGGTAAGCCCAAAGCGCGTCGGTCAATTTCCGAGACCAATCTTTTCGATTTTTATTGACAGTTTTCTCCAAGATTTGTTTTATTTGTCGATTTGAAACTTCAACTTGGCCACAAGTCTGAGGATGATACGGAGTGGATAACTTGTGGGTTATCGAGTATTTTTTCATTAAAGTTTCAAAAGAACGGTTGCAAAAATGGGTTCCATTATCACTGATTATTGTGCGAGGTGTGCCGAACCTCGAAAAGATGTTTTCTTTGAGAAATTTCACAACAATTCTATGGTCATTGGTTTTGCAAGGAACGGCTTCGACCCATTTTGAAACGTAATCGACAGCGAGAAGGATATACAAGTTTCCAAAAGAATTTGGAAAAGATCCCATAAAGTCGATACCCCATACATCAAACATTTCGATCGTAAGAATGGGGTTTAAAGGCATCATATCTCGTCGAGAAATTCGTCCAAGCATTTGACATCTATCACAAGTTTTACAAAATTCAAACGAGTCTTTGAAAAGAGAAGGCCAATAGAAACCACACTGAAGCACTTTTTCCGCAGTTTTTCGAGGACCGAAATGTCCACCGCACGCTTGATCGTGGCAAAATGAAAGAACACTCTGTATCTCATTATCCAGAATGCAACGTCGGATGATTTGGTCGGGACAATATTTGAACAAGTATGGATCGTCCCAATAGAAATATTTCACTTGGGACATGAATTTACATTTGTCCTGTTTGGACCAAGATGAGGGAGTTTCTTTAGTGACTAAGTAGTTCACTATATCAGCGTACTATGGATCGATAGAAATCGAAAGAAGTTGTTCATTGGGGAAGTTTTCATTGATCGGCAAGGAAGATGGTGCGTTCGGAAGACAAGATAAGTGATCGGCTATGATATTATCGGATCCTTTTTTGTCTTTGATTGTAAGGTCAAATTCTTGAAGTAAAAGGATCCAACGGATCAAACGGGATTTAGCATCCTTTTTAGCGAAGAGATATCGAAGCGCAGAATGGTCAGTGTAAACCGTAATGTGTGAACCTATCAAGTAAGGTCGAAACTTTTCAAGTGCAAAAATTACAGCTAGAAGCTCTTTTTCGGTTGTTGTGTAGTTGAGTTGAGCGTCGTTCAAGGTCATACTCGTGTAGTAAATGACATGAAGGATCTTGTTGATGCGTTGTCCCAAGACAGCACCAACGGCAAAGTTCGAAGCATCACACATTATTTCGAAAGGAAGATCCCAATTGGGTGCGCAAATGATTGGGGCAGAAATGAGTTCGCTCTTAAGAAGTTCAAAAGAAGAGATACAATCAGAGTTAAAATCGAAAGGAACTTCTTTTCCAAGAAGGGTCGTCAAAGGACGGGCGATTTTGCTAAAGTCTTTCACAAAATGACGGTAAAAACCAGCGTGTCCTAGAAATGATCGAATGTCCTTAACAGATTTGGGAATGGGTAGATTTGCAATGACATCGATTTTTGCTTTGTCTACCTCTATGCCTTTATTTGAGATGATATGTCCAAGGACTATGCCTTGTTTGACCATAAAGTGGCATTTTTCCCAATTCAAAGTCAAATGTTTTTCTTTACATCGATTCAGAACCAACCCGAGGTGATGTAGACATTGGGAAAAAGAATCACCAAAGATAGAGAAATCGTCCATAAAAACTTCCAGAAAGCGTTCAATCATGTCAGAAAAGATGCCAACCATGCATCGTTGGAAAGTTGCAGGGGCGTTACATAGTCCGAATGGCATACGTCGATAAGCAAAAGTACCGAATGGACATGTGAAAGTCGTTTTCTCTTGATCATCGGGAGCAATTGGAATTTGGTTATAGCCAGAATAACCATCAAGGAAGCAGTAAAATTCATGGCCGGCTAAACGTTCGAGCATTTGGTCAATGAAAGGAAGAGGAAAGTGATCTTTACGTGTTGCGGCATTTAGTTTTCGATAGTCAATGCAAACAGCCAACCCGTTTGAGTACGAGTTGGAATAAGCTCGTTTGAATCGTTCTTGACAACGGTTAGCCCGGACCTTTTCAGTACAACATGAATTGTGCTAACCCATGGACTATCGGAGATTGGGTAAATGATTCCGTTGTCGAGAAGTTTAAGAATTTCATCACGCACCGCATCTTTCATTTTTTGATTAAGCCTTCGTTGCGCATCACGAACAGGCTTGGCATCATCGATTAAATGGATGCGATGTTGAACCAGAGCGGGACTAATTTCTTTTATATCGGAAATCGACCATCCTATTGCTTCCTTATTTTTTGAAAGGATAGAGAGAAGAGAAGCTTCTTGGTCAAGAGAAAGATTGTTAGAAATGATGACAGGACAAGTTTCATTTTCACCTAAGTATGCGTACTTAAGGTGGTCGGGAAGCGGTTTGAGGTCCAACTTTGGAATTTTTTCGATCGAAGAATTGGGTTGAGATTCGGACTGAACTGGAAGCGATTCAAAAGGAAGAGTGTATTCAATATCGTTGGGAATTTTGTGGAACAATTTTTCATACTCGGCCTCACGTTCATCGTTAAGATCAAGTGTTTCGTTTTCAACATTTTCGTGAATGGCACTAACTTCCAACGTTTGGTCACAAGGTTCATTCGATTGGCTTTCAAGATTGAAAATATTAAGATCCAAAGTCATATTTCCAAAAGATATTTTCATTGATCCGTTACGACAATTGATTAAGGCATTTGAGGTGGCTAAGAATGGTCGGCCTAAAATCAACGGAATTTGAATCGAGGGATTCGTCACGGGTTGTGTTTCGAGAACGATAAAGTCAACGGGGAATATAAATTGCCCTACTCTAATGAGCACGTCTTCGATTTCTCCCACGGGCTTCTTAATGGAACGATCGGCAAACTGAAGCGTAACTTTCGTGGGTTTGAGCTCACCTAAGCCTAATTGTTCGTACACGGAGTATGGAACCAAGTTGACACTCGCGCCTAAGTCTATCAAACATTTGTTAATCGTCTTGTCTCTAATTGTACACGATATCGTAGGGCAGCCAGGATCTTTGTATTTAACGAGCATGGATTGGGACAAGACTTCACTCAAACTAGCGGCTAAGAAGACTTTTTTGGGTACTTGAGTGTGTCGCTTTTGGGTGCACAAGTCCTTAAGAAATTTCACGTAAGTGGGGACTTGCTGAACGATGTCAAGAAGCGGGATGTTTACTTTTACTTGTTTAAAAATTTCCAACAACTTTTCCATTTGGTCCGAGTGTTTCTTTGGTCGAAGACGATGTGGAAATGGAACACGATACTCGGTAGGCGGGTCTACTCGAGTAGAAGAAGAACAATTTTGATTGTCGTTCGATTCGACATTTGGCTCCACGTTCTGTTCTGAGTCGTTCGTTGTTTTAGAAGCGTCGAGAAAAGTTTCCGGCAAATCATTTAGATTAACGACTTGATTATCGATTTGTTTACCAGAACGGAGAGTTGTGATAGCATTCAACTGGGTGACGTTGCTATCTTGAACAACATGGGCTTGATTTGAATTTGCGTTTTGATTTCTGGGATTTGGAAGGGGCTGGCTTGGGAATGTTCCTCGTTCACGTTCACTTACAGACGTGGCTAATTGACTCATTTGCATTTCGAGTTTTGCAATCAATTGGTTTGTGTTTTGCATATATGAAGTCAATAAATTTTGCAAATTGCTGTTTGATTGAAGGCTTTGAGTGGTTGCCTTAGCCAACGTTTCAAGAGTTTTCTCAAGCGAAGTTAAACGTTTATCGTCTTGTGGAGGATGAGCATAATTTGGTGGAAAATTTGGTTGTTGTGGTTGATTATGAGACGGGCCCGCAAGGTTTGGTTGAAAATTATTGGGCTGAAAGGGAGGATTCGAAACATTATTCGGAAATGCTTGAAAATCGGGACGAATCGTATTTGTGTTGGGATTGTTTTGGCTCCACGCAAAATTCGGATGATTTCTCCAACCAGGGTTATACGTTGGAGAAAATGGGTCGTTTTTGGCTTTATTGAAAGCATTGATTTGTTCGATAGAGTTGGGACACTGATCGGCTATATGATTAGGATCATTGCATTTATAACACATCGGTTGGGAAGCTTGGTTCATTTGATTTGATGAGAAAACGTTATTAATTTTTTAATCATTGCGTCGATCTTAGCTTCCAAAGCAACAGAAGATCCTATCGAGTGTGCACTCGATCGTGAGTAGATTGATTTTTCGTTCGAGCGTTCCCACTGGGACGACTTTTCAGCGAGGTTTTCAAGAAATTGCCAGGCATCATCATGATGTTGGGCAAGAAAATTTCCTTGGCACATTGATTCGAGCATCGTTCGTGAGCTGTTTTCTAGTCCATCGTATAAGATTTGGTAAATCGTCCATTTTTCAAAGTTATGGTGTGGACATTTTATCAAAAGCTCTTTGAATCTTTCAAAATATTTTCCAAATGGTTCACCCTTGAATTGATGAAAATTTACAATTTTATTTTGAATTCTACTTGTTTTTTCCAAGGGGTAGAACTTTTTTAAGAAAGCTTTTACAAATTCTTCCCACGTTTTAATTGAGTTCGAAGGTAAACTGTACAACCATTTTTCAGCGTAATCCGTAAGAGCAAATGGGATTAATCGAAGTTTGATTCCGTCATCAGAAAGTTGTTGGAGTTTAATGGTTGCACAAACTTGTTCGAATTTAGTCAAAAAGATGTATGGATCATCGTGCTCGAAATTGCCAAATTTTGGAAGCGTGGCAATATGGTTCAAATGGATTACGAAATGGTTACCCGTAGGGGCAGGTAACGTGATGCAAGATCGAATAGAAACTCTATCGGGAAAGATTCTATCCATATGAGTTCGAGGGGCGTTTTCGTTCGCCATTTCAGGAGGATCATCTATTCGAGTTAAACGGTTTGCAGAAGGGTCGCGAGTCCAACGATTCGTTGTTGTGTCACGAGTCCAAGTACTCATGCACAAGTGAAAGTCGAGAAGAGAAAGGAGTTAGAACCGAGTTTAGGGAGTGAAAGAAGATATGAAAACGTGTTTTTTTTTCACAAGGGAGAAAACTATTTAACAAGTGAGATTTATAAAAGAAAAGTTTGATTTTTATTTTGTTTTTGGTTTTTCAAATTTTTTTTATATGTTTTTGGTTTTGTATTTTTTTTTTTTTGAATTTCCAAATATTTACCAAAAAGATTTTTTTTTTCATAAGAAAATGGAAACTGATTTTTGTTTTTCAATTTTTTTTTCTTTTTGAAAAGATTATATTTTTTTTTTTGGATTTTTGTTTTTTTTAATTTTTTTTTAAATATGCATGAACTAATGCAACTAAATGAATGCAAAGGACTTAATTACAATTTTCTGTCCTTAGTAGCTCCTAACCCAAAATTGTATAATCACACTTTGTCTTAAATCAACAAAAATATTTCTCAGCCAAGTAACGGACAGGAGTTATCGGTGCACCACGAATCACCGTAGCAATGCAGCCGATGGTTTAAGTACCTTCAGAGGAACAACCGGTATAATATTTACGTATCACCGTAATTTTTATAACTGCTTATTACTCTGCCGTAGCCTAGATACCAAGAAATAAAATTGTTTAAATAAAACAATTGTGAAGATACAATTAAGCCCTAACTGAGCTCGTGACACCCTTAGGTCCAACGTCTAACCTTTATTATTAGTCAAATTCTACAATGAAATGCGTTTGTGGGCTAAGGAAAGGGTGATGAAATCCCTCACCTTATGTGAATTGGGGTATTGCCCTTAGAATAGAAAATAAGATGAGATGAATGCAAAACAAGAAATTAAACGTGTATTAACAATGCAACTAAAATGAAGTTTGTTTTTGGTTTTTTGGATTTTGAATTTTTTTTAATGCAAATGCAAGAAACCAACAATGCGAATAACGATGGAAGCATAATACCAGAGCGTGCAGATTATTTTAGCAATATTTCTTTTTTTCTTTTATTAGCGGCGATTTTTCTTAGCAAAGTAAAGCAGTTTATTTGTTGGCAAACACTTTTCCCTTTTGAATTTCTGCTTTGGCAACCTGAAATGAAGAACAAGATATATTTAATTTTTTTTTTGAAAGGAAACTAAAACAAATGGAAAATCAAAATGAATAAATGTGATAAAACAAAACAAATACTCAAAGCAATTCAAAATCAAACCAATTACAAATGAAACAAGGAGGGAAACTTTTTTTTTAATAAAAGAATAAAACAATTCAAAAACAAATCTAAAACTCAAACTAATTCAAAGGAAAATTTCTTTATGAAATCAGGCCTGAGCAAAAGACATCGGCCCACTTTAAAACAAACAAAACAAGTTTTTTTTTTATATTTAAAGAGCACGTGATAAACCACAGCACAAAATCCACAGCTTATTCCTCTTCTTCCTCAATCTCAATTCGAATTTATTTTCACAACCAAAGCTTTTCTCCTTTCATTTTTTTTTGGGTATTGGTTCGAGTTGAGTTAAGGCGTTGCTGGTTTCGGAGTTTGGGTGGAGTTTGCAAGGTTGGATTGAGGTGCGATTGGGCGAATTGGCGAATTCGAATTGGTGGTAGCTTCGGCTATAGATGGTTCGAATTGGCGAATTGATTATGGTGAGAAGAGGTCGGCGAACCAAGGATGATTGCGGGTTTGGGGTTCGTGATGTTCGATGCTGGTAAATTTGACTTGGGTTGTTCGATTTGTTGAAGTTGGTTTCGGGTGAGTGATGTTTGGCAAGAGGTGGTTTGGTTGGGTATTTGATGTGACTGCTGCACTGGCAAGGCAGTGATGTTAATGTTTTGGATGTGGCTATGGGGTTTTGAAGTGATGAATGATGTGGTTTGGGTAGTAGGTTTGTTGTCTGGTTGTGATGATCAGTGAGTTTGGCAGTGGCAACAGAGGGGTTTGTTGATGATGGATGGTCAGAGATGGAAGTATTGTGATGTTCTGGACTAATGTAGTGGTGCAACTGTTGGAGAGGAAGTGAATGTCTAGATGTAAGAGTGAGGTACTGGACTGTGGCAATTTGTTTAAGGGGATGGACAGAGCACTGGTGGGTGATCTGAAGGTGAGAATTGCTGGTTAGCAGTGCAAGTAGAGGTGATAATGATATAGGTTCTGAAGTGGAAGTAGAGTGGTTGCTCAAGGGTGGGATGACAGTTTGTATTTGAGAAATGCAGTTGTATGGGAGGGGAATGTTTGTGTGGTGGTGATGGTTATGCACAGTTTTGATGCAGAGTCAGGAGCTTGGTGGAATGTAGGAGGATGAGGCAGGTTGAAACTATGTTGATGGAAGTTTTGTATTGATGGAGTTGTGGGGTAATGAAAATATGTTGCAGACAGCAAGCAATGGTTCAGGTAAGTATTTGAACTGTTGTAGTTTGATGAATGTATGGCTTGAAACAGCAGAAATGCAATGGATTTTCTGGTGGGATTGTAGGGTTGTTTGATGATGAAGTTGTGGATGGTTTGGATGGGAAGAAGGTGATATATGGGGGCTATTGTTGTGGTGGAGAGGGTCTGATGTGTTGGTGCAGCAGTTTTGTGATGTAGCAGTGAATGGTGGTTGAACAGCAGTCAGTATATTGATGAAAGAATTTGCAATGTCGTAGAGGAGGTAGTATACTGATCAGTGTGTAGTGACAGATAGATGGAATGAATGTTGGAGTAGATGAAGGGAGTTGATTGTGGTCTTGAATGTAAGCAAGCAAGTTGTGCTGTGGAAGTGTGACAGTGAATGCAAATAGAAACTATGAACAGAGAGGGAAAAAAATGTAACAGTGAAAAGAAAATGAAGATGTAAGTACAAATGGAAATCCGAATGACAATGTAAAAATATAAAATGTGAAAATCCATTTTAATTTGCTTTCCATCTTGTTATTAAACCAATTATTATCCTGAGGCTATAATTATACTAGTTTATATTTAATTACACCAATAATTTCCAATTTCATCCAAATCCCTATTAAGGTGATGTTTAAATCCATTTAATTGCAATTGATTTCAAATTTAATATACCGGATTAAATATATAGGCAATTTATTATAATTGTTGCCATTAACTCTTAATCATCCTTTTATACGTTCATTGTATTTCAAACAAGTATTATACTTACTTATGTAACACTGATTTAATCCAATTGCCATCAATTACATACTATTCCACTAATCTATTCCATACTTACATTTGTTTTCTTATATTCAATTTATAGCGAAGCAAACATTTTAAATTATTACAACTAATTGGAGTTTCATACACATTGTTAATAATCACTTACATTAACATTGTTACACTTTATTTTAGTGTTCATCCCATTATTAAATTACGGATTTTTATTTCTTCACCATTAAATTACCAAAATCTTATTAAATTAACAAATTTATTTATCGAAAATTACGGGTCGTTATAGGACCACAACAGTATAAGTAGACGTGTACATTTATGGAAATTAGTAGGTCGTATTGCGTTGTTCTCCGTAGATAGTCACGTACTGAATATGACATACATGAAAAAAAAGATTCGGTGCCACGGTCATAAGTGAAAAAGAAATTGATGGCAATCGATATATTGTTCTCTTTACACGTGACTATAACTAGCTATTTTCTTCATGTTTACTTCAATGTAGAATGAAAACATCACAAGGAATTGCAATCTGTTTCATACCCTCATACATAACATGTTTAATTATCATATAGATGTTAGTAAATTCTTATTTGATAATCAACACATAGATATGGTGATTTGTGTACCTACAAAGAATCTCCAACATTGACAAAGAAATTTCAGAGCTTGTCCTTAAACTGCAGACCACATCGTCCTCTTCATCCATCATTATACTTGTGGCATCAGCCTTTTCAGCATCAACTGCATCAAACAACCACATATATTTCTCCCTAAAATATTGAACATAATAATTATAATCAAGATACCAGAAAATAAAGTACCCGATGATACTTTACTTGGAGCAATTTCATGCCATCACAACGTGAACACAACAAATTCTTAACAAAATTGCTAGAGGAACTATCTTTAAATTAGTTTGAATGTCAAATAAATTTACCTTTGCATTTTAAATAATGGTTTCTATTGCGTTTTCTTTCTTTTATCTTATAACTATGCAAGATCTTATGCACTGGCATATAAAGGGACCTATAAAAAAAATAGAGAAACAATAAACTTGATACATGAGAATACAATATTTAATAGTTAGTGTTGTATCTCTTTTAGTGAGAAACAAAGAATTCTCAACCTCTCTGTTGATTCTTACAAAGAAGCTTTCTGAATTATAAAAACTTTTTTTCTTTGAACTTTTTCTTATTTTGGTAAATATAAATAAAAATATAGGAACATACCATAGGAAATGCTAACTAAATCCTTTGAACAACCTCTACTATACATGGTTTATCTGAATACATAACCATGACCGCTTTAGGAGAAGAAACACTAGTTGACTTCAAAACTGCTTGGCATGACAAGTGGATTCTAGCCGCTTAGAAAGACACTGTAATGCTTCATTTCAAGAAACACTTCGTTTCCGGAACACTTCATCCAGGTTTTTAGATCTTAATATCTTCAAAACATAGACTTTATAGCGATGCCTACCAATGATAAGGAAAGAAGAACAAACCTTAGATCAAAAAACCAAATAGAAGCCTTGGTCAGAGCAGTGCAATAAAATATATGAAAATATGTTTCTATACTTGTAGGGGAATAAATATCATGTTCCTGATATTAACTGAACAACAATATAAGCCTTGCAAGAATATTTACCTATACCGCCATCAACTAACGGCTCTAGATTCCAAACGCTTATATCGGTAAGTTCTTTATTTTGAAACAAATTCTTAAATGTTGTTTAAATCCGTAAATCCATCCATTAATCCTACAAACTAACCTTAAGCATTCAAAATTATAAATATTGTTTACTCAATTGCAATTTTACGAGGCACAATCATGAAAATTAACACATCAATTATCTATTTATTTTTCTACAATAGATTCTTATAACCAAGTTAAAGCCAAAACATAACCTACCTCAATTAAATAACTGAAATCAAGAGAAGGAAACCAACTGCAGTATAAATTATTTAATTCATTGGATTTAATGTATCATTTATACATATACGATAAGATTTAACCTGGGCACTGATCGTCGACAAAATTCTATTGGTTTAGAAAACCGTCGAACGAATTTAAATTTAAAAATTACCGCAAGCGCACGGTGTACGAATGTAGCACGCGGCGAATACGGGTTGAATTGATGATTTTAAAATTCTATTCAATCAAATTATACCAAAGTCGAAGAGGATTTGTTAACTAGAAATTATGAGGCTAACATTAGAAAATGTGATTAAAAAATTATTAGACTAAAGAACAATTTAGAAGCAAATCCACTTTCAAATTTTTGTAAATCAACAAACACATAATTTATGATCTCTAACTTTGATATTAAGTGAAATAATCATTGCATTTATCATAAGTATGGTTTGTTTATGTTAATAGTTAACATAACTCAAACCATCAAACTATAATACAACAATTATACCACTTACAATTCTCATGAAAAAGAAGCCAAAGCAAAAATTATTTTAAGTATGATCTATTTACTATTGTAACTAGTAACATAGATCATCAAATTTCATTTTTACTTTCATTTCATAATCAAAAATTAATTAGCAAATGTTGATGTAAATTGTGTTTATGTTGAGTAAGAATAGCTCATTTGCATAAGCAATATAAGCTATCAAACCCACTTGTATAAACTTACATCAAAATTCACATTCATGAAGCATAAACAAAGAGATCATACATCATAAAAATGTTGAAATTACATAAAGTTAGAGAGCTTCATCACCCCTAAATTGAAGGGGTTTAGCTACTCATTTGTGGCATTGAATCAACACAAACAAATTTCAACATTAAAAAGAAAAGAGAATAGAAAATAAGCAAAGAAAGCAAAAGAGATTAGCTACTTACTACTTGCATAAATGTAAATCTAAGTTATGAACATAAAGGAAAAGAGAGCATAGAAATAAACATTAACAATAAAACAAAAAAAAAACATGTAGAAAAGAGAGAAGAAAGAGGCTTGGAAGCCATTTTTATTTCATAGAACATTGAGCTTACACTTTGATTTCTTAATTTCCTAAGTAAAATGAAAGAGTAGATGATAGTTTCATATACATAAAAGGGCTATATATATAAATGCATAAAACCATAATTCTATTTTAAGGGGGCTACCTAAAATGACCTTTAGGAAGTGTGGCCAACAAGTAACCATTAAACACTAATTAATCCATCATTTGTTTTGCATGAAGCTTTAACCTCCACTTAGTTGTCCATTAGCTCCAAATTGTACTTTTAGGTAAGTGGGTGGGGTCCTCCATGTTCATGGGTTGAATTATTTCCCTCTTCTTTCCTTTGTATTCATTTGTGCATGCATATATCTTCATATAAGCCTCTTCCATATGCATCCAAATTATCAAAAAATGTCCAAGTAGAAATTCTTATATTGACACATGCACAAAATGACCGTTTTGCCCCTGAATGAAGATGAAAATATGATGGTTGGAAATAATTGAATTTTGGTTTTAAACATGTTAAAATGCCCAAATATGATGATTATTTAAATAAAAAGAGATAAAATATGGATGTAAATATATGCACAATTACGTGCATATCAGGCACTTTTTGTTCAAACATGAATACAATTCATATTATTGCCTAAAGTTCTATTGAATTGATATACACACAAAAGATGAAGTTTCATATCACACATAATATAAGTAATAAAATTCGAATTTAACTATGGTGACCAAAAACATAACTTAACTTGAATAACTAGATTAATCATATGATTAGTTAATTACACCATGAAGATACATTTCGTAATAATTTCATGCTTTATTTCATAATTTGCTGCTTCTAATTGCATCTTTCCAGAATGTCAGATTTGATAGTTAGGTTGCAAAGAAACTGTACCTGTACTAAAATAATATAATATTTTTGTAGTGAATTAAAGGAAGCATACCAATTGAATAGAATTTAATATTAATTTTCAATGCAAATCCTAGAACTATATATTTATCTGCCTATAGCCACTGTGGAAAGCCACAACATGCTTACGTATGCAACTTAAAAGAATCTCCATCCTCTTAAGACTATATGTTGATCTTTTTTTATATTGGTGCACTAAGATTTGCTTGCAAAACTAAAAACATAAAAATGGCGTATAATCATTGAAGAGCTATTGATTTCTTAGATCTAGTAGAAATGATAACTATTCAGCATTACATAGTACTAGTGGTGCTTAAATGCTAGCATAGACTAATTCTAGAATAAATTTGAGTGATTTGATTTGCAAGTGGGATAACCTCATCAGAATGCACACACATTTTTTCAAGCGTTAGAACTACAAATTAGCAATACATGTGGCTTCTTTAAACTTAATGCATTATACTCCTATTACCAGGATATTTATATGTTCAATCTTACCATTCAATCTTGCTCTGATGTAACCTCAAAGGTTGTCGGATACTCTTTATGCTCAAAATCATAGACAGTTTGTCATGTGTCTCTATGCCTCCTCAAGTGTAACAAAATAACAATAAAAATAGTCACAACTTCAACTACTCATAATTAGGTTTCTCATATATGCAGGCTTAAATAAAATAATATTAAAAATAGTCTCTGTGACCTACTTCCATCAGATAACGCAAATAGGGTGCTAAATCTAGTTCCAAAATAATGTAATAATCGTGAGAAAACCACTAGAAAAGCAACAAAACATTGTGACTGCATATGGCAGAATCGATCGACACGAGTCAACCGGTATTGTGCTACATAGGCGTAATATTGTAGCCAATGAATCATTGAAACCGGTGGTTGATCCAAATCTTATAGTAATCTAATAAGCATCAATTCGAATTCTGAATTAAAATTTCATTCAAATTTGAATTTTTTTGAAAACCTAATGATCAATAAGAAGCTCACCGATGTGGTATGGCATGAGAGATTAATAACCGAAGCATATTTGGAGGCGGTAGGTTGGCTAGATACTAAAGTGGTGATTGGAGGAGGTTCTAAGCTGAAGACAAAATAAGGTATGTTGTTTTATAAAATATGATTAGAAGAATTTACTTTTTATTTATGAATGAGAGAAGCTTAGTTTAGGGTTTTAGGTGATTTGAGAAAAAGATGAGAGGGAACGGAAAAAGAAGAAGAAGCAAAGCGAAAAAGATTAGCCGCCTTCTAAAATGTTGGGCGGGACTATTCAGCAGCGTTGATTTTTCTAATTTTTTTTTTACATCAACGGATGCACATGATGATTAAATGCTGCTATATAATGCATCCAATAATATATTTTCTTGTAGTGTGGGCAGGTGGTTTCCTTCATATTGTCATGAAATGAATTATTTCCATTTCATTTGCTTGTATTCTCTTGTGCATGCATATTTTCCATGAAGCCTATTGTAATTTCCATTCAATTTTCCTACAAATAAAAATAAAATGTGGAAATAAATATTCTCAAATTAATATATGCACAAAACGACCATTTTGCCCCTATATGAAGATGAATAAATGATGATTTGAAAATAATTTGAATTTTGATTTAAACATGTTAAAATACCCTATATGCTCATTTATTTAATTAAATTAGATTAAATTTGCTAGTAAAAATATGCACATTTACGTGCACATCAATTACTGCATCCCATCCAGGTCTTATTGATTCTTCTATAACTATTTTGTACCACGCCTCATGCATGTCATACTTGTTCTTCTTTTAAACACTTAATACTGTCCCCTGCGCAGTTCTTGCTTTTTTCCTTTAATAATATTGCACCCCACGTAGTTCTTATTCATTTTTCTTTATGAGTCAATACTGCGTCCTGCATAGTTGAATGTCTCAGCTTCCTCAGGTGTGCAATCGTGAATGCTTCTCCTCATCTTTCCAAGGTGTATATCCACTCTAAACATTTGTTTGAATTATGAAACTACCCCGTAGTCCCTGAAAGTTGAATGCCTATCCTTATATTTCCAAAGTGTATATTCAAGTGAGCGTCCCCACCCGACGTCAATAGCCCTTGCAACCTTATTTCTAGAGCAGGATCCCAAAAGCATGTTGACCTGACCTCTCCCCGAGTCCCACCTACTTATCTTTCATTAGGTTATGTTTAATACTTTTATAGGCACAGTACCACTTTACCCCAACGCTGAGTGCTACCCCCTTCCCTTATTAAGTGTACTCTTCCTAGCTTTGGCGTAGTATGACCCCTTCATGTTACACGCAGTTCATATTTATAATATCAAGCCACTGCCCCAAAGCCGTTTCAAACAAACTCTGACACCCCTGACTGCGTCTTTACATGTGTCGTTTTCTCATTCGTCCATATTTTACTTTATGTTATTTGTAGAGTCCTTTTTTTCTTTTCGGCAAATGATTTGGATCTGGGTTCCTTATTTTCCAACACATAATAATGTATTTTTCCATATAAATTTATTTTTATGCAGGCCCGCAGTTCTCCACTTGCCTCAATGTAGTGTTTAGCCATTCAGGTTTATTTTTTTATAGAAAATTCTAATAAATTCCTAGAAACTTTGTGAACGTATATTCTAAAACACGTGCTTTGTATTTAATGCACGTTTAATGTTGATGACGTGCTACGGACAGATATACTACAGTACCTAGTGCATTTGGTTGTACGCATTGTTATTTACTTTTGCATGTTTATGGAAAGGCAGACGAGTAGCTTCTCTCGGGATGTGCTGGCCAGTTGCTTACTACTGATGCTCGCCGAGGAAAGCCGAGTGCTTCTAAGGACCAAATTGCAAGGGATATCCTGGGCAGGCTCAGGGATGAGACGGGCTATCTAAGACAGGTCAAAGGTGGGTTGCGATGAAGCCGGGCCAAAAATGGGTCACGCTTAAGTTGTGCCTTGTCCAGAGAGTTGGCCATTAAAGCCGCTTAGAGGTGAGTTTAGTTGAGCCAGGCCTTGTCTGGTGACTTGGCCGTTGAATCCGCTTTGAGTTGAGTTTAGTTGAGCCAACCAGTTTTGGATTTAGGGAGTAGCTGAGTAGACGGGCTGGCTTTGGACCAGATTAAATGTGGGCTGACATGAACTGGCCAAACTTGGATGTGCTCGGTCAGCTTGAATTGGGTCAGGCTATGCTAAACTATTTTGTTAATTATTCTTGCGATAAATTTAAGTAACATTTTGCTCCCAAGCCCATCCAGGGGTGGCTGTCCCATTTTTTGCTTGGGGGCTTCCCCTTGGGCTTTTCTAGACTTCACTGTAGGGATATTGTTTAACCAGGCCATTTGTGATTCAAATGGTAGCCTTTGGGTCTCTTCAGCTTGTGTTGCTAGCCTCAAAGCTTCTGAGCTGGCCGATAGGAAAGTTAACTTGGCCAAGAGTCTGGCCAATCATGAATGCGATATCGAGATAGTCAGACATCCCATAGCTGCCTACCGTCCTTACTCCCACCCTTGGGCTTCTTCGTATTCTCTTTTGGCCCTATTTCAAGGTGGGAATCATATTGCCTCTCCACCCTTACTTTTTCTCTATTTTGAATTCCTTGTCCTCGCTCAGCCTACCCCCAATAGCTACCAATATCGGTGTTGGGCCTATATTGCGTGGATCTTGGCCTTCTTAAGCCGAATGCTAATCTAATAGAAATGACCTTCTGGCTACATAAGTAAGTTGAGTACCCTCACCGGCACATACTTCTATTTTCAAGAAAACACTAAGCCCGTCATTTCACCCCAGGATAGATGAGGAAGTATTTCTTTGTCCTTCGGGGGTCAATCCCGAGCTTTTACACACAACGTTCCAAACTCATAGTAAGTTCTCCTTGATGCTATCTTTTCTTCACCGCTTTCCTTTCCTTTCATTTCTTATCTTTCTTTTTCTTAACTTGCATACTGACAGGGGATTCCCTTGCCTATGCCAGCATCATTTTTGGGACGTTGAATGAACACTTGAACCAACAGAAGATGATTACCGCTACATCTAGTATTTGAGAATCTTATAAGTGATGGTAATCTTCGTTGGGTCAAGCTAAAGAGGGGAAAGCAGCGCGTGGTTGTAGAGCAGGCCTACCCCATAAATAACATGTATAGAAGGGGCCAATGCAAAGTGAGACTACTCCTATATCAAATTTGGAGACAATATGTGTGGACCAACCATTGAGGCAGAAAGAGGATACGATGAATCGTCACAAATGTGGAGCCTAAAGAGTGGGAGCACGTAAATCTTGATAAATTAGGTGTTGTTGTGCCGATGCCACAGAGGGAAAAATACGACCCACGACAGTTAGTTGATGTCCCGGTCCCTTGGCATGAGGCATCGCCCGTTGATTGGAATATTGAGGCAAGCTTTGAGGAAAGCAATGTTAGGGAACAGTTACAAGAGCCAAGCATTGGTATGGACATAGGTCCCTCCTCCAATCAAAACCTTGCATATGACCATTTTACCTTGGTACAAAGTTGTGCCTCTAGGTGAGTCTCATGTCAGGAAAAATCAAACTAGCATAAATAGCTCGACCTTATCATGCCTGCCTTTTGTCAGGAAGTAAGGCAGAGCCATTACAAATGGTATTTTAACTCCACTTGTCTTTATTTTACTTTTCATTGACTGACCCTTATTCTTTATTGTTGTTGTAGTGGCCGGTAAGTTCAGCTTTGATGTATTCGACAACCTTGAACCCGTTGTCTAGCCCATCATAACCCCGTACCCAAGGGACCGAGGGTAGACAAGAAGGCCATTGAGAAGACTTCCAGCCATGAGCACGTGCCTCTGTAGTCCGACGAGAGAAGGAAGAAGAGGGTTAGGGAGAGTTGTTTTTGAGATCCATGCTCCCCATTAAAAAGGATTTCGTCCCTGAAATCTTTCTAAGGGGAGGATAGCGTAACGCGCAATAAAATCTATACAATCAAGCTATCTACACAACCATCTATTCAACCAAAAGTGCAATGTGATTATATGTGCAGACATGCTATAGGTGAGCTCAATCCTAGCATGAATGTAAGTGCTTTAACATATAGGCATGCATGTAAACATCCTAAACATGCAAAAAGTGTCCTATATTAGTGCAAAACTGATAGTAAAAGTGTAGCAACCATATCCTACCGTCCAATCTAGCAACCACGATGCAACCAAAACTCAATTTTGAAGAGAAAAAGTTTGCTACTGAAAAACTTAGGATGAGAAGTCCTCATGCTTTCCATCGGGGTTTCCCTCCATTGTAATCGAACCAGCCTAATTTCTTTGCTGTGGAGCCTCCTAGGTTCATGCTCCATAATGCGTGCGATGGCACGGGATTCTATCGGCTCTATCTTAGTGTCCCCCAATTGATCAGGTTCTACTATACTGCTGTGCTATGAAAGTATTTCCTCAAGTGCAAAATGTGATAAACGTTGTGGACTCCTGCTAATGTATCTGGTAGCTTTACGTGGTAAGCTAGTTTTCCAATTCTTTCAAAAATTGGGAAAGACCCAATAAATTTTGGTGCCAACTTTCCCAACTTTTCAAATCTCATGACCATTTTAAAGGGAAAATTTTGATAAACACCATATCTCCTACTTCAAATGCCAACTCTTTTCTTCGCTAGTCCGCATAGGATTTTTAGCGATCTTCTGTAGACATCATTCGCTGCCCAATCAATTCTACCTTTTTTCGTTTTGGTATGTTAAACGCATAGTGGCAAATTTTGCCACCTTCTTCATCATCCTTATCCATCAGATAATTCCCTTCATATCCCTATTCATCTTATCTCCTCCGGGATGTAGGGTCATCCTTGAATGGTGTCTCTCCACAAGCTAAGATGTATATTTCCCAAAATTCTTATTTTTTTTGGGATTAAAGCTTCCTTATTCCTAGTTACTAACCTAATTTCTCATTAATTTCCAGTCTTACCCATAATTTATTGCTGGTTAAGTATTCTTATGAAATTTTCTTATTTACATTGTTCCTATCTCTCTATATATATGTATGTATGTATGTATAGCGGTCTAATCCCATCCATAAAACCCAATGATAAAACGGGAACGTATCTTATACCATATCATATGCTTTCCTCATAACAAAAGGGAGCCAACTAGTGATAACTATCCTAAAAACTCTAAAAGAAAATTTTGCTGGAATTTGTTGTTTATCATTAACTGGTGTTAATGATGTTGGGGTCCTAATACTCCTTGCTAAATTAAGATAACATTCTTAGTATATCATTCCATTTAATTCTCCCTATCTTCCATGATTTTTCTTCTTGTTTTCTAATAAATGTGGTACATTCATCACTTCAAATAATATAACCTTAATAATTGATTATTATTGCAAAATTGGAAGATCTCTAGGAAATCCTCTTTTGCTCCCTTTTCTTTTAACCAGTTTCAAAATCTCTCTATTATACCGATTTAATTTCTCCATAAGTGCCATATTAAATTTTCTAACCAGTCCCCATTTAATTTCTTTCATTAATTACAAATTTATTGTCCATTAAATTTATAATTGATGTCCATCAATCCTAATCCATTAATTACTAACTAATACATATATAATCGTAAATTATGCTACTTATATATTTCCTATCATTAATGTTTAAACTAGAACATTCTTTTTCACATTTTAGTTTATCAAAGCTATTCTTCTAAAAAGGATTATTGTTCTAATTTTCCATAAAGTAACCAAAGTGAGATCTTTGCTTCATTTGAAACTATAAAGATTTTTTTTCTTTTATTGAAATAGGCATTGTAAACTATGGAAAAGAATATTTGTATCTAACAATCTCTTTCCATTTTTGGTATATCCTTTGTTAACTCATACGACACGCTTTTATAGATATTTTGGAGTTGGATAATTTATGAAATTTACATGGAACCCGCTCCAAATAAATCAAAACAAAGAAATTCACATCCCAAGTTAACTAGGGCAATCAAACTTACAACCCAACTATAAGTCGAGAATATCTTTGAAATTTTACCAACATTTTACAATTAAATATTTAAAACTAATTTTAAATTTTCAGATCAGATTGTACGTACTATTCCTATGTCATTGATATCTTAAAACCATTACACCGCCTTACCTAGATAGTGATCTTTATCTACTCTATAAACATTTTTAGTTTAGTCCTCATCATTTTAAAAACTAAAATTTCACAATTATAAAGTACCTAACCAAAACTTTATCTTTCAAAATATAAACTTGGAAACCCTTTTTGCCAGTTTTTAAAATTTGCGTAGTTCCCAAAATGAGCCATGAATTTTTTTTCCTTTTTCTAACTAACTTTCCTTTTTAGGGAATTTCAATAAAAGTGATTTATTTCTTTAAAAGTTGGACTTTTAATTCAAAATAGTTAAAACCCAATTATTAAACTAAATTATTATTAGTCAAAATTTCCGAAATTACTTAATTCCATAAAGGAGCAAAATGATTTCTCTTCTAAAAAACTTTCTACAACATACAAAATAATTTTCAATAAATTGTTTTCATACAAATAAACTTATCACATTAAATTCAAAATCAGAATTTATCACTCCACGAAATTATATATTAAAATGATGAAAAGTTCATTGACTACCATTTTGAGGATATATTATTATTATCCATATTTAACTCATTTGAAATCTATTACAAAGATTATAACTTCAATGGCCTTTTAAAATAATTGATTTTCCTTTATTAGACATTTATTATTTCAAAGATATTTCTAGTTACAATACAATTTGTTTAGTAGACTTCAAACCATATGCATGTCAAATTTCTTATTTCAAGTTGTTATTTTACTCCAGAGATATACATCTGCATCTATTGCTTTAATTACTTAAAATATACTGTCACTTAACTAAATACTTTTCATAACTTTATTAAACTCTTATAATCTTTCGCAATCCTTTTCTTATAAATCCTAATTTATTTCTCTTTCATTACCATTTTAAACTCAATAATATTTTATTCAAAAAATTTGTAAATGGAAAAATGTATATATAAATTCTCGTCCTCGCAGAAATGCTTTTCCTTATTACATTCACAAAATTCTCGTCCTTACATAAATGCTTTCCCTAATATCTCATTTATTAATTATCATCATTTAATTCCATCAAATTGTAAAGGAAATACAAAAAATTCTTCTATAACTTTAAACAATGAAAAAGTGTAGTAGACAAGAATAACTTCTATCCTATTAATTTCTAATTAGATTATTAATCCTATTTTATATAAGTTTCTAATGTTGTTTCTATCCAAATCTCATAATATTGCCTCTTTTTTTATTTCTCCTTACTAATTGGCTCCTACTTCAGTAATTATCCTCCGCATTTTCCTTATACAGAAATGTTCCTCATAACCTAGTTATACTTATCCTTTTATTCTCTATTCGCGATAAGTTACATTTCCATTTATTTCTCCCTTTTTAGAAAGAATTATAAAAAATGAACTTTCAAATTTATGAAATAGAAGGAAAATCATCAAGTCCAACCTATACTTTATTTTACATTTATTTTAAAAACATTGAATCCCTTTCTCTAAAATTCGAAAATCTTTTAACTCGACTAATTTTGATATAGAATTTGCAAATGAAATATCCTTTTTTTTAGAAACCAAAAAACCTTTTAGTCAGAAACTTTGGACACAACAAATTTTAATTTATGAAATACCTTGCTTTTTCAAAATAACTTCATAATAAATTCTTTGAAAAACTTATTCCAAACATTTCATGGAATTTTTCGAAAATCTTTTATCAAATTTTTTCCTATGGGGTTGGATTTATTTGACATTAATTGTCCTTTCTTTTGAACTTTCTTTCTTCCCTATATAGTCTAAAAATTTAGTATCTCTTTGTGGCGATTAATGTACACCTTCTTGTAGAAACTTGTTCCAGTGCATCTTGCTTTACTCCTATTATTCCTCCCAGATGTTTACAACTCATACGTTCTTACCTCCTATTTATTTTTACGTATTAGGCTAGGCCCACCACAAATTTTCATCTAGACCAACACCTGAAGATCCGTAGGTAAAGCTCGGGAGGTTAGTTGGAACATTGGACCCGATGAAGAGATTATCGAGATGTGCAAGCTTCGTTTATGAAAGTTTTACCGTTGAGTCACGATAGCAAATGCAGAGAAGGTAACAGTGCAAAAAGTAAATAACATTGAGACTTTTATAGTGCTTCGAGCCAAAGGTCCTTACATCCATTGTCCATTCCTTACTTAGCCACTCTTATCCAGCCGAGAGGCTTATTACATTGAGTTTATGCATTTTCGCCATTAATGGATTTGTAAGTAGAGCTTTAATATAGGAAAGCACAATATTATTTTATATCTCAATTATTTTTCATGCCAGAAGATCCTTGCACCTAGGGATTGCCTCCTATTTATAGCTAGTATGTCATAACGCATTGTTGGATAGTCTTCTCCTTGGATTGCTGGAGAGGCCTACCGAGTGAATGCGATTTGAGCTTGTTCTAAACATCTTACGATGCTAATTGGGTGGTGTAGATTGGTGACTTGTTTCCTATATAGGTGGCCTTTTGTATCTGAGCCGTGCATTGTCTTGTTGGCCATCTTGGCCATTGAATCTTGCCGCTACAAAATGGTGTTTTGGGCTTTAAACATGCTGATGGGCAGCTGCTTTTGGCCTACGGTATTGTTCTCTTGGTACGAGCTTATTCTATTTCATCCTCATACATTTGTATTGCATATAATTGGAGGGTGTAGGGCATTTCCTAGGAAGATAATCTTTGTTTGTACTGTTGAGAAATTTGGTATACCACATGCCCCTCATAGTATACTTCATATATGAAATATGGAGTGAACTTTGATGTAATTGGGTTTCGTACATTTTTCTTGATTATTTTCTAGGCTCAGTCTGCACTATTTGTATGGAAGATCTCACGACACTTAATTCCGAATGAGGAACCGGGATAATGAAAGAACAAATCTTGAACTTAAGTTGGAAAAAAAAACCATCTTACTTAATGTCAGACTATATTTGATGCCCAGAGGCAAAGAAAATGCTAGTCATTTAAGTCAAGTGATTAATATTTAAAGATTTTGAAAGTCAAAAGGTAAATATTTAGTTTGGATCGTGGGGTGGAAACTTCTAAAAATTGTGTTTTCCACTTGAAGCCATCTAGGCTAAGTGGTAAGTAAATTTTTTTAAGCGCCCAAGGGTGAAATCTAATTTGAGACCATGAGGTCAAAACATTTGAAATCATGCTTGTCACTTGGAGCCATCCAAGCTAAGTGATAAGAGAAATTATTTGAGCACCGAGAGGCGAAATCTAATTTGAGACCCTGAGGTCAAAACTTTTGAAATCATGCTCGTCGCTTGAAGCCATCTAGGCCAAGTGATAAGCATGTTTGAGCACCGAGAGGAAAAATCTAATGTGAGGCCATGAAGTCAAATGAGACCTTGAGGCCATGCTCATCACTCGAAGTTATCTAGGCTAAATGCTAAGAAAAATTGTTTGAGTGTCAAAAGGCGAAATCTAATTTGAGATCGTGAGGTAAAAATGGTACTTGCAACATAGAATTTGTAAGTGACCATCCGGGATGGGACTTTTGAAGGGATGGATTCTGATCTTGCATTAAATGCGAGTCCAGGTGTTGGTAGTTGATTGGCTATCTTCAAAAAGCATCCCACTTTTCTTGTGCAAGGATAATTTGGCATCTGATGAGAAAATCTCTCGATATTTCTCTTATGGACAGTTGTCAAACATGACCTTTAGTGAAAAACTTCTCTCTCTTCAATCCATGATGTTCCTTCTTAATATAAACAATCTACCCTCTTTCTCTTCTCTTTTCGCCTATTTAAATTATAAAACCGCCATTTATATCTTCTAGCTTTCTTCGATTTTTTGTTTGATATCCACTCTTAAGCCAGTAATTTCGTTTTGATTTTATTATTCTTACTAAGATTGCCTCTTCTTTTTATTGCTTAATTAAGAATTAGATTTGGTATCTCATTGGCGGCTTTAACCTACTTAATCCTTGTTTTGGTGATAATGCCGACTTTTCTTTTTAATAAGTAGATACCTTTCTTCTCTTTCCTTACATTGAAAATGGATGTTCCTATCAAAACACAATAAGATCTCAGCGAAGTTTTGTCTTCTTACGGGATCACCGGGGTCGAGACAATCGCTCTTGACTTCGGGATGGGTTTTATTAGCGCTCCAATGGGGTATTTTATATGGTCTATAGAACATTTAGAACACAAAATCATTTTGCTTCTAGCTCCTTTATTTGTTGAAGTCTTGGAAATTTATCACATTAATCCCTTTCAACTCTTTGCTACTTCGTACTCAACTTTATCTATTATGAGATTCTATACTCCGAAAGGGCTATCGGGATATATCCATTACTGATGTCAAATATATGTTCAACTTGATAGAGTCTTAGTCCATTGAGAAATTTCCCATGCACTTCCTCAAATTCTTAAGACCATCTCCTTTAGTGGAACCATTTAGCAAAATAATGCCATGTCAGTGGTTCTTTATTACGATTCCTTTCTGATCAGGTAGTCACCTCTTTTAATAATGCTGTTATGTCCTTAGATATTTTTCTTTCTTTTAATCTTATCTTTATTCTAGGTCATGCTTCCTTATTTTTTTAAATCTCAAATAATAAGACATGAGAAGAGAGTGACTTAGTTGTCACAAATCAATTTAAGGATAGGTATAAGGAATTCATGAAGATTCCATCTTTATAGCGATACCGACACTTGATTCTTATCAAAAGCAAACTAAAAGCTCAATGCCTGCTACTTCCTTCCTTTAAATTCACCAGACTTAAACCCTCTAGGAAGTATAAGAAAGCTTCTGTGCTACTTCCTTCCTTTAAATTCACCAGACTTAAACCCTCTAGGAAGTATAAGAAAGCTTCTGTCGTATTTGTTGACAGTGAGGGAGAAACCGAATCCAATTCCGGGGAAAGCAAGAGTGAGGGTTTCACCCTTTAACTATTAGACTATCTTATTTTATGCTATTATCACAACCTAATCTTGATTTTGATTTTTACCTTATCCATTTCCCCTTGTTGCAGTGACTTCTTCTTTTAAGAAGGCCAGTCCCCAGATAAGGGAAAGGCGGCCAAGAAAAGGTCCAATTTGTTGCTTCCTGATAAAGATACCCTCGGCTCGAAGAAGCAAAAGGTCGCCATATCCTCTAAAGCCGAAATTTCTAGGGAAAAATATTTGAGTCTGCTTGCCGAGAAAAACAAGCAAGCGATAGAAATCAAAAGAGCTGCCTTTAAAGGTGATCTTTTCTATGCCATCACCGAAGCATATACTAGATCTCCAATCTCTGCTCCAGGAATTAGAAGAGCAATTGAGTATAGCGTCTACGAGAGCATCAGGATAGGAATGAATTCTTTTTGTATGGATTTAATAATTCCAACATTTTTTTACTCTGTTGCCTTTTTTAAACTGTAGCGGACATCCCTGCCCTTTAACATGGGTGGTTGAAAATGGAGGAGACGATGGTCATTACCAAAGCAATGAAAAAGGAGTTGTGGAATTCAAAGCTAAAGTTTAGGAGGTGAATGCTCAAGTAGAGGAATCAGGTAGGACTACTGGAGAAAGGGAACGTAAGATTGAGAATCTTGAGAAAGCTTAAAGGAAAGGCATGAGAGGTTGGAGAAAACTAAGACCAGGGTGGTGGATAAAGAACATTATACTGCTAGGGAAGAGCATGAGAAGGAGGCTAGCAGATGAGCCTTCCAATGCTTACACTCACCACCGAGACCAAGACATACCTTTTTCTCTAACCAATCTTATGGAAAATTCTACTACAGTAGAAGCCAACTTTGCTAAAAGGTATGTAAAACACAAGAAGGTAAAGAAACCGAGGCCGTTATGGAGGATGAAGCTGAGCTCACAGTAGAGAAGGAGGAGAAAGCTACTTCTGCTGACGAGGGGATACCAGAAGACACTCCTGATAATACGCTTGGTAAAGAAACATACCGTAGCTTTTCCTTTAGTAATATGACTTCTATAACTTTTGGATCATGTAATTTTCTTAATGAAACTTTCTCGATGACTTTATAAAATTTGAATTACCATTCGACCTTATACGATGCGATTGTCACATAATATTTCAGGCTAGAGTAGCCGATTTGGAGTTCTTTATTATTTCACATCTTCTCTTTAATAATCTTAAGTTGATGTTCCTTAGGGAGTACCCTACCTGAACTGCTCAAAAAACTCAATGAGACTATGCTTCTCTTTACCAATCTTATGAGTACAAGGTAGCTAAGCTTCAGAAGCTAAATGAAACTCTTAAGGCTGTTGAAATTAAGAGCAATTTCCTTGAGTCAAGGCTAGGTGTGAAAATTAATGGCCACTTTACCTCGGAGAAGAGTAAGCCCTAAACCAATATCTAAGCTTAGGAGACGACATCGCCATTCCTTTTAGATGAAGGGAGAACAAGAGGCTAAGGATGATGTCGATAATAAATTCCTTCTGAGAGTATGGAATTAAGATTGTTTTGGAGGGTCTTGACTTTCCATCTCGGCTTGCTCATTTTAAAGGATCTCCTCCTTTCGTCTTTATACTTTATCCTCCGATGCTCTCGATTTTATAATCTAGTTTTTGTAATATTATTTCTTTTGGCATTCTTTTTGGACTATCCCATGTAACATCTTCTTGAACAAACTATATGTAAAGGAACTTTACTCTTTTCAATTTTATTTCTTATTCCATAACTTTGAGTGTGCTTTAGAATCTTCTTATGTGGGATATATCTTTCCCCTGGTATATTTCTTATCAAAACAAGATCTCAGACCAAACTGAGTTTTATTACTGAATCCTCGTCCGGAGCTAGCCTAGTGGCTCAATTCCAAGTTCTGTCTTGTTCTGATTTTATTCTCATTCCATTTTTTTATTTCTTCTCTGATTATTCAGAATCTACTTGATACGTTAACTTAGCAACTTCTCCCTAGCATTCCATCCTTATTGGAAACATACCCAACTCTAATCTTATTAGGGATCTTCTTAGTTCCAATCTTATGTATGGTACTACTTGACCATGGTTTACTATTATTGGGAATCAACCTAATTTTTTAATCTTATTGAGAACCTACCCAATGCATGGTACTACTTGACCATGTCTCACTATTATTGGGAATCTACCAAACTTTCTCATTGGGAACCAACCCAATCCATGGTACTACTTGACTATGACTCACTATTACTGGGAATCTACCCAACTTTCTAATTTTACCAGAACCTACCAAATTCATGGTACTACTTGACCATGGCTCATGTTATTGGAAATATGCCCAACTTTCTAATCTTAGTGGGAATCTACCCATTGCATGGTACTACTTGACCATGACTCACTACTAGCATGCATTTTCTTTTTGACATCTTTTTAAATCCAAATGACATAGCTTTACACTTTATAGCGCATTACTGTAGGAGTACTCTTATGGCGAGATCTACCAACTTATCGTTGGGTCCAAATCTAAAGCCACTTTTGGTCGGCATCGGCCATTTACAACCACTTTTGTCAGGTGCCGATCATCTACAACCACTTTTGGTGGGTGTCGGCCGTCTACAACCACTTTGGTGGGTGTCGGTCATCCACAAGCACTTATGATGAGTGTCGACCATCTACAATTACTTTTGGTCGGTGTCGGCCATAAAAACTATTTTAAGTTAACAACCATACATAACGCTAGTTCTAACCGGGTAAAGGAAAATATGAATCCTTTTAAAAGAGTGCTTTCAGACTATTTTGTTAAAGACCTTTGGAATTACATAGTTTATTAATCACATTGTTCGATAGAAAGTTTAACCCAAGTTTAAGGAAGAAGACTATTAAATCAATGTTATTTATTTATTATTTTTT
The DNA here is from genome assembly GCA_030765085.1 of Allium cepa. Taxonomy (NCBI): domain Eukaryota; kingdom Viridiplantae; phylum Streptophyta; class Magnoliopsida; order Asparagales; family Amaryllidaceae; genus Allium; species Allium cepa. The sequence goes on from CM060934.1 coordinate 980,376,045, forward strand.
AGAAAAGTGAAACTGTTCGTTGATCTCATCAGATCAATGGAAGAGTTTCGATCTTTAAATTCTAAATGCAAGTATGATATGCAAAAGTTCTTAAGAGGAAAGGACATACCGAAAGAAAAATAGTAAATGTCAAGACTTGAATGCATCTTCAAAGTAAAAACTTGGTAAATAGGGTTATGTTGAAGAAGAACACGTCGAAAAAAGAAAACGAACTTGCTGATTAAACTTCAAGAAATCTAAAACCCTGAGGTGCCCCTTAGAGTCAAAACTTTTTGTGGGAGAGGTTATAATCGAGAAGAGCATAATAATAGAATTGGTATCATTCGTTTGACCATAGGAATTTGATTTATAAAATGGATTCTTATGATAACCCGAATTTTTGGGCATCTGTTAATTGAAAATTAATAGGATTAAATTTATTAAAATACTCATTTGTAAATTGAACAAATAAAATTCTGATATATATATATATATATATATATATATATGGATATATATATAGAAGAATCTGAACTATAACAAATGCTGGATTTTAAATATTTGGATAGATTTTTATTTGATAATCTCCTATCATAATTATTGAAGTTTGACAATACTAGTTTAATAATCTTCTTTTATAATTATTTAATTGGGTAGTATTCATCTTTTCAAAATGAATAAAAATGATTTTTCTAATCATAATATATAATATATAGGTATATATATTGAACTGGAAGTTATGTTTTTAATGATTTTTAAGATTTATTTAAAGTTGAGTACTATTTTTTTCTAACACTAAAAGAGTATCTACAAGATATATATTTATTAATTTAAAAAGTTTTTTAGTTTAAAATAAGATTTGATAAAGGTGTGTGTGTGTGTGTATATATATATGTTTGCACCAAAATTGGGCAACACCCTTCGGAAGTTTTTGAAGAGATAGTAAATGAAGAAATCAAATTGAAAATGAGGATTATCTAACAAAAACTCCAAGTCACAGAAAAGTAAATTGCACGGAAGACAATAATTTAGAGTGGTTCGGCTATTTGCCTACGTCCACTATGAAGTTTTATCACTTTATTGCTTAATACATGAAGATTACAAGTGTTCTAGAGCGAAGTACAGCAGATAATAGACTTAAATTCGAAATCAGCAGCAGTAAAGACGATATAGAGTGATTCTGGCAGCGTCCGGGCGTGCTTTATCTCTGAGAATTCTCCGATCCCCTTTCTAAATGACCAGGGGCTCTATTTATAGGTGTAGGAGCTGATATTTCACCTAAAATTCGGGAAGACCGCTTCTGGCACGTGAGGGGGGCCCACACGCCTGGCCTCAGGAAATCCGGACCCACTTTGGGATCGATTCGAACTCTAGTTTGAGTCGATCAAAAAAGTGTCCAATCGAGGTGAAATTTGGTGTGGACATTCTTCAACATGTATGCAAGCTCCTGTGAAAATTTCATAGCATTTGGACTTGTATATCTCGAGTTATGATCGATTCAAGATTGCATTTTCGGTTGATGCGTCTCGCTCGAATCGATCCCCTTCGAATCGATTAGGGTTGAATCGATGGCTTACGCGTGCAAATGGTGACGTGGCGTGTGCTTCTCGGGTTGATCCTGCTTTTTCTCCAAGTTTACTGGGTCAAATCCATGGTTTTTGACGCTTCTACTTAGTGGATTCGAGGGAATGGATTCGAGGAGATGCTCGTTCGAATCGTTCGAGGTATCCCATAGCTGATCGATACGAAGCTTCCTCAACACGGTGGATTCGAAGTGAATCAACTGCATGGGTTCAAAGCGTCTCGCCTTGAGGGATTCGAGGTGGAGTTCGTTTGATGGATTCGAAGGAAGGCCATTGGGATGGATACAAAGCTTGGCCACCTGATGGATTCGAACTCATATGCTCTAATGGAGGCGAAGTGGAGTGACTTCATGGACTCGAAGGACTTCAACCTGATGGATACGAAGTGGAGTGATCCCATGGATTCGAAGTAAGAGGAAGCTGATGGATTCGAACTCGTGATCTTCTGATGGATTCGAACTTAGAGTTATTTCCTCCAACTTGAATTGATCACAACTCGAGCGTATGAACTCGGATTGACTTGAAATTTGAGATGCTGACCTTTATGACTTTTCTTGTCATGTCCTATCAACTGTAGCTCAATCTGGACTCGGACAAAATTCGACGATATCCATAGTGAAGCTAAGTATGATCAATCTCGGAGATGAGCTGTCCTTTGTTTTTGATCGATCTTTTGGTATCACGGCTTTGCTAAAAAGCGGGATAACATTTGCCCCCCAAAGTACGTCTTGTGGAACATGACGTGCTTTGAAAAGCTGTGATTTCTCTCTTAACAATCATCGCTCTTTTCTCGAAGGTTGTAACCTTGCTTTGATATGATTGATTGCTGCAGGATAGTGCCTGGCTGCTGGTTGTTGTAATCGTAACCAGATGAGTATTCGATCCCTGTGAATGTTTAAAATCGAATGTTAGTCCGACATATATGCACATATGTTAGTTTGACCCTTGTTAACGTCGTGCGTCCACGTGTCGTTGTCAGCTTTTTCTGATATTGAATTTCGTATCGATTCTGTCCTGAACCGAGTTGGAAATTTGAGTTGAGACAACGCTTGATGGTTGTTTTGAAAAGTCCCTTCGTATCGATCCTCTCCCGAACCGATATAGAAGGTTGACAAGTAATTTTTTCATATCGAAGCGATGCATTCATTCTCACTGATGGTTTTCGATGGATTCGAAATGATCTTTCGAATCGATAGGCTTCGAACTGTTTGCAGGTCGATGGTTGTGAATCTTGCACTTCGAATCGATAGGATTTTGCGACTTCAATCCAGCTTTCATTCAATTGCTTCGTATCGCTGAAGCTTCGTGGAAACGCCACCCTGATGGATTCGAAGTATGGTGGATTCAAACGCGCTCGTTCGAATCGATCAGTGTTTGACCGGTTACAATCGGTCAGGTCAACCGGGAGGCGAAGCGTCTCTCTTCCTCCCTTGGATCCATATAAATACGCGGGGCTTAGCTCACTTTCACTTTTCACTTTTTACTGTTACTCTGCCTTCCCCTTCGCATCGATCCCCCAAGCTCAAGAAAGACACTCTTTCGAATCGATCTTGCCTTCAATCCTTCGATCATAATCAAAACAAATCAGGTAACTAATGGATAAGGCCAAGCCGAGAACGATAAAATTGGAATTGCCATCATTCTTGAATTCTTCTGAGATCAATTCCGAAGGATTGTGAGATCTGAGCGGAATTGATCGAATCGAGGGATGGATCGTGGCAAAGTGTTGATGTTTCTTGGAGAAGAAGGAGATTCTGATTACTTTTTTGCTTTGTATCGATTCAGGGTAGGATAGTTCGAGTCGATCTTGATGCATGACTTCGTATAGATTGTTTGTGGGGTGAAGTGGTTCGAATCGACTGAAGGCAGTTGGAGTTCGTATCGGTCCATTGTAACGTGTGGTCGATTCGAACACATAGACCGATCGACTCGAAGACCTTAAACTTGGTCGATTCGAGGCTCTTATTTTTGATTGGTTCGAACATTTTCCCTATGGATTCGAAGGACTTTGGTCGATGCAAATAACATCGATCCAAGGTCCATCGATGCGAAGGCGTGCCGGGCCAGCCTTGATCGATACGAAGCTTATCGAGTCGAGCTGCATTGATACGAAGCGATCGATTCGACCCTACTCGATACGAAAAAACATTGTCCCTGACTTGCTCCAACATTTGAACTATGACTAATTTCAAGCTGAATCTTAGCGCACTTGAATACTTGATTCCGACGAACTTCTGCCTTGCATAATTGAACTTGACTGTAGGGCTGCATATTTGACTATCTCTTGAAGCTCGTCAATGGAACTGTGGCTTAACCAAAATATAACGGACTTGTGCTTGAATTGGTCGGTAACATCTGGATGACGAGGATGTGACGGTCAGCGATGACGGTCATTTCCGGTCTCGATTTTCAGAGTTTTGTCGTTCGCACATCCTGTCGTTTGCAAATTTTCTCTAACTCTATAGAATCTTTCTAAGTAATGCATAACACTGCACTGCACCGCACACACTTTACACTAGGAATGAACGGTTTTTCTATGTGCTTAATGTTGCTTTCTGATGAGTTAGTTAGTTATGGAATCTTCGAGCTCTCAACAACAAGAAGTACAGAGTTCGCCTCCTCCAGAAATACTTGAAATCCCTGACATTCCTCCCAAAGTAGTTGGTCCGGCTCCGGACGAAGTGTCGGAAGCCATATTTATCAAGGATCCTATCGACTCCGTTTCGTCCAGTATTTCTGAAGCCTTACTGGGCCGGATCTGCTTGAAACATAACTTATCCCCGGACGACGTTTTGCTATCAGGCGTTGATGACAGACCTCACAACCCGCCCGAGGGGTACACTGCTTTCTATCGTCACGCCTGTGCGGCTGGAACTCTCCCTCCATTTAACCAATATGTCAGGGAGATGTTATCGTTCATTGGAATCGCCCCCTCACAACTTCATCCCAACGGACACGCATTGCTGAACAGTGTTTTTGTCCTATTTATGGATCATCTCGTTCGTCCGCCAAGGCCAACCGAGATTAGACACATATTTAACTTCAAGAGCAGGGGCGATAGCCCATCTTTCACCTTTTTGAAGCAGTTAGAAACTGTCAGATCATTACGGGAGCCTGGACCAGACTTAGTTATTTTAAAAATAAATTGTTTTTTGTTCAATGCCCCCCAGGGTTTGCTAGGCGATGGCTGTCTAGACGTAATTGTCGTAAATTGCACAAGCCTTCTTTAAACAGTCGTTATCAATACTTGTACTAATATCAGGTGTTCTTCTTGCAGCTATCATCTCAAGGCCTGACGGTGGATATTACAAAGGCGTTGTCCGAAGTTTACAAGAGGTCCCGAGTGATTTGCGGCACATCGACTTGGTGTTAATTGACGATAACTTACGGACGTTGGGTTTAATAGAGATGAACCAGAGCATTTTTATCGAGGGGTTGGCGAAACCGGCTTCGAAGACAAAGAAGAAAATGGTGAAAAGAAAACTCGGCATAGTAATGAGAGAAATGAGCGACGATGAGAGGACGCCCATTGATACCGAGCTAGTGGCTGATCTTTCCCGAATAGAAGAGAAGCGGAAAGGCAAGGCTATTGTCCCTAAATTTAAGAGATGGAAGTCTGTAGTCGTATCTCGTTTGATCCCCGGAACTACTATCTCTGACGCTGCTCCTTGTCAATCAGGAAACGCTTTTATAGGACTGGATGACATTCCTATCCCGGAATACGTATCTCTCCACCACGAGTCCGGGTTGGATGAACTCCGGGAAGCATTAGAAATAAGCGAGCCTTTACCCGTTAGTGCAGTCGACACTTCTGGTTGGTCGGGGGTTTTACACATTTGCATACACTTTCATAACACTACACAACTTCCGCACAGATCGTATTGCATTCGCCTGGTATTTAACTGAATTGCTTCTCTTTTTCAGGTGCTATGTCTGGCCGTCAATCTACATTAGACAAACTCCGAAGAGTGCATCATCTTTCGTCTTATTATGAATCTCGACGTGGGGACTCCAATCGCGATCATGAACGGAGGTATCATGGCCAAGAATATTATGCAAATGATCATCCTCGTAGTTACAATAGTCAGGAGCGCTCGGACAGAGACCGAAGATACCGCTCCCCTTCTCGTTCTCCTCCGCCACCCCGAAGCCATATTCAGGTATCTGAGCCTCTGCGACAGCAACCGTCTTCACAGGTTTCGAGGCTTGAGTCACATCGTTCTACAACTGAGGTTGTTACGACCACGGCTGCGGAGGAGGCCCCTATTGAACCATCTGGTGAAGGGGCAATCAGACTTGCTCAATTGAAGAAGGACTTCCCGAAAATTTGCTTTGACGCTTGTATTTTTCCTCCTTATCTTAAAAGAATTCCCGAAGACGCTGTGACCACATCACTTAGTTATACCCGCGATTTCTATGCTCAGTACAAGGAATGGTATAAGGCGGCTGTTAAAGCTTCAAAAGTAGCCTTTGATCGGGCCAAAATTATTGAGAAACTGGAAGCCAACTTGGCTCAGAAGAACCGTATTGTCGATATACTTCAATCTGAGGCGGAATCCTCCCGTAAGGCCGAAGTTGAGTCGCTAAAAAAGGTTGATGAGACATTAGTTGAGATGGCCAAGATGCAACAGGCACATTGCACTTTAGTAGAAGACTTGGGCCATCGATACAAAAATGTTGAGGCTGAGCGGGATGCGGCAGTTAAAGAACTAGAGGAATTAAAGGCTAAGTTTACTGATATAAACGAGGAAAAAGACGATGCTAATACGGCCGCAGAAGAAGAGTGTGAGCAAGCCGTGTCTCTTCGGGCTGGGCGCGATGCAGCAGTCGCAAGGGTTAAGGAGGTTGAAACGGAAGTGGAGGAAAAAGTTCAAGCAGAGAGGTTCAAGATGGAGGCCGAATTTGATGAACTCCTAGATACATATAATGCCAATGTGTTAGAGCACAGAAATCTCGCCTAGCTAGGGGATTACTCTATGCTTCTCTACAGTGCCTGGAAAAAATTAGTGGAGAACAAGAGGATGTCTTGCCCGGATGGAGTATTAGATGAGTTTGAGCTCGAGTCACGTCTGCTTAGCGAGGAAGAGAGGAGAACTCTTCATGAGGCGATAATCTTCGTCGAGAAAGAAAAACTTGGCATCCATCAAACGGAGATCGGCGAAGGTTCGGGTGTCGCGCATCATAGTGAGAATATTGAAGTTCCTATCCCGACTTCGTCCAAAGTTATCGCCGCGGTTGACCCACAAGTCATTCCTGCTTACAATCCGGACCAACCAGGGTTATCTTCTGGTAAGACTGCTGTCTTCAAACCTGTTCAATCTCCAAGGCAAGGTAAGGAAGGTACTTTGATTATTTCTCTCATGTCTTAAAGTAACGATTTTTGAGAGAATTTACTGGACTGATTATTTTTGCTCTCCTTTGTTCAGTGACTGAGAGTGCCGCATTCGTGCCCCCGGTTCCTCCGGTCCTATATCCTACCCATGGAGTTATTGTCACTGAAGCAATTTCAACTGCTGCCATGGCCGGTGATATTGGACAGGGGAGCTCGATGTCATTCGATGCTCAAATGATTGAAGAACTACTTGGTCATTCTCTTGACCCTATTCTTGATCCTTCATTCGCGATAAGTGGAGCTGATCCAGTTTTCAGTTCTGTCATGACGACCACCAGCGTATCCAGCGCAGCTCAGTTGTGTCGGGAAGAAGAGATTTTAGCTAAGATAAGCGCTGAGATGGCCACGATGATAACGGTCGGTGGTTCTGGAAGCGACACTGCCCCCTCAGGCTTATCTTCTCTAATAGTGATCTCTCCCGGTGGCACGGTGACCGTTTCAAGCGTTGCCGAACAGACACCTATCACAGCTTCCATGCCTTCAGTTCGTCCTTCCACAAGGATCTCTGTCCCCTCCAGCTCTGAGGAAGACATTGATATTATGCCAGATCCGGAGGATGTTCCAAAGGAGGGCAAGAAATCTCGTAGGAAGCCGGGTAGTAGGTCCAGCGGCTCGACTCCAAAGAAGAAGCCTTGGAAGAAGAAGGAGTGAGCTTCCTGATTTATCATGTAGTTGTAAATAGCAATTCTTTTACTTCTTCTTTTGTTCTTTTAGAGCCGTGTATATGTGTGGATTCGGCCTCCACTTAATTGAAATCTTTTGACTTGCCATGTAATCAAACCTGTTTTTGTTAGTTGATGGAATGGGAAGTCGCTCATTTCTTTTACTTAAGTGTTTTGTAGTGTTTGTTTTTTATCTTCCAAGTATGAAAAACATAATTTCGTGTCATGATTTGATGAATGAGTTGAACTCCAAGCATTATACTTCTTCAGTTAGCGATTAACACTTAAGCTTTTTTGCCCCAAGTTTCGGGGAACAACATTTGCATCTTGGTGGTTGATCGCACTTATTGCGAATCTTAAGCACATGTCCACGCTCTAGGGACTTAGGATAATTTAAGATCGATAGTCCGATCCGCACTCCAGGGATTTGAGAGTTGTCGATGTTTGTAACACGGTTTGCGCTTCGGAAACCTGGAATTGATGTTTATACTCCGCTTCACGCTCCGAGAACTTGGAGTTAGTATTGATATTTTGGTTCGCATTCCGGGAACTAGTTATTGAATGTTTATACTCCAATTCGCACTCTGGGAAGTTGGAGTCCGTTCGCGCTCTGGGAACGAGTTATTGAATGTTTATACTCCAATTCGCACTCTGGGAAGTTGGAGTCCGTTCGCGCTCTAGGAACGAGTTATTGATGTTTATACTCCAATTCGCACTTTGGGAAGTTGGAGTCCGTTCGCGCTCTGGGAACGAGTTATTGAATGTTTATACTCCAATTCGCACTCTGGGAAGTTGGAGTCCATTCGCGCTCTGAGAACGAGTTATTGAATGTTTATACTCCAATTCGCACTCTGGGAAGTTGGACTTAGTAAAAGGATTGTCGTGTATCAATCCTTGTAAATGCTGGTGTAGTGTTCTGTCCCCGAGCTCGGGTTTCACTTAGTGAGTGACCGGTCGTATCACAGTCACTCCCTATTTGAATAAATCCCACCGCATGATGGAACTTAGCTCTCCGTGCATCGTGATATTATATGTCATTTTCAGTGAATCACAACTTTTGGCTCGAAGAGATGCATTTTATTGCTGAAATAAAAGAAACATGGCAAAATAAGTTGCCTTATTACAAGTTCAAACTTCGAAATGCAAAAATAAAATGCTAAGGAAGAAATTGACTAAAAATAGATAAATAAAGCCTGTCATGTGTAGTAGCAACGGAGATTTTCGCTATTCCAAGCTCTCGGTAAAGTAAGACCGTCAATGGTTGACAACATGAGCGTGCCATCTCCGAGCTTTTGTGAAATCACATACGGCCCTTCCCAATTTGGCTTCATGTGCGAAGGGACCGAATAAATTCTCTTGAATACGAGATCGCCGGGTTCAAAGGTTCGTGGTCGGACCTTGGCATTGTATATTCGAGCGACTCGACCCTGATATGCAGCTACCCTCAAATCAGCTCCTTCACGCTTCTCATCGAGTAGATCCAAAGATTCAGCAAGTAATATGGAATTCGTTTTCGGATCGTAATATGTCACACGATGAGAGTGAACTTCCAATTCGACTGGAATAATGGCTTCAGAGCCATAAGATAGAGAAAATGGAGTGTGTCTGGTTGTAGTCTTGTGAGTCGTTCGGTAAGCCCACAAAGCCATAGGCAGTTCATCAACCCACTTGCCCCGGGATTTCTCCAGTCGTTTCTTCAAAATAGACTTGATAACCTTATTGACGGCTTCAACTTGACCATTTGCTTGAGGGTGTGCTACTGCAGAGAATTTCTTGTGGATGTGAAATCGTTGACAGAAGTTCTTGAATTCAACACTGTCGAATTGGGCTTCATTATCGGTGATAATAGTATGCGGGAGACCAAACCGGCAGATGATGTTGCGTACCACGAAGTTGATTACTTTATTTGTCGTAATCGTTGCAAGAGGTTCAGCTTCGGCCCATTTGGTGAAGTAATCAACTGCGACGATGGCGTACTTCGCGCCACCTTTAGCTAAAGGTAATGCACCAATTATATCGACCCCCCATATTGCAAATGGCCATGGACTGACCATTTGGGTTATCTCAGTAGGCGGGGCTCTAGGAATCCGAGCGTGTTTTTGGCATTTATCACATTTTTTGGCATAGTCCATGGCATCGCGATTTACAGTAGGCCAATAATACCCATATTGGAGTATTTTCTTGGCAAGTGCTTTCCCCCAGTGTGATCGCCACATTCTCCTTCGTGCACATCGTGTAACACTCGTTTGACTTCGTCGTGTGCGATACACCGGAGAAGAGGAATAGAATATCCCCTTCGATACATAACTCCATTCTGAATGACAAATCATGAAGCTTTTCGAAGAATTTGTCTTTTCTCACTTCGACGTTCGGGTAATATGCCACGTTCAATGTAATCTTGGTAGGGGGTCATCCACGATTCCCTGTTGGAAGTAGCTTCAAATATGAATTCATTCTCTGCTCGATCAATGCTCGAAGAGGATAAAGTTTCGACAGGAACGAGTCCCAAGTGTTGAGCTTCGCCTGTACTTGTCAACTTTGCCAACGAATCGGCTTTTTGATTGTGCTCTCGGGGTATGTAGAAAATGGTATAATAATCGAACTGATCAAGCATTTTCCGGACTCGGGCCAGATAAGCGGCTAGTCTTCGATCTTTGGCCTGGTATTCACCCCGAACTTGGCATACTACCAACTGGGAATCACAGTAAATTTCCACAACGATAATTCTTAGGTCACGGGGTAACTTCAACCCAGTAAGCAAAGCCTCATATTCAGCTTCATTGTTTGTTGCACGGAAATCAAACTTTAACGCGTAGCATATGGATCGGCCCTCGGGGTTTCAAGCACTACCCCTGCGCCCGAGCACCGATCGTTGGATGCACCATCAGTATATAGCTTCCATATGTATTCGGGGGATTTACTAGTTTCAGATAAGTCTTCAGGAATAGTGAATTCGGCAATGAAATCTGCTAGGACTTGACCGTGTATGGCTCTTCTTGGAGTATATGTGATGTCGAATTGACTCAGTTCAATGTTCCATTTTAGTAACCTGCCAGACGTCTCAGGTCGTGTGAGGACTTGTCGTAACGGCTGATCGGTGTACACAGTGATGGGATGAGCCTGAAAATATGGACGGAGCTTCCTCGAGGCGATGACTAGGAAGTATGCCAATTTTTCTAACCTTGGATAATTTCTCTCGGCTCCGGTTAATCGTTTACTAACATAGTTGACCGGTCTCTGCACTTGGTCTTCCTCCTGAACCAACGCAGCGCTGATGGCGTTTTCAGATACTGCCAGATAGAGGTATAAATATTCATGATCAATAGGTTTTGAAAGAATTGGCGGTGTGGAAAGATGCTGAATTAGTGATTGAAATGCGCCCTCACATTCCGTAGTCCATTCGAAATTTCGTTTCCCTTTTCGGATCAGGTCGAAGAAGGGTATGCATTTGTCAGTTGATTTCGAGATGAACCAGCTTAGTGCTGCAACCTTTCCGTTAAGGCTCTGAACCTGTTTTATGGTCCTTGGAGTTTGAAGATTCTTGATCGCCCAAATCTTTTCGGGGTTGGCCTCTATTCCTCGGGCGTTGACGATGAACCCAAGGAATTTCCCGGATGCGACTCCAAAATGACATTTTAGCGGATTAAGCTTCATCCCGTATTTCCGGAGGACATTGAACATTGACTCTAGGTCTTTGACGTGATCAGTGGAGTATCGCGATTTTACCAACATGTCATCTACATAAACTTCCATAGTCTTTTCGATCTGGTCGGCAAACATTCGGTTGACTAAGCGTTGGTAAGTCGCTCCGGCATTCTTTAACCCAAAAGGCATGACCTTGTAGCAGTATAGTCCCAGCTCAGTTACGAAGCTCGTATGTTCTTGATTGGGCACATGCATGGGTATCTGATTGTAACCAGAATAAGCATCCATGAAAGATAATAATTCGTGCCCGGCTGTTGAATCCACAAGTTGATCGATTCGTGGAAGTGGAAAGCTGTCCTTCGGACAAGCCTTATTTAAGTCAGAGTAATCGATGCACGTTCTCCATTTCCCATTCGGTTTTCGGACAAGTACAGGGTTGGATACCCACTCCGGGTACAAAGCATCCCGGATAAACCCAATCGCTCTTAGCTTATCAACTTCTTCTTTGAGGGCGGCAGATCTCTCTGGATCCATACCGCGTCTTTTTTGTTTGACCGGGATATACCGTGGGTCAATATTCAAGGTGTGGCTCGCGATGTCTGGCGAGATTCCACACATATCAGAGTGCGTCCAAGCGAATACGTCTAGATTTTCTTGGAGAAATTCGACCAATTCCTGTTGTGCTTGTGGGTTTAGCTGAGACCCAATTTTTAGCATTTTTGAATCATCATCAATTGGAACATCAATCGTCAGCTCGACTGGGGAAGCTTGACTTTCTTTAGACTCATTATTATCTTCAGTGTCTCTGGGGTCATGATCCTTCTGGAATTGGTCGTGGTTCCCGGGCCGAGGCCCAGGCACTAATTGTCAATCGTCGGCGAAACGGACGCAGAGAGATTCCTCCATGCCCTTTCCTTTCTCCTTTCTCTGTGCTTCTCGCAGTTCGACAACATAGCAGGCTCTCCCAGCAGCCTGATCTCCCTGAATGACCCCAATCCCACTATCAGTGGGGAATTTCAAAGTCAAACACCACGGGGCAATCGCTGCCCTAAACTCGGCAAGGGCCGGTCGGCCCAAAAAAGCATTGTACGGAGAGTGGATATCTAAGACAACAAACTGTAACATTCGGACTCTTCGGCGTTCTCCGACTCCCAACTCCACCGGCAACTCCACCACGCCAGTGGGTATATTAGCACTTCCATCGAAGCCATGGATTCTAGATTGACAAGGCTTTAAATCTTTGGCTTCCATCTTCATTTGATCATATGCTCTCTTAAACAAGATATTTACTGAACTCCCACTGTCCATCAGGATCCTCTTCATCCAAGCAGGACCAACTTGGGCAGATATGACTAGTGGGTCTATAGTTGGGGATTCGACCTTAACAGCATCTCGGTTTCTAAATACGATGTCATCTGCCATCGTCCTCTGTTATTTGGCCGGAGCCCCTTCATCAAGTGTACTACAACTCTCGAAATCCACATGCCTGATCGAATTGGCGTATGATTCCATTTCCCTCCAGCTTCGGTCTGCTGGATGAGGACCACCACTAACTGTATTATGACCAATCTACCGCCTGTACGAGCGGGATCCTCCTGTCTCTCTTGGTTTTGTGCACGAATTTGGTTTGATGGGCCCACACCACCTTCCTGCGGTGCCCGCACGAATTGATCTAACTTCCTTTCGCTGATCAATTTTTCAATAAGATCATGAAAATGCCTACAATCATTGGTATTGTGTCCGTAACTTTCATGGAATCTACAAAACTTTCTTGTTTGAATCTGTCTCTCCGACGACGGCTTCGGAGTCGGTTTCTTATACTGCATTGCGTTACAAGTTTGTAGATACATGTTTTCCAGTGACGTATTCAGCGGTGTATAGCTTTCAAACATTTGTGCCCTACGCCACGGGCCACGATTCTGATCTTGCTTCTTATTTCTGTTATCGTTGTTCCTCGGCTGGGTTTGCTTGTTTTGAATATTCAATTGTACTTTTCCAGAGCTCTCCCCTGACTGTTTAACTGCCACATTGCTTTGAATTCCTTCATTGCTGGGTCTCGCATCGTCCTGCTTCCTAGATTGTTTTGCATCCTCACGCCTTAAGAATTAGGCGGCTTTGGAGTAGAAACGATCCAACGATGCGGGAGGTTTCCCAGCTAACTAATTTCCAAATTCAGAGACGGGGTCAATCCCCTTAGTCAAGGCCATCAAGATTGAATTATCATTGGGGTTAGTGATCTCTGCACAAGCGGCATTGAATCTTTCCAAATATCGCCTGAGTGTCTCTCCTGGGGCTTGTGTGAAACTAGATAAAGTATTTACGTCTTTAGGCCTGGCAATATGCATACGGAACTGTTCAACAAATTTAGTAGCCAATTGGTCAAATGAAGAGATAGACCGTGGTGGTAATCGTGTAAACCACATCGTCGCAATTCCCCCTAAAGAAATGGGAAAACTACGGCATTTTACTACATCATCAGCTCTTGCAGCAGTCATCGACCATTCGTATTTTAGAATATGTTGGTTAGGGTCGGAACTTCCTTCATACATGGGCAGAGTCGGCATCCTGAATCGCCGAGGAGGTTCAGCATATAATATGTCATCAGTGAACAGAGTATGACTTCGGGAGATCCCCCAATCGTCATTTGTTAAGCCCTGACTTTCGCGGATCATTTGAGGTACCATAGCTGAGAGGTCAGGTGTTGCTATATTCGGAGGGTGGCGAGCCAAAGTGTGGTCGGGTTCCACAGTGCGAGGTAGGATCGGGTGCTGTCGACGATCCGTATCTCGCCTCCTTGGCTCGATGCCTTCTGGGACATATGATGCTTCTGCTGGTGGTAGTTCTGATTGGAGTGATTTCGGGTATCAACTCCTATGTCAACTGCGGTGGCGGTGGCTTGGTTATCTGTAGTATGTTGTGGAACAGTGCCTCCTCGTGAGGAGGGTCATGTATGAAAACTGGCAGAAGGGCCAACTCTTATCTGCCCAACAGTTAATGCTTGTTGGTGACCAGCAGTATGCGCATGGCTTCCGTCTAGCCTAGGACGGGTAGATCTGCCGCTGTAATCAGATGAGGCAGAGCTTTCAGTGGAGGAATGAGGGGCGTGGTCCCTTCTGAATCTTCTACGCCTTTGGCGGTTTAGTTGATTAGTTAACTCAACATTGGCACGTAATTGTTCAGTCAGCTGTTGTCGACTTTGGGTTAGCTCCTGGAGTAATGTCTGGAACTCTTGCCGAGTGATCGGACCTGACGGATCTGAATGCCCGGTATCCTCTTGATTTGGTGGAAGTAATTGCGCGGGGTTTTGCCTATTCCGGCCTTCTTGACCAGCGGCGGTAGAAGTGGTTCTTGTGCTAACCATCTTGAGGTGTAGAATTCTTTCCTAGATTTTGATAAATCTGAATAGTATGGAAGGAGTCTAAAATTGTAATCTAGATCTCTCTCTTAGATTTATTCAATCCGGTATCGATGACAGATCCAATGAGCAGGAGAAAACCTGGGTTTTCTTAGTGAAAGCACCAAAGTGTTTGCACCAAAATTGGGCAACACCCTTCGGAAGTTTTTGAAGAGATAATAAATGAAGAAATCAAATTGAAAATGAGGATTATCTAACAAAAACTCCAAGTCACAGAAAAGTAAATTGCATGGAAGACAATAATTTAGAGTGGTTCGGCTATTTGCCTAAGTCCACTATGAAGTTTTATCACTTTATTGCTTAATTCTTAAAGATTACAAGTGTTCTAGAGCGAAGTACAGCAGATAATAGACTTACATTCGAAATCAGCAGCAGTGAAGACGATATAGAGTGATTCTGGCAGCGTCCGGGCGTGCTTTATCTCTGAGAATTCTCCGATCCCCTTTCTAAATGACCAGGGGCTCTATTTCTAGGTGTAGGAGGCTGATATTTCGCCTAAAATTTGGGGAGACTGGTTCTGGCACGTGAGGGGGCCCCACACGTCTGGCCTCAGGAAATCCGGACCCACTTTGGGATCGATTCGAACCCTAGTTCGAGTCGATCAAAAAAGTGTCCAATCGAGGTGAAATTTGGTGTGGACATTCTTCAACATGTATGCAATCTCCTGTGAAAATTTCATAGCATTTGGACTTGTAGATCTCGAGTTATGATCGATTCATGATTGCATTTTCGGTTGATGCATCTCAATCGAATCGATCCCCTTCGAATCGATTGGGGTTGAATCGATGGTTGCGCGTGCGAATGGTGACGTGGCACGCGCTTCTCGGGTTGATCCTACTTTTTCTCCAAGTTTATGGGTCGAATCCATGGTTTTTGACGCTTCTACTTAGTGGATTCGAGGGAATGTATTCGAGGAGATGCTCGTTCGAATCGTTCGAGGTATCCCATAGTTGATCGATACGAAGCTTCCTCAACACGGTGGATTCGAAGTGAATCAACTGCATGGGTTCGAAGCGTCTCGCCTTGAGGGATTCGAGGTGGAGTTCGTTTGATGGATTCGAAGGAAGTCCATTGGGATGGATACGAAGCTTGGCCACCTGATGGATTCGAACTCATATGCTCTGATTGAGGCGAAGTGGAGTGACTTCATGGACTCGAAGGACTTCAACCTGATGGATACGAAGTGGAGTGATCCCATGGATTCGAAGTAAGAGGAAGCTGATGGATTCGAACTCGTGATCTTCTGATGGATTCGAACTTAGAGTTATTTCCTCCAACTTGAATTGATCACAACTCGAGCGAATGAACTCGGAATGACTTGAAATTTGAGATGCTGACCTTCATGACTTTTCTTGTCATGTCCTATCAACTGTAGCTCAATCTGGACTCGGACAAAATTCGACGATATCCATAGTGAAGCTAAGTATGAAAAATCTATTCAAACTGAAATTGCAAGAACCTTCCTACAGAGCTCCTCCATAGGACTCGAGAACTTGTACAAAGTAGTTTAAATGATTTTGATTTTCGTGGGTTTGTAAGCCACTTGTCGTAGGTTTGTAAGCTACTTGTCATGGGTTTGTAAGCCACTGGTTTCGATAGAAATTGGGTTCCATCCCAAAAGAAAATTGGAAGAAAGATGAGAGTGCTATTATGAAGTTTTAACAAAATACTAGACACTTATCTTGAGATCTTGAAATCTTGATTCTCTAGAGTCTTGAATCTTGAATCTCCAATCCTCATCTTGATGCTTGAGTCTTTATACTGATCAGTCTTCGATAACACCTGCATATACTTCCTATATACATATATATATATATATATATATATGAAAATGTTAGGATATATTTTATAAAGTAAAATATAATAACTATATAAGGTTGTTGTCATCAAAACATCATCAACTCAGTTCCTAACAGAGTTTACAGGTTAAAGATTCTGGTTTGCGGGATGAATTTATTACAGATTTGTTTGAGAAGTTTATACAGGGTTTTAGTTTCTTAGCTTGAGAAGAAAAAAAAGATATGAAAAGAAGAAACAATGTATTTATATAGGCTGAATTGATTTTCTAAAAAAAAAAAATTAGTTAAATGTGACACTTGTTAAAGCATTTAACACTTGTCATAGTATTATCAATTACTTAACACTTGCTATGACAAGCCTTAATATATATACACTTGTAATTAAGTAATTTACTTTTAATTTAAAATGTTAATAAAAGCTCTTATACTAATTTATAATTTCTTATCTAAATGTATAATGTTCATAAAAGCTCTTATACTAATTTATAATTTCTTATCTAAATGTATATATGAATTACTTAATTACATAAAATAAAACAAATTATATATAAATAAGAACTTATACATATATTTAAAATCCAAACATTTTAAAATGTCTATCTTTTGAATTTCAAAATTAAATCCAAATTCACATTCAAATTATATTTAAAAATCTAATTTAAAAATCAATTTATAACAACACATTCAAATTTGAAAATAATAATTCAATTTTTATTAAAATCTATTTATATATAATCACATTATTAATATTGTTTAAAAATAACAAATTTGACAATTTTAAATAATTTAAAAAAGAGATTACCTCATTATTTATAAATTACTTACATTATTAAATGAATTCATATATCATATGTTAATTGTATTTTAAACTCTTATATATAATTTCAAGCAATATTTAAAAAGAAAATAAAACAAAGCTTTTATGTTAATTTTATTTAAATTTAAACTTAAGCTAAGATATAATTTAAATAATTAAATGTTTATTTTAAGTATTTTTAAAACCATATAGTTATTAATTTAAATAGCTTTTGAAATGCTTTATATTAAATAAATCATAATTTCCAAATTATCAAAAATATTAGAATTTAAAAACATTATTTATTAAATTTCTAACCAAAGCTTATCTATTTACAATACACACACACATATATATATACATTATAAATAGAAAACATTTTATTAGCTTTTTAAAAGGTATAATTCACTAATTAAATATTTATTTAATTAGATTATTAAACCAATTCAAATTTTATTAACGAAAATTATCAAATCAATTAAATTGTTAACATATATTATTAAATTTATATTGCCCAAAATTCCGGGTCATCACATTCCTCCCCCTTAAAAGAATTTCGTCCCCGAAATTTAAAAGCAAAGGTAATTTAATAATCTCATTAAAGATTTTAGTTTATATCACAAGCATATATTATCAACCATATGCTAACAACCATAGCAACCAATCATCCAAACAAACAAATCTAACTATCCAAACAAAAATTCTGGATAGGACTTCCTAGAGTTTCACCAAGTATAAATACCGGAATACTCGCTCTATAGAATCCAAACAATCTATACTCTAAGCTATATAGTACCTATTCATCTAGATCTGAACAGGGTATCAGACCACATATAAGTCTGACTCAACAACCAAATCCTTCTGAACTGCTGGTTCCACAACCAGAGATGAATCATACACGTACTCCCTCAGAGACACGTGAAACTCATCTAATCCCAATCTTCCAAATTGGCAATTCAATCCTGAAGACTAAACACTTATCCTCACAAGAATACAGAAAAGATCAAAACCTCGGATCCAGTCTTACCAAATCTTATAGCTCCGTGGATCGGAGAAAACTTATCCAAAATCAAATCTCTGACTCTGGAATCCAAATTCCTTCGACTCTTATCCACAAACTCTTCTGACAATCTTGGCTGCCTATATCCTTCCTGATCAGCTTAACCTTCGCGGATACTTCTCGAAACAAACTGGATCAAGACAACCAAACAAAATGATCCTCTCAAGATCTACCAAAACCAAGAACACAAACTCTACTCCTCAAACAATAGAAGACTGATCTTACTTCTCCTTATCCGGAAAATACAGATGCACTTCCAAACTGCTTCCCTGCACAACTCTGATATGGGGTAGATTAAAATGCTGATGATGAACACGAGTATAGACTGGACAACACATCCCAGAAATATGGTTTAACAGATCCACAGAGAAAACTCAGAAATTCCACCAATCCTGAGCTGCTTCACCAACTCTATCTCTAGGAACCATCCTTCTGCTAAGCTGAACCATCGGTATCACTCCTGGAATCCTAGTCGGTTGAAAACTCAATCTCCAAATGTGGACAAACCTCTAACTTCCCTGAAGATATCTGGAAAATTTCTGATAACCCAAGAGAACACTCAAAATATCGCAAGTCACTTTTGCAATCCTTCCAGCCTAATTCCGAAGAAAACTGTTCTCTATTTACCAATCAGAACAGCTTGCGCTTATCTATCCAATCCATCGAAGAAATGGATACACTCTGCTGCTTCTGAACTCCACCATTAGAAAAATGCTAAGCCAGAAGACTTCCTTGCCCGCATACAGAATACTCTGAGCTGTACTACAGACCCAAATGCCAAAGACTTCCTATCCAGAAGCTCCTCGAGAAACTCGGGCCTCAAAGCCAAACAGAAACACCTTGCTAAACTCAGCCATAACATCAAAGTAGACACACTTCCTTAAACTTGTTCCAAATAAATATCTTTGGAAACATCCATAGTCACCGCGTCTCATCATGCAGCTACTACTTCCTGAGATTGTCAAGATACCATCACTCGCTTCTGCTCAACCGACAGATCCAAACTCTACTCATCCAAACTTGCACCTCAAAGATAGACTCCGAACCTTAATAGGTTTCCTTGAGTGATCGATGCAATCCTTACACCACTACAAATATCACTCGAGACGGTATTAGGTCTACAGTCTCGACAAATACACTTCCAACCTCAAACATCAAACTGCAACCATTGGTAGTAGTCATGTTACACACACCACCACCCTATCTACCTTTATAACTTATATTGGAAAACCTAAACAAGTAACCCAACAAATAGGTGTGTGTGTGTGTGTGTATATATATATATATATCAAAATTGCAAGTACGCTCTCTCAAGGAAGAAACTACCTTAAAGCCTAGGTATTCACTCAATCTAGCGCTCTGATACCATTGTAACGACCCGCTATTCATTCCACAGAATGGCGCATCATTATTAAGAAAGAATGGGATAGAGAATAGAAAGATAGAGAAGAAAGAAGAAACAACATCAAAATCTCAACAGCGGGACGAATAAATTATATTAATAACATAAGTATTATATAGTATACAACCATTATCAGAGTTATACAGATTATACATCACATACTAGACAGTTATAAACACCTATCTAGTTATTACAACACTAATACAACTCAGAGAAACCAACATAGCGGAACACTATATATATCTACAACGATGAAGCCTCCTGCTCCATTGCTCCTCCACAATTCGTCAAAACTAACCTGAATCCCTCGACTACTCATACATAATATGAGTACCCAAGAGTTTAATAAAACAGAAAATAAACACTTGGGTCAGACATGGGTCTGGTGTGAGTAAACGGTTTAAGCTTAACTTTAAAAGCCTTTGAAAGAAAAGGTATCACCTAAGACTTCCCACACATAAACATGGGTAAGTTTTTACCTTATGCTAACCAAAACATTTGATATGAAATCCAGTGATATTATAATAAGGTCTAGGGCTTTCAAGTAAATAAGAAATAACTGAAATTGTTACATGATTAAATTCTAGCTACTAGCCACAAAAGTGGGTAATACAATCAAAACCGTAAGAGCACGTAGGTAGAATGGGTTTCCATCAATGGTAGGGCTACTGGGGTATCGCCCGTCACAGTACGGGGCCTAGATCACCGTACCGAGGATTACTCCCAATCCCCTGCAACACAAGGCCGGAACCATCCCTTGCTGGACAGTCCCGAACAAGACAACCCCGCATTTGGCCGCGACCCAACTGCCCAAACAGCCGAATAATAAGGGACTTCTAGATAGGGGAAAATCTCGTCCTACTTCGGCATGACCCACTTAGCCTTGCTGCACCTCCCCTGTTTTAGCCATTCCCGATTGATGAGGATTGAGGCTACGATCACCTTTAGAGAACACATCTCTTAGAATGCTCATCATCCACCTAACAATGTTCTGAAAGCATTCAATCCATACAAGTTGGTTTCGGGTTCGAACGAAACCGAAGGCATTATCTCGTTACACTCATTTTGGAATCACCCTCAGAGTTAACGACGATAACCCTTGCACTTTGAATCTTCACTTGAGATTCACGGCCTATCGTTAATTTGGATCTATGTGGTTTTTGGATATCCAAATCTGGAAACCCGATCCCGGTCTCATCGAAATCCAAAACGCCATCTTTTAAGTCCAAGTTGTTTTAAAGTTTTAAAACAATTCAATTCTATTATCTATATTCACACGGATAGATAATTCATAATATCATAGATAATCTACATCAACATCACCAACAGATAATTCACATTATCATCATAAACAGATAAACCATATTATCATCATACTTCAACTAAAGCATCCATACCACATAGCATTACTTATCTCATATTTGAGATCTCAAACCATGCAAAGCATCCAATATCAATCAACATCCATAAGCAATGATTTATTAATCACCATTCCATAATTAATTTAAAATGAATTAAATTAATTACTTCATCTCTAATTAATTTAAAATAAATTAAATTATTTTCTTCATTCTATAAATCCTGCTTATAACCATTAATTAATTACAAATCAATTAATTAATTATCTTCTAATTGTCCATCTTAATTAATCATCTTTGATTAATTATCCTTTAATTACATACAAGTAATTTTCTTTAATTAATTCCTCAAATTAATTATTCTTAGCCAAATACAGTTAATAGTAATTAACCTTTAATTACTCTATTAATTAATTAACTATAATTAATTGCATAAATCCTTAATTAATTACATTAATTAATTTCTCATAATCATTTATCACTAATTAACTAATCAATCCTTAATTACATCATGAATTATATTAATTAGTGATCCCTAATTACATTTTAATTAACTGCTTTATTTTAATTAACTATATTAAGTAATTTATCTTAATTAAACCATAATTATTAATCACTCTTGATTAATCACATTCAGTAATTAACTACCCTTAATTACGTCATTAAATAAATTAATTACTCCCTAATTAATTATCTTAATTAATCCCTTGATTAATTACACAAAGTAATTAAACTCAAATTATTTTCATTAACAAATCACCATTTAATTAGTTACATCCAGTAATTATCCATTAATTACTTCACTAAGTAATTATACTTTATTAATTACATTTAGTAATTACTTATCAAACCATCCAATGATTATTCTAAATAAATTAAACTTAATTAATTAACTTAAACTAATCAAATTTATTTAATTAATTACCTTGAGTAATTAATTCCTTTAATTACTTTCATTAAGTAATTATATTTAAAAAAATTCCACAAATAATTATCCTTAATTAATTAATCTAATTAATTTTTAAAATTAATCACATTAATTAATTATTTAATAATCTTAAGTTAATGATCTTCATTAACTATTAACAATTCTTTAATTACTTCTCTTAAGTAATTAACTTAGATTAATTATTATTAATTACAAATTAATTTATCCTTAATAACCCATTAACTAATCTCTAATTATTTAATTAATTAAGTTTTAAATGTAACTTAATTAATTTTAAATTACTTGATTAATTAATTCCTAGTCATTAATTAAAATCTAATCTTATTTAATTAACGATCCTTAATTACAAATTAATTATTCCTTAATTAATTAACTTAAACCTTAATTAATTAAATTCAAATCCTTAATCACTTAATTAATTAATCCAAATCATTGATTAATTAAATTAATTAATTATTCATTTTAATTACCTTAATAATTTAATGAATCACAAATCATTAAATCTTAATTATCTTTAAGATAAACATTTTCTTATTAATGATTAAATTATCATTAACAAAGCATTTAAAAACAATTTACTTTTAAATTTCATTTTAAATTTAAGATTTAAAATTAATACAAATTTAACTTTAACAAAGTTTAAAAAAATTAAAAACCTTTTAATTACATGTTAAAAAAATACTTACCTTATAAAAGAATTTTTAAAAAAAAGTTTACCAAATTCATTTGAAATTCAAACAATTTAAATTATACTTTAAACATTCAAAGTTGTTAAAATAATTTAAATTTTAAATACTTTATTTTATTTCAAAACTAGGATACAAATTCATTTTAAATCTAGATTTAAACTTTGTTTTAGATCTTTACTTTCAGATTTTAAAATTATTTTATAAATACTTTAACATTTTAAAGTTGTTAAAATATTTCATTTTTATAAAACTTATTTATTTTTTAAAACTAGGATTCAAATTCATTTTGAATCCATACTTTAAATGTAACGACCCGTATTTTACGTGTCGATGGATCGTAGAATTTACAGGTCGTTAGTGTTGTTTGTGGTGTTCCTAGCCTGAGTCGTATTGGGAGATAACTCGTGTGTTAAGTGATGAGTCGGGACCGACTCATAGTTAGGTCGTGTACGAGTTACGACTTAGGAGGGTGCTCGGGTTAGCATGTTGCCGTGTTAGCTTAGGTCGTGAGGTAGTTTTGGTCGCTGGAGCGACCTAAGAGAGTGACCGACCTAAGAAAGTTGACCGACTCATGAAATAGAGGGCTTCCGAGTTAGGGAGGTTGCCGAGTTAACGACTTAAGGGGATAAGTCGTATACGAGTTAAGGCGATGAGTCGTATGGTTGTTAGGTCGGAAGGGTTTTGGAGCGACCTAAGGAAGTTAGGTCGTGGACGACCTAGCAGATAGGATGATGCTAGTGGCGACCGATCTAGTGTAGATCGACCTAGAGGTGTCCGACCTATAGTAGTAAACGACTTAACTTAGAAGGTGTAAGCTGTTAGGTCGTGTAAGTTTTGGGTCGTGGGAGTAGTTAGGTCGCGTGAGTACTGTTTAGACTTAGGTCGTAAACGACCTAAGTTAGGTCGGAGATATTAGGTCGGCCATAAGGCTAAGCTGTTAAGTCGTGTCCCGTATGGCCTTGGTCTATGTGTTTAGGACTTAGGTCGGCAGGGTCTTAGGTCGTAGGTCGGCATGCTAGTTAAGTCGTCAGGCGACCTAGGACTTAGGAAATGCGGCAGTGTGTTGAGTCGTGTGACAGTTGGGTCGGCAGTGCGTTGAGTCGTTAGGTCGGCCTGTGTTTTAGGTCGCGTCTGGGTTAAGTCGTAAGTCGGCCTTGGTTGTATGTTGTGTTGGTTAGGTCGTAGGTCGTAGGGGCTGATGAGTCGGCAACGACTCATAGTTAGGTCGGGGACGACCTAAGGGGCGACGACCTAAGGAGTTTCCAGCCTATAAATAGAGGGGTTCGGCTCACTTTTTGGCACCGGTTTTTGAAGCAACGAAGTGCTGCCATTTTGAAGACTCGACTACAACATTTCTTCATCTTCTTTTCTCCATTCCAATCAAGTGTTAGCATCCATCCAAGATCGAAGATCGGGATCGAAGATTCAAGTGTCCAAGTTGAAGATCTTCATCCGTTCGGGCTAGATTTCATCGATTGAAGCGAGATCTTGCCGGATCAAGCCTTGTTCTTCGCTGTCCAGATCTGAAGTGTGTGGTTTTTGAGGTGTTTGGGTGATTTGGTGAGTGGTAGTTATCTCTCACGCGGACCCAAAGGAGTGTAGTGGATTGGTAGCTAGTTTATGTGTTTGAAATAGCATTTTCTCGCATTGTCCTTAAGTCTGCATGTAGATCCATCATTTTTGAAGATGTTTACCTATGCATATTTGTTTAACAAGTATTAGAGACAAAACCCATGTTTTATATTTGATAGATCTATGCTAAAAACCTATGAATCATGCATGTTGGACTTATGCTCATTTATTTATGATATTGCCATTTTTGTTGATATTGCTTATTAAATCTTGTTTGAATGCTTGATTGTTTGTATTGATGAATGGTTTGGATTGTTTCAAGTTAGCTAGTGGTTGATTTGGAACAAGATGGTTCGAGATGATTCAAAAGCTAGGTGGAAAAGCTCTTGAATGTGGAAGCTGCCTGTAGCATATGAAGCGGATGTGGAAGCTCATATGGATGGATTCGAGGATGTGGGATCTTGCCATGATACGAGAAGGCAAAGCATGATTGAGATGGGACTTTGCTATGATGCGATAAAGCAAGGTGTGATGTTGAAATGGGACGGGTCATGATGACGTTCCAAGAAGAGAGACTTTGCTATGATGTGATGAGGCAAGACATATGTTGTGATGGGACGGGTCACGATGACGTCCCAAGCACGGGCTGCGACGACGTGCAAAGTTATGTTGATTACTCGGTGATGCGATCCGAGTTGGTGATAATGGTTAGCTTGAGAGGCGCTTGAGCTAGTATGGAAATAGTCGTCGAGGAGGATGACTAGGAGGCTGAGATCTTATCGTTGTTGAAGGTTCTAGCATGCTCAAAGCAAGGGTACGTTGGAACGGGCTGCGACGACGTTCCAGGCACGGGCTGCGACGACGTGCTAGTACTCTGGGTAGTTGCGAAAATTCCTAGGCACGGGCTGCGACGACGTGCGGAGTTATGGCTAGAACCGGGGTTACCATTAGCCCTTGACAGGTGGTCATTCAACTAACGGTGATATCAAGGCAATGATACAGTGATAGCCAGAGTCATGGATGTTTGGTTGTACTATCATTCGGTCTCAAGTGCGGTGTTTTCTGGGTGCTTATCTGATCTTGGTTTAGGCCTTGGGGGTTTGTATTTGGAAAACATCGTCCTTGACTCGAGTGATTATTGCTTTATTTTAATTACCTGCTATGCTATGATTGCTTCTCCTTAGTGTGTGTCTGGGGGCTATCACTGTGAGAAGAGGTGGAGTGGGATGGTTTAGTTCCTATTCCTTTTATTCCTTATGCTCTTTTGGTATGTTTGATAGTTAATTTACTGCTCACTAAGACTTTGTCTGACTCAAGGTTTTATGTCTCCTCTTATTACCTTGGGCTGTTCATCCATGTTGGGATGGGCAGACTAGGTAGCAGGTGACAGGTGCTGTGCTAGGAGTTCTACGATGAAGATGACGAAGACGAGCAGGAGGCTTTGCATATTAGTTTTCTTACTATATGTACTGGGTATCCGCTGCTGTATTTGGTTGAGTGATTTGTAGTGAGGCTTTCATGTATGGATTTGAGTAGATGATTGTATAAAACTACTGTGATGCTTATATGATGATGTTCTGTTCTATGGAGCTTCACTATATTATATTTCTCTATTGTATTTTATCCATGCGCTGTGAGTTGTACGATAGAGATTCTTTTGTTTTGTTCTACCCTTGACGGTCACCCATGGCTGCCTTGCACGCCTTTTAGCGCTTTATTACCTTGTTTTGGTGCGGGAGTCATGGGCGGTCGTCACATTTGGTATCGGAGCCAGGTTAATCGATTTTAGCCAACGCTCGCTGATGTAACTACGTAAGAGAGACGTAATTGTAATTTGATGGATGATTACTATATATAATATAGTAGCCTAGAAGGATTTGAACTCCTTATGCAGTTGTTTCTTAAGGTGTTCTAATCACTCTTATTACAGATATTAAGGATGAGTCGAAGAGGGAGACCAGCTGCAAGGGAAAGCCGTGCTGATGAAGGAGCTGTTGATTATGGAACTATGTTCGAAGCGATGATGACTTCGATCATGAGAAGGATACCAGCTTCAGGATCATCAGTGGATGTGGGAGTTCAAGTCCAAGCTCCGAGACCGGTGGATTTTGCTAAGCTTTGCAAGGATTATACTTCTCTTGGAGGAAAAGCTTTCTTGGGGACAGAGTCGACTATTGAAGTACAGAGATGGATTGATGCTTGTCGAAGGATCTTTGGTGACTTAGGGATTGAGGATGCAACCAAGAGAAAGCTTGCATCGAGACAGCTTCAGGGAAGAGCTGCTGATTGGTGGAATTCTATCACCATCGATACACCAGAAGAAGAGATTACTTGGGAGCAATTCCGAGTTAGATTTGAAGCTAAGTTCATCTCTACGGCTCAGAAGTCTGTTTTGTTCAAGAGGTTTGTAGAGCTCAAGCAAGGTGGGAGACCAGTTCTTGAGTATATTTCCGAGTTCGAAGCTTTGTCTAAGTATGCCAGATCGTATATTGATTCTCCCTACCAGAAGAACGAGAAGTTTGTGACTGGTCTGGATGCTTATCTTGGGAGGCAGTTAGTGGATCACTTGGACGATCCATTTGAGAAGCTGGTGGAGAAAGCCCTTAGGCATGAGAGTTTGTTCCCTAAGGAAAATTCTGTTGTTGCTGTAACCAGGGAAGGATCTAAACCACAGCAGAGTGGGAATAGGAAGAGGAAGCAGCAGCAGCAGAAGAGTAAGGATGGCCAGAAGAAGCCAAAGGGCGAAGTGACCTGCTATAATTGTCAGAAGAAGGGCCATCTCTCCAAGGATTGTAGGAATCCAAAGGCGCCGGCGAAGTGCCATAACTGTGATAAGCCAGGGCATTTCAGGAAGGATTGTCCAGAACCGAGGAAGGACAGGCAAGTTGTGCAAGCTTATGCTTTGGAAGCTGTGCCGTCGTCTTCAAGAGCTCCTACTGCTGAGGAGAAGGGGAAGAGTGTGGTGGTTCAAGGTACTCTTTCTATTTGTGGTGTTCCAGTTAGAGTGTTGTTTGATACTGGAGCGTCGCATTCTTTTGTTTGTGATGATTTGGTAGGCCGGTTAGGTTTGAAACCGGATATTGTTGATAGGCCATTGGTTGTGACTAATCCAGTTGGGGGTTCGTCATGTTTGTGTATGAGATGTCGTGGTCTAGTTGTGTCGAGTCATGATTGCTCGTTTGTTTGTGATTGCTTTGTTCTGAACTTTGCGGGGTTCGGAATTATTTTGGGCATGGACTGGCTTAGGAAGTATGCGGCTAGGATTGATTGTGAGAGGCTTGAGGTGACAGTCGGGAATGTGGAAGGGCGAAAGGTTGTGATACGATGTAAGCATGAAGAAGGCGTCTTCATGAGCTTCATGTATTCGCTAGTTGTTCCACGGGATGGACTGTCATCGGTGCCTATTGTGAATGAGTTTGAGAATGTCTTTGAGGAAGTCAAAGGGTTGCCGCCGCATAGGGAGATCGAGTTTCGTATCGATCTAGTTGAGGGAGCCAGACCTGTTGTGATGCCTCTTAGGCGGATGGCACCGAGGGAGCAGCAAGAGCTGAAGGTGCAAGTCGATGATCTTTTGCGGAAAGGATTCATTCGGAGAAGTGTGTCCGAATGGGGTGCGCCCGTTGTGTTCGCAACCAAAACGGATGGATCGTTGAGGTTGTGTGTTGATTATCGTGAGCTGAATAAGGTGACTAGGAAGAACAAGTATCCATTGCCGAGAATAGATGACTTGTTTGATCAGCTTCACGAGGCTAGGGTGTTTTCTCAGATGGATTTGGCAACGGGATTTCACCAGTTGAGAGTGGCGAAGGATAGTGTGCCGAAGACTGCTTTCAGGACACCATCCGGGTTTTATGAGTGGCTGGTAATGCCGTTTGGATTGACTAACGCACCAGCCTATTTTGTGGATCTTATGAATAGAGTGTTCAGAGATCAGTTGGATAAGTTCGTGCTTGTGTTCGTGGATGATATTCTGATTTATTCCGAAACTGAGGAAGAGCACAAGACGCACTTGAGGATTGTTTTGGAAATTTTGTGGAAACATCAGCTGAAGGCTAAGTTTTCGAAGTGTCACTTCTGGAAGAGTGAAGTGAGGTTCTTAGGCCATGTTATCTCTGGAAATGGAATAGCGGTTGATCCCGCTAAGGTGGCAGCGATCCAGGATTGGGTTAGACCTAAGAATGCATCTGATGTGAGAAGTTTTCTTGGATTAGCAGGATATTATCGACGGTTTATTAAAGACTTTTCCAAGATAGCTGCACCGTTGACAGGATTGACGAAAAAGAACCAAGTGTTCAAATGGGATGATAAATGTGAGCAAGCTTTCGTGATCCTGAAAGAGCGACTGACAAGTGCTCCTGTTTTGACAATTCCTAGTGGGAATGATGAGATGGTGGTCTACACCGATGCATGTGGCACTGGACTAGGAGCGGTGCTAATGCAGAAGCATAAAGTTGTTGCGTATGCTAGTCGACAACTAAAGCCGCATGAAAGGAATTATCCGACTCATGATTTGGAGTTAGCGGCGATTGTGTTTGCTTTGAAGATGTGGAGACACTATCTATTGGGAGTTAGATTCGAGCTGTTTACAGATCATAAGTCGTTGAAGTATCTGTTTTCCCAAAAGGATTTGAATCTTCGACAGCAAAGGTGGCTAGAGTTCTTAGCATCGTATGATTTTGGTATAGCCTATACTCCAGGGAAAGGTAACGCAGTGGCTGATGCGTTAAGTCGAAGACATGCAGGTTTGGGAGCCATGTTTTCGGAATGGAAGAGTCTTGAGTATTTGGCTGGATTTGATTTCAGGCCTAGATGTGAATTGGAACCTGAGATGTTGGCAAACTTATCGATAAGGCCTACACTTGTGGAAAGAATTGGTGAGAGCCAAAGGCGAGATGATAAGCTTATCAAGATTATCCGTGATTTGGAATCCGGATTGGATCCAGAAAAGGATAAAGGATTCGAGGTCGATCGAGAGGGTTGGCTTCGAAAGCAAGGGCGATTAGTTGTTCCCGATATTGATGGATTGAGAGATGAAGTTCTGAGGGAAAGTCATCACTCGAAGTTGACAATTCATCCAGGTGGAAATAAGATGTATCGGGATATGAAGAGAGCTTACTACTGGGAAGGTATGAAGAAGGATGTTGGAAATTTTATTTCCAAATGTATGAACTGCCAGTTGGTGAAAGCTGAGCAGAAGAAGCCCAGTGGATTACTTCAGCCATTAGAGGTTCCTACATGGAAGTGGGAGCAAGTATCGATGGACTTTATCGATGGTCTACCTAGGACAAGAGCAGGGAATGAAGGGATTTGGGTCATAGTAGATCGTTTGACCAAGAGTGCAAGGTTCATTCCTGTTCGGTCGACTAGGACTGCATCGAAGTTGGCTGAATTATATGTGAAGTGGATAGTTCGTTTCCATGGTGTTCCGAAGAGTATAGTGAGCGATCGAGATCCATTGTTCACTAGTAGATTTTGGAAGAGCTTCCAGGAAGTTTTGGGAACTGAGTTGTGTTTGAGTACAGCTTATCACCCTCAAACAGATGGTCAGACTGAGAGAGTCAACCGAGTTTTGGAAGATCTTCTTAGAGCATGTGTTTTGGACTTCGGAGGATCATGGGAAGATCACCTTCATTTGGTGGAGTTTGCTTATAATAACAGTTATCAGTCGAGTATTGGTATGGCACCATATGAGGCATTATATGGAAGACCGTGTAACTCTCCGACATGTTGGTTGGAAACTGGAGAAAAGCTGATACTTGGGCCAGAGATGATTCGACAGACTTCAGATTGTATAGAGATCATTCGACAAAGAATGAAGGCAGCCCAGGATCGTCAGAAAAGTTATGCAGATAATCGTCGTAAGGATTTGGAATTCGACGTGGGTGATATGGTTTTTGTCAAGATTTCTCCATTGAAGAATGTTATAAGATTCGGAAAGAAAGGAAAGTTAACTCCGAGATTTGTTGGACCATTCCCGATTATCGAGCGAATTGGAAAGCTCGCTTATAGATTGGAGTTACCGGAAAAGATGGCGGGTGTGCACAATGTTTTTCATGTATCTTATCTACGGAAGTATGTGCACGACCCAACTACTGTGGTTTCTGCTGATAGCTGTGAAGACTTGGAGGTTTATCCAGTTGTTTCGAGACCTCGTAAGCCGCTTCGTATTGTTGAAACCGATACGAAACAGCTTAGGAGGAAGACGATTACGTTGCTCAAGGTACAATGGAGTGATGATGTTAACGACTGTACATGGGAGGAGGAAGAGAGGATGAAGGCAGCTCATCCCGGACTCTTCGAGGTATGGCCCTAAAGTGTCGTGACATCTCATGAATTTGTAGCTTGTTCTGAGTCTTAGAATTCTGCATGCTAGGCTAGAATTGGTTGCATGGTTTGTTGATTGCTTTGGATGGTAGGCATGCGGAATATCTTTGATTTCTGATTGTTTGCTTGGAATTTCGGGGGCGAAATTCCTAAGGGGGAGAGAATGTAACGACCCGTATTTTACGTGTCGATGGATCGTAGAATTTACAGGTCGTTAGTGTTGTTTGTGGTGTTCCTAGCCTGAGTCGTATTGGGAGATAACTCGTGTGTTAAGTGATGAGTCGGGACCGACTCATAGTTAGGTCGTGTACGAGTTACGACTTAGGAGGGTGCTCGGGTTAGCATGTTGCCGTGTTAGCTTAGGTCGTGAGGTAGTTTTGGTCGCTGGAGCGACCTAAGAGAGTGACCGACCTAAGAAAGTTGACCGACTCATGAAATAGAGGGCTTCCGAGTTAGGGAGGTTGCCGAGTTAACGACTTAAGGGGATAAGTCGTATACGAGTTAAGGCGATGAGTCGTATGGTTGTTAGGTCGGAAGGGTTTTGGAGCGACCTAAGGAAGTTAGGTCGTGGACGACCTAGCAGATAGGATGATGCTAGTGGCGACCGATCTAGTGTAGATCGACCTAGAGGTGTCCGACCTATAGTAGTAAACGACTTAACTTAGAAGGTGTAAGCTGTTAGGTCGTGTAAGTTTTGGGTCGTGGGAGTAGTTAGGTCGCGTGAGTACTGTTTAGACTTAGGTCGTAAACGACCTAAGTTAGGTCGGAGATATTAGGTCGGCCATAAGGCTAAGCTGTTAAGTCGTGTCCCGTATGGCCTTGGTCTATGTGTTTAGGACTTAGGTCGGCAGGGTCTTAGGTCGTAGGTCGGCATGCTAGTTAAGTCGTCAGGCGACCTAGGACTTAGGAAATGCGGCAGTGTGTTGAGTCGTGTGACAGTTGGGTCGGCAGTGCGTTGAGTCGTTAGGTCGGCCTGTGTTTTAGGTCGCGTCTGGGTTAAGTCGTAAGTCGGCCTTGGTTGTATGTTGTGTTGGTTAGGTCGTAGGTCGTAGGGGCTGATGAGTCGGCAACGACTCATAGTTAGGTCGGGGACGACCTAAGGGGCGACGACCTAAGGAGTTTCCAGCCTATAAATAGAGGGGTTCGGCTCACTTTTTGGCACCGGTTTTTGAAGCAACGAAGTGCTGCCATTTTGAAGACTCGACTACAACATTTCTTCATCTTCTTTTCTCCATTCCAATCAAGTGTTAGCATCCATCCAAGATCGAAGATCGGGATCGAAGATTCAAGTGTCCAAGTTGAAGATCTTCATCCGTTCGGGCTAGATTTCATCGATTGAAGCGAGATCTTGCCGGATCAAGCCTTGTTCTTCGCTGTCCAGATCTGAAGTGTGTGGTTTTTGAGGTGTTTGGGTGATTTGGTGAGTGGTAGTTATCTCTCACGCGGACCCAAAGGAGTGTAGTGGATTGGTAGCTAGTTTATGTGTTTGAAATAGCATTTTCTCGCATTGTCCTTAAGTCTGCATGTAGATCCATCATTTTTGAAGATGTTTACCTATGCATATTTGTTTAACAAGTATTAGAGACAAAACCCATGTTTTATATTTGATAGATCTATGCTAAAAACCTATGAATCATGCATGTTGGACTTATGCTCATTTATTTATGATATTGCCATTTTTGTTGATATTGCTTATTAAATCTTGTTTGAATGCTTGATTGTTTGTATTGATGAATGGTTTGGATTGTTTCAAGTTAGCTAGTGGTTGATTTGGAACAAGATGGTTCGAGATGATTCAAAAGCTAGGTGGAAAAGCTCTTGAATGTGGAAGCTGCCTGTAGCATATGAAGCGGATGTGGAAGCTCATATGGATGGATTCGAGGATGTGGGATCTTGCCATGATACGAGAAGGCAAAGCATGATTGAGATGGGACTTTGCTATGATGCGATAAAGCAAGGTGTGATGTTGAAATGGGACGGGTCATGATGACGTTCCAAGAAGAGAGACTTTGCTATGATGTGATGAGGCAAGACATATGTTGTGATGGGACGGGTCACGATGACGTCCCAAGCACGGGCTGCGACGACGTGCAAAGTTATGTTGATTACTCGGTGATGCGATCCGAGTTGGTGATAATGGTTAGCTTGAGAGGCGCTTGAGCTAGTATGGAAATAGTCGTCGAGGAGGATGACTAGGAGGCTGAGATCTTATCGTTGTTGAAGGTTCTAGCATGCTCAAAGCAAGGGTACGTTGGAACGGGCTGCGACGACGTTCCAGGCACGGGCTGCGACGACGTGCTAGTACTCTGGGTAGTTGCGAAAATTCCTAGGCACGGGCTGCGACGACGTGCGGAGTTATGGCTAGAACCGGGGTTACCATTAGCCCTTGACAGGTGGTCATTCAACTAACGGTGATATCAAGGCAATGATACAGTGATAGCCAGAGTCATGGATGTTTGGTTGTACTATCATTCGGTCTCAAGTGCGGTGTTTTCTGGGTGCTTATCTGATCTTGGTTTAGGCCTTGGGGGTTTGTATTTGGAAAACATCGTCCTTGACTCGAGTGATTATTGCTTTATTTTAATTACCTGCTATGCTATGATTGCTTCTCCTTAGTGTGTGTCTGGGGGCTATCACTGTGAGAAGAGGTGGAGTGGGATGGTTTAGTTCCTATTCCTTTTATTCCTTATGCTCTTTTGGTATGTTTGATAGTTAATTTACTGCTCACTAAGACTTTGTCTGACTCAAGGTTTTATGTCTCCTCTTATTACCTTGGGCTGTTCATCCATGTTGGGATGGGCAGACTAGGTAGCAGGTGACAGGTGCTGTGCTAGGAGTTCTACGATGAAGATGACGAAGACGAGCAGGAGGCTTTGCATATTAGTTTTCTTACTATATGTACTGGGTATCCGCTGCTGTATTTGGTTGAGTGATTTGTAGTGAGGCTTTCATGTATGGATTTGAGTAGATGATTGTATAAAACTACTGTGATGCTTATATGATGATGTTCTGTTCTATGGAGCTTCACTATATTATATTTCTCTATTGTATTTTATCCATGCGCTGTGAGTTGTACGATAGAGATTCTTTTGTTTTGTTCTACCCTTGACGGTCACCCATGGCTGCCTTGCACGCCTTTTAGCGCTTTATTACCTTGTTTTGGTGCGGGAGTCATGGGCGGTCGTCACATTAAATTTGGTTTTAAACTTTGTTTAAACTTGCTTTCGGATTTAAATTTAAATTTAAATTTGAAACAGACAGGTTTTAGAAAAACCTTATTACCCGAGCCCTCTTCAACTGCTTCAAGTAAAACCTTACATTACTTCGAGTAAATACTCGAATTACTCGAGATAAACTCGAGTACAAAACCCTGCAACAGCAGACTTCACCCCTTTTAAACTTATTTTAGTCTAATTTCAAAACGTGTATTATTATGATTTCCTTTTGCCAAAAAAAAAATCTAGGTACTGCTAATCTGAACTAACACCCCCCGACAACAAGATTGACCTGAGCTTTTCCATCAAAAACCCAAGTGAACTCACGAGAAACTTTGTTTAAACTTGCTTTCGGATTTAAATTTAAATTTAAATTTGAAACAGACAGGTTTTAGAAAAACCTTATTACCCGAGCCCTCTTCAACTGCTTCAAGTAAAACCTTACATTACTTCGAGTAAATACTCGAATTACTCGAGATAAACTCGAGTACAAAACCTTGCAACAGCAGACTTCACCCCTTTTAAACTTATTTTAGTCTAATTTCAAAACGTGTATTATTATGATTTCCTTTCGCCAAAAGAAAATCTAGGTACTGCTAATCTGAACTAACACCCCCCGACAACAAGATTGACCTGAGCTTTTCCATCAAAAACCCAAGTGAACTCACGAGAAACTCTCGCGTTTCCCCCAACTTCAACTGCTTCGAGCTTATCACCGAAACATTCGAACACGAACTCGAGAAAACATCGTCTTCCAAAATCCATCGAGCAGATCAGACAAAGCCCAATCTCGTGCACGTGCACGATAGTCCGAACGTCACTGCGACCCTGCCAACGATGCCTCCAAGTTGACGATCGTCTCGTCATCACGTACGACCTCCCAAATATCGTAATACGATAGCAAAATGAAAATTCACTGATCGATCAAAAATCTAGAACAAACACTCGACCCCAAAACCACTTCGCCGACGATGATCTTGACACCGGAGCTCCTGCCACTTAGTCCAGAGCTGCGCCTCGCACCCAATCAACGATCCCCCATCACGCGATCAATCCCGATGCTTCCCAGTCGACACATGACCTCAAGAATCAATGCCGACCCAAAACTGCACACTAAACCCTATTCTGCCGTCGACCGTCCTTCACGACCATCCAAGAATCCTCCCACTATTTTTCCTATGACCACCAATCTACTCGCCACCTCCATCCTTGGTTCTGATCAAAATCATCTCTCCGTACGACGCAGATTGACTAATATCCAATTTCAGATCAACATAGAAAATCACCATATCTCCAAACAAAAAATTATGATTTAACTCCTAAATTCATTATTTTCTGCCTTGAATACAATCATGCAATCCAAATCTAAAATTGAATAGGTTGATTTTTAACATATATAAATATTTCACTGTAATTTCAAATTTTAAAATTTATTTGCTAAATTATAATTACAGAATTCATTTTATACTTGATATTATACTACAACAAATATCTTTTATTCAGAGATCAAAGGCAAGTATAAATTAAATTTGGAGATAAGATTTTTCTTTAAAAATCAATAGGAGCCTGGAGTATAAACAGAGAAGCAGATGTACTGATGATTTCACAAATTCAACTTTAAATAGACATGCATTGACATCATCCAACATATAAACATTTTAAATATATGTTACTGCAACATTTATCACTGATATCAATATAACATCAGATTTAAAAACTGTCTTTAAAGTAAAATGTACTCACCAGTTAAAGAAGATGAACAGAGCCCTGAACCAAATTTTGAAATAGCTTTTGAACTATAAATTTGAATGCTGAAAATGTTTCTGATTTAAGAACTTGAATTGCCGCAGAATGTGCTTCCTCGATTTGAAAACTTGAATGTTAGGATCCGAAAACTTGTTGAGACTGCTTTGATTTTGAGTTTGCTTTTAAAACAGAATTGAAGAATGATGTTCAGATTTGTTCATCTCAGGTTTGAAAAAAAAAGAAACAGGCTTTTGTTCATGCTTTTGGTAAGGAGTTTACAGGTTAAAGAATTTTGGTTTGAGGGATGAATTTATTACAGATTTGTTTGAGAAGTTTATACAGGGTTTTAGTTTCTTAGCTTGAGAAGAAAAAAAAGATATAAAAAGAGGAAACAATGTATTTATAGAGTCCGAATTGATATTTAAAAAAAACAAAAGAAAAATTTAGTTAAATGTGACACTTGTTAAAGCATTTAACACTTGTCATATAGTATTATCAAGTACTTAACACTTGTTATGACAAGCCTTAATATATATACACTTGTAATTAAGTAATTTACTTTTAATTTAAAATGTTAATAAAAGCTCTTATACTAATTTACAATTTCTTATCTAAATGTATATATGAATTATTAATTACATAAAATAAAACAAATTATATATAAATAAGAACTTATACATATATTTAAAATCCAAACATTTTTAAAATGTCTATCTTTTGAATTTCAAAATTAAATCCAAATTCACATTCAAATTATATTTAAAAATCTAATTAAAAATCAATTTATAACAACACATTCAAATTTGAAAATAATAATTCAATCTTTATTAAAATCTATTTATATCTAATCACATTATTAATATTGTTTGAAAATAACAAATTTGACAATTTTAAATAATTTAAAAAAGAGATTACCTTATTGTTTATAAATTACTTACATTATTAAATGAATTCATATATCATATGTTAATTGTATTTTAAACTCTTATATATAATTTCAAGCAATATTTAAAAAGAAAATAAAACAAAGCTTTTATGTTAATCTCACTTAAATTTAAACTTAAGCTAAGATATAATTTAAACAATTAAACATTTTTTTAAGTATTTTTAAAACCATATAGTCATTTATTTAAATAGCTTTTGAAAACTTTATATTAAATAAATCATAATTTCCAAATTATCAAAAATATTAGAATTTAAAAACAAGATTTTATTTATTTATTAAATTTCTAACCAAAGCTTATCTATTTACAATATATACACACATATATATACATTATAAATAGAAAACATATTATTAGCTTTTTAAAAGATAAAATTCACTAATTAAATATTTATTTAATTAGATTATTAAATCAATTCAAATTTTATTAAAAAAATTATCAAATCAATTAAATTATTAACACAGATTATTAAATTTATATTGCCCAAAATTCCGGGTCATCACAAAGTGGGAATTGGAAATTGATTGGAAATGGAGATTGGGAATTGAACAGTTTGAGTCTGAACTATTTTTCAAATAAATTGTTTCAATATAAACTATTTTAAACTATTTTTCCTAGCTATTTACTAATATAACTTTTTTTTACAAAACTGTTTTATACTTATTTTACAACTACTTTTGGAACTAGTTAACTATTTTACAACAATTTTACAACTGTTTTAATAACTAATAACTATTGTAACTATTTTACAATTTTCTAACTACTTTATAACTATTTTAAAATTACTTAACTATTTTACTACTATTTGCAACTAATAACTATTTTACAACTACTTATCTATTTTAAACTTTTCAAGCATTTTCTTAATACAAGTTGGTCAGAGTGCAAACTGTTTATAATTAAATACCAATTGAGAGAAAAATTGAAGTGATAACCCAAATGGAAATTGGGAGCAATTGTGAATAAGTGAATAGAATCAAAATGAAGGTGAATAGAAAAGAAAATTGATTTAGCTAATGATCAATAAAGATAAATACTTAGGATGTACGTATATTATTCTATTCGCATAACGGTTTGATCCAGATTCGAGCATAGAATTTCGATGTAGTATATCGATCTGAGTTGAAAATTTTCACTCGATTTTCAATGCCGAACCCTGGATAAGGATTTTTGATGATTCTGGAAATTCTCTATCATAGTTGTGACTATGCAAGGAGAATGACTGTTTCTGATCAAGAAACCAGATCTGAGTCCGCTCTAGGAAGTCGGGTGGATGATACTAGTTCGGAAGTGAAATTGTGTGATCGAGTAATCGATCAGATTTGATATTGCATACGGATGGTATATGTACATCGTACGTGCTTAAATAAAATAGATATTGAAATTTTGAAGAAGAAAAATGAGAAATGATTTTTGAAAGTATATTTTGAGAAATTTTTTGGATGATTAAAGTGGAAGTTGAATATCTCTATTATTGAAATTTACTTTTCGAAAGGTAAGTATTATGGTGAATAAATTTATAAGGGAAATTAAATATTTGATTTGGTATAAATAAAGTTATATATACATGATAAACTCCCCTTGTTGAATCTATAGCCAGAAGAAAGGTTTTTGAAAGTATTTGAAGTATAAAGAGGAAATTTATGCAAGTATGAAGTGATCCAAAGATTTTTCAAGATTTATATATATATATATATATATATATATGGTTTTAGGAGAATGATTTTGGGAAAGGTTTTGGAACCTTTGGATTTGGAAAAGGCTTTTGATTTTTGGAAAAATCAATTTTGAAAATTTGGAAAGCCAAGTTCGAACTATCGATTTGAGATATCGATTTTGTGTAAAGGAGATTTTGAGGTAAATCATAAAAGGTATGATTTGAAAGATACTATAAGTGTATAGCATAAAGTTTTTTGAGATTGGCTCTGGGGAAAAAGGCGCTCCCATTGGAATGAACTTCATTAGGAGTGCCACGGGGTGGTACTGCCTTGAACCCTAAGGGGGGGTTCTAAAGATGATCCTGTGAGGAAGTCCGGACAAACTGAAGTTTCTGAGGATTTTGTGTTGTGGGTAGCGAAAGTCGAGGGCACTGATGCCTATAGAGACATTTGGGTTATGGTGTGACGACAGTGTAACTCGATGTCACTGCGATCTACTACGAACCATAGCGGAAGTCGTGTTTGCTGCTGAGAGCCAACGATCTACTTTTGATTTTCCCGTGGTGGAAAGGTAACATCGGTTGACCGATCCAGGAACACATAGCAAAAGTCGAGAGGCCGTGAGAGCCTAAGGCCACATTGGGACTTGACTGATGTAGTCTGCGACCTACGTGGGAGTGGTGAAGTTCCATTTGGCAGCGAAAATCGAGGGCGCTGATGCCTACAGTTACAAGGACTTTTTTCATGATGGAAACGTAACCTTGAATGTAAATGCGATCTGTGGAGGGTTCCATGGTGTAGTCCAGGGGTGCGGAGGCCTACAGTTATCTATAGATTTTGTTGGGATGGCAATGTAACCATCTGGTTAACTGCGACCATGGAGGGGGTGATGATTTCCAGAGCATTCTCACCAAAGATGTTTCCTGTATTTTCAAAAATATTTTCTATATTTTCAATAAAATATTTTTCAAGTATTTTCACTGGATGTTGGAAATGGGTCTGCTAAGTACTTATAGATTTTCTGTCCTACGCCTGATCAACGTATGATAGAATTTCTATAAGAATGAGGATGGACTTGTTGAAACATTGAGTTATAAAAAGTATTTTTATAAAAAATAATTTAGTAATATTATATAGATTTTTAAAGTGTTTTAAAAATGATCAAAAAGTGATTTAATTGATATTAAGTCTTTTAATAAATTCTGGCTTCGTTCGTTTTCGAGGACGAAAAGATTCAAAGGGGGAGGAATGTAATAACTCGAATTTTTGGGCATCTGTTAATTGGAAATTAACATGATTAAATTTAATAAAATACTCATTTGTAAATTGAAAAAATGAAATTCTATTATATATATATATGCATATGTATATAGAATAATCTTAACTATAATAAATGCTAGATTTTAAATATTTGGATAGATATTTATTTGATAATCTCCTATTATAATTATTGAAGTTTGACAATATAAGTTTAATAATCTTCTTTTATAATTATTTAATTAGGCAAAATTTATCTTTTTAAAATTAATAAAATGATTTTTCTAATCATAATATATAATATATAGGTATATACATTGAATTGGAAGTTATGTTTTTAATGATTTTCAAGATTTATTTAAAGTTGAGTACTATATTAT
Organism: Allium cepa; assembly: GCA_030765085.1. Classification (NCBI taxonomy): domain Eukaryota; kingdom Viridiplantae; phylum Streptophyta; class Magnoliopsida; order Asparagales; family Amaryllidaceae; genus Allium; species Allium cepa. The sequence continues at coordinate 980,415,870 of CM060934.1, forward strand.
TTTTTTCTAACACTAAAATAGTATCTATAAGATATATTTATTAATTTAAAAAGTATTTTAGTTTAAAGTAAGATTTGATAAAGGTATATATATTTCTTTAAAGGTTATACTTAAAATAAAGGTAGTTTGTAAGTATATAAGGTTAAAACATACATGTGTAAAGGTATTATACAGATTTAAGAAATTAATACATACATAAAACATATTAGGTACATTATAATTACAAATAAAAAAAACTCACTATGCATTTTAACAAATGCAAACAATTTATAAAACAATAATACAAGTGTAAGTTAATTCATACAAGTATCTTAATTTTTATTTTATATATAAAATGATAAAACTGAGATATAGAAAACTCTCTACTTTCTCCTCTCATTTTCTTTATCTATTTTTAATCTTAAAACAAAGAAAAAGAAAATCTGAAACCAAAAACCAGTAAACAAATCTAAGAGAAGCAACAACTATCATCTTCTCCCAGTTTTCAAATCTAAAGCAATCTAAGATCAACTCAGCAATTCAAGATTTAATTGAATAATCAAGTTCAAATTCAGATTCAGAAACAAAATTCTAGTTTCACAAACAGGGCAACATCCAAATTACTTCAAGCTTTCTCTATTTCTAAAATCACAGTGAGTAAACAACCAACATTTGTTTTAAGTTGTTGTTTGTGATGAATTTAGTCAGTAGGTGATGTGATAATTGTTTGCATGTGTGAAACTTTGGCTTGCATGTTATAAATATGTTGAATTACAAGGGTATATATCTGTAAAACCTGGTATGTCTCTGTTTCTTACCAACAGGCTAAATATTAAAAAAAATCAAGTTCTCTACATATAATCTCTTATAGACTGAAGTATTTAAACAAGTTATCTTTGTTTAAGCAAAATCAAAGTTTTAAAAATGTATTTATATGTAATAAGTTTGGAAATTTTCTGGAAAATAAAAAGAACAGTGGAAAACTTAAGAACAGGTTAAAATCAATCACAATGGTTTGTTGATTTATATGTATAACCAGAATCTCCTTTGGAAATTAGGATTTTTAAATGAAAATCAAAAATTTTAGTTGAGTTTTGAATGAGCATTTCGAAGTTGATCAGGAAATGGGTTTTGAGCTATTTCTGGTGGCTGGAAGTCTCGGGGTGGTCGGGGTTTCGTCTGGAGGTAGAAGGAAGCTTGTTGGACTTGACAAAAATGCCAAGTGAATTTATTTCCCACCGTGACGGCAGTGATGGGTTGGAGTAGGGTTTAAACCCAAAATGGTCGGGGTTGGGAAATTTGTTGCTGCAGCATCTCTGGGTGTTCGAGTTTCACCAAACTTATGGAAATGGTAGCGTGCAAGGCCGGTAGGTGTATGGCCGGAGTTCGGGGAGTCTGGTGGTCGGCGTCGGTAGTTCAAGGAAGTTTTCAGGCGAAGGGTTAATTCCAGGTTGACCTAAGTAGCTCGATTTCAATTTGGACTATGTGGTGATGAATTGGTGGTCGGAATTGTTAGTAGGGTTGATCGTCGATAAGTGGAAAGTGACGGCGATGGTCATGGTGGCGTCGATCACCGGTGCACGTGCACGCAATGTTTCTGGTGTCTATGTTTGGTTTTGTAAATTTCCTCGGGTCGAAGCACGGGGAAAGAGATGTTGGGTTCAGAGTTGATGTGGGCTCGTGAGTGTATAACATAACAGTTTTTAAAATTTTAATCTAAGTTAAAAAAAGAAGAATCTCGAGGTAGTACTCGAGTGGGTATCGGGTTTAACCCGAAGCAGAAGTTTAAGCAAGATTTAAAACATGTTTTGAAAAGTTTTTGAAAAGCAAAGTTTTAGAAAATTTAAATGAATTTAGTTTAAAATTTGCTTAAATAAATTTTCTTTTCTATATATAAATGCTTTCTTTAACTTTGATTAGGAGGTTATACGATTTATTTAACTTTAATTTGTTGAGTAAATCTTTAAATTATTTCAAACTTAAATTTTAAAATGTAATTAAGTGTTAATTAAAGGGAATGTTTTATCTTATAATTAATTAAGGTTTTGATAATTAATGAAGTAACTAAAAAGTCATTAATTAAATTAATTAATTAATTAATGATTAAGGATTAATTATTTTGTAATTAGCGGTTGTTAATTAGATAATTAGGAATTAATTAATTAATGATTAGAGATTAATTGATTAATTAATTAAGAAATTAAGTTGCAATCAAGCATTAATTAATTAAGTAATTAGAGGTTAATCAATTGGTAATTAAGGTTGATTAACTATTAATTAAGAATTGATTAATTTGTAATTAAGTTTTATTAATTAATAATTAAGGTTTATCAATTAAAGATTAAGGGATAATTAAATAGGTAATAAAGACTAATTAATTGATTTATAAGGTAATTAAGGAATGATTAATTAATTAAATGGTTTGTAATTAATTAATGATAGATTAAGTAGGGTTAAGTGATTAATTATTAAGTACTTAGCTAAACTGGAGTAAATTAAATTAATTATAATATGGATTAATAATTCCTGTTTATGGATGATTGATTGAGTAGAATGTCTAGATTGATTGATATCTATTGAGTGATAATATGTGATATTCTATGGAGTGATATTGGATATATCTGTGATAAATGGGTGATATTTATCTGTGATGAATGCCGTGTGAATTCGAAGTATTGAATTAAACCTTTAATAATCTGGAATTTTCGGAGTCGAAAATTTCGGACTGTTACAATTCTTCTTGCAACTTCATCGTTGTAGAAAAGCGTCATATGCATTTATTTGATAAGAGTTACGTGGAATTCTCCCAGGGCCATAAAAACAGAATAAAGTAAATAATCCTGAAACAAGATGCTCAATCTAACGTTTAATAAATTTGGTTAGCTTCCCTTTCTGTATAAATTTCTCAATTGCGTAAGAAAGATTTTGGTATTTATCCATCTTGTGCCCGTTTGTCAAATGGTAGATACATTACTTCTCACTCTCCGGGTCTTCTTTCTTTGGTGGAGGGCAATCCGCGTAAGAATAGTCTACATAAGTTTCCAGGAATGCTCGAGACAAGATTTGGTTGAGTGGAGTAAGAACCCAATCCTACTTCAATTTCTTTCAAGACTCACCTTATCGAGTGATTGTAAGGGCCCTCTAAACCTAACCTTCACATTTTAACAATTCGGTGGAAAGATTCCTAACTTTACTAGGTTTGAACAATATTCCAGAGTTGGCAAATTCCTATAGGGATTTTTGAAGATATCCTAAAAAGTGCCTGATCTGAGAAGCTTGAAGCTCATAGATAGGGTCATATTCCTTGTCATTCTCTTTCTTTGAAAGGTGACAAATATTTCGTTGTTGTCTTTTTAAATAAGCTGAATCTAAAGGTTGAGATGTAGCTCTGTGATGAATTCTTCATTTTCAAAACTAGAAATTATCGACCAGAATGTTCTATTCGATTTTCGAGTGGGAACTATGTGCAAAGGTTTGTGCTCTCATTCTAGTGCAAAAAATATTAATGCAAAATTTTGTCTACACCAACACCCCGATTTCCGAAGGAATAACACAGGAAGCTAGATGGGATATTGAACCAGATGAAGAGATTACGAGATGTGATTTAATCAAGCTTAGCTTAACACCGATACTTTTATAGTGGTTCGAGCCAAAAGTCCTTACGTCCACTGTCCTTTCCTTATTTAGTCACACTTATCCAGCTGAGAGGCTTATTACATTGAGTTTATGCATTTCCGCCATTAATAGGCTTGTAAATAGAGCTTTAATATAGGAAAGTGCAACATTATTTTATATCTCGATTCTTTTTCGTGCCAGAAGATCCTTGCGCTGTGAGATTGCCACCTATTTATAGCCAGTATGTCATAATGCCATTGATGGAGAGTCTTCTACTTGGATTCTTGGAGTGGCCTATTGAGTGACTACAATTTGAGCTTGTTCTAAACAACTAAGCTACTTATGAGGCATAGATTGGTGAATTGTTTCCCATGCAGGTGGCCTCTTGTATCAGAGCCATGCATTATCTTGTTGCCCGTCTTGGCAGTTGATTATTGCCAGTACAAATTGATGTTTTGTGCTTGGACATGCTGATGTGCTGCTACTTTTGGCTTACGGTATTGTTCTCTCGGTATCATTCCATTCGGTCCTCATACAACAAAACAACATAACTCTTGTAATACATATAATAAGAGAGTGTAGGATTTTTCTTAGGAGATAATCATTGTTTGTATTGTTGAGAAATTTTGATATAACACCCACTAACCTACGTCCATATAATTAAGGCTATACAATTTACCATAATGACAATCATACTGCCTTATAATATTTAATTACTATCTAACATGTTTATTTTCTATTTCTATAAATGTCATTTGTCCGTAATAAATGATTGTTATTCTAACAGACAATTTTTAAAGACATTTATTTATTCATTAAATTATTTTCCTATTATGCCTTCCTTATCACTCCATTATTTCCCTAATGGTCTCATTGATTGATCCATTTATATCCTTATTAAATTCTTGTAACTCCTTATTTATTGCACATTTATTGCCTTATTAACTTTGGAGTTACAATCTTTTCTGTCTACATTTCCTAAGATGGTATTATATGCTGGAGTAAAGATTTCCTAATGTTTTTGCATACATTTAAAATAAGAGTGTGTGTGTGTGTGTGTGTGTATTTATATATAGCAGGATTTTTTGAAAAATATTTTTAAAAATAACAAGAATGACACTCATATGTATAAATATTCATGTTGATCGGGTGGCTTAAGCTATGATACCAAGTATAACAACCCACCTCGAAACAGAACAAGATTTCGGCCAGAAGTGGCCCATTGAAATTTAGACCCATTCCAAAGATGGCTGTTGATTAGTATAAAGAACACTAAAGAGCTATTCATCTACTTATTCAAAACTTATAGCGAAAGGATAAAATATAATAACAGAAACAATATAATTTTATTTAAAATTCAAATGTCATAAAATCCATAATACAATACCAATAACAATCGTCACATATCCTAGTACAATATTTTTGAACATACATCATCACTCTTTGATGGGTACATCAAAAAGAAAATAACATAAGTAGATAAACAGGTAAACTGTCATAAGTTTCCTTATCGCCTTTGCCCTTAGCATCGCCTTTCCTAACCTGTATTGCAATGAAGAGAGAGCTAGAACAATATATGTCTAGTGAATAAAAATCTCGAGCCTTACTATAAAAGTACTTGGACGGTATAATTTAAAAAGAAATATGTCTTTCATATTCTGTATATATCATAAGTCTTTCCAAGTATAAGTCCAAAGGCTTTCCAAGTATAAACCAAAAAACTTTGCAAATATAAGCCCATAGCCCTCACGCTTTCTACCCAATAACCCATATCTATCGTCAATAATCTCCTATTAATGTAAGAGATAGTACCTAAGTCACTTAATACCTTTTAATAAGAATTAGACAAATTCCGACCATTTAATACCTCATTTATGGCGGGTCTCTGCCATTTAATACCTATCCCAAGACGGACTCCTCACTAGTAGTTATCTATTTGACATTGCATGAAATCTCTTAAGCCACTTAATACTTCCTATCGAAGCGGGCCTTTTACCAAGATATCATCTACTAGGCCTAACCAATAATCCCGACCATTTACTACTTCCTACATAGAGAAGAGGCTCTCGCATAGCTACTTAATACCTTCAACCCCTGAAGCAGGTCATTCATATTATGACCTGTACCCCTATAATGACGTCTCGCATTAGTCCGACAATTCATAGATACTGGTATCCAGATTAGCTAGGCAGACTTACCCTACAAAATTTGGAACTAACCTCGTGTCATCCGTAGTTACTAATTATTAGTGATGTCTCACATCAGCCCCAAAGTCACACTACTGCTAGCCAGATTAGTTGTGCAAACTTTTGTACTCTTTTGACTGGCCTCGCATCTCTATAACTTAGCCATAATTCATAACACTTTATATATATATATATATTATCAAACATCTCACCATATCCATAATTAAGACCTTATAAGAAAACTTCTTATTTCACCTCTACAAATTAACTATGCAATTAATGCATTATAATTATACGTTATTTATGCTAATACACACACACACGTACATGCCTAGCAATTGCTAAGCATTCAGAGATGACGCCCTAAACTAGCGTCTAAATGCCAACTCTTTCAAAATTATCCAAGTCTCATTTCAGTATTATCAATATACCATAAATCCAATATCCAAAAATCCAATCAACAGACTTGTATACAAATAAAATTCAAACTTAACCTATTTCATACTAAAACAATAGTGTAAACCAATAATAATAGAAACCTACATTTTAATTATTTTTATGCAACATTCAAATTCTTTTTACGTAAAATTAGACAAGGGACTTTCTATTCAAATTGCGATAATAAGCGGTGCAAACTACGAATAAGAATTTGTACCACACACCAAATCCTAATCAAAACCCTTAATTAATTCAAAGAAAAAGGGTAAGAAGTGGAATAGAAGGTAAAACACTAAAATTACAAATTTACATAGTTCCTATTATTTTAATATAAAAATAATTGAGATTCAAACTTAAGAATTGACGTTTTATTTTGGAGGAATTTTGGAGATTTCAATGTAATGTTCTCGTAAACCAAAATTTCTCAAGGCATATATAAAATCCAAATTACACTATTTAATTACTAAAATAGAAAGACTAAGATTTCCACTCACAATAGGTCCTTAGCTCTTTTTTTTTGAATTTGTCGTGCTTTCAATAATTTCTTTTGGATCTCCCTTTTACATATATACAATAAAGGATTTGTATATATATATATATTAGATTTAGAAATTGAGAGACTGAAAGAGAATGGAATTTGAAATATTGTAATAAACTTCTAGAATTTGTTACCTAAAACCCTAAAGATCATTTTTTTGATTCTGAAGAGAGAGACTGACAGAGCTCCGTTAGACTCCTAAAATAATTTGTGAATGAAAATGAGGGGGTAGACTCTTATTTATAGTGGTTGGAATGCACCAGAACTGTCATATTTAAGTCCATTTAAAATAATAAAATCCAAAATGTCCACTGTGCAACAAAACCCTAGTCGCCAGTTATCCATCGATCGACCACTCGAATCTCCATCGATGAACTGGTCGACCTATTTCGGGTTTGTTGGAGTTGCTTGCCGTTGTATATTATTTGATACCTTAATTATTTAATGTTAACGTTTATTTTAATATTTACTTTGTTATCCCATTTTTGGTCAAAACTGGGATATCAACAAATTGGCAAGGAATTATGGATATCAGGATTGGAGTTCGGTTGGAATCAAGGCTACGATCGATATCGTCAAAATTTTGTTGAACTCCGATCGGGACGAAATTGATTGGAAATAATGTTACGGACTAGGAAAGGCTATGTTTCAAATTTCAGGTTAATCGGAGTTCGTATGAAGGAAATATGATCGATTCAAGGTAGGAAGGGCATGCTGTTCGAACCCATCGGCACGCATGGATGGTTCGAATCGATCAGGGGTAACGCTCACTTCGAATCGATACACTTCGTATCGATCGGCATTGGTTCGACTCGGCTACTTCGTATCGATCGAAAGGCGAGGACTTCGTGTCAATGCCGTACGTATCGATCGATATGGAGTCGACTTGATAGTGTTCGTATCAAAGGCAAAGTAGGATGAAGGACAGGTGGACTTCGACTCGATCACAGTATGGATCTCCTTCGTATCCATATGGTATACACAGGTTAGTTCGTATCAATGGTGGCTCGAATCGATTACAATTCGTATCGATCAAGGGTAAATGTAAGTTGCTCCGAATCGATTCTGGATGCGTACCTATCAACACGAAGAGAGCGTTCGAGAAGGATACGCGGGGAGTCGATATCATGGATTCGAAGGACTTAGGTACAGTGTTCGTATCGATTCGAAGCGATCGATACGAACAGGGGAAGAAACGTTCAACGCGGCGACAAAGGTGGATCGACCCGGAGAATTCGTGCCACGTCATCGATGCGCATACACTTTGGATGGATTCGAAGCAATGGATTCGAAGGAGGTGGATTCGAAGCAATGGATTCGAAGGAGGTGGGTTCGAAGCATGGGTTCGAACCAGGCAGAACACGCAGAGCTTTGATCTCGAATCGATCATATCTTCCAAACCGTTGATCCAAATGCAATGAAATTTTTACAGGAGCTTACACACATGTTGAAGAATGTTCACACCAAATTTCACCTCGATTGGATGCATTCTTGATCGATTCGAACCTTACTTCGAATCGATCCCAATGTGGGCCCAATTTCCTAAGGATGGGCGTGTGGGCCCCCTCACGTGCCAGAAGTGGTCTCCCGAGTTTCCAGCGAATTTTCAGCCCCCTACGCCTATAAATAGAGCCCCTGGTCATTCAGAAAATGGGTCGGAGAATTGAGAGAGAACAAGCACGCCCGGACGCTGCCAGAATCATTCCATGCCATCATTTCTACCATTGTTTTCGAATTTGGACTTTGTAACTGCTGTAATCACTTGTAACCAGCAAGGATAATTAATAAAAAGGATAAAACTTTGGAGTAGACGTAGGCCGGAGATAGCCGAACCACTATAAAACTTGTGTCACTGCTCGTTATTTTGGATTTGCTGCTTATTATTTGCTGAGATCTGTTATTTGTGTTTGAATATTGTTGATTTGTATTCATACACTGGTGCTTTCACGGTATCTGGGGTTTGTGACCAATTTTGGCGCAAACACTTTGGTGCTTTCACTGAGAATGACTAGCACCCGCTACATCGGACTTGAAAGTTGGATTTGAAGATTTTAAAGAGTTTGGATTCAAGGACAATGACGAGGCAAAATAGTAGAAGGCTAAGGGCTGAGAGAAGCCAACAGGAAGGAAGTCAATAAGCATCCTCCGGAGCTGGGGAAGGACAGGCTTCAATCTACATAACCCGGGATGAAATGGAGGCTATGGCAAATTCTTTACAAGAGAGATTGTTGAAGAACCAACAGGAAATGATGCAGACTTTCTTTGAGCAAATGAGAGCTGTAGGGATGCAGAACTTAGGAACAGCTACAGCTGCTGTGGATGCAGGACAGGGGACTAGGGTCGTGGAACCCAATGGAGGATGAGATACGGAGCCAGAAGGCAATCAACAAGGGCTTGGGGGCAGGCCCACGGGATCCAACACAGGAGGACCTTTGGAAGGAGTTCAACAAGCTAGAGCTAACGTTGCTGCTAGTGAGCCACACGAGGAATATGTGCCAGAGTTCCCTCGGGGGCATGGGGGGCAACCCCCAACCGACAATACTGGATTAGCGGAAATCATTAGAAGAATTGTGCGAGGTGGTTTGACCAACAGAGACTTGGAAGGAGTGAATAGGAGTCCATTCGCTCGGGAAATAAGGATGGCTCAGAATCCACCTAAGTTCAAGCTACCTAGCGTGGAGGTATATGATGGCAAGGCGGACCCAACAGATCACTTGATGAGATACACCAGACACATGGAGGTGCTGGGGGCTTCGGAGGAAGTGATGGCCCGATGTTTCCCTTTGTATTTAACGGACTTAGCTGCGATGTGGTTTAGGCAGCTGGGAGAAGGATCTATAAGGACTTGGAGGGAATTGGTAGAAAAGTTTTTGGGACAATTTCGGGTTCACGTCAAGAGGCCGAAGAATGTGATGACATTAACATCGGTGAAGCAAAGGATGGATGAATCGCTTAGAGATTTTCTAACTCGATTCAGTGCGACAGTCGCTTCGGTGGATCGGCCTGATCCATCAATGGTTTTAATGGCAGCAGTATCAGGTGTCAGGGAGGACTCGGATTTTAAGGTGTCTCTGATACGAGATCCCCCACAGGATCTCGACGAATTCTTTCATGTGGCAGAAAGGTTCCTCCGGCAAGAAGACGCGAGTACGAATTTAAAGGTGAAAGGGGTTAATGCAACTCAGGATGTAGGACCATCCAGCAAAGGTTTGGATAAAGACAAAGGGAAAAGGAAGTTGGACGAAGATTCTGGAAACGCTAGGAAGGGATGGAAGGATCCAAAGTTTTTCACATATACAGGATTGAACGAGACGCTAGAGCGGATATACCTGGATACTCAGAATCGCCTTCCTTACCGGAGGCCGGCTAGGAGAGAACCATCAGAGCGGGAAAGGACATCAGAAAGGCACTGCCTCTTCCATGATTTAGATGGGCATGATACTAACAGCTGTAGACACTTAAAGGATATAATCGAGGAGCATATAAGGAATGGACAGTTACAGCAATATGTCGGAACTCGGAATGCAACGGTGGAGCAGGAGCAACCACCGACCACCTCACGCCGTGATGATGTGAGGCCCAGGGATGATGGTCGACTGATCATCCACTGATCAGGATAATGTGAAATAAGTAGCGAACTACTGGCAAGCAACCAAGTCATTTACACATGTATGGGGACGGAGATATCCCCTAGGCATGCTCTGAATGATGATAAACTGCGATGCTGTGGTTTGTGAAATTTATCTTTTGCTTTTTGATTGGACGCTGCTTTTCTTTTTGGATTTGGGTTTGGAGTTCGGATTGAACTCCTGGTTTTTCTTGCTTTTTGATTTGGGTTTTTCTTTGGATGGTTGTTTTTGATTTTGAATGCTACTTTGGATATCTGGTTTTCTGGTTTTTATTTGGATTTTGGGTTGGATTTTGATTGGATTTTCATCTGGTTTTTAAATGGTCGTCGGGTATGGATTATGCCTGGCAAGGGGTGAGTCACTTTGCCCGAACGTGGTAAATTGACTCATTCAGGTCGTCGAGTATGGACTATACTCGGCAAGGGTCCGGAGTGACCAGGATTCGGCCTAAGACTTAGGCCCCATATTACCGATTATTGTATCAGGTCGTTGAGTATGGACTATGCTCAACAAGGGTCCGGAGAGACCAGGATTCGGCTTAGGACTTAAGCCACGGCATTGCTCAACGTCCAGGGACACTGGACCACGGTCGTCAAGTGTGGATTGCGCTTGGCAAGAACCCGGAGAGGTTAGCTCAACGTCCAGGGACGCTGGACCAAAGACATCAAGTATGGATTGCGCTTGGCAAGAGCCCGGAGAGGTTACGAATTTGGATATCGACCCGGAGAGTTCCTGCATTCGGTTATTGGCTATTGGATAAGGATGGATTGGGACTCGGTTGTCGAGTTCGGACGGATATGGAATTGGCTAAGGCTTTGGTTATTGGATTTGGAATTGGATATCAACTCGGAGCAGTCAAGGATGATATACTCTGGCAATATGGCTATGGACTTCGGATATTGGATTCGAAACTATTCAAAACACGCCTTGTTATCACAAGTCATGTTTTGGGGGGCAAAGTGTTATCCCAATTTTGGTCAAAACTGGGATATCAACAAATTGGCAAGGAATTATGGATATCAGGATTGGAGATCGGTTGGAATCAAGGCTATGATCGATATCGTCAAAATTTGGTTGAACTCCGATCGGGATGAAATTGATTGGAAATAATGTTACGGACTAGGAAAGGCTATGTTTCAAATTTCAGGTTAATCGGAGTTCGTATGAAGGAAATATGATCGATTCAAGGTAGGAAGGGCATGCTGTTCGAACCCATCGGCACACATGGATGGTTTGAATCGATCAGGGGTAACACTCACTTCGAATCGATACACTTCGTATCGATCGGCATGGGTTCGACTCGGCTACTTCGTATCGATCGAAAGGCGAGGACTTCGTATCAACGCCGTACGTATCGATCGATATGGAGTCGACTTGATAGTGTTCGTATCAAAGGCAAAGTAGGATGAAGGACAGGTGGACTTCGACTCGATCACAGCATGGATCTCCTTCGTATCCATATGGTATACACAGGTTAGTTCGTATCAATGGTGGCTCGAATCGATTACAATTCGTATCGATCAAGGGGAAATGTAAGTTGCTCCCAATCGATTCTGGATTCGTACCTATCAACACGAAGAGAGCGTTCGAGAAGGATACGCGGGGAGTCGACTTCATGGATTCGAAGGACTTGGGGACAGTGTTCGTATCGATTCGAAGTGATCGATACGAACAGGGGAAGAAACGTTCAACGCGGCGACAAAGGTGGATCGACCCGGAGAATTCGTGCCACGTCATCGATGCACATACACTTTGGATGGATTCGAAGCAATGGATTCGAAGGAAGTGGATTCGAAGCAATGGATTCGAAGGAGGTGGGTTCGAAGCATGGGTTCGAACCAGGCAGAACACGCGGAGCTTTGATCTCGAATCGATCATATCTTCCAAACCGTTGATCCAAATACAATGAAATTTTTACAGGAGCTTACATACATGTTGAAGAATGTTCACACCAAATTTCACCTCGATTGGATGCATTCTTGATCGATTCGAACCTTACTTCGAATCGATCCCAATGTGGGCCCAATTTCCTAAGGACGGGCGTGTGGGCCCCCTCACGTGCCAGAAGCGGTCTCCCGAGTTTCCAGCGAATTTTTAGCCCCCTACGCCTATAAATAGAGCCCCTGGTCATTCAAAAAAGGGGTCGGAGAATTGACAGAGAACAAGCACGCCCGGACGCTGCCAAAATCATCCCATACCATCATTTCTACCATTGATTTCGAATTTGGACTTTGTAACTGCTGTAATCACTTGTAACCAGCAAGGTTAATTAATAAAAAGGATAAAACTTTGGAGTGGACGTAGGCCGGAGATAGCCGAACCACTATAAAACTTGTGTCACTGCTCGTTATTTTGGATTTGCTGCTTATTATTTGCTGAGATGTTATTTGTGTTTGAATATTGTTGATTTGTATTCATACACTGGTGCTTTCACGGTATCTGGGGTTTGTGACTAATTTTGGCGCAAACATACCTAACCTCCATGTCTACCTGTTGTTAACTTTTAAATTTAAAATTTTAGAATTATTTAATTATTTGAATTCTATTTAAATTATTTTGATTCTGAAATCTTAAACATCTACAACTTTTTCGTTTGAGCTTTGTTTTCAGCATATTATATATGGAAATTGATCAAAAAATCACCATCAATGCAATAACATAACTTCTGTGGCAAAATTCTGATTTTTGAAATTTTTTAATTTTTAGCCTTATCTTATTTAATTAATTTATCTTATTTTATTTATTTTCTATTAATTTTTACAGAGTGTTATAGTGACACGTAGAAAGGTTGAGTCGTAGGCAGTCCCGTCATGAACCTAAGTGTTGAGTGGCTCAAAGTTTCTCCTTGGTGACACACAACAATCTTGAGTGGTAGGCGATACCGGCATGAACCCAAGCACCGAGTGGCTTAAAGGTTTCCCAGGATGACACACGACAAGAGTGAGTGGCAGGAAGTCCTAGCATAGACCAGAGTGTTGAGTGGCTCATAGGTTCTCCAGGATGACACATTGTAAGTTGATGTTGAGCCCGGCTTATTTTATGTGGATGCACTACGGATGATGGACTTCAACATCATTGGAGGTAATAGCATCACTCTCGACAAAAGTGCCTCGTTACGCACAAGGGAGGTGGCATCATCGGTAGGGACATAGGACCATTGCGGTCGCGTCTAATCTCGTTGATGTACCCAAGCATGAGGGGAAGATATGTCTCGTCTAAAATCGTAGGGTAGGTGGGTAGTCCCCAAGCAAGGAAGCGGATGCATAATGATTCAGTTTTTTTGGATAGTCTGGCAATCCCCAAAGAAGGAAGTGAATGCACTGTAATTCACCATCGTGGATAGCCGATCGGCATGGAAGAGAGCGGCGGATCTCGTAACAGTTGGCGGCAAAGGTTGGCAGTTCCCAAACAAGGTACTGAGCGCATAATAACTCATCATCATTAGAAGCCTATAGAGATAGAGGGCGGTCCCAGCTCGAACTTAAGCGTGTGCTCGAAGGTTCTCTTGGGTGACACGCCGCCAGTTTGCCAGTCCAAAGTAAGGGAGTAAATGCACTGTAATTAACCATCGTTGGATAGCTGACCAGCCAGGAGGGCTGTAACAACCCCTTTTTTAGTGGCAATTATTAAGTAAATGACAGTAATTTAATTAAATTGAATTTTGGGGGAAATTTATTTGATAAAATAGTTTCAGAAAAGGATTAAAATTGTAAAAAAAAGATAATTGAATTTAAATAAGTTATATATATATATATATATATATATATATGATGCATTTATTATATAATATTATTGACCTAATGGAAAAGTAAATTCAATTAAATTTTTTGTTTACTTAAATTGAATGGAATCTAATCTAGAAAAATGGAATCTAATCTAGAAAAGAAAACGGAAAAGAAAAATATATATATTTGTTTGTTTACTTTATAATTTCAGGGCCTAAGCTCTTATATTCTAGCCCCAAACCCTTGTACCTAAACCCAATATCTTTCCTAGAGTTTTCTTTTCCACAATATATCATGTACGAAAAAATTTCCTAGCAACAATCTTCCACCGGAAGCAATCCAAGCAAGACATTACCATTCTGTAAATTAAATTTTTTTTTTTTGTATAAATTAGTTTAAGTCACAAAATTCAAATACAAGGTTCTATACAGCATTTTGCATCTCTAGCTCGAACTAGTTGTACCGTGGTGATCATTGGAGGTGTGCGTTCATTAGTTCACTTCCTCATTCCCACCAAAAAACCTAAATTCTTCCTCCTTATGCCAGCCGTCGCCTGCCGTCGCGGCTCGCCGTCGCCAAGAAGAACTCTCCAAAGCTTGCTGGTATCCCTCCTCCTCTCTAATATCTATGTTTTTTAGGTATAGACTCGACCCTAATTTGAAATTGGTTGATTTAGGAATTGGAGTTGATGATTATATCTTATTAGTTGATGATAATATAGTGTATTAGTTGATATGGGTATTTAACCCTAATTTAGAAAATTAGTTGATTATGGATTAGAAATTGATGATTATTGTGAATTAGTTGATGATAATTAAAAAATTGTTAGATTTGAGGATATTAATTAGTGATTTGATTGTTTACTTTATAGTTAAAAATTAGGGTTAATTTAAAATCCGAAATTAGTCCATAATTATTGATTAATATGCTTATTGTTGACTTTACATGAATGTTTGTTTTAATTTAGAATAATATTTATTATAGTTTACGCAAAAATTAGTGCCTAATTAATGATTAATACGCTGCTAGATTGGTATGGTTAAACATAAGTAATATATTTTATTTAATTAGCGTGTGTACATTACAAGTTTCAGTTGTTAGTATAAAATAAAATAAGATAAATTTATTACAAGTGCTTTTAATTGTCGTTTACAAAATCGATAAAAAATCTAAATTGTTAACTGAAGTTTAAAATACATTTTAAAATTCCAAATGTATTAAGTAGGCGATTTAAATAGTTGATTGAATTATATAATTTTGAAATGAGCAACAACAACAAATATCAAGATGAAATCAATTTTTGAAAAAAATCAAGAAATGAATATAACAACTATAAATATTCTAGTAAAATCGATTTTGTTAAAAATAAAGAAATGAATATAATGATTTATGTATTGTTCTGTTTTTTGAATTCTATGAAATTATATATATTTTATCACTATGTGAAATGATCTGTTTGTAGCAGATATGTCTATTAGGAGACGTGGCACCAGATCTCAGCTTTCGTAGCCTTCTCCTTCTCCTGACGCCGGTGCCACACTACACCAAAACAGACGATTTTCAATGAGTATAAGGATTGCGAAAAAATACAGTAACACCTATACGTATTGCTATAGGGGCGTAGACGTTTGTTTGCAATGCTTATAACCGTTGGCTGATATTTTTCCCCAATGTTTATAAGCGTTGGGGAAATATATGTTCCAACCCTTATAAGCTTTGATAGAAAATGCCACCCAACGCTTATAAGCATTGCGAAAAAATATCACTGAACGATTATAGACGCTACGAAAAAAATATTACCGAACGCTTATAGGCGTTGCAAAAATAAATTATCCGACGCTTATAGACGTTGGATTACATTTTTCCCCAACGCTTATAAGTGTTGAAACATATTATTCTCCAATATTGCTTATAAACGTTGAAATATGTTTTTCCCCAACGCTTATAAACATTGGAGAAAAATATCACCATTGCTTATAACCATTGCAGACAAATAAGCACTTATCGCTAATGTGAATGTTAAAAGATATAAAGTAGATTATATTTAATATGAAATATTATCTTAATCTAGCAACTTATACCCAATCAATATCAATAAACAATATTCATAATCATGTAATAAAATAGAACATCAATTAACAAAAGAGAAATTCAATACATAATTACGTTACGAATACATATTTTGTCAATTCCACGTTAATATTAAATTGCGATACATAATCAATTCAAGCCCAGTTACACCTTTTTTGGCCAAATCCACACTTCCAATTCTTCATATATCCTTCTGTCGTCTCTTTATTCTTCATGCACCCAATGCCCTATATAAACACGCACAAGGCAAATCTACGTCCATGTACAACAGTTCAAACCATGGCTATTTACCCTACCTCAATGCTCCTACTAATCATCCTTTTCATAACTCCAACGTCTGTCTATTGTTCACTCAATCTACATACATCGTACATATATCAAAATCCGCCATGCACAAGGCTTTTGCCGACTGCTCTAGATGGCATTCCTCTACTAACATCTCTGTCTTCCTCTACTAACACAGACAATGAAAAATATAATGAGCCTGAACTTGTATACAGTTATGAAAATGCCATTGATGGATTTAGCGCAACTCTTACTCCTTAGCAACTTCGATCTCTTTCTGGACAATCGGGATTTGTATCTACATACCCTGATACACAAGCTACTACACTAACATATCCGCTTATGCTTATAAAAAACCTTCTGTGGGTAAGAGCCTCAATGGTTCATCAGGTTTGTTCAGTGATTTAGCTTATTCGCAAAAAAATTTCAAGATAGATCAAACACTATTATTTGCAGTAAAAATGTAAACATGATAAAACTCATGACATGCCTACAATTAAATATTTGTATGCCAAATAATCATGCAATCCTCAACATAAAAGTTACAATAACAGCGAACAACCCTATATTTTATTTATAATATATTTCACTGAATGTTATAATTCAAAATAATTATAAACATAATTTAAAAATAAAAAGAATGAAAAATAAGAAGCCGTTGAAATCAATTTTCGTAGAAATAAGAGAGTAAAGAGTAACTTCTTTGTATCAATTTTCATCGAAATGAGAGGTAGAACTAATTGCTCAACAATAATTTTTCTTTCTATCGTAAACAGCAGTTTAGACAATGTCATTAATGATATTTGAAGTCATTTAATTATATTATTGATGTTGTTTTAAGTTAGTTAATTGGTTTAGTTCTGTTTAAAATTAATTAATTAGTTATTTTACTAATGACATGTTTAAAGTTAATTACTTATTTTATTAATGATTTTTTAAAGTAATTAATTATTTATTCATGATGTTTAAAAGCAATTAATAATTGAATAAAGGTGTTTATAAACGATAAATTATTTTATGGAAAGGATTGTACCTATTAAAAAATGACATTTTGTAAAATATAAATAGATGTTTAGTTATTTCTATTTGTGACAGCAGTTTAGCTTTTAAGCATCCACCGCTTCACTTGATCCTCTTTCATCCATCTCAACATTAGCGCAAACTATGACACACTGAAGTGTTTCTCCCGTCTTCTTTCTTTAGCACAATATACTTTAAGCAGCCTCACACCAAAAATAAAATTTGTTGGTCTCATTGGACCTGAATGTGTCAGATTTAACTGTACCAATAAATGTTTGACCATTTATATATTTCTGTCCACCGCAAAGAAAATCGTGGTTTCATCGCTGATAGGACGTATATCAAACCAAATCATAGATATATACTACAAAATGGTACTTTACCAGAAATATATAGTTGACTATACCTTGTAGAATTCGTTGGGGCCATAACAATAGCAATTGCCTCTAGCAGCATCACCTAGACATACAAAGGTGCAAGTAATTGATATTTGATATTTTGATACATGTTACAACCTACAACCAAATTTAAAGGCTCACATTTACAGATTTGCTTCGTCTACGGTAACTAATTTCCTTTCATCTTCACTTCGAGAAAACCCAAATGTTGTGCATAATTAGAGTTGATCACAAATATCTTAAAAGTTTAAAACATGTCTATCTATAGCGTCCTACATTAGCTAAAACTCATGTGTATGTATGTCTCACATAAAATTAGAATGAAATTGTGTACCTGATCGAGATCTACTAAGGAGAGGAAACACGTTTGGGAAGGGTGTGTCTAGAAGAAACAAGTAACTGTTGGAATTCCTAAAGAACAAGTGAATGAAAAATACATAAAGTCCCACATCGCCTAAAATACTAAGAAATCTAAGTATATAATAGATTTCTCAAGTGGAGGTTGGGGGCCTGAGGCTCCCAAATGTATGCTTCGTTGTGAGGAGGGAGATTATGCATCACCACGCGCGCCGCCGCCGCCGTCCGACCGACTGAACAGGGCTCGGGTACGGGTCTAAAATGACCATTCTTTTTACTAGGCCATTGTTTAACGGTTTTGGGCTTTGTCTGAAACTGGGTTGGACCTGAAATTTGAAGAGAAGCGGGCGGGGTTTTGCCTGAGGAGATGCGACTGTTCATAAGCGGACGCGAACAGTAACAGGTGCGACCCGTTAGAAGCAAACGGGTACGAACCGATTGAAACGGACACGGGCGAACAGATGCGGCGCAAGCGGGTGCGACCCGACTGAAGAGGCGCGGGAGAAACAGTACGAGCAGGTACGAAACAGTACCGTTGGACGGACGGGTGTGACCCGTTAACGAACAGCAGCGACCAAAAGGCAACGGGTGCAACCCGTCAAGCGGACGCGACTGTTTGAAGGGATGCAGACGAAATTATAAATAGGAGAGAATACTGATCACATTCTCATTCTATTCCAATCTAATTTCTTCTGCTTCTTTGCTTCACTGCTCTATATTACATATATATCACAGAGTTGACATACTCATTACAATCTCGTGCAGTTTACGTCTGTTGTATCTTCAGAGAGTTTTGAAATAAAATTCTTAAGGAAATTGTTACGACAAGCCTCAGACGGAATTTCCTTTATATACTGGTTAGATTCATTGTGATCTTTCCCGTTTATAAGTTGTACTATTTCTTACAATAGTATAACGTTGTTGTTGTAATTTATTTACAACGTAACTTATTGTTACATTTATCTAATACAGAATTTCAGCGTAGTGAAATTCTAATTAATAAACTTGTGCGACGAGTTTATTGTAGCGTGCTATCTGTTTTAGTACACTAGACATATAACAGTAACAGATGTAAAAAGACCCAGATTCGATTTCTACCATGCGCTTCCCTATCCTATATAAATTTACCCAGGGGTATGATGGCTTGGATGAGCGAACGGCTTTACTATACCCTCCTCCGTAGTTTACCGGCCTGCCGGATTCTCTGGGTTGCAAAAAAAAAAAACAGAGGTAAAAAAATTCGACTAGCAAAAATGTACAAAAAGATATATGCTTTTACAATTTTTTAAATATTGATATACATATAAACATTTTTACTAATTGTCTATAAACTTGCATAATATAAATGTATCTAACACATGGTCATTTCCATGTTTATTTTCAAGTGAAATTTTTTTAACGTTTGTACATTTAGGACAAACGTACACACACTGGAATGATCAATCAGAGTATAATTTGTGAACAAGCGTCTAACCTTCAGACGCTTGTTTAACAAACGCCTAACACCAAGCGTTTGTTGAACAAGCGCCTGGTTCACTTTCTCTTGGAAAGTATGTCGGTTACATTTTGTAACCCCATAGAATGTAATCTTCAACCAAAAAATGGTTGGAAATGCTATAACAACACACAGATGTAATTTTTAGACACAGTACTCATGCATCATAATCCCCCTGAAGGCCAAACAAAGGTTAAAAAATAATTTTAGAAAAATATACTGACATGAATCCACCCCTCAGGAAAAAGAGACGGTCCAGTTTGTATTGAATGTATCTCCTCCTCGTTTAGTGCTTGACACTGAAATATGAAAGATTAAGGATAAATTTCCTCATAAATCAGACATAATATATGCAAGGTACACTACAAGGATAATTTTGTTTAGCATCAGCATAGAGCCGACTCCGGCCGACACGAGCCGTCGCTAAATGCCGATGCTAAATAGCTCGTCGCCAAGCGAAATGGCGATGGCAAAGGCGACGGGTCCGTCCCCTATTTTAGCGACGGCTCGAGGCGGCTAGCTAGCTCCTACAAAATGACATATTTCTTGGATAATTTTGTAGGCGGTGACTTTTTTGCGAATCCAACCATACGGATTCGATTAAAACACTACAAAGCATCACTGGTTCAAATTTGGTCTCTTTTGAAGGTCGTTCGGCCTTCGAATGAAGAGTTTTTTGTCTAAAAGTCCACGAACGGTCATAAATTTGAAATTCAAGAACGACACCCCAGATTCGTGTATTTTTTAACCATATGCTGGAAACATCTCCAAAATACCTTAGATCGGCATAAGATACAAAGAATTTATTTTTACGCCGCATAATTTATTTTATATAATTTTATTATACCTAATACATTTAAAAATTCATAATTGATTACCCAACGGTTTAAAACATTATTTTAATTCTTTAAAATGTTACATATAACCACCTTTATCGAATTTCTATAGCGGATCGACTAAAAGTTGTGTCGATTGGTCGTGCGAGTTAGATTTTCAACAACGATAACTTTTCGAATTACACAAACATATATCATCGAAAATACCAATTTAACCTATCACGACCCGTCATTGGGTGAATATTAATAATCATACATGTCAATTTTATTTTTTTGCCATTTTAGTACCGTTTTTCATTTTTTCAAATAAAATAGGTGTATATAAGAATTAGATTGGGAAAATAATTAAATAACCGACGCTAGCCGTCTCTAACCGACTCCGGCCGACCCCAGCCGACGCAAAGGTTCAATAAAATTAAGAGCCTTCCCCGGCCGACTCCAAAAAGGAGACAGTGCCGACTCCGACCGACTCCATGCCCCGTCCCCATTTTAAAGTATTCTAGTAGTGGTAAAACTGCACTTGTTGCCAATTTAATTCTTAAGTGATTTTCTTACATAAGTTTATTGGGAACTAATCGTAAATTTGACATATGAAACAAAACATATGAATATTACAACTTTTTACAATATAATAGCAAAATCATCATAAAAGATTTAGTGCTCTATATAGTGTACGTAACAGTAAGCATCATGCATTGATATTTGGAGACTTATGTAATAGTTAGTAGAATATTGCACTAACTGTCGGACATCAAATTTGTTTCCAGCAGGAAGTAGATGGTCATTTCCTCCAATTATGATAGAAATTAGAATCATGGCTGAACGTATAAAAATGCAAACTGAAATTATGTGATAGGCTTTATGACAGAACAGGCAACTCAAAAAAGTCTAATTGCTCTAAATTCACTTACATATAAATTAAATTTGAACTTTGAAGAGCATGATAAAAATGCTCAAATTGTATTTACTACATCAGTACCTTGATACTACTTACTCTATTTGTACAAAGGTCAAAGCTCAAACATGACAATATGTACGCATAAAAAAAAGTAAGAAAATCTTACCTACATGCACCTACCTTCAAAATATAAAACTAGTTTAAAGGGGCCTTCCTTTAATAAAGCTTCCGCCACATTCGGAATGGCGATATTTGTCACTTTAGCGGACTAACTTAGGCATCATTGTTTTTTCTATGTACTCAGGAAAGAAGAGATGCAGATTTACGACGCACAACTATTCCGTGTACTAATTTTACAAACCGTGACAAAGACTGTTTTTTTATTCTGTTGTGTTATATAGTAGAGATTTTCCTTGCTAAGTTATCAGTTTCTACGGCAACAATAAAAAGGATACAATCTTAATTTCAACTGTATGGTTAAAAGTTAAAAATACTGCCTTTTTTAAAGAGGGATGGAACCAAACATGTGTTAAAATTTTTCTCGACTAAAAACTCATGCGGTTGATTGAATGGACGAAAATCCAACTTCAAAAAATCCGTTCCTTGGTAAGTATTCAGTTAGAATAGAAAGAGAGAAAAAGGCAAATTGTCTTTCATACCCTCAGTCAGTTGAACTCTAGCTAAAAGTGATGAAAAGGAAATACAAGTGAAAACAAATTACACCCCAATATTTTGCTGTTAAATATTTTGAACTCTAGTTAGAAACTGCCCAGCTTGTCAAATATTTTGCTTACCTGTAGCCTCTTGTATCTAGCAGGCTGACCAACACAACCTGTAAGAAAATCACTTAAGAATTAAACTGGCAACAAGTTCATTTGAGCATGTTAATTGATTGAATAAAATTTTGAAATTATCTTCATGTTGATAATGACCTACAAGCACATATAATTGGATTTACATGCTCTTTCCCATTTGTTTTTTGCCCCTTCTTTTGAACTAAATTTGGCCATTGGCTTATGATATATATACTAAAACAAACTATAGAAATAGGCATCCACAAAGACTTATTTCAAGAATAAACATCTTTGGAAACTTAATACAAAAACAGGTCTCATTTTCATATTTATGTATGCATATTTTTAAAATGCGCATGTACTTTTTCAGAAAATGTACGTGCGCATTTTCAAAATGCGTATACAGAAAATTGAAAACGAAGCCTTTTTAATAAGTTTTGAATGTGGCATATTCTTGATTTTTTTAAAGGCTTATCTTAAAATATTTCCTACATACTTCAGAAAACCATACCCAAGACCTCTGGCAGCACAATTTATTGTCTTCACCTTTTATGTTTTTGGTGAACTATTTAGCTACCTTGTTATTTTGTACACTGCACCAACAAAACCGATTTCGTTACTCATACATGCCTAATCACATGTAGTCAATCAATCTAGGTACCGAAAACAAATGAACTAATTTTTCCAAGCAGTGCAATAATTTTTATGATGAAAAGCAATGCCAGGGAACAATACTGACAGATATAATTATGGAATACAAAGAATATCATGAAGAGTTACAAAAATATATGATTGAAGATACTTTTCACGAACAGTAGCTGGCAAAAGTCTGATCTTTGATGTCAAATATATCAAATCTAGATCACTTTACTTTGTTTCAGTCTTGTAAAAAAACTCTCAACTATTTGTACAGATTTAGTGCCTCTTGATGGGTCCTTGAAAAGCTGATCAATACAAACTATTATTCTCTAGAAACACAAAAATACAAGTTATGCTATAAAGATAAAATGCAATATTCTAACAAAAATTTACTAGTTCTCTGCACATGTTAAAATTAGTCATATAGGCATGTACACAAAACAGTATATTCAAGAAATTGTATACAGTGGACACAAGACCATCAACAAGAACTAAAGGTCCGACAATAACGGCACAAAGTGTGAGGAGCTAGCTGCATTAGCTAATATCACTGATAAATTTGAGTTTAGAATAAACTAGCTGAGGTTGAATGAGTAAGAATTGACTGCATGGGAAGTCCAGAAATTCGAAAATCAGAGCAAGAAAGAAAGGAAAAAACACTCACCCTCCTACAAATTCTCAAACATAAGGTGTTGATATCATCCTTGTCAATATTTGCATCCGCCATGATCGATAAATAAGTCACCAGGGTGAAATCCAATAGCTGAAGCCGAGATCCAGAATCGCCTGAAGTTATAACCGTAGTCGAGATACCTGAAGCCAAGTCGCCAAATCGCCTGAAGTGTTCGAGATGCTGAAGTTGTTTTGCAGAGCGAAAGAAATCGCGTGTTTCGGATTTTTTTTATAGTTTTTTTTTAGTCACAGCCAATTTCCTCTTCTGGCCAGGCCACCACCAAACTAACATGCTCTCAACTTCTGACACTGTTTATTTTTCTCTCTAAATCAAGCGGCACCCCGATCGGCTATAAAGGACCGAAATGCTGTTCGACCATCTCCGGCCGTTTTCCATGAATATGTTTCGCTTGCCACGATCGTACGGCGTTAAACTATCTGCTGATACAAACGGTCGTTTATAACTGAGTGAAGAAATATGATAGTGGTGGCCAGAAGTACATAGAAAAAATTCGTTTCAATTAAAATTATAATGGTGGCTGGAAGAATAAATTGAAGTATCAATAGCAGCACACTTTTTTAAGCAGCACAAAGGGAAAAAAAGCGTGGAGAGGTTGAGAATTAAGGCTTCGGTTGAGAACAGTCCACATCTACTTTTTTCCCCAACCAATTTAATTAAATTACATTTTAACCAGATTTTCCAACATAACTATGTGTTGTCAATAAAAAAATTTAATATGTATTTTCGGTCACACATTTATAACTTACCAACAGTTATTATTGTGACTAATCTACAACACAAATAAGTGTTGTCAACTGAAAAAATAGATGTAGCAAAATGACTATTATGGTGTAGTGTCAGCGGCACATCGTCACATGTACGTCCATTAGCAGAGGTTGTTCCTAAGAGAATGAGGTAAGTATCAAATTTATTGCTTGTTTTAATATTTAAAATTATACTAATTAAATTTCTAATTTAAAATTTATATAGGGGTTTTGAAGTTGAGCCTCCAGACTACATCCTATATGTATCCAGGAAGGCGTATATGAGTCGTATGTCCGGATGCTGGCTTCATTGGGCTGACATCCCAAAACATGTTAAGAACGCTATATGGACCGACTTGATGGTAAGTATAAACTTATAATTCAATTGAAAAATAATATAACGTGCATAATTTTAATTAATTTAAATATACAGGCGGCCATCCATGTCGATTCGCAGGATATGGATATATTTGCTAATCACTGTAACTAAAGGATGCGGAAAAATTATAGGGACACGCTTTTCAAAGAAAAGAACACGAGAAAGAAACCGTCATGAATGACCGCCAATGTTTGAACTGAATTTCTCCAGCTATGGAAAACCTCCAAAATGGAAGTAATTATTTAATTTCATATTGTTATTAAAATTTGTTTAAATTTCATACATCAGTTGCATTAAATTAGTTAAACATGTCATCAAATTTACAGGAACTATCAGCATGAAACTGTGCAAACAAGAATGAAATTCTGCTTTGCACCGTGGTGGATCTAAATTCTTTCAGCAACATCATGCGGAGTTGGTAAGTTTAGCAATTGCGTTTGTAAACAGATGTAGCATTATTTAATCATATTTGTAACATTTTTCGTTAATCATATTTGTAACAGCGTAGGAAGCTAAATCGTAAGCCTACAATGACCGAGGTCTTCACAATGATGCACGCTATCGAGTAGAGAGATGAGGAAGACAATGTGTCATATACCTAGACAGATGGTAAATCTCAATCAATAATGGTAAGTATGCTTAAATTTTTTACTTCAAACTTCTAAATTATATATTTATTATGACAAAATTTTGTTTGTGATCGCAAGAAAATATGACACAGAGCATACTCGAGTGGCGCAATCCAATGACCGTCAGTTGACCTTAGACGAGTCAAACAATATATGGAATGCTTTGATTGACCCTCCTTCACGAAATAGGCGCTACGGTTTCGAAAATCAGGAGGTAAAATCCTTTAGTAACTAATATAAAAGCAACATTTAATATTGAGCATAAATTATAATACGCTATCAATAATTTCAAGGCCATGACGATCCGGTCATTCTACAGGAGATCTCAGACTGAAGAGGAGATAGCTTAATTGAAACAACAACCAGCGGAGATCAACGACCGATGAAAGAGTGGGGCGTTGACGCAGCAGCTAGATGAGCATATTGCAGCATACTTAGCTGAGCATGGGACAACGTCGGGGGACGACGACGACGATGAGTAGGTATGGTTGTGTTTCTCATGGATTTTGATTATTTTGTTTTGTACATATGTGACATAAGTTTGTACATTTATGGATTTGATACTTGTTTGTTGGTTTGGTTGTTTAATGGATTGGTGAACGTTTTGTTTGATGTACATGAGTTGATTGAGATTTGATGAACTTTTTTGTAGGTATGTTTTTGTAGTATGATGAGATATTAGTGTTGATTAATGAAATAGTTGTGTAAATATTGATATTTGCTTAATATATTTGATTATGTGTAATGTGTATGAGGTTATACGATTCTTGCATTGGTAGTAGTTGTGAAACTAAGTGCATATGTATTGTAAATGAGGTGGATGGAGATTTGTGGGTTTGGATGGCTGTGGGTTTGGATGGCCGAAGGATAAGGTTTTGAAGGTAATTGCAGAAATGTTCCCATGTTAGCGACAGTAGCGACGGCTAACGATGACTTACTTGTTTTAGCCTAGCGGCGGCAAGCGATGGCCATTTGATTTTTTGGTTAGTGACGGCTGGTATCGGTTTGCGGCAACTTTTCAACTTACAGGACGTTACCACGTGTCTACCTTAGCCGTCACCAACCGTCGCTAATATGACGACGGAGCCGTCGCTTTGTTTGTTGGCGACGAGAGAAATAACAACGGTGGGCGACGGCCGCCAATGCTTATTTGCCGTCGCTAAATGAAGCCTATTCTGTAGTACATGTATATTTATAAGATGTTATATTTTTATCAATGTAAATATATATATATATATATATATATAGTATATGGAAATAAACATAAACCTAAGTTTATTATGCGGACAATGTTTGTTTATAGATATTTAAAAAGGAATATATGAAATATAATCTAAAAGATAACTTATACATATGCATATGCATACGTGTATCATGTTTTGGTGGGGAGTGAGCTGCTGCATGAGGTAAGAGGGAAGTCCACTTATATTTGTGATATATGTGAGTGTGTTTGGACATTTCCATGCTCCCGACTTGTGCAATGCTCCATTTTATAATTGCCTATGAATTGGATATTTGTAAGCTTGTGTACCTTTAGAAATTCCTATATTTTCCTAGTATAAACCAAGCCAACTCAATTGATTTGTGATGGAAAATCTGTTATTGTATAATATTTTCTGTTATTCATTGATTTATTAGTTCTTGCATGTGAACGTGTGTAACTTGATTATGAAAGCAAATTTCTTTGATTTATCGTTAACATATAATTATGTTCATTTATGCTTAGAATTAATTTTTATCTAGATGTCAATTGAATCGTTTTATATTTATATTTGTTTTTATAATCTATCTTTTTTTCTTCTGATTGTTCTTCTCCTGTATATTGAATTTGATCATATGAGTGATTCACC
Source organism: Allium cepa (assembly GCA_030765085.1). Classification (NCBI taxonomy): domain Eukaryota; kingdom Viridiplantae; phylum Streptophyta; class Magnoliopsida; order Asparagales; family Amaryllidaceae; genus Allium; species Allium cepa. The sequence continues at coordinate 980,443,088 of CM060934.1, forward strand.
ATTAATATGGATTTGATTTATGATTTTGTATGTTACGGTGATGGCATCCTTTCTGTTTAATTTATTAATATTTATTCTGTGTAACGAGAAATCTGAATAAACGGTTTAGTGATACCGACTGGTATGAGACTTTCGGTAACACTTTTTCAGTTATTCGTTGAACTCGTTATATAAAATATAGAAGGGCAAGTGTAATATACGAGCACTGAATAAATGGACTAGTAACACACGGTGGTATGGAACGTTGTTATGTTATTTATTCAGCTACTCTTTACTCGTTAATGACACTCATATGGGTGTATGTGATGTTTTGGTGACTCACGGCGGTGACTACATATGGAGGCTACTAGTTAGTTATATGTATTTTGTACATTGTATGTCTGTCTACCTTAGATCAACTTCCTTTATGTTTCAAGAGTGAACCGGATTGGCCAGTATCCACCCCGGCAGCCTAATCGTAGGGTCGCATCCCAAATCCGCGACACCGTTATTATTTATTTCGCATCACAAGATTTTTAGTTGGTTGCCCTTATGTCGTTGAGGCCAGCAGTCTGTTACCATCAGGGGAAAAGTAGGGTCGTGACTGGGCAACGCGTAGACGAGTCACTGGTGGATGGGGTTACCATGTCCGTCGAGGTAACTAAAGACTATAGGAATAAACGGTTACTCTATGAAAGGCGAGTATACCTAGGTTCCTGGAGAAACCTTACGGTATGCGGCCATCAGTCTCCCATCTGTTTCCAAAATATGTGGATGTATATGTATGTATGTCGGTAGCAGATAGACATATATTATGTATAGATGAGATTATACCCGAGACTATGTCTAGAGTATGGTCAACCTTGTATCTTTCGTAGGCAGACGGCCTATCTTTTACAGGCAAATAACCTACTTATTATTTACTATATTTGGATATTGTTATGAGCTGGCTCAAATCTTCCTTATTGATTTCAATGATTTGATAATGGTATTTTACATATGAAATTGAGACAGATAGTGGGTATTGCTTCACTACTGCCCGACTTCTCTTGAGGATGTCTCATTTTGAGGATGTCTCGTTGCTGATTATTTTGGATTTGATGACGATTTCTATATATGAATGATTCACCCATTTATATTGATTTTATGATTTTATGATTAGATGTATTTCTTTATAGGTGATGACATCTTTGAGTTAGGTATTAGCTATTTTATATGTACTTGAGTTATTAGGTAATGCAATGCCTTGATGACTATTTATAGTCACGTATATAAATGCAATTTACTATTTGATGATTATATTGTACTTCCGATCCATTATTATATCTACCATTGATTAGACATGGTCTAACTCGTATGTTATTTTATAATACTCGGGTCAGTCCAAGATATTTCAGGTACAGGGACAACTTGACTAGCATTTGCTTTAATGAGATTAGAGGAGTTCTATATCGGGATTGTTACATGATATTTTTTTGACATTGTTTTATTATATGTATATAATTGATATATGGATTGTATTGTATATCATTAATGTATTTATATTAGATATATTATCGCTGTGATTGACTCCGTGTTCTCTGTGCTGTATTGTATACTATGTATTGCTCTGTCCTGGAGGCGCACGTATCTATTGCTTTGTACATATACTGTGTACGTATATGGAGTTTTATATTAGATGTTTTGGTACATACCAATGTTAGTTCAAGGTACACGTGTGTACTTCATATATCCTCATTCTCCGTATTATCTGACAGTATTACTCTGTAATAGTATAGGTATAGAGGTGGGGTGTTACAAAATGGTATCAGAGCAGGTTCAGAATAATATATCACGTATAAGAGACATGAGTTAAGACCTTAGTTGAGACTTAGAAGTCCCTAACCCTTGAGTATACTGGTTGAATTTTCTATAATAAGAAATAGTATACTATATGTATAGAATGATTGCTGGAGAGTAATCATCAAGGGTCGTATTTAATATTTTGGAATTGCATAAATTACTTTTTACTACGTTTTCTTGAGTTAATTTTAAAACGGTTGGAGTAACAAGAACGAAAAGAGTTGGTCCAACTAGTAATATTGTATTTATAATTTGGAAGATTTGATATTGGGCATTTGAGTTTTGATTTGTTTTATCGAAGTGCATAGCGAAATTATTAGTTTCCACTGACGACCTTATTTAATCTCTTGTGTTTATTTGATAATTTGAAATGGTGAAATTGAATTTGATTTTAGGATTTGTGTATAATTATTAAAGTTATGAAATGAATTTAATTGTTTGGTATATTCTTATTGTAAATAAATATATGTAATGTTGTTTACTATTTTGAGTTGCTTTTTGAAATGGTTTGTTAACTAGTATACATATGTATACGTGAGTTTTAATGACTGTTTGAAAAAAGAGGGTTCATCGTATGTAATATTGGTTATTAATATTTTTAGATCACTTTAGCAGTAAAGTGAATGTTTTAATTAGAACTATTTGGAAAGTGTATATATACTATAAGTAAAGTATTAAATGGAGATTCGGAAATTATTTTGAAACATGTTTTTTTATAACTTATAGAAGTAATACTTGCAAATATTTTAAAAGTAAAATTGTATAAGCTTGTTCGTTGAGTGGGTTAAGGATTTTGGTTGATGTGGATGCATACGTATTCGATAGAAATTTTAGACGCTTAAACGGGACACTTTGACACGATGATTTAGAAAAATATAATTGATTTTGTGGAAAAAATTAATATATTGTGGCGTGGAGTCGGATGTTTTAAATGGAAAAAAAATTAAGCAAGGAAGTTATTTTTGAATAAAGTGATATTAGAGATTTAGATTTGTAAAGGATATATTTTATATAATAGTACTAGGTGCAGCCATTGGATATAAGCGCATAGCTGTAATCATTGGCGATGCAACATTGATTTTGTGGTCAATATTGCAGCCAATTGATATTAGTAATCACTAAGCCAGTATCACTCTATTTTATTGTATTTGACGGTTGGTGAATATAAGTATATATATATTTAATAATGATTCATATATATATATATTATGTGTAAACATCACAGATGTTTGGGATTATAGGATATGGATATGTAAATATACATATGATTTAAAGATTAATTTTTGTACGAGTTGATTAAATTGAGAATTATTTTGATAAGTAATATGAAATTTGTTTCAAAATGTTAAATTTTGGAAATAAATTTAGGATTTTCCTTGTAGGTTTGATTTAAAGGAGTTAAATACTTGTTTAATTTGTGAAAAGATTTTGAAAAATAGAAGTTGAAATTAATTTTTGGGGTATGAAATGTTTTGAAATTATGAAATCTGTTAAAAAGTGATTCATTATATGGAAAATTTTAGTTTTAATGGGAATTTTGTTTGTAAAATTTGAAAGTTTGTTAAAATAATTAAAAGTTATTTAAAGAGAAAATTTGAATTCAAATTATATTTGGGTTTGAATAAAATGAATTTTTAAAAGGTATCTGTAATGTCATATATGATATTTAAAAAGAAATTTATTTAAATAAAGGATTTTGAGATTTTATATAATAACTTTTTCCTTGAATAAACGCTTCGATATGTAAGATAAAATTAAATAATATGACTAATTTGTTACAGATTTTTCCTTATGGGAAATTGCAAGGACGTAATTTTGTTAAGAGGAGGAGTCTGTAACGACTCTTTTTTAGTGGCAATTAATTAAGTAAATAATAGTAATTTAATTAAATTGAAATTTGAGGGATATTTATTTGCTAAAATAATTTCGTAATTGTTTAAATAAAAGGATTAAAATTGTAAAAAAATAAGATAATTGAATTTTGTTTCATAATTTATCTTATTTTATTTATTTCTTATTAATTTTACAGAGTGTTATAGTGACACGTAGAAAGGTTGAGTGGTTGGCGGTCCCGGCATTAACCTAAGTATTGAGTGGCTCAAAGTTTCTCTATGGTGACACAAAACAATCTTGAGTGGTAGGTGGTACCGACATGAACCCAAGCACCGAGTGGCTCAAAGGTTCCCCAAGATGATGCACGACAAGAGTGTGTGGCAGGCAGTCCTAGAATAAACCTGAGTGTTATGTGGCTCAAAGGTTCTCCAGGATGACACATTGTAAGTTGATGTTGAGTCTGGCTTATTTTATGTGGGTGCACTACAGATGACGGACTTCAGCATCATTGGGGGTAATAGCACCAGTCTTGACAACAGTGCCTCATTGCGCACAACGGATGGGTGGCATCATGGGTAGGGACACAGGACCATTGCGGTCGCATCTCATCTCGTTGATGTACCTAAGCATGATGGGAAGATATGTCTCATCTAAACTCGCAGGGTAGGTGGGTAGTCCCCACGCAAGGAAGTGGATGCATAATGATTCAGTTTTGTTGGATAGACTGGCAACCCCTAAAGAAGGAAGTGAATGCACAATAATTTACCATCATGGATAGCCGATCGACATGGAAGAGACCAGAGGCTCTCGTAACACTTGGTAGCAAAGTTTGGCAGTTCCCAAACAAGGTATTGAGAGCATAATAACTCATCCTTATTAGAAGCCTATAGAGATGGAGGATATTCCCAGGTCTAACTTAAGCGTGTTCTCGAAGGTTCTCTTGGGTGACACGCCGCTAGTTTGGCAGTCCCAAGCAAGCTAGTGAATGCACTGTAATTAACCCTCGTTGGATAGCTGGCAAGCCGGGGGGTGTAACAACATCTTTTTTAGTGGCAATTAATTAAATGATAGTAATTTAATTAAATTGAAATTTGGGAGAAATTTATTTGATAAAATAGTTTCGTAATTGTTTAAATAAAAGGATTACAATTGTAAAAAAAAGAGAATTGAATTTAAATAAGTTAATATATATATAAGCAATGAATTTATTATATAATACTATTGACTTAATGGAAAAGTAGATTCAATTAGAAATTTTTGTTTACTTAAATTTAATGGAATCTAATTTTTAAAAGAAAAAGAAAAAAAATATTTGTTTGTTTACTTTATAATTTCAAGGCGCCAGCTCTTATATTCTAGCCCAAAATCCTTGTAACTAAACCCAATATCTTTTCTAAAGTTCTCTTTTCCACAATATATCATGTACAAAAAAATTTCCTAGCAACAATCGTTCACCGGAAGCATCCAAGCATGACATTACCATTCTGTAAATTAAAAAAAATTGTATAAATTAGTTTAAGTCACAAAATTAAAATACAAGGTTCTATACATTATTTTGCATCTCTAGCACGACTGGTTGTACTGCGGTGATCATTGGAGGCGTGAGTTCATTAGCAGGTTGGTATGGGAAGAGGAAGCACGCAACTTCTAGGTGAGTAAAACACTCACCAATCTATGTCTAATATGATAAGAAATCAGTAGCCATCTTTCTCATATCAGTGAATATGATTTGACTGAAAATGTATGTTGTTCCAAAGCAAAATGGACTGACAATGTATACAAATAATGTTCCATATCTATCTTATGATCTGTGAACATTAAGTTGGGAACCTTGCTTTTTACAAGAATATTTATATCCATAGGTTTAATGCAGTAATTATTGAAACTTGTGAAATGAATATGTGAATTTGTTTGTATTCTTTCTCCTGCATGTGTGCCAACTGCTATCCCCTTCATTTTTGTGTGCCTATATATATGTCCATGCGTGTGTTAACCAGAGAGTGCAACATGTTGCAACCGTGCGTGCGCATAAGTTCATCTCAGCATACATATGTGTGTATACTACCATTTTAGTGTCACTGGCGTTTCCTCTCTACTAAACTGAGTTTGGTTATAAATATAATTTGAAATCTATTAAGTTAATAATGTAAGCTCAAACGTATTTATGTGGTCTGTGTTTTTTAGAGAACCTCATATTATCACAAAACCAATTCGTAATGTGAGTGAGATCTTTTTAGTATTTATGCAGAATTCGTATTGTAAATTGCTCGATATGAGACTAATCTCAACATGCCCCCACACGTTTGGCGTATCATCAGCCAAACACGTGGACATTCATTAAGGGTGACGTGTGACACAATTAAAACCCGTTCTGATACCATGTTAGAGAATCATATATTATCACAAAACCAATTGGTAATGTGAAGGGAGGTCTCTTAGTATTTATGCAGAATTCATATTGTAATTTGCCCGATGTGGGACTAATCTCAACACTGTTGAATATGCGAGTATATGATTTTTGTTTGATGATAATAAACATATATATATATATATATATATTCATTTAAATTTATTTGTTAATGTTCTATTTTATTTTCATAGATTAAATAAATATTTGCTGAATAAAATAAATAACACAGAGTTTAAATTTAAATAGATATTTTATTCAAAAAAACATTTATTACAATTTTGAATAGTACAAATTTGAACTCTCACTATATATATACAAATTTCAATTACAATACAATTTCGATTACATCACATTTCAATTTACATAATTGTCCTCACTACATATCGCTCATTCACTCGTATTTAGTCTTCAACTTGAATCCAGCATCTGAGTAATCTGCAAAAATATACGTTGACGCAGTAAAATTGAAAATAAAATATTTTTGCAGTATAAAATAAAATGTAATTTTGAAAATATTATTTGCCTCAGGGTTGTTCGTCATCTTTTAAATTTGAATTTATTATACACGAACAGCTTGTGACGTGCACAGTGTATCACTGTACATGCCACATGGCCATGCGCACCGATATACACTTGATAAAATTACAGGGACATGTGAGCACAAGGTCAAACCCAAATCAAAAGCCGGGTTCAACTCAAGTGAAATAAAAATAATGTCACGACATGAGTATAAGGACAAAGTCGAGCTTTTAGCTCGATTCAACGTAGGTGCAAGTTCAATAAAATGGTCAAGAATCCAAACTAACATAAATCAAGCCTTGAACAAAGTTCAAATGAAACTGGTTCAAAGTGAAGCCACAATGCAACTGCAATAATAACCAGCATTTTATACACATGAATCAAAGGATCAGAGCACCTAAAGAAGGCCACACAAGCGACCAGACTTCAACATGAAGTGATAAACAACATACATATATACATGAACCAGTTCAATATGTTATGCACTTGAACCCAGACTATCGGAGAAACTTCAATACAACATGATACAAATACAACATGCAGACTACATATTCAAGTGCATCAGACCAACATCAATGTACAATGAACACTGTAGCTATCAATCTCAAATGGTTAGGCAAAATGCAGACAATGTCAACAAGACCAGACTTTGAGTCAACACAATACACACACACTAGACTTCAAGTCTGACATGAACCAAGTGTAATTGGAAACCCAAAACTGCAAAATATGAAGACTGCAGCTCCAAAATATCACATACACATCAGTATCATCAACTAGACTAAAAGCTACACTGATACCAAAGATCTCAAGTCTAATAGGCAGTGACAATATGGATGCAAGTGAATGCAACATTTCTACAAGACATATATATGTATCAATGAAGCAGTGCAGTAGTGAATGACAGCAATACAATATCAATATACATGAAGACAAACAGAGCTTCAATCAGTTTCACAAGAACAAGCGTGCAACACAATACAACATGGCAGTAGATAGTACAAAGTGGTGCACATGTAACCAGAGCCAAGGTAGGAAAACCAGTTCATATATGCAACCAGACTTCTAGTCGAGACAGACCAACAGTGAAACAAGTGAAGTTCAGAAGTGAAGATTACATAATGTAACATGAAGACACTGCAACATAAAAGCAAATGAAAACTGCCTCGAAGCATGCATATGGTTAGGAAATGCTGAAGACAAAGCAATGCAAAACAACCGCCAATGACCAAAGGCGGTTTTACTGAAATGTAGACCTAAGTCGTGCGCATAACCAAGTACAAATCCAAGTGGTAATTTATCAAAGCAACAGTTCATCGTAAACAAAGTCCAGAAATCAAAATATTTTCAAATGGGCAAAGTCAACCACAATCAAAGCCAAGGTCGTTGTCAACATAAATTTCAAACCGTAGTCAAAAGTCCAAACAATTCAAGGTCGTGGTTGACAAGGAACAGAATTGTTCAAAATCAAAGCCATGGAAATCAAGTAACACAAGATTCATGTTTGAACAAGTCAGAAATAAATCATAGAATTCAAAAAAAATCAAATGGCCAGAGCATAGCAGGTGACAAATTCAAACGAACGAGAATATAGGAATTAGAATCCTATTTAACCTAAATCATCACCGGTCGAAAAATCAATTCGAGTTCAAGCAATAACAGAGAAGATTATATCAATAACTCAAATCATTGATCGAGTTCGAGCAAGCTAAACAGTAAAGCAGAAAAGCATAAATTACATACCAGATTATTCGAATCGAACTCGATCAAAGAAGCAGCCGAAACTAAACTACGAAGAGATGGTTGATCGACAGGGCAAAGAAAGCCAAATCGCATATTCGATTTATCAAATTGAAGTTGGTGCTTCTTCAATTATCAAAGCCCTAATTTTGGATGAAGAGGAACAAGGAAGCCGTTTTTGCCATCTCAAAGAAGGCCGACAATCCAAAGAAAGAAAAAGGGGAACTGTCTTTTAATATTTAATTTGGCCTGGTCTCATACATTGGGCTGTGTTTTTATTTTAAATTAGGGTTTTATTTTTGAATTGTTTTTAAAGTTGTATTTTTCTCTTTTAAACTTTTGTAATCTACTAGTCGTGTGACTAGGGGACGAACTACGGTGGTGTAGTTCAAGAATTCGCAACTTAGTGGCTGAGTTGTGGCAGGGTTTAGAGCGTAGAGTTAGGTTAGTCGATAGCGGGTGTCGCAAGTTTACGTGTGTAAGCGTCTGACTATCTAATTTCTAGTACAAACCTTGGGGGAAGCACGTAGATAGGGTTTTGCCGAAGCTGGGTAAATCTGTGTGTTCTATTTTCAACATTTACTATTCTGCTAGTATCTGTGCTGCTATTATTCTACTGTGATCTGAGTTGAAATTATATACTTCCGCAATAATTTTTATAATTAACAATATCACCCGATTTACCCCCCTTCTAGGGTGAAATCGATCCTACAAGTGGTATCAGAGCTAGGAACAAAAGTCATTTTTGTTTTTAAAAAGTTTGAAAATTCAAAGACCAATTTCTTTTTGAAAATTTAAAATTTTAGAATTGCTAATTTTGCTGAGGTTTAGTCAAGTATTATCCCTCCTATTTTTGATGAAACATATTTTTTGAATTGGAAATTAAAAATAGAATTTTATTTAAAATCTGTTAATGTTAAATGTTGGGATATTATGAAAAATGGGTGTGATATAACAGATGTGAAAATTATCTCGATTACTGCTCTTGCTATGCATATATTATATTCTCATATTAATCAAGATAATTTAACTTTATCTCTCATTGTGAAAATGCACAGGAAATTTGGAATACTTTTGGTGAAATATATGGTGCAAAAGTCTATAGCAATGAGAAATCCTCCTCAATCGACCCAGTTAAAAAGACAAGCTTAATAGGATTGGTAAAAAACAGTAGTGATGAGGATGATGATGATGGAGCAGCTGAGCTAGCACTACTAACGAAGAGATTCAAAAAGTGGAACAGCAAATACAGAAACCTAGCTCTAAATTAAAATTTAAAAAGCGGAATAATCAAAGTTCTATATAACCCAGAACAGCGAGAAATCATTTGTCACACGTGCAACAAGCCCAGATACATCAAGCCAAATTGTCCACGAATTCAACTCGACAGAGAAAAGAAATCAAAAAGAAGAAGTTTTGCCGCCATGTGGAATAAAAGCGATAGCAGTGAGAGTGAGAAAGCTGATTTGTGCCTTCGAAGTGATATAACTGATAGCGATGATGACGAACAAAGCGAGGTATCAAAACTTACTCATTCAGAATTACTCATATATTTCTATAAAGTAGATGGCTGTTTCGAGCAACTTAGGAAGAAATATGCTAAACTTGAATCACAAAGAGATACTTTGATAGATTTAAATAAACAGCTTGATAAATTGGTTAAAAATTATCAAGGCAAAATCCCTAAGTGTGACAAGTGTCCAACATTCGAAGAAGAGATTAAAAAATCAGAAATCAAAATTAAATCGCTTGAAAATGAAATTCTGATTTTGAAAGAAAGTGAAAATAGAAGAAGAGAAAATTCCATTAAAAAGTGCACACAATTATTGAACGAAAATGAACCACTAAAAACATAAGTCCAGCAACTTTCAACGACTTTAGGAAAATTTTCCAAAAGTGAAAGATCATTGAATATATTATTAGAGAAACAAACTGTTAATACAGTTAGGCAAGGAGGATATATTCAAACTAAACCTGTTAGGAGTGAATTTAATCAAGTTAAATTCAAGTGCACAATTTATGGAAAATTTGGACGCAATCACAATATTTGTTGGTATAGACCCAAACAAGTGAAAACCATACCAATTTGGGTTCCTAAAGGCACAAATATAAAATCCATTAAAGTCAAACAAATCTGGGTGCCAAAAAGTACATATATAAATAGTTTTGGGTCTCCACAAAATTATTTTTCAAAATCTGTGCCACTAACAACCATGGACCTATAAAAACAAATAGATCACAAAAATCTTTCATCGTGTAGGTGTGGTGGCAAGCTAAGGAACTACAATAGTGTTACTTGGATTCTGGCTGTTCTAGAGACACAACGGGCGAAAAGCAAAGTTCCTTAGCCTAGTACAAAGGTGACAGAATCACAATGGGCAACAACGAAATATCGATAAAGGTAAAAAAGGCAATTGTATATTCATTTTAAACGATATATTAAATGTGATAATCTGCACCGTATTTTGAATTAAATTAGCCAGTAAAGTAATGATGAAATGAATGATGATTTTGATTTGATATATTCTAATTTGACTTGTTCATATTTTTGAAACTGATTTGTGGAAAAATGTTGATTTTTGACCACTCTAGATACATGTGGATATGTTTGACTTGACAGTGCATATTGTGTTTGCTTGTATACACGGCTTGTATTCAAATTCAAGAGAAATTCATTTAAAAACTGTTAAAAATGATTTTAAGATATTTTGGTGCACATTTCACGGTCTGGTCTATAAAATCCAATTAATGATAATTTCGAGTGAAAGGAAAATTCAGATGCAAATCATACTGGTAGTCTAGTTGATAGAAAATTTTCTAGTGGAACGTGATTTATGTTGAGACATTCAGTAATTGCATCGTTTTTCAAAGAAAATATCTTCTTATTTTTCATTTCAAATATTTTCAAATAGCAGAAATTTTCGTATAAAACCCATTCTAGAAAATAATTTTTGACCTTGTTTGAGACTAGTCTTCTTAGAAAATTTGATTTTATAATTATTTTGGATTTGATCTTAAATGATTACATTGACTAACCCGACTCCCTACTAATTATCAAAAAGATAAATATTGATTAAAAAAGTGATGAGTGTTGATATTAATCATATATTATAACTTGAGACGGTATATTTAGTAAAAAAATTTAGAATTTTGAACAAGAGTTATAAAAACTTTTTGTTGGTAAAAATTCCATGACCATCTCTATTTCTATCAACCATCACTCATCAAAAACCAATATAGTATGTCAATATGTGGTATTTTAAACGGGAATTCATTTCATTATTTTTTTAACAAATAAAAACATACAAAGTATTCACTCTCATTTAAAAGTCCTCACGGTTATGCATGGGTGAATTACTTGGAATTTTTGATTATGTGCTTCCATGCTCATTTAAAAGTCCTCACGGTTATGCATGTATGGAACGCATATCAAAATTAATCGATTTAGTAGACAAGTTGATTCTAATCCCATTTAAAAGTCCTTACGAATATGCATGGTTAGAAGATACTTGAATTCATTTTTCTTTTAATTTTTTTTGAAATACTACTAATCTCATTTAAAAGTCCTAATGATTATGCATGGTTAGTAGATATTCAAATTCTTGAAATAAATATGCCACAAATAGACACAACTATATGGTTTTATATGATGACATCATCCCTATCATTCTAAACGTGGAATATGCGTCAAACAGAGTATTTATGATTTTTGTTTGATTTTTATTGAAATTTAATAGTTATATTCGATTGAGTTTTAATGTTGTATTAATGTCTATCACTTTATCTCTATTTTTCTAACAATATTACTCTTCTGCTGATAACAAAAGGGGGAGAGAAAAGTTAAGATTTTGAAAAATAAAGGTCAAATATTTTCTATTTGCATCTAGGCTCATTTGCATATTTTTATTTACATGCATATATGAAGGGGCAGCTTTGTGTAGAGAGGGAGCATTCAAATAGGGGGAGCAAATTGAATGATCAAATACATTTAATACATTCAAAATCTTAAATATATGTTTGTTATCATCAAAAGAGGGAGATTGTTGAATATTCGAGTATATGATTTTTGTTTGATGATAATAAACATATATATATATATATTCATTTAAATGTATTTGTTAATGTACTATTTTATTTTCACAGATTAAGTAAATATTTGCTGAATAAAATAAATAACACAGAATTTAAATTCAAATAGATATTTTATTCAAACAAATATTTATAACAATTTTGGGTAGTACAAATTTGAGCTTTCACTATATATATACAAATTTCCATTACAATACAATTTCAATTACATCACATTTCAATTTACATAATTGTCTTCACTACATATCGCTCATTCACTCGTATTTAATATTCAACTGAAATCCAGCATCTGAGTAATCTGCAAAAATATACATTGACGCAGTAAAATTGAAAAAAAAACATTTTTGCAGTATAAAACAAATTGTAATTTTGAAAATATTATTTGCCTCAGTTATTTGGTTTGTTCTTTATTATTTAAATTTGAATTCATCATACACGAACAGCTTGTGACATGCACAGTGTATCACTGTACATTCCACGAGGCCGTGCACAAGCTCAAACCCAAATCAAAAGCCGGGTTCAACTCAAGTGAAATAAACATAACGTCACGACATGAACACAAGGACAAACCCAAGCTTTGAGCTTGGTTCAATACAGGTGCAAGTTCAATAAAATAGACAAGAATCCAAACTAACATAAATCAAGCCTCGACCAAAGTTCAATTGAAACTGGTTCAAAGTGAAGCCATAATGAAACTGCAATAATCACCAGCATTTTGTACACATGAATTAAAGGACCAGAGCACCTAAAGAAGGCCACACAAGCGACCAGACTTCAACATGAAGTGATAAACAACATACATATATACATGAACCAATTCAATATGCTATGCACTTGAACCCAGACTATCATAGAAACTTCAATACAACATGATACAAATACAACATGAAGACTGCATATTCAAGTGCATCAGACCAACATCAATGTACAACGAACAATACGGCTATCAATCAATGGTTCAAATGGTCCGGCAAAATGGAGACAATGTCAAAAAGGCCAGACTTCGAATCAACACAATGTATACACACTAGACTTCAAGTTTGACATGAACCAAGTGCAACGGGAAACCCAAAACTGTAAAATATGAAGACTGCAGCTCCAAAACATCACATACACATGCAGTATCATCAATTAGACTAAAAGCTACACTGATGCCAAAGACGTCAAGTCTAATAGACAGTGACAATATGGATGCAAGTGAATGCAACATTTCTATAAGACATATATATGTATCAATGTAGCAGTGCAGCAGTGAATGGCAGCAACACAACATCAATATACATGAAGACAAACAGCGCTTCAACCAGCTTCACAAGAACAAGTCTGCAACACAATACAACATGGCAGCAGACAGTACAAAGCGGTGCACATGTAAACAGAGCCAAGGCAGGAAAACCAGTTCATATATGCAACCAGACTTCGAGTCGAGACAGACCAAGTGAAGTTCAGAAGTGAAGACTACATAATGTAACATGAAGACACTACAACATAAAAGCAAATGCAAACTGCCTCGAAGCATGCATATGGTCAGGAAATGTCGAAGAGAAAGCAATGTAAAACAATCACTAATTACCAGAGGCAGTTTTACTAAACTGCAGACCTAAGCCATGCACATAAGCAAGTACAAATCCAAGTGGTAATTTATCAAAGCAGGAGTTCATCATAAACAAAGTACAGAAATCAAAATATTTTCAAACGGGCGAAGTCAACCACAATCAAAGCCAAGGTCGTTGTTATCCCGCCATTTGACAAGGCCGCGATACCAAAAGATTGATCAAAAACCAAAGATAGCTCGTCTTAAAGATTGGTTATACATTGCTTCACTATGGATATCGATGAATTTTGTCCGAGTCCGGATCAGGCTACAATTGGTAGGACATGGCAAGCAAAGTCATGGGAACCAACGTTCCAAATTTCAGGTCAATCGGGGTTCGTATGAATGAGATATGATCGATGCAAGTTAGGGAAGATGTGATGTTCGAATCCATCGAAGGACCACGGTTCGTATCCATCAGGTTGGTGCGTTTCGTATCCATCAACCATAGTTCGTATCCATCGAGCTCGCTTACTTCGTATCGATCAGAATGGCCAGGTCTTCGCATCGATGAACTTCGTATCGATCAAACTTTGGCTAGAGAGTCTTATTCGAATCCATCGGCATGGCTCCTTGTTCGAATCCATCAGTATGTAGTCTACTTCATAATGATCACCTAACGTCGACTTCCAATCCATCAGAGATTCGCTGCTTCGTCTCCATCATGGGACCATGTTCGAATCCATGAGCAAAGGCTTGTTCGTATCCATCAGGTCAACGAGCCGGGGTGACGTGTCATCCCTCGATACGAACAAGGCGAGATTTATGGAGTCGATACGTTCAACTCGGAGTAAAGACCGGATTGAGGCGAAGTGTGCGTGCCACATCATCACGAGACCACGTGATGTGATTGAGTCGAAGGGATCGTTTCGAATTGATGGGTTCGAAACAAACGGCCAATCGAAACATTCCAAATCGTATCGATCATATCTCCCAAACCACAGATCCAAATGCGATGAAATTTTCACAGCATCTTCCATACGAGGTAAATATTGTTCCTGTCAAGTTTCAGCTCGATTGGATCAATTTTTGATGGATACGAAATCATTTCGTATCGATCACAGATCGAGTCGAAACTTGGTCGGGTCGGTCGCATGGGCCCACTCACGTGCCAGACGAAGTCTCCCGAAGTTTAAGTGCGATCTCAGCCTCCTACGCCTATAAATAGCCTCCTGAAGCCTTCAGAAAAGGGACTTTTCGACTTTGGAACGTCCAGACTCTGCCGGATTCAATTCTACGCTTCACTACCGCTGTTGTAATCAAACTTCAGAGCTATTATCAACTGCAATCTGATGTAACTGATTGAAATCATCAAGTGAATCAATAAAGTCACTAACTTCAGAGTGGACGTAGGAAAGATCGCCAAACCACTATAAATCCTATGTCATTTACTGCCGTATTGTGAGTTTGCTGAGTGATTTTATTACTTATTGTTCATCTGAGATATGTGACCGTGAAATAATCAGCATGAAGGAAGTCAAGAGGCTTCCTCAGGAGCGAACCAAGCCTCGATCTTCATCACCAGGGATGAGATGGAGGTGATGATGAGAAGACAGGAGGAAATGATCCAGAATTTGCTTCAACAGATTGGGCAACCTGGAGCACATAATCGAGGAGCAGATGCAGTTCAGGATAGAGCAGGACCATCAGGCGTAGCACCAGAACTAGGGGCACACACTTGGAGCATGCAGATCCAATCCCGGGGGGAGAGAGAGGGATCAGAGCAACCTGGTGGCGATAGAGGGATGAACGCTCAGCAAGGGGGGCAGACTCCCGAAAGCTCACACGGACTCGGGGGACAGGTCGAAGGTAGTGAACGAGGACTGCAGCTTGGAGACAATGATAGATTGGCAGAGATGGTCAGACGAGCCATGAGAGGCGGGTTAGTAAACAGAGATCTGGAAGACGTGAACAGGAGTCCTTTTTCTCCTGTTATTAGGATGGCTAGGAACCCTCCAGAATTCAAGTTACAATCACTGGAGATGTATGATGGGAGGACGGACCCTGCGGTCCACCTAACAAAGTACATGAGGCACATGGAAGTGCTGGGGGCATCACAAGAAGTCATGGCCTGGTGCTTTCAATTGTATCTGACAGATATCACAGCATTACGGTTTAGGAAATTGGAGAGCGCTCCATAGGAACATGGGCAGATTTAACTGAGAGATTCATGAGGCAATTCAGGGTTCACATCGCAAGACCCAAGAATGTGATGAGTATGGAAACTTTAAAGCAGAAAGCTGGGGAGTCTTTGAGAAATTTTCTGATGCGATTCAATGCGGCGGCAGCATCGGTGGATCGGCCAGATCCATCCATGGTTATGATGGCAGCTGTGTCTGGAATAGCTGATGGCACAGAATTCAAAAATTCATTAACTAAAGATCCGCCTATGGATATAGGAGAATTTTATCATGAGGCTGAAGGATTTTTACGGTTGGAGGATGCAAATGCCGAGAGAGAGGAAGGAGAGGGAATTGACGTTTTCCCAATCAAAGGCAAAAATCCACCTGGAAAGGGTGCAGAGACTGGTAAAGGAAAAAGAAAGGCTGAGAATAAAGATGACAGGTCAAAACGGCCACGGAGGGAGCCGCGATTCACCACTTACTCTGAGCTGAATGAGAGTTTGGAGCGAATCTATCAGGATACAAGAGAGCAAGTTCCATATCGTAGACCAATGTGAAGGGATCCAACTATTGACGAGAGGAAATCGGACAAATATTGCTTGTTCCACGAATTGGACGGTCATAGCACAAACGACTGTAGACATCTGAAGGATGAGGTGGAAGGGCATATCAGGAATGGTATGCTACTTCAGTATGTGAGGAGGCGAGCTCCAACGGTGGAGCCGGAGCGACCACCGTCTACTTCGGGTAGGGGTGACCCTAAACCGGGACACCGCATGATTATCAATTGATTGAAATAATAATGAACAAGTCGTAAACTTCTCACTAGCACAATTAAATCATTTACACATTTATGAGATCGCGAACGATCCCCAGGCATGCTTTGAATGATTATTAACCGTCTCGTAGTGAGAATTTACACTTTGACATCCTTGCTTTGGTTTTGTTTCATTTTAACTTGGACATTTAGAATTTGCTTGTTTGGACAGTTCTGTTATGGAATTTATGTAATGTTGCTTTGATATTTGCAATTCTCTGAAAGAATTTACTTGTATTCCCGTTGGATCGCGAACGGTCCACGAGCACCTCCTGTATGGCGATGAAAAGCCAAAGTCTTTGATTTAGAAACTCCCCCGAACGTGAAATCTGGCATCGATAATACTAAGTCCCCCCGGGCACAACTATTCACCTCGAACGGCACACGATGATGAACGATCACAATTGGCCTCGAACGGCACCCGACCGCGAACGGTCATGATTCAATTAGTATGATATCCGATCGCGAACGATCACACTTTGCCTCATGCGGCAATCGATCGCAAATGATCACATTCTGCCTTAAACGGCATCCGACCGCGAATGGTCCCATTTCATCTTTTGCCACGAACGGCATCCGGTCGCGAACGGTCTCATTCCACGATTCGCCTCTAACGGCACACGACCGCGAACGGTCCCATTGCATCATTTGGCACGAATGGCATCCGACCGCGAACGGTCCCATCCCATTCTTTGCCGCGAACGGCATCGACCGCGAACGGTCCCATCTCGCCATTTGCCGCGAACGGTCCCGTTTCACTTCAAATGGCATACTATCCCGAACGATCGTCATTCGAGGTCATATGAAACTATCGAGTTCTTACAGGTTGTTGACAGGATATGAACATCCAGCTTATGCATCACAAAACACACCTTCCTATCGCAAGGCATGTTTTGGGGGGCAAATGTTATCCCGCGATACCAAAAGATTGATCGAAAAACCAAAGATAGCTCGTCTCAAAGATTGGTTATACATTGCTTCACTATGGATATCGATGAATTTTGTCCGAGTCCATATCAGGATACAATTGGTAGGACACGGCAAGCAAAGCCATGGGAATCAACGTTCCAAATTTCAGGTCAATTGGGGTTCGTATGAATGAGATATGATCGATGCAAATTAGGGAAGATGTGATGTTCGAATCCATCGAAGGACCACGGTTCATGTCCATCAGGTTGGTGCGTTTCGTATCCATCAACCATACATAGTTCGTATCCATCGAGCTCGCTTACTTCGTATCGATCGGAATGGCCAGGTCTTCGCATTGATGAACTTCGTATCGATCAAACTTTGGCTAGAGAGTCTTATTCGAATCCATCGGCATGGCTCCTTGTTCGAATTCATCAGTATGTAGTCTACTTCATAACGATCACCTAATGTCGACTTCGCATCCATCAGAGATTCGCTGCTTCGTCTCCATCATGGGACCATGTTCGAATCCATGAGCAGAGGCTTGTTTGTATCCATCGGGTTAACGAGCCTGGGTGACGTGTCATCCCTCGATACTAACAAGGTGAAATTTATGGAGTCGATACGGTCAACTCGGAGCAAAGTGTGCGTGCCACATCATCACGAGACCACATGAGGTGATCGAGTCAAAGGGATCGTTTCGAATTGATGGGTTTGAATCAAACAGCCAACCGAAACATTCCAACTCGTATCGATCATATCTCCCAAACCACATATCCAAATGCGACGAAATTTTCACAGCATCTTCCATACGAGGTAAAGATTGTTCCTGCCAAGTTTCAGCTCGATTGGATCAATTTTTGATGGATACGAAATCATTTTGTAGCGATCACAGATTGAGTCGAAACTTGGTGGGGTCGGTCGCGTGGGCCCACTCACGTGCCAAAAGAAGTCTCCCGAAGTTTAAGCGCGATCTCAGCCTCCTACGCCTATAAATAGCCCCCTGAAGCCTTTAGAAAAGGGACTTTTCGACTTTGGAACGTCCAGACTCTGCCAGATTCAATATTACGCTTCATTACCGCTGTTGTAATCAAACTTCAGAGCTATTATCAACTGTAATCCGCTGTAATTGATTGAAATCATTAAGTGAATCAATAAAGTCACCAACTTCAGAGTGGACGTAGGAAAGATCGTCGAACCACTATAAATCCTATGTCATTTACTGCTTTATTGTGAATTTGCTGAGTGATTTTAGTACTTATTGTTCATCTGAGATCTGTGACTGTGAAATAATCAACTATTGGGTGTTTGTGACCAATTTTGACGCAAACAGTCATTGTCAATAGAAATTTAAAACTAAAATTAAAAGTCCTAATAATTCAAAGCCATGGTTGAAAAGGAATGGAACTGTTCAAAATCGAAGCCATGGAAATCAAGTAACACAAGATTTGCATTTGAACAAGTTAGAAATAAATCACGGCATTCAAACAAAATCGAATGGCCAGAGCATAGCAGATGAAAAATTCAAATGAACGAGAATATAGGAATTAGAATCCTATTTAACCTAAATCATCAAAGGCCGAAAAGTCAATTCGAGTTCAAGAAATAACACAGAAGATTATATCAATAGCTCGAATCATTGGTCGAGTTCGAGCAAGCTAAATAGTAAAGCAGAAAAGCATAAATTACATATCAGATCACTCGAATCAAACTCGATCAAAGAAGCAACCGGAACTAAGCAACGAAGAGATGGTCGATCGACAGAGCAAAGAAGCCAAATCGCATATTCGATTTATCAAATTGAAGTCGGTGCTTCTTCAATTATCAAAGCCTTAATTTTGGATGAAGAGGAACAAGGCAGCCGTTTTTGCCATCTCAAACAAGGCCGACTATCCAAAGAAAAAAAGGGGAACTATCTTTTAATATTTAATTTAGGCCAGTCTTATACATTGGGCTGTTTTTTAATTTTAAATTAGGGTTTTATTTTTGAATTGTTTTTAAAGTTGTATTTGTCTCTTTCAAACTTTGTAATTTACTAGTCATGTGATTAGAGGACGAACTACGGTGGTGTAGTTCGAGAATTCGCAACTTAGTGGCTGAGTTATGGCAATGTTTTGAGTGTAGAGTTAGGTTAGTCGATAGCGGGTGTCGCAAGTTTACGTGTGTAAGCTTCTGACTATGTAATTTCTAGTAGAAACCTTGGGAGCAACACGTAGGCAGGGTTTTGCCAAAGTTGGGTAAATCTGTGTGTTCTATTTTGCTGCTATTATTCTACAATTATTTGAGTTGAAATTATATACTTCCGCAATAATTTTTATAACTAATAGTATCACCCTATTCACCCCCCTCTAGGGTGAAATCGATCCTACAAAAATGCCCCTGCATGTGTGGCGTATCATCAGCAAACACGTGGACATTCACTGAGGATGACGTGTGACACAATTAAAACCCTCTTTGATACCATGTTAGAGAACCTCATATTATCACAAAACCATTGGCAATGTGAAGGGAGGTCTCTGAGTATTTATGCAGAATTCATATTGAAAATTTCCCGATGTGGGACTAATCTCAACAGCATTGTTTAGTACATGTGTATGTATATAGTTGGGTTTTTGGGTTGCTTATGGTGCATGCATGCGTGAGTCTGTCTATGTGTGTTATATTTGCATGAGCCTGGGCTGCTACATGAAGATGGGGTGTGTGTGTGCTATTAGCAGGGCGTGAGTATGTAGTATGAATATATATATATATATATATATATATATATATATATGTAGTTTCTATATTTCATCCTATATTTTATAATTGCCCAACCTACTATCATTTTCTTTCGTGCATGAGTGTTGTGTTAGTGTACTTATTATTTATATTTTAAGGTATAAACTCATTTATATTGCTGTGAAATTTTAGAAGCTCATGCCTAGATATTTTGAGCTAAAATTATTTGAAAAGGAGTTTGAGTACTTGACCTTTCTGTAGTTGTGCCTTGTTGGTTTGGTTGTTCATGTTTTAATGTGTGCCTGGGAAGTAGTAGAGGTATGTGTATATATATTTATATTTATATATATTTAAGGGTGTCTTAATATCACCATGTATCATGTCCTACATTGTTATTATTTTATTTAATCTTATTTTATGTGCTAGGTTGGAGTGTGTTATCCATATTAATGCTTATTTTCATGGGTAAATTTTGTATTTAGGTCAAATTTGTAAACAAATTATAAGAATATGCCACATTGCAAATTATTTACAAAACTAGACTAGTTTTCGTCATGTTGGCGCCACATGTGCTGGTGGCATCTCAAATGCCGCCAGTACACGTGTATTGGGCAAAAATACATTGGCGATATTTGAGATGCCGCCTGTATGCGACATCTAAAATGCCGTCTATTTTTTCACTCTCTGTAAATTTGCAGCGCATTTCATCCATACTCTCCCACTCTCCCTTCTCTCAACCTCTCTTCACAAAAAACCCGAACCCACCCTCCAATTCAGCAAAAAACAAATTTTCAAATAAAAAACTACTTAAATCTAGCTAGAATTTGAACAAGGAATTAGCTATATCAGGTAGGTCCATGACCAAAGCTGCAAATGTGAAACTTAATTTTCGTTACGGTTTTACTAAAAACTCAAATATGCAACAATGAAAGACTATGTACGTACCTGAAGTAGGGTCATACAACCTCCGACGAACCATTGTTCGACCAAAGCAACTCTCGTAAGCTCAGTATAGGTGAAAGCTAGCACCGCACTACCCCACTAGTATTGCCGACATGAATTGAAGTCTTCTAACAATGGAAGCCATTGAAGGGTCACTCTTATTTTCGATCGATCGCAAAAAAGATGTTGCATGATGGTGTGCAACATAATAGTGCAGGCGCGCTGGGAAATCTGCAAAGGAGAGGCACGATGGGGAATATCATCGGCCAACTGCTCCATAAACCACGTGGCCACTATCGGCTCATTTCCCCACCTCACGTCTTCTGGAGGAGCCAATCAGAGCAAGGGCTCACACAATTCCATATAATTTCTTGAAAAATCCGATTTCAGGATGTGATCCCCATTAATAGGCAATCTGAGTAATATAGCTATGTCTTTCAATGTGATTGTCATCTCACCTACTCTAAGAGGAAATGTAGATGTCTTCGGTCGCTATCTATCGATCAAAGCCGTCAAAAGATTTCGGTCGAGCTGTGTATATCCAACTTATTGATAACACCAAATACAACTCTGTCTAACAGTTCCAACACGCCTAGATGCGCTGACGTGACGAGCTTTAAAGTGGATGAATGGTCAATGAAGCCGTCTGGCTCAACCCCCTGTCGATAAATAATAACAAATTAAAGTAATTATGGTAATTACCAACACTTTGCAGAAGTAATGACAAATTATATGACCTTGAACCTCCATCATATCGATGTTGTTTGTGCGGTGTTGAAGTTGGAGGTAAAGTACACTAGGATCGATCGGTCCGGGCGCCATTTCATTATATTCTACCATAATAACATTACATAATCATAGTCAACTTCATTGTGTATACAACTATAGATTTGCAATTATACAATTTTATTATACAAAATAAGAAAATAATTGAACATGTGGTCTAGGTGAATACTCAACTTCATTGTATCATACAATCATTGATTTGCAATTATAGAACAATTTTAGCCCAAAACCCTAAATTGAAAAAAAATGACAATTAGAGACAAAATCGATAGATTTCATACGTATAGGATGTGCTTGAGACGATGATGAAGCCATAGTTCAAACTCTAGCTAGATTTAAGTAGTTTTTTATTTCAAAATTTGATTTTTGCTAATTGGAGGGGGGGTGGGTTCGGGTTTTTTGTGAAGAGAGGTTGAGAGAAGGGAGAGTGGGAAAGTAAGGATAGAATGTGTTGCAAATTTACAGAGAGAAAAAAATAGACGGCATTTGAGATGCCGCATACGGGCAGCATCTCAAATGCCGCCAGTGTATTTTTATCCAATACACATGTACTTGCGGCATTTGAGATGCCGCCAGCACACATCGCGTCCAACGTGGCGAAATTGGTCTTGTAAATAGTTTACAATGTGGCCTATTCTTGCAATTTGTTTACAATTTTGGCCTAAATACAAAATTTATCCTATTTTCATGCAACTTTAGTTGATGCTATTACTTATTAATGTGTAACTTATTTGAACTCAATAAACTTTCCAATTCACATATTAAAATAGTCCATAATAGTCTATATGTTTCCTATGTTATACAATTCTTATTAGTTTTGGTATTATAGTCTATACAAAATTGGTTTAAAGGTCGTCTATATATTGAAGCTACAGGCATAACTATATAGATGAAGCTTGTAACACAGGCCCCATTTTAACAACGATCATGATAAGTAGACTATATTTCATTAATAAATTATGATTCCTTGGATATGTTCTTAAGCGTGTATATTTCTTGCCATTTGATCTTTAAATGATGTTGGCGAGCCTATATATGCACAAGGCCGGCTCCAGGGCTAGTCGGACTTGGCAGCCATCTGGGGCAACCCCCTTGGCG
This sequence comes from Allium cepa, assembly GCA_030765085.1. Classification (NCBI taxonomy): domain Eukaryota; kingdom Viridiplantae; phylum Streptophyta; class Magnoliopsida; order Asparagales; family Amaryllidaceae; genus Allium; species Allium cepa. The sequence continues at coordinate 980,466,487 of CM060934.1, forward strand.
GGGGCAACAGCTGAGGGTAAATATGCCAATAATGAATGATAAGTTGTTAATTTTTTTGTTACATATTTATAATAAGGTTCTTCAGTTCAATTAGTAGCATCCTTGCATGCATTCCGAAAGGTCAGGAGTTCAACTCTTAGGGGCAATAAATTATTGAGTTTTACATTTTTTTTTCCACTTTACCTATAGGTCGCCTAGGGCAACCTAAGTTTCACAGCCGGGTCTATATATGCGTAAACTAGATAGATGCTCTTTAGCCTTTACATATTTGAATGCATGTATATATGTGCTGTTGGGTTCATTTCATTTTTACTGATTATGTACGTATATTCATACAATGTTATATTTTTATCAATTTATATTTGTATGTGTGTGTGTGTGTGTATATATATATATATATATATATATATGAACATAAACCTAAGTTTATTTTGCAGACAATCACTGTAAAACAGACTTCGTTTAGTGATGGGTACCAGCGACAGCTAAAAAAGGCGGCCAACGCAAGTCATCTCTAGTCGTCACTATACGCATATATACATGCAAACCAGAGAACAGAAAAACATAATTCCCTTTCCCCAATTCACTTCAGTAAACCCCTTCGCTCCTCCGCTGCCATCGCCCCAGCCGCCGCCCCCCGACGCGAGTTGTCGATCTCCCCATCACGAAAAACACAACGCTTCAAATCTCGAAGGTATGCTATTGCTCTCCAATTTCTGCTTAATCTAAGTTTAATCAAAACCCTAATTTTTAAAATTGATTAGATGTGATAGAAATTGATGATTATGCGATAATAGTTGTTAATAGTAGCGTATTGATTGATTTGGGAATATGTTGAGAACCCTAATTTAGCAAATTAGTTAATTAGGGTTTGTTATTATGTATTAATTAATGATAACATTGTATTTGTTGAGTTGGTGATATTAATTGGTGGTTTGATCGTTTAATTTGTAACTAAAAATTAGGGTTTATTTATAATTTGAAAATTATCGTAAATTACCGATACTTATGGATATATAATTAAGTTTACGCGAATATTTATTATAGTTAATTAGAATAATGTTTATTATAGTTTGCGCAAACACCAGTGTACAATTTTTGATTAATATGATGCTAGATTGGTATGGTTAGACAGAAGTAATATTTTTTATTTAATTAGCGTGTGTACATTTTAAGTATTAGTTGTTAGTATAAAATAAAATTAGTATAGTTTATTACAAGTGCTAACATCTAATTTTCGTTTACAACATCAATAAAAAAATTAAATTGTTAGCTGAATTTTAAAATACATTTTGAATTTTCGAATGTGTTAAATAAAATATTTGAATGGTTGAATGAATTATATAATTTTGAAATGAGCATAACAACAACAAATATTATACTGAAATCAATATTTGTAGAAAATTAAGAAATGAATATAGCAACAATAAATATTCTACTAAAATCAATGTTGTAGAAAATGAAGAAATGAATATAATAACATTAAATATTTTGCTAAAATCGATTTTCTAATAAAAATTAGGAAATGAATATAACAACAACCAATATTGTACTAAAATTGATTTAAAATAATAATTAATATGGACATTTACTTGTAAAAGAATTAACTCGTAAGTATAAGTTTGAATTTTAGTTGAAAATTAATATAATTTACATAATTCAAACTAATTTCAATATGCAAGCAGCCGTGCGTATAGATCCAGAGGATATGGACATTTTTACTAATAACTGGAATAAAAGGATGAGAAAAAATTATATGGACACTTTATCTAAGGCTAAAAATGCTGGTAAAAAAACAAATTGGATAGGCGCAGATGTGTTGGTTGAGTATCTCCGGCTCTGGGACACTCCAGAAGTGAAAGTAAGTTACATACTTTTGCATTGTTGTTAATTTTTTTTTAAATTTCTTATGTTAGTTGCTATAATTTAGTTAATCGTGTATCTAAATTTGTAGGAATTATCTACCCGGAATCGTGCTAATAGGAATAAAAATCCTACGTTGCATCGTGGCCGCCCCAAATCCTTCCAGGAACATAGGAGAGAGTTGATAAATTTACAAATTATGTTTATAAAAATCTAAAATGTTGTTTAACCATATTTGTAACATTGTTTATTCATATGTATAATTTTTAGGCAGCAAGATACAATCGTGAGCCTACTATGGCGGAGGTGTTCACGGCCACGCATGCTGTAGAACAGACAAATGAGGAAGGTAATGTTTTATACGAGTGGTCAGACGATAAATCGAGATCCGTAATGGTAAACATGCTTATCCTTAATGATAATATTTCATATTCCTTTATTTCACATTTCATAAACTTTAAATTGAATATTTATCGTGTCTAACAATTGTTCGTGAATGCAGAAGAGGTACGAAGCGGAGCGGGCTCGAGTAGCGCAGTCCACCGGTCGGGCAGAGGTTATGTTTGAGGAGTCGAACCGTATTTGGGATGTCATTATTTTTCCGCCTTCGCGAAATAGGCGGTACAATTATGGAAATCAAGAGGTAAATTTCTTCATTTACTAATATATAAATTCACACATGCAAATGAATTTAAACTTAAGTGAACAAATTATAAATTGAATAAGGACGCTGAATAGTTGCAATTCTGCAACCAACGTACAATAGTTAATTATAAATATTAGTCGCATAATTAATCAAATATTTTTGTTCATACTGTTTATAATGTTTATAAATTATAACTGAATACCAACTATTTCACAGATGTTAATATCCTAGAGGGCTTACAGGAGATCCCAAGCCGAGGAGGAGATTGCTCAAATGAAAAACAGATGGAGGAGATAAACGGTTGGAGGAAGAGCGCATTGGTGCAACAGTTGGACGAGCATATTGCAGCCTACTTAGCACAGTATGGGACGATGCCTAAACAGGATGAGTCGAGCGACGATGATGAGTAGGTATGCTTGTGTTTCTACCAGATTTTCATCATCTTGTTTTCCAGTCAAGTGATATTTGTGTATATATTTGATACACGTTGGTTAGTTGTTGTGTTTGATGGGTTAGTGGACATTTGTGTATATATGTGATTGACGGATAGTATTTGGTTATGTGGTTGCATTATTTGATGGATTCGGGTGGTTTCTTTTTGATTGGCATGTTATATTTATATGGTGGTGATGAAATTTCTATGTAAATTTATATATTGCATTATATGTATGATTATTTGTGATATGTGTGAGATTATATGATGCATGGAATGGTATTGGTTGTGAAGTTGAATGTATATGTGTTGGAAAGTGATTTGAATTTGGTTATGTGGTTGGATTGATTGAAAGACAGAATTGGAGCTGAAAATTTATTTTAGGTTTGCGATGGCTTATTTACCCAGTTTAGCGACGGCCAGTGGTGGCTATTTGGTTTCAACTTAGCGACGGCTAGTGACGGCCTGTGGCGCCATACCTGTGATAACTAATTTTCCACGTATCCAACTAGGGTTTGCCAACCATCGCCATTTTGGTGACGGAGCCGTCGCTTTACTATGTGGTAGCTACCTAACTAGCGACGGCTGGCGACGGCTTCCGACGCCTTTTATCAGTCGCGAAAGCCGCCTTGTTTTGTCGTGAATGTTTGTTTGTAGATATTTATAAGGGAATATGAAATATAATCTAAAAGATAACTTATGCATTTGCATATGCATACGGGTATTGTGTTTTGGTGGGGAGTGAGCTGCTGCGTGAGGTAAGAGGAAAGTCTACTTATATTTGTGATATATGCGAGCGGGTGTTTATATATTTCCATGCTCCAGACTTGTGCAATGCTCCATTTATAATTGCCTATGATTTGGATATTTGTAACTTGTGTACCTATAGGAATTCTTATATTTTCCTAGTGTAGACCAAGCTAACTCAATTTATTTGTGATGGAAAATCTTTTGTTGTATAATATTTTCTGTTATTCACTGATTTATTATTTCTTGCACGTGAACGTGTGTAACTTGATTTATGCGAAAGCAAATTTCTTTGATTTATCATTAATTTATAAATATGTTCATTTATACGTAGAATGATTTTTTATCTAGATGTCCATTGAATCGTTTTATATTTATATTTATTTTCATAATCTATCTTCATAATTTTCTAATTGTTCTTCTCCCGTGTATTGAATTTAATCATACGAGTGATTCAACATTAATATGGATTTGATTTATGATTTTATATGTTACGGTGATGACATCCTTTCTGTTTAATTTATTATTATTTATTCTCCGTGACGAGAAATCTGAATAAACGGTTTAGTGATACCGACTGGTATGAGACTTTCAGTAACACTTTTTCGATTATTCTTTGGACTCGTTATATGGAATATAGAAGGGCGAGTGTAATATATGAATGCTGAATAAATGGACTAGTAACATTCGGTAGTATGATACACTATTGTGTTATTTATTCAGTTACTCTATGCTCGTTAATAATACTCATACGGGGTATGTGATGTCTAGGTGACTCGCTGCGGTGAGTACATATAGAGGCTACTAGTTAGCCACATGGATTGTGTACATCATATGTCTGTCTACCTTAGACAGACTCCCTCTATGTTTTAAGAGTGAACCAGACTAGCCAATATCCACCCTGGCGGCCTGATTGTGGGTCCGCATCCAAGATCCATGACACTATTATTTATTTGATGTGCGTCACGAGATTAATAGTTATTTCCCTTGTGTCACCGAGGCTAGCAGTCTGTTACCATTATGAGCAAAGGAGGGTCGTAATCGGGCTCGCATAGACGAGCCATTGGTGGATGAGGTCACGATGTCCGTTGAGGTAACTAAAGACTGTAGGAATAGACGGTTACTCTATGGTAGGCGAGTAAACCTGGTGTGACGACCCGAAATTTTGGTAATTTAATTGGATTGATAATTTTCCTTTATAATTTTAATTTAAATTGGTAAATTTGATCTTTAAAAGGGTAATAAATATTTAATCTGGCAATATTTATTTATATCTTTTCTAACAATTTAAAATCGTTAAGATTTATCTTTTAAAACTAATAAAAATATATTCTATATTATAATGTATATATTGTTATATATATATATTGTGTATAGGAAATCTTTTGTGTTACATAAAAGACATGTTTTCAAATTGTAATATATATGTATGCATATAATATGATTTGAAGGTTATTTTAAAATTTAATATAATTATTCTCAAAATTTATGTTAAAAATATTTTCTATTTAAAATAATATGTATATTTGTGTATATTGAAGTTTGGTTTGAATTGAATTAAAGTGTTTCAAATTTTAATATATATATATATATATATATATATATATATTGTAATTTGGAAAGTATAATACATATAATACTTTTTCAAAGGATATTTGGTACTTAATTTATATCCCTTAAACAATAAAAAAATATATTTTGGATTTTAAAAGTATGCGTATAAGAACTTATTTGTATTATAATTGGTTTTATAATATTTTCTTTAAAAGTAATTTATATATACATATATTAAGATAAATGTTTATTAATTAACAAATTAAGTATGAAAACACTATATTAACATTTAATTTAAATAAAAATTTATTTTAAAATACTCAGGACATGTGTTAATACCCTAAGACATGTTAGTAACATGTGTAAGGTAATTAAGTAATACAAAGGACACGTGTAAGTTTTTAAAACAAGTGTCATCTTTTAAATTTTATTTTCTTTAATTTTCCATAAACCATAACTTAATTCATGAAAGCATACTTTTCATCTCTTCAATCTTTTTTTCCTATCTTCAGTTGAAAACAAAGATAACTCCCAGCCTATAAAAACAAATTAAACCAAAATCAATACACTGTAAACATATTTCAAATCTTAAACCAAACCAGTAAACCACTTTTTCAAAACCTGTAACACTTTCTTCAACCTGAGATAATGAGAATCAAAGTAAACAGCAAGTTCAACTCAATAACAACTTCAGATCTCAAGCCTCAATCTGAAGATCAAAGCAACTTCAACTTTAACAAATGAGGTTCAAATCAAAGCAGTTGCCAGATCAAAAAAAAAATTTCGAAGCCTGGAAAAATAAAATAAAATCTGCTCTCTGCCTTTTCAAAAATGGTGAGTAAACATTTTTAAAAGCAGTTTAATTTGGATTTAACTCTAATGCATGTGATGATATTGGCTTGTATTGAAGTTCTTCAGCTTGAATTTATCTGAATTGGTATATATATGTTGTGTGAGCTTGTCTGTTTGTGCATATACAAGCCTGTTCTCTATTGATTCACTATATATATGTTTTGATATCAAAATTCATATCTTAGAATCAAATCCATATTATCCTTGGATATTTAAATGAAAATTGTTTGTAAATGTATAATGAAGATTATAAAAATAGTTCCTGTATTTTAAATGCAACAAATAATTTTAAATAGGGAATTTAACAGTGAAACTCAAGTTTATGTTAAAAATCAACTATTTTAATTTCTATTTTGGATTATAGGAATGAATTCGTGATTGAAAATCACGAATTTTAGCATGCATTTCATGAATTTTAGTTCAATAATTATCTGGAATTCTTGTGATGAACGAATTGGGCGTTTTGGGTGATTGTCGATGAACGACTGCGTCGGGGTGGTTGATATTTGGATTGGAGAAGGTTTGAGTGATGGAGAGTGCAAGAAAAATGCTGGTAGATTTTCTTGATGGCCGACGTGATGGGAATTTGGTGATGTAGGGTTTTGGGGCCGGTCGAAGTGGTCGTCGTTGAGGGAGCTCATACGGTGGCTAGAGGGGACCGGAGTGGTTCGTGTTGGTGGGAAAGCTAGCTGGAGGGTATGACGAAGTTTCAGTGATGATGATCGACGATCTCGAGGTTGAAGGCGTCGAGGAGGAGTTTTCTGGCCATAGTGGTTTTCAAGTTTGGTCGAGAAGCCTCGTTTTCGATTTGTTTGGGTTGCGTGCAATCTGGGTTCTCGTGTGTGTTCGCGTGGGTTCGGGAGGTTAACGAGCATCGTCGTGATGACCATCGGAGGTCGGCGACGCCGGTGCACGTGCACGTTGTGTCTGGGACGATGGGTTTAAGTGGTGGCTCGGGTTTTGTCTCGTGCGAATGTAAGGATGTCTCGAAGCTGGTGAAGGAAGGTGTTGTCTCGAGGTAAGCACGGGTTTTGTAGGGGATTGTCTCGGGTTATTGGTGTTTAACTCGAGTTTTATTTTTTATTTTTTATTTTTCATGTGGCAGTGTTAAAATGATTAAGTAAAGTAAAAACAAACTTTGGAAAAAGAAAATCAAGATAAAAGTTTTGTAAAAAGAAAGCAAGATTAAATTGCAAAAGTAAGTTTCTTTCAAATTGAATGAAAAATCAAGATTTTGGGAATGTTTTAATCTTTTATGTTTCAAGATTTAAAATGTTTAAGATAATTGCTTTTGAAAGTAATTAACCAAATTAAATTTTGAATTATAATTCAAAAGGTGTTTTCAATTTAAAATATTAGATCAAAATTTTTAAGTAATTATAAGTAATGTTTAAAACTAAGTTTTCAAATTATATTGAAGTAGATAAGTTTTAAAGATATGATAATTAAGTTTCAAAAGATAAATATTTGTAGAATTTAAATTAAACGTGTTTGAAAGGTTTCAAAGATTTTAAAGTTTGAATTAGATGATTAAATTGTTTTAATTTTAAATTAATTTCTAAATTTATTATTTTTAAATAAGGTTTAATGATATAATTAGGTAAATCAATTAAGAATAAAGAGTTTGTCTTTAAGTTATTAAGATGTTGATTAATTTAAAATAATTAATTTGTGAAGATAAATAAGGTTAATTAACTATTGTTATTAACTTAAGAATAATTAATCAATGTAAATGATTTATTATTAAGTAAAATTTTAATTAAGATAAATGATTTTCTTAATTAATTAAGGATTTTTAAATACAAGGAGTTAACTAATTATCTAATTAATTTTAAATGATTAGTTAATTGTTTGGTTAATTTAAATAATCACTTAATTATGAATTAATTAAGTATAATTACTTGATAGAGTAATTAATGGATAATTAATAAATGTAATTAGAAAATTACTTATGGAAGTAATTAATGGGAAATTACTTATGAAAGTAATTGAATGGAGGTGATTAAGTGTAAATCAATTTGCTAATCTTTATTAATAATTTGATTGGATTGATAATTTTCCTTTATAATTTTCATTTTTGGTAAATTTGATCTTTAAAAGGGTAATAAATATATAATGTGGCAATATTTATTTATATCTTTTCTAACAATTTAAAATTGGTAAGATTTTTTTTTAAAACTAATAAAAATATATTCTATATTATAATGTATATAGTGTTATATATATATATATATTGTGTATAGGAAATCTTTTGTGTTAAATAAAAGATCTATTTTCAAATTGTAATATATATGCATGTATATATTATGATTTGAAGGTTGTTTTAAAATTTAATATAATTATTCTCAAAATGTATGTTAAAATTATTTTCTATTTAAAATGTATATGTATATTTGTATATATTGAAGTTTGGTTTGAATTTAATTAAAGTGTTTCAAATTTTAATATATATATAGATTGTAATTTGGAAAGTATAATATTTATAATACTTTTTCAAAGGATATTTGGTATTTAATTTATATCTCTTAAATAATAAAAATAATTATTTTGGATTTTAAAAATATGCGTATAAGAATTTATTTGTGTTATAATTGGTTTTATAATATTTTCTTTAAAAGTAATTTATATATACATATATTATGATAAATGTAACAAATTAAGCATGAAAACATTATATTAACATTTAATTTAAATAAAAATTTATTTTAAAATACTTAGGACACGTGTTAATACCTTAAGACATGTTAGTAGCATGTGTAAGGTAATTAAGTAATATAAAGGATACATGTATGTTTTTAAAACAAGTGTCATCTTTTAAATTTTATTTTCTTTAATTTTTCATAAACCATAACTTAATTCATAAAAGCATACTTTTCATCTCTTCAATCTTTTTTCCCTATCTTTAGCTGAAAACAAAGATAATTCCAAGACTGTAATTTTTTTTTAAAACCAAAATCAATACACTGTAAACATATTTCAAATCTGAAACCAAACCAGTAAACCACTTTTTCAATACCTGTAACACTTTCTTCAACCTGAGAAATTGAGAATCAAAGTAAACAGCAAGTTCAACTCAATAACAACTTCAGATCTCAAGCCTCAATCTGAAGATCAAAGCAAATTCAACTTTAACAAATGAGGTTCAAATCAAAGCAGTTTCGAGATCAAAAAAAATTTCAAAGCCTGGAAAAATAAAATAAAATCTGCTCTTTGCCTTTTAAAAAATGGTGAGCAAACATTTTTAAAAGCAGTTTAATTTGGATTTAACTCTAATGCATGTGATGATATTGGCTTGTATTGAAGTTCTTCATCTTGAATTTGTCTAAATTGGTATATATATATATATGTTGTGCGAGATGTTTGTTTATGCATATACAAGTCTGTTCTCTGTTGATTCACTGTATATGTTTTGATATCAAAATTCATATCTTAGAATCAAATCCATATTAGCCTTGGATATTTAAATGAAAATTGTTTGTAAATGTATAATGAAGATTATAAAAATAGTTTCTGGATTTTAAATGCAACAAATAATTTTAAATAGGGAATTAACAGTGAAACTCAAGTTTATGTTAAAAATCAACTATTTTAAATTCTAATTTGGATTATAGGAATGAATTCGTGATTGAAAATCACGAACTTTAGCATACATTTCATGAATTTTAGTTCAATAATTATCTGGAATTCTTGTGATGAATGAATTGGGTGTTTTGGGTGATTGTCGATGAACGGCGGCGTCGGGGTGGTTGATATTTGGAATGGAGAAGGTTTGAGTGATGGAGAGTGCAGGAAAAATGCTGGTAGATTTTCTCGATGGCCGAGGTGATGGGAATTTGGTGATGTAGGGTTTTGGGCCGGTCGAAGTGGTCGTCATTGAGGGAGCTCGTACGGTGGCTAGAGGGGACCGGAGTGAAACGCGTTGGTGGGAATGCGAGCTGTAGGGTATGACGAAGTTTCGATGATGATGGTCGGCGATCTCGAGGTCGGAGGCGTCGAGGAGGAGGAGTTTTCTAGCCATGGTGGTTTTCAAGTTTGGTCGAGAAGCCTCGTTTTCAATTTGTTTGGGTTACGTGCGATCTGGGTTCTCGTGTGTGTTCGCGTGGGTTCGGGAGGTTAACGAGCATCGTCGTGATGACCATCGGAGGTCGGCGACGCCGGTATATGTGCACCACGTGCACTTTGTGTCTCGGACGATGGGTTTAAGTGATGGCTTGGGTTTTGTCTCATGCGAATGTAAAGATGTCTCAAAGCTGATGAAGGAAGGTGTTGTATCGATGCAAGCACGGGTTTTGTAGGATTGTCTCGGGTTTATTGGTGTTTAACTCGAGTTTTTATTTTTATTTTTTTATGTGGTAGTGTTAATATGATTAAGTAAAGTAAAAACAAACTTTGGGATAATAAAATCAAGATAAAAGTTTTGTAAAAAGAAAGCAAGATTAAATTGCAACAGTAAGTTTCTTTCAAATTGAATGGAAAATCAAGATTTTAGGAATGTTTTAATTTTATATGTTTCAAGATTTAAAATGTTTAAGATAATTGCTTTTGAAAGTAATTAACTAAATTAAATTTAAAATATTAGATCAAAGTTTATAAGTTATTATAAGTAATGTATAAAAACTAAGTTTTCAAATTATATTGAAATGGATAAGTTTTAAAGATATGATAATTAAGTTTCCAAAGATAGATATTTGTAGAATTTAAATTGAACGTGTTTGAAAGGTTTCAAAGATTTTAAAGTTTGAATTAGATGATTAAGTTGTTTTAATTTTTAATTGATTTCTAAATGTGTTATTTTTAAATAAGGTTTAATGATATAATTAGTTAAATCAATTAAAAATAAAGAGTTTATCTTTAAGCTATTAAGATTTTGATTAATTTAAAATAATTAATTTGTGAAGATAAATAAGGTTAATTAATTATTGTTATTAACTTAAGAATAATTAATCAATGTAAATGATTTATTAATAAGTAAAAGTTTAATTAAGATAAATGATTTTGTTAATTAATTAAGGATTTTTAAATATAAGGAGTTAACTAATTATTTAATTAATTTTAAATGATTAGTTAGTTGTTTGGTCAATTTAAATAATCACTTAATTATGAATTAATTAAGTATAATTACTTGATAGAGTAATTAATGGATAATTACTGAATGTAGTTAAAAAAGAGAAATTACTTATGGAAGCAATTAGTGGGAAATTATTTATGAATGTAGTTGAATGGAGATGATTAAGTGTAAATCACTTGGTGTTATTAATTAAAGGATTAATTAATGTAATTGATTAAAGAGTTAATTAATTAATTAAAGAGTAGTTAAATAATTAAAGGATTAAGGTCAATTAATGATGTGATTAATTAAGGTAATTAATTAAGAGAGCAATTAACTAACGAAAGTAATTAGAGGATAATTACTTAATGGAAGTAATTAAGGGTTAATTACTTAGTTAATTTGGTTAATTAATTAATGTGATTAATTAATTAATGAATGTGATTAATTTAAGATTAATTACTAAATGTAATTAATTAAAAAGATAATTAATTAATTAAGTAATTAACTAAGGATTATTAATTAATGTAATTAATTAACGATTACATAATGAAGTAATTAAGGATTAATTAATTAGTGTAATTAATCAAAGGATTCATATAATTAATTAAGGAGTTAATTAATTAAGGCAAGTAATTATAAGATGATTAATTACTGTTTAAGATTAATTAAGATTAATTAATAAAGGTGATTAAATCAAGATTAATTATTTAGTCAAATTAAAGGTTAGTTAATTAATAGGGATCGCTAATTAATATAATTAATGAAATTAATCAAGGTTGATTAATAAAAGTGATTAATTAAAGTATAATTAATTAATTGTAATTAATTAAGCATTAATGTTATTAATTATAATTAATTAATGGAAGTAAATGGTGGATCATTAATTAATGTAATTAATGATAGTAATTAAAGGTTCATTACTGTATATCATTAAGGATAATTTATTTGTGTAATTAATTAAAAATTCATTACTTAATGTAATTAAAGGATAATTAATCAAGGAAGATTAATTAAGGTAGATCATTAAGAGATGATTAATTAATTAATTGGTAATTAATTAATGATAAGTAAGCAGGATTGAAGTAATCCAAGTGACTAAAGGTTAGTAATTAATTTAATTAAAGATTAATCAAGTTAATTAAGAGTGAATCAAATCTGCTCATGGATGATTGATTGATATTAGATGATTGAATGATATTGGATGATTTGGATGTGATATCTCTGATATGTGATATGTGCTGCTTTATGATGTGAGATGTTTGGTTGATTTAGATAATATGGATTATCTATCTGTGATAATGTAAATCATCTATCTGTGTATGTTATCCTGAATATAAGTTTAAATTGTTTAAACCCTTAAACAACTTGGACATTAAAATGGCGTTTTGGATTTTGGTGAGACCGGGATCGGGTTTCTAAATTTGGATATCCGAAAACCACATCGATCCAAATTAAACTTAGGTCGTGAATCCAAGTGAAGATCAAAGTGAAGACTCGAAGTGTAAGAACTATTCGTCAGTATAACTCTAAGGGTGATTCCGAGATGAGTTTGACGGAGATAGTACTTTCAGGTTCGAGATGGTGATTCAAAGTGCAAGGGCTATGGTCGTTGACTCTAAGGGTGATTCCACAATGAGTGCAACGAGATAGTGTCTTCGGTTTCATTCGAACCCGGGACGAACTTGTATGGACTGAATGCTTTCAGAACATCGTCAGGTGGACGATGAGCATTCTAAGATAGATGTGTTCTATAAAGGTAACCGTAGCCTCGAGCCTCATCAACCGGGAATGGCTACAGGGGAGGTGCAGCAAGGTTAAGTGGTTAGCACCCAAGTAGGATGAGATTTACCCCTGTCTAGAGGTCCCTTTCTATTTTGGCTTAGTGTGTGGTTGGTAGCGCCAACCACGGGGTGGTCTTGTTCAGGACTATTCAGTAAGGGATGGTTCCGGCCTTGTGTTGCAGGGGATTGGGAGTAATCCTCGGTACGGTGATCTAGGCTCCGTACTGTGACCGGCGGTACCCCAGTAGCCCTGCCATTGATGGAAACCCATTCTTCCTACGATCCCTTACGATTTTGATTGTATACCTTTGTAGCTGGAATTTAATAAATGTAACAATTTCAGGTATTTCTTATTTACTTGAAAACCCTAGACACTATTATAATATCACTGGATTTCCTATCAAATGTTTTGGTTACGTAAGGTAAAAACTTTTCCATGTTTATTTGTGGGAAGTCTTACGTGATACCTTTCTTTCCAAAGGTTTTCAAAGTTAAACAATTTTAAACCGTTTACTCACACCAGACCCATGTCTGACCCAAGTGTTTATTTTCTATTTTATTAAATTCTTGGGTACTCATATTATGTATGAGTAGTCGAGGGATTTAGGTTAGTTTTGACGAATTCTGAAGGAGATTTGGAGCAGGAGGCTTCAACCTATAGATATTATTGTGGTTCCGTTGTGCTAGGGATTATGTTTGTATCTCTGTGATATCTTGAGTTATATAGTTAGATAGATGTTTATAACTGTCTAATATGAAATGTATAAGTTGTGTACTCTGATGTATATGATACTATGTAATATTTTATGTGATATATTATATTTCATTCGTTCCGTTGTGAGAATCTATTGTTGTTGAGTTTCTTCTTTCCTATCTTTTCTTCTTCTGTCTCTTTCTTTTTTAATTCATGATGCGTCTTTCTGGGCTGAGAAAGATGGGTCGTGACACCTGGGTTCCTGGAGCAAGTTTGTGGTAGGTGGCCATCAGTCTCTTGTCTGGTTCCATGATATGTGTATGTATATGTATGTACATGGGTAGTAGATAGACATATATTATGTATAGATGAGATTATACATGACAGAGTTAGGGGTATGTCCTAGGAGCAATTATATAATTTGTTACATATATCTAACTCGTTGATCAATCTTGTTCGAAATAAAGGTATTTTCTTTCTATTATATACTTGATATAATATGGTTATATTAATTAATAAATTTAATTATAAGTATTTAATAGAAAATCCACAAACGGTATGTTTTGTTATAGTAATTACAAAGTTTTGTACCATGAGTAATTTATCATAATGAAACAAATGTACCATTTTAAATGTTCCTAGTCAAGATGCATCGAGACTGGATATCGATTTATCCGTTGAGACTAGAGTACGTAACGCTTTCCAAGTGTTGGACAGTGTATTATTCATAACTATTAGGGGCACTAAGGGTTACGTACTGATAGTTATTATATAACTATGGAATGACTCATTTGATAGTTTTATATTGGTTATATAACTAAGGTCAAGTAGAAAATATCGATGCGACTTATTTACATAGTTCTCTCAACTTGAGAATGCGGTTGATCTTCAATGTGGAAGCTCCACTTTGATTAAAGTTAAATCATGGCACGGTGTCCATCAAATGACTATAGTTGGGTCGAGTAGACGCATTGAAAGTGAAACACTATTCAAGTGAGGATTCGTCTCCTCAATTATATTAGGTTAGTATCATGGTCAACTGAAATCAACTCAAAGTCCAACTCCCTAGCCAGAGCATTTCAGTTAATAATAATTGTTATTATTGAACTAAAGAATTTGTGTTTGGACTATAAAGTTGAATGTGGATGATATTGGAATTTTGACCATTACCAAATTCCATAAATCCAAAGTGATATAGTTTTGACAAAGAGAAGTGGTATAAATAATTGTTACCATTAGGTACCGCTTATAATAAGTAAAAATGGATTTTACCAAAAGATGTGTAAGCGATAAATTCGAACAAAATGTCATACCACCTGCTAAGTGACGTGTGAACATTAATATTTGAACAGTTCGATATTAATCGCTAACTGAATTTACATCTATGTGTCGCACAACCATAATGATGAATTCTCTAAAAAACCACATGATTTAATTAGTTTAAAATGTTGTAAATTGATTAAATTAATTGATATTTGAGAAATATTAATTATTATTTATTTTATGTTTGGAAGTTTTTTGTAATTATTTTAATGCATTTATGAAAGTTATATTTGCGCGCATTAATATAAGGTATCAAGGTAATTTAAAGATAATTGTATGAAATGATTTATGAAAATTTTATGTCATTTGATGACATGATTTATGGAAATTTTATGTCATTTGATGACATGAATTGTGGAAATTTTATGTCGCTTGATGACATACTGTAAGAGAGGATTAGAGAGAGAGAGAAACAATCAAGGGAATTTTTAATTAAAAATGTAAAAAGTTTCATTCTTTCAAATAAAATAAATTTTCTAATTCATTATGTACGTACAATTCATTTTCCTTCTCATTCATTCTTTCTCTTTCTCTACTCCTAACTTTTCATGGTAGAAACGAAACAAAGAAAACGAATTTTCAAAATCTTTCAACTCCAAATAAAAAGATCAGATAAAATAAAACAAAAGTGGTTCATCCATCTCTTGCAAGGATAGGATGTGGTTCTTGAAGATCTGAGGAGATATCATCATTCAAGGTGTGATTTCTAGGAAACATCCTAAGGTGGTTCAATCAGATCTAGAAGCATTCTTCGTTCAAGATGCAAATCAAAGGCAATATCAACAACGTGTGTTTTAAGGATTGGGTAGGAAGGTATGTCATTTTCTATATATAGATAGTTATTTTGCAATGTTTGATGGAAATTTAGTTTGACTTTCATAATTTATATGATGTATTACGATATTGCTTAATTAAAAAATTGTTTATGAAGATTGAAATTATTTGTTAAATGATATGATTGAGTTTTCATTTGATAGATCAAAATTGATTTTTTTATGTTTCAAAACTACATTTAAGTGCGGTTCAATGTTTTTAAACATTCTAATTAAACTGTAATTCTTCAAATCTGAATGTTTACATGTTCGAATTGATTAGTTGCTTTTCTTTACTTTATTAAATTAAAACTAAATCTATATATTTTAAAATACAATGTTTTATTTTAGTTCTATGTTTTAACATTTAATTTAAATTCCATTTCTTTAATTCTGGAAATTTACATTTTCATATCGATTAAATGAATTATATTTAAAGTTAAAAATGGAATTTATATGGAATCAATACAATGGTTCAATTGTAGATTTAATCATTCATAACGAAGTGTAATTTTAGTTTTGAATTTTAATCCATGTATATATATATTTGCATGTATTACTTGCACTTTTTATTGCATTAGATATTTATATATGAATAAAAGGAATTTTAACAACAAATCAACGTTTTGAAACTAATTGTAATAACTATCTAATTTATATTATTAGAAAGCTTTGATTGAATTCTATATATGCATATTTGGATTTGCTTGTATATGGTCATATAAAATTTATTTTTCTTTACATATATTGTCACATTATGAAATCATTTCTCTTTTTTAATTTAGACAATAATGTATATATACAATTTATCGATTACCTTCCATATTCTTACATTATGGTACCTATTGATTGTCATTAATATGTTGCATTAATTAAGTTTACCAAAAGGGAAATTGTATTAATCAACCATGTCATCCCTTACTTAATTCCATTTCAATTCCTATGTAATAATCATTCAAATTGTTATTGTTTATTTTATGCATACATATCAATTACCACTGATTATGCACACCCCTTACATGTTGCACTTGCACAATATTTACTGTGAATATATTTACAATTCATGTCATATTTAGATTAGTCCTTAATGCTATTTTATTAATCAATTATTTAATTTGATTAAGAGAAGGGAATGAATAGCTTTATTCTCTAACTAAATTTATGATCCATCATTAACTAAATAATTTAAGAGAAGGAAAATGAAAAGTTTCCTTTCCTAAATAAATTTATGCCCCCCATTAATTGAATAAGTTAAGTGAAAAGAAATGAAAATTTTCCTTATCTAAATAAATTTATGCCTCCTCATTGATTGAATATGTTAAGAGAAAGAAAATGAAATATTTCCTTCTTTAAATAAATTTGAAAAGTAAACATTACATTTATATATAAGAGTATATTTGATATACTCTAACTTACATACATATTAAATTAAAGTGAAACATTATTTATGAAGTTAAATAAAATATTGATTTTATTTAAAAAAAACTTAGAAAAGTTATAAGTATATTTAGATTTCATACGCCCATTAAAGATCCAAAATGGTAAATGTTTTGAAATTCAGTCATTTGTTCCGCTGTGGGCTGGCCCAGTTCCTTTAATACCCGAGACTATGTCCAAAGTATGATCAACCCTCGTATTTTTCTTAGGCAGATGGCATATCTTTTACAGGCAGATGACCTACTTATTATTGATTAT
Organism: Allium cepa; assembly: GCA_030765085.1. Taxonomy (NCBI): domain Eukaryota; kingdom Viridiplantae; phylum Streptophyta; class Magnoliopsida; order Asparagales; family Amaryllidaceae; genus Allium; species Allium cepa. The sequence continues at coordinate 980,483,937 of CM060934.1, forward strand.
ATTTGGATATTGTTATGAGCTGGCTTAAATCTTCCTTATTGATTCTATTGATTTGATAGTGGTATTTTATACATGAGATTGAGGGAGATAATGGGCATTTCTTCACTACCGCCTGACTTCACTTAAGGATGTCTCATTTTGAGGATGACTTATTACTGATTATTTTAGATTCGATGATGATTTCTATATATGAATGATTCACCCATTTATATTGATTCTGTGATTATATGACTAGATGTATTTCTTTATGGGTGATGTCATGTTTGAATTCGGTATTGACTATTTCATATGGATTTGAGTTATTGTGTAATGTAATACCTTGATGAATATTTATGGTGACATATATAAGTATAGCTTACTAATTGATGATTATATTATACTTTCATTACTATTATATACCCTTGATTAGACATAGTCTAACTTGTGTGTTATTTTATAATACTCGAGTCAGTCCGAGACATTTTAGGTACAGGGACAACTTGACTAGCATTTGCTTTAATGGGTTTAGAGGAGTTATATATTAGGATTGTTACATGATATTTGTTTGATATTGTTTTATCATATATATAATTAACATATGAATTTTATTGTATAACATTAATGTATTTATATTATATATATTATCATTGCAATTGATTCTGTGTTCTCTATGCTGTATTGTATATTATATATTGTTTTGTCTTGGAGGCGTATATGTTTGTTGCTTTGTACAAATATTGTGTATGTATAGGAGAGTTTCATATTAGATGTTTTAATACATAATAGTGTTCGTCCAAGGTAATATTCACGTGTATACCTCATATAGCCTCATTCTCCGTGTTATCCGATAAGATTACTTTGTAATATTCTTGGATAGTATAGGTATATAGGTGGGGTGTTACAAGGGGAGTGTGGAGTGGCTCACGTGGTCCTTGGTGGCAGAGGTCGGTAGTCTCCAAACAAGGTAATGAGCACATAATAACTCATCCTCATTGGATAGCTTTGGCTATCATCTTGAACAATGTTGACTTTGATTTCTTCGATGTATTCTTTACGATAAATGTAATACATAGCCTTATAATTATGGCTATCTCTCACATATGATAGGCTTGGAGTTGTATTCATTGAGATGAGGGACATCTACCTTGATGGGTAGCATGACTTCGTATCCATAGGAAAGTGAGAAAGGAGCATGGCAAGTTGAAGTGCGATTGGAGGCACGATATGACAAAAGAAAGAGCGACAGTTCTTTGGCCCTATCTTCTTTAGCTTTTGTGAGGGGTTTCTTGAGCATTTATTTGATGATTTTATAGATGACCTTAACTCGTCCATTGGCCAAGGATAGGCAATGGAAGAGAAGCATTTCTTGATTTTGTTCCTTGCATAGAAGTCTTGAAAGCGACTGCTCTCAAATTGGATGTCGTTGTTGGTGATAATCTTCTTTGGTAAGATGAAATGGTAGTCGATGTTATTTATAATGTAGTTTGATACCTTAGAGGTGATGACCCTAGTAACGAGATCGGCCTTGACCCATTTGGTGAAATAATCGATGATGACTAAGGCATGATTGTACTCTCCCTTGTCACTAGGATGCTTTCCTATCAAGTCAATTCCTAATGTGTCGAGTGTTCATATGGAAATTGTTAACAAGAAATCTTATCAGCATCCCCAATGCTTAGTATAAGATAATTTTATTTGAACATGACCATGTTGCTGACCAAATAAACCTGGTTGAAAGGAATAGTAAAATATCAAACCCTTCGACCAAACCCTTCGACCAAACCCTTTGACCTTGTCGAAAGAGATAATGAGGCAACTCTAACCTTTTAACCAGGTTAGTATAATAGTAATGGCCAAAATTTTCGACATCATCGAAAGAGATAACGTGGACACTTTAACCTTTTGACCTGGTTGGTATAATTGCTAAATCTTTTGACCTTATCGAAAGGGACGACGAGGCCACTCCAACCTTTCGATCAGGTTGGAATAGTCAAATTATCTCTAGGGGTTATTCATAACATATAGCACTCAAAGTCACCACTTTATTGAGTTTCATCTTCCCTAGAAGTTGAAAACAATCAATCATCAATGTCATCTTCCCCCTTTCAATCGCGTTGGAAGGTGATACTTAAGACCATTCAACTTTGTCGAAAGGGGATGATTATTCTAATAGTTTGTCTTGATTGTTTTCAACCCCTTTTGATGTCAATGCTTTATCCATGGAATCCCTTCGAAAGGGTTCAGATGCCTAAATGAGTAGGTTCCACGAAAGAATTCCATCCTAAATGATTATTAGGCAATATAAACCAGGATTCCATTCATAAGCACTCCTTCAACTAAGTCGAAAGGTGTTCCACTTTTCGAAGCAGTCCCAATTTAATAGCCTACGATCCACTTTACATTCCTTGTATAAGATCGATTTAGATATTCACAAACATTTAACTTAATCGACAACCCATCATCACGTTTATTTTCAACATTAAGTATTGGTTCCGATGATGATGTGTTTCGATTGGAAAATGCCTAAGTCGATCTTACATATAGCATAGATCAAAAGAGATTTTTTAGAATAGGTTAGAATCATGTGCAATTGATCATTAGTCTAGCAAATGACCTTAACGATCTTCCTCGACGCCAATATCCATTATGAACAAGCTATCTCCATTTTTATTTATTTTCTGAAATAAGTTACAAGAAATTAAGCTTTATCCCTAATTCGATTTAATGTTTCTTCTAAGTACAATTATTGCTAAGAAAGTAGAGTAAAGAAAATGAATTCAGCATCCCAAAATCCAGTCCTTAAAATTAGACCCCTTAGGTCTTATTGTAGATGCAGGTCGGCCCCCTTCCATGCCTTTGCTTTCGACTGGGTCGAAAGGAACCCCTTTATATGCTGCCTCACACCTTTCAACTTGATCAAGGTCATGAACCTTTCGATGACGTCAAGAAGCATTCTCTTGTGATTCTTGTTTTATCCTTTCGCTTCCTTGTCTTCGATCGAGTGGAAAGGTCTTTTCCTTATATGCTGTTTTGAGCCTTTTGTCCTAGTCGAAAGCTATGCCTCCTTTCGATGTTGTCGAAAGCTACATTTCCCTTCAATGTTGTCTAGAGCTATGTCTCACTTCAATGTTGTCGAAGGCCATGTTCCCTTCGATGTTGTCGAGAGGTGTCCTTGTTCTTCTTGTCATACACTAGCAGCTTCTTCATTCTCTCTTAACCTTTCGACCAGATCAAAAATAATGTCTCCTTTCGACATTGTCTAATAGGCCTTTACCATTCTTTTGCCTTTGCTGATTTTTGAATATTGCTTACCTCATAGCACCTTTCGACGCTATCAAAAGGTGTCCTGGATGGATCTTGACTGGTTCGAAAGGTTTGCTATACTTTTGAAAAGGCCACTATGGTGGTACAACCTTTATCTTAGGAGGATTTGATGTGTAGTTTGGAGAGCACCATCGATTGCCTCCAAAAAGGTTTCGAAGTCGCCATTGCTTGTTCATCTATGTCCAAAGGTTGGTAGTGGCAGAAAAGCTTGTCTATTTCCATCTAGGTCGAAGGCCTTTGCACTGTATAAGTAGTCGGTGCCTTTGACTTCTTCAATACCCATTGAATTCCTTTAAAACTTCCTTTTTATTTTCTTCATGATGATTTGGCCTGTTTCTTCATCGAAACCTCAATCTTATTAACTTTCTTTCATACTTTTGCTATTAAGTAGATTTTATGGCTAAATTTTTTCCCCCTTGTATCAAAGAAGCTTTTGTTCTTTACGAAAAAGATTTCATAGATTTCTTACTCTTCATAACTTTACTTTTTCCGGCATAATCAAAGTTATTGATATCCATTATTGTTACTATCGTACTTACATGTATGTTTTGTAGTAGGTCAGTGTATTACTATTCTTATTTTCTTGGTAAGCATCATTTGGAATTAACAAACACTAATTTTTAATTTTGGTATCAAGAAGACCAGTTTGAAACTTTTGGTCGTCTGTAACAGACTTTTCATCATATCAACCATGAGACCCAACCGAGATTAGGCTATCAACTTGTGAAGCTTGGAAGCTGATAATGTGACGTCTAGAACCCAGATAACAATATCTTAAAAATAATTCTAAACTCAGATTCAGACTTTTATGGCCAACTAAATGGGAATTAATGGGTATTATCCTCATATTAAGCTTTGAACCCAGATCAGGGAATGTGTTAGTCAATTTTCTTTGCAAAAAGAATCTTCAGCCCAGATTAGGGCACGTATGGTGCAATCAGATAGTTGTTTAAAAATAGAAATCCCTTGCCCATGTTGGGGCATATGTTGAGCAACTAGAAATTTATGAAAATTATCTTCATAATAGATGCCTTGAACCCAGATCAGGGCATTAAGGCAAAATCGGATAATAATCCCGAAACCGAAGTTCGAATATAAAGGATGGTAATAATCGATAATGTTCCCATACCTAGAGTTGGGCTTAATAAAGATGGCGATTGATAAAGTCCCGAAACCCGTATTCGAATATTAAATGTTGTAATTCATATATGAGAATCCCAAAGCCTAGATTCAGGCATTTTTAGATGATGTCAAGAGAGTCCCGAACCCAGATTCAGGTAATAATCAATGAAGTTCTCTTCCACACCTTTGCTTTCGTCCTTTTCGACATATATGAGCCCTTCAGGCCTTGCATAGAAATAATTTGATTAGCTATCTCTTGAGCTTGGATGTCTTGGTCCCTGATTAGATATGCCACTTTTTTAAACTTAGACATTTCAATCTTTCACTTGACGAGCCTCCTATGGGCCTTGGACATCTCAGTCCATAATTTGACGGGCCTTTACTTGGGCCAGGACATCTTAGTCCATTGTTGACCGAGCCTCTTCTCGGGCTTGGACATCTTAGTCCATTTCTCGAGCTTGGACATCTTAGTCCATTATTGATTGAGCCGCTTCTTAGGCTTAGACATCTTAGTCCATTGTTATTGAGCCTCTTCTCGGGTTTGGACATCTTAGTCCATTGTTGTCCGGTGCTCTTGGTTAGCTCATCTTAGAGTATGAAACCAAGGACTTACCCGACCTCCCTCTAGAAGGCGCCCAGCCTAACCCTTTTGCGGTGCGGACAGGGGCTTGTTCGATGCCTTACCCTGGCCATCTTATGGTGTGGACAAAGGCTTATTCCATCCTCCCTCTAGGAGGTGCCTTACCCTGGTCATTTTGCGACGCGGATAAGGGCTTGTTCGGTGCTTTACCTTGGCCATCTTCTAGAGTGGATAAAGGCTTACTCCGTCCTCCCTCCAGGAGGTGTATTGACCTGCCCAAAGGCACGACCAACGGCTTGTTCAGTGCTTTAACCTGGCCATCTTAGGCTTACCTTCCCTCCCTCTAGAAGGTGCTCTTCCCTGGCCATCTCGGTGCGGATAGAGGCTTTTCTACCATCTTAGCTAGTATCCAAATGTAAGGAGCATTTCACTCCCGACTATGTAGATTTTATTTTTTCAAAAAGTAGCTCTTTGTTGATTCATTTTTGGAAAATATGACCTTAAACGCTCAGCATTCCATATTGGGCACCATATTACCGTCTAGGCTACACAATTTTTAGGCTCACGGAGGGATTACTTTTCAATAACTAATGGTCCCTCCTAGTTTGGTCCTAGGGGTCCATCCGTAGTATTCTTTGTGTTGGCCATTACTATATGGAGTACCAAGCCTCCCTCACAAAATGATCGTGTTTTTACTTTTGAATTGTAACAATTTGATATTCTTCTCTAATATTCGGCGGTTCTTACCGCTGCTTCATCTCTTAGTTCATGTATCAAATACAATAATTCTCTTTTTAACTCCTGATTCTTATCATATGCGTAGGCAATTCTCTGATGTGAGGGTATTTCAATCTTGACTGGTAGCAATGCCTCACACCTGTATGTTAAAGAATACAGGGTATGTCCCGTTATTGTCTTAGAAGATGTTCGGTAGGCCCATAGCACTAATGGCAGCTCTTCTACCCAATTTCCTTTTGCCTTATTCAGTCGCTTTTTCAGAATTTTTTATATGATTTTATTTGCAATCTCAACTTCCCATTAGCTTTTGGATATGCAATAGATGAATTTTTTTAATAATCCTATTTCTATGGTAGAACTGGGAGAATTCTTCGCTCTCAAACTACGTTCCATTGTCAGAAATTATTTCCTGGGTTATTCCAAACCTGGTTATGATGTTCTTGATAAAAATCTCAATACTTTCCTAGAAGTGATCTTCGGAAGTGGTTCAGCTTCAACCCACTTGGTAAAATAGTCAATGGCCACTATGGCCACTACGAAATATTTGGCTCCTCCTTTTGAAATTGGTAATGGTCCGATCAAACCTTTTCCTCATACATCGAAGGGCTATGGACTTATGATTGGAGTTAATTGACTTGGGGGAAACCTAGGTATCTTTGAATATTTTTTGCATTTCTCGCATATTTTAACATAATCTATGGCTTGGCTTACCATGTAGGGCCTGCAAAATCCCTGCCTCATTATATTCGTTACAAGTTTTGTTCCATTTGAATGGTCGCCACAAAATCCTTTGTGTGCTTTAGCCATTAGTTTTACCCCATCATTCATGCTTGCACACCTAAGATGGGGAAGAGCATATCCCTTTTTATAAAGGATTATGTTCATCATAACAAAGGTCGGAGCTTGTCTCTTGATTTTTCTCGCTTCTCCTTTATCGAGCGGTAGTATCCCTTTAACTAAATACTCAATAACATGTGACATCCATGTATCATCACATGTGCTATTTGGCTTTGGTTCGCTCATCCTTTCTTCTGTTAACTCTTGATCGCTTTCTTTTTCCTCTCCCTTTTGAGACTTGGCCTGAGATCTTGTCACAACTAGCAACTCTTTCCCTGCTTGGAAGTTTCCTATTCAATACATGGTTTTCTTGATATCCGACGGGGAAAATTCGTGTCTTTGGGGTCCCCTTGAGCTAGCCAACTTTGCTAAAGAGTCTACATGTGCATTCTCTGTTCTTGGAACCTAATCTATCGAAATATCCTCAAACAAAGCAAGCATTTGTAATATCTTCTTCATATATAAGGATAGATTAAGGTCTTTTGTTTGGTATGTCTACTTTACTTGATTTACCATTAGTTGAGAGTCACTAAAAATCTGTATTCATGGGATTTTCAATTCTAGATCCAACGTTAATCCTGCTACCATTGATCATATTCTGCCACATTATTGGTTGCAGGAAATCCCAATTTCATGGCATATGCAAGCGATGCCCATTTAGGGTTATGATTATATATCCTGCGCCGACATTTTGTTCATTTGACACTCCATTCGCAAATAATTGCCACATGGGCTTTTGATCCTTCTCTTTTTTCGATTGTTCCTCTATAAAGCTGCTGCATTCTTTAACAAAGTCTGCTAGTGCTTGCCCCTTAATTGGAGCTCATGGTTGAAATTCTATATCATATTAGCTGTGATCAATTCCCCATTTCACCAACCTTCCTGGAATCTCAGGCTTACTAAAAATTTTCTTAAGAGGAAAATTGGCCAATACTCTGATCGAATGTGCTTGAAAGTATGCTTTGAGTTTTCACGCCGTGAGAATCAAACAATAGGCTAATTTCTCTATAACCGGGTATCGAACCTCTGCATCTTTTAACCACCTGCTAACATAATATACTGGAAGCTATGCCCCATCGCCCTCTTGAATGAGCACCGAGCTGACTGCATGTTCGGACACCGTTATGTATAGATATAATATTTCCCCATTTTTGGGAATTGGGAGCATCGTTTGTTTCTCCAAATAGCTTTTTAAGTCCAAGAAAGCTCTTCTGCAATCCTTTCCCCATTCGAAATTCTTCTTTTTCTTAATCACATTAAAGAAAGGAATTCATTTATTAGTGGCTTTTGAAATAAACCTACTTAGGGCCACTACTCTTCCATTTAAGCTCATCACTTCTTTACTAGTTTTAGGTTCGACCATGTCTTTTATGGCTTGAATTTGGTCGGGACTTGCCTCAGTTCCTTGAGCACTTACTAGGTAGCCTAAGAATTTTCTAGAATGGACCCCAAAAGAGAACTTTGTGGATTCATCTTCATTTGATACCTCTAAGCAATATCTTGAACATTTCCTCTAGGTCCTTAAGATAGTTCTCAAGCTCGCTAGACTTTACTAACATATCATCAACATAAACTTCCATGTTTCTGCCAATTTGTTCCTTGAATATTTGATTAACCAATCTCTAATACGTGGTCTCTACATTCTTTAACCCAAATGGCATGGCCTTGTAACAATAAATTCCCCATTCTATTATGAAGCTGATATGATCCTTATCTGGCTTGAAGATTAGTATTTGATTGTACCCTGAATAAGCATCCATAAGGGATAATAACTTGTGTCCACTTGTTGCATCCGCTTAATGATCTATTCGTGGTAGCAGGAAAAAATCTTTTGGGCAAGCTTTGTTTAGATTCGCGTAATCGATGCAGTCCTCTATTTCCTATTTGACTTTTTCACCAGAATTAGGTTGGCTAACCATTCGAGGTAATATATCTCTTGGATTAATCCATTTTCAAGAAGCCTATCAACTTCTTCCTTTAGAGCATCTGTTTGAACTTTATCCAACTGTCACTTTTGCTGCCTTATGGGGGTTGCTCCTAGGTTGATGCTAAGGGCATGGCACATGACAATCAGATCAATTCCCACCATATTGGAATGTGACTAAGCAAACACGTCCTTGTTGACTTTGAGGAACTGAATCAAGTTTTTCTTTAACTCGCTATCAACATCTTTTCCCACTTTGACCACTTTAGAAGCATCTTCTGAATCTTTATAGGTTTCCTCAAGGTGTTCTATGTGTCTTATTCTCTCTATCTCGCCTCAGCAATCAAGCTCTATGACTATTGGACCTTCTTCTGTTAAGTTAGTATTAACCCTGTTTCTCTTGGTTTCTACAGGAATGAACCTTTGATACATACACTTATTAGACTTCTTAATGTTAATCTTTTCTTCAAATGTTTGATGTGAAAATCCATCATCCGAAGGCTGTAGAATAGTAGAGGAATCAAAGTAGGCAGAATCTCCCTTTTGTATTGATCAAGCATGGCATAGTACATTTCAGGGGAACTAAATTGTTCTCTTCGCACAGTTCCCCAGCCTCGCTTTGTCAAGATTTTATCATGAGGTACTTTGGGGAGAAAAGCATCAATCTCATCCAGAGCTAGTATGCCAAAGAAGGCGTTATAGTAAAAAGGTTAGTCAATTATCACAAAGGTAATATCAAATGTTCGGCAAGTTGGAGGGACTCCCATTTGTACAAGTATCTTTATCTGCCCTATTGGAGTTGACCCCTTGTCGTTGAACCCAAATATCGACTTAATGCTCGGCTCTAATTCATGCTCTGGAATATTCATCTGGTCGAAAGAATGTTTGAAGAGGACAATAACTGTGCTGCCTATATCGACTAGAATCATAGAGATAATAGACAGTCAAATTTGTGCAATAATCATAAGGGGGTCATTTTGGGGATGATGAACTCCTTTGCATAGCTCTTGCGGGGCGACCACCAGAATAGGCATTTATATTTTAAGACGCGGGCTCTTCGTTGTGGGCTCCTCTTAAACTAAATAAATTCCCTCCTTGGCCTCTTTAATATATCTGCTCCAAGCCTCTTTACTACTCCTGTAGGATATGGCCCGCCATGGATCACATCTTTCTATTAATTGGTGGGTTAAACGTAGGGGGTCTTCATCCTCTAGCACATTTACAGCGATACCCGAGTGTTTCTAGGGAGCATTTTCAGTTTGTTTGGATTTGTGCTGATCTTGGATAAATTCTTTGAGATGGCTTTCTCGGATCAGCTTTTGAATTATTCTGGCCAAAACTCAGCATTCAAATCTATTTTATGGTTGTTACCTTTATGATAGGCACAATAGTCCCCCCCTTCCTCTACTCTGGATTATTCTTAGCTTTGTAGGAGGTCGAAAAGTTGACCCTTTCCTTAGCTGTAGCATATATGTAAGAAAATAGCTTATTTAAAGTGAATGTATTAGTAAACGGCTCTTCCCGTCTGACCCTTTTATGGCTATGGTCCAAGCCAAAATTTCCTACCTCCTTTCTGGGAATCATCTTTTTCTTGGCATTAGTAAAGTTCATCCATCCGGATGAACTTATCAACCTGAAAGTGAAAGTCCTATAGATCTTTACTGCCATTGACAAAGGCCTACTTCCAAAAAGAGGTATTCTCAATTAAACCAGAGTGAACGGTTATAAGCTTGTCATGGTCATTCATGTCCTTAGCCTTCAATGCCGTAGTATTGAATCTTCTCAAATAGTCTCCTAAAGATTTACCCTGCCTTTGTTTTATGTTTTCCAAGACCATATAATCAATAGTAGGATCCTTGCAAATACAGAATTGAGTTGAGAATTTATAAGAAAACCGTATCTAGGAGTAGATGGTTTTTTCTCTGTACTATCTATACCATTTGGCTATCGCCCCTTGGTGAGTAACAGGTAACAGTCGGCATCTAACTATCCCAGAGGCATTGTATAAGTCCATCTAGCTTTCAAAAGCCATAAGATGATCATCAGGATCCGTATCCCCATGATATTTCATAGACATGATTTTGACATATGAAGGTATTGTTGTTGCCTTGATCTCATCAATGAAAGATGGAACCCTCTCATTATCATTGAAATTATCATCCATGGTTCTTTTCCCTTTAGCATTCATAGCGTCTATGATAGCCTTCTCAGTAGCATCTTTGAGAAAAGCTTCAACATTGCAGTAATTTTTCTAACTTAGGTAGTATTCTTTAAATGTTGAGCTACCAGACTGCTCTAATGACTTGTTGAGAATTCTCCCCTAATGATTAGCTCTTGCTTGGGGAAGCTCTTTCTTTTTTGAGGAAGTCAAGTCCACTTTATCTTTGCACTCTTTGGAGATGGTCTTTAGATTTCTTCTAGGTGAGACCACTTCTTCTACTTGAGTCTGTCTCAGAGTTTTTGATGATTCTAGGACAAAGCCATCTTTAGCAGTTCCTGCATTTCTTGTAGCTGTTGTTCCAAACACTTGATTTTTGCTCTATTTTCATCTTTTCATGACAGTCATGAAGTCTGCCCTGGAATTACCCCATCTAGGTTAAATGATGGAGCTATATTTTCTTCCAAGGTAGTAGTGTGTATTGCTTCCTCCACAATTCCACTCAAATGCTTTGACCTTAATTTCCTATGTAAAATAAATGAACCACAATTAATCTATAAGTTAATCTATATACAGTGACAAGGTCGGAGGTTTGGACTTTCCTTCTAGCGCCAAAAATATTAATTAGAAATCTTGTCAACATCCCTAATTCTTTGTATAAGATAATTTTATTTGAACGTGACCATGTCGCTGAACAATTCAACCTGGTTGAAAGGAGTAGTAAAATACCAAACCCTTCGACCTTGTCGAAAGAGATAATGAGGCTGCTCTGACCTTACGACCTGGTTAGTATAATAGTAATGGCCAAACCTTTTGATATTGTCGAAAGGGATGACGTGGCCACTCCAACCTTTTGACCTAGTTGGTATAATTGCTAAATCTTTCGACATTGTCGAAAGGGGCGACGAGGCCACTCCAACCTTTCGATCAAGTTGGAATTGTCAAATTAGCTCTAGGGGTTATTCACAACATATAACACTAGAAGTCATCACTTTCTTGAGTTTTATCTCGCTTGGAAGTTGAAAACAATCAATAGTCAATGTCTTCTTCCCCCTTTCAATCACGTCGGAAGGTGATATTTAAGACCATTTGACTTTGTCGAAAGGGGATGAATATTCTAACAGTTTGTCTCGATTGTTTTCAACCCCTTTGGTGTCAATATTCTTTCAGTAGAATCCCTTTGAAATTGTTTAGATGCCTAAATGAGTGGGTTCTCCTCGAATGAATTCCGTCTTGAATGATTGTTAGGCAATATAAACCAGGATTCCTTTTAGAAGCACTCCACCAACTAAGTCGAAAGGTGTTCCACCTTTCGGAGTAGTCCCAATTTAATAGCCTACAATCCACTTTACATTCCTTATATAAGATTGATTTAGATATTCTCATAACTCATGCATTTAACTTAATCGACACCCCATCATCACATTTATTTTTAGCATTAAGTATTGATTCTGATAATGATGTGTTTCGACTAGAAATTCCTAAGTTGATCTTAGATGTAGCATAGATCAAAAGAGATTTTGAGAATAGGTTAGAACATGAGCAATTGATCATTAGTCTAGCTAATGATTTTAATCATCTTCCTCGTTGGCAATATCCATTATGAACAAGCTATCTCCATTTTTATTTATTATCCAAAATAAGTTACAAGGAATTGAGATTTCTTCCTAATTCAATTTAGGGTTTCTTCTAAATACAATTATTGTTAGAAAGTAGAGTAAAGAAAACAAATTCAATATTCCAGAATTTGGTCCCTAAAACTGGGCTTCTTGGGTCTTATTTATAGATGCAGGTCGGCCCCTTCCATGTTTTGCTTTCGACTGGGTCGAAAGGACCCCCTTTCATATGCCGCCTCAAACCATTCGACTTGATCAAAAGGTCATGAACCTTTCGATGACGTCGAAAAATATTCTCTTGTGCTTCTTGGTTTATATTTTCGCTTCCTTGCCTTCGACCGGGTTAAAAGGTCTTCACCTTATGTGCTGTTTTGAGTCTTTTGTCCTGGTCGAAAGCTATGCCTGCTTTCGATGTTGTCGAAAGCTACGTTTCCCTTCGATTTTTTTTGAGAGCTATGTTTCCTTCAATGTTGTCAAAGGCTATGTTTCCCTTCAACATTGTCAAGTGGCGTCCTTTTTCTTCTCGTCATACTCTAGCTACTTCTTTATTCTCCCTTAACCTTTCGACCCGATCGAAACCCATGTCTCATTTCGACGTTGTCGAAAGGGCTTTTACCATTCTTTTGCCTTTTCTGATTTCTAAGTATTGCTTACCTCACAGCACCTTTCAACACAATCAAAAGGTGTCCTGGATGGATTTTGACCGGTTCAAAAGGCTTGCTATGCTTTCAAAAGGGCCACTGTGAGGGCGAAATCTTTGTCTTTGGAGGGTTTGGCATGTACTTGGGAGAGCACCATCGATTTTCCATCGAAAAGGGTTTCAAAGTCATCAATGCTTGTTCATCTATGTCGAATGGTTGGTAGTGGCGGAAGAGCTTATCTATTTCCATCTAGGTCGAAGGCCTTTATACTGTATAAGTAGTTGGTGCCTTCGACTTCTTCGCTACCTATTCAATGCCTTTAAAACATCCTTTTTATGTTCTTTATGATGATTTGCATGTTTCTTCATCGAAACCTCAACCTTTTTAACTTTCTTTCGTTCTGCTCCTATTAAGTAGATTTATAGCTAATAGTAGTCATGATAGTAAGGAGGATAGGAGAGTTTTTGAGGATCTTAGCAAACCATTGACACCTATCCCATTTCTTGACGTAGATATAGAATCTTTAATAATAGCAGGCTAGTAATTTCCTTGTTGAGTGGCCTTCTATACTAAGCTCTACTCCCCGATGTGATCCCCACAAGACTTATCATGTAGCTCTTATAAGATCCAATCGTATTTGCCTTAAGAAATGTACCATTGCAGTGGCGTGGGGTACCCAAATTTATAGAGCTTTCCCTCTAGGAACGTATGATAGGGAGCCCTATAGAGAATCTTCTAGGCTCCATTTCGATGGTCATGAGTTTCCTCACTTATAAAGTATTTGACAAGTGTCCCATCCAGATGCCTATGGATGGCGCATCGATCTCCATTGTTGTTGCCCCTAGCTCATAGCAGGGTTTTTGATTCTCTAAGGGGACCCAAATGGTGACTTATTCTAGGTTGGTTGCTGCCTTATCTAGCTGATTGGCCTTGGCCTTTCGCTTGTTGAGTAACTACTCTAGCTTGAACTTGGAGTACATGATAATTATCTTCTTGGCCTTGGCAAGATAGAGGGCCAATGTTTTACACTTGACTTGAAAGCGCCATTGCTTTGATTGATGACTAATGACGAGTCACTTAAAGCATAGATGAAATCCATGTGTAACTCCTTTTCCATCCTAAGGTTAGCTATGCTAGCTTCATGCTTGGCTTCATTATTGGTTTCCTTAAAGATGAGGTGGACTGCAAATATGGTTCTATTCCTTTAACATTGAGTAGAACCATGTAGTCCCTTGTCTCTTTCTTGTTTGATGCCTCATGCATATACAAGTGCCAAACTTACTGGCTTGTGATAGTCTCCTCTTCATCATTGTCCAGGCTTGAGCCCTTGGAAATGCAATCTGCAATAGCCTGGCATGGTCTATGACATGTAACGTTGGAATAAGACATGATGCTGCCAAAACTTGATGGTCCACTTCAATATTTGCCCAGCTGTATTAGGATGGTTAAGGACTTTCTTTAATGGTTGACTAGTCAGTACTTTGATGGGATAAGCTTAAAAGTATGGTCCGATTTCCAAGATGCCATGAGCAAGAAGAAGGTAATCTTTTCAGTCTCTGTATCTCATTTCTAAGCCTAACAAATTTTTGCTGACATAATAGATCAGCTATTGAACCTTCTCATCTTCTCTTATTAACACAACACTGACAATATGATTAGATATTACAAGGTAAAGGTATAGATCGTCCCTGTCGATGGGCTTAGACAGTACCTGGAGTATTACTAAGTGTTGGCTCAGCTCCTCGAATGCCTTAGCGCATTCATCATTCTGAGTAAACAACTTCCCCTTCTTGATGAGGTCGAATAAAGGGAGAGACCAATCGGTTGTCTTCGACACAAAATGGCTTAATGCTGTTGCATTCCAATCAGGCTTTGCACTTGCTTCATAGTTTAGGGACTTTCATGTCTTGGATGGCATGTATTTTGTTAGGATTTTCCTCTACCCTTGGCATTTAATATATTGACAAGGAATTTACCAGACCGGATTACAAAGGAGCATTTCTTTGGTTCAATTTCATGTTGATTGGCGTAGTATGATGGAAGTCTCAGTCAAGTTCTATACATGCCCCTTATTCTTTTGTAGACTTTACCAACATGTTGTCTACATACACCTTCATAGCTCAATCTATTTAAAGAACATGCGATTTACGAGGCGTTGAAAAGTAGCGCCTATGTTTTATAGCCCAAAAGGCATGGGATGACAACACTACTTGTCGACATTTGTAATGAAGGTGATGTGCTTTTGGTCTGGGTTATGCATGTCAATATGATTATACCCAACAGAGGCATCCATGAAGGCAAGGAGCTCATGTTCATTAGTCGCATTCACTAGCCAATTTATGCAA
This sequence comes from Allium cepa, assembly GCA_030765085.1. Classification (NCBI taxonomy): domain Eukaryota; kingdom Viridiplantae; phylum Streptophyta; class Magnoliopsida; order Asparagales; family Amaryllidaceae; genus Allium; species Allium cepa. The sequence continues at coordinate 980,499,201 of CM060934.1, forward strand.
GGCAATGTAAAGCTGTCTTTGGGATAGACTTTATTAAGGTCAGAGAAGCCAATGCAAGTTCTTCAAGAACTATTTGACTTTATAACCAGCACTGGTTTAGCTACCCAAACAAGATATTCTACCTCCTGAATGAATCGTTTTCTCATAACTTCTCGACCTTTACTTTAAGACCTCGGTACCTTCCTAGTTTGAGCGGTTGATGCTTTAATGGATGGAAGTGTCTTTTGGATCAATATTGAGTACGGAAATTGAACTTGGGATCAATGCTAGTCATGTCAGCGTGCCCCTATGTGAAGACATCTTTGCTTTCCTGTAAGAAAATGACTAGCTCATTTCCAACTTTTAGGTTTAGTTCTATGGTAATTTGAATATCTTTGTCGGGTTGATACAGTCTATAGAGATTAACTCGAAAGGAGTAGCCAGCTTGCTCTTAAGGTTTGAATCCCCCATGAGAGGGTCGAGTGGATCATCACCAAGATATGGGTTTGCTTCCAATTCACAGTGGTCTAACATATTAATCATGTGCTCTGTGATATCCTTGGCTAGGACATATGTCTGTGCTCGAGTTGAGGTGCTAATTTTTCCCTTAGCTCTTACAAATGAGTTTGTCAAAAATGAGAGAGTAGGGGTTATTGCGTGGGATGTCATCACCTACCAATGGGATACGAATTTTGTGACATCCCGGAAATTTGGGGCAATATCAATTTAATAATCTGTGTTAAAAATTAATTTGATTTGATAATAATTGTTAATAATATTAAATTGATTTAATAATCTCATTTAAAATAAATATTTAACTAATAATTCATGTTTTCAAAGCTAATTTAATTTGTTCTCTATTTATAATGTATATATATATTTGTATATATATATATTGTAAATAGTAAGCTTTGTTTTAATTTAACAAGTAAAACATATTTTCTTATTTTAATCTTTTTGGAAAATTATAATTTGGAAATTTGATACTAAATAACAATTTGGCTTTAAAATATACTCAAGATAAAGTTAGGATTTGTTTAAACAATTTTAACTTAATTTTGAATTTAACAAAGGTTGTTTTGTTCTTGTTTTAAATATAGATTGATAAAGTAAGTAATTTATTTATATAGTGATAATTTCTTTTATAAATTATTTTAATTTAATAATATGTTATATTTAACAATATTAACAATGTAATGTTTTACAAATGGTTTTTAAATAGAAATTGTTACATATGTTTTGGAAGAAGCTATGATTTGTAAATTAAAAAAATAAAATAAAATAAATCTTATAAATATTAACATAAGTATGAAATATGCAGGCTGTAACAAAACAAATGCAAAGCAAGTAAATTTACAAAATAAAACAACAACAAAAATATGCAGGTAAGAATAGAAATAAGACAAGTATGAAAACATAAAATAAAATGTAAGTAGCTTATAGACTAAGATTCTGACATGTATAAACATCAAGTAGATAACAAAATATAATACGCAGATAACAAGATAAGTATATAAAGTGTGCAGGAAAACAAGGTATTGCAAAATAAAATATGCAGTCTAAATAACAAAGCAAAGTAAAAATAGCTAAGAACTAAGTAAGAATAAAACATGCAAGCTGAGTTGTTTTGCTGTCCATACTTTTTCTTTTTCTTGCCTGAAAAGTAAGATATCTAAGCATAAAATTGAGGTTAGTTGAGATACAAAGTACCTTTGTATTTAATATTAGCACACCATTAGTCAATTCGAATTGTATAAAAATCAATTCAGCCTCCAAGAAAGAAATATCTTGCCTGATACAAACAAAAATATAAATAGTGTACCAACATTTGCAATACCTAGATATCACCTCCCTTTGTAAACTTATTTATATACATGCCTTCTTACTTTTTCGTTCAAGCATAGAAAACCAGTAGAAACATTTGCAAGCTTTCTTTTTTTTTCCTTGTACAAACTGAAGCATTACAACAATAAAGGCAAGATGAATCAAAGGAAAAATCTAGCAAACTACTTTCCAGTTTTAAAGTCCAGAACCTTTTCTTTTTCCTTTTCAAACTGAAGCAACTCAAGTTTAAGATAAAAAGCATTCAAATGCAAGGATTTTAGAAGCTAAAGGATTCAGTTTCAAACTGTTTTCAAAACTGGGTGCTCTGTCTTCATTACAAGTGAGTAACATCACATCTATATATGTTTAAGTATATTTATTTTGCTATATGTTCTTTCTGAAAATTTAGTTATTTGTGAGTAACTCCATTTATAAACCTGAGTATCTGGTTGTTTACTTCAGCATGAAATTTATTTGCATACTGTTGAATACTTGTGTGTTTTGCAATGATGTCTGAATATTAAAAACCTGTGAGTAACTTTTCTTTTAAAATACTTAAGTAAAAATTGCATGTTGATGCCTGTGATAAGTATGGCCTGTGTAAATATGGATGAGTAAGTTTGTGTATATATATATGGATATGGATGTGTGCATATCTGCTGATGTTTAAACCTCTCTGTTTCCATTTCAAACTAAGTATTCGAAGTAAAATACTTTATTTCATAAATCCAGACATTATTAATATTGAAAATTTAAACAGAATAGGTTAATTATATCATGAATTAAAGTTTTAACAATTTATTCATGTTCAAAGTATTTTGTATTGACCTTGAAAATCAAGAACAGCAGAGGAAACTCAATATAAGTTAAAAACCAAAACACTGTAAATCATCATTCAGGATTATAAATTGATTTCTTAACCAAAAACTAGATTTTTTAAAACTAAAATCAAGATTTTTAGTTTGGGTTTGATGATGTAAATCTGGGTTGAACTCAATTTGAGTTTTTGAGTAATTCTGGGAATCTCGAAGTTTTGGAGGGCTGTAACTTGCTGTGGTGGTGCATGAGTGTTTAAGGAGTTGGGGAAAAATGCTTGTTAGTGGAACAGATCAACATGGTGAGGAGGGTTAATCGAGTTTGTCAGTAACCCTAGTTTTGGGTGCGTTGAAGAAAGTGATCGGTGTGATCCCTATGGTGGATCGAGTGCTGTATAACTTCGGGAAAAGGTAGCGAGAACGTGGAGGAAGCCGTGGCCGAAGGTGGAGGAATTTCGGTGGTCTTGGTCGCGAGAACGGCAATGTTTCAGGTTCGAGGGGGATGCCTGTTTATGTTTCCAGGCTTTGTATTATGAACTCGATCTTCATTCGAGCGTGTGGGTGGCTTCAGAGGGGTCACGATCATGTCAGGTGAAGGTCGTTGGTGAGTGGGTGCCTGAGGGGATGGTCGGCATCAGTTGGGGCCACGGTGCACGTGCACCATGCCATTGAGGTTGGGGTTGTGTTTTCTGTGTGCAGGTTTTGGTTAGGGAAGTACTCGAGTTTTACTCGGGTTGAATCACATTTTTACTCGAAGTTTTTGGGGTTGAGACTCGAAGCAAGGTGGGAGACTCGAATAAATAATTGTTACAAGTTCCAGAACCTGATCAATTTCCTGGAACTTAACTTTAAATTATAACAAAGTTGAACTAAGTTAAAATAAAAGTTAAGTATAAATTCAAGGTTAAATTCAGATTGCAAATTTGAATTTAAGTTTATTTTTAAATTCGAATTTGAAATGAAATAAAAGTTTAAAGTGTTTAAAGGTGGGTTTTCAGGTTCAAAAACCTGACAGGGTTTTCAAATTTTTAATTAGTTTAAGGTTTGAAAACAGGATTTAAACTGTGATTTAAATTCAAAAATTTAAAGTATAGATTCAAATGAACTTTTGAATCTTAAGGTTTTATAATGGATTTGGATTAGAAACATCAAGTTTTTAATTCAAGTTATTAAAAGAAAGTTTCCATCAAAGTTTTAAGTCAAAGATAAATTGATGGACTCAAGTTTACCTTGAATTCAAATCTAAAGATTTAAATCAGTTTTTAAATATGAATGTTTTAAAAAAAATAAGTTAAATAAATTGTTTAACTTGAATTTGCAAGTTAAAAATACAATGTAATTCAAAAGCTAATTTTTAACTAAAAGTTAAATAGTTTAATTTAAGGGCTTTCCTTGTATAAGTTCATATGTAAGTAATAAATATTAATCGCATTTATTTAAAAGATTATAAATTGAATTCAAATGTGGTAAATGTTTAAACAATAACCATTTTTGAATCTTAAATTCAAAATGGAATTTGAATTTGAACTTAAAATGTAATAATACACTTTAATATTAATGAAGTCATTAACAAAGAGGTGAATTATCTTAGAAATAATTAAAGTCTTTAAATGATTAAATGAATAAGTTAATTAAGGAATAACTTATGTATTTAATTTATAAATTAATAGTTTAGATTAATTTATAATTAGGGATAAATTAAGAAGTGACTTAAGAAATGTTATTAGTTAAGGAAGATAATTAACTAAGGGTTATTAATTGATTAATTAATGTGATTAATTTTATTAATTAATTAGATTAATTAATTTAGATAATCTATTGTAATTTGTTAAATGTAATTACTTGATAAAAGTAATTAAGAAATTAATTACTTATTGTAATTAATTTTGATGATATGATTTAAGTAAGTTAATTAATTTATTTTAATTAATTTAAGCAAATCATTTGATGGTTTGAGATATGAAATTACTTGATGTAATTAATGGAGCAGGATTACTTAGGGAAGTAATTAGATGATAATTACTGAATGCAATTAATACAATATGATTTGTAGGTAAAGTAATTTGGGTAATTACTTTCGAAATTAATCAGGGGATTAATTCTGGAGATAATTAATTATGGGATAATTAATTTATTAAATAAGTAATTAAGGGTAGTTAATTACTGGATTGTTATTAATCAAAGGTGATTAATAATTGTATTTAATTAAAGATTAATTACTTAATGTAATTAATCTGAATAAAGTTATTAATTTTAAAAATAATTAGAAATCATTAATTAATGTAATTAATGATGAAATTAAGAATTGGTTAATTAAGAAATAATGAAGTGATTAATTACTGTAATTGATTAAGGATAAATATAATTGATTAATAAATGAAGGAATTAAATGTTAATTACTATGAATAATTTAGGATAATTAACTGTAAAATTAATTAAAGACTAATTACATAATGTAATTAGAGAATGATTAATCAATGGTGATTAATCAAGATAAATTCTTAGTGGATGATTAATTAATTAGATTTATAATTAATTAATGATTGTATAAGCAGGATTTATAGATAAAGTAATTAATTTAATTTACTTTAAATTAATTAGAGACAGAAGTAATTAATTTAATTCATTTTAAATTAATTATAAATGGTATGATTATAAATCATTGCTTATGGATGAATGATATTGATATTCATGAATGTGAACCCAGATATGAGATGAGTAATCTCTATATGATATGGATGCTTAGTTAAAGTATGATAATATGGATCATCTGTTTATTATCTGTTTGGATGATAATATGAATTATCTGTTTATGATGATGATTATCTATTGTGATATTGTGTATTATCTATCTGTGTGTATATAGATAATTGAATTGAATTGTTTTAAAACTCTAAAACAACTTGGCCTTAAAAGACACGTTTTGGATTTCGATGAGACCAGGATCGGGTTTCCGCATTAGGAACATCCGAAAACCACATCGATTCCAAATTAACGATAGGTCGTGAATCTGAAGTGAAGATGAAGATTCTGAATGCAAGGGTTATCGTCGTTAACTCTGAGGGTGATTCCAAAATGAGTGTAACGAGATAATGCCTTCGGTTTCGTTCGAACCCGGAACGAACTTGTATGGATTGAATGCTTTCAACACATCGTCAGGCGGGCGATGAGCATTCTAAGAAAATATGTTCTTTAAAAGGTAATCGCAGCCTCAAGCCTCATCAACCGGGAATGGCTAAAACAGGGGAGGTGCAGCAAGGTTAGGTGGGTCATGCCCAAGCAGGACAAGGATATTCCCCTGTCTAGATGTCCCTTTATTTTTCGGCTGTGTGGGCGGTTGATTGCAACAACTGCCGGGGTTTATCTTGTTCGGGACTGTTCAGTAAGGAATGGTTCCGGCCTTGTGTTGCAGGGGATGAAGGGAGTAATCCTCGGTACGGTGATCTAGGCCCCGTACTGTGACGGGCGGTACCCCAGTAGCCCTGCCATTGTATGGAATCCACAATCCAATAAGTGCCAACGGTTTTGATTGTATTACCCACTTCGGTGGCTAGTAGCTAGAATTTAATGAATGTAACAATTTCGGCTATTTTCTATTTACTTGAAAACCCTAGACACTATTATAATATCACTGGATTTCCTATTAAATGTTTTGGTTAGCGTAAGGTAAAAACTTTTCCATGTTTATGTGTGGGGAGTCTTACGTGATACCTTTGTTTTCAAAAGATTTTTAAAGTTAAGCAACTTTAACCTGTTACTCATACCAGACCCATGTCTGACCCGGAGTTTATTTTTGTTTTTTCATAAACTCTCGGGTACCCAAATTTTTACGGGTAGCCAAGGGATTCAGGTTAGCTTTGACGAATTCTGGAGGAGCAATGGAGCAGGAGGCTTCGGCGTTATAGATATATATAGTTTTCCGCTGTGTTAGTATCTCTGTATTGTTTTCGTTGTATTGAGTTGAGTTGTATAACTAGACAGGTGTTTATAACTGTCTAGTATGTGATGTATTATCTGTATAACTTTGATTGATGTTATATATTATGTAAATACTTATGTGATTAATATAATTTATTCGTTCCGCTGTGAGATTAGATGTTGTTGTTCTTTCTTCTCTATCTTTTCTATTTTCTCACCCTTTTCTTTTCTTAAAGACGATACGTCTTCCTGGGCGTAGGAAGTCGGGTCGTTTCACTTGGTATCAGAGCGCTAGGTTGAGTGAATACCTAGGCTCTTGAGTGATTTCTTTCTTAAGAGAGCGTATTTGTATTTTTATATTATATTATATTTATTTATTTATTTCTACCTATTGTTGGGTTACCTGTTCGGGTTTTCCAATAAGCTATAAGGGTAGATAGGGTAGTGGTGTGTGTAACACAACTACCAATAGTTGGAGTTTATATGATTGAGGTTGGAAGTGTATTTGTCGAGACTGTAGACCTATTGCCGTCTCGAGTAAGCTTTGGACGGTGTAAGGATTTCATTGATCTATGAAGGAAATCTGTTAAGGTTCGGAGTTCTTTTAGAAGTGTAGTTTGGTTGAGCTAGAGTTTGGATCTATCGGGTGGACAGAAGTAAGTCATGATATCTTGATACATCAAGATGTAGTAACTGTGTGATGAGACGCAGTGACTATGGATGTCTCCGAAGATATTTCTTTGGGACAAGTTAAGGAAGTGTGACTGCTTCGGTGATGTGACTGGGTTCAGTTGGGTATTCCTGTTTGCTTTGAGGTCCGAGTTTCTCGAAGAGCTTTGGGTTAGGAAGTCTTCTGGCTTAGCAGCTTTTCTTGGGTAACTTCAGAAGCAGCAGAGTAGTTCCATCTTTTTCGATAGGTTGGCCACATAAGCGTAAGCTGTTATGTTTGGTAATGAGAGAGCAGTATTTTGGAATTAGGATGGATGGATCGCAAAAGTGACTTGCGATAATTTGAGTGTTCTTTTGTGTTTCAGAGACATTTCCTGGATGTCTTCAAGGAGTCAAAGGTTTTGCTAACATTTGGAGATTGAGTTTGGTATCAACTGGATTCCAGAAGTAATACCGATGGTTCAGCTTAGTAATAGGATGGTTTTTGAGTTTGGTAATGTAGCTCAGGCTTTGGAGAAACTTCAGAGTTTTCTTTTAGATATGTGAACTTTATTTTTGGAATGTGTTGTCCAGTCTGTGCTTGAGTTCATCATCAGCATTTTCATCTGCTCAATCAGAGTTGCGCAGTGAAAGCATGGTGGCAGCTATTTCTAAATGGTAGCAACTGGAAGTTGTAGTGTTTGGATTGGAAGATTTTCTATTGGAAATTTTTCAAGATCTTAAGCCAGAATGGAGTGCATCTGTTTTATCTCTTCTAGATAAGAAGAGTGAGATCAGTCTTCTGATTTTGGTATAGAGTTTGTGTTCCGAGTTTTGGTCGATCGTGGGAAGATCATTTTGTTGGATTGTCTTTGGTTCAGCAAGAGTAAGCTGATCAGGAGAGATGTAGGCAGCACAGGATCGTCTGTAGAGATTTTGTGGATAAGCGACGGAGGAATTTGGATTCTGAAGTCGGAGATTTGATTTTGGATGAGTGTTTGGTTTTCAGGATTGAATTGTCAGTTTGGATAACTGGAATTCGGAATGTTTCACGTATCTCTGAGGGAGTACGTATAAGATCTATCTTCATTTTAGAACCAGCAGTTCAGGGAGTTTTGATTGTTGTGTCAAACTTGCCTGTAGTCTGATATCCTGTCTTGTTTGTTGATCTAGACGAGTAGAAGTTCTGTAGCTTAGTAGTATTGATTGATTGGATTCTATAGAGCGAGTAACCCGGTATTTATACTTGGGGAAACTCGAGAAAATTCTATCCGGAATTTTATCTGGATAGTTAGATTTGTTTGTTTGGATGAATTGGTTGCTATGGTTGTTAGCATATGATTAATATATGCTTTGTTTTAAAATTAAATATTTAAGCAGATTATTAAATTACCTTTGTTTAAATTTCGGGGACGAAATTCTTTTAAGGAGGGAAGAATGTGACATCCCGGAAATTTGGGGCAATATCAATTTAATAATCTGTGTTAAAAATTAATTTGATTTGATAATAATTGTTAATAATATTAAATTGATTTAATAATCTCATTTAAAATAAATATTTAACTAATAATTTATGTTTTCAAAGCTAATTTAATTTGTTCTCTATTTATAATGTATATATATATATATTTGTATATATATATATTGTAAATAGTAAGCTTTGTTTTAATTTAACAAGTAAAACATATTTTCTTATTTTAATCTTTTTGGAAAATTATAATTTGGAAATTTGATACTAAATAAAAATTTGGCTTTAAAATATACTCAAGATAAAGTTAGGATTTTTTTAAACAATTTTAACTTAATTTTGAATTTAACAAAGGTTGTTTTGTTCTTGTTTTAAATATAGATTGATAAAGTAAGTAATTTATTTATATAGTGATAATTTCTTTTATAAATTATTTTAATTTAATAATATGTTATATTTAACAATATTAACAATGTAATGTTTTACAAATGGTTTTTAAATAGAAATTGTTACATATGTTTTGGAAGAAGCTATGATTTGTAAATTAAAAAAATAAAATAAAATAAATCTTATAAATATTAACATAAGTATGAAATATGCAAGCTGTAACAAAACAAATGCAAAGCAAGTAAATTTACAAAATAAAACAACAACAAAAATATGCAGGTAAGAATAGAAATAAGACAAGTATGAAAACATAAAATAAAATGTAAGTAGCTTATAGACTAAGATTCTGACATGTATAAACATCAAGTAGATAACAAAATATAATACGCAGATAACAAGATAAGTATATAAAGTGTGCAGGAAAACAAGGCATTGCAAAATAAAATATGCAGTCTAAATAACAAAGCAAAGTAAAAATAGCTAAGAACTAAGTAAGAATAAAACATGCAAGCTGAGTTGTTTTGCTGTCCATACTTTTTCTTTTTCTTGCCTGCAAAGTAAGATATCTAAGCATAAAATTGAGGTTAGTTGAGACAAAAAGTACCTTTGTATTTAATATTAGCACACCATTAGTCAATTCGAATTGTATAAAAATCAATTCAGCCTCCAAGAAAGAAATATCTTGCCTGATACAAACAAAAATATAAATAGTGTACCAACATTTGCAATACCCAGATATCACCTCCCCTTGTAAACTTATTTATATACATGCCTTCTTACTTTTTCGTTCAAGCATAGCAAACCAGTAGAAACATTTGCAAGCTTTCTTTTTTTTTTCCTTGTACAAACTGAAGCATTACAACAATAAAGGCAAGATGAATCAAAGGAAAAATCTAGCAAACTACTTTCCAGTTTTAAAGTCCAGAACCTTTTCTTTTTCCTTTTCAAACTGAAGCAACTCAAGTTTAAGATAAAAAGCATTCAAATGCAAGGATTTTAGAAGCTAAAGGATTCAGTTTCAAACTGTTTTCAAAACTGGGTGCTCTGTCTTCATTACAGGTGAGTAACATCACATCTATATATGTTTAAGTATATTTATTTTGCTATATGTTCTTTCTGAAAATTTAGTTATTTGTGAGTAACTCCATTTATAAACCTGAGTATCTGGTTGTTTACTTCAACATGAAATTTATTTGCATACTGTTGAATACTTGTGTGTTTTGCAATGATGTCTGAATATTAAAAACCTGTGAGTAACTTTTCTTTTAAAATACTTAAGTAAAAATTGCATGTTGATGCCTGTGATAAGTATGGCCTGTGTAAATATGGATGAGTAAGTTTGTGTATATATATATGGATATGGATGTGTGCATATCTGCTGATGTTTAAACCTCTCTGTTTCCATTTCAAACTAAGTATTCGAAGTAAAATACTTTATTTCATAAATCCAGGCATTATTAATATTGAAAATTTAAACAGAATAGGTTAATTATATCATGAATTAAAGTTTTAACAATTTATTCATGTTCAAAGTATTTTGTATTGACCTTGAAAATCAAGAACAGCAGAGGAAACTCAATATAAGTTAAAAACCAAAACACTGTAAATCATCATTCAGGATTATAAATTGATTTCTTAACCAAAAACTAGATTTTTTAAAACTAAAATCAAGATTTTTAGTTTGGGTTTGATGATGTAAATCTGGGTTGAACTCAATTTGAGTTTTTGAGTAATTCTGGGAATCTCGAAGTTTTGGAGGGCTGTAACTTGCTGTGGTGGTGCATGAGTGTTTAAGGAGTTGGGGAAAAATGCTTGTTAGTGGAACAGATCAACATGGTGAGGAGGGTTAATCGAGTTTGTCAGTAACCCTAGTTTTGGGTGCGTTGAAGAAAGTGATCGGTGTGATCCCTATGGTGGATCGAGTGCTGTATAACTTCGGGAAAAGGTAGCGAGAACGTGGAGGAAGCCGTGGCCGAAGGTGGAGGAATTCCGGTGGTCTTGGTCGCGAGAACGGCAATGTTTCAGGTTCGAGGGGGATGCCTGTTTATGTTTCCAGGCTTTGTATTATGAACTCGATCTTCATTCGAGCGTGTGGGTGGCTTCAGAGGGGTCACGATCATGTCAGGTGAAGGTCGTTGGTGAGTGGGTGCCTGAGGGGATGGTCGGCATCAGTTGGGGCCACGGTGCACGTGCACCATGCCATTGAGGTTGGGGTTGTGTTTTCTGTGTGCAGGTTTTGGTTAGGGAAGTACTCGAGTTTTACTCGGGTTGAATCACATTTTTACTCGAAGTTTTTGGGGTTGAGACTCGAAGCAAGGTGGGAGACTCGAATAAATAACTGTTACAAGTTCCAGAACCTGATCAATTTCCTGGAACTTAACTTTAAATTATAACAAAGTTGAACTAAGTTAAAATAAAAGTTAAGTATAAATTCAAGGTTAAATTCAGATTGCAAATTTGAATTTAAGTTTATTTTTAAATTCGAATTTGAAATGAAATAAAAGTTTAAAGTGTTTAAAGGTGGGTTTTCAGGTTCAAAAACCTGACAGGGTTTTCAAATTTTTAATTAGTTTAAGGTTTGAAAACAGGATTTAAACTGTGATTTAAATTCAAAAATTTAAAGTATAGATTCAAATGAACTTTTGAATCTTAAGGTTTTATAATGGATTTGGATTAGAAACATCAAGTTTTTAATTCAAGTTATTAAAAGAAAGTTTCCATCAAAGTTTTAAGTCAAAGATAAATTGATGGACTCAAGTTTACCTTGAATTCAAATCTGAAGATTTAAATCAGTTTTTAAATATGAATGTTTTAAAAAAAATAAGTTAAATAAATTGTTTAACTTGAATTTGCAAGTTAAAAATACAATGTAATTCAAAAGCTAATTTTTAACTAAAAGTTAAATAGTTTAATTTAAGGGCTTTCCTTGTATAAGTTCATATGTAAGTAATAAATATTAATCGCATTTATTTAAAAGATTATAAATTGAATTCAAATGTGGTAAATGTTTAAACAATAACCATTTTTGAATCTTAAATTCAAAATGGAATTTGAATTTGAACTTAAAATGTAATAGTACACTTTAATATTAATGAAGTCATTAACAAAGAGGTGAATTATCTTAGAAATAATTAAAGTATTTAAATGATTAAATGAATAAGTTAATTAAGGAATAACTTATGTATTTAATTTATAAATTAATAGTTTAGATTAATTTATAATTAGGGATAAATTAAGAAGTGACTTAAGAAATGTTATTAGTTAAGGAAGATAATTAACTAAGGGTTATTAATTGATTAATTAATGTGATTAATTTTATTAATTAATTAGATTAATTAATTTAGATAATCTATTGTAATTTGTTAAATGTAATTACTTGATAAAAGTAATTAAGAAATTAATTACTTATTGTAATTAATTTTGATGATATGATTTAAGTAAGTTAATTAATTTATTTTAATTAATTTAAGCAAATCATTTGATGGTTTGAGATATGAAATTACTTGATGTAATTAATGGAGCAGGATTACTTAGGGAAGTAATTAGATGATAATTACTGAATGTAATTAATACAATATGATTTGTAGGTAAAGTAATTTGGGTAATTACTTTCGAAATTAATCAGGGGATTAATTCTGGAGATAATTAATTATGGGATAATTAATTTATTAAATAAGTAATTAAGGGTAGTTAATTACTGGATTGTTATTAATCAAAGGTGATTAATAATTGTGTTTAATTAAAGATTAATTACTTAATGTAATTAATCTGAATAAAGTTATTAATTTTAAAAATAATTAGAAATCATTAATTAATGTAATTAATGATGAAATTAAGAATTGGTTAATTAAGAAATAATGAAGTGATTAATTAATGTAATTGATTAAGGATAAATATAATTGATTAACAAATGAAGGAATTAAATGTTAATTACTATGAATAATTTAGGATAATTAACTGTAAAATTAATTAAAGACTAATTACATAATGTAATTAGAGAATGATTAATCAATGGTGATTAATCAAGATAAATTCTTAGTGGATGATTAATTAATTAGATTTATAATTAATTAATGATTGTATAAGCAGGATTTATAGATAAAGTAATTAATTTAATTTACTTTAAATTAATTAGAGACAGAAGTAATTAATTTAATTCATTTTAAATTAATTATAAATGGTATGATTATAAATCATTGCTTATGGATGAATGATATTGATATTCATGAATGTGAACCCAGATATGAGATGAGTAATCTCTATATGATATGGATGCTTAGTTAAAGTATGATAATATGGATCATCTGTTTATTATCTGTTTGGATGATAATATGAATTATCTGTTTATGATGATGATTATCTATTGTGATATTGTGTATTATCTATCTGTGTGTATATAGATAATTGAATTGAATTGTTTTAAAACTCTAAAACAACTTGGCCTTAAAAGACACGTTTTGGATTTCGATGAGACCGGGATCGGGTTTCCGCATTAGGAACATCCGAAAACCACATCGATTCCAAATTAACGATAGGTCGTGAATCTGAAGTGAAGATGAAGATTCTGAATGCAAGGGTTATCGTCGTTAACTCTGAGGGTGATTCCAAAATGAGTGTAACGAGATAATGCCTTCGGTTTCGTTCGAACCCGGAACGAACTTGTATGGATTGAATGCTTTCAACACATCGTCAGGCAGGCGATGAGCATTCTAAGAAAATATGTTCTTTAAAAGGTAATCGCAGCCTCAAGCCTCATCAACCGGGAATGGCTAAAACAGGGGAGGTGCAGCAAGGTTAGGTGGGTCATGCCCAAGCAGGACAAGGATATTCCCCTGTCTAGATGTCCCTTTATTTTTCGGCTGTGTGGGCGGTTGATTGCAACAACTGCCGGGGTTTATCTTGTTCGGGACTGTTCAGTAAGGAATGGTTCCGGCCTTGTGTTGCAGGGGATGAAGGGAGTAATCCTCGGTACGGTGATCTAGGCCCCGTACTGTGACGGGAGGTACCCCAGTAGCCCTGCCATTGTATGGAATCCACAATCCAATAAGTGCCAACAGTTTTGAGTGTATTACCCACTTCGGTGGCTAGTAGCTGGAATTTAATAAATGTAACAATTTCGGCTATTTTCTATTTACTTGAAAACCCTAGACACTATTATAATATCACTGGATTTCCTATTAAATGTTTTGGTTAGCGTAAGGTAAAAACTTTTCCATGTTTATGTGTGGGGAGTCTTACGTGATACCTTTGTTTTCAAAAGATTTTTAAAGTTAAGCAACTTTAACCTGTTACTCATACCAGACCCATGTCTGACCCGGAGTTTATTTTTGTTTTTTCATAAACTCTCGGGTACCCAAATTTTTACGGGTAGCCAAGGGATTCAGGTTAGCTTTGACGAATTCTGGAGGAGCAATGGAGCAGGAGGCTTCGGCGTTATAGATATATATAGTTTTCCGCTGTGTTAGTATCTCTGTATTGTTTTCGTTGTATTGAGTTGAGTTGTATAGCTAGACAGGTGTTTATAACTGTCTAGTATGTGATGTATTATCTGTATAACTCTGATTGATGTTATATATTATGTAAATACTTATGTGATTAATATAATTTATTCGTTCCGCTGTGAGATTAGATGTTTTTGTTCTTTCTTCTCTATCTTTTCTATTTTCTCACCCTTTTCTTTTCTTAAAGACGATACGTCTTCCTGGGCGTAGGAAGTCGGGTCGTTTCAAATTTCCATGCTGAGATGATTTTTTTGGGTTCTTTTGGGAGTAGCCAAGGAGATAGGATTCTTGCCATCCCAATCTTCATTATGGTAGGCTTTTCTGGCATGATCTTGAGAGTTGTTGGGCTCAAGGTTACTCTCGAGTGACATGCTGCTGGTTGATGTAGCTTCATGTCTAAGGGTCGTTCCGGCATGACCCTGAGCATTGTTATGCTCTAGCGTACTCTTGGGTTGTCCCAGCATAACCTTAAGTGCAGTTGGGCTCGAGAGTACTCTCGGATGACACATTGCTAGTTGCCTCAACCTACTCAGGTAGGACATTACTAGTGAGAGGAGCTGTTGATGTTGATGCTTTAGATTTAGGTCGGTCTCAGTTTAAACCCTGGCACTGACCTTCTCAATGGTTCTCTCGAATGACTTGCTACTGTATGCTGTAAGTTCTTGTCGAAGCATGAGAACATCCTTCTTTGCTTATTTGAAGGAGGTCTTGTAATTCTCCCTAATTGTCCTGTATCTCAACGATCTCGACTTGGATAGGAGTATTCATGATGAGCCAGTTGTTGGAGATGATGTCGTCTAGTTCAGTTAGTGTGAATCGTCCAATCAAGATATTATAAGCGAATGGGCAATCAACTACCATAATGTTTAACTGATACTTTTCTACAAGGGGCTCTTTGCTAAATATTGTTATAAGAGAGGCAGTACCCACTCGAACAATGAGTATAGCCCCAAAATCATAGATGAGCAAGGCGCAAGGGGTGATGCCGAAGGCAGAGAGCTTGAGAGCCTAAAAAGTATGTTTAAACATGACATTGATTGAGCTGGCTCCATTACCGAAAGCTTGATGCACATTTGAGTTGGCCATTACAGGGGCGATGACCAAAGGATCATAGGTTGTTACGACCCATATTTTATGTATTGGAGGATTGTAAAATGTTATTCTGACTTTCATATGAGGTTGTATGATTCTATAACTTGGAGAAATGCCTACAAGTGACATTTCCTATCTTTAGAATTATATCAGAAGATTTTAGCATTGAAAAATTGTAGTGGCTAAAACTTTTTATAGAAGCTGAATAAGAATCTGACCACTTCCATTGGAAAGATATTATGGTTTCCTTTTTCACATAATGGTCATAATAAAGATTTGGACTTTTGGCTAGGAGATATAGTTGTTTGAAGTTTGATAGATTTCAGAGAATCGTAATGGATAATTAGTGAGAATGGTGAGTGGCCCAATAACCTTTGCGCTAAGGGGCTATATTAACTGAAATAAACATACCAAATCATTTCTACCATCTCTCAAATAGATCTAAGCGATCATTAACTCATTCTCCATCAAAACCTTTTTTATCCTCTAAATTAAGTCTAAATTGTAGATTAAGGATAAATTCGGAAGGGGATTAGTTAGAAATCTTCATATCCATATATTTGGGGAATAAAGATTGAGGCTTGGCTATTGATTTCGAAGTTGTTTCGATTTGCGTGCAAAACTTGAATTTTAGAGGGTTTGATGAGTGATTTATCATCTCTAACCTTACATATACATGTCTATATGTTTTAATATGTTTGAACCCATTTTTAAAGTTAAAATCATATTTTGGAATTGTTTTAAAATAAAGCCTAAAGTAAAAAAACGGATTTAAAATGTTCTAATCATGTTAATTTGACATATAATTGCCTCAATGTGTGCTAGGCAACGTTAAAGATATATTATAAGATGGTTTGTCATGAATTGTTGCATGTTTGGTCATGGACTAGTGCATGTCTAGTATTGGCATATATGCTTGAACGGTTGACAATGTTCATCAGAGTGAAATAGAGGTAGGAACCATAGAATTAGACTTCGTTGGATTGGCTCGATGGTATTTGGGGTTGTGTCAATGTACTGGAGTTGCGTACGGGTCGAAATGATAAGCACGGCGGGTAATCGATACGAGGTTGAAGTGCAAGAACGACTATGAGAATTTCCTTTAGTGAACATTGTTTCAACATGATTTGATTTGGCGGTGGCTGTTTGATGGTGGATGACCGGACCACGATTGTGTCTAGTTATGGCTGTTCAGTGGAAGAAGGACTGGACATGAATCTATGTGCAGTGGTTGCATGTGTTCGATGGTGAGAAAGCTTCAGGCTGGGCATGGTTGCGTGCGGTAACTTCTTTGGTCAGGTGAAGTACCAAATAAGAAATTTTCATGGTGGAGGGGTTGCCGGACCAAATTTTCGGTTTGGTGTATGTGCTTCGGTCCATGTATAGCTGCATTTCGGGCCGACTTTGAGTAGAACTTGGCAAGGGTGGTTTGGCTAGGGACTTCGGGGTCCTTCAAAGGTTGCTTCGGGCCGGCTTAGGGGTTAATTTAGGGAAGGCTTAAGGTTGGGTTGGAGCAAGGATGAAAAACCATAGGATGACTTGGTGTGACTTTTGGAGGTTTGTTCAACGATGCAAGTCACTTTTACTGAGTACATCTAGCGGGAAGAATATGCATGAGACTAAAATAGCTCAAGGAGACACAATCTACGAGGTGGAGTGATGTGATGGAACATGAGGTGTAATAAGTGGTATTTTTTGATGATATGGTATTTAAATAATTGATTTAAATATTGAATCGTTAATTGTTTAAAGTTCCAAAACTATGATTCTTTTGCATACGGTCGAATCAGGACTCGAGGCCACTTCTATTGAGTTCAAATCGACGTTGTAAATATCGCTTTATTTGGAGATCGGATGATCGAATAGCCAAAATGATCTCGAAATGCATGAAATTATTATCTTGGAGTGCTGTCTTGGACAGTGATAAAATTTATACCATTGGAACTGGAAAAATGAGATGATGTATGCTGATGAGTTTTGTTGCAATTAACGCTTCTTGTGATTATACGAGCTCTAAACGTACAACAATTTATTTGAGAAATCAAACAAATTATATATTATATGTATATAAACAATCGAATAAACCCCTCTCTCCATTTCACTATTCGATTGCCTAGAAACAAAGAAATGGCCACCCTCCTCTTTAAACCCTTCAACCAATTAAATCGTGAGCTATAGACCATGAAAATCGACGAGACCAGACACATTAGAGTCGTAAGGAAGGGGCTTCACATCTACAGTGTCTTAGTGGCTTGCAGTGCAATTTGGATAATTAGCCTATTGTAGCCATGGATCAATGGTTGAGGGTGAAGGCCGACTTAGGTGCCGTGGACCAAAAAAGATAGCGAGGTTGAGTTTATCTCGGCAAAGTGCACTTTTCCCTAAAATTTGGAGCACTTTGGTGCACCAAGACGAAACTTGACATCATAAAGTCATGTGTGTCACCATCAGCTCATGAATGATAGGGGGCTATTGAGCTCAAAGTCATTGGACCTGGGGAGGAAAGGTCATGAAGTTGAGTAGCTTGGTAAAGATGACGCATTTTTTCGTTGAGTAATCATAGAGAAATCGGGGATAAATGCACAACGTAAACGGTTTATGTATAATTCCTAGAAATGTTAATTAGGGAGGAAGAAGGATTAGCATTTAATAAGGTAATTAGTGCAATATTAAGTTAATTAACTATTTAATTAATCGAAAATCTTATAAAATCTATATCTTTTGCATACAAGGTCCATTTTGGATGTGGTTTCTTGCGTTGTGCTCATGATGGAGAGTTCTAGGACTTGATGTTGGTTTGGTTAGTTTTTGGTAATGCGAGTGATACTGTCTCTCACCATACTATGATTGTAAGGATAGTATAAAAACGTTGTTTTGAAATGATTTCTAACTTTAAGATTAGATTTTAATATACATAAACACATATTCATTTTTTATAAAAGAAATTAAAAGTATTTTAAAATCGTTTTAAATCGAATATGATAATTTTCCTCATTTGATGTGTTATTTTAGGAAATTTCTTCTTTTAGACTGTTTTTGAAATGAATCCACTATTGTTTGATATAGATGCATTATACATATGGGGTGTATACTATATTGGATGTATGTATGCTTTGTAGTTATATGTATGAATATTTGCTAGTTTCGGTTAAAAACACCGATTCATTGACTATCCAATGTTAAAGAGTATCCCGCACATTGGGGTTTCATGCATATTGATTGGAAACCAAAATAGATGGGATAAAATTTAGAAGAGTAATGAAATGCATGCTGACCGATTTGAAGATGGAAGATGATTGATTTAGATTGGACTTCAGGATGGACATCGAAAGTTTTTATCTGGTTTACACTTATACATTTTTGGCTAAGTACACGATCAAAGTGGTCCGTACTAACCATTATAGAGCTATCGATGTCCATCACTATTGATGATGGTCGATTTGGCTGATCATTGGCATAGATGGTGAGGTGGCCTCGAGATGTAACGACCCGAAATTTCTGGATATTTGAAATTGAAATATTTAATTGATTTTAAATATTTGAAAGTATTTAACTTGAATTTCAAATACCACTATTTATTTGGGTAATTAAATTATTGTATTTAATAAGTGAAAATTGGGTAAAATATTGAATCTTGATTTTTAAGCTAGTTAAAAATATTTCAAAGGCTGGAAAAAATTTATGTTATTAGTACCGAAGATAGTGAAAGTGTTATACTTGAATTTAAAAGTACTTTGTTCAGTTTTAAAAATATATTGTTTAAATTAATATTTGAAAATAGCTTTTCGAGGCACAGTCTCAGAATTCGACGAAACCAGTTCCATTGGATCCGTAATAGTGTATTATCAACGGATTTCAGTTTTCATAGCTTTTGGAGTGATCGTATGATCGTATGGTAGATAAACGCGCAGAATTTATCTCGAAGAATTCAATTAAATAACTGGGTTCAAAAAGCTATCTTTTTCATACAATCGAGTTAGGATTCAGAACCTTTTCCATTGTGTTCGGAATAGAGGTTTAACATTAAAAATTCCTAGCAGCATGCCTCGATAGGAGTTCGAAAATTTAAGTTGCATTATTGAGATGATTTGAATTTGAATTTAAATTAAATATATATATACCTGTTCATGTGCAATAGACAATTATACGTAAAAAACTTTAAACATGTGCTTTCTCTAGTATAACACTTGTCCTTCATTATAACACGCGTCTCTCCAAAAATGCAGAACAAAACTAAATCAGAACAATCTCTTTCCCCCCTTATATTTTCAATTTTAAATGCCTGGTTCCAAAAGAAAAAAGAAAATAAATACTACAGCTTTGAAATTTTAACGGCCACTCAAAGAATCCCCCTTTTCTTCTCTTTTCGAACAATGGCTTCTCTCTCTCTCTCTCCCGCATTCGAATCATGTCGCGACTCTTTTTTTATCGATTCGAGGTAACGACTCATGGTAGGGAAGTAATTGGCGGTCGGTCGATGCATGATTCATGGTCGCGCACGTGGATAAGGGTTCGTTTGGGTCAAGCGTCGATTTCGATTCGATAGAAGGGCATCGTGAAGGCGACATGGGGGTGGTGCTTCGTTCGAGCATAGCTAGGTCGCGATTTTGGGGAAAGTGAGTCGATCAATGATATGGGGTGAGTTTTGTGTTTTTCCTAGTTTCGATTTACTAAAATTTTATTCGTTGATGAAAAAAAATTAAACAATATGGTTTATACAGAAAAAATTATAATACCGATGGATATGATTTTGATTTTTTGTATAAGATATAAAACATTTTTTTAAAAAAAGACTTATATATATGTATAGGTACACAATAAAGAAAGGTAAAATATGAATGTAAATATTTTCACATGCCTATCCTAATCTAATTATATGGATAAGCAGGAAACTTTTATACATGAAGGATTTGAAAATATATATATATATAGGAATTTTAAAATGTTTATATAAAATTAGATTTTTGGAATCTTAATTTACTTTTATATATATATATATATATGTATTAGTTTCAATAAAATAAAATAAATGTACACGTACATTTTGCAAACTTACTTGTTATTTAAAATATGTGTTTAAGGGATTAATTTGTTAAGTTAACTTATTTAAATATATTTTTATTGCTAAAAAAATTTATTTAAAGGAAAATTAGTATAAAGTTAGATTAATAAATGGTAATTGACTATTTGATTAGTTCAAATGTTAATAAACCATACGATTTTTGTCTCTAGGTCCAAATCATGGAGAAAAATTATCGAGATGGAAATGGATTGCAAACAAAGGTGAGTTAATCTCACTCATCTGGATTGTTATTTAAATTTAATTAGTTAAATTTAAATATTTGGTTAAATGATTGAATAATTTGGGTGTGGTATATTATATAGTATATATATACTGGACTGATTGATTTCTCGCATTATATAGCGGATGAGACACTATGTGCCGCATAATAGCAGATGAGAAAACCCATATACCACAATATTCCACCATGAAGTGGAATGGGTATTTTATATTGTGCTAAACTGGATTCCCCAAAATTATTTAGATTGTTTTAATATCCTTTGGTATGGTTTATTTGATATTCTATGATAAATTATATTGGTAATTGAAAATATCGAATGCCATGGTTTGATTGAATATATTTGGATATAATAAATTATCAAAAAATATAGATGGATTTTTGAAGGAAAATAAAAGGAGAGAATTTTTAAGTGAAATAATTATAGAGAATTTGGATAAATTAAAGAAGGAATTGGAAAAGAATAAAAGTTGATTTTTATATTCTAATAAGTAAATTCCAAGTATCGGAAAGGAAATTTTTGAATAAATAGGAATAAATGGATATTTAAACTTAAGTGATATTATTCAAGGGAATAAAGGATTAATTTTAAATTCAGGATTTAAATGGTTTAGGAAGGAATAAAAAAAGAATTTTGAAATAAATATGAAATTGGTATTTTAAGTTTAAATAAGATTTTAGAAAAGGAGTAAATCTGAAATTAATGGGTTTTGAAATAAATTTGGGTAATTAAAGGAATTTATTTCAATAATGGAGTTAGATTTGAAAATCGATTTGGAAACTGATTTAGTGATGAAATGGTGATTTAAAAAGAAGACGAGACTATGGAATTTATAAATTGGGTTTATAAAGTGAAATAGAATAACATTGGATATTTGGAAGGATAAATTCACGGTGGAAATTTATAAAGGAATGGGTAAATTTGTTTTAAAAATAAATAGTGGTTTATTTTTAAAAGGTGTGGAAGAGAAGTGTATTTCACTGGAAAGCCGAGTACGTTTTCAAAGCAGATTTTTAAGTATAAGTTAAAAGTTTTAAAGTTGTTTAAAAGAATATATTTAAGAAATAACTATTAAGTTGTTAAATTTTTAAGATTTATTAAATTAGTTATAGTGGTAATTATCTTTAAAAAGGTTAATTGGTATTATGTTTTAAAAAGATATTTATTAATATTTATATTTTATAAAGTAATTTTATTTTAAAGATAGCTTGGTTAAGTTTTATTTTAAAAACTTGTATAGAATTTCATAACTCTTATTTTTTTAAACTTTATTTTGGCTTAACTTTTGTTTTAAAATTTAGTTTTATATTTTATAAAGTAGTTTTATTTTAAAATATTTTTAAAGTATATATTTTTGAATAAAATGTTTAAGTAGTTTTAATTTAAATGTTTAAAGTTTTTTTTTTAGAATAAAGTTATTTAAATTATTTTAAAATCAAAGTATTTAGACTTGGTGATTTTCGGTGGAAATAAACAATTTTGGAATTTATTCCACGAGTGAAAAGAGATTTGAAACTGATTTTAAAAGATTAAAGGGTAGAAGATATCTTGCGAAGATATTTTGAATAATAAATAATTTTGGAAATTATTTAACATGTTGGTTGTTTGTGAATGTTATTTGATAGTTAAATAATTGACTATCAATATTGTCCAATGCGCTGATCGTTTCGAAGAGACCGGGATCGGGATTTATTTCCTGAAAACCACGTCGACCGATTTGAATGTTTTCGTAAGGAAGACAAGAGCTTGGAATTGAAGTGGGAGCGGTGAAGTGCAAGGGCTAATCGCTACTAATCCTGAGGGTGATTCCAAAAAGGTTGTAGTAGGAGTAGTGCCTTCGGTTCCGTTCGAACCCGAAACGGACTTGTATGGACGAATGCTTTCAGGACATCGCCAGGAGGAAGATGAGCATTCTAAGTGAATGTGTGCTAAAAAGGTAACGTTTAACCTCGAGCCTCATCAACTGGGAATGGCTAAAACAAGGGAGGTGCATACAAGGCTGAGTGGCTAGCAACCAATTAGAGTAAGGTCGCCCCTGTCTAGATGTCCCTTTTTATTTCGGCTGTGTGGCGGTTGCTGATCCCAACCCGGGGTAAACTTATTCAGACTATCCAGTAAGGGGTAGCTCCAGTCTTGTGATGCAGGGCATCAGGGTGGATCCTTGGTATGGTGATCTAGACCACGTACTGTAACGGGCGGTACCCCAGTAGCCCTGCCATTGATGGAAATCCATTCTCCCTATGTGCCTTTACAGTTTTTGTTTGTAGAACCCACTTTATGGCTAGTAGATGGAATTTATAATGTAACAATTTCGGCTATTTGAATAAGTATTTGTATATAGACACTATTATAATATCAGAGGATTTTATAAGAAATGTTTTGGTTATCGTAAAGTAAAAACCCGGCATGTTTATTTATGGCATGGTCTTAGAGATACCTTTGATTTCAAATGATTTGAAAACTTTAATAATCCTATTGAGTGTGTTTTCTCACGCTGGTTTTCAAAACTGACTCGGATGTTATTTAACTATAATGCTCGGGTCATACTGAGTAGAGTACATATTTTAGACGGACTGCTGTGGAGCTCAGGAGACAAGCTGGACGGCGAGACGTATTTCCGTACTTGATTATTATTCTGCTGTGTAAGGACATTTTGCTGAACTGTCCAGATTTGAAGAAATGATTGTTATACTCTGAGAAATATATGTATATATGATGATGCAGACTCTTTGTATTTAAAGCCAATGTTATATATCATATTTTATTCCGCCGCGTTTGTGAGATTCTAATATTGCTTTCTATTTCTTCTTCTACCTCCTTCTTTTTTTCCTAATGGTTCGACATTCCGTCATTCGATTGTTCAGCATTTGATACAGTGGTCGTATAAATGTTGATTTTCGGGCGTCGAAAAATCGGTCGTTACGCGAGGAGCGCGATATGACTGTTTGTTTATTCGACCAACTCTAGGTCCTGATGTTAGTATTCTACGATTTTCAATTTTGAAGGCAAAGCGATGACGTGATGCTTCAACATAATGACCTCAGGACTTTGATGACAATTACTCATTGGTGATAGGAATTGTGTTCCAATGATGACAACTCGATGGATGGGAGTCATGATGATTTTCCACAAGGTTGGGTTCTTTGAAGGGTGACATGTGGATATAATAGTGTTTGATTCTATCGTGGAATGAAAAAACATAAGAATGGTTCGTTGAGAATAATTGAAGTTAAATAGAGCTAGGAAAGGGCTCGAAGATGTATGCTAAGGGACGTTGATACCCGGAGTGTTTTGTGTTGTAATCAGAGCAGGGGTATTATGAGTGCACTCGTAGACCATGTTTGGCTACCTCAGATCGTTTTTTAGATCTACATACCTAGGATCGGTAGATTTGGATATAGTATCTAGCTTCGAGATATGTATCTAGCTTCAGGCAATGAGATACGTGATTACATTGAAAGCTGAGATTTTTTCCATTAATCCCTGACATGTGTTTTGTTATATGAGTTATCATGTATCCAAAGCATATTGAGTGACAATGAGTTTTGTTTGATGGATGCCGTATTTGCCATGGTTATTTTATGTAGTCTGTCACTCTAGGGATGTCACATGATGTAAGTACTATGGATAGGTATACCTAAATACCCTAACGTTGTACTTAGTATGGAGTACCCCTTTTATGTATTCACAAATTATCATATTATGTTTGTTGTGTGCTAACTCTTTGGTTGCAGGGACAGGTTGGGTATGGTTCGTATATCCTCTATTCCTTATACTATATTGACTTTTATAGTATCTTGAGATTGTTTATCGCTCACTCCAGAATGTTTTTTGACTCGAGGTTTTATGCTTTGTTTCTTATTACCTTGAGTATTCTTAAATGATAAGAGTAAATAATAAGTGTAAATGCTACATGGACTTCTACAAATGGACTAGTAGGAGGCGACACTTTATCATACGTATGTTTTGGACTTTTTATTACATATTCCACCGTGTGACATTATGGAGCATTGACAATGTTTAACTTACTATTAATACATATAATTTACCAGTTGAGTTTATTTATTAGTTGTATAAACTCTATTGTTGTTTTGCATAATTATATGAGCCTGTGCACTCTGATACCGTGGTTCATGTAGTTATTACTGTCTTGCCTATTTTATATATATGATGACTATTATATTTTGTCTAATGCATGGTGACATATACAACAAATTCTATGATTATTTGATGTTTTCTTTCTCTTCCTTTATCCTTTATTTTCCATCATTACTTCTATTCTTTCCCTTGATAATTGTTTTATATCGGCCGGATGCTCCAACAGCGCATAATTCAGTTATATAAGCATCGAAGATATAGAGCGATCATTACATTTGGCATCATAGCTTAGGTTACGTGATTATCCTGAGTTAATACCAAGATCCAATGGAGATAGGTAGGAGTTTTCACCTTAGACTGGATCAAACACACACACACACACAAGTGAGTACATATTTGTTATATATTTTGGTTTTCAAAACTATATAGTAATATTTGTTATATAAGTTGTATCGTGCACACAAGCACTGTTGATGCAGTTTTCTTTATGAGAGACCGATCATCTTTATTGTATATTAGGAATGATCTGGCATATAAAAAATGCAGCTATTGACTTCATCTTCGAAGTTAAGTAGTGGATTGGATTGAGGACCACTACCCCAATTACAGAATATGTTCGCTAAGATGGTGTGAAACATTATTCTGGAATGCCCAAGTTTCTCCAAATAATTATGGTGCTCAAGTGAAAAAATATAGAGTCAACTTTACCGAGATGTATAAAGACTATATGAGTCTAGAAGGCAGACCATTCCTTGGAATGGAATCAGCAGTTGAGGTGCAAGACTGAAAGGATACTTACAAAGGAATCTTTGATGACTTGGAGTCAGAAAACACTGTGAGGTAGAAGTTGACCTCTAGATAACTCCAGGGTGTTATTTAGCGAAAGATGGATCTTAAGGCTAATTTAACACTAAAGGGAGGGTGATTAGTTATTTCTAATTTTTGTGAATATTTTTGAATTCTTTTAAGATTATAGTGTAAACAACGCAATTAACAAGAACAGATTCAAGCATAGATAAATATGAATGCATTAAAAGTAAAAAGGAAAGAACACAACATGATTTTATGCTAGTTTGGAGTTACCCTACATCTATTCATGTATAATTCCTTGTACAGATTTCTGTTCATAGAGAAAAGTAAATAGAATCCCGATTTAAGGCAACGAGACACACCCTCTAAAGTTTTGAGCTTTGGATAGATTGACTTGATTTACACAGGTCACAAGCGCACCCATTTGAATTACTGGGTCACTAAGCACACCCAATTGATTTACATGGGCTACAATCACACCCACCAATAACGAGTATGATTTGATAGAGTTTTGCATACACAGATCGTTGATCTTGAATACAAATGATCCTATAACATCTTGAATATCACTTTGATCTTGTTTGAGTGAGAGTGATGAGATAGATTAGAGAGTAGTCAATAGAGAATCAAATCAGTGTAGTTGAATATGATTTTGATTGAATTTTAGAAGAATTTGAGTAGAATTTCTTTTCAAAAATAAGAGAGTGAAAGAGGAGAGAAAATATGAGAAAGAACTTATCCAAATTTTGTTGTTTACCCTCTGCTTATAAAGAAACAGCAGTTATGTCCATTTACCAAGAGATATGATGAAAAGACACTTCCATTTAAAATTTGAATCTTGAAAATTTTGGTTTATATATCGACATGCTATATGGAGATATGTCGAAATATCCTTTGTAACTTTGAAAAACACTTTATAAAATTTATTTTAAAATTTTTATGGTTTGTGAGATATTTTGGTACATTGTAAAACCATTTAAACATAATTTATACATATTTTAATCTTTGTTTTAAAACACTTATTATTTTTAGAATATTTTTAATATATAAAGAATTTTAAATATAAATAATAAAGTATAAGTAATATATTTGAAATCAAAGTTATAACAAATATTATAATATATATACAAATATTTAGAAAGCTTTAAAATTGAAAGTATAACAAAGTACAATATTCAGAGTATATTTAAAAATACTTTAAAAAAACATAATTTCTCAAAGTATAATAAAATCAAAAGGTTAGAAATAATTTAAAGGCTATTTTGAAAGATCATTTTGAAAACAAGAATTCTTTTCTCAAAAACTATTTTTGAATTTTAAGATATTTGGAATAGAAAATCATTTGATAAGAAAAATAAAAAGAGAGAGATCGAAGAAGTTCTATTAGGGCTTTAACAGAAATTCTATGACTCGATAACTTACCTGCGAAATCTCAAGTTCTTTAATACTTATGAGTCTTCAATCTCTAACTCTTGAATCTCTATATCAGCCTCTTAAATCTTCATTTGATACTGTACAGGCTTCGTAATTAACACTTATTTAATATCCTGTAATATATACAATATATATCTTGATGAAAACATCAGTATCTATATTTTATATAATGTCATATGGTTGTTTTCATCAAAATCAATGCCTGAGGTACTAACACAGGGACATGCCACGAACTAGTGGAGTGTCCTTGTAGCTTCGATTCCCAAGGAATTATTTACTTAGGATTCGTTCACAGTTTACTTCGAAAAAAATTTATCTTGATTTTCCAAAAGTTGGTGTGGTTTAGGAAGTTCATCAATTTGTAGTAAGACGATATATCTGTGTCGGTGTTTGTGGCCGAATTCGATGCGCTATCGAAGTACGACCTATCTTTTATTGATACTCCACTTAGAAAGGATGAAAGCTTATCACTAGGTTGAGTAACCATCTAGGAAGTGATTTATTGGTCATATTAATGAGAAGTTGTACGATTTGATCTAGAAGGCTTTATGACTTGAAGTTGAGAGTTTGTATCCAGTATAAAAGGACCATCCCATACCAATTAAGCCAGGGCAGATAGTGGAAGCATATGTGTTGAATGTCATTCCATTTTCATCGAGTGCTCCGTCGATGAAAGAGAAGGTAAGCAACATTACTATCTAGGGTATGCTTTCCATTTATGGTGTTATATACATGTATTATTTGATATCGAGGTTTCACATTCCTTCATATTTAGTGATTTGGTAGATACATTGGGATTGAGACCTGAGATAGTTCACTGAACTTTTTAATTATAATGAACCTTATTAGGGGATTAATCAGCATGTTCATGGTTTATCTAGACTTAGTCATATTGAGTCATGGATGTTTGTTTGTTATCGATTTATCCTAGGATTAATTGGGTTCAATATTATGGTCAGGAAATGGACTGGATGAAGAGGTACAAAATATGGTGGATTATAAGAGATTGTTAGTGACGATAAGGATCGACGAGGAGTGGAAGTTAGTGTTCAACTACCCATCTGATGATAAGGAGATGGTTAGCTTTCTATGTACACTCGATATCCCATACGACGAGTTGTTTTCTGTGCCTATAGCTAGACGGTTTTGGACACATTTGATTAGATGACTGGATTTCTACCATAGAGGGATTGAGTTCTGTATTGATCTGGTTAAAGATGCTAAACCAGCAGTTGTACCTTCTCCGAGAGAGGTTCGGGTCGTTCAATGATCCCACATTATTGATGTATCTCTTCTCCAAGAAGAATTTTAACCTTCGTCAGCAACGATGGTTAGAGTTCTTGGCCTCCTATGGCTTTGACATTTGCTATATCAAGAAATTCAGTTGCTGATACTTTGAGTGGATGGCATGCCAGTTTGGGAGTGATGTTCCTAAAGTGGACACAACTTGTGTTTATTGCTAGTTATGACTACAAAACTCAATGTGGGATAATGCCAAAGTTGATAGCTTGTTTGACTATTAGACCTACTTTGATTTAGCAGACCGGTACTAGTCAGAGACGTGAAGCTAGATTAGCAGAGTTCATGGCTAAGTTAGAGGAACGAGTAGCGCCTTTAGAGGTGATGCACTTTGGACCCAATTGAGACTATTGGTTCCATAGGGATGAGAGATTGTATGTGCTCGAGTAGTAATGGGAGCAGATATCTATGGACTTCTTTGATGGATTGCTAAGGACCAAAAGTGGATATGATAGCATTTGGATCAAAGTCGATAGATTGATGAAATGTGCTAGATATATATTCGTTATGTTCAGTTGAAGGCAACCAAACCGGTCAAGTTGTAGGTAGGGTGATTGTCTAATTTCATGGTGTGTCAAGAAGCATTGTAAGTGGCCAAAACCCATTGTTTACTAGTGGGTTTTATGAGAACTTACAAGAGATGTTAGGAAATATGGCACCGAATCCATTAGACGATGTCAAGACCAAACCAAAAAATTTGAGATCTTATAGGTCTACTCGTATCGTAGGACATGACATGAAAAAGGTTAGGAGGAAGGAGGTGGGATAGTGAAGGTTTAGTTAATGAAAGCGAAGACGATTGCGCATAAGAGACCGATGAGAGCATGAAGACCACTTCTCCTAAGCTCTTCCCTTGGTAGGATTTCATTTTCATCATCAGCTTTAATATTGGATATCATATTTGATGTATTATGCTATGTAATTTAGTATCCTACATGCTAAAATAGACAAGGACGTTAATTTTGGATGTTTGATCTTATATATGTAAGTTGATGTTTGATGGTTGGCATTTGACACGATTACTTATGCTTATATAGTTATTAGGCATATAGGATAGTTATGATTTGATATAGCATATTTATTTGAGATGATTGCTATATATGATTTAGTATGTTTAAATACATGGTGGTGTTGCTATCGTGTTTAATCCTTTTTGTTGAGTATATATTCAGGTACATAGAAGAAAGTGTTAGCTATTTGGATGCTTTCTCGCTTTTATTTGCATCTAAATGGTATACACTTGCTATAAAAGAGGTTCATAACATCTATAGTGTAGATTTGGGTTGCTTAGTTATCCTCGAAAATGAGATACCTTGGATATGAGATGTGTGTGTGTGTGTATGCATTGTTTCAGGATTTTTCCAGACCGAGCCGTGTAAAGGAGGCGCCGTCGATTTTTTCTAAAATAAGAGGTATTTTGAAAGCCTATGGGTTAGGAGACGTTCTCATTACTTTAGGAATTTCAAGGAAAACCTTTAAGGAGGGGAGAATGTAACGACCTGTATTTTTATAATGAAATGATATTTGAGTAATTGATTTAAATATTGAATCATTAACTATTCAAAGGTCCAAAATATGATTTTTCACATACGGTTGAATCAGGACTCGAGACCACTTCCGTTGAGTTTGAATCGACGTTGGAAATTAAGAATAAGTTTATATATCACTATTTGTGAAGATCGGTGATCTGATGGCCAAAACGTTCTCGAAATGCACGAAATTATCATCTGGAAGCGTTGCCTCGGATATCGATCGAATTTATACCATTGGGACCGAAAAAATATGACCGAATGTGTCGTGTGAACGTACAATGATTTATTTGCAAAATCAAATAAATAATATATTATATTATTTATATAAACAATCACCTAAATCCCTCTCTCTATTTCACCTTTCTATTGGCTAGAAGCAAAGAAATGGCCGCCCTTCTCTTTAAAACTTTCAACTAATTAAATCGGGAGTTATAGGCCTTGAAAATTGACAAAACCACAACCGTTGGACTTATAGTGAGATGAGCTTCACATCTACAGTGTCTTGGTGAGTTGCGGTGTCATTCAGATGATTGGCCTATTGTACCCATGGATCTGGGTTTGTGAGCCAAGGCTGATTAGGAATTGTGGACCAGAACCGATAACATGGTTGATTTTCTCAAGGAAAATTGCACTTTTCACCAAAGTTTTGGCTCTTTGTTGCATGAAGGCAAAACATGACATTAAAGTCGCATGTGACACCAGTAGGCTACAAATGATTAAGGGCCATCGAGCTTAAAGTCGTTGGGTCCGGGGGTGTGGGGAGATCGTGAAGTGGAGTTCATTAGCAAAGATGATGCATCATTTCATTGAGTAATCACAGAGAAATCAGAGTTGAGTACACAACGTAAATGGTTTATGTGCTTGGTTTAGAAACGTTAATTGGGAGGAAGAAGGATTAACAATTAATGAGGTAATTAGTGTAATATTAAGTTATTTCATTATTTAATTAATCGAAAGTCATATAAAATCTATACCTTTTGCATACAAGGTCTGTTTTGGATGTGGTTTCTTGTGTTGCACTCGTGATGGAGAGCTCTGTGACTTGGCATTAGTTTGGTCAGGTTTTTTTGAGTTAAGCGATATTGTCTATCACCATACTATGATTCTTAGTATAGTATAAGAACGTTATTTTGAAATGTTTTCTAACTTTAAAATGTGATTTTATTTTACATAAACACATACTTTATTTTTATAAAAAAATTAAACGTATTTTTAAATGGTTTTAAATCGAATATCAAAAATTTCTCACTTGACAAGCTATTTTAGAAAATTGCAAGTTTTAGGTCGTTTTTGTATGAATCCCTTATTTTTGATTATACATGTTGGGTGTATACTATATTGGATGTATGTATGTTTGTTAGTTACATGTATGCTTTTTTTTGTGCTTATTTTAGTTGAAAACACCGATTTATGGGCGATCCAGCGTTCGAGAATATCCAATGTGTTAAGTTTTCATGCATATTGATCGAAAACCCAAATGGATGGGATAAGTTGAAGAAGAGTACTGAAATGCATGTTGACTGATCTAAAGATGGAAGATGATGGACTTGGAGGGACTTTGAACTTCCTAATAGATGCCAGACGTTTTCGTTTGGTTTATACCTATCCATTTTTGGCTAACTACACAACTGAAGTTGTCGATATTAACCGCTATAGAGTGGTCGGTCCCATTACTATTGATGATGGCCGATTTGGCTAGTCTTTGGCACGGATAGCTAGGATGCTTTGATGATCACAATGTGATGGTTTTTTCATGCGGTCGATTCTAGGCCTTGATGTTAGTGCTTTATGACGAGCATTTTGGATAGTGAAGGGATGATGTGATGCTTTGACATAATGGCTTCAGGACATTGATGATGATGACTCGATGGTGATTGGAGTCGTATTTTGATAATGATGATGGCATAATGGATGGAAGTCGTGATGATTTCCCATTAAGGTGGGTTCTAGGAATGGTGTCATGTAGATAGAATGGTGTTTGATTCTATCGTGAAATGAAGGAACGTAGGAATGGTTACTTAAGAATAATGGAAGTTAAACGGAGCTAAGGAAGGATTCGAAGATGCACACTAAGGGGTCGTTGATACTCAGAGTGCGTTTTATTGCACTTAAGTAGGGCTACTATAAGTGCACTCATTGGTACTTTTTTGGCCACCCCAGATCGTTTGTTTTGATCCGTATACCCTAGGCCAGTGGCTTTGAGTCTAGTATTTAGCTAGGAGATACATATCAAGCTTCAGGCTATGGGATATATGAGTGTACTAAAAGCCAATATTTTTCCATTAATATCTGACATGTATTTGATTATATGAGTTATCATATATCCAAAGCACATTTAGTGACAGTGAGTTTTGTTTAATGGATGCCATGTTTACCATGATTGATTTATTAGTCCGCCAATCTAGGGATGTCACATGATGTATGTATTACAGGTAGGTATACTATTTGCACCAAGAGTTGACACAAACACCTAATAGATTGAAAGTAGAAAGGTAAGTGAAGAATTAAACTTAAATAGAGAGTACACAAGTAGAAACAAGAACAAACAAATTTATAGTGGTTCGGTATTGATTGCCAACGTGCACTTAAAGGAATTGCTTTATTAAATACTTGCTTTTTTGGTTATAGAGGGATCAGATCATAATAGATCCTTGATTACAATAGAGTGAAGTTAAACATCATTTCTAATGGAATCGAAATGATCTCTGGATTAATCAGAAAGATCCTTAAAATGAACAAATCTATATTTATCGGTATAGATGACTGAATATCTTCTTGAAACTTCACCGATAGAATCTCACGATGTAGACGAGGCCATTTAGAAAGTTTCATGGCCCATCTCCCAAGTACGGGGGATTGGGGCCGATTGGTCAAGATGGCCATGTGGGGTCATGCGAACCCTCATGTGAGTCCCCCTCTATGTTAGCTTTGTATTTCCAAATTTGTTTCGCATAGTCGCCTACATGTTTTTTTAGAGATGTCGATAGATTTTCATTGAGTTGAATTATTGATTTATGTTATTCATAGCCGTAGTGATCCGACCGGATATGCTGCCTAAGGGAAGGGATATGTACCGATCCTCTGCCTAGGGGAGGCACTAATCCATACTTAGAATATTCTAGAGAGTCTGTCTCTTGATCTCGCTTTATTATTGCTTCATACCACCGTCTGTGCTTCATCTCTGGACTCCATGAGCATTCCTATAGACCACTTGTCTTATCTATAGTAGAATCTAACTTGTTCAATTAGTCTGGATATAGCTAGGTTAAAGTGCCAAAAAACACTTTCCTAAAATATGTCTAGTTTCAAACATGACTTGCTTTGAGTCAAAGCAAGTTAGAATCACCAAAAAGGATTTTATTCGGTTTCTTGAACAGTCGTTATCCTTCCATCTAGTTGTCTCTTCAAAGAGACATATCTCTTTTTATTTGCTGTGGCGCTTGGCTGATTTTAGTAAGTATAAATCTGGCATGTAATCCTCAGTCTTTGTCTATGCTCGGTTCCATTGAGTTGTCGATCAAGTTAGCAGACCTCGGTCATTTGAACTGGTATTCTCTCTTAGGAGTTCTAAGGTAATAAATCAATTTCTATCGAGTCAAGAAATAAAATGTTGAGTATGTACACGTGCACATTCATTCATGTACACATTTTTGTCATTGGCTCCCAAGCACATTCATACCTTTATGGGTTGTTGCAAGTTTCCATTAGATTTTAAATGTGATTTTTCAATCATTTGCATTTTTTTCTCTATTTTTTGAATAGGGGTTCGATATCAATCCCTTAGGTAGGGCGATCACTATTGATCCCTTTGCTCGCAAACACTTAGCGAATTCGAGGCTTTGTAGAAGCATGCCACGTTCGTATATAGGGCACACAAGCGTTATACTCTTCTCACTTGCGTCCGTTCCTATTGCAAACCGAACCACACCCGTATTCTTTCTTATAGACGCCGTTAGCGAGTTTAAGCTCGAGCAATCCAAAAATCTCCTTAGCAATCCGTCTCTCCCTAGATAATCATCCTATCTTACACCTTGCACTATCCCTACTTCCACCAAACTCCAACCTGATCCCACTGATTCTTGTTTGGATCAAATTCGAGTTCAAACCCTTAGCTGTAACTAAGGTCGAACCCCAATTTGTGCTTGATTCTTTTTCACTAAAGGCGCGTCCTTGATCTCTATTAGCTTGTGATTAAGAGTAGAGTTTGAAACATGATTTGGAGTGGATGAATTTGTCATTGCTGTAGAGTCTAGATTGACTATATTTGTACGAATTGGAGGAAATAAAGACGAGGAAGCGATCTAAAATAGGCCTTGGTAATGAGATGTTTGGATTACTCATATTGGTGGATGTGAGGTTCATAATCGGTGGTGGATTGGAGAAGTTGAAGGGGAGAAGCGCTTGAATTGTGATCCATTTAGGCATGGGATTGGCTTGGACATGGTTCGAGGGATCAGTTATTGCATAGGGTGTTTGAGATTGACTAAGGCTATATTGCTTAGGCTAGGGATCGATCACGATCCCTTGCCTATGGAGATGTAGGCATTTTTAGCACTTGGACTCGAACACTTAATTTCGAACATAATTTGAATGCAAACTTGAGCACTTAAGATAGTTGCATATGGCTCCGAACTTAAACATGAACACATATGACTTGTGTATATGGATCCTAGACTAAAACTTGAACTTTGATATGGACACATATTCCTGAATACATCTGACCGTTTACATTAACTTGAACAGGAATGTCAATTTCTCGCACGCCGATAACTAATCCCAGAGCTTATGCGTAATCCACAACCATCGTCATGAAAGCCGATTAGGACAGTCTACGATGACGGTCACTTCAGTCAAATTCCAGAGTCTTGTCACAGCTATCGTTTAATCCTGAATTACTTATCTCCACACTACATAACACTGCACCACACCGCACTAGCTTACGCTCTACATGGGGGGAATATGTTTCTTTCTCTAAATGCAACTATTTGCTGAGTGTAATAGCTTATGGGTTCCAGATGCTCGGGAATCCCCTATCTAGAGGCCCGAAGCTAAGCGCTATAGCTGCAGCTATCCATAGCATAAACTTCCGACGACTAAATATGGCTATGTTAACTGTATCCATAATATCAGAAGCACTTGAACATGAAATAAAATCACAAGAAAAAACAACATTTTACTAATTACATTTCAAAACACATGTTTCACATTCAAATTACATAATTCGATAATCATTTTCCAAGTAAAGATCAAATATAATTATTACAAAATATTCTAAGAGCAACATATAAAGATGCCCCCTTAGCTGACCAGAGTACTATATAGACATAAATATCTTAAAAATAACATATCAGAATAAAACAAAATAACAACTCCTAAATAGCTATCCGTCAGGCTCTTGCTCGTCTTCGGAAGCTTTATTTGTCAACCTATTAAAACCTGTAAAATCTCAACCCTCAGCCTACTCAAATCAATTTTTAGCACTCTAGAGTTTAAGGGAAAAAACATAAACTTCGAGTCGGACATAAAGCCTGGAGTGAATAATACTGTACATCTCGGTTATTTGATATTAAGTGAGACCACGCCGTGTAGCGAAACAGGTTTCCCCTAACTAATATAATTTTAAAACATATCTTTTTCAAACCTTTATCATACAACCAAAACCAGTTAAAACTGTAAAGCATTATCATGTAAGCATATATATTTGGTAATAAATGAACTATCTGTCCGAACACTATAGTCTTTTTGGCCAACTACTAACATTTAGCTGACTCGGGCCTACCGGTCAATCTAATCAAAATAAGCTAACACTTGTTAGCCACTTCTTTTCGGGATGGTCTGTTCCTAACTATCTATTAAATACTCGTCTTTCGGATGGTCTGTCCTTGACTTAACATCTCTCAGAGTCACCTGATCCTAATGATTTTGAGTGCTCACCAATAACCTGTCTTTATATAAACACGCGCGCACACACACACACACACACATATATATTCCCTTCTATGTATAATCGTAATTTTAGTCTTACCTATGACAAATCCCTACACATTGGAATTTTGGACAAATTTAGTTGGGGCCAATAGCTAATGTATAACACGACTCCATACCAGTCCTATCTGTATTTTAATATCCGAGTCATTAATCTTTCCTTAAATTTTCCTTGAGAACATTTTCATCTCAAATTGATTGAAAACCTTTAAACCAAACTTAAACAAGGAAAATATATACTATACGCTTTACTCAAAATCACCTTGCCATGTTATATATACTTTACTCAAATCTTTGTTAATGAAAACATTTAAACCTTTGAAAGTACCCCTTTCGAATCCATTGAAAGTACCCCTTTTGAAACCAAGTGAAACCCTTCTTTCATCTAGGCCGAAAGGCCAAAACATTCCTTTTGAAACCATTCAATCTCCTTTTTGAAAACATTGAAAAACCATTTCTTTGAAACCATCGGGAACCACCCCTTCGAAACCATTGGGGAACCACCCCTTTGAAACAATTCTTTAAAACCTTTCGAAAGCAATAAAACATTAAACCTTTCACAAGCCTTTGGGTACAAGTAAACTTCATGTGGAAACACCTTTCGAAACCACTAAAAAATTACTCTGTCGAAACCATTTGGGTTCTACCTATAACAAAGAAAAATGGTCATAAAACATTTAAGTTGAAAGAACTCTTTTGAAAGCATTTCCTAAGTAAAGAAGTGATGGTCTCGAAACCAACCTTTCGAAAGCATTGGAGAAGTGGCTATGTTTTAAAAGAAAATTACACCTTCCGAAACAATTGGCGTCAAAAGGAAGAAAAGCGACAACTAATAGGTTTTGACCCCAACGAAAGCATTTACTTAAAACAAAAGGCGCAACCATTTAGAACCTTTCCTTTAATATTTGACTCAGCCGAAAGCCAACTAAGTCGAAAGTGTACCCTTCGAAAGCAAAGCAGGCGCTTTTTCATTTAAAAGCAAAGACACGCTTAGACCCCTACGTAACCTTTGGTCTCGACCTAGTGACTTTCAACTTAGTCCAATTCACTCTATACCAAGTTATTGCTACTATGTGCATTGGTTTCGATGGCATGGAGGCGGCAGTACTTGGTCGAAACTCGATGGCATGGAGAATTTCTTTTCAACTAACCTGCCTTGTTTGTTAAAATATTATTGGTTGCTAATATTTTTTCTAAAACTGCTACCAATATTTCAGAAATAAACAATTTAATTTATTTATAAAATACCCCCTCTCCTTGTATAAATATATAAAACATTTAAGTACCTTACTTTAAATAATTTTATATACCTATCGAAGCACTTAGGAAAATTCTACAAAAAATTCCCAAAATTCATTTTAATATGTTTTCTAACATATATTAATTCCAGATCCAAAATACTAATTATTTAGCCGTAAATAATTAAAACCCAAATAATCATCTTCTACACTATAAATTAATATAGAATCCATATTAATTTTGAAAATTATGAAAATTGAAACCCATCTCTATAGTAACATTTTTGATCTATCTAAAACTACATGGCATTTGGATATCATCAAGTTCACATTAAAACATATCATAAATCTATATGAACAAGCATAAATCATCAACAAGCATATATAAATAATTATCATTCAAAAACATGGCATAATCATGCAAATAACTTCAGATTCTTCTTAAAACCGAAAACAATAAGAAAAGAGATGTAATCATTATTCACCTTAGCTTTTGAGATTAAGGATTTGAGATTTGATCTTAATTAAGTTTCTTAAGCTTTTCCTTCTTGAAGTCTTCTCTTTACTTTTCCTAATAGTGGCCAACCTTAGCTTATATTTTTGTTTGTGAATTATGAATGAACGTGAGAATGAGGGCTTAAGGGGTTTAGGGTATAAGAATGTATCTATTCCTATATCCCCCTTATCTATTTACCCTAACACTTTATTTTTATTCTATAGTTCATTGTTGACATGGCACAACTAGCCCTTATTTAATCACAAATCTCAATCCATTAATTAACTTACACTATTTTATTTAACTAATTAAATGTCTTAAATAATGTTACTAAAAATATGGGGTGTTACAATCTCCCCTCCTTAAAGAATTTCATCATCGAAATTAAGATAAGTACACAACAAATCAAACATAAAAGTAAAACATACCATCGCACAAACCAGGATAAGCGTCTCTAATCCTGCTCTCAGTCTCCCAAGTACTGTTCTCTCATCGTCGCTCCAATGGAATTTCACTAGTCTGACTGTCTTATTCCTTAGCCTCTTCGTATCTCTCACGACTACACAAATCGACATTCTAACTTTAGTCAAGTTTGATTCTACTACTAATTCATTTAACACGGTCGGTGCTATAGTAAACTCTGGATCTCTAACACACTTCTTAGATGAGAAACATGAAACACATCGTGAACTCCTGTCAAACCGCTAGGTAACTCTACTCTATATGTGAGTTTCCCAATCCTTTCTACAATAGGAAATGGTCCTACGAATCTCAGTGCCATCTTTCCTGATTTCTCGAATCTAATCACACCCTTCATCGATGACACCTTAATAAACACATGATCTCCAATAGAGAACTCCAAACCTTTCCGCCTTCTATTTGCATTACTCTTTTGTCTAGATTGAGCTTCCTTCATCCTAGCCCGAATCAACTCAACCTTTTCTACAGCTTCTTTAACTAAATTTGGACCAAGAACCAACCTATCCCTGGTCTCTTACTAATAAACTGGTGAATTGCATGGCCTTCCAAACAAATCTTCAAATGGTGCCATCCTATACTAGTCTGATAACTATTGTTATACGAAAATTCAACTAATTGTAGATGGTCTTCCAATGATCCTCCAAAATCTAACACACAAGCTATTAACAAATCCTCTAAGACTTTGTTAGCTCTTTTCGTTTGCCCATCGGTCTGTGGACAGTTAGCGGTACTCATCTTGAGCTTAGTTCCAAAATTCTCCTGTAGACTCTTCGAGAACTCACTAGTGAGCAAGGAATCTCTATCAGTTATTATACTACTAGTAATCCCATGAAGTCTAACTATATTCTTCATAAGTAACTTTGCTAAAATAGGTGCCGTCCTAATTGACTTAACTGGAATGAAATGGGCACTCTTGGTCAGTCTATCCATTATGAACCATGTACTTTCATTTCCTCTACTAGATCTTAGCAATTCATCGATAAAATCCCTAGAAAAAGAGTCCCTCTTCCATAATGGAATATCACATGGCTGTAGCAACCCACTTGGCTTTTGATGTTCAGCTTTTACCTTTTGACAGTTCAAACATTGCTTTCATCCCTCTTCATACCTTCCCAGAAGAAACTTCTCTTCATATCTTGGTACATCTTAGTTCCTCTTGGATGAATAGTGAACTCCGAACGATGGCATACTTCCTTCCTTATGTCTCCTATATTCGGAACACATAACCTACCTTTCTTTCTCAACCACCCATTCTGGTAAAGACAAAAATCCTTCAAATCATCGCTCTCAGTTCCTTCCATCGACTTCTTGACCTGTTCAGCCAACAATAGATCCTCCTCCTGTTTAGAAGCAATCCTTTCAATCATTTCTGGTCGAACTTCTAAAAAAGATAACACAACAGATCCTTTACTAGATCCGGCCTCTCATCTCCATTGAACTCTATAAGTTGACAATGCTTCCAAATCTTTCCACTCTTCTATCATTGCCAACACTGCATTCTGATGCTTTCTGCTAAGTGCGTCTGCAACTTTGTTGTCCTTTCCTGATGCGTACTCAATACCAAAGTTGTAAGTGGCTAAATTCTTTAACCACCTTTGTTGTCTCATATTCATCTCCTTTTGAGAGAACAAATACTTCAATGACTTATGATCCATATAAAGCTCAAACCCTCTCCTAAAAAGGTAATGTCACCACACCTTCAAAGCAAAAATCACTGCAACCAACTCTAAATCATGTGTTGGATATCTAACCTCATGCGGGCCTAGCTGTCCAGAAGCATAGGCAATCACTTTACCTCTCTGCATCA
The DNA here is from genome assembly GCA_030765085.1 of Allium cepa. Lineage (NCBI taxonomy): Eukaryota > Viridiplantae > Streptophyta > Magnoliopsida > Asparagales > Amaryllidaceae > Allium > Allium cepa. The sequence goes on from CM060934.1 coordinate 980,539,313, forward strand.
ACATAGCTCCTAATCCATTTCCAGACGCATCTGTATAAATTACCAAATCCTGATTTCCTTCTGGAAAAACTAATATAGATGCATGAGTCAATAAGTGTTTCAAGCTCTAGAATGCTTCCTCACACTTATTGATCCACACAAACTTCACATCCTTTTGCGTTAGCTTAGTCATCGATACTGGTATATGTGAAAAGCCCCTAATGAATCTTCGATTATATCCACCCAATCCAAGAAAACTTTTAATCTCAATAACCAACTCTGGTCTCTTCTAATTATTGACAACTTCGATCTTATCTGGATCAACTTACAACCCCTTCTCTAAAACCACGTTACCAAGAAAGTTCACTTCCTTCTTCCAGAAATAACATATCGAAAAGTTCGCCTTCAGTTATTTCTACCTCAGAATCTCAAGCACAAATCTAGGTTGTACTTCTTCTCCCTTTCATTCTTTGAGTATATCAAAATATCATCAATAAAAACCAAAATAAACCTATCCAAGTGCTCTCAGAAAATCCGGTTCATCAAATCCACAAAGAACACCAACGTATAAGTTAGTCTGAATGATATTATAAACCATTTGTACGATCCATATCTAGTTGTAAACATTGTCAAAAGAATACTATTCTCCGCTACTCTAAACTAATGAAAACCTACTGCCAAATCCAACTAAGAAAATATCTTAGCTCCACTCAACTGATCGAACAAATTGTCAATTCTAGGCAACGAATATCGATTCTTTATCTTCTTCTCATTCAACTTATAATAATCGATACACAGCATCAACGATCCACCTAGTTTCTTAGCAAACACCACGGCTACTCCCTAAGGAGAACTACTTGGCCAAATAAAACTCTTGCTTTTCAAATCTTCCAACCACACCTTCTACTCCATCATCTCTGTAGGTGTCATCCTACTTGGAAGTCCACTCACCGGTTTTGTTCCAGGTACCAAATCTACCTGAAAATCAATGACTCGTTTCAGTGGCAATCCTATTACAGGCTTCAAGACATCCGCGAATACCTTAGCCATGAAAAATCAGTTCAACTCATCTTCCAACTCCACTACACCCAATAAAGCATTCGCCTCACAGTTAGGGCTTTCTATGGTATAGACAATCCGATTACCATAGTGGGGAGCCTAAGCGATATCTTCCTATCATGGCAAAATATCCTAGCATCATACTTACTCAACCAATCCATACAAAAATAATTCCAAACCCTACAAAGTCAAACACATGCAAACTGCAAATAAAGGTATGACCTAGCAAATGAAACTCTCAGCGGTCACACTTCATCCCAAATGTCGCATCCCCTCCTATTGGATTTGCAACCCTTGAGGAAGTAACTAAGTGTGGGTTCTAGGTTAAGCTAATATATCAAAGAACGAGATATGAAAGAATGCGATGCACCGGCATCAAACAAAATGCAAATAAACATACCATGCATCCGAAGCGTACCACCCAACACCGCCTTTCCTTTGTATTGCGGTGTTGGTCCTGAAATAGCAGGCTCTAATGCGAATACCCTGCCCCTTCCATCCTTAGCTGGCTCTTTGCATTGATTCTTATAGTGGTTAATCTGAGCGTAGTTAACACATTTGATGTTCTTCTTCTTGATCACTTCCGTCGCCTTTCCAGTATGACAGTCATTCGCAAAATGCCCCTTCTTGTTGCACTTGAAGCACACAATCTTAGACTTTCCCTTCTTTGCTGCTCCACCTTTCTGAGCACCCTTCTTATAAAAGAACTTCGTATTTTGGCCTTGCCCAACCTGGACCTCCTTCGTCTTACTCTTCTGTAGACAAGCAAGCATCTCTTCGTGTCTCAAATCCATCTCTACAACCATATTGCAAGGGTCACTGATATGAGGTAATGCAGCCCTCGCCAACTCAGGCTTCAACGTTCTTATAAACTCCTCAATCCTCTTCAATATAGTATTAACTGTAGCATACCCATACCTAGCTAATTCCTCAAATCTTCTAGCATACTCCAAAATAGACATCTCCCCCTGCTCCAACTCAGCAAACTTCCTGAGCAAAGAAGACTGTTCCATCATTAACATGAACCTCTCCTGAAACCTTCTCCTAAACTCAGCCCATGTCATCTCTTCTTCATTAACTCTAGCCGTCATACTATTCCACCAAAATAAAGTTGCTCCCTGAAGTTGTCTCGAAGCAAGCCTCCTCTTCTACTCATCATTGAGCACCATGTCTATAAAGATCCTCTTACAATGCAGTAACCAGTTTTCCACTTCTATGGCATCCTCAGTTCCAATGAAGGGCCTCCCTCCAAGCCTAGCATAATCTCTGCTCAAGATAGCATAATGGTTGACCACCGGTGCTTATTGAACTCCTACTTTCGCATTTACTTCAACCATTCTAGCAGCAACCACCAGCATCATATTAATGAAAACTGATACATAGCTCCCATACCCACTGATAGGACCCCAGCACTATCATTTCGTGCTTGTGCCTAACCTTGGTTTCTCTGGGTATTCGGTCTTGCATTTTCATTAGTGGTGGTGCTTCCTCTAAGAATCACTCTTCCACTTCTAGCATCCATATCTATATTCAAGCTTCGTGAGATATAAAAGAATAGCCTAAGAGTGATAGGCAACTAAAGATATAGAATACACTTTATACACCAAATACAAGTATGTTACTATAGCGTTATCCCATAACCTCAATCTAACTCTAATTCCTTCGGATCATGTTTTCAAATATCATTTTTAGTTAAAGATTTTCATAAATCTATGCACAGATACCAAGTTGTAACATCCCCTATTTAGAGGCCCAAAGCTAAGAGCTATAGATGCTGCAGTCATCCATAATATTAACTTCCGATAACTAAATATGGCTATGTTACATAATATTGAAAGCACTTTAATATGAAACAAAATCATAGATTAAAACATTTTACTGATTACATTTCAAAACACATGTTTCACATTCAAAATAAATAATCCCATAATCGTTTCCCAGCTAAAGATCAAATATAATTATTAAAAAATGCGCCAAGAGCGACATATAAAGATGTCCCCTTGGTTGACCAGAGTACTATATTGACATAACTGTCTTAAGTACAACATTGCAGAATAAAACAAAACAGCAACTCCTAAATAGCTATCCATTAACTACCTGCCCGTCTCCAAAAGCATCATTCATCAATCTACTAAAACCTGTAAAACCTTAATGCATAGCCCACTCAAATCAATTTTGAGCACCCGAGAGTTTAAGGGGAGAACATAAACTTCAAGTCAGACATAAAGCCTGGTGTGAATAATACTATACATCTCGATTATTTGATATTAAGTGAGACCACGCCGCGGAGTGGAATGAGTTTTCCCTCACTTATATCTTTTTAAAACATATTGTTTGCAAACCATGATCCTACAACCAAAATTGGTTAAAACTGTAAAGCATTATCATGTAAACATACATATCAGGTAACGAATGAACTATCTGTCTGAACACTATAATTTTGTTTGGCTAACTAATAACCTTTGGCTGACTCGGGCCTACCAGACAATCTAATCAAAATAATCTAACACTTGTTAGACACTCCTATTCTGGATGGTCTGTTCCTAACTATATGTTAAATAATCCTCTTTTGGATGATCTGTCTCTAACTTAACATCTCATAAGGTCACCTGATCCTAATGGTTTGGCGGACTCATCAATAACATATCTGTATAAAAACATATATACAACTCCCTTCTGTGTATAATCATAATTTTAGTCTTACCTATGACAAAGCCCTACACACTAGAATTTTGGACTAAATTAGCTGAGTTTAATAGCTAATGTATATGGCGTGACCCTAAATCAGTCCCATATGGTATTTTAATATCTGAGTCATTTTGCTTAGGGTAATCTTCCCTTAAATTTTCCTTGAAAACCTTTTCATATCAAATTGATTTTAAACCTTTAAAAGAAACTTAAACAAGGAAAATATATACTATATACTTTACTCAAAATCACCTTGCTATGTTAGATATACTTTGCTCAAATCTTTGTTGATAAAAACATTTAAACCTTTGAAAGTACCCCTTACAAAACCATTTAAATACCCCTTTCAAAACCAAGTAAAACCTTTCTTTCATCTAGGCTGAAAGGGCTAACATTCCTTTCGAAACCATTCAATCCACCTTTCGAAAATATTGAAAAACCATTCGTTCAAAAGCATTAAAACCTTAGACATCCTTCTTAAAAACCTTTAAACATTTTCTTTCGAATACATTGGAAAACCTTTCCTTTCAAGTCTTTCGAAACCATTAGGGAACCACCCTTTTGATACCATCCTTTAAAACCTTTCGAAAGCAATAAAACATAAAATCTTTCAAAAGCAATAAAACATCAAATCTTTCTAAAGCCTTTGGGTTCAAGTTAAACATGTGGAAATATCTTTCGAAACCATTAAAAATTAACTCCTTCGAAACCATTTCGGTTCTACCTTCAACAGAGCAACAGGGTCATAAAACATTTAAATCGAAAGCACTCTTTTAAATGCATTTCCTAAACAAAGAAGTGATGGGTCGAAACCAACCTTTCGAAAGCATTGAAGAAGTGGCTAAGTTTTAAAAGCAAAGCATACCTTCCAGAACCATTGGTGTCGAAAGGAAGAAAAGTGGCAGCTAAGGGGTTACGGCCCTAACGAAAGCAATTACTTAAAACAAAAGGCACAACCCATTTAGAACCTTTTCTTTAAAACAATTAACTCAGCCAAAAGCCAACCAAGTCAAAAGCATACCCTTCGAAAGTAAAGCAGGCGCGTTATCCTTTAAAAGCAAAGACACGCTTCGACCCCTTCGGAACCTTTGGTCTTGACCTAGCGCCTTCCGACTTAGTCCAATTCGCTCTGTACTAAGTTATTGATACTATGTGCATTGGTTTCGATGGCATGGAGGTCATGGTAATTGCTCGGAACCCCTGTGCCGAGAGTGGCGAAACATGCTGAAACCATGTAAAAACTAATTTTTACTTTAATAAGAATTTATTTTCAACTAACCTGCCTTATTTGTCAAAATGTTGTTGGTTGCTAATATTCTTTTCTAAAAGTGCTTGTAATATTTCAGAAATAAAAATTTAATTTATTTATAAAATACCCCTTCTCCTTTTATAAGTATATAAAATATTTAAGTCCCATACCTCAAATAATTTTATACACCTATCAAAACACTTAGGAAAATGGTACAAAAATTCTAAAAAAATCATTTTTAATATATTTTATAACATATATTAATTCTGGGCCTAAAATATTAATTATTTAGCCATAAAAAATTTAAAACACAAATAATCATTTTCTACACTAGATAATAAATATAAAATCTGAATTAATTTATAAACTTATGAAAATTGAAACCCATCTCTAAAATATCATTTTTGATCAAAATATAAAATTGCAAGGCATTTGGATATTATTGAATAGGGTTTTCACATTAAAACATATCATAAAATCTATATGAACAAGCATAAATCATCAACAAGTATATATAAAAAATTAATCATTCAAAAACATGGCATAATCATGCAAAATACTTTGCATTCATCTTAAGACCGAAAGTAATAGGAAAATTGAGATGTAGTCATTATTCACCTTAGCTTTTGAGATTAAGAATTTGAGATTTGATCTTGATTAAGTCTCTTAAGCTTTTCCCTCTTGAAATCTTCACTTTGCTTTTCCTAATAGTGGCCAGCCTTAGTTTATATATTTTTGTGAATTATGAATGAATGTGAGAATTAGGGCTTAAGGGGTTTAGGGTTTAAGAATGTATCTATTTCTATACTGCCCCTTATCTATTTACCTTAACACTTCATTTTATTCTTTAGTTCATTGTTGACATGCACCGCTACCCCTTATTTAATCACAAATCTCAATCCATTAATCAACTTATATTATTTTGTTTAATTTAACTAATTAAATGTCCTAAATAATGTTACTTAAAATATGGGGTGTTACACGTTTGGTTGCTATAACTATTGAGAAAGCTGTTCAATTAGAATAACCCGAGAGCTCACGTCGAGTTGTTGAAAACCCTCCAACTCCAAAAGCAGAAAATGAGCCGGCTCCTAACACTTTGCAAGATGCCATCTTTTTAGAGTGTTATCCCACCTTTTGACAAAGCCGACATACCCAAAAATTAACTGGAAATCAATGACTACTAGGCGTGAATATCAATTATGCATTACAAGCTCGCTATCGATATCGATGAATTTTATCCGAGTCCGGATCGCGCCACAATTGATGAGACATGACAAGCAAAGCAATGAAAGCCGGTGTTTCAAATATCAGGTTAATCTGAGTTCGTATGAATGAGATATGATTGATACAAGTTGGAGAAAATATACTATTCGTATCAATCAAAGAGTCGAGGTGATGGCCTATTCGAATCCATCAGGTTCGTACCCACCAGAATGACTTTGCCTCACTCTGTTCGAATCCATCAGGTTCGCGTCGATCAAAGTGAACCCCATCCTATTCGTATCCCCCTGATCGAATCGATCAAGGTTATCCGTTCGCGTCGATCTCGTGGGAGCCTTGCTCGCATCGATCTTAGATTCGCCTTTCGTATCAATCCCCAGAAATCATGGATCACTGTTCGTATCGATTAATAGGAGCCTTTATTTCGTATCGATCAGCTGATAGATATGAGCAAAGTCAAAGCCGATCAATACGAGCAGTACTCCCTTTAGTGATTAATACGAAATGGCACCCCAAATATCGATACAGTCATCGATGCGAATAGAGTTTCATCGACATGAAACAGAGCATGAGCCGTAGATGCGAACGTGTCGATGCAAACAAGGCGAAAGCCTCGGGACGATTCGATCAACCCGACACAAAAGGTGGAGCGATCCAAGGATCTCGTGCACGCCACCATGCACTCACGTGCCCAAATCGATTCGTAATGGATCGAAGCGAATGATGGACTTGAACACGACAGCCTATATAAAACATAATCTTGCATCGATCATATCTCACAAACCATAAGTCCAAATGCTATGAAATTTTCACGGAAACTTACGTACAAGCTGAAGAAGGTTCCTGCCAAGTTTCGGCTCGATTCGATGAATTCTTGATCGATACGTAATTGGTTCGTATCGATCACGGATCGAGTCGAAACTTTACGGGTCAATTGTGTGGGTCCCCCTCGTATGCCAGAACGAGTTTCCCGAAGTTTGAGCGCGATATTAGCCTCTTACACCTATAAATAGAGCCCCAACGCCTATAGAAAATGGGGTCTTTTGGCTAATCGACGTCCAGACTCTGCCGGATTCAATTCTACACTTCACCACTACTGTTGTAATCAAATTTCAGAGCTATAATCTATAGTAGTCTGCTGTAATTGATTGAAATCACCAAGTGAATATCAATAAAGTCATCAAGTACAGAGTGGACGTAGGCCAGATCGCCGAACCACTATAAATTCTGTGTTGTTTTTTGCTGCATTCTTTTGAATTTTTTGAGTGTTCTTTGTTTTTTATTCTTTGTATATTATTCTTCGGAGATCTGTGATTGTGAATTATCAACTATTGGGTGTTTATGAACAATTTAGGCACAAACATTTTGGTGCTTTCACTGAGAAGGCTAACTCAGGGATTCTATCATTTGGAAGTTAAATTTGAAGGCTTAGAGATTCAGATCTGAAGAGCTATGACAAGGCAAACAAGTAGAAGACAAACGGCAGAAAGAAGCTAGCATGAAGGGAGTCAAGCGGCTTCTTCAGGTGCAAATCTGACATCGATCTTCATCACCAGGGATGAGATGGAGATGATGATGAGAAGACAAGAGAAATGATCCAGAATTTGTTTCGACAGATTGGGCAACTTGGAGCGCAAAATCAAGGAACGACCGGAGTTCAGAATGGAGCAGGACCATCCTGCATAGGACCAGAGCTAGGGGCACACACCTAGAGCATGTTGATCTAATCCTGGGGAGAGAGTCAGGGGCATCCGAGCAACCTGGTGGCAATAGAGGGATGAACGTTCAGCCAGGGGGTAGACTCCTGAAGGTTCTCACGGACGTGGGGAACAAAATGGATGCAATACTCAGGGATTTTAGCTTGCGGACAATGATAGATTGGTAGAAATGGTCAGATGAGCCATGAGAGGTGGGTTAGTAAACAGAGATCTAGAAGATGTAAACAGGAGTCCTTTTTCTCCTAAGATTAGGATGGCTAGGAACCCACCAGAATTCAAATTACCATCGATGGAAATGTATGATGGGAGGACAGATCCTGTGGTCCATCTGACAAGGTATATGAGGCACATGGAAGTGCTGGGGGCATCACAAGAGGTCATGGCCCGGTGCTTTCCATTGTATCTGACGGATATCACAGCATTATGGTTTAGACAGCTGGAGAGCGGCTCCATAGGAAAATGGGTCAATTTAACCGAGAAATTCATGAGGCAATTCAGGGTTCACATTTCAAGACCCAAGAATATGATGAGTTTGGCAACTCTAAAGCAAAAAGACGAGGAATCTTCGAGGAGTTTTCTGACGCGGTTTAATGCGGCAGCAGCATCAGTGGATCGACCAGATCCATCTATGGTTATGATGGCAGCTGTATCCAAAATAGCCGATGGCACAGAGTTCGAGAACTCGTTAACTAAAGATCCGCCTATGGATCTGGGAGAATTCTATCATGAAGCCAAAAAGTTCTTGCGATTGGAGGATGCTAGTGCGGAAAGAGAAGAAGGAGTTGATGTTTATGCAGTCAAGGGTGGAAATCCACCTGGAAAAGATGTAGAGACTGGTAAAGGGAAACGAAAGGCTGAGGATAATGATGACAGGTCGAAGCGACCACGGAGGGAGCCACGATTCACCACTTATTCAGAGCTGAATAAGAGTTTTGGAGCGAATCTACCATGACACCAGAGAGCAAGTTTCTTATCGTAGACCAATGCGACGGAATCCGACTGTTGACGAGAGAAAATCAGACAAATATTGCTTGTTCCACAAGCTCAACGGTCATAGCACAAACGACTGTAGACATCTGAAGGATGAGGTGGAAGGGTATATCAGGAACGGTAGGCTACTTCAGTATGTGAGGAGGCGAGCTCTAACGGTGGAGCCAGAGTGACTACCGTCTGCATCAAATAGGGGTGAACCTGAATCGGGACACCGGATGGTTATTAATTGATTTGAATAATGATGAAAAAGTCGTAAACTTCTCACTAACACGGCTAAATCATTTACACATGTATGAGATCACGAACGATCCACAGGCATGCTCTGAATGACTATTGACCATATCGTAGTAAGAGTTTACACTTTGACATCTTTGCCTAGTTTTCATTTTGATTTGAACATTTGGATTCGATTTATTTGAACATTTCTGTTATCGAATTCATATGAATATTACTTTGATATTTGCAATTCCGGTTGAAGAAGTTACTTGTATATGCGTGGGATCGCGAACGGTCCACAAGTGTGTCTTGTATGGTGGCAAATCGCCAAAGTCGTTGATTCAGAAATTCACCCGAATGTGATATTTGACTCTAGTAACGCTAAGCCCCCCCTCAATATCCGATCGCGAACGATCACATTCTGCCTCGTGCGGCATCCGATCGCGAACGATCACATTCCACCTCGTGCGGCATCCGATCATGAACGGTCACATTCTGCCTCGTGCGGCATCCGATCCGAACGATCACATTCTGCCTCATGCGGCATCCGATTGCGAACAATCACATTCTGCCTCGTGCGACATCCGACCGGGAACGGTCACCGTTTGTCTGGAATGACACCCGATCGCGAGTAATCGCAAATCGTCTAGAATGACGTCTAACCTCGAACAGTCGCCCTTCGTTTGAAGCGGTACACTGACCCCGAACGGTCACCATTCGCCGCGAATGGCATCTGACTGCGTACCGTCCCATATCTCCTCAAATGACGTACGATCCCGAACGATCGTCGTTCGTCGTCAGATAAGACTGTCAATTTCTCTGCAGGTCATTAATAAGGTACGAACATCCAGCTTATGGCATTACAAAACTCACCTTCCTACCGCAACGCATGATTTGGGGGGCAAGTGTTATCCCACCTTTTGACAAAGCCTAGATACCCAAAAATTAACTGGAAATCAATGACCACTAGGCGTGAATATCGATTATGCATTACAGGTTCGCTATCGATATCGATGAATTTTTTCCGAGTCCTGATCGGGCCACAATTGACGAGACATAACAAGCAAAGCCATGAAAGCCGGTGTTTCAACTTTCTGGTTAATCTGAGTTCGTATGAATGAGATATGATTGATACAAGTTGGAGAAAATATACTGTTTGTATCCATCAAAAAGTCGAGGTGATTGCCTATTCGAATCCATCGGGTTCGTACCCATCAGAATGACTTTGCCTCATTCTGTTCGAATCCATCAGGTTCACATCGATCAAAGTGAACCCCATCCTATTCATATCCCCCTGATCGAATCGATCAAGGTTATCTGTTCGTGTCGATGTCGTAGGAGCCTTGCTCGCATCGATCGTAGATTTGCCTTTCGTATCGATCCCCAGAAATCATGGATCATTGTTCGTATCAATCAATAGGAGCCTTTATTTCGTATCGATCAGCTGATAGATACGAGCAAAGTCAAAGCCGATCGATACAAGCAGTACTCCCTTTAGTGATCGATACGAAATGGCACCCCAAATATTGATACAGTCATCGATGCGAACAGAGCTTCATCGTCACGAAACAGAGCATGAGCCGTAGATGCGAACATGTCGATGCAAACAAGGCGAAAGCCTCGGGACGACTCGATCAACCCGGCACAAAAGGTGGAGTAATCCAAGGATCTCGCGCCATGTCACCATGCGCTCACGTGACCAAATCGAATCGAAATGGATCGATGCGAATGATGGACTTGAACACGACAGCCTATACGAAACACAATCTTGCATCGATCATATCTCACAAACCATAAGTTCAAATGCTACGAAATTTTCACAGAAACTTACGTCCAAGCTGAAGAAGATTCCTGTCAAGTTTCGGCTCGATTCGATGAATTCTTGATCGATACAAAATTGGTTCGTATATATCACGGATTGAGTCCAAACTTTACTGGATCAATCGCGTGGGCCCCTTGACGTGCCAGAACAAGTTTCCTAAAGTTTGAGCGCGATATCAACCTCCTACTCCTATAAATAGAGCCCAAACGCCTACAAAAAATGGGGGCTTTTGGCTATTCGACGTACATACTCTACCGGATTCAATTCTACACTTCATCACTACAGTTGTAATCGAATTTCAAAGCTATAATCTACTGTAATTGTTTGAAATCACCAAGTGAATATCGATACAGTCATCAACTTCAGAGTGGACGTAGGCCAGATCGCCGAACCACTATAAATTCTATGTTGTTTACTGCATTCTTTTGAATTTTCTGAGTGTTCTTCATTTTTTATTCTCTGTATATTATTCTTCGAAGAACTTTCATTGTGAATTATCAACTATTGGGTGTTTGTGACCAATTTAGGCGCAAACATAGAGGATTTACAAGACTCTGTGGCTTTGAAAATCGATGAGGCTTCTCTTCGTAGGATTTCCATTAAGCATGGAGGATGTACGAGCCTCATATCATAATGGTAGAGCTTACCTGCCTCTAAAATGGAACAATGCATCTAAAAAATATATGTATTAGGTAGGATGGTTCCTCCTTTTAATCCATTCATCCGGAAGATGCTACATTATTTTAGATAGGCTCTAGTCTAGTTGCATCCAAATGGCTATTTATTTTTGCATTGCACACATACGATATTCCTCGAGTTCTTATACCATGAACAGACCCTAAAGGATACTAGATTAGTTTACAATTTCAATCGACAAAAGGAGAGCCTCTCGTACATTTAATGGAGTCAATTAGTAAATGTTAGGATGTAATCGATGCTTGGAACAGGCTGAGTGCTTTTAAGGACAAATGATTTTATATGCGTTACCTACTTGGTTTCACAGTACGATGGCTAGAAGGATGTAAGTGTTGTTTCAAACTCAATCTTGGATGCTTTCATTCAAGTTGTACCTTAAACAAAGCTGTTTTTTGAATCTTGCAGGTAACTACCCACAACCCAGCGGTAACAAATATTCAGAGGTGGTTTCAAAGCTCAGAAATATACCAGTGGAATATAGAGATATTAATTCCCTTATTATCGATGAGTGCCTTTTTCCTTTTGGCTTTTTAGAAGAGGGCCGCAGCACTGGGTTATCAGGGAACGCTAAAGAGAAGTGGTAAGAGGAAGAGGCACTACTCAATAGGGAGGTGGTTGATGTTAATCCTATCGTGCCCCCAGTCAAGGGGACTCAGGATGATGTTGAAGAAGGCAAAACAAGGAGTGATGCTAATGAGCCTGGTCGTGGTAATGTAGGTTTAGGCCATGAGCCTACAGCCGGGTCATCTCAAGACACACAACTTCTTGCTTTAAAGGAGAGAAAAGGGAAGAAGCTTATTTACAAGCTTTGCAAAGGGAAAATTGCCAAGCAGCCCAAGCCAACCACTACTACCGTTGTTTAATCCACTCCTTTGCCTTCAAAAGATATATTCAAGAGATTGGTGAACATCTAAATATCGGGGGATGTCGGTAGGTATGATTTCACTAATATAAGCCTTGAGCGGTTTGATTCTCCTATCCGAATTAGTGCTTACATTCCTTTTACTAGCATAGGAGAGGTCACTCCAGCTAGCAAAGCTCCAACACCTGGTCCATCAGTGGGACACTAGGATACTTACATCCATGCGCATGACATCCCATGACACCTGCCTATTTTTAATTCTATTGATGCTGATACGTCTTTGTTTTATTTGTAAGTTCCATAGGGCGCTCTTATAACTTTGATCACTTAAAGAAGTCATCGCATTCGCAGCCTTCTAATTTTGAGCACAGTCGAGGTCCAGACTTTGGTTGATAATTTTTCCAAGAGAGGGAAGACTGTGATAGAGGATGATCAGGACAGAAGCTACTAGTCCAAGGACTAATTGTCTAGACACAAGTCGAAGTCTCATTCTTCTCATCATAAAGAGGTCGATCCATATCCCACCGTATATAGCGATGGCAAGTCATTATCCAACATACCCACTTCGATTGCAGTACCTAAGAAATATTCAAGTTCTTCCGATACCCAACGATCCTCTGAACATCGGTCTGGCATAGGAAGCCCCGATACATCATATTGTAGGCATCGAAAACACATCCTCGTAACTTCAATTGCTCCAATTAAATTTCCAACAGCGCTTGATGCTACTGCTTCAGAAAGGATGGCCACACTTAAGGCCACATTTCCAAAGATATGCTTCCATGAGTTCAAATTCGTCCCTAATATGCACTCAATCCCATCAAAGGCAAAGGACACAAAGCTTTCTTATATCAGTGATGTATATGACCAGCATAGCACAACTCTACATGTAGCTGAGCGAATCTCTTAAGTGTCGATGAAAAGGAAGCATGAGATTGCTTGCTTAAGTCTCGAGGCGGCTCAATATAAATAAACGATCAAACACTTGATGTGGAAGTTAAGGGATTGAAAAAAAGCGGGATGATGTCGAGAAGAGAGCCAGTGAATCTTCTAAAGTAGTTGAGCGTATGAAGAAAGGGGATTAAATTGAACTGGATGGTGCCTTTCGTCATAATGGTACTTCAGCTCTCTAGAAGGACGTTTTGCAGAAAGACAAGGATGCTCTGAAAAAAGATAATGATGCTTTGACTCTTTGTATTCGAAAGCTTGAGGAGGAGCTTGAAAGGGGAAAAAGGAGAAGATTAAAGCTCAACAAGAGTCTCAAGAATTTTGCAAGAAAATCGTCAAGGCACTCATGACTAAGGAAGTGGCTGAGAAACAACTTAAGCAAACAGAGACCCTCAAAGAAGAGGCTAAGGAGGTCAGTAGGATAGACGTAAAGGACGATTTTGATCCCCTATTGATATATTATAATGCAAATGTCCTTCTTAACATGAAGGTCCAATTCCTCGAAGAGGGATACCCTGAGTCGTTAGTTAATGCTTGGGACTATATCGTGGAGATGAAGAAGAAATCTCTTGGTGGCACCGAGGTTGATGAGCAGCAGCTCATGCATGAAATCTTGTGCGGTGAAGGGCTTGATGAACTAAAAGTTGCTCGGCTTAGTCTATTTCATGACCCTACATCCACCAAGCAGGAGAAAGAAGGCGGTGAAGCCTCTAGGCCAGGCTTTCAAGACCCTTTTACATGTCAGGAAACTGGTGCCTCAGCTTCTCATACCCCTGAAAAGGATACAGGCTATAATTCGAATGAGCTTGAGATGCATAACTATTTTAAGCTATCTCCAATTCTTAAAGGCTGCACTCTGGTTCAAACCAAAGGCCAGTCCGATGAAGGTATATCTCTCACCTCCCCGACGATCGAGAAGGTTTACATCTTGTGCACAAAAGTCACGAGCTTACCTATTGAACCTTATGAAATTACAAGTCTGTCTGCATCCATCCGTGCTCCTAGTTGTGAATTCATCCTGGGACGACAGGCACTAACCGTGCACGAAGTCCACAGTAGTCATTACTATACAAACAGTTCTGACTGTCCAATCCGTTAAGACCCTCATCCCCGATGCTAATTCATAGAGGCTTTAAATGATGAAAGACGAAAAATAAGCAGGCCCAAGATGAGAAAAAATTTCATGGTGACTTATGGCTCTAATTATATAAAGGAGCTCAGCGAGTGCATTGCGAACGAGAAGCGGGATGAGAAGATTAAAATGGAGCATGCCGAGGTGGATGTCTCTCCACTCCAAACCCTACTGCCTGGTGGTATCATCCCTGAGGAGGTTGACATTTTTGTTTCTTGGAGTGATACCACTTCCATTTCTATTTCTAAAAACATTTCACCCTAGGATTACAAGAGCAGAGGAAAATCAAAGAGGAAGGGTAAGGGCGATAACACCGGTGAATCTACCACAAAGAAGCACAAGAAGAATAAGAAATAGCCGTTGAATTAGTTTTGGTTATGGATAGCAAGGTAGCTAGTTCTTTTTGGGTCGTGATTGTGCAGGTATATCCCCGCTTTTGGTTTCTAGTTTCCAGAATAAACTTGTACTTAACTTTCTAAGTTTCAACATGTGAATAAAAACTTCTTCATTTAAGTTTAACTTTTGTATGAATTTGTTTAAGTGTTCAAGCTATTATGTTTTCCATTTAATGTACTTGTAATTTATTGTTAGTTGTTTAAGTTGCAACATCATTTGGTTGTCCGTTACTTCAGGCATTGATTTGGTAAGTCTATCTTAAGGCCTCCTTTCGGTCATGGCCTTAGTTCGCATTAAGCACTAGGAATGAGCCATAGTGTTACACTGTCGTATTCAGCGGTTAGTTGATTATACTCCTGCCCCCAATCTCAGGTTGGCTAAGGTAGTTCATGGATGGTTGGATCCCATCCATTACGAGTTTATACCCCTCTTGTCGGGTTTGGGATAGAGGTGACGAATGAATGGTCAAGTTACAATCATTTGTTTGTTTATACTTACATTTTTACTCTAGGAGCCAGATTTAGTCGACGCTTGGTTAACCACACCGGTTTGATGTTTATACTGCAGTCTACACTCTAAGTACTAGAGTTATTTTGGTAAATGGTCGAATCACATTTTCCTAGGTTAATTCTTTTGCCCCAAGTTAAGGGAAAAGTCGAAGAGTGGTTCATCTATCACGTCCACTTTTACTTATATTCCTCCCATCAAATTATGGGATGGAGTTAGTTAACGGGTGGTCAAGTCACATCCGTTCTATGTTTATACTTAGTCCTTCATATTATACAAGAGAATTATTAGATGAACGGTCAAGCTATGTTTATTTTAATCGATTCGATCATAGGCCTAAGAGCTTGATTGACACCAAACACTGGGAACTCATTTGTCTATATTAGGTTTACGTAGATGTTCGTCGATCGCATATCACAACTATTATACCACGCACAAATAATTCACAAATATAGAAAAAACTACAAATTTTATTGCAAGATGAAAAAGAAAACAATAGATTCTGTCTTATTACATGGCCTTGAGCTGAAATGCCAAATTAAATTCTAAATGAAACATAACTGAACTAAACAAAATTAAGTGAAGTAGCAATGTAGATGCTCACTATTCTAGGCCTTAGGGAGTGCAATATCATCGACAGTCCTTAGTTTGAAATTTCCAACTCCAAAATTTTGATCGATGACATACAGTCCTTTCCATCGCGAACACATGCTGGTAAGGCTAGGAAAGACCTATCTCAAAAAAAGATCCCCAATTTCAAAGGTCCTAGCTGTACATTTTAATGTTATAGTATCGGGCCACTCAGTGTCGGTGTGTAGCTGCGCTGTAGTCAGCTTCTTCGTGCTTCTCATCGATCATATCTAGAGATTCCAAAAGTAGATCTCAGTTTTTTCTAGGGCTATGTTAAGTCACTCAATGAGAAGGTACTTCAATTTCTACGAGAATCATAGATTTAAAGCCATAAGCAAGGGCGAATGGAGTGTGACCAGTCGTTGATTTATGGGTGGTTTTGTATGCACATCGTCTAACAAGAGTTCATCAACCCACTTGCCTCTTACCTTTTCCATACACTTCTTCAAAATAGAATTTATGATTTTATTAACAGCTTCGACCTATCCATTAGCTTGAGGGTAAGCAACTGTCGCAAATCTTTTCTCGATATAATTCCAGCAGTAGAATTCTTTAAATTCAGCACTATTGAATTGGGTCCCAATTTCAGTTATGATTATTCGAAGGAGACCAAAACGACAGATGATATCTCATACAACAAAGTTGATTACTTTTTTCCTAGTGATCCTTTCTAAAGGTTCAGCTTCAGCCCTTTTAGTAAGGTAGTCGACTGTTAGGATGGCATATTACGCACTACCTTTGGAAATCGGTAGGGTGCTGATGATGTCTATACCCCCTATAGCAAATGGTCATGGTCTAAACATTTGAGTAGTCTCCGTTGATGGGGCACTCAGAATCTTTGCATATCTCTAGCATTTATCGCATCATCTAATGTAGTCAACTGTATCTCGATTGACATTGGCCAGTAATAACCATAACAAAGTATCTTTTTCGCCAAGGTTTAACCCTAGATGTGATTGCCACATTCTTCTTCATGCACTTCTCTTAATATTTGTTTGACTTCATCGTTAGTAATGCACCGAAGTAGGGGAATGGAAAAATCATTCTTGTACATGACCCCTTCTTGAAGGATATATTATGAAGCTTTACGAAGAACCTATTGCTTTTCAATCCTCCTTTCGGGAAGGATTCCCCTTTGCAAATAATCTTTTATCGGAGTCATCCATGAAAACTTCTCAATCTCCATTTCTAAGACCCAATCAATCTCCATGTGGTCAATGCTCAAAGCATTAAGTATTTCAACTGGGACTATGCCCACAAGTTATGTGTAATATCCCCTATTTTGAGGCCCAAAGATAAGCGCTGAAAATGCTACAGCCATCTACAATATTAACTTATGACGACAAGCTACATTAATGTTAATGGTATCAATAATATCAGAAGCACATGAATATGAAACAAAATCATAGATTAAAAAAAAGATTTGGTTACATTTCACAAAACATGCTTCATATCCAATTACATAATCCCAATCGTTTCCCAGGTTCAGATCATATATAATTATTATATAAATATGCTAAGAGCAACATATGAAGATGTCCCCTTGGTTGATCAGAGTACTAAATAGTCATAATAGACATAATACAACATAGTGGAAATAAAAACATAAAAACTCCCAAATAGCTAGCATTAGCCTCCTGTTCGTCTCCAGAAGCTTTATTCGTGCACCTACTAAAACCTAAAAATCCTCAACCCTTAGCCTACTCTAATCAGTTTTGAGCACCCAAGATTTAAGGGGAAAAACATAAACTTCGAGTCAGACATAAAGCCTAGTGTGAATAACACTATACATCTCGATTATCCGATATTAAGTGAGACCTCGCCGCTTAGCGGAACGGATTTTCCCTCACTAATAGCCTTTTAAAACATATATTTCACAATTCAAAATCCTACAACCACACTAGTTAAAACAATATTAGCAACATCATGTATGCATATAAATCAGCTAATAAATCAACTATCTGTCCATACATTATAGCATTGTTTGGCGGACCATGAACCTTTGGCCGACTCGGGCCTACCAGATAAAACAAACAAATACTCTTACTTCTGTTAGATACTCTTCTGGATAGTCCGTCCCTAACTTAATTCTCCCAGGGTCAAGTGATCCTAATGGTTTTGAAGACTCACCAATAACCTTTCCTCACTCTGTATATTACCTTCTATGTGTAACATCATTTTAGTCTTATCTGTGACAAAGCCCTGCACACTGGAATTTTGGACTTATATCAAATATGAGCTACTAGATAAAGTATAGGGCGCGACCCTATACCAGTCCCATCTAGTATTCTAATATCTGAGTCATTTTACATAGGGTCATCTATGCTTAAAATTTTCCTTGAAAACATATCTTTCAAATTGATTTAATCCTTTTAAGTCATAAATAAACAAGGAAAATATACTATGCTTTAGTCAAATTACCTTGCCATGTTATATACACTTTACACAGAACATTGTTGATAAAAACATTCAAAACCTTTGAAAGTACCCCTTTCGAAATCGTTGAAAGTACCCCTTTCAATACAAGTAAGTTACTTTACTTTATAACCTAGGCTGAAGGCCAAAACATACCTTTCAAAATCATTTGCATTTAACCATTCAAAAACATTGAAATCATTTCTTTCAAAAGCTATATAACACCATAGATGTCCCCCTTTCAAAACACTTCAAATATGTTTTACGAAACCATTGGAAACCTACCATTTAAAACCTTTCGAAAACATTAGGGAACCACCCCTTCGAAACCACTATCTTAAACCTTTTGAAAACATTGAGTTCTTTCCATAAATCAAACCTTTCGAAAGCATTTGGGTTCAAGTAAAACATGTGGAACAACCTTTCGAAACCATTTAAAACTTTTCCTTTCGAAACCTTTGAGTTTAACTTTCAATAGAACAAAGGGCCTTAAAACAACTAAGTCGAAAGTACTCCTTCAATAGAAATTTCCTAAGTAAATAAATAGATGGTGTCGAAACAAATCCATTCGAAAGAATTAGAGAAGCGGTTATAGGTTTTAAAGTGAAAACATCCCTTTGAAGGCATTGCTTTGAAAGATTGAATACGACAGCAAGGGGTTTCGACCCCTCCGAAAGCTTCTTTATAAAACAAAAGGCGCAAGCTCTTTCGAAACCATTCTTTGAATCCATTTAAGCAAGTCGAAAGCTGTCTATGTCGAAAGCATTCTTTTCAAAAGCAAAGCAGGCGCAATTCCTTTTAAAAGCAAAGTAAGGTGACCTCTTCGAAACCCCTTGTTTCGACTATATACCTTTCACTATGTCCAATTCACTACGTACCAGTCTTTGACACCATGTGCATTAGTTTCAATGGAGATGGAGGTGGAAGTATCTAGTCGAAAGGTAGGTGCCGAAAGTGGCAAAACAGCAATGTCTTATAAAAACTGATTTTTACTTAAAAAGGTTTTTGTTTATCAACATATGATTGGTTGCTTATTTTTTTACAAATTCTTTTCTAAAAGTGCTGTCGAAAAATCAGAAGTAAATAATTTAAAAGATTTACAAAATGCCCCTTCTCCTTTTATAAATATATAAAATATCTAAGCCATATACCTTAAATAATTTTATATACTTATTAAAGCACTTAGGAAAATTCTGTAAAAATTTCCTAAAACAATTTTTAATACTTTTAATAATATAGACCCAAAAGGAATATAAATTATTCGTATTTAAATTTAAACCCAATTAATCATTTTATTTACTAAAAAATTAATAATAAATCCGCATTAATTCTGAAAATTATGAAATTTGAATCCCATCTCTAAAATATTATTTTTGACCTTATCTCAAAATTGCAAGGCATTTGCATGTCATCTAATAGGGTTTTCACATTAAAGCTTATCATAAAATCTATATGAGATAGCATAAATCATCAACACACATATATATATATCCATTTTAACAATAAAAAACATGGCAAAACATTTGCAAAATAATTTGGATTTCAATCTAGAACTGAAAATAATAAAAACATGAGTTGTAACCTATTATTCACCTTAGATTTGCCGTTAAGGAGTTGAGATTTGATATTGGATTAAGTTGCTTAAGCTTCCTCCACTTATCTTCTTCTTATTTTCCATTAGTGGTGGCCAACCTCTTTGGTATTTGGTTTTTGATTGTGCATGTGAATAATGAACGTGAGTAAGGGTTTAAGGTATAACATTGTTACTTATTCCTATATTGCCCTTATCAACTACCGTAACTTATTCTATTTCATTTTTCCTTAATTCTTGTTTAAATGGTACATATACCTTCTAATTACACAAACCTTAATCCCCTTAATCATTCACATTATTTCATTTAATTTAACTAATTAAATGCCCTAAATAATGCTATTAAAATTTAGGGTTGTCACAGATTCCCTTTCTTAAATAATTTCATCTCAAAATTACGATAAGGTACGCATACAAATCAAACTTAAATATAAAACATACCGTGAAAAAAATTAGGATAATCATCTCTAATCCTGCTCTCAGTTTCCCATGAATAGTTTCTCTCATTGTCGCTCCACTAAACGTTAACTAGTCTAATTGTCTTGTTCCTTAGCCTCTTCTCGTCTATCGTGACTATACAAGTTGGCTTCCTAACTATAGTCAAGTTCAGTCCTACTACTAAGTCCTCTAACGTAGTCGGTGCTTTAGTAGTCTCTACATCTCGAATATACTTCTTTAGGTGAGAAATATGAAAAACATCATGGACTCCTGCTAAACTATTTGATAACTCTATCATATATGCGAGTTTCCCGATCTTCTCTACAATAGAAAGTGGTCCTACAATTCTCGGTGCTAATTTCCATGATTTACCAAATCGAATTACACCTTTCTTTTGTGATACCTTGACGAAAACATGATCTCCTATTAAAAACTCTAAGTCCTTCCATCTTCTATCAGCATAACTCTTCTGCCTAGACTGAGCTTCCTTCATTTTAGCTTGAATCAACTCAATCTTCTTTGCAGCTTCTCTAACTAAATCCGGACCAAGAACCAACCTATCCTCGGTCTCTAACAAACAAACTGAAGATTTGATTAGCCTTCCATATAAAGCTTCAAATGGTGCCATCCCTATACTAGTCTGATAACTATTGTTATATGAAAACTTAACTAAGTGTACATGGTCTTCCCATGATCCTCCAAAATCAAGCACACAAGCTCTTAACAGATCTTCTAAGACTTTGTTAACTCTCTCTCCGTTTGTCTATTTGTCTGTGGATGGTAAGTGGTACACATCTTGAGCTTGGTATGTAAAGCATCCTGTAGACTCTTTCAGAACTCCCTAGTGAATAAGGAATCTCTATCACTTACTATACTACTAGGAATTCCATGCAGTCAAACTATATTCTTCATAAACAACTTAGCCAAAACTGGTGCTGTCGTGGTTGACCTAACTGGGCTGAAATGGGCATTCTTTGTTAACCTATCCATTATGAACCATATGCTTTCATTTCCTCTATTAGATGTAGGAAACACGTCTATAAAATCCATTGGGATAGAATCCATCTTCCATATCGAAATATCTAAAGGATGAAGCAACTTACTTGGTTTCTGATGTTGGGCTTTTAACTATTGACAGTTTAGACTCTGCTTTATCCATAAGCCTACATCCCTCTTCATACCTTCCCAGAAGAAACCCCTCTTCATATCCTAGTACATCTTAGTTCATCCCGAATGAATAGTGAACTTTGAACGATGGCATTCTTTCAGAACTACCTTCCTATTGCTTCCTACATTTGGAACACACAACCTTCCTTTCTTCCTTAACCACCTATTTGGGTCAAGACTAAAATCTTTCAAGTCATCGCTCTCTGTTCCATCCCTTAACTTCCTGAACCACTCAGCAAATATTGGATCCTCTCCTTGCTTAGAAGCAACCCTTTCAATTATCACTAGTTGAACTTCTAAACATGATAACATAACAGTTTCCTTACTAGATCTAGCTTCAGATCTCCCCTATACTCTACATGTTGTCACCGCTTCCAAATCTTTCCACTTAGTTATCATCGCCAACACTGCATTCTGACGTCTTCTGCTAAGTGCATCTGCAACCTTGTAGCCTTTTCCTAGTGCATACTTAATACCAAAATCATAAGCGGCTATAAACTCCAACCACCGTTGCTATCTCATAGTCAACACCATCCAAGAGAATAAATATTTCAGCAACTTATGATCTATGTACAACTCGAATCTATCTCCCAAAAGATAATAGCTTCACACCTTCAATGCAAAAATCACTACAGTTAATTCCAAATCATGAGTTGGGTACCTAAGATCATACGGTTTAAGCTGTCGAGAAGCATAGGCAATCACTTTACCTCTTTACATTAACACAGCTCCTAATCCTATTCTACGTGCATCTGTATATACCACTAAATCTCGATTACCTTCTGGAACAACTAACACAAATGTGTTAGTCAATAAGTGTTTCAGCTTCTGGAATGCCTCCTCACACTTATCGGTCAAAAGAAACTTCAAGTCCTTTCGCATTAGCTTGGTCATAGATGCTGATGTCCACGAAAAATCCTTAATGAATTTTCGATAATACCTAGATAATCCAAGAAAACTCTTTATCTTAATCATTGTCTCGGGCCTCATCTAATTATTCACTACCTCGATCTTAGTCGGGTCTACATAAAATCCTCTCTCTAAGACACATGAAACTTCACTTCCTTCTTCCACAAATAACACTTCGAAAACTTTACCTTCAATTGGTGCTACCTCAACGTCTCAAGGACCACTCTAATATGAACTTCATTCTCCCTTTCATCCTTAGAGTATATCAGAATACCATCTATGAAAACCAACATGAACCTATCCTAGTGCTCTCAGAAAACTCGGTTTATCAAATCTACAAAGAATGCTGGTGCATTAGTTAGTCCGAATGGCATTACTAACCATTCATACGATCCATATTTGGTTTTAAACACCATCAAAGGAATACTATCTTCTGTTACTCTAATCTAATGGAACCCATTGCTAAACCAACTGGGAAAATACCTTGGCTCCACTCAACCGATCGAATAAATCGTCAATTCTAGGTAATGGATATCGATTCGTTATCATCTTCTCATTCGAATTATGATAATCAATACACAACATTAATGATTCATCTGGTTTCTTGGCGAACACTATGGCTACTCCCCAAGGCAAACTGCTAGGTCTAATAAAACTTTTTCCTTCCAAACCCACCAACTGCACCTTTAGCTCTTTCATCTCGGTAGGTGTCATCCTGCTTGGCGGTCTACTTACTGGTTCTGCTCTTGGTACTAATCTATCCGAAACTCAATAGCTCATTTCAGTGGTTGTCCTACTACAGGTTCAAAGACATCTGCGAATTCTATAATAATGAAAACATGATTCAACTTGTCTTCTACCTCCACAACACCCAACAAAGCATTAACCTCAAAACTAGAATTTTCTACGGTTTATATAATCTGATCACTACAGTCAAGGTGTCTAAGTGATATTTTCCTACCGTGGCAAAATATCCTAGCATCATATTTACTTAAGCAATCCATATCCAAAATATTTCCAAACCCTACAAAATCAAACTACAAACAAAGGTATGACCTAACAATTCAATCTCTAGGTGGTCATACTTCATCCCAAGTGTCGCATACCCTCCTCTCGGATTTGCGACCCTTAAGGAAGTAACTAAGTATGAGGGTTCTAGGTTAAGCTTATCCATCAAACAATGAGACATAAAAGAATGTAATGCACGGGTATTAAATAAAATGCTAACTGACATACCATGAGTCATATGCGTACCTTCTAACATGGCCTTTCCTGTTTCCTTTGCTATTGGCTTCGAGGTAGATAGCTCTAATGCAAACACTTTGCCTCTTCCATCCTTGGCTGGCTCCTTGCATTGGTCCTCGTAATGTCCGATTTGATCGCAGTTGAAGCATTTAATATTCTTCTTCCCGATCACCTTCTTTCCATCTCCAGAGCGACATTCATTTGCAAAATGCCCTTTCTTGTCACATTTATAGCAAACAACCTCTGCCTTCCCTTTCTTAGCAGCTCCTTCCTTCTGAGCTCCTTGCTTTTGGAAAAACTTCCTTTTCTGACTCTATACTACTTGAACCTCCTTTGCCTTATTTCTTTTAAGAAAAGCAAGCATCTCTTCATGTCTCAATGCCATCTCAACAACAAAATCACATGGATCCCTAATGTGCGATAACATAGCCCTAGCAAGCTCAGGTTTTAACCCCTTGATGAACTTCTCGTTCCTTTTAATCACAGTATTCACTGTAGCATAACGATATCTTGCTAGCTCCTTAAACCTTGTTGCATACTTCAGCACAGCCATGTCTCCCTACTCCAACTCAGCAAACTTCCTAAGCAGAGTAGACATAGCGATCTCTGACATAAATCTATCCTCAAATCTCCTTTTGAATTCAGCCCATGTCATTATCTCTTCATTAACTCCAATCGTAACACTGTTCCATAGATACAACATTGCTCTTTATAACTTTTTAGAAGCAAGACTCCTCTTCTTCTCATCATTGAGCCCTAAATCAAGAAACATCCTCTTGCAATGCAGCAACCAGTTCTCCACCTCGATTGCATCTTCAGTACAAATGAACGGCTTTCCTTCCAATCAAGCATAATCTCTACTCAAAACAACATAGTTGTTGACCACCGAAGCTTCTTGATTTCCTCCTCCAACTTCTCCAACGGAATATCCAGCTTACATCATGTTGACAAAGAGCTGATACATTGCTCCCATGTCAACTTATGAGACACCAACACCCACATTTCCAGCTTCTGCCAAACCTGAGTTTCTCCTGGTATTTGGTCTGGCATTTCCATTAGTTGTGGTGCTTCCAATACCAAGGTTAACTATTCCACTTCCACCCTCCATATATAAATTCGAGACTTTGTGAGATACAGAAGAATATCCTAAGAGAGATAGGAGAATAGAGCTAAAACATACACTTACATATAGAAAATACAAGTACATTACTACAGCGCAATCCCATAACCCAATCTTTTCTCTAAGTCCTTAGGATTATGCTTTCAAAATAATTTTAAGTTTAAAGATTTTCATAAACCTATGATCTGATATTAAGTTGTAACATCCCCTATCTTGAGGCCCAAAGCTAAGCGCTATAATGTTGTAGTCATCTATAGTATTAACTTCCAACGACAAAATACGATGATGTTAATGGTATCCATAATATCAAAAGCACATGAATATGAAACAAAATCATAGATTCAAAAACAACATTTATGATTACATTTCAAAAAATATCTTTCATATCCAATTACATAATCCCAATCGTTTCTTAGCTTCAGATCAACTATAATTATTATATATATATGCCAAGAGCGACATATGAAGATGCCTCCTTGGTTAATCAGAGTACAAACTATTCATAACAGACTTAATACAACATAGCGGAAATAAAAACATAACAACTCCTAAATAGCTAGCATCAGCCTCATATTTGTCCCCGTATTCTTTATTCGTCCACCTACTAAAAACTAAAAATCCTCAAACCTCAGTCTACTCAAATCAATTTTGATCACCTGAGAGTTTAAGGGGAAAACCATAACCTTCGAGTCAAACATAAAGTTTGGTGTGAATAATACTATACATCTCTATTATATGATATTAAGTGAGACTATGTCGTTTAGTAGAACGGGTTTCTCCTCACCAATACCCTTTTAAAATAAGTTTTTTGCAAATAAAAATCCTGCAACCACACTGGTTAAAATAATATTAGCAATACCATGTATGCATACAAATCGGGTAATGATGGACAATTTGTCCGAACACTATAGTTTTTTTTGGCTAACTACTAACCTTTGGCTGATTTAGGCCCGCTAGACAAAATAAACAAATAGCCTTCTGTTAGATACTCTTTTGGACGGTCTGTCCTTAACTTAATTCTTCTAGGGTCAGTTGATCCTAATGGTTTTGTGGGCTCACCAATAACCTATCTTCACTATGTATATTCGTTTCTGTGTGTAACATCATTTTAGTATTACCCGTGACAAAGCCCTACACATTGGAATTTAGGACTTATATTAGGTAGGGACTACTAACCAACGTATAGGGCGTGATCCCATACCAGTCTCATTTGGTATTCTAATATCTGAGTCATTTTACGTAGGGTCACCTACCATTAAAAATTTCCTTGAAAACATTTCTTTGAAATTGATTTAACACTTTTTAATCATACTTAAACAAGGCAATCATACTCCATGCTTTACTCAAATCACCTAGCCATGTTATATGTATTTTACACAAAACATTGTTGATGAAAACAATCGAAAACTTTAAAAGTATCCATTTCGAAACTATTAAAACCATTAAAAGTACCCCTTTCGATACAAGTAAGCTACTTTACTTTATAACCTAACTGAAGGCCAAAATATACCTTTTGAAACCATGTGCATTTAACCTTTCGAAAACATTCAAATCATCTCTTTCAAACACTTTATAAAACCATAAACATCCTTCTATCAAAACACTTCAAATACATATTTCAAAACCATTGGAAACCATCCATTTAAAACCTTTTGAAGACTTTAGGGAACCACTCTTTCGAAACCTTTATCTTAAAACTTCTAAAAATATTGAGTTCTTTACATAAATCAAATCTTTCGAAAGTATTTGGGTTCAAGTAAAACATGTGGAACAACCTTTCGAAACCATTCAAAACTATTCCTTTCGAAACCTTTGAGTTTGACATTCAATAGAACAAAAGGTCTTAAAACAACTAAGTTGAAATAACTCTTTTGAAAGCAATTTCCTAAGTAAAAGAAGTGGATTGTGTTAAGACCAATCCCTTCGAAAGCATTGGAGAAGTGGCTAAGGGTTTTAAAGTGAAAGCACCCCTTTGAAGGCATTGCTTCGAAAGGTTGAAGGCGGCAGCAAGGAGTTTCTACCCCTTTGAAAGCTTCTTTAAAAACAAAAGGTGCAACCTCATTCGAAACCGTTCTTTAAAGCAATTTGACTAAGTCAAAAGCTATCTAAGTCGAAAGCATTCTTTTCGAAAGCAAAGTAGGCGCATTTTATTTTAAAACCTAAGTAAGTTTCGACCTCATTGGAACCCTTTTTTTATTATATACCTTTCACCTATGTCCAATTCACTACGTACCAAGTCTTTGATACCATGCGCATTGGTTTCGATGGAGACGGAGGCAGAAGTATCTAGTCGGAATATAGGTGCTGAAAGTGGCGAAACAACAATGTCTTTTAAAAACTGATTTTTGACGTAAAAAGGTAATTTCTTCCCTACTAACATGCTTTGTTTGTCAACATATGATTGGTTGCTAATTTCTTTTTCAATTTTTTTCTAAAAGTGCTACTGAAATTTCAAAAGTAAATAATATAAAAGATTTACAAAATGCCACTTCTCCTTTTATAAATATATGAAATATTTAACTCCCACACCTTAAATAACTTTATTTACTTATTAAAACACTTAGGAAAATTATGCAAACATTCCTAGACAATAAAACCCACAATTTTGCACCATTTAAATCAACAATAAAACCGCACATGCTGGACTTGAATAATTCAAAGCACTAGATTGTAATATAATTTTAGAGCAAATAAAACCAATCACAGAATCATAAACATAGAATTTACCAAGATAACTAGCAGCGGAAGTAAAATATAACCATAGTAGTTCATGAAGCTATTACAAACAGAGTCACAAAACAAGTACAAGATACCAGAGTCTGAAAGTAAATACAACAGAAATCCTAATACATAAACGTCCGCTAGTACATAAGCTGAATAGAATTACTGAATAGAAATAGATAACAACTAGATACATAGATAATCTCCAGTAATCCTAGCTCCAGAAGGTGAATCCATAGCTGAAATACTTAGGCTGACCCGAGCATAAAGCAAAAACACAAAACACTCAAGTCAATACATACATACTTATATAATGTAAACCAACTCAAGTGAAGTGTAATAAAATGCACAAGTAACTTAAAGGATGCTTGGGACCACCCATCCTTTAAGGATCTGTGAAACTATCTACTATGTAGTAATATACGCTATTATAATAATGTCTAAAGTAAAGTATAATATATTTAAAAATAGCATTAAGGCGTTACCCATATTCCCCTTAACACATTTTATATATTCCCATAGTCTATACAGTAACATAATTGTTATCCCGCCTTTTGGCAAGGCCGAGATACCAGGAAACTGACTGGAAAACAAGGGTTGTACATCCTCAGCATTGAATAGCTATTGGGTAACCACGGACATCGATGAATTTTGCCCAAGTCCGGATTGGGCTACAATTCATAAAACATATTAAGCAGAGCCATGAAAGCCAACGTTCCAATTTTCAAGACAATCCGAGTCCGTATGCTCAAGTTATCACCAGTGAATAGTGGAGGAAGTAGCCCTAGGATCGAATCCATAAGCCCAACCTTGCTTCGAATCCATCGAACGTCCTCTACTTCGAATTCCTCAAGGCAAGATACTTCGAATCCATGGGACTACTTCACTTCGTATCCTTCAGGATGAAGACCTTCGAATCCAATAGGGCAGAGTACTTCGAATACATGCAGTTGATTCACTTCGAATCCATCCTGTAACCTCACTTCGACTCCATCCCATGACTTGCTTCGAAACCATTCAGTTAGGAAGCCTTCGTATCGATCAACTATGGTATACCCTGATCGGTACGAAGGAGCATCCATTCGATCGATTCGAAGGAACATATCTTCGAATCCACTACCTCGAATCCACTAAGTCAAGGCGGCTAAAACCATGGATTCGACCCAGTAAACTCGGAGAAAAAGATGGATCGACCCGAGAAGTGCGCGCACCACGTAATCATTCACATGCGCCAACCATCGATTCGACCCTATCGATTCGAACCAAGCTTGACAACCGGAAATACAATCTTGAATCGATTATAACTCAGGATCTACAAGTCCAAATGCTATGAAATTTTCACAGGAGCTTACGTACACGCTGAAGAATGTCCACACCAATTTCACCTCGATTGGATGCTTTCTTGATCGATTCGAACCCGAGTTCGAATAGATCCCAAAGTGGGCTCGGATTTCCAAAATCCGGGCGTGTGGGCCCCTTCACGTGCCAGAAGCGGTCTCCCCGAATTTTAGACGAAATATCAGCCTCTTACGCCTATAAATAGAGCCTCTGGTCATTCAGAAAGGGGGAGAATTTTTAGAGATAAAGTACGCCCGGACGCTGCCAGAATCACTCCATATCATCATCACTGCCGTTGATTTCGAATTTAAGCTTATTATCTGCTGTACTTCGCTCTAGAACACTTGTAATCTTCAAGTACCAATCAATAAAGTGATAAAACCTCATAGTGGACGTAGGCAAATCGCCGAACTACTCTAAATTATTGTCTTCTGTACAATTTACTTTTTTGTGACTTGGAGTTTTTGTTAGATAATCCTCATTTTCAATTTGATTTCTTCATTTATTATCTCTTCAAAAAAATTCGAAGAGTGTTGCCCAATTTTGGTGTAAACACTTTGGTGCTTTCATTGAGAAAACCCATATTTTCTCCTGCTCGTTGGATCTGTCATCGATACTGGATTGGATAAATATAAGAGAGAGATCCAGACTTCAATTTCAGAATCCTTCCATACTATTCAGATTTACCAAAATCTAGGAAATGATTCTACACCTCAACATGGTTAGCACGAGAACCACTTCCACCGCCGCTGGTCAAGAAGGCCGGGATAGACAGAATCCCGCGCATCTACCTCCACCCAATCAAGATGATACCGGGAATTCAGATCCATCAGGTCCGGTCACTCGACAAGAGTTCCAGACATTACTCCAGGAACTAACCCAAAGTCGGCAACAGCTGACTGAAAAATTACGCGCCAATGTTGAGTTGACTAATCAACCAAACCGCCAAAGGCGTAGAAGATCCAGAAGGGACCATGTCCCTCATTGTTCCACTGAAAGCTCTGCCTTGTTTGATTACAGCGGCAAATCTACTCGTCCCAGGCTAGACGAAAGTCATGCTTATGATGCTGGTCACCAACAAGCATTAACTGTTGGGCAGATAAGAGTTGGCCCTTCTGCCATTTTTCATACAGGACCCTCCTTCCGAGGAGGCACTGTTCCACAACATACTACGGATAACCATGCCACCGCCACCACAGTTGACATAGGAGTTGATACCCGAAATCACTCCAATCAGAACACTACACCAGCATTTACAAGGATTGATACACGACAATCCTTCCACTAACTCCAAATTTCTAGGGTGCGAATTGGAGTATAAACATCCAATAAATCGTTCCCAGAGTGCGAACGGACTCCAAATTCCCAGAGTGCGAATTGGAGTATAAACATCCAATAAAGCGTTCCCAGAGTGCGAACAGACTCCAAATCCCCAGAGTGCGAATTGGAGTATAAACATCCAATAAACCGTTCCCAGAGTGCGAACGGACTCCAAATTCCCAGAGTGCGAATTGGAGTATAAACATCCAATAAATCGTTCCCAGAGTGCGAACGGACTCCAAATTCCCAGAGCGCGAATTGGAGTATAAACATCCAATAAATCGTTCACAGAGTGCGAACGGACTCCAAATTCCCACAGTGCGAATTGGAGTATAAACATCCAATAAATCGTTTCCAGAGTGCGAACGGACTCCAAATTCCCAGAGTGAGAATTGGAGTATAAACATCAAATAAATCGCTCCCAGAGTGCGAACAGACTCCACATTCCCAGAGTACGAATTGGAGTATAAACATTTAATAACTCGTTCCCAGAGTGCGAACAGACTCCAAATTCCTAGAGTACGAATTGGAGTATAAACATCAAATCCATCGTTCCCAGAGTGTGAACGAATTCCTAAAAAGCCAAAATAGGTGTGACTGACCATCTATCGGCTAACTCCAACTTCTCAGAGCGTGAATTGGAGTATAAAATTACAGGTTCCCGGAACGCGAACCGAAGCATCCGTGCTGACTCCGTGTTCCCAAAGAGCGAATCGGAGTATAAAATTACAAAGTTCTCGGAGCACGAACCCAAACATACATGATATCTCCAAATTCCAAGAGTGTGAATTGGAGCCCAAATACCAAGTCAAAGTTCCCGGGGTGGGAACCGAAATATCAATTTTAACTCCAAGTTCCCAAAGCATGAAGTGGAGTATAAACATTAATTCCAGGTTCCCGGAGCACGAACCGTGCCACAAACATCGATAACTCTCAAATTCCCAGAGTGCGAACCAGATTATCGATCTCAAATTATCCTAAGTCCCCAGAATGTGGATATGTGCTTAAGATTTGCAATAAGTGTGATCAACCACCAAAATACGAATGTTGTTCCCCGAAACCGAGGGGCGAAAAAGCTTAAGTGTTAATCACTAACTGAAGCAGTACAATGCCCGGAGTTCAACTCATTCATCAATCACGACACGTAATTGTGTTTTTCAGACTTGGCAAATAAAAAACGAACTCTACTTAACGGTAAAAAACACCATAAGTACACCGGATTGAAAGCCAAACACTGCAAATACTTAAGTAATAGAAAAGAACAATTTCCCATTCCATCAACTAACAAAAAGAGGTTTGATTACATGGCAAATCAAAAAAATTCGATTAAGTGGAGGCTGAATCCACACTTATACACGGCTCTAAAAGAACGAAAGAAGAAGTAAAATAACTGCTATTTACAACTACATGACAAGTCAAGAAGCTCAATCCTTCTTCTTCTGAGGCTTCTTATTTGGAGTCGAGCTGCTGGACCCACTACCTAGTTTCCTACGAGATTTCTTGCCCTTCTTTGGTTCATCCTCCGGATCTTGCATAATATCAACATCTTCCTCGGAGCTGGAGGGGACAGAGATCCTTTTGGAAGGGCGAACTGAAGGCATAGGAGCTGTGACAGGTGTCTGTTCTGCAACGCTTGGGACGGTCACCGTGCCGCCAGGAGAAATCACCATTAGAGAAGATAAGCTTGATGGGGCAGTGCCGCTTCCAGAACCACCGACCGTTGTCACCGTGGCCATCTCAGCACTTATCTCGGCAAAAATCTCTTCTTCTCGAGACAACTGAGCTGCGTTGGATACGCTAGTGGTCGTCATGACAGAACTGAAAACTGGAGCAACTCCTTTCATTACGAATGAAGGATCAGGAATAGGGTCAAGAGAATGACCAAGTAGCTCCTCAATCATTTGAGCATCGAATAACATCGAGCTCCCCTCCCCAATGTCACCGGCCATGGCAGCAGTTGAAACCGCTTCGGTGACAATAACATCGTGCGTAGGATATAGGACTGGAGGAACTGGGGGCACGGGCGCGGCACTTTCAGTCACTGAACAAAGGAGAGAAAAAATAGCCAGTCTAGCAAATTCTCTCAAAAATCGTTGTTTTAAAACACGAGGGAAATAATCGAAGTACCTTCCTTGCCTTGCCTCGGAGCTTGAACAGGTTCGGAGACAGCAGTCTTACCAGGAGATAACCCCTGTTGATCCGGATTGCAGGCAGGAATGACTTGTGGATCAACCGCGATGATAACTTCGGACGAAGTCGGGACAGGAACTTCGATACTCTCACTGTGATGCGCAACACCCGAACCCTCGCCGATCTCCGTCTGCTGAATGCCGAGTTTTTCTTTCTCGACGGAGATTATCGCCTCATGAAGAATTCTCCTCTCTTCCTCGCTGAGTAGACGTGACTCGAGCTCAAACTCGTCTAGTGCTTCATCCGGACGAGACATCCTCTTGTTCTCCACTAGTTTTTTCCAGGCACTGTAGAGAAGCAGAGAGTCATCTCCTAGCCATGCGAGATTTCTGTGCTCTAACACGTTGGCATTATATGTATCCAGGAGTTCGTCAAACTCAGCCTCCATCTTGTACCTCTCCACCTGGACTTTCTCCTCCACTTCCGTTTCCACCTCCTTAACCCTAGCGACTGCTGCATCGCGCTCAGCCTGAAGAGACACAGCTTGCTCACACGCTTCTTGAGTGGCCATATTAGCATCATCGTTTTCCTTTCTTATGTCAGCAAACTTGGCCTTTAACTCCTTCAGTTCTTTAACTGCCGCATCCCGCTCGGCCTCAACATTTTTGTATCGATGGCCCAAGTCTTCTACTAAAGTGCAATGTGCCTATTGCATCTTTGCCATCTCAACTAATGTCTCATCGACCTTTTTTAGCGATTCAACTTCGGCCCTACGGGAGGACTCCGTCTCAGATTGAAGTATATCGACAATACGGTTCTTCTGAGCCAAGTCGACTTCCAGTTTCTCAATAATTTTGGCCCGATCAAAGGCTGCTTTTGAAGCTTTAACGGCCGCCTTATACCATTCCTTGTACCGAGCATAGAAGTCGCGGGTATAACTAAGTGCTGTGGTCACAGCATATTCGGGAATTCTTTTAAGATTAGGAGGGAAGATGCAAGCGTTGAAGCAAATTTCTAGTAAATCCTTCTTCAATTAAGCAAGTCTAATAGCCCCTTCACCGGATGGTTCAATAGGAGCCTCCTCCACAGTCGTGGTCGTAACAACCTCAGTTCTAGAATGATGTGACTCAGGCCTCGAAACCTGTGAAGACGGTTGCTGTCGCATAGGCTCAGATACATGAATATGGCTTCGGGGTGGCGGAGGAGAGCGAGAAGGGGAACGGTATCTCCGATCTCTGTCCGAGCACTCTTGACTAGAGTAACTACGAGGACAGTCCCTTGCATAATATTCTTGGCCATGATACCTCCGTTCGCGATCGCGATCGAAGTCCCTACATCGAGATTCATAGTAAGACGAAGGATGATGCACACTTCGGAGTTTGTCTAGTGTAGATTGACGGCCAGACATAGCACCTGCAAAAGAGGAGCAACTCAGTTAAACACCAGGTGAAAGCAATACGATCTATGCGGAAGTCATGTAGTGTTATGAAAGTGTATGCAAATGTGCAAAACCCCTGACCAACCAGAAGTGTCGACTGCACTAACGGGTAAAAGCTCGCTTATTTCTAACGCTTCCCGGAGTTCATCCAACCCGGACTCGTGGTGGAGAGATACGTACTCTGGGATGGGAATGTCATCCAGTCCTCTAAAAGCATCTCCTGATTGACAAGGAGCAGCGTCAGAGATAGTAATTCCGGGGATCAAATGGGATACAACTACAGACTTTCGTCTCTTAAATTTAGGGACAACAGCCTTGCCTTTCCGCTTCTCTTCTATTCGGGAAAGATCAGCCGCTAGCTCGGTATCTGTGGGCGTCCTTTCATCGTCGCTCATTTCTCTTATTACTATGCCGGGTTTTCTTTTCACCGTTTTCTTCTTTGTCTTCGAAGTAGGCTTCGCCAACCCCTCAATAACAATGCTCTGGTCCATCTCTATTAAACCCAGCATCCTTAAGTTATTGTCAGTTAACACCGAGTCGATGTGCCTTAATTCGCTCGGGATCCCTTGTAAGCTCCGAACGATGCCTTTATAATATCCACCGTCAGGCTTCGAATTGATGGCTGCAAGAAGGACAGAGAATTAGTACAGGTGTTAAGAATAGCTATTCAAGAGAGACTTGCGACACTTACGTCTAGACAGCCATCGCCTAGCAAACCCTTGGGGGCACCGAACAAAAAACCATTCGGCTTTGAAATAGCTAAGTCTAGTCCAAGCCCCGGTCACGACTTGGCAGTTTTTGACCGCTTCCAGAAAAGTAAAAGATGGGCTATCACCCCTACTTTTGAAGTTAAATATGTGTCTAATCTCAGACGGCCGCGACCGGTGAAAGAAACAATCCATAAATATGATGAAGGCACTGTTCAGCAACGGATGTCCGTTAGGATGAAGCTGCGAGGGAGCAATTCCTAAGAATGATAACATCTCCCTGATATACTGGTTAAATGGAGGGAGAGTTCTAGCCACACAGGCGTGACGGTAGAAAGCAGTATCCCCATCGGGCGGATTGTGAGGTCTGTCGTCAACGCCCGGTAGCAAAACATCATCCGGGGATAAGTTATGTTTCAAGCAAATCCGGCCCAGTAAGGCTTCAGAAATACTGGACGAAACAGAGTCGATAGGATCCTCGATAAATATGGCTTGCGGAACTTCGTCCGGAGCCGGACCAACAACTTCGGGAGGAATGTCAAGGATTTCAAGCACAGGAGGAGGCGAACTCTGTACCTCTTGTTGTTGAGATCTCAAAGATTCCATAACTAACTAACTCATCAGAAAGCAACATTAAGCACATAGAAAACCCGTTCATTCCCAGTGTAAAGTGTGTGCGGTGCAGTGTAGAGTTGTGCATTACTTTGAAGAATTCTACAGAGTTAGAGAAAATTTGCAGACAGCAAGATGTGCGAACGAAAAAACTCTAAAATCAGACCGGAAATGACCGTCATCGCTGACCGTCATAACCGCGCCATCCGGATGTTATCGACCAATTCAAGCATAAATCCGTTATATTTTGGTTAGGCCACAGTTCCATCGACGAGCTTCAAGAGATAGTTAAATATGCAGCCCTACAGTCAAGTTCAATTATGCAAGGCAGAAGCTCGTCGGAATCAAGTATTCAAGTGTGTTAAGATTCAGCTTGAAATTAGTCGTAGTTCAAGTGTTGGAGAAAGTCAGGGATAATGTTTTTTCGCATCGAGTAGGGTCGAATCGATCGCTTCGCATCGATGCAGCTCGACTCGATAAGCTTCGTATCGATCAAGGTTGGCCCTGCACGTCTTCGCATCGATGGGCCTTAGATCGATGTTATTTGTATCGACCAAAGTCCTTCGAATCCATCGGGAAAATGTTCGTACCAATCAGAAATAAGAGCCTTGAATCGACCAAGTTTAATGTCTTTGAATCGATCGGTCTATGTGTTCGAATCAATCACACGTTACAATGGATTGATACGAACTCCAACTGCCTTCGATCGATTCGAACCACTTCACCCCACAAACAATCGATACGAAGTCGTGCAATCAAGATCGACTCGAACTATCCCACCCTGAATCGATACGAAGAAAAAAAGTAATCAGAATCTCCTTCTTCTCCAAGAAACATCAACACTTTGCCACAATCCATCCCTCGGTTCGATCAATTCCGCTCAGATCTCACAATCCTTCGAAATTGATCTCAGAAGAATTCAAGAATGATGGCAATTCCAGTTTCATCATTTCTAGCTCGGTTTTGATCCATTAATTACCTGATTTGTTATAATAATGAGTGAAGGATTGAAAATTTCGATCAGGTTCGAAGAAGCGTCTCTCTCAAGCCTGGGGGATCGACATGAAGAAAAAGGCAGAGTAATAGTAAAAAGTAAAAAATGAAAGTGAGCTAAGCCTCGCGTATTTATATGGATCCAAGGGAGGAAAAGAGACGCTTTGCCTCCCGGTCGACCTGACCGATTGTTACCGATCAAACACTGATCGATTCGAACGATCACGTTCGAATCCATCAAGACAGCATCGATAGGAAGCTTCATTGATTCGTGGCAGTTAACAAAAGCCGAATTGAAGTCACTATATCCCATCGATTCGAAGTACCAGCTTCACAGCCATTGATTCGCAGCAATTCGGGGTCTATCGATTCGAAAGATTAATTCGAATCCATCGGGAACCATCGATGAGAACGAACGCACCGCTTCGATATGAAAAAATTACTTGTCAACCTTTCTCATCGATTCAGGAGAGGGTCGATACAAGAGGATGACCATTAACAAACACCAAGACGATGTTTTAACTCGAATTACAAATCGATTCAGGAGAGGATCGATATAGAATTCGATAACAAACTGAACTGACAACGACTTGCAAACACGCAACATTAACTAAAGTCAAGGTAACACATATATGCACATATGTCTGACAAATATTTGATCTTTGACATTCACAAGGATCAAAGGCTCATCTCGTCATGATTTCGACGACAAACAGCCAATCACAATTACACAACGGTCAATTACAGCAATACAGAATACAACTTTCAACGAAACATGTCACAGTTGTCCAAAGTGAGACTACAGCTTTTCAAAGCACGTCATGTTTACACAAGATGTACTTTGGGGGGCAAATTTTATCCCGTCTTTTGGCAATGCCGAGATACCAGGAAACTGACTGGAAAACAAGGGTTGTACATCCTCAGCATTGAATAGCTATTGGGTAACCACGGACATCGATGAATTTTGCCTAAGTCCGGATCGGGCTACAATTCATAAAACATATCAAGCAGAGCCATGAAAGCCAACGTTCCAATTTTCAAGACAATCCGAGTTCGTGTGCTCAAGTTATCACCAGTGAAAAGTGGAGGAAGTAGCCCTAAGATCGAATCCATAAGCCCAATTTTGCAACGAATCCATCGAACGTCCTCTACTTCGAATCCCTCAAGGCAAGATACTTCGAATCCATGGGACTACTTCACTTCGTATCCTTCAGGATGAAGACCTTCGAATCCAATAAGGCAGAGTACTTCGAATCCATGCAGTTGATTCACTTTGAATCCATCATGTAACCTCACTTCGACTCCATTCCATGACTTGCTTTGAAACCATTCAGTTAGGAAGACTTCGTATCGATCAACTATGGTATACCCTGATCGATACGAAGGAGCATCCATTCGGTCGATTCGAAGGAATATATCTTCGAATCCACTACCTCGAATCCACTAAGTCAAGGCGGCTAAAACCATGGATTCGACCCAGTAAACTCGGAGAAAAAGATGGATCGACCTATGAAGTGCGTGCACCACGTCATCATTCACATGCGCCAACCATCGATTCGACCCTATCGATTCGATCGGGATCAATTCGAACCAAGCATGACAACCAGAAATACAATCTTGAATCGATCATAACTCAGGATCTACAAGTCCAAATGCTATGAAATTTTCACAGGAGCTTACGTACACGTTGAAGAATTTCCACACCAAATTTCACCTCGATTGGATGCTTTCTTGATCGATTCGAACCCGAGTTCGAATCGATCCCAAAGTGGGCCCGGATTTCCAGAATCCGGGTATGTGGGCCCCCTCACGTGCCAGAAGCGGTCTCCCTGAATTTTAGGCGAAATATCAGCCTCTTATGCCTATAAATAGAGCCCCTGGTCATTCAGAAAGGGCGGAGAATTTTTAGAGATAAAGCACGCCCGGACGCTGCCAGAATCACTCCATATCATCATCACTGCCGCTGATTTCGAGTTTAAGCTTATTATCTACTGTACTTCGCTCTAGAACACTTGTTATTTTCAAGTACCAATCAATAAAGTGATAAAACTTCATAGTGGACATAGGTAAATCACCGAACCACTCTAAATTATTGTCTTCTACGCAATTTACTTTTTTGTGACTTGGAGTTTTTGTTAGATAATCCTCATTTTCAATTTGATTTCTTCATTTATTATCTCTTCAAAAACTTCCGAAGAGTGTTACCCAATTTTGGTGCAAACAGTAATCTCCCCTGTACTGGGCGTCGTTAGAGGGCACTCCATAGGTATGGTACAAAACAAAATCGTATAAGGCACGCTAAGGTAGGTGACACGACACAACTAGGCAATGCCAGTGTAGATATAATAATTACACTTCCAGACCAGTGGTAACGCATAGCCGCAGCTACCGCCCACCTTGAGCCACACTCCCAAAATCAAAGGTGCGCACCAATCAATCACAAAGTAATAAAATGGCATATGAAGAAGTGTGTTTGATAAGAGGAGCTACCTCATTAGCCCATCAAATTGCTCCTGTTTTAGCCACCTTATGCCAACTCACGGGAGTCGGGTCCACGTATATACCTTAATAGAATGTCGCCACCATCCTACTTCATTCTGGAATCTCCACCGCGTACACGGTTGTTAAAGTGGTTTTCGAAGTTGGCAGAGAGTATGAAAACTTCTGATCCCGGTCTTTTTAACAACCAAACATTATTATAACCCATGGATATTTATTTCAAAACATATCTATTCCAAAACCATTAAAAATCAAATGCTATTACTCTTTCCAAAATAATATTCATTTCAAAATTGGTAATACTTCCAAATCTGTATATATTAGTTATAGAACTTTTAAAAATGTAATAATTTGAAATCATAACACTTTCAAAAACCATACACTTATTATAGCATTTTAAAAATGTAATAAGTTAGAAATTGTAACACTTTAAAAATATTATTCCTATATAATAGCACTTTGGAAAACACTATAATTTAGAAATAGTAGCACTTTCAAAACATAAGCTAAAGTAACATAGCATTTTTAAAACATAACTAAATTAACGTATCATTTTAAAAATACTACAAGTACTACTGTAAGATGTTTTAAACATACTATTTCAATATACCATTATATTTAAAAATCATTAAATCAAATTTTTAAATTTAAATTTCATATATTCAACAATTCAAAATACTTAATAATTTTTATAAAACTATTATTTAGAATTAACCATGGGTTTGTATAATATTTTCTAACCTAGGTCAAGTGACACAGATATACTTCATTTCAATCCGCAATTTACAAAAAAAATGCGGGTTCTATCATTTCAAACCCGCAATCCCAAGTCAAATAAAATAAAAATCGCTTGTGATCATTTTAGCTTATAAGGATATTTCCCTATTCTAACGTCCGTTCGGGTATGTATCATTTCAACCCATAGTGATTCTATACTAATAGGCAACTTGCTGTGTGAGAAGCAGAAAAATAAAATAAATAGTATAACATGGCATATCATATCAGGTGATGTAACAGGCATATAATCAGGTTATAACATCGTGAAATATCATATCACAGGCATGTATAAATTACTATCAACATAACATAACATCACCTACAATTCACATGTCATTGTTTCACAATTATATAAGTACGGATATCGAGAGTGATAAACTCACCTTCTAAAGCTGGAGATAACAATCCAAGACACATGACCAAACTCCGAAAAGCATGACAAAGCACGAATCAAATTCGAGTGGATGAAGAGACAAGATTCAAATCTTGTAAACAAACAAATATAAACGTACATAATTATACATTATACAAAAGATCATAAATCAAAACAATGCATAAGTATGAATCAAAATGAAGTAAAGATTGGCTTAACCAAACAAGTGGGCTCGGCCACCATGCAAGTAAACTAGCCATCATCAAAACATGGCTCGACCATGTTGTTTTTGAAGCATCTTTGCTCGGCCATGTAAAGGAAAAAGCACGGTTAGGGTATGAATGGATGGTGGTAAGGCAAAAGGTCATGTGGAAGGCAAGGAGGCAAAGACATGTTGATGTTTGGGTTCGGCCCTATGCTAAAGTGGCTCGGCCATATGCTAAAGTGGGTCGGCCATGGGTGCTAAAGCTTGGATCAGGTCAAGGCACATCTGGTCACGGCTTGGAGATGGAGTATTGGTCATGGAAAGGCATTGGAATGGTGGAATAAGTGGCGACCGAAGCAAGAAAATAGGAAGGGGATGGTGTAAGGCTCGGCTAGGGTTTGCAAGCATGTTTTGGTGATGGATTTTGGACCATGGTGGTCACGTCCTGGCTGGAGATGGTGATGATGTGATGGAGACTGGTCATAGGTGGTGGTGATAAGGAGTTGTGGCCGGCTAAAGGAAGAAGCATGTGATGGCCGAGCTTTGCTTGAGAATAAAAGAGAATGGAAAAAGAAACTTACTGTAAAATATTTTGGTCAGGAAATGAAATGAGAAATAGAGATGGGAATAAGAAGTTTTGTACGTAAATGAGAAGGAGATGAGAAGTTTGTACGGCTAAGAAATGGAAATGCTTGAACGACTAGGGTAATGAAGAGGCATCATATTAAAGAAAGAAACTTATGTTTCTTGAATCTCCAAAACCCATTAGCAAACAAGTCCAAAATCCAAATAAAATATCAAAGTCCAATCCAAAATAAAAATAGAAATGAAATAAAAAATATAGAATAGAAAATATACCAATAAAATACTGAAATAATTGCGTGTAAAGCGCTGAATTTTATCAGATTTTAAAAGTATAAAGCAGAATTTGATGAAACAAAAAGCAGAACGAATATCAAAATCAAATTCAGCTTCAAAGTAAAAGATTGAAAATTTAAAATTCAAATTTAAAAATTTCAACTGAGAGTCAAAGTTTGACCACAGTTGACCAGAATATATAATTTTCAGAAAATCTTTATTTTATTATATTTGGAAAATAAATTATAAACAAGATCCAAAATTACATTGGAAAATTCCAAAATTTCAATTTTAAATAATTTAAAAAACAAAGTTTTCAAATAGATTGAATTAAAAATACTTACAAAATTTATAGGTTGTTACACCCTTTTCCCCACTAAAAAATTTTCGTTCTCGAAAAGGAACGAGACTCGAAAATAAGGAAAGATAAGATAGAAAAGCGATGAAACAAACAATTCCAGATTCGAAGCACACATGCTCCCCTCCGTCTCCCTGGTACAATCCCGATCATCCGTACTCCACTGCACTTTGACCAGGTTGACAGATTTCCTTCTCAACTGCTTCGTACCTCTATCGATAATCCGAAGTGGCTTTCTTTCGACGGTAGGATTAGGCTTAATATCCAAACTCTCGAGAGCATGAGGCTGGACAATCAAGGATGGATCATGTAGATATCGACGAAGATGCGAAACGTGGAATATATTCTGCACTCCAGAAAACTTCTTAGGCAAATCTAGACGATAAGCTAAAGAACCAATCCTCTTTGAGATTCGGAAAGGACCAACAAACCTAGGAGAAAGCTTCCCTCTTCGACCAAACCGAATCACATTTCTTAAGGAAGAGACCTTAAGGAAAACTAGATCACCTACAGAGAACTCCATACTCCTCCTACGTCGATCAGCATACTTCTTCTGCCTATCCTGAGCACTCCTCATCTTTCTCTTTATCTCCTCAACCTTCTCAGAAGCCTCTAAAATCATATCAGGACCAATAACCAAATGATTACCAGATTCATCCAGCAAGATAGATTTGCAAGGTCTTCCGTAAAGAGCGGTAAACGGAGACTATTCAATACTGGCCAGAATTCAAAGGCAAATGAGATAGATAAGAGATTAAGATAAGAATAAAATAGAAGACTGAAAATATACCTAATAATTGTTGTTATAGGTGAATTCAACAAGATGGAGATGATCTTCCCA
Source organism: Allium cepa (assembly GCA_030765085.1). NCBI lineage: Eukaryota > Viridiplantae > Streptophyta > Magnoliopsida > Asparagales > Amaryllidaceae > Allium > Allium cepa. The sequence continues at coordinate 980,581,487 of CM060934.1, forward strand.
AGATCCTCCATAATCTAAAACACAAGCACGAAGAAGATCCTCCAGAATCTGATTCACTCTTTTTGTTGACCGTCGGTCTGTGGATTGTAAGCAGTGCTCAGATTCAGGTGAGTACCCAAAGGTTCCTGAAAAGCTTTCCAAAACTGACTGGTAAAGATAGGATCCCGATCACAAACAATACTGAGAGAAGCATCATGGAAATGAACAATCTCCGTTATATAAATCTCAGACAAACTAGAAGCAGAACGAGTAGACTTGACCGAAATGAAATTAGCTGACTTAGTCAATCTATCCATAATAAACCAAATATTCTCATTACCCCTCCTATTCCATGGTAATCTATCAATAAAATCCGTAGAAACCTGTTTCCATTTCCAATTAGGTACCTCAAGGGGCAGCAATAAACCAGGGGTCTTCTGATGGTCAGTTTGACTTGCTAACAAGTCGCACACCTGCTAACAAAGATAGAGATATCTTGCCTCATACCTCTCCACCAATAAATCTTATTCATATCCTAATACATCTTCGTCACACCAGGATGAATAGTAAGTCCAGATCAATGATTTTCCCTAAGTAACTCTTGCCTCAATCCATCGACATTCGGGTCACAAATCCGATTATTAATCCTCAAAATCCTTCTATCATCGATCTGAGCTCCACTACCATCAGGACTACTACCAACAACTCTGCTACGAACACTCTCCTTCATAAGCCTAAGCGTCTCATCCTCATCCTGCTTAGTTATGATAGGATCCAATAGTAAGGAAAAAACAACAAGCTGACACAACATCGCCTTCTTCCGACTGAAAGCATCGGCTACAACATTAGCCTTCCCAGAGGTATAGCTAATGTCGAGATCACAAGAAGTAAGAAACTTAAGCCACCTAACCTACCGCTGATTCAAATCCTTCTTGGTGAAGATATACTTCAAAGACCGATGATCAGTAAAGAGCTCCAACTTAGCACCCAAAAGATGATGTTTCCAAAGCTTCAAAGCAAAAACCACAACAAGTAATTTCAAATCGTGAGCTTCATAATTGGCTTCATGCGTCTTCAGCTGGCGACTGGCATAAGCAATGACCTTCCCATCCTGCATCAGAATAGCTCTAAAACCCTCACAACTAGCATCAGTGTATACCGTTAATCCCTCATTTCCATTTGGAATGGTAAGCACTAGTGCGGAAGTAAGCTTACACTTCAGCTCATTGAATGCAGCTCTACACTTATCATTCCATATAAACTCAGCATTCTTACAGGTCAAAGCAGTGAGAGGTGCAGAAATCCGAGCAAAATTCTCAATGAATCTCTGATAATAACCGGCAAGACCAAGAAAATTACAGATATCAGATAGAGTCCTAGGAGTTTCCCAATCCTGCAACAGAATATGGAGAAATAAGGACCAGAAAAAAGATAGAATGATCAAATTATAGAAAGTGAAGAAAGGAAAGACTTAAATTGATCGCAGCGATCTTGACTGGATCAACAAAAACTCCATTACTAGAAACAATATGCCCGAGAAATCAGACTTCATCTTTCCAGAAATGGCATTTCGAGAATTTAGCTTTCAACCGATGACTCCTAAGAGTTCCCAAAACAAAGCCCAAATGGGATTTATGCTCCTCCTTAGACTTAGAGAAAACAAGAATATCATCGACAAAGACTAGAACACATTTGTTAATCACATCACGAAAAACAAGATTTATCAAATCAACAAAGAAAGCAGGAGCGTTAGTCAAACCAAAAGGCATAACTAGCCATTCATAGAAACCATTCTTGGTATAGAAGGCAGTCTTGGGAATACTTTCCTCAGCAACTCTGAGCTTGTGAAAACCTGTGGCAAGATCAAGCGAGAAAACAGTACCTCCATGGAGCCGATCGAACATATCATTGATGCGAGCCATAGGATATCTGTTCCTCATAGTGAGCTTGTTCAGCTCCCTATAATCAACACACATCCTCAAAGAACCATCGGACTTAGCGACAAAAACCACTACTGCTCCCCATTTGGAATGGCTAGGTCTGATCAGACCTTTGGAGAACAAGTCCTCAATTTGCTTCCTCAACTCAACCTTCTCACGAGGTGCCATTCCTCTAGGAGGAAGAACTATAGGTTGAGCTCCAGGAATAAGATCAATACAGAAATCGACTTCCCGCTTAGGAGGTAAAAAAGTGACTTCACCAAATACATCGGGATATATTTTGACCACATGAGTCGAGTCAAGATCACCAGGAGAAGAATCAAGAGAATAAATAAAGCTGCTAGCAAAATCCTGTGGCAAACAACATTGAATCACCAAAGAATTACCAAAACCATCCATAAGAGAAACAACACGGGTTTTACAAGAGAAAACGGCTTCATGCCTCTTAAGATAGTCACCCCCAAGTAATAGATTAAAAGCATCAAAACCTAGAACATGGAAATCACCACTGAAAACGGTGATCGGAATAGAGGAGTTTCACTCGATTACAAATCCTATTAAGGTTTGCAGGACCACCAATATGGTTTTTAACACATAAAGGTTCAAAAGCAAACTCGGGCAAAAGAAGATGCTCAAATTTATCACAAAGATCCACAGAAATAAAGCTATGGGAAGCTCCAGTATCAAATAAAACAGGAACATACGAATTAAACAGAGAAATAGTGCCCTGAAGAGTACCTTGAGCATCACTGGGAGCCAGAGTAGGTGTAGGTGGATCTGGTTAAGAAGCAGAGGTAACAGCAAAGATACCATAAGGCTTGCCCTTCTACTGAGTAGGACAATCCTTCCTAAAGTGGCCAAGCTGAAGACAAATATAACAGAGATCACACATGTTCAGCTGAGCGGGGGGAGGAACAACAACACTAACCAAAGTAGGACAACTATTGGCATGGTGTCCCTTCTAATCACATCTGAAGCAAGTAATGGAAGATAGGTCGACAGAGTGCCTCTGGGAAGAAGAAGATGCCAATCCTTGAGTCTTGTTTCAATTCTTCTTCTGCTGATGAAAGTTAGAGTTTCTCTTCTTAGGTTTACCAAAGAAAGACTGGGATGAAGTGGCACGAGCAACTAGAGGATCCTTAGAAGTAGGATTCTCATATCTGATGGTCATATCCATCAGACTAGTGAAAGGGCTATGCACATGAGCGATGAGACAATCATGGGCGAGCACCAGCTATGAACTTCTCATTTTCCTTGAGAGGAGTGTCAATCAGATTAGGGCCAAACTTAGAAAGTTCATTGAACTTCCTCTCATACTCAATGAATGACATATCACCCTGCTTAAGATCCATGAACTCCCGATACAGCTGAGACTTCCCTGCTTCAGGCATCTACTTCACAACAAAAGCATCCCTAAAGCACGATAACGAAATATAAGACAGATTTCAAAAAGAGAAAACTAAACCGAATTCAATACAAATAGAAGGTGATACCTAAACTGCTCCCAAGAAATATCAGCCTCTATAGTGTGGGTTATAACAGACTCCCACCAATCCAAGGCTGCTCCCTTTAACTGCAAAGCTGCCAACTGAAGCGCTAAGCATCAGTGATCTCAAGGCCGGAGAAAATCCTCTCTAAATCTTTCAACCACTGTTGATCCTCAATAATGCTCTCTGATCTGGTAAACTTGATGCCACCAAGCTCAGTGTACACCTTCCAGAGAGTAATGAACCTAACTGGTGCCACAAGCTTAGGAACTGGGGCAACGACACGACCCCTACCTCTAGCATTCATTCGATTCATCCTCAAAAATCAAGAATTAATTTTAGGGCAAAGGTAATTGAGAAATGAATACAAGATTAGATAAGATAAGATTAGATTCAACTTGAACTGAATATTCTAAACACAGAAATAACTAACAAGATAGATAAGGAAAGGGAAGAAGTTAGGAAAAATTGGATTTCAAAACAAGAAAAATTATATCAAAGTAATCTTTTAAAACTCCTTTTTGAAATCATTTGAAAATCATTTTATACTTTAAAATACGTTCTCTCACAAAGAATATGACTCTAAGATTGATTTCACTCATTTTAGGGTATTTCTACCCTATCTTTAATTAGTTTTTTGATCCGCAGGCTAAGGCTTGCCTAAAACTAAAGCTCTGATACCAAATGTAACGACCCACTATTTTGGACCATTCAAATCGGCAATAAAACCACACATGTCGGACTTAAATAATTCAAAATAGTAGACTGTAATATAATTTTGGAGAAAATAAAACCAATCACAGACACAGAAAATATCAGAATAACTCGCAGCGGAAATAAAATATAACCATAGTAGTTCATTAAGCTACTACAAACAGAGTCACAAAACAAGTACAAGATACCAGAGTCTGAAAGTAAATACAACAAAAATCCCAATACATAAATGTCCACTAGTACATAAGCTGAATAGAAATACTGAAAGAAAATAGATATCAACTAGTTGGATAGATAGTCTCCAACAATCCTAGCTCCAGAAGGTGAATCCAAAGCTGAAATACTCAGGCTGACCCGAGCGTAAAGCAAAAACACAAAACACTCGAGTCAGGACATACATACTTATACAATGTAAACCAACTCAAGTGAACTGCAATAAAATGCATAAGTAACTTAAAGGATGCTTGGGACCACCCATCCTTTAAGGATCCGTTAAACTATCTACTATGTAGTAATATATGCTACTATAATAATGTCTAAAGTAAAGTATAATATATTTAAAAATAGCGTTAAGGCGTTACCCATATCCCCTTTAATACATTTTATATATTCCTATAGTCTATATAGTACCGTAATCTCCCCCGTAATGTGCGTCGTCAGAGGGCACTCCATAGGTATGGTACAAAACAAAAACGTATAAGGCACGCTAGGGTAGGTGACTGTCAATTGCTTCTGTTTTAGCCACCTTATGCCAACTCGTGGGAGTTGGGTCTACATATATACCTTAATAGAATGTCGCCACCATCCTACTTAATTTTGGAATCTCCATCACGTACACGGTTGTTAAAGTGGTTTTCGGAATTGGCAGAGAGTATGACAACTTTCGATCCCGGTCTCTTTAACAACCAAACGTTATTATAACCCATGGGTATTTATTTCAGAACATTTCTATTCCAAAACCATTTAAAGTCAAATTCTATTACTCTTTCCAAAATAATATTCATTTCAAAATTTGTAATATTTCCAAATCCATATATATTAGTTATAACACTTTTAAAAAATGTAATAATTTAAAATCATAACACTTTCAAAACCATACCCTTATTATAGCAATTTAAAAATGTAACAAGTTAGAAATTGTAACACTTCAAAAATGTTATTCCTATATAATAGCACTTTGGAAAACATTACAATATGGAAATAGTAGTATTTTCAAAACAAAACCTAAAGCAACATAGCATTTTTAAAACATAACTAAATTAACATAGCATTTTAAAAATGCTACAAGTACTATTATAACATGTTTTAAACTACTATTTCAATTTTTATCATAGTCTTATTTATATAAAACATATCTATTTCATAATTAAAATCTATTATTATTAGGTTAGAATTAAAATTCCATATTAAATCAAATTTAAATTATTAAATTATTTATCAAAGACAACATCTTTAATTAAATTTTAAACCAATTATTTACTTAAAAAATTCCAATATACCATTATATATAAAAATCATTAAATCAAAATTTTAAATTTAAATTTCATATATTTAAAGATTCAAAGTACTTAATAATTTTTAGAAAACTAATATTTAAAATTAACCAGGGGTCTGTATAATATTTTCTAACCTAGGTCAAGTGATACGGATATATATCATTTCAATCCGTAATTTACAAAAAAATCCGGGTTCTATCATTTCAAACCCGCAATCCCAAGTAAAATAAAATAAAAATCGCTTGAGCCTATCATTTTAGCTTATAATGATTTTTCCCTATTGTAATGTCCATTTGGGTATGTATCATTTCAACCTATAGTGATTCTATACTAACAGGGAACTTGCAGTGTGAGAAGCAGAAAAATAAAATAAACAATATAACATGGTATATCATATCAAGTGATGTAACAGGCATATAATCAGGTTATAACATCATGAAATATCATATCACAGGCATATATAAATTACTATCAACATAACATATCATCAACTACAATTCACATGTCATTATTTCACAATTATTTAAGTACGAATATCGAGAGTGATAAACTTACCTTCTAAAGCTGGAGATAACAATTCAAGACACACAACCAAACTCTAAAAATCACGACAAAGCACGAATCAAATTTAAGTGGATGAAGAGCCAAGATTCAAATCTTGTAAAAAACAAATATAAACACACATAAGTATACATTATACAAAAGATTATTAATCAAAACAACGCATAAGTATGAATCAAAATGAAGTAAAGATTGGATTAACCAAACAAGTGGGCTCGGCCACCATGCAAGTTGACTAGCCATCATCAAAACATGGCTCGGCCATGTTGGTTTTGAAGCATATATGCTCGGCCATGGCAAGGAAAAAGGCACGACTAGGGTATGAATGGATGGTGCTAAGGAAAAAGGTCACGTGGAAGGCAAGGAGGCAAAGGCATGTTGATGTTTGGGTTCGACCCTATGCTAAAGTGGCTCGGCCATGGGTGCTAAAGCTTGGATCAGGTCAAGCCACATCTAGTCATGGCTTGGAGATGAAGTATTCATCACAGCAAGGCGTTGGATGGAATAAGTGGCGGCCGAAGCAAGCAAATAGGAAGGGATGGTGTAAGGCTCGGCTAGGGTTTGAAAGCATGTTTTGGTGATGGATTTTGGATCATGGTGGTCACGGCCTGGCTGGAGATGGTGATGATGTGATGGACGCCGGTCATAGGTAGTGGTGATAAGGAGTTGTGGTCGGCTAAAGGAAGAAGCATGTGATGGCCGAGCTTTGCTTGAGAATAAAAGAGAAAGGAAAAGGAAACTTACTATAATATATTTTGGTCAGGAAATGAAATGAGAAAGAGAGACGGGAATAAGAAGTTTTGTACGTGAATGAGAAGGAGAGGAGAAGTTTTGTATGGCTAAGAAATGGAAATGTTTGAACGGCTAGGGTAATGAAGAGGCCTCTCTTCATATTAAAGAAAGAAACTTATGTCTCTCGAATTTCCAAAGCCCATTAGCAAACAAGTCCAAAATCCAAATAAAATATCAAAGTCCAAACCAAAATAAAAAATGAAATAGAAAATATAGAATAGAAAATAAACCAATAAAATACTGAAAATAATCGCGTATAAAACGCAGAATTTTATTAGTTTTTAAAAGTATAAAGCAGAATTTGACGAAACGAAAAGCAGAATGAATATCAAAATCAAATTCAGCTTCAAAGAAAAAGATTGAAAATTTAAAATTCAAATTTAAAAATTTCAAGTGAAAGTCAAAGTTTGACCAGATTGACCAGAATATTAAATTTTCATAAAATATTTATTTTATTATATTTGGAAAATAAATTATAAACAAAATTCAAAATTACGTTGGAAAATTCCAAAATTTCAATTTTATATCATTTAAAAATCAAAATTTTCAAATAGATTGAATTAAAAATACTTACAAAATTTATGGGTTGTTACACTCTCCCCTACTCAAAACTTTTCATCCTCGAAAAGGAACGAGACATGAAAACAAGGAAAGATTAGATAGATAAGCGAATAGTTCCTGAAATAAACAATTCCAGATTCGAAGCACACATGCTCCCCTGCGTCTCCCTGGTACAATCCGATCATCCGTACTCCACTGCACTTTGACCAGGTTGACAGATTTCCTTCTCAACTGCTTCGTACCTCTGTCGATAATCCGAAGTGGCTTTCTTTCGACGGTAGGATTAGTCTTGATATCCAAACTCTCGAGAGCAGGAGGTTGGACAATCAAGGATGGATCATGTAGATATCGACGAAGATGCGAAACATGGAATACATTCTGCACTCCAGAAAACTTCTTAGGCAAATCTAGACGATAAGCTAAAGAACCAATCCTCTTTGAGATTCGGAAAGGACCAACAAACCTAGGAGCAAGCTTCCCTCTTCGACCAAACCGAATCACATTCCTTAAGGAAGAGACCTTAAGGAAAACTAGATCACCTACAGAGAACTCCAAACTCCTCCTACGCCGATCAGCATACTTCTTCTGCCTATCCTGAGCACTCCTCATCTTTCTCTTAATCTCCTCAACCTTCTCAGAAGCTTCCAAAATCATATCAGGACTATGAACGGAACGATTACTGGATTCTATCCAGCAAGATAGAGATTTGCAAGGTCTTTCGAAAAGAGCGGCAAATGGAGACATTTTAATATTAGCTTGAATTCAAAGACGAAATGAGATGGATAAAAGATTAGATGAGATTAAAATAGAAGACTGAAAATATACCTAATAACCGTTGTTATAGGTGAATTCAACAAGATGGAGATGATCTTCCCAAGATCCTCCATAATCCAGAACACAAGCACGAAGAAGATCCTCCAAAATCTGATTCACACTTTCTGTTTGACCATTGGTCTGTCGATGGTAAGCAGTGCTCAGATTTGGGTGAGTACCCAAAGATTCCTGAAAAGCTTTCCAAAACTGACTGGTAAAGATAGAATCTCAATCACAAACAATATTGAGAGGAACTCCATGGAGACGAACAATCTCTCTCATATAAATCTCAGACAAACTAGAAGCAAAACCGACAGACTTGACCGGAATGAAATAAGCTGACTTGGTCAATCTATCCACAGTAAACCAAGTATTCTCATTACCCCTCCTAGTCCTCGGTATTCCATCATTAAAATCCATAGAAACAAGTTCCCATTTCCAATTGGGGACCTTAAGGGGCTGCAATAAACCAAGGTCTTCTGATGGTCGACCTTGACTTGCTAACAAGTTACACACCTACTAACAAAGATAGAGATATCTCGCCTCATACCTCTCCACCAATAAAGCTTCTCCGTTTACTGATACATTTTCGTTACACCAAGATGAATAGAAAGTCTAGATCGATGATTTTCCCGAAGTAACCGTTGCCTCAATCCATCGATATTCGGGACACAAATCCGATTATTAATCCTCAAAATCCCTCTATCATCGATCTGAACTCCACTACCATTAGGATTACTACTACCAACTCTGCTACGAACATTCTCCTTCATAAGCCTAAGCATCTCATCCTCATCCTGCTTAACTATAATACGATCCAAAAGAGAGGAAGAAACAACAAGGTGCTACAACATCACCTTCTTTCGACTCAAAGCATCGGCTCCAACATTAGCCTTCCCAGGGGTATAGCTAATTTTGAGATCACAAGAAGGAAGAAACTCAAACCACCTAAACTGCTGCTGATTCAAATCCTTTTGGGTGAAGATATACTTCAAAGACTGATGATTAGTAAAGAGCTCAAACTTAGCACCCAAAAGACGATGTCTCCAAAGCTTCAAAGAAAAAACCACAACAAGCAATTCCAAATCATGAGCTGCATAATTGGCTTCATGGGTCTTCAACTGGCAACTGGCATAAGCAATGACCTTTCCATCCTGCTTCAGAACAGCTCCCAACTCTAACTGGGAATCATAGAAAATTTGCAATTTTTTTACTCCCAACTCTTTAGCAAGTTTGAGCCTGGGATCATGGCTTAATCTCCCGCTTGGTTATTCATCACAGGATAATCGATTTTCAGAGCGTAGCAGATCGAGCGTTCCTCGGGAGTAACTAGCACGACTTCAGTGCCAGAACACCGAGCGTTGGATGCTTCATCCATGTACATCTTATATTGGAAGGTAGGTTCTCCACTGCTCTCTGAAGAGTCACCTTATGTAGTGAATTCAATTATGAATTCCACCAAAGTTGTCCCTAGATAGCTCTCCAAAAAAGATAAGTGATATCAAAATGGCTTAGTTCGATGTTCCATATTAGTAACCTCTGGACATCTCAGGTCGCTGTAGGACCTATCGTAATGGCTGACTGGTTAAGACATTGATGGGGTGAGCGTGAAAATAAGGGTGGAGCTTTCTTAATGCAATCAACAGTTAGTATGTGAACTTCTCTAGCTTTGAATTGTTTCTTTTAGCACCTATCAATTGCTCATAGTATACTAGCCTTTGGATTCGATTATCTTCGGGTAGGAGTGTGACACTAATGGCATGTACTGACAACGCTAAATAGATATACAAGTCTTAATAATCCAGCGACTTCAACAAGATAGGGGGTCTCACTAAGTGATGTACTAGATCTTGGAATGCATCAATACAATCCTGAATCCATTCAAAGTTCCTCTTCCCTCTTCTAATCAAGTCCAAGAAGGGAGAATGCACTTATCTACGGCCTTGGAGATGAATCGACTCAAGGTGGTAATCTTCCCATTTAGGTTTTGCACTTGCTGAATCGTCTTCAATGCTCAGATATCTCTTATCGTTTGAATCTTCTTGGGATTGGCTTCAATCCCATGAGAGTTAACAATGAAACCCAAGAATTTCATAACGCAATGCCGAAAGAGCATTTCAAGGGGTTGAGTTTCATTTCGTACCCAAGAAGAACTAAACATCTCCAACAAATCACCGATGTGGTTGTTTGATTGTTGTGACTTCATGAGTATATCATCCACATACAATTTAATTAATTATCTGATCTGATCTCTGTACATCCAGTTGACCAGTCTTTAATAAGTAGCTCCAACATTTTTCAATCTGAAATGCATCACAATCTAGTAGTATAACCCTATGTCGGTAATGAAGCCAGTGTGTTTCTAATCTAGGACGTGCATCGGGATTTGATTATCCTTGGAGTGCATGTCCATAAATGAAAGCAGTTCATGTCCATCTGTTGAGTCTGCCAGTTGGTCGATCCTTGGAAGTAGAAAGCTTTCCTTCGTGCATGATTTATTCAAGTCTAAGTAATCGGCGCATGTCCTCTACTTTCCATTAACTTTTCTTATGAGTATAGGATTTAATACCCACTTCAGGTGGAGGGCGTCGTGGATAAACTCAATGTTTTTTAGTTTATCCACTCCTTCTTAAGCGCTTCAGATCTCTCTAGATCCATGCTACGTCATTTCTGTTTCACCAGGACATGCCTTGGGTTGATATTCAATGCATGGCTCGCGATGTTTGGCAAGATCCCACACATTGTTAGAATGGGTCCAAGTGAACATATCAAGATTTTCTCGGAGAAAGCCAGCTATTTCCTTTATCATCGTTGCGCTGAGTTGTGATCTGATCTTCAGGAGCCACGATGGGTTGTCGTGGCTATCCATGATGTCAATCGTCAACTCAATGTGTGTAGCCTTAGGTTCTATGTGCTCCTCTTCCTCATCTATAGATCTATATCTTTATAATACCGACTGTGGTACTCGAGCCAAGGCTCGAATGTTGATTGCAAGGCTTTATTAGTTTTGATGCAGAGAGGCTTCTCCATATCCTTTCCCTTTTCTTTTCACTAAGCATCCGTCAACTCAGCAACATAGCAGGCATGGCCAATCGCCTGATCTCTATGAATAATTCCCATGTCATTCTTTGTTGGGAATTTGAGTGTTAAGCACCAATAGCCGATAGCTACCCTGAATTCAGTATGGGTTGGTCGACTTAAGAAAGCATTGTATAGAGAGTTCATATCTATCACAACAAACGGCAGCACCTGGATTCTCCTAGGATTTCCATCTCGTAAATCCATCGGTAGTCCGGCATAGCCTGTCGCTCTGTATCAATACCATTAAAGCAATGAATATGGTCGTTAAATGGTTTCAAATTTTTGGCCTCCAGTAACATCTGGTTATAGGCCTTCCTTAAAATGATATTGATTGAACTTCCACAATCAATCAGAATCTCTCACCAAGGCAGGGGCGATCATGGTCGAAATCACCATTAGGTCTATTGTAGGGGCCTCCACCCTATCTTCATCTCTACTCTAATATATGATATCTTCAATCTTTGTTCTTTGCTACTTTGCCAGAGCACTGTCCTCCATGTTTGAGCAGCATTCAATATAAACTTTTTTTATAACGTTCATGTAATGCTCCATCTCATGCCGACTCTTATTAGCTGGACGTAGTCCTCCGACAATAGCGTTAATGACTAACCTTCCTCTCGGCTACTTAGGTTCCTCGGCATTAGATGTGGCTTGTCCTCTACTGGGGTTGTACGTTCCCTGCCCGCCATCCTGTGGTGCTCGAATGAACTATTGCAACTTACTTCGATGGATCAACTTTTCGACGACATCATAGAGGTGGCAGCTCTCATCCATGGTATAACAATAACATTCATGGAATCTACAATACTTCCTTGTCTGTCTTTGCTTTTCTATCGGTTCTTTTCGGAGGTGGTTTTTTGTATTGCATGGTATTACAAGTCAACAAATAGATGTTCTCTAATGATGTGTTCATTGGTATATATGTGTCAAAGTTGAGATCCCTGACTTCCCTCTTAAAGAATCCTATCTTCGATCATTGTTTCTATAACTGAATCTCTTTTGCTTCTTTGCTTTGTTTTGAACATTGACTTCAACTTTTCCGGAACTTTCTCCAGACAATTTTATCACCATATTACGTTGTACTCCCTCGGCAGTCTGGCCTGCAATATCTCTCGTTCTAGTCCGTTTCGCCTCCTCCTTCCTTAGGCATTGAGTTATCTTTGCATAAAAAATGTAAAAGGAAACTTTCTCACTAACCAGTCGCCAAAATCAGAATCAGGGTCAACTCCCTTAATCAGTGCCATCAGTATTGCATCATCTTTTAGATTACTAATTTCAATAACAGCCGTATTAAACCTTTCCATATAATCTTTCAGTGACTCCCTCGATGCCTGGATCAAGTTGGACAGGGGCATGACATCTTTGGGGCGAGCCATGTGCATGCAGAACTGCTCCATAAACTTCCATGCTAACACATCAAACAAAGAAATTGGCCTTGTGGTAGCTTTATGAACCAAATGGTCACAAAGCCGTCCAAAATAAGGGGAAAACATATGCACTTGACTGCATCAGTAGCTCATGAGAAGTCCATGTGCCATGCGTACATCATGAGATGCTACGTAGGGTCAGTTTTTCCTACATAAACAAGCATTGTAAGCATATTAAACCTCTGTGGATACTCTACGTTTATGATGTTGTTAGTGAATAAAGTATGACTTCTAGGGAGCCCCCAATCATCATTGGAGAGTCCCTAATCATCATTGGTTAGGCCTTGACTTTCTTTCGTAAGCTGTCTCACCATGGCCGTAAGGTCCGACATCTGGAGAGTTGGTGCCCAGCAATGGTCATATGCCACCTCATGTGAATGACACGATCCATGCATTCGGGTAGCAACACATTGCCTTAGCTTAGCGTGATCCTGATGTACCTCCTAAGCATTAATCCTATCATCGTCTCTCGGTTATGGTTGAATCATATTCACCCGCATTCCAACACTATGGTTCTAGCACATTGGTTGGTCGCGACACGTCTGAAATTAGCTCCTCCACCAGCATGAAGTTTCCCTATAGGTTGGAGGATTCGGTGCCGATTCTCCTAGAGGGTTTGATGCCGATCCATGTAGCTTGGTGTTGTTCGATTGCATAATTCCATCTCGATGTTCATGTATCATATGCTTCTGTCTTGCATCGTCTACAAATATGATATTGTTAGATAAAGAGGAGTTCTCTAATCCTGAGCATGAAGTAGGCTCCCTCCTTATCTTCCCACGTTGGTCTTTAAACGGTTCATCTAGTCGATATTGACATGGATTTGCTAATTGAGCTACTGATGGCCATATAATAGTTCCTTTTATTAGGACTTCAAAGTCGGCTTTGGTGGGATAATCAGTTGGATTTGAGGCATCGATAGCTGCCGGTTGCACATTCTGGTCAAACTATTGAATGTTGGTATCTTCGTTATCTCCAATGGCATGGAAATAGTGGATTGTTTCCTCTGGCTAATAGATTCCTTATATATTTTCTCCAAATTTGAGTAGAAACGGAAATTTGTTGGCCAGAAATCAAGATCAATCTCATGGATATGGGAATCCACAAGTTGATGATGAGATCCAATCAAGCCAAGAATTCTTTCTCAGTGAAAACACCAAAATGTTTGCACTAATAGTTGGCACAAACACCCAATAGATTGGAATTAGAGAAATAAAGTGAAGAATTAAACTTAAAATAGAGAGTAAACAAGCAGAAATAAGAAAAACCAAATTTATAGTGGTTCAGCGTTGATTGCCTACGTCCACCTAAAGGAACTGCTTTATTAAATACTTACTTTTCTAGTCACAGAGGGATCAGATCATAATAGATCCTTGATTACAATAGAGTTGAAGGAAAAAAGCAGTGTAAAGATCCCTAAAATGAACAATGAACTCTATATCTATAGGTATGGATGACCGTATCTTCCTGAAACATCGCCAATTGAGTCTCACGATGTAAAAGAGGCTACCCAAAATGTTTCATGGACTAACTCCCAAGTATGAGCGATCGAGGTCGATCTGTTAAGATGGCCAATGCAGGGTCATGCACTCTCTCTTATGGGTCCTCCTTTGTGCTGGCTTTGTGTGTCCAAAGTTGTTTTGCATAGTTTCCTACATGTTTTTTTTTTGGAGATATATCACTCGATTTCCATTGAGTTGAAGCAATGGTTTATATTGGTTAAAGCCATAGTGATCCGATCCGATCATTGGTCTAAGGGAAGGGATACATATCGATCCCCTACTTAGAGGAAGCACTAATCCATACTTAGAATATTTCGGAGAGTCTATCTCTTGATCTCGCTTGATCGTTGTTTCATATCATTATCTTTGCTTAATCTATGAACTCCATAATCATCCCTCTTGACCACTTGCCTTGTCTACCGTTGAGTCTTACTTGTCTAATTAGTTTAGATGTAGCCAGGTTAAAATGCTGAATAACATATACCTAGGCATCACAACATTGTACTTAGTATGGAGTACCTCCTTTATGATATTCATAGAGTAACATATTTTGTTTGTTATGTTCTAACTCTTTGGTTACAAGGACAGGTCAGTATGGCTCATAAACCCTGTATTCCTTATATTATATCGACTTTTATAGTATTTTGAGATTGTTTATCGCTCACACCAAAATGTTGTCTGACTTGTGATTTTATGTATAAAGACCTGATTCTTCAACTTTTGAAAATCGACATTAATACGTCCACTGTATCAACTGCCGAACAATCGAATGCCGAAAAAACCAAAACCTTAGGGTTTAAGAAGAAGAAAAAGATAGAAGAAGTAAGAAAGAAGAAGCAATAGAACAATATCATAATCTCACAATCGCATCAGAACAACATATAATAGACAAAAGACTATCTTTAAAAAAAAGAACTATATCAGTTATTACATTACATCACATTACATTTACAGAGTGTTACAACAACAAACAGAGGAAAAGAAATACTATATACTAGTTGATACGCCATGCCATCCAGCTTGCCTCCAGATCTCTACAGCAACTCCTGAATTTCAGAATGACCTGATAACCTGACTCTAGACTGCCTGTGTGGAAATTGGTGGGACCCAGAGTTTAGAAAGGGAACAATAAACTCCAAGTCAGTCATGGGACTGGTGTGAGATCTTAAAACAGTTATTTTTACAAAGAAAATAAAAAGAATTTCGTTATGTTTTTGGAAAATGAAACTACCATAAGGCCTCCCGCCACACACGCAATGCAAATGCAGAATTGGAGGAGATTTCTCCTTATGATAGTCAAATATGCTTGATACGCGAAAAACTACTTTGATATTATTATTTGTGCATAGTGGAAAACATTTCGAAAATATAATATTAATCTTAGCCATCATACGTACCATTATAGTATGCCTACTATAGCTACCATATTAAATGGCAGGTTCTACAACTAAAACCGTACAACGAGCGTATTGGTGATTGGATTTCCAACAAATGGTCAGGCTAAGGAACTTCCTGGGCCACATGGGTACGCCTATGGAGGGATGCCCTGAGAACCTAACTAGATCTCTGCCAACACAAGGTCGGGTTACCTCTGCAAAAATAGGTAACTACTGACACGAGTATGTCATCCTCCGGTTGTAAACAACCTTTATCCGAGGATCCTCAATACCAACAACCACAAAGTAATAAATTTGCAGCAACCACATAGGTCAAGTATCTGGGCTCCATACCATGATACCACCTCTATCTAGAAGGAAATGAACATACCCTAAGGGGCACATCCCCCTAAAACCTTGCTGCATTCTTCCTGTTTCGACCATTCCGGGGTGTGAGGTCCGACAAAGTCTCATCCACAAAGCTATGCTTTTCACAAAAGTCATGCTTCGATCAACAAATGATCAGCAGCACTTCGTATGCCACATTATCAAATTGGGAATGTATCACTAGTAACCATCAACTACATAACCTCTGAGCTCGTACGTCTCAGAGAAGGGTGTTAAGCTAAGAGAATAAATTCTTCGCCACCAATAGAAATGTATTTGATAGAAACCAGCTTTACATCTCAAATTGTAACATCAGACACACATCCATACAAGTCCGTTCCGGGATCGAACGGAACCGAAGGCACTTCCAAAGAAGCAATTGCAATCCGGATATTCACTAATCACGTCCGGACTTCCCATCACAAAGGGTGATAAAATCTCTATATCGAGGATCAACCGATGCAGAGACATTCGACGGTAATCCTTCCGTTTTCGAATATATCCGGTCTTCAACACTGGTCTTCAAATGCTATCCATTACGACGTATCACTATTCGGAATGGGATTTATGACCCAAAGGTCCTCTCCCGGCTAAACCGAATAACGAGCGCTTATTTTAAAATAAGTGTAGCATTCAAATTCAAGAAAATCACAAAAAATGCCATTTAAAGGTAAATATTGATAGTTGGTTATTTAACTACCAATAGATATGCACAACATCACCAGATTCCAAATAGTTTCCCAAATTATTTATTTTCCAGAACAATATCTTTACAACCACACTTCAACCATTTGAAAACAAATTTCAAATCACTTTTCACCTTTACCACTTTTGAAAACAAATTTCAAATCATTTTCCTTACGCAGAAACACTTCCAAATATTCATTCATTTTCACTGGAAATCTGCCGAGTTCAAATACTTTAAAATAATTTATAACACTTATCCAAAATATATCGGGAAAACACTTTGAAATAAAACTATTTTTCTTTAAACACTTTACTTAAAATATTAGTTATAAAAATATTATACCAATATTACATATAACTTAAGTCCAAACTAATTTTCAAAATAAAATTAGTAGATAGAGTATAACTATTTAAATAACTATTTTCTAAAACAATTATTGATTAAATCTTAGAAATAATCATTTCTATATCAACTTAATAAATCTTACTTAAAGGATTTAAAACAATTTAAGAAGTTAATTTCTCCAAAGTATCCTTTTCAAAACCAATTCTAGAATTCTATACATATATATGTATATATTTTTCAAAGTTATTCGGAAATTTTATTCGGCTTTCCAGGGAGAATACACTTTCATTTCAAAATGGTTCATTTAAACCAATTAATAAATCCTTACCGATTTACTTTAAATTTACATTCCAAATCCGTAAATTTATTTCCACACTTCAAAAACAAATCAATGTTTATTTTTAAACAAATTTCCCTTTCCTTTATAAATTCCATGGTGAATTTAAATTTTCAAATATCCACTAATATACGATTTTCAAATCGATTTCAAATATTCACTTTCAACAACAATTAAATTTTTCATTCGATTTAAAAAACAACCAAATCAAGTTCCATATTGATTTCACAAGAAATTAAACACCAAGTGAATTTCATTCAAATCTCAAATTGAAATCAATTTCTACTAAACCCCAAATCAATTTTCAAATTGATTCCAAATTCATTTCAAAACACCAAATAAATTTCCAAATGGATTTTCAAAGGACTTAAATTCAATCACCAAAAATTAATTCCCAAATGGATTTCAAATTTTATTTCCTTTCAAAAATAAATTCCTTTTAAAAAAACCAATTCTTTTATTTTTCAAACTCTTTAAAATCCATATTTTGAATAAATTCTTTAACCTTTGAATAACATTACCCGAAATCCATTTGTTAAAGCTTTTCCCATATTTTGAAATTTTATTCAATAAGATTAAAAATAAAACTTTATTATTTTAGAATTCCTTCTTTTAAATTTATCCGATCCTCAAAAATAAATTTTAATATAACTTTCAACCTGGATTTTCAAAAATCAAAATTTTTATTTATTTTCGGTATCCAACGATACCAAAATTATATTCGGCTAAATTTTAGCCTTCAACAATTTCACTCACAAGGATAATCACACGGAGATTATAAATAATCAACACACAACATTGAAACAAATTCAATTATTTGAGGAATCCAGTTGGATCCCTCCAACCTGTTTCCCTGCATCCACAGATGTTAGCACAATACCAATCCTGTTTCAAGACGGGATATCGCGGTACATGGGTTTATATAAAATATCACCGCTATTATGTGGCGCAATAGGGTCTCATCCGCTATATAATGCGGGAAATCAACTCCAAGTACATATATAATACCAATTCCACTTCAAGGTGGAATATCGCGGTATACGTGTTTAATAAAATAACCTCCGCTTAATATACGGCGTATAGGGTCTATTGCAATACAACAAATAGCAACCATCATTCAATCACACAAATCAAGCAATTTTAAATTTAATTATTTAAAATTTAAATCGAAACGAATTCGATTGAGTGAGAAGTTTTCACCTTACTTCTAATAACATTTGCAGTGTTTCGTTCCGAATAAAATTAAACACGCGTTTAATTTTACCCAAAATTCCACTAGCTTCAATCAATCCCAATCCAGCTCCACCGCGTAGTATTCAACAATACAATATGAAAAAGATACGTCGTTTAGAAGTTAATACGAATTTTATATAAATTAATTTCACAATTTTTATTTTATTTTATAACCTAGATTCCATTGGGGCCACACATTTTCGAATGCAGATCTCGACCGAAGGTTTCACCTTCTTCTCCCATCATGAAAAACCCTAGCCGAAACCCATTGCCGCCATTGCTTCTCGAATTTTCGCGGCCACCACGATCGTCTTTACGTTGATCAGCAACCACTAGCCGAAAGGCCACGACGAATCCCCCTTCACCGTGAATGCGGTGAGGCCCGGTCGCCTATGGACGTGGAAAATCGTGCACGACCGCGTTGCCTTCAAGCTTCAATTTCCATCGATTTACTTCACTATTTCCGATCATACCCATATAGATTTAAAGCTCTCATCTGGATCTACAACATTGTAGTTGAAAACTTCGCGTGAAAGTCGATGGATTTAAAGAAAAACGATGAGGAAGAAGCATAATTTTCGGCCATTGAAATTAGAGGTGGCGGCTTTAAATAGAAACCCTAGGGTTTTTGCAAAATAGAGAAAATGAGGTCCTTATATAGAAAATTTCCAAAACACTATTCATCTGAGATTTTTTCGAACTCCAAACGAAGCGTGCCGCCTGGCGTTTATAATGTTTACCCCTATTCCGAATGAAATCGAATATATATCGGGAGCCAATTCGATCGTATTTGGAAGATAGGTTTTCAAATCGACTATTTAAATTTAAAATTCACTTAAACCGATTTTTACACGTTTTAGCTTGCCCCGGACAAACCGTAGATCCGATTGACACGAAATTTGAAATCTTACAATAATTTAACATTATGGATCCAATGAAACTAGTTTCGTCGAAATCCGAGACTGTTTGAAAAATGACTATTTTTACTCGTCAATTAAATATTAAAATATTCAATTTCAACAAATTAACTTTTAATTCAATTTTAAAATTTCTATAACATCATTCTAACTCCGATATGATTTAATACAACTTTACAAATCAAATTTAATCACATTAAACCCAATTTCCAATTATTTCTGTAATTCCAAATAATAAATTATCGATTAGTTATCCAATTAAATCTAGATATTCGAAATAAAATTTATTCGACTTACAAATTTTACTTGTTAATATTTAAAGTCAATTAAAAATAAGAATTTCAAATGACAGCAATTCTGGGTCGCTACATTCTCCCTTACTTAAAAGAATTTCGTCCTCGAAATTACCAAGTAAGAAAAAGTCTTGAATAACTTCTTTTTTTCAAAAACAAACCGTTCCAACTCAATTTCAGATTCATTTTAATTTCTTAACTTTTCCAAAATCCGATGTTTACACTTTTCTAATTCAATTCCAACATTTTCACTTCAATTTAGAAATTGACTTTTCGTTAACAAAAATTTTCCAAAATTTTTCTAACTCCCAAAATTTACGGAAAATTTTGGCAGAGTCTCCCTTGTACGGAGGAGCTTTTGCAATATCACAATAGATATAAATATATATATATATATAATATATATATATATATATATATATATATCGACCCACACGGTTGGAAAACAGAAATACAATTCATATTTCCTATTTTTATTGCGTAGGCGTACCTTTTTAGCATTTTTAAGCAAAGCAGTTCTTTATTAGCATTTTAGCGTGACCAAATCCAGCCAACTACAGCCCCGGTACCTATACTTACTCAATTTAAAAATGTAAGTGACATATATAGGAAATTCATTTACATTTCACTAATTTTCAATAGAAAACACATAGTTTTCATAAGCAATGCAATCAAAATAAATCCCATAAGCAATTTATAAGGTTTCGATACAAATTTTAATTGCTTACAACCAATTCACATTAGTTCACTTTCAATTCAAATTCAATTACATAGCTTTGCATTTATCAATTCAATTTCATTAACACTTAATGAATTATATACAATCAACTAACAATCATATAACGTCCAAATCATAACCAACATAACCAAATTATTAAATTTACATTCAATTTAGTTTAACACTTTTAATTATCCAATTGGTTTAATATCTAATTGACTTTTCTTTCAATTATTCAATTTTTTTTTCAACTTCATTAGCTTCTAATGAATTAACACTTACATTCATTATTCTATATCAATTCTTTTACATTCGATTGATTAATATTCAATCCATTTATTAATTCGATTGCTAATTCATTTAACAAATAAGGTTGAATTTCATTTATATAACTCACGTCCGCATCCATTTAATTCACTTTATTATTATACTTCGATACCAAAACCAACTTCATTCAACATCACTTAAGTTATATTCCATTTCAAACATCATTTGTTTAACTTAACTTAAATTTCCCCTTATAAATCCAATTCAGATTCTAATTCTATTTAACTTTTACCAAAGTCAAATTTCATCACTTATTCAAATTCATATCTCGTTTTTCTTAACATAATTGTTTAACCATTTTATCATTTGGTTTCACTTACATTTTCTCACTTTACAAGTTATACAACTTATCTAAACTTTAAAGTTATTTTATATAATCACTTCAGTTTGATTTCCATTTCGATAGCTTATCTAATCCAAATCAATTTATTTAACCTTCGTTTAGTTAAATTTCAAATCATATATTTTATTATGCCAACTCAAATTTATTTCAACTTTACCAAAGTAAAATCTTTATTATTTCATATTATAAGTCCAAAACTTGATTACTTATATTCAACAATTACAACTTGGATTTTTAATTCAAATCTGATTATCACAACCAAACTTCAATTTTTCAATTATTATGGTAGCAAATCCATCACACAGAAACTTGAAAATGATACTGATGATGCTACAGTCATCACCCTTATTATTTCCAGTGACAGTAGTGAATTTAGTGCTTAATATTCTTTCAAAATTTTCCTTTTATTCATAAATCACATTTATATATCTTTTTCTTATACAATTTCACTATTTAACTTTTAATTTTGGAAAATAATTTCCAAAATAAACAGGATTCGACATTTTCAATTCATAGTTCAAATTCATTTTTATTTGCAACTCATATTTATAAATATATTCATATAGTTTCACTTCTTATATATAAGATTATTTCACAATTGTAAATCACATTAATTATATTTCCATACTTAATAATTCATTTGCTTATAAACTTAACTTTTAATAAACTTACATATATATTCTTACATTTTCAACAACCAAACAATCAATTTATATACACTTTAATAATTTCTGAAAAATTATTTCCTTTATATGTAAAATATAATCAAGGCAAAATTATTTCATTTACTCAATTTAAAAATGATACTATGTCGACTTGCCTCGTTTATGTATTTAGAAATCCCTATTCCAAACACAATAGAATATATATCGAGAGCCAATTCAATCGTAATTGGAAGATAGGTTTTCAAATCAACAATTTAAATTCAAAATTCACTTAAACCGATTTCTATGTGTTTTAGCTTTCTCCAGACAAACCGTAAATCCGATTGACACAAAATTTTAAATCTTACAATAATTTAACATTACGGTTCCAATGAAACTAGTTTCGTCGAAATCCAAGACTGTTTGAAAAATGACTATTTTTACTCGTCAATTAAATATTAAAATATTCAATTTCCACAAGTTAACTTTTAATTCAATTTTAAAAGTTATATTACATCATTCTAACTCCAATATGATTTAATACAACTTTACAAATCAAATTTAGTCACATTAAACCCAATTTCCAATTATTTCTGTAATTTCAAATATTAAATTATCGATTTAATTATCCAATTAAATCTATATATTCAAAATAAAATCTATTCGACATACAAATTTTACTTGTTAATATTTAAAATCAATTAAATATACGAATTTCAAATGACAGGAATTCTGGGTCGTTACATTATGCTATGCTTCTTATTACCTTAGGTACTCTAAATGACTAGACTAGATATAATGTGTAGTAGTACGTGGAGTTCTATAGATGAACTAGTAGGAGGCGATGCTTTCTCACACATATATTTTTGACTTATTATTGCATATTTCAATAGGTGACATTATGGAGCCTTGACAATGTTTGACTTACTATTGTTAGAGACAGTTTATCAGTTCAGTTTATTTATCAGCTGTGTAAAATCTATTATTGTTTTGTATAACTGTATGAGCTTATGCATTCCAATTCCATGGCTGAAGTAGTTATTGCTGTCTTTCCACTTTTATAACTATGATGACCATTATATTTTGTTCGATGCACTATGAGATATATGATAGGTTCAGTGATTATTTGATGTTTTCCTTTCCTTTTCTTTTTTCCTTCTTCATTTCTATTCTTTCCCTAAATAATCGTTCTCCATTGGTTGGATTCCCTTGAAGCATAATATTCAGTTATACGAGCATCGGTAGTGTAGGGCTTTTATTACATGAGATGTCCTAAGTCGAGATGGATGCTGACGAGCTCGTTAACAATTCAAAATATGATTGGTGTTGATTGGGGCAAGGGTATGTGAGCATGCCTACCTGTGTACCTTAGACTATGAGATATTCTAGCCTACCCTAAGAGGGTAGTACCTATGAGATAGATATGTGATCAAACAGTGAATCCGATTATGGCATGAGATGTCACCGACTCGAGAGGTCATTATGCAAGTTATTGCGTATCCTAAAGACCTTGGTGAGGACGATGGCAAAGTGAGACTTCAGGAAAGGAGATTATGATGAATTAAGACTTCAGTGGTGATTATTGTAACATACCCTATCTTGAGGCTCAAAGCTAAGCGCTATAGATGCTACAGTCATCCATAGTATTAACTTCCGATGACAAAATACGGTAATGTTAATGGTATTCATAATATCAGAAGCACATGAATTGAACACAGATTTCTAAAACAAATTTCTAGTTAAATTTCAAATCTATATTTCATAATCAATTACACAATCCCAAAATGATTTCCAGGTTTTAATCAAATTTAATTATTACAAAGTAAGCCAAGAGCAACGTATGAAGATGCTTCCTTGGATGATTAGAGTACTAGGTAGACATATTAGACATAAATACATCATAGCGGAAATAATGCTAGCTTGATTTTCCTCCTACATGTCTTTAGAAGCTTATTTATCCAACCTACTAAACATCATAAGTACATAACTCTCAATCTAATCAATTTAAATTTTGAGTACCAAAGATTTTGAGGGAAAAACATAAACTTCTAGTCCGACATAAAGCCTTTGGTGTTAATAGTACTGTTACATTACCGATATTAAGTGAGACAACGTCGCTTAGCGAAACGGTTTCCCTGCACTAATATCCTTTTAAAAGCATATCGTTTGCAAATCTAAAACCTACAATCAAATTGATTATAATCAAAATAGTAATAACGTATATATGTGAGAAATACGAATTACGGATCTTAAGGCTAGAATTAACACTAGAGGGAGGGAGTGAATAGTGTTTTAAGGAATTATTAATTCTTTTTGAGTTTATATTAATTTGAACACAAATGTATGCAATATCAGACACAGATATGATTACAGAATCAAACACAGATGCAGATATAAATTAAAAGCAATAAAGGAAAGAACACACCGAATTTTATACTGGTTCGGAGTTACCCTACATCCAGTCCCGCAACACAAGTATGGATTTCCTTTCAAAATCAATTCTTACAATTACACCCTCGATTTCAAGGCCACGAGGTACATCGCTCCAGATTCATAATCTTCTGGGTAGAAAGACTTCATTTTACGGGCAACAAGTTCACCCGATTGATTTTCCCGGCTACAATCACACCTTTTCTCGCTTGATTGATTTTCCAGGCTACAATCACACCTTTTCTCGCTCGATTGATTACAAAGAAATCTATAACTCTGTATAGCACTAGGAAGATCTTGCTGAGATAGTGATAGAGAATCAAACTAGAGAGATTCAATGGTGATTTTGGCAGAGTAATGGTAAAAATGTATATAAAGAAATGTGAAGAAGGAGAGGAGTGAAATCAGAGAAAAATATGAATATCAGTTCGTTAAAAACATCTCCTATTTATAGTAGAATAACAGCCATGTCCATTCGTGAAAGGATATGACGAATAGACACTTTCTTTGAAATTCGAACTTTCGAAATAAACTGTCACCTTGTCAACAAGGGTTCCTTGGGATTCTCGACAGGCCTATGTTATTTTTGGTAATTTGATTTTGTTTGAAAATAACTTCTATCTTGTATTAAAACTATTTTAAACTTTATAAATATACTTAACTATAGTTAAAATACATAAATAAGTATAGAGAATAATATTTTGGTATATATATAATTTTACTATAATTTTATATTTAAATCTAAGTATAAATATTAAAAGTTAAATATATTATAATTAAAAGATAGTTTAAAACCAAGGATAATTTGATTTTGAAAATAAAGATTTTTTTGAGGCTAAAAGTATTTTAAAACTAGGATAATTTTTTTTTATTTTTAAAAGGAGATTTTGAAATCATTTTGAAAACAAGATATAATTTTGTAAAACATTTGAATAAAAGTTAGTGGATACAAAACAATGTTCCACTAGATTTTTTGTAGGTCCCATCCTTCTTAGGGTTCCATCCCTGTAACGGGCTTGAAGTGGACTCCATTCCACGAATAAAATGGATTTTAAGACGTCGGTGCTTTTCTAGGAGTTTTAACAAAATTCCTAACTAAATTACTTATATTGAAACCTTGAACTCTTGATAATCTTGATACTCATGAGTCTTGAATCTTGATATCTTCGATCTTGAGTTTATCAATTCTTGAATCTCTATATTATACAGTCTTCATTCTTTGATACCTGTATATATATCCTGCATATACATATATATCTAAACAATAATGTTAGTATTTATATTTTATAATCCTATTCTATGGTTGTTGTCATCAAAACAAACTTCTCAGGGACTAACAATCTCCCTTTTTTTGATGATGACAACCTTTGTTTATAAAATATTACTTCTATCCTAATAACTCCCCCCTAAAACTAATAATTCCCACTTAATCTATGTCTAACTATCCTATTTTATACTTCTACCACTTTGTCATCAATAAAATCTAACTCCAAACTATATAACTCCCCCTTATTCTTGTACTAAAATACCTGCATTAATAAAATATACAATGGAGTATATAATAAATAGATTAAGAGATAATTATACAAATAGACATGCTAATCAAAGATCATATAAATATCAATATGTATTTATATATATTATGTTTTTCCCACCAATTATCAATCCACACCAAACCAAATCAAATCAAATCAATCCAAGCAATCAATTCAAATCAAACAAAGAAATCAAATAAATCAAACATTACGAGGAACTTCCACCCATCATTCTTCTCCAAATATAGGGTCTGCTTTAATGGCATCCCAATTTTCATTTTCATTGGTGAGAGAGACTGGAGGATGTGCTTCATTATCATTTTTGTGCAGAGAGGAAATCATCCATCGTATTGTATCGAAATGCTTTTCTTGGTCCTTGATCATTTGCATTTGACTCAACTCTAAGTGTCGTTGATTACGAAGAATGAAAGAAAGAATATTTTTGAAAGAATTAAGGGTTTTTTCAAGATTCTCGGTCAAACTATGAATTGGATTGGCCATATTTGAGTTTGTGAGAAGAAATATATATATATATATATATATATATGTAAAGTAGATAAGAAATGATTTTGAGTGATGAATTCTAAAAGAAATATGTATTTATAGGTGTAGACATTCGTTTGAAATGAATAGACATAAGTTAGTTATTCAAATTTCAAATTTAAAATGAAAAGTCATTTCTGACCAGTACTTGTCGACAGGGTCTAAGGGGGTTTGTCGACAGGGGTCAGTTAATTTTGATGACTCATTTTGATTTTGTGAATAATTGTGTATATATATATATTTATATAATAAAATAACATTTATTTTGAGATTGGATAACCTAGATAACAGAAAAGCAATTCAATTTCATTTCATATTAGAACGATACAATGACTAAACATTAAGAACTACACGAACATTCAAATCAAAACAAACTAAAACCAATACAACATGACATGAGAAGGTAGAACTAGTTAGAGGATGACGAAGATGAAGATAATCCAAGCTTCTTGCTGACTTTGGAGATAAACTTGTTCATCTTGGATGACATTTTATCCAATTTCTTACTAACAGACTGTTTAAGTGTCCATTGATTCTCAACAATGATCTTTTGATTTTTGAGTAAGGTTTTGTTGGTTGGATTAGAGGGATAGTCTTCCAAGGATGTTTCACCTTCTTCTTCTTCTTTTATTTCCATTTCATCCCCTTCTTCTTCTTCTACTTCCTCTTCCATCTCCTTATGAGCCAAACGCTCTTCCTTTTCAGCAAGAGTCTCATATGGTTGAAAAATAAATGGAATCTTCATAAGAGAAATGTTTGAGTGACTGAAAACTTCTCTTGAAACAAATTTTTCTCCTTTGAAATCTACTCCAAAATAGTTAAAAATTCGAGTGAGATAGATTCCATGATACAAAGTATTTTCACCCATTTCAAAATTTTTGGGACGAAGTTAATCCAAAATAACTTGTGCTCAATTAATATCATAACTTCCAAAAATAACAAAAAATGCTTTGCAAACTTTTGAAGTTGGATTGTTAAAACTCCCCGATCTTAGGGTCAGAGTATGTTGTAAAAGAAGATTAACAATTCTAGCTTTTGGTCAAAAGTTTCGATTTATGAATTCAAAGTTATCATTTCCTTCAAAAATGTGATGAAATGTCTTACGATCATTTTCATCGATATTAAAACTAGAAAGATCCATTCCCGTGCTCTGGCAATTGAGAATGGTACCCAAAATATCACAATTTAAGATGATTCTAGTGCCTTTGACACTACTCCAAGTTTCATCATCATTTCCATTATAAAATTCATGGTTGAGATTTGCATAGAACATTCTAAC
The DNA here is from genome assembly GCA_030765085.1 of Allium cepa. Classification (NCBI taxonomy): domain Eukaryota; kingdom Viridiplantae; phylum Streptophyta; class Magnoliopsida; order Asparagales; family Amaryllidaceae; genus Allium; species Allium cepa. The sequence continues at coordinate 980,609,235 of CM060934.1, forward strand.
AAGATTTGGATAACAAACAAAGTCATTTTGTGAAACATCAATAAGACTAAGAACTTGGTTGTTTGCAAAAAGAGAATCGATTTCGTAAGTAGAGAAATCTTAAAATAAAGCAAGCTTTCCGGGATGGACTTTTCCATAGTCAACATAGTTGATATATGCTTCTATAGCCTCCGGATTATTGAAAGGTTGCTCTTTTATCTTTCTAGAAAGTCTCATGGTGGAAGGGTTGCTTGAAGAAGCCATTAGAGTAGAGAGTAGAGAGCTTGATATTTTGAAATAAGAGTTTGAATTTGAAAATGAAAGTGAAAAGTTATGATAAGAGATAGTAAATAAATAGGTTCTCAAGGGGCAGGTTCTCTGGTCAAACGGCGACTTTTCAGAGACTTGAATGAAGTGAAAGATGGAGGGAAATTCAACATTTGAATTCAAATTTGAATTTCAAATTTCTATACCCTTATCATCAACGTGGGAGTACCCTTGTCGACAGGTGTCTCTGAATTTTCATGATTTATTTCTCTTAAGTATTCTAATATATATATATATATATATATATATATATATATATATTAGAATACTTAAGAGAAATAAATCATGAAAATATAAAAAAGGGGATGAAATCATGATTTATTTTTACTATTTAAAAATAAAAAATAATAGTAAAAATATAATAAAAATAAAAGTTTAAAATTCAAACGACACAACAATTCAAAATCAACCAATCAAACATCCAATCCTAAGCATGCAATTTCAACCAATGTATTGTAAACGTGTACCTTTTTCTGAGTCCGTTTCTCTAAATTCGAAGGAGTCGTGAACTGCCGTGAAACACATATTTGAATTATCTGTCTTTTGATCATCATCGCTTGAGGACGAGTCTGGGTCATCTATAGAAGCAGTAAATGCACGTTTACATTTCTTTGCGGAATCATTGTTTATAGGAATATTTTGCTTATCTGGATGCGGACAGTCTCTTTTGATATGGCCCGGTTCGTCACAGTTGGAACATTTGATATAGTTTGGCACTACATTCTGATTACCATATTTCTTATAGTTGTTTCTCTTGAGATGATTCATCTTTCTGTATTTCAGGAATTTTCGAAAGGTCTTGGTCATAAAGGCTATCTCTTCATCATTATCGTTGTTTGAGTCTGAGCCATCGGTTAGTGCATTGAATGCAATTGATTTCTTTTCACATGCTTTGTTTTCTCTTCTCCCAATCATTTGGACTTCAAACGACATTATATTTCCAATTAATTCATCTATCATTAAGGTACTGATGTCATTTGCCTCTTCGATCGCAAGAGTCTTTTGATCCCATTCTGGAGTAAGAGAATTTAAGATTTTTCTGACTTGATCTTCTTCCGAAAATTCCTTTCCTAAGGATATTAGAGAATGCACAATATTATGAAATCTACTATACAAATCTGGAATAGACTCATTGGAATTCATTTTAAATAATTGGAACTGATTTGTGAGCATGGAAATTTTGGTCTGTTTAACATTGCTTGTTCTTTCGTGGGTAACTTGCAAAGTTTTCCCGATTTCATATGCAGACTTACAAACTGACACTCTATTAAATTCATTCCTATCAAGCGAACAAAACAGAATATTCATAGCTTTAGAGTTGTTTTGAGCGACGGTCTTTTGCTCAGAAGTCCACTGTGTAAAACCAGTTGTGGGTTCAAAATATTCAGTCTGTGTGATATTCCAAGTGTCCAATCCTACAAACTGTAAATATATTTTCATCCTACATGCCCAATATGCATAGTTACTGCCATTAAAAAGTGGTGGTCTGACAGTAGACTGACCTTCTACAAATGAACTAGTAACAGTGGTAATAGAACTAGTGTTGATAGTAGTAACAGTACCAGTGTTGGTAGCCATTTTGAAAATTTTCAAAATTCATATTGTGGAGCTTTGAAAACCTCGCTCAGATACCAAATGTGAGAAATGCAGATTACGGATCTTAAGGCTAGAATTAACAATAGAGGGGGAGTGGGTGAATAGTGTTTTAAGAAATTACTAATTCTTTTGAGTTTATATTAATTTGAACACAAATGTATGCAATATTCAGATATAGATATGATTACAGAATCAACCACAGATGCAGATATAAAGTAAAAGCAATAAAGGATAGAACACACCGAATTTTATACTGGTTCGAAGTTACCCTACATCCAGTCCTGCAACACAAGTACGGATTTCCTTTCAAAATCAATTCTTACAATTACACCCTCGATTTCAAGGCCATGAGGTACACCACTCCAGATTCACCATCCTCTGGGTAGAGATACTTGATTTTACAGGCAATAAGTTCACTCGATTGATTTTCTAGGCTACAATCACACCTTTTCTCGCTTTATTGATTTCCCAGTCTACAGTCACACCTTTTCTCGCTCGATTGATTACAAAGAAATCTATCACTCTGAATAGCACTGGGATCTTGTTAAGATAGTGATAGAGAATCAAACCAGAGATGATCTAGTTAGATTCAATAGTGATTTTGGCAAGGTAATTATAAAAATGTATATAAAGAAATGTGAAGAAGGAGAGGAGTGAAATCAGAGAAAAATATGAATATCAATTCATTTAAAACTGCCCCTATTTATAATAGAGAAACAGCCATGTCCATTCATGAAATCATATGACGAATAGACACTTCCTTTTGAAATTCAAACTTTTGAAATAAACTGTCACCTTGTCGACAAGGGTTCCTTGGGGTTGTCGACGGGCCTAAGTTATTTTTGGTAATTTGTTTTTCTTTGAAAATAACTTCTATCTTGTATTAAAACTATTTTAAACTTTATAAATATACTTAACTATAGCTAAACTACATAAATAAGTATAGAAAATAATATTTTGGTATATATAAAATTTTACTATAATTTTATATTTAAATCTAAGTATAATATTGAAGTTAAATATATTATAATTAAAAGATAGTTTAAATCAAGGATAATCTGATTTTGAAAATAAAGATTACTTTGAGGCTAAAAGTATTTTAAAACCAGGATAGATGTTTTTGATTTTTAAAAGAAGATTTTGAAATCATTTTGAAAACAATATATAATTTTGTAAAACATTTGAATAAAAGTTAGTGGATATAAAACAGTGTTCCACTAGATTTTTCGTAGGTTCCATCCTACTTAGGGTTCCATCCCTTTAGCGGGCTCGAAGTGGATTCCATTCCATGAATAAAATGGATTTTAAGATGTCAGTGCTTTTCTAGGTGTTTTAACAAAATTCCTAACTAAATTACTTATACTAAAATCTTGAACTCTTGATAATCTTGATACTCATGAGCCTTGAATCTTGATATCTTCGATCTTGAGTTTATCAATTCTTGAATCTCTATACAGTACCGCCTTCATTCTTTGGTACCTGTATATATATCTTGCATATACATATATATCTAAACAATAATGTTAGTATTTATATTTTAGTTAAGGTTGTTGTCATCAAAACCAACTTCTCAGGGACTAACTATATGCATATAAATTAGGTAATTAATGGACCGGCTGTCCGAAAAATAGAGTTTTATCAAGCTGATTATTGACCACCGGCTGACTTGGTCTACCAGATATAATCAATAATCTAACTTCTATTAGACACAATACTAGACGATCTATCCTTAACTTACTTTTCCAAGGGTCAACTATCCTAATTGTTTTGGGGCTTACTAATAACCCACCTCTACTCTTTGTGTTCCTTTATGTGTGTAACATCGTTTTAGTCTTACCTGTGTCAAAGCCATAAACACTGGAATTTTGGACTTATATTAGCTATGGGCTACTAGCTAAAGTATATGGGGTGACTCTACACTCGTCCCATCAGGTCTTCCAATCTTTGAATCATTTACTTAGGGTTAACTACCACGTCCAATTTTCCTTGAAAACATTTCTTTCCAAATGAGTTAATCCACATTTAAGTCATACCTAAACATATAAAATATGTTATTTTCTTTACTCAAAATACATATGCCATGATATATGCTTTACAAAAAACAATGTTGATGAAATCTAAATCGTGGGGGTTTTTTATCTCATCAAAATATGTTAGTACTCCCTTCTAATTTAGAAATCTTTAGGCTTTAAAGCCAAAGCAATACTTGCGAAACCCTTATTTAAAACCTTACACAATCCCTTTTGAATTCATTGAAAGTACCCCTTCTAAATAAGTTACTATTTTAACATTGAAAACATTAGGTCGAAAGGTGAAAACATACCTTTCGGATGTATTAAAACTATACCTTTCAAAACCATCACTTACACCTTAGACATCCTCTTTTAGAACCATTAAAATAAACCTTTCGAAAGCATTGGAATTCTTCATTTCAAATGTACCTTTCGAAAGTATTGGATTCAGGTAAGAGTTTGTGGATACATAGCTTCGAAACCATAAAAAATCATTCCTTTCGAAACCATTTGGTTTAATATATATTATAACTATAGGGTCATAAAGAATAGAGGTGAAAGCATTACTTTTGAAAGCATTGGTCCAAGTAAAAGAAAGAGGGTGGTTTCGAAACCCACCATTTCGAAACCATCGCCTCTGAAACTATTGGCTACAAAATGGACCCTTATGAAAGCATTAGGAAGGGGGCGTCAAAGTAAAAAGGCAAAAGCACTCTTTCGAATACGTTGTTTTAAGGCTATAAGCGGCCCTGACCGATTTGCAAGGTACGAATGCAGAAGAATACTTTCGAATAGGTTCAAAAGCGGCTATCCTTTCGAAAACTTCTTTTAAAACATAAGTAAGTCCAACTCCATTGAAAGTTCTTTTCTAAAAACAAAGGCAAGCAACAACTTGTTCGAAAGCCTCTTTTTAAAAACAAAGACAAGTTAAACAACCCCTTCGAAAGCATGCCTTCAACACCATCCCTTCCTCCTTTTCTTCAATACACTACAAATCAATTACTTGATATTATTTGCATTAGTTTCGAATGAATGCGAAAGGCCTTTTGGGCATGTTGACGAAAGCTAGCTAAGTGGAAAATTGGTAAATCAAAACAAAACTAACTTTATGCCTTTCAAAGTAATTTATTTTCACCTAACTTACATAATTTGTCAAAATATAATTAGTTACCATTTCTTTATCAAAATCCTTTTTCAATAAGGCTATCGAATACCCAATTAACCATTTAAAATAATTTAAGCAAGTAAGCCCTTCCGATTGACAAAACATATAAGATACTTAAGTCTCTCAACTTAAAAAAATTTGTGACCATATTATAATACTTAGAAAAATTCCCCAAAAATCATCATAACTCACTCTTAATATGTTTTCTATCATATGTAAATTTCAGACATGAAATCATTATAATATCATCTTAAATAATTAGTCTTAATATTAACTATTTCCTCTCATAGAAAATTCATAATAAATTGACAAAAACTTAGAAAATTATGAAATTTGAAACTCACAACTAAAATAAATTTTTTGATCATATACCAAAGACGCAACTCATTTGGATGTTATTTAATAGGTTTTCCAACATAAAATTATCACAAAATCTATTTGAAACAATATAAATCATCGAAAAGCATATATAACCATTTAAACATACATAACATGGCATGTAACTTGCAAAGTTAATTCTGATCTAACTTGAAACCAAGTCAAAACCAAAAATGAGATGTAAGTGAATTATTCACCTCAGCTTGATGTTAAGAAGGTTGAGATTTGCTCTTTGATTCATTTGCTTAAGCTTTCTATTTGAATCCTAGATTTTTTTCTCCTTGAATATTCTTAATGGTGGCAAGCCGAGCTCACTAACGTTTGTTTTGTTTGTGAATGCTAAAATGAATAAGAAATGCAAGATAGAAAAGTTTAGGGTATAAGACCAAAGGCTATTCCCATTTTACCTTTTCCATATTCCTCCTACTTACATATTTACATATTTTACTTCTCTTTTTATCATATATTCATTAAGGCATGACCCCTTATTGATTACCAAATTCCAATCCCTTAACTATCTACATTATTTCATTTAACTTATCTAGTTAAATGTCCTAAATAATGTTATCCAAAATTAGGGTCATTACAGACTCCCCTCTATAAAGAATTTCTTTCTCAAAATTACGTTAAGGTACACACAACAATGAACTATAAAGGTAAAACATACCATGAAACAAGTCAAGACAAGTGTCCCTAATCCTTCTCTCGGTTTTCCAAGTACAGTATCTCTCCATTGGACTTTGACTAAGATGACCATCTTTTTCCTTATTCTCTTCTCATCTCTTGCAACTATAGGAACTAGTTTTCTAACTATAATCATATCCTGTTCCACTATTAGATTATCTAAAATAGTCTATATAATAGTAGCCTTTAGATCTTGAATACATTTCCTTAGACGAGAAATATGAAAAACATTGTGAACTCCTATCAAACTATTCACTAACTCTAGCATGTATGCGAGTTTCACGATCTTTTATATAACAGAAAATGGTCCAACAAATCTTGGTTCCAATTTTCCTAATTTTTCAAATCTGAGTACGACTTTGTCGGTGACACCTTGACGAAAACATGATCTCCAACTGAGAATTATAAATCTTTCCGTCTCTTATCAGCATAACTCTTCGGCCTAGACTAAGATTCCTTCATCCTAGCTCGAATTAACTCAGTCTTCTCCGTAGCTTCTCACCAAATCTGGACTAAGAACTAACATATCCCTGGTCTTTAACTAACAGGAGATTTGCATGGCCTTTCGTCTAAAGCTTCTAATAGTGCCATACCTATACTAGTCTGATAACTGTTGTTATATGAAAATCCGACCAAGTTTAGATGGTCTTTCGGTGGTCCTCCAAAATCTAGCATACAAGCTCTTAACAAATCCTCTAAGAGTTTGTTAACTCTTTCTGTTTGCCTCTATGAATGGTAAGCGGTACTCATCTTGAGCTTGGTACTCAGAGTCTCCTGTAGACTTCTAGTACTCATTAGTGAATAAGGAATGTTTATCACTTACTATACTACTAGTAATTCCATGCATTCTAACTATTTCCTCATAAATAACTTTGCTAAATCTGGTGCTGTCCTGGTCGAACTGATGGGTACAAAATGTGCGCTGTTAGTTAATCTATCCACTCTAACCCATAGTCTCATTTCCTCTATTCGACCTTGGAAACCCATCTTTGAAGTCCATTGATATAGAATCACATTTCCAAATTGGAACAATCAAAGGCTGAAGTAACCCACTTGGTTTCTGATGTTCAGCTTTTGCCCATTGACAATTTAAACACTGCTTCTCTTACAAGCTTTCATCTCTCTTTACACCTTTCCAGAAGAAACTCATTTTCATATCCCAATACATCTTAGCTCCTCCCAGATGAATAGTGAACTTTGATCGATGATGTTCTCTAAGAACTTCCTTCCTAATATTTCCTACATTCGTAACACATAGTCGTCCTTTCTTCCTCAACCACCCAATCCTGTCAAGACTAGAATCATTCATATCATTGCTCAATATTCCATTTCTTAACCTTCTGATTTGTTCATCTAGTTATGGATCCTCTCCTTGTTTAGAAGCAATCCTTTCGATCACCACTGATCGAACTTAAAAGCATGACAACATAGCAATTTCTTGACTTGAACCACTCTTCGATCTCCATCGTACTCAACATGTAATCAATGCTTATAAATCTTTCCACTCAACTGTCATTACCAACACTATATTCTGAATTTTTTTGCTAAGTGCATATGCAACTTTATTTCCTTTTCCTAGTGTGCATTTAATACCAAAGTCATAAGCGGCTAAAAACTCTAACCACCTCTGTTGTCTCATATTCAACTCCTTCTGAGAGAATAAATATCTTAATGACTTATGATCCATATGAAACTTGAATCTTTCTCCCACACGGTAATGTATCCATATCTTCAATGCGAAAATTACTATAGCTAATTCCAAATCATAAGTTGAATATCTAACTTCATGGGGCCTGAGCTGTCACGAAGCATAGGCAATACCGTTACTCTTCTACATTAACACTGCTCCTAATCTTGTTCGACATGCGTCCATGTACACCACTAAGTTCTGATTACCCTCTAGAACAACTAACACAGGTGCATTAGTCAATAAGTATTTTAGCTTCTAGAATGCCTCCTCACACTCATCAGTCCAGACAAACTTCACCTCTTTCCATGTTAGCTTAGTCATCAGTGCCACTATCTATAAAAAATCCTTAATAAATCTCCGATAATAACCAGCTAATCTAAAACCTCTTTATCCTAGTCACCGTCTCGGGTCTCTTCCAACTGTTCACCTCCTTGATCTTAGTCGGATCTAGAGATAACTATTTCTATGAGACTACAGTACCAAGAAACTTCACATCCTTTTTCCAAAAGTGTCACTTCGTAAACTTCGCCTTCTGCTGATGCTGCCTGAACGTCTCAAACACCACTCTAAGGTAAACTTCATGCTCTCTTTCATCCTTAGAGTGTATCAAAATATTGTCTATAAATAATAGCACGTACCTATCAATATGTTCTCGGAAGATTCTGTTCATCAAGTCCACGAAGAATGCTAGTACATTAATTAGTCCGAATGGCATCAAAAACCATTTGTACAATCCATATCTAGTCCTAAAAGCTGTCAAAGGAATACTATCCTCTGCTATTCTAAGCTGATGAAAGCCTACGTGCCAAATCCAGCTAGGAAAATACTTTAGCTCCACTCAATTGATCGAACAAATCATCAATTCTATGTGTAAATATAAGTTCTTGATCGTCTTCTCATTTAGCTTATAATAACCGATAAACAACCTCGGTGATCCATCTGGTTCCTTTACAAACACTACAACTACTTCCCAAGGTGAACTACTTGGTCTAATAAAATTCTTACCTTCTAAATCCATTAACCGCAATTTTAACTCCTTCATCTCAGTAGGTGTCATTCTACTTGGTGGTCCACTCACAGGTTCTGCTCCTAATACTAAATCTATTCGAAACTCAATGGAACGTTTAGGTGATAGTCCTATCACGGACTTAAAGACATCTATGAATTTTCTAACAACTAAAAATTGGTTTAAATCGTCTTCTTCCTCCATAACACCCCAAAAAGCATTAATAACCAAACTAGGGTTTTCTATGGAGCATATAATTCGATCACTACAACTAGGGTGTCTAAGTGATATTCTCCTATCATATAAAAATATCCTTACATTGTATTTACTTAACCAATCCATAACCAAAATAATTCCAAACAATACAAAATCAAACACATGCAAATTACAAGCAAATAAATGAGCTAACAATTCAAACTCTAAGTAGTCACATCTCATCCCAAGAGTCATGTACACTACTATTGGATTCGCAACCATTAAGGAAGTAACTAGGTATAAGGGTTCTAGGTTAAGTGTATCTACCAAACAATGAACTATAGAAGAATGCAATGCACCAGTATCAAATAGAACTCTAATTGACACACCATGAATCAAAAGTGTACCTCCCAACACAACTTTTCCTTTCTCCTCTGCTTTTGGTCTTGAGGTAGCTAGTTCCAATGCAAACACTTTCCTCTTTCCATCCTTGGTTGGTTCGCTGCACTGGTTCTTATAATGTCCAATCTAATAACAGTTGAAGAATTTGATATTATTCTTCCCAATCACCTTCTTTCCATCTTTTGAGCGACATTCATTAGCGAAATGTCATTTCTTATCACACTTGTAGCAGATAGCTTCATTCTTGCCTTTCTTGGCTGCTCTACTCTTCTGAGCTCCCTTCTTATCGAAAACTTTCTCTTCAGATTCTGCCCAACTTGAGTTTCCACTACTTAGTATTAAAGAAAGCGAGCATCTCCTCATTCCTCAAATCTGGTAGCATATTCCAGCATGTTTCCCTGCACCAACTCAACAAACATCTTAAGTAGAGTTGACTTAACAATCTACGACATGAATCTTTCCTCAAGCCTCCTTTTGAATTCTACCTACGTTATGGTCTCTTCATTAACTCCCACGGTAACACTTCCACCAGTAAAGTGCTGCTCTTTGCAACTGCCTAGAAGCAAGTATCCTCTTCTACTCATCATTAAGCCCTTTTAGCAAAAAACCTTTCGCAATGAAACAACCAATTCTCCACTTCGATTGCATCCTTAGTCTCATAAACGACATTCCTCCAAGCCTGGCATAATCTCTGCGTAGTACTGCGTAGTTATTGACCATCGGAGCTTCCTAATTTCCTCTAACTAATTCCCGCAGCATCTCCATCTTGCATCATGTTGACGAAGAATGGATATATAGCTCCCATACCAACTTGTGGTGCTATAGCACCCACATTAACAGTTTGTGCTGGACCTAATTCCTTCCAGTGTTTGATCTAGAAATTCCATTGGTTGTAATGATTCCTCCACTAATGTTAACTCTTCCACTCCTAGCATCCATATCTTATTTCCTTAAAATATGCATTCGAGTCTTTGTAAAATAGAGAAGAATAGCCTAACAGAGATGGGAGAATAGACATAAAGCATATACTTATGTACAACAAGTACAAGTATGTTATTATAGAATTATCCCAATCTTTTCTCTAATTCTTTAGGATTATGTTTACAAAACCATTTCAAGTTTCCATAAACCTATGCTCTGATAAAAATCTGTAACATTTCGTATCTTGAGGCCCAAAGCTATGCGCTACAGATGCTGCAGTCATCCATAGTATTAACTTCCGGCGATAAAATACAACAATGTTAATGGTATCGATAATATCAAAAGCACCTTACTATAAAATAAAATTAGCACAGATTTCAAAATTAGCTTTTCTGGTTACATTTCAAATCCATATTTCATAATCCCAAAATAATTCCTATATTTTTATCAAATATAATTATTACAAATTATGCAAAGAGCGACATATGAAGATACCCCTGTGGATGATCAGAGTACTAGATAGACATATAAGTCACAAATATATCACAACGGAAATAATACTAAATAGGTCCTACATAGCTAGTTTTGCCCCCTGCACGTCTTCGGAAGCCTGTTCTTCCAACCTACTAAACTTGAAAAGTACTTACTCTCAATCTACTCAAATCAAATTTTGAGCACCCGAGAGTTTAAGGGGAAAGCATAAACTTCGGGTTAGACATAAAGCCTTTGGTGTGAATAACACTATTACAACTCGATTTCTTAATATTAAGTGAAACCATGCCGCTTAGCGAAATGGGTTTTACCTCACTAATATTCTTTTAAAAGCATCTCTTTTGCAAATCTAAAACCTGCAATCAATTTGATTATAATCAAAATAGCAATAACATATATACATATATGTCAGGTAATCAATGGACTGACTGTTCGAGCAATATAGTTTTATCAGGCTGACTATTAACCACTGGCTGACTCAGCCTACCAGTCATAATAAGTAATCAAACTTCTATTAGACATAATACTGGACGATCTGTCCTTAACTTACATTTCCAAGGGTTAACTGATCCTCATGGTTTTGTGGGCTCATCGAAAACCTACATTTACTTTGTTTATTCCTTTCTGTGTGTAACATAATTTTGGTCTTACCTATGACAGAGCCCTACACATTGGAATTTTGGACTTATATTAGCTTTAGGCTACTAACTAAAGTATAGGGTCTGACTCTAAACCAGTCTCATTTAGTCTTCTAATTTGTGAGTCTTTTACTTAGGGTTGACTGCCCCATCCAATTTTTCTTGAAAACATTTCTTTCAAAATGATTTATCCCCTTTTAAATCACACTTACACAAGGAAATATGTTCTTTGCTTTACTCAAAATAGTAATGCTATGATATATGCTTTATACAAAATAATGTTGATGAAATCTAAATCAGGGGGAAGGGGTTTCCATCCTATCAAAATAAGTTAATACTCTTTTCTAACTTTGAAAACTATAGGCCTTAAAGCCAAAGCAATACTTTCAAAACACTTGTTTAAAACCTTAAGAAATCCCTTTCGAATTCATTGAAAATACCCTTTCCAAATAGTTTACCATTTTAACCTTGAAAACATTTAGGCGAAAGGCCAAAACATATATTTCAAATGTACTGAATCTATACGTTTCGGAATTAGCACTTACACCTTAGACATGCGCTTTCGAAACCATCAAAATAAACCATTCGAAAGCATTGGAATCCTTCATTTAAAACGTACCTTTCGAAAGTATTGGTTTTATATAAGAGATTATAGAAACATAGTTTCAAAACCATTTAAAATTATTCCTTTCGAAACCATTGGGTTTAACATATAATATAACTATAGGATCATAAAGAACAAGGTGAAAGCATTACTTTTGAAAGCATTAGTGGAAAGTAAAAGAAAGAGGGTAGTTTTTAAACCCACCCTTTCAAAACCATTGCCTCCAAAACCATTGATTACAAACGGCTAAAAGGACCCTTTCAAAAGCATTGGGAAGGAAACTTTAAAGTAAAAAGGCAAAAGCACCTTTTCAATACGTTGTTTTAAGGCTATAAAGAAAAGTGGCCTAAACTGATTCGAGAGGAATGAATGCGACCACATTGGTTTTGAATAAGTTCAAAAGTGACTTTCCTTTCAAAAACTTCTTTTAAAACATAAGTGTCCACTCCTTCGAAAGTTCTTTTCTAAAACCAAAGCCAAGGAACAACTTCTTCGAAAGCCACTTTTTGTTAAAAATAAAGACAAGTTAAAAACAACCCCTTCAAAAGCATGCCTTCGACACTATCACCCCTTCTGCCTTTTCTCCAATGCACTAACACCAGTTGCTTGATACATGTGCATTAGTTTCGAATGAACGCAAAAAGGCCTTCTGGGCATGTTGATGAATGCTAGGTAAGGAAGTAACGAAGTGGTAACTCAAAAAAAAACTGACTTTATGCCTTTCAAAGTAATTTCTTTTCACCTAACTTGCCTAATTTGTCAAAATGTAATTGGTTGTCATTTCTTTATCAAAATCCTTTGTCTAAAAGGCTGCCAAATTCACAAATAACCATTTAAAATAAATTAAGCAAATAAGTCCTTCTCCTTGATAAAACATTTAAGCCAAATTTTGTAACCATGTTATAATGCTTAAAAAAATTCCCCAAAAATCACCATAATTCACTTTTAATATGTTTTCTATCATATGTAAATTTCAGACCCAAAATCATTAAAATATTACCTTAAATAATTTTGACCCAATATTAACTATTTTATCTCACAGAAATTTCATAATAAATCTATAACATCACCTACCTTGAGTCCTGAAGCTAAGCACTACTGATGTTGTAGCCATTTATAGCATTAACTTCCAGTGACAAGATACAATAATGTTAATGGTGTCTATAATATCAAAAGCACATGAATATGAAATAAAATCACACATTTCAAAAACAACCTTTCTCATTACATTTCAAAAACATATTTCATATTCAATTATATAATCTCAAATGATTTCCCAGGCTTCGACCAAATATAGTTATTACAAATTATGCCAAGAGCGACATATGAATATTCCCCTATAGATGATTAGGGTACTAAATAGACATATCTGTCTTACATACAACATAGCAGATATGCAACTAAAAACTCCCATATAGCTGTCTTTGCCTTCTGCACGTCTTCGAAAGCTTGTTCACCCACCTACTAAACCTATAGTACCGTAACTCGCAATCTACTCAAATTAATTTTGAGCATCCAAGAGTTTAAAGGGAAAACATAAATTTCGAGTCAACTATAAAGCCTGTTGTGAATAATATTATAAATTCTTGGTTTTCTAATATTCAGTGAGGCCACGTTGCTTAGCGGAACGGGTTTCCCCTCACTAATATTCCTTTTAAAATATATCTTTGGAAAATCATAATCCTGCAATCAATTGATTGAAATAATAATAGCAAGTATGCATATATATATATATATATGCATAAAAATCAGGAAATCTATAGACTATCTGTCCATACTATAGTTTTAATTCGTTGACTATTGGCCACTGGCCGACTCGGGCCTTCCAGGCATAACCAATATCTAACTTCTATTAGACATAATTCTGGGTTGACTACCCTCAACTTCTGGGCTAACTTCCCTTAACTTCTTTTTATAGGATCAACTAAACCTAATGGCTTTCCGGGATTACAAATAACCTATCACTTCCCTATATATTCCTTTCGGTGTGTAACCTCAATTTAGTCCCATCTGTGATAGGCCATACACACTGTAATTTTTGACTTATTTTAGCTAGAGCTAATAGTTAAAGTATAGTGCGTGACCTTACACCAGTCATATCTGGTCTTTTAATATCTGATTCATAAACTTAGGCTTAACTACCATTTTTATATGTTTCATGTCTTAGTGTTAACTACCCTATCAAAACTTTCTTTCCTTGTAAACATTCTTTATAAATTATTTAACTTGAAATCGCACTTCTACAAAACAAGAAAATCACAAACCTTGTTTTTCTCAAAACATTTAAGCCATGATACGCACACTTACACTTTATACAAAACAATTTTGTTGAAATCTAATGGGATTTTTATGCCTCCAAAGTAAGTTAAAACCAATTTTTAACTTAAAAAAATTAGGCCATGAAGCAAAGGTAAACCATTTGAAACATTTGTTTAAAACATTAACCAATCCCTTTCAAATCTATTGGAAATATCCTTTCAAAGTAAGTTGACTATTTTACCTTATAACATTAGGCCGAACGGCCAAAACATACCTTTCGAAACCTTCAAAAAATAGGCCTTTCAAAACTATTGAGAATAACCCTTCGGAAGCTCTATTAAAACCATAAACATCCTCTTTTCAAAACCCTTTAAACTTGCCTTTCGCAAGCAATGAAAATCTTCCATTCATATACTCAAGTAACCCTTTCGAAAACGTTGGGGTACCTTCCCTTCAAACCTTTGGAAAGCATTAAAACTCCTTACTTAAATATTCCTTTCAAAAAAACATTGGGTTCGAGTAAAAGTTTGTGGTACATAGCTTCGAAACCCAATTAAAACCATTTCTTTCGAAACCGTTGAGTTTAACTTTCAATATATATAAGGGTTTTAAAAGAACTAGGACGAAAGCATTATTTCAAAAGCATTATTCCTTAGTAAAAGAAAGTGGATGGTTTTGAAACCAACCCTTTCAAAATCATGGAGAAGCGGCTTCAACATTTAAAAGAAAAATTACCCTTTCAAAAGCATTGATTCGAAGGGCTAATGCGAAAGCATGGGTTTCGAATCCATTCAGAAGCTTCACTTAAAAATAAAAAGGCGGCAACCCCTTTTGAAATCCCTTTTTGATAAAATAAAGGCATATTTAACAAAGTCGAAAGCTAATATAACTCCTTCGAAAGCCTCATTTGTAACCAAAATAGTTTCAAGTTTATAAGAGCTTCTTCTACCCTTTTGAAAGCATGGTTTCGACTCTATACCTATCGCCTATCTCCAATCCACTATATACCAAGGCATTGATACCATGTGTATTGGTTTTGGCTTGGTTATAGATAGAAGTATGGGGTCGAAAGGTTGCAGTGGAAGTAGCGAAGCGGTAAATACTTGCAAAACTGATAATTAGCATTTTAAAGTAATTCCTTCCCAATTAACTTGTCTTATTTGTCAACATATAATTGGTTCCCAATTCTCATGCAAAACCTTTTTCTGTTGCCGAATTCAGTAATTAACAACTAAAAGTATTTAGCAAATTAGCCCCTGCTCCTTTTAGAAGCATACAAAACATTTTGGTCCCATACCTTAAATAATTTTATATCCATAATAAAATACTTAGAAGAATTCTCCAAAAAATATGATAAATCAATTATAATATGTTTTCTAACATATTTAAATTTCAGACCCAAGGCTATCATATTTTTGTCGAAAATAATTTTAACCCAATTTTACCATTTTCTTTGCTAGAAAATTTATAATAAATCCACAAAAGCTAAGAAAATTATGAAACTTGAAACCCATCTCTAAATTAATGTTTTTAACCTTATCTAAAAAATGCAAGTCATATGGATGTCATTTAATAGGTTTTCCAAATTGAAACTTATCATATAATCTATATGAATTACATAATCCATTAAAAAGTAAGTGTGCACGTGTGCGTGCGTACGTATGTATCCATTTAAAATACAAATCATGGCATACAATTTGCATAACCTATTCGGATTTTAAATAGAAACCGAAACAATAAAAAAGAGATGTAAGAACCATTATTCACCTTAGCTTGACTGTTAAGAAGGTTGAGATTTGGTCTTGGATTAATTCGCTTAAGCTTCGTGCTTACTTTCTGGCTTATCTTTCTCTTGTTTTCTTCAAATAGTGGCCGGCTAAACGCTATGTTTAGTTTTTTTATGAATGTTAGAAATGGGAATGGGAGAAGGGTTTAAGGTATAAGAATATAACCTATTTGTAGGATCGATTTCACCATAGAGGGGGGGGGGTTAATAGGGTGATGGTATTAATTATAAAAATTAATTGCGGAAGCTTATAAAATAATTTCAACACAGAGCACAGGATAATAAAAGCACAGAAAAATAGAAGAATAGTAAAATGCAGAAATAGAACGACACAGAATTTACCCAGCTTCGGCAAAACCCTGCCTACGTGCTGCCCCCAAGGTTTCTACTAGAAATTAGATAGTCAGTCGCTTACACACGTATCACGACACTTGCTATCGACTAAACCTAACTCTACGCTCAAAACCCTGCGACAACTCAGCCACTGAGTTCCCCTAGTCACACGACTAGTAAATACAACCTTTTAAAAGAGAATTTAAATTTAAAAACAGATTTAAAACAATTTAAACTAAAAATCCCTAATTTAAAAAAAACAAGCCCAAATATAAAACAAGGCCGGTCCAAATTAAAAGGAGATTTATATCCCCTTTTCTTTTAATTCTTCGGCCCGTTCCTTTTTCCTGTGCTCTTGATAATGGCGGCTTGTTCTCGTTTTCCTTTGCTTGCAAATTAGGGATTTGTATCTCGAAGCGCCTGTTTTTAATTCGATCAAATCAGTGATGATTTGCGTGTTGCCTTGATCGATTTGATTCCTCGTTGCTCACTGTGGCTGCTTCAACGAGTTCGATTCTTGCTTCGGTAAGAATTTATGCTTTTCTGCTTTGATGATTTTTGTACTCGAACTCTTGTCCATATGCCGATGATAATTATTGCAATTTGTAGAGATTGAATCCTTGTATTTGCATTCGTCCGAAGTTAGTTGGATTTGTCAATTACTTTTTCTCGGTCGGTTGATTCTGCTTGAACGCTTGAGATTTAACTGACGAATTCAATTCGAATATTTCTCTTACTTTACTGTTACGGCTTTAGCTTGAGATCGTTCGATCCTTCCTTGATCGTTACGGCAACTACTTTCCTATTTTATTTTATTTTTGACTTTTTCAATTCTTTTCTTGCGTTGAGTTCTAACTTGGTTTAATATTCATCTAACCTTGGCTTTGACTTTGTATATGCTATTCCATGACTTCGAATTCTCTGATTTTTTGACTTTACTCTCTGATTTCATTTTGTCTTCGGCATTGACTGTCATGTGTATGCAAGTTCACATCTTCGACCATTTTTGATTTCTTAAGAAACTGATGACCACATTCGAACTGTACCATTTGTTCTATGACATTGTACCTGCTGTTCATGGCCATTATATTTTTACTTCCATGTGACACTAGCCGTTCATGTTGCATTATCACCACTGACCGTTGACACTCTATACATCTGTTTGCACTGCTGACTGTTGACACTCTACACATTTGTTTGCACTGCTGACTGTTGACACTCTATACATTTGTTTGTGCATTGCCTCACACATCTTGTAGTTTGTTTTGATGCACTGTTTTGGTTTTTGGTACTGTGTCACTGTGTTTATTGAGTCACTGTACTGTTGAGGCTGATATATTTGTTCGGTCTGTAGTTTTCAAGCATTGTTGTGTCACGTGTTCATATTGCCTCTGTACACTTGTTGCTTCCCTGACCTGTGCACATTGTTGCCTTAGTCCTAGCCATTCTCTGGTTATTTCATATTCATTTGAATTTTGCATTTGTCTGCACTTTGCATTGAGCACTTTGGTTTCATGATGTACTTGCTGCCTGGTTGCTGTGATGTCATATCTCGTAATTGTAGACTAGCTTGCACACTTTGATCTACTTCATACCAGTAGCATTCATTAGCTCATGTGTTTCAATTGTTTATGTGTTTGTGATACTCTGGTTTTGCTGTAGTCTTCAAGCATTGATGCATTTGGAGTTGGTCTTGTTGTAGTTTGGCTTTGTCTCCATGTATTTCATGTAGTATGGGTTCTCTACTGACTTGTAGTGTTCATTAGATCATTTGATATGTTGTTGGACGTTGATGCTGTGTTATGTAGTAACTTAGTTTCACTTGCATTGCTGAGTCATTCTGACATGTTGTCCATGTGAGTTCATTGCTGAGTTGGATTTACTTTGTCTCTGACCTTTTGGTCATGTTGCCTTCAGTTGCTTGTACATATGTACTTGCTCGGTCTGTAGCTCAAAGTTTCTACTTCTGATCAATTTGTTGAGCTTGTACACTTTATTGCACCTGAGTTGAATCCAGTTTTAAAACTCGGGTTTGACCTTGTGCTGAGAGTTGTGGCATTTATGTTATTGCACGTGAGTTGAACCCGGCTTTTCATTTGGGTTTGACCTGTGCTCACTTGTCCCTGTAACATTATCAAGTGTATATTTCGATGTGCACGGCCTTGTGGCATATACAGTGATACACTGTGTATGTCACAAGCTGTTCGTGTATGATAAATTCAAATTTAAATGACGACGAACAATCCAAATAACTTAGGCAAATGTTATTTCCAAAATCCATATTTTATTTTATATTGCAAAAATATTTCTTTTTCAATTTTACTGCGTTAGTGAATATTTTTGCTGATTGTTCAGATGCTGGATTCTAACTGGAATGAAGTTGAAAATAAACTATGAGTGTGAGTGATATGTTGTGAGGAATTTATGTAAATTGAATTTTGATGTAATCAGAAATTTTATTGTAATTGAAATTGTATAGTGAATAGTGAGAGATTGAATTTGTACTATTCGAAATTGTAATAAATATTTGTTTGAATAAAATTTCTGTTTGAATTCAAAATCAGTGTATTTAATTTTATTCAGCAAATATTTATTTAATATATGAAAAATAAAATAGTACATTAACAAATACATTTAAATGAATGTATATATGTTTATTATCATCAAACAAAAATCATATAAGCGCATATTCAACAATCTCCCCCTTTTGATGATAACAAACATATATTTGAGATTTTGAATGTGCTAAATGTATTTGCTCTATAGATATATCATAATTGCTCCCCCTATTTAAATGCTTCCTCTCTACACAAAGCTCCCCCTACAAATATGCATACAATTAAATAATATGCAAATGAGCCTAAATGGAAAATATTTGACCTTTGCTTGATTTTATTTGACAAAGATTTTATTTGACAAAATCTTAAACTTTTCTCTCCCCCTTTTGTTATCAGCAAAAGTGTAATAGTGTTAGAGAAAATAGAGATAAAGTGATTGATATCAATCCAACATTAAAAACTCAATTGAGTATAAATATTAAACTTCAACAAAACATCAAACAACGAATCATAACTACCCTTATTAGACGCATATTCCACTTTTAGAAATAATGGAAATGGTGTCATCATATAAAACCATACAGTTGTATCTGTTTGTGGTACATTTATATCAGGAATTTGAATATCTACTAATCATGCATAACCATTAGGACTTTTAAATGAGATTAGTACTATTCCAATTTAATTTTAAAAATGAATTCAAGTATCTTCTAATCACGCATAACTGTGAGGATTTTTAAATGGGATTAGAATCAACTTGTTTATCTAATAAATCAATTTTGATATGCGTTCCATACATGCATAACCGTGAGGACTTTTAAATGAGCATGGAAGCACATAACAAATTTCAAGTAATTCACCCATGCATAACCGTGAGGACTTTTAAATAAGAGTGAATACTTTGGATTTTATTTTGTTTTATAAAATGAAAAACGAATGATTCCTATTTAAAGTACCACATATCTACAAACTATATTGAATTTTTGATGAGCGATGGTTGATAGAAATATGATAGACATAGAAATGGTTATGGAATCTTTACACAACAAAAAGTTTTATAACTCTTGTTTGAATTTCTAAAGAAATTTACTAATTGTACCGTCTCGAGTCATAATATATGATCAATATTAGCACTCACCACTCTTTCAATCACTATTCTTCTTTTTGATAATCATAGGGAGTCAGATTAGTCAAAATAGTCATTTAAAATCAAATTCAAACATAATTATTAAACCAATTTTTCAAAATGACTAATCTGAAAATATGGTCAAAAATGATTTTCTCGAGGGGGTTTTATAAGAAAATTTTCTGCTATTTGAAATGAAAAATATGCAGATATTTTCTTTGAAAAACGATGCAGTTACTAAATGTCTCAAAAATCACGTTCAACTAGTAATTTTTCTATCAACTAGATTACCAGTGTAATCTGCATCTAAATTTCTTTTTCACTCAAAAATTATCATTAATTGAATTTGATCGACCAAACCATGAAGTGTGCATCAAAAATTTCAAACTCAATTTTAACAATAATTTAAATGACATTCTTTGAATTTGAATTGAAGCCGTGAAAATAATCAAAAAAACCGTGAATATGGAGTTAGCCAAATTATAACCAAATGTATTAATATCCAACAAAACACTATTTTTGATCCAACCTACTATAATCAAAAAATTTAGAGAATTTTATAGTGTTTTTGGCATAAATATAATTAGCCAACTATGTTGAACAAGTCAGAATCAAAATCATCATCTCTTCTCCATCTCAATATTGGCTGATTTTAATTCAGACTATGGTGCAGATCATCACATTTAATATATCGTTCAAATAAATATACCATTACCTGTTTTACCTTTACGATATTTTTTGTTGTTATCCATTGTGATTCTGTCACCTTTATAATAGGCTAAGGAACTTTCTTTTATCGCCCGTTGTGTTTCTAGAACAACCAAAAATCCAGAGAACACTGTTGTTGTTACTTAGCCTGCCACCACACCTACATGGGAAAAGATTTATGTGACCTGTTTGTTTTTATAGGTCCATGGTTGTTAGTGGCAGAAAATTTTGAAATTTTTTTTTGTAAAGACCCAAAAACTATTTATAATTGTTCCCTTTGGCACCCAAATTTGTTTAACTTTGAGAGTTTTTATATTTGTGCCTTTTGGAACCCAAATCGGTATAGTTTTCACATGTTTGGGTCTATACCAACAATTATTGTGATCGTGTCCATATTTTCTACAAATTGTGCACATAGAATTTTGTTGATTAATATTGCTTTCAATATTTTCAGATTGATTATATCCAAGTCATTGTCTAATCGTATTACTGGTTTGCTTTCCTAATAGCATATTCAATGATTTTTCACCTTTTGAAAATTTATCTAAGGTCGTCGACAATTGTTGGACTTGTGTTTTGAGAGATTCATTTTCGTTTAACAATTGTGTGCACTTTTTAGTAGAGTTCTCTCTCCTCGTATTTTCACTTTCTTTCAAAATCAGAATTTCATTTTCAAGTGATTTTATATTAGTTTCTGATTTTTTGATTTCTTCTTCGAATGTTGGACACTTATCACACTTAGGGATCCTACTTTGATCGGTTTTAACTAATTGGTCAAGTTGTTTATTTAAATCTATCAAAGTATCTTTTTGAGATTCAAGTTTGGCATACTTCTCCCTAAGTCGTTCAAAACAGCCGTTCAGTTCGTGGAAATATATAAGTAATTCTGAATAAGAAAGTTTTGATACCTCACTTGGCTCGTCATCATCACTGTCAGTTATTTCAACATGAAGACATATGTCTGCTTTCTCACTCTCACTGTTAGTACTTTGATTATCTTCATCGTTGGTATTCCACATGGCTGCAAAACTTCTCCTTTTTGATTTCTTTTCGAAGACGCGTCGATTTTGAGGACAATTGGGCTTGATGTGTCCGGGTTGGTTGCACTTATGACAGATGATCTTCGGTTCTTCAGGGTTGTCTAATATTTTGTTTATTCTGCTTTCCAATTTTCGATTTAGAGCTGGATTTCCGTATTTGTAATTCCACCTTTTGACTTTCTTTATTATCAGCTCTAATTCCGTTGCTCCGTCATCATCATCATCACCATCACTTTCTGTTGTTCCTTTGAGAGCCATAGATTTCTTGCGAGTATCTCCTCCTTCGCGCTCTTCCTTGAATTTCATTTCTAACTCATAAGTGGTGAGATTTCCGATGAGTTGTTCGACTTTCATTTGTTTCAAATCTTTTGATTCTTGAATGGCGGTCACTTTGGCTTCAAAACTTCATGGAGGGACTCTGAGGATTTTTCGGACTATCTCCAACTCTGTGTATGATTTTCCAAGAGCTTTTGATTTGTATACGATATTGGAAAGTCGTCCATGCATCTCTTTAACATTTTCTTCCTTTACCATTGTGAAATTTTCGTATTCGCTGCTTAGCATGGCAAGGCGAGATTCTTTGACTTGAGATGTTCCTTCGTGAGTCACTTCTAGTGTTTGCCATATTTCCTGCGCAGATAGATAGTGTGAGGCACGATTAAATTCAAATTGATCCAATGAATAGATAATAGAATTCATAGCTCTAGCATTAGCATTCTGTAATTTATTTTCTAGTATTGTCCATTGATCCATCGGTTTATCTATTTCCTGATTGTCTACAATTATAGTTGGTGCTCTATAACCTGTCTCAACAATGTTCCAAGCGTCAATGGTTTTTAGAAAAATTTTCATTCTATTTTTCCAATAAGCATATTCACCATTGAACATTGGTGGTCTAACTATGGACTGACCCTCAGCAAAAGCATTATTAAAAGAAGCCATTTTAAAAATTCAAACTTCTAAACATAACTGATTTTTTTTTAAAATGAATTTTTAAAACAAAAAGTTGACTTCTATTCCTAGCTTTGATACCACTTGTAGGATCGATTTCACCCTAGAGGGAGGGTGAATAGGGTGATGGTATTAATTATAAAAATTAATTGCGGAAGCTTATAACATAATTTCAACACAGAACACAGAATAATAGCAGCACAGAAAAATAGCAGAATAGTAAAATGCAAAAATAGAACGACACAGAATTTACCCAGCTTCGGCAAAACCCTGCCTACGTGCTGCCCCCAAGGTTTCTACTAGAAATTAGATAGTCAATCGCTTACACACGTAAACTCGCGACACTCGCTATCGACTAAACCTAACTCTACGCTCAAAACCCTACGACAACTTAGCCACTGAGTTGCGAATTCTCAAACTACGCCACGTAGTTTGTCCCCTAGTCACACGACTAGTAAGTACAACCTTTCAAAAGAGAATTTAAATTTAAAAACAGATTTAAAACAATTTAAACTAAAAAACCCTAATTTAAAAAAAAACAAACCCAAATATAAAACAAGGCCAGTCCAAATTAAAAGGAGATTTATATCCCCTTTTCTTTTAATTCTTCGGCCCGTTCCATTTTCCTATGCTCTTGATAATGGCGGCTTGTTCTCGTTTTCCTTTACTTGCAAATTAGGGCTTTGTATCTCGAAGCGCTTGTTTTTAATTCGATCGAATCGGTGATGATTTACGTGTTGCCTTGATCTATTTGATTCCTCGTTGCTCACTGTGGCTGCTTCGACGAGTTCGATTCTTGCTTCGGTAAGAATTTATGCTTTTGTGCTTTGATGATTTTTCTCCTCAAACTCTTGTCCATGTGCCGATGATGATTATTGCAATTTATAGAGATTGAATCCCTGTATTTGCATTCGTCTAAAGTTAGTTGAATTTGTCAATTACTTTTTCTCGGCCGGTTGATTCTGCTTGAACGCTTGAGATTTAACTGACGAATTTAGTTCGAATATTTCTCTTACTTTACTGTTACGGCTTTAGCTTGAGATCGTTCGATCCTTCCTTCGTTACGGCAACTACTTTCCTATTTTATTTTATTTTTGACTTTTTCAATTCTTTCCTTGCGTTGAATTTTGACTTGGTTTAATATTCATCTGACCTTGGCTTTGACTTTGTATATGCTATTCCATGACTTCGAATTCTTTGATTTTTTGACTTTACTCTCTGATTTCATTTTATCTTTGGCATTGACTGTCATGTGTATGCAAGTTCACATCTTCGACCATTTTTGATTTCTTAAGAAACTGATGACCACATTCGAACTGTACCATTTGTTCTATGACATTGTACTTGCTATTCACGGCCATTATATTTTTACTGCCATGTGACACTAGTCGTTCATGTTGCATTATCACCACTGACCGTTGACACTCTATACATCTGTTTGCACTGCTGACTGTTGACACTCTACACATTTGTTTGCACTGCTGACTGTTGACACTCTATACATTTGTTTGTGCATTGCCTCACACATCTTGCAGTTTGTTTTGATGCACTGTTTTGGTTTTTGGTACTGTGTCACTGTGTTTGTTGAGTCACTGTACTGTTGAGGCTGATATATTTGTTCGGTCTGTAGTTTTCAAGCATTGTTGTGTCACTTGTTCATATTGCCTCTGTACACTTGTTGCTTCCCTGACCCGTGCACATTGTTGCCTTAGTCCTGGCCATTCTCTGGTTATTTCATATTCATTTGAATTGTGCATTTGTCTGCACTTTGCATTGAGCACTTTGGTTTCATGATGTACTTGCTGCCTGGTTGCTGTGATGTCATATCTCGTAATTGTAGACTAGCTTGCACACTTTGATCTACTTCATACCAATAGCATTCATTAGCTCATGTGTTTCCATTGTTTATGTATTTGTGATACTCTGGTTTTGCTGTAGTCTTCAAGCATTGATGCATTTGGAGTTGGTCTTGTTGCAGTTTGGCTTTGTCTCCATGTATTTCATGTAGTATGGGTTCTCTACTGACTTGTAGTGTTCATTAGATCATTTGATATGTTGTTGGACGTTGATGTTGTGTTATGTAGTAACCTAGTTTCACTTGCATTGCTGAGTTATTCTGACATGTTGTCCATGTGAATTGCTGAGTTGGATTTACTTTGTCTCTGATCTTTTGGTCATGTTGCCTTCATATTTAAATGACGACGAACAATCCAAATAACTTAGGCAAATGTTATTTCCAAAATCCATATTTTATTTTATATTGCAAAAATATTTCTTTTTCAATTTTACTGCGTTAGTGAATATTTTTGCTGATTGTTCAGATGCTGGATTCTAACTGGAATGAAGTTGAAAATAAACTACGAGTGTGAGTGATATGTAGTGAGGAATTATGTAAATGGAATTTTGATGTAATCAGAAATTGTATTGTAATTGAAATTGTATAGTGAATAGTGAGAGCTTGAATTTGTACTATTCGAAATTGTAATAAATATTTGTTTGAATAAAATTTCTGTTTGAATTCAAAATCTGTGTATTTAATTTTATTCAGCAAATATTTATTTAATCTATGAAAAATAAAATAGTACATTAACAAATACATTTAAACGAATGTATATATGTTTATTATCATCAAACAAAAATCATATAAGCGCATATTCAACACTATTCCTATTTTCCCTTATCTTATTACCTTTTCTTACTTGATTTTAAATTTTCCTTTGTTTACTCTTTATTAAGCCATGACTACTTTATAATTATACAAATCTCAATCTCTTAACCACTTTAACCTTTTCATTATTCAATTTAATTTATCTAATTAAATTTCCTGAATAATGTTATTTGAAATTAGGGGTGTTACATGCTCCCCTCCTTAAAGAATTCCATCCTTGAAATTCAGTAAGGACTTAATACTAATCATAGAAATTGTTTGCATAAAAATAGGTTAATACTTCCAAGACATTGTAGTGGGGCTGTGAATACTGTTTGTAGTATACAGCTATCGTTTGATGAATTTTAGTTGTGAGTGTATGTTGTAGAAAATCAATAGTTTGCAATAAAGAATGAATAAAGGAATGAAATGTAAAATGACACAGAATTTATAGTGGTTTAGCCTGAATGTGCCTAGTCCACTATTCCTCTTTTATTATCTCTTTCATATCTGATTACAAATAAAAGTTTTGAATATGAATAAACTTGTTGTTAGAACTAAGGATTTTCTCTCTCAAAGTTGTCTGCCATTGTTTGGTGGAAGCTTTGCTATTTTCTATCCCTTCCTTTTTATGATGCCATATACTAGTATTTATAGAGTGAGGTTGTGAGAAGAGGCAGATGAGTACATGGCTTCTAGGCTTTGGTTCAACCTTCCATCACTTGAAATTTGGTTCAACCTTGCTGTTGTTCCACTGCTCTGGGATGCTAGTTGAATACTATCCTGGTATATCCCTTTAGTCGCCCATCCCGACCTTGGAGTCCTGAATGCCGGACCAAGTAGGTCCAGCCCCAGGAGGATATAAACTGGTAGATCCAACCCCAAAAGTGCTGGACCAGGTAGGTCCAGCCCCAGGAAAAATAAACGGGTAGATCCAGCCCTAGAAGGGCTAGACTAGGTAGGTCAAATGGGTCTATCCTCAGAAGGGCTGGACAAAGTGGGTCCATCCAGGGTCCGAAATAAGCGGGTCCTCCCTGGGGCCGGACCAAGCTAGTCCGACACAAGGGTGCCCGACAAGATCTGGTCCGGCACCAGTGCCAAACCAGGCGGGTCGGGCACCAGGGTGCTGGACCAGGCATGTCCAGTACTTGCCGGACTAGGAGGTCCAACACGAGGATGTTGAACCACGGGGTCCGTTCCTAGAGGGCTGGACTTGTGCGGGTCCGGCCCTCCTGCGTTGAAACTAGCGGGTCCAGGCTTGTTGGGTTGGATATACGGGACCGGTCCTGCTAGGCTGGACTGTTGCGGGTCTTTACTGTCGTTACCGCATGAGGAAAATCTTAGAATAATCATACCTTTCTAACCGTTATCCGGATTGAGACACGGTTCGAACCTATGCTCACGTTTTGACCTTGCGAACATTTCTAATCAGCTTAGAGCCTATTCTAGGACTATGAAAATTCTTCTCCTAGCTTTTCATATTCACTACGTGGTGGGCGAGAATGCCTGCAAAAAAAATCATCTATAACTTCTCTTGGCTGCCATACTAGCCTACCTGACTAGCAATAGTCCATATAGAGCAAATATAGAACATACCCTTAGAGCAGATCAGGATAAATATCTCTAATCCTGTCTTTTGTCTCCCAATTACATGTTTTCTCATTGTTGCTCCATTAAACTTTCACTAACTTGACCGTCTATTTTCTTAACCTCTTCGTCTCTCACTACAACCCGAACTGGTTGTATAACAAAAGTCAAGTTCAGTTCTACTATCAAATCTTCCAACTCTTGTAATAACCCGGATTTTTGGGCATTGTAATTAGTAATATAATTGGATTAATTTTTAGAAATACAGATTTATAGATTAAACAAATAAATTTGATATTATTCATATCTATACATATATATAGAAGAAGCTATTGTGTAACCCAAGCCCTTCCCTTGTAATTTGAATTAAATTTGAAATTCAAAGTAGAAACAAATAATAATGATTGTTTATATATATATAGATATAAATAGATTTTATAGGAATAGAATTGTTAATTTTTAATTGAATAGGTAGTCACATATGTATATATGTATAACCTGATTTGTAAATTGGATTTTAGAATTTTATTTGAATTTGAATTTAAAGTTTTGAAATTCTAGGTATAGATATTCAAATTGTTTTGGATTTTTAAAATATAAGTATAAACTTTTATTTATGAATGTATTTGGTTTTATTTCTTTAAAATTTCCTATATATATATATAAACAAATACTTATAAACTAATTAGTAATGTATAAGTTTATACTAACTTTAAAACATATATATATAAATATAAATACAAACTACTTAAAGAACATGTGTAAATTTATTAAGAGCTTGTTAAACAAGTGTTAGCATATAAATTCACTTGATGACAAGTGTTAGAAAATTAAATAGAAGGGAAGGCACATCTTTATTGTTTTGGTATGTACGGCCAATTTTTCATGACATCAGGGCAGGGACACGTAATCAAATAACAAGCATGGATGCATGACTAAATTCAAGGCAACATGATAAATATAGGGTGTACAAAGTCAAGGCAGCGGTAAAATGAGGGCCATATTCTGGAAGCATGTGACCAGTAATGAACAAAAGGGAAAAATGAAAAAATTTCAAGGCACAGGTGCACGATACATATTCAAGGCAAGAGGCATTGCGTAACCGAATTCTAGACAACATGTTAATTTACAGTGAGAACTGAGTGTGTATAAACAGCAATAACAGATTATATCAAGGTCTAAGAATGGTTTGCTCACCTTATTGTTGAACAACGGCCTATTTCTGGAACCCGACAGTCGATTGAAACTTGACTTCGAATTCGTAACTTGATTTGTTGATTTGAGTCCGTTGCTATTTGAATCTGAACTCGCACTAGTTTTAGATGATATCAATTTGTTCAGTTATAAGCCTGGGAGCTATTTAGTTTAGTTTTAGCTCTGTTGTTCAAATTTTCGATCTGGTTTTTGAGTAAATTTGGTTTTCAGATTTGGTTCTAAGGAGAGTTTCAGCTGAAGTTCTCTTCTCTCTTTTTTTTAGAAATGAAATGAGAAAAAGAAAATGAAAATGGAAGATGTAAATCCCGAGCATCTCTTGAGTTACTGCACTCATATTTACTCCTGTTGATTTAAGTCACATAAGATCTTTTAGTTCTGACTCGAGTGTTTTGTCTTTTCAATTCGCTCGGGTCAGTCCGAGCGTTTCAGGATTTGAGGATTTAGCTCTGGAGGACGAAGACGAAGATTTGTATTACTAGTATCTACTATATTATTCCACTACACCATTTAATTCCGCTGCATCGTTATTGGTATGTGTAAGTCTGGTATGTAGTATATAAATGTTTTGTAAACAGATTTATAAACTATACATTTTATTATTATATTTTATCCTTCCGCTGCGAGATTCTGTTTTCTTTTATTTCTTTCTCGTTTTTCTTATTTACCCCATAACAATCCGCCCTTCCGTATGGTTGAACTGGCACGTGTGTCGGTTTAAATCGTGCGAAAAGGCGGGACGTTACAGTTGGTATCAGAGCTTTGGTTTAGCGATAAACCTTGGCTTTGTGGGATTTGACTCTTTGTTAATAGGGTAGTAATACCCTATGGGAGTCGCTGAGTGTATATATATGAGAGAGCGTACTTGTTAGTGTTATAAAAAGGTTTTAATATTGTGTTAATCTGTTCCGTTTTGTATTTATAAATTCTGGTTGATGCATGGGACACTGTGACATCAATAGGGGTTTCTAAACGCTAAATAGGACAGACCGACATAATATCTGTTTTAATATAGGTGAATGAAATAATTTTTCCTATTATATTTTCTATATATAAAATAGATTTTTCAATCTATATCTATATTTGGCTGCAATAGATTGGTTGTTAGGTGATAAAGTGTATAATTAATAATATAAGTTAGATTGGAAAATAAGATTGATGAAATTTGGAAATTTAGAACTTAAGTTCCGGGGTTTTGAAATTATTTCGAATAAATTTTGGAATATAATAATATTATTTATAAGTATTTTCTGATATTAATATTTCAATATAATTTGGAAAAATTGTTTTAAAGAAGATTTTGGAAAAAATAAGTTTTGTACTTTCTTCCCTGTTGCTGGAAAATAATTTCGGTGATGAGTGCACGCATCATCGACTTTCATTTTCGAGTTTCGAAGTGCGAAGGCCACTGTAGAAATTTACTGCAGAATTGTTTAAGAAATTTTTATCGTTTTAATTATAATTGGATATATATATATATATATATGTTAAGAATAGATATCTATCTATTATTTTAAATGATTTAAAAATTAAACCCGGTATTTGGTTCTTAAGTTCCAGTTAATTAATAGTTCAATTAAGTGTAGAAATTGGAACCTTTAATTAAAGTAAAAATTTAATACAATAGGAAGATAAGTAATGTAAATAAACGATTGTAAACATTATTAAATGAATTAATGAACTTCTTTATTTATAAGAATTGATGTATAAAGTTGCAAATTTAGTGTAGTTAAATTGTTACCATTATTAAGTATAATAGAAATGTAAGCATTAAATAAATGAATGAAATTAAAAGTAAGTTGAAATTGTAATTTATAAAACGAATATATATAATTATTGAACCATTAATTAATTAAAGGAATTGAGGAGAAACTTGCATAATTTTCACTTACATTCTTAAAGCATATATATAACTTACCATATAATAAAAGTTGCAATGTTAGTAAGAAAATGTAAGGGGAAATCGTATAAGTGAAGCTTGAGGTAATAAAGGTATTCAATGAATTTGCTGTTACAAAATGAGAATTAAATCTATAAACTTAAGTTAAAATGGAAATTTTAAGTACTATAAATAGATGATTATAAACTTAAGTAAATAAAACGGAATGCAAATATAATGAATATTGTAATAAATGAAAAATGAAAATTGTAAGTAATGAAGGAATCACTCAATAAATGAAAGAAAAGAAATTAAACAACTAAAGCATGAAATAAATGTATAATAAGTTAATTTGGTTATTGGTTTGAATTGTTATTGTTTGACTTATGGTTGGTTGGGCAAGAGAATTTGAAGTGGTTGGATGAATAAATAATCTATCGTTGTTCTATCTAAGACTGTTGAGTAAAGGATGCACTTGATAGTTATTTTCATTCCATACAGTTTCAAGTTTTGAACCCGAACAACTATTTATTTGTTGGATTAAATGGTTGCTTTGTCTTGTGTATGTATGTTGTTTGTAAAGTTGATGGTTGTTGTATTGATTGGTTGATTAATGGTTGAAACCGCTTAAATATTTCACTTTATATAAATTGTAACCCTTTGGATTATATAAGAAAATGCAGTATCTTGGAAATATTTTGGAAATGTTTTTCCAAACTTTAATAATTTCAATATAAAGGATTAAATAGTCATAAATAGGATATCTTATTTAAAGTGATTAATTTTGTAAATTTAATTGTTTATAAGTTAAATATTTTGGATAAGATGTATTGTATTTAATTTTTCCCTTCTTTTCCTTTTCGAGGACGAAAAGTTTTGAGTGGGGGAGAGTGTAACGACCCGCGTAAATTCGATGTTTGAAATGAATTAAATTAATAGGATTTTATTTTAAAATTTAAAAAGAAATAAAAATCTTATTAATTTATATGAAAGAAAATATTGAAATTTGATGTATCAAAGGTAATTAAAATTTGCAAATTAAATTATATATTGCAATTAATAGTAATAGTGGAAATTGTTGCAAGTATTGAATTTGTCAATGGAATAAAATATTGATTTACGGAAATTGAATATAAACGGAGGTAATAAAGTAATACAAGAAAATAAATAATGTAATTAGTACAATCCCTTTTATTTATAAACTATTGTAAGGTGTTAATTAATTGAAATATGAAAATTTGGAAATAGATTCAAAATTTATGTTAGATAAATGAATTGCAATAATTAAAGTTAGTAATTAATAGGTTAAAGGGAATACCAATTTATTCATAAATGAATATAATTGAATGTAACAAAATAAATAGGAAACGCTAATTATTCATAAGTGATGGTTGATGATATAAACGTACTAACTATTAATGTAGTAACGTAAGATGTAAATGTATTTTCAACGGAAATGTAACCTTATTTCTAGGTAGAAATTGCAGGTAGATTTATGAAATGGAGTTTATGAGATAAATAGAATTGAATGTTTCGTTCGTATGAGTTTAAGGGAATATGGGGTAAATTGATTAAATCAATAAAAGACAATAAATGCAATGATGATGGGTTAGTAATAAAGCTGAATAGGGAAATGATTGTATAGTAAAAATGGAATTCCAACTTGTTGGAATGGAGTAAATACACTTAGTAATAAATTTAGGATAGGAAAACGAAATGGAAATATTGAATTAGTTAATTCGTATATATATATAGAATGGAGATTATTGGATTGTAAATAATAAACTTATTAATGGTGATCAAGAGTTGTGACCACAAGTTATTATGAGTGATACATATATATTTAATTCAATTCAATTGATTTGGAAATCATTGCATTAAATATAAATTAAATGTTACGTTGAATAAGTTAAGGTAATAAATGGATAATAACGTAAATGTTCTTCATAGATATGATAATTTGAATCTATTGAAATTTATAGAATTTGAATATAACATTTTACGTTAATTGGAGATAAAGATGGAAATAGGTAATAATTGCATTAATTTGTAAGTAGAAATAAATCGTTAATGAGAACAAGTATTTAAGATTTACCACCTATTTAGTATATTAAGTTATAGCGGAAAATCAATTGCAATAATTAACAATATATTTATTTCATTAATGATAATGACGTAATATTTGAAATATTAAATAGGATGGAATTCAAATGTATATAACGATAGAAATGTGAAATTTGGAGAATAGATTCAAAGTTATAAATGAGTTGTTAAAATAATACATAATAAGTGCAAATTGAATGAATCAATGGGAGCATAGATTTAAGTTTAGAAAATGATATTTTGGTTTAATTAAGTATTGCAAAATAAATGAAATTAACGTTTAAATTTTTGGTTTATAGAGATTAAACTAAAATTCAAGGATATTAAAATAATAGATTTTGAACCCAACATGGAATCCTTCTACTTAAAATTTTTAGATGGAATAAACATTTGATTATTTAATTGAATAGAGAAAAAGATTTATTTAGCATGTAATTTAATGCTTGTTGAAAACTGTAATTTTATAAACATGTTTGCTTGACTATAAATAAGGATTACAATGTTCACGTATTTATTTAATTGATTTCATCAATTAGGGTCTGTTTTGAAGTGGAAGATTAAAATTAATTGGAAATAAATTTATTAAAATCTTTCAATTGAAAAAGGAAAAGAAACAAAGTGCAATTAATAAAATTTATGTAAGAATGTTTTCATTATGAATGTACATTATTTGGAAATATAAGAATTGATTTAATATTGTATAAGTTGATCATTTTAGAATATAAGAATGTTTACATTATGAATTGCAAGTAACAAATAAGCATTTTAAGGAAAATAAAAGAATGTTGAGGAAATAAAGTGAACGTTTCCATTCTAAATATAAGGAAGTGGAGAAATTAACACTGCAATGGATAGACTTATCAGCTTTTAATTTACATCTAAATTTGTTTAGATCAATTTGAAAATTAATCAAATTGTGGATATATTTTGAAATGTAAACGAAACGTCTAGATTTACATTTGTAAATACGTTTAAAATAAAATGTAAATGATAAGGAATTTATTTATTTCCTAAATCCATAACGTGTGTAATTAATATTATTTATCTTTTGGGACCACCTCCGTTTGCACGTTAAAATTCGTGCACACCTATTCTTTTGCGATCTATCTATAAATAGGCGGTGAAACCCTAGCCTCCATCTTCATTCCTCTGCATAGTCTCTTCTTCAACTTCTTCTCTTCTTCAATGGCAACAGACAATTTCTAGATCCAGTTTCAATCCAAATAAAAGTCAAAATTCAAACTCCTCTAAAAATTCCAGAAAAATTATATGTTGGAGTTCTCAGAATACGCAATCTACTGGTGGTGTTCGTTTTCCATTTTGGGTTCGGTCTGGAAACATATTCGCGTGCTCCTGTAGCCAAAGCGCATGGAAGACGATAGTGACGTGGCGAGTATTTAATTAAGGTTTGTTTTGTTTTATAATTTATTTTAATTTTCAAATCGTTTAAATCACATAACTTTTTCATACGACCTCGGATTCACGCGAAACTTTTTTTGTTAGGATCGTAATTAAATTCCGGACAGTTTGGAACTAGTTTGGATAAATTTGGAGACCGTCAAATTTTTGGGTTTAAATTGGATTTAAACCCAATTTAAATTCCAAAGGTGAGTGTTTTAACCCACTCACAACTTCTAAAAGTTTTTATGTTTGTTAAATTTATTTTAGATATGAGTAGAAATTTAATTATGACTGGTTGGTATATTTTATTCAGAATATCTGTTAATTTGCATTTAGTTAATTTAACTGTTAATTTATTTTATTTATTACATGAAATTTGACAGTTAGAATTTATTTTTGCACATAAACTGCTAGTTAACAGTCATTTAATTTATTATGGAATATAAACTGTTAGTTTAATAGTTGATTAAATTTATTTTTGAATATAACCTCCAGTTATTACCTGATATATATTATCAGATATATATTGATATTGAATTATTATTGGATGATGATTGTGATTTGGATGATGGATGATGTTGATGAATGGATGTTTTATTTTATATCATTAAACTGCAAGTTATCATGCATTTTTCGTTTCATTCGGGATTGTGGTTTGAAATGATATACAACCGCAAAATTTTATTTTTAAATTGCGGATTGAAATGATAAATATCCGTATCACTTGACCATAGGATAAAAAATTTTATACAGGCGCCGTGGTCTATATATAAATTATTTTAAAGTAACTTCTATGGTTTGGATGGGATACGGTTTATAAAAATTTGATTTTGATATTTTATAAAATATTATTCTTCGATATATATACATATGAAGTTAAAAATTTGAAAATTAAGTTGTGTATAGACCTGTTGAATAAAAATGAAAAATTAAGAAAATGGAATTTGGAAATTTATCTTATATGTTTAAGTTTGGAAATTTTAAGGTATGATATTTATAACTGGATTTTCCAAGATGAATTAAAAATGAAAATTCTAGTATAAAGTAAATTTGAGAAAATATTTAATTGCTAGAAATTGGAGTTTTATTTATGGAATTTATATGAATATTCAAGACTAAATAATAGAATATTAATTGTTGAAAGAAGAAAATCCAACTTTAGTTTTGAAATATTAATACTCCAAATGGATATATATATATAGAGAAATTGAAGGGGTTTTTGGAACTTGAAGTGATATTTAAATTATGATTTAAACTTTAAATAAAGAAATATATTTGAAAAGCCATGGAAATTATTTTTCTTTACAAAGTAACTTTAAAGTTAAACCATTTATTTTACATTCGTTGAATATCCAAACCATTCAAGTTTTAGAAGTTATGGTTTTAAAATTTTGAATTTCGAAATATTATGCTTTGAAAGTATATTTCAAATATTTGGTTTCCAGATATTTTAAATTTTAAACCAGCATGATTTTGGAAAAGAATTATATTTGAGATAAAATGATATCATATTGTTTTGGGTTTAAATTGATATCGTATTCATAGTTTTGAAATGGAAAATTTTATTCTGGTTTTAAAGTATAAACTATTTTTAAATGACCGCGGTGTTATAATAACGATGGGTTGGCAAAGAGACCGGGATCGGATATGGACATACTCTCTGTCGATACCGAAAACCACTTTGACTAACCGTGTACGCGGTGGAGATTCCAGAATGAAGTAGGTGGTGGTGACGTTTCCTGTAAGGTAAATACGTGGACCCGACTCCCGTGAGTTGGCATAAGGTGGCTAAAACAGGAGTGATTCTCGAGCCAATGAGGTCATACCTCTGATCGGACGCTCCTCTTCGATATTATACTTTGACTTTGGATTGATTCAGTGGCCACTTCTATTTTTTATTTTGGGGAGTTTGTTCGAGGTGGGCGGTAACTGCGGCTACGCGTTTCCACCAGCCCGGAGAGCAATTGGTATATCTACCCTGGCATTGCCTAGTTGTGCCATGTCACCTACCATACCGAGCCTTTACTACGAGTTTCTGTTTTGTACCATACCTATGGAGTGCCCTCTGACGACGCCCAGTACGGGGGAGATTACGATACTGTATAGACTATGGGAATATATTCTGTGTTAAGGGCTATATGGGTAACCCCTTAACGCTATTAAAAAGTAAGTTTATTTTACAATTAGACACTATTATAATAGCGCAATATACTGCATAGTAAATAGTTTAACGGATCCTTAGGAGATGTAAATCCCGAGCATCTCTTGAGTTACTGCACTCATATTTACTCCTGTTGATTTAACTCACATAAGATCTTTTAGTTCTGACTCGAGTGTTTTGTCTTTTCAATTCGCTCGGGTCAGTCCGAGCGTTTCAGGATTTGAGGATTTAGCTCTGGAGGACGAAGACGAAGATTTGTATTACTAGTATCTACTATATTATTCCACTACACCATTTAATTCCGCTGCATCGTTATTGGTATGTGTAACTCTGATATGTAGTATATAAATGTTTTGTAAACAGATTTATAAACTATACATTTTATTATTATATTTTATCCTTCTGCTGCGAGATTTTGTTTTCTTTTATTTCTTTCTCATTTTTCTTATTTATCCCATAACAATCCGCCCTTCCGTATGGTTGAACTGGCACGTGTGTCGGTTTAAATCGTGCGAAAAGGCGCGACGTTACAAGGAACGTACGGAGTGATTTCGACTGTGTATATTATTGCTGATTAGCTGGGACATGTTTTCAAATTTGTCCTGTGTTGTGTAATAGTTGTAACTCTGATGTATAAATGTATAAGTGTATTGATACAGTTCTTCTTTGTAAATTGTTATTAATATTTGTTATTATATTATATCCGCTGCGGATGTGAGATTGTGTGTTTCTTTTATGATCTTCTTCTTCTATCTCCTTTTCTTTTCTCTAACTATCTGGAAATTTCGGATTCGAAATTTCCGGGTCGTTACAACACTATTCGAGGAATAGTAGTCTTTGGATCATGCACATACTTGCGAAGATGAGACCCATGAAACATATTATGGACACATGCCAAACTGCTCGACAGCTCTATTATCTATGCGAACATTTCGATCCTCTCTATAATTAGGAATGAGCCAGCATATTTCGATCCCAGTTTCCCTGACTTTTCGAATCATACCATACCCTTCATTGGTGACACCTTAATTAAAACTCTATCTTCAACTGAAAACTATAGATCTTTACGCCGCTTATCTGCATAACTCTTTTGTTTAGATTGAGCTTCCTTCATCATTTCTTAGATCAAATCAATCCTCTCTGTAGCCTCTCTGACTAGATCTAGACCCAAGACTAATCTCTCTCCAGTTTCCAACCAACTTGCTGGTGATTTCCTTGGCCTTTCATAAAAAGCTTCAAAAGATGCCATTCCCATACTAGTCTGATAACTGTTATTATAGGAAAACTCAACCAAGTTTAGGCGATCTTCCCAAGATTCACCAAAGTCCAATACACAAGCTCTTAGAAAATCCTTAAGTACCTTATTGATTCTGTCTTGTCTGCCCATCCATCTGAGGGTGATATGCAGTACTCATCTTGAGCTTGTTACCTAACACATCTTGTAGGCTCTTCCAGAATTCATTAGTGAAGAAAGCATCTCTATCATTGACTATACTACTATGAATTCCATGCA
Source organism: Allium cepa (assembly GCA_030765085.1). NCBI lineage: Eukaryota > Viridiplantae > Streptophyta > Magnoliopsida > Asparagales > Amaryllidaceae > Allium > Allium cepa. The sequence continues at coordinate 980,646,588 of CM060934.1, forward strand.
GTCGAACTATATTCTTCATGGACAACTTAGCTAAAATAGGTCGTCCTGGTTGACTTAACTGGAACGAAATGGGAACTCTTGTCAACCTGTCCACTATAACCGATATACTTTTATTTCCTCCATTAGAACTTTGCAGGCCATCTATTAATCCAAGGATATCGAATTTCATTTCCAAACCGGTATCTCCTAAGGTTGAAGCAATCCGCTCGGGTTCTGATGTTCGGCCTTTTCTTGTTCACAGTTTGCACACTGCCTTACCCAAAAGCCAACATCCTTCTTCATACCTTCCCAGAAAAAACTCCTCTTTATATCCTGACACATGTTGGCTCCCCCAGGATGAATCGTAAATTTGGATCAATGACATTCCCTAAGAACTCTTTTCCTCTAGTCCTCAACATTCGAAACACATAACCGTCCCTTCTTTCTCAACCATTGCCTCTGGTCAAAACTAAAATCCTTTAGATCATCGATCTCTGACCCAACCTCAAGCCTTTTAATCTTCGTGGCTAATAATGGATCCTCTGTTTGCTTAAAAACAATCCTTTTTATCAACACTGGTCGAACTTCCAAACATAACAACATGGCGGTGTTCTGACCAAAACTAGCAGTCGATCTTAACTACACACTACGAGTAGTCAAAGCTTCTAAATCCTTCCAATGTATCAACATGGCTAACACCACATTCTAGTGTTTTCTGCTAAAAGCATCCGGTATTTTATTTCCTTTCCCAGGTGTATACTCTTGTTAGCACCAAAATTGGTCACTAACACCCTCAGAAAGATTGCGTAGAGAGATCGATGAAGAAAGTAAATTAAAACAGAGAACAGAATGTAAATTTAAATGTAGAAAGTAAGAACACCAAATTTATAGTGGTTCGGCGTAGTAGCCTACGTCCACTTTGAAGTTGATCTTTATTCTTTTCATTTATACTTGATTACAGATACAACCCGCTTATCAATACTTGAATACAGCTGCAAGATACAAAGAAATAGGTATGGAATGAGTCTTGAAAATGGCAGAGTCTCCCCAGTGTTCTCTCAAATCTCTCCCTTTTTTCTGTGCCCCTACCCCTCTATTTATAGACGAAGGTGGGTTGGACTTCTCTGGTCGGCCTGGTAGCTGAATATCCTGGCCCAAATGGAGTGGTTTCTGTGCGCCGAACCAGAGAGGCTGAACGATCAAATGCCGAACCAGAGAGGCTGAACGATCAAATGCCGAACAATCTCCTTTGACCAAATGAGATGAGGCCGAACACATTGAATGCCGTAGGGAGCAATTGTGCCAAACGATAATAGAAGCCGAATCAGTGACTCGGTCGAACGATGGTTAGGCCGAACGAGATGAGGCCGAATGCTCTGAGTGCCGGACATATCCTAATGCCGAACATGGTGCGGATGCCGAACGATATGGAATGTCAGATGACCCTACCATGCCGAACGACCAGCGATGCCGGATGTCACTTGTAGGCCGAACGTTCATGGATGTCGAACGTTTCTTGATGCCGGATGCTCCTAGATGCCAAGCGTTGTCCCATGCCGAACGTTCATTGATGCCGAGCGTTCCATAGACGCCGAATAAGCTTGGACGCCGAGTGCTTCTTAGATGCCGGTCGTAACGTGATGCCGAACGATAATTTAACTGATCGATGGGGAGGACGAGTACTAAGTTGCCTGGTCAATTCCCAAGGAAACAATTGCCCTCCAAAAGTGTATTACATGATCGAACGTGATATGCTTTGAATTACGTATCCTCCATGCTCCGCTTTGAACCTTGGTTAAATCTTCTTGGAGGTGCCTTCTTGAGAATATCAGTGAGGAAGGTGTGTATCGAATGTGGTGTAAATGTCGAACGATGCATTCGAAGCCGAGCACTCCTCATGTGCCGAGCGGCTTTGTGTGCCAAAGTCGAACATTGCGGCTTTGACCGGTTCCACTGACCATAGCCTCTTCGACTTCTTCTTCCTCCCTATAAAGACCGGCACCTCCCACCTTCTTCTCTTTTCACATTTTTACCACCGCCGCTTTGTACTTGCTGACCATTCCAGTCAACAACCTTCAACGATTGATCAATCCCTTCCAAACTTCGATCTAATAATTAGGTATTGTCTCTTCTATCTAATTCCTCTCTTGATTAAACAGAAATTAGAGCCGTGGTCAAAAATGTTCGTGGATTCAAACTTTGATCTTTAGGGCTGAATGTTGGTAGGTAAGGAGAAATGATTAGAGACGAGCTTGGTAGGAATCTGTTGGGAGATGTGTGGTGGTTTGGCATAGTTCCCTCGTGCCGACTGAGACTGGAGGAATAAAGACTAGAGGAGGAGAAGGAGATAGTTGGGATGCCGAACGACATGGCCTGGCATGACTTGCCAAACAATTAGCCCTCGTCATTCGGTGTGGATGGTGGAAGAGGGGAAAGGACTAAGGGTGGAGTGTCGAGCGTTGGAGCTTGGCATAATTCTAGTTCGGTGTGACTCACCACATGCCGAACAGTGGGATGGAAGGTTTGGAAGGAAGCACGAGTTAGCGAGGAGGATACTGACTGTTGTCTCGGTCGAATGGAATTTTGGCCGATCGACACTTTGCCGAGCGCTAATTAATTCGAATGGTGGTTAGGCCGACCGAGAGCTTGGCCGAACAACAGCTTGGCCGAACAATCATAGATGCCGAACCATGTTAAGGCCGATCAACATAAATGCCGAGCAATATAAGGCCGAACAAACAATTGCCTTGCCTAATCATATAACATAACAAGGACAGAAACTCCATCATACTAACATATCGAACCGGTCTAAACTGATAACTTCCTAGTTTCAGTAGACATAAACTTGAACTCAAGTCGACTGTTTGCACCAAAATTGGGCATAAAACTCTTCGGATGTGTTTGAAGAGATAGAATGAAGAGAATAGATGTAAAATGAAGCAGATCTAACAAACACATCAATAATCATATGAGAAAATGCATAGAAACACAGAGTTTTAGAGTGGTTCGGCGTATAGCCTACATCCACTATGAAGTTGATGATTTTATTGACTTTCACATGACGATTACAACTTATTGCGGCAGATTACAGCGGATTACAATGTCAAAATTCGTGTACAATAGCAACTATGGAGTACAAAATTGGATTCGGGAGAGTCTGGACGTAGGAGAGCAAAAAGATCCCTTTTCTGTAGGCTCTGGGGTGCTATTTATAGGCGTAGGAGGCCGATATTTCGCTCAAATCTCGGGAGACTTTTTCTGGCACATGGGGGGCCCACGCGATCGATCCCACAAAGTTTCGGTCCGTTCCGTGATGGATACGAACGAATTTCGTATCCATCAGGATTTGACCCAATCGAGCTGAAATTTGGAGTGAACCTTTCCTTAGGTCGCATGCAAGCTCCTATGAAAATTTCATTGCATTTGGACTTGTGGATTGTGAGATATGATCGATGCAAGTTGGAGTTTTTCGGACCGTGATCGATACGTATGAATTTCGTATCGATCAAGAATTGATCCAATTAAGCTATAATTTGGCATGAACATTCCTTTGTTGCCAGTAAGCTACTGTGAAAATTTCATAGCTTTTGGACTCGTAGATCTCGAGTTATGATGGATGCAAGCTGGAGTTTTTCGGTCCGTGATCGATACGAACGAATTTCGTATCGATCAAGAATTGATCCAATCGAGCTGAAATTTGGCATGAACATTTCTTAGGTTGCCAGTAAGCCATTGTGAAAACTTGGTGGCATTTGGACTTGTAGATCTTGAGTTATGATCGATGCAAGTTTGGATTTCTCAACCGTGATCGATCAATATCTTGAGCATACGAACTCCGATTGATTTGAAAATCGGAATTTTGGCTTCATTAGATTTTCTTGTCATGTCATATCAATTGTAGCTCGATCTGTACTCGGAAATCTTTTTACCGATATCCGTAGTAGACCTATGCGTTGACGATCTCCAGGACGAACCATGATTGGTTTCTAGTCAAGTTCTTGGTGTCACGGCCTTGCCAAAAGGCGGCATAACATTTGCCCCCCAAAGTGCATCTTGTGTGAACATGACGTGCTTTGAAAAGCTGCAAGCTTCATTCTGAAAAGTTCTATCCAATTCACTGATTACTTGCTATCTTTTCGTCAAAAGATGTTTCCTTTGGTTGATCTTCAATGACGTAGATGTCAAACTGTTGATTGTCAATGATCATGTAGTGTTTTGTTGTAATTGAGTGTAGAGCACTAGCGGTTTGTTGTTCATCGTTTTGATCGTCATCAGGTAAGCATTCAATTCCTGGTAACTTTGAGAATTGAGTCTTAGTTTGGCATACATGCACATATGTTAGCCTAACACCTATTCATGTTTGCACATTTGCGGGTCGTCATCAAGTTCTTTAGTTTTTGTTTGGATTGAGTTTGTATCTATCCTCTCCTGGATCGAAGTGAAATTTGATTTGTATCAACGTTCGATGGTCGTTTTAAGTCCTTCCTTTCGTATCGATCCTCTCCTGGATCGATTTGAGATGTTAGAATGTATGCTTCGTATCGATGGAAACGTAATTTTGGGTCTTGGATTGATGGATACAAGAGTAATGCTTTGTGTCGATGGAGTCGAACGATCCAGACATAATCATCCAGTGATGCTTCACTGAGGATATGCCATCTTTCATTCCCCTATTCAATAAGAATTCCCCATGGTAAATAGTCTTTGATAGGAGTCATCCATGACCCCTTTCCTGGATCTATCTCTAAGATCTAGTCGGTCTTCATCTATCAGTGCTTGGAATAATAAGTATTCCAACTGGGACAAAGTCTATTTATTGCGCATCCCCAGAACTGGCTAGCTTGGCCATTGATTCGGTCTTTGCGTTTTGTTCTTTAAGGATTGGTATAGTGATGTAATACTCGAAGTTGACTAGTATCTCTAGGATCCAGCTAAGATAAGGAGCAAGACATTGCCCCCTAGTTAGATAGTCCTCCCTGACCTGGCACATTAACCAGAAATCATATAAGATATGTAAAGTTTCCATTCCTAATCTTCTTGCTAGTCTCGGCATGGAAACCAAGGCTTCGTACTTAGCTTCGTTTTGTTGCAGGGAAGTTAGGTTTCAGGGTATAGCAGGTCGATCATTCTTCAAGAGCCATTAACATGACTTCGATGTGAGAAAACCAATTATTGGAATTTCCATCTATGTATGTTCTCCATCGGTTGGACAATTCTCTGCTATTCTTCGAATAATCGTCTTATGTAGTGAATTCAGATATGAAGTATGTTAATGTTTGACCATGGATAGCTCTCTGAGGGAGATAAGTGATATCAAATTGGCTTAGCTCGATATCCCATTTGAATAACCTTTCAGACATCTAAGGTTGCCATTGGACCCATCGTAACAGTTGATCGATACAGACATTAACAGGGTAAGCCTGCCAATAGCTAGCTTTTATCAGATACTGGTCTTTGGATTAGTTTCTCTTCACATAGCATTGCGACTTATGGCGTATGTCGACATGACCAAATTGAGCTATATATCTTCACGATCCAACGACTTGGGTAAATGGGGGGTCTCTTTGAGAAATCTATTAGAGCTGCTTGGTTTCCTCGGTACATGGATGACTCTAATCTTTAGCATTTTCTGACATTAGCCTCAATCCTAAGAGAATTGATGACGAAACCCGAGAATTCTTCTTATAAAATGCTGTAAGAGCATTCCAAAGGATCAATTTTCATTCTACAGTTGTTGGAGAGCACCGAATATCTTTGCAAAGTCATCGATGTGGTCGTTCGATAGTCGTGATCTCACGAGCGTATTAACCACATATACTTTCATCGATCGGCTGATCTGATTTTTGAATGACCTGTTAATCGTCCTTTGGTAAGTAGCATAAGCATTCTCAAGTTTGAATCCAAGGATTGCGGCATAGCACTATAGGCCTAGGTCAGTAATAAAATAGTTGTATTCCTTGTCTAGGACATGTTTCGGTATCTGATTGTATCAGGAGTTTGCATCCATGGATGGGAGTAATTCATGTCCGATGGTCAAGTCTATTAGTCGGCTGATCATTGGATGTGGAAAGCTATGCTTTTCCATGCCTTGTGCAAATCTGAGTAGTCGGCATACGTCTGCCACTCTCTATTTGTTTCTTTCATAAGTAAAGGATTGGATACTTATTTTGGGTAGAGGAATTCACGGATAGACCTATTGGTTTTAAGTAGATTCGCCTCCTCCTTAAGTGCAGTAGATCTTTCTAGATTCATATCGCTTCGGTTTTATTCACCAAGACATGCCTCGAGTTGACATTTTATGCAGGGTTCGAAATAGTTGGTGAGAGTCCATATATATATATATATATATATATATATATATATATATATATATGAGATCGAGTCCAAGCGGACATATCAAATTTACCTGAAGCAATGCAGTTGACTCTTGCATCATCATTGCGAAGAGTTGTGATCTGATCTACAATACTTATGATGGGTTGTAGGCACTTCATGCGCTTATTTGCAATAGTAAATGATCAGGCTTGTATGGGCGTCGAATAAAAGGCTCAATAGAGTTTAGCCTTGTATCACATGCTGTAGCATAGTAATCTACTTGAGTTTCCGAGCAATGCACTTTCCATTCAATGTACTCATGATCCATTGCTCATTGGAAAGGTCAGAATGACGATCAGTTGCCCACAGGTCTAGGCATCGGTTTGATGATTCTATCTCTAAGCATTTTTTCGGTTGCAACTTCAAGTTGTTATAAATACTAGGCCCAAGCTATAGGATTGAGTAGGCGTATCCAATTCTTGGATGATCAAACTTGTGCCCCCAGTCTTGGGTCGATGGACGTATTATGTGAATAATCGAGTCTAGCTTCTGCTGTATTTATACTGTAGTCCAAGCTGTAAGAGTCAAAGCTGTTTGTCGAACAATCAAATTACATTCCGCTTATTTCTCGTGCGTGCTCCCAAGTCTAGGAAATATCTCGATAAGTGGCTAGGTAGGTAATGTTCGCTTCAATTTCGCACTCTATCCCGTGGAACCATGATATCGAGTCAACCGACGAAAGGCTGAGATGTGCCGTATTCTGCATTCTGTCCTAGTTCTTTCCTCTAGGTAGAATACTTCGTTCCTCGTCGACATTCACTCTGCAGCTTATGTCGTCATACTCCGGGAAAAAATTGAAGAGTGAATCGTCTAGTGAGATCCAATGTAGGGTTGATGCTTCCCTTATCGAATTGAGGGTAGGAATCGGTGCATGGACAGTTAGGTTGCACTCGTTGTGAATTGCTCGTTTAGTCGGATTTTGTTAAGAGCCAAAGAATGAATGGTCGCATTGCATTCTTTTGAAGTTAGGCGATCAACCACGTCCATTTTGATTTACGCTTTCCCATCAAATCTGGAAATAAAGTCAACTCAAATGTAGTCAAGTCATGCTTATCTGGTCTCAAGCCCAACCTAACGGATCGAAGGAAGGCGACGGAGGGTAGATGGTTAAGTCACACTCATTCGTGGTTCTATCCATGCTTTGGTGGTCGAAGGTAATCGATAGGCACTCGTGTCACATCGATTTGTAGTCGAAGAGGATCGATGTTGGCCGTTGATCTAGTGACACAATGTAGAATGCATGGACCTCATTGCCTTCAATCTATTGGTATGATACGAAAGGTGCGGATCGATATTGACTATCGATCCGGCAGTAAGATATAATTGGTTTCCCATAACTTCGGGCATCATTCTGATTGGTTAGCTTTAAGGCCTCTTTGCAGTCGTCACCTTAAGTTGTAAAGGACGCTAAGCTAGCTATGTAGAGAGTCACCTTTCTCTTCTTTCGGTGATTTAAGCCTCTGCCCCTGGTCTGAGGTTAGCAGAGTTAGTTTATTGACTATCTAATTACAAGTGTAGTGAGTCTATACTTCTCCCGTCGACTTAAGGTCGGAGTTGGTGAATGAATCGTCGAATCATATTCGTTCATTTATTTATGCTCGCAGTCGCACTCGGGGCACTAGAGGTAGTTGAAGGACCATTAGTCACACCTATTTGATGTTTATACCCCTGTCCACACTCTGGGAACTAAGAATTTTGGCAGAAAATGGTCGAACCGCATTTTCCTCGATTAATTCCTTTGGCACTAGTCAATGACGAAAGTCAAAGTTAGTCAGTCACATTACGACGACTTTAATTTGATGTTTCTCCTACTGAATTGGAGAAAGAGTTGATTAGCGGATGGTTGGGTCACATCCGTCCACGTTGCATGCACAACCAGCCAGGTCATTGGATAGAGTTAGCAGATGAATGGTCGTGTCACGTTCATTTGCGGTAGGATGGGTAATCACATCCATTTGGAATAAGACGTTCAGCTAGGTCCATTTTGCGAATCTGCATCTCCCTGTCGAATCAAGGAAGAAATTTTGTCTTGTTCGGTTGGAGTGCACCCTTATAAGATTATGTTATAGGTCTCATGCCGGGGATAAGTGTTGATGCGTGAACGGTCGTGTCGTTCCCGCTTTGTGCTAGATGGTCGGATCGCATCTGATTTTTTATGATAAGTGTACCTCCATGCTAAGGGAAGAGTTGGAAAGTAGATGGTCAAACCACATCCGCTTTTGGTACTTATATTCCAATCCATGCTTCGAGGATTGGAGTTGGTTGATGGGTGGTATGTCACACCCATTAGGTCTTTATACTCCAGCCTGTGCTTTCGGGACCAGAGTTAGTTGATGTTTACAATCCAGTTCGCTCTCTGGGAATATGGAACTAGTTGATGGGTGGTCAGTCACACCCATTTGGCATTTGTGCTCCAGTCCGCGCTCTCAAGACTAGAGTGAGTCGGTGTTTTATATTCCAATTCATGCTCTGGGAATCTGGAGTTTGTTGATGTTTACACTCCAGTTCGCACTCTGGGAATCTGGAGTTGGTTATTGTTTATAACCCAGTTCGCACTCTAGGAATCTGGAGTTAGTGAATGTTTATACTCCAGTTCACACTCTTGGAATCTAGAGTTAGTTGATGTTTATACTCCAGTTCACACTCTGGGAATCCGGAGTTGATGTTTATACTCCAGTTCGCACTCTGAGAATTTGGAGTTAGTTTTTATACTCCGGTTTGTACTCTGCGAACCTAGAGTTGATGTTTATACTCAATTCGCACTCTGGGAATTTGGAGTTAGTCGACAGATGGTCAGTCACATCTGTTTAGGCTTTTTAGGAGGTCGTTCACACTCTGGGAACGATGGATTTATCGAGATCGTGGATGGTCGGATCACATCCACCCTGAGTTAACAAGAGAGGTCGTTAGATGGACGGGTCCATCCTCCTCTGACTTGGTTAAGATACGGCCGAAGTCATTAGGCGGATGGGTCCACCCTCTCCGGAACCGTATTTATGAGTTTATACTCCAACTCACACTCCGGCAGTTTGGAGTTGGCCGACAAACGGTCAATCACGTTTGTTTAGGCATTTGGATTGCATTCGCACTCTGGGAATGACAAAATTATCAGGATCGGGGATGGTCAATTCACATCCACCCCGAGTTGACAAGCGAGGTCGTTAGATGGACTGGTCCATCCTCCTCTAACTTGGTTAGGATACGACCGAAGTCGTTAGGCCGACGTGTCCACCCTCTTCGAAACCGCATTTATAAATTTATACTCCAGCTCGCACTCTGGGAGACTAGAGTTAGTTAAAGGATTTTCGTGTATCAATCCTTTTTTGGCTTCAGTGTGGTGACTTGTCCCCGTGCTCAAGGTTTCATTTAATAAGTGATTGGTCAGATCTCGATCACTTTCAACTTTTCCCCCCTTAACGAAGGATAAGATTTAATTGATGGATGGTTGAATCACATACATGTTCATTAGGATAATGTTTCTGGCAAGCTTAAGGAGTAAGATAGTGTCCTGGCAAGCTTTGAGCTCGAGCAAAGGAGAGGATGGTCGAACTACATCCACTTTGACCTGTGTATTTTCCCTTAAATCAGGGTAGAGAATTAGAGAGGGGATGGACAAGTCACGTCACTTTATACTTTGCATTCTTCCGATTGAGCTGAAGAAGAGAGTTGAAATGATGGCTCATGATGGTTAATGAGTAAACAGTCAGTTGTTGATGATTGTAAATTGAGGGTTGGCCCTCGATGAAGTCGGTTTAAGGCACGATTGTTTTGTGGAATCACTGACGCAAACTGGACAGTGAATGGTCAAGTCATATCCACTTTAAACATGTGTTCTTAAATAACCCCAAGGGTCCAATGCATGATTGGATGCATGGACGGTCACGTCACGTCCACCATTGGTGTGATTTCGATTTTACTGGGCATCAGAAGAAGCATAAGTATTTTGGCGAGCTTCAAGTAAGAGATGGAGAGTGCATTGTTGGGAAGTTTAACTCCAAGTCTTCCTCAAATCTCCTAATTAAATTGCATAGGCGTATGGGTGGATGGTCGGTTGCATCCACTTTGTACTGGAGTCCCGACCTTGTCAGTCTCTTTTGCTTTAATGCCCTGCCCCCAAGTCAGGTGCATATAGCACCCGACGAGTGGTTGAATCATGCTCGTCGTGATGATACCTCGATGATTTGAGCATAGTCCACGGATGTTGTTTTGCATCCATCCTTAAGTATTCGGTTACCTGCATCATTTGCAAGTAGTTTAATTCAAGTTGGTCATATTTCGCAACATAAACGAAATTGAAATAGAATTAATTCAAAAGAGATCGGATTAAATCTCATGGATTAGTGAAGCAGCGTCGTATGCTTGCTATTGCACTTCAGTCTAGCCCTTCTTAGTTGGAAGATTAATGCCAGTGGTTTAGCTTGATCAAAGTTCTTGACTGATAGGGATCGGGGGTTCCCAGCCCTTCGTTTTATGGGGCTCGAACATATTGTCAGAGCTATCCTTTCCAGAGCAACCTTATGGCATCGGCATCCACGGTAGCCATCTAAAGAAGAGGAGCTTCCCGATTTAGAATGTAGAGTAGGTTTCCTCCTTATCTTGCGACACTGATCCTTCATCTAGTTCATCAATTCAATATTAGATACGATATGCTGGTGTAGTTGTTGGTGGCTATCCGCCAGTTCTCTTATCAAACTGATTGACAGTCTTCTTTAAGGAATAGGAGGAGACATCGGGATTTGATGGCATTCATCACTCTTCATGGAATCCATGCATCATTCTCACATCATGCGATAGTGTCGGAGGTTGAATTTCCATAGTACACCGACATAGTTAGCATGCTGAATTTTCGCTAGAAATTCTGCATGTAGGATGGTTTCAATGAATAGGTCCCGACTGGGAAAGATTCTACGATCAAATTTATCAAATTCATTATAAGGCTATAGGGTCTATAATACTAGTGAATGATGTATGCCCGGTTGCCTAATGTTCGAGTGGTTGGTAATGCCGATTGGATGGTGAGTAGATTAAGATAGGCTCATAGATTGATGATTATTTCTAATTTTCACCAGGAAGGAGGCCCGTATATCGTATTAAGGAAGTCCTCTTGAGATTGTGTGACATGCTTTTAGTCATATAGATGTGGAGTGATTAAGATTGTGGGCATTTGAAGATGGTTCAGCGGTGACCAGCTATGCTTTGAATTGGCAGAGTTGACAGCGTAGAGTAGTCGTCATACTAGCCATCGCACCATAATTGCCAGTTTAGGAGTTTAAAAACTAGTCAATTTGTTGGAAGTTGCAGTCCATCTTAGAAGCATGATATACTAACCGATTCTAGTTTTTGTCATATTAGCTTGGTTCTCCAGCCTTTGGGAGCACCAGTTGAGTAGTATTTCCTTACCCATTCCTTGATTGCAATTCAGCGATTGCCGCTGTAATCCCCTACGTCCCGTCAAGTCATGGAACGATTAGCATGTTCCTTTATTAAGTTGAGTTTTGAATTGACTATGCAGGTGCTCTGCGCTGCTGCTAGGGTTCGGGGTCGAATTTCGTATCCATCATTTCGTATCGATCGAATTTCGTATCGATCTAATTTCGTATCGATCACTTTTCGTATCGATCGCTTTTTGCTCCAACTTGATTGATATGAACAGTGGTTCCATGATGGGTACGAAGTAACTCGTTGGACACGAACTAACGAGCCCCGATGGATTCAAACAAGGTCTTCCAGGATGGATACGAAGTCGTACATCCTGATCGATTCGAACGAATGCTTGCTGAGGGATACGAACAAGGTTGATGCGAAGGAAGCCACCTTTAGATGGATACGAAGTAGCGCTCCTCGATGGATACGAAATAGTCAATAGGTGATCAATACGAAGAGAGACTATCTGCTGATGGATACGAAAATCACCATATTTTGTGGATACGAGAACATGGATACGAAAATGACCATATCTTCTGGATACCAAAACATGGATACGAAAATGACCATATCTTCCGGATAACAAAACATGGATACGAAAATGACCATATCTTCCGGATAACAAAACATGGATACGAAAATGACCATATCTTCTGGATACCAAAACATGGATACGAAAATGATCATATCAACTGGATACCAAAACATGGATACGAAAATGACCATATCTTCTGGATACCAAAACATGGATACGAAAACATGGGCATGAAATTCATCATATTTTCATGGATATGAAAATATGGATACAAAAAACAGCATATTTTTTGGATTCGAAAATATAGTTACGAAAAACAACATATTTTCTAGATTCCAAAATATGGGTACGGAATTCATCATATTTTCATGGATATGAAAATATGGATACGAAAAACAGCATATTTTCCGGATTCGAAAATATGGGTACGAAAAACAGCATTTTTTCTGGATTCGAAAATATGGGTACGAACTTCATGATGAATATGGTTCCTCTTAGATCTGGAGCAATCTGAATAGAATAGAAGGAGCCACTGAACAATAAATCTGGATCTTCTCCTTAGATTTATGCAATCCGATATCGAAAGTAGATCCAACGAACGGGAGAAAAACTGGGTTTTTCTCAGTGAATGCACCAAAGTGTTTGCACCAAAATTGGGCACAAAACTCTTCGGATGTGTTTGAAGAGATAAAATGAAGTGAATAGATGTAAAATGAAGCAGATCTAACAAACACATCAATAATCATATGAGAAAATGCATAGAAACACAAAGTTTTAGAGTGATTCGGCGTATAGCCTACATCCACTATGAAATTGATGATTTTATTGACTTTCACATGCCGATTACAACTTATTGCAGCAGATTACAGCGGATTATAATATCGAAATTCTTGTACAACAGCAACTATGGAGTACAAAATTGGATTCGGCAGAGTCTGGACGTAGGAGAGCAAAAAGATCCCTTTTCTGTAGGCTCTAGGGTGCTATTTATAGGCGTAGGAGGCCGATATTTTGCTCAAATCTCGGGAGACTTTTTCTGCATGTGGGGGGCCCACACGATCGATCCCACAAAGTTTCGGCCCGATCCGTGATGGATAAAAACAAATTTCGTATCCATCAAGATTTGATCCAATCGAGCTGAAATTTGGCGTGAACCTTCCTTAGGTCGCATGCAAGCTTCTGTGAAAATTTCATTGCATTTGGACTTGTGGATTGTGAGATACGATCGATGCAAGTTGGAGTTTTTCGGACCGTGATCGATACGTACGAATTTCGTATCGATCAAGAATTGATCCAATTGAGCTGAAATTTGGCATGAACATTCCTTAGGTTTCCAGTAAGCTACTGTGAAAATTTCATAGCATTTGGACTTGTAGTTCTCGAGTTATGATGGATGCAAGTTGGAGTTTTTCGGTCCGTGATCGATACGAATGAATTTCGTATCGATCAAGAATTGATCCAATTGAGCTGAAATTTGGCATGAACATTCCTTAGGTTTCCATTAAGCTATTGTGAAAATTTGGTGGCATTTGGACTTGTAGACCTTGAGTTATGATCGATGCAAGTTGGGATTTCTCAACCGTGATCGATCAATATCTTGAGCATAAGAACTCCGATTGACTTGAAATTCGAAATGTTGGCTTCATTAGCTTTTATTATCATGTCATATCAATTGTAGCTCAATCTGGACTTGGAAAAAATTTACCGATATTCATAGTAGACCTATGCGTTGACGATCTCCAGGACGAACCATCCTTGGTTTCTAGTCAAGTTCTTGGTGTCACGGCGTTGCCAAAAGGCAGAATAACATCGACATAACATGATAACTTCTTTTAACATTTTCTGAATTCGAAATGGTAATCACCGTAAGACAGGCTTTTGGAGACAGTCAGCTATGACGGTCTTCGAAGTCGACGATTCGCAACTTAGTTTTATATCAGTAACCGTATGACTTTCAATTTTTTAATGCTTACACATAATTGATCGCACTAGTTCACACACCATTTGGGGGTAAATATTTGTGTTGTTGATTCTAACGTCGAACATTTTTCATCTATAGCTCACACAGGTGCTTAGCCAAATTCACTATTTATTGAAGATGTCGAAAAATCCAGCTCCGCCACGATTTCTGACAGACCAAGTCCATCCTCTCGACAGGAAGTCGTAGACGTCTCAAATCCATCAACCTCCCCTGCACATAACTTAGCCCCCGATGCCCTGGAGGTATCGATCTTCTTGGATTACCCAGTCGATTCACAGGCTTCAAAAATCAATGAAGTTGCGCTCCGGCGAATATGCTCCATTCATGGAATACCTTTTGATGACGTGCTGGTTCCGTCGGGGCACGACCGGCCACACTTGCCCCCAGTTGGATACACAGCACGCAATAAATTCATGTGCTGGGTTGGAAGTGTGTCACCGTTCAATTTGTTTCTTCGGGATGTGCTGCAATACATCGACATCGCCCCGTCGCAATTGCACCCAAACGGTCACGCCTTCATCTATGGCACTTACCTACTCTTCATGACCGTCTTCTCTAGGCCTCCCACTCCTGGAGACATCAGATATATTTATATGATCAAGAAGCAGAGAGATAGCCCCTGCTTTGTGTTCCTCGAACCGCAACACAAATGCCAAATTTTAACCGGGGCGTGGAGCAAGTTTTCCCTGTACAAACAGGAATGGTTCTATGTGCGTTGCCCCCTTGGTTTCGCGAGGAGATGGTTCGAAGGAAGCAAGTCTTCTTTTTGGAACGATACTCATGTTTTGGCCGAAGCTATTCCTATTATAACTCTTGTTTCATCTTCTCAGGTATCAATCCATGTCCCAATGGCCACGGGTATTCTGAGGCCGTTGAAGCTATTAGAGCTCTTCCCGTCGAAGAACGAGACATCCGAACTCTTATCTCAAATGATTCACTATCGATGTTCGGGTTGTTAGGAGAAGGTCGTCGGGTAAGTCTTCCCGAAGGCGTTACTGTACCTAGGCCGGTCTCTGGCAAAGGGAAAAAATTAGCTGAGTCATCAGCACGCCACACCCCACGCCCCTGAGGTACAAGAAGAGGGGGAAATCAAGGAGGGTGAAACACCCGAAGCACAAGGTGAGAATTTGGGTCTAGCCCAAGATCCTATAGTTGAAGTGCACGATATCGAAATGTCATCTTCTCCTTCACAGAGGAAAAAGGGATTGACGTGCAAAATTAGAAAGGAGAAGGTTGGCGGGACTTCGAAGGTTACGCTTATCCCGACGGAGAAAGAGGCTTCTTCGCAGCACGTATAATGTTCTTTAAAGGGCTTATCGAACCTTTCTATTCCGAATGATCTGCTCAATTATGACTTTGACGATCCGGAGGCATTCAAACTTCATTCGCCCATCAAAGGCGACGCGGGTGCTCCGACCCAGAGTTAGGGAGAAAAACTCATATTAACAAAGAGACTGGTCCATTGAGGGGAAACACTAGGACACACACGAACACTTGCACTCCAATTTTCGCTTATATTTTTGTCATCACGCTACTCTTTGCTAATTTGCTGTTATTTGAATTCTGTACAAGTGGTATGGGGCATTCACATGGATTGGATCGCCTTCGCGGTTCGTCAGTTCTTCATCATTTCGGACGGGACTCGGGTTCCGGAAGGCGTCGAGATAGGGATGGTGACGGCGATAAAGACTATCATTCCCGGGACTCGTCGTCTCGGAGGAAAACTTATTATCAGCCAAAATATCACCAGGACACATCTTCTCACATGGAGCAAAGTACAGACAAGCGCGGCCATAAGAGGTCCCAACCTGATGCTCGCCGGGACTAACACTCTGATTCTTCTTCCACTCGTCAATCCCGAGATTCCTACAGGAGGGGCAAACTTTCAAAGCCGTCTCCTCCCGCTCCTGCAGCGGACCCGTCAGTGCCGGAGAGGCTGGCCGAGCTTAAAGATAAATTCCTGAAGATCTTCTTCGATGGCCTGAAATTCCTCCCGGCTATTCATCTTATTCTTGGACATGCTAAGCAGAGCGGCCTTGCCTTTACGAACGACGTTTATGTTCAACATGATGCGTTCATTCACCTAGCTAAAAAACTTTTCAAAATTTCCGTGGAGCGCCAACATGAAATCGATCGCCTGAAGCTTGAGGCTATCCATGATAAGGATATCATTAAAGGTGAGGACGAAGAAATTGCCACTTATAAGTCTGAGCTTGAGGTCGCCCGTCAGAGCGCCAAGGATACTTCTGAGGCTGTTACTCGTCTGGAATCAACTCATAAAAAAGAACTCGATGAGGCGGTTCAACGATGTGGTGCTTTGGCTTTAGAGAAAGACTCGGTTCAAAAAGAAAGGGACGCACTCAGCCTCCAAGTCAAAGAGCTTGAAGAGTAGCTCTGTAGGGAAAGAGAAGAGAAAACAGCCGCTCAAGAGGATTCACAACGATACTATGAAGAAATCATTGCTACACGACTCTTAAAAGAAAAACTTGAGGCCGAGCTTTCCCGAGTTGAGGCGATAAAGAGTGAAGCCTGAGAAGAGGGCAAGAAGATAGCGTCCGTAGGTATCGATTCGCATCTCGAGGCGGCTAGAGAAGAGGGCAGGGAAGAGATAAAGAACATGTTTGACCCACTAATTGTTGAATTCAATGCCCATGTTCTCATGCATCGACACTTGACTTTTTTGGGCGAGGGCTACCTTGAATCTTTAGCCGAGGCATGGGAGGCTTTAGTTGAAATCAGGAAGGCCGAGCACGGCACCGAAGAGATTGATGAGGAGGCGTTGATAAAAGAATACCTCAAGGGAAATGAGCCTTCGGACTTGTCAGCGGCCAAAGCTATCTATTTCAAAGGCTCCCCCTCAAAGAAAGGGAAAGAAATTATTATCGATCCATTCGGAGCCGTGCCTCCAGTTCATGTGCCTACCTAGACGGTCAGTCGGCCGATACTTGATCCTTTTGAACAGCACATTGGCTATAACCCGGAAGCTCCTGGCCTGGGTCTCCTATCCCGGAGGGTGAGACCCCCGTGATGGCTGGAAACCAGCCGGAATCTGGTAGGCAATTCTTTTGCTTTAACGTCCTATGTGTTTCCCTGAAAGCTGTCGCATTCTAATACTTGCTTTTCGTGATTTTGTGCAGGTTGTTCCGATCCTGAACCCACTCCGAGGAGCAATGTCGCCAAGGAGACGGGGAAGGAAACAAGTAAGGCCTCTCACACAGGCGAGGTACTCGGTCCTGGCGCTTGACGAAGGCGTGTCGATTCATCCTCTGGGGGTTACAAAGTGGAAATCACAGGCGCCTCTGAGCACACATCCGAGTTAAGCATGAAGGAGAGGCATGAGAAGGAGAAGGAAGAGACGACCAAGATCAAGGTTGAGCCTCAAACTGTGGATCTAGACGATCCCTTGACCAAACCATTGAAGATCATTCTCCCTGGCAGGTCTAAACCCATGGATGTCCCTCACACTTCTCCGGCTGTCACTCCTCCATCAACGAAGGGTACCAATGGTAAATGCGAAGGAGAGGGGTCGTCTGAGAAAACAACGGAGGTGAAGAAAGCGAAAAAGCATAAGAAGTAATCATTACTCTCATTCAGCGAGGGTTAGTTTAGATTAGGCAAGTACTTTTGTTTTCTTAGTTTGTGTAAATAAACTTTTGATTCCGAGCTTCAAAGGTGTTGTATTGGAAACTTATCTTTGATGAATAAAACTTAGTTTTTCTGTCTTTCCATGGTTCTTGTCGTTCAATTTTCTTTATGATTGTGATTCAAATCCAAGCTGTTGTGGATATAATAGACCTCTTGGTTCATCTTCATATAGCTCAGAAATTCTTTGAGAACCATCTGTTTTTTTCTTCCGCGCTCCAGGCACTCAGAATACTTTCTAATACGCACGTTGAAGGCTCGATGTCTTCAAGTCATTTACATCCAGTCCGTCTTCGGCGGACTTGGTCGTTTAAATCATTTGTACTTGGGTCCGCGCTCCGCGGACTTAGAGTACTCCAGTCCACACTCTGGAAACTTGGAGATTTTAAGTCGTTTATACTCGAGTCCATGCTCCGGGGACTTAGAGTACTCCGTTCCGCGCTCTGGGGACTTGGAGATTTTGAATCGTTTATACTCGGGTCCGCGCTGCGGGGACTTAGAGTACTCCAGTCCGCACTCCGGGGACTTAGAGTACTCCAGTCCGCGCTCCGGGGAGTTGGAGATTTTAAGTCGTTTATACTCGAGTCCACGCTGTGGGGACTTAGAGTACTCCAGTCCGCGCTCCGGGGACATGGATATTTTGAATCGTTTATACTCGAGTTCGTGCTCCGGGGACTTAGAATACTCCAGTCCGCACTCCGGGGACTTGGAAATTTTAATTCGCTTATACTCGAGTCCACACTCCGGGGACTTAGAGTACTCCAGTCCGCACTCCGGGGGCTTGGAGATTTTAAATCGTTTATACTCGAGTCCGCGCTTCGGGGAATTAGAGTACTCCAGTCCGCACTTCGGGGACTTGGAGATTTTAAATCATTTATACTCGAGTCCGCGCTCCGGGGACATAGAGTACTCCAGTCCGCACTCCGGGAACTTGGAGATTTTAAATCGTTTATACTCGAGTCCGCGCTCCGGGGACTTAGAGTACTCCAGCCCGCACTCCGGGGTCTTGGAGATTTTAAGTCCTTTATACTCGAGTCCGCGCTACGGGGACTTAGAGTACTCCAGTCCACGCTCCGGAGACTTGGAGATTTTAAATCATTTATACTCGAGTCCGCGCTCCGGGGACTTAGAGTACTCCAGCCCGCACTCCGGGGACTTGGAGATTTTAAATCGTTTATACTCGAGTCCGCGCTCCGGGGACTTAGAGTACTCCAGTCCGCACTCTGAGGACTTGGAGATTTTAAATCGTTTATACTCGAGTTCACGCTCCACGGACTTAGAGTACTCCAGTCCGCACTCCGGGGACTTGGAGATTTTAAATCGTTTATACTCGAGTCTGCGCTCCAGGGACTTAGAGTACTCCAGTCCGCACTCCGGGGACTTGGAGATTTTAAATCGTTTATACTCGAGTCCGCGCTCCGGGGACTTAGAGTACTCCAGTCCGCACTCCTGGGACTTGGAGATTTTAAATCGTTTATACTCGTGTCCGCGCTCTGGGGACTTAGAGTACTCCAGTCCGCACTCCGGGGACTTGGAGACTTTAAATCGTTTATACTCGAGTCCGCGCTCCGGGGACTTAGAGTACTCCAGTCCGCACTCCGGGGACTTGGAGATTTTAAATGTCCATGCGCGTTCGCACGTTAGCCGGAATAACATAATTTCATTTGCCCATCACAGGATCATCATTTGTAGAGACATTAGTAATTCATGGAAAAGATGGCTTCAAGCCTTTATTAATGAGAGCAAGCTAAATTGCCTTATTACATGCTAAGAATCAGAAATAAAAGCATACTGGAAATAAGTGCAACTGGTACATGAAAGAAATAGACTAAGTATAATAATACCGCAAGTGCTCGCTGTTCCATGCTCGGGGGAGCGTCGCACCATCGATGGTCGGTAGCTTGAAAGTTCCTTCTCCAAGCTTCCGTTCGATAACGTATGGACCCTCCCATGCGGGATTCATATGAGATGGGACTGGAAAAACCCGTTTTAAAACAAGGTCTCCCATACCAAAAATTCTCGGTCGGACCTTTTCGTTATAATATTTAGCGACTCTATGTCTATATGCGGCTGCTCTCAAATTGGCTTCCTCGCGCTTTTCATCAATGAAGTCCAACGATTCTAATAAGAGATTCTGGTTTGACTCGAGGTCGTAATGAGTTACCGATGTGATGGAACTTCAAGTTCCACGGGTATGACAGCTTCCGTGCCATATGCCAATGCGAAGGGAGTGTGGCCAGTCGCGGTTTTGTGGGTAGATCTATAAGCCCAAAGCGCTGTCCGGAGTTCATCCACCCGCTTGCCTCTAGCCTTTTCCAAATGTTTCTTCAATATGGACTTGATTACTTTGTTTACAGCTTCTACCTGTCCATTCGCCTTTGGGTGAGCAACTACTGCAAATTTCTTCTCAATGCCATATTTCTGGCAAAATTCTTTGAACTCCTTGCTCTCGAATTGAGTTCTATTGTCCGTGATGATGGTTCGTGGAAGGCCAAAACGACATATGATATTTCGTATGACGAAATTAATAACCTTCTTAGCGGTTATCGTGGCCAGAGGCTCTGCTTCTGCCCATTTGGTAAAGTAGTCGACTGCAACTACTGCATATTTCGCTCCACCTTTGGCTAAGGGTAAAGAGCCAATCAGGCCGATCCCCCACATCGCAAATGGCCAGGGACTAACCATTTGTGTGAGTTCCGTTGGCGGAGCTCTCGGGATTTTTGCATATATCTGGCATTTGTCACATTTTCTCACATAGTCTCCAGCATCCCGATTGAGAGTCGGCCAATAGTATTCGTAACGGAGGATTTTCTTTGCTAACGTTTTCCCCCAGTGTGGTCACCGCACTCTCCCTCATGGACTTCCTTTAATACTCGTTTTATCTTATCGTGGGCCACGCACCGGAGTAAGGGGGTCGAGAAGCCCCTCTGATACATTGTCCGTCATGTATTACAGAACACGAAGCCTTAGAAGGACTTGGCGTCTTTCGTTCCTCTTTTCAGGTAAATCCCCTTGTAGCAAGTACTGTCTAATCGGGGTCAACCATGATTCCTCCTTCTCAGGTTAGGTTTCTAATACGAGATCTATCTCCATCATCTCTATACTCGGAGCATGGAGGGTCTCAACAGGGAACAATCCCATTTGCTGTGCATCGCCAGTGCTCGCGAATTTTGCCAACGAATCGGCTTCTCTATTTTGTTCGCGTGGGACATGCGAGATGTCGTAATATTCCAGATTCGCTAGCAGCTCTTGAACACGAACAAGGTATGGAGCCAGTCTCTGTCCCTTCGCTTGATAGTCTCCCCGCACCTGATATACTACCGGTTGCGATTCGCAAAAGATTTCAATTGACTTCACTCCCAGTTCGTTAACAAGTCTCAGGCCAGCAATCAATGCTTCATATTCGGCTTCGTTATTTGTCGCTGCAAACTCAAGCTTCAAAGCGTAGCAAATTGATCGGTCTTCCGGAGTCACAAGGACTACGCCAAACCCCGAGCGACGGTCGTTATATGCACCATCGGTGTACATCTTCCATCGGATGGGAGGTATGACACTGTGACTGCTCGGTTCATCTGGCACAGTGAATTCAGCAATGAAGTCAACTAGTGCTTGTCGTTGTATGGCCCTTCACAGTAGATAGGTAATATCTAACTGACTTAACTCAATATTCCATTTCAGCATCCTTTCGGAAGTTTCCAGTCGTTGGAGTACCTGTCGCAAGGGTTGGTCAGTGTAGACACCGATTGAGTGTGTCTGAAAGTAGGGGCGAAGCTTGCGTGATGCAATCACCAAGAAATAGGCTAGTTTCTCTATCTTTGGATAATTTCTTTCCGCCCCTGCCAAGCGTTTATTGACATAGTAAACTGGCTTTTGAATCCGGTCTTCCTCGCGAACCAAGGCTGTATTGATAGCATGCTCGGATACCGCCAAGTATACATACAACATTTCGTGGTCTATTGGCTTTGACAGTACGGGGGGACTTTCTAAGTGCCTTATCAGAGCCCAAAATGCTTCCTCGCATTCGGATGTCCATTCGAAGTTTCTCTTTCCTTTCTTTATAATGTCGAAGAAGGGAATACACTTGTCTGTAGCTCTGGATATGAATCGACTTAGCGCAGCCACTTTTCCATTCAGGCTCTGCACCTGCTTTATGGTTCTGGGTACATGTATATCTCGGATAGCCTGGATCTTCTCCGGGTTAGCTTCAATTCCCCGTGCGTTCACAATGAAACCCAAGAGCTTTCCTGAGCTATACCGAATGAACACTTCAGAGGATTGATCTTCATCCCGTAGTGTCTGAGTACATCGGACATCTCCGCTAAGTCTCGGATGTGGTCGTTTGACTGCTGCGACTTCACAAGCATGTCGTCCACATAGACCTCCATTGTTTTACCAATCTGATCTTTGAACATTCGATTCACCAGACGCTGATAAGTTGCTCCTGCGTTCTTCAATCCAAAGAGCATTACTACATAGCAATACAGCCCGACGTTTGTGATGAAACTGGTATGTTCTTGGTCGGGAACATGCATTGGGATTTGATTGTATCCAGAGTATGCATCTATAAAGGACAGTAACACATGTCCGGCTGTTGAATCGACCAGGTGGTTAATTCTTGGTAACGGAAAGCTATCCTTCGGGCATGCTTTGTTTAAATCAGAGTAATCAATACAAGTCCTCCATTTCCCATTTTCTTTCTTCACTAACACCAGGTTAGATACCCATTCAGGGTAGAAGGCGTCGCGGACGAACCCGTTGGCTTTGAGTTTGTCCACCTCCTCTTTGAGAGCTGCAGACCTCTCCGGGTCCATGCCTCTCCTTTTTTTTCGCAGGTACATGCTTCGGGTCTATGTTCAACGTATGACTCCCAAGTGCAGGAGAGATCCCGCACATATCAGAATGTATCCAAGCGAAAACATCCAGATTTGCTCGGAGGAAGTCAGTGAGGTTCTCGGCCACCACGGGGTCGGGTTGTGATCCAATTTTAAGAACTCGTGATGGATTGTTGCAGCTAACTGAGATGTCAATGATTAGTTCAGCCGGTGCCGCATTTGTTTCCCTGGGTTCCCCATCATCATCTCTCGGATCTATGTCCTATGTATACGAGAATGTTGCCCGAGCCAGGGCTTGGGCGCTAGTTGTCAATCATCAGAATTTTGGATGCGGACAGAGCTGTCCGCAACCTTTCCTTTCTCCCTACGCCGTGCCTCTCTGATCTTAGCTACATAGCATGCACAGCCAGTTGCCTGATCACCGTGTACCACTCCAACCCCTTTGTCTGTTGGAAATTTTAACGTCAAACACCAAGGGGCCAAAGCCGCCCTAAATTCTTCTAGAGCTGGACGACCCAGAAATACGTTGTATAGGGAATCAACATCCAGTACTATGGATGGTAGGATTCGCACTCTCCTGCATTCACCTTGTCCCAGTTCAACCAGTAACTCCACGTATCCCATTGCATCGGTCGCTGCGCCATTAAAGCCATGGATTCTGGCTTTGGATGGTTTCAAATCCTTAGTCTCCAGCTTCATTTGGTCATATGCCTTCCGGAAGATGATGTTAACGGAATTTCCGCAATCAATTAGAATTCTCTTCACGAATGCCGGCCCGATGGTCGCAGATATGACCATTGGGTCGATGGTAGGGGCCTCTACCTTATCCGCATCTCTGCTCCTGAATACGATATCATCATTCATCATGCGCTGCTACTTTACAGGAGTCCCATCCTCCACATTCGAACAACACTCATACTCCGCATGTCTTAAAGAGTTAGCATATCGCTCCATCTCCTACTATTTCTTATCCATGGGATGAGGTCCGCCAGCAATCGTGTTAATAACCAATCTGCACACAGTTCGAGTAAGTTGTTCTGGTTGGTGTGGGGTCGACCCACGTCCAGGGTCTGATGTTTCTTGCCTCCCGTCCTGTGGGTCTTTGACAAATTCCTGCAGCTTTTTCTGCCTAATCAGCTTTTCTATAGCATCATGGAGGTGTCTACACTCCTCTGTGTTGTGCCCATAAGACTCGTGAAAATGGCAATACTTCCTGGTCCGCTTCTATTCCTCTGTCGATTCCTTTGGGCGTGGCTTTCTATATTGGAAAGTGTTGCAAGTTGATAAATAGATGTTCTCAAGAGATGCGCTCAACGGGGTGTTTTCATTGTAGGTTGGGATCCTTGATTTCCATCTCCCTATTTCTTTTTTCTTTTTGGGATTTCCACCTCCGGATCCTTTATACTGCCCAGGCTTGTTCTAGACGTTAACTTGAGTTTTTCCAGAATCATCGCCGGTTTGCTTCACGGCGATGTTGCTTTTCACAGACTCCTGAACGGGCCCTGGTGCCTTATCTCATCTTGTCCATCGAGCTTCCTCCCTCCGTATGAACTGATAAGCATTCGAACAAAAATGTTCCAACGTAGCTGGGGGCTTTCCCGCCAACCAATCTCCAAATTCAGAATCTGGATCCATACCACGCATTATTGCCATCAAAGTTGCGTGGTCGTTAGGATTGCTCACCTCGGTAGCAGCAACATGAAACCTTTGCAAGTATGCTTTTAATGACTCTCCCGGAGCTTGGATTACGCTTGATAAGGACATCACGTCCTTTGGGCGAGTGGTGTGTATCCTGAATTGTTCTATGAATTTCACCGCTAATTCGTCAAAGCTGGATATAGATCGAGGTGGGAGGTGAGTGAACCACATGGTGGCAATTCCAGACAAAGTGATTGGGAAGCACCTACACATGGTCGCGTCATTGGCTCTTGCAGAATCCATCATCCATCCATACCTCACCACATGTTGTCTAGGATCGGTCTTCCCTTCATAGGCTGAAATGGTGGGCATGCTGAACTTTCTTGGGTATTCAACCTGTAGAATGGTATCCGTGAAGGGAGTATGACTCTTAGACACTCCCCAGTCTTCATTAGTTAGACCTTGGTTCTCTTTCATCAACTGCCTGACCATAGCTATCAAATCCGAGGTTTATATGGAAGATGGGAGGTTGGGTTCCATTCTATGGGGCCGTGCAGGTTGATGTCCCGTCCGATTTGGGTCTTGGAGATTCGGGCGTCCGGTCTCTTCACGGGCTTGATTTGTAGTAGATCAATCAGTGGAACTCGCTTGTGCATCTTCATCCTTACGGCGTCTATGCATAGGAGGTTCATCAGCTGAAGTCAAGCTATCATCTTCAGACTAGGGGACAGGGCTACCTCCAACATTCTGATGTTGCTGCTGAGTAAGCTGAGTTATGAGGTTAGCGTTCGCTTGCATTTGCTCAGCAAGTTGCCTTCTACTTTCTTTAAGCTCTCTTATCAAGTCATTGAACTCTGCTCGAGAAACAACTTCCGCTTGGTTTTGGTTGGAGGGCCTATGCCTTGAATCGCTTGATGATTGCTAGTTTCCAGTTGTTGCACACTAGCGGTTTCGTGGGCATCTGCATTTTGAGAGGCTGATCTAGTTCGTGGTCTTCCCATGGTAGATTTGTTGGTTGTAACTCTGAGTAGAATCAACAGATGCCTTGTGGTTGATTTTTGGATCTCCTTCGAGGGATTTATGTAATCCAGTAGCTACAAAGCAGATCCTAATAGCCTGAGAATTCAATTCTCAGTGAAAGCTCCAAAATGTTAGCACCAAAATTGGTCACTAAAACCCTCAGAAAGGTTGTTTAGAGAGATCAATGAAGAAAGTAAATTAAAACAGAGAACAGAATGTAAATTTAAATGCAGAAAGTAAGAACACCAAATTTATAGTGGTTCGGCGTAGTAGCCTACGTCCACTTTGAAGTTGATCTTTATTCTTTTCATTGATACTTGATTACAGATACAACCCGCTTCTCAATACTTGAATACAGTTGCAAGATACAAAGAAATAGGTCTGGAATGAGTCTTGAAAATGGCAGAGTCTCCCCAGTGTTCCCTCAAATCTCTCCCTTTTTTCTGTGCCCCTGCCCCTCTATTTATAGATGAAGGTGGGTTAGACTTCCCTAGTGGGCCTGGTAGCTGAATATCCTGGTCCAAATGGAGTGGTTTCTGTGCGCCGAACCAAAGAAGCCGAACGATCAAACGCCGAACGTCCCAATGCCGAACGTACCCCTCTTTGCCGAACGAAGTGAGGCCGGACACTATGAATGCTGAACAGTCCCCTTATGCCGAACAATCTCCTTTGGCCGAACAAGATGAGGCCGAACACATTGAATGCCGTAGGGAGCACTTGTGCCGAACGATACTAGAAGCCGAATCAGTGACTCGGCCGAACGATGGTTAGGCCGAACGAGATGAGGCCGAATGCTCTGAGTGTGGATACATCCTAAAGCTGAACATGGTGCGGGTGCCGAACGATACGGAATGTCAGATGACCCTACCATGCCGAACGCCCAGCGATGCCGGACGTCACTTGTAGGCCGAACGTTCGTGTATGCCGAATGTTTCTTGCTGCCGGATGCTCGTAGATGCCGAGCGCTGTCCCATGCGGAACGGTCTTAACATGCCGAACGTTCATTGATGCCGAGCATTCCATAGACGCCGAATAAGCTTGGACGCCGAGTGCTTCTTGGATGCCGGTCGTAACGTGATGCCGAACGATAATTTAACCGATCGATGGGGAGGCCGAGTACTAAGTTTCCTGGTCAATTCCCCAGGAAACAACTCTATACTAAAATCATAAGCTGCTAAAAATTCCGACCACCTCTACTATCTCATATTTAACTCCTTCTGAGAGAATAAATATCTTAAGGAATTATAATCAACGTATAGTTCAAATCTCTCCCATAAGAGATAATGTCTCCATATCTTCAACGTAATGATCACTGTAATCAACTCCAAATCATGAGTATGATATCTTACTTCATGTAGCCTAAGCTTTCGTGAAAGGTGGGCAATGACTTTACCCTTCTACATCAACACAACCCCTAATCCGGCTATGCATGCATTGGTATATACCATTAACCCTTGGTTTCCATCTAGAAACACTAACACAGACGCATTGGTCAACAAAAGCTTTAATTTAAGGAATGCTTCCTCACATTTGTCAGACCAAATAAACTTCATGTCCTTCTTGGTTAGCTTAGTCAAAGACATAGCTATCTGCGAGAAATCCTTAATGAATCTTTGGTAATAGCCAACAAGTCCAAGAAAACTTCTAATCTTAGCCACCATCTTTGGTCACTTCCAATCATTAATAGCTTCAATCTTATATCGATCGATTGACAAGCCCTTCTCTGAAACCACGTGACCCAGAAACTTTACCTCTTTCTTCCAAAAATGACATTTGAAAAACTTTGCTTTCAGCTGATGCTGCTTCAGCATCTCAAGTACTACTCCAAGATGATCTTCATGCTCTCTTTCATCTCTAGAGTATACTAAAATGTCATCTATAAATACCAATACAAACTTATCCAAGTACTCTTAGGAAAACACATCTCATTAAATCCACGAAGAAAGCTGGTGCATTTGTTAACCCGAATGACATTACTAACTATTCATACAAACCATACCAAGTCCTAAATGCTGTCAACGAAATAATGTCCTCTGTCACTCTTAATTGATGGAAACTCGTCACCAAATCTAATTGGGAAATTATTCCGGCTCCACATAGTTGATCGAATAGATCGTCGATTTTGGATAAAGGATACTTATTCTTGATTGTCTTCTCGTTCAACTTACGAAATTCGATACATAACCTTAATGACCCATTCGGTTTCTTCGGGAACACCACGGTGGGCCCCTAAGGCAAACTGCTTGGTCTAATAAAAAAAAATCTCTTCTAAATCTTCTAGCTGCACCTTTAATTCCTTCATCTCGGTCGGTGTCATTCTACTAGGTAGTTTACTTACCAGTTCTACTCCTGGCATCAAATCTATCTAAAAATCAATAGCTCGTTACGGGGATAATCCTATAACCGTCTCAAGAAAATCTGCGAATTCCCTTGCTACTCAAACCTAACTTAACACTTCTTCTACTTCCACAGCACTCAACAAATCACGAGCACTCCAGTCAGAAATCTCCGTTGAGAATATAATTCAGTTATGACTAATATAGCGTCTTAGCGATACTTTCCTATCTTAAAAAAATATCCGAGCCTTGTGTTTACCCAATCAATCCACACTCAAAATGATACCGAAATCTACGAAATCGAAAACATACAAACTGCATGCAAAGTTATGACCTAACAAATCACGTTCTAGCCAGTCACATCTCATTCCCAGAGTTGCATATCCTCTTAGTGGATTCGCAACCGTTAAGGTAGTAACAAGGTATGCAGGTCCTAAACATAATCTACCAACCAAACACCGAGATATAAATAAATACGACGCACCAGTATCTAATAATACCCTAATTGGTATACTTTGAATCAAAATCGTACCTTCCATCACAGACTTTCCTTTCTCAACAGTAGTTGGCTTGGCAGATGATAGTTCAACAAGGAAAACTTTTCCCCTTTCCTGCCTTGACCATTTCTAGACACTGATTCTTATAATGCTCGATCTGGTCGCAGTTAAGGCACTTCACTCACTTCTTTTTTGTTACCTTCTTCTCTTTACCTGTTTGGCACTCGTAAGCATAATGTCTCTTCTTGTCACACTTATAACAAAATACACTGGCCTTTATCTTCTTGGCAGCCTCTTTCTTTTAAGCGCCCTTCTTATGGAAAATCTTCCTCTTCTGGTTCCGCCTATTTTGAGCTTCTACCGCTTTGCTACCATCATGAAGAGCAAGCATCTCCTCCTTCCTTAAAGTAATTTCAACTACTACATCACATGGATCCCTAATGTGTGTCAGGGTCACTTTAGCAAGTTCAGGTTTCAGTCCACGGATGAACTTCTCACTCCTTTTGAGAACCATATCAACTGTAGCATATCAATATCTCAATAGCTCTTCAAACCCGATTGAATTTTTTAGCACAGTCATGTGTCTCTACTCCAAGTCCATGAAATTCCTAAGAAGAGTAGATTTAGTAACCTCCAACATGAACCTCTCCTCAAACCTTGTCCTTAAATTAGTCCAAGTCATGGTCTCCTCATTGACTCTACCATAACATTATTCCACCAGTATAGTGCTGCTCCTTGTAACTTTCTAGAAGCAAGCCTCCTGTTCTATGCATCATTGAGCCCTATATCAGCGAAAATCCTCTCACAATGAAGTACCCAATTCTCCATTTCGATTGCATCTTCAGTCCCAATAAACAGTTTTCCTCCCAGCTTGACATAATTTGTACTCAACACAGCATAATTATTAAACACTGGATCTCTTTGATTTCCTCCTTCAACATTTACTCCAACTAAACCTACAACAACTCTAGCCTGCATCATGTTCACGACAAAATGGTACATAACTCCCATATCAAACTGTGGCACTCCAGCACCTACATTATTAGCTTGTACCCGACCTGGATTCCTTTTAGTATTTGGTTTGGCATTCCCATTGGTTGTGGTGCTTCCCCCACCAATGTTAACTCTTCCACTTCTAACATCCATATCTTAAGTCCGAAAAACATGCATTCAAGTCTTTGTAAGATATAGAGGAATAGCTTAAGAGAATTAGAAGAATAGGGATAAACAATATACTTATATAACAAATACAAATACGTTACTACAGTGTTATCCCGTACTCAATCTTTTCTCTAATTCCTTAGGTTTATGTTGGTTTATGTTTTTCAAAGTCATTTTAAGTTTGAAATTTCTTTTAAATTTGTCATAAACCTATGCTCTGATACTAACTTATAACATCCACTATCCTGATGCCCGAAGTTAAGCGCTATAGATGTTGCGGTCATCTATAGTATTAACTTCTGATTAAAACATACTTTAATGTAAATGCAATCCATAATATTAAAAGCATGTGAATATGAAATAAAATCACACATTTCAAAAATAACTTTTCTCATTATATTTCAAAACCGTATTTCATATTTAATTATATAATCTCAAATGATTTTCCAGGTTTCAATCAAATATGGCTATTACAAATTACGCCAAGAGCAACATATGAAGATGCCTCCTTGGATAATCAGAGTACTAAATAGATATATCTGTATTACACACAAGACAGTGGATATAGAACTAAAAAGCTCCTATATAGCTATCTTTGCCTCCTGCACGTCTTCGGAAGCTTATTCATCCACCTACTAAACCTGTAAAACCTTAATTCTCAATCTACTCAAATTAATTTTGAGCACTCGAGAGTTTAAAGGGTTTGAGGAGGATATAAAGCCTAGTTTGGATAATACTATTACATCTCAGTTTTTAATATTCCGTGGCGGAATGGGATTTCCCTCACTAATATCCCTTTTAAAACATATCTTTTTCAAATCAGAATCCTGCAATCAACTAACTGAAACGATAATAGCAAGTATATACATTGCAAAAAAATATCAGGAAATCTATAGACTATCTGTCCATACTATAGTTTTACTAGCTGATTATTAACCACTGCACACTCGGGCCTTCCAGACATAACCAAAATCTAACTTCTATTAGACACAATTCTGGGTTGACTACCCTTAACTTTTGGGCTAACTGTGCTTAACTTCTTTTTCTACAATCAACTGAATCTAATGGTTTTGTGGGCTTACCAATAACCTACTCTTCTCTGTATATTCCTTTTGATGTGTAACCCCAATTTAGTCCCATATGTGACAAGCCCTACACATTAGAATTTTGGACTTATTTTAGCTAGGGGTCAATAGCAAAAGTATAGGGAATGACCCTACACTAGTCCTATCTGGTCTTCTAATATTTGAGTCATAAACTTAGGCAAATGACCCTTTTGAAATATTTCCTATCTTAGATTAACTACCCTATCAAAAATTTCTTTCCTTGTAAACATCCTTTACAAATGCTATGCCCTTGAAATCATACTTTTATAAAACAAGGAAATCATATACTTTGTTTTTCTCAAAAAACTTAAGCCATGATATATACACACACACACACACACACACACACACTTTACAAAAAGAAATGTTGATGAAATCTAGTGGAATTATATATCCCTCCAATGTAAGTTAAAATCCCATTTAACTTGAATGATCTTAGGCCAAGAAGCCAAGGTAAACCATTCAAAACTTTGTTTAAAACTTTAAACAATCCCTTTGGAATCTATTAAAAGTATCCCTTTCAAAATAAGTCAATTATTTTACCTTGAAACACTAAGCCGAAAGGCCAAAACATACCTTTTTGAAACCTTCAAATATAGACCTTTCGAAACCATTGAGAATAACCCTTTGAAAGCTTTACTAAAACCATAGATATCCTTGTTTCAAAACACTTTAAACTTGCCTTTCGCAAGCACTGGAAATCTTCCATTCAAATACTCAAGCAAACCTTTCGAAAACATAGGGGTACCTCTCCTTCAAAACCTTTCGAAAGCATTAAAACTCCTTACTTAAACATTCCTTTCGAAAGCATTGGGTTCAAGTAAAAGTTTGTGGAACGTAGCTTCAAAACCATTTAAAACCATTTCTTTTGAAACCTTTATGTTTAACTTTTAATGTATCCAAGGGTTTAAAAGAACTGGGGAGAAAAAAATTACTTTTGAAAGCATTATTTGTTAGTAAAAGAAAGTGGATTGTTCTGAAACCAACCCTTTCAAAAGCATGGAGAAGTGGCTTCAACATTTAAAAGCAAAAATACCCTTTCGAAAGCATTGATGCAAAAGGTTGAATGCGAAAGCATGGGTTTCGAATCGATTCAGAAGCTTCACTTAAAAATAAAAAGGCGGCGACCCCTTTCGAAAGTCCTTTTTGATAAAACAAAGGCATATTTAACAAAGTCAAAAGCTAATATAACTCATTCGAAAGCCTTATTTGTAACCAAAATAGTTCCAAATTTATAAGAGCTTCTTCTACCCCTTTGAAAGCATGGTTTCGACTCTATACATGCCGCCTATCTCTAATCGACTATACACCAAGGCATTGATACCATGTGTATTGGTTATGGCTTGGTTAAAGGTGGAACTATGGGATCGAAAAGTTGCAAATGGAAGCATCGAAGCAGTAAATACTTGCAAAACTTATAATTTGCCTTTTAAAGTAATCCTTCTCAACTAACTTATCTTATTTGTCAACATATAATTGGTTGCCAATTCTTTTATAAAACCTTTTTCTAAATGTGCCGCGGAATTCAGTAAATAACAATTGAAAACACTTAGCAAGTTAGCGCCTTCTCCTTTTAGAAGCATATAAAATATTTATGTCCCATACATTAAATAATTTTACATCCATAATAAAATACATAGGGAAATTTTCCAAAAAACTCTCATAAATCACCTTTAATATGTTTTCTAACATATTTAAATTTCAGGCCCAAGGCTATCACATTTTTTCCAAAAGTAATTTAAATCTTATTCTACCATTTTATTTCCTAGAAAATTCATAATAAGTCCACAAAAGGTAAGAAAATTATGAGACTTGAATTCTATCTCTAAATTAATGTTTTTGACCGCATCTCAAAAACGCAAGTCATATGGATGTCATTTAATAGGTTTTCCAAATCAAAACTTGTCATATAATCTATATGATGCATCAAAATTCATCAACAAGCATATATGTATCCATTTAAACAAACGAATCATGGCAAATAATTTGTAAAACCAATTCGGATCATAATTTGAAACCGAAACAGTAAGAATGAGATGTAAGAACTATTATTCATCTTAGCTTGATTGTTAAGGAGGTTGATATTTTCTCTTAGATTAATTTGCTTAAGCTTCCTACTTGCTTTCTAGATTATCCTCCTCTTGATTTTCTTCCAAAGGTTACCGGCTAGACTCTATATTTAGTTTTTTGTGAATGTTGGAAATGAGAATGAGATAAGGGTTTAGGGTATAAGAATATACCCTATTCCTATTTTGCCCATATCTTATTATCTTTTCTTACTTGATTTTAAATTTCCGTTTATTTATTCATTACTTAAAGCACGACTACCTTATAATTAAGCAAATCTCAATCTCTTAACCACTTTAATCTTTACATTATTCTATTTAATTTATCAAATTAAATCTCCTTAATAATGTTATTTAAAATTAGAGGTGTTACAAAATACACAATAATTTAGACAATTATTAAACTTGAAATCCACATCTAAAATAGATATTATGATCATATATCAAAGATGCAACTCATTTGGATGTCATTTAATAAGTTTTCCAATCTAAAGTGATCATAAAATCTGTTTGAAACAATATAAATCATCAAGAAGCACACACACACACATGTGTGTGTGTCTCTATATCCATTTAAACAAACATAATATGTCATGTAACCTGCAAAATTACTTCGAAGCTAACTTGAAACCGAAATCAATATCAAGAGTGATATGTAAGTGAATTATTCACCTTAGTTGGTGTAAAGAAGGTTGAGATTTTCTCTTTGATTGATTTGCTTATGCCTTCTATTAGAATCCTAGCTTTTCTTCTCCTTGAACCTTTATAATAGTGCCGATCGAGCTCACTAGTGTTTTAGTTTTGTTTGTGAATGTTGAAATGAATACGAAATGAAGGATGGAAGGGTTTAGGGTATAAAATCAAATGCAATTCCTATTTTTCCCTTGCCATATTCATCCTACTTACATATTACATATTTTTAATTCTCTTTACTTATACACTCATTACGGCATGGCCCCTTATTCATTAACAAATCTCATTTCGTTAACTATCTACATTATTTTATTTTATTTATCTAATTAAATTTCCTAAATAATTTTAGTCAAAATTAGGGTCATTATAATTGTGGTGAAACGATACTATGGAAACGGTCGGTAAGACGTTGCTAATAGACATGACGATATGAGATCGTGGGAATGGTTATGAATGTGTGTTTACTTTGAATTGCTACGATTGGTGTGACTACTGTATGGATGTCTTATGATATAGCTATTCCTAAGATAGGTGCCCTGACACCCATATTATATTAAGTGTAGTATACTCACATGAGGATAGTAGATTAGCATATATCGTCTGTTATTTGCAAACTCTTTAGATGTTAGGACATTTTAGGTATGGTTCTTCATACCTTATGCCCCTATTTATTACGTATGGTTTTAATAATATTTTGATATGACGGGTCGCCCACGCGAGATTGTTGTTTGACTCAAAGTTTTATGCTTTACTTTTTATTATTACCAGTACTCTTAAATGAGTAGATTCGGGATAACAGGTCTGGATAGCACTTGGAGCTGTATGGAGTGCAAGAATGAGGCTACGCTTTCATATATCATACTTTGGAGCTTACATAGTACTGTGGAGCTACATCAATACCTATTTTTACTTTCGAGACAGTTATAGAGTTCATTTTGAAGATTGGGACATCAAAACTCAGTTATTTTTGTTTTATATAATTGTGATAAATCGACATACCCTAGTTATACTAGTTCATTTAAGTTATATTTTGTCTCTCCTATTTTACATCTATTTGATTATTATATTTTATCTATGTGCTATAAGTTGTTCTACAGGTTCTATGTTTGAATTTTCGTTAGTTTACATGCTTGGCTACCATCCTACATCAACCAAGTACCTCAATAGCTACTATACAAGTATACTGGGTACAAGAGGTGTAGGGTGGTTGTCACATGTATTAGAGCTTAGGTTGCATAGATGACCATGGTTTATACTTGGATCCATTAGAGATAAGGAAGGATCTATCACCTTGGATCAAGCGACATATGAGAGAGCGTACTTATTATATTTTGGTATACAAAACTATATAGGATTATGTATAGTATAAATTGCATTACACTTACAAACACCACTTATTACTTTTTAAGAGATAGATCATTCTTATCATAGCTTATAAGAATGAGCCGGGATATAAGGAACAAAGCTAGGACTCCTATTTCTAGAGTGGAGGAGGAAGTAGGCATCGAGGTAGATGGGAACCCCGATACCTAGGATACATTAAATGATATGATAAGGAACATGAAATGCTGAAGGAATTACTCCAGTTGCTATTGGTGGTGGTGCCTCAGTGCTCGCACCTAGCACCGAAGGTTGACTTTGCCAAACTGAGTAAGGATTACTCCACTTGGGGGGGGGGGGGTAAAATATTTCGTTAAATAGAATAAGCCATCGAAATGTAGGGCTAGTTAGACCCCTATGAACGCATCTTTGAAGATATGAAGTTGGAGGATACGATAAAGAGGAAGCTAGCCTCTAGGCAGCTTTAGGGATAAGTGATGGGGTAGTGGAAGCCATTAAGGTTACTACTCTCAAGGACTAGATTACTTAGTAGTTTAAGGCAAGGTTTGATGAGAAGTATATATTGGCTGCATAAAAGTCAGTATTGTTCAAGAAGTTTGCTAAATTGAAGAAGGGGAAGAAGACTATTTTTTGAGTATATGGCAGAATTCAACATATTATCGATGTATCACTTATCCTTTATTGGCACTCCATTGAAGAAGAATGTGAAGTTCATAGTTTCTCCAAAATAAGTATCTAGGAGAGAGGATGATGCTCATATCAATGAGAACTTTGAGAAGGTTGTGGGGAGGGATTTAATGCATAAGAATCCATACCCAAAGTCAAAAACTGAAGTCATTGCCACGAAGGAGGAGCCAAAGCCGCAAGTGAGCGGGGGAGGTAAGAAGGAATGGAATGATAAGGGATAGAAGCAGCCTCGAGAAGAAGGTAGCTAAAAGAAAGGTAAGTAGGAGATGAAGTGCTTCAATTGTTATAAAATAGGTCATCTTAGTAAGAACTGTCAGGCTCCGAGGAGTGGGGAGAGGAAGTGCCTTATTTGTGATAAGGCTGGGTATTTAAAGATGGATTTTCTAGTGCCAAGGAAGGATGGGCGAAACGTTATTGCAACGACCTACCTTTTTGGACATTTAGGTAGACACACATGCCAGACTCAAACCATACAAAGGGGCAAATTGTTATGGGGTGAATAAGAAACAGAGAAAGAAATAAAAAAATAAAGAATCTCATCACGGAATGTGAAAATATAATAATCAAATAACAGTTTATGAAGCTATTTTAAAAATACATTTTAGTATTCTTTACAACACAAACATCAGAGTTACATAATAGGAATAAATAAATAAATAAATACAGCGGAACAACAAGATGCAGTAGAATACATATTATAAATAATAATAATACAAATATTCGTCCTCGTCTTCTAGAAATAAGGTCATCAACCCTGAAATGCTCAGGCTGACTCGAGCGAATTGAAAAGACATAAGACTTGAGTTAGAACTAAAAGATCTTATGTAAGTTAAATCAATGGTAAATATCAGTGTGACGATGTCAGAGATGTTACGGGGTTTGACATCTCCTATCCAGTGTCTACCTTGAGTGTAGTAACTTAAGAGATGTTCGGGATTCCCATCTCCTAAGGATTCGTTAAACTATCTACTATGTAGTACAATAAGATATTGTAATATGTCTACAGTAAAGTAAAAGTATTAAAATAGAATTACCATATCCTCCTTAACACATTTTATATATTTTCATACTTTATACCGTACCGTAGTGTTAACCCGCCTTTTTACCAGGCCGTGGACAGGCGGGTTTAACTTAATCGACTGCACGTCGTCGAGGCTGGTGTACGATGGATTCAGCCGACTGGATGGATGGATGACGCAATGTGCTTGGGAGATGGAAATATGATTGGATAAAGATGGATCAACTATAATTTGGGCCTAGAAAACATGGTTCGACATTAAACATGGTTCGGCATGGTGGAGGTTCGGCACAAATGGTTCGTCTGGCATTCACGTCCGAATAGCATTCAAGAGTACTCGGCATACACAGAGCGTCCGGCATACTTGAATGGTTCGGCATCCTAGGAGCACACGGCATTCAGTAGCGCTACCTTCACACCTCGGTAGATCCATACTTCCACACCTCGGTAGATCCATACTTCCACACCTCAGTAGCTCCGTACCTCGACACCTCGGTAGATCCGTACCTCCACACATCGGTAGATCCGTACGTCGACACCTCGGTAGCTCCGTACCTTGACACCTCGGTACCACGGTACCCTTGATGGGCCCAAACTACTCAGGAGGCCCAACAACCTGGTTTTGCCTATAAATACAGCATGTGGGTCTCCAGATGGGGGATCTTCTTCTTCATCTTCTTCCTCTTCTCTTCTGTTCTGTGACTTTTTTTCTAAGATTAAGGCTAGTCTCCCACTTTGTAACTGTAACTGATTCATACATCAGTAAAAAGAAAACTTCTGGAGTGGACGTAGGCCGGAGTTAGCCGAACGACTATAAAATCTGTTGTTCTTTACCGCTTTCATTTTATTTTTGATTGTTCTTCATATTATTACTCTCTACATACATCCTATCTGTGAGCTGTGATTGGGATTTGGTGTTTTCATCTAGATTTGGGTGTTTGTGACCAATTTTGATGCTAACATTTTGGTGCTTTCATTGAGAGGGCAAGCACTCAGGGATTTTGGAGGTAGGAACTTGGACTCTAGAAAGCAATGGCTAGGCCATCAACAAGAAAGCGAGTGATAGAAAGGAGCAATCAGGAGGGAAGTCAAGAGGCTTCCTCTGGAGCTAGAGCAGGTCAAGTATCCATCTACATCA
Source organism: Allium cepa (assembly GCA_030765085.1). Taxonomy (NCBI): domain Eukaryota; kingdom Viridiplantae; phylum Streptophyta; class Magnoliopsida; order Asparagales; family Amaryllidaceae; genus Allium; species Allium cepa. The sequence goes on from CM060934.1 coordinate 980,684,057, forward strand.
CTAGAGAGGAAATGGAAGTCATGATGAAAAGACAAGAGGAGATGATGCAGGCTCTTCTCAGACAATTTACGCAAGCAGGAAATGCGGGGGCTCAGATCTACGGAGCCAGATCAGAAGCGCTCAACTAGCAAGCAGAGGGAATGGTTCAGCAGGGGGCAACACCCAATCAACAGACAACTAACAATCCGGATGGACCTGGACTTGGGAGCGCACCATTAGATAATGCTGAACCAGTTTCACAGGAATGATGGTCGATTGGTCAACAATTGATTGGGATATTATGAAATAAGTAGCAAACTACGGGCAAACGGCCAAGTCACTTACTCATGTATGAGGACGGAGATAGCTCCTAGGCATGCTCTGAGATGATGATAAACCGCGACGCTCTAATTTGTGAAATCTGCTTTCTCTTTTTTGGCTTGGACATTTTCTTTTTTCTAATTCGGTTTGAACTTCCGTTTTTTTGTTTCTTGGTTTGGACCTATATTCGGATGATTGTTTTCTAGTTTGGATATTGGTTTGGATTTTCGATATGGATTTTTTGTTTTCTGATTTGATCTGGATTTTGGATTGGCATTCGACTGGATTTTTTATTTGGTTTTTGATTAATGGTCGTCAGGTATGGTTTATACCTGGCAAGGGGTAGGTCGCTTTGTCCAAGCACGACAAATCGGCTTATTCAGGTCGTCGAGTATGGACTGTGCTCGGCAAGGGTCTGGAGAGACCAGGATTCGGTCTAGGACTTAGGCCCCATATTATCGGTTACTATTTCAGGTCGTCGAGTATGGACTACGCTCGGCAAGGGTCCGGAGAGACCAGGAATCGGCCTAGGACTTAGGCCCCATATTATTGGTTACTATTTCAAGTCGTCGAGTATGGACTATGCCTAGCAAGGGTCCGGAGAGACCAAGATTCGGCCTAGGACATAGGCCCCATATTATCGGTTACTATTTCAGATCGTCGAGTATGGACAATGCTCGGCAAGGGTCCGGAGAGACCAGGATTCGGCCTAGGACTTAGGCCCCATATTATCGATTACTATTTCAGGTCGTCGAGTATGGACAATGCTCGGCAAGGGTCCGGAGAGACCAGGATTCGGCCTAGGACTTAGGCCTCATATTATCGGTTATTATTTCAGGTCGTCGAGTATGGACAATGCTCGGAAAGGGTCCGGAGCAGCTAGGATTCAGCTTAGGACTTAAGCCATGCATTACTCAACGTTCAGCAACACTGGAGTACGGTCGTCAGGTGTGGATTATGCTTGATAAGAACTCGGGATATGAATATCGGCCATGAATGGGAGAGGATTTGGATATTGATCCGTAGAGGTCCTAAAGTCGGTTAGTGGTTATTGGATATGGATGAAACATGGACTTTGGATATCGGATTCAAGGCTATTCAAAACACACCTTCCAACAGCAAGGCATGTTTTGCGGGGTAAATGTTTACCCGCCTTTTTACCAGGCCGTGGACAGGCAGGTTTAACTTAATCGACTGCACGTTCGTCGAGGCTGGTGTACGATGGATTCAGCCGACTGGATGGATGGATGACACAATGTGCTTGGGAGATGGAAATATGATTGGATAAAGATGGATCAACTATAATTTGGGCCTATAAAACATGGTTCGGCATTAAACATGGTTCGGCATGGTGAAGGTTCAGCACAAATGGTTCGTCTGGCATTCACGTCCGAATAGCATTTAAGAGTACTCGGCATACACAGAGCGTCCGGCATACTTGAATGGTTCGACATCCTAGGAGCACTCGGCACTCAGTAGCGCTACCTCCACACCTCGGTAGATCCATACTTCCACACCTCGGTAGATCCATACCTCCACATCTCGGTAGCTCCGTACCTCGACACCTCGATACCTCGGTACCCTTGATGGGCCCAAACTACTCAGGAGGCCCAACAACCTGGTTTTGCCTATAAATACAGCATGTGGGTCTCCAGATGGGGGATCTTCTTCTTCATCTTCTACCTCTTTTCTTCTGTTCTCTGACTTTTTTTCCTAAGACTAAGGCTAGTCTCCCACTTTGTAACTGTAACTGATTCTTACATCAATAAAAAGAAAACTTATATAGTGGACGTAGGCCGGAATTAGCCGAATCACTATAAAATCTGTTGTTCTTTACCGCTTTCATTTTAATTTTGATTGTTCTTATGTTATTACTCTCTACATACATCCTATTTGTAAGCTGTGATTGGGATTTGGTGCTTTCATCTGCATTTGGGTGTTAGTGACCAATTTTGGCGCTAACACGTAACTACCCCCGTAACTGGAGGGCTATTAGAGGGCACTCCATAGGTATGATACAAAACAAACTTATAGAAGGTGCTCTAGGGCATATGAACACGGCATCAAGGCAATGCCAGGGTAGATATATCAATTGCGTATCGGGACCGGTGGTAATGCATAACAGCTACTACCGCCCACCTCGGACACACTCCCAAATCAAAAATCAAGGGTGGCCACCAAATCAATCACATAGTAATAGAATGTACTGAAGAAATGTGCCCAATAGGAGGAATGACCTTACTTGGCCCGGCAAGGCTCTTGTTTTAGTCACATCTATGCTGACTCACGGGAGTCATCGCGATGTCATACCTTATACATAAATTGTTCGCCAAACAATCCTAGTTCATTTCTAGAATCTTCCACATACGCAGTTGTCAAAGTGGTTTTTGGCATTGGTAGAGAGTATGACAATATTTGATCTCGGTCTTAACAACCAAACGCTTATTTTACACCGGATGGTTCTTTTAAATTTCCAAAATCAATTCATAATTGATATCAAAATATCATATTCAATTCAAACCATATCACTTTCGAAATTATATTCACTTCCAAAATCATATTTCAAAATTGTTTAAAACCCTCATTTCAAAACTTCATATTCAAATCAAATATGTAATTTAAATCCTAACTTAGGTTATAATATCATGTAACCATATTAACTTAAAATCGAGGATTTCAGATATAAACACATCTACTTTATTTAGTTTGAAATTTATATAGTTTAGATAGATATAAACAGTTTTAAATAGTTATAGGTAGTTAAAATACTCTAAAATATTTTAAAATAGATTAAAGATAGTTTAAGTTGATTTAAGATTGTTGAAGAGATTTAAAACAGTTTAAATACAATTAAAATAGATTAAATAGCTTTAAAATAGATTAATTAGGTTTAAATTAAATGGTTAAATTATTTTAAAATAAATTAAATTGGTTTAAAATAGGTTAAAATAATTTATATAGTTAATATAAGTTAAATAGTTTAATAATTTTGAAATTTTAATAATTAGACATTCCAAAATAATATACTTTTAAAACAGTTTATATTAGTTATGAATTTAGAGTTTATATAAATTTAACTATTTATTTTATTCATCTTATTTGGACCATTTCACATTTCCAAATCACGAAACCCATCTCAAATCTTTCAATTTAAGCTCTCAATAAAATTATTAAATTTTATATTGATTTCAATCCGTGTTTGAAATATCAATTTAAATTATTCCAATTTCAATACATTACAAAGCTATATTTCAAACAATTTAAACAATTCAATTCCGATAAATTTCACTTATATTCCAATTTCAACTTTAAAATTTTCAATTAAATTCTTTTAATAATTTCTTTAAACCAATTCCAATTTTAATATAAAACTTGAATTTCGATAGTTACTCAATTTATATAAAATCAATTTTTATTTCAAACTATCATTTAACAGGATTCAAAAATTAGGGATTTAAAATCATTTAATTTAACTGATCCTGTGTCCGTATATAATTCTCTACCCTAGGGTCAAGTGATATAGATATTTATCATTTCAATCTGCAATTTAAAATTTTACGGCTGTATATCATTTCAAACTTCAATCCTGAATTAATATAAAATCCATAAAATCGCTCGAGTCCATCATTTCAACCCACGATGATTTTTCCTTAATCTATAGATCGTTCAGGTATATTTCATTTCAACCCATAGGGAACTAAGAGAGTGATATGGTATATAATTATCCAATCATCCAATATCAACAATCAAGCATCCATCATAATCATTATGCAAATCAACCAATAAATATCAACAATTAACTAATTATCAATAACACGTATTTAACCGGCAATTTAAATTCATTAGTAAATTAAATGGCTATTTAATTCAAATAAATGCAAATTAACTGAAATGAGATTTAAATATACCAAACAACAATAATTAAATTCCTAATCATATAATAAATTAAATTTAACAACATAAGAAATTTTAGAAGTTGTGAGTGGGTCAAAACACTCACCTTTGAATTTCATTCGATTTGAAATTCAAATAATAGCCCAAAATTTAACAGTCTCATAATTTGTCCAAACTAGCGTCAAAACGTCTGAAATTTTAATACGATAGCAGCGGAGCAAACCACCAGTGAAATGGACCTAGCATATAAACTTTACTGTAGTTAGAACGTTCAAAGTTTAAATTTAAATAAAAAATAATTCAGAGGCAAAGATGTAAATTACCAAACTTCCTTTGTCTAACCCTATCGACATCGCTCTACATGTCCACAGCCGCCATCGAACACCGCCCCAACGCCAAAACTCAGATCCACGCGACCTCAATCGAGTACGCCACCAACTCCACTGTGCCTAGCCTCCGCTTACGACACTACCACGACAAACACGTCGTCGTCCCTTAGTCTCCAGCCGTATCCAAATGCGTGGCTTCAAAGCCAATATCTGGAAAATCTTGTCGACTTTAAGATGATGCAACCATATGGATCGAAAGCCCTCAACCTCCTCTACACACCCACACTTCCCGATCGAACCTCTTCGTAGATCCACCGTCGAATCCACAACCCAAATATGAACGACCGGTGCTAAACGGTGAACTTCTAGCCAAACCGCTATCCGAATCGAGAAATAAATCATTGCATTAGAATGCGCTCGTCGAGAGCTTTGAATTGATATATAATTCGATATAGTTTGAGGAGTTTTAATTTTTGATTTGATTTTGATTTGCGATTGAATTTGGAATTTGTTTGGTTTGTCTGCCATTAAGAAAAAGAAGCCAGAGAGAATTGTACGTACATACAAATAGAAATAAGAAGTAGCTAGTTTTATAACAGGCTATTTAGAGGCAAAGCCGAAAAATAGAATGAATGGATAATATTTGATTTGGAAGTTGAACGATAAACGGCCAAAAGCCCGTTCTGATTCCGTAATGAAAATGGGTCATTCCGTATATCAAAATAGATGTTTTCAACAATTTTAAACTCAATTGAATAGATTTCAAGTCCTAATTCCATCGTATGGAGATGTTAACTTAAAATCGGCTTATTTCAAATTAATTTGGGTTGATTTTAATTAAATTAATTTCTACACGTTTCGAGCCCGTACGATCAAACGATAAGTACGATCACTACGAAACTTGAAATCCTACAATAATTCACCGTGACGGATCCAATGAAACTAGTTTCGTCGAAATCCAAGTCAACGCCAAAAATGTCTATTTTCACGTTAATTGAATAAATTAATATTAAATTAATTAAACCACCTTTCAATTCAAATTTAATAATTTACCAATTTCTGTCATTTTAGATTACTTGGACATTTATTATAAATAAAATAAATTTTAGATATCAACTAAAATTTAACTATTTTACCAATTACAGTGTTTAATTTCAATTGTAATTAAATCCAATTATTTATAATTAATTCCAATAAATTGATATTATTTTATTTCAATCTTTATACTCAATGAAATTTTATTATATAGACATAGTCAACCTTTGTTTATCTTTTACTACATTAATATTCTCGAATTTCCATCTTTTATTTATATTAACTACTATATTTCAATCACATTGAATCTTGTGAATTTTACACATTAATTATCATTCAAAATCCCAATTAATTATGTTATCCAGGTTTCTCATTTTTATTAAATCAATTATCGCCAAGGTAAATAAAATTAACATTTATATACCTTCTATCACCTTCACATTTTGCAGTTATTGCCTTAACTCACATTAACGTAACATTTATTACCTTTAATTGCAATTTATTTAATATATGGGTAACAGATAACAATTTGTCACCATTACTACATTTAATAACATTTGTAAGTTTATTATTTACAAACAATTGTTATAATTACTAACTTAACAATGTTTTTTCTCAATTACCATAAATTATATATTATTTTATTTATTGACTCAATATTTACATTTTTTTTTCTTATACTCAGTTTATAACCAAGCATAACCTTTACATTATTTCAATTGATTGGAATTTCATTCAGGTTTTGAATGATTAACTTAGATTAACATTGTTACCTTTCACTTTAGCTATTATTTCACTAATCTATCACAAATTTTTATTTCTTCCATCCTTAATTCCCAAAATCTTCTTAAATTAGCTATTTTTAATCGTCGAAAATTACGGGTCGTTACACTCTCCTCCACTCAAAACTTTTCGTCACGGATAAGGAAAAAGAAAAAAAAAGAAGGAATTAAGTAATCAGTATATATATTATTCAAAACATTAAATTTTACAAACAATTAATTTACATAATTAAAAAATTTAAATAAATATATCAATTTAAAATAACTGAATTCTTTCATATAAATTACAAAAGTTTGAAAAAATTTCACAAATTCTCTAAGTCCAAAATTCACGAATTTTTTTGGTAGAGTCTCCTTTATACGGAGAGGTTCGAGAGAAATAATAATATCAATAATTACAATATATATCATATTTATTTCAAAATAATATATCCCAAACCACAGGAAACAATACAATATCGCTATAAACCGTAATCGGAGAACGTACCTTCTGTCGGGCAAACAACGCTTAAATTATGAAACCAAAAGCAGTAGCAATTGCTTCCATAACCTTTATTTTACTTATAAATCCAGAGAAGTTAGTAATTATATAATAGAGATATTTAAGTCGTTTCAACTAATAACAAAACAAATCAATGCAACATAACAACAATCACTTGCAACCAAAGCATACAATCATCACATGAGGCCAATGTAATTAATCATGCATCCATATCAAGCAAAACAAATGGTTTGTTTGGGTTTAGACACTTCAATAGTATGGAATAACAAATAAACTACTAAGTATACCATACACTCAACAGTCTTTGACAAAACTCATAGATTATTCGTACATCCGAACAATTAGGTGTATCCTTCCCAAACAACCCATAAACCAAAACAAACAATGACTCCAAGCATTAATCAAGTTCATTCTTATTAATTTCATTTCATATTATTTATCTTTCTTTAGTTTCATTCATACAATGACTATTTCAATCATTCACATTCATTTACTTACATATGTTATTAACATTTTATTACATATGTTACTCATATATAATTATTTAAACATATGTAAATCAATTTTAAAGTACTATATAGGTTTCTTTGTAAATGAAGTCACATTCATTCATTCAATACTTATTTCCATTATTTTCATTTATTACTTACAAAAATCATTTATTCATATAATGTCAATTTCTTTTCATTGTTTTACATCCATTTCTTACATAAATTATTTCATTCAATCGCTTATAAAATCTACGATTTCATTATTTGAATATGACATATATTTTATTATAGTTTAGTTATACTTATTAATTTATATACTTGACTGCCATTGGATATTAATATTCATTAGTACATAAGTTCACACTTAACTTTCTCACCTTTTTAATTTACATTCATTTCTTCACATTGTATAATTGAATATTAAATCTATTTTCAGAATCATTTCTACTTTTCTGAAATTTTAATCATTTAATTTAATGTAGTATTCATTTTACTTGAAATGGTTTCCATCATTCACTTGAGTTTATAATCATCTACTTACATCATTCATCTATTTCCACTTATTCAAATTATAAATAACTTCAAACATTTACTTAAGTTCATTATCATTTATTTATAATACTCACCTTTCTATTATATTTAATTAGTAGAATTTCAATTATAACTTAAGTTTAGAAAATTATAATATAAAAATTCTTATTTATGAAGAAATTCTATTGAACACTTTCTTTACTTAAGTTTTACCTGTATGATATTCCATTACATTTTCTAATTAAATATTTCGGCGTTTAAATCTTTTGGTAAGTTATATATGTGTTTTTAAGAATGTAGTTGAATATTATCTAAGTTTTTCTTATTTATTTATTTAATAAAAATGTTCAATAGATACTATTTCTTATTTCCATTTTCCTTCTTGTTACAGTTTCAAAAGTTCAGTTTCTTATCTATTTCGTTAATTATTTTAACATCAAATTTCTTATTTTCATTTTAGAAGTTTTCAATTATTGAATAATTAAAATTTCAATTCATTACAGTAATTTTAATTTCTAATTTATAGAACTTAAGAACTAAACAACCGGGTTTCATTTTAGTTATTTTAAAATAATACATATACTAGAAACTTATATATGTCCAACCATATTTATAAAAATTTAGATTTATTACCAAAAAAGTGTAGTAAAACTACTACAGCAGCCTTCCCACTTTGAAACTCGAAAATGAACGTCGATGATGCATGCATTTATCATAGAAATTATTTTCCAATGACGGAGAGGGGAGTACAGAACCTATTTCCTTCCAAAATTCTTTTAAAACATTTCTTTCAAATTATATTGAAATATTTATCGGAAAATACTTCCAAATAATGTTAATATTATGTTCCAAAATCTTTTGAAAGAAATTTTCAAAAATCCCGAAATTTTAGTTCTAAATATCCAATTTATATTTACTTTATTTGTAAATTTTATTTCACAACCAACTATTCATGGAATTTCACTTCCTAACAACAATTATATTACAACCAAATATCATTTATGAAATTATTATTTTATATGCCAAAATATTTAATAGGCAGAATTATTTCATTACATATATTTCAAGACAATATTGTGTCGGTCTGTCCTTAAGTGTTTAGAAATCCCTATTAATATCATGGCGTCCTATACACCGACCAGAATTTATAAATACAAAATGAAACAAATTAACACAATAAAAAAACCTTTTATAATGCTAACAAATACGCTCTCCCATACATATACACTCTGCGACTCATTCTAGGGTATTACTTTCCTATTTAAGATGAGTCTGACACCACAAAGCTAAGGTTATCGCTAAACCAAAGCTCTAATACCAACTATAATAACCTGCCTTTTTGGACGTTTAAGCAGACACACATTCCGGACTCAAACCATTCAAAGGGGCTAACTATTACAGGGTAAATAAGAAAAAGAGAAAGAAATAAAAAAATACAGAATCTTGCAGCGGAATGAAAAAAATATAATAATCAAATAACAGTTCATGAAGCTGTTTTAAAAATACATTCGATTATTCTTTACAACACAAACATCAGAGTTACATAACAGGAATAAATAAATGCAGCGGAATAACATGATGCGGTAGAATACATATCATAAATAATAATAGTACAAATCTTCGTCTTCGTCCTCCAGAAATAAGGTCTTCAACCTTGAAATGTCCAGGCTGACCCGAGCTAATTGAAAAGACAAAACGCTCGAGTCAGAACTAAAAGATCTAACGTAAGTTAAATCAACGATAAATATGGGCGTGACGGCATCAGAGATGTTTATGGGGTTTGATATCTCCTATCCAGTGTCTAATGTGAGTGCAGTAACTTAAGAGATGTTCTGGATTCCCACATCCTAAGGATTTGTTAAACTATCTACTATGCAGTACAATACGCTATTATAATATGTCTAAAGTAAAGTAAAAGTATTAAAATAGCGTTAAGACCTTACCCATATCCCACTTAACACAATTTATATATTCCCATAGTCTATACAGTACCGTAACTCCCCTCGTAAACTGGAGGGCTATCAGAGGGTACTCCATAGATATGGTACAAAACAAACTCGTAGAAGGCGCTCTAAGGCATGTGAACATGGAACTCGAGGCAATGCCAGGGTAGATATACCAATTGCAGATCCTGACTAGTGGTAACGCACAGCAGGTACTACCACCTACTTCGAACACACTTCCAAATCAAAAATCATGGGTGGCCACCAAATCAATCACAAAGAAATAGATTGGTATCGAAGAAATGTGCCTAATAAGAGGAATGAACTCACTTGGCCCGGCATGGCTCCTGTTCTAGTCACGTCTATACTGACTTACAGGAGTCAGGGTCATGTCATACCATATATAGAAATCGTTCACCAAACCATCCTACTTCATTTCTGAAATCTCCACCACATACACAGTTGTTAAAGTGGTTTTCAGTATTGGCAGAGAGTATGACAATATCCGATCCCAGTGACTTTAACAACCAAATGCTTATTTTACACTAGATGGTTCTTTTAAATTTTCAAAATCAATTCGTAATTGATATCAAAATATATATTCAATTGAAACCATATCACTTTCGAAATTATATTCACTTTCAAAAATCATATTTCAAAATAGTTTAAACCTCCCATTTCAAAGCTTCATATTCAAATCAAATATGTAATTTAAATCCCAACTTAGGTTATAATATCATGTAACCATATTCACTTAGAATCGATGATTTAAGATATAAACACTTCTACTTTATTTAGTTAGAAATTCAGAAAGATAGTTTAGATAGTTACAAATAGTTTTAAATAGTTATAGATGGTTAAAATACTCTAAAATAATTTAAAATATATTAAAATAGTTTTAACTTGATATAAGATAGTTGAATAGATTTAAAATAGTTTAAATACAATTAAAATAGGTTAAATAGCTTTAAAATAGGTTAATTAGATTTAAATTAAATTAAATGGTTAAATTAGTTTAAAATAAATTAAATTGGTTTAAAATAGGTTAAAATAATTTATGTAGTTAATATAAGTTAAAATAGTTTAATAATTTTTAAATTTTAATAATTAGAAATTCTAAAATAATTTACTTTTAAAATAGTTTATATTAATTATGAATTGGAATTTATATAAATTTAAATATTTATTTTATTCAACTATCTGGACTATTTCACATTTCCAAATCACAAAACCCACTTCAAATCCTTCAATTCAAGCTCTCAATAAAATTATTAAATTTTATATTGATTTCAATCCGTGTTTGAAATATCAATTAAAATTATTCCAATTTCAATACATTATAAAGCTATATTTCAAACAATTCAAATAACTCAATTCTAATATATTTCACTTATATTCCAATTTCAACTTTGAAATTTTTAATTAAATTCTTTTAGCAATTTCTTTAATCCAATTCCAATTTTAACATAAAACTTGAATTTCGATAATAATTCAATTTATATAAATTCAAATTTTATTTCAAAATATCATTTAACTGGATTCAAAAATTAAGGATTTAAAATCATTTAAGTTAACCAATCCGGTATCCGTATATAATTCTCTGACCTAGGGTCAAGTTATACAGATATTTATCATTTCAATCCATAATTTAAAATTTTATGGTTATATGTCATTTCAAACCGCAATCCCAAATTAATATTAAGTCCACAAAATCACTCGATTCTATCATTTCAACCCATAATGATTTTTCCTTAATCTATAGAATGTTCGGGTATATATAATTTCAACCCATAGCGAACCTGTAGAGTGATAAGATATATAATTTAAACACCAGATCCAATCATCCAATATCAACAATCAAACATCCATCATAAGCATCATGCAATTCAACCAATAAGTATCAACAATTAACTAATTATCAATAACAGGTATTTAACTGGCAGTTTAAATTCAATAATAAATTAAATGGCTATTTGTAATCCCTCCTTTTGGTAAGGCCGTGACACTAAGAACTTAACTGGAAATCGAGGATAGTCTATCCAGAAGATCGGTTATACACGGGTTCACTATGGATGCCGATGAATTTTTTCTGAGTTCGGATCGAGCTACAATTGACAAGGCACGACAAGAAAACCATTGAAAGCCAACAATCCAAATTTCAAGTCAATCCGAGTTTATATGCTCAAGATATGATCGATGCAAGCAAAGGGAATAAACTTGTTCGTATCCGTCGATCAACCTCTTTCGCATCGGCCTTGTCTGAATCCATCGAACGGTGGCTTCCTTCGTATCCATCGGAATTGCCCCACTTCGTATCCATAGTCTTGCAACCATCCCATTCGTATCCATCATGATCGCTTCTCTTCGTATCCATCAATAAGCAGGGCTTCGCATCGATATCATCCATATGTACTTCGTATCAGTTTCCTCATTGACTCAATTCGAACCGATCGGCCAACGATCGATACAAAATGCCATTGTAGTTATCGATACAAAGGATATGGAGAGTGATCGATGCAAAGTGGCGCCCAGGTCATCGATATTGAATGCCTTGGTTCGTATCAATACGAATCAATTACAAAGCATCGATATGAAGTGCAGTGCATCAGAAGCGATATGAAGTGGAATGCACCGAATCGATACGAAAAGAACATATTCAAATAGAAAAATCAGTCACTCAACTTAAAAAGCAGATTGATCTCAGAAGTGAGCTCCATGCCAACTTCCAACCACATGCTTGGATCGATAACAGAGTGATACGAAGAAGGATCTATGTGAATTCAACAAACACTGAAAAATACGAGCTTGCGTCGATTATAACTTAAAATCTACAAGTCCAAATGCCACCAAATTTTTATAGAAGCTTACGTAAAACCTAAAGAACGTTCATGATCGATCTTGACTCGGTTGGACAAATTATTGATCGGTACGAAATTCATCCATATTGATCACGGATCGAGTGCAAATGACATGGGATCGATTGGAGGGACCCACCTAAGTGAGAGAAGATGTCTTCCAAGATCCGAGCGAGATATTTGCAACCTACGCCTATAAATAGCATCCTGGGACCGACAGAAAAGGGACTTTTGGCTCCTCTACGTCCAGACTCTGCCGAAATCAATGTTGTATTCAAGTTTTACTATTGTAATTCGTTCTAACCAGCAAACAAATGTTAATAAAAGTCAACCATTTCATAGTGGACGTAGGCCATACGCCGAACCACTCTAAATCTCTGTGTTTATCTGCTGTTTTTCTGACTATTGTTTGAAGTGTTTGTTGGATAAATCCATTTTTACATTTATTTTCTTCATTTTATCTCTTCAAACACTTCTGAAAAGTGTTGCGTCCAATTTTGGTACAAACACTTTGGTGCTTTCACTTAGAGAACCCGGTTTTTCTCTTGCTCGTTGGATCTACTATCAATATCGGATTGCATAAATCTAAGAATAAGATCCCGATTTCAAGCTTAAAGTTCTTCCATCCTATTCAGATTTGCATCAAGTATAGGAAAGAGCTTCGCCACCCATAATGGTTCACACTAGGACTACTTCAACTACAGTTGATCTAGAAGGACGGGACAAGAAGAATCCCATACAGCTACCTCCCACCGATCAGAATGTTGTTGGACCATTAGACCCACAGGGTCCTTATCACCAGGGAAGAGTTTCGACTGCTTATGCAAGAACTGACTTAGAGTCGCCCAGAGCTCACTCAATAACTCCACGCTAATGCGGAACTGACCAACCAACTGAACCGTCAGAGACGAAGGAGATCCAGGAGGGATCAGGCTTCCTGTTCATCTACTGAGAGTTCCACCTCTTCAGATTACCATCATAGATCCACATGTCCACGGCTGGATGGGGGTTATATTCAAGTTATTGGACATCTATATACACTGAATATTGGGCAACCAAGAGTCGGCCCATCAACTAGCTATGAGACTGGACCCTCCTCCTAGGAGGCACTTTTCCTCATCATGTTACAAACAACCGCATTGCCACTGCTGCTATTGAATTGGATTTGATGCCCAAAATCGGACAAATCCTAACCGTCGCCAACATGAATACACTCTCGAACCTTATGTTCCCGAGAACTAAGAACCACGGAGGCGAGAGATGACCGTCGACCGCATCTGACCCTTCCTTACATTGTGGAACCCGACCACACCTTGGCTCAGCAGGCCCAGAACATCCAGATGCCGGATATCCCGACGATGATCCGTTAGATGATCCAAGAATGTCAAGGCCTCACCAATGACAACTGGGGAATCTCCTGGAGTCATACTCCTTTTACTGATGGCATACTCTATGCTGAACTACCTCGATAATTCAAGATACCTGCATTACCCATTTATGAAGGGAGATTTGATCCTAATCAACATATCTTGATACGTGAGAGAAATTTGGAGCAGTTTGTGCGAGCGCCGCGGTCTGGAGGTGCGGGACCATCAGATCAGAACTGTATGCCCAATCAGTTGAGACCAGAAGAACCCGCTTGTATCGATGGGAGGTTGGTGATAAATAATGTTAGCAGTGGTCGTCATCCACCAGGCCAAAGCTGGAAGGAAATGAAGTCGCATGCGAGCTTCGAATGTTGTAGTAGTTTGGAAGATGGGGCTCCGGCCAAGCAATAGAAGACAATGACTGTTGACGTCATTTTTTTAGACAGAGACGCTGACCGGTCGAAGCTCTAACCATCGATCCACTTGTCATATCAGCTCAAGTAGGTCCTGCTTGGATGAAGAGGATCTTGGTAGACAGTGGGAGTTCTATGAATATATTGTTTAAGTGATCCTATGACCAAATGAAAATGGAGACTAAAGATTTGAAGCCTTGTCGGTCTCAGATTCATGGCTTCAATGGGAGTGCAACCATATCCACTGGAGTGGTGGAACTGCCAGTGGAATTAGGAATTGGAGAACGCCGGAGAGTCTGGATATTACAATTTGTTGTGCTGGATATAGAATCGCCATATAATGCTTTCTTAGGATGACCGGCCCTGACTGAATTTAAAGCTGCCATTTCCCCTGGTGTTTGACTCTAAAGTTCTCCACCGATCATAGAGTTGGAGTTGTTCAAAGAGATTAGGTTACTGGATGAGCCTGTTATGTTGTTGAGCTACGAGAGGCACAGCAAGGAAAAGGAAAGGGCATAGAGGAATCTCTCGGCGTCCGCTTTGTTGAGAATTGACAATTGATGCTTGGGCCTAGGCCTAGGCACCACAACCAATTCCCAAGGGATCATGACCTGAGAGATACCGAAAGTGATGAAGTAAAGACAGTCAAGCATCTCCGACCGAGCCGACGATCGATGTTTCGATCGATAGTGAGGACGACTCTGAAATGATAAAGATTGGATCTCAGTTAAGCCAGCAAATGCAAGAATTGATTGAGTTTCTCCGAGCAAACCTCGACGTGTTTTCCTTGACACATTCTGACATGTATGAAATCCCCCCGACTATCACGAGCCACATGTTGAATATTGACCTCTGACACGTCCCGTCAAACAAAAAAGGCATGGTATGGATCCAGAGTGATCTGTCGCCCTTAAGGAAGAGGTGGATAGGCTTAAATCGAAGGATTTATTCGAGATGCATTATACCCTGAATGGGTATCCAACCCTGGACTTCTCCGAAAGCCAAACGGGAAATGGAGAACATGTTTTGACTACTCAGACTTGAATAACGCTTGCCCCAAAGATAGTTTTCTGCTTCCTTGAATTGATCAACTCGTAGATTCAATGGCTGGACATGAACTCTTATCCTCATGGATGCATATTCTGGTTACAACCAGATACCCATGCACTTACCCAAACTGGAGCACACCAGCTTTGTGACTGATCTGGGACTTTACTGCTACAAAGTTATGCCTTTTGGACTCAAGAACGCTGGCTCAACTTACCAACGATTCGCCGACTAGATTGGAAAAATCATGGAGGTATACGTGGACGACATGCTAGTAAAGTTACAATTCCACACCGATCATGTCAGGGACCTGGAATCAATGTTTAACATCCTTCGAGAATATAGAATGAAGCTCAATCCATTGGAATGTCACTTTGGTGTCGCATCAGAAAAATTCCTTAGGTTTATCATCGATGCTCGAGGAATCGAAGCCAACCCCGAAAAGATCTAGGCAATCAAAAATCTCAAAACTCCAAGAAGTATAAAGCAGGTCCAGAGCCTTAACGAGAAAGTAGTATCACTGAGTAGGTTCATTTTAAAATCCATTGACAAATGCATTCAGTTCTTTGATCTGATCAAAAAAGGGAAATGAAACTTTGAATGGACTACGAAATATGAGGGTGCATTCCGAGCACTGGTCCAACATCTCTCCACACCACCTATGATGTCAAAGCCTATTGATCATGAGAGATTGTATATCTAGTTGGCGGTTTTGGACAATGCAATCAGCGCTGCCCTAATTCGGGAGGAAGACCAAATACAAAGGCTGGTCTACTACATTAGAAAACGATTGACGGGAGCTGAGACAAAACATCCGAAGCTAGAGAAGTTGGCTTATTGTCTTGTTATTTCCTAAAGGAAGCTCGGTCCATATTTCTAGGCTCATCCTATCACCGTTTACACCGACCAGCCATCACGACAGGTCCTTACGCGGCCTTAGACGTCTGGTAGGCTACTCAAGTGGAATATTGAGTTAAGTCAGATTGTCATTACTTACACTCCAAGGCAAGCCATTCAAGGACAAGTCCTAGGAGATTTCATAGCTGAATTTACAATCCTAAAGGACTTGCCCGAAACCATCGAATCTCCCAAGTATATCTGGAAGCTACATATTGATGGTGCATCAAATGAGAGTTGCTCAAGTGCTGGAGTTGTACTTGAAACTTTCGAAGGACGATCTATAAGCTACGCTTTAAAGTTTGATTTTCATGCGACCAACAACGAAGCTGGATATGAGGCTCTGCTTTTCGGATTGAGACTTGCCAGAGATTTAAAAATCGTTGTTGTGGAGATTTATTGTGATTCATAATTTGTTGTGTGTCAAGTTCGGGGGAATACCAAGACAAAGACCGAAGACTGGCTGCTTACCTTGCTCGGGTGCAGGATATATTAAATCAATTTGACTATTATGCCATCTACTACATACCTCGAGAGCGCAATCAGAAAGCCGATTCGTTAGCAAAGTTAGCCAGTACACGTGAAGCACAATAAATGGGACTCATCCTTATGGAAACGTTATCTTCCCTGAGCATCAACCAAATGGAGACAGATTTGGTATTTAAGGTTGTTCCTGATAAGTAGTCATGGATGACTCTGTTAGAAATTATCTCGAGCGTTGGATCCTACCAGAGTGCAGGAATGAAAGGAGATAAATTCTTCGAATAGCTTCGCGGTTCACTATTCAAAATGGAGTCATGTATAGAAGAGGATACTCTGTTCCTTTACTCCAGTTTATCGCTTACGATGAAATCAAATGAGTATTGCATGATGTGCATGAAGGAGAATGTGGCGATCACACCGGGGGCAAGCTCTTGCTAAGAAAGTGCTCCGATATGGATACTATCAGCCTACTATAAATCGCGATGCATAATACTACGCCACAAAATCTGACAGATATCAAAATCATGCTCGAACTCCTAGAGCCCCACCTACTGAGATAACTCATATGGTTAGTCCAAGGTCGTTCCCAGTATGGGGGCATTGACATTGTTATTCTCTACCTCTAGCTAAAGATGGTGCAAAGTACGCCATCACCGTAGTTGATTACTTTATCAAGTGGGCGAAAGCCGAACCCCTTACTACAATCACAACGAAGAAAGTGATCAACTTTGTAACACGCAACATTATCTATCGATTTGGTCTCCCACATACCATCATTACTGTAAATTATGAAATTCTGTCAGCGATTTCACATCCAGAGGAAATTCTTTGCGGTTGCACACCCTCAAGCGAATGGATAAGTTGAAGATGTGAATAAAATTATAAAGTCTATTCTAAAAAAAGACTGGAAAAGGCCGGGGGTAAGTGGGTCGATGAACTTCCTATGGCTCTATGGGATTACTGAACAACCCATAAGTCTGCGACTAGCCACACACCATTATCTATTTCCTACGGTTGAGAAGCCATTATTCTAGTCGAGATGAAAGTGCCTTATCGTCATGTGACTTATTATGATCCAAAAATGAACGTTATATTACTTGCCGAATCTTTGGATTTATTGGATGAGAAGCGTGAAGAGGCTGATTTGAGGGCAACCGCATACCGAAGTTGAGTTGCTCGATTATATAATGCAAAGGCTTGATCCTAAACCATCGAACTCGACAATATCGTTCTCAAAAGAATCCATCTGGTTCCTTCCCACATAAAACCAAAGTGGGAGGGGCTGTATGTCATCGGACAAAATCTCGGAGATGACACATTCAAATTATCGACCGTTGATGGTCTTACTCTGCCGAGAGCTTGGAATAGCGAAACCTTCGTCGCTACTACACATGACAGGCTTTGATTATTCAATTTACTTCTCACTTGCAATTTTTTTATGCAGGCCACTGATTGTGCCGTATTTTCTTATTTCAGCAATAAAATGCCATCTCTTCGAGCGAGAGCTTTAATTTTTTGAAATGTGTCATACAACTATCACTATGCACGGAGAGCTAAATTCCACCCGACGGTAGGGTTTATTTAGATAGGGAGTAACTGTGATATGACCGATAACTCGCTTAGTGAAACCTGAGCTCAGGGAAAGTCATCACACCGAAGTCAAAAAAGGATTGATACACGATAATCCTTTAACTAACTCCAGATCCCAAAGTGCGAGTGGGAGCATAAACTTATAAGTACGGTCTCGAAGAGGGTGGATCTGTCCACCTAATGACTTCCCCCGTATCTTAAGCAAGTTTGAGGAGGATGGATCTGTACATCTAACGACCTCGCTTGTTAACTCAGGGTGGATGTGAACCAACCATCCACGATCATGATAGATTCGTCATTCTCGGAGTGCGAACGAATTCCTAAAGCCTAAACAGATGTGACTGACCATCTGTTGGCTAACTACATATTCCCGAGTGCGAACTGGAGTATAAACATTAACTAATTTCGAATTTCCAGAGTGTGAACCGAAGTATCAAAATCAACCAACTCCAGATTCCCGGAGTGCGAAGTGGAGTACAAATATCAACTAACTTTGGATTCTCGGAGTACGAACCGGTGTATCGACAGCAATTGACTCTAAGTCCCTGGAGCATGGATTGGATTATAAACACCGACTAACTCTAAAACCCCAGAGCGTGGATTGGAGTTTAAACATAAACCCAATATGTATCGATCATCCATAACCCAATTCTGAGTTCCTTAAGTGTAGTCGGAGAATAAACATAAATCGGGTGTGATTGACCACCCATGAATCAATCTAAAGTCTCCAGAGTGTGGATGCAGTTATAAATATTAAACAGGCGTGGCTGACCGCCCGTGGAAATAAATTAAATCCCTGGAACGTGGACATATCACTAAAACTTAAGCGGGCATAACCGGCCGCCGACGAACAGGTGCAATGCACAGAGTGTGGACACGATCATTAACTAATGAGAGAGTGCGATTCAAGTACTTAAAACTCGTCGTGTTTCAATGTCTTTTCATAAAGATTAAGACCGATGTGTTAAAGGCAAACAGCGATTGCTGACTAATCTTTCCAATGTTTCCTCAAATCTAGGGGCAGAACTTAAGTACGAACCGCTGATTGAAACAGTGCGATATCAGAATTCAACTTAACACTCGATTACGACCCAAAATAGTAGCCTCGTGACTTAGCAAATAAATCCCGGTCGGAATTAAAGAACTAAAGTTTCACAAGTAAATCGAAGGAAAGTTCGAGTGCTAAAACACTTAAGCAAATTAACACAAGTTTATAGAAGACAAAAGAAAATTTTATTTCAATCATTTTTTGGAAGAAAAAGGTTAGGTACAAAGCTATACCAAAATTCGTACTAGCAAGGGACGAACCCGCATCTACACATGGCCTACAAAAGGAAAATAAATGAAGATTTTTATCTATCTATCAAAAATAAGCTGAAGAGACGTATCTACTCTTTTTTCTTTCTCGGCTTCTTCTTTGGCATTGACTCGCTGGAGCTGCTACTCGGCTTCTTTTTTGAGCCCTTGCTTTTTGGCGGCTGGTCTCTAGTCGGGGGCATTATATCAGTTTCCTCCTCCAAAATTAAATGTATTGGAATGCTTCCTGAAGGCGGAGTCGGAGGGACAGGATCAACAATATGAGGCGGGATAGGTACACTTGTCTCAATGACCGTTCCTCCCAGAGATATCATCTGCAAAGGGGCTAGACTAGGGCCAGCCATTCCACCTCCAAAACTACCGGCTAGGGAAGCTGCTTCCATTTCGATGTTAATTTCGGCAATTATTTCTTCTTTGCGAATCATTTGAGCCTTGCTGGGAACGTTAGAATTTGGGCCTGCAGAGCTAGTCAAAGTTGCTAGTCCACCCATGACAAACGGCAAGTAGGTAAAGGGATCATTGTGATGACCAAGAAGCTCCTCCTTCGTCTGTTCATTAAAAATAAGTGTGCTCCCTTGTACACCCTTCATAGGTACAGTAGCCGTCGTCGTGATCGCTTCGGTTGTGATGGTATCCTGGTCTTGTTGCTTCTCTTTAGTTGCAAGAGGCACGACCATTGTAGTTCCAATCACTGAATGGAAACAAAAGGAGAATAGTCAATAATTATTTCAAGTTACGCTTTCGGTTTTGAGCAAATCTAAGAAATATTCAGAATACCTTCCTTAGTTTGGCTTGCGGCTGGCGTAGCATCTTCAGATACTTGCTCTTGGGCTGGAGACAATCACGATTGATCCAGATTATAAGCAGGAACAAAATGAGGATCAACTGCAGATGTAGTTTCTGGTTGGGTCGGCACGAGTGTTTCAGAACATATATCATAGTGCTCGATGCCAGAACCTTCTCCGACCTCTGAATGCTAAGTGCCAAGCTTCTCCTTTTCATATGAGATCATCGTATCATGGAGAATTTTCCATTCTCTTCGCTCAACACCCGGTTCTCGAGCTCGAACTCATCAATCGATTCAGCTTGGTGAGCAACCTTTTCATCTTCTACAAGTCGACCCCAAGCATTGTACATATGTGTTGGATAATTGTCAAGCCAGGTCAAGCTTCTATGTTTTAAGATGTTAGCATTTTATGTGATCAGAAGATCTTCAATATCGCCTCCAACCTAGCTTGCACCATTTTAACTTCATCCTCAACCTCCTGAATTCTAAGTGATGCTGCATCCTGTTTGCCCCGAAGCACCACAGCTTGCTCGCACGCTTCTTGGGGTGCTTTATTCGCATCATCTTTTTCATTAACAATTTTAGAAATTTTGGCTTTAAGCTTGTTGAGTTCCTTCAATGCAGCATCCCTTTTGACTGTAACTGTGGTGTTCCAGTAGCCCATCTCCTCCATTAAAGTGAAATGTGTTTGTCACACTCTTTCCATAGATTGAGTTGCCTCGTCAGCTTTTTTGGTGGCCTCTATTTCAGATTGCCGAGAAGATTCAGCTTCATCATTGAGCACTTGAATATTACAGTCCTTTTGAGCGAGGTCGGTCTCTAATTTCTAGATTGTTTTGGCACGCTCAAAAGCCATCGCCGATGCTATATTCGTGGCTTTCATCTACTCCATGTATTGAGTATTAATGTCATGAATGTAGTCATGCATCGTCTATTTTGCCTTAGATGACATTTTCTTTAAGCAAGGAGGGAAGATAAAACCGTCGAAGAAAATGTTTGGAAAATCTTTCTCAACTGGGAAATTTTAATTGCTTCTTCCCCAATGGGCTCAGTAATAGCTTGTTCAAAGACAATAGGAGTTTCGGCCTCAGTTCTGTGGCATTATGAATCAGGCCTGGGGCTTGAGAAGATGGTTTTGACATGGAGGCTCTAGTGGTTGTTTTCCATGACCAGAGGGTTGTATTGGAGCTCGAGGAGGTGGGGAGTGTGATTGGGAGCGATGCCTGTATTCTCTGTCCCTATCTCTCCCATAACGCTCTTGGTTGGAATAACCTCGATCGCGGTCTCTATCAGCCTCCCTTCGGTGGGATTCATGGTACGAACTCAATAACTGGCGCGTCGAACGGAGACTTCCAAGCATAGAATCTCGCCTAGTCATTGTATCTGTAGAATAAAAGAAAATAGAGTTAGTGATCTCCAGAAGTGAACAACTTAAGACTAGAAATCGTGTAGTGCTATGAAGGGTATATGTGTGTGCAACCTACCAACCAACCGAAAATGTCGGCCAAACATATGGGAGGAGACACGTTTAAATCAAGAGAACTCTGAAGATCATCCAATCCGGTGTTGTGTTGAAGAAACACATAGTCCGGAATCCGAATATCGAAAAGTCCTTCAAAGGGATTCTCTATTTGTGAGGGAGGAGCCTCCAAAACTCTAATACCGAAGACTAGCAGGGACACGACTATGGATTACCATCTCGAAGATTTATGACGCTTGTGTGCTACTGCCTTGCCTTTTCTCCTTCCTTATAAACCTGAATACTGTCTAAAGTCTCGGCTATGGGTTCATCATCAGTGGGAGTAACCTCTCTATCGCATTCCTCTACTATTACAATCCCGGGCACCCTGCGCTTGGCCCATTTTGTCGGAACTGCCCTGATCGACCCTTCGAGTCTAATGCTCTGATTTTGATTGATAAGCCCAACAATCCTCAAGTTTTCATCTGTAAGCATCGACTCGATTTCCCTCATTTCACTTGGCACTTCCAGAAGGACCCGTACTATTTCTTTAGAATGTGCGCCTTCAGGTTGTAGAATTGCAACTATAAAAGAAAGAAGATATTAGTTTTAGTGTCGTTTACGACTATTCTGCTAGTTACCAGAAGAATTGTAGCACTTACTTCAGGCTAACCACTGACTGGCAAACCTTGGAGAGCATCGGACATAGAACCATTCATTTTTGAAGTAGTTCAATCTAGTCCAGGCACTAGTCACAACTAGAAAATTTTCTAACTGCCTCTAGGAACATGAAGAAGGGCTATCTCCTCGACTTTTGATATTGAACAAGTATCAGATTTCGATCGGGGTTAGGGATCAAAAAAGATGCTCCCTGAATACAACGAATAGACTGTTTAGCAGTGCATATCCATTCGAATGTAATTGCGATGGGGCGATTCAAAAAAAAAGCTAGCACCTCTCGAATGTACTAATTGAATGGAGGGAGCGTTACGGTTGTACATGAGTGCCTGTTAAAAGCTGTGAATCCTTCCGGGGGAGCATGTGGTCTATCATTCGATCCCAATAATAAGACATCATCCAATGACAAACTGCGTCTTAAACATATCCGCCCTAACATATCTTCAGAGATTTGGACGGCATATAGTCTTGTGGATTCCTGATAAAGCTGGCCCCTAACAGCTCGTCCGGAGCTGGATTTATAACTTCGATCGCAATGGCCAGTACCTCTATTACTAAGAAAGGTGAACATTAAAGCTCCCATTGCTGTGAACTAGTGGATTCCCATAACTAATCAACTCATCAAAACCCGTCATTAGATTATAATAAGCCCGTGTGTTCCCTAGCGAGAAGTGCATGAATGTGTTGTGCAGTGTAGTACTACATGATACTTAAGAAATTCTAAAAAATTTAAGGAATGTTCAAACGACAAGACTTCAAGATTCAACCGGGGCGACTGTCATCGTTGACCGTCACAACCACACCATTTAGGCTTAAGAGACCGATTTGAATTAAAGTTTGTTAAATTTTTGCCAAGTTATAGTCGCATCGACGAGCTTCGGAGTGCAGTCAAATATGGAATTTAATATTTAAAGTCCAGATATGCAAAGCTGAAGCTCATCGGAGTCCATTATTTGAGTATGCAAAAGTTTCCTATCCCTTAAGGTTCAACTTGGATCGTTCCTCAAAGGTCTATCCTAGTATCGATTCAAAGGAGTAGAGTTCGTGTTGACCGATCCACTATCACAGCATTTTGTATCCATCCCAAAACTCTGGCTTCGTATCGATCGACCCAGACCGGTACTCTTCGTATCAATCCTAGGTGACCAGTTTCTATCCATCATCCTGGATCGATACAAACTCTTATAATTCCAGATCAACACAAAGCTACCTTAATATCCTCCGTCTACACAAGCCACTCCACAACATTCCAGATCGATACGAAGCTCCTTCCTCCATCCACAATTGATACGAGTAACTCCTCGTCTCAATCGACAGCTCATCTTCTTCCTTAAGCTGCCAGAACTCCATTTCTACTTCCTCGATCTCACTCTAGCCCAATTTCGACATCAGTGATGCCGAAATCGATCACGGCCATGGATGAAATGGCTTCGAGCTTCAAGTCTCATCATTTTTAGATGGATTTAATTAGTTACTTACCTAGTTTAGAGGGATTGGTATGGAGAATAAAAGTTATTTGTTTTGGAGATGAAGGCGTTGAATTTTTTTCTCTTTTCAATCGATACGAAGTAGATATGAAAGCAAAAGCAAGTGAGAAAATTTGTCTAAATACAAAAAGTATTTATATTAATTCATACCCAAGAAAGAAATGCTTCGTATCCCAGTTTTTGTACCGAGATAACTGGCAGCCCCCATTGATATGAAGCATCTATTTCGTATCCGTTAGTGCGAATCTTATCGATCCGAAGAGTACAACGAAGTCATGTTTGCCCTACTCGGTTCTATCGATACGAAGCCTACTGAAGAGACCACCATGTTCGTATCGATCGCCATCGATATGCGAAACATAGAAAAGGCATGTTGAAGCTACTTAGATCCATCAATGCGAAACTACAACCTCATATCCATTACTCTGAGGTCCACTGGTACTAGTATTCATCGATGCGAGACACATAAAGAATAATAATCAAATTAACAAACTCGTATCGAACCCTATTGATACAAAAACAATTTTTTAACTTTCAAAATCGATCCCGGAGAGGATTGTGTGACGACCCGCCTTTCTAATCCCCAGAAAGACGTATCATCATTAAGAAAGAAAGGGATAGAAATAAAAAAGAATAGAAAGAAAGAATAACAACATCAGAATCTCACAGCGGAAAGGAACAAAATGTAATACATCACATAACTGTTACATAGTTATACATACTTCAGAGTCATACAATATCATATAACAGGACTTTCATATACATATATGTCCATACATACATCCAAAATACATCATACTCTAATTACACAGCGGAACTACATATGTAGATACCTACGTCTGGTCTTCTTTCCCAAAAGCTTCTCCAGAAAATCAATACTCCAAATACCTATCACTTGGCTACTCATAAAAATTTGAGTACCCAAGAGTTTATGAAAACACAAAATATAAACTCTGGGTCAGACATGGGTCTGGTATGAGTAAACGGGTTAAAATTGTTTAACTTTGAAAATCATTTGAAATAAAGGTATCACGTAAGACTTCCCATAAATAAATACGGGTAAGTTTTTACCTTACGCTAACCAAAACATTTTATAGGAAATTTGATGATATTATAATAGTGTCTAGGGTTTTCAAGTAAATAGAAAATACCCGAAATTGTTACATTCATTAAATTCCAGCTACTAGCCACGAAAGTGGGTAATACAAAACAAAACCGTAGGGTCTCGTAAGGAAAATGGGTTTCCAACAATGGCAGGGCTACTGGGGTACCGCCCGTCACAGTACGAGGCCTAGATCACCGTACCGAGGATCACTCCCGACCCTCTACAACACAAGGCCGGAACCATTCCTTACTGAACAATCTCGAACAAGATAACCCTGTAGAAATGGCCAACAACTGCTCACACAACCGAAATAAAAAAGGACATCTAGACAGGGGTATACCTCGTCCTGCTTGGGCATGACCCACCTAACCTTGCTGCATCTCCCTTGTTTTAGCCATTCCCGGTTGATGAGGCTTGAGGCTGCGATTACCTTTATTGAACATATCTCTTAGAATGCTCATCATCCGGCTGACGATGTGCTGAAAGCATTCAATCCATACAAGTTCGTTCCGGGTTCGAACGAAGCTGAAGGCATTATCTCGTTACACTCATTTTGGAACCACCCTCAGAGTTAACGACGATAACCCTTGCATTCTGAAACACCATCTCGATCACCATTTGATAAGTCACGACCTATCGTTTAATGTGGATCGATGTGGTTTTCGGAGAATCAAAATTGATTCTTCCGATCCCGGTCTCAACGGAATCCAAACGCCATTTTAAGGGCCAAGTTGTCTATTTAACTTAACAATTCAATTAATATTAGAATTCACATAACAGGTATAACAGATAAATCATACACAGTTATCACAGATATCCATAATATATCACAACATATCATAGAAATATCATCAAACAGATATCAAAGTCAATCAAACAGAATTGCCAATTCATACTAACACAGTTTAGTTTACTTAAATTCATTAATTTCTTAAGAATAAACTACTTTATTCTGCTTAATTAATTAACTTATTAATGATCAATTAATTACTTAGTTAATCATTAATTATTAATTTATTAACCATCTAATCTTTAATTAATTATTTAATTAATTAACTTTTATTAATCAATTATTACTTAATTACTCAGTTAATTATTTGATTCTTAATTGTTAATTAATAACTTACTTATAAAAAATGAATTACTTATTTAATTACTTTAATTAATCAATTATTATCAATTTAATTAATCATATAATCCCTAATTAATCACTTAAGTTAATTTCCATTAATTAACTTTTAAGTAATTAGCTAACGTTCTCAAGACTTAAATTGATTTAACACATGATTAATTTTTAATTACAAATTTAATTATAGTTATTAATTTAATTTCAAGTATAAAATTAATTTACCTTCTAGTTACTTTGTACCAATTAAATACCCCTTTTACAAACCATACTTTTAATAATTTTAAATCAATTGTTTACTTTAAACTAGCTAATGTTATTATTGTTGAACTTGTTAATAAACATACTAAAAGGCATTAGGCAAAACACGGACGTGGACCCGAGACAGCACCATTTCTACTCGAGATAGTCTCGGGTTACCTCCATGCTTTTCCCTGCATCTCCCTCTTCTTCCCATCCTCTTCTTTCTCCTGTTTCTTTTCTTCTTCTCATTAATTTTTTTAAGTAAAAGTAATAAATGAAACTGCAGTGCATAACTCACGCAAGCGACTCGGAAAATACTCGAAGCACACATCCAAATATCACGAGCACCAGCGCGCGACAACTCAACTGATCATCGGGCATCTCACGCCACCGTGCATGTGCACGGTGGTTCGCCTCGCCTCCGGCGACTTGCGCCACCACCAGCAAACCACAAATCGTCTCGATTACCAAAATTAAAACTCAATTCCCTTCGAAGATTATCAAATCAAAATATGAACTGATGCTCGAACCAAAGTTCGAACGACACCGAGAAAAATGGCCCGCCCCACCATCCATGACCACCGGAGGCGAAACCACTCCGCCTACACCACGTCCAGTCCCTCCTCCACCTTGACGCACATCGCACTCGATCAACCCGGTGAGTCGCAAATGGAAATTTTACAGAGCACAGGAAACATAAGAACCAAACCCTATGTTTAACTCGCCCTCAAAATTTATGCATTCGAAATTTTTTTTGGTATTTCTCTTGTGTTAAATGGATTACAAGCTTGCTTCATATCAATTTGCAACAATTAAAATTAACCCAATCATCCAAAATTGACAAAAATCCAATTCGGCTTCCTTTTAAAACTGCTCTTATTATCTCTACTTAAAAATCATAATTTCTATGTTAAAAATCCTAACTATGTTTATGAAATCAAAATATGTTATTGAATTTACAAATTAAAACATTCAAATTTTGACTTTTGATTTCTTTACCTGTAACTTGAAATAACAGTATTTATAAAATATTGTAAAACTCCAAACAAGGTTGCAGGCCTATGATTTAAGATAATCAACTTGAATTAGCAACAATACTAAAGTTCAAAACATTAATATGAAGAAGTGTTTACACATTTCTTCGCTTACTTTGTTCAGATACTCAAAATTTCTGAAGAACAACTACATATGCTACCAGAGCAACAGAAAGTACTCAGGGATACTTATTTATGCAGATATCAAAGCACATACCAATTGTAAGCTAAAGATACAAGTTTAAATTGAAAATAATAAGTTTACTCACCAGAATAAAACTTTGAACAGAAGGTGATATTTTGAAGAAACTGTAGAAGAAACTTTCCTGAAGCCTTTCTTTAGTTTTTCTGTTTTTAATTTTATTTAAGTTTGCAAAGAAAAAATGTTTATCTTCCTTCCTTCTTTGTTTCTCAGGTTTGCTTTTAGGTTTAGTTAAGTTTTTATAAACGAACTGATGGATATATATAGAAGTAACTGAATAATATAGGTTTTATCTAGGCAGTCTTTATTTGTATTGCCATTTTTTTTAATTGGCTATGTATTATACACAGCAGAAGGAAATCATCTCAGAAATTTTCGACTGCAGTACTTTACTTAAACAGGAAGTTGTGCTAATTTAATGCTTATGCTTCATTTATGATAACGTGTAATTAATGTTTCAGATTCCTGTTTATTTTTTTACACAAGACAAAGATCTGTTTTTATTAATTTGAAGTGAAAATCCTTGTTTTCTTATGCCTATAAAGTTTACAACAGGACATAAGTTTTGTTTTTATTTTACTTTTCTGGACAAAAACATTTTGAACATATGTATGTAACAGATTATGCATAAATATATTTTATATTTAATTTGTATACTTGACTCTTTTGCACACTTGTTTCTACAGCAATTATGTATTGTATAAATGGTTTCACAAGTTAATGTTTTAGGCTAACCTACTCTATATATATTGAGCAAACTTAACATAGTCATTGTTAGTATATTAATTTTATTTTATTTATGTTATTCGTGTATGATTATTATGATTATGATTTCTAAATTTATCCTATTTGTAGTTTAATTATCAAACATTGATTCATAACACGTACTTGCATTTTTATATTTCAAGTTATAATTTATATTTGTATATTTATCTCTTTAGTTACTTTTATAATTTATAATTATGTTTTATACTTGTTTTGTATGTTTATGTTTATAACCATTTATATTGTTTTATACTTATGTGTTAGATTTCCATGTTTATGTTTAATATTACTATGTTTGTTTATTTTTAAGTTTTATCATTCTAAAAACTACAATCGTATTCGTATGTATATTAACAAATAAAAAAAACATGGAGTCTTAGATTTCTATTGAATAAGAGAGATTCTGTTATAAAAAATTTAAAAGATTCCATTTTTAATTTTCAAATCCAAAATTTCTTTACAGTCACATATATAACTGATAAATAATTAAGATATCATCAGTTCATAACTTGAGGAGCTTGAATTTAATTTAAATTAGATTAAATATTTATTAAAATATGCTGTCAAAAATTCCAGGTTGTTACATTCCTCCCCCCTTAAAAGAATTTCGTCCCCGAAATTTAAAACAACAGTTAATTCAAAAGCTTATATATTAATAATCAGTACATACATATCATCCATACAATAACAAACAATCAAACAGTCTACTTTAACAACATCATTAGTTATCCGAACATAAATCCGGATAAGCATTCCTTAAACTATCGAGAGTTTCCCAGGTACAATCTCTGGGATCCTCACTCCACTGCACATTGACGAGTTTCACCACTTTGTTCCTGAGTTGCTTCTCATCTTGATCCACAATCCGAACTGGGTTTCTGACCATAGTTAAATTGGGTTCTACTTCCAAATCTTCTTGAATTATAGGTTCTACAACCAGTGATGGATCATGAACAAATTTCCTCAAATGCGATACATGAAATACATTGTGAATCCCAGACATCCGCTCTGGCAATTCAATCCTGTAGGCTACAGTTCCAATTCTTTCCAACACTCGAAATGGCCCAATGTATCTCGAAGCAAGTTTTCCCGTCTTTCCGAATCTTATAGCACCTTTAATTGGGGAAACTTTGACAAAAAACAAGTCCCCGATCTCAAATTCCAATGGTCTTCGTCTTCTATCAGCATATTTCTTCTAACGATCTTGAGCAGCTTTCATCCTTTTCATGATAAGCTCAACCTTCGCAGAAGCTTCTCGAATAAGATCGGGTCTGAGCACAAGACGATCCTTCAATTCAATCCAACAAGATGGGGATCTACACGGTCTTCCGTATAAAGCTTCATAAGGAGCCATCTTAATACTCGCTTGATAACTGTTATTATAAGAGAATTCCACTAGATGAAGATGGTCCTCCCAATATCCTCCAAAATCTAAAACACAAGCCCGCAGCATATCCTCAAGAATACGATTAAGCCTCTCGTCTGTCCGTCCGTTTGAGGATGATAGGCTGTACTCAATCTCAAATTTGTTCCATTGCTGATTGCAAAGCTTCCGAGAATTTGCTAGTGAAAATAGGATCACGGTCACTTACTATGCTGACGGGAACACCATGTAATCTAACTATCTCCTTCAAGAAAATTTCTGCCAGAGAAACTTCAGTACGGGTTGCCTTAACTGGTATAAAATGGGCACTCTTAGTTAAACGATCTACAATAACCCATATACCATCATTCCCTTTCCTGGTTCTAGGCAAACCATCGATAAAATCCATCGAGATCATCTCCCATTTCCTATTCGGAATTTCCAAAGGCTGCAATAACCCGACAGATTTCTGTTGATCACCTTTAACTTGTAGGCAGATGGCACAATTGTTCACAAAAGCAGCTACATCTTCCTTCATGCCCTTCCACCAAAAGACTCTCTTCATATCTTTGTACATCTTCGAAATTCCTGGATGAATATTCAATTTGGAGCGGTGAATTTCAGACAACACTTCCTGCCTTAGATCCCTATCATTCGGAACACAGATTCTCCCGTTGATCCTTAATGTTCCTTGGCCATCAATTTCAAAACTGGGACACTAACCTTTCTTGACTCTTTTAATGATCCTCCTCAACATCTTATCAGATTCTTGCTTGCTTGAGATCCTTTCAATAAGAGATGGAACCACTTCTAGAAGAGATAGAACCGCGTTCCTGCTGAGAGCATCAACTACGACATTCGCTTTTCCCGTAGTGTACAAAATATTCAAATCATAGGATGCAAGAAATTCGACCCACCGCTGCTATCTCAGATTAAGATCTTTTTGAGAGAAGAGATATTTCAACGGTTTGTGATCCGTGAACAATTCGAATTTCTCTCCCAAAAGATAATGTCTTCAAATTTTCAAGGCAAAAACAATGGCTAACAGTTCAAGATCGTGCGTAGCGTAGTTCTTCTCGTGAGTCTTCAATTGCCTACTAGCATACGCGATAACCCTTCCGTTTTGCATCAGAACTGCTCCCAAACCCACCATACAAGCATTATATAAACCTTGAATTTGCTCTTCCCATCCGGAATAGCAAGCACTGGTGCACTAGTCAACCTTATCTTTAATTCCTGAAAAGCTTCTTCGCACTGAGGTGTCCATTTGAATTTTGCTCCTTTCCTAGTCAGCTTGGTCAGATGTGAAGAAATCTTGGAATAATCCCTGATAAATTTCCTGTAGTAGCCAGACAAACCCAGAAAACAGCGAACTTCCGTCGGTGTCTCTGGCTGTTTCCATTCCAGAATAGTTTCAACTTTCGCTGGGTCTGCAGAAATGCCTTCACCAGAAACAATGTGCCCTAAAAGTTTAACTTCCGATTTCCAGAAATGGCACTTCGAAAACTTCGCCTTCAACACGTGCTTTCTCAGAGTCTCCAATACAATCCTTAAATGCTCCCTGTGTTCTTCTTCGGATTTGGAGTAGACCAAGATATCATCAATGAATGCCAGTACGAACTTATTCAATACATCCCTAAAGACTCGGTCCATGAGGTCAACGAAGTAGGCAGGAGTGTTGGTTAACCCAAAAGGCATAACCAACCACTCATAGAAATAATTCGGTCTCCTAAATGCAGTCAAGGGAATACTGTCTTCAGCTACCCTCAACTGATGGAAACCTGAAGCTTGATCTAGTTGAGAAAAGATAGAAGCACCATGCAATTGGTCAAAATGATCATCAATGCGGGGAAAATGATATTTATTATGGATAGTCACTTTGTTCAATTCTCTATAATCCACACGGAACCTCAATGATCCATCCGATTTGGTCACAAACACTACCGCCGAACCCCAACAAGAAAAACTGGGTGTAACAACCCTAGATTTTTGTATATTATTTAAATTGGACTTTCCTTTATTTTTAAATTATTTTAAATTTGTTTTATTTCAAACATTTCATTTTTAAATATAAATTATGATTATTAAATGATTTATAGTTCAAATCGGTATAATTTGAATATTTTAATATAAAGTGGATTTCTGGTCAAGCTGTTCAAACTGTGACTTTTAAACTTCAAATTTAAATTATTTAAAATCTTAAATTTTATCTTTTATTATGAAAATAGATGTAATAACTTGAACACTGCTTTTCGTTTTGTTGAAAACGGTGTTAAATAGTAAAAGTTATGTACATTTCAATTTTGAGTGTAATTTGATTTATTTAACAATTTTGTCTATTATAAATTATAAAAAAAATTCTTTGTCATATTTATTTTAATATGTTATTGTATGTATAATTTTTTATTATAATAATTTTAAAATGAAGTAAACAATTTTTCAAAGTCAATGGTGATTTATTTGTAATTTCTGGACACTGTTTTGGATTTTTAAGCAATTTCTTTAAATCTTTTTCTATTTTCTTTAAATTTAATATTTTTTTTATATGTGTTAATATGTTATTTTAGGTATATTTTGTCTTTTAAATGTTTTTAAAGTGATGTTTGAATTTTTCCAAAGCTTATTGAATCTATTTCCAAATTTTAAAGCCTAGTTTCCATTTTTCTGCTATTTTCTTTATTTAAATTATATTTAAATTTAAAATTTATATATTTATTTGTGAATCCATTTTATTTTATGTTATTATCTTTGTTATAAATATTTTTACAAGTCCATATAAATTTTCCAAAGCTCATTCTGTTTATTTTCCATTTTTCTAGACTAGTTTGCAAATTTGTGCTATTTTCTTATTTTAACCTTATATAATTAATAAATATTTATATATATTTTATATTTGGTTATATTTTCGAAATTTTGACTGCAATTATTATTACTTTCAGTAATGTAAACTTATATGAATAAATTAAGGAAATTTGAAAGGTTTTAAAAGCTTTTGAAACGTAAAGTCGTTTCACCTCCTAAGTCGTTTCTTTTACCGTTTCTTCATTTACTCTTTGGCAGTTTTTTTATTTATTAGCCACATCTTTCAGCTACATACTCTATTTCCTATTCAAGTACATTCATTTTCATTTCTGAAACAAAAAAATTTCGGCCATGGCTATTGAGAAGAGTTTAGGTAATGATTTTTCAACTTTTCTTATTCTTCTTCCTTGTTTACATTGATTTTTGCACTTCTTCTCATCTAGATTTGATTGGCTCCTCCTCCTCCAGCTCTGACCTGACCTCCACCACCCCCTTCCTCTGACCATCACCCATCCTACTACCTCTCCATTTCAGGCTGAGCCAATCCAAGGTGAAGATCATCACCAAAATCCACAAATACATCACCTATTCACACAAACCGAGCCTAGTTTGCTAGCACCACCTTCACCTTCCTTTAGCCGCCACTTCCACCACCAGCCCAGATCTGACCACCACCCTCTTCCACATCACTCATCACCATCTAGACACCTGGCCATGCCCCTATAGCTTGAGGGCCGAACCCTATGGTGCAACAAAAGCCACCATTTGCCTTAGAACCCTTTGTATTCCATTGCCTTCTCTACTTGTAACTCCCACTCACCATTCAAACCCATGTGTAGGCCGACCCTATAGGGACCCAAACTAGACCAAAATCCATGCCTTGGTTGTGCTATTTCAGTTCATAACTGAAGTATGTGAAGTTGAGAACAAGTGCAATTCATTCGATGTTGTTTTGGGCTTTGAATTCTAATGTTATTTGATGTTTAAATCGTGTTGAAACTTACATATATTTGTATTATTTTGTGTAAATGTTTGAACAAGGCTATTAGCTTTGGCTCTTCACTCTCTTACCGTATCCATGTTGTCGTGCCTTCGTAGTGTCGGTATGTGTGCTTTGGCAGCAATCTCCAGCTTTGAACATGTGAGTTATTCTCACCAGACAATATGTACATATAACTAGTAAATTGACCCCTTTTGAATCTGTAAAATGCATTATCATGTTACATGTAACGACCCAGAATTTCTATTAATTAAAATTTATATATTTAATTAATTTTAAATATTAATAAGTGAAATTTATAAGTCGAATAAATTTTATTTCGAATATTGGATTTAATTGGATAATTAAATCGATAATTTAATATGTTAAAATACAAAAATAATTGAAAATTGGGTTAAATATGATTGAAAATGATTTGTAAAATTTTATTTTATCATATTGGAGTTAGAACAATATTTTAGAACTTTTAAAATATAATTTAAAGTTAATTAAATATTTTAATATTTAAATCGACTAGTGAAATTAGCCATTTTTCGAACAGTCTTAGAATTGGACGAAACTAGTTCCATTGGATCCGTAATAGTTTGTTATTATCAGATTTCAATTTTCGTGTCAATTGGAGTTTTTGTTTGACCGTGGCAGCTCGAAACGCATCGAAATTGTTTTTAATATTAATTTTGACGAGTTAAAATAGCCATTTTTCAAACAGTCTCGGATTTCGACGAAACCAGTTTTATCGAATCTGTAATGTGATATTATTGTATGGTTTCAAATTTCATGTCAATCGGATTTACCGTTTGTCAGGTGCAAGCTAAAACGCCTAGAAATTTGATTTACCGATTTAATTTTAAAATCGAACGTTTATTGTCATAACTCGCACAGATGATCAAATTAGCTCCCGGAACACGTTCCATTGTGTTCGGAACGCGGGGTAAACCTTTGGAATGCCAACCGGCACGCTTCGTTAGGATTTCGGAAAATCCGGGATGAATAGGTCGCGTATATTTCCTATAAAAGGACCTCCCTCTTCATAAAATACAAAACGCTAAACCTAAAACGTTCAGCCGCCTCCAACCTAATCTATGGATGAAAACTTCCATTCTTCTCCTCCTCTTTTCTTCAAATTCGTGCAACGATTCAACAAACTTCCAACTAGAGAAGTGTAGAGCTTCTCGATCTCTACGGATCCAACGGTGGAGATCGAAAATCATGCGATGGATTGGCGGCAAATCATGCTCAAACAGCAGAAACTCACACACGTTTTTCTATGCACCTGGGGGGCCGAGCTTCACTATGATGGGGGCGGTGGTGCCCTTCGAGGCGAGCTTCAAGGTGGCACACTCCGATCGATGTGAAGTCGAGTAAATGTGGTGCGAAAATTCATGGAATACGGCGGCTTATGGGTTGCGCACGCGTTCGGTTACTAGAGAAGGAGAAGAAGCTTGCGTGAGTGGCCCAGATTTCCTGAAGCAAGAATGCACGACTTGGATCTGTTAGGTTTAGAAATTAAAAAAAAATTATGTTGTAAATTCATATTAAAAATTCGTGTAACTTTAAAAATTCATAACTTTTTCATATGAGGACGAAAACGTGCAAAACAAGTTGCGTTGGGTTCGTATGGACGAGCACAAAGCTATAAAATTGGATTGGAGTCGTTTGGAGCTAGCGAAAATTTTGGGTAAAATTAAACGTCCGTTTAATTTTATTCGAAATAAAAGCTGAAAACGAAATTGAAATCAAGGTGAGAACTTCTCACTCAATCGAATCGATTTCGATTTTAATTTTAAATAGTTAGATTTAAAAATTTTGAATGTATGTTTGAATGATGATTGTTAACTATTGATTGTTAAAATAGACATTATGCGCCGTTAGTAAGCGGAGGTTATTTATTAAAAACATATACCACGAATATTTCACCGTGCAGTGAAATTGGTATTATTTATGTACTTGGATTTGATTTTCCCGCATTATATAGCGGATGAGACCCTATTGCGCCGCCTATTAAGCGGATAATATTTTAAATCCCATATATCGCTATAATTCCGTACTGGAACGGAATTGGTATTGTGCTAACATCTGTGGATGCAGGGAAACAGGTTGGAGGGATCCAACTGGATTCCTCAACTATATTGATTTGTTTACAGATATTGTGATATTTGTTGATTATCATATCGATATATGATATTTGGATGTCGTGACTGACTATTTGGTGCTGTTGCAACATCGGATCCATTTTTGAAGTTTCAAAGTATTGATTTTGGTTTTTTAAAGAATTTTTAAAGTGATTTTTGAAAGTATACGTTTTATTAAATTTTTGGAATTGATTCATTTTAAATAAATAAACGTTATAATTTTAATGTTATAGAAATTATGATTTTTGAGAAATATAGTTAAAAGTTGATTTTTGAAAATATGGGGTTAATGATTTTATAAAATAGTTTAAATTGGGATTTTTGAATTTATTGTAAAAAGTTTAAAATATAGGATTTATGAAATTTGATTATTTTATAAATCAAAGAAAATGGGGAAATAATAAAGGAGTTTAAAGACGTTTTTGAAATAATAATATAAATTGATTTATATAAAGGATTTATAAATTGATATTTATAAATTAAAATATTTGAATTATTAAAATGAGTTTTTATAAGTGTTAGAATGAAGTGTAAATGAATTTCATAAATGAATTTCATAAATGAATGAAATTTATAGAATTTTAAACGGTGAAGTTATAAATGGAATTTTATAAGCA
This sequence comes from Allium cepa, assembly GCA_030765085.1. Taxonomy (NCBI): domain Eukaryota; kingdom Viridiplantae; phylum Streptophyta; class Magnoliopsida; order Asparagales; family Amaryllidaceae; genus Allium; species Allium cepa. The sequence goes on from CM060934.1 coordinate 980,720,633, forward strand.
GTAGGTTTATAAAATTTGTAAAGTTATTAAAAAAATAGATTTGGGTAAATAAATGAATCTTATAAGTTATAAGATTTATAATTTGGGAAGTTTAAAAGAATGATTTTGTAAACAAATAAATTATAAGCATTTAACTTATAATATGAACTTTTGGTATATAATTGAGTTATAAATTGAGATAGGTTAATAAAGGAGATTTATGAAAGGAAGTCGTTATAAAATAAATAGAAATGGAATTTATAAACATTGTTTTATAAATCCGCAAACGACTTATTTTGGATAAGTAAATTGTTATAACTTATTAATGGAGTTATATTCACGTTTTAGACAGTGAATAATCCTTTAAAATAAAATGTATGGAAATGATGAAATTGGTTAACAAAGCATATTCACGTTTTTGAGTAGTGAATAATATGTTAAAGAAAATGTTTTGGATGTGATGTTTTAAATAGAATTAAAACGATCTAACGATGTTTTTAAAATGTGTTAAGATTCGAAACCATAGACTTCAACATTCGTTGTTGAAATAGACGTTTTCGAGAAATAGAAGGAAATGGTGGGCTATAACACTGTTGTTATAGTAAATGATTTCCAAAAGAAATTTTTTTGTATAGTATTGGGATTTATATATCTATTTTGATTTCGAATCCTTATACTAGTGATTTTGGGTTGTCGTAACGATGTTTTACGCCACATTCGTTTTGGCCCAAATAAATATGTTTAAGAGAATGATTTCCTTAAAGAATGAAATATATATTTAATTTCGATTTAAGTATATGGAATATTTTCCAAGTGTTGAAAATAAAAAGATTGTGAATTACTTATTAATAAATAAGTATGGAAATGTTTTTCCAATGTGAAATGAAACGCTTTGAGAATTTATCTTTTTTGAAGATAAATTGAAAATGAATAATTGAAATCGTATATTCATAAATATTTTGGAATATAAATTCACTATGGAATTTATAAATGAAAGGGGAAATAGTTTAAAAATAAATGTTGATTTATTTTTGAAGTGTGGGAATTAATTTACGGATTTGGAACGTAAATATAAAGTAAATCGTTAAGAATTTATTTAATGGGTTTAAAAGAACCATGTTGAAATGAAAGTATTTTCGCGTAAGGAAAATGATTGAAATTTGTTTTCAAAAGTGGTAAAGGTGAAAAAGTGATTTGGAAATTGTTTTCAAATGGTTGAAGTGTGAAAATTATATATCATGTAAAGGTTTTTTTGGAAAATAAATAATTTGGAAAATTATTTGGAATCTGGTGATGTTGTGCATATCCATTGATAGTTCAATAACCGACTATCAATATTTACCTTTGAATGGGTATTTGTTGTGATTTTTTTGAATTTGAATGCCACACTTATTTTTAAATAAGCGCTCACTATTCGGGTTAGCCGGGAAAGGACCTTGGGGTCGTATAACCCATTCTGAATATGTGATACGTCGTTATGAATTGCATTTGAAGACCGGTGTTGAAGACCGGATATTTTCAAAAGCGAAAGGACAACTCGTCGAATGTCTTTGCATCGACTGGTCCCCGGTATAGAGACTCCATATGTGATGGGAAGTCCGGTCGTGATTAGTGAATATCCGGATTGCAAGGACTTCTTTGTAAGTGCCTTCGGTTCTGTTCGATCCCGGAATAGACTTGTATGGATAGCATGTATGACATTACAAGTTGAGATATAAAGATGATTTCTTTCAAATATATTTCTGTTGGTGGCGGAGAATTTATTCTCTTAGCTTAACCCCTTCTCTGAGACGTACGAGCTCAGAGGTTATGTTGTTGATGGTTATCAGCGATATATTCCCAATTTGGTAATGTGACATGCTGAGTGTTGCTGTGAAATGATCATCATTTGATCATTTGTGATATGATCATTTGTTTGATCATTTATCTTTGTGATCATTACTTTGATCATTTGTTGACCCAAAGCATGGCTTTGTGGACGAGACTTCGTCGGACCTCACACCCCGGAAATGATCAAAATAGGAAGGATGCCACTAGGTTATTAGGGGTAGCGCCCTTTAGTGTATGTCATTCCTTCTGGATAGAGATGGTGTCATGGTATGGAGCCCAGATACTTAGCCTATGTTGTTGCTGCAAGCTTATTACTTTGTGGTTGTTGGAAATCGAGGATCCTCGGATGTAGATCGGTTACGATCGGGGGATGACATATTCGTGTCAGTAGTTACCCAGTTAGGGGTAACACGGCCTTGTGTTGGCAGAGATCCAGTTTGGTTCTCGGGACGTCATTCCAGAGGCGTTTCCATGTGGCGATGGGAAGTTCCTTGGCCTGACCATTTGTTGGAAATCCAAAGAAACAATACGAGTCTTGTACGGTTTTAGTTGTAGAACCTATCATTCACTTACGGTGGCGCCCCACTGTTTGGATGGTAGCTATAGTAGGCATACGATAATGGTCGTATGTTGGCTAAGATTTATATCTTTATTTTCAAAATGATTTCCTCTACACTATGCACTAGTAATAATATCAAATGTTCTTTTTAATGCGTATCAAGCATATTTGACTATCATAAGGAGAAATCTCCTCCGATTCTGCGTTTGCATTGTGTGTGTGTGTGCGGGAGGCCTTATGGTAGTCTCATTTTTAAAAGCATTGCGAATCTATTTTAAAAATTATCCTATTCTTTGTAATTAAAAATAAACTGTTTTAGTTCTCACAATAGTCGCATGACTAACTCGGAGTTTATTGTTTTCCTTCCTAAACTCTGGGTGCCCACCAATCTCCACACGGGCAGTCAAGAGTTAAGGTTTATCAGGATATTCTAGAATTCAGGAGTTGCTGGAGGCAAGCTAGATGGCATGGCGTATCACTAGTATATAGTATTTCTTTTCCGCTGTTTGTTGTTGTTTGATTGTTGTACACTCTGATAATGTAATGTAATGTGATGTGATGTAATGTAATAACTGATATAGTTCTTTGTTTAAAGATTATTCATTTATCTATTATATGTTGTTCCGCTGCGATTGTGAGATTCTGATATTGTTCTGTTGTTTTCTTTTTATTCTGTTCTATCTTTTCTCTCTTCTTCTAGTTTTTTCTTTTCTTAAAACCCTGAGAATTCGTATTTCCGTTCATCATGAGTTAATCAATGGAGATTAGTGTCTATTCAAGGAGTATGGATTTGCGGGTCCTCACATCTGGTATCAGAGCATATGGTTAAGCGACAACCATGGCTCTGTTGGGTATTACTCATTAGAGATAGAATCAGTAGTACTCTAGAATGAGTTTGAGTGTAATAATAGCTATGAGAGCGTATTTGTTAGTGAATATAAATTATTTTGTATTGTGTTGACTTATCGGTTGATTGTTTATAGATTCCGGTCGATATAGTCTAGCTAACTATAGTAGATAGGGGTTTCTAAACTCTTAAACAAGATAAACCGACACGATATTGTTTTAAATTGGGTAAATGAAATAATTTTGCCTTGAGTATATTTTATATATAAAGGAATAATTTTTTAGAATTATTAAAGTGTATATAAGTGGATTGTTTGGTTGTTGAAAATGTAAGAATATATATATAAGTAAATTTAAAAGATGTTTGAATAATCTAAATTAAAGAATAAATTGTATAAGCAAAAGAATTATAAGATTTGAATTATAATTAAAGTGATTTACAATTGTGAAATAAACTTATATATATAAGAAGTGAAACTATATGAATATATTTATGAATATGAGTTGTAAATAAAGAATGAGTTTGAATAAGTGATGAAATTTGACTTGGGTAAAGGTTAAATAAATTTTACTTTAGAATTGGAATCTGAATTTGATTTATAAGTTGGAATTTAAGTTAAGTAAAGCCAAATAAATTGAAATGGAATATAACTTAAGAGATGTTGAATGAAGTTGATTTAGGTATCAAAGTAAATTAATAAAGTTAAGTGATAAATGTGAACTTGAGTTATATAAATGAAATTAAACTTTAGTAATTGAATTGAATTAATGAATTGAATGTAAATCAATTAAATGTAAATAATTGATATGAAATAATGAATGTAAGTGTTAATTCATTAAAATCTAATGTTATTGGAAGTTGAAAGATTGAATGAAACTCAATTTAATTAAACCAATTGAAAGTAAAGGTGTTAAACCAAAATTAATGAATATAAGCAAAGGAATTTGGTTGTAATTAATATACCTTGGTTGATATATGATTGTTAGTTGATTGTGTATAATTCATTAAGTGTTATTGAAATTGAAAGCTAAAGTAATTGAAATCCAATTGGAAGTTAAGTGAATCTTAAATAGAATTGAATTTGATTGGGAACTGAACTAACTTGAATATGAATTAGTGAATATAAACTAATTGAAAATGAATGTTAGTAAAAACATGCACTGTTAATGAATCAAATGTGATTAAATTGAAAACCTAATTCATTGAATATTAATGAGAATATGAAATATGAATGAATATTTATTGGTTATGGATGTTAGTTGAATGCTAGTTGGTTGATGGTTGAATTTATTGCTTTTACTGCATTTGTTATGTTGGCATATATAGTTATTATGTTGCTATATGTTGTATATCGATACTATTGTCTATATACATGTTTCTCATTGTTTGTTGAGTGTTTAGCAGGTGTAGATCGCGTTTGCTTCGCATTTGGAGCTCGCTTTCGCGCTATATTAGCCGTATATGCTCGCTAATAAAATATAAGGTACATATCTCGGATTAAGTATCGTACTTTTACACTTTTTTCCCTGCGGGATGCCTCATCACTTGATGAGATGTATATTTGTGATATATATACTGTCATTTTTTTTCGGATCGAGCTGCGCAAAGGAGACTATGGCGAATTTTTCCGAAAATTTAAGGCGTTAGAAAAATTTGGGAATTTTCGGAAAATTTTGAAAACTATAATTTGATTTGGAGTTGAAAGTTAAACAATAGTAGTTGTGTTTGAAAAGATAACCAAGTATGATTTGAAAACTTAGTAAAGTATTGTAAGAAGTTTAACTATGGATTTATGGAAAGTTAATAGATTCTGTAACTTTTCTTACTTGATAATTTCGAGGACGAAATTCTTTTAAGGGGGAAAGCATGTAATGACCCAGAATTTCTATTAATTAAAATTTGTATATTTAATTAATTTTAAATATTAATAAGTGAAATTTATAAGTCGAATAAATTTTATTTCGAATATTGGATTTAATTGGATAATTAAATCGATAATTTAATATGTTAAAATACAGAAATAATTGAAAATTGGGTTAAATATGATTGAAAATGATTTGTAAAATTTTGTTTTATCATATTGGAGTTAGAACAATATTTTAGAACTTTTAAAATATAATTTAAAGTTAATTAAATATTTTAATATTTAAATCGACTAGTGAAATTAGCCATTTTTCAAACAGTCTCAGAATTGGACGAAACTAGTTCCATTGGATCCGTAATAGTTTGTTATTATCGGATTTCAATTTTCATGTCAATTGGAGTTTTCGTTTGACCGTGGCAGCTCGAAACGCATCGAAATTGTTTTTAATATTAATTTGGCGAGTTAAAATAGCCATTTTTCAAACAGTCTTGGATTTCGACGAAACTAGTTTCATCGGATCTGTAATGTGATATTATTGTATGGTTTCAAATTTCATGTCAATTGGATTTACCGTTTGTCAGGTGCAAGCTAAAACACCTAGAAATTTGATTTACTGATTTAATTTTAAAATCGAACGTTTATTACCATAACTCGCATAGATGATCGAATTAGCTCTCGAAACACGTTCCATTGTGTTCGAAATGCGGGGTTAACCTTAGGAACGCCAACCGGCACGCTTCGTTTGGAGTTCGGAAAATCCGGGATGAATAGTGTCGCGTATATTTTGTATAAACGGACCTCCCTCTTCATAAATTGCAAAACCCTAAACCAAAAACGTTCAGCCGCCTCCAACCTAATCTATGGACGAAAACTTCCATTATTCTCCTCCTGTTTTCTTCAAATCCGTGCAACGATTCAACAAACTTCCAACTAGAGAAGTGTAGAGCTTCTCGATCTCTACAGATCCAACGGTGGAGATCGAAAATCATGCGATGGATTGGCGGCAAATCGTGCTCAAACAGCCGAAACTCACGCACGTTTTTCTATGCACCTGGGGGACCAAGCTTCACTATGCTGAGGGCGGTGGTGCCCTTCGAGGCGAGCTTCAAGGTGGCACACTCCGATCGATGTGAAGTCGAGTAAATATGGTGCAAAAATTCATGGAATACGGCGGCTTATGGGTTGCGCACGCGTTCGGTTACTGGAGAAGGAGAAGAAGCTTGCGTGAGTGGCGCAGATTTCCTGAAGCAAGAATGCATGGCTTGGATCTGTTAGGTTTAGAAATTAAAAAAAAAAAATATGTTGTAAATTCATATTAAAAATTCGTGTAACTTTAAAAATTCGTGTAACTTTTTCATACGAGGTCGAAAACGAGCGAAACAAGTTGTGTTGGGTTCGTATGGACGAGCACTACGCTATGGAATTGGATTGGAGTCGTTTGGAGCTAGCGAAAATTTTGAGTAAAATTAAATGTCCATTTAATTTTATTTGAAATAAAAGCTGAAAACGAAATTGAAATCAAGGTGAGAACTTCTCACTCAATCGAATCGGTTTTGATTTTAATTTTAAACAGTTAGATTTAAAATTCTTGAATGTATGTTTGAATGATGATTGTTAACCATTGATTGTTAAAATAGACATTATGCGCCGTTAGTAATCGGATGTTATTTATTAAAAACATATACCGCGAATATTTCACAGTGCAGTGAAATTGGTATTATTTATGTACTTGGATTTGATTTTCCCACATTATATAGCGGATGAGACCCTATTGCGCCGCGTATTAAGCGGATAATATTTTAAATCCCATACACCGCGATAATTCCGTACTGGAACGAAATTGGTATTGTGCTAACATCTGTGGATGCAGGGAAACAAGTTGGAGGGATCCAACTGGATTCCTCAACTATATTGATTTATTTACAGATATTGTGATATTTGTTGATTATCATTTCGATATATGATATTTGGATGTTGTGATTGACTATTTGGTGTTGTTGCATCATCGGATCCATTTTTGAAGTTTTAAAGTAATGATTTTGGTTTTTTAAAGAATGTTTAAAGTGATTTTTGAAAGTATACGTTTTATTAAATTTTTGGAATTGATTCATTTTAAATAAATAAACGTTATAATTTTAATGTTATAGAAATTATTATTTTTGAGAAATATAGTTAAAAGTTGATTTTTGAAAATATGGGGTTAATGATTTTATAAAATAGTTTAAACTGGGATTTTTGAATTTATTGTAAAAAGTTTAAAATATAGGATTTATGAAATTTGATTATTTTATAAATCAAAGAAAATGGGGAAATTATAAAGGAGTTTAAAGACGTTTTTCAAAATAATAATATAAATTGATTTATATAAAGGATTTATAAATTGATATTTATAAATTAAAATATTTGAATTATTAAAACGAGTTTTTATAAGCGTTAGAATAAAGTGTAAGTGAATTTCATAAATGAATGAAATTTATAGAATTTTAAACGGTGAAGTTATAAATGGAATTTTATAAGCAGTAGGTTTAGAAAATTTGTAAAGTTATTAAAAAAATAGATTTGGGTAAATAAACGAATCTTATAAGTTATAAGATTTATAATTTGGGAAGTTTAAAAGAACCGTTTTGTAAACAAATAAATTATAAGCATTTAACTTATAATATGAACTTTTGGTATATAATTGAGTTATAAATTGAGATAGGTTAATAAAGGAGATTTATAAAAGGAAGTTGTTATAAAATAAATAGAAATGGAATTTATAAACATTGTTTTATAAATCCGCAAACGACTTATTTTGGATAAGTAAATTGTTATAACTTATTAATGGAGTTATATTTACGTTTTAGACAGTGAATAATCCTTTAAAATAAAATGTATGGAAATGATGAAATTGGTTAACAAAGCATATTCACGTTTTTGAATAGTGAATAATATGTTAAGGAAAATGTTTTGGATGTGATGTTTTAAATAGAATTAAAACGATCTAACGATGTTTTTAAAATGTGTTAAGATTTGAAACCATAGATTTCAACATTCATTGTTGAAATAGACGTTTTCGAGAAATAGAAGGAAACGGTGGGCTATAACACTGTTGTTATAGTAAATGATTTTCGAAAGAAAATGTTTTGTATAGTATTGGGATTTATATATACATTTTAATTTCGAATCCCTATACTAGTGATTTTGGGTTGTCGTAACGATGTTTTACGCAACATTCGTTTTGGCCCAAATAAATATGTTTAAGAGAATGATTTCCTTAAAGAATAAATATATATTTAATTTCGATTTAAGTATATTGAATATTTTCCAAGTGTTGAAAATAAAAAGATTGTGAATTACTTATTAATAAATAAGTATGGAAATGTTTTTCCAATGTGAAATGAAACGCTTTGAGAATTTATCTTTTTTGAAGATAAATTGAAAATGAATAATTGAAATCGTATATTCATAAATATTTTGGAATATAAATTCACTATGGAATTTATAAATGAAAGGGGAAATTGTTTAAAAATAAATATTGATTTATTTTTGAAGTGTGGGAATTAATTTACGGATTTGGAACGTAAATAGAAAGTAAATCGTTAAGGATTTATTTAATGGGTTTAAAAGAACCATGTTGAAATGAAAGTATTTTCGTGTAAGGAAAATGATTGAAATTTGTTTTCAAAAGTGGTAAAGGTGAAAAGTGATTTGGAAATTGTTTTCAAATGGTTGAAGTGTGAAAATTATATATCTCGTAAAGTTATTTTTGGAAAATAAATAATTTGGAAAATTATTTGGAATCTGGTGATGTTGTGCATATCCATTGATAGTTCAATAACCGACTATCAATATTTACCTTTGAATGGGTATTTTTGTGATTTGTTTGAATTTGAATGCCACACTTATTTTTAAATAAGCGCTCACTATTCGAGTTAGCCAGGAAAGGACCTTGGGGTCGTATAACCCATTCTGAATATGTGATACTTCGTTATGAATTGCGTTTGAAGACCGGTGTTGAAGACCGGATATTTTCAAAAGCGAAAGGACAACTCGTCGAATGTCTTTGCATCGACTGGTCCCCGGTATAGAGACTCCATATGTGTTGGGAAGTCCGGTCGTGATTAGTGAATATCCGAATTGCAAGGACTTCTTTGTAAGTGCCTTCGGTTCTGTTCGATCCCGGAACAGACTTGCATGGATAGTATGTCTGACATTACAAGTTGAGATATAAAGCTGATTTCTTTCAAATATATTTCTGTTGGTGGCGGAGAATTTATTCTCTTATCTTAACACCCTTCTCTGAGACGTACGAGCTCAGAGGTTATGTAGTTGATGGTTATCAGCAATATATTCTCAATTTGGTAATGTGACATGCTAAGTGTTGCTGTGAAATGATCATTGTTTGATCATTTGTGATATGATCATTTGTTTGATCATTTATCTTTGTGATCATTACTTTGATCATTTGTTGACCCAAAGCATGGCTTTGTGGACGAGACTTCGTCGGACCTCACACCCCGGAAATGGTCAAAACAGGAAGGATGCAGCAAGGTTATTAGGGGTAGCGCCCTTTAGTGTATGTCATTCCTTCTGGATAGAGGTGATATCATGGTATGGAGCCTAGATACTTAACCTATGTTGTTGTTGCAAACTTATTACTTTGTGGTTGTTGGAAATCGAGGATCCTCGGATGTAGATCGATTACGATCGGGGGATGACATATTCGTGTCAGTAGTTACCCAGTTAGGGGTAACCCGACCTTGTGTTGGCAGAGATTCGGTTTGGTTCTCGGGACGTCATTCCAGAGGCGTTTCCATGTGGCGATGGGAAGTTCCTTGGCCTGACCATTTGTTGGAAATGCAAAGAAACAATACGAGCCTTGTATGGTTTTAGTTGTAGAACCTATCATTCACTTATGGTGGCGCCCCACTGTTTTGATGGTAACTATAGTAGGCATACGATAATGGTCGTATGTTGGCTAAGATTTATATCTTTATTTTCAAAATGATTTCCTCTACACTATGCACTAGTAATAATATCAAATGTTCTTTTTAATGCGTATCAAGCATATTTGACTATCATAAGGAGAAATCTCCTCCGATTCTGCGTTTGCATTATGTGTGTGTGCGGGAGGCCTTATGGTAGTCTCATTTTTAAAAGCATTGCGAATCTATTTTAAAAATTATCCTATTCTTTGTAATTAAAATAAACTGTTTTAGTTCTCACACTAGTCGCATGACTGACTCGGAGTTTATTGTTTTCCTTCCTAAACTCTGGTTGCCCACCAATTTCCACACGGGCAGTCAAGAGTTAAGGTTTATCAGGATATTCTAGAATTCAAGAGTTGCTGGAGGCAAGCAGGATGGCATGGCGTATCACTAGTATATAGTATTTCTTTTCCGCTGATTGTTGTTGTTTGATTGTTGTACACTCTGATAATGTATTGTAATGTGATGTAATGTAATAACTGATATAGTTCTTTGTTTAAATATTATTCATTTATCTATTATATGTTGTTCCGCTGCTATTGTGAGATTCTGATATTGTTCTGTTGTTTTCTTTTTATTCTGTTCTATCTTTTCTCTCTTCTTCTAGTTTCTTCTTTTCTTAAAACCCCAAGAATTCGTATTTCCGTTCATCTTGAGTTAATCAATGGAGATTAGTGTCTATTCAAGGAGTACGGATTTGCGGGTCCTCACATTACACCTGATATATTATGATTTTATGATGCTTACCCATGCTTAAAAACCTGTTATAACACCTGTTATAGTTATATTATGTTGTTCTGCTATTTTTATCAGTTTATCACACTGCAAGTTCCCTTTAGATTAGAATCACTATGGGTTGAAATGATACATACCTGAACGGACTTTAGAATAGGGGAAAGTCGTTATGGGCTGAAATGATAGGCCTGAGCGATTTTCAACTTATTTTAGTTACTTGGGACTGTGGGTTTGAAATGATAAAACCCGGATTTTTCTTTGTAAATTACGGGTTGAAATGATACATTACCCATATCACTTTACCTAGCGTAGAAAATTATATACAGGCCCGTAGTTAAAATATGTTTTTCTAAAAAATTTAAATTATTTTAGAAATTTAATTATTATAATATTTTGATTTAAAATTAAATAAAAATATAATTTTTGTAAAGTATTATTGATTTTCTGGAAATCTATAAGTTAAATAAATTATGGAAAAGTCAGAAAATCTGAATGTAAGTTATTTTGGAAATTTTGATTTAATTTTTAATGGAATTTAAATTAACTTTGAAATATGATAAATTTATGATATTTTGAATTTAAATTAATTTAAAATGATTTTATAACATATTAATGATTTTTGAATTAAGTTAAAATGTTAATGAGTGAATATTGAGTTGAATTTGGAAATATAACTTAAATTGGAATTTATGAATTTGGTTTAAAAGTGAAATTTTAAGTTAAGTTAAATAAAATGGAATTAAGTTATATTTGAAATTTTAAAATTAAATGTTAAGTTGAAATTTAATGTAATGAATTTAAATTTGAATGTTGAAATTTAATAAGCGAATTATTAATAAATATTGATTTTGAAAGGAAACTTAACTTTATAAAATCATGAATTTAAGGAAAATTAAATGATACTTATAAATGCGAGATTTTATAAGTTAAAAATGATTTAAATAAAAGTATAAGTGTTTGTGAAATTTTATTGAATATTTGAAGTTAATTAACAACATTTTTAATACTGTCTTTTGTTAAATTGAATTGTTTTTGAATGTAACTTTCTGTAGCATTTTCTAAATGCTGCGAAACTTGAATTTTCATTGTTTTAATAAATTTAAGTGCATAAATGAACATTGAAAGTTTAAATTTTTGGAATTTAATAATTTAATTATTAAATGTAATAACTTCATTTTTATGATTTAAAATGAAGTAATTTGTTTTGAAATATAACTTTTGATATATTAAATCGATTTGAAATGTGGTATTGAAAGATATGATATTTTGGTATATTGAAATGATTTGAAATGTGGTTTTGAAAAAATATAGCTATTTTGATATATTAAAATGATTTGAAATGTCGTTTTGAAAAGATATGGTATCTTGATATATTAAAATGATTTGAAACGAAGTTTTGAAAGATACGATATTTTGATATTAAAATGATTTGAAAGAAGTTCTGAAAGATATGATATTTTGAAAATGAAGCTCTGAAAGGTTATGATATTTTGATGTATTAAAATGAGTTGAAAGGAAGTTTTGAAAGGATATGATAATTTAATATATTGAAACGGTTAGAAATGACTTGATATTTATTTTGATAAATATTTGAATTGAAATATATGGTATGATGATATATTGAAATGGTTTGGAAATGATTTAATCTTTATTTTGATAAAGATTTGGGATGAAATGATATTTTATTTTGAAGTATAAAATATTGTTTTAAAGTTATAACTACGGGTTATAATAACGATTGGTTGTTAAAGAGACCGGGATCGGATATTGTCTTATAGCCGGCCAATATCGAAAACCACTTTAACAACTGTGTACGCGGTGGAGATTCCAGAATGAAGTAGGATGGTGGCGACGTTCTCGAGGTATATTACGTGGACCCAACTCCCGTGAGTTGGCATATATGACTAAAACCGGAGCTATACCGGGCTACACTAAGGGTCGCACCCTTTCATCGAGCATGCCCCATCGGAAACCATTCTATTACTTTTGTGATTCGATACGTGGTGCCACTTTGATTCGGGGATATTGTTCGAGGTTGGTGGAAGCTGCTGGCTTGCCGTCACCACCGGTCCGGGAGTGCAAACGGTGTATCCACCCTGGCATTGCCTCGCGTGCTGTGTCATATCCTTATATCGAGCCCACTACATTTTTGGTTTCAAAGATCCGACTGCATTAAGGTTCACCATCCCCTTAACTCTATTTTCTATATGATAATACTTTACTGATTAGACACTACTATATATAGCGTATATTACTACATAGTAAATAGTTTAACGGATCCTTAGAGGATGGGCGGTCCCAAGCATCTTCTAATTTACTTGTACCTTTACTACAGTTCACTTGAGTTGTTTTACATTGTATAAGTATGTATGTCCTGACTCGAGTGTTTGTATTTTTTATTTACGCTCGGGTCAGCTTGAGTTATTCATAGATGTGGATTTCCACTTTCTGGAGATTGAAATCGCTGGAGATTATCTACTTGTCAAGTTTTATATTTTGCAGTCTGTTGGTCTTTTCAGCTCTTGTATTAATAGACTTCTATGTAGTGAGACTTCCTTTGTACTTTATTTCTTCTGTTTTTTTATATAACTATGATATATTTATATAGTAGCTTCATGAACTACTATCTCTTTTAATTCCGCTGCATTATTATTACTCTATGTCTGTGATCTGTGATTATTATTTACTGTATATTCCGAGATTTGCCAAATTCTTAATTACAACGCGGTATTTTGAGCAGTTCAATTCCGGCATGAGTGTCTGCCTATACACTTATAATGGATGCGAATGGTTGAAAATATCTGGTCCTCACAGTTGGTATCAGAGCTTTGGTAGCTCCTGGCAAAACTCAGCATATGGAGTGAATGTATTTACAGAACCACTTTCATTCGAGTTTGAATCTCTTCCTTTTTGACTCGATTCCTTTGAATTTTTTAACATTCCCTACGGTTCCAAAATCAATTCGTGTCCCTCACTATTCATCTTCTTTTGACTTTGGAGTATTCCAAAACTCCGCTTCGAATGATCTTTCAAGTGAGTCGGCGGTCACGCCAATTTCAAATTGAATTGAAAAAAAGGGGGGAAACTCCTTTACAATTAGCATCGATTCACCAGAGACTTATATCTATCCTTGGTTTAGATGCTAATATCTTTTGTTATTCCAAACTTTATCTATTGAGATTGAATGTAGATTTACCCTAGAAAATCCACATCGATCTTATTATTTAAGTCACGGTTGACCCGGTTAAGGTTGCCCGCGATTTATTTAAGCTTACCCACCTCCCTACTCTGTTATTTAATCATCTTGTCTTTTGTTTCCAATCTATTCTTCCAAACATTTTGAATTGTACTTGTATATCTATGTTTTGTTTTATATATTGTGTTGTTTGGGTTGTTGATGTTGATTTGGGTTTCCGATCGATTCGTATGATCAACGCTATCAATAGGATTTCTAAAACACATTGATAGAACAAACTGACACAATATTATTTTAAAATTTGGTTAATAAAATAAAATTTTGATATATAAGTAAATTTATGGAACTTAATAAATTGATGTAAAATTGATTATTTGAAATGATAATACTTAATTTATCATTTATTGTTCTATAAATGAATTTATAGATAGTTGTTTATAAATTTATTTGGGAACTGAAATGAATTTAAAACAAGAAATTTGAGAATTTAATTTCTGATGGTTTCAAACCTTGTGTTTAAGTTTTAAAAGGTTATATTACTTAAAGTATTTTTGAATAGAAATTTGTTTTCAAAGGATTTTAAAGTTTAAAAATTAGTGCTCATCTCTTTGTCGCTGGGAAATAATTTCAGTGATAACTGCAGCATCGTCGACATTCATTTTCGAGTTTCGAAGTGAAGAGACGGCTCTGTAGACTTATTACAGCTTTGTTTTGGTAAATCAATTTGATTTGAATTTCTAAAATATGACTTGATCTATAATATATACAGACATATGATTTAAATTTGATTCGATAAATTATGTACATACATTTATTTATCTCTAAATGGTTGAAGAAATCGGAAATTTAATTCTTAAATTTTATTTTTAAGAATAATTTCAATTATAAAAAGAAAATAAAATTTTTGGATGAATATTCAAGCATGAAATGATTTAATTGTATAATACAATTGCATTCAATACAACTTACCTTAATTTTTCAAATGTTAACAATGTAATCGGATAATATACTATATAAAAAGATTTTATAAATAAAATTTGAGTGGTTATAATAAATGTTATACACTTAATTTTTAATTATAAAATGATTAACAGAGGTAAATAGAATAAATGGGTAATTGAATAATTTACAATATAAAATAATGTTAAAGAACTAAGAATAAAAGAAAGCAGTTATTATAAGTGTAAGTATATTTAACATAAGTGATAAATATATTGAGCGGAATAAATTTAATTTTAATTAGGAATAAAGAAGAATAAGATTTATTAAGTACATTGTGAGTGTAATAAATGATTATTTTTCAAACCCATGGTTTTAAAAATTGTTAATTTAAGATGATAGGATAATAAGATAATGAAATTTGGGATAGTTAAGATTTATTTAACTTGTGTAAAGATTTATTCTCTATTTAAGATGAAATTTCCATGCTTTCAAATTTATTTCCTTATTTTGTTTTTCAAAATATCGTTTTGTTGTCCTTATTATCCTTATCTTCCTACAGACTGGTATAGACATCTTTCTATAATGTTTCCGTTTAGAAATCTTTCTATAATCCTTGATAATCTTTGGTAATCATTTTGGATCCACCTTTTTCGTGCTTGTGTTCTTAATTTTGGAGAATCTTGGAAAGATGATCTCCACCTTGTTAAACTTACCTATAACAACAGTTATCAGATATAATTTCAATCTTCTTATCATCTTATCTTAATCCTATTTCACTCTATCTTTTTCTGTGCTTTTCCGTACCTCATCCCTTTCCGAGGACGAAAAGTTTTGAGTGGGGGATAGTGTAACAACCCTAGATTTTGTAAATTATTTAAATTGGACTTTCCTTTATTTTTAAATTATTTTAAATTTGTTTTATTTCAAACATTTCATTTTTAAATATAAATGATGATTATTAAATGATTTATACTTCAAACCAGTATAATTTGAATATTTTACTGTAAAGTGGATTTCTGGTCAGGCTGTTCAAACTGTGACTTTTAAACTTCAAATTTAAATTATTTAAAGTCTTAAATTTTATCTTTTATTATGAAAATAGATGTAATAACTTGAACACTGCTTTTTGATTTGTTGAAAACGGAGTTAAACTGTAAATGTTATGTACATTTCAATTTTGAGTGTAATTTGATTTATTTAACAATTTTGTCTGTTATAAATTATAAAAAAAAATCTTTGTCATATTTATTTTAATATTTTATTGTATGTATATTTTTGTATTATAATAATTTTAAAATGAAGTAAACAATTTTTCAAAGTCAATGGTGATTTATTTGTAATTTCTGGACACTGTTTTGGATTTTTAAGCAATTTCTTTAAATCGTTTTCTATTTTCTTTAAATTTAATATTTTTTTTATATGTGTTAATATGTTATTTTAGGTATATTTTGTGTTTTAAATGTTTTTAAAGTGATGTTTGAATTTTTCCAAAGCTTATTGAATCTATTTCCAAATTTTAAAGCCTAGTTTCCATTTTTCTGTTATTTTCTTTATTTAAATTATATTTAAAATTTATATATTTATTTGTGAATGCATTTTATTTTATGTTATTATCTTTGTTATAAATATTTTTACAAGTCCATATAAATTTTCCAAAGCTCATTCTCTTTATTTTCCATTTTTCTAGACTAATTTGCAAATTTGTGCTATTTTCTTATTTTAACCTTGTATAATTAATAAATATTTATATATATTTTATACTTGGTTATATTTTCGAAATTTTGACTGGAATTATTATTACTTTCAGTAATGTAAACTTATATGAATAAATTAAGGAAATTTGAAAGGTTTTAAAAGCTTTTGAAACGTAAAGTCGTTTCACCTCCTAAGTCGTTTCTTTTACCGTTTCTTCATTTACTCTTTGGCGGTTTTTTTATTTATTAGGCACATCTTTCAGCTACATAATCTATTTCCTATTCAAGTACATTCATTTTCATTTCTGAAACAAAAAAATTTCGGCCATGGCTATTGAGAAGAGTTTGTTTAATGATTTTTCAACTTTTCTTGTTCTTCTTCCTTGTTTACATTGATTTTTGCATTTGTTCTCATCTAGATTTGATTGGCTCCTCCTCCTCCAGCTCTGACCTGACCTCCACCACCCCCTTCCTCTGACCATCACCCATCCTACTACCTCTTTATTTTAGGCCGAGCCAATCCAAGGTGAAGATCATCACCAAAATCCACAAATACATCACCTATTCACACAAACCGAGCCTAGTTTGCTAGCACCACCTTCACCTTCTTTTAGCCGCCACTTCCACCACCAGCCCAGATCTGACCACCACCCTCTGCCACATCACTCATCACCATCTAGACACCTGGCCATGCCCCTATAGCTTGAGGGCCGAACCCTATGGTGCAACAAAAGCCACCATTTGCCTTAGAACCCTTTGTATTCCATTGCCTTCTCTACTTGTAACTCCCACTCACCATTCAAACCCATGTGTAGGCCGACCCTATAGGGACCCAAACTAGACCTAAATCCATGCCTTGGCTATGCTATTTCAGTTCATAACTGAAGTATGTGAAGTTGAGAACAAGTGCAATTCATTCGATGTTGTTTTGGGCTTTGAATTCTAATGTTATTTGATGTTTAAATCGTGTTGAAACTTACATATATTTGTATTATTGTGTAAATGTTTGAACAAGGCTATTAGCTTTGATTCTCTACTCTCTTGTTGTATCCGTGTTGTCGTGCCTTCATAGTGTCGGTATGTGTGCTTTGGCAGCAATCTCCAGCTTTGAACATGTGAGTTATTCTCACCAGACAATATGTACATATATAACTAGTAAATTGACCCCTTTTGAATCTGTAAAATGCATTATCATGTTACACCTGCTGTATTATGATTTTATGATGTTCACCCATGCTTAAACACCTGTTATAACATCTGTTACTGTTATATTATGTTGTTATGCTATTTTTATCAGTTTATCACACTACAAGTTCCCTTTAGATTAGAATACTATGGGTTGAAATGATACATACCCGAACGGACTTTAGAATAGTGGAAAATCATTAGGGGATGAAATGATAGGCTTGAACGATTTTCAACTTATTTTATTTACTTGGGACTGTGGGTTTGAAATGATAAAAGCCGGATTTTTCTTTGTAAATTACGGGTTGAAATGATACATTACCCGTATCACTTTACCTAGCGTAGAAAATTATATACAGGCCCGTAGTTAAAATATGTTTTTCTAAAAAATTAAAATATTTTAGAAATTTAATTATTATAATATTTTGATTTAAAATTAAATAAAAATATAATTTTTGTAAAGTATTATTGACTTTTTGGAAATCTATAAGTTAAATAAATTATGGAAAAGTCAGAAAATCTGAATGTAAGTTATTTTGGAAATTTTGATTTAATTTTTAATGGTATTTAAATTAACTTTGAAATATGATAAATTTATGATATTTTGAATTTAAATTAATTTAAAATGATTTATAACATATTAATGATTTTTGAATTAAGTTAAAATGTTAATGAGTGAATATTGAGTTGAATTTGGAAATATAACTTAAATTGCAATTTATGAATTTGGTTTAAAAGTGAAATTTTAAGTTAAGTTAAATAAAATGGAATTAAGTTATATTTGAAATTTTAAAATTAAGTGTTAAGTTGAAATTTAGTGTAATAAATTTAAATTTGAATGTTGAAATTTAATAAGCGAATTATGAATAAATATTGATTTTTGAAAGGAAACTTAACTTTATAAAATCATGAATTTAAGGAAAATTAAATAATGCTTATAAATGCGAGATTTTATAAGTTTAAAATGATTTAAACAAAAATATAAGTGTTTGTGAAATTCTATTGAATATTTAAAGTTAATTAACAGCATTTTTAATACTGTCTTTTGTTAAATTGAATTGTTTTTGAATGTAACTTTCTGTAGCATTTTCTAAATGCTGTGAAACTTGAATTTTCATTGTTTTAATAAATTTAAGTGCATAAATGAACATTGAAAATTTTAAATTTTTGGAATTTAATTATTAAATGTAATAACTTCATTTTTATGATTTAAAATGAAGTAATTTGTTTTGAAATATAACTTTTGATATATTAAATTGATTTGAAATGTGGTACTGAAAGACATGATATTTTGGTATATTGAAATGATTTGAAATGTGGTTTTGAAAAAATATAGCTATTTTGATATATTAAAATGATTTGAAATGTGGTTTTGAAAAGATATGGTATCTTGATATATTAAAATGATTTGAAATGAAGTTTTGAAAGATACGATATTTTGATATTAAAATGATTTGAAAGAAGTTCTGAAAGATATGATATTTTGAAAATGAAGCTCTGAAAGGTTATGATATTTTGATATATTAAAATGATTTGAAAGGAAGTTTTGAAAGGATATGATAATTTAATATATTGAAACGGTTAGAAATGACTTGATATTTATTTTGATAAATATTTGAATTGAAATATATGGTATGATGATATATTGAAATGGTTTGGAAATGATTTAATCTTTATTTTGATAAAGATTTGGGTTGAAATGATATTTTATTTTGAAGTATAAAATATTGTTTTAAAGTTATAAGTACGGGTTATAATAACGATTGGTTGTTAAAGGGACCGGGATCGGATATTGTCTTATAGCCGGCCAATATCGAAAACCACTTTAACAACTGTGTACGCGGTGGAGATTCCAGAATGAAGTAGGATGGTGGCGACGTTCTCGAGGTATATTACGTGGACCCAACTCCCGTGAGTTGGCATATATGACTAAAACAGGAGCTATACCGGGCTACACAAAGGGTCGCACCCTTTCATCGAGCATGCTCCATCGGAAACCATTCTATTACTTTTGTGATTCGATACGTGGCGCCACTTTGATTCGGGGGTATTGTTCGAGGTGGGCGAAAGCTGCTGGCTTGCCGTCACCACCGGTCCGGGAGTGCAAACGGTGTATCCACCGTGGCATTGCCTCGCGTGCCGTGTCATATCCTTATATCGAGCCCACTACGACTTTCGTTTTAAAGATCCGACTGCGTTAAGGTTCACCATCCCCTTAACGCTATTTTCTATATGATTATACTTTACTGATTAGACACTACTATATATAGCGTATATTACTACATAGTAAATAGTTTAACGGGATGGGCGGTCCCAAGCATCTTCTAATTTACTTGTACCTTTACTACAGTTCACTTGAGTTGGTTTACATTGTATAAGTATGTATGTCCTGACTCGAGTGTTTGTATTTTTTATTTACGCTCGGGTCAGCCTGAGTTATTCACAGATGCCGATTTCCACTTTCTGGAGATTGAAATCGCTGGAGATTATCTACTTGTCAAGTTTTATCTTTTGCAGTCTATTGGTCCTTTCAGCTCTTGTATTAGTAGACTTCTATGTAGTGAGACTTCCTTTGTACTTTATTTCTTCTGTTTTTTTTATGTAACTCTGATATATTTATATAGTAGCTTCATGAACTACTATCTCTTTTAATTCCGCTGCATTATTATTACTCTATGTCTGTGATCTGTGATTATTATTTACTGTATATTCTGAGATTTGCCAAATCCTTATTTACAACGCGGTATTTTGAGCAATTCAATTCCGACATGAGTGTCTGCCTATACACTTATAATGGATGCGAATGGTTGAAAATATCTGGTCATCACAGTTGGTATCAGAGCTTTGGTAGCTCCTTGCAAAACTCAGCATATGGAGTGAATGTATTTACAGAACCACTTTCTTTCGAGTTTGAATCTCTTCCTTTTTGACTCGATTCCTTTGAATTTTTAACATTCCCTACGGTTCCAAAATCAATTCGTGTCCCTCACTATTCATCTTCTTTTAACTTTGGAGTATTCCGAAACTCCGCTTCGAATGATCTTTCAAGTGAGTCGGCGGTCACGCCAATTTCAAATTGAATTGAAAAAAAAGGGGAAAACTCCTTTACAATTAGCATCGATTCACCAAAGACTTATATCTATCCTTGGTTGAAAATATCGGATGCGAATGGTTGAAAATATCAGGTCGTTACACTGGGTCTTATCAACCCCTTCTCTAAAAGATCTTTCGTCTGCTTAATCAACTCTTCTCTCTCCCTAGGAGCCATTTTCCTACTGGGCTGAATCACCGGCACAGCTCCTGGAATCAAATCAATTCGGAACTCTATTTCTCGATGTGGTGGCAGACACTTAACTTCTTCAAATACATCAGGAAATTCTTGAACCACATCGATATCTTCAACTCTCTCTTAAGAAGTCTCAATTCCATGCAAAAGACTGCTCAAGTGAATTCCAGAATTATCACACGACACTCTGGCAATTCTACCCAGATCAGTTTCCAACGAAACTGTTCTTTCATCACAATTCAAAACGGCTTTATACTTATCCAGCCAATCCATTTCCAAAATAAGATCAAATCCCTTAAAATTCAATATATACGGGTCACAAGAAAAACTGTGGGATAGATAAGAGATCTTCAAGTCCTTACAGATAGTGTCTAATTTGGACACCCCTCCAATAGGATTAGATACCAAGATAGGATTGTCTACAGAACTAGGGGTAAGAGAGAACTTTTCAACAGAGTCCAGAGAATTAAACTCAAGGAAGCACCTGAATCAAACAAAACTTTAACATATTTCCCATCTAAAAGTAAAGTACCTTCTAATACTCCTTTGCCCATCAAAGAAGAAGATGGTCCAGCTTCCAAAGAAAAAACTTTATTCTGAGGTGCCCTCTACAGAAGTGGACAATTCTTGATCATGTGTCCTGGCTGATGACAATTAAAGCACAACGATCTCTGTACCGTAGCTGATCCTGGGCCACTCTGATGCGGTTGCTGCTGCTGCTGCTGCTAGAATCCCTTCCTGGGACATTTATTTGCCAAATGTCCTTCCTGTTGACAAATGTAGCATTTTCGGGGTCCGTTGTTATTCCCAGGTTTCTTCTTATTCGGCTTTCTCCATTTAGGATCGAACTTCCGCTTATTCGGATTAGTGAAATTCCCACCTGAAGCTGCAACTGGAGCCCCCGTTTTCTTACTCATCAAACTTTCATATCTCAATGCCATATCAATCAAATCAACAAAAGATCCTTTCAAAAGCACCGTCAATTTTCCATGGAATTTAGGCCTCAACCCTTGCACAAATTTCTTATTCTTTTTAAGAGGAGTATCGATGAGTCCTGGTCCATAACAAGAGAGTTCGTTGAATCAGGTTTCATATTCCGAAATAGACATACTACCCTGCTTCAAATACAGAAAATCCTGATATAATTGGGTTCTCCCTGCCGTTGGCATAAACTTCTCTTTAAACAATTCCTTAAATCTGTCCCATGAAATGTCATCCTCAGAAATATTTGCAATTGTTGCATCCCACCTCGCTGCTGCACCACCCTGCAGTTGCCACGATGCCATTTGCCTCTTACGCTCATCAGACAATCTCATGCTCTTGAAAATGCGCTCACAAGAGCGTAGCCAGGCTTGAACTTCAATTATTGACTCTGAACCTTTGAATGGTTGGCCTCCGAGATTTTTAAAATCTTTGCATAAAGCTGTAAAATTAACTTGAGGCGGTACTGGATTGACAGCCTCACTAGCATTTTGACTCCGTCCATCATCTGTTGAAGTACTGGCCCTAACTCTACCTCTTCTTTCGGAACTCATGTTGGTCACCTGAACAGGTAACTCAACAAATTTAGATAGATATATATAATTATATAAAAATACAAATACGCACTCTCAAGATAAATATAACACAAGAGCCTAGGTACTCGCTTGACCTAGTGCTCTGATACCAACTGTGGCGACCCGCCTTTCTAATCCCCAGAAAGACGTATAATCATTAAGAAAGAAAGGGATAGAAATAGAAAAGAATAGAAAGAAAGAATAACAACATCAGAATCTCACAGCAGAAAGGAACAAAATATAATACATCACATAACTGTTACATAGTTATACATACTTCAGAGTCATACAATATCATATAACAGGACTGTCATATACATATATGTCCATACATACATCCAAAATACAGCATACACTAATTACACAGCGGAACTACATATATATATATATATATACCTACGTCTGGTCTTCTTTCCCAAAAGCTTCTCCAGAAAATCAATACTCCAAATACCTTTCACTTGGTTACTCATAAAAATTTGAGTACCTAAGAGTTTATGGAAACATAAAATATAAACTCTGAGTCAGATATGGGTCTGGTATGAGTAAACGGGTTAAAATTGTTTAACTTTGAAAATCATTTGAAATAAAGGTATCACGTAGGACTTCCTACAAATAAATACGGGTAATTTTTTACCTTACGCTTACCAAAACATTTTATAGGAAATTTAATGATATTATGATAGTGTCTAGGGTTTTCAAGTAAATAGAAAATAGCCGAAATTGTTACATTCATTAAATTCCAGCTACTAGCCACGAAAGTGGGTAATACAAAACAAAACCGTAGGGTCTCGTAGGGAAAATGGGTTTCCAACAATGGCAGGGCCACTGGGGTACCGCCCGTCACAGTACGAGGTCTAGATCACCATACCGAGGATCACTCCCGACCCCCTACAACAAAAGGCCGGAACCATTCCTTACTGAACAGTCCCGAACGAGATAACTCCGCAGTTGTGGCCAACAACTGCTCACACAGCCGAAATAAAAAGGGACATCTAGACAGGGGTATACCTCGTCCTGCTTGGGCATGACCCACCTAACCTTGCTGCATCTCCCCTGTTTTAGCCATTCCCGGTTGATGAGGCTTGAGGCTGCGATTACCTTTATTGAACATATCTCTTAGAATGCTCATCGTCCGCCTCACGATGTGCTGAAAGCATTCAATCCATACAAGTTCGTTCCGAGTTCGAACGAAACCGAAGGCATTATCTTGTTACACTCATTTTGGAATCACCCTCAGAGTTAACGACGATAACCCTTGCATTCTGAAACACCATCTCGATCACCATTTGATAAGTCACGACCTATCGTTTAATTTGGATTGATGTGGTTTTCGGAGAATCAAAATTGATTCTTCCGATCCCGATCTCATCGGAATCCAAACGCCATTTTAAGGGCCAAGTTATCTATTTAACTTAACAGTTCAATTAATATTAGAATTCACATAACAGGTATAACATATAAATCATACACAGTTATCATAGATATCCATAATATATCACAACATATCACAGAAATATCATCAAACAGATATCAAAGTCAATCAAACAGAATTACCAATTCATACCAACACAGTTCGGTTTACTTAACTTAATTAATTGCTTAAAAATAAACTACTTTATTATGCTTAATTAATTACTGATTAATTAACTTATTAATGATCAATTAATTACTTAGTTAATCGTTAATTATTAATTTATTAAACATCTAATCTTTAATTAATTATTTAATTAATTAACTTTTATTCAT
The DNA here is from genome assembly GCA_030765085.1 of Allium cepa. Classification (NCBI taxonomy): domain Eukaryota; kingdom Viridiplantae; phylum Streptophyta; class Magnoliopsida; order Asparagales; family Amaryllidaceae; genus Allium; species Allium cepa. The sequence goes on from CM060934.1 coordinate 980,745,022, forward strand.
CAATTATTACTTAATTACTCAGTTAATTAATTGATTCTTAATTGTTAATTAATAACTTACTTATAAAAAATGAATTACTTATTTAATCACTTTAATTAATCAATTATTATCAATTTAATTAATTATATAATCCCTAATTAATCACTTAAGTTAATTTCCATTAATTAACTTTTAAGTAATTAGCTAACGTTCTTAAGACTTAAATTGATTTAGCACATGATTATTTTTAATTACAAATTTAATTATAGTTATTAAATTAATTTCAAGTATAAAATAAATTTACCTTCTAATTACTTTGTACCAATTAAATACACCTTTTACGGACCAAACCTTTAATAATTTTAAATCAATTATTTACTTTAAACTAACTAATGTTATTACTGTTGAACTTGTTAATAAACATACTAAAAGGCATTAGGCAAAACACGGACGTGGACCCGAGACAACACCATTTCTACTCGAGACAGTCTCGGGTTTCCTCCATGCTTTTCCCTGCATCTCCCTCTTCTTCCCATCCTCTTCTTTCTCCTGTTTCTTTTCTTCTTCTCATTATTTTTTTTAAGTAAAAGTTATAAATGAAGCTGCAGTGCATAACTCACGCAAGCGACTCGGAAAATACTCGAAGCACACATCCAAATACCACGAGCACCAGCGCGCGACAACTCAACTGATCATCGGGCATCTCACGCCAACATGCACGTTCACGGTGGTTCGCCTCACCTCCGGCGACTTGCGCCACCACCAGCAAACCACAAATCGTCTCGATTACTAAAATTAAAACTCAATTCCCTTCGAAGATTATCAAATCAAAATATGACCTGATGCTCGAACCAAAGTTCGAATGACACCGAGAAAAATGGCCCGCCCCACCATCCATGACCACCGGAGGCGAAACCACTCCGCCTACATCACGTCCAGTCCCTCCTCAACCTCCACCTTGACGCACGTCGCACTCGATCAACCCGGTGAGTCGCAAATGGAAATTTTACAGAGCACAGGAAATATAAGAACGAAACCCTATGTTTAACTCGCCCTCAAAATTTATGCATTCGGAAAAAAAATTTGGTATTTTTCTTGTGTTAAATGGATTACAAGCTTGCTTCATATCAATTTACAACAATTAAAATTAACCCAATCATCCAAAATTGACAAAAATCCAATTTGGCTTCCTTTTAAAACTGCTCTTATGATTTGTACTTAAAAATCATAATTTTTATGTTAAAAATCCTAACCATGTGTATGAAATCAAAATATGTTATTGAATTTACAAATTGAAACATTCAAATTTTGACCTTTGATTTCTTTACCTGTAACTTGAAATAATAGTATTTATAAAATACTGTAAAACTCCAAACAAGGTTGCAGGCCTATGATTTAAGATAATCAACTTGAATTAGCAACAATACTAAAGTTCAAAACATTAATATGAAGAAGTGTTTACACATTTCTTTGCTTACTTTGTTTAGATACTCAAAATTTCTGAAGAACAACTACATATGCTACCAGAGCAACAGAAAGTACTCAGGGATACTTATTTAAGCAGATATCAAAGCACATACCAATTGTAAGCTAAAGATACAAGTTTAAATTGAAAATAATAAGTTTACTCACCAGAATAAAACTTTGAACTGAAGGTGTTTTGTTGAAGAAACTGCAGAAGAAACATTCCTGAAGCCTTTCTTTAGTTTTTCTGTTTTGAATTTTATTTAAGTTTGCAAAGCAAAAATGTTTATCTTCCTTCCTTCTTTGTTTCTCAGGTTTGCTTTTAGGTTTAGTTAAGTTTTTATAAACGAACTGATGGATATATATAAAAGTAACTGAATAATATAGGTTGTATCTAGGCAGCCTTTATTTGTATTGCCATGTTTTTTTTAATTGGCTATGTATTATACACAGCAGAAGGAAATCATCTCAGAAATTTTCGGCTGCAGTACTTTACTTAAATAAGAAGTTGTGCTAATTTAATGCTTATGCTTCATTTATGATAACATGTAATTAATGTTTCAGATTCCTGTTTATTTTTTTGTACAAGAAAAAGATCTGTTTTTATTAATTTGAAGTGAAAATCCTTGTTTTCTTATGCCTATAAAGTTTACAACAGCACATAAGTTTTGTTTTTATTTTACTTTTCTGGACAAAGACATTTTGAACATATGTATGTAACAGATTATGCATAAATATATTTTACATTTAATTTGTATACTTGACTCTTTTCCACACTTGTTTCTACAGCAATTATGTATTGTATAAATGGTTTCACAAGTTAATGTTTTAGGCTAAACTACTCTATATATATTGAGTAAACTTAACATAGTCATTGTTAGTATATTAATTTTATTTTATTTATGTTATTCATGTATGATTATTATGATTTCTAAATTTATCCTATTTGTAGTTTAATTATCAAACATTGATTCATAACGTATACTTGCACTTTTATATTTCAAGTTATAATTTATATTTGTATATTTATCTCTTTAGTTACATTTTATAATTTATAATTATGTTTTATACTTGTTTTGTATGTTTATGTTTATAACCATTTATATTGTTTTATACTTATGTGTTAGATTTCCATGTTTATGTTTAATATTAATATGTTTGTTTATTTTTAAGCTTTATCATTTTAAAAACTACAATCGTATTCATATGTATATTAATAAATAATAAAAACATAGAGTCTTAGATTTTTATTGAATAAGAGAGATTCTGTTATAAAATTTTTAAAAGATTCCATTTTAAATTATCAAATCCAAAATTTCTTTACAGTCACATATATAACTGATAAATAATAAGATCTCATCAGTTCATAACTTGAGGAGCTTGAATTTAATTTAAAATAGATTAAATATTTATTAAAATATGCTGTCATAAATTCTGGGTTGTTACAGATTGATACGAAGGAATACACTAAATCAACCATCCAATATTGTTACAATTCGAATTTCACATCGATTCAGGAGAGAATCAATATGGAATTCGATGAGAGAAAACTGACAATGCCTCATGAGCGTGCGAACGCTAGAAGGAGTCAGGTTAACATATATGCATGTATGACAAACAAACATTCAGTTTTTAAAATTCATGTAATAACCCAATATTTTTGAAATTAATTTTTATTTGAATTTATTTCACTTTGAAAATGTTTTAGAAATTATTTTACTTCAAATTTTGTTTTAAAATATTTTTAAAAGTGAAGTAGGAATTTTTCTAGAGTTAATGGTATTTTTTTGTAATTTTCATGTCCTATTTCCAATTTTTAAACAATTCCTTTAGTTCTTTTTCTATTTTCTCCAATTTAATTATTTATTTCATTTTATAAATGGTAAATGATTTATTTTATTTCAAATTTTTTCTTAAAAACATTTTAAAATGAAATAGAAATATTTCCAAGGCTAGTGATGATTTATTTGTAATTTTTAAACCCTGTATTGAATTTTTAAGCAATATCTTTAATTCCTTTTCTATTTTATTTAAATTTAATTATTTATTTTCATTTTATTTTACTTTATTTTGGTTTTTAAATTTATTTTTTGATTTTATTTTTTTATATTTGATGTAAAGAAATGGTAAATTGAAGAGACAAAAACTCTTCCTTTTCCTATGGCTTTTCAAATGCTAGACTTTTCATTTTTCCATAACTCTTCATTTATTTTTGTTTGGCCGTACATTTTTGTTTCTTAACCGTGTATTTTGTTCTCATTTCATGCACACAAAAAATCTGCATCTCATCTCCATTCACGGCTAGGAGAAAAATATTAATGGCTCCTTGTTTTATTCTTTTTCTTCTTATTTTTCATATGTTTTTGCCTTGTATTCTTGGATAGTTTGCTCGGCCACCACTTGATTGTAATGGCCACCACCTCCAACACCTCTTCGTTGTCACCATCACCACCTACCACTTAGGTGTTGACCATGGCCGAGACACCTATGATGCAAAAAATTGAAAAAATGCAACTTTGCCTTGAAAACCTTCATAGCCGACCACACCTTGCTTCATCACATCCTTGTTCATCGCCACCACCACCATAGGCCGCCACTACCTCATTTTACAAACCTCGTCTCACCACTCCAGCCACTGACCAGACTTGTAGCACCCTGGCCGAGCCCAAGGACCCATGGCCGAACCATTTTGTTGAACCATAACCACTCTAGTTTGCATAAGCCTCTTCACCTTCATGCCTTGTAGCCTCCTCCATGTTCTAGCTTGTAGCCGTGCACCCTTGTGTCCACACCTGAGCCAAGCCACACCAAATCCTGACCAAATTCATCCCTAGGCCATGCATACATATGCAGAAAACAAGGAAAAAGTTTGTGTGTCCAAATTATTTTTCATTTCTAAGTTGTTTCAAATTGAATGTTGTATTGATTTATAATTTTATTCTATTTTGTTTTCAGTTGTAACACAAGATCTATAGCTTGGATCTCGCTCTCCACTCGAGTCCGTAGTCTTGTAATTGTGTTCTGGAATTCGATATGTCATTTTATTCATATCTCCAGCACAAGAGGTGAGTAAATCTCATATGACATTATGTACTTATGCAAATGTGAAGCGATAACAACTGAATGTGTAGAATTAAATATGATGTTATAACTGCCTGTGATTATTTATATATGATGTTAAATCTGTTAAATTATATGTCATCTCATCCGTTACTGTTATATATTGTTAATTGTTCATTTATATCAGTTTATCACACTGCAAGTTCCTTGTAGAATAGAATCACTATAGGCTTAAATGATACATACCCAAATGGACTTTAGGATAGGGAAAAATCGTTATGGGCTGAAATGATAAGCTAGAACGATTTTTATTTATTTTATTTTACTTGGGATTGTGGGTTTGAAATGTTAAAAGCCGGATTTTTCCTTTGTAATTACGAACTGAAATGATATATTATCCGTATCATTTAACTTAGGTTAGAAAATTATATACAGACCGTGGTTAAAATATATTTTTCTAAAATTTTTAAAATATTATAAAAATGCAAATATTATGATATTTTGATTTAAATTAAATTAAAAATGATTTTTATGAAATATTAGTGATTTTCTACAAGTTAAATAAGTGAAATAAATAAGTGGTAAAGTAAAATGTGAAATATAAGTTAATTTTGGAATATATGATTTTGTTTGTAAATGAAGTTTAAGTTAAGTATGAAAATATGATAATTTGATTTAAATTTAAATTTAAAATGATTTTATAAAGTGCTACTGATTTTTCTATAAATTTAAATTAGCTAAATAAATAAATGTTTAAAATTGAAATTTAAAATATAACTTAACCTGGAAAATGTGAAATAGGTTTTAAATTTAAAAGTTAAGTTAGGAAAAATAAAAGGGAATTTAAATTTAATTTATGAAATGGTAAATTTAATATAAATGTAAAGTAAATGAAATGTTATAAAATTTTACATTGATTTTTTATAAGTGAACTATTAAAATTTGATAATTATTTGTGAAATTGCACTTTACAGAATCATAATTAAAGGGTATTTAAATGATTGTTTTAAAGTGATAAATTATGATTTTTATAAGTTAAAAATGATTTAAGTTAAAATATAATTGTTTATGAAACTGTGTTGAAAACCTTGAACTTTAATTAACAGCGTTTCTAAAATGCTACCATTTCTTAAGTAAAGGATATTACAGCATTTGTAAATGCTATAGTCGATACAAATGAAGTATAAGGTAAAAAAATAAACTAGGGGCTATTATAGCACTTTGTAAGTTTTGTAGTTGCAGAATTGAACTAAAGCTTTTATTTGAAACTAAAACTTAATACAGCATTTCTATAAATGCTATCTTTGTTAAAATGAAATGTTTTCAAATGTAAATTTACCGTAGCATTTTTTAAATGCTGCGAAAGTTGAGATTTCACTGTTTTAATAAATTTAAGTAAATAAATGAATTCGAAAAATGGTAAAAATGTTGAGAATTGAATATTTGATTATTAAATATAATAACATCATTTTTAAATGATTTAAATGGAATATTTAATTAGTTTAATTGGTTTAATTGGAATATTTGTTTTGAAATATAAACCATTTAAATTGTGATTTGGAATGGTATTTAAATTTAATAAAAATGAATGGAGTTTTGGAAAAATATGATATTGAATATTTTAAATGAATTTGAACTGATATTAAATTTTGAAGTGATATTGGATTTTGAAGTATAAAATAACATTTTGGAATTTTAACCACGGGATGTATTTAATTTATGGCTTAACTGATCCTTAAAGGATGGGCGATCCCAAGCATCCTTTAAGTTATAGTGCATTACTACTACAGTTCACTTGAGTTGGTTTACATTATATAAGTATGTATGTCCTGACTCGAGTGTTTTGTGTTTTACTTTACGCTTGATTCAGCCTGAGTATTTACAGCTTAGCTTCGGATTTCTTTTCTGGAGGTAGGAATCGCCAGAGATTCTGCTTGTCTAGTTATCTATTCCCTTTCAGTTTCAGTTGTTCTATTTCATTTCGGGAATTTATAAACTCCTGTATATTTCAGATTTCTATTGTATATGTTTTCCAGACTGATAATATGTATTTGTTTTGAGATTTTGTTATAGTAGCTTCATGAACTACTATGGTATTTTAATTTCCGCTACGAGTTATTCTGATATATCTGTGATTGTGATTCTGTGATTGTATTTCATTTGCTCCAAATTTATTTATAATGTGGTATTTTGAGCAATTCAAGTCCGGCATGTGTTACAGTTGGTATTGGAGCTTTGGTTTTAGGTAAACCTTAGCCTGCGGAGCAAAAAAAACTCATTGGCGATAGGGTAGAAATACCCCAGAATGAGTGAAATCAATCTCAGAATCATTTCTTTGTGAGAGAACGTATTTTCGAAGTATAAAATAATTTTTAAAGGATTTTTCTAAAAGATTATATTGGTATAAAATTTTCCTTATTTTGAAATCAAGATTTTCTAAACTTCATCCCTTCGGTATCCACCTTGCTAGAAATCTCTTGGTTACGATTCTTATCGATTTGGATTCCTTGAACTTTGGAACGCTCCCACTGGTTCTAAAACCCAGTCTGTCTTCCCTATTTTTTATCCTTTTGATTTTGGAGCATTCCATAACTCCACTTTGAATGGTCTCTATAAATATTGGTGATTCCGTCAAATCTTTGAATGATTTGTAATGGGGTGAAACTCCTTTACAATTGGCATTGATTCACCGGAGATTTCTGTATCCTCGGTTTACGATGCTATCTGTCTCCTGTTCTATCTGAATTCTATCTCTAGCGACCGAATGACGATTTTCCTTAGATTTTCACATTTATTATATTCCTGAAGTCACGATTGATCGGTTAAGGTCACCCGCGATTTATATAGGCTTATCATCTTCTATTTGGTAATTGAATTATCTCATCTTTGTTCGAGCTTATCTTCGAATCAGGATTCTATTTGATTAGAGTTCCTTTAAATTTGAATCTCTGTTTGTTTGAAATCTAACCTTGAATCATTCTTTGGAAATTTGTGTTTGATTGTATTTTGAATTTGTGCATACATAAAAATTATTATTTTGATAAGGATGACCATCTTTTTATATGAAAGTGAAATGTTTTCAATAAGGATTTTATATCTTTTGAAAATGAGAATTTGAAATTTTGAAAGGATTTGAAATTTTGAAAATTTTATAAGAATTTGACTTATATAAAATGATTTATAATTGAAGGGTTTTGAATTTGAATTTTGAGGAATCGAACTCCGGTGTTTTGAAATCGGTTTTAAAATTTTTGGAAAATATATTATAATAATATGATTTTAAGATATTTTTCGAATAAGAAATGTTTCAAAAGTATTCGGATGAATTCCAATGATTTCGAAGAAATTTCAAAGAAGTTTTAAGAAAATAAAAGTCCAGAACCCACTTTTTTCGTTGGAAAATCATTTCGGTGATGAATGCATGCATCATCGACATTGATTTTTGAGTTTTTGAGTGGAGAGGCCACTCTAGTAGCTTTGCTGTGCGAGTGATTTGTGAAACAAATTTTGATTTTAGATTTCGAATTATAGTTTGATGTTCGAAAGATATATGCATGTATATTTGAAATGATTTAATGTAAACCGGTGTTCGGTCCTCGAGATTCTGATTTATTTGGGCATAACCGTATCTATTGGAATTGATTTATTGATTTGTTACTGATTTCCAACTCTTGGATTTGAAAATTTGGTTCCTTCGACTATTTTGAAGATTCGGTCACTTCCAAATCAAGGTTAACTTTTCAAAGCTAAGAAATCTTGAAGGGTATAAGGTATTTGATAAAGAATATAGGTTTAGTTTGGTATGATTAAAGTATAAAGTAATATGATTTATATAAGTTTGAAACTGCTTGTTGAGTGAAGTAAATAACACTATTTTGATTTATACCGGTATGAAATATAGATCTGAAATGTTCTGAATAAAGTATATATATAGAATAATAATCTTTCCAATGGTAAATTGGATTTTTTATATAGGAATAAATAGCTTGAGGGTTTTAAAAAGGGATGGTTTTAAACTTAGTAGCCATTTGAGATATTTTGATGATTGGAATGGTTTGGAAATGATTTAATCTTTATTTGATAAATAATGTGAATGTGAAATGATAATTGATTTTGATAAATGAATATTTGAAGTTTATATTAGTATGAAAGGATATTTGGTTTACTTGTAATTTGAGTTTATTTAAAAATAATGGATTTGTGAAATGAATATTTCAAAACTAAGTAATAATGAAGTAAAATTTGAGATATATGAAATTATAAAATTTAGTTTTGGAATATGGGATATTAAAGCTTTGAAATATATTAAAGATTAAATAGCTTATTTGTGAATCAAATCTTTATTTGAAATTTGATAATATTTAAAATGGTTTTGATGAAAAACTAAATTGAATTGAAAATGATAGTTTGAATTGAAGAAAAAATTTGAAAATTTTAGATTTGGGTTAATTGAATAAATTTGTGAAATGTAAAGAATTAAAGGAATGTTTCATGATTTCAAATGTATGATTTTGAAATATTATGATTTTCAAAGTGTAATGGTTTCAAGTATTTTGGTTTCGAAAGATTTATAACTTTGAAAGTATTATGATTTTTGAAAGTGAATATATGTTTGAAATGGAAATGAATTTGTTTGACCTAAATTTTTTTGATTTGGAAATTTGGATTATTTTCTAAATCTATTGTTTAAGAAACTTTGAAACTAAATATATTTAATTTGGAAAAAATGATTTGGCGAAATCATATACGATTTTGAAACTGAAATGTTATTGAAACGAATTAAAATTGAGAACATTGATTTACTAAATACTTGATTTGGGAGTTATCGAACTTATATAAAATGGATTTGTATAAGTACGAAGTTGATTTGAAACTATCGTTTTGGAAAGGTACCCAATTTGTAAAGAGAAATCTTATATAATCGAAGTCTATCTAAGTGTGATTTGATATACTATTGATTTTGGAAAGTTTCCGATTTGAAATGAAATCTTATACATAATTTACTTTATATAAGTATGATATTTGAAAGTGATTTTGAAAGGTACTATATGATACATATTTTTGAAGTAAAGATATGGAAAGTGCCATCTGCTTGATATCCGCTTTGTGGCCACATTGTGGATTCATTCTATCGATATTATTCTCTCTGATTTGGGTTTTTGGGATATGATACTCGAGTGTCCATCGAATTCCATGGCGATCTCCATGGTCTTATGATCGCGACTGCATAGCATAATTCGCCTGGCTGAGATGGCCTGGGGGTACGAATGTTTCCTGGGGGTTCCAGGCGTAACATTGTGTATCCTGCGATCTATGTAGGTCGTATTAGTAGCGAAATCCGCTGTATGAGATAGCTTAAGGGTACGGATGTTTCCTGGGGGATCCAGGCATAACCATTGTGTATCTGCAGTCTACTAGTCATCATGGTGTAATTCGCAGGCTGAGATAGCTTACAGGTACGGATGTTTCCTGGGGGATCCAGGCATAACCATTGTGTATATAGATCCATGGTTAGACAAATGTTTGGTTTGGTTGATTTGTTTGGATTGTATTTTCCACATCTGTTTAAAAAAATGTTTTCTAGTATTTTCATTGGAGGTTGAAACAAGTCAACTAAGTAGCTGGAGAATTCTAGCTTTGTGCCTGATCAATGCATGGCCAGAGTCTGCAGGAACGAAAGTAAACTTGTTAAGACATTGAGTTATAAAAGTATTTTGATAAAGTATTATACAAAGGATATTTTTGATCATTTGTTATACTTGTCTAAATAATTTAAAAATGTTTTAAATATTGTTTACTTCGAACTATCAAATTGAATCAAATGACTGTTCATCATATTATAAAATGTTTAAATGGTTGTGAATAAAAATTTTAAATTGAAATATATGTGGTTTTAAAATATGGTTCATCCTTGTCTTTCAACCTATTTTCCCTTCTAGCTATTCTTATCCTCCTATCTTCTTCCTCTTCAAGGGTCCTTTCCGCATTGTGGAAAGAGTTGGTTCTTTGGCTTATCATTTAGATTTACCCGAGAAACTTTCTGGAGTACATGATGTATTACACGCCTCACGTCTTCGCTGGTATCTTCATGATCCATCTCTTTTTGATTCAGCCTTCTGCTCTTGATAGTTTGGATATTTAGTCTCATCTGACTGTCGAGAGTAAGCCACTTCGTATTGTCAGCAGAGGTACGAAGCAGCCAAGAAGGAAATCTGTTAGTCTGGTCAAAGTACAGTGGAGTACTGATGATCGTGATTGTACTTAAGCGACGGAGGAGAGCATTCATGTTTCGAATCCGAAATTGTTTATTCCAGGTACTATCTTGTTTTTCTATCTTGTTTTCTTATTTCCTTGTTTCCGTTCTTTTCGTGAGGTTTGAATGGCGCAGAGTGTAATAACCTAATATTTTTGAAATTAATTTTTATTTGAATTTATTTCACATTGAAAATGTTTTAGAAATTATGTTACTTAAAATTATGTTTTAAAATATCTTTAAAAGTGAAGTACGAATTTTTCTAGAGTTAATGGTATTTTCTTGTAATTTTCATGTCCTGTTTCCAATTTTTAAACAATTTCTTTAGTTCTTTTTCTATTTTCTTCAATTTAATTATTTATTTCATTTTAAAAATATTTCAAGCTTTATAATATTTAGAATGAAGTAGATATTTTTCCAAGGCCAGTGACGATTTATTAGTAAATTTTGAACCCTGTTTTGAATTTTTAAGCAATCTCTTTAATTCTTTTTCTATTTTCTTTAAATTTAATTATTTATTTTCATTTTATTTTACTTTGTTTAGGTTTTTAAATTTATTTACTGATTTTATTTTGTTATATTTGATGTGAAATAAATGGTAAATTGAAGAGACAAAAACTCTTCCTTTTCCTATGGCTTTTCAAATGCTAGACTTTTCATTTTTCTATAACTCTTCATTTATTTTTGTTTGGCTGTACATTTTTGTTTCTTATCCGTGTATTTTGTTCTCATTACACACACAGAAAAAATATGCATCTCATCTCCATTCACGGCTAGGAGAAAAATATTAATGGCTCCTTGTTTTATTCTTTTTCTTCTTATTTTTCATATATTTTTGCCTTGTTTTCTTGGATAGTTTGCTCGGCCACCACTTGATTGTCATGGACACCACCTCCAACACCTTTTCCTTTCACCATCACCACCTACCCCTTAGGTCTTGACCATGGCCGAGACACCTATGATGCAAAAACTCAAAAAAATGCAACTATGCCTTGAAAACCTTCATAGCCGACCACACCCTGCTTCATCACTTCCTTGTTCATCACAACCACCACCATAGGCTGCCACTACCTCATTTTCTAGACCTCCTCTCACCACTCCAGCCATGGACCAGATCTGTAGCACCCTGGCCGAGCCCAAGGACCCATGGCCGAACCAATTTGGTGAACCATAACCACTCAAGTTTGCATAACCCTCTTCACCTTCATGCCCTGTAACCTCCTCCATGTTCTAGATTGTAGCCGTGCACCCTTGTGTCCAAACCCGAGCCAAGCCACACCAAAACTTGACCAAATGCATCCCTAGGCCGTGCATACATATGTAGAAAACAAGGCAAAAGTTTGTGTGTTCAAATTGTTTTTCATTTCAAAGTTGTTTCAAATTGAATGTTGTATTGAATTATAATTTTATTCTATTTTGTTTTGGGTTGTAACACAAGATCTATAGCTTGGATCTCACTCTCCACTTGAGTCTGTAGTCTTGCCATTATGTTCTGGAATCCGCTGTGTCATTTGTATTCATATCTCCAGCACAAGAGGTGAGTAAATCTCACACGACTTTATATACTTATACAAATGTGAAGCGATAACAATTGAATGTGTAGAATTAAATATGATGTTATAACTGCCCGTGATTATTTATATATGATGTTAAACCTGTTAAATTACATGTCATCTCATCTGTTACCGTTATATGTAGTTAAACTGTTCATTTATATCTGATTATCACACTACAAGTTCCCTGTAGAATAGAATCACTATGGGTTGAAATGATACATACCCGAACGGACTTTAGAATAGGGAAAAATCGTTATGGGCTGAAATGATAGGCCTGAACGATTTTTATTTATTTTATTTTACTTGGGATTGCGGGTTTGAAATTTTAAAACCTGGATTTTTCCTTCTTCAATTATGGATTGAAATGATATATTATCTTTATCATTTGACTTAGGTTAGAAAATTATATACAGACCGTGGTTAAAATATATTTTCCTAAAATTTTTAAAATATTATAAAAATGTAAATATTACGATATTTTGATTAAAATTTAATTAAAAATGATTTTTATGAAATATTAGCGATTTTTCTACAAGTTAAATAAGTGAAATAAATATATGGTAAAGTAGAATGTGAAATATAAGTTAATTTTGGAATTTATGATTTTGTTTATAAATGAAGTTTAAGTTAAGTAAGAAAATATGATAATTTGATTTAAATTTAAAATGATTTTATAAAGTGTTATTGTTTTTTCTATAAATTTAAATTAGTTAAATAAATAAATGTTTAAAATTGAAATTTAAAATATAACTTAACCTGGAAAATATGAAATAGGATTTAAATTTAAAAGTTAAGTTAAGAAAAATAAAATGGAATTTAAATTTAATTTATGAAATGGTAAATTTAATATAATTGTAAAGTAAATGATTGTTATAAAATTTTACATTGATTTTTTTATAAGTGAACTATTAAAATTTGATAATTATTTGTGAAATTGCACTTTACAGAATCATAAATTAAAGGGTATTTAAATGATTGTTTTAAAGTGAGAAATTATGATTTTTATAAGTTAAAAATGATTTAAGTTAAAATATAATTGTTTATGAAACTGTGTTGAAAACCTTGAATTTTAATTAACAGCATTTCTAAAATGCTACCATTTCTTAAGTAAAAGATATTACATCATTTGTAAATGTTGTAGTTGATACAAATGAATTATAAGGTTAAAAAAATGAGCTAGGGGCTATTATAGCACTTTGTAAGTGCTGTAGTTGCATAATTGAACTAAAGCTTTTATTTGAAACTAAAACCTATTACGGCATTTTTGTAAATGCCATCTTTGTTAAAATTAATTGTTTTCAAATGTAAATTTACCATAGCATTTTCTAAATGCTACGAAAGTTGAAATTTCACTACTTTAATAAATTTAAGTAAATAAATGAATTCGGAAAATGGCAAAAATGTTGAGAATTGAATATTTGATTATTAAATATAATAACTTCATTTTTAAATGATTTAAATTGAATATTTAATTGGTTTAATTGGAATATTTAATCGGTTTAATTGGAATATTTGCTTTGAAATATAAACCATTTAAATTGTGATTTGGAATGGTATTTAAATTTAATAAAAATGAATGGAGTTTTGGAAAAATATGATATTGAATATTTGAAATGAATTTGAAGTGATATTAAATTTTGAAGTGATATTGGATTTTGAAGTATAAAATAACATTTTGGAATTTTAACCACGGGATGTATTTAATTTATGGCTTAACTGATCCTTAGAGGATGGGTGATCCCAAGCATCCTTTAAGTTATAGCGCATTACTACTACAGTTCACTTGAGTTGGTTTACATTATATAAGTATGTATATTCTGACTCGAGTTTTTTGTGTTTTACTTTACGCTCGGGTCAGCCTGAGTATTTACAGCTTAGCTTTGTATTTCTTTTCTGGAGGTAGGAATTGCTGGAGATTCTGCTTGCCTAGTTATATATTCCCTTTCACTTTCAGTTGTTCTATTTCAGCTCGAGAATTTATAAACTTCTATGTATTTGAGTTTCTATTGTATATGTTTTCCAGACTGATATTATGTATTTGTTTTGAGATTTTGTTATAGTAGCTTCATGAACTACTATGGTATTTTAATTTCTGCTGCGAGTTATTCTAGTATACCTGTGATTGTGATTCTATGATTGTATTTCATTTGCTCCAAATTTATATACAATGCGGTATTTTGAGCAATTCAAGTTTGGCATGTGTGGATGCGAATGGCTGAAAATATCGAGTTGTTACAATTCACAAGAAATGAATGCTCACCTAATGAAAATTGCAACAACAAACAACAGTTTGCTATCTTTCAATACTCAGTTATAGTAGTCCATAGTACAACAATTAGTAGTTAACGATTTATATTTCTAAAGAGCAATCAAAAGTTACAACTTTCAACAAAAAGACAACAACCGTTCACATGAGCCAGATAAAACTATTCAGCAATAAGGTTGCAACATTTCAAAGCATGTAATGTTTACACAAGACGTACTTTGGGGAGCAAATGTTATTCCGCCTTTCGACAAGGCCGTGACATCAAGAACTTAACTGAAAACCGAGGACAGTCTGTCCCCAAGATCGGTTACATGCAGGTTCACTGTGGATGCCGACAAATTTTGTATGAGTCCGGATCAAGCTACAATTGACAAGACATGACAAGTAAAGCAATGAAAGCCAATGTTTTTAATTTCAAGTCAATCCGTGTTCATATGCTCAAGATATGATCGATGGAATTCAAGGGAATAAACATGTTCGTATCCATCGGTCAACCTCTTTCACATCGGCTTTGTTCGAATCCATCGAATGGTGGGTTCCTTCGTATCCATCAGAATTGGCCCACTTTGTATCCATAGTCTTGCAACCATCCCATTTGTATCCATGAAGTAAGCGGTAGTCTGTATCCATTATGACCACTTCACTTCGTATCCATCAATAAGCAGCACTTCGCATCGATATCGTCCATATGTACTTCATATCAGTTTCCTCATCGACTCAATTCACATTGATCGGCCAACGATCGATACAAAATTCCACTAGAGTTATCGATACGAAGGATTTGGAGAGTGATCAATGCGAAGCGGTGTCCAGGTCATTGATACAAAATGCATTGGTTCGTATCGATATCGATACGAATTAGTTACAAAGCATCAATACGAAGTGGAGTGCATCAGAAGTGATACGAAGTGGAATGCAACGAATCGATACGAAGAGAACATATTCAAATAGAACAATCGGTCGCTCGGCCTAAAAAGTAGATCGATCCAAGAAGTTAGCGCCACATCAACTTGTAGGCACGTGCTCGGATCGATACAAAAAGAGCGATGCGAAGAAAGATCAATGCGAATTCAATAGCCACCGAAAAATACGAACTTGCATCGATCATAACTCAAAATTTACAAGTCCAAATGCCATAAAATTTTGACAGGAGCTTGCTTACAACCTAAAGAACGTTCATGATCGATCTCGACTTAATTGGAAAAAATATTGATCAATACAAAATTCATTCGTATCGATCATGGATCGAGTGCAAATGACACGGGATCGATCGTGTGGGGCCACCCATGTCAGAGAAGAGGTATTCCGAGATCCGAGCGAGGTATTTGCAATCTACGCCTCAAATAGCAGCCCAGGACCTACATAAAAGAGACTTTTGGCTCCTCTATATCCAGTCTCTGTCGAAATCACTACTGTACTCGAGTTTTACTGTTGTAATTTGTTGTAACTAGCAAGAAAAAGTTAACAAAAGTCAACCATTTCATAGTGGACGTAGGCCATGCGTCGAACCACTCTAAATCTCTATGCTTATCTGCTGTTTTCTGATTATTATTTGAAGTGTTTGTCAGATAATCCTCTTTTTACATTTATTTTCTTCATTTTATCTCTTCAAACACTTCCAAAGAGTGTTGTGTCTAATTTTGGTACAAACACTATTTAATTCAGATAAACTCAGATTAATTGAAATGACGATTTAAATAGACTACATAGCAATAAATAAAATTTCAATCATATAACAAACTTAATTTAACAAACATAAGAAATTCTAGAAGTTGTGAGTGGGTCGAAACACTCACCTTTGAATTTCAATCGATTTGAAATTCAAATAAAGGCCCAAAATTTATTAGTCTCAGAATTCGTCGAAATCAGTTTCAAAAGGTCCGAAGTTTTAGTACGTTCGCAGCGAAGCAAACCGCGAGTTAAATGGACCTCGTATGTAAAAGTTATTGAAGTTAGAACGTTCAAAGTTTTAATTTAAATGAAAAATTACTCAGGGGCAAAGATATAAATTACCTAACTTCCTCAGCCCTAACCATATCGACAATGCTCTACATGTCCAAAGCCGCCATCAAACACCACCCCAATGCCAAAACTCAGAGCCATGCGACCTCGATCGGAGCACGCAACCAACTCCCCTGTGCCGAGCCGCCGCTACCGACCCCACCACGATAAATGCGTCGTGGTTCCCAAGCCTCCAGCGGAACCCAAATGCGTGGCTTCAAAGCTAATTTGTAGAAAATCTTGTCGACTTTAAGATTATGCAACCATATGGTTCAAAAGCCCTCAACCTCATCTACACACCCATACTTCCCGATCGATCCCTCGTCGCTGATCCACCGTCGAATCCACAACCCAAATATGAACGGCCGGTGCTAAACGAAAAATTTCTAGCCAAAACTGCTATCCGAATTGAGAAGCAAATCATTACAGTAGAATGCACTCATCGAGAGCTTCGAATTGATATATAATTCGATATAGTTCGAGGAGTTTGAATTTTTGAATTGATTTTGATTTATGATTGAATTTGGAATATGTTTGGTTTGTCTGCCATTGTGAAGAAGAATTCAGAGGGAATTGTATGTACAGACAAATGACAATAAGAAGTAGCTAGAGTTATGATGGGCTATTTATAGGAGAAGCCGAAAAATAGAATGAATGGACAAGTTTTGATTTGGAAGTTGAACGATAAACGACCAAAAGCCCGTTCTGCTTCCGTAATGAAAATGGGTTATCCATTTATCAAAATAGATGTTTTCGATAATTTTAATCTCAATGGAACAGGTTTCAAGTCCTAATTCCATCACAGGGAGAAGTTAACTTAAAATCACCTTATTTCAAATTGATTTCAATTGATTTTAATTAAATTGATTTCTAGGCATTTTGAGCCCATACCATCAAAGGATAAGTCTGATCGCAACGACACTTGAAATCCTACAATAATTCACCATTACAGGTCCGATGAAACTAATTTCATCGAAATCCGAGTCACTGGTCAAAATGGCTATTTTAACGTTAATTAAATAAATTAATGTTAAATTAATTAAACCACCTTTCAATTCAAATTTAATAATTTACAATTTATGTCATCTTTGATTACATGGACATTTACCATAAATTAAAACAAATTTAGATACCAACTCAAATTTAATTATTTTACTAATTAGGTGTTTAATTTCAATTGTAATTAAATCCAATTATTTATAATTAATTCCAATACATTGATAATATTTGATTTCAATCTTTATACTCTATTAGTTATTATTCTATAGACATAGTCAGCATTTGTTTATCTTTCATTACATTAATATTCTCAAATTTCCATCTTTTATTTGTATTAACTACTATATTTCAATCATATTAAATCTTGTCAATTTTACACATGATTATCATTCAAAATATCAATTAATTATGTTATCCGAGTTTCACACTTTTATTATATCGATTATTGCCTAGGTAAATATAATTAACATTTCTATACCTTCTATCACATTCACATTTTGCAGTTATTGCCTTAACTCACATTAACGCAACATTTATTACCTTTAATTGCAATTGATTTAATGTATTGGTAATATACAACAATTTTTCACCATTACTATATTTAATAACATTTGTAAGTTTATTATTTACAAACAATTGTTATAATTACTTATTTAACACTGATTTTTCTCAATTACCATAAATTATATATTATTTCATTAATTAATTCAATATTTACATTTGTTTTCTTAAATTCAATTTATAACCAAGCATAACCTTTACATTATTTCAATTGATTGGAATTTCATTCAAGTTGTGAATGATTAACGTAAATTAACATTGTTACCTTTCACTTTAGTTATTATTTCACTAATATATCACAATTATTTTTCTTCCAACCTTAAGTTCCAAAATCTTCTTAAATTAACTATTTTTAGTCGTCAAAAATTATGGGTCGTTACACTCTCCCCCACTCAAAACTTTTCGTCCCCGAAAAGGAAAAAGAAAGGAAAGAAGGAATTAAGTAATCAATATATATATTATTCAAAACATTAACTTTTACAGACAATTAATTTACATAATTAGATAATCTAAATAAATATATCAATTTAAAATAACTAAATCCTTTTATATCAAGTAATAAAAGTTTGAAAAACATTTCACAAAATTTTCTAAGTCCAAATTCACGAAAAATTTCGGCAGAGTCTCCTTTGTACGGAGAGGCTCGGGAGAAATAATATCGTGACAAACCGTAATCCAAGAATGTATCTATATGTTGAGCAAACAAAGCTTAAATTATGAAATCAAAAAGCAATAGCAATTGCTTCCACAACTTGTATTTTACTTCTAAATCCAGAGAATTTGATAATTATATAATAAAGAAATATTTAAGTTGTATCAACTAATCACAAAACAGCATAGCAACAATCACTTGCAACCAAAATTGTAACGGCCCAAAGATTTTCGACCTTGAAATCGATACT
The DNA here is from genome assembly GCA_030765085.1 of Allium cepa. Classification (NCBI taxonomy): domain Eukaryota; kingdom Viridiplantae; phylum Streptophyta; class Magnoliopsida; order Asparagales; family Amaryllidaceae; genus Allium; species Allium cepa. Next base: position 980,764,063 of record CM060934.1, read on the forward strand.
AATACGTTCATTGTATAGAGTGCCGAGCAATCGCATGCTAGAATCCCAGACTGTTAGGGTTAAGAAGGAAAGAGATAGAAGAAGAAACAGAAAAACAATAGCACAGAATCTCACAATCGCAGTGGAACAAAGTAAAAATGAAGTAACAACATTTCATCCAAAGAAAAGCTGTAATTGTCAATATACATACAAGATATCAGAGTACAACAAATCTGGACAATTATAATAACTTGTCCTCAACTACTGTCTATACAGTCCATAATACACAGCGGAATCTGATCAATACGTCTTTCCATCCAGCCCATCTCCTGAGCTCCAAACAACGTAACCTAAATATCTGTAATACTCGGTTTGACTCGAGCATTACAATAAAGTAACACCTGAGTCAGGCTGGAAAATAGCGTGAGTAAACCCATATAACTTGAAATGCTACGTTATAAAACCACTTTGAAAAACCAAGGTAATTTGTCCAACATTATGAGTTTTTATCTTGTTATAACCAAACACTTGTTACCCAAATCATTTGATATCCAAAACTCTATCTAAGTATCGTTACTTATTTAAAGAGTCAGATTTAGTTAATTTTATTCTATTGCAGCCTATTCAACTCTATAATCAAATTCATAAAGATTTATAGTGATTATTAAATCGATGTGGTTTCGGATATCGCTGATATCTGATCCCGGCCTCTTCGAATCTAAACGCCATCTTTTAAACCAGGTTGTTTTTTAACAAAACAATTCAATTTCAGAATGTCAACATTCATATAAAAATTCCATCACAATATTTATTCAAATAAAACATCTAACATTTATATTTAACTATTCATTTCAGGTTATTTCATATCACAGAATAAATGGAAACAACATGCTAGAGAAACAAAGAAATCCAATGTACTTAGTCCAATTTAAACTATTCATAGACTAGATTAACTAGTCACACAAATTATTAATTTACATTAAATAGAATTAACTTATTATTTTCAAATCATGTTTAGTTATCATTAAACTAATTGTAAACCATTTTATTTTATTCTAATTAAGTACTTGGAATTAATTTATAATTAACAAGTATAATTAACTTAAGACTTTTAATAAATTAAAGGTTTAGATCATTTTATTTTATCATCAACTATTAACTAATTACAACAATTTCTTTAATAAACCTTAGTTATTAATAAATAATTAACATATATATAATTACCTTAATTAATTTAAGTTTAAATTATTTTATTTATCCTAGCCATTACTAATCCTAAGGTTTTAGTTAACTTAAGGTTTTAAATTACTTAATTTATATAACCATAACTAATTACTTTGAAACCATTTTCTTTTCATTTAAAAACATATATATATATATATATATATATATATATATTCTTTTATATATATTCTTTTCTTTTCCTTATTCGTTTTCTCTTCTTTACTCTTGTTTTTTTTTCTCTTCTCTTATTTCTTTTCCTTATCTTTTTTCCTTCCTTTCTTATTCTTTATTTTTTTCTATTCTTTTCTTTCTTTATTTTGGCACATTACTTTCCTTCGACCCAAACTCTTTATTCTCCCTTCTTTTCTCTCCTCTTTATTTCCCAATCCTTTATCATCTCCCTGTGCAACCCAAGTGTGCATGTGCACGATCACCTCGAACCAACTTTTATGTCGTCGACCCCTCGCGTCGATCACTCACGACCCCCTCCTCCCCCAGGCCTCCTTGAAACTACGAAAAAATTCTCAGTTCAAAATTTTAATTGCTCGACCGACTGTGTCAAAAACCCACACCCACCAAAATACTCCACTTCACCACCACGAACCACCGCCGACCATCAGATCTCGCCCACAAAATCACCGCGACCTTCTCCATCTTCTCCCACAAGTGCGCAGTACCCTCTGTTTCCTTAATCCCCATCATTGCTCATGGCCCAATGCCCATTCCATCCCCGCCTTAAACCCTATCAGGAGTTCGACTAGCCATCCCACCCACTAGAAAAATCACACACCATTTTTCTCAGAAGCTTCACCTTCCAATGCTTCTCCATGCCCACAGTCCTGGAACAAAAACGCTTGGATCACCTGAATTTCAAATACTTTCCAATTCCATTAAACTTCCTCTACCCTTCTCAATATACAATTTAAAATCTTCAAATTAAGCTTACAAATCAGGTTTCTTAGTGGCAAACACAAACATATAATCATTTGGTTAAAACGTGATACTCAAATTTTAGTCATTTTGAAATCATTTGTTGTAAATAATATTTTTCTTCTTCTACAATTAATTGATTTGAATGAAACAATTTTTAAAACAATATATACTTGGAATCAAACTACTTTCGCATTGAAATCAAAGCTTAAATCAAGAAGGATATGAAGATATTGATTTTTGGAAGAGGGATGATTAACAGGTTTGCCTAAATAAAGTATGTATTTCCCTATAACTGAAGCTTGCTCATCTCTAATCCTTAATTTCTCACATATTTACCCAACAAAGCATTCCACCCAGATCAAAATTCATTCACGGGTAATTACATGCTTATAAGTATATATAGCCAGTTGAAAAGATGGGTGTTGTACTCGTCGTGATGAACTGGTGGTTGCTTCTCTTTAGCTTAGCTCCTACTCTTTTTTTCCTTCCTGTCTTGATTTCTTTAAAGTTTTAATGGCAGGTATTTACATTTGTGTATATACGCATATATTTTGTTTGTGAGGATGTTAACCTTGAAGGCCATAAAACAGTGATTTGTATGTGTATATATAGGGTGGAAGGAGTGTCCAGAGCAAGCTACAGGCTGAGATTTTTGTCTACAGTCTTTTGCATTTTTTTCTTTTCCCTTGTTTTATTTTGATATGAAAATAGTCTGACCTGATTTGATTTTTCCTATGACTTTATTAAATGTTTTGACATTGATAAAAGGTTTTTGTCTGCTTGAGTTGATATTTTGTATGCTTGATTTGATGTTGTCTCCCTTTTTGTCTACAAACATTTTCATATGAATTTATATATGCATACACACACACATCTTTCGTTTTTGCATATATATATATATATATATATGTATATATATGTATAGTTATGTGTACTTCTATTCCAAGTTATTATATATATATATATAATATATTCCTATATATTTTCATTTCATATATGTTTCTACATTCCTCTATTTACAAATACTATACAGATATTGGCTCATGCATATAAAGCTTTTTTTCATGTGTGTATATATATATATATGTATGTATATATATCATGTATGTACTATTCCACACACCTATATACATGCACATCTACTTACATGGGTTTGTCATTCTATACATATTTATATTTATCCCCTTAACATATACTTATACATATTTTACCACTATATTTCCTCATATATATATCTCACAATTTTGCAAACTTTTCTATATTTGATTTCATATATGGGCATATATACACATATATATATGCGTTTATATACCTATATACATGTTAAAAATCATAAGCTTGTACGTAGTTTTTTATATATATTAATGAATATTTCATCTTAATTCTAATGGTGAAGTATATATATAAATATATTCTTTATTTCTATAAGACTTATCATATTCGGAGATTTCATAATTCAATATTTATTATAGTTTTCAAATTAATTTATATATTAGGTATTTTATTTATTAGAAATTTATTTGTTTGACTAATTAATATTAATATTTCATTAATAAAATCAGTTAATAACCCGATTAACGGACGTCCAAAAATCTAGGTCATCACAAAGCATACAATCATCACATGAGACCAATGTAATCAATCATGCATCCACATCAAACAAAACAAATGGTTTATTCGGGTTTAGACACTTCAATAGTATAGAGTACAAATAAACTACCAAGTATACCACACAATCAACAGTCTTAGATAAAACTCATAGATTACTCATACATCCGAACAATTAGGAGTATCCTTGCCAAATAATCCATAAACCAAAACAAACAATGACTCTAAGCATTAATCAAGTTCATTCTTATTATTTTCATTTCATATTATTTATCTTTCTTCAGTTTGATTCCTACAATGACTATTTCAATCATTCACATTCATTTACTTACATATGTTATTTACATTTTGTTACATATGTTACTCATATATAATTATTTAAACATATGTAAATCAATTCTTAAAGTACTATATAAGTTTCTTTGTAAATAAATTCTCATTCATTCATTCAATAATTATTTCCATTTATTTTCATTTATTACTTACAAAATTCATTTATTCATATAATGTTAATTTCTTTTCATTATTTTGCATCCATTTCTTACATAAATTATATCCATTCAATCGCTTAGAAAATCTATGATTTCATTATTTAAATATGACATATATTTATTGCAGTTTAGTTATATTTATTAATTTATATACTTGACTACCATTAGATATTAATATTCATTAGTGCATAAGTTCAAACTTAACTTCCTCACTTTTTTAATTTACTTTCATTTCTTTACATTGTGTCACTGAATATTTTATCTATTTTATGAACCATTTCAACTTTTTTGAAGTTAAAATCATTTAATTTAATATAGTATTCATTTTACAATAATTGGTTTCCATCATTAACTTGAGTTTATGATCATCTACTTACAACATTCATCTTATGTAAGTTAAATCAATGGTAAATGTTAGTGTGACGGCGTCAGACATATTTACGGGGTTTGACATCTCCTATCCATTGTCTAACGTGAGTGTAGTAACTTAAGAGATGTTCAGGATTTCTATCTTCTAAGGATCCGTTAAACTAGCTACTATGTAGTGCAATACACTATTGTAACATATCTATAGTAAAGTAAAAGTATTAAAATAGCGTTAAGGCATTACCCATATCCCCCTTAACACATTTTAAATATTACCATAGTCTATACAGTATGGTAACTCCCCCCATAAAAAGGAGGGCTATCAGAGGACACTCCACGGGTATGGTACAAAACAAACTCATAGAAGGCGCTTTAGGGCATGTGGACACGACACTCAAGGCAATGCTAGGGTGGATATACCAATTGCGGATTCGAACATGTGGTAATGCATAGCAGCTACAACCGCCCACCTCGGACACACTCCCAAATAAAAAATCAAGTATGGCCACCAAATCAATCACTAAAGTAATAGAATGGTATCGAAGAAATGTGCTCGATAGGAGGAATGACCTCACTTGGCCTGGCATGGCTCCTGTTTTAGTCACATTTATGCTGACTCATGGGAGTCATGGTCACGTCGTTCCTTATACAGAAATCGTTCGACAAACTATCCTACTTCATTTTCGGAATCTTCACCTTGTACACAGTTGTTAAAGTGGTTTTCGGTATTGACAGAGACTGACAATATCCAATCCTGGTCTCTTTAACAACCAAATGCTTATTTCATACTAGATGATTCTTTTAAATTTCCAAAATCAATTCATAATTGATATCAAAATACCATATTTAATTTAAACCATAGCACTTTCGAAATTATATTAACTTTCAAAAATCTTATTTCAAAACTTCATATTCAAATCAAATATGTAATTTAAATCGCAACTTAGGTTATAATATCATGTAACCATATTCACTTAAAATCGAGGATTTGAGATATAAACACATCTACTTTATTTAGTTTGAAATTTAGAAATATAGTTAAGACAGTTATAAATAGTTTTAAATAGCTATAGATAGTTAGAATAATCTTAAATAATTTAAAATAGATTAAAAATAGTTTTAATTTGATTAAAGATAGTTGAATAGATTTAAAATAATTTAAATACAATTAAAATAGATTAAATAGCTTTAAAATAGATTAATTAGTTTTAAATTAAATTAAATGGTTAAATTAGTTTAAAATAAATTAAATTGGTTTAAAATAGGTTAAAATAATTTATATGGTTAAAATAATTTATATAGTTAATATAATTTAAAATGGTTTATTAATTTTGAAATTTTAATAATTAGAAATTCTAAAATAATATACATTTAAAACAGTTTATATTAATTATGAATTTGGAACTTATTAAAATTTTACTATTTATTTTATTCAACATGTCTGGACCATTTCACATTTCCAAATCACAAAAGCCAATTCAAATCATTCGATTCAAGCTCTCAATAAAATTATTAAATTTTATATTGATTTCAATCCGTGTTTGAAATATCAATTTAAATTATTCCAATTTCAATACATTACAAAGCTATATTTCAAACAATTCAACTAACTCAAATCTGATAAATTTCACTTATATTCCAATTTGAACTTTGAAATTTTCAATTAAATTCTTTTAATAATTTCTTTAAACCAATTCCAATTTTAACGTAAAACTTGAATTTCGATAATAATTCAATTTATATAAATTCAAATTTTATTTCAAAATATCATTTAACAGGATTCAAAAATTAAGGATTTAAAATCATTTACTTTAACCAATCCGATGTCCGTATATAATTCTCTACCCCGGAGTCAAGTGATACAGATATTTATCATTTCAATCTGCAATTTAAAATTTTACGGTTATATATCATTTCAAACCGCAATCCCCAGCTAATATAAAATCGCTCGAGTCCATTATTTCAACCCACAATGATTTTTCCTTAATCTACAGATCGCTAGGGTATATATCATTTCAACCCATAGGGAATTGCAGACTGATACAATATATAATTTAAACACAACATCCAATCATCTAATATCAACAATCAAACATCAATCATAATCATCATGCAATTCAACCAATAAATATCAACAATTAACTAATTATAAATAACAGGTATTTAACTTGTAGTGTAAATTCAATAAATAGCTATTTAATTCAAACAAATTCAAATTAACTAAAATGACGATTTAAATATACCAAACAATAATAAATAAATTTCTAATCACATCCCAAATTTAATTTAACAAACATAAATTTTTTTAGAAGTTGTGAGTGGGTCAAAACACTCACCTTTGAATTGTAATCGATTTGAAATTCGAATAAAGGCCCAAAATTCAATAATTAGAATTCATCCAAACTAATGTCAAAACATCCGAAATTTTAATATGATCGTAGCAGAGTAAACCCCGAGTGAAACAGACCTCGTATGTAATAGTTATTGAAGTTAGAACTTTCAAAGTTTAAATTTAAATAAAAAATTACTTAGGGGCAAAGATGTAAATTACCAAACTTCCTCAGTCCTTACCCTATCGACATCGCTCTACACATCCACAGCCGCCATCGAACACCACCCCAACGCCAAAACTCAGAGCCACGCGACCTCGATCGGAGCACGCCACCAACTCCCCTGTGCCGAGCTACTGCTTCCGACCCCACCATAACAAACACGTCATCCTCCCCTAGCCTCTAGCCGAACCCAAACGCGCGGCTTCAAAGCCAATTTTTAGCGATTCATGTCAACTTTAAGATGATGCAACCGTATGGATCGAAAGCCCTCGACCTCCTCTACATACCTACACTTCCCAATCGAACCCTCGTCGCACATGCACCGTCGAATCCACAACCCAAATATGAACTTCAGGTGCTAAATGACAAATTTCTAACCAAACCACTATTCGAATCGAGAAACAAATCATTGAAAAAGAATGTGCTCATCGAGAGCTTCGAATTGATACATAATTCAATATAGTTTGAGGAGTTTGAATTTTTGATTCGATTTTGATTTGCGATTGAATTTGAAATTTGTTTGGTTTGTCTACCATTGTGAAGAAGAATTCAAAGAGAATTGTACATACAGACAAATGAAAATAAGAAGTAGCTAGGCTTTATGATGGGCTATTTATAGGTAAAGCTGAAAAATAGAACGAATGGACAAGATTTGATTTGGAAGTCGAAGGATAAACGACCAAAAGCCAGTTGGGTTATCCCATATATCAAAATAGATGTTTTCGGTAATTTTAAACTCAATGCAACAAGTTTCAAGTCCTAATTCCATCGTATGGAGAAGTTAACTTAAAATCATCTTATTTCAAATTGATTTCAATTGATTTTAATTAAATTGATTTATAGGCGTTTTTAGCCCGTAAGATCAAAGGATAAGTCCAATCGCTATGACACTTGGAATCCTACAATAATTCACCGTTACTGACCCGATGAAACTAGTTTCGTCGAAATCCAAGTCAATGGCCAAAATGGCTATTTTCACATTAATTAAATAAATTGATATTAAATTAATTAAACCACCTTTCAATTCAAATTTAATAATTTACAATTTCTGTCATTTTAGATTACTTGGACATTTACCATAAATTAAAACAAATTTAGATATCAACTCAAAGTTAATTATTTTACCAATTACAATGTTTAATTTCAATTGTAATTAAATCCAATTATTTATAATTAATTCCAATAAATTGAATTTATTTGATTTCAATCTTTATACTCAATCAATTATTATTCTATATACATAGTCGACATTTGTTTATATTTCATTGCATTAATATTCTCAAATTTTCATCTTTTATTTGTATTCACTACTATATTTCAATCATATTGAATCTTGTCAGTTTTATACATTAATTATCATTCAAAATTCCAATTAATTATGTTATCCTGGTTTCACACTTTTATTAAATCAATTATTGCCTAGGTAAATATAATTAACATTTCTATACCTTCTATCACATTCACATTTTGCAGTTATTTCCTTAGCTCACATTAACATAACATTTATTACCTTTAATTGCAATTGATTTAATATTGGTAACAAAAAAAATTTGTCACCATTACTACATTTAATAATATTTTTAAGTTTATTATTTACAAACAATTGTTATATTTACTTATTTAACACTGATTTTTCTCGATTACTATAAATTATATATTATTTCATTAATTGATTCTATATTTACATTTGTTTTGTTATATTCAATTTATAACCAAGCATAACCTTTACATTATTTCAATTTATTGGAATTTCATTCAGGTTGTGAATGATTAACTTAAATTAACATTATTACCTTTGACTTTAGTTATTATTTCACTAATGTATCACAAATATTTATTTCTTCCAACCTTAAGTCCCAAAATCTTCTTAAATTAACTATTTTTAATCGTCGAAAATTACGGGTTGTTACAGTTATAGCTTATGCATTGGATGTTGTTATTACTTCGTCGTTTGCTCCATCGGCGAAGGAGCAAGGGAATCACATTCTTATTCCAGGTATGCTTTCCATTTATTCTATATTTATACATGTTTTACTTTATGTCGATATGTTATACCTCTTTTTCCAGTGACTTAGTAAAAAGGTTAGGATCGTGCTAGACCAAATAGGCATACCTATAGTTGTTTCAAACCTGTGATGGTTCAACGAACGTTGTAACACCCCCTACTACGAGAATCGAAAATAGACGCCAAATTGCTGCTATCAGCATCAAAATCATTTTCCAACGACAAAGCGAGTTCACTATTATTTTACATAAAATAAGTCAATAGAGCATCTAAACAGCTTTCTTTTTTCCATTACATCAATTTGAAATACATAATTCATTACATTATTTCAACCCAAATCATTACCCATAAAGAGGTAAACATAAATAAAACACAGATAGAGCAGTGGTGTGTTTGATATAGAAGATGCCAACGCAACACATAATCAGTTATAAATCCCAGTATTACATACTAGAATTTCAAAATATATTTTATTAAACAACAAGCCTCCTGCTTCATCTTTGAAATTTTTGTTCATCCTTCAAAAGATACATGTCTAAACACACAAACTCTCGAATGATTGCCTATGAATTTATAGAAAATGATAAAACTGCAGGTTATACTTTAAGCCTGGCATGAGTAAAACCTTTATCTTAAGCATCCATAGTGAGACCTCATCACTAATGCGGAATGAGTTTTCCCCCGACTTCAACATCACATCCATATGCACCATATCTTACAAACAAGCATAATCATCTGTTCACCATAAGAATGAGATTTGTTTCATACATGCAGGAATAACCATTGTAGTCTAAATTTGGATTGTCGCACAGGCCTAACTTTACTAATTCACCTTCCATTTTTTAACACTTTGGTTTAGATAGGTATTTTATCTATATTTTACCATTAATGGATAATTAGGTTTCCACACAGACCTTATTTCATTATTTTCGAGTTTTATCATGAATAGACAACTAGATGCTATGCAAGCCAAACTCCTCTGCTCTTGTTCATTTGTTGTGAACAGACATTTGGATGCTGCTAAGGATTTTCCTCAATGATACCAATTATAATGTCATAGGTTTGAGATTTGATGGCCACACAGTCCTTTCATCAACGACACTAATTATAATATCATGGGTTTAACATCTAGTAGCAACATAGGCCTTTCATCAATGATACCAATTATAATATCGTGGGTTTGAAACCTAGTAGCCATACAAGCCTTTCATCAGTGATACTAATTATAATGTCGTATTTAGATATGTGATTGCCATAACGGCCTTATTTCATCCATCATCAAACAAGAAATTGGGTTATACATCTTATTGCTGCAAAATGTTTTCATTCATCATAGTATAGCTTAATCTAGCTTTATCTCTTCTTTACTCTTTAGCTAAGTTATTCTTTCCAACTTATAGTTTCCTAAGTTCAGTTCATACTAAGGATCAATCATTAGTTTGTACAAAGCCCTCATTCCCTCATTTGGTTGTTTGTTCAAATTAACATGTTGAAGTCAATGCATACTAACCCACCTAAGGTTTCATATGCTAACACATAGTGTATTAACATCAAGTAGCAATCATGGGGGGATTTCCTTATAACCATCATATAGAAAACCCTCCTTAGCCATCGTGTAATATCTCGTTTATAGCCATCACAGTTATTTTTCCTCTAGCTCTGTGCTATCCCACTATAGCTATTATGCCCATTCCATCTAAAGCTATCGTAGCTAATTCATTCCAAGCCATCGCATCTAATCCACATAATGCTATCACACCTAATCCATATATAACCATCGCACCTTATCCATCCAAAGCTATTATGCCTAAATTATCAATAGATTTCACGTGTTATTTCCACCAAGGACATTGTGCCTTATCCCTATCAAAGCCATCATGGGTTATTCCATCTAAAGCCACTACATATTAATATTTGAATGGCCATCGTGAGTAGATAGCCTCACTGTTTCTTCGCATGTTAACTTCAATAGTCATCATGGGTTAACTCTACCAAAAGCTCTCATATGTTCATTTCCCCTAAGCCTTCATGGCTAGATAGCTACAAAGTCAAAGTGTTTTGTATTTATTAAATACTTCGTCTGTTAATATTGACTTTCGAAAGTTGGAGATGGCAATCTTTTAATTAGAATGAAAATTGTTTCCTTACCTTATTAAGCATTCTCTTTTCATCTAATTCCAATTGGTGTCAAATCATATTGACTACCTTCTTAGTTTACATTCTTCTTTCCAGAACTTGCTGATTACCTTACTAATTAATTTAATTAATTATCCTTAATTAATTAGTTCTTTCCTTCACCAATTAATTCATATAAAATAAAAAATTAATGGGAAAAAATACGAAAATTATGAAATTAAAAAACAACCTCTATTTTATCATTTTAAACATCATAAAAAAAATTAGTGGCATTTAAATATGATTTAAACACATTTCTCCCTAAACCATGAAAAAATTTACCTTATTTAAATTTTCAAACCAAATCACACCATTTTTAATCAACCCAAACAGGATTTACATTCTCAAAAACATTCATTCATCATCAAATCCGTATCCTATAGGTAGTATTAGGTCTTAGAGAAAGATTTCACTCACTTTAATTTAATTAAGCTTTGCTTAAAGTTCCCTTAATGATGAAAGCTTCTTATTTTTTTCCACTATCTTATTCTTCTTCCTTTGAAAATATGGCCAACCTTTGCTTTTATGTTTTGCTTGTTTTGTTTTAAGTAGAATGAATGGGAGTTGAAATGTAGGGAGATTATAATTTGGGTTTTGGCCTAAGACCTCATTCTAACCTTATCTTAATAAACTGCTAACTCCAATTCCATCATTCATTCACCCTATTTTAGTTAGCTTTTACTTTATTGAATTTTTTTTAATTTACTTAATTTATGTACTTCACCATATTTTGGTACTCCCTAAAATATGGGATGTTGTAGTCTCCCTTGCGTATAAGAATTTCGTCCTCCAAATTCAGACAAGGCAGGATAAATACCACTATCGTTAAAGCAATGTACATACAATACAGTAATCGAACTAGTTCCCTACTATTGTAAATTATCAACATCAATCATTATGTATTAGTACCATCGCTAAAACACATACAAACATCACATCATCATACTAGTGTTACTACTAGTCTATGTAACAAATATACATCTCAAAACATGTAAGGATAGTTATTCCTAATCCTTCCTCTGCCTCCCAGTTACAGTAGTCTACCTCGTCACTCCACTTGACGTGAATGAGTTTAATGAACTTGCTCCTTAACTCTTTTGTATTCCAAATTACTTTTCCCTTCTGTCTTCTAACATAAGTCAAATCTTATTCTGTAGATAGTTCCTCATCTGCCCTTGGTTCCACCACCGAATATGGATCGTGCATACATTTCTTTAAATGTGAAATGCGAAAAACATTAAGCACACCCGGTAAGATACGTGGTAACTCGACACGATAAGCGAGTTTAACAATCCTTTTAATCAATGGGAATAGTCCTAAATATATAGGTGCCAATTTCCCTGCCTTCCTAAAGCGAACAACTCTTTGCATTAGAGAAACCTTCGCAAATACATGATCGCCTACCGCAATTTCTATTTATTTCCTTCACTTGTCAGGATAACTCTTATGCCCTAATCGTGCAGCCTTATTGTAGTGCAAATCAATTCTACCTCCTCAGTAGCATTACCTACCAAGTTGGGTCCTAATACGAGTCTATCTCTCGTATCCAACCAACAGACATGTGACTTACATGGTCTACCATACAACATCTCAAATAGTGCTATTCCCACACTCAGTTGGTAACTATTATTATTAGCAAACTCTACCAAATGCAAACGATCTTCCTAAGATCCTACGAAAGCCAAGACATACGCTCTTAGCAATCCTCGAGTACACGGTTCACCCTCTCGATTTGACCATTAGTTGGTGGATGTTAAGCCATGCTCAAGTTCAACTCTGTGCCTAATGCACTTTGCAAACTTCTCTAAAACTCAATGGTAAATAATGAGCCTCTATCTCTAATAATACCACTCGATAACTCATGTAGCTTACTACATTCTTTTCATAGAGCTTTGTCAAGCTAGCAGTCGTCCTTGTTGACTTCACCGAGATAAAATGGGCACTCTTAGTCAGTCTTTTGACTACCTCCCAAATGCTTTCATTTCCCATTCTTAGTCTAGGCAACTCATTTATAAAATCCATATATACTGAATCCTACTTTCAAGTCAATACTTCCAAAGGTTGGAGTAAACCGCTTGACTTCTGATGCTCAGCGTTTACTTGCTGACAAGCAAAGCACTTCTTCACACATTCTCCTACATATCTCTTCATCCCTTCCTAAAAAGAAGACCCTCTTTATGTAATGATTCATCTTCGTGCCTTTGGGATGAATAGTAAAGTTCGATCGTGGCTTTCCTTTAAAACTTTGCTCCAAAGGACTCCTGCATCTGAAACATACAGTCTCCCTTTTTTTCTTAGCCATATATTCAAATCTATCTCAAATCCTTTTAGATCCTCAACCTTTGTCCTCATCTCTAATTGCCTAATTCTTCTAGAACTTAGGGGGTCCTCTCATGCCTTGTAGAAGTCTTATCCATAAGTGTTGGACATAGCTCCAAACATTCCAATATGCCCGAATCCCTACTTGATCCTTTTTTTGCCTACAATGCATTCAACAAGTGGATAATGTTGCTTATGTATTCCATTCTTTAATCATGGCTAATACCCCATTCTGATGCTTTCTTCTCAAAGCATCGACAAACTTATTACCTTTTCTTGGCATATATTCTATCTTAAATTCACATGCCACCAAAAATTCCAGCCATCTCTTTTGCCTCATATTCAACTCTTTTTGAGAGAATAGATGGTTGTGGGATTTATATTCCATATACAACTCGATCATTCTTCCAACAAGTAATGTCTCCAAATTGTCAATGTAAACACCACTGTTGCCAACTCCAAGTCATGAATCAGATAATTTACTTCATGTGGTCTTAACTGCCTTGACACATATGCTATCACTGGCCCTCTTTGCATCGACACCGCCCCCAATCCCATTCCAAAAGAATAGGAATACACTAGCATATCCTATTTCTCCTTGGGCATGCTTAACACAGGAGTGTTTGTCAATAATTTCTTCAACTCCTAAAATGATCCTTCGCACTTATCAGTCCATAGGACCTTCTTATTCTTCTTAGTCAACTTAGTCAAGGTTGCTGTTATATGCAAGAAATCCTTCATCAATCTGCGGTAATAACCAACCAATCCTAAGAAAATTTTTGTGTTCTTGATCTTCTCTAGTCTCTTCCAACTATTAATGATTTCTATCTTCGATGGATCCACTGCTAATCCATTCTTCGAAACAATGTGTCGAGGAAACTTTACCTTTCATTTTTAGAAATGACATTTCTAAAACTTCACCTTCAACTTTGGTCATCTTAACGTTTCCTGCACAAATCTCCGATGGGCTTCATGATATCTTTCATTTTTAAAGTATATCAAAATATCATCGATAAAGACCAACACAAATCTCTCCAGCTAATCATGAAAGATTTGGTTCATAAGATCAAAGAAAAACACATGAGCATCGACTAGTCTAAGCGGCATCACTAACCAATCATATAAACCATACTTTGATCGAAATACGGTCAATGGAACACTATCTTTTGCAACTCCCAATTGATGGAAATCCATTGCCAAGTTTAGTTGTAATAATACTCAAGCTCCACTCAACCGATCAAACAAGTCGTATATCCTAGGCATATGATAAAAATTCTTTACTGTCAACTCATTCAGTTTTTGATAATCAATGTACATTTGTAAAGACCCATTTAAATTCTTTATGAATACCGCGGACACTACACATAAAGAACTATTCAACCTAATGAAACTTTTATCCTCAAATTCCACTAACTAATTTTTAATTCTTTCATCTTTTTGGATGGCCTTCTACCAGGCAGTTTGCTAATTACCTACGCCCCGAGCATCAACTCGATTTAGAATTAGATTGCCCTTTTTGGAAGAAATCTTGTTATGGATTCAAAAATATTTGAAAATTCTTAAACTGCACGTATTGAAATGATTTCATCTTCTTGATCTTCCATAGTATATAGCATAAAATCCAACTTCTCCTTCAATACATCCAACGCTACCTGATTCTCTCCCTTCCCACTGGATCTCATATAGCAATAATCCTATTCGAATATTATATCCTAGCATTATTATGAACTAACTAGTCTAAACCCAAAATCGCCCCATACCCTATGAATTCAAACATATATAGGTCACAAAAAACATATGTCCACACAAATCAAACTTAAGTCAGTGCATCTTAACCTGGCATATCCACCAATCAGATTAGTTACACACAAGGATGTAATTAAATATGTAGTGTCAAATTTTGACCTATCAAACAGGTCCCGTGAAATGAAAGAGTGAGTAGCATACGTATCAAATAGAAATCTAAGTGATATACTAGAAATTAAAATTATACTTCCATGCACACCCTTTCCTTTCTCCTCGGCTTTTCATCCAAACGAAGGTCCTTTCAAAGCAAAAATCTATGGCTGCTTTACCTCTGGACTGGTATTCTTTTTGTGCCTGGACATATTACAAACAAAACATTTAACCTTCACTACTCCTACTAGCTTTGGGAAATCATCTTCATAATGCCCCTTCTGCCTACAATTATAACAGGTCACATCAGCAACCTCCTTTGATATATTCCACCTCAATACCCGTATTACCCAAGAGTATTACAAAGTAATACTGTCAGACGATATGGGAAATGAGGATATATTGGGTAAACAGATGAATTCCCTTAGACTAACACTAGTGGATATTAAAACATCAAATAAATATCTCACTTGTAAGCGCACAATATAGATAAAAGTAATAAACGCATGTCCCACCAGGCAGAACAATACACAATGTTCAGTAAATTATAGAGAACACAAAGTCAAAATCGCAATAATAATATATTATAAGATAAAATATTGTCATAAGCATACAATACATCTCCAATGATGTCTATCTTAATAAATTTATGAATAATCAATATACAGCTCAGTATCAAATATGTATATGTGTTACCCTGCCTTTTAGACAAGGCCGAGATATCAACAAATTGGCTAAAATGGATGGATACCAGGATTGGAGATCGATTGGGAGATAAGGCTATGATCGACCATCAAAAATGGACTAAGCTCCAATCAAAATGGGATCGACTGGGAATAGTGAACAAGGCTTAGAGTTGCTACATTTCAATTTTTTGGTCAATCAGAGTTCGTATGCTGAAGTTATGGATGGATCGAGTTCATGAAAATTTAGTTCGTATCAATACTTGCGTATCTACCAAGAAGGGCTCGACTATTTGCATTGGATCGATGGTTTTGTATCGATACATATGGATATGGATAAGTGAAATGCACTTAGCACCGATGGATTTCGTATCGAAGCAACGCACATCAATTCAATGGATATGGCAAGGCTTACTTCATATCGATCAAAGTTTGGATTGAAATGACGGGAGCATGATTTAGATGAATACAAAATCATATAACCTCACTAGTACATTCGAGATCGATGCAAAGATAAGTGTGGAGCATGGATATGAGGCAATAGTTGGAGGGGTTTGGGAAAGTATCTCGTATCAATCCCTCATTGATCAAAACGAAGCAAACAAGGGTGCATGGTTTTGATCGATACTAAGGCACGCGCTTTCGAGGTGCTCAAGGATAGATACAAACAAGGAAACATGAAAGCAGGAGATCGATACAAAGAGGACAATGGCCGATTGATAGGAAAAGGGGAACCAATTGATGGATATGAAGGCGATGGGTGCGTGACTGATGGATACGAAATCCATGGATACGAAGCTTCCAGCCTACTCGTAAATACAAACATAGATCGATCATAACTATCATTCTGCAAGTCCAAATGCTATGAAATTTTATAAAGCTTTGTTGTTCACTCGGGGACACATGTGATCGATCTCGACTTGTTAGGAGCCATTTGGATCGATACGAATTCTACTTGGATCGATCTGGCAGGTCCACCAGCACAAGAGAAAAGGTATTCCAGATTTTAAGGCAGATATTTTTGGATCTACACCTATAAATAGCGATCCTATGGCAACTAAAAAGGGGATCTTCTTCTGCTCTTTACTTCGAAAATCTACTATTTTGTTGGTTGATGTTCAGAGGCTTGTAATTGTAATCTCGATACAAAAAGGAATAAAAATTGTCAATTCAAAGTGGATATAGGCCGGAGATAGCCGAACCACTATAAATCTTGTATTCTTTCTTGCTTTCTTACATTTTAATTTTTCCATTTCATCATTTTATTCTCTATGTTTCCTGGATCTAAGATCTGTGTTTGGATATTAAGGATTTGTGTATACTTTGGTGCTTTCACTAAGAAAACCTGCTATACTGGATTTGTTGTTTATATTTGAAAAGCTAAAGGATCATATCTAAAAGGAACCATGACAAAGTAGTTAATAAGGAGACAAAGAATGGAAAGGAGTCAACATGAAGGGAGTCAGGAGGATTCCTCATGAGCAAATCAGACCTCAGTATTCATCACTAGCGATTAGATGGAAATGATGATGGGAGCTATGCAGGAAGAATTGTTGAAAAGGCGGGAGGAAATGATGCAGTATCTTCTAAGACAGTTTGAATAGGCAGAAATAGCAGGAGTTGCTGAAGTTCAGATCCATGGAGCTGACCAGAAGGACCAAACAGGCAATCAGATGGAGCAGCTCAATAGGGCGCAGCCCCTAATCAGCACACAACTATCAATCTAGATTGATCCAGACTCGAGGGCACACCACCTAATAATGATGGACCAATTCATGGAGGGATTCTAGGTAACACTGCACATCATGGAGCTGATAGGAATGCAGAAGTGCATGATGAAGAGTACGTACCAGAATTCGCTCGTGGACTCAAGGGGCAACCCTTGTTGGACAGCATTGGATTAACTGAGATTATCAAATGAACTATGCATGGAGGTTTAACTAACAGATATCTAGAAGGAGTAAACAAGATTCCATTTATCCGTGACATCAGGATGGCTAGGAATCCACCAGAGTTCAAGCTACCTACGCTGGAAGTATACAAGGCAGGGATGATCCTACTGATCATCTGGTGAGATACATGCTGGGGGCATTGGAGGAAGTTATGGCCTGGTCTTTCCCTCTACACTCGATGTATATAGTTGTTATGTGTTTCAGCTAGTTGGAAGATGGATCTATTAGGACATGGATAGATTGGTGGACAGTTTTTTGAAGCAGTTTCGGGTTCATATCAAAAGGCCGAAGATTGTGATGACACTAACGTTGGTATAGCAAAGGACAGGAGAATCGCTCAGGCTTTCTTAACACGGTTCAATGCAGTGGTTGCTTCGGTGGATCGGCCAGATCCATCGATGGTTTTGATGGCGGTAGTGTAAGGAGTTAGGGATAACTCGGATTTCAAGGTATCGTTGACACAAGATCCACCAATGGATCTCGGGGAATTCTTTCAGGAGGTCGAAAGATTTCTTCGACAAGAGGATGTATGTTCGAATATGAAGTTAAAGGAAGTAAACGTGGTTAAGGATAGGGAATCATCTGGAGAAATCTCAGTAAGGATAAGGACAAAGGGAAGAGGAAGTTGGATGAAAACTCTGGCAGGGCATGGAAACGCTAGGGAGAACCAAAATTCTACACTCATACAGGACTGAACGAAACGTTGGAGCGGATATACATGGAAAATTGAAATCGCTTCCCTATCGAAGGCCAGTAAGAAGAGAACCCTCAAAACGTGAGAGGGCATCAGGAAGGCACTATCTCTTTCATAACCTGGACGGGGATGATACCAATAGATGCAGGTATCTAAAGGATATAATCCAAAAGCATGTAAGGAGTGGTCAACTATGGCAATACGTCGGGGCTTAGAAAGCAGCGGTGGAACATAATCAGCCACTGTCTACCTCAAATGACAATGGCGTGAGGCCCGGGAATGATGGTCGATTGGTTATCGACTGACAGGGATGATATGGAATAAGTAGCAAACTCTGGGCAAATGGCCAAATCAGTTACCTATGTACGGGAATAGAGATAGCCCCTAGGCATGCTGTAGGATGATATAATTTTGTAAAACATTTTGAATAAAAGTTAGTGTATACAAAACAATGTTCCACTATATTTTCGTAGGTTCCATCCTACTTAGGGTTTCATCTCTTTAACAGGCTCGAAGTGGATTCCATTTCACGAATAAATTGGATTTTAAGATGCCAGAGCTTCTCTAGGAATTTTAACAAAATTCCTAATTAAATTACTTATTATTGAAATCTTGAGCTCTTGATAATCTTGATGCTCATGAGTCTTCAATCTTGATATCTTGAATCTCTATATTGTACAGTCTTCATTCTTGGTACATGCATGGTTAGATCCTGCATATACATATATATCTAAACTATAATGTTAGTATTTATATTTTATAATCTTATTCTAAGGTTGTTGTCATCAAAACCATCATCTCAAGGACTAATAGTCTCCCCCTTTTTGATGATGACAACCTTTGTTTATAAAATGTTACTTCTATCATACCCCCTAAGACTAATAACTCCCCCTTAATCTATGCCTAACTATCCTATTTTATACTTCTCCCCCTTTGTCATCAACAAAAACAAACTCCAAACTATATAACTCCCTCTAAATCTAATACTCTGTGTCATGTGATTATAATGATAGTGTTATCATTAATAATCAACACTTAATTCTAAAACTAAAACTTCGTTCTAAACTACTAACTATCCTAACTAAGTATCCTTATAATAATACTTTAATAGAACACATATAAGAACACAAAATTATTTATTAATTATATTGTTATATTTACATGTGCGTAGAGAATGTAAGTAAAAACATACAACAATAGGAAAGAGAGAAAAGAAACTAATGTGTATCTTTGAAAATGGGAGATCTATGAACCGAACAATTTGGATAGTGGAAACAGAAATTTCGACGTTTTTCGACAAGATTTCCATCCTTGTCAAAGCACACTTGGCCAACGCAAACGACTTTGTCGTCATCTTCAGCATGCTCTTCTTCCATGATTGCTTCTTCTTCTTCTTCCTCGCTATCCTCATGCACTTGATCTTCTGAAGACTCTTCATCAATCAAGTTCGGATTAGCGTGATTGTCCATTAGAAATTTTTGCGAATTTCTAAGGATTTTGCCTTACCGTTCTTGTTCTTTGGCCATTCTAAGTTGCACCACTTGAATTTCAGTCATTAGTTGCAGTGCACCCTTCAAAGAATCCTCCATTTTCATCACTCGTGCAAGCGTGGTTCGTTAAAACGGTCCAGAAGTAGGAGAAGGGAACGAAAAGGTTGAATTTTTGTTTGATTTGGAATAGGAGGCCATTGTTTAAATATTTTCAGAAGATAGAATAGAGAAAGAATAGAGAGAATGATCCAAATTTCGAAATAAGAAGAATATATAACTACTTATTTGAATTTTGGTGGGAAAAATTTCAAAAATAAAAAATCGTTATATGTCGACATAGGTTAACACTAGAGGGGATGTCGACACGGTGCTTAATATTTTTACTATTTGATTTATTTTGATTTAATTTTTAATTATACTTTGTTATTTATATTTTATATTTCAGTTATTGAACAAATACCTAATTCTCTTCTTAATTTAGTAAATATAGATTTATTTGAGGGTTTTGTTAAGATATCCGCAATTTGATTCTCAGAATTGATATAATCGAGAGTAATTACTTCCTTACTCATATTATCTCTTGTCTGATATCAATATGTTTAGTTCGAGCATGATGAGTGTTATTTTTTGGGTAAATTTATTGCACTAGTATTATCACAATAAATTGATGATTTTGAGATATTTAAACCAAAATCTTTTAAAGTTTGTTGCATATATATTACTTGAGAACAAGACAAAGCAGCAAAAATATACTCTGCTTCAGTAGTTGACAAAAAAACTATGTTTTGCTTTTTACTAAACCAGGAAATTAGAGAATGCCCCAAAAAGTGACAAGTTTCACTTGTACTTTTACGGTCTGATTACCAGCATAATCAGCATCGCAATAAGATATTAAGTCAAAAGAATCAATTTTAAGGTAAAATAAGCAATAATTTGAGGTGTGTTTAACATATCTTATGATATGTTTTATGGCTTTTAAGTGGGTCTCTTTAGGTTGGGATTGATATTTTACACATAGACAAACACTATGCATGATATCAGGTCTACTAGCAGTGATATAGTGCAGTGATCCATATATAATTTTTGATCTACATCTTTCGAGAGATCTTCTTTACTTAGGTACTCATTGGTTGCCATGGGAGTGGGTTTTCCACTTGCAGTAGTCAAACCAAATTTACTAACTAGGTGTTTAGCATATTTTTCTTGACTAATAAAGATACCATTATCTAATTATTTTATTTGTAATCCTAGAAAGAAGTTTAATTCACCCATATGACTCATCTCAAACTCTTTTGTCATTATCTTAGAAAATTCTTTATTCATTTCAAAATTAGTTGATCCGAAAATGATATCATCTACGTAAACTTGTACTAGTTGAATATTGTTTTTATTTCTTTTAATAAAAAGAGTATTATCTACTTTACCAATTTCAAAGTTTGATTGTAACAAATAAGATCTTAGTCTATCATACCAGGCTCTAGGAACTTGTTTTAGACCATATAGAGCTTTCTTAAGTTTGTAAACATGATTTGGTAATTTTTCATTTTCAAAAAGTGGTGGTTGTTCAACATATACTTCCTCTTTTACAAATCCTTTTAAAAAGGCACTTTTAACATACATTTGATATAATTTGAAATTATTATGATTTGCGAAAGCAAGTAGAATCCTAATGGCTTCTAATCTTGCTACGGGAGCAAAGGTTTCATCAAAATCTATTCCTTCTTCTTGACAAAAACCTTGAATGACTAACCGGGATTTATTTCTAATAACCTCTCCTTGTTCATTCATTTTATTTTTACAAACCCATTTAGTTCCAATTATAGTTTTATTTTCAGGTCTAGGAACAAGTTCCAAAACATCATTTCTAATGAATTGATTTAGTTCTTCTTTCATAGCCAAAATCCATGAGTAATCAGTTGATGCTTCTTTTGGATTTTTGGGTTCAATGGTTGATATAAAGGCTACATTGCTCATTTTACTTAGTTGATTTCTAGTTTTAACAACAGATTGCATATCTCCTAATATATTTTCTATAGGATGATCTTTTAAAAGTTTAGTCCTTTTATTAGGATGATTAATTTCATTATTAGTTTTAGTTGACTCTTGATTTTGAGTGATTAAATCCTCGTCATCATTTGTATCTTCAAAAGTTTTGAGATTTTCATCGAATGGAACATGCATTGTTTCTTCGATGGTGTTTGTTCTTAAATTAAACAGTCTGTATGCTTTAGTTCTATTAGAATATCCGATAAAGATATCTTTGTCGGACTTAGGATCAACTTTATCTAAGTTATCTTTTTGTATTTAAAATAAAACATTTACTTCCAAAAATTCTAAAATAAGATACCTTAGGTTTCTTTGAGTGAAGAAGTTCATAAGATGTCTTATCAGTTAAATGTCTAAATAAAATTCTATTTAAAATATAACAGGCGGTAGCAACTGCTTCTGCTCAAAAACACTTTGGTAATTTACTATCTGAAAGTATAGTTCTCGCACTCTCTTGAATCGTCCTAGTTTTACGTTCTACTACTCCGTTTTGTTGTGGAGTTCTTGAAAATGAAAAATTGGGAGTTATTCCCTTTTTATTGCAGAATTTGTCAAACTTTTCATTTTCAAATTCACCACCATGATCGCTAAAAATGGTTATAATTTTTAGAGAAAGTTGATTTTGAATCCTTTTTGTAAAGTTCTTAAAGAATTCAGAAGTATCACTTTTATGTTTCAAAAATATTGTCCATGTAAATGTATAATAATCTTCTTCAATTACAAAAACATATTTACTATGATTTGTTGACAGAGTTTGAGATGGACCAAATAAATCGAGGTGAAGTAATTCAAGAGGTTCTGAAGTTGAAATCATATCTTTTAATTTAAAGGAACTTTTTCTAAATTTTCCTAATTGACATGCATCACATAGACTATCTACTTTAAAATTCATTTTAGCGAGACCTCTTACTAGATCACGTTTTGACAGTCTAGGTAAGAATTTGAAATTCAAATGTCCAAATCTCTTATGCCAAATCAAGGGTCACTTGTATTTGCCAAAAGACATAAGTTATCATTTGAGACTTTCATACTAAGAATATAAATATTCTTTTTCCTAATTCCCTCAAATATTATGGTTGAATTATTATCTTCAATGTGACACTTATATTTTTCAAATTTAATTTTATATCCTTTATCGCAAAGTTGACTTATACTTAGTAGATTATGTTTCAGTTTCTTAACTAGCAAAACATTAGTAATAATAGGAGTTTCAGAGTCACCGACTTTGCCGATGCAATCACATATCCTTTTGAATTGTCTCCAAAGTTAACCAGTCCTCCGTATTTGTATATTATATCATTCAGCATATTTTGATTGCCACTCATGTGTCTACAGCATCCACTATCGAGTATCCATTTATTCTTTTTGATCTGCACAATTTGTCCATTGTGGATTGATTCCTCAACAACCATAAAGCATGTTTCCTGCACATCATACAATTTTGGTAGACAACTTGAATTCGAATATTGATTATATGCTGACCCAAGAGACAATGATGACCTAAATATTTCTAACCTAGTATTAACAAGTTTTTCAAACATAGCCATTTTATAAAAAATTTCAAAAATCATATTTTGAAACTTTGAAAACCTTGCTCTGATACCAAATGTGAGAAATGTGGAATACGGATATTAAGGCTAGGATTTACACTAGAGGGGGGTGAATAGTGTTTAAAGGAATTACTAAATCTTTTTGAGTTTTTGTTAATTTGAACAAAAATGTATGCAATATTCAGACACGGATATGATTACAGAATCAAACACAGATGCAGAAATAATGTAAAAGCAATAAAGGAAAGAACACACCAGATTTTGTACTGGTTCGGAGTTACCCTTCATCCAGTCCCGCACACAAGTACGGATTTCCTTTCAAAAGCAATTATACAATTTCACCCTCGATTTCAAGGCCACGAGGTACACCACTCCATATTCACAATCTTTTGGGTATAGATACTTGATTTCAGGGGCAACAAGTTCACCCTATTGATTTCCAAGGCTACAATCACACCTTTTCTTACTTGATTGATTTCCAAGGCTACAATTACACCTTTTCTCACTTGATTGATTTTCAGGGCTACAATCACACCTTTTCTCGGTAAATTGTTTACAAAGAAGTCTATAACTCTGAATAGCACTGAGATCTTATTGAGATAGTGATACAGAATCAAACTAGAAATGATCTAGTTAGATTCAATGTTGATTTCGGCAGAGTAATGGTAAGAATGTGTATAAAGAAATGTGGATGAAGAAGAGGAGTGAAAACCAGAAAAATATGAATATAAATTCGTTCAAAACTACCCCTACATATAGTAGAACAATAGCCATGTCCATTCGTGAAAGGATAAGACGAATAGACACTTCCTTTGAAATTCAATTTTTTGAAATAAACTGCTACCATGTCGACATGGGGTACATGAGGATGTCGACATGCCAAAGGAAATTTTAATGATTTTTTTTTCTTTGAAAATAACTTCTATCTTATATTAAAACTATTTTAAACTTTACAAATATACTTAACTATAGTTAAAATACATAAATAAATATAGAGAATAATATTTTGATATATATATATATATATATATATATATATATATAATTTTATATTTAAATCTAAGTATAAATATTTATTAAAAAATAGTTTAAAACCAAGGATAATTTTGATTTTGGAAATAAAGATTATTTTAAGGCTAAAAGTATTAAAACCAAGATAGATGTTTTTGATTCTTTTAAAAGGAAGATTGTGAAAACATTTTGAAAACAAGATATAATTTTGTAAAATATTTTGAATAAAAGTTAGTGGATACAAAACAATGTTTCACTAGATTTTTGTAGGTTCCATCCTACTTAGGGTTCCATTCCTTTACAGGCTCGAAGTGGATTCCATTCCACGAATAAATTGGATTTTAAGATGCCAGTGCTTTTTTAGGAGTTTTAACAAAATTCCTAATTAAATTACTTATTATTGAAATCTTGAGCTCCTGATAATCTTGATACTCATGAGTGTTCAATCTTGATATCTTGAATCTCTATATTGTACCGTCTTCATTCTTGGTACCTGCATGGTTAGATCCTGCATATACATATATATCTAAACTGTAATGTTAGTATTTATATTTTATAATCTTATTCTAAGGTTGTTGTCATCAAAACCATCATCCCAAGGACTAACGGTCATCACCTTAATAGAAACATATCAAATTAGAAATCATAGGATCAACATAATAAGTGAATATACATATATAGAAATCACCATCAAAAACAAAAATATCAATAAATAAGATATCACTAAGTACAATCAGGCTGGCATATATCATTGCCCAAATATCTCTCAATCTTAATAAAACACCATCAGTAATATATATATATATATATATATATATATATAATAGGATAGTCTGCCTATCTATATGAATGAGAAATCAATATACCTTGATCATATATCATAGGTATAATCTCATCTTCTCATATGTATACTATCAAAAATATCATGATGGGATATGACTGTACGACAGGCATGAAGTAACAAATAGAGCCATATATATAAATAACAATATGTGGGTCATATAGCCCATATCTATAATAAAGTGAGGTGTATTAATAGTATATGCTAATCTACTACTCCGTTAGTACCAGAAAAAGAATGATAGCACTACAAGAAAATCAGCCTTTGGTTGCATAAAATGGTGGCATTTTTCCCTAAATGAAACCAATAACATTTCATCCTGTATTATAAACGCGGTAAAAAGATTTCACTATCCCGCGCATACCAAAATGTTTCCGCGTAAATACAATAAACGTAACCAGTATGTTTGTGCTCTCTCACTTAGAAAGTTTTAACCTAATCCCAAATTGCTTCAACAAAAGCAAACAAACCCTTTCTTCTTACAACGAACAATGGCGGCAACACTGCAATCCTTCTCCTCCTCGCTTTCACTTTCATCCTCCTTCAAATCGCTATCGCTCTCCACATCCCCAAAGCCCCTCCCGAAACCCTACAAATTCCAAATCAAATCCAGCATGAAGGCCGGAATAGGAGTAATGGGGGCCAAACTGGGCATGATGACCTACTTCGACCCCGATGGCACCGTCGTCCCCGTCACGGTCATTGGCTTCCACGAGGGGAACATCGTGACTCAGGTGAAAACAACGAACACCGACGGATACAATGCGGTTCAGGTGGGGTACAGGCGTGTACGGGAAAGGAAGCTAACGAAGCCCGAGATGGGGCATTTGAATAAATCGGGAGTGGTGCCGCTCCGTCATTTTCAGGAGTTTAGGCTGGTAGACGTGGATGGGTTCGAGGCAGGATAGAGGTTGGTGGTTGGGAAGTTGTTCAGTGAAGGCGATTTGGTTGATGTGGCCGGGACTACTATTGGAAAAGGGTTTCAAGGTAAGCTTTCCTTCTTTGCATTTTGCGGATTGTATACAGTACATTGCATATAATTTTTCAAAAGTGTTGTTCATCACTTCATATTACGAAAAACAGAACTTAATAAATGAAAACTTCCAAATGTTGCTCCAACTAAAGAAAAGTAAGTACTTCACTCAGTTTGCTCAGGAGTTTCAAGCCATGTATTCATCAACCATTTGAAGTTGTCAAACCAAGCTTGTCAATTTTCACCTTGTGCTTGACAAATTGTTCATTCTAATGGGTTTTTGGGTTTGAGAAAAGAAGAGTGGGTAATAAGAAGTCTAGAACACGGTGTATTTAGAACTATTGTTGTTAACCATGCTTTAGGTAATGAACATACTCTTACTGTTAGTCTTCTAAGAATGCATTCCCATAGTTACTATGCAGATGTCTGCGTTATCAATTAATTTATTTTGCTATTAATACAACACTATCACTTTTTATTTATTAAAATCTGGTAAAATTAGTTGGATATGGATGCAATCGGTCGGTTTTAATCGATTCAACTTAAGATAACAAACAAAATTAAAGTATCTAATCAACGTGGATTTAGTGCTCAAGATACACACATACAATATGGATTAAGTGCTCATGTATTTAGCATCTCTTTAAGGCTAATAAAAAGTTAGATTTTAATACTACATATTTTCACTCATACAGGTTTTAGAATCCTTGACAATGTTCATATACAATAAATACAAACACACAATGTGTATGTGTATGTGTGTGTAAACACACATGTATATTTGTTATTCTTATTAGCATTTACTATGTGTATATAATATAAACTAAATTTTTTAAAGTTCACATTGGAAGCCATAGTAGTTGAGTGAATAAACTAGAAAGTTGCCACTGCAAATGCAGTTTGAAAACCAAGTTCAGAAACTTAGTTCGAAAATAGAGTTTGTAGAGCACTCCATATAGGTGATTGGCAATGGTCTTTTAATCTCCATCAACCCCGCTAGTGGCTCTGAAGTTTAAAAAAATATTGGTTGATAGACGTTTATATATGATTTTGGTATCTGTACATAATCAATCACCTGTGTGTTATGGTTAGCCTATGATAAAAATGTTGAATAGATAAAGAATTATATGTTGATTCTAAAATTGTTATACATCTTCAAATTTAGATGGATATTTGATTAGTTGTTGGATTAATCTCAATTTTCGGTTAGTTAGGAGAAAATCATGGTCACTCATTTTGAGATTAATCCAACAAAGATGATAAAACTCACTTGATATTTAATTTTTAGAAATATCGTTAACAAAATTAACTACTTTTGTACTTTCCTATACGTTGCTGAACTTGAGAAAACAATAAAGCTGTAGCCATTAGCTTTATCTACTCTTGTTTTCTATTTATTGTCGCACAGGAATTTCTTACAACTACAAACAATATTAAAAACTTCTGTCTAAAGTACAAAAGCTGGGCATAATTCTTGTATCACAACATCATTATGTATTGAATTAGTCCTATGAGAAAATGAGAATCAAATACCATATTTATCAAATTGGTAAATGAATTTAACTCTTACCGATTCATAATCAATAAAATCATTCAACACTTGCAGTCAAATCAGATAGATTCGTGCAGAACAATTAGTAGAATAAGTGGATTGAGAAAACGAACCATTGTTTTCTTCACATATGTTACTCGATAGATTAAAGCATCCTTTCTAGTTTCTAATGATTCTCTAAAAAGAAGTATATAAGCCGAAACAGAATGATTAGCGGACAGAGGAGTAGATTCAGCTGTTAGATTCGACTGTTATAGTATATAAGCCGAAAGAGAACAATTAGTAGAGCAGTTAGATTCAGCTGTGCCTTCAACTTAAAGTAAATATACATTTGCTTGTTTGCAAAGACTCAACTTATATAGCTTTTGAAATGTTTCTCATTCTATTCGCATTTATTATTCTATCTTTATTTGGTTTTTACTACGATAGACGTGAATTCACATATAGTTTCATGCTTTTTTAGTTTCCTTCTTTAGGATGCATGTACATTTTCAATGTTTAATACTCCATTTGACTATTATGGTATTAAAGAACTATGTTTAGCTTATTTGTTAGTAGTACCATGTATACAATAGTAGTAAATATTACTACTTACTATATACATATAAGCAATAATATCATTGACTGTTGCATACAATTACCTGGAAGTTAGTAAATATTAATTTATAGTAATATATGGTCAAATGAGTTTCCAAATAGAACCTTTCTTGCATACTATTTACAGAATGATACTTGTCCCTAATTAGTACTTATAATTTCATTTCATAATATTGCATTTCCACCAATCTAACAAATAAATTTGGTGCAAAAGGTGTGGGGATGGCAGAAAAACACCAAAATTTAAAACTCCAAGAAAAAAGAAAATAGTCAGAGTTGGCTGTTTTAACTTGCTCATTTTGTAATGGGGAAACCCTTTACTATTCAGAAATTTCACACTTTTCTTTCTTTATTTTTTCTATTCATTTTACCACGAGGTAGTTTCAACTATAGAGACGTAGTCAATAAAAGTTTGTTATATTTTGAAGCCCAACGCTCAGGTCATCTTCCCTATAATCAACGTGTAAAGTGGCGTGGCCATTCTAGGCTAGCTGATGGCCTTGATCAAGGAGTAAGTTTTTGTTTTGTTTTTTTTTTGTTTCATTATTTCTTGTTTAACTAAAATAAATATTATTCACATGCATTTATGATAAGTATTTGTTATACATGTACATTTGGACACTTCAATGCAGGTTGATTTGGTTGGAGGATACTACGATGTAGGAGACCATGTAAAATTTGGATTGCCAACGGCTTTTACAATTACATTGCTGTCTTGGTCAGTAATTGTGTATGAAAAAGATATCAAAGCAGTCGATGAATTTGAACATGCATTAGAAGCAATTACTTTACTAAAGCTCATACACATCCTTGTGTTCTTTTGGTTCACGTATGTGCAACAGAAATTTCTTCTGGTTTCCTGTCTTGGATTATTTTCAAAAGAAACACAATTAGCATGACTTTCTGTGACGACCCTCCTTTCTCTCCATAGAAAGATGCAACATTTTTAAGAAAGAAAAGGATAGAAAAGAGAAAGATGGAAAAGAAAGAAAGAAACAACATCAGAATCTCAACAGCGGAACGAATAAATTATATTAATCACATAATGTTTTACATAGTATCATATACATCAGAGATACACAGCTTATTCAACACATACTAGACAGTTATAAATACCTGTCTAGTTATACAACTCAATTATATCCATCCCTTAATCACCCTTTTTAAATAAATTAATTAACCTTTAATTACAGATTAATTAATTATTAATTATCAATTAATAAACCTTAATTATCAATTAATAAAACTTAATAACAAATTAATTAATACTTAAATAAATTAGTTAATTAATCCTTAATAACAATTAATTAACCTTTAATAATAGTTAACTAATCCTTGATTAACTTTAATTATAGATTAATAACTTCTTAATTATTAATTAATAAAACCTAATTATTAATTAATAAAACTTAATGACAAATTAAATTCTTTTTTATTACAAAGTAATTAATCTCTAATTAATAATTAATCAATCCTTAACTAATTAATTAATCGTTAACCATTAATTAATAATCTCTAATTATCTAATTAATTAAACTTAATTATAAAATTAATTAACCTCTAATTAATTAACTTATAACCCTAAATTATTAATTTAAATCAATTAATTAAATCAATTAGTTACTCTTACTTAATTCCTTAATTAATTCTTAATCATTTTTAATTAAATTAATTACTCATATCTAATTTTTTTAATTAATTTAATTACTATTAAGATATTAAAGCTTTAATTATCATTAAGATAAAACAACATCTTACTATTAACTTAATTAAAACATTTATCTTAATAATTAACCTTTCTTAATTAAATCTTTAATTAAGTTTTAAAATACTCATTTAACACGGTAAATTAAAATTATCAAAACATAACATCTTTTAAATGCTTTAACCATTAATAAGTAAAAGTTTTTAAAACTATTTCAATTTTAAATTCAAAAACTTGTCTTTAAAATTCATTTCTACTTAAGTTTTAAAATAACTTTAAATTAAACAAATTTCAACTTCTTATTGAAATGTTAAAGAAACATTTATTTTTATAAAGAATAGTATTCAAAAACAAATAGATTCATTACCAAAGTTCAAAACATTCTTTATTTAAATTGAAACCTGTTTTATAAATACTTTTTAAAACTTATGAAAATTTCTTTTAAATCATCTGCTTCAGATTGAACCTGAGAAACACTTAAACCATTCCAAGTTCAATTTTATTTTTAAGTTTTAAAGGTTTACTTTTTAAATTTTAAGAACCTGCAACAATTAAAACTTACAGGCAACCACACCAAACTACTCGAGTTTAAACTCGAGACATAAACTCAAGATCACGAGCTTCTCTTCGAGTCACAACCCAACCCAACCCAAAATCCTACAAGCACCAAAACACCCTTGTGCATATGCACCAGCGTCGGGATCACCTTCCACCTCCGATGAACTCTCCAGCATAACGAACTTCAATGCAGCAACCATCTCCTATCCTCCAAAAGCCATCACCGGCCTCAGATCCAAATTGAGCTACCCAGTTAAAAACTAGAATCAACAACCTGCCCAACATCCACTTCGAAGTCACATCTCCGACCATCTAGCGACTTGCAACTCTGGCCACTCCACCTCCAAACATCCACGAACCCATTCCCGAAGTTTCCCCAAACTCGATGCATCAGTGAAGTAGCAGTGGACCAATTTTCAAGTTCGAACAAAACTAGGTTTAAAATCCTAAATCACCACACCGCCGTCGCCATGACCATCAGAAACCTTCCCTGACATTTTTGCCAAGAGCCTTGATCGTCAACCTAGCTCCAACAGGAACCATGAACTTCCCAGTCACTTTGATCATTAGATATCACCCAAAAACCCATTTCCAGATATTTCCAAAATTTACCATCAATACTTCATTAAAAATTATGATTTTTGTTTTAAAAATCATAACTTTTAAAGATGATTCAAGTTAATATCTTGAATCAGTAAATTTGAGTGAAAGATTTTAACATGTTAAAAGAATTCCACCTATATTATTTTGATTCCAGAGAATTCCCACATCTATTTTGATGGAAAAAAAATTTAAACTTAAATTTATGTTTAAACAAACATCTCCTATTTAAAACTTAAAACCTAACAATGAACTGATAAGAGATTTGAATTTTTCTTCTATTCCTATTCTCTGTAGTTTAAAAAAGGGAAGAACAATCAAAGAAAATACATGCACAGTCATTTACATTCATATACACAGATCATACACTTATATATGCACATGCAAGCATTAATTATTTCAGAAATCTAAGAAGCAACAAAAAGTTATTATTTAAGATTCATAAATAGATGTTTACTCACCTTTTTAATTAAATGCAGAGAGCTTGATCTTGATGATAAAACTGGAAAGCTTGCTTTGTTTTTTATTTTCTGAAAGCTTTGCCTTCCTTGTGACTTAAAAACTGAAATGCTTAGTTGATTGAGATGATACAAACTTTGACTACTGGTTGCATGCCTGAACTTTGATTATTTGTGGATTCCAGATTATAGTTGAATAGAACTACAGGCTTTGATAAAAGAGGTTATAGGTTTTGTTCTTGAGGAAATCATAGGGTTTGTGTTTTTGGTTTGCTTCAAAATGGATTTACAGGTTTGAGCATTGATTTGAAAAGAATGTTTACAGGCTTGAGAAATTCCAAATTTCAAAGTTGTTTGAACTTAGAAGATCACAGGTATTTGAAAATGTTTTGAGAAGATTGCTTGAGATGGTTACAGACTTAGTAATTGCTTTGAGGATTAGTTGACAGGTTTTGTGTTTAAACTTGAAGAAGATTTACAAGAAATGATTCTTGCATTTCTGGTTTTGCAATTTGTTTTTGAGAAGATGAATCAGGTTTTGATTTATGCATTTCTAGTTTGAAAAGTTGTGGATTGCATGAAAATTTCTAGTTTTTTGGAAATGAACTCATCTTTCTTAGATTTAGAACTGAGATAAAAAAAAGAAGGGGAAAGATAAAATTTTATAAGTTAATTTTAGATTTTATAAAAATTAAAAGAAAATTCAAATAATGTGACACTTGTCTCTTACTTTGATTAATATGTTAACACATGTACTTAAGAGGTTTATAACTTTAACACTTGTAATAATTTATTCTTATATTATTTTAAAATGATTTTAAAAGTTTTTAAATTAATTTTCCTAATAAACAAATACATTTATAAATTTATAAATGCTTTCTAAATTTATATAAATACAATCTTTTAAAAGAAAATAAATAAAACCAAATATAATTTAAATAAAAATCATATATAATATTTTAAACTCATTTTTAAATGCTAATTCAAAAAGCTTTTGTATTTATTCCTATTAAATAAATACTTTTTTCCAAATTTCTATAAAAAAATTTCTTTAAAAAAAATATGAGACAAATATTATTTAAAATAAAAATCTTATTTTTAAATAAAAACTTTCTCCATATATTTTAAATCCAATCTATATTATTATTTTAAGATATACATTCCTTTAAATTCCATTTTTAAATTCAAATTCAAAGTCAGTTTAAACTCCAAATTTAAAGTCAATTCAAATAAACATAGATATCCATTTTAAACAAACACATTATTAATTGTAAATAATAATCCTATTTAAAATTAATTTTAAATACACAGATATATATATTTAAACATACTTATTAAATTTTAAAATACTAAGTCTTATTTATAAAATAACACAAATTAAATAATTATTCTTATTTAAAATCAATTTATAACCATAATTAAAAAACATCACATTATTAATTGTTTTGATATTTATATTTGAAAATAACAATTTTATCAATTTTAAACAATTTAATTAAGAGATTATCTCATTTTAATTCCTTGAAATTCTGGGATATCACATTCCTCCTCCCTTAAAAGAATTTCGTCCTCGAAATTTAAAACAAAGATAATCCAAGGTTTTATTTTATTTCAACCAATTCAAACATACATATCAGCCATACATAACCAATCAAACAATTTCATCCAAACAAACAATTCAATCAAACAACTCTAGCTATCTGGACACAGATCCAGATAAGCTTCCTTAAATTATCTCGAGTTTCCCAGGTACAAACATAGGGATATATGCTTTACTAAGTCCAAACTAGCTATACTACTAAGCTACTGAGCTCCTACTCGTCTACATCTATAATCTGCACAAGATATCAGACCACAAACAAGACTGATCAACAACTAAATCCTTCAGGACTACTGGTTCCAAAACAAGTGATGGACCAAACACGTACTTCCTCAGAGACACGTTAAATACCTTGAATTCCAGTCTTCCAAATTGGCAATTCAACTCTTCAGACCAAAGCACCGATCCTTACAAAAACTGAGAAGAATCTAATATACCTCGGAGCTAACCTCATAATCTTTCCAAATCTTATTGCTCCCTTCCCCCGGAGAAAATCTCAACAGAAACAAAGTCTCGAACTTCGAATTCCAAATTCCTCCATCTCTTAACCTCAAAACTCTGCTTACGATCTTGGGTTGTTCACAGATCCTTTCTGATCAGCTCAACCTTCGCTGATGCTTCTTGAAACAAACTGGATCAAAAACAATCCAACACAAAGATTCTCTCAAGATCTACCCAAAATCAAAATCTCAAACTCCACTTCAGAATCATCAGAAGATTACAACCTACTTCTCCTATCCAAAAAAGACAGAACAAGATCACTTGCCAACTTGCCTCAGATCCTGAAAAACTCCAGTAAAAACTCTCTAATCCAAAACACTGCAACTTCCAGTTGTTTCTACTCTAGAACAGCTGCCATATTGCTTCCGCTGCACCACTCTGATCTGGAGCAGATGAGAATGTCGTCGATGAACACGAGCACAGACTAAACATGACATCCCAAAAATATGGTTCAACAGAAGTTCCAAGAAATACAGAGCTGCTTGACCAAAACCCCATCCTAGGAGACATCCTTCTACTCAGCTGAATTACCGATAGCTTCACGAACCAAGTCAATACAGAACTCAATCCTCAATGCGGGCAAATCTCTAACTTCCCTAAAGATATCCGAAAAATCTTCGATAACTCCATAACTCCTACATCCTCTAGAGATGCCTCAAACCCAAGCAAAAGATTATCTAAGATAATCACCCAAACTATCGCAAGTCACTTTTGCGATCATCCCAACCTAAATTCCAAAGATATTATTCTCTCTTTACCAATTAGAACATCTTACCTTATCCAATCCATTTGAAGAAATGGATCCACTCTACAGCTTCTGAACTCCACCTCAAAGAAACTTCTAAGCCAAAAGATTCCTGCTGGAACACAAAACACTTCTGAGCTGCACCGTTGACACAGATGCTAAAGACTTCTTATCCAAAGCTCATGAGAAACCCGGACCTCCAACCAAACACATACATCCTGCCGAACTCAGCTACAATACCAAAGCAGACACACTTCCTTAAACTTGCGCCAAAAGAAAACATCTTCGGAGACATCCATGGTCACTGCGTCTCATCACGCAACTACTACTTCCTGAGGTTGCCAAGATACCGTCACTTGCTTCTGCCTAACCGACAGATCCAAACTCTCAAAAATCCGCTCACACGAGCGCGACCAAACTTACACTTCAAAGATGAACTCCAAACCTTAACAGGTTTCCTTCAGAGATCAATCAAATCCTTACACCAAGCTGCAAAGCATACTCGAGATAGTTCTAGGTCTACAATCTCGACAGATACACTTCCAACCTCAAAGTCCAACCATTGGTAGTCGTGCTACAAACCACTACCCTATCTACCTTTATAACTTATGTTGGAAAACCCAAACAGGTAACCCAACAGATAGTGTGACGCCCCACCTCTATACCCACGCTAGCCAAGAACACTACGGAGCAATATTGTCAACTAGCACGGAGAATAAGGCTGTTAAGGAGCGACCATCCGTGCAATTGCTTTGTGCGAGCACCGCTATGTCGGATAGTATAACGCATTTGATTTCGGGAGGAAATCCGACACACCGATACAAACTCAAAGCTACTACACGGTGGCTATAATAATCTTCGGAAAACAAATATAGAAATAAACATAACATAAATCAGTCACAGATAATTCATATCACAAAGGCGGAAGAAGATATGAATATATAACTAACACATGAAAGTGTACATCAGAGTAGTGGTCAAAAAGATCCACAATAATACAAAAGAATAGCAACACGTGCTATACAAAAGAATACAACTATGAGTCTATATCTCAAGTGTATACAACAAAAACTGCTAATCTAAATAGTTAGCCAAAAGTCAGAGTAGCAAATCCCATAAGAGAAGTCAAGCAGAAGCACCGGTAACATCTCGGTCTGACCCGAGTATTATTTATAAGAAAATTATAAACGGATCAGTCTAGCTAAAATATCACATGACATGATATAGAATTAGAGATATGGCATAAACATATGATGACCATAATGGCATACTACTATAAGTACGTAATTGAAAATCAACATGAGATTAATCAATATCACAAGAATCTTCTCAAAGATCCAAAAAGGGTTTCATACCCAAAACTTGTATTCACAACAAGTCAATGACACACGAATTCACCAATGCACAAAAATTGATAAATCATATCAATGAAAATCACTAAAATTAGTGAAGCATAAATTCCAGAATCCAACACACGAAATCCAGAAATCATAAAAAGGGAAAGAGGCCTATCATATGACGGTCCGAAGACCATGGGGAGCTACCCCATATGTATGAGTCCAAATCACACAGATGAGGTCTAGACTAACCTTGCAGACAAAGAGATATGTGTGAGTCGAAATCACACAAATGGTGTCTAGTCTAACCTCGTAGACAGAAAAGATATGTGTGAGTCGAAATCACACAAATGGTGTCTAGACTAACCATGCAGATAAAGAAATAGGTGTGAGTCGAAATCACACAGATGAGGTCTAGTCTAACCTTATAGTCAAAGAGACATCGCACAATTGCTAGTCTAAATCATAAAAATGATCGTCATGATCACCGAGAAGTGTCAATTACACTAAGTTAGTAAATATATGAGTTTAGCTTCATGTCCCATAACCACTTGCTTAACTTAAATATTTACGAACAAACTGTAAATCTTCACTAGAAAATTGTCACAAAAGATTCAATCGAATAAGTCCAAGAATTAACCGGCGAAGTAAACGCAAGCATTTTATACCACTCATTTTACTAAGTCGTTTAATTAGATTTCTCATACGAGTGAAGTAAAGGTTTGTATATACTAGTAGATTGGAAAACGGTTTTATAAATGAGTTTGATATTGAAAATAGGGTTGAAATCATTTTGATGAAGAAGTTTTGATATTTACTACTAGTATTGAAACCTTTATATTTTTAAAGTGACAAATCATAGAAATGATTGTAGGAACAATCAATCATCAAAATTCACATTCAAAGACGTGAATAAAATCCAAAGAAATCGATACCGAATCCATCAAAATGGATATTCCCAAAAATCACGAAGAAAATGTCATCGAAGTCAATAATAAATGATAACAACAAAAGGGAATCAACACGAATCGATTGAAGTTGGAAATTCAAACAAAATAGGCAATATAGGCAAAAAGTGCAGATTCAGACGTCTGAAATCAAGGATTCAGATGTCTGAAATCAAGGATTCAGACATCTGAATCTGGAAAACCAAAAGTTTTCCAGAGTATATTTCAGACGTCTGAACCCTATATGTCAGACGTCTGAAATAGGCAATTTTTAGTCTATTTCCTTTCTGGTCCAAAACAAGCTAATTCAAACGTCTGAAATATGGATTCAGACGTCTGAATCTGGGAATACAAATCTTCCCAGTATAATATTCGAACGTCTGAATCTAACGTTTCAAACGTCTGAAACTGGGGTTCTGGGCATTCCCTGAACCTAGACCAAAAATGGCCGAAATAAATACCGGAAGCGATCGGACGAGCAACGACGACTAAGGATTTACGTCGAGCGACAACCCAGCCTTAACGGCTATTCGATACGCCTCAAATATCAATGTCCAAATATTCATAAAAGGATTTTCATAGATTTTGA
Organism: Allium cepa; assembly: GCA_030765085.1. Classification (NCBI taxonomy): domain Eukaryota; kingdom Viridiplantae; phylum Streptophyta; class Magnoliopsida; order Asparagales; family Amaryllidaceae; genus Allium; species Allium cepa. The sequence goes on from CM060934.1 coordinate 980,802,040, forward strand.
TTTCAAAACATCAAAGATTGGAATATACACCAAATCAATTCAAACCAAAATCAATTGCACAAGAATAAGTGTTAGGAATTCATACCTAACAATCGAAGATAATTATAGACAAAGATGTGAGATAAAAATCTCACCTTTGAACCCAAACAAATGAAGAAGAAGCTTGAAAGCAAAGGGAGAATCAACCACTCTTCAACACAACCCAAACGAGCTTGAATCTATGCTCAAAAAGAAGAACATTCCCAAAGTTAGGTTTAGGAATTTCTGAAATTCAAGAGAAAAGGAGTTGGAGAAGATGAAGAGAAGGCATACCAATGGGTTCTTGTATTAGTTTGGAGCTAGAGCTTGATTTGCAAAAGAAAACTATGGCTTGAGTTTCAATTTCCCAATCCACTCTCCATTGTTATAAAAGCTTGAGTATTAGGAAATTAGAAAGGAAGTAAATGAAGAGGAGAGGGTTGGGACTGAATACATAAGTGGGGTTATTGGGCTCAACCCAAACCAAAGCCCTAAGTAAAGAGTGGCAAAATTCCTCTAACTCCCAACATATCCAAGTTTATACTCAAAAAGATCGCAAACGGCATTTTGAACTCAATGGAAGTGGTCCCGGGTCCTAATTCGACCGTATGCAAAAAGTAGCTTTTCGGACTAAATTCCGAGTATCAATAAAATATTTAAATATAATATTTAAATATAAAAATCGATAAATATGCGGGTTGTTACAGACTCCCCTCCTTAAAGAAATTGCGTCCTCGCAATATTTAAGAAGAAGATATATAGTAACAACCATGAGAGCGTAATCAACATAAAAGAAATCTAAAATAAAAGGTTCACCTTAAAGAGCGCGGGAAAGTAAGTCTGGATGTGTTCGCTCGATGAACTCTCTAGATCCCCAAGAATAGTCCTTAGGATTTGAAGACCATTGAACTTTCACAAGCGGGACATCTTTATTTCAAAGGTGTTTGACCTCCGAAGCAATAATTCGAATAAGATGCTGCTCATAAGTTAAATTAGGTGAAACTTCAATCTCTTCCACAACACCGGTCTCAAGAATAGAATCGGAATCTCGAAGACATTTCCGTAGCTGAGAAACGTGAAACACATCGTGAATAGCAGAAAATTGAGCCGGTAATAAATGGCGATAAGCCATGGAACCAATACGTTCAGTGATAGGAAATGGCCCAATATATCGAGGCGCTAACTTCCCCGACCGACTGAAACGTACAACACCTTTCATAGGTGAAACACGAATAAAAACAAGATCTCCAACAGAAAATTCTAATTTGCTTCTTCGATTATCGGTATAGGATTTTTGTCTACTCTGGGCTTCTTTCATCCAATGTCGAATAAGTTCAATCTTTTCTGTGGAATCACGAATAAAGTCTGGACCTAAAACCAGCTTCTCACCGGCCTCAAGCCAACAAGAAGGAGATCGGCATGGCCTTCCATAGAGTGCCTCAAAAGGTGCCATACCAATACTAGATTGGAAGCTATTATTATAGGAAAATTCAACAAGAGGAATATGATCTTCCCAGCTTCCACCGAAATCAAGCACACAAGCATGAAGAAGATCTTCAAGAGTTTGATTCACACGCTCGGTTTGTCCATCGGACTGGGGGTGATAAGCGGTGCTAAAATTAAGCTTCGTTCCTAAAACTTTTTGAAGACTCTTCCAGAATCCACTAGTAAACAATGGATCGCGATCACTAACAATAGAAGTAGGAACTCCATGTAATTTAACAATCACTTTAACAAAGAGTTTGGCCAAAAGAGGAACGGTTTGGTTAGACCGAACGGGAATAAAATGGGCGGATTTAGTAAGTCTATCAACTATAACCCATAAGCTATCATGACCCGAACGAGAACGGGGAAGGCCATCTATAAAATTCATGGAAATTTGGTTGCAATAACCCACCGGGCCTTTGATGTTCGGCCTTAACGAGTTGGCAAGTCATGCAACATTTAACGAAGTTAGCGATGTCAAGTTTCATTCCCTCCCAATAATAAAGTCGCTTCATATCCGCGTACATTTTACTATTACCAGGATGAATGGTAAATTTAGAACGATGGGAATCTTCTAAAATGTCTTTATAAAGATTTCCAATATTTGGTACGATAAGTCTACCAAATTTCCGAATGCCGCCACGAGAATCAATATCGAAGTCTTTCAAACCTTCAATGTCAATTCTATCCTTAATATTTTGGCCAAGAAGAACCAGTTCAGGATCTAGCCTTTGAGCTTCAAGAATGCGGTCTAAGAGAGAAGGATGAGCCTCAAGGCTACATAAAACAAACGATGAGCATAAATCGGATACGCGCTCTCGAATCTCACAAGTGGATAAGATCTCGAGATCGTTCCATTCGGATATCATCATAGAAACAACTGCTTGCTGCTTACGGCTAAGAGCATCGGCGACACGATTACCCTTACCGGGGGTATAAAGAATATCAAGATCATAAGGAGAAAGGAACTCGAGCCAACGTTGTTGACGTAAATTAAGTTCCTTTTGAGAAAATAAATATTTCAAAGACTTATGATCCGTGTAAAGAATAAATTTCTCTCCCAATAGATAATGACGCCAAATTCGAAGGGCGAAAACAATAGCCGCGAGTTCTAGATCATGTGTGGCATATCTAGTCTCGGTCGGCTTCAATTGCCTAGAAGCATAAGCAATAACACGTTCTTTTTGCATAAGAACGGCACCCAAACCAACGTGACTAGCATCAGTATAAACAATAAAATCTCGATTCCCTTCGGGAATAACAAGAATAGGAGCATCAGAAAGGAATTCTTTCAATTTCTGAAAAGAGGCTTCACATTTGTCCGACCAAATGTATTTCACTCCCTTCTTAGTCAAGCCAGTAAGAGGCACGGAAATCTTAGAAAAGTATTTAATGAAACGATGGTAATAACCCGCCAATCCAAGAAAACTACGAATCTATGTCACACTCTCCGGTCTCTTCCAATCTTGAATCGCTTCAATCTTTGAAGGATCCACGGAAATTCTAGATTCTGAAATAATATGACCGAGAAACTTCACACGAGATCGCCAAAAGTGGCATTTAGAAAATTTCGCCTTTAATTGATTACTCCTAAGAGTTTCCAATACAATCCGAAGATGTTTCTCATGTTCCTCCTCGATTTTTGAATACACAAGAATATCATCAATGAATATGAGAACAAACCGATCGAGGAAATCTTTGAAAACTCGATTCATAAGGTCAACGAAATAAGACGGAGCATTCGTTAAACCAAATGGCATAACAAGCCATTCATAAGATCCATAACGGGTACGAAACGATGTCAAAGGAATACTATCCTCTGCAATGCGAAGCTGATGACAACCGATAGCCAAGTCCAATTGTGAAAAGACTCCAGCACCGCTAAGTTGGTCAAATAGATCATCAGTCTGAGGTAAATGATATTTATTTTTGATAGTAAGATCATTAAGCTTGCGGTAGTCAACACAAAGTCTAAGTGTACCATCGGATTTCTTCATGAAAATAGCCGAAGCTCCCCAAGGCGAGGAACTAGAACGAATAAATTGCTTCGTTACCAATTCGGATAATTGTTTGCGCATCTCCTCATTCTCCTTATTAGAAATGCGATAAGGAGGACGAGTAATAGGTTGAGCTCCAGGGATAAGATTAATTTTGAACTCAATTGCTCGCTTAGGTGGCAATCCTAAAATGGGCTCAAATATGTCGGAAAATTCACGAACAACGTGAATAAGAGCAATGACATCTTCCTCATCGTCATTATCGTCATCACGAGGATTTAAAGAATATAAAGATGCAGTCAAAGAAGAATCCGAATCTTTAAGAATAATAGAAATCTGCTTTACAGATTACAGGTGCCGGAGATAAATAGTCCGCTCGGGACATAGGATGTGAGCTTCATAACGGTTAAGCCAATCCATTCCCAAAATCATTCCAAAGCCTAAATAACGCATGACATGCAAATCGGCTAGGAAGGAAAAAATCGCATAAAATAATCTCCACATCTTTACAAAGCAAACTAAGAGTTGCGGATCCACCAACCGGATTCACAATTCTTAAAGAAGTCATTAAAGCAAAAACACTTAAAGAAAATGTATCGACAAGTTCCTTTGATATAAAAGAGTGGGATGCACCCGTATCAAAGAGAACTCGAATAGGTTGATCACGAAATATAATAATACCATCAAGGATAGAATGAGATATACCTTGACCACGAGATGTGTTGCCAGGGGATTGAGCAACGTTTAACTTCCCCTCCTTCTTGCCTTCAAGTTTGAGGCATTGATGTATATAATGGTCCGGGCTCTTACAATAGCGACAAAATCTGGGATTCGAACAGTTGTTCGAAAAATGATCCCTAGATCCACAGTTGAAGCATTTCCCACTACTAGGAGAAGAAGCCTTTGCAGTAGGAGTTGCTTGCTTTCCCTTTTTGTTGGGATAAGGACCTTTGAATTTGTTTGGCCTCTTCTTGTTGTTGAAGTTTGGTTTGGAACCCACCACTTCAACATCACTTTCCCTATCCGCCTCTTCAAGACGAAGAGCAATATCAATGAGTTGGTCGAAGGGAACTTCTAATTTTAGAAGTAATGGCTTCTTGAGATTTTTGTTTAAGCCATAGACAAATCTTTAGTTCTTCTTCAATGGGGTGTTGATGTATTCAACCCCATATTTGGAAAGTGACTCGAAGGATGCAACATAATCAGTCACGGAGGCTTCACCCTGAACAAGGTGTATGAAACGTCGAGCCAATGTCACTTTCTCTACTTCTGGCATGAATTTTAATTCGAAGCATTCCTGGAATTGCTCCCAGGTGAGATCCGCTTCATTAATCTCAGAAATAAGAAGTTCGTACCAGTCCAATGCTCTCTCTTGGAGCATACTGGAGGCCACCTGAACTCGGTGAAGATCAATGAGATTCATGCGAGAAAAGATTCGATCGCATGCTCTTAACCAAGCATGGACTTCAATAATTGTTTCAGAACCTTTAAATGGCTTCACACCCAGGTTGGTGTAATCATTGCACAAACGTGCAAACCCAGATTTAGGGTGGGTAGGTTCCGGATTAGAACCAGCTGCTTGAGCATTCGTGACAAGGTCAAGAAGTTGTTGGGTAGTCATAAAAACTCCACCTTGGGGTGGAGCACTAGATGATCCAGCTCTGGGACGACCAGGTCTAACCATTTCTCTTCCTTAAGAAGGAAAGAAGAGAAAGAAGAAGATTATTCACTAATGAATATCAAGCAATCTTGCGAGATAAAACAAGGAATCATAAAGGATATAGGATGAATGGGTACGACGACTCGATTTAATCCTAAGATATAACTCCTAAGGTGGACTTAGGACGATGATCCTTGTTAAGTTATTCTACATTGTTCCGAAGTTTGGCTTTGATACCAAGCTGTGACGCCCCCCCTCTACACCCACGCTAGCTAAGAACACTACGTAGCAATGCTGTCAACTAGCGCGGAGAATAAGGCTGTTAAGGAGCGACCATCTGTGCAATTGCTTTGTGCGAGCACCGCTATGTCGGATAGTATAACGCATTTGATTTCGGGAGGAAATCCGACACACCGATACAAACTCAAAGCTATTACACAGTGGCTATAATAATCTTCGGAAAACAAATATAGAAATAAACATAACATAAATCAGTCACAGATAAATCATATCACAAAGGCGGAAGAAGATATGAAATTATAACTAACACATGAAAGTGTACATCAGAGTAGTGGTCAAAAAGATCCACAATAATACAAAAGAATAGCAACACGTGCTATACAAAAAAATACAACTATGAGTCTATATCTCAGGTGTATACAACAAAAACTGCTAATCTAAATAGTTAGCCAAAAGTCAGAGTAGCAAATCCCAGAAGAAAAGTCAAGCAGAAGCACCTGTAACATCTCGGTCTGACCCGAGTATTATTTATAAGAAAATAATAAATGGATCAGTCTAGCTATAAATATTAGATGACATGATATAGAATAAGAGATATGGCATAAACATATGATGACCATAATGGCATACTACTATAAGTATGTAACCGAAAATCAACATAAGATTAATCAATATCACAAGAATCTTCTCAAAGATCCAAAAAGGGTTTCATACCCAAAACTTGTATTCACAACAAGTCGATGACACACGAATACACCAATGCACAAAAATTGATAAATCATATCAATGAAAATCACTAAAATTGGTGAAGCATAAATTCTAGAATTCAACACACGAAATCCAAAAATCATAAAAAGGGAAAGAGGCCTATCACATGACGGTCCGAAGACCATGGGGAGCTACCCCATATGTGTGAGTCGAAATCACATAGATGAGGTCTAGACTAACCTTGCAGACAAAGAGATATGTGTGAGTCGAAATTACACAAATGGTGTCTAGTCTAACCTCACACACAGAAAAGATATGTGTGAGTCGAAATCACACAAATGGTGTCTAGACTAACCTTGCAGATAAAGAGATAGGTGTGAGTCGAAATCACATAGATGAGGTCTAGTCTAACCTTGCAGTCAAAGAGACATCGCACAATTGCTAGTCTAAATCATAAAAATGACCGTCATGATCACCGAGAAGTGTCAATTACACTAAGTTAGTAAATATATGAGTTTAGCTTCATGTCCCATAACCACTTGCTTAATTTAAATATTTACGAACAAACTGTAAATCTTCACTAGAAAATTATCACAAAAGATTCAATCGAATAAGTCCAAGAATTAACCGGCGAAGTAAACGCAAGCGTTTCATACCACTCGTTTTACAAAGTTGTTTAATTAGATTTCTCATACGAGTGAGGTAAAGGTTTGTATATACTAGTAGATTGGAAAACGGTTTTATAAATGAGTTTAATATTGAAAATAGAGTTGAAATCGTTTTGATGAAGAAGTTTTGATATTTACGACTAGTATTGAAACCTATATATTTTTAAAGTGACAAATCATAGAAATGATTGTAGGAACAATCAATCATCAAAATTCACATTCAAAGACGTGAATAATATCCAAAGAAATCGATACCGAATCCATCAAAATGGATATTCCCAAAAATCACGAAGAAAATGTCATCGGAGTCAATAATAAATGATAACAACAAAAAGGAATCAACACGAATCGATTGAAGCTGGAAATTCAAACAAAATAGGCAATATAGGCAAAAAGTGCAGATTCAGACGTCTGAAATCAAGGATTTAGACTTCTGAATCTGAAAAACCAAAAGTTTTCCAGAGTATATTTCAGACGTCTGAATCCTATATGTCAGACGTCTGAAATAGGCAATTTTTAGCCTATTTCCTTTCTGGTCCAAAACAAGCTAATTTAGACGTCTGAAATATAGATTCACACATCTTAATTTGGGAATACAAATCTTCCCAGTATAATATTCGGACGTCTGAATCTAACGTTTCAGACATCTGAAACTGGGGTTCAGGGCATTCCTCGAACCTAGACCAAAAATGGCCGAAATAAATACCGGAAGCGATCGGACGAGCAACGACGACTAAGGATTTACGTCGAGCGACAACCCAGCCTTAACGGCTCTTCGATACGCGTCAAATATCAATGTCCAAATATCCATAAAAGAATTTTCATAGATTTTGATTTCAAAACATCAAAGATTGGAATATACAACAAATCAATTCAAACCAAAATCAATTGCACAAGAATAAGTGTTAGGAATTCATACCTAACAATCGAAGATAATTATCGGCAAAGATGTGAGATAAAAATCTCACCTTTGAACCCAAACAAATGAAGAAGAAGCTTGAAAGCAAAGGGAGAATCAACCACTCATCAACATAACCCAACCGAGCTTGAATCTATGCTCAAAAAGAAGAACATTCCCAAAGTTAGGTTTAAGAATTTCTGAAATTCAAGAGAGAAGGAGTTGGAGAAGATGAAGAGAAGGCTTACCAATGGGTTCTTCTATTAGTTTGGAGCTAGAGCTTGATTTGCAAAAGAAAACTAGGGCTTGAGTTTCAATTTCCCATTCCACTCTCCATTGTTATAAAAGCTTGAGTATTAGGAAAATAGAAAGGAAGTAAATGAAGAGGAGAGGGTTGGGACTGAATACATAAGTGGGGTTATTGGGCTTAGCCTAAACCAAAGCCCTAACTAAAGAGTGGCAAAATTCCTCTAACTCCAAACATATCAAAGTTTATACTCAAAAAGATCGCAAACGGCGTTTTGAACTCAATGGAAGTGGTCCCGAGTCCTAATTCGACCGTATGCAAAAAGTAGCTTTTCGGACTAAATTCCGAGTAACGATAAAATATTTAAATATAAAAATCCATAAATATGCGGGTTGTTACAGATAGGTAGAAATATATATATAGTTATATATAAAATTACGAGTACGCTCTTTCAAGAAAGACACCACTCCAGAGCCTAGGAATTCGCTCAACCTATGCTTTGATACCAAGTGAAACGACCCGCCTTGCTCTCCATAGAAAGACGCATCATTTTTAAGAAAGAAAGGGATAGAAAAGAGAAAGATAGAAAAGAAAGAAAGAAACAACATCAGAATCTCAACAGCGGAACGAATAAATTATATTAATCACATAATGTTTTACATAGTATCATAGACATTAGAGATACACAGCTTATACAACACATACTAGACAGTTATAAACACCTATCTAGTTATACAACTCAATATACAATAGAAACAAACGACTCAGAGAACACACACAGCGGAATACAATATATCTATACACTAAAGCCTCCTGCTCCATTGCTCCTCCAGAATTCGTCAATCCTAACCTGAATCCCTTGGATACTAGTAAAAATTTGAGTACCCAAGAGTTTAAGAAAAACAAAATAAACTCCAGGTCAGACATGGGTCTGGTGTGAGTAAACGGGTAAAGTTGTTTAACTTTGAAAACCTTTGAAAGAAAAGGTATCACATAAGACTTCCCACACATAAATATGGGTAAGTTTTTACCTTACGCTAACCAAAACATTTGATAGGAAATCCAGTGATATTATAACATGGTCTAAGGTTTTCAAATAAATAGATAATAGCCGGAAATTGTTACATTTTTTAAATTCCAGCTACTAGCCACAAAAGTGGGTAATACAATCAAATCCGAGGGGGCTTATTGGAGTTTGGATTCCATACAATGGCAGGGCTACTAGGGTACCGCCCGCCACAGTACGGGGCTTAGATCACCGTACCAAGGATTACTCCCAATCCCCTACAACACAAAGCCGGAACCATTCCTTACTGAACAGTTTCGAATAAGATAACCCAGCGGTTGTAGCTATCAACCGCCCACACAGCCGAATAAAAAGGGACTCTAGATAGGGGTTCATCTCATCCTACTTGCGTGACCCACTTAGCCTTGCTACACCTCCCCTGTTTTAGCTATTCCCGGTTGATGAGGCTTGAGGCTACGATTACCTTTATAGAAAACATCTATCTTAGAATGATCATCGTCCACCTGACGATGTGCTGAAAGCAATCAATCCATACAAGTTCATTCCGGGTTTGAACGAAACCGAAGGCATTATCTCGTTACACTCATTTTGGAATCACCCTCAGAGTTAACGATAATAACCCTTGCACTCTGAATCTTCATCTTCACTTGAGATTCATGACCTATCATAAATTTGGATCGATGTGGTTTTCGGATATCCAAATCTGAAAACCCGATCTCGGTCTCATCGAAATCCAAAACGTATCTTTTAGGTCCAAGTTGTTTAAGGTTAAACAATTAAATTCAATACTTGAATTCACACAACATTAACACAGATAAATATCACACATTTATCACAGATATATCCAATATCACATCACAGAATATCATAGAATATCATCCAATAGATATCAACCAAATCAGATATTCAACTCAAACAATCATCCATAAGAAACCATTATTAATCTATATTATAATTAATATAATCAACTTAAATCAAATTAATTACTTAAGAATTAATCTCTAACCTTGATTAAATAAAACATTAATTAATTACATCCCTTTAATTAATTAATCATCCATCTATCTTAATTAATCATCCTTGATTAATTTCATTAATTACATAAAGTAATTACCTTTTAATTAATTTCACAAATTAATTATACTTAACCATTAACAGTAATTAACCTTTAATTACTTTCGTTAATTACATCAATTAATGATTCTTAATTGATTACTTTCATTAATTAATTATAATTAATTACATTAATCCTTAGTTAATTACATTAATTAATTTCTCTGATAAATTTTAATCATAACCAGTAATTATCATCCTGTAATTACTTACCTTAATTAATCACTTCTTAATTAATTACACGAATCGTTTGATTAATTACACTAAGTAATTAATCTTTAATTAGTTCTTCCAAGTAATTACCCTTTAATTACTTCCCATTAAGAAATTCCTTCTAATTAGTTACATCATATAATTATACATTAATTACTTACCCCAAGCAATTACACTTATCCATCTCATTAAGTAATTATACTTAATCAATCACCAAATGATTATCTTTAATTAATCAACCTATTTGATTAACCCAAATTAATCAGAATTATTTGATTAATTACAATTGGTAATCCATCCCTTAATCACCCCTTTTAAATAAATTAATTAACCTTTAATTACAGATTAATTAATTCTTAATTATCAGTTAATAAACCTTAATTATAAATTAATAAAACTTAATAACAAATTAATTAATACTTAAATAAATCAGTTAATTAATCCTTAATAACAATTAATTAACCTTTAATAATGGTTAATTAATCCTTGATTAACTTTAATTATAGATTAATAACTTCTTAATTATTAATTAATAAAACCTAGTTATTAATTAATAAAACTTAATTACAAATTAACTTCTTTTTTATTACAAAGTAATTAATCTCTAATTAATAATTAATCAATCCTTAATAAATTAATTAATCATTAATTAATAATATCTAATTATCTAATTAATTAAACTTAATTATAAAATTAATTAACCTCTAATTAATTAACTTACAAACCCTAAATTATTAATTTAAATCAATTAATTAAATCAATTAGTTACTCTTGCTTAATTACTTAATTAATTCTTAATCATTTTTAATTAAATTAATTGCTCATATCTACTTTGTTTAATTAATTTAATTACTATTAAGATATTGAAGCTTTAATTATCTTTAAGATAAAACTATATCTTACTATTAACTTAATTAAAACATTTATCTTAATAATTAACCTTTCTTAATTAAATCTTTAATTAAGTTTTAAAATACTCATTTAACTCGGTAAATTAAGATTATCAAAACATAACATCTTTTAAATGCTTTAACCATTAATAAGTAATAGTTTTTAAAACTATTTCAATTTTAAATTCAAAAACTTGTCTTTAAAATTCATTTCTACTTAAGTTTTAAAATTACTTTAAATTAAACAAATTTCAACTTCTCAATTAAATGTTAAAGAAACATTTATTTTTATAAAGAATAGTATTCAAAAACAAGTAGATTCATTACAAAAGTTTAAAACATTCTTTATTTAAAATGAAACTTGTTTTATAAATACTTTTTAAAACTTATGAAAATTTCTTTTAAATCATCTACTTCAGATTGAACTTGAGAAATACTCAAACCATTCCAAGTCCAATTTTATTTTTAAGTTTCAAAGGTTTAGTTTTTAAATTTTAAGAACCTGCAACAATTAAAACTTATAGGCTACCACACCAAACTACTCGAGTTTAAACTCGAGACATAAACTCAAGATCACGAGCTTCTCTTCAAGTCACAACCCAACCCAACCCAAAATCCTACACACCAAAACACCCTCGTGCATATGCACCAGCGTCGGAATCACCTTCCACCTCCGATGAACTCTCCAGCATAACGAACTTCAATGCAGCAACCATCTCCTATCCTCCAAACGCCATCATCGGCCTTAGATCCAAATTGAGCTACCCAGTTAAAAACTGGAATCAACAACCATGGCCACCATCCACTTCGAAGTCACATCTCCGACCATCTCGCGACTTGCAGCTCTGGCCACTCCATCTCCAAACATCCACGAACCCATTCCCGAAGTTTCCTCAAATTCGATGCATCAGTGAAGTAACAGTGGACCAATTTTCAAGTTCGAACAAAACTAGGTTTAAAATCCTAAATCACCACACCACCGTCGCCACGACCATCGGAAACCTTCCTTGGCATTTTTGCCAAGAACCCTAATCGTCAACCTAGCTCCAACAGTAACCACGAACTTCCCAGTCACTTAGATCATCAGATATCACCCAAAAACCCATTTCCAGATATTTCCAAAATTCACCATCAATACTTCATTAAAAATTGTGATTTTTGTTTTAAAACTCATAATTTTTAAAGATGATTCAAGTTAATATCTTGAATCAGTAAATTTGAGTGATAGATTTTAACATGTTAAAAGAATTCCACCTATATTATTTTGATTCCAGAGAATTACCACATCTATTTTGATGGAAAAAAAATTTAAACTTAAATTTATGTTCAAACAAACATCTCCTGTTTAAAACTTAAAACCTAACAATGAACTGATAAGAAGATTTGAATTTTTCTTCTATTCCTATTCTCTGTAGTTTAAAACAGGGAAGAACAATCAAAGAAAATACATGCACAGTTAGTTACATTCATATAAACAGATCATACACTTATATATACACATGCAAGCATTAATTATTTCATAAATCTAAGAAGCAACAAACAGTTACTACTTAAGATTTATAAATAGATGTTTACTCACCTTTTTAATTAAATGCAGAGAGCTTGATCTTGATGATAAAATTGGGAAGCTTGCTTTGTTTTTTATTTTCTGAAAGCTTTGCCTTCCTTGTGACTTAAAAACTAAAATGCTTAGTTGATTGAGATGATGCAAACTTTGACTACTGGTTGCATGCCTGAACTTTGATTATTTGTGGATTCCAGATTATAGTTGAATAGAACTACATGCTTTGATAAAAGACGTTATAGGTTTTTTTCTTGAGGAAATCACAGGGTTTGTGTTTTTGGTTTGCTTGAAAATGGATTTACAGGTTTGAGCATTGATTTGAAAAGAATGTTTGCAGGCTTGAGAAATTCCAAATTTCAAAGTTGTTTGAACTTAGAAGATCACAGGTATTTGAAAATGTTTTGAGGAGATTGCTTGTGATGGTTACAGTCTTAGTAATTGCTTTGAGGATTAGTTGACAGGTTTTGTGTTTAAACTTGAAGAAGATTTACAGGAAATGATTCTTGCCTTTCTGGTTTTGCAATTTTTTTTTGAGGAGATGAATCAGGTTTTGATTCATGCATTTCTAGTTTGAAAAGTTGTGGATTGCATGAAAATTTCTAGTTTTTTGGAAATGAACTCAGTTTTCTTAGATTTAGAAGTGAGATAAAAAAATGATGGGGAATAATAAAATTTTATAAGTTAATTTCAAATTTTATTAAAATTAAAAGAAAATTCAAATAACGTGACACTTGTCTCTTACTTTGATTAATATGTTAACACATGTACTTAAGAGGTTTATAACTTTAACACTTGTAATAATTTATTCTTATATTATTTTTAAATGATTTTAAAAGTTTTTAAATTAATTTGCCTAATAAACAAATACATTTATAAATTTATAAATGCTTTCTAAATTTATATAAATACAATCTTTTAAAAGAAAATAAATAAAACCAAATATAATTTAAATAAAAATCATATATAATATTTTAAACTCATTTTTAAATGCTAATTCAAAAAGCTTTTGTATTTATTCCTATTAAATAAATACTTTTTTCCAAATTTCTATAAAAAAATTCTTAAAAAAATATGGGACAAATCTTATTTAAAATAAAAACCTTATTTTTAAATAAAAACTTTCTCCATATATTTTAAATTCAAACTATATTATTATTTCAAGATATACATTCCTTTAAATTCCATTTTTAAATTCAAATTCAAAGTCAGTTTAAAATCCAAATTTAAAGTCAATTCAAATAAATATAGATATCCATTTTAAACAAACATATTATTGATTGTAAATAATTATCCTATTTAAAATTAATTTTAAATACATATACACACACACACATATATATATATATATTTAAACATACTTATTAAATTTTAAAATACTAAGTCTTATTTATAAAATAACACAAATTAAATAATTATTATTATTTAAAATCAATCTATAGCCATAATTAAAAACATCACATTTTGGCTATTTATATTTGAAAATAACAATTTTATCAATTTTAAACAATTTAATTAAGAGATTATCTCATTTTAAATTCCTTGAAATTCCGGGATATCACATTCCTCCCCCTTGAAAGAATTTCGTCCTCGAAATTTAAAACAAGGATAATCCAAAGTTTTATTTTATTTCAACCAATTCAAACATACATATCAGCCATACATAACCAATCAAACAATTTCATCCAAACAAACAATTCAATCAAACAACTCTAGCTATCTGGACACTGATCCGGATAAGCTTCCTAAAATTATCTCAAGTTTCCCAGGTACAGACACAGGGATACTTGCTATATTAAGTCCAAACTAGCTATACTATTAAGCTACTGAGCTCCTACTCGTCTACATCTATAATCTGCACAAGATATCAGACCACAGACAAGACTGATCAACAACTAAATCCTTCAGGACTACTGGTTCCAAAACCAGTGATGGAACAAACACGTACTTCCTTAGAGACACGTGAAATACCTTGAATTCCAGTCTTCCAAACTGGCAATTCAACTCTTCAGACCAAAGCACCGATCCTTACAAAAACTTAGAAGAATCTAATATACCTCGGAGCTAACCTCATAACCTTTCCAAATCTTATTGCTCCCTTCCCCCGGAGAAAATCTCAACAGAAACCAAGTCTCCAACTTCGAATTCCAAATTCCTCCATCTCTTAACCTCAAAACTCTACTTACGATCCTGGGTTGTTCACAGATCCTTTCGGATCAGCTCAACCTTCGCTGATGCTTCTTGAAACAAACTGGATCAAAAACAATCCAACACAAAGATTCTCTCAACGTCTACCCAAAATCAAAATCTTAAACTCCACTTCAGAATCAGAAGATTACAACCTACTTCCCCTATCCAAAAAGATAGAACAAGATCACTCGCCAACTTGCCTCAGATCCTGAAAAACTCCAGTAGAAACTCTCTAATCCAAAACACTGCAACTTCCAGTTGCTTCTACTCTAGAACAGCTTCCACCTTGCTTCCGCTGCACCACTCTGATCTGGAGCAGATGAGAATGTCGTTGATGAACACGAGCACAGACTAAACATGACATCCCAAAATTATGGTTCAACAGAAGTTCCAAGAAATACAGAGCTGCTTCACCAAAACCCCATCCTAGGAGACATCCTTCTACCCAGCTGAATTACCGGTAGCTTCACGAACCAAGTCAATACAGAACTCAATCCTCAATGCGGGCAAATCTCTAACTTCCCTGAAGATATCCGGAAAATCTTCGATAACTCCATAACTCCTACATCCTCTGGAGATGCCTCAAACCCAAGCAAAAGATTATCTAAGATAATCACCCAAACTATCGCAAGTCACTTTTGCGATCATCCCAACCTAAATTCCAAAGATACTATTCTCTCTTTACCAATTAGAACAACTTATCATATCCAATCCATTTGAAGAAATGGATCCACTCTGCAACTTCTGAACTCCACCTCTAAGAAACTTCTAAGCCAAAAGATTCCTGCTGGAACACAAAACACTTCTGAGCTGCACCGTTGAAACAGATGCTAAAGACTTCTTGTCCAAAGCTCATGAGAAACTCGGACCTCCAACCAAACACATACATCCTGCTGATCTCAGCTACAATACCGAAGCAGACACACTTCCTTAAACTTGCGCCAAAAGAAAACATCTTCGGAGACTTCCATGGTCACTGCGTCTCATCACGCAGCTACTACTTGCTGAGGTTGCCAAGATACCGTCACTTGCTTCTGCCTAACCTACAGATCCAAACTCTCAAAAATCCGCTCACACGAGCGCGACCAAACTTACACTTCAAAGATGAACTCCGAACCTTAATAGGTTTCCTTCAGAGATCAATGAAATCCTTACAACAAGCTGTAAAGCTTACTCGAGATAGTTTTAGGCCCACAATCTCGACAGGTACATTTCCAACCTCAAATTCCAACCATTGGTAGTCGTGCTACACACCACTACCCTATCTACCTTTATAACTTATGTTGGAAAACCCAAACAAGTAACCCAACAGATAGGTAGAAATATGTATAGTTATATATTAAATTACAAGTACGCTCTTTCGAGAAAGACACCACTCCAGAGCCTAGGTATTCGCTCAACCTATGCTCTGATACCAAGTGAAAACGACCCGCCTTTCTCTCCACAGAAAGACGCATCATTTTTAAGAAAGAAAGGGATAGAAAAGAGAAAGATAGAAAAGAAAGAAAGAAACAACATCAGAATCTCAACAGCGGAACGAATAAATTATATTAATCACATAATGTTTTACATAGTATCATAGACATCAGAGATACACAGCTTATACAACACATACTAGACATTTATAAACACCTCTCTAGTTATACAACTCAATATACAATACAAACAAACGACTCAGAGAACACACACAGCGGAATACTATATATCTATAACTGAAGCCTCCTGCTCCATTGCTCCTCTAGAATTCGTCAATCCTAACCTGAATCCCTTGGCTACTCGTAAAAATTTGAGTACCCAAGAGTTTAAGAAAAACAGAATAAACTCCGGGTCAGTCATAGGTCTGGTGTGAGTAAACGGGTAAAGTTGCTTAACTTTGAAAACCTTTGAAAGAAAAGGTATCACGTAAGACTTCCCACACATAAACATGGGTAAGTTTTTACCTTACGCTAACCAAAACATTTGATAGGAAATCCAATGATATTATAATAGGGTCTAGGGTTTTCAAATAAACAGAAAATAGCCGAAATTGTTACGTGTATTAAATTCCAGCTACTAGCCACAAAAGTGGGTAATACAATCAAATCCGAGGGCGCTTATTGGAGTTTGGATTCCATACAATGGCAGGGCTACTGGGGTACCGCCCGCCACAGTACGGGGCCTAGATCACCGTACCTAGGATTACTCCCAATCCCCTGCAACAAAAAGCCGGAATCATTCCATACTGAACAATTTCGAATAAGATAACCCAGCGGTTATAGCTAGCAAACGCCCACACAGCCGAATAAAAAGGGACTCTAGACAGGGGTTCATCTCATCCTACTTGGGCATGACCCACTTAGCCTTGCTGCACCTCCCCTGTTTTAGCCATTCTCGGTTGATGAGGCTTGAGGCTACGGTTACCTTTATAGAATACATCTATCTTAGAATGCTCATCGTCCACCTGACGATGTGCTGAATGCATTCAATCCATACAAGTTTGTTCTGGGTTCGAACGAAACGAAGGCATTATCTCGTTACACTCATTTTGGAATCACCCTCAGAGTTAACGATAATAACCCTTGCACTCTGAATCTTCATCTTCACTTGAGATTCACGACCTATCATAAATTTGGATCGATGTGGTTTTCGGATATCCAAATCTGAAAACCCGATCCCGGTCTCATCGAAATCCAAAACGTATCTTTTAGGTCCAAGTTGTTTAAGGTTAAACAATTCAATTCAATACTTGAATTCACACAGCATTAACACAGATAAACATCACACATTTATCACATATATATCCAATATCACATCACAGAATATCATAGAATATCATCCAATAGATATCAACCAAATCAGATATTCAACTCAAACAATCATCCATAAGCAACCATTATTAATCCATATTATAATTAATTTAATCAACTTAAATCAAATTAATTACTTAAGAATTAATCACTAACCTTGATTAAATAAAACATAATTAATTACATCCCTTTAATTAATAAATCATCCATCTATCTTAATTAATCATCCTTGATTAATTTCATTAATTACATAAAGTAATTACCTTTTAATTAATTTCACAAATTAATTATACTTAACCATTAACAGTAATTAACCTTTAATTAATTTCATTAATTACATCAATTAATGCTTCTTAATTAATTACTTTCATTAATTAATTAATTATAATTAATTACATTAATCCTTAATTAATTACATTAATTAATTAAACTTTAATTAATTTCTCTCATAAATCTTAATCATAACCCGTAATTATCATCTTGTAATTACTTACCTTATTAATTACTTCTTAATTAATTACCTAATCCTTTGATTAATAAAAATAAGTAATTAATCTTTAATTACTTCTTCCAAGTAATTACCCTTTAATTACTTCCCGTTAAGAAATTCCTTTTAATTAATTACATCCTGTAATTATACATTAATTACTTACCCTAAGCAATTACACTTACCCATCTCATTAAGTAATTATACTTAATCAATAACGAAATGATTATCTTTAATTAATCAACCCATTTGATTAACCCAAATTAATCAGACTTATTTGATTAATTACAATTGGTAATCCATCCCTTAAGCACCCCTTTTAAATAAATTAATTAATCTTTAATTATAGATTAATTAATTCTTATTTATCAATTAATAAACCTTAATTAGCAATTAATAAAACTTAATAACGAATTAATTAATCCTCGAATAAATCAGTTAATTAATCCTTAATAACAATTAATTAACCTTTAATAATAGTTAATTAATCCTTGATTAACTTTAATTATAGATTAATAACTTCTTAATTGTTAATTAATAAAACCTAATTATTAATTAATAAAACTTAATTATAAATTAAATTCTTTTTTTATTACAAAGTAATTAATCTCTAATTAATAATTAATCAATCCTTAAGTACTTAATTAATTGATCATTAATCATTACTTAATAATCTCTAATTGTCTAATTAATTAAATTAATTATAAAAATAATTAACCCCTAATTAATAAACTTATATCCTTAAATTATTAATTTAAATAAATTAATTAAATCAATTAGTGACTCTAACTTAATTCCTTAATTAATTCTTAATCATTTCTAATTAAGTTAATTACTCATATCTAATTTCTTTAATTAATTTAATTACTATTAAGATATTAAACCTTTAATTATCTTTAAGATAAAACAATATCTTACTATTAACTTAATTAAAACATTTATCTTAATAATTAACCTTTCTTAATTAAATCTTTAATTAAGTTTTAAAATACTCATTTAACTTGGTAAATTAGGATTATCAAAACATAACATCTTTTAAATGCTTTAACCATTAACAAGTAATAGTTTTTAAAACTATTTCAATTTTAAATTCAAAAACTTGTCTTTAAAATTCATTTCTACTAAAGTTTTAAAATAACTTTAAATTAAACAAATTTCAACTTCTTATTGAAATGTTAAAGAAACATTTATTTTTATAAAGAATAGTATTCAAAAACAAATAGATTCATTACCAAAGTTCAAAACATTCTTTATTTAAATTGAAACCTGTTTTATAAATACTTTTTAAAACTTATGAAAATTTCTTTTAAATCATCTGCTTCAGATTGAACCTGAGAAACACTTAAACCATTCCAAGTTCAATTTTATTTTTAAGTTTTAAAGGTTTACTTTTTAAATTTTAAGAACCTGCAATAATTAAAACTTACAGGCAACCACACCAAACTACTCGAGTTTAAACTCGAGACATAAACTCAAGATCACGAGCTTCTCTTCGAGTCACAACCCAACCCAACCCAAAATCCTACAAGCACCAAAACACCCTTGTGCATATGCACCAGCGTCGGGATCACCTTCCACCTCCGATGAACTCTCCAGCATAACGAACTTCAATGCAGCAACCATCTCCTATCCTCCAAAAGCCATCACCGGCCTCAGATCCAAATTGAGCTACCCAGTTAAAAACTGGAATCAACAACCTGCCCAACATCCACTTCGAAGTCACATCTCCGACCATCTAGCGACTTGCAACTCTGGCCACTCCACCTCCAAACATCCACGAACCCATTCCCGAAGTTTCCCCAAACTCGATGCATCAGTGAAGTAGCAGTGGACCAATTTTCAAGTTCGAACAAAACTAGGTTTAAAATCCTAAATCACCACACCGCCGTCGCCATGACCATCAGAAACCTTCCCTGACATTTTTGCCAAGAGCCTTGATCGTCAACCTAGCTCCAACAGGAACCATGAACTTCCCAGTCACTTTGATCATTAGATATCACCCAAAAACCCATTTCCAGATATTTCCAAAATTTACCATCAATACTTCATTAAAAATTATGATTTTTGTTTTAAAAATCATAACTTTTAAAGATGATTCAAGTTAATATCTTGAATCAGTAAATTTGAGTGATAGATTTTAACATGTTAAAAGAATTCCACCTATATTATTTTGATTCCAGAGTTTTCCCACTTCTATTTTGATGGAGAAAAAAATTTAAACTTAAATTTATGTTTAAACAAACATCTCCTGTTTAATAATTAAAACCTAACAATGAACAGATAAGAATATTTGAATTTTTCTTCTGTTCCTATTCTCTGTAGTTTAAAATAGAGAAGAACAATCAAAGAAAATACATGCACAGTCATTTACATTCATATACACAGATCATACACTTAAATATACACGTGCAAGCATTAATTATTTCAGAAATCTAAGAAGCAACAAACAGTTATTACTTAAGATTTATAAATAGATGTTTACTCACCTTTTTAATTAAATGCAGAGAGCTTGATCTTGATGATAAAACTGGAAAGCTTGCTTTGTTTTTGATTTTCTAAAAGCTTTTCCTTGCTTGTGACTTAAAAACTGAAATGCGTAGTTGATTAGATGATTCAAACTTTGACTACTGGTTGCATGCTTGAACTTTGATTATTTGTGGATTCCAGATTGCAGTTGAATAGAACTACAGGCTTTGATAAAAGAGGTTATAGGTTTTGTTCTTGAGGAAATCACAGGGTTTGTGTTTTTGGTTTGCTTGAAACTGGATTTACAGGTTTGAGCATTGATTTGAAAAGAATGTTTACAGGCTTGAGAAATTCCAAATTTCAAAGTTGTTTGAACTTAGAAGATCACAGGGATTTGAAAATGTTTTGAGGAGATTGCCTGAGATGGTTACAGACTTAGTAATTGCTTTGAGGATTAGTTGACAGGTTTTGTGTTTAAACTTGAAGAAAATTTACAAGAAATGGTTCTTGCATTTCTAGTTTTGCAATTTGTTTTTGAGGAGATGAATCAGGTTTTGATTCATGCATTTCTATTTTGAAAAGTTGTGGATTGCATGAAAATTTCTACTTTTTTCGAAATGAACTCAATTTTCTTAGATTTAGAACTGAGATAAAAAAATGAAGGGGAAAGATAAAATTTTATATAAGTTAATTTTAGATTTTATTAAAATTAAAAGAAAATTCAAATAATGCGACACTTGTCTCTTACTTTGATTAATATGTCAACACATGTACTTAAGAGGTTTATAACTTTAACACTTGTAATAATTTATTCCTATATTATTTTTAAATGATTTTAAAAGTTTTTAATTAATTTTCTTAATAAACAAATACATTTAAAAATTTATAAATGCTTTCTAAATTTATATAAATACAATCTTTTAAAAGAAAATAAATAAAACCAAATATAATTTAAATAAAAATCATATATAATATTTTAAACTCATTTTTAAATGCTAATTCAAAGAGCTTTTGTATTTATTCCTATTAAATAAATACTTTTTTCCAAATTTCTATAAACAAATTTCTTAAATAAAAATATGAGACAAATCTTATTTAAATAAAAATCTTATTTTTAAATAAAATCTTTCTCCGTATATTTTAAATCCAAACTATATTATTATTTTAAGATATATGTATTCCTTTAAATTCCATTTTTAAATTCAAATTCAAAGTCAGTTTAAAATCCAAATTTAAAGTCAATTCAAATAAATATAGATATCCATTTTAAACAAACACGTTATTAATTGTAAATAATTATCCTATTTAAAATCAAATTTAAATACATATATATATATATATATATATATATATATATATATTTAAACATACTTATTAAACTTTAAAATACCATGTCTTATTTATAAAATAACACGAATTAAATAATTATTCTTATTTAAAATCAATCTATAGCCATAATTAAAAACATCACATTATTAATTGTTTGGCTATTTATATTTGAAAATAACAATTTTATCAATTTTAAACAATTTACTTAAGAGGTTATCTCATTTTAAATTCCTTGAAATTCCAAGAGATCACACTTTCCATCTCTATTACATTTTTTAACTAATCATAAGTTGCCCTCTGAAGCAACATATAGTCATTTTCTGCATAAGCAACAAGAATAACATGACTTTACATAATGATAATTTCCTCAAACAGCTGTAAAATTTGCATTTCTTTTCATCATTAGTACAACTAGTAAAAATGTGCAGCAACACTTCACGTTTTGTAAACATTCAGACATAGGCAAATGTAATAAATCGTATGCAACCTAATTGAAATACAAATAATGTTTTCATTTATTTGATTTTGAGGTTGGGGATGGAACGAGCGATCATTACTGTTGGCAAAGACCAGAAGACATGAAAACGCCAAGAAGATCATTCAAGATAGATAAAGATAGTCCAGGCTCAAAAGTTGCTGCTGAAACTGCAGCTGCTTTAGCTTCTACGTCAATCGTGTTCAAGAAATATAATCCACGGTACTCAAGTTTATTACTGCATCATGCAATAAAGGTATACATTGCTACATCTAAAACATGATTCTATATTACGTACATCACTGAAATCGACTGGTTATCTTTGTTATCACGGTTTTTTGAATTTGGAGACAAATATATAGGGAAATATGATAGAAGTGTAGAAAATGTGAAGGGTTACTACCCTTCAACAAGTGGCTATGGAGATGAGTTGCTCTGGGCAGCATTGTGCTGTATAAAGCAACAAAAAATGAAACTTTTTTGGATTATGTGAATGAAAATGCATATAGTTTAGGTGGTGCTGGATGGGCTATTTCCGAGGTTTGCTGGGATACTTAGTATGCTGGTGCTCAGCTTCTTGCTGCCAAGGTATGATAATCTTGCTCATATTTGTTAACAAGATAGTAATATCAACTAATAAATTTAACATGAATTTCAATTATATTCAGTTTTTTTGTTTTCTTCTGTTGATGATGTCAAGTTGTCAACAAACGACAATAATCAACATCCATGAAAAGTAAATTTGAAGTTTGGTTGTACTTTTTTTTAAATGTCTTCTTATTTTTGTTAGCTTATGATATAAGCGTGAGGCATTGCTTGGAATATAATTGATATGAACACTTGAAAGAGCAGTTAAGAGGAGTAGGTTAACTTGTTGATATGTCAACTAAAAGAAAATTGCTTGCTACCAAATTGCTGTTCACATGAACTTTATAATACCAAAGCAGGTTTAAATTGTGCTTAAGTTTTGACTAGATGCGCTTGTTTTTTTTTAAATTATAAATATAACTAAGAGGTGGCTTTGTTTACTTTACACATTTCGTTCATTTATCTATTAGTCTTTCAAACTCTCACTTTTTTGTAGGGGCATCATCACCTTCCTAAGACCAAAGGTCTTTGCCTTTCTGAAGAGTAGATTGTTAGCACTTTAAGGATTACCACAATATGCTTATAAATGTGAATTTTATACCATTTATTATGCTATTGTGTTAATATCTCCAGTTAAATGCTTTTTTTCACAGATTTTTAAAAGGCCTCGGATTAGGGCAGGTAACAAAGCAATGGATATGGTAACAGAACCATACAGACTTACTAGACGTTGTAATGTAACAGCTATTCTCATTATGTACGGGCTACCAAGATAATCATAACTAATACTAATTCAAAAATGAATTTAGTATTTAGTATAAGAAATTAAGCTAGCATCTTAATCTCGTTTTGTGAATTTGCAAGGATTTACGCTATATTGGTTAGTTATATGTTTTTTCATTTGGCACCCAAAGTCTTTCTCTCGGCCTGAATCTCGCATGTTGTTAGCGTATATAGCAGGCTTATCATTGTATTCACATTATGATCTATATGACAGTCTAAAAACATTTAGACTAATTACTCAGATCATATGTTGCAAAGTTTTTGAAAAGCTAACTAGTTTTTTTCCTTTCCATTTTATATAGGTTATTGACAGGGTCAATACTTGCTCATGAGATGATGCATGCCTGGCTGAGGCTCAAAGGTCCTTTATTTTATTTTCTAATCATTACTATCGATTTCACTTGTGCATGCAACAAAGAATTATGGGTAATCGAGCGTTTTATTAGTACCAATTTGGTACAACATTTTATTAGTACTTGATGTGTAAATTTATATACGAATGGTTATTGTATGTGAGTTTGGTTATTTTATCAAAAAACTATTGTATTAGAATGGTTATGGATATCCTATTTGATTATATGATTATTATGTTTTTTTAATTGTTCGAATATGATGATTATGTGAGCGATTGTTGATTGATATAGTAGAAACAAAATAGACCATCAACAGGAAATAACAGCAGGAAAAAATAGTGCAAAATGATCATCAACTTTTAGTAGCATTTCAAAAACACTATGAAAATACATATAGTGGCGTTGAGTAAACGCAATCGTAAGGTAGGGGTAAAGTTGGAAATTATATTGGTAGCGTCAAAAAACCTTTTGGTGGTGTTTTATACACGCTGCAAAAAAAGAATTTAGTGGTTTCATAAACGCTGCAGTAAAACGATTTATGGTAGCGTTGATATAAGTGCAACTAAAAATCAAGTATTTTTAATCGCGGGCTTTATAACAGCGTTCATCAAAACACTGCTAAAACTTTTAGTAGCGATTTCTGAGCACTACTAAAAATCAAAATTCTTGTAGTGTAGCACCAACCAAGCTCTATAGACACTATGTCTCTGCAGTCTTTGTTACCTCTATGGTCATTGTGAATCCACCAATGTGCTTGTCAATGTGAGGACTCATAAGTCACGAAACTACACTCGCCTTATAGGTAAGAAACTACCAGCCTAGGTGACATAAGGTCCAGTAAGCGCATAGGAGTGGTACTAAGCTATATAATATAGCATTACATATATAGGGTGCAACCCCGCAATCGGGTCGTTAAGGTGGATTCTAGCTATTTGGTCCTCTCCAACAAACATAGTAGGAGCATATCATAATATTGGCATATAGATCCAAAATGTATAGGCATTAAGTCATGCTTATCGTTAGACATGGAGCCACGCTCACTGAACATAGGCACAGAGCCACATATCACTACGTGTATCACCTCAAACTATCTACTTTATTCCCATTACGTGAGTGTCATCTACTCACAATGAATAACCGAACAAATATCACAGTCGTAATCTGCACCACTACATGACACCCAAACATTTATCCAGTGCTTATAAACTGCACTCAAACTACACAATATTCTATATATCGAGTCCAAAGAATTATCGAAGAAATATCATCGATTGCCCCATACCAAATGGTATAATAACTCTGTTTATTTAGATTTCTCATTACATAGAATTAATTTTCATAGAATCATATAGAAGATGTCATCATTATATCATATTAAAAACACAAATCAAATTCATCTCAATGATGAATCACTCATACAATTCAATTCAATGTATATGAAAAGGATAACCATGAAGACAATAAAAATTGATTATCTGTATAAGTATACATATAAGACAATTAGATTGATTCCTAATAATACGACATATAAGAATTTATAAAGCTAAATCTTATATAAGAAAGTAAATCTTTAGGAATGAATAGTAAATACATATTTCATAATTATCTAGGATTTAAAATTAATTATAATCTTATTATTTTCAATAAATGATTAATTTCTCACCGTTTTATAAACTTAACCAATAATTGAATATTCGCTCATAACAATAGAACATAAATTTTCTTTCATTTTTAATCCTCAAAATAATTAATACAACGAAATAGTCCATAAATGAATTATTTCATAATGCTTTATAGTCAGAACTATTTTTGTATAATTTTAAACATCTAATCCATTTAATATATTTAGAGTTAGATAATATATTTATCAAAACTTGAATTTTATATACATATTGTTATTCGAGTTTTTAACCCGGCATAATCCAAAGGAAGTAGGAATAGCTTGGTCAAGTTAGAATAGCTCAAGAGCCAACCAAAACTACTAGAACAGCAAGCCAAGATAAGTCGAAAAAATAGAAAGCAAAGACACGCTAAGGATATGGATCGCTAGCAATCCATGGTATTTTCTCATGGGTCCGTCGATCTTCTCGCATCATGATCCAATGTGTGTTCTAAGAACAATGGCTAAGTTTGATGGGATTTTGAGCTAGTTAAATCGACAGGCAAACATCCGTCCAGTTCAATCAACAGTCTGATGATAACAGTAAGCAGATCGCCATCAAAGCAAGGCAACATGCTATAAAGCTACATGGACAACAATAACACGAGACAACAAATACTACCCAGTAGATAAGGTCTAGAAACCGCCTAAGTATACGGATCGCCAGCGATCCATACACTATGGATCGCTAGTGATCCATCCACTTGGCCAGATCGCCATAGATTTTGAGGTATAAGTTAAGGAAAGCATCCCAAGTCATTAGGTTGCCATCAAGCCAGAATCTATGGATCGCTAGTGATCCATCAGGTTAGCTCGGTTCATGATGAATTTTGTACGGCGGCTTCTTACGGTCCTTTGCAAGCATATGGAAAGAACGTCTTGCCTAGTAGCTCTTCAACCTCTATAAATACTCATCTATCTGCAACATAAAATGGATCCTCTAGACTAGCTGCCGAAACTTTGTAGAAAAACTTCTTCACTCTTTTACTCCCTCAAAACAGTCATCCAAGGAGTTTGATGTGACTCTCCAGTGAACTCTTACATTAGGGACTTAGTCTGATTAAGGATATTCAACAACTTTGTAATCCAATTCACCTTGTAAAAGAAAAAGGTCAATAATAAAAGCTACAAAGTGGACATAGGCTTCATTAACAGCTGAACCACTATAAAAATCTTCTTGTCTCCTTTCTATTTCTGCTTCTTCTATATTTATTCTCTATATTATTGCTCTGTAAGAAAAGGTCTGGTGCTTGCACGCTCAATCCAGGGTGTTGATCCATTATTTAGGTTAACATTTTGGTGCTTTCATTGAGAGCCCAACTCACGGTTTAGATCAAGCTATCTACTTTGGATCAGCTAGGTTCAGAAGTTAGATGCTCAATATTTGCTTAAAAGGTCCATTGCTTGGAATCAATGGCTTTGGGATGGAAAAGAACTTCCTTTAGAATATCCATAGAGGAAGTAATAGCCGACGAAGAGATGAATCATCAGCAAATCAAAGTAAATGGTGCCAACATAGGAGATCAGGTTCCAGGATCCTCCAATCAACGCGAAGTCATTACAAGAGATGAGTTGAATAAATTGGTTGATGAAATCAATCATAAAATGGAAAGTAGTCAGAGAGCTCTAATAGATAAGCTTAACGCCCTCTTGACCTTATAGTCATATCCTGCTCCAAGAACTATGGCCGAACCTGTGGCTGCTGTAGAACAATAATTTTTCTCATTTCTGGTCTAAATAGAAGAAATGGAAAGCAGTCACAAAGAGTAGTGACAGTTGAAACCGTAGGAGTGAATGCAGGAGGTAACACTAGTACCCCACCGACAGCAAGGAAACCAGCTATGAATTTGAATCAAGGAGCGAAGAACCCACTAGAGGATATCACCATGGACCTCTTCGACTCAGAAGATGGAGAGCAATTTAACGACAACAAGTTTGAAGGAAATAATGGTGTGCACATAATACCAGGAATGTCCAAACTGCACCCATCAAGTCAACCGAAAGCTAAATGAGATCCCAAGGAAGTGGCTCTTCTAAAGACAGGAGAGCCTAGGCTTTAGCCCACTCGCCAAGACTATTGTAGAGCCAAACTCTTAATGTAGTGACTGACAGCCGACCATAGTACTACTGGACATTAGAGGCATTTATCGTGGATATGGTCAAGCGGTTGATGGACGAGAATAGGAATAGGAGAATGATGAATTGGGATCAACTCTAAGTCGGAATCTCTTTAATGATGAGATCTTGAATGAGCAATATCCATAAAAGTCCACAATGCTAACTATTCCTTCCTATGATGGAATAAAAGACCCGAAACCTCATCTTCATAAGTACGGCTGGTACACGGATGAAGCAAATGCTTCGGATGTTGTTTGGCATAAATTTTTTCCTATTTTTCTAGAAGGAATTGCTTCCATGTGGTTCACTAGACTTCCACCGAGATCCATCTCCACTTTTGGCAAGCTAGCTTGATCAATTTAGGCTTCACACCTCGCAGCTTAAGGATGTAATGTCCCTATCTGGACTGTTCTAGGGATGAAACGAATTGTTGAAGCCTTTCATGAACCGTTTCAATGCCATGGTAGCAGAAGTAAGCAATCCAAACGAGGACATGGTTTTTATCTCTTGGGTCCGCACCTTACAGTTCAAAACTGAATTTGGAAAGTGGATCAAAATGAAACAACCCACCATAAGAAAGGATTTCAATCGTAAAGCAAGTCAGTACTTGAGATCGGAAGAGATGTAGGAGTTAGAAAGGAAATTTACTAGCATGCAATCGATGAACGTCAGGTAGAGTGACATGGAAATAGACCAGAACATAAATGCCTCCGAGACCGCTGATGGAAGCACAGGGAAAGACGGAAACCAAAAAAGGAAGAACCAAAACTCTAATAAAAGGAATGGTAACAACAAACGACTTAAAGATTTCAGGCCCATGGATTACACCCCGCTCAATGATAGTTCGAAAAAAATCTATCTGGCGACACATAGGACAGATAAATGTAAAAAACTCCTAAGAAGTAAGCAATTGAATAAAAAAAAAGCGCTCGAGGAAGTTCTGTCACTTCCACGAGATTCATGGTTACAACAAAAATGAGTGTCATCGTCTAACGAACTTGATCGAAGAGCTGATCCAGGAAATTAAGCTTCAGTAATACATAAGGAAATCACAAATTCCTGACCAGCCCATAGCTCCCTAAGCTCCAAGGGATCAGAGAAAGGAAGCCAAAACCAGTGAAGAGGGATCAAAACCAACTGGCTAGAGACTCATCACTAGAACGATATTTGGAGGAGCACATCTTGCATAGAGAAGTTGGGGAGAATTGGAGCAGTATGCGAGTTCATTAAAGAAAACTCCCAAGGAATCTTGTCTCCCAATCGAAGATGAGGGTCTAGCCAAGTAGCAAAAAACTTTGAATGATGATATAGTATTCTAAAATAGGGATACCGAAGGGATCGAAACTCTAACCCTTAATCCGATGGTGGTGACAGTAAGAATCAGGCTCGCTGTAGTCCGAAGAGTATTAGTTGACAGCGGTAGTTATGAACATTCTTTTTAAATGTACCTTTGACCAGATGAAGATCAACATGAAAAATGTATCTGCATGCCAAAAAAAATCCAAGGGTTCACTGGCGAACCTAAACAACCCGTAGGAACGATTGACTTGCCCGTAGAACTTTAGGAGGGTAACCGAAGAGTCATCTCATTTAGACTTTCGTAATTGTATATGAAACTTCCACATACAATGCCTTCTTAGGACGGCTCGCGCTAGTAGATTTCAGAATTTTTCTAGCCCAATGGTGCCCTGCCATGAAGTTCCCAACGACAAATGGAATCGGGGTGGTCAAAGGAGATCAATGCACTACGAGGGAATGGTACATTATAGAGCTACGCTAATCTAAAAGAAGGGAAAAGGGGAAGGATGTGGGGAGAAGCCTCCACGTTCGTGAACCTGTAGAATAACAACTAAAGAGCTGCCCCAGGCTTGGGGATCATAGCCGATTTGGCAATGCTTTGGACCCTAGAAAGAAAAGTTCAGGGGAGGATCGGGCTGCACCAGCAGAATTGACGATGTTTTCCCTAGTCGACATGGTTGACCCAACGCGTGTCTTGAAAATTGGATCGCACCTTGGAAACAAGATGCGATGGAAACTCACTAAATTTCTTCATGTCAACTTGGATGTGTTCACTTGGACACATTCCAATACGTGCGGGGTATCCCTAGAAATTACATGCCATGCATTTAATATTGACCCCTGGTTTACACGGGTAAAGCAAAAAGGGTGTAGCCTAGACCCTGAGTGGTCCAAGGCATTAAGAGAAGAAGTAGACAAGCCAATGGCCAATGGTTTTATCCATGATGCGACTTACCCTAGATATTTTAACCGGTCTTGGTCAAAAAGTCCAATGGAAAGTGGTAGACTTGTATCGACTATTCAGACCTAAAAAAAGCTTTCCCAAAAGATAGCTTCCCACTACCCAGAATTGACCAACTTGTGGGCGGGATGGCGGGACATGAACTGCTGTCATCTATGGAAGCATGCTCGGGGTACAACCAGATCTTGATGTATGATCCTTTTCATGAAAACACCAGCTTCATCACCGATCTAGAACAATACTACTACGGGGTAATGCCATTCGGTTTAAAGAATGCTAGGGCAACCAACCAAAGATTAGTAAATGCCATGTTCAAACGTTAGATCAGGAAAACCATGGAGGTCTATTTGGATGACACGTTTGTCAAATCGCGAGTAGCTGCCAATCACCCAAATAATCTCGCTAAGTTGTTTGAAATACTACGAAAATATGGAATGAAACTCAATACACTCAAATGTCACATTGGGGTAGCCTCCGAAAAGTTCTTAGGATTCATAATAAGTGCTAGGGGCATTGAAGCTAATCCGGAGCAAATAACCGCCGTACGAGAAGTCCAAGCCCCAAAGAGAAAAAAGGAATTACAAAGCTTAAATGGGAAAGTTATAGCACTAAGACGATTTATCTCAAAAGCCACCGACAAGTGCATACCGTTCTCTGATGCATTAAAGAAAGGAAAGAAGAACTTCCAATCGAATGAAGCTTATCAAACCACATTTGAAGAATTGCTGCGACACATGGAAGCTCCGCCAATCCTATTAAAGCCAATCGACAAGAGGACCTGTTCATCTACTTAGCAGTCTCACCTCACATGTTAAGCGCTACCCTTTTGCATGAAGAAGCAAAAAATCAGCGATCTGTATACTACATTAGCAAGTGGTTCGCAAGAGCCGATAAAAATTACCCGAATTTGGAAAATCTAGCATATTTCCTCTTGATCGCATCTAGGAAGTTACGATCAGCCTCTGAAGCAAGTATTGTACCGACCCAAAACTTTCGAGCAACTCCTCAAACGGAATATTGAATTGAGCCAATATGATATCACTTACATCAGAGAAAGGAAATCAATAGGCTAGCGCTAGTCGATTTCATCGCCTAGTTTACCATATGGGATGACGATGATGAAATTCCATTGGAAGTATAAACACAATGGAAATTCTTCGTTGATGGTGCGCCTAACAACCTCTACTCGGGGGCAGGGTTGGTGCTTGAAACCTCCGAAGAATGAGCCATTTGCTATGCCTTACACTTGGAATTCCATACAACAATTAGCGAAGTGGAATACGAAGCATTGATAGGTGAAAGTTGTGAAAGAACTCGGAATAAAGTCCATTCACATCTACAGCGACTCTCAACTGTTCATCTACTAGGTAAAAGGTGAATAACAGGGCCGAAGGGAGAACCTTGCTCCATATCTATCCAAAATACAAGAGATACTAAAAAACATCGAACACTATACCAAAAATCACATCCCATGCGAGAAAAACACAAAGGCTAACTAATTAGCTAAACTGGAAAGCTACGGAGAAGCTCAATCGTTGGGACTAGTCGCGGTTGGGGCCCTGATCGCTCCGAGTATGAATGAAATGGATGTCGACTGGATTATTCAAATCACCATCGAACCATAAACATGGAAGACACCAATCAAAGATTACTTGATTATAGGAGCTCTTCCGACTAACTTGAATCAATGAAAAAAGATTCTCCGGAAGGTGCTACGATTCATAATACATGATGGAATACTCTATCGAAGGGGATTCTCTACCCCTGCCTAGATGTGTGACTGATGACAAATCTCGATAGATTCTGAAGGAAATTCATGAAGGAAAATGCGAAGACCATACTAGGGTGCAAACCCTTCCAAAGAAAGTCCTTCGATATGGATATTTCTGGCCAATAGTAAACCGCGATGTAATGGACCATACCAAATGATATGATCGATGCCAAAGATTCATCAAGATTAAAAAAAAATCTTTCAATAGAGCTAACGCAGATGGTAAGCCTATGGCCGTTTGCATTATAGGGAATTGACTTGACTGGTGTATCGCCAATAGCTAGAGGAGGACCCAAATATGCTATAGTTTCCATTGAATATTTCATGAAATGGGCCAAAGCGGAACAGCTGGACACCATTACCACAAAGAAAATTATTAATTTTGTTAGTAAAATTATTATTTGAAGGTTTGGTATGCCATAAAAAATCAACAATGATAACGGGACCCAATTCGAAAGTGCTAAGCTCAAAGACATTTGCAAATGCTTTCGCATCGAGAAGAGCTTTTCATGGCAGCTCATCCGCATGCGAATAGGGTAAACAAGATCATCAAGTCCATCATCAAAAACATTCTAAAGAAGAGGGTTCTAGGTTGGTGAACTTCCATAACAGACCTATAGAATAACACACAAAGCAGCAATCGGGCATACTCCGTTCGCCTTGGCATCTGGCTTCGAAGCAATGATTCTCGTCGAACTAGAAGTCTCCTTTCACCGAAGGAAAAATTTCGATAAAAAACAAAATGAACAGCTCCATCTCGAGTCGCTTGATACGATTGACGAGAAGAGGAAAGAAGCTAAGTTTAGGACCGTTGCTCACCAAAAAAGGCTTGCATTGTACTTCAAATCCAGAGTCACAACCAAACCTTCGAAGTGGGAGACTTCGTACTCAAAGGAGTCTATCCCGTACCAGGTGCCTTCGGACCAAACTGAGAGGGGCTGCATGTGATCAACCAAAAGCTAAGAGATAGAACTTTCGAACTGAAGACCGTCAAAGGAATCCAAATTCTCCGAGCATGGAATGGCGAATTGTGGCATCGTTACTTCATCTGAAACTACCTTATGTACTTCCTATTTTTAGCAAATAACCCACCCCAAGATACTAGGGGCATTGTAAATAGGCAGAACCTGCCCAACTTTTCTTAATAAAATTGATTTTCTTTCTGAACTAATAAAACTGCATTTATAATAGTAACCTTCTGAGTTGACGCTGTCAAATCGGCTCAAAACCATTCAATTGCTACTTGAGATAGTGGAATCGCACTCAAGTATGCTCCCCTAACATGTCGGGTCAACGGATGCAAATCGACTCAAACTGTTGGATCAGCGGAACTCGATCCGTGCTTTTTATGAACTGCTACTGCTCCGGCAATATTGGAAAGACTCAAATAAAAGCTGCACATCCCATAAACCGCGCGCTACCTTTTCAAGCCATGGAATCACGCTCTTAAAGCATAAAATCCTCATGTTTCCCGAAGATTGGCAACATTGAGAAGTTCTGAAACTGTTATGGATCGACGGGTCATATTGGTACTAAAAGTTGCGCATTCCATAAGCTATGCACTACTATTTTGAGCCATGGAATCATGCTTTAAAAGCATAAACTCCTCACGTTTTCCAAAGATTGGCAACCTAGAGAAGTTCCAAAATCATTCTGGAAATTCGGGTCATATAGGTGTCAAAAGCCACGCATCCTATAAGCCGCGCCTACCTTTTCGAGTTGTGGAATCACGCTCTCAAAGCATAAACTCCTCACGTTGCATGAAGATTGGCAACGTTGAGAAGTTTCGAAACCATTCTAGATCGGTGGGTCATATCGATCCCAAAAGCCGCACACTTAATAAGCCACGCACACTTTTAAGTGCCAGAATTGCCCCGACAATACCGGGAGACTCATTCATTACAGGAATAACAAGGATTAACCCACTCCCATTATCAGAAGTAATAGGCATGAATCTAACAAAATTAAAGTGTTATAAATTGGAACAAAATTCTAATTGTTGACCGACAATAAATCTGTAATTAAGCCATTCATATCATAGTTTCCATAGTATAGGAACCACAAAGCAAGCCCGGTGATAAAGAAGACAATAATAAACAAACACTAGGTTCAACCGATCGTTTGTCAGGTGTTTGAAGTAAACAGCCCAGTGAACTAGGTGGCATACACTAGTACTCAAATAGAAATTCTCAAGAAAAAACACTTCATAAGTTCTGTTACTCCGAACAAAGGATTTTAGCGATAATCACGGGAATAGATCAAATAAAATAGTATGAAATGAAATAGACATTAGTACACAAACACAGATATGCAAGCAGGTAAAGTTATAATCAAAGTGTCAGCAATGTATTACTTATAACCTTTTTGTTTGTACAGGTTCAAAATGTAGGGGCCATACCCATATAATACCTGCCAACAAAAGAAAACGTCCATATGCTACAACAAAAGCAATATGTGCAGACTCTGCACTTGAACAAAATAAAACAAAATGCCCTAAGATTCAGCTCCACTACCATTCGAATGTCTCAACACCTCTTTCCACCTCTCCTTTCCTTGCCTTTGGTTGGAAGTTTCGGCTTATATTCAGGATCCCGGCTAGGGGTAGTGTTGCTGCCGATGATGTCAACTATCTCCTTGGTGCCAACATCTCCTCCTTGCTCTCCTACTTTCTCGAAGGCTCCCCTTTCGTTTTGCACTTTCGGTATTTACAAGGGCTCTTCGAGGAGTTTATCACTTTAACTTTTTCTTTCTTACATACAAATAGTTGCTATTCAGATTTACACGGCTACTCAATCTAGACCTCCTGCTTCCGAGCTTCGGTTGCTGTAATGTCGCCCTCCAAATATATAGAAGGGTCATCCAGGCCATGTAATGCAGCGATTTTCTCAAACTCAAGCGTCGGCTGGGAGTCAAACATAGACACAGCAACTGGAGCAGCTACGGAGACAAGTATGAAAGTGGTTGAAATAGCGATAGGGTCGAGCATTGAAGAAACAGGCGGATCAATGGTAAGGAGGACGGATCCATGAGATTAAAAATAAAAGCGTTAAGTTCATCTTACTCCTGCGGTGTGAGTAGAAAATTCTCGAACTCAGGAGAAACAAGAAGGTTACCTATACCAGAGTAGTGACCATGAATGTCGACCAAATATTCATCGCATTCTAATTGCTTGGATGGTTGCACAATCAGTGGAGAAGCTTCAGGTCCAAAACATGCCAATGGATCGCAAGGCTACCTCGATGATTCGCCAGGTCTGGAAACAAAGGGCTGTGGCAATGTTTTGATAGGTGCTACCGTAGCAACATCAGCAGCTTCATGTTCCCTTTCAATTCATAGAATTTTCTGACCTTCTTTCAATGCTTTCTTTGAATCCTTATGAAGATAGGCGTTTTTTAGCTCCCGCTCAGTGTAGACGTCCTCGCTATCTTGGAAATAGGTCAAAATTTCTTCCCAAACCATGACAAGAGTGCACGGGAACTTGAGGCTCAAGTAATTGAGACTCTCCTGATGCAACAGGGAGTTAATTTAGAAGTTTAAGATGGCATCATCAATCTTTTCCATTTTCCTCTCAAAGGTGTCTTGTAGCTCCAAATAATCCACTGTAACGACGGCCTTTTTAACCTCAATATGAGTTTTATTGGTGCTAAGCTGCACAACTCTTTCTTCGAGTAGGGTAATCGTTTGGGCTTGACCGAAGATAGTATTATAACGAGATATCATACACTACACCATATTGGCAGTTTTGCAACGCCCCCATGCGGAAGAACCGCAACGGCTTTAAGCCGTTGTAAAACACTTAAGAACGGCTTAGGGCCGTTTTGATTTTGCTACGGCTTAAAGCCGTTGTCAATTTTTGTTATATATTTTTTCCTTTTAGTGTGTTAGTTCAGTTGAGTATTAAAACCCGTTCCTAAAACAGTACGCCCCTCCTTTTCATTTCCCTAATCGCGTTTGCCCTAATCGCGCCTCCCACCCTTTTATTT
Source organism: Allium cepa (assembly GCA_030765085.1). Lineage (NCBI taxonomy): Eukaryota > Viridiplantae > Streptophyta > Magnoliopsida > Asparagales > Amaryllidaceae > Allium > Allium cepa. The sequence goes on from CM060934.1 coordinate 980,838,014, forward strand.
CCCTCGGCTGCCCTAATCGCCCCTACGTCGTTTCTCATGTTCTTCATGAATTCACCGGTCCATTGGCTTGAAATCAGAAGGGGAGAAAATTCACAAGTGGAAATCATCGTCCCAAGGTGATTGCAGCTTTCATCCCAAGGCAATTGTGCAGAATTGGAAACCTAATCTTCTATCAAATCTCAAATCAGGTAACACAAATTATTTCTTCAGGCATATGAAGCTTAGAAAAGTACGAATTTCATTTATTTGTATTTTCTTTTTGTGTTATTTGCGCATTATCTTGTTCTATGCAAAAAAAATATTTTCTTAATATGCTGCGGGACTGCCTGTATATGCTTGACTGCCTGTAAAAGCATTAATAGGCACTTTTGTTTCTAAATCTTTTTATAATCATGGTGTACTGATGTTTAGGTTTGCGTACTGCTTGAACTTGGCATAAAAATTGTGGATGCTCCCATTGCTTGTGTATTGAAGTAGAAATATGTTAAAATATAGATATTGGTCTATAGGTTTAGCTGCGGTAAATTTTGATTTATATGCCATGTTTCCTATTCAGGAGGATTTATTTGTTTATTTTTTACTATAATTTTGTTGGTTGCTTATTGTGTGATCCTTTTTTGAGTTTGGCTTGGCTGAAGATAAGGCAGTAGTGTTGGGGTTGCGGTGTATTTTTTATTTTGATTACTAACATGAATCTTGAATGACGAGGTTGCACTTCAGTGTCTGCAATTAGTGTCAATGCTTCCAATATCCGGAGAGAATGTTATTCAGTGGTGTTGCGTAAGGATGATTGTTTGAAGTGTTACGTTTTGAGTTGTAATATGCTGCTGGAAGAAGCAAATTACAATAACCTAAGATTACATGTATGCTACTATCTCAGTCTAGGGGCACTTTTGTAAGCACTGGACATCACTTTGTAAGTATAAATATAAGTGCTTGCTTGTAGATGTTTTATAAAACATGGCATGTTTCGAAAATTGTCTGCCACATTTTATACATGTTTACAAAAAATTTCACACACTCAAGCAAACGTTTTGCTTTGATGCCCAGCAATTGTATTCATTTTTATATGCAAGCTGCATGAATTATTTATATGCAAGCTAACATATATTGTAGTACATGTTGGGTATATTAATAAATAATGTGATCTGACATATTACAAAGTGGCTACATGTTTGTCATGTTGAAAAAGTGGGCACACATGGTTCCAATTTGACAAAGAAGCTTAAATTTTTTTTCTTTTTTTGGCCTGTCATTGTTTTAGTGTGGCTTTACATGAAATATGTTGATCTGATTGTGCTGATATATTTGTTAAATTTCTTTAATCATGCCTATTAATGCTTAAAAAAATAGCTTTTCAACTACTGTATCGTCTGTTTCAGCGCAGGGAGTTTGTAGGATTGTTGTGTAACTCTAGCTGGATCACCAAAGCTCTATTCTTTAACTATGGAGATGCAAGCTTTGTAACAGGTATTAATTTTTATCATGCCTAACTATCTCTACTTATGCATGCCAAGTGGGTCAAAATATATTCATCATTTGTTTGTGAATTTCGCTTTTGAACTCACGGTTCTTTTTCCAAATTTGTTTCCGGTATCATCATCTCTTATTAATTCAATTACAAAATGTCAAATTTAAAAAAAATTCTCTTGCTGCATTAATTAATAATATTAATGTTGTTTCCTCAAGCTTATAGTTTCTCCCGTACTAGTAATTAATTATTTTTCTTTAGCTAAATTAGACATGTGCTTAGGTACAACCTGTTTGTCAATACACAATAAATCCCAATCAAATTAAGTAGTACAACTTACATATGCATATCGCATACACACACCTTAATTCACATACTAAACAAACCCCACAGTCCCTACTTATATATATCATTCTCTGCCCTTCTCCTCACTCATAAACATACATTTTGTCCTTCTCTTCCTCCAAAAGGGAAAAAAAAGTGATCATGACAGAGCTAACCGAACCCAAATTTGAAGTTCAAAGAATCGTCACAATTCTATCTTCTCTTCTACAAAGAGTCACAGAACGTAACGATTTAAAACCTCAAAACGATGAGGTCGCTGCCTCTGCATTTCAAGGCCTATCCAAACCTTCTATATCGATTCGGAGCTACCTTGAAAGGGTCTTCAGATACACGAATTGCAGCCCCTCATGCTACGTTGTTGCTTACATTTATCTTGATAGATTTGTAGGACGCAACCCTACTGTTGCCATTGATTCTCTCAACGTTCATAGGTTCATCATTACTAGTGTTCTCACTGCTGTCAAGTTCATGGATGACATGTAAGTCTTCTCTATATAACTATTTTCATGCTGCTGCTAAAATTTGATATTGGGATGAAATCTTATAGTGTAGAATTTTAAGCGTATTACTGATTAGCTAAAATACAAAGTCCATGTGATGTAGTTGCGACGATTTTGGCTTTGATAGCAAAAAAACAAATGTGGATTTATGTATTTTATTATGTGTATTTTTTTGTTTGATTCCCATACACTTTAATGCTAGAAACAACAGGTGTAGATTGATAATGTAGGGCCTTGCCGACATGGCTTCTAATGTGAAATTCAAGAACTACAAAATATAAAGCATTTAGACAGTGCAATTTATGTACATGTTAGAATTGGATTCAGAGAAAACTGACTATTTACTAATGAACATATGATCAATGGTGGGTTGGCAGATTTTACAACAACTCATATTTTGCAAAAGTGGGAGGAATAAGCTTGATGGAAATGAACTATTTGGAAGTGGACTTCTTGTTTGGTGTTGGCTTTGAACTCAATGTAACTCCAATCATCTTCAACTCATACTGTTCCATTCTGCAGAGGGAAATTTACCTGCAATGCCCACCACCTCCACCTAAATTGTTTTCTTCATTGTCTGAAGAAGTATGTGGTACTTAGCTCTGCTGTTATAGTAATAAAAAAACTGGTCTTTTTTGCAACTTTTTTTAGTGGTGTGTACAGCTTCTGCTTTTTCTTGAAATAATAGGAACATGGTACTCATTCTCTTGATGGGTATTCAAATTGCTGGAATATGTTTTGATCTTTGGAATGAAAATGTGGAAGTTACAAAGCTTAACTACTGGAAAATTCTCTTCTAAATTGCCCTGGAAAGAGACTCTGTCCTTTCGGTTTTCTTCATCATCTGGCATTGTGCTTAACTACTTCACGAAACTCTTGGCAAAGATTCAAAAGTTTCGGGTAAGTTAACAAGCCTTACAGTTATGTATTTGGTGTTAGCAATGATTTTGACTGTAATTTATTTATATATATATATATATGTATACATATACAGGAAAGTGTATGAGGAGTACTGTGAGGAGATGAGCAAGCTGTCATTAGCGATAATGGAGATTTTGGGATTGGGACTTAGAGTAGGAAGGAGGCATTTTAGAGATTTTTTTCGAAGGAAATGACTCAATAATGAGGCTTAATTACTACCCACCTTGCCGAAAGCCTAATCTTACTCTCGGCACAGGACCTCACTGTGATCCTACTTTAACAATACTGCATCAAGATGATGTTGGTGGTCTGCAAGTGTTTACCGATGGCAAGTGGCGCACTATCAGACCTAAAATCGACGCATTTGTTGTCAATATTGGTGATACGTTCATGGTAATCTGTCAACTTAACCATTATATTAGTACCAATGTATCATTTGCATTATGCTTCTTATGAAATTTTTTAGACGTGAATACGGTACAACTGATGCATAGTTCCTTAGATTTTACAAGTGAAATTTGATTCCATGGGCATTTAAAAAAAATGGTAGAGTTGATATCCTACTGTCTACAAGTTTAAGACCATCCACATATCATGATTATGCAAGACGAGTTCGTTTTGCACCGGAGAATATAAAATTACTACTCCTACATTAAAAAAATATTGGGCAGTACAAAATGCAGAATCTAACTTACTGAGATTAATTTTGGCTAGACCATGACAAAAACAATGAGTATAACAATGCAGTAACAAATTTGTTTCAACTAATAGAAATGCTCAAGCATATTTCAGAAAAAAAAACCTCAAAACTCACATAATCTACATCAATATAAGGAAACTCTTAAATATTTCTTATTTTCATACTTCCTACTTCCAAGCTTCTAAACAAATGTCAAATAATTTTATTTTTATTTCTATTAGACAATTTAAAATTTTAATCATGTGTATGTAAGTCAGCAGCAAAATCACTTGGTTAAATTTATTGCTATATTAGTTATCATTACGACAAATCATAAATAAAAGGATAGGTACAGTTGTAATTACTTTAGTATAGAATATCATTTATTTATGTATTGCTAATTGAAAATATAAATTTTTTGTCATGATAGAGACAAATTAACTAAAATAGACTTTTATTATAAGCTCATTGAATAACATCCGTTCATCCTCATTTTGAATGAAAATCAAACTTAGTTAGTATGTAATAATATTAAAATACAAGCAATTATTTTGTTAAACGATAAAAGTAGTATGAAATAAAGTTAAAAAAAAGGCAAAGTATGGTTTGATTTGTTACTGTTAGTCTTTCATAATTTTTAGAAAGAAAATAGTTATTTTTTACCATTTACCTATTTGATACGATAGTTATATCTACCATTCACTGAGTTAATACTGATAACTCCCAACGTAGTATGTGTAATACAAATTATTTGCCATTGCGTAAAAAATTATTTAGTTTCATCTTTCAGTAATATATAAAATACTTATAATGGTGCATAGTACATTTATGTTAATTAATTTTCTTAAACATATATACTATATTAAGAATGAGTTATGTTAATTAAAGTATTAAAAAAATTATTTGGATTTTTTTAACATCAAATAAAGTAAAAATTGTTTTTTTTTTGATATATTACTGTACTAAACTTAATTAAAGTAAATTTCAATTTGTTCCAGAGTGAATGATAGATTGAATTTCTTACTATGCTGGTCAACCATCAGAGATTAAAAGGATAACAATACATTAACTTATGACTAGTTTTTCAAAATTTTATCCTGGTAGCATGAATTTAGGTTCTGCAGCTGTCTTTGGACTTTAATAATAAATATACTACTGTTACTGCTATCAGTGTCATTGCATTTATCTTTATAACCCATTCCATTGACGCACTACTAGAAACCCCGTAACTATCAATGGTGATAACATAATATAAATTTAGAAGCAAGTTTATTTATTGACGTGCCAAAAAGCTTGTTGTCAAAATATTATATCAGATTACCATTATTATTAATAATGGATGCTGTTTTTGTTGATAACATAATGCCATTTTTTTTATTATCGTTATTATTATTATGATTCTTCATTGTTTCAGAAAAGTCGTATGCAAATATACCAATGACATCATACGAGCTTCCTGATGGCCAGTTAGTTTATTATACATTGTTAGCTTTCCAGTAAAGTTTCATACCTTCAAATTCTTGAATTGATACGTACCTTACAAGTGCTATTGTGCATTATAGTTTGAGAGAGAACTGTTCAGCAGTATTCTGTAAAATCCCGATTCTTTGATGCAGGACAATTGAAATTGGTGCGGTGGAATTTGATGGCAGTTAATATGAGGGTGGTGACTGTTGTGGTGCACAGTTTTGAATTGGAAATTGGAGTTGAGTGACAATTAGAGCAGTGATGTAAGGCGTAGTGGGCAAGGTGAAGTAAAAGTGAGTGCAAAAGTGCATGGGGATGGACACAGTGGCTGGCTGTGCTTGGCAGTTCATGAAAGTGAAATGATGGCGGTGGGCTTTGTTTCAGGCAGTATGAATTATGATATGGCTGATGGTGACAGAGGTAAGTAATTGAAGTGAGCAAGCAGATGAATATAGCAAGCAGTGGGAATTTGTATGTACTATGGTTAAGGGAGGAGTTGAAGTCTTAATAGGCAGCGAAGGTTGATGGTTTTGTGGCGGTAGTGCACAGAAATGTGCACAGTGTGGTGTAGAGATGTACTGCAATAGAGAGTTTAGATGAAGGGAATTTGCTGGAAATGGGGCACTGTGCAGTGATCATGGAGGTCAGAAGAGAAAGCTGCTATGGGCGATATGTAGTTGAGGTTGTTGCAGTGTTTATATGCACTGGTTGTATGTGCAGGTTAATGGAAATGTTGATGTTGCAAGAGGAAGGCAGAGGGATGGAGTGAACTGTAGATGGTGGTAGCAGTTGAATTGTAGACAGAAACGGCTGTTGTACTATGTATGTTATGTATACTTGTTGAACTATATAGTGGTATGTGTTGATGTTGAATATTATAATTCAAACATTTGTTATGTTTGGTTTTTGTGTTGAATCTATAAAAAATATTTGGTTTAATAATCTTAATTTTGTGATAGTGTTAAATTTGTAAGTTTTTGTATTAATTATGATAATGAAATGACTGTCACTGGTGCAGAGAAGAAATTTCGAATTTTTTAAAAAATAATTAAAAATAGTAATTAGCAACGGATTAAAGCCGTTGCTAATATTTAAAACATCAGTTATACATCTACATTTAACAACGGATAAAAGCCGTTGCAAAATAAAGTCCGGAACGGCTATAAGCCGTTGCTAAAGTATATTATGCAACGGCCCTTAGCCGTTGCAAAAATATATTTAGCAATGGCTCAAAGCCGTTGCGAAATTTTTGCCACTGCCCATTTCGCAACGGCTCAAAGCCGTTGCGAAATAATTTTGCAACGGCTCAAAGCCGTTGCGAAATGAGGATTCTGGTGTAGTGATAGTCCATTCATACTTTGGAATTACTTTGTTATGCCCTTCAACAATTTGATTGTGATCAATGATAGTCTTCTACTGGGCTTCGATAATCGTGTTGCGAGCTTCGAGCTCCCCTTTCAACTTAACTTCGTCTGCATGGGCCTTTTAATTTCCTCCTGATAGACGATCTCTATTTTCTCCTAAGCCTTCTTCAACTCTTTCAGCAAGCCAATGCTCTTTTTACTCTCTTAAAGCGTCGCGTCCCTTTCTTCTACTAGTCATTCAATTCAAGCATTGCGTTTCTCCAACGCTTTTTTAAAGTCATCCTTCTCTGATTCGAAGGAGAGGATTTCTTACTATTTATTGTGGTTTGTATCCACCAGCTGTTTGCATAGTTTTTCCTATCCCTCTGCCTGCTCCAAATCACTCTTGATCGGTTGAAGATGTGGCATATATGAATCTATGCAAACTGGACAAGATTGTGATTAAATTTATCCCCTCTTAAAAACCACCGGGTAGCGCTGCTTCAAGCCTAGGGGACTAGACGGAAGAACATAGGCCAATCCGATCTCTAGTTAGGGCGTGAAGAACTAGGAGCGAGCACCGCATAGGACGATGGAACTTCAGATCAAGATGGAGCCTGAATAGAAGCAACTGGAACTTCGAGATCGACTGAAGCGAAGGTTGGGGCGAAGGCTATTGCTCTAAAGAATGATAACTAAGATCAACCTTTGACTTTTTAGACGGGTCCTCTCGCTTATCAAAAGTCTTTCTTTTCTCGCAACCGCCTTCATACATTTGACTCCATTCCCTCTCGTCTTGGCGATGAGCTTCAGCCTCCAAATCCTTTTGTCTTCTTTATTCCTCCTCTATTTCATAAGGCCGATGATGGTTGGAGGATCATTTTGACCAGCGTTGCAAATTGGTGAACTCCTCAAGATCATCGTAGGGATAGCGTCCTCTCATGGTACCTGACATGAAGAATAGATAAAGAGCTTTAGTAATGGAGAATAGGCTTGAATAATATGTGTATAAGTTAGTGTGACCCTAGTGATATATGTAATGTGTCTGGGGAGAGCCTAAAGTAACGTCACAAATCGAATCGACCAACCTTTGTGGTAAAAATTGGCCTGGTTTCGGGCACAACATGGCCCGGACGAGGTGACCACTTTTCAAAACTAAAATCATCCCCCATAAGTTTTCCAAATTCGACATATACACTACAGATCCCCGACATCCACGCCGGCATCTTTAATTAGAGAACCTCGACGTCGCTTGACTTCTGGGGTAGTATCTTTATTGCGGGTCTCTTGGGGAGGCGAGTTCAGAATAATAGGACTCATCCCTGGAGTCTCATCAGATGATTCGGAGCCTTCTTTACTAGAATTTGGATCAAAATCATCATCACTAGAGGAGGAATCATGGCTACTACTACTCTCAACATCAACCTCCTCATTTTCCATTTCCATTGCAGCTTTGCCTTCTTATCGTTTAAACTCTTCTTCCCCCTTCCTCCGAAATCAAGGGCATTTTGGCTAGGTGGCTGGCTTTGATCGTGGCATATCTTCCCCTTTGAGTCTCTTCAACCGACTAGCCATTCAAGCCTTCCTTTTCCTCAAAAACTCCCTCCTCAGAACCATGAGATGAAGAAGTGGAGAATGTTTTCATTCTAGAACGAGAAGGAGACGGGACCTCAACCACTATGGAAGATCTCCTTGAATGCAACAGTCCATATCAAAGCAAGTTTTCATCCGTCAGCAAGAACTTAACCGATCTTTCCTCGGCATCTACAGCCTTCAGGGTATGGAAAGTTTGGTCAAGCGATGGGTTTTTATTTTGTTTTGGAATAACTGCAAGAAGCATTTGACTTGTCAAAAATTCCATAGTGATAAATAAAAACTCAATAAGTAAGGAAGAGAACTTACCCACCGTTGTACTAAAGCGATTGAACCCTTTGAGACATCTAACGAAGAAGTACTAAGTCTTGAATTGAGATAAATTGCTCTACAGCTGCAATAAAATTTTATGATTCCTCCGTGCCTCAATCACGATTAGAGACGGACACTCATCTATCCTTTTAAATGAGAGAAAATATCCCGACTCGTCGAAACTCGAAGCATTGTTGAATATTCACATAAATAGAACGTGATGAAAAGTTAATATAACATATCCATTAAGGTGAATCTGGAATGGGACAATTCGCAAATTCGAAAGGGTTTCTATCAAGAAGTTGTTGAAAGGGGGCATTACTCCATTCAGGCACATATATTGATGGCAAACAATATATCCCGAAGGCTGCATATGGGCAAATTCATCCTTTTTCGAAAGGTGCATGTCGTCCTCTGGAATGCCGTGTTGTAAGCAAATGTTGTGCAAAACCTTGGCAGAGATTATGAAAGAAGCTCTCTTCGACGGGCTAAGAAGAACTTTGAAATTCGGTGGAGTTTGGTCCACGACCGGACCAACTAGGACTATCTGACCATATTTAGGCCACGAAGTGGAAGAGGAAGGGGCGATAGACGAAGATTCAACTTCTAAAAGTGCTAGGGTTCCTCCACTGGATTTACGGCGAGAAGATGGATATTTCATTCTAAACAACATGACTTGCATCCAAAGTAGTCAGGTAATTTTATCTTTAACTAAAAATTCCCCTATAACACTTGATCTCCAAAAGGATATTGATTCACGCCGACATGTCGGATTTCAAGTATATACTAGGGCATGTATAGTGTGTTATCTATAGGAGGTGAACTCGATGTCCTGAACACTACAAACGATCTATCTCGTGTAGATAGCTCGCTCACAGTGGAAAAGGAAAAGGACTTTTCATATTGTTTATTGGAATTACTTCTGCTACACTTACTCATTATCGATCAATGATCGATAATGGATCCATTGTCTGGACCGACATGGAAAGGTTTTTCCTAGTATAAGTGCACAAAGCATGCAAAAAAAGGCCAATACGAATTCTTCGAAAGGGTAAAACTAATTAGCGATGCGTCGTGCGACATCGACAATGTAACTTAGTGTGTGTACCAAAATTGGACACAGCACTCTTAAGATGTGTTTGAAGAGATAAAATGAAGAAATTAAATGTACAATGAGGTAGATCTAACAAACACACCAATCAACAGATAAGAAAACGCATGGAAACAAATGAATTTCGAATGGTTCGGCGAATTTCCTATATCCACTCTGAAATGATTGATTTTTATTGACTTTCACTCGCTGAATACAGAAAGTTACAACAGTACAATAGTAGTCTAGAGATGATTCCGGCAGAATGTCAACGTAGAGAAGCCAAAAGTCCCTTTTTTGAGGCATTAGGCTGTTGTTTATAGGCGTAGGCTGAAAAAATCTAATATAGATATCGGAGACTTCTTCTCTCACGTGGGTAGGCCCATGGGATCAAGTTCAGGTGATTTCGGCTCAATCTGGGAGCGATACGAACTGAGTTCGTATCGGTCCATAAATAATCCTTTGAGGCTGAAATTTGTTAAGTACATTCTTGGGGTTGTATGCAAGCTCCTGTGAAAATTTGATTGTATTTGGACTGACAGATTTTAAGATATAATCGATGCAAATCAAGCTATGCTCTCATTCGTATCCATCATTCCACCTCCTTCGTATAGGTTTCATTCGCATCCATCATAGCAACACTAATTCGTATCCATCGAGGTAAGTGGCGGTTCATATCCGTGAAAGGTAGTAGTGTTTGTATCAAAATTGGGCATAATAATTTTTCGATGTGTTTGAAGAGATAAAAATGAAGAAATTAAATGTAAAATGAGGTAGATCTAAGGAACACACCAATCAACAGATAAGAAAACACACGAAAATACACAAATTCAGAGTGCTTCGATGAATTGCCTACGTCCACTGTAAAATGATTGATGTTATTGACTTTAACGCACTGATTACAAAAAGTAACAACAGTACAATGGTAATCTAGAGATGATTCTGGCAGAATTTCAATATAGAAAAGCCAAAAGTCCCTTTTATGGAGGCATTCGGGTGCTATTTATAGGCGTAGGCTAGAAAAATCTGACTTAGATCTTGGAAGACTTCTTCTACCATATGGGTGGGTCGACGGGATCGAGTTTAGTTGATTTTGGCTCAATCTAGGAGCGATACGAACTGCGTTCGTATCCATCCATAAACAGTTCTTTGAGGCTAAAATATGTCAGGTACATTCTTGGGATTGTATGCAAGCTCCTGTGAAAATTTGGTGGCATTTGGACTCGTAGATTTTGAGTTATGATTGATGCAAGTTTGAATTTGCTAAAGGCTGTGGAGTTCGCATCGCTTCTAGTCACGTGATGATCGAAGATGTGGAGCTAGCTTTTAAGATTGATCCACTTTTCATGTCGAGTGATCGAGTCTTTCCTTCTTCACGTACCTCCTTCATGTCGCTTTCATACATATGCTTCGTATCCATGCCGTTCGTATCCATTTCCATGGTTTCATTCGTATCGCTTCCTTCAATTCCCATTCGCATCGGTATTCCCAAGTGATGCTTCGCATCGATCAACAAGGATGTCGTTCGTATCGAGCCATCGTGTATAATTCGCATCGATCCTTAGTCGATCGATATGAATAGCATGTAGAGGTGAATCGATATGAATAAGTTGGTGGACAATGGATGCGAAGCAGGTGAATATAGACCGATACGAAGTGAAGCATGTTTGATGGATATGAACGATACTTCCTTTCATGTATACAAACCATCACTTACCTCGATGGATACGAATTAGTGTTGTCATAATGGATGCGAATAAAACCGATATGAAGGAGGTGGAATGATGGATACGAATGAAAGCTATGCTTAATTTGCATCGATCATATCTTGAGCATACCAACTCCGATTGACTTGAAATTTGGAACAATGGATTTAGAGCTTTGATTGTCATGTCATATCAATTGTAGCTCGATCTGGACTCAGAAAAAGTTTACCAGCATCCATAGTGGACCTTTGTATACCTGATCCTCGAGACGGACTGTCTTTGATTTCCTGCTAAATCCTTGGTGTCACGTCCTTACCAAAACGCGGGATAACATTTGCCTCCCAAAGTGCATCTTGTATGAACATGATGAGCTGTCAAAAGCTGCAATCTTTTGTCTGAAAAAGTTCTATCCAATTCGTTGAGTAGTCGTTATCTTTTCGTCAAAAGATGTAACCTTTGATGGATTCCCAGTAATACAATTAATGAACTGTTGACTGCCAATTGTCGTACTGTGCACCGTTGTAACTGAGTGTTGAATGATAGCAAACTATTGGTCGTTGTCGTAATTGTCATCGAGTGAGCATTCAACTCCTGTGAATTTTGAAAATTGAATATTAGTCTGTCATACATGCATGTATGTTATCCGGACTCTCGTTAACGTTCATATGTTCACGAGTTGTTGTCAGTTTTCTTCTATCAAATTCTATGTCGATCATCCCCTGAATCAACATGAAATTTGAGTTGTAACAACATTTGATGGTTGTTTTAGAGTACCTCTTTGTATCGATCCTATCTTGGATCGATGTGAAAAGTTACAAAGTTGTTTTTTGTATCAATGGCAATCGATACAAATCAGTTGGTTCTTTAAATCATTTCTTATTGATGGATATGAATTCTGGTGGCCTTCAAAGTGATGGACATGGAGTTGTCACTTCGTATCGATGGATTTGAAAAATCCAAATATGACTTAGTAGCGGCGTTTGCATCGATGAAAGCCAATGGATACGAACAGTTGTTGCTTTAGACCGACGATGAACGGATATGAAGAAGGCTTCTTTGCATCGGTCGGGAGGGAGACTGTTCCTACCAGTCAACATGATTGGGAGTTGAATCGTCTTTTCTATTGATTTTGTACCCATATAAATTCGTTTTGGACTTAGCCAAATTCTTGTTTGCTTCCTTCTCAATACTTTGCTTTCGTATCGATCGTAAACTCGAGAATAAGAAACTGCGTTGGCTTCCGGACCTTTTAACCTCTTAATCCCTTGAATTAGATGCTCGAATTAGGTAATTAGTTGAAACAATACATAGTAGAATGACGAGACTCAAATTTGAAGTCAATTTGTCCAATTTTGCTGCCAATTATGATGGTGTTGATGCCGAAATTTGGTCGAGGAAGGTTAGAACGGCATTTGAGTTACCTAGAGAAGAAGAAGTGTACAGGGACATGAAGGCGGCGCTCGTGTGGATGATAGACGAAAGAAGAGTTCATATCGATCTAGGTTGAGAGCGAGTTCATATCAATCTAAGCATAGTGGAACTTCATATCGAAGGAATTGTTTTGTATCGATTAGTGGGGGTGGACTCTTCTATCGATAGGACTGCACGCATTCATATCGATCGATAACCAATGGCAATCGTACCGATATGATATGACCGATACGAATTCATGATCCCTCGATCATACGAAGTGTCTATTTTCTTAATCGGTATGAAGTAAGTGATTTTGTATGGATACGAAGTACTGCCTATTAATCGATATGAAGTAACGTACAATGATCGATACGAACCGTTGTTCCCAGCTGGGTAACGACATGAACCTAACGAATATTGATCGATACGAATTTGTATCTTGATGGATATGAACTCCTTCATGGCCATATGAATTGGAGTTTTTTGGTGGTCGATTCAAATTGAACTTTGACGAATTCGATACCCCTTGCATATTTGAACATATGACTCCAACGAGCTTAATTATTTCATTGCACTGACTGCTCTTTGAATCACATCGATGGAACTGTAGCATGACCAATTTTACGAACTTTAAATTGGATCGATTTCCGAAGTCAAGATGGCATGGTTGTGATGGTCAGCGATGATGGTCATTCCGATTGGATTTAAGTCTCTTTGTTTAAACATCTTATTAACCTTTGTAGAACTTTCTTAAGTACTATTCAATATTGCACTGCACAACATATTTGTGCACTTCACACTGGGGGACACACGAGCTTATTATCATCTAAAGATGGTTTTTGATGAGTTAATTAGTTATGGAACCTGGAAGTTTACAGCAACAGGAGGTTCAGAGTCCACCTCCTTTGATAATAGAGATGACGGCCATTGCGGCCGAAGTCATAAGTCCTGCTTTAAACGAGCTATGAGGGGCGGTCTTTATTGGGATTCCATAAGATTCTATACCATTTAACGTCTCTAAAGATATGTTGGGAAGAATATGCTTAAGACATGGCTACTGCTAGATGACGTTCTGCTACCAGGACCGAACGACTGGCCACATACTCCCCCAGAAGGGTTCACCACCTTTAACAGACATTCGTGTACTACTGGAGCAATTCCTCCATTTAACTACTACATCCAGGAGGTTTTATCTTACTTAGGAATAACTCCGTCATAGTTGCATCCAAATGGATAGCATTGTTGAACAACTTATTCATTTTTTATGGAGCATCTCTTACGGCCCCCGACTATGGAGGAAGTCAGATTCTTGTTCAATGCCAGGAGTTGGGGATATAATCCCTCGTTCACATTCTTAGAGGCGGTCAGAAATTGCCAGGTTATGATCGAAACCTGGACCAGACTTAGCTACTTCAAGACTAAATGGTTCTATTTTCGATTCCCCCCACGGTTTGCTAGACGCTGGTTAGTTAGACATAAGTGCTGCAATTTTTTTTGGTGGCCGACGAGATAGTTGTAATCGATGTTGATCTAACATTTTATTTCCTTTATAGCTGCAATTCTACGACCTGAAGGTGCCCGATTTAAAGAAATAGTGGGGATTCTTCAAGAGGTGCTTGGTGAGATTAGGGAGATCGACTCGGTGCTCACAGATGAAAATTTGAGGGTCGTTGGGCTAACTGAACGAGACCAGAGCATAAGACTTGAAGGAGCTCTTAGGGCAACCCCGGCAAGACGGGCTAAGCGTAGAGCGCCCAGGATTGTAATAGTTGAGTGGGGCGATGAAGAGGACACGCCCACTGAAGATGAACCCATAGCCAGGCCCTTTGATAGTCCTCGACATTCAGAGGGAAAGAGGAAAGGCAAGGGGGTTGCTCATAAGCCTTATAAGTCTTCAAGATGGAAATCTGTAGTTGTGTTCCTACTAGTTACCGGTGTTACAATCTCGGAGGCTCCTCCCTCGTACACCAGAATCCCTTGGGTTTGCAGACATTCCGATTTTGGATTACGTGTCACTTCAACAAGATACCGGATTGGAAGGGCTTCAAAGCGCTTTAGATTTAGGCGAGTCACTTCCTACGAGTATGGCTGATATAATCGGTTGGTCGGAGGGTTTGCACATGCATACATACACTTCATGGAGTGCACGATTTCCTACCATAAGCTATTCATTTCTAGAGATTACCAACTCTACTTCTCTTTTTATTTTACAGATACGATGATAAGGCGAGAATCTATGCTTGGAAATCTTGGCTCTGCATGCCATTCATCTGGTTCATATTATGAGTCCCGCAAACAGGAGGTCAATAGAGACCGCGATCGTGGTTATTTTAGTCATGAGAGGGAACGCTATGAAAGGGAGAGGGGTAGAGAGAGGGAGAGGGAATGTAGACATCGTTCCTGATCACGCGCCCCGCCACCTCGAGTTCCAACATAACCTTCTAGTCATGGAAAACAACCCTTGGAACCTTCATGCCAAATTCCACCTTCTGAGTGCTATGGCCTGAACCACAGCATCGTAGGACCAAAATAGAAACTCCTGCTGTTACTAAACAAGTTGTCATAGAGCCTACTGGGAAGGAGAGATCCCAATCGCCAAGCTGAAAAAATATTTTCCAAATATCTGCTTCGATGGCTTTGTCTTCCCCCGCATTTAAAGAAAATTCCTGTCGAGGCAGAACAAACAATGCATAACTACATTCATGATGTCTATAGCCAATACTGGGAATGGACGAAGACCGTGGACAACGTATCAGCGGTAGCCTTTGAGTGAGCGAAGACATTAAACAATTAGGGACCGGCCTCGCTCAGAAGGACCGCGTAATCTAGGTGCTTAACGACAAGAATGAGTCCGCAAGAAACTCAGAGACAGAGGCCAATAAAAGTGTTGATGAGGCAATTCGGTAGATGGAAGAGATGAGGTGGACACATTTAGCCTTGGTGGATGAGATGGGGCATCAGACAACCACAGTTATGGCCAAAAGAGATAGGGTGCTTAAAGAACTTGAAGGGCTTAAAGCCAAATTCACTGAAATCATCAAAGAGAAAGATGACGCAAATAAAGCTGCCCAACAAGCATGTGACCAGGTTGTGTGCTTAGGGATGAAAGAGGTGCGGCAATACTTAAAATTCAGGAACTGAAGCTAGGGTTGAGAATGAAGTGAAAGTGGCGGAGACCAGGTTGGAAGATGACATCAAAGATCTTTATTACATACAATGCCAATGTCCTGAAGCACCGAAATTTAACCTGGCTAGAAAACTATCCTTCATACTTATACAACGCTCGGTGCCTCTTAGTGGAAGATGAAAAGGCAGAGCATCAAGCCAAATCTATAGATGAATTTGAATTGGAGAATAGGGTGCTGAGCGAAAATGAGAGAAGAGTTCTCCACGACATCACTATCATATATGAAAAGGAAAGGCTCGCTATTCAGCATTTGGATGCTGGAGAAGGTTCTGGCGTTGAGCACCATGATGCGGGTCCCGAAACTCTTATGCCAACACAGCCTGAATCTACATCAACCATTGATCCACAGTCTGTGCCTGCATATTATCCTGATCAACCGCATTTGTCTTCAGCTCGTGAGCATGTCTCTGAAGCTACTCCGCCACTCGCAAGCCAATCTGAGGAAGTTATCCTGAACATTTCTTACACTCACTCAAGGTCGAAAGCGTTGCTTGAAGAAATCATTAACAACATTTTCTTTGTCTCTATTGGGTGATAGGAGCTACATTATCCGTGTCCCCTACAATCCAAGGGTCGCTTCACACTCAGAAGGCCCTTATAACAGAAGCGACCACTAAAACGGCCACTACACCAACGGATGGAGCATAAGGGAGGAGCACATTTACTTTTGATGAGTAGATTATGAATGAGCTTACTAGCCACTAAAGCGACCATTTTGTCGATCTGCATTTGTTATGAACGAAGGTTCACCGGTGGTTTTGTCCTCGGGTCCAACCGGCAGCATCCCCGTAGATGACTAAACAGTTCATGAAGAAGATATAATAGCCGAGATCAATGTTGAAATGGAATAGGCTGCGCGGGCCAGTAGCATTGGAGGTGGGATGGTGGCCCCTAATCCAGCTCCTGTGCGGATGATTTCTCCCAGTGGTACTATCGTCGACACAGGTGTGCCTCTCGCGTCTTCTCACGTTGATCCTATTCCTCCGACTCCACCTTCAGGAAATATTCCAATTCATGTGAGTTTGGATGAAGAGGTTACCATAATACCCCCGGCTTGAGATCAACCATCAAAAAGGAAGGGCTCGAAGAGGCATTCAAGCGGTAGTACCATCTGGTCTATGCTAAAGAAGAAGAAGAAAGTGAGAGAATAGGCATGTCTTCTTAGTGCATTTTTGATAGATAGATAGGAATTTCCTTTTGTTTCTTGCAAGTCGTGTATAAATGCAGATTCGGCCCCTGCTAGTAGGATTATGCTGGATACTTTTGTACTTATCCTTCTTTTTCAAAGAATAGTTGAAATAAAATTTCATTTTTTCTTCAGCATAGTTTGTGTTTATTTAATTAAGTGTTTGCGTTCAAACTTCCATTCAATACACTTATGAAGTTTTAGCCTTTGAATTGGACCCGAGTTTAGTTGTCAACTCCTGAAGCTATAGCTTTGGGTCATGACTGAGAGTTAAGTCGAATCACAATACTGCACTGTCTCGATCAGTAGCTGGTATTCAAGTTTTTCCCCTAGCTCTGGGGATAAATTGAAAAGATCAGTTGGCAGTTGCATTTCACCTTCAATACATTGAGCTTAACTTTGTTGAACTGGAGCAGAAACAAGACGGGGTCGGGTGGTCGGATCACACCCGCTGATCCATTGGTGATTGCACCCACACTATGAGGATTGCACTTGTTCGTCGGCGGTCAGTTACGCCCGCTTAAGATTTAGAGATATATCTGCGCTCTAGGGACTTAAGTCACTTTGTGGGCGGTCTGTCACACCCTTTGATATTTAGAATTCCGTCCACACTCTGGGGACTCATATTAATTCATGGGTGGTCAGTCACACCCGATTTACGTTCATACTATGGTCCACACTTCGGGGACTTGGAGCTGTCTTATGGATGGTCGTTTCACATACGAGTTGTGTTCATAATCCAATCTGCACTCCGGGGACTTAGAGTTAGCCGATGGGTGGTTAATTACACCCATTTTCATTTTATACTCCAGTTCTCACTTTGGAATTTTGGAGTTGGTTAACAGACTGTCGATCACATCGGTTTTGATTTCTAGAATTTCGTTTACGATTGATCTATCAGGATAATGGGTAGTCGATTAACATCTATCCTAAGTTAACAAGTGAGATCGTTAGACAGACGGATCCATCCTCCTCGAACATGGTTTGAATACGGGCGAAATCGTTAGGTGGATGGGTCCACCCTCCTCGAAACCGCATTTTTAAGTTTATACTCCAGTTTGCACTCTGGGAATTTGGAGTTAGTTAGAGGATTGTCGTGTATCAATCCTTTCTTTACTTTATTGTAATGGCTTGCCCCCGAGCTCGAGTTTCACTTAGAGAGTGACCGGTCATGTCATAGTCACTCCCTGTTTGAATAAATCCCACCGTCGGATGGAACTTAGCTCTCCGTGCATTGTGATGGTCATATGATGCATTTTAAAAATCACTACTCTAGCTCGAAGAGATTGCATTTTATTATTGAACTAAGAAAATATGGCAAAGTTAGTAGCCTTATTACAAATCCAAATTTTGAAATTCGTAAAAAATTGTAAATGTAAAGTAGACTGAATGAGTAAATAAAGCCTATTATGTGTAGCGATGAAGACTCTCGCTGTTCCACGTTCTCGGTAGAATGAGACCGTCAATGGTCGATAATTTAAATGTGTCGTCTTTGAGTCTTCATTCCATGACATACAGCCCTTCCCATGTTGGTTTCATATGTGAAGGAACTGATAAATTATCTTAAGGACAAGATCGTTGAGTTTAATGGTTCAGGGTCAGACTTTGGCATTGTACGATCAGGCGACTCGACTTCGGTACACGACCGCCATCAAATCAGCCTCTTCTCGCGTCTCATCTAATAAGTCAAGAGGTTTGGCAAGTAATATAGCATTCATCTTTGGATTATAATTTGTCACACGGTGAGAAGGTACTTCCAATTCGACTGGAATAATGTCTTCTGAACCGTAGGAAAGAAAGAACGGGGTGTGGCTGACCATGGATTTGTGGGTTGTATGATAAGCCCATAGGGCCATAAGGAGTTCGTCGACCCATTTTCCCTTGGCCTTTTCCAGTCTTTTCTTCATAATGGACTATATAACTTTATTAACGGCTTCAACTAGTCCATTCGCTTGAGGGCGTGCAACTGTAAAGAACTTATTTTGGATGTGGAATCGTTGATAGAAATTCTTAAATTCAACATTGTTGAATTAGACCCCGTTATCAATGATGATGGTATGTGGGTGACTAAATCGACAGATAATGTTGCGTACAACAAAGTTGATCACTTTCTTGGTTGTGACAGCGACAAGAGGCTTAGCTTCCGTCCACTTGATAAAGTAATCAGCTACAATGATGACGTACTTCACACCACCTTTGGCTAGAGGTAGAGAACCAATAATGCTGATGCCTCATACTACGAACGGCCAGGGACTGACCATTTGAGTTATTTCGGTAGGCGAGGCCCTCGAAATCCAAGCATGCTTCTGACATCTATCACATTTCCTGGCATAATCTGATGCGTCGCGATTGGCAGTGGGCCAATAATATCCATGCCAGACTACTTTTTTGGCAAGAGCTTTCCCCCCGGTGTGATTGCCACATTATCCCTTGTGTATATCATGCAATACTCATTTGATTTCATCGTAGGCGATACACCGGAGTAAAGGAATAGAGTACCTTCTTCTATGCATGACTCCATTCTGAATAGTGAACCGCGAAGCCTTTCGAAGAACTTGTCTTTTTTCACTCCTGCGCTCCGGTAAGGTTCCGTGCTCGAGATAGTTCTTGAACGGAATCATCCACGAATCCTTTTCGAGAATGACTTCAAACACCCAATCTGTTTCCATCTGATCAACACTCAGGGAAGATAATGTTTCTACAAGAACGAGACCCATCTGTTGTGCCTCACCGGTACTGGCTAACTTTGCCAAGGAATAGTCCTTCTGATTGCGTTCTCGAGGTATGCAGTGGATGGCATAATAATCAAAATGATTCAATATTACCTGAACTCGAGAAAGATAGCCAGCCAGCCTTAGATCTGTGGCCTGGTACTCCCTCTGGACTTAGCACATGACAAATTGTGAATTCTAGTAAATCTCCCTAGCAATAATCCATAAATCTCTGGCTAGCCTTAATCCAGCGAGTAGGTCTCCATATTCGGCCTCATTATTGGTCGCACGAAAATTGAATTATAAAGCATAACATATAGATCAGCCTTCAAGAGTTTTAAGTACAACCTCGACACCTAAACAATGGTCATTTGATGCACCATTAGTATGTAGCTTCCAGACATATTTAGGAGATTCACTAGTTTTGGGCAAGTCCTCTAGGATAGTGAATTCAGCGATGAAGTCTGCTAGGACTTGTCCTTGAATGGCTCGTCTTGGTGTGTAAATGATGTCAAACCGACTCAGCTCGATTTTCCACTTGAGCAACCTACCAAACGTCTTAGGCCACCTAAAGACCTGTTGTAATGGCTGGTCGTTGTATACAGTGATAGGAAGAGCCTGAAAATATGGACGGAGCTTACTCGAGGCGATGACAAGACAACAAGCCAACTTTTCCAACTTCGGATAATTTCTCTCTATTCTAGTCAGCCGTTTTTTATTGTAATATACTGGTTGTTGTATTCGGTCCTCCTCTCAAATTAAGGCAGCAATGATTGCGTTATCTGATATCGCCAAGTGGATGTACAATCTCTCATGATCAATAAGCTTTGACAAAATGGGTAGTGTGGACAAGTGTTGAATCAATGCTTGGAATGCGCCCTCATATTCTATAGTCCATTCAAAATTTCATTTTACTTTTTTGATCAGATCGTAGAAGGGAACGCATTTGTCGTGGATTTTCAAATAAATCCGCTTAGCGTTGCTACTTTTCCGTTGAGGCTCTAGACTTGTTTTATGGTTTGTGGAGTCCTAAGATTTCGGATTGCCCAGATCTTATTGGGATAGTCTTCGATTCCTCAAGCATTGATGATAAATCCAAGTTATTTGCCATAGGCGACCCTAAAGTGACACTTCAACGGGTTGAGTTTCATTCTGTACTCTTGGAGGATGTTGAGCCTTGTTTCCAGGTCTTTGATGTGATTAGCGGAGAATCGCGACTTCACTAGCATATCTTCCACATATACCTCCATGGTTTTTCCAATCTTATTAGCGAGCATACAATTAACTAGTCGTTGGTAAGTTGCCTCGACGTTCTTGAGTCCAAAAGGCATGACTTTACACCAGTAAAGTCCTAGATCGGTGAAGAAGCTGGTATGCTTCTGATTGACAAGTGCATTGGTATCTGGTAGTAGACAGAATACACATCCATGAAGGATAAGAGTTCATGTCCAACCGTCGAATCTAGGAGCTGATCAATTTGGGGAAGTGGAAAACCGTCTTTAGGGCAAGCTTTATTCAAGTCCAAGTAGTTAATGCATGTTCTCCATTTCCCATTAGGTTTTCTGACAAGTACAAGATTGGACATCCATTCTGGATATAATGCATCTCGGATAAACCCGTTCGACTTGAGTTTATCCACCTCTTCCTTAAGGGCGGCAGATCTCTCTAGATACATACCAAGCTTTTTTTGCTTGACCGGAACGTGCCCCGGGTCAATATTCAATGCGTAACTCATGACGTATGGAGAGATCCCACATATGTCGGAATGCGTCAAAGCAAACATGTCGAGGTTTGCCTAGAGAAATTCAACCAATTCCTCCTACATCTTTTGGCTTAGCTGAAATCTAATCGCTACCATTTTAGAGTCGTCATTATCATCGATCGAAACATCTATCGTTAACTCTGTCGGGGAAGCTTGGCTGTCTTTACTTCCATCTACACTTTCGGTATCCCTTGGGTTAAGATCCCTTGGGAATTGGTTGGGGTGCCAAGGCCTTGGCCCAGGCGTTAGCTATCAATTCTCCGTAAAGCGGATGCAGAGAGATTCCTCTACGCCCTTTCCTTTTTCTCTTCGATGCGCCTCCTATAGCTCAGCAACATAATAGGCTCATCAAGCAGCCTGGTCCCCCCCGAACGGCTCTAACTCCATTGTCGGAAGGGAATTTTAGAGTCAGACACCAAGGGGCAATAGCATCCCTAACATCAGGTAGGGTCGGTCGGCCACAGAAAGCATTATATGGCGAGTTTATTTCCAATACAATAAACTGTAATATCTAGACTCTCCAGCCTTCTCCAATTCCCAACTCCACTGGTAGCTCCACCATTCAAGTGGGTATAGTCACACTTCCATTAAAGCCATGAATGCGAGATTAACAAGGCTTCAAATCTTTTGCTTCCATCTTTATCTGATCATAAGCTCGCTTAAACAATATGTTCACTGAACCTCCGCTGTCCACTAAAATCCTCTTCACCCAAGATAGACTTATCTGAGCTAAAATAACTAGAGGATCAATGATTAGGGCTGCGATTCTATTGGCATCCCTATCATGAAATACGATATCGTTTGTCATCGTTTTTTTTGTTTGGCTGGAGTCTCGTCTTCCAAATTACTACAACATTCAAAACTCGCATGCCTAATAGAGCAGGCATACGATTCCATTTTCCTCCAGCTCCGATCAAACTGGATGAGGACCACCACTAACAGAATTAATCTCTAGCCTCCCGCTGGTACGAGTGGGTTACTCCGGTCTTGCCTGGTTTGGTATTTGGTTTTGATTCGATGGGCCTGCACCTCCAGACTGCGGCACCCGAATAAACCACTCCAACTTTCTTTCCAGCAGCAACTTCTCTATAATATCCTATAAATGATGACACTCGTTCATGTTATGGCAATAGCTATCATGAAATCTACAAAACTTCCCTATTTGAATCTGTTTTTCTGATGATTATTTCGGAGCAGGTCTCATATACTGAATGGTATTGCAGGTCTGCAAATACACATTTTTCAGAGACGTATTTAAAGGAGTACAAGTGTCAAACATGGGAGCTCTACGTCTCCGCCCATGATTCTGATCCCATTTTCTACCCTGATTTCCATTGCCTTTATGTTGATTCTCTTTATTCTGTTTGTTTAATTTCCCTTTTCCGAAACTCTCCCCGGTCTGTTTAATAGCGACATTGCTTTGGATTCCTTCCATACTAGGCCCTATGACATCATTTTTCCTAGACTGTTTAGCATCCTCTCTTCTCAAGAGTTGAGCTGTCATGGAATAGAAACGGGCCAATAATGCAGTAGTATTCTGGCCAACCAGCTGCCCAACTCGGAATCGAGAACGATTCCCTTAGTCAGTGCCATCAAAATTGAGTTTTCATTAGGATTACTAATCTCAGCGCATGCATCATGAAATCTCTCCAAATAACGTCTGAGTGTCTCTCTAGGAGCTTTAGTGACACTGGACAAGGTATTAACATCTTTCGGCCTTGTGACATGCATGCGGAAAAGTTCAACCCAATTTTGTTTGCCAACTGATCAAAACATGAGATAGATCGAGGTGTAGATGAGTAAACCACATAGTTGCTATGCCCCTTAGGGAGATCAGGAAACTTCAACATTTGACCTCATCATCAGCTCATGTGGCATTCATTAACCATTCGTACTTTAAAATGTGCTGCTTATGATCAAAGCTTCCTTCATAAATAGGTAGAGTTGGTATTCTGAATCGCCGAAGCGGTTCAGCGTAGAGGATATCATTGGTAAAAGGGGTATGACTCCGGGAGATTCCCCTATCGTTATTGGTGAGACCCTGATTTTCGTGGATCATTTGGTGGATCATTATTGGGTTGTCTGGCATCTAGACATTTTGGGCTTGCTGAGACAAGGTGTGGTCGGGTTCCACAATGCAAAGATGGGCCGGTCGCGGTTGATGGTCCACATCTTGCCTCCTTAGCTCTAGGTCTTCAGGGACATAAGGCTCAGGAGTATAATTACATTAACGGTGTGTCAGATCCGTTTGGTTTCGAGCGTCGACTCCCAACTCAATAGCGGTGGTAGAAGCGTGGTTATCAGTAGTGTGATAAGGAACAGTACCTCCTCCAAAGGAGGGTCCGATCTGGTGACTGGTCGATGGGCCAACTCTCGGTTGCCTATGATTCAATGTGCGTTGATGTCCAGTGGCTTATGTATAGCTTCCATCCAGCTATGGGCACGTGGAATGGTGATTGTAGTCAGAAGAGGCTAAACTCTCAGTGGATGAATAGGAATCCTGATCCCTTCTGGATTCCTTCGTCTTTCGTGGTTCAATCGATTGGTCAACTCTACGACGGCATGGAGTTTCTAAGTATGCTGCTGCGGCTTTGCGTCAGCTCTTGCATTAACAGTTGAAATTCTTCCCTTGTTACTTGGCCTTGAGGATTTGAAGGTCCGGCAGCATTCTGGTCGATAGAAGGAAGTTACACGGGGTTCTGTCTATCCCGTCCTTTTGGATCTACAGTTGCTAAGGTAGTTTTAGTGTTGATCACAGTGGATATCGAAGCTCTCTTTTGACTTGGTACAAATATGAAAAGGATGGAAGAACTTATAGGGTTGTGATCTAGATCTTCTCCTTAAATTCTTATAATCCGATATCAGTAGTAGATCCAAAGAGCAGGAGAAAAGCTAGGTTTTCTCAGTGAAAGCACCAAAGTGTTTGTACCAAAATTGGGCACAACACTCTTCGGATGAGTTTAAAGAGATAAAATGAAGAAATTAAATGTAAAATGAGGTACATCTAATAAACACACCAATCAACAAATAAGAAAACGCGTGGAAACACACGAATTTAGAGTGGATCAGCGAAATGCCTATGCCCACTATGAAATGATTGATGTTTATTGACTTTCATCCACTGATTACAAAAAGTTACAACAGTACAATAGTAGTCTAGGGATGATTCTGGCAGGATGTCAGTGTAGAGAAGCCAAAGGTCCCCTTTTCGGAGGCATTGGGCTGCTATTTACAGGCGTAGGCTGGAAAAATTGGACTTAGATCTCGGAAGACTTCTTCTATCACATGGGTGCACCCATGGGATCGAGTTCAGGTGATTTTGGCTCAATCTGGGAGCGATATGAACTGAGTTCGTATCAAATAATAAATAGTCCTTTGAGGCTGAAATTTGCCAGGTTTATTCTTGGGGTTGTATGCAAGCTCCTATGAAAATTTGATGGCATTTGGACTCGTAGATTTTGAGTTATGATCAATGCAAGTTTGAATTTTTTGAAGGCTGTCAAGTTCGCTTCCGTTTGCATCGCTTATGTTCGCATCGCTTCTAGGCACATGATGACCGATGATGTGATGCTAACTTTTAGGATTGATCCACTTTTCATGCCGACTAACCGAGTCTTTCCTTCTTCACGTACCTCCTTCGTATCGGTTTCATACATATGCTTCGTATCCATGTGGTTAGTATCCATTTCCTTGGTTTCCTTCACATCCCTCCCTTTAATTCTCATTCGCATCAGTATTCTGAGGCACTGCTTCGCATCAATCAACAAGGATTCCATTCGTATCAATCAATCGCATATCATTTGCATCAATCCCTAACAGATCGATGCGAATAGCATGTACAGGAGGCTCGATATGAATAAGTTGGTGGATGATGGATGCGAAGCAGGGTGAATGCAGACCAATACCAAGTGAAGCACGTTTGATGGATACAAACGATACTTCCTTTCATGGATACAAACCACCATGTACCTCGATGGACACGAATTAGTGTTGCCATGATGGACGCGAATACAATCGATACGAAGAGGTGGAATGATGGATATGAATGAGAGCATTGCTTGATTTGCATCGATCGTATCTTGAGCATACGAACTCCAATTGACTTGAAATTTGGAACGTTGGATTTCAGAGCTTTGATTGTCATGTCATGTTAATTGTAGCTTGATCTGGACTTGAACAAATTTTACCAGCATCCATAGTGGACCTGTGTATACCTGATCCTCGAGATGGACCGTCTTTGGTTTCCAGCCAAATCCTTGGTGTCACGGCCTTACCAAAAGGCGGGATAACACTTTGTGCAAGTCAATTCTGGTTCAATGAATGAAGACAGTAAAACATGCCATGCACCGAGACATGGCCAGAATGTCACTCCATGAAGAACTCAAAATTCTGTTTACTATCTTCCTCCATTAAATCACAATCAAATCAGACTCTTTGCTATAATAATCACCAATAAACTATGTCGTTGAATTGCTAAATGAATTTCAAAATCCACATCACCCACCTTGAAACAAGAATCCAAGGGCAAAGATGATTGGAGTTCTTGATAGTGGCAAACCAATGACCCTGCGATCTAGAAGGGTAGGGTCTGCGGTGATCTAAGAAACCGTTTTAAAAAGCTAGGGTTGAAGTCAAAGGGACGGCGAGCTTTGAATTGGTCAATGGCAAAATGATCTAGTGGACAATGGTCGGCGATGCTGGTAGACTGGAAGGACTAAGGGCTTGGTCGAAGTTTGGGTCGAGTCACAGGAGATAGCTCAAGTCACAAGAAAAGTATTGGGTCCCTAGAAGTAATATTGGAAAATAGGTCGACTCGAGGCATTTATATAAAAGAATTGCATAAAAAAAGTCCATGTCATTGGATTGCTAGCGGTCCATCTGTTATAGATGATTCATCTGTTATTGATCGCTAGCGATCCATTGAATTGTCGCCGATCAATCTCAAATTTGTCTAGAGTGATCCACATGTTCCTTGAGGTATTCTAAAGCGTTATGGAAAAAATTTGTCTAATATGACAAGGGATGACAGTTCAGGTCAAAATTAAATGAGCAGTTATATAGCTAAAGTCAAATTCAAATGGCCCTAACATGATTACTTGAACCTCGCTAAGCAGAAACTGGAAAGCAATTACTTCCAGAGCACGCCTTGTTTTTAACGAAGACATACTCTGGGGGCAAATGTTATACGGGTTATTAACCCAACAAAATCTAAAGAAAGTCAAAACGGCTTTGTCAGGTGAGAATAGCTTAAGAGCCAACAAAAAGGACTAGAACAACAAGCCAAGAGAAGTCAGAAAAATAGAAAGCAAAAACACACTGAGGATATGGATAGCTAGTGATCCATAGCCCATGGATCGCAAGCGATCCATGGTATTTTCTCATGGGCCCATTGATCTTCTCGCATCATGATGCAATTTGTGTTCTAAGAACAATGGCTAAATTTGATGGGATTTCGAGCTAGTCAAATTGAGAGAGAAACATCCGTCCAGTTCAATCAGTAGTCTAATGAAACTAGTAAGTAGATCGTATCGTCAAAGTAAGGCAACATGCTACGAAACTGCATGAACAACACTAACAGGAGACAACAAATGCTACCTAGAATATAAAGTCTAGAAACTGGCTAATTATATCGATAGGCGGCGTTCCATGTACTATGGATCGCTGGCGATCCATGCAGCTTTGCCAGGTCACCATAAATTTTGAGGTAGAAGGTAAGGGAAGCATCCCAAGTCATTGGGTCACCTTCAAGCCAGAATCTATGGATCGCTAGCAATCCATTAGGTTAGCTCGGTTCATGATGAAATTTGCAGGGCGGCTTCCTACAGTCCTTTGCAAGCATCTAGCATGAAGGCCTAGCCCAGTAGCTCTCCAACCTCTATAAATACTCACATATTTGCAACATAAAGTGGATCTCTAGACTGTCAGCTAAAACTCTGGGAAAACACTTCTTTACTCTTCTCCTCCCTTATAACAGTCATCCAAGAAGTTTATTGTGATTTTCTAGTGAACTACAACATGGGGACTTAGACTAATTAAGAATATTCAACAATTTTCTAAACCAATTCACCTTGTAACAGCAATCAGTCGATAATAAAAGCTATAAAGTAGAAGTAGGCTTCATCAACTACCAAATAAAAATCCTATTGTCTCCTTTCTATTTCTTCTTTTTCTATATTTATTCTCTATGTTACTGCTCTGTAAGAACAGGGCTGGTGCTTTCATGCTCAATACAGGGCATTGATCTATTTTTTGGGTCTATATATATAGTCTCGCACCTTTATAAAAATGACAATTAAGAACTTATTTAATTAATACAATTAAAATTACTTTACTAATTCGTTAATCTTGTGTTTACATTCATATATATAATATCTACTAGGTATATTTTAGTGTTTAAGTATATTTGATTTAGTTTATTTCAAATGTGTGTGTGTTATAAATTACTGAAACTTGCATGCATAAAAGGTAGTGCACACATAGAGAAGTGAAAAAACAATGAATCGTAACAAGATATAATGCAACCGTAGTTTTGCAATATCACAATAGTTGAGCTAACATAGCCAAAAGCAAGAGAATGCACATTAACTAAAATAATTAAGTAATCAACTCTTAATTACTCACATAAGTAATTATCTCTAATTACTTCCATTAATAAACCTTAATAAATCTTTTAATTACACCTAAAACGTGAATAACAGCAAAGCATGAGCATAAGGATGTGCAGACGCACTCACACACTAAAGTGTGCACACACACACTACTGCACATACACACAGCTGCAAGCTACAAACTCATACAAACACAGCCATACAGATACACAAACATACACATTCACACTCATGCACACATAAGCAGAGATGAAAACACATACAAAATCCTGCAAAAACTAAAACAAAAATATTCACCAATTTGATTGAATATGGATCGATTTCAATCCAAATTTCCATTCGATTCACCATAATTTGATGAAGATACAACAAATACGAGATAGCACAATCAAAAATCAAGAAATATACATGAATCAACTTAAATTAGGCATGGATTTTGTGAGTAAAAACTCACATTTACATGCTCGTTCTTCATCTTCTACTTCTTCGTTCCTAAGCATGTACACACACAGCGCATACACAATAATACTCCTTTCCTCACCAAAGGTGCTTAATGATGTAGAGATTCACTTCTTAAATATGAAGGCAGAGAGAGTTTACTAGTTTTTTGTATGTGTTGGTAAAGATGAAGTATACGCAAATTATAACGAGCAACGAAGAAAAATCCAAAAAGAATACTTCGGAAGAATATTTTGTACTGAAATTTTGGCTTAGGCTTAAAATATAAAATATGTGTGTGTGTGTGTGTGTGTTTCACATTTATAAAACTAATTTTCAATTCATGAATTCATTTCTTTACTGAACCAATACTATATTCTAATTATATTACTTTTATAAAGTGTTGTCTTCACATTTTCACTTATTTAAATTAAATATAATGTTTTGACGAGTTGATATCTTTTAATAATTGATTTCAAAACAAATTTATGAATTAAATTTCCAAGTTCAAATTTAATTAATTAAATTTCTATGATTAATTTTAATTAATTACCTCTTAAAAATTTGGTTGTTATAAACTTCCCCTTTACAAAATTGCATTCTTAGAATTTTCCATAAGGAGAATCTATAACAAAATTATTTTCAAACTCTATTTTGAAAAATCTTTTTCATAAATTTAACTAAAAATATTTAATTCTCTTTTTAAATGAAGTACGAAGGAAAGTTTTTAATTTCTCTCAAACTTAACACTTCAAAACTAATTCTATATCTCACACCGGGATAATTCCTATTGAATAAATCATTTCATTTCAAAATATTTTATACCTTCCAAAATACTTTTTTATTAGAAAATCTTCCCTCTATCAAAAATAAAATAATAAAACGCATGCCTTATTAAATTTCCAATCTAAAACCAAATTAGATTTGTATCTCAAAATTACTTAGTAATACAAGTAACCATAAAGGTATTATTCGTTTTTTTCATTTTAAATTATATCAAAATGTTAACAAATATATACACTTATATTTACAAATCCTTAAATACTTTAAAATAAAGTAACTTTGTCTCTCTATTTATTATAGTGATTACTAATATCAATTGGCTGCAACATTGACCACATAATCAATACTGCCTCATCAATGTTCACAACCATGCACCAATATTCAATGGCTGCAACTATCACTAAAAATACATGCTGACATATAAAATATCTTTTACAAATATAAATTTCAAATATCACTCAAACCAATATTCATTTTGTGTTCAAATATCTCGTATAAGTGTTTAAGAATTTCTATCGAATACGTATGTACCCGCATCGACCAAAATCCTTAACACACTCAACGGATAAGTTAACATAGTTTTACTTCCAAAAATATCTAAAGTATTACTTTCATAGATTATTTTGTATACTTATTTCAATGAAATTTTACTAATTTATCTTCTAATCCTTTTTTAATTCTATACTTATGATATATATGCTTTTTTAAAGATTTCAAATTAAAACATTCACTAACTTCCAAAATCATTTGATAATAATAATCAATGTTTATATATATTGTAAATCATTATTTCTATCAAACACTTAATAACTTCGAAATATTTTCCAAAATACCTTTAATCATAACCATATATATACACAAGTACGCTATTAAATAAACCATTTCAAAAAAAGTTTATAATATCAAACAAACACTACTCATACTCCTTTGTAATAAATATAAATAATAATTGAATTCATTTCATAGCTTTAATAAATGCACACAAATTTCAAAACTAAATTCAACCCAAACATAAGAAACAAAAATAAGTATACTTAGCGGTACATTTTTTGTTGCGCACTCTAATCAAAATCAAATGAAAACTCATCTACCCAATATCAAACCAAACACCACAATACAAAAAAAAAACCGTCCAAAATCATAAATACATAGTTACATGTTTTATTAAATATCTTTCTGTAATTGCCAAGTTGAAACCCCCTACCCCAATACCCATACTATCCAGGGGTATTAAAAAGTAATACTGTTAGATAGTATGGAGAATGAGGCTATATGTGGTACATACAAGAATATTCCCTTCGACTAA
The DNA here is from genome assembly GCA_030765085.1 of Allium cepa. Lineage (NCBI taxonomy): Eukaryota > Viridiplantae > Streptophyta > Magnoliopsida > Asparagales > Amaryllidaceae > Allium > Allium cepa. Next base: position 980,868,835 of record CM060934.1, read on the forward strand.
TACTAACATCAAATAAATATCTCACTCGTGCGTATACAATATCGATACAAAGCGATAAACACATGCACTTCCAAGGTAGAACAATACACGATATGTAGTAAACTACATAGAATAAAGAGTTAGAGTCGAAGTAGTAACATATAATAATGATACAATGTTCTTTTAAGGATAAGATACATCTCAAATGATGTCTCCCTCACAGTAAAGTTATGAATAATCAATATAAAACTCAATATCAAACATATACACACACACAATGAACCAATGTCATATAATATCATTACAAATGCTGGCCTAGTGTCCCCGTGCCTGCAATATCTTGGACTGACTGAAGTATTACATAAATAACACATGGGCCAAATTATGTCTAATTAAGAATCCCAATAAGTGTATCTCGGTGTAAACAGGGAATAATAACATGAAAACTCAACCCAAGGAACTCAATTCATCAGACGACATGTCAATATATGTATATAAACATAGCAATATATGTCTCGAATATATGTATAATACCATAAATAATCATTAAGGCATCACATCTGACAAATAACTCAAAACCATATAAAACAACCAGCTCTAATATTAGAAGATGTCATTATCCATATAAAAAAACATATCAACTTAGAAATCAAAGAACCAACACAAATCGGTGAATGTTACATATCTAGAAATCGTCATCAGATCCAGAAATATTAATAAATTAGATATCACCAGGCATAATCAGGCTACCACATAACATTGCCAAATATCTCTCAATTTTAATAAAAAATCATCATCGGTATATATATGATAGGATAGGTTGCCTGTTTATGTGAATGAGAATCCACTATACTCTAATCATATATCAAGGCTATGATCTCATCTTCTCATATCTATACTATCAAAAATACCGTGTCGAGATATGACTTTATGACAAACATGAAGTCCCAAGTAAAGCCATACATATAAATAACAATATGTAGGTTATATATCCCATATTTTTATAAAGTGAGCTGTATAAATAATATATGCCAATCTACTACTCTGTTAGTACTGGAAGGATGACTGATAGCACTAAGCAAGATCTAGAGACACCAAGTCTCTACAATCTTTGTTACCTCAATAGTCATCATGAGATATATCCATCGGTGTGCTCATCAATGCAAGGACTCATAAGTCACAACACTACACTCGCTCATATAGGTAACAGACTGCTGACCTAAGGGACACAAGGGTTAATGCACACATAGGAGTAGCACTAAGCTATATAATATGGTGTCGATGTTCTAGGGTGTGACTCCATAATCAGACAGCTATGGCGGAATCTATCCATCAGGTCACCTCTAACAAATATAGTTGGAGTACATCATAATAGTGGTATATAGAACCAATACATAAAGACATAAAGTCATGCTCATCGCTAGGCATAGAGCCAAACTCGCTAAATATAGGCACAGAGCATTATATCATTACATGTATCACCTCACACTATTTACTCTATGCACGTCATGTGAGTTTCATCTACACAATGAATAACTGAATAAATACCACAATAGCATCCCATACCACTACGTGATACTCAAATGTTCATTCACGGCTTATAAGCTACACTCAGACTACACAATATTCTATATAACGAGTCTAAATAATATCTGGAGAAACATTACTGAATTCCCATCTCAAATGGTATTACAACTACGATTATTCAGATTTCTCGTTACATAGAATTAAATATCACAAAATCACATAAAAGGATGTCATCACCCTATCATATTAAAACACTACTCATCCATCTCAATAGTGAACCACCTATATAACTCAACTCAATGTATAAGAAATGAATGACGAGGAGGACAATAAAAATAGATTATCTAAATACGTATATATATAAAACAATCAGATCAATTCCTAATAATATTACATAAAGAATTTATAAAACTAAATCTTATATAAGAAAGTAAATCTTTAAGAATGAAAAATAAATACATATATCATGATTAACTAGGATTTAAATTTAATTATAATCTTTTTATTTACACTAAACAACTAATTTCTCACTCCTTTATAAACTTAACTAAATATTCACTCATAATATTAGAAAACTCATTTCTTTCATTTATAATCCTTAAAATAATTTATGTAATTAAATATTACATATAAGAATCAATTCATAATTTTCTATAGTTAAGAACTATTTTTATTTAATTTTAAATACCCAAATCCATTTAATATGTTTAAGATTAGATAATACATTTATTAAAACATGAATTATATGTATATATATTTCGCACCTCTATAAAATGACATTTAAGAACTTATTTAATTAAATTAAAATCGCTTAATTAATTTGTTAATCTTACATTTACATATATATATATATATAATATCCAGTAGGTATATTTCAATGTTTAAATATATTTGGTTTAGTTTATTTCAAATGTAAATATACACACACATATATATATATATATATATATATATTATAAATTACTAAAACTTGCATGCATAAATGGTTGTCTACATATGCAAGAAGTGAAAACATAGTGAATCACAACAAGATATAATTCGGATGCAGTTTTGCAATATCATAATAGTTGAGTTAACAAGGCCAAAATCAATGAAAAATTCGCATCAATACTATTTCTAGTATCCAAAATATGAACGGAAGAAAGCATGAGCATAAGGATGCGTAGACACACTCATACACACAAGTGCACACTCACACTGCTGCTTACACACACTGATACACACACATTGATGCAAACTACACACTTATACAAACACAACCATATATACAAATGTACATATTCATACTCACACATAAACGCACTCATGCATACATAAATAGGAATGAAAACATACACACAATTCTGAAAAAACACACACAAAAATATTTGGAGGAAGTTTGACCGGTCGCCTCTACCGGTCGATCGAATATTGTCGATGGTGGCTATAAAGGGTCGACCGGTCAAAGACCCTTTTCTGGTGCTGTCTTCTCCAAGTTTAATCGAATATGGATCGATTCCAATCTATATTTCCATTAACTATAATTTGATGCAAATACAACAAATATGAGAGAGCACCATCCAAACACAAGAAATATACATGAATCAACTTGAATTAGGCATAGTTTTTATGAGTATAAACTCACATGTATATGCGCATTCTTCATCTTAGACTTCTTCCTTCCCAAGCACATACGCACATAACACACACAACAACCCACTTCTCTTCTCACCATAGATGCTTAATGATGCAAAGATTCACCTATCCAAGTTTGATAATTTATTTTTATTTATACGATTTCTTCTTGAGTTTGAATGTGGAGAGAGTTCACTGTTTTTACATGTTGAGATAGACGATTTATACGCAAATGAAAATGAGCAACGAAGAAAGATTAGGAAAGAAAACCCAAGAAAAATATTTTGGACTAACATTAGGTCTTGGGCTAAAAATATAAAATATGTATGTATGTTTATATATATATATATATATATATATATATTTTTGTGTGTGTGTGTGTGTGTGTGTGTGTGTATCCCATTTATAAAACTAATTTCAATTATTAAATTAATTTCTTTACTAAACCAATATTATATTCCAATTGTATTACTTCTATAAAGTGATATCCTCACATTTCCACTTATTTAAAATTATAAATATCATATTTTGATGATTTAAAATATTTTAATAAATGATTTCAAAACTAATTTATGAATTAAATATCCAAATTCCAATTTAATTAATTTAATTTATATAATTAATTTTAATTAATTACAACTTAAAATTCAGCTGTTACATCCTTTTTTTTTTCTCCTCCCCAAGCATTTCCTTTCTTCTTTTAACCCTCCTTACCATTTCGATATGGAGTAAACTTCCTTTTCTTCTCAAACTTGAGCCTTTTACCCCACACTTCCGCTTTCAACATACATCAACCCACACCTCCTTAACATATCCAAAACTTCATTGAAAGGAAGTGCTAGATAAGCCATCTTCTTATCACTCAAACCTGGCCTCAACCCTCATATGAATTTCTCTACCTTCTTCTTTGGACTTCTTATCAAATCAACTTCTTATTTGGATAGCTTTGCATATATTCTGGCATTGTCATACTACCCTAATGCGACTCCATGAACTCCTAAAATATTGTTAATAGCTTCAATCCAGGAATTTACTACTCCTCAAACATCTCTTTAAACCTTTTCCAATTAATTTCTTTCTTAGGAATCTCTTCTCTCATAGTCCTCCACCTTTCACTTGCCTGTCCTTTGAACTGCCTAGACACCTACTTCACCTTTTGGATGTCTGTTAGTTCCAAATCCTCATAAATCCTTTTGTTGACTAATAGCCCAATCACTAGTCTCCAACACCTATTTAATTTCATCCAACATTTCCCCTCTTAACTACAAAACTCCTTGTTCATCTTAGCAATGCCTTTTCTTTCTGGCTGCACCGAGCCTCTAGGTACATTCTAGGCTTGTGGTGCTTAACGCTGCACTAAATTTGCTAGAAATGACTAAAAAAGTGTATTCACATCCAGGTTCCCTACAATTGAGGTAGTCATTTTGTTACCCGCTTCAGCATGAACTTTTGGGACTGCCTCTCCTCCTTAGCCATTTGTTTGAGTACTGTCATCTCCTATACTATCATTTAATATTGTACATCCTATGGTCAAATGTAACGACCCAGAATTTTTAGTAATTTAAATTTGAATATTTAATTAATTTTAAATATTAATAAGTGAAATTATAAGTCAAATAAATTTTATTTCGATTTATTGGATTTAATTGGATAATTAAATCGATAATTTAATATGTTAAATTATGGAAATAATTGTAAATTGAGTTAAATATGATTGAAAATGATTTGTAAAATTTTATTTTATCATATTGGAGTTAGAATGATATTTTAGAACTTTTAAAATCGAATTAAAAGTTTATTTGTGAAAATTGAATATTTTAATATTTAAATCGACTAGTGAAAATAGCCAATTTTTGAACAGTCTCAGAATTGAACGAAACCAGTTCCATTGGATCCGTAATAGTTAGTTATTACCGGATTTCAATTTTCGTGTCAATCGGAGTTATCGTTTGAGCGTAGCAGCTCGAAACGCATCGAATTGTTTTTAATTTTAATTTGGCGAGTTAAAATAGCCATTTTTCAAAAAGTCTCGGATTTCGATGAAACCAGTTTCATCGGATCCGTAATGTGATATTATTGTAAGGTTTCAAATTTCGTGTCAATTGGATTTACCGTTTGTCCGGTACAAATTAAAACGCCTAGAAATCGTTTAAATCGGTTTAATTCAAATTGAGCGTTTATTGCCATAACTCGCACAGATGTCCGAATTAGCTTTCGAAACCTGTTCCATTGTGTCCGGAACGCGGGGTAAACCCTAGAAACGCTGGTTACGGCGCGTAAATCGGAGTTCGGAATTCTCGGGTGAATAGTGTTCATAAAATTCTCTATAAATAGACCTTAATTTCCAAAAAAATAAAAAAACACTAAACCCTAAACCTAACTATCATCAGCCGCCATTAACAATTTCAAAGGCTGAAAACATTCGATTTTCTCCTCTCGATCTCTCTTAATCCTCACCGTTTCAAGCTACGACTTCAACTACAAAAATGTCAAGCACATCGAGATCTATGGATTGAACGGTTATGATCGAATTTGGCGTCGCGTGGAGGAAGTTATGGGGGGCCGACGCCTACAGTTCACGCACGCGAATTGATGAGCATAAGGAGGCCGAGCTTCATGCCTTTGGGGCCGAGTGCAGTACTTGTCGAGCTCTTCGACATGGAGCTACCTGATCGACATATAGTTGTGTGTTTTGGGTGCAAAATTCAAACCTAATTTGCTTTGTTGGGTTCGGTTGTATACGTGAGTGGCCTGTAGGGTATTGCGTGATTTGGGAAGAAGGGGGAGAGGCCTTAGATGCAGATCACACGGCCAAGATTTGCTTTGGTATAAAATTAGTTAATTAATGTTGTAAATATGTTATATAAAAATCGTGTATCTTATAAAAGACATAACTTTTTCATACGAGGTCGAAAACGCGCGAAACCAGTTGCGTTGGAATCGTATGGACGAGCACTACGCGATGGAATTGGATTGGAGTCGTTTGGAGTTAGTGAGAATTTTGGGTAAAATTAAACGTCCGTTTAATTTTATTCGAAATAAATCGCTAAAACGGAAATTAAAATCAAGGTGAAAACTTCTCACTCAATCGAATCAGTTTCGATTTATATTTTAAATAGTTAGATTTAAAATATTTGAATGCATGTTTGAATGATGATTAATATCTATTGATTGTTAAAATAGACATTATGCGCCGTTAGTAAGCGGATGTTATTTATTAAAAACATATGCCGCGAATATTTCATAAACAGTGAAATTGGTATTATATATAATATCAATATATATATTGGCATATGTATATATTGCAGTTGTTGATGCCCCGCATTTTTTTAGCGGATGAGACCCTATTGCGCCGTCTATTAAGCGGATAATATTTTAAATCCCATATACCGCGATAATTCCGTACTGGAGCGGAATTGGTATTGTGCTAATGTTTGTGGATGCAGAAAACAGGTTGGAGGGATCCAACTGGATTCCTCAACAGTTTTTATTTGATTTCAGATATTTTGATATTTGATTGATTATCATATCGATATATGATATCGTTGTTTGTCGTGATTGACTATTTGGTGTGTAGCATCATTGGACCAAATTTGGAATTTTAAAATGATTTTTAAAGTGATTTTTGAAAATATACTATATTTTTAGAATTGATCCATTTTAAATAATTAAACGCTATAATTTTTAAAGTTATAAAATTATGGTTTTTGTGAAATATAGTTAAAAGCTGATTTTTGAGAAATATGAACTAATGATTTTATAAAATAGTTTAAACTGGATTTTTGAATTTATTATTAAAAGTTTAAATATAGGATTTATAAAATTTGATTATTTTATAAATCAAAATGGTGAAATTGTAAAGGAAATTAAAGACGTTTTAGAATAATAATATAATTTGATTTATATTAAGAGATTTATAAATAAATATTTATAAATTGAAATATTGACATTATAAAACGAGTTTTTATAAGTGTTAGAATAAATTGAAAATGAATTTCATTAAAGAATGAAATTTATAGAATTATAAACTGTGAAGTTATAAATGAAATTTTATAAACAGTAGGTTTATAAAATTGGTGAAGTTATTTGAAGAATAGATTTGGATAAATAAATGAATCTTATAAGATATAAGATTTATAATTTGAAAAGTTTAAAAGAACGATTTTGTAAAATAATCATTTTATAAGTATTTAACTTATAATATGAACTTTTAGTTTATAATTGAGTTATAAACTGGAATAAGTTAGTAAAAGGATTTATAAAAAGGAAGTTTTTATAAATAAATAGAAATGGAATTTATAAACGTTGTTTTATAAATTTGCAAACGACTTATTTTGATAAGTAAATTATTATAACTTATGTATGGAGTTACATTCACCTTTTTGAATAGTGAATAATCCTTTGAATTAAAATGAATAAAAGAATGAAATTTGTTAACGAAGTTTATTCACATTTTTGAATAGTGAATAACACGTTAAAGGAAATGTTTTGGATTTGGTGTTGTAAATAGAATTAAAACGATCTAACGATGTTTTAAAAGGTGTTGAGATTCGAAACCATAGATTTCAACATTTATTGTTGAAATAGACGTTTTCGAGAAATAAAAGGAAACGGTGGACTATAACACTGTTGTTATAGTAAATGATTTCCGAAAGGAAATGTTTTGAATAGTATTGGGATTTATATATCTATTTTAATTTCGAATCCCTATACTAGTGATTTTGGGTTGTCGTAACGATGTTTTACGTAACATTCATTTTGGCCCAAACAAATGTGTTTAAGAGAAGGATTTCTTAAAGAATGAAATATATGCTTAATCTCGATTTAAGTATATTGGATATTTTCCAAAGGTTGAAGATAAATAAAATTTGTGAATTACTTATTGAATAAGTATGGAAACGTTTTCCAATATGAAGTGAATATTTAGAATTTATCTTTTTGAAGATAAATTGGAAATGAATAATTGAAATCATATACATGAATATTTTGGAATATAAATTTATTATGGAATTTATATGTGAAAGTGGAATTTGTTTAAAAAAAATAAATATTGATTTATTTTTGAAGTGTTGAAATTTTATATCTTGTAAAGATATTTTGGAAAGTAAATAATTTGGAAAATTATTTGGAAACTGGTGATGTGTGCATATCCATTGATAGTTCAATAACCGACTATCAATATTTCCCTTTGAATGGGTATTTGATGTGATTTGTTTGAATTTGAATGTCACACTTATTTTTGAATAAGCGCTCACTATTCGGGTTAACCGGGAAAGGACCATGGGGTCGTATAACCCATTCCGAATATGTGATACGTCGTTATATATCGCATTGAAGATCGGTGTTGAAGACCCGGTATTTGCGAGAGCAATAGGATGACCTGTCGATTGACTCTGCACCGAGTAGCTACGGTATTGAGTTCTCCATATGTGATGGTGAATCCGATCAGGATCGTGAATATCCGGATTGCAAGGACTTCTTTGTAAGTGCCTTCGGTTTTGTTCGAGCCCGGAACAGACTTGTATGGATTGTATGTCTGACATTACAAGTTGAGATATAAAGACGATTTCTTTCAAATATATTTCTATTGGTGGCGGAGAATTTATTCTTTTAGCTTAACACCCTTCTCTGAGACGTACGAGCCCAGAGGTTATGTAGTTGAAGGTTATCAGCGATATATTCCCAATTTGGTAATGTGACATGCTGAGTGATGCTGAAATGATCATTGTGTTGATTATTTGTGATAGGATCGTTTATTTGATCGTCTATCTTTGTGATCATCTCTATGATCATTTGTGACCCAAAGCATGGCTTTTGTATAAAGTATGTTTTTGTGGACGTGACTTCGTCGAGCCTCACACCCCGTGAAAGGTCAAAACAGGAAAGATGCGGCAAGGTTATGAGGGGTAGCGCCCTTTAGGATATGTGCATTTCCTTCTGGAAAAGGGTGGTATCATGGTATGGAGCCCAGATACTTACTCATGTTGAAAACACTTTGTTATGATTGTGTGAATTGATTACGAGCGCTCGGTGAAACGGTCCCAAAGGACCGGGGGATGGCATATTCGGTCAGTTGTTACTCAGTTAGGGGTAACCCGGCCTTGTGTTGGCAGAGATCCGGTTTGGTTCTCGAGGATGTCCATCCAGAGGCATTCTCATGTGGCAATGGGAAGTTCCTTGGCCTGATCATTCGTTGGAAATCCAAAGAAACAATACGTGACTTGTACGGTTTTAGTTGTATAACCTGCTATGGAATGTGGCGGTAACCTGCTATCGAACATAGTTAGCTATAGTAGGCATAGTTCGGAATGTCTATGCTGGCTAAGATTTATATTCTACTTTCGAAATGAATTTTTCCTACACTATGCACTAGTAATAATATAAAATGATCTTTTAAATGCGTATCAAGCATCTTTGACTATCATAAGGAGAAATCTCCTCCGATTCTGCGTTTGCATGTGTGTGTGTGCGGGAGGCCTTATGGTAGTCTCATTTTTAAAAGCATTGCGAATTGACTTTAAAAATATTCCTCTATTTTGATTTTAAAGATAAATAAACTGTTTTGAGTTCTCACACCAGTCTCATGACTGACTCGGAGTTTATTGTTTTCCTTCCTAAACTCTGGGTGCCCACCAATTTCCACACGGGCAGTCAAGAGTTAAGGTTTATCAGGATATTCTGGAGTTGCTGGAGGCAAGATGGATGGCATGGCGTATTACTAGTTTTTATAGTATTTCTTTTTCCGCTGCACTGTGTATTGTTTGTTGTTGTTGTACACTCTGATGATATGATGTAATGAAATGAAATGTATAAAATGTAATAACTGATATAGTTCTTTGTTTAAAGATTATTCATTTATTATTATATGTTGTTCCGCTGCGAATTGTGAGATTCTGATGTTGTTCTGTTGTTTTCTGTTCCGTTCTATTTTCTATGTTTTCTTTATTTTCTATTCTCTCCTATGTTCTTTTCTCTCTATTTTCTATCTTTTCCCTCTTCTTCTCTTCTCTTTTCTTAAATTCTTTTTAAAACCCATAACATTTCGGGTTTCCGGCCTTCGATTTCTCGGCAGTCGATAAAGTGAGTATCGATGTTGAATTTTCGAAAGTCGTAAATTTTCGGGAAAAATGTCTATTACGTAGATCCATTTTCATCTTCTGTATATGCAAGGATTCATTAGAAACAAAAGTAAATAGGGTAAGACCAATCATAAGGGATAGATATATGTTCCTATATATCTATATCAAAATGCAAGTATGTTACATATATAGTGTTTCCCCTTCCCAATATGCTCATTATCTACAAATAAACTTCTATTCAACTCTGCTTTATTTAAGTGTCCCTCTGACCTAAGCTATAATACCACATTGCACTTCGAGACACGAAAATAGATGTTGATGTTATTGCAATCTCTGTTGTAATAATCCTTCTAGGCTCCAATCTAGGCCCCGCCTAGGCGCTAGGCTAACCTTACCGCCTAACTATTTTCCTAATTCGCTTGAATGAGACTTACTCGATTATCTAAGCATATAAATGAGTTTATAGGCACTGATTATGCAGCAATTTAGTCTAAATTCTTCTTATAAGCATCAAAATGTTTGATTTAAGCAGTTTTGCCCCCATAGTATTTTCGAAAAGCATCCAAACAATAAAAATCTCATTTTGGATCAGTTAATACTAAAGAAAATACTAAATTTTATACAAAATGCTTGAGTTTATCAAAAACTCCCAGCTTCGATTAACCTCACCTAGGCGATTAATCCCTAGTCCATGATTTCTACCTAGTGTTCGCCTAGCGATTTTTGCAACCTTACTTGTAGTCATCACCGAAATTATTTTTCAGCGACAAAGCGAGTTCAATATTATTTTGCACAATATAAGTAAACAGAGTAGCTATATAGCTTTCTTTCATTACATCAATTTGAATTAAATAATTCATTACATCTTTTCAATCCAAATCATTGCCTATGTAGGGTAAATACAAATAAAACATAGATAGAGTAATGTTGTGTTCGACACGTGAAGAGTCAAAACATAATATATAACTAGTTATAAATCCTAGTTTTACATAGGGGAATTTCAAAATAACTTTTATTAAACAACAAGATCCTGCTTCATCTTCAAAATCTTTATTTGTCTTCAGAGGATACCTGTCTAATCTATAAACTCATCCTACATAAATGAGTACCCGTGAGTTTATGGAAAATGATAAAATCAAGGGTCGGACATAAAGCTTGGTGTGAGTAAAACCTTTACCTTAAGCATCCATAGTGAGACCACGTCGCTAATGCGGAATGAGTTTTCCCCTTACTTCAACATCACACAATATGCATCATATCTTACAAACAAGCATAATCATTAGTTCATTATAAGAACGAGATTTCTTTCATACATGCATGATCAACCATTGTAGTGTAAATTTATATGGCCACACAAGCTTCTTTACTAATTTAATTTCCATTTCTTAACACTTATGGTTTATTCATAGGTGATTTATCTTTATTTTATCATCAACAGATAAGTAGGTTGCTACATAGCCTTACTTCATTATTGTTGAGTTTATTGTGAATAGATAACTGGATGCTACACAAGCATAATCATTCATTCTGATTTGTTTATGGTTAACAAACACTTGATCCCAATAAAGACTTTCGTTAATGATACCAATTATAATGTCATGGGTTTGACATTTTGCAGCCAAACAGGGCTTTCATCCATGATACCTATTGATGATTAGAAGTCGCTGGTGCTCTGGCTTTGATCCAAATGCTCTCAAAATTTTATAAATACCATCCTACCTTCAGTAGGAAGGGGGTCGGGCTATTCTAATAACAAAACAACTATGTTGCGAAGATTTTTCAACTTTCTTTTCCCTCATGATGGCTACTGTTTGCGCCAAAATTGGTCACAAACCCCAAATACTGTGAAAGCACCAGTGTATGAATACAAATCAACAATATTCAAACACAAATCACAGATCTCAGCAAATAACAAACAACAATCCAAAAGTAATGAACAAAGACGCAAGTTTTATAGTGGTTCGGCTATCTCCGGCCTACGTCCACTCCAAAGTCTTTATCCTTTTATTGATTATCCTTGAGGATTACAGATGATTACATCAGTTACAAAGTCCAAAACTTGAAATAAATAGCAGTAATGATGTTAAGGAATGATTCTGGCAGCGTCCGGGTGTGCTTTCTCTCTCCAAATCCTCCGACCCCTTTTCTGAATGACCAGGGGCTCTATTTATAAGCGTAGGAGGCTGATATTTCTCCTAAAATCCGGGGAGACCGCTTCAGGCACGTGAGGGAGCCCACATGCCTGAAATCTGGAGGTCCGGGCCCACATCAAGATCGATTCGAAGTAAGGTTCGAATCGATCAAGAAATCATCCAATTGATCTGAAATTTGGTGAGAACATTCTTCAACATGTATGTAAGCTCCTGTAAAAATTTCATTGCATTTGGATCAACGGTTTGGAAGATATGATCGTTTCAAGTTCAAGGATCCGTGCGTTCTGAATGGTTCGAACCCATGCTTCGAACCCACACCCTTCGAAGCTACCTCCTTCGAGTCCATGACTTTCAAGCCTGTTTCCTTCGAGTCCATATCCTCTGAGTCCATCTTCTTCGAGTCCATCCCTTTCGAGTCCATCCTCTTCGAATCCGTCCCTTTTGAGTCCACGTCCTTCGAATCCATGTCCCTCGTATCCATCTCCTTCGAATCCCTCTCCTTCGAATCCACGTCCTTCGAATCCATGTCCCTCGTATCCATCTCCTTCGAATCCCTCTCCTTCAAATCCACGTCCTTCGAATCCATGTCCCTCGTATCCATCTCCTTCGAATCCCTCTCCTTCGAATCCATGGAGTTCCCATGGATTCGAACCACCATCGATGCGAACGAACCAGTATACACCTTTATGCCTCTCCATCGAGTCGAAGTCCATCGATTCGAAGAACCATCGATGCAAACTTTACCAAGCCGAAACCATGCCATTCGATACGAAGTGTATCGATTCGAACTGTCCTTGCGCAACGCCTCTTGATCGATGCGAACCTGTTGGGTTCGAATCCATCCTGGTGGGTTCGAATCTGATCGATTCGAACCGAACACCACTTTGTCCCTTTTGATGGATTCGAACAACATGCATTCCCCACCTTGAATCCATCATATTTCCTCCAAACGAACTCCGATTATCTTGAAATTTGAAACATAGCCTTTCCTAGTCCTTATCATCATCTCCAATCAATTTCGTCCCGATCGGAGTTCAACAAAATTTTGACGATATCGATCGTAGCCTTGATTCCAACCGATCTCCAATCCTGATATTCATAATTCCTTGCCAATTTGTTGATATTCCAGTTTTGACCAAAAAATGGGATAACACTTTGCCCCCCAAAACATGCCTTGTGATAACAAGGCGTGTTTTGAATAGTTCTGAATCCAATATCCAAAGTCCGTAGCCATACTGCCAGAGTATATCATCCTTGACTGCTCCGAGTCGATATCCAATTCCAAACCCAATAACCAAAGCTTGAGCCAATTCCCTGTTCATCCGAGCTCGACAACCGAGTCCCAAACCATCCTTATCCAATAGCCAATAACCGAATCCAGGACCTCTCCGGGTCGATATCCAAATCCATAACCTCTCCGGGTTCTTGCCGAGCGCAATCCATACTTAATATCCTTGGGCCAGTGTCCTTGGACATTGAGCTAACCTCTCCGGGTTCTTGCCAAGCGTAATCCGCACTTGACGACCTTGGTCCAGTGCCTCTGGACGTTGTACAATGCCGTGGCTTAAGTCCTAAGCCGAATATTGGTCTCTCCGGACCCTTGTTGAGCATAGTCCATACTCAACTACCTGAAAATATTAATTTATAATATAGGGCCTAAGTCCTAGGCCGAATCCTGGTCACTCCGGACCCTTGCCGAGCATAGTCCATACTCGACGACCTGAATGAGTCAATTTACCACGTTCGGGCAAAGTGACTCACCCCATGCCAGGCATAATCCATACCTGACGACCATTTATCAAAAACCAGATGAAAATCCAATCGAAATCCAATCCAACATCCAAACCCAAAAAATCCAAATCATAAACCAGAAAACCAAACCAACATTCAAAACCGGAAACAATCATCCAAAGAAAAACCCAAATCAAAAGGAAGCAAAACCAGGAGCTTGATTCAAACTCCAAAACCAAAATCCGAAGAGAAAAGTAATGTTCAATCAAAAAGCAAAAGATAGATTTCACAAACCATAGCATTGCAGTTTTATCATCATTCAGAGCATGCCTAGGGGCTATCTCCGTCCCCGTACATGTGTAAATGACTTGGTTGCTTGCTAATAGTTCGTTACTTATTCCATATTATCCCGATTAGTGGATGATCAATCGACCACCATCCCTGGGTCTCTCACCATCACGGCGAGAGGTTGTCGGTGGTTGCTCCTGCTCCACCGTTGCATTCCGAGCTCCGACATACTGCTGTAACTGTCCATTCCTCACATGCTCCTCGATTATATCCTTCAAGTGCCTGCAGCTGTTGGTGTCATGTCCGTCTAAGTCATGGAAGAGACAGTGCCTCCCTGATGCCCTCTCTCGTTCAGAAGGCTCTCTCCTGGCTGGCCTCTGGTAGGGAAGGCGATTTCGAGTATCCATGTATATCCGCTCCAGCGTCTCGTTCAATCCTGTGTATGTGGAAAACTTTGGATCCTTCCATCGCTTCCTAGCATTTCCAGAATCATTATCCAATTTCCTTTTTCCTTTGTCTTTATCCGAACCGCCGCTGGATACTGGTCCAACCTCGATTGCACTAACCTTTTTCACCTTTAAATCCGTACTCGCATCTTCCTGCCGAAGGAATCTTTCTGCCTCGTAAAAGAATTCGTCGAGATCTTGTGGGGGATCTCGTATCAGAGATACCTTGAAATCCGAGTCTTCCCTGACTCCTGATACCGCTGCCATTAAAACCATCGATGGATCAGTCCGATCCACCGAAGCGACTGCCGCACTGAATCGAGTTAGAAAAGCTCTAAGCGATTCATCCATCCTTTGCTTAACCGATGTCAATGTCATCACATTCTTCGGCCTCTTGACGTGAACCCGAAACTGCCCCAAAAACTTTTCCACCAATTCCCTCCAAGTCCTGATAGATCCTTCTCCCAGTTGCCTAAACCACATTGCAGCTAAGTCCGTCAAATATAAAGGGAAGCATCGAGCCATTACTTCCTCCGATGCCCCCAGCACCTCCATGTGTCTTGTGTACCTCATTAAGTGATCTGTTGGATCTGCCTTGCCGTCATATACCTCCACACTCGGTAGCTTGAACTTAGGTGGATTCTGAGCCATCCTTATTTCCTGAGCGAACGGACTCCTATTCACTCCTTCCAAGTCTCTGTTGGTCAAACCACCTCGCACAGTTCTTCTGATGATTTCTACTAATCCGGTATCGTCCGTTGGGGGTTTCCCTCCATGCCTTCGAGGGAACTCTGGCACATACTCCTCGTGTGGTTCACTAGCAACAACGTTAGCTCTAGCCTGTTCAACTCCTTCCAAAGGTCCTCCTGTGTTGGATCCCGAGGGCCTGCCCCCAAGCCCTTGTTGATTGCCTTCTGGCTCCACATCCCGTCCTCCGTTGGGTTCCACAACCCTAGTTCCTTGTCCTGCATCCACCATGGTCGTGGCTGCCCCCAAGTTCTGCATCCCTACAGCTCTCATTTGCTCAAAGAAAGTCTGCATCATTTCCTGTTGGTTCTTTAACAATCTCTCCTGCAAAGAGTTTGCCATAGCCTCCATTTCATCCCGAGTTATGTAGATTGAAGCCTGTCCTTCCCCCGCTCCGGAGGATGGTTGCTGACTTCCTTCCTGTTGGCTTCTCTCAGCCCTCTGCCTTCTACTATTTTGCCTGGTCATTGTCCTTGAATCCAAACTCTTTAAAATCTTCAAATCCAAACTTCAAACCCGATGTAGCGGGTGCTAGTCATTCTCAGTGAAAGCACCAAAGTGTTTGCGCCAAAATTGGTCACAAACCCCAAATACCGTGAAAGCACCAGTGTATGAATACAAATCAACAATATTCAAACACAAATCACAGATCTCAGCAAATAACAAACAACAATCCAAAAGTAATGAACAAAGACGCAAGTTTTATAGTGGTTCGGCTATCTCCGGCCTACGTCCACTCCAAAGTCTTTATCCTTTTATTGATTATCCTTGAGGATTACAGATGATTACAGCAGTTACAAAGTCCAAAACTTGAAATAAATAGCAGTAATGATGTTAAGGAATGATTCTGGCAGCGTCCGGGTGTGCTTTCTCTCTCCAAATCCTCCGACCCCTTTTCTGAATGACCAGGGGCTCTATTTATAAGCGTAGGAGGCTGATATTTCTTCTAAAATCCGGGAAGACCGCTTCGGGCACGTGAGGGGGCCCACATGCCCGAAATCTGGAGGTCCGGGCCCACATCAAGATCGATTCGAAGTAAGGTTCGAATCGATCAAGAAATCATCCAATTGATCTGAAATTTGGTGAGAACATTCTTCAACATGTATGTAAGCTCCTGTAAAAATTTCATTGCATTTAGATCAACGGTTTGGAAGATATGATCGTTTCAAGTTCAAGGATCCGTGCGTTCTGAATGGTTCGAACCCATGCTTCGAACCCACACCCTTCGAAGCTACCTCCTTCGAGTCCATGACTTTCAAGCCTGTTTCCTTCGAGTCCATATCCTCTGAGTCCATCTTCTTCGAGTCCATCCCTTTCGAGTCCATCCTCTTCGAATCCGTCCCTTTTGAATCCACGTCCTTCGAATCCATGTCCCTCGTATCCATCTCCTTCGAATCCTTCTCCTTTGAATCCACGTCCTTCGAATCCATGTCCCTCGTATCCATCTCCTTCGAATCCCTCTCCTTCGAATCCATGTCCTTCGAATCCATGTCCCTCGTATCCATCTCCTTCGAATCCCTCTCCTTCGAATCCATGGAGTTCCCATGGATTCGAACCACCATCGATGCGAACGAACCAGTATACACCTTTATGCCTCTCCATCGAGTCGAAGTCCATCGATTCGAAGAACCATCGATGCGAACTTTACCAAGTCGAAACCATGCCATTCGATACGAAGTGTATCGATTCGAACTGTCCTTGCGCAACGCCTCTTGATCGATGCGAACCTGTTGGGTTCGAATCCATCCTGGTGGGTTCGAATCTGATCGATTCGAACCGAACACCACTTTGTCCCTTTTGATGGATTCGAACAACATGCATTCCCCACCTTGAATCCATCATATTTCCTCCAAACGAACTCCGATTATCTTGAAATTTGAAACATAGCCTTTCCTAGTCCTTATCATCATCTCCAATCAATTTCATCCCGATCGGAGTTCAACAAAATTTTGACGATATCGATCGTAGCCTTGATTCCAACCGATCTCCAATCCTGATATTTATAATTCCTTGCCAATTTGTTGATATTCCAGTTTTGACCAAAAAATGGGATAATAGCTACCATGAGACAATTGAGTTCATTCCTTTTATCTCCATTAATGATGATCTGATCTCTCTTTATTCAACTATTACAGTCGATTTAATAACAAAAGTTATAAAGTGGACTAGGCTTCTTTAACAGCCAAACCTCTATAAAGGTCTTATGTTCCTTTATCTCATTCTATTTTTTCTGTAATCTTGTGAGTATCTTGCTCTATTTTCTTGTCTTGATAAACTTGGCTAATGCTTTCGCAATTGGAATAGGGTGTTGATCCATTTTTTGGTTCAACATTTTGGTGCTTTCACTGAGAACCCAACTTAGGCTTAGACCCAGCTATCTATTTTGGATCAGATAGGTTCAGAAGTTGGATTCTTATTCTCTGTTTGAGAGATCTGCTATTAAAAATCAATTGCTCTATGAAGAAAGAGAACTGCTTCTGAAAGATCCATAGGGGCGGTAATTGCTGGGTAAGAGGTGAGTCATCAATAAATCAAAGTCAATGGTGCCAATGTAGGAGATCACGTGCCAGGATCCTCTAAACAACATGAAGTTGTTACTAGAGATGAATTGAATAAGATGGTCGACGAGATTAATCAAAAGATGCAAAGAAGTCGGATAGCTCTTATAGACGAATTTAATGCCCTCTTGACCTTACAGTCACATCCTGCTTCAAGAACCATGACCGAACCCGTGGCTATATTAAAACAAGAGAATTCCTCCTTATCGGGCCTAAATAGGAGAAACAGAAAATAGCAGGAGAAAGGAGTGATATGTGGAACTGCAAGAATTAATTTGGAGGGAAATGCAAGTACTCCATCAATTGCAAGGCAACGAGCTGCAACCTTGAATCTTGGAGCAAAAACCTATAAGAAGATATAGCAACGGATCTCTACGACTCGGAGGACGGTGAGCAACTTTACAATGACAAGTTGGGAAGAAATGCCAATGCATTCAACAAGAATAAGGAGCTCCAGACTGCTCCTATTCGACAAACCACAACCCAATGGAACCCCAAGGGAACGGCTCTCTCGAAGACAAGAGAGCATAGGCTTCAGCCCCACTCATGAGATTTTTTGTAAAGCCAAACACTCGGGTAGTTATTGATAGCCGACCGCCGAATTACCAAAAATCTGAGGTGTATATCATGGATATGGTCAAAGAACTGATGGATGAGAGTAAGGATAGAAGGGATGATGAATGAGGATTCGCTCCAAGTCGGACTCCATTTACTTGTGAGATTTTGAATGAGCGATACCTAGAAAATTTCACTATGCCAACTATTTCATTTTATTTCTAAAGGAAATTTATTCCATATGGTTTACTAGGCTTCTACCAAGATCCATTTCCACTTTCGATCAACTGGCAACAAGATTTCTTGATTAATTCAAACTTCACACGTCGCAGCCTGAAGATGTGACGTCTTGTCCAGTTTATTTCGAGGACGATTGAATCTCTGAAGTCTTTCATGAATCGGTTCAACATTGCGGTGGCTGAAGCAAGCAATCTGAATGAGGATATGGTTTTCATGGCATTGGTCCACGCCATCCACCTTGAAACTGAATTTGGGAAATAGATCAAAATGAAACAATTTACCACTATGAAATTCTTTAACCAAAAGTCGAGTCAATACTTTAGATTGAAATAGGCGCAAGAATTAGAAAGGAAATCAGCTAGCTTACCATCGACGAACATTGGGTAGAGCGGTATAACGATGAACCAGGACATGAATACCTCCGGGACCACTAAAGAAAATGCAAGAAATGATGGAAATCAGAAAGGAAAAAATAAGAATTTCAACAAAGGAAATGGTAACAATAAGAGACTTAAAGGATTCAAGCCCGAAGATTACACCCTGCTTAATGATACTACGAAAAAAATCTATCTCACAACACAGAGAAGTACAAGAAGCCACCTAAGAAAGAGGTGATTAAATAACAAAAGCGATCCGGGAAGTGTCTTTGTTTCTGCGAAACACATGGCCATAACACAAATGAGTGTCGATACTTGAAGAACCTGATTGAAAAATTAATCTAGGAAAATAAGCTTCAGCAGGATATGAGGAAGCCACAACACGCTGATCAGCCTGCAATACTTCAAGCTCCTCGGGACCGTAGAAACCAAGCAGGAACCAACAAAGAGGGATCAAGGAGTACTGATCAGAGACTAATTATTGGAACAATATCTAGAGAAATTCATCTCGTGCAAAGGAGTTGGGGAGAAATGGAATAATTTGCAAGCTCGTTGATGCATACTCCGAAAGATGCATGCTTTGCAATCAAAAAAGGAGCCCCTGCTAAGCGACAAGGGACCTTAAATAATGACATAATGTCCTGAAGTCAAGAACTAAAGGGATAGAGGCTCTGACTCTCGACCCCATGGTTGTGACAATAGGAATCGAACCCACCTTGATCCAACGAGTATTAGTAGATAGTGGCAGCTCTATGAATATCCTTTTCAAATGCACCTTTGATCAGATGAAAATCAGTATGAAGGATGTAACAACTTACCGGACCAAGATTTAGGGGTTCGTCGGCAAGCCTAAATAGCCCGCTAGAATGATTGAATTAACCGTAGAACTCAGAGAAGGCGATCGAAGAGTCACTCTCATCCAAACTTCATGATCATAGATGAAACATCCACCTATAATGCTTTCCTAGGATGGCCTGCCCTAGTAAATTTTAAGATTGCTTTAGCCTAGTGGTGCTTGACCATGAAATTTTCGATGGAGAATATAGTTAGAATAATCAAAGGGGACCAAACTATCGCTAGACAATGCTATATCGCGGAGCTATGCGAATCTAAAAGAAAGGAAAAAGCAAAGAATGTAGGGAGAATTCTCCGCATTCGTGAACCTACCGAATAGCAACTATAGAGCCGCTCATGGCTTGGGGACCATAGCCGATTTGACAAGGTTTTGGACCATAGAAAGAAGAGTTCATGAGAGGATCAGGCAGTACCGGTTGAATTGACGGTGTCTGTCCCAACCGACATGGATGACCCAACGCAGCCATGAAAATTAGATTGCACCATGGAAACAAGATGCGATTGGAACTCACTAATTTCTTCACGCTACTTGGATGTGTTCACTTGGACACATTCTGGTATAGGCGGGGTACCATTGGAAATTTCATGCCATGCACTCAACTTTGATCCCAAGTATACGCTGGTAAAAGAGAAGAGGCACAGCCTGGACCCCGAACGGTCCAAGGCACTAAGAGAAGAAGTAGACAAGCTGATGACTAATGGTTTATCCATGATGCCTACGCCGAATGGGTATCTAACTCGGTTTTGGTCAAGAAGTCCAATAAGAAATGGAGAACTTGTATCGACTACTCGGCCTTAAACAAAGCTTGCCTGAAAGATAGCTTTCCTTTGCCCAGAATTGACTAGCTTGTAGACAAGACTGCTGGACATGAAATTTTACCATTTATGGACACATAATCGGGGTACAACTAGATCATGGTCCACGAACCTGATTAGGAAAACACTAGTTTCATTACCGATCTGGGGTTATACTGTTAAAAAGTGATGCCTTTCGGCTTGAAGAATGCAGGGGCAATTTATCAATGATTAGTAAACACCATGTTCGAGCGTCCGATCGGGAAAACCATAGAAGTCTATGTGGATGATATGTTGGTTGAATCGCGAATAGCCTCTAATCACTCGAATAATCAAGATAAAATGTTTGAAATACTCCAAAAATATGAGATGAAGCTCAATCCGCTTAAATGTCACTTTGTGGTAGCCTCTGGATAGTTCTTGGGATTCATATGAGCACTAGAGGCATCGATGCAAATCCAGAGCAATTTATTGCCCTATTAGAAGTCGATGCCCCAAAGAACAAGAAGGAGTACAAAGTTTGAATGGAAAGGTGCAGTGTTAAGCCGGTTCATCTCAAAAGCAACCGACAAGTGCATATCATTATTTGATGTACTGAAGAAAGGAAAGTAGAACTTTGAGTGGAACGAGGCATGTCGAACAACATTCAAAGAGTTACTACGACATATGGAAAGCTTGCCAATCGTATTCAAGCCAGTAGATGGAGAAGGCTTGTTTATCTTCTAAGTAGTCTCACCTCAAGCATTAAGTTCCGTTCTTGTACGTAAAGAAGCAAGGATCCAACGACATGTATACTACATTTGTCAATAGTTCACTAGAGCTGAGAAAAATTATCCGAAATTGGAAAAGCTAGCATATTGTCTTTTGATCGCATCTATGAAGTAATGACCATATTTCCAGGCACATCCGATCAAATTATTGACCGATCAACCCTTAAAGCAAGTATTGTACCACCACAAGACTTCCGGGCAGCTCATTATTAAATATCAAATTGAGTCAATACGAGATCACTTACCATCCTCGAAGGGCAATCAATGGGCAAGCATTGGCAAATTTTAAGCCATTATTACCATACAGGATGATGAAGAAGAAATTACTTCGGATGTGGAAAAACGATGGAAGCTATTTATTGATGGCATATCTAATAACTTTTTCTTGGAGGCAGGTGTAGTACTTGAAACTCCTGAAGGATGATCCGTTTTCTAAGCCCTACGCTTGGAATTCCATACAACAAATAATGAAGCGGAGTATGAAGCATTGACAACGAGAATGGAATTCTAAGGCAACTCGAGATAAAATATGTTCACGTCTATTACGACCCTCAACTAGTAGTCTATCAGTAAAAGGCAAATATTAGGATCAAGGAGAGAACCTCTCCTCATAACTATCTATAGTACAAGAGCTGCTGAACGACATTGAGTATTACATTATAACTCACATCTTGAGGGAGTAGAACACGAACGTTGACTACTTAGCTAAGCTGGCTAGTTCTGAAGAAGCTCAATCATTGATACTAGTCTCGATTGAAACCTTAACTACTCTAAGCATAAGCAAAATGGATGTCAACTGGATTTTTGAGACAACCAAAGAACCGAAAATGTGGATGACGCCAATCAAAGACTACGATTTTATAACAACTCTTTCCATTTACAGGAACCAATGGAAAAAGCTTCTCTGGAAGGCACAACGATTCATAAAACAGGATGAGATACTTTACCGAGGGGGTTCTCTACCCCCTTGCTTAGATGTGTGACCGATAATGAAGCTTGAAGGATCCTGAGAGAAGCTTCATGAAGGCCACTACGGAGTCACACCAAGGGGCAAACCCTGGCAAAGAAAACTCTCTTGTACGGGTAGTTTTAGCCAACAGTGAATCATGACGCGGCATATTACGCAAGACGATGCGACTAATGC
The DNA here is from genome assembly GCA_030765085.1 of Allium cepa. NCBI lineage: Eukaryota > Viridiplantae > Streptophyta > Magnoliopsida > Asparagales > Amaryllidaceae > Allium > Allium cepa. Next base: position 980,891,693 of record CM060934.1, read on the forward strand.
CAAAGATTCGAAAAAATCAAAGGAACCCCTTCGATAGAGCAAATGCAGATGGTCATTCAATGGCCATTTGCAATCTGGGGAATCGATCTGATTGGTGTATTACCAATGGTGAAAGGAGGAGCTAAACACGCTATCACTACTATTGACTACATCACTAAGTGGGCTAAAGTGAAACTGCTGGCCACCACTACCACAAAGAAAGTCATTAACTTTGTTACTAAAAAATTATTTGCAAGTTTGGTGTATCGTAGAAAATTATCAATGATCATAGTACTCAATTCAAAAGTTCCAAGTTCAAAGACTTTTGCAAATGCTTCCAAATCGAGGAGAGTTTTTCCACGGTCGCTTATTTGTAAGCAAACGGGCAAGTGGAAGCAGTAAAGAAGGTCGTGAAGTCCACCATCAAAAAGCGACTAACTTAAGCTAAAGGGAATTGGGTTGATGAACTTCCACTCGCGCTATGGGCTTATAGAACAACACACAAATCAATGATTGGGCATACTCCATTTGCCTTGGCATATGGTTCAGAAGCAATGATCACCGTTGAACTAGATATCCCCTCTTGTCGAAGTTAGAATTTCAGTCGGAGGCAAAATGAGCTTCTCCTACTCGAGTCGCTCGATATGATCGACGAGAAGAGGGAAGAAGCCAAGTTAAGGACCGTCGCTCACCCAAAAAGGGTCGCATGGTACTTTAACTCCAAAGTGCACAACCCTACCTTCGAAGTGAGAGACTTTATTCTCAAGTGGTTTTACCATGTACCAGAAGCATTCGGGCTCAACTACAAAGGACCCTATGCGATCAATCATAATCTTAGGAATGGCACATTCAAGCTAACAACTATTGATGGAATCCAAATTCCCCAAGCATGGAATAGTGAATCGTTGCATCCATTCTTATCTGTAACTACATAATGCACTTCTTATTTGAAGCAAATAAGCCATCTCGGAATACCTGGGGCAATGTATATAGGCAAAACTTAACCAACTTTTCTTAATAAGATTGCTTTGCTTTCTAAACTAATAAACCTGTGTTCATAAAAGTAACCTACTGAGCCGACGGGGTCAAATTGGGTCAAAACCATCTAATTTCTACTTGAGATAGTGAAACCACGCCTAAGTACGCCTCACCTACCTGCCAAGTCGACGGAAGCAAATCGACTCAAACCGTTGGATCGGTAAAACCCGCTCCATACGTTCAAAAAACAATGTAGCTCCAGCAACATTGGGAAGGCCCAAATCAAAGCCGTGCATCTCGTAAGCTGCACATTGCTTCTTGGATTATGGAGTCACATCCAAGAAAGCACAATTCTCAATGTCGTGCATCTTCATAATCCATGCATCATTTCTTAAGCCATGAAACCACACTCTCGAAGCATGAACTCCTCACGTTACCCGAAGACTGGTAACATTGAGAAATTCTAAATCGTTTTATATCGACGGGTCATACTGATCGTAAAAGCCATGCATTTCATAAGCCGTGCATAATCTTAAATAACGGAATTGCCATGGTAATGTCGGGAAACTCATCTATTGCAAAACTAACGAGAATCCACTCCCATTATCTAAAGTAAAGTTACATTAATTCAGCATAGTGCAATCGCTTGAAATGTGAGTTACTGAAGATAGGAACTGTAAAATAGACTCGATGGAAAATAATCGAGGAACCACTCGAATCAACCAATTGGAAATATGGTGTTTGAAGTAAACATCCCTATGAACTAGAGGGCACACACACCAATACTCAAATAAATAAATAAATAATCAAACATTTCACAGTTATGTTACTTCAAACAATGAATTTTGGCAATAATTACTGGACTAAATAGAATAAACGATGAAGAAATCCGACATAAGTGCATGAAATGTAAAGAGGTGGACAAGTGAAGTTATAATCAAAATATCGACATTTTATTACTTATAACATTCTCTAAACAAAGTCAAAATGTGGGGGACATACCCAAACAATATCGACCAGAAGGTAGGAAAAAATACCACTATGACAACAACAACAACAGAATATTAAGCGTAGACTTTGCACTTGTATGAAAAGTGATCAAAAAAAATAGCAAAAGTGGAAAAGGACAAATCAAGAAGTTTTCTCACTTCCATCCTGGATTCCTTTCCCACCTCTAATTTGCAATTTCCTAGGTCTATCTTTACCTGGGGTATCCTCACTCTCCAAAGCATGACCACTATAGGAACTCTTGGTTGAAATCCCCTATGCTTCAACCTTCTCCTTTTTCACTACAATCCTCTGCTCCTCAGTCTTCGGCTGCTTCATTTCTAATTTCTCTAGTTGGTTGCCTTGGTCTGCTTGCTCTTGTGCACCAGTAGCTACCAAGCTCTCCTCTTGAGAAACAGAGGGGTCATCCAAACCATGTAGAGCCTCAATTTACTAAGAATACAGACCAAGAATGCGGACCACGCTGCGAGCTAGAAGCTAAAACAATAGTTGACTTAGTTAAAATAGTAGCAGACCCAGCTCGTGAAGGGAAGCTAATCTAACGAGAAGAGGAGGTTGATCTACAATGTCAGAATAAAGGGTGGTTACCTCAGCAATTTCACTAGCCGTGAATTGAAAATATTCAAGCATGGGAAAGATGAGAAAGTTACCTGCAGTGGGGGTTTGGTCATATGTAATAACTTCGAAGCCTTCGTCGTCGCCTTCCTTCGACCTACATGATCACGGGAGAGTAGCAATGGCTCTCTCATCGGTACGAATATGTGATGATGGCTCACCCGGGCCGGAAGGAAGGTATTCGGCAACAGCCTCAATAGTGGCCGTGACAACGGTGGATTCGTGCTCTCTTTCCAATTTTAAGATTTTTTGGTCTTCTACTAGTGCTAGATGGGATTCCTCGTTCAAGTAGGCCTGAACCAGTTCCTCATTGGTGTGCATGCCGCCCATGTCTTCAAACTGGGCCAGAAATTCTTCCTGTACCACCACGAGCGTGCAAGGGGATGATGGACCTAGATAACTAAGACTATCTAGATGAAGCATAGAACTAACATAAAAACCTAAGATAGTAGCATCCAAGCCATGTCTTACGAAAGTATCTTGGAACTCTGAAAAGCTGATCTCTGTGCTAGTCTTCTCTACGGCTAATTGATTTTTCTTAGGTTCGAAAGCTAAAATTTGAGCTCGTAGAAGGTAATTTTTTAGTATTGTTCAGTGACGACTTTCTTTTCTGCCTCGATCATCTGCTTAATTACCTTTAGTTTCACTTTCAGAGCTGCTTCATCAGTATGACCTTTTTTTATCTCGTCAACCTTTTAATTTTCGAGTCGCGGCCCACGAGCTGCTTCTCGAATTTATCATTTTTAGGCTTGAATGAGAGAACATCCTGGTAATTATTTGAGTTAATAGTAGAGAGCTGCATGTACAGTTTCTCCCAACCCTCATCCTACTCCAAGATACTTTGAATCGCTTGGAGATGGGATGAGTAAAATTCCGCTCGAACCGATCTGAAGTTGGGTTTGTCAAAGACAATCTCCTTTAAGAACAAGTGGGGAATTGCAGTGTGCAAAAGCAGGGGACCAGCAAGAAGAATGTTGGGGGATCGCTTTGAAATGGGAAGAGAAGAAGCAGCAGTGTGAGTGGAGTAGGTCATGGTTTTGGAAGCAGGAGTAGTAAGCCCAGTAGAGACATGAGGCTATACAGTGGGAAAATGTTCGTGATTTCTTTAGCCTCTTTGATGAGTATCCCCGCTCAATCGAACTTTTTCTTTTCTCTTGGCCACTTCCTTTGTCGCGGACTTAACCCATTTCAGCCTGGTAGTGCTCTTCTGCCACCCTGTCTTTTCTCTTCCTTCTTTCTTCATCGGTTTTATGGGAGGAGTAATAACAAGATGAATGCCTTTGTGAATGGTGAGACTCGAGCGCTTAGCTAAGATCACCTTAGCCATGAGACATGATCCCGGCAAAAAATGATAAAATGACTTTAGAGGAAAGGATTAGATGGATTAAATGTCTAAAGTGGATAGCGGTAAAATGCGTAGCACATTGAAGCGAGTGTTGCAATTTATTGATTCTAGAAAGTTACACAAACCGGATCGATCACCAAATAACGTCGGGACATTCATCTCCATAGGAATGATTCGAATAGCCTGGGAAGGCATCCTTTTCAAAGTAAAGCCACTCATCAGGTCACCTATATCTACAAAAATATCACCGGTATCTCCTAGGTGAAAATTGGCACTTCCTGGTGAAGGGCTGGGAATGTGATCATTTTTGGAGAAGCTTCACCAAAATGCTCTCTCGAAGGAGGTAAGGGAGTATGCTAGAGACTTGACTCTAGAGCCTTGTCACCTAAGTTGGCATTGCCTTCATCGGTGTATGTTAACCCGCCTTTTTACCAGGCCATGGACATGCGAGATTAACATAATCGGTTGCACGTTCGCCAAGGTTGTTGTACGATGGATTCAGTCGACTGGATGGATGGATGACGCAACGTGCTTAGGAGATGGAAATATGATTGGATAAAGATGAATCTACTATGGTTTGGGTCTAGGAAATATGGTTCGGCATTTGTACTCGGCATTGAAGTACGTCCGGCATTCCTTCACTCGGCATCCTCCACTCGGCATTTGTACTCGGCATTGAAGTACGTCCGGCATTCCTTCACTCGGAATCCTCCACTCGGCATTTGTACTCGGCATTGAAGTACGTCTGGCATTCTTTCACTCGGCATCTTCCACTCGGCATTCGAACTCAGCATTAAAGTGCGCTCGGCACACCTCACCCCAGCATCGATCGGCATGCATCACTCAAATGCCTCGTCCGGCATTATTCTATCAGACTTTGTTCGGCATGCATCACTCAAATGCCTCGACCGACATTATTCTATCAGACTTCGTTCGGCATTCTTCCTCCAGACGCTTCGTTCAACATGGAACGGGTTGGCATTGATGGCTCGGCATTACATGGCTCGGCATATGTGGACCGGCCATAAACTCGGTGGGCCTGAATCACGCAAAGGCCCAACAACTCAGGATTTGCCTATAAATACAGCATGTGGGGGTTCATAAAAGAGATCCTGATTCTCTCTCCTGCTCTCTAAGTTTCTATCCCCTAAGGCTAAGGCTAACCTATCACTTTGTAACTGTAATCGATTGTTACAGCAATAAAAAGAAATTATTGGAGTGGACGTAGGCCAGAGTTAGCCGAACCACTATAAATTCTGTGTCTTTACCGCTTTCATTTTAATTTCTGTTATTCTTCATATTAAATATCCTCTACATACATCCTACCCGTGAACTGTGATTGTTGTTTGGTACTTTCACTTGGATTTGGGTGTTAGTGACCAATTTTGGCGCTAACATTTTGGTGCTTTCACTGAGAATTGAACTCAGGAATTTTGGAGTTAGAAACTTGGATTTAAAAGAGCAATGGCTAGACCATCAGCAAGGAAACAAGTAATGGAAAGGAGCAATCAGGAGGGAAGTCAAGAGGCTTCCTCTGGAGATGGAGCAGGTGGAGCATCCATTTACATCACTAGAGAGGAAATGGAGGCGATGATGAAAAGACAAGAGGAGATGATGCAGACTCTTCTTAGACAATTTGCACAAACAGAAAATGCAAGTGCTCAGATCCGTGGAGCTGGATCAGAAGCACTCAACCAGTAAGCAGAGGGAATAGCTCGGCAGGGGGCAACCCCCAATCAGCAAACAGCTATCAATCCAGATGGATCTAGACTTGGGGGCATACCACCAGGAAATGTTGGACCAACCCATGGAGGGATACCAGACGATGTTGTGCAACCCGACACCAACAGGAGTGCAGGAGTGCGAGACGAGGAGTATGTGCCAGAATTCCCTCATAAACTCAGGGGGCAGACCATAGGCGATGGACAAAGATTACATCTTGGGGGCAACGACATACTAGCGGAGATGGTTAGACGGGCTATGAGAGGTGGATTGGTAAATAGAGACTTGGTGGATGTAAATAGGAGTCCCTTTACTCCTACTATCAGGCAAGCTAGGAACCCACCTGAATTTAAGCTACCAAATTTGGAAATGTATAATGGGAAGGCGGATCCAACGGTTCATCTGACGAAATACATAAGGCATATAGAGGTATTGGGGGCATCGGATGAGGTCATGGCTCGATGCTTCCCATTGTATTTGACAGATATCGCAGCTATGTGGTTTAGACAGCTGGAGAATGGTTCTATCGGCACATGGACGGAGCTAATTGAGAGGTTTATGAGACAGTTTCGGGTCCACATAGTTAGACCCAAGAACGTGATGACTCTGACATCTATGAAACAATGGAAAGGGGAATCGCTCAGGGACTTCTTAACCAGATTCAACGCAGCGGTAGCCTCAGTGGATCGACCCGATCCGTCAATGGTTTTGATGGCAGCCGTCTCGGGAATTATGGATAACTTGGATTTCAAAATATCATTGGAACGGGACCCACCGAGGGATCTCGGGGAGTTCTATCATGAGGAGGAAAGGTTCTTGAGACAGGAGGATGCGCAGGCTGAGAGAGTAGGGAGAGAGGCTGAAGCTTATGCAGTGAGGGGTGGAGGTCCATCCAGGGAGGATCTAAGTAAAGATGATAAAGGAAAAAGGAAAACGAATGGAAATGGTGGCACTTCGAAGAAACCTCAGAGGGAGTCAAAATTTTCTTCTTACACAGATTTAACTGAGACTCTAGAAAGGATTTACTTGGACACTCGAGGGCGGCTCCAATACCGAAGGCCAGCAAAGAGAGAGCCTTCAGAATACGAACGGACATCGGGAAAGCATTGCCTATTCCATGAGCTGGATGGGCACAACACAAACGACTGTAGGCATTTGAGGGATATCATTGAGGAGCATGTAAGGAATGGTCACCTACATCAATATGTCAGGAATCGAACTACGGCAGAAGAGCAAGAGCAGCCACCACCTACCTCTAGCAATGGCGGCATTGGGTCTGGTCAACGCCGGTTTACTATCAACTAAACAGGTTCATGGTTTTGAATAAGTAATAGAACTCAAAGTAATACGGCTAGGTCACTTACACACGTACGGGATTGAGGACGGTCCCTAGGCGTGCTCTGAGATAACTAAAAACCGTACTACTTGAGTCTATGAAATTCTACTTTCTTTCTAGTTTTCTGCAAACTTTGGTTCTCTCTTTCGTATTTCGGACATTTACTTTTCTTTGGTATGGTTTTGGAGTTTGGACTGAACTCCCAATTTGGTTGGTTTTTTCTTGGTTTCCCATTCTGGTTTGGATGTTTGATTTTTTGATACGGATTTCTGGTTTTATATTTGGTTTTGGATTGATGTAATAAACAGTTCAGGTTTTATAATTACTGCCCCGACCGGAGAGACGGGGCAATGGTCACAAGTTACGAGTCCCTTCGCCGGAGAGAGAAGAAATGGACTCGGGCAGAATATAAAAAGTCCTTGACCGGAGAGTCGAGGCCGGAGAATATAAAAAGTCCTTGACCGGAGAGTCGAGGCCGGAGAATATCGAAATCCTTAGCCGGATTGCTGAGGCCGGTGAATATCAAAGTCTTTGACCGGAGAGTCGAGGCCGGAGAACATACAAGCCCGTGATGGAAAAGTCAAGGCTGGAATAGAATAACACGACCCAGCGAGGTCTACAAAATCAAGATTAAGCCCGGAGAGGTCGTGGATTTGATGATACGGTTACAAAAAGGATGTGGACTTTGGATATCAGATTTGAGGCTATTCAAAACACACCTTCCAATAGCAAGGCATGTTTTGGGGGGCAAGTGTTAACCCGCCTTTTTACCAGGCCATGGACATGCGTGATTAACATAATCGGTTGCACGTTCGCCAAGGCTGGTGTACGATGGATTCAGTCGACTGGATGGATGGATGACGCAACGTGCTTAGGAGATGGAAATATGATTGGATAAAGATGAATCAACTATGGTTTGGGTCTAGGAAATATGGTTCGGCATTTGTACTCGGCATTGAAGTACGTCCGGCATTCCTTCACTCGGCATCCTCCACTCGGCATTTGTACTCGGCATTGAAGTACGTCCGGCATTCCTTCACTCGGCATCCTTCACTCGGCATTTGTACTCAGCATTGAAGTACGTCCGGCATTCTTTCACTCGGCATCTTCCACTCGGCATTCGAACTCAGCATTAAAGTGCGCTCGGCACACCTCACCCCAGCATCGATCGGCATGCATCACTCAAATGCCTCGTCCGACATTATTCTATCAGACTTTGTCCGGCATGCATCACTCAAATGCCTCGACCGACATTATTCTATCAGACTTCGTTCGGCATTCTTCCTCCAGACGCTTCGTTCGGCATGGAACAGGTCGGCATTGATGGCTCGGCATTACATGGCTCGGCATATGTGGACCGGCCATAAACTCGGTGGGCCTGAATCACGCAAAGGCCCAACAACTCAGGATTTGCCTATAAATACAGCATGTGGGGGTTCAGAAAAGGGATCCTGATTCTCTCTCTTGCTCTCTAACTTTCTATCCCCTAAGGCTAAGGCTAGCCTATCACTTTGTAACTGTAATCGATTGTTACAGCAATAAAAAAGAAATTATTGGAGTGGACGTAGGCCAGAGTTAGCCGAACCACTATAAATTCCGTGTCTTTACCGCTTTCATTTTAATTTCTGTTATTTTTCATATTAAATATCCTCTACATACATCCTACCCGTGAACTGTGATTGTTGTTTGGTACTTTCACTTGGATTTGGGTGTTAGTGACCAATTTTGGCGCTAACAGTGTCTATATCCCAGTCAATTTCCTATTCGATTAGGCGGAGCCTCTCACCAATTTCTCCTTCTTCCTTTTCTTCAATTAAAGGAGCTTTGCCCTCTTGGTAAACTAACACTTCTTCTTTTTCATCCGAAATCGAAGGCATCTAGGGCAGACTGTTAGTTTCAACTTAAACTTGTGCCTCTTCAGAAGTTTTCTCCGCCTTGCCAGTTGATTCACTTCTTTCTTCATCATCGTTATTGTTATCTTTGTCAAAATCATGAGAGGTAGAAACTAAGAGATTTTGAGCTTTCAAGCGAGAAGGGGAACTAACAAACCCAACTAACCTTTCATGATGTAAAAGCCCACATCGGCGAAGATTCTCATTAGTGAACAGAAATTTGATCATGCGCTCTCTAGCATCAACCGCTTAGAGGGCACTGAGAACGGGCCTAAGTGCTGGATCTTTGTTAATCATCGAGAGGACTACAAAAGAATAGATGATCGCTTAGAAGACTTTTTAGCAGCTAAAGGAAATTCTATGCCCAATGAGAGAAACTTGCCCCCTGCATTCCATAGATGAGTGAACCCTTCAAGATACTTAAGAAGAAAATTTGTTTTTTGAATAAAGGGACCTTGCTAGGAAGATCGAGTACAAGCTTTTGGCCACATTGTGCCTCAATGTAAATAAGAGATGTGTTAGCCTCCCTCTTTTTAAATAGTAGAAGATACTGCAGCTCAGCAAAGTTTGGAGCACGATTGAGCGTTTGCACAAACAAAACATATAGGCAGGTCAACATGGCACGGCCATTTAGGAGAATCTAAAATGGGGTCAGCCCCATATTCTAAAGGGTTTGCATCAAAAAATGATTAAACGGGGGCACCTTATCATACATGCATACGTAGCGACGTGAGGCCACATATCTGAAGGTAGCCGATGAGCAAAGTGACCTCTTGGTGGCAGAAGTACATTATCCTACAGAAAACCATATTGCGAATAAACACTTCGCAACGCCATGTGTGTGAGATTCGAGGAAGCTTTTTCCAGGGAATCCAGTAGAACCCTGAACTTGGGGGGAGTGCAGTCAACAACGGGGCCAATTGAATTTAGCTGGCCAAACTATCTTGAAGTTATAGAGGTAGCAGGTCCGGCCAGGATCGACGAGGACTTCTCTTCGAAAGTAGGTGAACTCTCCTCGATTGACTTACGACAGGAAGATTTATGCGTCATTCTATATAAGAAATTGTCAAAATAGTCAAGTTTGCATAATTTCTAAACTATAAACCTTCAACACGGATGATACTTGGAATTGGGAAGATGACCAACGCATGTTAATCATCGATCAAACTCCAAGCATTAACCATGAGTGTCTGCGATGTGTGATTTAAGCGATAATGGGTGCGATTTCATGAATGCTGTGAGAGAACCATTCCTTGTAGATGGCTTACTCACACCTGTAAAAGCAATGTATTAGCTATTAATATCATTTCTTCTGCACTTACCCATTATCGATCAACAATCGATAATGGATCCGTTATCCGAAGTGACATGGAAAGCTCTTCCTATTCCAAGAACACCGACTGTGCAATAACAAGACACATCCAAATCAAGCGACTGTAAGTTTATGGGTCTGAATCAGGAAGGATATTATGAGCATAAGTCAATTTTAGTTTCCTGGAAGATGATAACAACTTAAGCTGCATAAAAGACACCGTCCTAGGTCATTTTTCACCTACCAAGAAAACCAAAATCAATCCATAATAACCAATGCCGGAACTAACTGCATGAGTTTATGTAAGTCGAATTTGACCTTGTGGATGGAAATAGCAAGACATGTCAACCACCGAGGCAAAATCCTTAGTTTCGTTCTATGAAAAATCCAAAACTTGATTTGGTATTCCCTTCCACAAAATCGTGATCAACTTTATTTTTCAACTAGGTCCTTCACCGATGCCACTCCATCACAAATCAATCATAATACTACAAAACCAACTTCGCAGACCTTTAAGATTTAGAAGAGTGGTGATAAGGTCCTCAATCTAAGACAGTTCGAATGATGGTGCTTTGGATCGACAATGATTGGATCAATGATGGCTTGGGGTGGGAAAAGTTAGGGCGAAAGCTCCTCAAGATGATGGTTAGCGGCGCTCAAAGGCATAAGTTGACGGTGGCTTTCTAGTGGTAGCAACGGTTAGATAGGCTAAGGTATGGAATTATTTGGATCGGCTTGGCCTAAGTATGAAAATGAGGAACATGAGATCCAATCTCATATATATAAAAGAAGAGAAAGGAAAGCCGAAAACTTTTCAAAGTACTTGGATCGATACCGATCCAAATTATTTTACCCATATGGCCTTAAACTTTCCAACTTTGCTCAACTTGATGATGGTATTCATTCTGGAAGTTATCAAGTTAAGATCGCTCCATAGTAACAACTAATGGAGATTCCTACTAAGGACTAAATAGCAGGATGGAATGTCATAGGTAGCTACTCAAGGAAGTTAGGTATGACCAATAAATCTCCATGAATTGGAACCCGTAAGATGAAAAATTCTAGAGTACTCCTTGTTTCCAACTAAAACATGCTTTTAGGGGGAAAATGTTAAAACGATTTTTAACTAAGCAGGAGCCAAAAGAAGTTAGAACATTCAAGTTAAGCCGGAATGACTCGAAACTTGACCGAAAGACCCAAAAGCATGTGACAAAGGAAAGCAAGGAGTTTGAAATCAAAATATGACAAGTATTTGGATTGACACCAATCCGATCAATTGGATAGGTACCGACCCAAATTATTGGTCTGTCGATGTTTCAATCCACATGTGTTGTGTTCCTACATCTCTCCTAAACCTATCGACCAAATTGGATAACATTTCAAGCATCTGAGTTGAAGAAGTCAAGACTTTCTCCATGCAAGTTACAATTCGATCTAACCTACTACTAATTCATCGTCAAAAACAAGTTAACAAGCCATGAAATTGCAAGGGAAGCCGCGCTACCAGATAAGGAAGCTTATGGGATGGAAGTTGTGTAAAAATTACACAACTATTTGGATCGGGACCGATCCAAATACTTACCTCAGTTTACTCCCAAAATTCATATGGTGCCCCATATTCACGACTAGAAGCCTCTGATGCTCTAGTTTCGATCCAAATGCTCTAAAAATCTTATAAATACCATCATACCTTCAACAGAAAGAGGGTGGGCTATTTTAATCAAAAAAGCAAATATGTTGTGAAGATTCTTCAACTTTTTTCTCCCTCGCGATGGCTTCTATGGGATAATTAAGATACTTCCTTTTGTCTCCATCAATGGTGGTCTAGTCTCTCTTTATTCAACTGTTAGAATTGTAATCAATTTATACTGTGATCAACAGTCAATTCAATAACAAAAGTTATAACCTGGACATGAGCTTAGTTAACACGTGAACCAATATAAAGATCATGTGTTCCTTTATCTTTTTCAGTTTTTCTATAATCTGGAGAGTGTCTTGCTCTATTTTCTTATCCTGATAAACAGGGTAGGTGCTTTCACAATCAGAACAAGCTGTTGATCCATTTTTTGGTTCAACAAGGTTTTACTATATTCATTCTATTTTATTATTCCCCATATTTTGGTGCTTCCCAAAATACGGACGTTATAGATTTAAGTATGGTTTTTCAAGACTTAAAGTGTCGAGTCATGGATGCTTATTTGCTTATGATTGCTTTATTTAGGTATGTTGAGTTTAATATAATTTTGGATTGAGTATGACCAATGGGATACATAATTATATTAAAGAACTAAAGAGGATGATTAGAACAGAAGGAGATCGAAGGCTAGAGTTAGTTTGTATACCTAAGGGGATATGGTTATGGTTAGCCGGGCATATTCACTTGGGATTCCGCATAAGGTGTCATCGTCATTTACCTTAGAGGGGGAACATTCGAAGAGGACCAAACTATCACCGCGTAGAGAGATTGAGTTTTATATCGACCTAGTCACCAATGTTATACCCTCAATAAGGCGAATACCCAAAGTGCATGAAGCACTAGGGAGTGATGTCCCTAGAGTGGAAGCAGTTGGAGTTTATCGCTGGCTATGATTTTAAACCTAGATGTAAGCTAGATCCATAAATTTGGCTAGTTGAATAATTAGACCTACAATGATTGATCAAATTGATATATCAAAGGTGAGATACTAAACTAGTGGAGATCATGTAAAAGATAGAGAGAGAAGTAGAGTTTAAGGAGATGAAGTAGTACGACCTCGATCCTGATGGATGGCTCCGTAAGGACGGAACATTATTTGTACTCGATGTTGATGGATTGAGGGATGAGGTCCTATGAGAGTGTCATCATTAGAGAATTACTTTTCATTCTGATGGCAATAAAATATACCTAATATGAGGCAAACATTTTATTAGGAGGGGGTGAAGGACGTTGGGGCATTCATCTCAAAGTGCTTGAACTACCGTAGGTGAAGGAAAAGTGGAAGAAGCCAAGTGGTTTGCTATAGCTACTCGAGATTCTTGGACAAAAATGTGAACAAGTTCGATAAACTTCATCGGTAGATTATCGAGGACCAGAGGAGGGTACAATAGTATCCAAGTCATAATGATAGATTGACGAAGAGTGCTAGATTTATCCCCAGTACTATTGAGAACCTTTGTTCATTATTGGATATTGAAAGATACAAGAGGCATTGTAGATAGAGCTTCATCTCGGTACTACTTATCACCTATAAACAAATGGCCAAGCCGAGAAAGTGGATTGTATCTTAAAGGATCTCTTGCGAGCTTGCATTCTCGATTTCACTGGCTCGTGGGATGATTATTTACACCTCGTAAAGTTTGCATACAATAATAATTATCGGTCAAGCATTGATATGGGACCATTTGAGGCACTATATGTCCGATGTGCAATGCTACTTCATGTTGGTGGGAAGTTGGTAAGGAATTGATAGAGAGACGTCAAAGAAGATCAAGATCATTTGGAAATAAATAAAAGCAGATCTGGATAGACAAACGAGCTACACTAATGAAAGAAGACATGATTTAGAGTTCTTCATCGGTGAAATGGTGTTTGTTAAGATCTCTTTTTTGAAAAATGTTATTTGATTCAGTATTAAGAGAAAGTTAACGTTGAGATTTGTTGGTCCTTTTTAGTACTTGAGAGGTTTGAGAACTTGGCTTACAGAATCGACTAACCTTAGAAGATTGTAGGTGTGCTGAACGTGTTCCACGTCTATCACTTGCTAAAGCTTTTCCATGGCTGGCGTAATAACTGGAGCGAATTAGCTTGATGATATTGAGATTGAACCAAAAGCTTTGAGACCTCATAGGGCTATTTGTATTATCAGACAAGATATAAAGCAGCTTAGAAGGAAGATGGTAGAGTTCGTTAAGGTTCGGTGGGGTGAGAGTGAAAGGGATTATACTTGGAAGACCGAGAAGAGCATGAGGACCGCTTATTCGAAGATATTTTACTTAGTTAGACTTTTGTTTATCGCATTTACTTTCACTTTCGACGTCATATAGGGTAGTTTAGTATCCTGCATGCTAATGTTGGTGTACATATCATTTCTTACTTCTATATGCATGTTTGATGTTTGATACGATTGCTCGTGGTTGTTAGGCATATAGGATAACTGTATTTGACTTTACGTTTTTTTGTATTAGGGATTTCAAGGGCCATCCTAAAGAGGGGAGGGAAATGGGAGAGTGTAAGACTCGTATTTTATGTATCAGATGATCATAAAATATTATTTTTAATTTCATATGAGGTCGTATGACTCTATAACTTGGGGACATGCGTACTAGTGACATTTCGTATCTTTAGAATTTTATCAAATGATTTTAGCCTTGAAAACTTATAACAGTTATAACTTGTGATAGAAATCGAATTAGCATCCTTATATTAGAAAGATGTGGTAGGTTCACTTTCCGTAGAGTGGTCATAATAGTGATTTGGAATTCCTGTCTAGGAGATATGACTGATTGAAGTTTGATAATTTTTGGAGCGGCTTAATAGGTAATTATTAAGATCAGGGAGAGCCCCAATAACCCATTCAGGTTTAAACGTTATATTGGTTGAAATATACGTCCTCAAATAATTTCAACCATCTCCCAACTATATCTAATCCTCTATTAACTCATTTTTCACCCAAAACCTTCTATTTTCTCTTCCAAATCTAGTTTAAATAAAAGGCCAAGGATATATTAGCAAGAGGATTAGTTAAAAATCTTCATATCTATATATTTGAGAAAGAAAGATTGAGGCTTGGCTATTATTTTTAGATTTACCTCGATTTGCATTCAGAACTTGGATTTTAGGGGGTTTGGTGAGTGGTTCAGCCTCTCACGCCTTATTATATAAATCTGTAGGTTTTAACATGTTTTGAACCCATTTTTAAAGTAAAAAATCCCATTTTGGGACTTTTTCAAAATAAAATGTGAAGTGAAAACAAATTTAAAATGGTTTAAATTGCTTTTATCATGTTAATTTGATGTATGGTTACCTTAATATGTATTAGGCTATGTTAGAGGTATATTATAGGATGATTTTTCATGAACTATTGTATGTTTGGTCATTGACTGGTGCATGTCCAGTGTTTGCATATATGCTCGAACGGTTGAGAATGCTCATTGGAGAGAAATATAGGTGGGAACCATAGAATCAAACTTCGTCGGATTGGCTAGATGGCGTTTGGGGTTATGTCGTTGTATTGGAGTTGAGTACTAGTTAAAGTGATAAGCACGGTGATACAATCGATGTGATATTGAAGTGCTAGAATGGCTATGGGAATTATGTTCAGTAGAAATGGTTAAGCTTGATTTGGTTCGATGGTGGTTGTTCGATGGTGGATGAAATGGATAAGGGTTGTGTTTGATGGTGGTTATTCGGTGGAAGAAGGATTGGATAGGAATCAGTATTTGGTGGCGGCTTGTGTTCAATGGCGAGAAAACATCGGGCTAGGCATGGTTGCACGTGGTAGCTTCTTCGGTTCTGTGAAGTACTGAACAAATTTTTTTTTTACGGTAATGGGGGATAGCACACCAGGTTCTAGGTCCGATAATGGTGGTTAGCTGCACTTTGGGCCGGCTATAAGAATTGGGCAAGAGTGATTTGGCTAGGTGCCTTTGGGGTCCTTCAGGAGTTGCTCTAGGCTGGCTTAGGGGCTACTTTAGGGAAGGTTTGAGGCTATATTGGTGCAAGGGTAAACCGCTCTGAGACAACATGGTGCGACTATGGAGCTTTATTCGACAATGCAAGGTGCTTGACTGGGTGCTTCCAGTTTGAAGGATATGCATGAGACTAGAGTAGCTTGAGGAGGCTTGTTCTATGAGATAAAACAATATGATGGGACATGAGATCTCCTGAGTCAAGATGGATGCCGACGAGATCGTTAATAACTTAGAATGTGATTGGTGTTGCATGGACCAAAGGTATGTGAGGACGTCCACCTATTATTAACCACAAAATTGATCAACACCCTAGATCCAGTGTGAAAGCACCAGTGCAGATAATTAGTACCACAAATCTCAGATAATAAACAAATAAAAAGTAGAAATAAGAAAAGAGAAACAGAATTTTTATACTGGTTCAGCTGATTCTGGCCTACGTCCACTTTAGTCAATATTTATTATTATTATTATTATTATTATTATTATTATACTAGTTTAATTTCTCTAGATATCAACTAGTTAGTTCTTATATCTAAGTTACAATGAGTTAGAATAAGTCACAAGTACGAAGGTTGAATGGAGAATCACAGTAACCCCTTGACCACTGTTGCGAGAGAGAAGAAAGTTGAAGAAGTGAAGGATTACCAGTAGAGTAATGGCAGCTCTCTCTCTGAGAAGATCCATCTCTAGTTGCAGGTAGGTGAGTACTTATAGAGGAATTCATTGAGTATTGGGAAAGAAGTCCAAGTGCAAAAGAGTCAATTGTTATGCCGAATCATCACCAAAAATATCAAATCAATTTGAGTCATTTCTATGGATCGCTATCTATCCATAAATGATGGATCACTAGCTATCCATCAACTTAGCATATTTTTCTACCAGAAGCCTTTACTTAGTGCTACGAAGGAGCTTGGAAAGTTTGAGGGGGATCTGACCTATCTTGATGGATCGCTAACTTTTCATAGGGGATTGATCGCTAGCTATCCATCCACTTAGCACATTTTAGTTATCTTAGTTTGGTTGTCTTCCTATTCTATTGTTAAGTCTCTTATCCAAATATCAAATCGCTTGGAGTTCGTTTGATCATCCATCTTCATGGATTATCCGGTTTAAAAGAATCGTCCATAACTCACTCAATACTTAACCAAATCACACGAAACATCACACATGCATTTGGATGAGTAGGAGAGCCTCCCTTATGGATCATAGGTCATGGGGCTCACTCCTCATGGGTTGGACTTGATGGATCAAACATGCCCAATTTGGAGAAGATACATTTTAACTCGCTTAAAGTTTAACCAAAGTTGACGAAACTTTATTGGTACTCTCTCTACGATGTGTGGGACCTACCCTATAAATTTCAGGTTATGAGGCCTAACCTACATGGGTCGCTAGCAATCCATCTAGTTAGGTCACTAGCGAAACATCGTAAAACTTCCAAATGATCCATTTTTTCTAGGAGCCTTCTTTTTTGTCTTCTAAGTATTCTCCTAAAATTTCAAGTTAATTCGACTCTGTATGAGTTCTCTGGTGTACATTTTAAGTTAGCTTCTTTAGTTAATGTACCCTGGATTATGAGATAATCTGGCCTTCCCTGAGAGGGCAATGCCTATGAGATATGTATGTGAACGGACAGTGAATCCAATTGCGGCATGAGAAGTCACCGCCCAAGAGGTCATTGTGCGAGTTATCATGCATCCAAGAGACCTTGGTGAGGATGATTGAAAAGTGAGACTTCGAGGGAGACGATCACGATGAAGTGAGACTTTAGAGGTGATTATGGTGAAGCAAGGCTTCAACGGTTATCATGATGAAGCAAGACCCTGGAAATGGTCATAGTGATGCATGGCAAGTAAGACCTTGGTGATAAACATGGTAATACGAGATCACTGGGACGGTTATCGGTGTGGGTTTACTTTGCGTTACTATGATTGGTGTAGCTGCTATATGTATTTCTTGTGATGTAGGTATCCATAAGTTAGGCACCCTGACACCCATATTATAATGTGTGTAGTATACTCATATGAGGATAGTATCTTAGAATATATCATTTATTATGTGCTTACTCATTGAATGTAGGGATATGCCAGGTATGGTTTTTCACACCTATGCCCTTATTTACTATATATGGTTTTTCTAATATTTTGAGATGATGTATCGCTCATACCAGATTGTTGTCCGACTCAAGGTTTTATGTTTTTCTTCTTACTAGCATGAGTACTCTTAAATTAATATATTATGGATAACAAGTATGTATAGTGCATAGAGCTCTATAGAGTGTGAGAAGGAGGCTATGCTTTCATATATCATGCTTTGGAGCGTGCTATCACTATATTCCACTATGCAGTACTATGGAGCTATGTCAGTAATTATGTTGCTTTAGATATAGTTATAGAGTTTATTCTAGAGATTGGGGTTTATAAAATCTATTAATTTTGCTTTGTACAACAGGGATGAACCGATATACTCTGATTGTTTTGGTTCACTTAAGTTATATTCTGTCTAGCCTGTTTTACATCTATTTGATTATTATATTTTGTTTATGCAATGTAGGTATTATATATGTTCTGTATTAGGATTTTCATAACATTACACCTTTGGCTATCACCCTGCATTAGCCAAGTACCTCCATAGCACACTATACATGTAAAGTGGGCACCGAAGGTGTAGAGTAGTCATTAGATAGTGGGTGTGAGAGATGGCTTCTCTATCATTCGCAATGAACACGATGGACTTATCTACCTCTATCATGGGTGCTTTAAACGCTCGACACTCTAAATATTTAGTCTGGCAGTGGAACCAACTTTCCTCAGATACCGGGACTATGCTCCTCAGTTCCATCTGATCATTTATGGACCTCCGTATATGGTCAAGATGTTGGTAATGCCAGCAACATTGTTGGGTTGTTGGGGAAGTGCCGGCTAGTTGTTGTGAGCTATCCTTTATTCCACTTGATGCCAAACAAACACTAAAAGCATCCCTTCCTGGATAAGTCTGTCAATTTCATCTTTAAGCATCTAACACTCATTGGTGTAGTGGCCATTGATTTAATGGAACTAACAATATTTTTCATTGTCATGGAGCTCCTTCCTTATTCTGCCTATAGTGGCATTTGGTTTTTGAAATTGAACTTGGTCCTGGATCATGAGATATATATTGTCTCTATATTCCTATTTAAAGTACCATAGTTAGTGCCCCAGGACTTGTATTGTGTGTCGGTCTTTGGTCACCTCATTGTGGTTTTTTTTACCATTGCCTCGCTATTGGGCATTATCACAAGGACCGGCTTGAGTGGTATGCTTGGTTTCATTATGGTTGTCATAATCTGCATCCTCCATTCTCATTATTTCATTCACCTACTCATAGAACTCGGTTAGGGATGCAGTCGACTGTTTTAAAGCTTCTTCCACATTGTTTACTTATAGCTAAACCTCGAATGTAAGGCCACTACCAGACTATTCTTGTTAGCAGCTCTAGCCCAAGTGGATTCTTTGTTAAAGCAATCCACATAAGTTCGAAGACTGTCGATCAACCCTTGTTTGATCTTACCTAGATCACTAGCCATCATTACATGGGTTTTTGAAGTAAAGAACTTCTTGAAGTCTATACATAGTTGGAACCAAGAATGGATGCTACTCAGTTGCAGGTGCAGGAAACAATGAGAGTTCGGTCTTATGAAAGTGGACTGGAAGAGCAGGCACTTTGTTGGGCCAAAAAGATAGTTTGCATGAGTGATGGAATTTAAGGTAATAATGTGATCAAATAGGTTAGCACTCCCATTATACCCATCAATGGATGGCGAGGCATACCACTTGTGGATGTAAATGTTCAAGATTTCCTTAAAAAATGGCTTGCCATTCTCATCAACAGATAAAGCTACACTCTAGGCATTTTAGGCTTGCATTATGTTTAGTTGTTGGTGAAGGATATTCACTCCCTCCCGAAGGCTAGCATAATTCTACCATGTGATGGTTTGGCCAATGATTGGTTATGGACCTAAGTGACATCTTTGTGGAGTAGGGATAGCCAAAGATGAGGTGATGGTCATTATGGCAAGCTAAAGTGGGACTCCTCTCTATATGCACAGAGAGTGATTGTGATTGACTGGCTCCTCCCTTTCTTGATCTAGGCATGGTTGTCCCTTTATGAGATTAGGAGTGCATCGATAGGCCCTTAGCTCCATGGGCACCACTGCTAAGAAATTCAAACCTCGTGTCTCGTGCTTAATTTTTCTTCCAAAGCCATTCAAAAATTGTTTTCCATTATGCTGAAGGAATACGACGACATCTTGATTCCCTATGCATGAAACACCATACACCCCTTAGTATTCCCAAAAAGGGTAGACCAAAGGATGCGGTGCGTTATAGGTATAGCTAAAGCACCACAGAGACTAAGATTCACAATACAAATAAGTAAAAGCAGTGGAAAACATTTAAATAATAACTTATCATTCGGAATTAAACTTCGTTTCAAAATAAGTCATAAAAACATAACATGTCTCCAAAACTCAAAATCTCTCATGTCTTATGAAAATACATCCTAGTCTTACATAATCAGAGTAGAAGTAACAACAACAATAATCCCTCTCACAAGTTCCAATCCATCATAAGCCAAATGAAAAAGATGAAAAGCAGAAGAATATATCTGAAATGAAAAAACTCCAGACATGAATCTCCAAGCAATTTGAATCAACTATTCTCAACTCAACTGGCCTATGGGGGAAAAAGGAAAGATAGAGTAGTGGGTCGGACAATGAGTCCGGTGAATGAAAGTAATTACTAGCATTTCTAAGCAAGATAATGATAATAGACTAAGAAATAGTTCTGGCATGAAAGGAAAATAAAGAAAAGATAAAACTTGCATAAAATATTGTTTCTGATTCTGTTTGATTGTTTGCTGCAATTGTTTGCTCTCGTCTTAAACTACTGTGATTAGGCTGAAACCCTAATCCTATCTCAACTGCCAATCTTGATTAGGCTAAAATCCTGATCCTATCCATTAATCGGCCTTTCCTATTTCTATTGTGCAACTGTGATCCAATCTTGTTAGTCCCACGGCAAAGACGCCTCTTAGCACTTAGGATGCAATAGAGAATTGTTTATCCTAATCGATGGCGCACGCTCAGTAATCGTCGGTACACACTAACCTTCGCCCCCTATTTACCGTAATCAGCATAAGCGTGCCTAGCCTCACCCACGTGTGAGACCATCAGTCCTTGACCTGAAAGGGAATACTACCAATACTGGTCCTAACAAAAAAATCTTCTAACTTTGCGCCCCTTGCCCCAATCCCCAAATTTGAGCCTCTATCTATTGGCCACTTATTTTCCCTAAATAGCATAAGCGTGCCCAACCTCACCTACGTGTGGGACCATCAGTCCTAGACCTGAAAGGGAATGTTGCCAGTACGGGCCACTACTGCTATATTTGCTTATTAACTTAATCCAAGATCTAAGTTTTAAAGTAAGCCCCTTTTGTTATTTCTTTCTTTCTAATTATAACCTACATGTTATAATTGTTCTTGCAACTGTTACTCTTCTATTTTCACTTTTTTAGTTATAACCATTTGTATTATTATGCTTGCAAATATCACAAATTTCATATTTCAGTTCATCTCTATTTTATTTCAGTTTTTTCTCATTTTTCATCTGATTTTTGTAAATTTAGTGTTTTTCTATTTTGCGGATTCTTCTTTTTTCAATATTTTATTCGCATAAAAAAATAATTAAATTTCTATAAAAAGAAACTAACATTTACGAGCCAAATTCCAATTTAAAATAGATGTAAATAACTGTAAGTAACTGTAAATAGCTAAATAAAATTGACTGAAAAGAACTTCTGAAATTTACTTTAAAACCGACTGTAAATAAGCTTACACAAAAACTATCTCAAAATTGTAGAAAAACTATAAATATTGAGAACCCTATTATTTTGCTTACAAATCTCAAAAAATGACAAGAAACTCACCTATGGTCCTTAGTTCTAATCCTTGGCCTTCCTGGATTTGTTTAGTGGGCGTAGAGTATTTTTATCAAAACGATTTTCTCCCTAGAATTTTTTTTCTATTTAGGGTTCAGCCTTAGCAATGAACCCAATTTGGAGAAAATCTGAACGAAAAAATAGCTAGGCCTAGGGTTCTATTTGTAGTGTGGCTTAAGGATCTCAGACCATTGGATTTGAAGATTTAATCTGGTGCAACCACGTCATAGGCTCATAGGAACCATCAGATGCAGCTATGAACTCACAGGATTGCACAAAAATCGAATTTTTCTTTCTTCGGCTCGTACCTGGATGAAATATCGTCAAGGAATTTTGCGGGTCGACCTAATCTCATTGGGGTGGACTTGATCATAACATAGGTCTAACCTTATGGGTCTTTTTTGTTTATATAATTATGATGTCTTGTTTCTCTCGTAACTTTTTCATACTAGCTCAGATTTTGACAACTTATATTTGAAAATTTCTCAAAAAATTACCACAGACCCAGTGTTGCAACTTTCGTGGATTGATTCTAACAATTTCACAAACTTATTTTATTATTTAATTAATTGGTTAATTAATTATTATAGTTTAAATTTTGGGTCGTTAGATTCTCCCCTCCTTAAAGCATTTCGCCCTCAAAATCTCTAAAGATAGAAGAATGAAATAAATATTTTCATCCAAATTCCATAAGCACGTATCAACCATCATCCATTACATCCATTGTCCTTAAGCTTTTTAATGCAATTTATGATATATGCAATAGTGTAGTGTTATTGTCCCTAGAAATGCAAAAGATTAGGAGGTCTACCGATTCACCTCCTTTTTATGTGCTCATGCCCATGCCATGTATCCAAATGAATGCAAATTCCCTAATGGCAACTGATAGTTCTATGTGCATGCTACAATCATCATCCAAATGCAACAATCATACGATGATCACCCATTCATAGCAACCATGAAATAAAAATGCAAGCGCGCACACATCCATATGTGTATGCTTTAGTGACCCAATTAGACCGAACTGTAAGAGATAATAGCGCCTAGTGTGTGCATACGCGTCCATTAGCATCCACTAGAAAACACTTGCAACCACTTGCGTCTAACATACATAACATATTCTAGTAACATGTTTACATTCTGTCCTACCATCCATAGGTTAAATCCTAAGATCTACCCTCCCAAAGGATACTAAAGAAAAGAACATATTCAAAACTAAAGATGGAAATAAGAAATTCAAGACATACCATCGAAGAGATCCGGATAAGAGATACGTATTTTCTCCTCAGCCTCCCACGTAGCATCCTCAATACTATCTCCCCGCTGCACCTTAGCCAAATGGACTTCCTTATTCCTAAGCTTCTTGATATCATGTCCAACGATCTTGGTAGGAACGCGATGAACTGGTGCTTCTCTTTCCACTTCAAACTCCTCAAGTTGGCTAGGTTCCACTACCTTTGTTGAATCATGTAATAACTTGCTTAAGTGCGAAATATGAAAAACATCATGAACTCCCGCGAGCCTCTCTGGTAGCTTTATTCGATATGCCATCTTCCTTACTCTTTTCATAATCAGTAACCGTCCTACGAAGCTGGGAGCAAGTTTCCGACATGATCCAAACCTCACTACCTTTCTTAGCATAGACACCTTAATGAAAACCAAATCTCCTACCTCGAACTTAATATCCCTTCTCTGCTTATTTGCATAGGATTTTTTTCTATCTTGGTCGTCTTTATTCTTCTTCTAATTAAATCAATCTTTTCTATAGTCTCTCTAACTATGTCGATACCAAGTAGCAATCTTTCTGTAGACTCCAATCAAAATGAAAGCGACTTGCAAGGTCTTCCATAAAGGGCTTCAAAAGGAGCCATCTCAATGCTAGCCTGAAAACTATTGTTATATGTGAATTCCATTAAAGGAAGTTGCTCCTCCCAAGTCTCTCCAAAATCAAGAATGTACGTCCTCAACAAATCCTCAAGAACTCTATTAGCTCTCTCTGTTTAGCCATCTGTTTGAGGGTGATAGGCTGTACCCAATCTAAGCTGTCTCTTTAAAGTCTCTTGCAAGCTCCTCCAAAACACACTAGTAAAGAAAGGGCCTCTGTCGCTCACTATGCTAGAGGGAACTCCATGAAGTCGGACTATCTCATGAATGTATATGGATGTCAAATAAGATATTATCCACTTACTCTTGAATGGAATGAAGTGGGTGTTCTTAGTCAAACAATCTACAATAACCTAAATACTGGTATTCCACTTCCTAGATCGAGGTAAACCATCTATGAAGTCCATCGAAACACCTCCATTTGATTGCATCCAATGGTTGAAGCAATCTGCCAGGCCTTTGCTGCTCCACCTTAACCTTTGGCACATCAGACACTTGGCCACGAACTCTGCTACATCCTTCTTCATGACACTCCAATAAAAATACTCTCTTCATGTACCTATACATCTTATCACCACCCAGATGAATAGTCATCCGAGAATGGTTTACTTCTACTAGAACTGCACTCATCAAATCACCAGTGTGGGGGACACAAATCTTCCATCTCTCCGTAGCCACCCTTTATATCGATGGAATATCGTTAGAGATGTCTAGAGACCTCTCCTCTGATAATCTTATCCAGAATATCCACAAGCTCTGAATCCTCTTTCTGCCTTGATCCAATTCGTTCTATGAAGGTAGGCTTAACTTCAAGTGATGCCAATAATCTAGGAATAATGTCTATAGAAGGCTTAAAATCAAAGGTGGAAATCAGCTATAACTTTTCCACTCCACGAACATTGGGCTAAAGTTGTTCTTTTCCTACTTAATGCATTCACAACCACGTTCCTCTTGCTACGGATGTAAGCTATCTCAAAGTCATATGATGCCATAAACTACATCCAATGCTGCTGCCTCAAGTTTAAGTCCTTTTGTGATAACAGGTACTTCAATGATTTATGGTCAGTGAAAAGCTCGAACCTCTCTCCTAGTAAGTAATGTCTCCAAGACTTGAGCACGAAAAAAATAGCATCCAGCTCCAAATCATGGGTAGGGTAGTTCTTCTCATGAATTGTCAACTGCCTTCTCCCATAGCATACTACCCTCCCCTCCTTCATCGATACTGCCCCAAGGCCAATCTCACATGCATCAGTGTACACTGTAAAAGGCTTAGCTCCGTCAGGTAAAACTAACATTGGTGCACTGGTAAGGGCCCTTTTTAGCATCGTGAAGGAATCCTCACAATCCACATCCCACACGAATGTCGCATTCTTCTTAGTAAGGTGGGTCATTAGTGCTGAAATCTTAACAAAATCTTAGATAAACTTCCTATAATAACTAGCTAAACCTAGGAAGCTTCTAACTTCGTAATGTTCTTGGGGGCATTACAATCCTGTACCACTACTGCCATAGCGAGATCCACTGCTAGACCCTCACTTGAGACTACATGCCCTAAGAAACACACCTTCTCATGCCAAAAGTGACACTTTGAGAATTTTTCTTTCAACCGATGAACATGAAGTGTACGAAGAACCTCCTCAAGATGAATATCATGCTCTTCCATACTCTTGGAAAACACCATAATGTCGTCCACAAACGCTGCAGCGAACTTATTTAGGATATCTCGAAAAATATGGCTCAATAGATCTACAAAATAGGCTGGAGCATTGGTCAGTCCAAATGGCATAACCAACCACTCAAAGAATCCATCGGGTGTCCTAAATATTGTCTTATTGATGCTATCGTCAACGATCCTAAGCTGATGAAATCCAATGGCTAAGTCAAGCTGAGAAAATACTGAAGAGCCAAACAATTGAACGGAAAGATCATCTATCCTAGGAAGTGGGTAACGGTTCTTCTTTGTGAGCTTATTCAGCTCTCTATATTCTATGCAAAGTCGTAGGGAACCATCCGCCTTTGTAGCGAAGACGACTGGCACCCTTACTCAGATATGCTCCGTATGATGAAGTCTTTCTCTAATAGCTCACCAATCGTTTTACTTAAATCTTTCCTCTCCCTAGGAGCCATATGCCTCATAGAAAATGCCATCGGTTAGCATTATCATTCGGATAGATCCTAAAATCGATCTATCTCTTAGGAGGTAGCCCCTAACCTCCTAAAAAGTCTGGGAAATCTCCAACAATAGGAACCGAATCTAACTCTCTTAGTGAAGAATCAAGGGAAAAAAGGAAGCTTAACATGAATGACCCTTGTGGGTCACAAGAAACCTTGAGAGTCCATCCGCTACATGTCCCTAACCTAAAGACTCTCCTCTCGCAGTCCAATATCGCCCCATAAGTGGATAACCAGTCCATCCCCAAAATCATCCCATATCATGAAAGTCCCAGTACATAGGCATCATAATCAAACTCTATGCCTAGTATAAAAATTTACAAACATCTATAAATCATGGATAAATGTGCCGATCCTCTTATGAGGTTTGAAACAACTATAGGGTCTACAACTAGAGAAACATCTAAGTGCAAACAATCAACCAAGGAGCTAGAAATGAAAGAATGCAATGCTCCTGTTCAAAAAGAATTTGAATAGAAAAATCTGAAATAGAGAGCAAACTTTCTACAGAGACTTTCCTACCTCGGTTCGGTCCACTACTAGAAGGTGCTATATCCAAAGCATGTACTTGCGCCGTAGATGCACTGTTTTCTGCCCAGCCCTCTGAGGACAAGCTTTACTAAGGTTTCCAGGTTGCCCAAAGCTGTAACACCTCCCCTTCATCGTGTCCTTCTTACAGTCCTTTGAGTAATGCCCAACCAATCCACAATTATGACATTTCTCGCCCTTCTTGATTTGTCCCTTTTGAGATCCTCCTCCTTTCTTCTTGTCCTTATCCTTCTTATTCTTCCATAATTTCTTCTTAGAGTTTTCTGATTTAGAAACCTCCTTAACCTCTTCTGCCTTAGCAACATCTGATATGAGGGCCATTTCCACAAATGACTCATACGCTGCTCCCATAGGTACATATGTCAATGCCAATCCTTGGAGGAGCTGGTTCAAACCCTTAGCAAATTTGGTGTCCTTCTTATGCGATGTATTAAAAAGCTCCATCCCAAACCTCGATAAGTCATTAAGATGATTTATATACTCTTTCACTAAAAGACTTTCCTGCTTCAGACTAAAGAACTTCTGCAACTGCAAGCTTTCCTCGACTTGCGACAAGAAATTTCTCTCAAACCTTTACCGAAATCCAACCCAACCAATGTCGGTACCCTCCATCTCTACAATCTCCCACCACTAAGAAGCTTCTCCCTTCAGCTGCCAAGATGCAAGCTGAACTCTCTATCGGTTCTCCAATCCTACCAGCCCAAATATCCGCTCCATATTCCTCAACCAAGTTCATGCTTCTACAAATTCCTCCATGCTAGAAAACGTTTTGCCTTCTAGATTAGAGAAGTCCTTGCATAGCTTAGAAAAATTGGCTACTGTAGGTGGATTAACGATACCTCCACCCGCTAGTGCTGCATTGGACACTTACCTTTGCGTCTCTAATATCGTAGCTTAGAGGTATCTACGGAACCAGCCAGGGACTTGGACACCCTTTGGAATATTTGGGGCATTAACCAATCTATGCAAAGAAAAGAAAATTTAGGCTCGAAAGAATCGAGAGAAAATTGAACTGGATTTTGAGGGGATTTTTATAATAACTCTCTTACACTTGAAAACAATTTCTACAATAAGAGTTTCTTTTTGAAAACTACTTTAATTTGAAGATGTGTTACCTTTGAAAAATACTTTACTTTTAAAACATGTTTTCTGTAACCTTAGGCTTTGATACCAAGAGAAACACCCCCACACCCTTTTGTATTCCCAAAAAGGGCACACCAAAGAATGTGATGCATTATAGTTATAGCTAAAGCATCAAAGAGACTAAGGTTCACAAGATAAATAAGCAAAAGCAGCGAAAAACATTAAATAATAACTTATCATTAAGAATTAAACTTCATTTCAAAATAAGTCATAAAAGCATAACATGTCTTAAAACTCAAAATCTCTCATGTCTTATGAAAATGCCTCTCAGTCTTACATAATCAGAGTAAAAGTAACAATAATAATAATCCCTCTCACAAGTGCCAATCCATCATAAGCCAAATGAAAAAGATGAAAAGCATAAGAATACATCTGAAATGAGAAAACTCCGAAAATGAATCTTCAAGCAACCTAAATCTACTATATTCAACTCTGCTGGCCTATAGGGGGAAAAGGAAAGATAAAGGAGTGGGTCGGACAATGAGTTTGGTGAGTGAAAGTAATTACTAGCATTTCTATGCAGGATAAGGATAATAGACTAAGTAATAGTTCTAGCACGAAAGGAAAATATAGAAAAGATAAAACTCGCATAAAATATCGTTTTAGATTCTGTTTGACTATTTGCTCTGATTGTTTGCCCTTGTCTTAAACTGCTGTGATTAGGCTGACACCCTAGTCCTATCTCAACTACTAATTAGGCTGAAATCCTAATCCTATCCATTGATCGGCTTTTCCTATCTTTATTGTGCCACTATGATCCAATCATGTTGGCTCCATAGCAAAAGACACCTATTAGCGCTTAGGACGTAGTTGTGACTTATTTACCCTAATCAATGTCGCACGCTCGGTCATCGTCGGTACACACTAACCGTCGCCTCCTATTTGACCCTTTATTTACCCTAATCAGCATAAGCGTGTCCAGCCTCACCCACATGTGAGATCATCAGTCCTCGACCCGGAAGGGAATGCTGTTGGTACTGGTCCTAACAAAAAATCTTCTAACTTTGCTCCCCGTGCCCAAATCCTAAAATTCATGCCTCTATCTATTGGCCACTTATTTACCCTAGTCGGCATAAGCATGCCCAGCCTCACCTACGTGTGAGACCATCAGTCTTAGACCTGAAAGGGAATGTTGTCGCTATTGGCCACTAATGCTATATTTGCTTATTAACTTAATCCAAGATCTAATTTTAAAATATGCCCTTTTTGTTATTTCTTTCTTTATAGTTATAACCTACGTGTTATAATTGTTCTTGCAATTATTAGTCTTCTATTTTCATTTTTTAGTCATAACCACCTATTATAATTATGCTTGTAAATACCTCAAATTTGCCTAGTTTAGTACATCTCTGTTTTATTTCAGTTTTTTCTCATTTTTCATCTGATTTCTATAAATTTAGTGTTTTTCTATTTTAATCCATATATGTGAATTCTTCACTTTTTTAATATTTTATTCACGTCAAAAGGATTAAATTTCTATAAAAAGAAAGTAACATTTATAGGCTAAATTCCAACTTAAAACAGATGTAAATAACTGTAAATAATTGAATAAAATAGATAAATAAAAATGGACTGAAAAGGATTCTGAGATTTACTTAAAAACTGACTGTAAATAACTTACTTAAAAACTGTCTCAAAATTGTAGAAAAACTACAACTGTTGAGAACCCTATTATTTTAAACTACTTGCAAACCTAAAATAATTACAAAATAGTCACCTGTGGTCCTTAGCTCAAATCGTTGGCCTTCTTGGATCCGCTTTGAGGGTGTAGAAATTTTTTATCAAAAAGATTTCCTTCCCAAGAAAAATCCTCTATTTAGGGTTTAGCCTTAGGCAATGAATCCAATTAGGAGAAAATCTGAATGAGAAAGATAACTAGGTCTAGGGTTCTATTTGTAGTGTGGCTTAGGGATCTCAAGACGTCGGATTTGAAGACTTATTCTAGTGCAGTCACATCATAGGCTCACTAGGAACATTCGGATGCAATAACAAACGCACAGGATTGCACAAAAATCAAATTTTACTTTCTTCGGCTTGTACTTGGATGAAATATCATCCAGGAAGTTTGCGGGTCGGCCTAAGCACATTGGAGGTCGACCTATGGGTTGACCTGACAAGAACATAGGTCGACCCTTATGGATCTTTTTTTCTGTTTTTTTAATGTAATTTTGATATCTTGTTTCTCTCGTAACTTCTTCATACTAGCTTGGATTTTGACAAGTTATATATGGAAATAGCTCAGAAAATTACCACGAACCAATGGTGCAACTTTCATGCCTCGATTTTGACAATTTCATAGACTTATTTTATCAATTAATTAATTTTTAGTTAATTATTATGGCTCAAATTTTGGGTTGTTACAATGCATAACTATCTCTGGGTCAATGTCAATAAAATGACTTGGCATATACACAACATGTCTTCTTAGATGGCATGAACATCAACAATTGGGGTTTCAAGCGCCAATCTTCCTGGATCTTGATATTGCTCATGAGGTCATAAGTGTTGGGTAGACAGGTGGAGCGGGGGGTGGAACAAAGTTAATAAGTGTTTGGCCATCAAACATCATTCTTAATTCATTTACCTCATGGGCTAGAGTTTCCACATTGTTCAAACTTTGGAGCACACTTCACTTCATTTCATTCCTGAGCCCACAAATGGGGCTGGTAGTGTTGGTGACACGATTACCATTAGTTTCATAGCCATTAGCGTTGAGTTTGTTTTTTCACCATTAGGATTAGACATAGTGAAACATGAAAAGAGTGTGTAGAGAAGGAAAAATAAAGAAAGCTGAGAGCTATCATTGAGGCCCTCCTTACAGCACCAAAATGTTGACTAATAAATTAGCTAGCTATGGAATTAGACTATTGATTTTGTGAAAGCAAACGTTACTTGCTAACACTTGGCTTAAAAATGTAAAATGAGGAAAAAAAGGGAAATTAAAGTAAATGAAATAAAGAGGTAGAGTGGTTTGACCAAGCTTGTCTATATCCCTTATGAAGATCTCTTACTATGTTTCTCTCTTATAAATATAAGGAATTACAACAGAATAATAAGAACTTGCACATCTAAGACCAAAATTCGCTAATCTTAAGAGCTTGGAGAAGTTTTTTTTTGTTGGAAATTTGTCTTTCAGGCATAAAAATCAACTTTCAACCCTTAAATGTTCTATGGCATAGTGTATTCATAATAGTTGAAATGGATGAACGATGTCGAGATTGTGCAAAAAAATAGGTAGGAAGCATGTCTGGCATCGATCTGGTTGAAATGGCAGATGTAATACAACTGTAAAGATGGTGTGGAAAGTGTGGCTAAGAAGTAAGCAAACTGTCCCTCCTCACCATTGCTTTGCATTTAATATGTGATTAATGTTGATGACATCTTACAGGAGTAGGCATTTTCTGGCATATCTACTATATCACCTAGTACAATTGGCCATACGGATTGTCATTTGATTTTGCATGCCTGTAGCAAGTGGACGAGAATTATATCTTATGTTGTGTCAGTCGATCATTTGTTGTCGATATTCTCTAAGGAGAGATGTAACGACATGTATTTTAAGTATTAAAGAATCATAAAATATTTTTATTTTATTCGTATGAGGTCATATGATTCTATAATTTTGGGATGTGACTCATAGGGACATTTTACGTACCTATGATTTTTTCCAAAATTCTGTGCGACCATTTGGTCTTGGAACTCTTCTTTGAGCATTAACATTTGATAGGAGTTGAATTTGAATTTTAAACTAGCTTCTGTAGGATCGATTTCACCCTAGAGGGGGGTGAATAGGGTGATAGTGTTAATTATAAAAATTATCGCGGAAGTGTATATTAATTTTAACACAGATCACAGCAGAATAAACACAGCACACATAATATCAGAATAATAAAATGCAGAAATAGAACGACACAGAATTTACCCAGCTTCGGCAAAATCCTGCCTACGTGTTGCCCCCAAGGTTTCTACTAGAAATTAGATAGTCTCTCGCTTGCACACGTAAACTCGCTATACCCGCTATTGACTATTCTAACTCTACGCTCAAAACCTTGCTACAACTCAGCCACTGAGTTGCGAATTCTCAAGCTACGCCACGTAGCTTGTCCCCTAGTCACATGACTAGAAAAATAAACGGTTTAAAAAGGAAAATACAATTAAAAACAATTTAAAACAAAATAACCCTATTTAAATTTAAAGCCCTTTATAATTATAAAGCCCAACTTTAAAATTAAATTCCTACCCCCTTTTCTTCTTTTATAATTTATGGCCCATCTCCTTTTGTTTGCTTTGTTTGTTTATGGTGGTCGTTCCTCTTTGCAACTTAACTAGGGCTTCGTCCCTTCGATCCCGTGCTCTTAAATTAGGGTTTTCTGAAGCGCCGACCTTTGGTTGCTCAATCGAAAGATGATTTTCAGTTGTTGCTTTCGTCGATTGCTTGGCTTCTCTGTTTTGCTCTCGGCTCTTGAAATTGATCGAGTTCGAACTTGCTTCGGTAAGTAATTTTATGCTTTTGTGCTTTTGTATTTTCGTACTTGAACTCGATACATTGATTTCCGATGATGATTGGGTTATATATGCGTTCGATTCCCTGAATCTTCGATCGTATATGTTTATTTGAATTTGTCAAATCCTTTGTACTATCGCTTGATCATGCTTGGACGTTTGAGATGATTGCGACTTGTTCAAAAACGTATATTTTTTGTTGTTTGAATCCCACGGCATTGATTTCAACTCCTTGGTCATCACGTTGTTGATCTTGACTTGGTAAAAAACACGGCTTTGATACTTTGTAAACTTTGCATTCTTGTTTTGCATGTTTTAACAAATTGCCGCTGTGTTGGTTCGACTCTGGTCATTTTGTATTTCACTGGATACTTGTAGTTTGCTTTAATGTCAATTTGGTCGATTGGTTCATCACTGACTTACTGGCAATTTTTTGAATTGATACTGAACCATGACTTCAACTGAGAATTTCGATTTCCCACTACACTTCTTACTGTTATTTGACTTGCCGAGTCTTGTTCACCCCCCTGGTGTATCATTGGTTCACTGGTGGTCTTCATATTATGTATGATGTATGGTGTCTCTGTATATTTGTTCAGTGTAGCTTCACTGGTTTATGCATTGAGCTGTTTCACTGGTGGTCTAGTGGGTTCTTTTCACCGGCTTGTTGAGTTACCCTGATCTTGTGCACCTTTGTTCATGGTTTGTTGTGTGTACACATTTGTTTGGACTTGCTGTTTCATTGATCGGATTTTGTTCTTGTATTATTAGAAGTCTAGAAGTCTTGTTGCACCTGCATGTGTTGAGTACATTTATGTGTATCTTCATGTATGTTGGCTGAGCTCGAATGAATAATTGCCAGTGATGTTATTTTTCAATATCACTCGGTCTGCATTTATGCTTCTTTTGTAGCCCGGACTGGTGTATTGCCACACTGTAGTTGTATTGAGCTTTACCTCTCTAGTATCATTGGTGTTACCATACCTGTTGTACATGCAGCTTCATTTTGTATTGATTGTCAGTGGTCTGGTTTCACTTGGGCTTGTAGTGTTCATGTTTGATCACTGGGCTTTGCATTTTGTAGTTGATGTTGTACACTGTCTTGTTTTGTTACTGCTGTGTCTTTGTGTCATTCTGAACGAGTCTGCAATGTAGTTTTGTTGTTGGTTCACCACTGAGCCTCGGCTTGCTTTTGTTGCATTTTGTTGCGGCTTGACTTTTGTTGATGCATTGAGTTGAGTAGAGACTTGACCTTTGCATTTTGTTTATTTTTCTAATTTTCACCTGAGTTAAATCCGGCTTGGATTTGACCTTGTGTTGAATGACATTGTTTCATTGCACTTGAGTTGAATCCCGTATTTGGGTTTGACCTGTGCTCACTTGTCCCTGTAAATCGATCAAGTGTATATTTCGGTGTGCACGGCCTTGTGGCATATACAGTGATACACTGTGTATGTCACAAGCTGTTCGTGTATGATGAATTCAAATGTAAAATATGACAAACAACCCAAATAACTGAGGCAAATAATATTTTCAAAAATCGTATTTCATTTTCTGTTGCAAAAATATTTCTTTTTCAATTTTACTGCGTTAGTGAATATTTTTGCAGATTGCTCAGATGCTGGATTCAAACTGGAATGAAGTTGAAGATTAATACGAGTGTGAGTGATATGTAGTGAGGTGAAAATGTAAAAATGAATTGTGATGTAATCAGAAATGTATTGTAATAAAATGTATATTTATAGTGAGAGCTTGAAGTTGTACTATCAAAAATTGTAATAAATATTTATTTGAATAAAATATTCATTTGAATTCAAATTCAGTGTTATTTATTTTATTCAGCAAATATTTATTTAATCTATGAAAAATAAAATATTACATTAACAAATACATTTAAACGAATGTATATATGTTTATTATCATCAAACAAAAATCATACAAGCGCATATTCAACAATCTCCCCCTTTTGATGATAACAAACATATATTTAAGATTTTGAATATGTTAAATGTATTTGATCATAGATATATCCTAATTGCTCCCCCTATTTAAATGCTTCCTTTCTACACAAAGCTCCCCCTACAAATATGCATACAATTAAATAATATGCAAACGAGCCTAGATGAAAATGGAAAATATTTGACCTTTGCTTGATTTTATTTGACAAAATCTTAACTTTTCTCTCCTCCTTTTGTTATCAGCAAAAGAATAATAGTATTAGAGTAGAGATAAAGTGATCGATATTAGTTCAACATTAAAACTCAATTGAATATAAATATTAAATTTCAATAAAAAATCAAACAAAAATCATAAATATTTTGTTAGGCGCATATTCCACTTTTAGAATGATGGGAATGATGTCATCATATAAAATCATACAGTTGTGTCTATTTGTGGTATATTTATATCAGGAATTTGAATATCTACTAACCATGCATAACCATTAGGACTTTTAAATGAGATTAGTAGTATTCCAATTTTATTTTAAAAAAATGAATTCAAGTATCTTCTAACCACACATAACCGTGAGGACTTTTAAATGGGATTAGAATCAACTTGTTTATTTTAAAAATCAACTTTTGATATGCGTTCCATACATGCATAACCGTGAGGACTTTTAAATGATCATGGAAGCACATAACAAATTCCAAGTAATTCACCCATGCATAACCGTGAGGACTTTTAAATGAGAGTGAATACTTTGGTATTTATTTATTTATTTTTAATTTTTTTTTTTAAAAAAAATGTGAAAATGAAAAACGAATGATTCCTGTTTAAAGTACCACATATTGACAAACTATATAGAATTTTGATGAGTGATGGTTGTTAGAAATATGATAGAAATAGAGATGGTCATAGAATTTTTACCAACAAAAAGTTTTATAACTCTTGTTTAAATTTCTAAAGAAACTTTCTAATTATACTTTCTCGAGTTATAATATATGATAAATATCAGCACTCATCACTTTTTCAATCACTATTCATCTTTTCGATAATCATTAGGGAGTCAGATTAGTCAATGTAATCATTTAAAATCAAATTCAGAAATAGTTATAGATCAATTTTTCTAAAAAATGACCAATCTGAAAAGCAAGGTCAAAATTGATTTTCTAGAGGGGGTTTTATAAGAAACTTTTCTGCTATTTGAAAAATTATTTGACTAGAAAATATATGCAGATATTTCCTTTGAATGAATGATGCAGTTACTAAATGTTTCAACAATTAATCACGTTCCACTAGTAATTTTTTCTATCAACTAGATTACCAGTGTAATCTGCATCTGAATTTTACTTTCACTCAATTATCTCTCGTTGAATTTTATTGACCAAACCATGAAGTGTGCACCAAGAATTTCAAACTTAACAGTAATTTAAATGACATTCTTTTGAATTTGAATTGAAGCCAGGTTAACAATCAAACAAATATCATAGTGTTAATCTTAGAAGCCATAGGACAAACAACTATATTCATGAGTATTTAGCAGTCATTAAAACATCACTATTATTTCAAAAACAATTTCTTGACGTTTCAACAATTTCATAAAATCCTTTTTATAGAATTCATTAGGATTTTAAGTTGAAGCCATGTAAATAAAAGAAACCGTGAATATAGAATTAACTGTTTTATAATCAAATGTATTATCGTCCAACAAAAACACTATTTTTAATCCAAGCTGATATATATGAAGTATTTCAAGGATTGTAGAGTTTTCTGGCATAAAAGCATAATTGGCCAACAATTTCAAAAAAAATTCAGAATCAAAATCATCATCTTTTCAATATCTCAATATTGGCTGATTTTAATTCAGAATATGGTGCAGATTATCACATTTGATATATCGTTCAAATAAATATGCCTTTACCTGTTTTACCTTTATGATATTTTTTGTTGTTGTCCGTTGTGATTCTGTCACCTTTAAACTAGGCTAAGGAACTTTGCTTTGTCGCCCGTTGTGTTTCTGGAACAGCCAAAATCCAGAGAACACTGTTGTTGTTCCTTAGCCCGCCACCACATCTACACGGGAAAAGATTTATGTGACCTATTTGTTTTTATAGGTCCATGGTTGTTAGTGGCAGAATAATTAGAAGAATAATTTTGTAGAGAGCCAAAACTATTTATAATTGTTCCCTTCGGCACCCAAATTTGTTTAACTTTGAGAGATTTTATATTTGTGCCTTTTGGAACCCAAATCGGTATAGTTTTCACATGTCTGGGTCTATACCAACAATTATTGTGACCGTGTCCATATTTTCTACAAATTGTGCACATAGAATTAACTTGATTAATATTGCTTTCAACAATTTTCGAACTATTATATCCAAGTCCTTGTCTAACCGAATTAACAGTTTGCTTTCCTAATAGCATATTCAACGATTTTTCACTTTTGGAAAATTTATATAAAATAGTAGACAGTTGTTGGACTTGTGATTTGAGAGATTCATTTTCGTTTAACAATTGTGTGCACTTTTTAATAGAATTCTCTCTCCTAGTATTTTCATTCTCCTTTAAAATCAGAATTTCATTTTCAAGTGATTTTATATTGATTTCTGATTTTTTAATTTCCTCTTCGAATGTTGGACACTTATCACACTTAGGGATCCTATGTTGATAGTTCTTAACTAATTGATCAACTTGTTCATTGCATTCTATCAAAGTATCCTTTTGAGATTCAAGTTTGGCGTATTTTTCCCTAAGTCGTTCATAACAGCCATTTACTTCATGGAAATAAATAAGCAACTCAGAATGGGTAAGTTTTGATACCTCACTTGGCTCGTCATCGTCACTGTCAGTTGTATCACCTCGAAGACACAATTCTGCCTTTTCGCTTTCACTGCCAATGCTTTGATCATTCTCGTCTATTTTATCCCAAGTGGCTGCAAAACTTTTCTTTTTCTGTTTCTTTCCATAGCTGAATTTACTTTGTGGACAATCGGGCTTGATATGGCCGGGTTTGTTGCAATTATAACAAATAATCTTTTTTTCTTCTGAGTAGTCTAGTGCTTTGGCTATTCTGCTTTTTTCTTTTTGAATTCGAGCTGAATTTCCATGTTTCTGATTCCATTTTTTGAATTTCCTTATTAACAGCTCTAGTTCTTCTGCACCATCATCATCGTCATCGTCATCACTTTTAGTTGTTCCTTTAAGAGCTATTGATTTTCTTCGAGTGTCACCTCCTTCACGCTCTTCCTTGAATTTCATTTCTAGCTCATACGTGGTGAGATTTCCGATGAGTTCTTCAACTTTAAGTTGTTTTAAATCTTTTGATTCTTGAATGGCAGTTACTTTTGCTTCAAAGCTTCGTGGAAGGACTCTGAGGATTTTCCGGACTATTTCCAATTCGGTGTATGTTTTTCCAAGAGCTTTTGATTTGTATACGATATTGGAAAGTCGTCCGTACATCTCTTTGACATTTTCTTCCTTCGCCATTGTAAAGTTCTCGTATTCGCTGCTTAGCATGGCAAGGCGAGATTCTTTGACTTGAGATGTTCCTTCGTGAGTCACTTCTAGTGTGTGTCATATTTCCTGCGCAGTTAGACAATGTGAGACACAATTAAATTCAAATTGATCTAATAAACAGATAATAGAATTCATAGCTTTGGCATTAGTATTTTGTAATTTAATTTGTAGTTCTGTCCATTGTTCCTTTGGTTTCCCCATTTCCTGATTATCTACAGTTATAGTTGGTATTCTATAACCTGTCTCAACAATATCCCATGCGTCAATGGTTTTCAGAAAAATTTTCATCCTATTTTTCCAAAAAGCATATTCACCATTGAACATTGGTGGTCTAACTATTGACTGACCCTCTGCAAAAGCATTATTAAAAGAAGCCATTTTAAAAATTCAAATTTTTAAAACAAAAATTGATTTTTGAAAACAAAAACGAATTTTTAAATCAAATGTTGACTTCTATTCCTAGCTCTGATACCACTTGTAGGATCGATTTCACCCTAGAGGGGGGTCAATAGGGTGATAGTGTTAATTATAAAAATTATCGCGGAAGTGTATATTAATTTTAACACAGATCACAGCAGAATAAACACAGCACAGATAATATCAGAATAACAAAATGCAAAAATAGAACGACACAGAATTTACCCAGCTTCGGCAAAATCCCGCCTACGTGCTGCTCCCAAGGTTTCTACTAGAAATTAGATAGTCTCTCGCTTACACACGTAAACTCGCTATACCCTCTATTGACTATTCTAACTCTACGCTCAAAACCTTGCCACAACTCAGCCACTGAGTTGCGAATTCTCAAGCTACGCCACGTAGCTTGTCCCCTAGTCACACGACTAGAAAAATAAACGGTTTAAAAAGGAAAATACAATTTAAAACAATTTAAAACAAAATAACCCTATTTAAATTTAAAGCCCTTTATAATTATAAAGCCCAACTTTAAAATTAAAGTCCGGCCCCCTTTTCTTCTTTTATAATTTATGGCCCGTCTCCTTTTGTTTGCTTTGTTCGTTTATGGTGGTCGTTCCTCTTTGCAACTTAACTAGGGCTTCGTCCCTTCGATCCCGTGCTCTTAAATTAGGCTTTTCTGAAGCGTCGACCTTTGGTTGCTCAATCGAAAGATGATTTTCAGTTGTTGCTTTCGTCGATTGCTTGGCTTCTCTGTTTTGCTCTCGGCTCTTGAAATTGATCGAGTTCGAACTTGCTTCGGTAAGTAATTTTATGCTTTTGTGCTTTTGTATTTTCGTACTTGAACTCGATACATTGATTGCCGATGATGATTGGGTTATATATGCGTTCGATTCCCTGAATCTTTGATCGTATATATTTATTTGAATTTGTCAAATCCTTTGTACTGCCGCTTGATCATGCTTGGACGTTTGAGATGATTGCGACTTGTTCAAAAACGTATATTTTTTGTTGTTTGAATCCCACGGCATTGATTTCAACTCCTTGGTCATCACGTTGTTGATCTTGACTTGGTAAAAAACATGGCTTTGATACTTTGTAAACTTTGCATTCTTGTTTTGCATGTTTTAACAAATTGCAGCTGTGTTGGCTCGACTCTGGTCATTTTGTATTTCACTGGATACTTGTAGTTTAATTGCTTTAATGTCAATTTGGTCGATTGGTTCATCATTGACTTACTGGCAATTTTTTGAATTGCTACTGAACCATGGCTTCAACTGATAATTTCGATTTCCCACTACACTTCTTACTGTTATTTGACTTACTGAGTCTTGTTCATCCCTCTGGTGTATCACTGGTTCACTGGTGGTCTTCATATTGTGTATGTTGTATGGTGTCTCTGTATATTTGTTCAGTGTAGCTTCACTGGTTTATGCATTGAGCTGTTTCACTGGTGGTCTAGTGGGTTCTTTTCACCGGCTTGTTGAGTTACCCTGATCTTGTGCACCTTTGTTCATGGTTTGTGTGTGTACACATTTGTTTGGACTTGCTGTTTCATTGATCGGGTTTTGTTCTTGTATTATTAGAAGTCTAGAAGTCATGTTGCACCTGCATGTGTTGAGTACATTTATGTGTATCTTCATGTATGTTGGCTGAGCTCGAATGAATAATTGCCAGTGATGTTATTTTTCCATATTACTCGGTCTGCATTTATGCTTCTTTTGTAGCCTGGACTGGTGTATTGCCACACTGTAGTTGTATTGAGCTTCACCTCTCTTGTATCATTGGTGTTACCATACCTGTTGTACATGCAGCTTCATTTTGTATTGATTGTCGGTGGTCTGGTTTCACTTGGGCTTGTAGTGTTCATGTTTGATCACTGGGCTTTGCATTGTGTAGTTGATGTTGTACACTGTCTTGTTTTGTTACTGCTGTGTCTTTGTGCCATTCTGAACTAGTCTGCAATGTAGTTTTGTTGTTGGTTCACCACTGAGCCTCGTCTTGCTTTTGTTGCATTTTGTTACGGCTTTGACTTTTGTTGATGCATTGAGTTGAGTAGAGACTTGACCTTTGCATTTTGTTTATTTTTCTAATTTTCACCTAAGTTGAATCCGGCTTGGATTTGACCTTGTGCTGAATGACATTGTTTCATTGCACTTGAGTTGAATCCCGTATTTGGGTTTGACCTGTGCTCACTTGTCCCTGTAAATCGATCAAGTGTATATTTCGGTGTGCACGGCCTTGTGGCATATACAGTGATACACTGTGTATGTCATAAGTTGTTCGTGTATGATGAATTCAAATGTAAATTATGACGAACAACCCAAATAACTGAGGCAAATAATATTTTCAAAAATCATATTTCATTTTCTGTTGCAAAAATATTTCTTTTTCAATTTTACTGCGTTAGTGAATATTTTTACAGATTGCTCAGATGCTGGATTCAAACTGGAATGAAGTTGAAGATTAATACGAGTGTGAGTGATATGTAGTGAGGTGAAAATGTAAAAAATGAATTGTGATGTAATCAGAAATGTATTGTAATAAAATGTATATTTATAGTGAGAGCTTGAAGGTGTACTATCAAAAATTGTAATAAATATTTATTTGAATAAAATATTCGTTTGAATTCAAATTCAGTGTTATTTATTTTATTCAGCAAATATTTATTTAATCTATGAAAAATAAAATAGTACATTAACAAATACATTTAAACGAATGTATATATGTTTATTATCATCAAACAAAAATCATATAAGCGCATATTCAACAGCTTCGCTGCTTTGGGATGATGGTTTCCCGTTTCAAAGTATAGTCATAATAGAAAAATGGACTTATGGTTAGAAAGTTATTACCATTTAAAGTTTTAAAGCCATTGGCCAGGATTAGTGCGTAATTAATTAAGCCCAATAATGAGCTTATTAGTCTAATTAGAGAACACTATATATAGAGGGCCGAAGAGTCAAATTAAAACTTTTCCTTCTCGGTTCTAAATCTGTTCTAAACCTTAATTAGCCCTAGATTCATCCTATTTCATCCAAAGTAACCAAAATCTCTAAATCAACTAGATTGTGGATTAGAGATTTGGTCCTCAATTAGAAGCTAGAGATCATCGATTTGTTTGATTTGAAGTGCTTTTCTTCATTGTCCGGATTAGATCTATACACAAATTGGTTGAATTTGGTAACCGGTGAATGGTTTATGCCTTCTAACTATGCTATACATGTTTGTATGATAGAATTATAGGATTTAACATGTTTTAAAATTGGTTTTGGCCACCAAATCCTTTTTCAACTTTAATGACATGTTAATCCATGCATACGATATAGACTGATTAGAAATTACCTTGATTTATGTTCATCTATTCGTGCACTATGTTGATCTATGTTGGATATTGCCTTGTTTCTTATTTTGATGGACTACGGGTTTGATTAGATAAAATTTCTTGTTGTTCTATGTTTGGATGATATGATTTGATGTTGTTTGCTAGTGTTGTGCATGCATAGAATGATAGGATAGAGAATTGATTAAATCGGGAGCTAAGTTAGTCTGAATTGGATGAAACTTAGTAGATATGCTATGGAGTATGGTGGAAAGACACGATGAGAAACAAGAAAGGGGGTGAACGTCAACCTTTTTCCATGATTAGCCTCCGTTTATTCTGATCTTCTTCTTCTGGGTACTTCTTATTATCTTGGGTTCTCTCAAATGAGTAAATTACATAATAAGTCTAGGTAAAGTAATAGTTGTTCGAAGGACGGGTTGGATGGAGCTATCTCATATTATATACTTATATAGATTCTATGCTTATTCCGTTATGCAACACTTGGAAGCCTTGGTAGCGACTGCATATACCTATATTTTAGACAGTTGTTGAGTTTGTTTCCATTATACAAACTCTATGACATTTGATGTATAACTGTATGGATCTGTACTTTGATGATTTGTTTAAATAGTTATTATTGTCTTTTCTGTTATATGTGTGATATTATATTTTATCCATAAGCCGTGAAATATGACAGGCTATATGCTATATTGGTTCATTTTAACCCTGATGATCGTCTTACATCAGATGGGCATAGACAATGCGCTATTTATATACTATAGGTGCCGGAGGTATAAGGCGGTCATCACATTTGGCATTAGAGCTTTGATTACGCGATTAACCAGAGTTGATTCCATGATCTAGTAGAGATAGGTAAGGTATTATTTGTTAGACTGGATCGAGAGTATATATGTATACGAGAGAGTGCGTACTTGTTATAAGTTTGGTTTTCAAAACTATATAATAATATATTATATAGTGTAAGTCACATGCACATGAGTACCATAGACACAATTTTCTTTATGTGAGATTAGTCAGTCTTATTACTGATAAGAATGAGTTGGCATAAAAGGAATGCTGTGAGGAACTCTGCTTCAAGAATAAAGGAAGGAGCAGGATCAGAAGCTACTGCATCTAATGTCCAAGCCATGTTCAATGCTATAATGGCTAATATGATGAGTAATGCTTCTGGAGTGGTAATAGGTGGAGATGCTTCCGTACAAGCGCATAATTCTGATTTCGCCAAGATGAAAAAAGATTATTTTACTCTTGGAGGGAAGTCATTCCATGGGATGGAGCCTGCCATAGAAGTGCAAGATTGGTTGAATGCTTGTGAGCGCATCTTTAGTGATATGGAGGTGGAAGATGCTATGAAGAGAAAACTGGCTTCGAGACAACTTCAAGGCCATGCTATAATTTGTCGAATGTTATCACTATTACAACTCTGGAAGACCGGCTTTCTTGGGATTAATTTAATATGATGTTTGAGAAGAAGTTTATTTCGATAGTCCAGAAGTCGGTGTTATTTAGGAAATTTGGTGATTTAAAGCAAGGAGAAATGACAATATCTGAGTATGTTGCAAAGTTCGATGCGTTGAAGCATGGAATGTCATTCACTTATACCATTTGAGAAAGAATGAGAAATTCATCATTGGTTTGGATTATTATTTGGGAGAAAAGCTAGTGGACCATATAGATAATCCATTTGAGAAGCTCATAGAGAAGGCGCTTCGCTATGAGAGCTTTGATGTGCATGTAAAAGTGTATATTTTTATTCCTATATTTAATCTTCTTTTAGTAAACATAAGCAACCATATTAGGTTATTTTACATGCTTAATATAAAACCTAAATTGTTTTCAAATCATCATTTATTCATCTTCATTTGGGAGCAAAATAGTAATTTTTTGTATGAATTAATTTTGAGAAAAATTATGTGTACATTTATATTTGTAGGAAATTAAGTGCAAATTGGATGGAGCTTCATGGATGTATGCATGCACATATGTTGAAAGAAAATAAAGAAAGGAAATAAAAGAATTCATGCAACATGGAGGAGCCTGCATGCCCTGCTAACTAGTGGACCATAATTAAAAGCACATGCACATGTTAATGGAGAATTAAGTGCATGTTAGTGGAGATTAGTTAATTCCCTAATGATTGCTTGGAGGTTACGAACTCCCAAGGGTATTTTTGGTAGTCTCTAAAAATGGAATTAGGATTTTAAGCATGTATAAATACCTTTTATATTTCATGTAATTAGCTCTTCTCTTTTATAAAAAGTTGTAGCACAAAATTAATGAAATCAAATATCTATTTAATGGCTTCTTAGCCTTGTTCTTTACTTTCATGCACTTTTATTTCATGCTTTCTTTTATTGTTATTTTATTTTATGCTTCTTATTAAGTTTCTTCATCTATTATTTCATGCTAGTAGCATAGATTTAATTCTTGCAATTAGTTTAGTTTTATTTCATGCAAGTAGATAGCTCCCTTTTCTTTTAATTAGCACTTATTTTTCTTGTTTTTTATCCTTAAATCATTTTGTGTTGATATAAATTCCAATATGAGAAGCTAAATCCTTTTAATTTAGGGGTAATGAAGCTTTTGTAAATCATACTAAATCAACATAACATGGTTGTATTTATGAACTCTCTTTTGTCCTTAATGAAAATTATGAATGATGGTAGTTTATGTTTCTTTTTTTAGTGAATTTGATAGCCCATGTTGACATCTCAAATAAGTCATGCTTAATCCAATATAAATAAAAATTATTCGATTATTTGCCCAAGTGATTTGGATGATGAAAGTCTAACTAAAATCAAAATTTGATGACCTATGTTACCAGTCATAGTAAATAGCTCATGCGTAAATAGATTTTATTTTTAATTTCATGTCATTTTCACAAGAGTTAATAAGTGGTTTGAATGGTGTCTTAGAGTTTGATGGTTTAAGCTGTGCTAATTAATCGCACAAATAAATCATACTTATAATAAACACATCAATCATTTCTACTTAAAATTAAAAGGAAAGACTATAGATAAATTTTGTGTTGATTTGTATAAATGATTGGAAGTGGATTTGCTTCTAATTTGCTCCTTAATCTCATATTTTATTCTCTTTTTCTCTGTTTTATTTTCTACAATTTTCTTAGTTTAAAACAATTTCAAAATTTTGGGCTAATTTAGTTGAGTAATATTGGAATTTTTTTTTCCCTCTAGATCGACCGGTACTCGCATATGTACTACGATTGTATGCCGTGCGCTTGCGCGTTTTATAACCATATATTTTCAAAGGTTTTCCAATGGATAGAAATCTGTTGTTAAAAAAGTTTTTTGTACTGTTGCCAAGGAAAGCAATTCTATTTTAATTTACTCTTCGAATTATTTTTACGTTAGTTTCTGTTTTATTTCATTTTGTATAAGTTTTCATCCAAAAATAATAATTATT
The DNA here is from genome assembly GCA_030765085.1 of Allium cepa. Classification (NCBI taxonomy): domain Eukaryota; kingdom Viridiplantae; phylum Streptophyta; class Magnoliopsida; order Asparagales; family Amaryllidaceae; genus Allium; species Allium cepa. The sequence continues at coordinate 980,936,419 of CM060934.1, forward strand.
ACGTTGCATTTGTGACAATTTTGAACCATCTTATTTGCTATTAGATTGCAATATAATTGTTACCTTTGTTGTTGCTTTTATATTTCTTTGCCGATAGTTTTCATTCCCTATTAGGCTTGCCATTGCATTTCTGCACCGCACTAGACACCAGTTTCAACTAGCTTCTTTCTTTATTGTCTTTATTCACTCTACTTTGTGCATCTCATAAAACAACAAATTTGCATTTAAAAAAACAAAATTAATTATATTACATTTCCACATTCAATTGTTTACATTTCAGTTTATCTTGTTTTGCATCACAAACTCCATCATCAACACTTTCCTTATTGCCATTCTCCATTGTCTCCAACCAGTACATCAACCATCACCATCTGAAAGCATCCAACCTAGCATTAACTCAACCATCCTCTTCGCAAACCGCGCCTGCGTTCTACCCAAAACCCAAATCGCATCCATCCCCAATTCCAATTCCCGATCTGACATCCAGAACCACCACTCGACTCCAATCCACAACGCAAACCAGCCTATACGATACTGCAACCAATCTCCTAATTAACGAACCGCCAACGTATCCTCCACTCCAGCAAATCTGTATCAGCTTGGTAAAATTGTTTTGATTTTGGAATTCGGTATTGAGAATTTTATGTTGATTGGCGATAATGGAATGTTTTGTTTTTGACCGGTGATTAGTTTGGTATTTGTTTTAGGATATCAACTTCAGTGATTTCAGTTTTGTCTTGTTTGGGATTGGGGCTTTCATATGTTTACTTATTTTGAAAAAAGTGTTGTTTTTGGTTCGGCCTTGGTTAATTGGGCTGTAGTTCTTTGTTTTTATTTTGTTTTGTAAAATCCTTTGTTTTAAGAAGAAGAAAAAATGGGTTTCGTTTGGTTTGAATGATTGGATCGAGTTCAATTTTTTGTTTTAAGTTTTATTTTGTTTTAATTTTTGGTTCGTATTCGACTCTCTTTTAAGGTTGCAAAAACAGAAAAAGAAGAAGGAGAAGAATTGTCAGCTTGAAATAACTGCTCTACTTTTCTTGCGCTAAAATTAAATTTTTTCCGCTTTAAATTAAAACTGCTAATAATTCTTCACGTTCTGGTATCATACTTTTCTCTAAAGTTTTTATTTTCCTTGCACTGTTGGTTGCTCGCATTTATAAAAAATAAAAACAAATCAAATTTCATTTGTAGTTGCATTGTTAATACATGTTTAATTTCTATTTTTCATTCAATTCGTCTTATTTTCTTTTCTAAGGGCGCTGCCCAACTTCACATAAGTGGAGGATTTCATCACCCTTCCTTGGCCCATAAATTGTATACCATCTTAAAATTTGACTAATAATAACAGCTAGACGTTGGACTTAAGGGTGTCATAAGTTCATCTAAGGTTTAATTGTATTTTGACAAGTTGCCTTCTTTTAAAAATTCATTTCCTTGCGTCTCGGCTATGGTAAAGCAATAATCATTTATAAATATCATGGTGTTTCATAAATATAATAGTGATTGTTTCTCTAAAGATACTTAAACCTTCAGCTGCATTCCTACGGTGATTTATGGTGCATTGACAACTCTTGTCCGTTACTTAGCTAAGAACTATTTCGTTGAATTAAGTCACAGTGTGATTATATAGGTTAAGAGCTACTAAGGATAGAAAATTTGTTATTAATTCCTTGCATTTATTTAGTTGCATTAATTCATGCATATATAAAAAACAAAAAAAATTCAAAAGTTAAAAAAATCGTATTTCCTTTAACTTGGTTTTTGAACAAAAGTCTAAAAGAATTTTTTTAACAAAATCAAAAGTTAAATTAAAAAAGCTTTTTCCTTAATCTAGTTTTAAAAACAAATAAAATCTTTTCAAATACAAAAAATGTGGCGCCCCACCTCTATACCCACGCTAGCCAAGGACACTACGAGGTAATGCAGTCAACTAGCATGGAGAATAAGACTGTTGAGGAGCGACCATCCGTGTAATTGCCTTGTGCGAGCACTGATATGTCAGATAGTACATGCATTTAGTTTCAGGAGGAAATCCGACATACCGATACAAACTCAAAACTACTGCACAGTGGCTATAATATCTTCAGAAACAAATATAGAAATAAACATAACACAAATCAGTCACAGATATCCATATCACAAAGGGGGAAAAAGATATGAATATAACACATGAAAGTGTACATCAGAGTAGTGGTCAAACAAGATCCACAATATCACAAAAGAATGGTTACAAGTGCTAGACAAAAGAATATATATACATCAAGGAGTCTACATCTCAAAGGTATACAACAAAAACTACTAATCTAAGTAGTTAGCCAAAAGCTAGGATGATAATCCCAGATGCGAAGTCAAGCAGAAGCACCTGTAACATCTCGATCTAACCCGAGTATTATTTAATAAGAAAATAATAAACGGATCAGTCTAGCTATAAATATCAGTTAAAATGATATAGGATAAGAGATATGACATAAACATATGATAACCACAAAGCCATACTGTGATAAGTATGTAATTGAGAATCAACAAGAGATTAATCAATATCACCAGAATCTTCTCCAAGATCAAAAAGGAATGTCATACTCCTTATTTACCAAATCACCAAACTATAAATATTGGCAATAATATCAAAGCCAATCACAAAAGTTAATGACACACAAATTCACCAATACACAAAAATTGATAACACATATCAATGAAAATCATGAAAATTGGTGAAACACAAAAATTCCAGAAATCATCAATGGAAATGTAGAAATCACAAAAAGGGGGAGGCCTATCACAAAACGGGAGCATGAAAACTCACCAACACGTGTATCACAAAATGGAACGCTATTCCATGGTAGCTAACCATTAATTTTGAGCCGAAGTTCCACAAAACGGCCCGAAGACCATAGGTCGCTACCCCACCAAATTGAGCTAAAGCTCCACAGAAATGGGGTTTAGTCTCCCTCGTAGACAAAGAGACATCGCACAATTGCTAGTCTAAATCACAAAATAATGATCATCAACGATCATCAAGAAGTGTCAATTATAGTAAGCTAGTAAATATAAAGGCTTAGCTTCATGTCTCATAACCACTAGCTTAACTTAAATATTTACGAACAAATTGTAGATCTCCACTAAAAAATTGTCACAAGAGATTCAATCGAACAAGTCCAAGAATTAACCGACGAAGTAAACTCAAGCATTTCATACCACTTGTTTTACGAAGTCGTTTAATTAGATTTCTCGTACGAGTGAAATAAGGTGACAAATCACAAAAATGATTGTAGAAACCATAAATCATAAAATTTCACATTCGAAGACGTGAATGAAATCCAAAAAATTCGATTACAAATCCATTAAAGTGGAAATACCCTTGCGATATGACACGGCGCAACCTAAGGGATGGTGCGACCTAACATGGCGTGACCTAGTAGATGAGCGACCTAAGGGATGGTGCGACCCAACATAGCACGACCCAAAAGCACGCGTGACCTAATGGTGCAAACGGCCTAACAACTAAACAAGGCCGAGCGTCCTAACTAAATAAGGCCGAGCCACGACCTAACGCATATGATAAGGCCGAGTGACCTCAAAAGGGGGGGGGGGGTGGTTTGCGACCTAAGGAAGTAGCGGCTTAAGGGGGGCGAGCATACGGCCTAGGTGGTGCGACCTAAGAATGCGCGACCTAAAAAGGGGTAAGCCGAACGACTTATGGAGTGGAGAATAGGCCGAGCGACCTAAGTGCACGCGACCTAACGACCTATGGCATATGAGAAGGCCGAGCGACCTAACACGAACGACCTAACTACAGGCCGAGGGAATGGTGCAAGCCGAACGACTTAAGGTCGACCAAGCCGAGCGACCTAGCGACCTAATGGTGCACGCGACCTATGTCGATGACCTAAGGCCGAGCGACCTAACGAGCTACGACCTAAGGAGTACGCCAAGCGACCTAACGACTAAACAAGGCCGAACGACTTAAATGCAGGCCGAAAATCACCATTGTGCAGGCAGAGCGACCTAAGGGTTTTGGAGCTCAAAACTCTCCCAATTTGCAACCGATCGAGCACGGACGCTAAGGGATTATGCCCACAGGCTACCCGGTCGTATTGGCTCCTCGATGCATCATCAAATACGTGTTTAAACATCAAAGATTGGATTTTTAAAGATTTGAACCCAAAACACTAAAAATTGGGATTTTCACCAATTCAATCCAAATTAATGGCAAATGCATATGTAAAAGTGTTAGGAATTCATACCCAACAATCAATGATAGTTATAGACAAATACGTGAGATAAAAATCTCAACTTTACACAAAATTTATGATGAAGAAGCTTGAAAGCAAGGAAGAATCAATGGCTTCTCTTTGAATTTGGAGTTGGATGTTGGATTTGCAAATGATCTTGAGCTTGGAGTTTTAATTTCTCATTCCTTCCCCCATTTTTGATGAAGCTTGAGTGTTAGGAAATGAAAGTAAAATTATGAAGAGAGGGTGTTGAGTTAGAATTAATAGTTTAGGCAAATGGGTTAAACCAAACCCAAAACCCAAAGTGAAAAAGTAACAAAATTCCACTAACTTCAAACATATCAAAGTTTACACTCAAAAAGATCGCAAATGGTGTTTTGAACTCAATGGAAGTGATTCCGAGTCTTAGTTCGACCGTATGCAAAAAGTAACTTTTCGAACTAAAATCTGATTAACGATAAAATATTTAAAAAATATATTTAAATATCGAATCGTAAAATATGCGGGTTGTTACAGACTCCCCTCCTTAAAGAAATTGCGTCCTCGCAATAATTAAGAATAAAATATATAGTAACAACTATAAAAGCATATTCAACACAAAAGAAGTTTGAAATAAGAAGTTCACCTCAAAGGGCACGAGAAAGTAAGTCCGGATGTGTTCGCTCGATGAATTCTCTAGATTCCCAAGAGCAATCCTTAGGATTTGAGGACCATTGAACTTTAACAAGCTGAACATCTTTATTTCGAAGGCATTTGACCTCTGAAGCAATAATACGAATAGGATGTTGCTCATAAGTTAAATTAGGCGAAACTTCAATTTCTTCCACAACACCGGGCTCAAGAATAAGATCGGAATCTCGGAGGCATTTTCGTAATTGAGAAACGTGAAACACGTCATGAATAGCAGAAAACTGAGCCGGTAATAAAAGGCGATAAGCCAAGGAACCAATACGTTCGGTGATGGGAAATGGACCAATGTATCGAGGCGCTAATTTTCCCGATCGACTGAAACGTACAACACCCTTCATAGGTGAAACACGGATAAACACAAGATCTCCCACAGAAAATTCTAATTTCCTTCTCCAGTTATCGGCATAGGATTTTTGTCTACTTTGGGCTTCTTTCATCCTATGACGAATAAAATCAATCTTTTCTATAGAATCACGAATAAAATCTGGACCTAAAACCAGCTTCTTACCTGCCTCAAGCCAATAAGAAGGAGATCAGCATGGCCTTCCATAGAGTGCCTCGAATGGTGCCATACCAATACTAGATTGGAAGCTATTATTATAGGAAAACTCAACAAGAGAGATATGATCTTCCCAACTTCCACCAAAATCAAGAACACATGTACGAAAAAGATCTTCAAGAGTTTGATTCACACGCTCAGTTTGTCCATCGGACTGAGGATGATAAGCGGTGCTAAAATTAAGGTTCATTCCCAAAGATTTTTGAAGACTCTTCCAAAATCCACTAGTAAACAATGGATCACGATCACTAACAATAGAAGAAGGAACTCCATGCAATTTAACAATTTCTTTGATAAAGAGTTTGGCCAAGAGAGCAACGGTTCGATTGGACCGAATGAGAATAAAATGGGTGGATTTAGTAAGTCTATCGACTATCACCCATAAACTATCATGACCCGAACGAGAACGGAGAAGACCGTCTATAAAATCCATGGAAATTTGATCCCACTTCCAAATTGGAATATCTAAAGGTTGCAATAACCCACCAGGCCTTTAGTGTTCGGCTTTGACAAGTTGGCAAGTCATGCAACACTTAACAAAGTTAGCAATATCAGATTTCATTCCCTCCCAATAATAAAGTCGCTTCATATATGCGTACATTTTACTACTACCGGGATAAATGGTAAATTTAGAATGATGTGAGTCTTCTAAAATATCTTTACGAAGATCACTAATGTTTGGCACCGTAAGTCTACCAAATTTTCGAATACCGCCACGAGAATCAATATCAAAGTCTTTCAAACCTTCAATATCAACTTTATCCCTAAAATTTTGGCCAAGAAGAGCCAATTCGGGATCTAGCTTTTGAGCTTCAAGAATGCGGTCTAAAAGAGAAGGATGAGCCTCAAGACTACATAAAACAAGAGATGAACATAAATCGGAAATACGACCTCGAATCTCACAAGTGGATAGAATTCCGAGATCATTCCATTCGGATATCATCATAGATACAACCGCTTGTTGCTTGCGACTAAGTGCATCCGCAACACGATTTCCCTTTCCAGGAGTATAAAGAATACCAAGATCATAAGGTGCAAGGAACTCGAGCCAACATTGTTGACGCAGATTAAGTTCCTTTTGGGAAAATAGATACTTCAAAGATTTATGATCGGTATAAAGAATAAACTTTTCTCCCAAAAGATAATGACGCCAAATACGAAGGGCGAAAACAATAGTCGCGAGCTCTAAATCATGAGTGGCATATCTAGTCTCGGCTGGCTTCAATTGCCTGGAAGCACAAGCAATAACACGTTCTCTTTGCATAAGAAAAGCACCCAAACCAACGCGACTAGCATCGGTATAAACAATGAAATCTTGATTTCCTTCAGGAATCACAAGAATAGGAGCATCGGAAAGGAGTTCTTTTAATTTCTGAAAAGAAGCTTCACATTTGTCCGACCAAATGTATTTAACTCCCTTCTTGGTCAAACTAGTAAGAGGCACGGAAATTTTTGAAAAGTCTTTTATAAAACGACGGCAATAGCCCGCCAATCCAAGGAAGCTGCGAATTTCCATCACACTCTCCGGTCTCTTCCAATTTTGAATCGCTTCAATCTTTGAAGGATCCATGGAAATTCTGGATTCGGAAATAATATGACCGAGAAACTTCACACGAGATTGCCAAAAGTGGCATTTAGAAAAAATTTCTTTTAATTGATTGCTCCTAAGAGTTTCCAACACAATCCGAAGATGTTTTTCATGCTCCTCCTCGGTTTTAGAATACACAAGAATATCATCAATAAAGCTGAGAACAAACCGATCGAGAAAGTCTTTGAAAACTCGATTCATAAGGTCAACGAAATAAGCCGGAGCATTCGTTAAACCAAATGGCATAACAAGCCATTCATAAGATCCATAACGAGTATAGAACGATGTCAAAGGAATACTATCCTCTGCAATACGAAGCCGATGAAAACCAGTAGCTAAGTCTAATTGTGAAAAGACTCTAGCACCACTAAGTTGATCGAATAGATCATCAATCCGAGGTAAATGATATTTATTCTTAATAGTAAGATCATTAAGCTTGCGGTAGTCAACGCAAAGCCTAAGTGTACCATCGGATTTCTTCACAAAAATAGCCGAAGCTTCCCAAGGGAAGGAACTAGAGCGAATAAATTGCTTCGTCTCTAATTCAGATAATTGTTTGCGCATCTCCTCTTTTTCTTTATTAGACATGCGATAAGGAGGACGAGTAATTGGTTGAGCGCCGGGGATGAGATTAATTCTGAACTCAATTGCTTGCTTAGGTGGTAATCCTAAAACGGGCTCAAATATGTCGAAAAATTCACGAACAACGTGAATAAGAGAAATAATATCTTCCTCATCATCATTATCGTCATCATGAGGATTTAAAGAATATAAAGATGCAACCAAGATGGAATCCAAATCTTTAAGGTCAATTGAAATCTGCTTAACAGATTGAGGATGTCGAAGATAAATAGTCCGCTCAGGACATAGGATTGGGCTTTATAACGGTTAAGCCAATCCATTCCCAAAATCATTCCAAAGCCTAAGTAGCGCATAACATGCAAATCGGCTCGGAAAGAAAAATCACATAAAATAATCTCGACATCTTTACACAATAAACTGATTGTTGCGGATCCACCAACCGGATTCGCAATTCTCAAAGAAGTCGGTAAACACAAAACATCCAAAGAAAAAGTATCAAAAAGCTCTTTTGATATAAAAGAATGGGACGCACCCGTATCAAAAAGAACTCGAATAGGATGATCACGAAATAAAATAATGCCATCAAGGATAGAATGAGAAATACCTTTACCACGAGATGTGTTGCCAGGGGCTTGAGCAACATTAAGCTTTCCCTCTTTCCTATTTTGGAGTTTGGGACAAGAAGATAAATAATGATCTGGGCTTTTGCAATAGCGACAAGTACGAGGCTTTGAACACTTGTTCGTATAATGGTCCTTAGAACCACAGTTAAAGCATTGTCCACCACTGGAGGTCGAAGTCTTAGTTGTCAGAGAGGCTTGCTTCCCTTTCTTATTTTTGGGATAAGGACCTTTGAACTTATTAGGCCTTTTCTTGTTGTTGAAGTTCGGTTTAGCACCTATAACTTCAACATCACTCTCCCTATCAGCCTCTTCAAGACGAAGAGCAATATCAACGAGTTGACCAAAAGAAACTTCCAACTTTAGAAGTAATGACTTCTTGAGATTTTTCTTCAAGCCATAGACAAATCTTTGGTTCTTCTTCAATGGGGTGTTTATGTACTCAACCCCATATTTAGAAAGTGACTCGAATGATGCGACATAGTCTGTCACAGAGGATTCACCTTGAATAAGGTCAATGAAACGGCGAGCCAAAGTCGCCTTCTCAGCTTCTGGCACAAATTTTAATTCGAAGCATTCCCGGAATTTCTTCCAAGTAAGATCCGCTTCATTTATTTCAGAAATCAGAAGCTCATACCAATCTAATGCTCTTTCTTGAAGCATACTAGAGGCCACCTGAACACGGTGAAGATCAATAAGATTCATGCGAGAAAAGATTCGATCGCACGATCTCAGCCAAGCCTGGACTTCAATAATGGTTTCAGAACCTTTGAATGGCTTTCCACCCAAATTGGTATAATCTCTGCACAAACGTGCAAATCCAGACCTAGGGTGAGTAGACTCCGGATTAGATCCGGCCGCTTGAGCATTCCTCACTAGGCCAAGAAGCCGCTGGGCAGACATAAATACTCCAACCTGGGGAGTTGCACGAGATTGACTGGCGCTGGGACGCCCAAGTCTAACCATTTCTCTTCCTTTAGAAAGAAAGAAAGGAGAAAGAAAAGGTTATTCAGCGAATAAATATCAAGCAATATTGATAGATAAAACAAGGAATCATAAGGAAAATAGGATGAATCGGTACGAAGACTCGATTTAAATCCTAAAGCACAATTCCTGAGATGGACTTAGGACGATGATCCTTGCTAGATTATTCTACATTGTTCCGAAGTTTCGCTCTGATACCAAGCTGTGGCGCCCCACCTCTATACCCACGCTAACCAAGGACACCACGGGGTAATGCCGTCAACTAGCATGGAGAATAAGGCTGTTGAGGAGCGACCATCAGTATAATTACCTTGTGCGAGCACCGATATGTCAGATAGTACAACATGCATTTGGTTTCAGGAGGAAATCCGACATATCGATACAAACTCAAAGATACTACACAGTGGCTATAATATCTTCAGAAACAAATATAGAAATAAACATAACACAAATCAGTCACAGATATCCATATCACAAAGGCGGAAAAAGATATGAATATATCACATGAAAGTGTACATCAGAGTAGTGGTCAAACAAGATCCACAATATCACAAAAGAATGGTTACAAGTGCTAGATAAAAGAATATGTATACATCAAGGAGTCTAAATCTCAAAGTTATACAACAAAAACTACTAATCTAAGTAGTTAGCCAAAAGTTAGGATGATAATCCCAGATGTGAAGTCAAGTAGAAGCACCTGTAACATCTCGGTCTGACCCGAGTATTATTTAATAAGAAACTAATAAACAGATCAGTCTAGCTATAAAGATCAGTTAAAATGATATAGGAAAAGAGATATGACATAAACCTATGATAACCACAAACCCATACTGTGATAAGTATGTAATTGAAAATCAATAAGAGATTAATCAATATCACCAGAATCTTCTCCAAGATCAAAAAGGAATGTCATACTCCTTATTTACCAAATCACCAAACTATAAACATTGACAATAATATCAAAGCCAATCGCAAAAGTTAATGACACACAAATTCACCAATACATAAAAATTGATAACACATACCAATGAAAATCACGAAAATTGGTGAAACACAAAAATTCCAGAAATCATCAATGGAAATCCAGAAATGACAAAAAGGGGGAGGCCTATCACAAAACGGGAGCATGAAAACTTACCAACTCGTGTATCACAAAATGGAACGCTATTCCATGGTAGCTAACCATTAATTTTGAGCCGAAGCCCCACAAAACGGCCCGAAGACCATGGATCGCTACCCCACCAAATTGAGCCAAAGCTCCACAGAAACGGGGTTTAGTCTCCCTCGTAGACAAAGAGACATCGCATGTGACGACCGCCCATGACTCCCGCACCAAAACAAGAGAATAGAGCGCTGAAAGGTGTGCCAGGCAGCCGTGGACGATAGTCAGGGTAAAATAAAATCGCAGAATCTCTATCGTAACTCACAGCGCATGGATAAAATACAATAGAGAAATATATAGTGAAGTCTCATAACAGAAAATCATCATATAAGCATCACAGAGGTTTTATACAATCATCTCAACAAATCCATACATCAAGACCTCACTACAAGCACTCATCAAATACAGCAGCGGATACCCAGTACATATAAGAAAATAATATGCATAGCCTCCTGCTCGTCTTCGCCATCATCAACGGAAAACTCTACTCTAAGCACAGCACCTGCCACCTGCTACCTAGTCTGCCCATCCCAAACATGGATGAACAGCCCAAGGTAATAAGAGGAGACATAAAACCTTGAGTCAGACAAAGTCTTAGTGAGCAGTAAATTAACAATCAAGCATACCAAAAGAGCATAAGGAAATAAAGGAATAGGAACCAAACCATCCCACTCCACCTCTTTCTACAGTGATAGCCCCCAGACACACACTAAGGAGAAGTAAGCATAACATATCAGATAAGTAAGGTAAAGCAATAATCACTCGAGTCAAGGACGATGTTTTCCAAATACAAACCCCCAAGGCCTAAACCAAGATCAGATAAGCACCCAGAAAACACCGCTCTTGAAGCCGAATGATGATACAACCAAACATCCAAACATCCATGACTCTGGCTATCACTGTTAACCTTGCTTCGAAATCACCGTTAATTGAATGACCGACTCCTTCCTGAGCCATCTGTCAAGGGCTAATGGTAACCCCGGTTCTAGACAAAACCCCGCACACTGCCTTGTGCCTAGGACTTATCTTCTTGGCCCAGAGTACTCGACTAACTGCCTGTAGTCTTTTAGGCGTCCCTATGTACTCTTGCTTTAGGTTTGCTAGAACCTTCAATAACGATGAGATCCAAGCCTCCTTGTCATCCTTCTTGACGACTTCTATCAACTTAGCCCAAGCTTCCTCTTGAGCAATCCATTATCAACCAACTTGAACTACCCTTCAAGTTATCAACATGCTTGGAATGATCCCTGCCTGGATTAAGCCAAGACTCACATCATACTTCGCTTCATCGTACCAAAGCAAAGTCTCAACTCAACCATACTTTGCCTTTTCGCATCCTGACAAAGTCCCATCTCGATCTCATACTTCGCCTCTTCGTATCACGGCAAAGTCCCATCATCGAATCCATCCATATGAGCTTCCACATCCGCTTCATATACCATCGGCAGCTTTCACCATTCAAGAGCCTTTCCACTTAGCTTTTGAATCATCTTCAACCATCTTGTTCCAAATCAACTACAAGCTAACTTGGAGCAATCAAATCTAACATACATTCAAACATTCAAGCATTCAAACAAGATATATTAAGCAATATCAACTATAAAGGCAATTTCGTAATTAAGTGAGCAAAAGTCCAACATAAGTGAAATCATAGTTTTTAGCATAGATCTATCAAATCTAAAACATGGGTTTTGTCTCTAATACTTGTTAAATAGCTTCTATAGATAAACATTTTCAAATATGATGGATCTACATGCAGACTTAAGGAAAATGCGAGAAAACGCTAACTTTAACACATAAACATATCACCAATCCCATATACTCCTTTGGATCCGCGTGAGAGATAACTACCACTCACCAAATCACCAAAACAACCTAAAATGAATCAACTTCAGATCTGGACAGCGAAGATCAAGGTTTGATCCGGCAATATCTCGCTCCAATCGATGAATTCTAGCTCGAACGGATGAAGATCTTCAACTTTGGCACTTGGATCTTCGATCTCGATCTTCGATCTTGGATGGATGTTAGAATTAGATTGGAATGGAGAAAAGAAGATGAAGAAATGTTGTAGTCGAGTCTTCAAAATGGCAGCACTTCGTTGCTTCAAAAACCGGTGCCAAAAAGTGAGCCAAACCCCTCTATTTATAGGCTGGAATCCCCCTTAGCTCGGCCGTCTTCTTAACTCGGAGCTCGCTATTAGGTCGTTGCCGACCTAAAAGACTCCGACCTAACATAGGTCGCTGCCGACCTATACGACTCAACTACACAGCCGCTAACACACCTAAGTCTTAAGTCGTACGACGACTCAGCCAACGTGCCGACCTAACTCTTAGCACAGAACCAACTTAGGTCGCATACGACCTTATCCCTCGACCGACCTAAATCCTACCGACTCACGACCTAAACAACTCAAGAACCCAAGGCCGACCTAACTATAAGTCGACTCAACCAACCACGCGACCTACGACTCATCTCATCCAACGACCTAACACACTGCCGACTTAAAACTCAAGCGACATAACAACAACACGGGCCATACGACCTAACTAGCTGCCGACCTAACAAGAACACGGCATAGCCTAGTGCCGACCTAAGTCCTAGCCGACTCAACAATGCCAAACGACCTAACTATGCTACGGCCTAGCGACCTAACAAAACCATAAGTCGTTCACGACTTATCTCCCATACGACCTAACCCCTTAGGTCGTTCCACAGGCCTAAACCACCATCCTATGAGTCGTTCACCACTGAGTCGGCCCAAACCTTAACTCGGCAACCTTTTAGGTCGTTAGCTCCTAAATCAAACACTCCTATGACCCGTTCACTCCTTAAGTCGGTCATTCCTATAGGTCGCTCTACCGACCTATCTACCTTAGGTCGCTCTCCCGACCTATCTACCTTAGGTCGCTCCACACTAAACTCGGCCAGTTCCTAAGGTCGTCTACGACTTACTATAGGTCGGTCACCATCACTAAGTCGCCTAACTTTTAGGTCGTTGAATTTCTTAACCCGGCTAAGCCTACTAACTCGGCAACACCTATAGGTCGGTCCTCTATGAGTCGGTCACGACTCATCACTTGCACTCGGGTTAACTTCTAAACGACTCAAGCTAGAAGCAACACAAACAATACTAACGACCTGCAAATTCTACGATTTATCGACACGTAAAATACGGGTCGTTACATTCTCTCCCCCTTAGGAATTTCGCCCCCGAAATTCCAAACAAACAACAGCAATCAAAGATATTCCGCATGCCTACCATCCAAAGCAATCAACAAACCATGCAACCAATTCTAGCCTAGCATGCAGAATTCTATGGCTTAGAACAAGCTACAAATTCATGAGATGTCACGACACTTTAGGGCCATACCTCGAAGAGTCCGGGATGAGCTGCCTTCATCCTCTCTTCCTCCTCCCATGTACAGTCGTTAACATCATCACTCCATTGTACCTTGAGCAACGTAATCGTCTTCCTCCTAAGCTGTTTCGTATCGGTTTCAACAATACGAAGCGGCTTACGAGGTCTCGTAACCATGGGATCAACCTCTAAGTCTTCACAGCTATCAGCAGAAACCACCTTAGTTGGGTCGTGCACATACTTCCGTAGATACGATACATGAAAAACATTGTGCACACCCGCCATCTTTTCCGGTAACTCTAATCTATAAGCGAGCTTTCCAATTCGCTCGATAATCGGGAATGGTCCAACGAATCTTGGAGTTAACTTTCCTTTCTTCCCGAATCTAATAACATTCTTCAAAGGAGAAATCTTCACAAATACCATATCACCCACGTCGAATTCCAAATCCTTACGACGATTATCTGCATAACTTTTCTGTCGATCTTGGGCTGCCTTCATTCTTTGCCGAATGATCTCTATACAATCTGAAGTCTGTCGAATCATCTCTGGCCCAAGTATCAGCTTTTCTCCGGCTTCCAACCAACATGTCGGAGAGTTACACGGTCTTCCATATAATGCCTCATATGGTGCCATACCAATACTCGACTGATAACTGTTATTATAAGCAAACTCCACCAAATGGAGGTGATCTTCCCATGATCCTCCGAAGTCCAAAACACATGCCCTAAGAAGATCTTCCAATACTCGGTTGACTCTCTCAGTCTGACCATCTGTTTGAGGGTGATAAGCTGTACTCAAACACAACTTGGTTCCCAAAACTTCCTGGAAGCTCTTCCAAAATCTACTGGTGAACAATGGATCTCGATCGCTCACTATACTCTTCGGAACACCATGGAAACGAACTATCCACTTCACATATAATTCAGCCAACTTCGATGCAGTCCTAGTCGATCGAACAGGAATGAACCTTGCACTCTTGGTCAAACGATCTACTATGACCCAAATCCCTTCATTTCCCGCTCTTGTCCTAGGTAGACTATCGATAAAATCCATCGACACTTGCTCCCACTTCCATGTAGGAACCTCTAATGGCTGAAGCAATCCACTGGGCTTCTTCTGCTCAGCTTTCACCAACTGGCAATTCATACACTTGGAAATAAAATTTCCAACATCCTTCTTCATACCTTCCCAGTAGTAGGTTCTCTTCATATCCCGATACATCTTATTTCCACCTGGATGAATTGTCAACTTCGAGTGATGACTCTCCCTCAGAACTTCATCTCTCAATCCATCTACATCGGGAACAACTAGTCGCCCTTGCTTTCGAAGCCAACCCTCTCGATCGACCTCGAATCCCTTATCCTTCTCCGGGTCCAATCCAGATTCCAAATCACAGATAATCTTGACAAGCTTATCATCTCCCCTTTGCCTCTCACCAATTCTTTCCACAAGAGTAGGCCTTATCGATAAGTTTGCCAACATCTCAGGTTCCAATTCACATCTAGGCCTGAAATCAAATCCAGCCAAATACTCAAGACTCTTCCATTCCGAAAACATGGCTCCCAATCCTGCATGTCTTCGACTTAACGCATCAGCCACTGCGTTACCTTTCCCCGGAGTATAGGCTATACCAAAATCATAAGATGCTAGGAACTCTAGCCACCGTTGCTGTCGAAGATTTAAATCCTTTTGGGAGAACAGATACTTCAACGACTTATGATCTGTAAACAACTCGAATCTAACTCCCAATAGATAATGTCTCCACATCTTCAAAGCAAACACAATCGCCGCTAACTCCAAATCATGAGTCGGATAGTTCCTTTCATGCGGCTTCAGTTGTCGACTAGCATACGCAACAACTTTATCCTTCTGCATTAGCACCGCTCCTAGTCCAGTGCCACATGCATCGGTGTAAACCACCATCTCATCATTCCCACTCGGAATAGTCAAAACAGGAGCACTTGTCAGTCGCTCTTTCAGGATTATGAAAGCTTGTTCACACTTATCATTCCATCTGAACACTTGATTCTTCTTCGTCAATCCTGTCAACGGTGCAGCTATCTTGGAAAAGTCTTTGATAAACCGACGATAATATCCTGCTAATCCAAGAAAACTTCTCACATCAGATGCATTCTTAGGCCTAACCCAATCCTGGATCGCTGCCACCTTAGCGGGATCAACCGCTATTCCATTTCCAGAAATAACATGACCTAAGAACCTCACTTCATTCTTCCAGAAGTGACACTTCGAAAACTTAGCCTTCAGCTGATGTTTCCGTAAGATTCCTAAAACAATCCTCAAGTGCGTCTTGTGCTCTTCCTCAGTTCTGGAATAAACCAAAATATCATCCACGAACACAAGCACGAACTTATTCAACTGATCTCTGAACACTCTATTCATAAGATCCACAAAATATGCTGGCGCGTTAGTCAACCCAAACGGCATTACCAGCCACTCATAAAACCCGGATGGTGTCCTGAAAGCAGTCTTCGGCACACTATCCTTCGCCACTCTCAACTGGTGAAATCCCGTTGCCAAATCCATCTGAGAAAACACCTTAGCCTCGTGAAGCTGATCAAACAAGTCATCTATTCTCGGCAATGGATACTTGTTCTTCTTAGTCACCTTATTCAGCTCACGATAATCCACACACAACCTCAACGATCCATCCGCTTTGGTTGCGAACACAACTGGCGCACCCCATTCGGACACACTTCTCCGAATGAATCCTTTCTGCAAAAGGTCATCAACTTGCACCTTCAGCTCTTGCTGCTCCCTCGGTGCCATCCGCCTAAGAGGCATCACAACAGGTCTGGCTCCCTCAACTAGATCGATACGAAACTCGATCTCCCTATGCGGCGGCAACCCTTTGACTTCCTCAAAGACATTCTCAAACTCATTCACAATAGGCACCGATGACAGTCCATCCCGTGGAACAACTAGCGAATACATGAAGCTCATGAAGACGCCTTCTTCATGCTTACATCGTATCACAACCTTTCGCCCTTCCACATTCCCGACTGTCACCTCAAGCCTCTCACAATCAATCCTAGCCGCATACTTCCTAAGCCAGTCCATACCCAAAATAATTCCGAACCCCGCAAAGTTCAGAACAAAGCAATCACAAACAAACGAGCAATCATGACTCGACACAACTAGACCACGGCATATCATACACAAACATGACGAACCCCCCACTGGATTAGTCACAACCAATGGCCTATCAACAATATCCGGTTTCATACCTAACCGGCTTACCAAATCATCACAAACAAAAGAATGCGACGCTCCAGTATCAAACAACACTCTAACTGGAACACCACAAATAGAAAGAGTACCTTGAACCACCACACTCTTCCCCTTTTCTTCAGCAGTCGGAGCTTTTGAAGACGATGGAACAGCCCCCAAAGCATAGGCTTGCACAACCTGCCTATCTTTCCTCGGTTCTGGACAATCCTTCTTGATATGTCCCAGCTTATCACAGTTGTAACACTTTCCCGGCACTTTGGGATTCTTACAATCTTTGTAAAGATGGCCCTTCTGCTGGCAGTTATAGCAAGTCACTTCACTCTTCGGCTTCTTCTGGCCATCCCTACCCCTCTGTTGCTGTTGTTTCCTCTTCTTATTGCCACTCTGCTGTGGTTTAGATCCTTCCCTGGTTACAGAAACGACAGAACTTTCCCTAGGAAACAAACTCTCATGCCTAAGAGCTTTTTCCACAAGCTTCTCAAACGGATCATCCAAGTGATCCACCAACTGCCTTCCAAGATAAGCATCCAGACCAGTCACAAACTTTTCGTTCTTCTGATAGGGAGAATCAATATATGATCTGGCATACTTAGACAAAATTTCGAACTCAGAAATATACTCAAGAACAGGCCTCCCTCCTTGCTTGAGCTCTACAAACCTCTTGAACAAAGCAGACTTCTGAACAGTGGGGATGAACTTGGCCTCAAATCTAACTTGGAATTGCTCCCAAGTAATCTCTTCTTCTGGTGTATCTATAGTGATAGAATTCCACCAATCCGCAGCTCTCCCTTGAAGCTGTCTCGATGCAAGCTTCCTCTTGGTTGCATCCTCAATTCCCAAGTCACCAAAAATCCTCCGGCATGCATCAATCCATCTCTGCACTTCAATAGTCGACTCCGTCCCCAAGAAAGCTTTTCCTCCAAGAGAAGTATAATCCTTGCAAAGCTTAGCAAAATCCACCGGTCTCGGAGCTTGGACTTGAACTCCCACATCCACTGATGATCCTGAAGCTGGTATCCTTCTCATGATCGAAGTCATCATCGCTTCGAACATAGTTCCATAATCAACAGCTCCTTCATCAGCACGGCTTTCCCTTGCAGCTGGTCTCCCTCTTCGACTCATCCTTAATATCTGTAATAAGAATGATTAGAACACCTTAAGAAACAACTGCATAAGGAGTTCAAATCCTTCTAGGCTACTATATTATATATAGTAATCATCCATCAAAATACAATTACGTCTCTCATACGTAGTTACGTCAGCGAGCGTTGGCTGAAATCGATTCACCAAAGCTTTGATACCAAATGTGACGACCGCCCATGACTCCCGCACCAAAACAAGAGAATAGAGCGCTGAAAGGTGTGCCAGGCAGCCGTGGACGATAGTCAGGGTAAAATAAAATCGCAGAATCTCTATCGTAACTCACAGCGCATGGATAAAATACAATAGAGAAATATATAGTGAAGTCTCATAACAGAAAATCATCATATAAGCATCACAGAGGTTTTATACAATCATCTCAACAAATCCATACATCAAGACCTCACTACAAGCACTCATCAAATACAGCAGCGGATACCCAGTACATATAAGAAAATAATATGCATAGCCTCCTGCTCGTCTTCGCCATCATCAACGGAAAACTCTACTCTAAGCACAGCACCTGCCACCTGCTACCTAGTCTGCCCATCCCAAACATGGATGAACAGCCCAAGGTAATAAGAGGAGACATAAAACCTTGAGTCAGACAAAGTCTTAGTGAGCAGTAAATTAACAATCAAGCATACCAAAAGAGCATAAGGAAATAAAGGAATAGGAACCAAACCATCCCACTCCACCTCTTTCTACAGTGATAGCCCCCAGACACACACTAAGGAGAAGTAAGCATAACATATCAGATAAGTAAGGTAAAGCAATAATCACTCGAGTCAAGGACGATGTTTTCCAAATACAAACCCCCAAGGCCTAAACCAAGATCAGATAAGCACCCAGAAAACACCGCTCTTGAAGCCGAATGATGATACAACCAAACATCCAAACATCCATGACTCTGGCTATCACTGTTAACCTTGCTTCGAAATCACCGTTAATTGAATGACCGACTCCTTCCTGAGCCATCTGTCAAGGGCTAATGGTAACCCCGGTTCTAGACAAAACCCCGCACACTGCCTTGTGCCTAGGACTTATCTTCTTGGCCCAGAGTACTCGACTAACTGCCTGTAGTCTTTTAGGCGTCCCTATGTACTCTTGCTTTAGGTTTGCTAGAACCTTCAATAACGATGAGATCCAAGCCTCCTTGTCATCCTTCTTGACGACTTCTATCAACTTAGCCCAAGCTTCCTCTTGAGCAATCCATTATCAACCAACTTGAACTACCCTTCAAGTTATCAACATGCTTGGAATGATCCCTGCCTGGATTAAGCCAAGACTCACATCATACTTCGCTTCATCGTACCAAAGCAAAGTCTCAACTCAACCATACTTTGCCTTTTCGCATCCTGACAAAGTCCCATCTCGATCTCATACTTCGCCTCTTCGTATCACGGCAAAGTCCCATCATCGAATCCATCCATATGAGCTTCCACATCCGCTTCATATACCATCGGCAGCTTTCACCATTCAAGAGCCTTTCCACTTAGCTTTTGAATCATCTTCAACCATCTTGTTCCAAATCAACTACAAGCTAACTTGGAGCAATCAAATCTAACATACATTCAAACATTCAAGCATTCAAACAAGATATATTAAGCAATATCAACTATAAAGGCAATTTCGTAATTAAGTGAGCAAAAGTCCAACATAAGTGAAATCATAGTTTTTAGCATAGATCTATCAAATCTAAAACATGGGTTTTGTCTCTAATACTTGTTAAATAGCTTCTATAGATAAACATTTTCAAATATGATGGATCTACATGCAGACTTAAGGAAAATGCGAGAAAACGCTAACTTTAACACATAAACATATCACCAATCCCATATACTCCTTTGGATCCGCGTGAGAGATAACTACCACTCACCAAATCACCAAAACAACCTAAAATGAATCAACTTCAGATCTGGACAGCGAAGATCAAGGTTTGATCCGGCAATATCTCGCTCCAATCGATGAATTCTAGCTCGAACGGATGAAGATCTTCAACTTTGGCACTTGGATCTTCGATCTCGATCTTCGATCTTGGATGGATGTTAGAATTAGATTGGAATGGAGAAAAGAAGATGAAGAAATGTTGTAGTCGAGTCTTCAAAATGGCAGCACTTCGTTGCTTCAAAAACCGGTGCCAAAAAGTGAGCCAAACCCCTCTATTTATAGGCTGGAATCCCCCTTAGCTCGGCCGTCTTCTTAACTCGGAGCTCGCTATTAGGTCGTTGCCGACCTAAAAGACTCCGACCTAACATAGGTCGCTGCCGACCTATACGACTCAACTACACAGCCGCTAACACACCTAAGTCTTAAGTCGTACGACGACTCAGCCAACGTGCCGACCTAACTCTTAGCACAGAACCAACTTAGGTCGCATACGACCTTATCCCTCGACCGACCTAAATCCTACCGACTCACGACCTAAACAACTCAAGAACCCAAGGCCGACCTAACTATAAGTCGACTCAACCAACCACGCGACCTACGACTCATCTCATCCAACGACCTAACACACTGCCGACTTAAAACTCAAGCGACATAACAACAACACGGGCCATACGACCTAACTAGCTGCCGACCTAACAAGAACACGGCATAGCCTAGTGCCGACCTAAGTCCTAGCCGACTCAACAATGCCAAACGACCTAACTATGCTACGGCCTAGCGACCTAACAAAACCATAAGTCGTTCACGACTTATCTCCCATACGACCTAACCCCTTAGGTCGTTCCACAGGCCTAAACCACCATCCTATGAGTCGTTCACCACTGAGTCGGCCCAAACCTTAACTCGGCAACCTTTTAGGTCGTTAGCTCCTAAATCAAACACTCCTATGACCCGTTCACTCCTTAAGTCGGTCATTCCTATAGGTCGCTCTACCGACCTATCTACCTTAGGTCGCTCTCCCGACCTATCTACCTTAGGTCGCTCCACACTAAACTCGGCCAGTTCCTAAGGTCGTCTACGACTTACTATAGGTCGGTCACCATCACTAAGTCGCCTAACTTTTAGGTCGTTGAATTTCTTAACCCGGCTAAGCCTACTAACTCGGCAACACCTATAGGTCGGTCCTCTATGAGTCGGTCACGACTCATCACTTGCACTCGGGTTAACTTCTAAACGACTCAAGCTAGAAGCAACACAAACAATACTAACGACCTGCAAATTCTACGATTTATCGACACGTAAAATACGGGTCGTTACATCGCACAATTGCTAGTCTAAATCACAAAAAAATGATCATCAACGATCATCAAGAAGTGTCAGTTGCAGTAAGCTAGTAAATATAAAGGCTTAGCTTCATGTCCCATAACCACTAGCTTAACTTAAATATTTACGAACAAATTGTAGATCTCCACTAGAAAATTATCACAAGAGATTCAATCGAACAAGTCCAAGAATTAACCGATGAAGTAAACGCAAGCGTTTCATACCACCTGTTTTACGAAGCCGTTTAATTAGATTTCTCGTACGAGTGAAATAAGGTGACGAATCACAAAAATGATTGTAGAAACCATAAATCACAAAATTTCACATTCGAAGACGTGAATGAAATCCAAAGAATTCGATTACAAATCCATCAAAGTGGAAATACCCTTGCGATACGACACGTCGTGACCTAGTAGATGAGCGACTTAGGGGATGGTGCGACCTAACATGGCGTGACCTAGTAGATGAGCGACCTAAGGGATGGTGCGACCCAACATGGCACGACCCAAAAGCAAGCGCGACCTAATGGTGCAAACGGCCTAACAACTAAACAAGGCCGAGCTTCCTAACTAAACAAGGCCGATCCATGACCTAACGCATATGAGAAGGCCGAGCGACCTAAAAAAGGGGGGGTTTGCGACCTAAGGAAGTAGCGGCTTAAGGGGGGCGAGCATACGGCCTAGGTGGTGCGACCTAAGAATGCGCGACCTAAAAAGGGGTAAGCCGAACACTTATGGAGTGGAGAATAGGCCGAGCGACCTAAGTACACGCGACCTAACGACCTATGGCATATGAGAAGGCCGAGCGACCTAACATGAACGACCTAACTACAGGCCGAGGGAATGGTGCAAACCGAACGACTTAAGGTCGACCAAGCCGAGCGACCTAGCAACCTAATGGTGCACGCGACCTATGTCTATGACCTAAGGCCGAGCGACCTAACAAGCTACGACCTAAGGAGTATGCCGAGCGACCTAACGACTAAACAAGGCCGAACGACTTAAATGCAGGCCGAAAATCACCATTGTGCAGGCAGAGCGACCTAAGGGTTTTGGAGCTCAAAACTCTCCCAATTTGCAACCGATTGAGCACGGCCGCTAGCGGACTATGCCCATAGGCTACCCGGTCATATTGGCTCCTCGATGCATCATCAAATATGTGTTTAAACATCAAAGATTGGATTGTTAAAGGTTTGAACCCAAAACACTAAAAATTGGGATTTTCACCAATTCAATCCAAATTAATGGCAAATGCATATGTAAAAGTGTTAGGAATTCATACCCAACAATCAATGATAGTTATAGACAAAGATGTGAGATAAAAATCACACCTCTACACAAAATTTATGATGAAGAAGCTTGAAAGCATGGAAGAATCAATGGCTTCTCTTTGAATTTGGAGTTGGATGTTGGATTTGCAAATGATCTTGAGCTTGGAGTTTTAGTTTCCCATTCCTTCCCCCATTTTTGATGAAGCTTGAGTGTTAAGAAATGAAAGTAAAATTATGAAAGGAAGGGGGTTGAGTTAGAATTAATAGTTTAGGCAAATGGGCTAAACCAAACCCAAAACCCAAAGTGAAAAAGTAACAAAATTCCACTAACTTCAAACATATCAAAGTTTACACTCAAAAAGATCGCAAATGGTGCTTTGAACTCAATGGAAGTGGTTCCGAGTCCTAATTCGACCGTATGCAAAAAGTAACTTTTCGGACTAAAATCCGATTAACGATAAAATATTTAAACAAAATATTTAAATATCGAATCGTAAAATATGCCGGTTGTTAAAAAAACATTTAAAAATGATTTTTTTTTCAAAATCCAAATAACAAAACAAATCAAATCTTCTTTTTGAAAAAATAAGTCTTTTTGTAAATATTTTTCCTTTAATAAAAACAAAAGAAAATAATTTTTCATTTCATTTCATTCTCTAAACCGTATTTCATCTCTTAAGCTTGATCCTCACGTCTTTCTCTCCTTAACCTTTTCACTTGTTCATAAGTACTAGGACTCGTAACACAACGACAAATCATTTAACTCGAACGAATAATCCTGCAATGATGGCTAATGAAAACAATCCTCGAACTCATATGGATAGAATCATTCACAATCGAGTTTCTATCCCTTCTTATATCGCATTACTCCTCCTAATGGGTAATCACTTTGAAATTCATTCAAATCATATTGTCACACTCCCAAAATTTGGCAATTTTGAACATGATAACCCATACATCTTCTTAAGAAAATTCAAACAAGTTTGTGCAACCATTAAACTGCAACAATTATGTGATGATGGAATCAAACTTAGGTTAATTCCATTTGCCCTTACCGATTATGCTGAAAAATAGTGGTACAACTTACCTTCAAACTCGATCAAAACCTAAGATGAATTTGTTCCTTAAAAAAGTTCTACCGCTTGGAAAGAACATCTAAAATAGAAAATAAAATTATGAATTTTCATCAATTCAGTGGTGAACTTCCGGAAAACACTTTGAAAGTTTTAAAGAGCTTTTGATAAAATGTTCATGCCATAGTTTTGAAAATTGGGCTCTTTACCAAATCTTATACGATGGACTTGAAAATAGTTCATGAACCATGCTTGAATCAATGTGCCAAGGAAATATTCTTGCCCAACATCTTGACGATGCTTGGCATTTCCTTGAGAACTTGGTCAAAAAATCATCCCAATGGTAACGTTCTAACGAAATATCCATTTATTCACGATCAAGCGCACGTTCGATAGGATCATCGTTGGCTTTGGAAGCGAAAATCGATGCAATGATCAATTAATTCGACAACGTTTTCTCATCCAATCAAATGAACCAAGATTTCCAACAATTGTTTTCTAAATGTAACGATCGGAATCACATCGTCAATCAGAGTCCTCATTCTATAGAACAGCTCAATTCTTTTAATAAGGTTAAGAATGACACATTTTGCTCCAACGTACAATCTCAGTTGGAGAAATCATCCTAACTTTGCATGGAACCAAAATAACTCTTACACAAATTTGTTTTCTCCTAATTTTTAAGCATTTCCAAACAATGCTTCAAATCCTCCTTTTCGGCCCAACCACTTTGAACAAAATTTTCCACCGCTATCTCAAAATCAACCACAACAATATTTAACTCCCCACGATGATAAATGAATTACTTCACTTGAGAAAAGTCTTGAAACATTGGCTAAACGACCACTCAAAACTACTAATCAAATAGTAATTTGCAAAATTTGTTAACCTCATACATGCAAAACACGTGTCAATCAATTGCTAAACTTGAAATGCAAATGAGTCAATTAGCCACTTCTATGAGTGAACGTGAATAAGGCACATTCCCAAGTCAGCCAATTCCGAACCCTAGAAATCAAAACACAAATTTGAATCAAGCTCATGTCGTTCAAGATAATAATGTGAGCCAAACGAATGCCATCATGACTTTGCGGTCTGGTCTACTAATCAATAACCAAATTGTCAACCCAAACGATTTACCGAAAGCTCCTCCTGACACTTCGAAAATGACATACGATTCTGAACAAAAGATCGAGTCAAATATCGAATTAAATTCCAATCCAAATTCTTCTTCTACTTAAGTAGATCGACCTACTAAGTATCGAATTCCATTTCCACATCGACTTCATCCTAAGAAGCATTCAAATCAAATGGAAAAGGTGCTGGAAGTTTTAATACAAGTCAAAGTGAACATCCCTCTCCTTGACATCGTTCAACAAGTCCCAACTTACGCTAAGTTTCTAAAGGACTTGTGTACTCAAAAGCTACATACTCATGTGTCCAAGAAAGCTTTCTTAACTTTCAGTCTTAGTAAAGTCTTTTCTCAATCAATTTCCGTAAAATACGAAGATCTTGGATGTCCGATGATCTCATGCACGATAAAAGACAAGACGATTAATAAGTGCTTACTTGACTTGGGTGCAAGTATTAATTTGATTCCTTATTCAGTTTGCTAGCAACTTGGCTTAGGTGAATTAAAACCAATGAAAGAAACTCTTCAATTTGCCGATCGTTCATCTAAGAAGCCCATGGGAGAAATGAAGGATGTACTCATCAAAATTGGTTAGCTCCAACGTTGGTTTCATCATCCTAGAGACACAACCTGTGAATAATCTGATGAGTCAAATTCCATTGATTTTAGGAAAACCTTTCTTAGCCACTTCAAATTCCCTAATCAATTATCGAAATGGTTCGATGGAAATTTCTTTTGGGAACATGACTTTAGATCTTAACATCTTCAATCTCGAAAATCAATAGAACGAACCTGTAACGACCCGTATTTTACGTATCAAAAGATCGTAGAACTGTTGTCATTAGGTCGTTAGTGTTGTTAAGTCGTTTAGAATTTAAGTTGTTTGGAGCTTAAGTCGTCCAGAGATGAGTCTTCCAGGGTTGGGTCGTGTTGTAGCATAAGTCGGTGGAGCGACCTAAGGAAAGTGAACGGCTTAAGGAGGTGAGCGACTTAAGAGATTAGACGACTTAGAGGAGTTAGTGGTAGTGGTTGCCGACTTAAGAGATTTGACCGACTTAAGGAATGAGACCGACTTAAGGGTTAACGGCTTAAGTTGGTAAGCGACCTAAGGAATTCTCGTGTTGAGGCTTAGGTCGTGTGTTGGATTAGGTCGTGAACGAGTTAAGGTTAGGTCGGTTATGCCGTGTTATAGTTAGGTCGTTCGAGCGACTTAAGGCAATAGGTTGAGTCGTTGAGTCGTCTCCTGTGTTGAGTCATTGAGTCGTCTCCTGTGTTGAGTCGTTGAGTCGTCTCCTGTGTTGAGTCGTTAAGTCGTCTCCTGTATTGAGTCGGTAGGTTGTTAAGTCGTCCAAACGACTTAGGACTTAGGTAGAAATGCGGTAGTGTGTTAGGTTGCTAAGTCGTATCCTGTTGAGTCTTAGGTCGTGCCTAAGTGTTAGACCGTGTGTGTTAGGTCGCGCATGTGTGTTAAGTCGTAGGTCGCTAAGCCATGTGTGTAGTTAGGTCATGTAGAGGCTTGAGTCATAAGTCGTAGGTCGGGGATTGTTAAGTCGTGACCGACTTAGGGGGGCCGAACGACTTAAGGATTCAGCCTATAAATATACGGCCTTATCTTACTTTTCGGGATCCGGATTTTGAAGCGACGAAGTGCTGCTATTTTGAGGGCTCGACTACAACACTTCTTCACTTCTTTTCTCCACTTTAATCTTGTGCTTCCATCCATCTAAATCGAAGATCAAATCGAAGATCCAAGAGCTTAGATTGAAGATCTCCATCCATTGAAGAGAGATTTCATCGTTTGAAGCGGAGTTTTGGCGGATCGAGCTAGATCCTTTGTTGTCCAGATCTAAAGTTAGTTGCTTTTGAGGTGTTTAGGTGATTCGGTGAGTGGTGGTTATCTCTCACACGGACCAAAAGGAATATATTGGATCGGTGGCTTGTTTGTGTGTTAAAAATAGTGATTTCATGCATTTTTCTTAAGTCTGCATGTAGATCCATCGTTCATAAAGTTTTGATATCCACTTTACTACATGTTAACCTATGCTAGTTCATTCATCAAGATATTACTTAGAATTCAGGCTTGTTAGATTTGGACTATTTATTTACGAAATTGCCATTATTACTGTTTATTTAGATCTTGTTTGAATGATTAATTACTTGGATTAATGATTGATTTGATTGATTGTTATAAATTAGTTGATTGATGATTTGATTTGGACAAGTTGGTCGAAGATGATTCAAAAGCTAAGTGGAATGGCTCTTGAATAAGGAAAGCTGCTCGTGGCATATGAAGCGGATGATAAAGCTCATATGGATAGATTTGATGATGATGTTGAGATGAGACTTTGCTATGATGCGATGAGGCAAAGCATGATGTTGAGATGGGACTTTGCTATGATGCGATGAAGCAAAGCATGATATGATGTGGCCTTGGTATAATCCAGACGGGATCATCCCAAGCATGTTGGAAACTCGGTGATATGGTTCGAGTTTGTGGATAATGGTTGGCTTGAGAGGCGCTTGAGCTAGTATGGAAATAGTCGTCGAGGAGGATGACTAGAAGGCTGAGATCTCATCGTTTTTGAAGGTTCTAGCATGCTCAAAGCAAGAGTACGCTGCGCAGATTCGATAGTCCCAAGACTAATAGTTAATGGTCTAGTACTCTGGGCAGATTCGATAGTCCTAGGCACGGGTCACGATGACGTGCAGAGTTATGTCTAGAACCGGGGTTACCATTAGCCCTTGACGGACGGATGAAAGAATGAGCCGGTCATTCAATTAACGGTGATATCGAGGCAATGATAACAGTGACAGTCAGAGTCATGGATGTTTGGTTGTATCGTTACTCGGTCTCAAGAGCGATGTTTTGTGGGTGCTTATCTGATCTTGGTTTAAGCCTTGGGGGTTCGTACTTGGAAAACATCGACCTTGACTCGAGTGATAATTGCTTTACTTTAATTGTCTGCTTTGCTATGTTTGTTTCTGCTTAGTGTGTCTGGGGGCTATCACTGTAGAAAGAGGTGGAGTGGGATGGTTGGGTTCCTATTCCTTTTTACCCTTTATGCTCTTTTGGTATGTTTGATAGTTGATTTACTACTCACTAGGACTTTTGTCTGACTCAAGGTTTTATGTTCAACTCTTATTACCTTGGGCTGTTCATCCATTTTGGGATGGGCAGACTAGATAGCAGGTGACAGGTGCTGTTCTTTACTATCCATGACGCTGATGGCGAAGACGAGCTGGAGGCTAGCATATTATTTTCTTACTATATGTACTGGATGTTCCGCTGTTTTGTATGATTCTCTGAGTGTTATGTAGTGAGGCTTTATGTATTGACTATTCAGATGTTTGTATCAAATTGTTTATAGTATATTGATGAGATTCTATTTTGTGAAGCTTCACTATATATATATATATATTTCTCTATTGTATTTTATCCCTGCGCTGTGAGTAATATGATAGAGTTTCTATGTTTACCTTACCTTGATGATCGTCCATGGCTGCCGGGCACACCTTTCAGCGCACTATCTCCTTGTTTAAGTGCAGGAGTCATGGGCGGTCGTCACATTTGGTATCAGAGCTTTGGTTAATCGATTTTAGCCAATGCTCGCTGACGTAACTACGTATGAGAGACGTAATTGTATTTTTATGAATGATTACTATATATAATATAGTAGCTTAGAAGGATTAGAACCTCTTATGCAGCTGTTTCTCAAGGTGTACTAATCATTCTTTTATAAATATTAAGAATGAGTCGAAGAGGGAGACCAGCTGCTAGGGAAGACCGTGCTGTTGAGGGGGCTGCTGATTATGCTTCTATGTTCGAGGCCATGATGACTTCGATCATGAGAAGGATGCCAGCTCAAGGGCCAACGGTAGATGTTGGAGTTTAAGTTCAAACTCCAAAACAGGTGGATTTTGCTAAGTTGTGTAAAGACTATACTGCTCTTGGAGGAAAGGTTTTCTTGGGGACAGAGTCAACCATTGAAGTTCAGAGGTGGATAGATGCTTGTAGAAGGATCTTTGGTGATTTGGGAATTGAGGATGCAACTAAGAGGAAGCTTGCATCAAGACAGCTTCAAGGGAGAGCTTCTGATTGGTGGAACTCTATCACCATTGATACTCCAGAGGAAGAGATCACTTGGGTGCAATTCCAAGCTAGATTTGAGGCTAAGTTCATTTCTACAGCTCAGAAATCTGTTCTGTTCAAGAAGTTTGTGGAACTCAAGCAAGATGGAAGACCAGTTCTTGAGTATGTTTCTGAGTTTGAAGCCTT
The DNA here is from genome assembly GCA_030765085.1 of Allium cepa. Taxonomy (NCBI): domain Eukaryota; kingdom Viridiplantae; phylum Streptophyta; class Magnoliopsida; order Asparagales; family Amaryllidaceae; genus Allium; species Allium cepa. Next base: position 980,965,553 of record CM060934.1, read on the forward strand.
GTTAAGTATGCTCGGTCGTATATTGAATCTCCTTATCAGAAGAATGAGAAGTTTGTGACAGGTTTGGACACTTATCTTGGGAGACAGTTGGTGGATCATTTGGACGATCCGTTTGAGAAGCTTGTGGAGAAGGCTCTCAGGCACAAGAATCTGTTTCCTAAGGAAGGATCCGTTGTTGCTGTGACTAAGGAGGAATCTAAACCACAGCAAGGTGGGAACAAGAAGAGAAAGCAGCAGCAGCAGAAGGGTAAGGATGGCCAGAAAAAGCCGAAGGGTGAAGTGACCTGCTACAACTATCAGCAGAAGGGTCATCTCTCCAGAGATTGTAAGAATCTGAGAGTGCCAGTAAAGTGCCACAACTGTGACAAGCTGGGGCATGTCAGGAAGAATTGTCCGGAACCGAGGAAGGACAAACAGATTGTGCAAGCTTATGCTTTGGGGGCTGTGCCATCGTCTTCGAAAGCTCCTACTACCGAAGAGAAAGGAAAGAGTGTGGTGGTTCAAGGTACCCTTTCCATTTGTGGTGTTCCAGTTAGAGTGTTATTTGATACTGGGGCGTCGCACTCTTTTGTTTGTAGTGAACTTGTAGGCCGATTGGGTTTGGAATCGGATATTGTTGATAGACCATTGGTTGTGACTAATCCAGTTGGGGGTTCGTCTTGTTTGTGTATGGTATGCCGTGGTCTGGTTGTATCGAGTCATGATTGCTCTTTTGTTTGTGATTGTTTTGTTCTGAACTTTGCTGGGTTCGGAATTATTTTGGGTATGGACTGGCTTAGGAAGTATGCGGCAAGGGTTGATAAGAGGCTGGAGGTGACAGTCGAGAATGTGGAGGGGCGAAGGGTTGTGATGCGATGTAAGCATGAAGAAGGCGTCTTCATGAGCTTCATGTATTCGCTAGTTGTTCCACGGGATGGACTGTCATCGGTGCCTATTGTGAATGGATTTGAGGATGTTTTTGACGAGGTCAAAGGGTTACCGCCGCATAGATAGATCGAGTTTCGTATCGATCTAGTTGAAGGAGCCAGACCTGTTGTGATGCCTCTTAGGCGGATGGCGCCTAGGGAACAGCAAGAGTTGAAGGTGCAAGTTGATGACCTTTTTCAGAAAGGATTCATTCGGCGTAGTGTGTCCGAATGGGGTGCACCGGTTGTGTTTGCAACCAAAGCGGATGGATTGTTGAGGTTGTGTGTGGATTATCGTGAGCTGAATAAAGTGACTAAGAAGAACAAGTATCCATTGCCGAGAATAGATGACTTGTTTGATCAGCTTCACGAAGCTAAGGTGTTTTCTCAGATGGATTTGGCAACGGGATTTCACCAGTTGAGAGTGGCAAAGGATAGTGTGCCGAAGACTGCTTTTAGGACACCATCCGGTTTCTATGAGTGGCTGGTAATGCCGTTTGGATTGACCAATGCACCAGCATATTTTGTGGATCTTATGAATAGAGTGTTCAGAGATCAGTTGAACAAGTTCGTACTTGTGTTCATGGATGATATTCTGATTTATTCCAGAACTGAAGAAGAGCACAAGACACACTTGCGTATTGTTTTGGAAATCTTGCGAAAACAACAGCTGAGGGCTAAGTTTTCGAAGTGTCACTTCTGGAAGAATGAAGTGAGGTTCTTAGGCCATATTATCTCTGGAAATGGAATAGCGGTTGATCCCGCCAAGGTGGCAGCAATCCAGGATTGGGTTAGACCTAAGAATGCATCTGATGTGAGAAGTTTTCTTGGATTAGCAGGATACTATCATCGGTTTATCAAAGACTTTTCCAAGATAGCTGCACCATTAACAGGATTGACGAAAAAGAATCAAGTGTTCAGATGGGATGCTAAGTGTGAACAAGCTTTCGGAATCCTGAAAGAGCGACTGACAAGTGCTCCTGTTTTGACTATTCCAAGTGGAAATGGTGAGATGGTGGTTTACACCGATGCATGTGGTACTGGACTTGGAGCAGTGCTAATGCAGAAGGATAAAGTTGTTGCGTATGCAAGTCGACAACTGAAGCCGCATGAAAAGAATTATCCGACTCATGATTTGGAGTTAGCGGCAATTGTATTTGCTCTGAAGATGTGGAGACATTATCTTTTGGGAGTTCGATTCGAGTTGTTTACAGATCATAAGTCATTGAAGTATCTTTTCTCCCAAAAGGATTTGAATCTTCGACAGCAACGATGGCTAGAGTTTTTAGCATCATATGATTTTGGTATAGCCTATACTCCGGGAAAGGGTAACGCAGTGGCAGATGCGTTAAGTCGAAGACATGCAGGATTGGGAGCCATGTTTTCAGAATGGAAGAGTCTTGAGTATTTGGCTGGATTTGACTTCAGGCCTAGATGTGAATTGGAACCTGAGATTTTGGCAAACTTATCGATAAGACCTACTCTTGTGGAAAGGATTGGCGAGAGCCAAAAGCGAGACGATAAGCTTGTCAAGATTATCCGTGATTTGGAATCGGGGTTGGATCCAGAAAAGGATAAAGGATTCGAGGTCGATCGAGAGGGTTGGCTTCGGAAACAAGGACGACGGTTATTCCCGATATAGATGAATTGAGGGATGAAGTTCTGAAGGAAAATCATCACTCGAAGCTGACAATTCATCCAGGTGGAAATAAGATGTACCAGGATATGAAGAGAACCTATCACTGGGAAGGTATGAAGAAGGATGTTGGAAATTTTATTTCCAAATGTATGAACTGCCAGTTGGTAAAAGTCGAATAGAAGAAGCCAAGTGGATTGCTTCAGCCATTGGAAGTTCCTACATGGAAGTGGGAGCAAATATTGATGGATTTTATCGATGGTCTACCTAGAACAAGGGCGGGAAATGAAGGGATTTGGGTCATCGTAGATTGTTTGAGTAAGAGTGCAAGATTCATTCCTGTTCGATCAACCAGGACTACATCGAAATTGGCTGAGCTATATGTTAAGTGGATAGTTCGATTCCATGGTATTCCGAAAAGTATAGTGAGCGATCGAGACCCATTGTTCACTAGTGGATTTTGGAAGAGCTTCCAGGAAGTTTTGGGAACCGAGCTGTGTTTGAGTACAGCTTATCATCCCCAAACAGATGGTCAGACCGAGAGAGTCAACCGAGTTTTGGAAGATCTCCTCAGAGCATGTGTTTTGGATTTCGGAGGATTATGGGAAGATTATCTTCATTTGGTGGAATTCTCGTATAATAACAGTTACCAGTCAAGTATTGGTATGGCACCGTATAAAGCATTGTATGGAAGACCATGTAACTCTCCGACATGTTGGTTGGAAACAGGAGAAAAGTTGATACTTGGGCCAGAAATGATTCAACAGACTTCTGATTGTATAGAGATCATTCGGCGACGAATGAAGGCAGCCCAAGACCATCAGAAAAGCTATGCCGATAAGCGTCGTAAGGATATGGAATTCGACGTAGGTGATATGGTTTTTGTGAAGATTTCTCCACTGAAGAATGTTATTCGATTCAGGAAGAAAGGAAAATTGACTCCGAGATTTGTTGGACCATTCCCGATCATCGAGCGAATTGGAAAGCTCGCATATAGATTGAAATTACCAGAAAAGATGTCGGGTGTGCACAATGTTTTTCATGTATCGTATCTACGAAAGTATGTGCACGACTCGAATACAGTGGTTAATGCTGATAGCTATGAAGATTTAGAAGTTGATCTAGTTGTTAGAAGACCTCGTAAGCCGCTTCGTGTTGTGGAAACTGACACGAAACAGCTTAGGAGGAAGGTAGTCAAGTTGCTCAAGGTACAATGGAGTGATGATGTTAACGACTGTACATGGAAGGAGGAAGAGAGGATGAAGGCAGCTCATCCTGAACTCTTCGAGGTATGGCCCTAAGGTGTCGTGACATCTCATGAATTTGTAACTTGTTCTAGTTTTAGAATTCTGCATGCTAGGTTAGTAATTGGATGCATGGGTTGTTGGTTGCTATGGATGGTAGGCATGCAGAATAGTCTTTGATTGCTCTTGATTGTTTGGAATTTTGAGGGCGAAATTCCTAAGGGGGAGAGAATGTAACGACCCGTATTTTACGTATCGAAAGATCGTAGAACTGTTGTCATTAAGTCGTTAGTGTTGTTAAGTCGTTTAGAATTTAAGTTGTTTGGAGCTTAAGTCGTCCAGAGATGAGTCGTCTAGGGTTGGGTCGTGTTGTAGCACAAGTCGGTGGAGCGACCTAAGGAAAGTGAACGGCTTAAGGATGTGAGCGACTTAAGAGATTAGATGACTTAGAGGAGTTAGTGGTAGTGGTTGCCGACTTAAGAGATTTGACCGACTTAAGGAATGAGACCGACTTAAGGGTTAACGGCTTAAGTTGGTAAGCGACTTAAGGAATTCTCGTGTTGAGGCTTAGGTCGTGTGTTGGATTAGGTCGTGAACGAGTTAAGGTTAGGTCGGCTATGCCGTGTTATGGTTAGGTCGTTCGAGCGACTTAAGGCAATAGGTTGAGTCGTCTCCTGTGTTGAGTCGTTGAGTCGTCTCCTGTATTGAGTCATTAAGTCGTCTCCTGTGTTGAGTCGGTAGGTTGTTAAGTCGTCCAAACGACTTAGGACTTAGGTAGAAATGCGGCAGTGTGTTAGGTTGCTAAGTCGTATCCTGTTGAGTCTTAGGTCGTGCCTAAGCGTTAGACCGTGTGTGTTAGGTCGCGCATGTGTGTTAAGTCGTAGGTCGCTAAGCCGTGTGTGTGGTTAGGTCGTGTAGAGGCTTGAGTCATAAGTCGTAGGTCGGGGATTGTTAAGTCGTGACCGACTTAGGGGGGGACGTACGACTTAAGGATTCGGCCTATAAATATACGGCCTTATCTCACTTTTTGGGATCCGGATTTTGAAGCGACGAAGTGCTGCTATTTTGAGGGCTCGACTACAACACTTCTTCACTTCTTTTCTCCACTTTGATCTTGTGCTTCCATCCATCTAAATCGAAGATCAAATCGAAAATCCAAGAGCTTAGATTGAAGATCTCCATCCATTGAAGAGAGATTTCATCGTTTGAAGCGGAGTTTTGGCGGATCGAGCTAGATCCTTTGTTGTCCAGATCTAAAGTTAGTTGCTTTTGAGGTGTTTAGGTGACTCGGTGAGTGGTGGTTATCTCTCACACGGACCAAAAGGAATATATTGGATCGGTGGCTTGTTTGTGTGTTAAAGATAGTGATTTCATGCATTTTTCTTAAGTCTGCATGTAGATCCATCGTTCATAAAGTTTTGATATCCACTTTACTACATGTTAACCTATGCTAGTTCATTCATCAAGATATTACTTAGAATTCAGGCTTGTTAGATTTGGACTCTTTATTTACGAAATTGCCATTATTACTGTTTATTTAGATCTTGTTTGAATGATTAATTACTTGGATTAATTATTGATTTGATTGATTGTTATAAATTAGTTGATTGATGATTTGATTTGGACAAGTTGGTCGAAGATGATTCAAAAGCTAAGTGGAATGGCTCTTGAATAAGGAAAGCTGCTCGTGGCATATGAAGCGGATGATAAAGCTCATATGGATAGATTTGATGATGATGTTGAGGTGGGACTTTGCTATGATGCGATGAGGCAAAGCATGATGTTGAGATGGGACTTTGCTATGATGCGATGAAGCAAAGCATGATATGATGTGGCCTTGGTATAATCCAGACGGGATCATCCCAAGCATGTTGGTAACTCGGTGATATGGTTCGAGTTTGTGGATAATGGTTGGCTTGAGAGGCGCTTGAGCTAGTATGGAAATAGTCGTCGAGGAGGATGACTAGAAGGCTAAGATCTCATCGTTGTTGAAGGCTCTAGCATGCTCAAAGCAAGAGTATGCTGGGCAGATTCTATAGTCCCAAGACTAATAGTTAATGGTCTGGTACTCTGGGCAGATTCGATAGTCCTAGGCACGGGTCATGATGACGTGCGGAGTTATGTCTAGAACCGGGGTTACCATTAGCCCTTGACGGACGGATGAAAGAATGAGCCGGTCATTCAATTAACGGTGATATCGAGGCAATGATAACAGTGATAGCCAGAGTCATGGATGTTTGGTTGTATCGTCACTCGGTCTCTACAGCGATGTTTTATGGGTGCTTATCTGATCTTGGTTTAGGCCTTGGGGGTTCGTTCTTGGAAAACATCGACCTTGACTCGAGTGATAATTGCTTTACTTTAATTGTCTGCTTTGCTATGTTTGTTTCTGCTTAGTGTGTCTGGGGGCTATCACTGTAGAAAGAGGCGGAGTGGGATGGTTGGGTTCCTATTCCTTTTTACCCTTTATTCTCTTTTGGTATGTTTGATAGTTGATTTACTGCTCACTAGGACTTTTGTCTGACTCAATGTTTTATGTTCAACTCTTATTACCTTGGGCTGTTCATCCATTTTGGGATGGGCAGACTAGGTAGCAGGTGACAGGTGCTGTTCTTTACTATCCACGACGCTGATGGCGAAGACGAGCTGGAGGCTAGCATATTATTTTCTTACTATATGTACTGGATGTTCCGCTGTTTTGTATGATTCTCTGAGTGTTATATAGTGAGGCTTGATGTATTGACTATTCAGATGTTTGTATCAAATTGTTTGTAGTGTATTGATGAGATTCTATTTTGTGAAGCTTCACTATATATATATATATATATATATATATATATATATATTTCTCTATTGTATTTTATCCCTACGCTGTGAGTAATACGATAGAATTTCTATGTTTACCTTACCTTGATGTTCGTCCATGGCTACCGGGCACGCCTTTCAGCGCACTATCTCCTTGTTTAAGTGCAGGAGTCATGGGCGGGTGTCACATTACTTTACCAAACGTTAGAAGTTAGCTCCATTCAATAAAATTTGACAACGTAATAGTTGACCTTAACAACGAATACCAAACCAAATATGAACCACGGTTTCAAAACGAGCCTAACGAGATTGAAAATGCGCTTCCGTTTGAATCCCTCATGGTTGAATCAAAATTTTGACCAAATTCTCTGATTAAGAAACCTCGTAGGTTGGAATTCAAACCTCTTCTAGACAACCTTAAGTATGCATACTTATGTGACAACGAAACGTTTCCTGTCATAACCTTTTCAAATCTTTCTCTTAATCAAGAAACTTCCCTTCTTTCAATTTTGTCGAAAAACGAAGAGGCAATTGGATGGTAAATTGCTGATATTAAAGGAATTAGTCTGCTCTTGTTTAACATCGTATCCACTTAGTTGATGAAGCCAAGCCTATTTGCGATGTGCAACGAAGGCTTAACCAAAAATGAAGGATGTGATTCGAGACAAAATTCTTAAAGTCCTTGATAACGAAATAATATATCCCATTTCTGACAGTTTGTGGCTTAGACCAACTAATGCCGCGCCTAAAAAGTGCGGACTTACCGTTATCATGAATGCGCTAACGAACTCATTCCAACTTGTACTCAAATAGGTTGGTGTGTTTGCATTGATTATTAAAAATTTAATGCTGCAATATGTAAAGATCACTTCCCTCTTCCCTTCATCGACCAAATACTTGAACAATTTACCGACCACGAATTTTATTGCTTTCTTGATGGTTATTCCAATTATAACCAAATTATGATCGCTCTCAAAGACCAACAGAAAACAACTTTCATACGTACTTTGGCAACTTTGCTTATCGACATATGCTATTTGGCATTTGTAATGCTTCTACTGCTTTCCAAAGATGCATGGTCAGGATATTTTCCGACATGACCCAATGCTTTTTAGAAGTATTTATGGACGATTTTTCGATCTTTAGAAATTATTTTTTTGATTTTTTACACCATCTCGAGATGGTTATAAATCGATGCAAGGAAAAATACTTAAAGTTAAACTGGGAAAAATGTCATTTTATGGTCAAACATGGCACTGTTATTGGGCATGTCATTTCAAACAAAGGCACCGAGGTAGATAAAATGAAAGTTGACATAATTGCAAATCTACCCATTCCTAAATCTTTCAAGGACATTCGTTCGTTTCTTTGGCACGTTGGCTTTTTCTACGCTTTGTGAAGGAATTTAATAAAATTGCTCCACCTTTGACGACTCTTCTTGGAAAAGAGGTTCCATTTGATTTTAATTTTGACCGTGTTTCTGCTTTCGAATGCCTCAAAAATGAACTCATTTCCGCTCCCAGCATTTGTTCTCCCAATTGGGATCTTTCTTTCGAAATAATGTGTGATGCTTCTAACTTTACAGTTGGTTCTATCTTAGGACAATACATCAATAAAATTCTTCATGTCATTTACTATGCCGGTATGATTTTTAGCGATATTATGATCAATTACACAACCACCGAAAAAGAGCTTATAGTAGTAGTCTTTGCGTGAGAAAATTTCCAACCTTATTTAATTAGCTCGCACATTGCGGTTTACACTGACTACTCGGCTCTTAGGTACCTTTTCCTAAAAAGGATGCTAAGTCTCATTTGATATGTTGGGTCCTATAACTCCAAGAATTTGTCCTTATGATCAAAGACAAAAAAAGATCTGACGATGTCATTGTTGATCATCTGTCGCATCTTCCGAACGCGCCATCTTCCTTACTGATCAATGAGAAATTTCTTGATGAACAACTCTTTTTCGTTTCCATAGATCCATGGTATGTGTAACAACCCTAGATTTTGCTTATATTTTTAAATTGACTTTATTTTTATTTTAAGTTATTTTAAATTTTTTTTATTTCAAACATTTCATTTTTAAATATAAATGTTGATTATTAAGTGATTTATAGTTCAAACTAGTATAATTTGAATATTTTACTGTAAAGTGAATTTCTGTTCAAACTGTTCAAACTTTGACTTATAAACTTCAAATTTAAATTATTTTAAATCTTAAATTTTATCTTTTATTATGAAAATAGATGAAATAACTTGAACACTGCTTTTCGTTTCGTTGAAAACGGAGTTAAACTGCAAAGTTATGCACATTTCAATTTTGTGTATAATTTGTTTATTTTACAATTTGTCTATTTTTAATTATATAAATTATATTTATATTTTCATATTTTATTTTACTAGTGTTAATATGTTATTTTATGTATTATTTTTCCTTTTAATATTTTTAAAATGATAATATAATTTTTCTAAAGTTTATTTGAATTTATTTCAATTTATTAAGCCTAGTTTCAATTTTTCTGCTATTTTCTTCATTTAAATTTTATTAATTTAAAATTTATTTATTTATTTTTGTGAATTCAATTTTATTTTGTGTTCTTATCTTTATTTATAAATATTTTTTAAGTACACAAAAATTTTTCAAAGTTCATTGCATTTATTTTTCATATTTTCAAGACTAGTTGCAATTTTTGCTGTTTTATTTAATTAAATTATATATAATTAGTATTTATTTATTTATTTTTGCTTATTTACTAAATTTTCGTATTATTATCTGAATTTACATATATATTTCAGTTATATAAAATTTAAAAAGAAATAACAGAAATTTGAAGAGTTGTGACCATTGATTTGCTTATGTCCTTTTGTATTCCACCTTTTCAATTTCAACCATTACAAGCATTCAATTGTGGCCGTTCCTTCACTACCTTCAGCCGACTTCTATTCATTTTTCACGTGAATTATCTTTCTCAAACCTGAGAAAAAGGTTCGGCCTCCCATCATCTCAGGAAGCTTGGTAAAAAATCCTCTTTTCTTTTTCATGTTTTTGCTTGAATTTATGTTATTTGCTCTTGCCTTCTTCCATGTAGCTCAGCCCCTTGCTCCTCCTTCACTATGGCTGCCGCCACCACCACCTGAGCCAGCCTCCACCACCTCCTCTACAGCCCAAGCCACTGGCCATGCACCCATGTGACCAAATCCTACAATATCTACACAAACTTCACCTATATGCACCATAGCCAATCACCTATGCCTTCATCATCTTCAACCACCCCTTGGCCGCCACCTACTCCACCTCCACCACCCATGGACGACCTGAAACCCTCCTGCGACCATCCTCCAGCCCACTACAGTGATGGCCGTGCCTGGTCTTGCTTGGGCCGAGCCCAATGTTGCATTGTATCTATGTAGTTTGCCTTTGTAGTTGTTATCCATGCACTTATTCCTTTACACTACTTTTGCTCCATCACCATGCATGTTTGGCCGACCCAATTCAACCCAAAACCAAATCAAAACCCACTCCTTTGCCATGTGTTTCTGACCTATAGCTGAAGCATAGGTGGTAGAAGGCAAGTGCAAGTGGTTTGGAGATGATTTATGCATTCATTTCTACTATTGTTTAATCGTATTTTTGGTTGAAACTTATGTTATATATTTGTTTTGTTTGAATGTATCCAAGGCTATTAATCTTTGGCTATCCACTCTCAAATCATATTCATGCTTTCGTGCCTTCGAAGATCTTTTTTGCGTTTAGTTGTTTGTCATCTCCAGCTAATACAAGTGAGTAAATCTCACCAGACTAATATGTACTTATATAGTGATAAACGGACATCATTTGAATCTGTAACTAATATCATCTTGTTATAACTGCTATATTATTATCACATGATGTTCACACATGTTATTACATCTGTTATATCATATGTCACTGTTATTATATGTTATTCTGTTATTTATATCAGTTATCACCATTGCCAGTTCCATGTAGACTAGAATCACTATGGGTTGAAATGATACATACCCGAACGAACTTTAGAATAAGGGAAAATCGTTATGGGCTGAAATGATAGGCCTGAGCGGTTTTCAAAATCATTCATTTTACTTGGGACTGCGGGTTTGAAATGATAGAACCCGGGTTTTCTTTGTAAACTGCGGATTGAAATGATATACATCCGTATCACTTGATCTAGGCTAGAAAACTATATACAGACCCGTGAGTTATAAATTATTTTCTGAAATGTTTTAAAATTATTTTTAAAAGTAAAAGTATAATATTTTGAATTAAAATAAATAAAATGATTTTCTATAAAAATAAAAGTGATTTTTGAATAAATGAAAATGTGAATAAATGAATGTTTTAAGTCAAAATTTTGAAATATAACTTATTGTGGGAAATTTTGAACTTTTGTTAATAATGACATTTTTATTAAGTAAAATAAATGGAAATAAGTTATAATTTTTTAATTTAAAAATTAATGGTTAAGTAATAAAATTAATTAAAGAAATGGGATTTAATACTTTAATTTAAATAAGAAATTATGTTAAAATTTAATTTTTTTGGATGAAATTTAACTGTATAAAAATCATAAAAATAAGAGTATTGAAATGATGATTTTAAAATGTGAAATTTTATGATTTTATAAGTTAAATGGTTTAAATTAAAATTAACTGTTGGTGAAATTTGTATTGAAGCCTTGAATTTGATTTAACAACATTTTTGAAATGTAATGTAAGGGTATTACAACATTTTGTAAATGTTGTAGTTGTTTTAATGAACTAAAAAGTTAAATTGAAATAAAGGCTATTATAGTACTTTGTAAATGTTATAGTGGTTAAATTGAAAGGATATTTGATTTCTTATTTATTTAATTTATTTGATAAATGAATATTTGAAGTATATATCATTTGAGTTTATTTAAATGATATTGGATTTATGAAAGGTGGGATATTCAAACCTTGAAATATACTAAAGATTGAATATTGTATTTTGTGGATTAAACCTATATTTAAATTTGATAAGATTTGAAATGGTTTGTTAGTAAACTGAATTTGAATTGAAAATGATGGTTTGAATTAAATTAAATTGAAATTGAAATTTGGGTTTAACTTAATAAATTTGTAAATGTATAGAATTAAAGGATGATTGCAAATGTATGATTTCAAAATGTTCTGATTTTTAAAGTGTAATGATTTCAATGTTTTAGTTTCGAAAGAGTTATAACTTTGAAAGTATAAACTATTTTGAAAAGTGAATATATGTTTAGAATGGAAATGATATTGTTTTTGAAATAAATATAGTTTTGAAATAAAAAAATGATTTTGGGTTTTCGAAGTATAAACTATCTTTGAAATGATATTTTGATATTAAAATGATTTGTAGTGAAGTTTTGAAAGGATATGATATTTCGATATATTGATTTGGAATGCCAACGATCGGTTGTTCTTAAAGCCGTTCCTTGTCTAGAGAGTTCGCTTTGGAAGCCACCTTAAGTTGAGTTGAGTCAGTCGGTTATGGACCTGGAGAGTAGCTTAGTATACGGGCTAGTTTGGAGCTTGATTGAATGTAGGCTGGTATAAACTGTTAGGTCTTGGATGTGCTAGGCTAACTTGAATTGAGTTAGAATGTGCTGAATTGGTTTGTTGATTATACCTTTAGGAAATTTGAGCAACAATAATTGTTAAAACCATCCCCAAATATTATCTTCAGTTTAGATAGTCACAATACTAGGTTAAAAGAAGATAGTAACATTGATTTAAGATTTATCTAAATATTTCTTTTATTATGGTCAATCACATCACATGATGCGCTTGTTATGGCATAGTTGAGTATATGTTGAAATTCTTGAAGGGAAACACAAGTCAAGAGGGGAGTTGCCACTTTATTGCAGAAGCATCACTATAATTGCTATTCAACATAAATTCAAAATCTCCGGTTAGTGTAAAACTATAAATCGATAAACATTATCTTATTGAATTAATGTTTTGAAATTAAATGATGCAATTAACTACGGATATTACTAGATTTTTTGACCATTGACCAAATTCTAGATATCTCAATAATATAGTGGCGATGAAAAGAAAAGATGCACAATATATCGTTACTTATGGTGCAGATTTAATAAATTAAAATTAGATTTCACTTAAATGATCGGTAAGTAACTGAACTCCTGTCCACTACTGTGCTTCAACAAAATTATTATAGACTTTAATGTTTATACTGTTTAAATAGTACTAAGGGTTGAGTTCGTAGTAGGGAATCACACAATAGGACTTGCCTATATATTTTCAAATTTAGCTTAATCGAATTAATTTACAAATGTTATAAATTAAAATAGATGAGATTAATACAAATGTTGTATTAATTTTCTTTGGTTTTTATTTATTTATTTAAGGCCTTAATATTAATTAAATATATATATATATATTTTGTTACTTCCTTTTCTTGCTTTCAAAATATTTTTTAGCATAGGACCTAGTAGGTAAAGTTAGCAGGCGATCGAAAATCAAGGACAAGCCAAGAGACCACACAAGTTACAAACTTAAATTAAAGCACCAGGCGACAGTTAAGCAAAGGTCAGCATGCCTCAATGAAATAAACTGCTTCAACAACCAATTGTCGCAACCTAGACAGACAAGGTATAGCTTCAAGATTGAACTACACATTCGACCAAAGGTCCTAAGATGTCCCATAATTAACGCAAACCGCAATCTCTATTTGAAAGAAAATTGCACCATCACGTCAAAAGAACAATTGTGTTGTCACCTAAAAAGAAAACTAACCGTCACCCACCAAAAGAAAACTACGCCGTCACCTCAAAGACAAACTACGAAGTCCCATTAAAGATAAGCCGCTCTACTATCATTGTCCAAACTGCACCAACCTATTGAAGACAAACTTACTTGCTGCAATTGGCCAAGTAGCGCCTACTTATTGAAGACAAATTTCCTCCCTACAGTTAGGTAAACTGCATTAGTATGATAGCATCCAACATTAATTACAATGTCACATACGAACCACGTAGAAACAATTAAACAAGAAACCGGAGAAGTAATCAAACAAGTAAATGCAGAACTATCTACAAGACATGTATAACTCGCATGGCATACTCTAGAACCCCACTTACCAGAATTCAAATTTCCTGCCTAATATAAAATTCCAAAATTCACACCTACGGCTATATTTGCCCACCTAAAGTAACTACACATGCTTATGGCCACGTAAGTAATGTGTGCACAAATCGGTAGGCTTCAAGATGGACAACATATGTGGCAGAGAGGAACTGAAGAGCCATGACATCAGAATTCCACATGATGGTCTATAAAATGAAGGATGCTGTAGCAGAGAGCGAGAGTTTTAATAGTTTTTCTGAATTTTATACTATTATCACTTGTATTCTTTATGCCATTAAAAAGCTTGTACTAATAATAATATAAGAAAAAGCATTAACCTATGGACATAGGATTCCTTAACATCCAAACCACGTAAATCCTTGTGTCTTTTACTTTTTACATTGTATTTCCTTATTTTTTAGTACATGATTTTATTTGAATTATACTTGATTTGGCTATTAAATTGAAATTGACATTTCAACAAATAGTTAAAATGCATATTTCTAATTGTATAAGCATTTAGCAATATAATCACTATGTTTTAAGGAAAATTTAATGTCATGTGGATTCCCAATTACAGAAGCATCCAACACTGTAATTGCTTCGTAATCTAATAGGTGTTATGGGACGAAAAATATCAATAACATTATGACGTCAGAAGAAGAGCCGAGCCCCAACAAACCATACTTGAAAAGTGTATGTCTTTATTTCCACAATCTCAAAAACCTAAATAATGCAGCCCAAAAACTCCTATACCCCTTCACAATAAGAGGCCAACCACTTTGCCGAAAAACTAGTAATATGCCTTTCGCCTCCTCATCAAAACATGTATGCCCACCATAGAAAATAATTATTAACCCTATACTCAAGCCCCTCGACACATTTGTAACCTAGATCGATTATAGAATAATTGGGATCGAAAATTTGGTGTCCTAAAATCCTCCATCCAGGCCATTTAATTCCTATATCTTCAACTCACTACCAATGTTCTTTTGCTATGTAATAAGAAAAGCAATGAACAAATATGATAATCTCATCAATAAAATTGGTGCGACTAGTTTACTAAACTTGGGACCAAGGGACTAAAGCAAAGCTCAGATCCACCCAAACATAAAAAATAAGCCAGCTAATATTTACCATTTACTATTGGAAAAGTGCAGTAACCATGCTGTGCAAGATGGAGATGAGGCACTTCACTTTGTGTAGATGGCTTATCATGAGTTAATGCTAAGGATGAGGAAATACGAAAACTCAAAGCCTATATATAGCAGTTGACAAAGCTGTGTAAGAAGAATAATAAAGAAGAAGGGTGGAAGGAATGTCTTCTCCATTCAGTGAGATAATTATCGGATTAGAGTTCCTCGATGGCTTCAAAGCCCCAATGGTTGTAAAGTACAATGGATCATCCCATTCGGACAACCATCTATGCACTTTGAATATCATATGGATAGATTGAAAGTGGGAAGACTAGCTTGCTGCAAGTTATTCCCAACATACCTTGTAGAGCAGCCTCTAAATGGTATAGAAGGTACCTGTTGAGAGAACTCCATTCTTCGGCACACTATCAATAGATTTACTTAAACAAAATTCAGTATTTAAAGGTAAATCCCCCTTAGACCCCAACATTTTGCCATGCGTTAAGCAAAGGGAAAATGAAAGATTACATAGTTACATCAAGTGCTATAACTTGGAATCGATGAGAATAGGAGTGAATAGGGAAGAGGCATTGCTTATCCGAGCACATTCAAGGGTGAAAAGGAACACATAAATGGGACAGGAATAGTAGAAAACCTTGTAGAAGTATGAAGTTAGTAAGTATTTACGTACTTAGGAAGCAATAGCAATTGAGGGGATACCCATAGAAAGAACCGCTCCAGCCTAAAATGAAAGGAAATATGAGCCAGAAAATTGCAACAACCTACCCACAAAAAGACAAAGAGAGTTCAACTATACAACAAAAACCCCATTGATGCGTACTCTATGGAAAATTAAGAAATGACTATTATTGAGCTAGTCTACAATGTCCCGAACAAAGGAAAGAAGCCTAATCAAAGTAAGGGCAATGCTTACTATAGATTTCATAGTGTGAACGATCACAATACTGACTACCTTCACCACTTGAAAAACGAAATTGAAAGATTAATACAAAAGAGACACTTATGCACTTTCCAGAAAGACAATGCAGTTAGTCCTGTGCAGAATCACTCGCCAAATCCTCATGAAGACCTAGTATGGAACCAAAATGCCCTCATTGCTTATGTCCATGAAAGATTCCATCTCGTAGGAAAAAGCAAGAAGGCGCATGAGTGATACATTTAAGAAGCCCGCACTGTGCATAGAATGTTGTTCCATATCAAATAGAAACCTACCTCAGACATCACGTTCACTTCAGCAGACTCAACGGGGATACTTTCCCCCATTAAGACCACCTGGTGATAATTATATAAATCTCCAATCGCACCATAAAGAAAGTTTTTTACTTATTGTGTAAGTTCTTTGAATGTCATAGTCAAAGCTGGTATGACAAGATGGGACACCTAACCAAAGTCCTGAAGCCAACCCGAAAACTTATGTACGGCTTCAATAAAACAACGACTATTCCATTAGGTATGGCTCAACTCATTATTACCACAAATCGTGTTACGCAACTTTTCTGATTATACGTCAACAATTCTATATAATGCCTTCTTAGGAAGATCTGTATTGATAGAGCTTGGATCTGTTATATCCCAAAAAGGCCTGCTTCATACCCCAACAGAATAGGTAGTGTGAGAGGAGAATAATTCTTAGCAAGAGAATTGTATAATATAACTTTGAATCCTAGCAATAAAATTATTGAAAATTATAACATCATCTCCCTTATTTTATATAGAGACAAAAATGTAATTAATAAGCTATTTCAAAGAACTACACAGAACCAGGTTCCAAGGCAGTTACCAAAACAGGTCAATCTACGCCCTATTATATGTGAGAGAGGAAATTTTTTTATCTCTGCACATGATAGGAATAGATGAATACAATTTAGTATTTACGTAGCACTTGTCTGATGCTTCCTAGGATCAGGAAAACACAGCTCCATCAAAGCCACAAGAGGTAGAGGATGAAGTAGAGCCATGGTTAGGAATGAAATAAAAGGATCTAAAACTGATGGATGGTTAAGAACATGTTCAACTGGACCTTACAGATCCTACCAAAATTGTGAAAATTGGAAAAAATCTAAGTAGTGAACTGCGTATGGAATTAATTGACTTTCTGAAGAGGTGTTCCAACATTTTTAGTTGGACTCACTTAGATTATATCGGAATTGATCCAGCCATAATTTGTTATGCTTTCAACATAAAACAATATGCACATCCCATGAGACAAAAATGGCGCATCTTGGATCACGAGCAATTTAATGCTCTTCATGAAGAAGTTAAAAGGTTGAAGGAAAATGGGTTCATCCGAGATGATATCATCTAAAATTGGCAGCAAATCTAGTTCTGCTAAACTAGTCAAATAGGAAGTGGAGAGCCTAAATAGATATCACTATACCCAACAAAGCTTTCCCCAAGGACAATTTTCCCTCGCCTAGAATCGATCAGTTGGTTGATGCAACTAACGGACATGAACCATTAACGTTCATGGATGCATATTCAAGTTACAACCACATAGCCATGTTCAAGCTTGATCTAGAACACACAAGTTTTGTAACCAACAAGGGTTTATACTGCTATAAGGTGATGTCGTTTGGATTAAAAAATACTGGAGCAACATACCAAAGGCTAGTTAATATGATGTTCGTAGATCAAGTTAGGAAGAACATTGAAGTTTACATTGATGACATGCTGGTAAAGTCCAAAATAGCTTTTAACTATATGAAAGACTTGGAAGAGACTTTTGCAATGCTAAGGCTTTATTAAATGAAATTGAACCCACTAAATTATACCTTTGCAATTCAGTCAAGAATTTTTTTAAGATACATTGTGAGTGCAAGGAGAATATAAGCCAATCCGGAAAAAAATGAAGCCATTAGGAAAATGAAAATCTCCAAAACCCTAATGATTTCATGAGTTTGAATAGGAAATTACCAGCCTTAAGCTTATTTATTTTTTAATCTAACAATAAATGCATTCTATTCTTCGATCAAATCAAGAAGCATGGAAGCTTTAGATGGATGGAAAAACACAAAGCAACATTTGAAGTGCTAAAATATCATTTAGCCAATCCATCTATACTCTCCAAGCCAGTCCCAGGTGAGAATTTATTTATCTTTACTACTAATAAAAAGAATTCATCGTATAGATTTACACGACGACTTCTTGAAATTCCAAATATACCCTTTTATATCTCACAGGGAAATAGTAATCAAATATGAGGATGTAGCCTGTTATTTTGTAAGTACAACTGTTAATCACCTGGAGAACTACAGTATACGTTCATAAGCTGAAGTATCCCATTGTTACATATTGTATGTAATGATATTTCATCGGTCGAAGTCTCCTCTTATTTTGGGTTAGTATGAAAATGTTATTACAGTATGAACAAAAAAATAGTGGCTTCTGCCTAGGTGGAGTTCAAGTATGGGGATATAACCTATTATTTTCTAAGTACTACTATTAATCGCCATAGAGAACTATGGTATACATTCATAAGCTGAAGTATCTGAGTGTTCCATGTTGTTTGTAATTTAGGTAGGAGTTCATCGGTCGAAGTCTCGCTTGATTCCAAGTTATTATGAAGACGTTATTGTAGTTTGAATAAAAAAATAATGGCTTCTGCCTAGGCGAAGTTCAAATATGAGGATGGAGCCTGTCATTTTCTAAGTACAACTATTAATCACCATGGATAACTACAGTGTGCGCTCAAAGAGGTAAAGTATCCAAGTGTTCCATATTGTTTGTAATAGGTGGCAGTTCATCAGTCGAAGTCATGCCCGATCCAGAGTTAGTATGAAGAAGTTATGGCAGTATAAACAAAAAATAGAGACTTCTGCCTAGGCGGAGTTCAAATATGAGGATGTGGCCTGTTATTTTCTAAGTACAACTGTTAATCACTAAGGACAACTATAGTATACATTCATAAGCAGAAGTATCCAACTGTTCCATATTATCCATAATTTAGGTAGGAGTTCATTGGTCGAAGTCTTGCTTGGTTCGAATTAGTATGAAGAAGTTATTATGGTCCGATAAAAAAAATAACGGATTTTGCCTAGTCGGAGTTCGAATATGGGAAAATAGCTTGTTATTTTCTAAGTACAACTGTTAGTCAACATAGTGAACTGCAATGTTCGTTCACAAAGTATCCGAGTGTTCTATATTGTCCGTAATTTAGGTGGGAGTTCATAATTTGAAGTCTCGCCTGATTTTGAGATATTACGAAGAAGTTGTTGCGGTTTGAACAAAAAATAGCATTTTCTACCAAGGCGGAGTTCAAATACGATGATGTAGCATGTTATTTTCTAAATACAACTATTAATCACTATGAAGAACAACAATATACGTTTCTAAGATGAAGTATTTGAGTGTTTCATATTGTCCACAGTACAAGTGGGAGTTCATTGTTTGAAGTCTCGCCTTACTCTAAGTTAGAATGAAGAAGTTACTACAATCTAAACTAAAAAGTAGCGGCTTCTTCCTCGACGGAGTTCAAACTTCGGGATGTAGCCTATTATTTTCTATGTACAAATGTTAGTCACCATGGAGAGCTATGGTGTGTCTTCACAATATGAAGTATCCGAGTCCTCCATATTATCCATAATTTAGATGGGAGTTTGTCGGTCAAAGTCTCGCCTGATTTTGAGTCATTAAGTTATTGCAGTCTGAATAAAAAATAACGGCTTCTGCCTAGGCGGAGTTCAAATATTAGTATGTAGCCTGTTATTTTCTAAGTACAACTATTAGTCAACATGGAGAACAACAATATGCGCTCAAGGAACGAAATATTCGAGTGTTTCGTATTGTCCGTAGTTCAGGTGACCTGATTGAAGTCTCGCCTGATTCCAAGTTTTTATGAAGAAGCTACTGCAATATGGAAAAAAACGACTTCTACCAAGACGGAGTTCAAATATGGGGATGCAGCCTATTATATTCTAAGTACAACTGTTAATAACCATGGAGAACTACAGTGTACGTTCACAAAATAAAGTATCTAAGTGCTCTATATTGTCCGTAATTTATGTGAGAGTTTATTGATCGAAATCTCGTCTGATTTCGAGTTATTATGAAGAAGATATTGTGGTCTAAATAAAAAAATAGCGACTTCTGCCTTGGTGGAGTTCAAACATGTGTATGTAACCCGTTATTTTCTAAGTACAACTATTTATCACTATGGAGAACTATAGTGTGGGTTCAAGAAATGAAGTGTCCACGTGTTCCATATTGTCCATAATTTAGGTAAGGGTTCTTCGGTCAAAGTCTCGCCTGATTCCAAATTAGTATGAAGAAGTTATCGCATTATAAACAAAAAATATCTGGTTTCGCATAAGACGAGTTCAAATATAGGGATGTAGCCTCTTGTTTTCTAAGTACAGCTGTTAATCACCATGGACAACTGTGATATACGTTCATAAGCTAAATTATCTTAGTGTTCCATATTGTATGTTATGCAGGTAGGAGTTCATCGGTCGAAGTCTCGCCTGATTCCAAGTTAATATTAAGAATTTATTGTAGTTTGAACAAAAAAATAGCGGCTTCTACGTATGCAGAGTTCAAATATTGGGATGTAGCCTGTTACTTTCTAAATACAACTGTTAATCACCATGGTGAACTACAATATATTTTTATAAGCTGAAGTATCCGAATGTTCCATATTGTCCTTAATTTAGGTGGGAATTTATCGGTCAAAGTCTCGTCTGATTTCGAGTTAGTATGAAAAGGTTGTTGTAGTCTGAACAAAAATAATAGCGGGTTCTTCCTTGGCATAGTTTAAATATAAGGATGTAACCTGTTATTTTCTAAATACAACCATTTGTTACCATGGAGAACTACATTATGCATTTAAGAGATGAGGTATCCAAATGTTCCATATTGTCCGTAATTTTGGTGGGAGTTCATCGACCGAAGTCTCACAAATTTCGAGTTAGTATGAAGAAGTTATTGCGGTTTGAAAAAAATAGCGTCTTCTGCCTAAGCGGAGTTCAGATTTAGGGATGGGACCTATTATATTCTAAGTACAACTGTTAATCACCATGGAGAACTACAACATGCTTTCACAAGATGAAGTATCTTAGAGCTCCATATTATATGTAATTTAGGTGGGAGTTCATCAGAAGTCGCGCCTGATTTCGAGTTAGTATACAGAAGTTATTGCTGTCAGAACAAAAAATAATGGCTTCGGCCAAGGAGGAGTTCAAATTTGAGGACGTAGCCAATTATTTTATAAACAACTATTAGTCACCGTGAAGAACTACAGTGTGCATTTAAGAGATGAAGTATCCAAATGTTCCATATTTTCCGTAATTTAGGCAGGAGTTCATCGGTTGAAGTCTCGTTGATTCCGAGTTAGTTTGAAGAAGTTATTGCAGTTTGAGCAGCTTCTGCCTAGGTAGATTTCAAATATGGAGATGGAGCATATTATTTTCTAAGTACAATTATAAGTCACCATGGAGAACTACAGTGTACGTTCACAAGTTGAAGTATCTGATTGCTCTATATTGTATGTAATTTAGGCGGGAGTTCATCGGTTGAAGTCTTACCTAATTCGGAGTTAGTATGAAGAAATTATTGCACTCTGAACAAAAAATAGTGGCTTCTGCCTAGGCAGTGTTCAAATTTGAGGATGTTGCCTTTTATTTTCTAGGTACAATTGTTAGTCACCATGGAGAACTACAGTGTGCGTTTAAGAGATTAAGTACCCATGTGGTCCATATTGTCCGCAATTTATGTAAGAGTTCATCGGTCGAAGTCTCGCTTGATTCCGAGTTAGCATAAAGGAGATATTACAGTATGGACAAAAAAAGTAGCGGCTTTTGCTTATGGGAAGTTCAAATCTGGGGATGTAGTATGTTATTTTCTAAGTACAACTGTTAGTCACCATGGAGAACTATGCCATACGTTCATTAGCTGAAGTATCAGGGTGTTTCATATTGTCCATAAATTAGGTGGGAGTTCATCGGCCGAAGCATCGCCTGATTTCGGGTTAGTATGAAGATGTTATAGCAGTCTTAACAAAAATAGCAGCTTGTGCCTAGGCGGAGTTCTAGTATGGGGGTACAGCAAGTTATTTTCTAAGTACAACTATTATTCATCATGGAGAACTATAATGTGCATTCAAGATGAAGTATCCGAGTGTTCCATATTAATCGTAAATTAAATAGGGCTTCATCAGTCGAAGTCTCGCCTGATTCCGAGTTATTATGAAGAAGCTATTACAGTTTGAACAAAAAAATAGTAGTTTCCGCATAAACGGAGTTCATATATAGGAATGTAGCATGTTATTTTCTAAGTACAACTGTCAATCACCTTGGAGAACTATAATATATGTTCATAAGTTGAAGTATCCAAGTGTTCCATATTGTCCATAGTTTAGTTGGGAGTTCATCGGTCATTGTCTAGCCTAATTCCAGGTTATAATGAAGAATTTCTTGAAGTCTAAACAAAAAATAGCAGTTTCTGCCTAGTCGGGGTTTAAAAATGAAGATGTAGCCCGTTATTTTCTATGTATAACTATTAATCACCATGGAGAACTACAATATTCATAAGATAAAGTATTCTAGTGTTTCATATTGTCCGCAATTTAGGTGGGAATTCCTCAGTTGAAGTCTGACCTGATTCCGAGTTAGTATGCTTGAGTAAATGCAGTATGAACAAAAAAAAATAGCGACTTCTGCCTAGGCGGAGTTTAAATATGGGGATGTAGGCTGTTATTTTTAAGTACAACTATTAATCACTAGGAGAACTATAATATACAATCACAATATGAAGTATTTGAGTGTTTGATATTGTCCGTAGTAAGTGGGAGTTCATCGGTCGAAGTCTCACCTGATTTCGAATTAGTATGAAGAAATTATTGTAGTATAAAAAATAATGGCTTTTGCCTAGGTAGAGTTCAAATATCGGGAGGTAGTCTATTGTTTTCTAAGTACAGCTTATAATCACCATGAAGAACTATGGTATATGTTTATAAGCTGAAGTATCAGAGTGTTCCATATTGATCGTAAGTCAGATGAGTGTTTATTGGTCGAGGTCTCACCCGATTACGAGTTAGTATAAAGAAGTTATTACAGTCTGGACAAAAAATAGCGGCTTCTACCTAGGCAGATTTCAAATATGGAGACATAACCTGTTATTTTCTAATTACAACTATTAATCAATAGGTTAAACTATAATATACGTTCATAAGCTGAAGTATCAGGGTGTTCCATATTGTCCACAATTTAGTTGGGAGTCCATCAACCGAAGTGTCACCTGATTTTGAGTTAGTAGAAGAATTTACTGTAGTTCGAATAAAAAAGGGGTTTCTACCTAGGAGGAGTTCAAATATAAGGATGTAGCCTATAATTTTCTAAGTACAACTATTAGTCATCATAGAGAACTAAGTGTGCATTCAAAATATGAAGTATCCAAGGGTTTCATATTGTCCTAATTTAGGTGTAATTTCATCGGTCAAAGTCTCCCCTAATTTCGAGTTCGTATGAAGAAGTTATTGTAGTTTGAAAGTAAAATAACGGCTTTTGCATAAGCGGAGTGCATATATAGAGATGTAGCATATTACTTTCTAAGTAAAACTATTAATCACCACAGAGAACTATGGTATATGTTCATAAACTAAAAGGAAAAAAGGAATGTTAAAACTACAAATGCTTTCAAATTATTGGGTCTATGATTGTTCTTCGGTTATCTCAGTCTTCTTGGTCATTACCTAGGGTTCAGTTTATATTGGAAATACTACTGTCAAATCTACTTTCACAGGTGCAATTAAAAATACATGCATGTTGTGATTAAATGCAGGCCCACATGGACATGCTTATATACCCGTATACTTAGTTATAACTAATCAAGCTATGATCATAATAGTGGTGTGAGAGGAAATAGGTGTTTAAAGGTTAATATATTTCACTAGCAAGCATTTGTTTGGAGCTGAACTTAATTACTCCCCGATAGAATAGTTAGAATATAATTTACTGCTCATTGCTACAAAGCTAAGGCCATATTTCTAAATGTATTTCATCAAAGTACTAATAGACAAGTCATTGAAAAAGATACCGTGAAGACCAAAAACATCCAACATCTCTTAAAAGAGGTCGTCGAACTATGTCATACAAAATCTAATACTGCTTGCACAATGCGATCAATGGTCAAGCCTTAGCCAATTTCATTGTAAAATGCACAACTCCAACAGCACAACAAAATGAAGAAATAAAAGAGCACCTAAAGATGCGCAGCTCTATGTCGATGGTGCGTCAAATGAACTGGGGGCAGGTATTGTATATGTACTTATCACTCTAAACCAATAGAAACTACATGGTGCAGTCCAGCTTGAATTCAAGGCAACCAACAATGTCGTAGAATATGAAGCACCCATTGTTAGGCTCAGAATGGCCTAAGTAATGAAAGTAACCCATATCAAAATTCATAGCAGTTGGCAACCTGTCGTAAACCAAGCGTGGGGAAATT